>JAECXR010000001.1:12500000-15000000 GCA_018153035.1 Drosophila pseudoananassae pseudoananassae | reverse complement strand
TGCAGTTGGTCACTGGCCTGATTGTATGTGTATCGCCGTATTTTTGGTTCTACTGCCTCTCTCGGTTTTTGGTAGCCTTCGCCACGGGCGGAACCATGACCACCAGGTGTGTATTTTTGCAAAATAACGCCAACTGAATCACTAATTCGAATCTTTCCCTTTAGCTTTGTCTTGCTCATGGAGATTGTAGGACCTAAGAACCGCGAACTGGTGGCCATTCTTTACCAGATTCCCTTCAATATCGGACACGCCTCTTTGGCCGTGTTCGCCTACTTCATTCGCGAGTGGCGGTGGTTCCAGTTCAGCATAACCATTTTTTCGGTGGTGTTCTTGATCTACATTTGCTTGGTGCCAGAGTCGCCTCGCTGGCTTTATACAACCGGAAGACTGGATAAGTCTATTCAGATTCTGGAGAAGATTGCGCGGTGCAACAAACACCCCACTGAAACAATCAAGCCGGAGATTGAAGCAGCCTATGCAGCTTTGAAAGCACGGACTGCGACAAAAAAGGGCACTTTGATTGACCTCTTCCGGACGCCTTATCTCCGGATGAAGACCATCTTCATGGCGACTGACTGGATTGTAGTCTGCATGGTCTATTACGGGATGTCCCAGTACATGTCCAAGCTGGGCGGAAACATCTTCCTGAACAACCTGGTAGCTGCCTCCGTAGGCATTCCCGGAACGTGTTTATGCGTGGTGATGACCAAGTTCCTCGGCCGGCGACTCACCCTGATCCTTTCGAACTCTTTGAGTGCCATTGGTCTGATGCTGCTGGTCTTCCTCACAAAGCAGAGCGATATGATCCAGGTGAGCTGCGCCGTCGTGGGTCTCTTCGGGGCATCGATAACCTTCCCCAACGTCTACCTGTACGGCGGGGAGCTGTTCCCCACGGTGGTGCGCTCCAACGGCATGGGTCTCTGCTCGATGTTAGGCCGAGGTGGCTCCATATTGGCCCCTCTGATCTGTGAGTTGGCTCAGTTCGGTGCCTGGATAACCCCACTCATTTTCGGCATCTTTTCCATTGTGGCCGTTATTGGTACGATTTTTTTGCCCGAGACACGCGGCCTTCCGTTGCCTGAAACCCTCGAGGATGGCGAGACGTTCGGAAGAAAAGCTAAACCGGCTCAAGCTTAAGATGTATGTTTTTTCTCCCAGTGCCTTGAGTTATCCAATAGAGTCCAGGAGCCGGGTCCCAAATTGGTAAATACTGGCTAAATTCTATTCAGATCGATGGCAGATACGTCAGTCAAGATCAGCGGACTTTCGTGCCGAGCCAAGCCAGTGGCGAAAAAAATTGAAAAATCTAGCAATTTTAAAAGGTAATTACCGCAGAGAAACTTCCACTTCGTGATTATAAAAATGGGTGAGCAAGTAATTGGACTATTGCTGTATTTTGGCTACAAAACCTCCATCCAGCTGCTTTCCGACCTTTTGCGTCTATAGCTTAATGCTTAATGTATAGCTTAATGTATAAATATGTATATTAATTTATATATATTGTAGATATATAGTATAATTATATATTTAAATAAATGTATTAATCGATTCCACTGGTCTTTAACGGTGGGCACTTTTATCTCATCGCACCATCACTCTCGTCTCCTGGAACTAAACTGTATGGGATGAAGTGACCTTGGCCAAGCAAAAACCGGCTGGAAACACCACTCAAGGTTAATATTCATTGTCAACATTGGGCACGCCTCATTTGTATGCGGTCCTTGGGCCAGGGACCCTCACTCTTCAGGTGCTACAGTGAGAGAAAATGAAGGACTATATGGTTTAGGTTACTACATACTTTAAGAAGATCTTAAGGGAAATATTTAATGTAGAACAGCTCTTTATTTTTTCCTGTGTATCCTCCATAAAAGACTTCTCATCCTCCGGTATTCAATCGCCTGTGAGTTGCATTTGCCAGAGTGGGACTTCGATTCAGATTCTGAGTGAATCTCTTGCCGAGGATGGGGCAAGTTTTTTAGCGTCATCGGCGCTGGCAGCTTGTCATGTCAGGCCGTTCGGAAACTGTCAGAATTCGAGAGGAAGGCTCTGGATGTGAGATGGCATCCTCCGGGCAGCCCCAGGACTGCCCGACTAGTCGACTGGTCGGTGTCGCATACTTAATCAGCGGCGGCGCGTCTTAGTGATAATTACCAGGCATTTTTGCAGCTCCCCCGAACATGCTGTGAGTTGTGGCTAAATGAATGGCCTTTAGCGGCTCCACTGTAGTCACTCGATGATTATTCATTGGGCTGTGCACAGGATCTTTAATTCGGACCCCTTGGACTAGAAGAAAAAGAGGGTGTTGGCATACAAGTTAATTCTTGAATATGTCTTATGAGATTTTAATTAGCCAATTCGATGAATAATTTCAAAATGGAAGAAGCTACATCGTTTTAATGACTAACAAATGCTTATGTCAGGCAGACTAGGGTTGTGGATGGATGGCATAAAATCCCGACACTTGAGCCAAGTTGTAAAGGCAAAAGTGCCACTCAAAAATGCACAACGAGCAACCTTTTGGCCAACAACACATGGCAAATTTGCCGGCAAAACCGCAGACAGAAAGCGGCAGCAGCAGCAGCACGGAGACAAAACCCATTTAAGTTCAAAGCAAGCCAACCGACAAGACGACGATCATTATCTGAGCCGCATATCTATTTGCGATTACCAGAGAGCCAGAGATGAAGCCAGAGCTGCTGCTCTGAGTTGAAAGATGGGGCTGAAACTGAGGCTGAGAACGAGGATTGGGCCATATCTGGAGTTGGGCTCTGGCTCCGTCTGTCTGTCGTGGGAGTTTTCGAGGCGATGTGGTGGCAACGTGGGCGCATAAAACAGCCAAATGTCAAAATGACGCGCTTTGTTGTTTATCATATTTACCGCAAGCCCTGGCAAGAGATTGGCGGACTATAAGCCAGGCCAAATGCAATTAGTATTCAAATGTAGACACGCCAGCGAGCACGACGCCAAAACGAGTCATCATCATCATCATCCTCGTAGTCATCATCGGAGAGACAGGCTGGACTCGGGCTTGTGTTTGGCGATGGTGTTGGTCATGGACTCGAGTGAAATGAAGTGGAGAGCTTCTTTGGCCACAAAGGAGCCGGCCGCTCTTTACATGCTAAAAAATGAGAAATACCTAGGCTTTTGTGGCTCACAGTTCGCCGTAATTTAGCGCACGCATTTTGCATTTTAAATGCGAGCACACCGACCGGGCGACGACTTCTGATTAATTCCTCAGCTGGGCGCTACAAATTCGTTTGACTAATTGCGACCGGCATGGGGAATGGAAATGGGAATGGGTATGGGTATGGGGACGAGGATAGGGAGGTGGATGGGTCCCAGGTCGAGGATTCCGCGGAACACCTTATCGGCCGCAATTAAACGTGCCGTCCAGTCCAGCGATTTAATGTATGATTTCTTTCAAATCATATCTACGTGACTGTGACTCAACCTTATCAGCTTGGATACTATGCCAGACTTTTACATAAACACAGCGAGAAATTATCTGAAGATAAACGAAATTCCTTGAATCCTATTTTGAGAACTAATTTTGAATTTCATTTATTTTTTTCTCTGCATTAACAAACTCATTAATGACAGAAACCCCAGGCGGCCTGCCTCTCAGATGATTCAATATGGCTGCTAGTTGCATATTAAGCAGCTCAGGCTCGCCATCATGGCCACGGACCTAGCCAGTCCAATACTTTCAGTTATATCACCATAATAAAAAAGGAAAAATGTACCTTTAAAATATGACAAAAAGTGGAAAAAGCCACACAAAATTTGTGTCGTGGGCGGTATCGAGTGACAGCTTCGTGGATCCAAACAGTTGTAAAATTAACAACCGAGTTATGACATCTGCCAGCAATTAAAATTGGCAATTGATATGACAGCCGAGCCGGGTAGAAAAAATTGGTCATAAAATGTAATTCGTCTGGAACACGAAACGAATATCCCGGGAGTAGCCTAGCTCGGCGACAAAAATACCTTTAATTGCTGAAATAGTTTACCCAAATGTACCTCCATATAGTGCCAAAATGGCTATGAACTTCTGGCCCATCTGACAATGGTAACCATTTTCGTTGAACAAATATGAGAATTGGCGGTATTATTAAAATGAGCTACGTGCGCTTAATCTGCCGACATCACAGATCGTCCGAAAAGGTCACAGTACTGGCCTGACAGGGCCAAACTGGTGAGCCAAACCAGCAGTCTTTTGGGCGGAAAAAAGGAGGCGGAAACGGGCCATGACAGTTGTTGATAGCGCACTCGATTTGCATTCGCATTCAGATAGAGGCTAGTACTACACAAAATCGAGGGGAGAGACGACCAGCCAATTAGTTTTTATAACTTTCCAGCTGGAACTTCAATCTCGGCCAGTAATTAGATGGCCAAAGAGTTGACAGGTGGCCCAGGTGCGTGGGCGACAAAGAGAACCGCACACATTAACATAATGTTATGAGAGGGCTTTAATTAAAAAACCCGAAGCGAAATCCGTATTTCCCCTTATTTTTTGCTGCCCTTCAGCAGTTCTCCACAAAGTCGTTGGCCATTCCATGTATGCTCTCCTTGAAGCGTTTAAGGCTGGCCATCCGGCACAGACAATTAAAAACCCTCTGCAGCTCCGCCATTTGCCATTTTATAAGCACAGATTACAGCTCTACGTATACGTAACGCACTGGGGGATGGGAAGGACTGCAAAGGGTAAGGGCAAGCACAAGGATAAGGGCATGGGTAAGGGGTCGTTTCAGCCAGGACACACAACGTGGTACGATAAGCGACAACAGGCACAAGGTTGCCTTAAATCAGGGATGACCATTTAAATTATGTACATTTTGACAAAGCAATTAAATTTTAATTCTTAAATTTTATAAATTAGTAAACTGTAATGTCATACATTCCACGATTTATACACGATACTGCAGGTAAACTTCAAAGAAATATAATTTTAGCAAGAATGTCCTTAAACAAAGGAGTATATCTGGCTGGAAACTGGCCAAATTGTCAGTCTTATCCTGTCTCTCCCTGCTATCAGCAGTGTGTTGTGATTTTATGTTGGCCATAGTCATCCTGGACGTCCTGTTCCCAGTAACCAGTTACCAGTTTGTAGATACCCGCCGCCTCTCATTGTAAGCTTGTCTGCTTTAATGACATTGCAGTGCACTTATTTCGTTTTGGGCTCTGAGTATTTTTTTGCTTTTTTCCGGCGGTTACCATCCCACCTTGTGCTACAAGTTGATGGCCGGCAGTAAAACCTTATGATGGCTTAATTTTAGAGTTTTTAGATCGTTTTTGCATTTTCTTCGCTTCTAGCCACACACACGCTGCTCGTACTAGACATGACAATGTGATTTGGTCGAAAATCAGTTGCGAATTTGCATGGCAGGATGAGCTCGAAATGAAGTCATTTCAATGCCAAAACCGAAAATGACAAAACTTGAGAGAGAGCGGCGAAAGCATAATGGGGAAAATGACTCCAAAAAAAGGATGTTCCAGGAAGCCGTTCAATATGCAACACACCGGCTTATGCAGTGGTTGTAGAGGATTTTTTCTCACAAAGGGTTAACATAATTAGATATCGTCCTCATGGTCTGCACTCCATAAAAGGGAATTGTTTACATGAATTTTCAATTAAATGTAAGCGACTTTTATAAAGATGTGAATCTTGGTCCGCCATAGCCTGGCCATCAATTCGTATTCAAAAATGAATTCCAAATAGAATCGGTATGGAACCCCATCTTATATCACCGACCCAGCTGAGACCGGGTATACTTAGAAAGAAACGTGCCCGAAATTGGGGTTGAATCGGAAACGTTATCATTTGCCAAGGCGCCCCGTATAATTTGATACTTCATCAATTCGATGAAAAGCCATTTAATATGGAAATGACTCGGCAAAGGGGAAATCCCCACTGTCCGGCAATCAAAACGGGGCCAACACATGACATGGAGACATGGAGACTGTTTACGGAAATTGGAATGAAAATAAAAGAGACAATTGCGAGATGGAAATTTGCATGTGACGAAATTATATGGCAATCGTAGAATCTCAGACCCAAACACCGAAATGGCCGCGAGTAACAAACTGGCGACAAATGAGGAAAGGAAGTGCATAAGCGGCAACAGGAAGCGGAAGTATTTGGAAGACGAATCGCGGGCTGTTAACGCATTTACAAGCCTCAGCGACGACAATGAAATATCGCCAAAGATTATCGAGGCAGGACTACGGCTCCAGCACCGTCTCCGGCTCCGGCTCCGACTGCGGAGCATTTACTTTGCATAATAAGCCGGATTATGGCCCTCGAGCAGCGAAAAGCCGGAGAGAGTACGGGCGAGAAATGACGTTGACAATTGATTGCTGGCAATGGAAATGGTACGGAAAAATATTTGCCGGATTTCATTAAGTGCCCGAGCGCGAATAGGCGAGTGAAAAATTTGATTTAAACATTTTCAGCTCGGACGGAGTAAGTTCATCATTAGCCGCAGGATTGTCCGCGATTTATTTGCCTGCCTGGCTGAGCCATTTCTTTCTTTATTTTATTCATTTTTTCTTGCTCCACTTGAACTGACTTGAGGTAATGCTTTTATGTCAGAAATCACTTAGACCTTTGGTCAGCGGAAGTGGCCATAAAATAGCCATGGCGCATCCACATCCGCAGCCGCATTCGCATCTTTGGCCATAAATTCGGCTGTGAAATTGAAACTTAAAATGCGTAAAGTATACGCCCCATGTCCGAAGTTGCCTGGAGAGCGGTTTCAATTTTTATGTGTATTTTATATGCGTACTGTAAATTGCCGGCCATCTTACGTCCCCTCCTGCCAAGTTTTTCCTCTTCGGAGGGGGAAGAAGCTCAAAGGCCAGAGGCTCGCAAAAGCGGCTGCCGGAGTTTCCTTTCTTTCTGCCACTTTGGTGTCTATAAGCCGGGCCTCCGAAAATTCCACGTTCGCAATCGTCATAAATCTTATGGCCACATCTTGAATTTATGTGCCTCCTGCCCCGCAAAACGCCGAGGCAACAACCTCTCCTCCTCCTCCACCGCCAGTGCCAGTTCCATCTCCCATTCTGCGGCTGAGTTTTGTGGCTTAGATTAGTAAGTCTGGCATCTGGCGGTGGCGATTTGATATCGATTTTCGTGGCTGCACTTATTGAATTTGTTTGGCCAAAAGTTTTTTAATCAAGGATCTCTCGCAGTGGCCGAAAATAGTTTAGTTTACTTAAAGTGTTTAGCCAAATGACAGACAACAGCTTGCACCAGCAGCTTCGAATGGCAACAATCCGAAACGTTTCAATTTTGAAACAAGACAAAGGCCGAGAAACAAAAGCCAGGAGTGGCCAGGAAACAGCAAAAGCATTTCGAGTTAAAATATTTACAGCAAAAATTTTCTGTACAGATAGCAAACAAAGGGCTGACTTCTCCCACCGCCACCACCTCCGGGGTTTAGCCGGATTTCATTACTGACTGACCAGCATGGCCCTAAGACAATCAAAGGTGAACCGGCAACTTCAGCCCGCAGTTAAGGGTTGCTTGTTTTAGGGGGTTTAGGCGTCTGGGGTGGGGGCTTGCTCCTCGGTTTCTTCTTTTATTTTCCGCCTCACCGGACGCTGCGGCATCGGCTGCCGGCAGAAAGCCGAAGGAAGAAGCGACACGTTGCCAACCAGCAGAGTGGCCAACGCAGCTGAGCTGCATCCACCGCCATGAAAATTGGCGTCTGCCAAACATAAATAAAACGGGGAAAGGTAGACAAATCCGGAATAAATAACAGCGTTTGTCTGGCCCATCCTGCGGCGGTGGCAATGGCGGTGACGGTGGTCTCCGTCTTCAATAGCCGTACGTATCCGTATCGCTACCCTCCGGATTCGGGATCCTGGATCTGGAATACCCAGAGGTATGGTGCAATGCCACGTCAGCAGGGGCGTTATGGCAACCGACGGCGTCGAGACACCTGCCCATTTGCCGCTTACCTTTCGCCATTCACACCGTCCCATTGACGTTGCGGCTCTTTCAGGCACTTTGCCCCCGCGTTGCGTATACGCTCAGTTGCACCACAAAATGAGCGGGAATCGCAGCTTCTATTTGCCATGGCAATGGCATTGGCCGTGGCCATGGAATTGGCAAAAGCAATGTGTCTTTTGTAGAGCGCTTTTAATAAAATATAACCATTTAATTGGTGTGGCAACGGCAGGCATTTAGTCTGTGCCAGGGCAGCATTTTAAAGTAATTATTAAGTGTGGAAATAAATGAAATTATTTCGTAGAAAAGACAGGTCTTAAGGTTGTCAATAAGAGGAACTCTTATCGATCTTCTCAATCCAACAATTCTAATTTGAACGTTTTGAATAATTTCCATTTTTGATTACGATACTTTTCTTCAGCGTAATACTCATAGGACTGAAAAAATAATATTTTTTATTTCTTTATTCTACATAAATGTGTGGGTATACAATGAACTATATAGGCATTATCAAGTCACGCGATTATACGGTTCAAGCTCATAAGCCTTATCAGCAAGCATTACTTCAGATTTAAGAAAAAATCCCCAAACGCTTTCTTAAGCCTCAGTTTAAATTCAGCAATCGTGGAGGCATGATGGCCAATATATTCCGCTTCGTATTGATAACAAGTTTGTTGGTTCTGTGCCAATCTACAAATGAGTGTGGAAATTATAATTCCGATTTTGAAAAATTCACTCCTTTTGATCAAGGAACTATAACTGCGGTTAAGACTCTTTTAAGTGACAACACGGCTGCAACCACAACATCGGAATATTTGTTGACCTTAATGAACAAGTTATATAAAGAATACAACATTCTCGATGATCAATTAAATATGCAAAAAAAAGCTTACCTAATTTTAATTAATTATAATCAAACATTAACCGAAAAATATGCGCTTGCAACAAAAAAAATAAATTTGTGGGAAAAATATGCCTTCAATAAGGATGATTCCAGCCAACAGTCTCAGCATCCAAAGATAAAACTAATAGAGACCATTGAACCCACCAAGCCCGATGAACCGGAGATTACTTCTTATGAAGAGACTGGGTGTGCAAAGTATAGAAATGTTCGTGGAATACAATCATTCGAGATAGGAGAGCTTGGAAAGGTGAAAGTTCTATGTGACTCCGGATCGACTGTGATCCAGAGAAGAATTAACGGAACGACCAATTTCAACGGCAACTGGTCGGAGTACCAGACGGGCTTCGGAGATTTGGAGGGCGAATTCTTCATCGGTCTGGAAACACTGCACTATCTAACCGCTTCCCGCCCGTATGAGTTAGAAATCGAGCTAGAGGACTACGCTGGCGAGAAGAGAACTGCTATTTACGATAACTTTGTAGTGGGCCCCAAGGAATCGTTCTATGCTCTCGAAAATGTAGGAAAGTACTCTGGTGAGGCGGGCGATGCCTTGTCCTACAATCTATATTCTTCATTCTACACATTCGATCGGGATAATAACGATAAGTGTGCTGAGAAACAGCTTGCTGGCTGGTGGTACAGCGTGCTGTGCGGTAACAGGTAATACTTCTTGAACCTACTTAAACTATTTGATATATCTTTTGAATTTTCAGCAATCTGAATGGCTTGTACAACTACACCGAAGACATCGACGGAATTATTTGGGGTGACGAATGGCACGAATTTCCGTACTCATACAAGTCCGTCAAAATGAGTATACGCCCGAAGAATTGATAAGAGTAGTTTGTTGATTGCTGATGCTGAGCTCTATTTATAGAAGTCGCATTATTTTGTGTTTTTTGATTTCACTCTTAGAGTCAACAAAAAAATTCAAAAATAAATTTAATTAAAATAATGCATTGCTTAATTATACCCTTGCAGGGGAATTATAATTTTGGTCAAAAGTGTGCAACTTTTCATACACTCTTCTTTCCTTTGCATGCAGTAGATAGATTATATTTTTGGCAAAATATAATAATACGATTTATGAACTTTGAAAAGGATCCTATAGGAGGAACCACAATTTCAAGAGATCCTCTCACGAAAAATGGACAAAAAATTTCAAAAAAATATTTTATATCAGGATTTTGATGCAGAGTGGCGGGAAATTGATCTAGAAATCGTAAGGTACTCCGCTTTGGAATCGGATTAGAATTGGCGAAGATATAGCCAACGCTGTGGGCCATAGCCGCCACTATATCCTATATCTGCCATATTACTGAACTATCGGAAATGACCGTACTTTCGTGATTTTGAAGATAGAAAGTTGGAAGTTCCCACAGATTCAATTTTGGTTCATATGATGCGACCCACCAAATTCAATAAGGATAAGGTAAAAATAGCATCTTTATAATTTTTTAAGATAGAAACTTGGGACTTTTTTTAAGTTTTGTTTTCTAATAAATTGGTTTTATATTTTTTGCGATAAATATCCGAACTTAACAGCACGAAGTTAGCTTACATTTCTTGTTTTTATTTGAACTTATATTTCCACAACCAGAGCCGTTGTTTTCTCGATAACATCCCGTAGACTCAAAGACATGGTTACTAATTAATTCAAAGACAAGTGCAAAGATTCGCACCACGAAAATGCGAATGAGGCAGGGGACTTGAATGAAAATTGGGACGGGTACTGGGTCTGAGATGCCTAAATGGCTGCAATCAATTAAGAGCCAACAAAGTCAACGGCTGCCGCATCGATGTCATTCTAGCATCGGGAATTTTCCCCTTTTTGGCCCCCCGAATGGACTTGGCAAATTAATGAACAACGCATCCGATTGAGCCGAGGGAAATGGGAAAAGCGTCTAACGGGCATGGAAATGGAAATGAGCTGGATGACAGACTCATATTTGCATATTCATGGTGTGACTGTCTCTGCAAATCGGTCTGTGTGTGTGTCTGATCTTCGGCATCTGTATCAGAGTTCGTTTAGCAATTGCTTCCGCCCATCTGGCCAACGAATTTTCTGGCTAAATGCCTTCGGTTTACTTTAATTAGTTGTTTAGTTTGTCTAGCTAAGTGAGTGCCGTAAAAAAACGATGTGCGGACGAGGCGGCTGCGAAGGACAGAGGACCTGAAAGGGGACAGATGGATCCAGTCAAAGCCAAACTCGGCTCTAATGGAACTAAACTAAGAGAAAATGCGTTCCCCAGTTAATGGACGGGACGCACTTCATTGGATATTCTCTTTCCAATGCTAATATGCATGCACTCAATGTGCAAATAGTTTGAGAGCCAGAATCCAGCAACAACAGCGAACAGATACAGATACAGCCAGTCTACACCCCAGGGCTTAAAGCGAAGGAGCGGGAAGATGGCAGTCCAACGAGTCTGGCTCTCAGATCCTGCGGCTTTCGGTGAGAGGTAAGAAAAACTATGCACTTTGACTTGGCCACCAATAATTTATAAATTTCTTGTAGTTCTTGTAAGTGGTAAGAAATATTCCAGTAACTGATTTTGTATCTTCCTATTACTATCCGCTTCCTATTAAGGGTGTTTTCATCATTGTAACTAAAGTTTGAATTACTGAAAATGTAAAAATAATTTAAACACTTATGCTCCTTTTCTCAAATTTTGTATTTCGTCAAGAATTGACGTGTGAAGACTTCAAAACAAAGCCAAATTAGTTGCCGATTCGACACCCACTCCCGAAACTTGGCAAACTCAGTGCCATGACAACGAAATTAATAAACGCAAGAAGCACCAGTAGCTGGCAAAATCAAAAGCAGGAGCGGCAAATTTTGTCACATGCATAAAAAGGGCCTCACAATTTAACGCTTGAATGTTCCATCAGACGTCAACATATGTTGGCCTACACGTGCAAGAGTGTGAGTGCGGAGAATGGGTGTGTGTGTGTTAGCCAGCCGTGTCCGTGTCGGTGTCCGTGTGCGGTGTGTGGAATTGCCAGCGTTGCGTATATGAAAGTTTTTTATAATACTTGGGTAAAATACCAAAGGAAAAACTTTTATTAATAAAGTTTCTTTCTTTCCTTTCTTGCTCTGCTCGCGTTGAGTCGACTCGACTGGCAAGGAAAGTGCACCAAGAAAACATTTTTAAAAGATAATATAATTAAGCAAAAATAGTGTATAATTTTTAATAAATGTTTAATGGGTAATACTGATTGATATGCATCTCTTAACTCCATCAAAGTATTAAGAAGGCTTTCGTTTTTGTCAGTGTATTTTGCCTTGCCAACCGGATGCCTTGAGGCTTTTTCCCTTTCTTTCCCGCCAGCTACTAAGGTTTAATTATGGCTAGAAATAAGTACAAAGTCCACCAGCAGCCAACGTTTTTCTCTTGTCTACTATTTGTGTGTCACACATGTGTAATTACAGGCATAATTGTTAAATCAAAGGACTAATATATCCCATAGCCATAGTATTATCCCAAATCCCAGCACTTCTTGTCGCATAAACTTGTCAAATTGAAAGTAGATAGTAACAGGCCAAGGAAGACACTTGTCGCAACGGCAACAATTGCTGCACACGCTACTCCCCGTCCCCCAAAATACATCTTCCCGTTCAAGTGCACAATTTTTGCCTTTGGCGGCAATATTAAAATTTAAGCTGAAATGCCATCGAGCGAACGGGGCTGAAAGCAGGCCCGTCTCGGCCCGGCCCGGACCGGCCCGTCCCGGAAATAGTTTTTCAGCTCTTCTGGCTTGCCAATTTCGCTTGCGATTTCGTTTATTCGTTATTCGTTTTTTGTGTTTTTGATTTTGTCGTATTTGTCTGGTGATAGAAACGCAGAGCCAGAGCCGCTGGCAGCGCTGCAACTTTTCCCCAAATACTTTTAATTAAAATTTCAAATTATTTTCGCCTTTCACAGACTGTCTTGTCGTCAGTAAGGAGCAGGAGGCAGAGCCTGGGACAGAGACAAAGATGAGCACAAGTGCAGTTAGCGAGTGCAATGGCGCACAAGATGGCGAAAAAGGATCCGGAAGGAGGATCCAAAAATGCTGAAATATTCAAAGCGCATTTTCAATTTAAAAGTTTTGCACTCGGGCATATTTATTTATTTTATTTCGAAATTTTTGTTTTCTGCTCATCATTGAGTCGGAAGATGGCGAGGGGCATTGGGCCATGGGCGACTCTTTGACCAAAAGTTTCGCTTCAAGTAGGCAATGTCATTGAGTCCTTGGAGAGGGCAGGAGGTGGGGGATATTGGGTGGTATATGAATGCCCTACAAGCGGCAACTTAATGCAATTTCGCTCTGGCAGATTTCATTTGTGTGACAAATGGGGGGCGTGGCCATGCAAATCGCAAATAAAAAGAACTCATTAAAAGTTTATGCCACAAACTTTGGCACCCGACCCCGGCCCACCGCAATCCAATTCGGCCCAGGCCAACTGCAACTAGTTCGGGCCAAGATGGAAACCTGGTAAAAGAGGGGAACTTCTGCCACTGATTGCATTTATATTTTTTCAGGGGCGAGGGGAGGCTGGCTTTTGTTTTTCGGGTGTTTCGAAAGCCATAGTTTCCACAGCAAGTTTATGGAAAAACTATCAATGGCCGAGCAGCCTACACCGATAACTTGGTCTGGGTTTCGACCATAAACTATTTATGGAACAGCCCCCATTCATAAACCGTGCCTCAGCCAGCCCCCAAATATTATTATTACGTTTAGTTATCTAAGAGTCGATCAATCATTAGCGATTACAAGTAATGCCGAGGTCACCAAGTGAATTATAAGGCCATTTCTATGTTGGCTGCTATCTTTATTATCTGTTTGTAATTGCATTTGCTTTTGGCCTGCAATCCCAATAGTTTGAATGACAATCCACAATTCCCGGCGCAAATATTGGAGTTGTGGGTGGAAGGGCACGTGCGACACGTTTCCCAGTTCCCCAGTTCCCCCCAAGTTTCCCAGCAAGTTCAAAAAGTCAATTCGAATTAAACAACGCATTTGATTGCCATAAAAATGGGCGGCCGCCCGTATTTATGGTCCACTCGAGTCGCGACTTGCATGCTCAGCGAATGCAGGTCGTCGGGTAATTTTTTCCACAAGTATTTCCAACTGGTCCGTGTTCTGTTCCGTCGAAACGTGTCTGTCTGGCTGTCCCCGGCCACTCCCAAGACAGGTAAATAAAATTGAAATTATTCTGTTCGCCACCATAGAGAAAAAAAAGAATAATAATAAAAAAATAAAGCAATCTATGGACGGGGAGTTGGCCGAATGCAGTCGGGCTCTCACACACAGAAATTAGTCAAAGTGGACCTTGAAAAAAAAGAGTCTGGCAAAAAAGCACAAGCGGGCGGCGTTTCAATTAGCCGTCCTCCAGCGACTTGTCCGGCAATTAGGTGTGTTTTAGTCAGCGGGCTAAAAACGATTCTAATCGCCTGTGTTTTAACATAGATTTCGCCTTTGGTTTATTTGCTCTCAGCCTTTGTTTAATTTCTGGCCGCTTTGAACGCTTTTTGTTGTCATGTTGTCGGCTGTCATGTTGCCGGTGACATTAGCGGTGGGCTTGTGTTTCCAGAGGGGGTCATACGTTTTGCTGGCCACACACAAGCTGCGACTCAACCTGATCATACACCCCAGATATGACAAATTTAATTAAGGTTAATTTTCAGTTTGCCTTTTTGTGATTTTTTGCTGCTCCGCCCGCAGTTTGGTTCACATAACATTTCCAGGCGGAAAAAATCGGATGGACTGGGTGAAAAAGGGGTATTATAGTTAGCATTTGTTATGATTTTTATTCAGGGCTTCAATTGCAAGCCCCTTGTCCCCACTGATCCCTCCCCTTAGGTGGCGCTGTTTATGAGGTTCCGCCACTCCCCGCTAGATGTCACTGATCTAATTCTATGGGGTGCACCCTGGCTCTGTTCCCCGGCTAATGTTCTTGGCCCGGTCGTTTTATCTGAAATTGCCAATCGAATGCTGGCTGTCTGGCGAAGGAGAAGGGCCAGCTCTGTGTGAAAAGGTCAAAGGCATTCGATTAACTTTAATTTGCGCGGCTCTTTTCCGTTCCGTATATGTAAGTATGAATGCATGCATTGGATTCTAAGGAGGATAGTGCGGCGGAGGTGGCAGGAGGAGTCCCATAGTCACTCCATTGTTTTGAGGCTGTTGATTTAGTTAGCAGAGTCGCGTTGACTAGCTGACTAGCTCCGTGGAGGAGCTTCATGGTTCAGGTGTGCCCGATGATCCGAGCGGCGTGAAAGCCAAACCTACTTGGCATCCCGACTCATCTTCGAGATTCTCCTTCTCCCATTGACTTTAGACGACTTACAATGGGTCTGAGCAGCGATTTGATTTATGCCAGCTGCGGTCATGTCATAGTTCAGCGCTGGCATTGTTGCAATGTCAGGGGGTGGGGCAGCTAACGGTAAGGTCAACCCACCATACCCAAAAATATGCATTCCACGCGAATATATTCAAACATTCTCTTAGTCCGAGTTCGTAAGAGAAGGCCAATTTGTCTTTATGGAAATTTTGGAACAGTTTTCCTTGGTACCGACTCCAAGCACTAATTGCGCTTGTCCAAGGCACGCGCTGGCCAAAACTGAAATGTCACTGCCACATGAGAACCATGCCTCGAAATTTGGCCAAATCGATAGCCAAATTTGGCGGCCAGGTGACGGGCCAAAAGCAGCCATCAGGTAAGTGGGCGTGGGGCGGGAAACCCGCTCATAAAATGTACATGCAATAGGACTAGCCTCGGACCGGCTGACAGTCGGTTGAAATTAATTTGCACAGCCCGGCGAAATAATTTAGAGTCTCGAAGATGTGGGCAGGTTTATGGCAGCAACTTTTTATACGCTCATTGCCGGGCGCGTGACATATCACGAAATTCTGTTAACGGCTTTTCCGAATCGAACTGGAAGCTGTCAATTAGTTGTAGGTACATCAGGCGAACACGTTCAGTACCACTCGGGGAGCGGAAAATTGAATTTGGTTGGCGGGAAGAGGCAAGACGCCCATAGGCTTATTCGAACGGAAAATTGGCAAATATATAATTTTATTCAAAGTATTCGTGCATTTTGATTTGTAATTTATGGAATCAATCTCTTTGATTATTTATTCCCTGTAATTGGATAAGATGGGGGGCAAGCTGGTTAATTGCGGATTGCAGAGGCAAGCGGCTGGCTTCTGGGCTGCCCCGATTTGCATTCGGATGCACACAAATCTTGTCACCGGGCGATGCAAATATCTACGCAGCATGCAACCTGGCCGTCATCTCGAGGCTGCGTCGGCGACGTTCATTTCTCATTTGATCTTTATCGCCCGGCAACATGCAAACAAGCTGCCTGATGGGCACCGCCCTCCTCCCAGCCAAAAGCCCCAAACAGCACCTCTGTGCCCCTGTGCCACCCTGCCACTTTACCACTTGGCCCCGCTCCTCAATCTCAACGTCAGACTTGATATCCGTACTGATTGTAATCAAGATTGGCTCTTTGCATGCGCCCGGCTGCCAAAGCGATTTGTGGCCTGGAAAACTCGTACACAGCGGTAAAAGGTCTAAGAACACACTATCGAAAAATTCCTTCAGCTTAAGATAAGAATTTTGTAGATACACACACAGTATCTATTGGCCTGAAATATTTTAATACAGTTTCGTGAATAATTCTAATTTAATAATCAATAATCCCCACCGATTTCTGACCGTGTCCGAGCGACATTTCAAGGCTTTATGCCACGCCCCAACGTCCGCCGCCGAATTATAGCCGCTGTTGCCCCCGTTTTCGCAATTTGCCAGTTTTTAATTTCCACTGGGGTGTCTCATTAGCGAGCCGTTTTCCAGATGGCCAGGCCAACTAGACGAAACCGCATGCCACGGTCAGATGCTCCGAAGTGGGTCGCTCCCCGAAATTGGGTCCACGCACAGCTCAGTCAGCTCGGTGGCTCACTTTTCAGTTTTCCGTTTTTCATTCAGTTTTGGCCGACACCTTGGCGGGCTTCGGGCTTCGGGCCTCGGCGGCTTCCACACGCCGACGATTTTCCGCCCGGACAATTTAAGTTCAGACAATGGTTGGGTGTAAATCATGTTTGCATTGCTCGGCGGTGTCTGGCGCTGGCTTTTGGCTCAGATCAGACTTGACTTGACTTTACTTGACTTGTGGTCAATGGCTTGTACATAATGGCTGCCCCGAACAACAACCATCGCGTCTTTGGGGCATTTGCAAACAATGACATTATGCTGACGTTTATTAATCGCATTTGCGAAATTAATGTCGTGACATTTTCGGTTTAATGTAGTTGTAATAAATAAATGCGCCGTTTATCCAAAGACTAGCCGAAACAAACACAAAAATTATGTATTGTATAAAAAATCAATAGTCCCATAGACAGCCACTAGACAGTGGCAGCCGTCGTTGGTCCAGATTATGCAATCACCATTTGCATTTGATAAATGAGGCAAGATTGTTTTAACTGAGAACTTAGGCCATATGAACATCTTTTACTTTTATATTCTCTATTAAAAAAACATAGAAATAAATAATAAAATAAGAAAAATAAAATAAAAACAAAAAAGTTACTCAACTTTACCCCAGATGGGACTCGAACCCACAATCCCCGGCTTAGGAGGCCGATGCCTTATCCATTAGGCCACTGGGGCTTGTGCAACGGCACTGCCAAACGCCAACTTCAACTCGAGGTGAGTAGACGTATTTCAGCAGGCAAACTGGACATGTTTATTTATAGAACGACTCGAGGGTTGAAATTATTTTGTTTTGCCGGCGTGGTGAAATACGTTTCTTGTGAATCGAAACAAACAAATTAAATCCAATCAAATGATTTTTTATGAATTTAAGTGATTCAGAGCAATAAAAGTACAATTTTCTTATAACATCTTGCCGTTATGCGCATGTGCTGCCTTGTTTATGTAACCCAAAAAATATACAAGCACATGTGGTTGGATAAAGAATAAAAACAAAATATTTAAACAGTTGTTTTTCTATCAAAAATTTCTATTTATAGATACCGTTTGCCTTGTTTTTATTGTTACATTTTGTCTTTGTTTCTTATAGGGATTCTGTCAGGCACTTTCGCAAGCCCCAGTGGCCTAATGGATAAGGCATCGGCCTCCTAAGCCGGGGATTGTGGGTTCGAGTCCCATCTGGGGTAAAGTGCGTAACTTTTTTATAGTTTTTTATTTATTCCTTTATTAAATCATTTTTGTTTTTTTTTTTTCCATTTGCCTATTCATTTAATATAATTTTTTCCACATATTTGCACTAAATCCTTTATGTACCAGCTAAAGTCTTCAAGGAAATAAGACAACTATTTGGCAAGCCATTTTCAGAGCTCCATCAAACCAGATTATCTGGGTGCCGCTCCTAGATATATGTCGGGGGCATGTCGAACATAAACCATGAAAAGTCGTCACAGCAGTTGACATTTCGCCGTAGCACTTCCACTTAATTTAACAACTTTACGAGTACCCAGCCATCGTCTTCTAATATCGTTTTCAGGCATTTTCACCCCGGCTCTTAAATGGCAATCAACTTTCTGATGAGTTGTCAAAAGCCCCGTCGCCTGACATTATTCAGAATGTGGCTGGGGAGGTGCCGCTGCAGCAGTGGGTGTGGCTGGCAGAGGCCTCGGATGAAATCCATCCACTTTAAAAGTTTGCCAAAAATTGAAGCTCATAATTTCACTTTCGCTATCTGAAATATGCATGGCCGTAAAATTTGCCAACGCCGGCCAAATGGCCACCCAGGGAGATGAGGATGTGCAGGCCATCGGTGGAGGGAATGGGATCTGGTTTCTGGGAGGTGGGAGATGGTTAGATGTTGGCCTCAGCTATAAGCATTAAAATTGCATACAGGCAGAGTGGGGCAAAGAAAAAAAAAAATAAAGTGAAATATTAAAAAAATCTGCCTCGCATAGTTTCATTTGCTTTACGATTCAGCAAAACTTTGGCCGAGGATGGGCGGATAAAAACGGTATGTAAGGCTGTGCCTCATCATTAATGTAAATTCATTGTTGCAGGACTTTGTAGAGAAAGGATATGCATTACATTTTATACCCAATTTTTGATATGAATTCAAAATACCCACATAGGCATTATTTATTAAAATTTTACGATCCGAATTACGTTAAATACGATCCTTATCTGAAGAAATGCAAAAAAAAAGTTAAAAATTGTTTTTAGTTTTCTAGACGTATTTACTTGGAATTTGTATAAAATGAATTAAAATAATCTACAAACTAATAATCTATCTATGTAATTCCAAGGTTGGTTCTATCTGAGTTCTAAAGAAGTAGCCTGGTATACCCCATATCTTCTCAAAAAACGTTTTCCAGAATTAATGGCTAGGGTATTTTTTTGCATCCCCGCGGAAACTAGGCCAAAGTCCGACCCAACATCGGCCCAGGAACATGGACCCATCGCGGATGAAAGAAACGGGGATATAGAACATAGAAAGAGAAAGAGCGCTTGGAGGGTGGGGGGAATATGGCATTCTGGAAAGTTTATGGAATGCATTTCTCTGCAGATTGCATTTGTTGCATTTTACTTAATTGAAAAAGGCCAGCAATGCGGGGGAAGGCCGTAAAAGGACAGTATCGCTGTCCCTAGCCCTCTATGGGCTGCATGTGCACTTCATAAAGCTGACAGGACAGGGCTCACCGCCGAAGAGGCGGCGGCGGAGCGGCTATAAAAGAACATGTCCAAAGCGGGCAACGAGGAGACAAACACACACCAAAATAGACCGCCAACAGGCAACAAAAACAGATGCACTGAGGGAAAAATCTAAAAAAAATAAAATTAATTTCAAAAAAAGTAAATGAAACTAAATTATTAACTTTGTTTAGAAGTCTAGATAATCTAGGAAATATTCTAGATGTGTGTAGTTATTCTATGGATAATTTTCTCTCTCTGTAGGCAACAGCATCTGCAACAAGCAAACAGCAAACAACGAGCGGCAAAAATTATCTACTCAGATTATGTCGAGATTAATTACATACGTTGAGCGCCATTGTCTTGTCAATAAATTGTCTTTGCCGTCGACGTCGCCTGGCATCGTGTGGCCCAAAGATAAGAGGGCCTCCCGACCAACTTCCAGCTACCAACTACCGAAATGTTAACTGGCTTTTCTTTATTTTTTCGCCGGTACATAGCCGTTGTCGTAGCAGTTTTCAGTTATCCGTATTTTTTTGTTGTGTTGTTTGTAACTTTTCGGCTGATGCTGTCAAAATTGGTTGCACAACCAGGCGGCAGGCGGCAGGCAGCAGGCAGAAGCCAAGCCTTTGCTTGCCTCTCGTCCTCGGCTAATTAATTTGGAAATGTGGCCAACATCGGCCCACCAAAGGGAGCGCCATATCGTTCCGGCCACCGTTAGCGGCCATATAATAATGAAATGATATAGGTTTAATCCATCCGATAAGCATCGTGGAGCATCTTCTAAGCCAAAGTGCTTGGAAAGTGCGCGTAAATTAATTGGCCACAAACAAGACAGTCAGCCTCAGAAGGCTGCCGGCCAAGTTTATGTGGCAGTAGAGGCATCCCAAGTCGGGGCCACGATGCAGGGCTGGATTTAGTGCATGTTGCAAGCGTCGAGTGGCAGCGAATGGCGAATGGCCGATGTAAATTTGAAGCGGCGAGGTTAAAAGCCAGAGAGAACGGTGGGCCTGGGCCACGAGCATGGGCAGGGCTAATTAGAATGGATAACACGATATTGGCATCACTGCACCTCGAATATACTGCCCGGCATAACTCCCGATGAGTGTCTGGCCATGTAGGAGATGTGAATGCAGATTGTGCTGCTGGGAAAAATAGCCGGCGATACGGAATAGATTAGGTTGGCAAACACTACATGATGACTATTATTATTTGATGAATATGAAATGAAATCTGAACTAATTGCCTGCTCACAGGTGAAGTATTAATTAATAAAGTGATACCGGCACGTAACCGGCTTAGAGTGGAGCTCACATCCCTGGAAGACTACATATTTCACACTTACTTCACAGTCGGTGCGGCAAGGCTAATTTAATCAGCAAATATTTACTGGCGCATTACTCATCATTAATAACACATATTTCGAATGTCCCTTAACTGTGAATAACTGGGAGTAATCCAGCCCCCCTTTCGACCCAAAATAATTATTTATAATTAAAGTTTCAGCTTTGTCTGCGCCGAACTCCGAGCATCCGAAAGGCATTAGGGCTTGGAGAGATTTTGGGGACAAGGATACGGCACACGGCAGATGCAAAGTGCTAGGATGATGACGATTCCAGAGTGAAAGTTACCAGGCACACACTCTATTCTGTTTGTTCAGCAGGAAGTGGCTCTAAGCTCTGCATATAGAAATTCCATTACTTGGGAAATCATTCTGCAAGTGCATCTGGGATGTCGTTAGTTTGCTGTTGATATTTGGCATTTGTGCCATCTGTGGACATTGTGGCAAAGTTTTTGGGGCTTTTAAGCCATTTGCAAGCCACGCACTCAGCCACTCAAAAATCTCTGTACGTAATTTCCCCAGCGAGTAACGGTAGAGTCTCCCGTGGAGAGGCGCCATTTTTTTGGCCGTCGTTTCCGGTGTTAATAATTGATGGACGGTTGACAATTACGGCTGGATAAGCCAGCAGTAATCCTTCTAAAGTGAGAAAAAAAATGTTTACAGATATCCTTTGAGAAGTTTATTTTTGCCGTAAACGATGCAGAGCCGCAGCCTGGGCGCCATTAATGACTTCCCACCGCCAATACACATAAAATGTATGAGGAATGCGAATCATGGGAAGCCCACCCACGCCGCAGTTGACAAATAAGCGCTTAAGTAATTTGCCACCGTTTGCCGGCGGAGCGTGGGCCTCATAAGTGAATATTAAATAAATTTTCCAGCTACTGACGGCGTGGCGCGGCGTCTGTGCGAAAGCCACTGGCACAGAGTGGCGCCCCAATGGGTTAACTTTAACCGAAGACAGGCGACGAGGGCTGCATTCAACTTGTAATTAATGTCAAATATTTACACATTCGCCGGAGATCAAAGGTCTGCCAGCCAGCGAGTCTCGCAGCAGCCGGGCTAATTAAATGAGTATTTATATTTAAATTACACAAAACTACTTAAAGGCTTTTCCCTTAGGGCGGTGGGTGGCTGGAGTGGGGATGAGGTGAAATGGTGGCTCTTACCTAAGAACAGCTGGCGGCCATGACAATCTTGGGCGGAAAATCAACCCTCTTTGCCGATGATGTCTCCACCGCATGGTGGATCAAGTTCATTTCCGGGGGTAATAAATATTCCCCCTTTTTTTAAAAGGGGACTACTGCGTCTTAATTAGTTAGAATATCTGATGGTAGCAGACTTTTAGTGATTAATTAATGGGCGTGCTGGCTCTTTTATGAAATCATAGTCAAGTGTCGTTACAACCTGCCGTGACAAGTTCTTTATTGAAATCATAGACCCTGCTTGTCTTAACCCACTTCTTGGCCAAAAACTTTTCCCGAGGAAATCATGCATAAGACTGCGCATTATCCTGGCCCCTAATCCCTGGCAAGCACCCTTCACAACTTCATCGTCCTTGGCATGCAATTTGTCCCAAAATGTGGAGGCACCTTGCCATCCAATGGATTCAAAATAGGGGCGGTAAGTAGGTGGGGCAGGCGGGTGTTGGTGCAATTTGAAAATGCAGTGGCGCCTTAGCGGAGACAAGAACCGGCTGTTTCAACCAGTTCCAAGCTCGCAGCACGAGTGCGGAAAATGATGTGCTGCTCGGCCGACATGTGGGAAATGCGTATGCAGTCTTGGGTTTTCCGGGGCTCCAAATGTACGTTACTCCGTGCACGGATCCGGGTCGGAGTGTCCGGCTCTCGGCTCTGTTGCGGCTCTGTTAGCGGTGGCCGTAACGGAAATGTTGGCGCACACGAAATGCATTTTGTAACCCAATTTCCTACTTCCGGTATCTTTTCGGCAACGCCACCATCACCACCACCACCCACTGCACTGCACCACCCACTGAGAGCGGTGAGCGGAAATGAGCTTGTGTGCCGGCGACCGGCAATTAACCCACTCTCTCGCCCCTACTCTCTCTCTCTCTCACTTTCATGTGAGAGCTTTCACACATATGCTCGGCCTCGTGAAAGGCCGAGTGACGTCGTGAAGCTTTTCACGCTTTCAAGCCAAGAGCTTTCGAAAATCCCATCGCTAGCTTTCCGCTTACTGTTCTGGCCAAACATCCATGTATATTTTTTGTTGGATTTTTCTATATTTTTATTAGCCTCTTTGTTTTGGTCTGCAGCTGTTTTGGCCAAGTGACGTTGCTGGTGTTGTTGCTGACGCCGCCAGTCGTGTTGCCACTTTGATTGATTGGGTAATGAAGTTATTAGATAGGTGTGATTGTCAGGCCGTGCGAGATTTCGATTTCGAGTGTCTGGCAGGGAATTAAGTGCCTCATTAGATTGTTATGATAGTTGCTTGTGCGGCACACTGTGGGCGGCAGTGCAAAATGCAATTAATATGCAAACGAATGAGTGATTGAGCCGTAAACTTGGTTCTTTCCCATGATTTATGGCGGTAATTATACAAGAATTTTAGCCATCGAAAACAATGTTAATGGGAATATTGGTATAATGATTAATAAATTGGTGTTTAACAAACTTTTACGACTATTCACATATAAAAAAGGGTTGGATTAAAGCCATAAAGGCTTAATATCATTTATGATTGAAAAGCTTCAGCCACAGTTGCGGACTACGCGGCGGATGAACAATATTACTCATACGCTCCGTAGTCTATTGGCTTTAAAAGGGAGCACGATGTGTTGCTACCAAAACTCAAAAATACCCGTTATTCGAACTCTTCCCAGCCACTTACTAACTAGACCAAAACAATTCCGGAATAGAGGAGAAAATATGATAACAGCCCCGACCGCTTGTCACTAATGCTGACAAGGTCACATTGTCAACGTCATTGCGCGTGCGTAAACCAATAAAATTTGTCCAAAACGGCCAAGACAATAGCCAAATAAACAAAGGCTAAACGAGCTGATCGGTGGCCACTGGCCGGCTTGGGGCGAGCGGAGGATAATGGGGCGATATATGCTCGCAGAGCTGCAGCTAAACTGGCTTTAATGATTCAATCCCAAATATGGGTGTCAATAAGTTAACAGACAGACAACGTTGCACTTGCCGCGGCCAAAAGGAGGAGCAGATGACTATGACTCTGAAAGTGGAATTGGCAATGGTAGTGGCACTGGCCGTGGCCATGGCCGTAGCTGTCGCTGTCGCTGGGGCAGTGGTCTGGTGGGGGCAACATATACACTCTGGGTCCAAAACCAGACCCAGACATTCGCGGAAATTATGAAATGCATTTAATTTTCTTGCACACTTTTTGTGCGGTCTTGTGCGGCTTCAGCTGCAGCTCTTCTTCTGCTCTTTGGGTCTTTGGAAAATCTATAAAAATTCCATTGACCATAATTTAAGCCGTTGGCATTGCTCTTGGCAATGGAGTTGGAGCCTGGTCTTGGGGCGACTGTTTAAGGAAGCAAATGTTTCCGTGCAGCTGCCAACTGGTTGACAACTCGTGTGGACCTGTGTTTTATGTGCCAGCCGTTGCTTTGGCTTCTGGCTTTATATTGCAATCTGTCTGCAATCATGTCACATCGTTCTGCAACTGGTTTTGGGCCAGAACCCAGAGCCCAAGACTCAAGCCCCAACATCGCCATCCCATCCCCTTCTAATGAGCTTCGAGGGCGTTGCAGCTCTGAGGGCTTTTCGTATAAAATGTTTATTGCGGAGCGGGTCAAAACGGTGCGGGAAAATGGATTGGGAGCTGCCCATAAATCTCAAGTGAATGCCAAGGATGCATAAAACTTCTGACATTAAGAGCCAGACGCCCGCGCTAAGGTCCGGCAGGACATCAAAAGTTGCTCCTGGCTGCTTGGCCGTAAACAAATAAACAAAACGGCAGCCAAACAACTGGCCAAGAATTTGCCGCCAAACAAAGACGAGCCAAGCAGCAGGAGCCTGGACGAGGAGCAGAAAAAATTGTAACGCAGTCAACAAGGACACTGTCATAACTTTTTTAATGTCCTGAACAGGGGCGGTTGGCTGGCAGTAGATAAATTCTAAGCAAGCAACTTTTGAGCCAAGTTGCAGCATCAGGAGTAGCCAACTTGCAGTGACATTTCTTTTGGCCATGTTGCGCTTTGACAAATCGCAAAGTGCACCCAAGTCAGCCAGAATGGGGGGAAAAAGACAAGACGGAGAAGTTGTCCGAAATCAGCTAAAAACTGCTTTGACTCTTTTAAGATTTTTTTGTTCGTCCCTGGCCAGCGAATCGTATAAATCTCCTCGAGCTACTTAATATTTCAGTTTCCTCTTCCATATAACTTTGATGTTATCCTGTAGCATGTCCTTTTGGGTTACTGGAATCCCACCAAGCCATCGACAGTTGACACAGTTGGCCAACTAACACGCATTTATTTTTTTTTCGTTCTGGCTAATAATTGTTATATAAGAAGTATTGTTTAAGAGTTCATTTACCTGCCAGCCCATGTGCCTGCATAAAAATTTCAGATCCAACAAAACCCTTGAATAAAGAATGATTCCATATACACAGTGCTCTGTAAAATGCATTTATTTATTGTGTATAAATAGTCTGGAATGGTAGACAAACTAATTAAAAATTAAAAATGAATCGACTGTGGGTTACTTAATTAACAGTGTGATTGATTGGTCTTATTTCACAAAATGAAATAATCGTGGCGGACCAGACCGAACGTCATGAATGGGAATGAATGGATGCCCCAAACCCTTGACAGCTGACAGAATTATTTTCAACCAAAAATCACGCACACAATAATTACAAAATCCAATTGCACATATTTGTATTTATGCATTTTAATTACCAAAATCGGATATGGGAAGGAGCTTATTATTTTGTGTTTTGTGATGTGAAATTAGTAATAAATCAGTTTAGAACTGGAGGATGTTTTGGGCTGTTCCCTCTGGTCTGGTGTCAAGGATCGGTGAGTTATTTGAAAATAAATAAGGGGACAAATAACAAGGAACACCTGAATCATGTTGTAGTCATTAGCATCGAAAAGAAATAAAATATAATTTATTATCAGGTGGTTGTCATGGCGATGGTCAAACGACCGCTTTGCCAATTGGGTGTCGATGCGAAATTATTAATTTTCTCGCATTCCTATCCCGCCAGCCCTTCCTGGCTGGGAATCCTCGCCAGCTTTTCCTTTCCCGGACGGCGCGGCGTGTGAATCCGAGATGGTGAGTGAGTGTGGAATGTCCCGGGGTTTCCTTTTCCTTCGAACCCATCATTACGATAACAATCGCAGCTAAACGGCTGCTGCTGCTGCTTCTGCTGGATGCTGTTCCAACCCGTTTCGTCTCGGTCTTCATTTAAGATTCCTGGCGTTGCTTAATAATGCAAGATTCATGTCGATATGTCAATGCGTTTGCGCACAATCGATCATTTTGGCGAGGAGCCGAAGCCGAAGCAGAAGCAGGAGCTGGTCCAAAACCGAGCCGAGATCCAAGTCCGTGGGCAGACACTCACTGACCAGTCGACCGGCCTGTCCTTGTTTGACATAATGTCGCCAGATTAACAGCGGCGATAAACCGTCGGAACAGTGGAGTTGTTTAGTCAGGGGCATTATCTGGGAGACCGGACTCGATGTCGCAGTTGGCAATTTTATGGGCCGGCTTATTACACGATTTGGTCACGGCTCACAATACATCACGCAGTGATAGCGATAAGGTCCCAGACTCCGTCTGATACTCAGTCACAGACCCCAGAGCAGGTCACCATTCGAAAACTTATCAATTAAGCAGTTGGTGATCTCTCATTACAAGAGCGCTACTGTCAAATATCCCATAATTTATAGTTTGCAGTGATCGTTCCAGCCAGAAAGCCAACAGGCCGGGCCAACCAACCAGCCAACGATCAATCGACCATCACAATCGAGTAGTATGTCAGCCGATCGGCGAGGAACATTGATTTATGCCAGGTTGTCAGCACCACTTTTTGCTGGTGTCTGGCCCAGACAGAGTTGTCATAAGGACAACTTCCACCGACAACGAACTGCAGCCGATGGTTGTCACCGAAGAACAACTTCCAGCCCCCAGCCCCCATCCAGAGCTGAAAAAACCCTTTTGTAGCGTTTTATAGTTATTTTATGATAATTTCATACCGAAACCAAACCAAAGTACCTCTAAATGGAGGCCCCAGTCTAAGGGATATCTGACCATGTCTATTTTCCATCCATCATCCGACTCTGGCTCCGACCCAACGATAATACGATTATTTCTCCGAATATTTATTGAACACCCTCATTACTATGCAATGCCGCATAGTTCGAATTATATTCAAAAGGCTCCCAGCATTATTTCCGAGGTGTCAAAATATAATTATGGACAAGGCGATTTTGTGGTGTTATTTCCATTTTATCAGTATTTGTGTTTTCCCTCGTGCATTATGCAAATCAACTGAAAATTTCACATTTAATTCCAAATTTTTAAATTCTTTTCCAGAGATGGTTATGGATGTGTGATGTGTTTGCTGAGTGCTGGGTATGTTTGGAGTTTATTGCTTTTCAAGGAAAAATCTATTAAAAACTTAAACAAACCACAATTACCCAGCATATATCAAGACCATGACTCCCACATTTAAATATCCAACTCCGACTTGATTAAAGGACCCATTAAGTGTCATTTGCAAGGCGCGAATATTATTTTTTGTGTCGCCGCGCTAGAGCGCAATCAGAAAGTGTTTCGCATATAAATTCGCACATAAAATTTTGGACCCGCTTAGCTGATGACAGTTCGCAATTCATATGAAGGCTCGTATGTGGCATAAATTCTAACCCGCTGGCTGGGCGTGTAGCGCTCTGGCCGTGCCACAATCTCGACTGCCTCGTCGGACATTTATTATATTTCAAACAAAGAACGAAACGATTGCAATAATATTCACATGAAAAGCCGGTCGACTGACTTCTTGCTAACCCAACTGCTGGCGACAATTGCAAATGAAATATAATTTTAATATTTTATAGACATGCTGGCTGGCACACAGGGCCTTAGAATTGAGAGCCCCAGTCGGCTTCTTGCTTTTTCTGGCTCTTTCAAGAATTTTTATTTATTTTTTTTTGAGTTTCTTTTTTGGTAATTTATGTTGGAAATTAATATGCGACCAGGGTTGCTTATTTTTTATATTTTTCGGGTTGGGCAAATAGCTGGCTGTCGCTGGTGATTAGTGAAGTAATGTGGAAATTATGCAAACGATCCATACAAATTAATACGCCAATGATACGCTTTCAGAAATTTGTCAACACGTCGGCGTTTTGACACTTGGCCGGGAAGGTGACAGAACTGAAGTTGGCTCACGTTTGAATGGCCAAAACCCGACTCTATTGGGGTTATGGTTACACAGCTGTTTGGTGCTGAGAATATTTTTATGTTTATTTTTCGAAAAGAGTTGTAATGAGTTGGTTGTTTGAAAGTAAACGCTTGAGACTATAAAACTATTTAATGCAGTTCCCGCAGTTTAACCTTTAGTCTCGTTTACTTTGCCCGGCACTGCACTTTGCTGGAAAACAAATTACCCATCATTTAGCCAATCTCAATGGCTTATCTCAAAATTCGATTCTCTTCAATGAATGGCTTTGCCAATGGGTTGGTTGGTTGACTGCCCGGGCTTGGCCGACAGTTCCACCTGATTGGCATATGTTATTGGGGGCGATTAACTGTTCGTTTACCCTAGATAATGGCGGCTATAAATCTGTGGGCCGTCTATTCGGGACCAGGTTGCAGACACAGCTCACTTTCACTTTGGATGCTTGTTTCCCAGAAATGCCAAACGGCCAACCAGTCAGACGATTTTCATTTTCAATCAGCATCGAGTACCTGGAATAAGCCCGGTACAGGGTACAGTGGGCCAAATCAAGAGACACCTGATCAGATCCCCATTAGCCGACACCTGACGCCAATTTCGAGCGTTTCTTGGCACGTCAGTGATCAATTAATTTGACATGCAAGCCAGCGGAAAAGGGTAACGAAAGCCAAAATCAGGCAATAAAACGCTGGGCCTCCAGAGCCATGTAAATCCTTTCACTTTCCAGCCAGACCACAGCAAATAAATCTGTATCTGCCGGAGGCGAGGGACTCGAATTGGGACTCGGATTGGTAGATCCAAACGGTGCGATTACACCATGGATGGATGATGACGATGACGATGGCGATGCCAACGACGATGGCGATGACGATGATGGCTGGGCACGACTGGCAAGCGCGGAAAACGCGGAAAAAATGGCAACGGGGGCGGAGAAGGTAATCGGCGGTGGATCAGGCCGGCGGATCAATCAAATGCGAGACTAGGTAATTTTCGGTAGCAAATAAATTCGGATTCAAGGCGGGAGAGCACGCAACGGGAAAATCAGTGGATAAATCGCTGGATATTCAATTAAAATGCGAGCTGAGTGGGAAATTCAACGGCAGCAGTAGCCGGGGCTAGTTCATAATTGTATTTGCCAATTGCATTTGCAATCATTTTGCCGCACACGTTTTCCCCCATATCCCCGCCCCGCTTGGCCGTACTAGATCCCCCGCATTTTTGTGCGTTTCATGCCTCATGTGGGTCAACGCGGCGAATGCGCAATTTTCTTTGGCCAAATCATGGCCAGAAACATGTAACATGGCATATGCGATAGGCATTTATGTGTTATTGGCCAAAGTCCGAGCGGACTGGGTCCAGTGCAGTTGGGTTCTAGTTTTTGTCAGTTGATCGCCGTGCGGACAGCAAACATTTGTAAAACATTTTAATAACCATGGACAATAACAATAATGGCAATGTTGCAGCTGCCTGGGAATTGGATATTGGTATTTTTGAAGTTTTGATTGGTTATTGCTGAAATTACACGACAATAACGATAAATACAAGTCAGGGGACTTATCTTTTAAGATCTCTTCCAGCTAGAGCACACACACTCATCATTAAAAGGTAACTTAACTCGAGATTCCACCTCCGGAGAAGAGCTCTTGCCGGATTCTGGAGTAGCTCATTAGCTTTGCAACTAACCCGCTCCTTTTACCCAACTGCGGAACTTGTGGTACTTGATAATGTTACGAAAATGTTTTATTACTTCCACCTATGCCAACAATTAACATAAGAATTTCCAGTGGAGAACTGGCAAACTGCAGGGAGAACTTTCCGCCAGCCAGACAAACGAAACTTTTAGCCATGCCAGACACGCAGGCACATAAACTCGTATCTCACCCAAAGTGGCATCCTCGGCTGCCGGTTTTCTGTGGCCTGGGTTTCATTTACATACGCATCTGCCGGGTGAAGCTTTTCACTTTCCCATCCGCTTGAGGAGAATTTGTCAAGAAACACAATGCCAGAGGACTTGGGCAAAGGAGTTTTGAATTACATCATTTTGCGGATTCCTCGTTCTCGAGTGCCTGCCTTCCTGCGTCTCCTGTGTGGCATGCTTGCACTTTGTGGGCCTCATTAACTTGGCTTTGCAGGTGGCAGCAGGTGCAATCAATTTTCAACGGAGCCCCAGCCTCCCTGACCCCATCGAGCATCTAGGCAATTGCCAATCAATTTGCATCCAATCAATAATTGCAACTTCAATTAGGCAAAACAAAAACTCTGACTCTCGGAACTCTCGGCAAACAATTGCCAATTACCCAACCAGTGGGGGAAACCAAAGGGGTCTTCCGAAGGGGAATCGATCAATAAAAAAAATATCAATTGGCAAAAAAGCAACGAATATTTAACGAGTTCGCCATTGACGATTTTTGAACTGAAACTGTAACTCATGTGGAAAACAGGGCTCACAAGGTGGGTCACCAAAAATACATCAGCCATTTTCCTATCGACTGGTGGTTGCTCTATAGATTCTATAATATAATATAGAGCCTCGATTAACCAACAATAAAACATAAACAAATTAAATGATAAAGCTTAGCCACACTTATCTTATCTTAAATATTATTTTATGAGCTGACGCCGTTTTATGAGGAGCACAAATAAATAAGTTGATTAGATAATTCATTGCACTTAAATTAACTAGAACAAAACTAATCACACTTTGTATCTGGCTTACCTCAAGTGGCAATAGGGTACTGGGTTACTTTTGTATCTGAAAACCACTAAAAACCCCATAAATAATTATTAATATTTATTTGAACTGTATCGCGCATTCCTGGGCCATCGGAGGCACTACACAAATGTCATTCCACAAATCAAGTTTATAGGCTCTAAACAAGAATATCCCCGTCACGATTCCGTTCTGACAAATCAACTGCGAAATCCGTAATGCCTTTTCGTTTTGGACGCTTTTTGGAACGGATCGGTTGCATTCTGCAAGCCCCTGAACAAATATTTTTTATAGCCCGAGGCATAATGGAAAAACGGTTTGGCAAAAACCCCAGTGGACTTTTGTTTTTGGCCAAGAGAGTGCTCCAAGCTGGCTGGAGTTGGCTTTTGTGTCGGCTTGGTATTTGTATTTTGTATTTGCGCTAGTTATAATTGGCATTTTAGAACGTCAAGGTTCCGTTTCGTTGGCGCTCTGGGTTCAGAGTCGTTTCTTGTGTTTCCCCGGCTTTTCCATTTTGGTTTTGTGCAAATTTTTGTTTTCCACAATTTAATATTCTTTTTGTCCGCCCGACAGTCTGTCATTGTTTGTTATTTCCATTTTTTTCTTAATCTCTGGTTTTTTTTGGGTGGTCCCGAGGTCGTTGCTGGGGTTAAACTGGCAATAGCAGAGCGCAATATTGTGCCAAATGGAAATGCGAGTGGGGCGTGGTCATGGCAATTTGCATTGCATTATGTAATTAGACAAAGACCACTTGCCTCTGGGTTGCCGGGGTAATGGGGCCTTCATTATGTCCGCGCCAAGCCGCCACAGGAATCCGCCAGATACTCTGGACTGAGTCTGGTCTAGTGCGGTCCAGTGGGGTTCATCGCGACGTCGGCATCTTTTTCACAGTCGCCACATGTGCGCAGTGCGCACTGCATAGCCAGCCAGCCCCTTAACCCACTGTGTCCTGTGGCCATGCATCATAATCAGCGGCGTTGATGGGCCGCTGCGGCTGCTACACTGCGCGAAACGGCCGCTCAGTTAACACCTTTCAGCATTCACAAAGGCCCGAATGGCCGCGCCGCATGATTTCTTACTCGAGTGGCCGACTTCAAGCTGTGCTGCAAATAGCAAATGCCATGAAATGGCTTGTGGCCCGAAGGCAGAAGCGTTCGAGGTAGTTGCAAGTCCGCCGCGCATGCGCTCTCCCCAGATATCGCGATGGTTGCCCAAGTCCAGGCAGTCAAAGATCAGGAATGAGCCAGGTTTGAAATGGAATTTTAAATACTCTTTAAGGAAGAATAAACTTTTATTATTTTAAGATATTTCAATGAGTTATGGATGCAGTTTAGATAAGCAAACTGAGACAGATTTTATTTTAATATTAAAGGAATTCAATTTTAGCATTAACCTTAAACAAATCATAGCTCTCTAATAGGGCATCTCTTACTAAACGTCATAAACTGCAGTTTAGCTAGCTGACTGTCCCCCACCAACCCTTGCTGCTTCCATTCCCATCCCACATTCATGGCCCACGTCCACATCTTGGCCACGTTTTCGCTTCAAGTTCAAGGCGTTTGAACTCTTGACATTTGGCAGGCAGCTCTCGTCTTGGCCGTTGTTCGAGCCTCGTAAATGTAACAACTCGATTAGCGCGAAATATTTCGCCGCTGGCTCAATGCAAACTGGAGCGTTAGACCATGGACGGGGGAACACTAGGATGGTACTGGGAGTTACTGGCTGGCTGGCTGGGGGTGGGAGGAAAGAGGTAACAGGGGCCAAGAGCTGTATCTGAATCTGCCGGGAGGAAGGCTTAACATTAACGGCACGTTCACGTCGAGTTGGCACTTTTCTCCCGCTCTAATTGGCCTGCCCTGAACGCGGCTCCAAAGCGAAGAGAAAACCGTCCCAAAACTCAACCAAAACTGGCCAACTTGGCGCTGGTTTTTACTGCATATTGGCCCATGGTATTCCGTTCTATATGCTATATGCGGCATTTACCGTTGTGATGCGCTTATGACGCTGGATTCCGGATGGCCACTCAAGTGCCGGAGCCACCCAAAAATGCACGGCCACAAGCCGAATTCCCGAACCAAAGCCATGACACTGAGAGACATACTTTTGACCATTTCTTCTTAAATAAAATGATGTAATGGGGGCTTTTCCATATTCTGGTTAACTTTGTTTAGTTTTTGTAAAATAAATCAATTTATTTGATAGTTATATTATCTTTTCTTGCAGTGCCTGCTACTTCAGCTGCTGTTGTGTTTGGATTGTTCACATGGCTGATTGCTGCACTCGGCCAAATAACAGGATTACATAGCGACCCCCATGTTAGCGGTGGCTCTTTCGGCAAACGGAGTACTACTGCGAAAAACCCCACCGAAAACCGAGCCAAACAAAACAACTGGACCCGGCCAGAAAGCCTATTGTTCGCCATTTGAGGTGCCGGAGCACGCAGGCAAATAAAAATCCTTTATGCATACGTGCGGTTCCTGCTCCTGTGAAGTGGCAACTCTTCGAGTGGATTGTTCCCCGGATATGCCAATGGAATGTCGAGTGGTTCGATGGGAGCAGATACTTTCAGCTTGCCAACGAATGGTTTTATCCGACAGGTTGGCGATGTTCATTTCAAATTGGCGGGATTACAAAAAAGTCTACTTCAGTTGCTAGTTTTTATGTTGTGGGTTATGGTGTTATAGTTAATGATGGGGGATATTAGTAGAGTACCTCTATAAAAACTATTTATTTTATAATTTATTTTCTGGTATGCAAAATACAACTATTACCGAGAAACTGTCGCTAGTTGTGCAACAACTTGGAAATTCAGGTAGCTCCGTTGGGAAAGGCAAGTGGGTGTACAAATGGCCACCTACGCCAGGGGCCGCCCAGGCCGAGTTAATTGTCTCGCCTGGCACCGGACACAACACCCCAGAAAAGGAGGTGCAGAGACGACGATAGAGAGAGCTGGAGCATGCTGGAGGACCACTTCATCATCTGGAGTCGCTGGCAGTAGTAAGCCGGATCGGCGGGGACTAAGTTATGACGGGCAACGTAACCGGTGCGGACTAATTTCGTAAACGTGGCCAATCAACGACGGCGTCTACAGGACGTGGCCGGTAGCCTGAAAAGCCATTTGCAAATTAACTTGAGGCTAGACTACGAAGCATCTAAATTGTATTTAAAGTCGCTCTGCGGATCCGTTCCATTCGACTCAACCCGTTGAGTGGTTAGTTGGCTGGCTGTGGGATGGCTGGTTGGGTGGATGGATGCTGGGTTACCTGGGAGAGCGAATTAAATCACGTACTAGATTAAAAATTGCCCATGAAATTATTAATTTTTCAGCAACTACAGAAGCAGCCCATTGCTGAGCTGTTGAATCTCGCAAACCGGTATGTCCGTTGGCCTGGCTAAGCCTTTGTCACTTCATAAATCGATGGCCGGGAACAGAACGCACTGTCTCTTTGAAATTGGACCCCGCATACGGGGAGATAAAATATTTATGCAATTGCCAGCAGGTCTCAAGCTGCGCCCCGTTTCAATAAAAATCAATCAGCGAAATTTATAGAACACCAGTCACCCTTTGGACAGCTGTTAAACACCCCCAGATCCCAGATCGGAGGGATTCCAGTCCACCCTCCCCCTATCCAAGAGCCACGCCCTCCGCCTGTCACCGAGTAGGTGTTATATAATGCATTCGAAAGACACCAAGAAACAAAAGCCTTTTGACTCCACAGCAGGCGGTCCGGAACGACTGACTCACAGACCGAGTTCCTTTGGCCCACAGCCGAGTCACCTTGCTGAAGCCTAAAGTGTGCTGAAAACCGCTTAACCCATGCCTGCCCAAGATATCTGCTCGCTTATTCAAATATTTATTTATACTCATATCTGGCGTGTGCATGCTCCATCCATACTCCACTATGGTTGTCATGTCTGCCATACCATATAGTATGAATGTGTGGCTGAACGGATATTGATTTATCATATTTACAGATTGCTGCCATTGACAGTCCAGTCGTGCATTTATTGTTCTACCAACTGCATTTTTGGTTGGATAATTGGTATAATAGAACTCCAGATGCTTAAGCTTTGATCAAGGAAAGCTAGTACCCCAATTACTCCCTTTATAGACTTGGAAGAAACTTCCTCCCAGAAGGGGCTTGGCTTTTTTATGGCTGAAGCAAGAGTTTAACAGCCATCATGATGATTATACAGCTCGTTTCACACATTTAATTGAATAAAACAAGATCATAAACTCTCTTAATTATCATATGACTTTAATTCCATTCCATCACGATATGCAACGTACCGTCATGTCGGCAATAAGTCTCTGCAGCTCACATCGCCGATTGTCATGGACAATGCCGAGAGGTATTAATATCGTTTTATGGCCAATGCTGAAAACAATAAAAAATTTGTCAAATTGCCACTGTTTGCGACGACAATTGCTGGCCATTTAATGCGATTGGCAAATTGCATTTCCAATTACGAATAACGGGTGCGGCCTGGCCCGCCTTCCTCGAACACCCGCGGAGTGTTTTTCGCTTTTTGAATCGCCAGCAGTCACCTTTGGGTCCAGGGAAGCGGGATCAAGAGCCAATAATACGTTTTAAATGGGTCCGGGATTCGGTAATATCCTTCCTGGTCAGAACCTGGACGGAAAAACCAAAAAATGGTTCGCCTTTCGAGCGCATAATGAAAACATTCCGCAAACCAATTCAATATTTCCGCTGTGAAGGCGAAAATGTTCCGGAGTCCGGCCCCATTTTCAATTTACGAAAATTTTTGGGGAAAATGTGCGTTGCCATTGAATCACCATCACCATTTCCATCCCCCCCTTTGGGCCGGGTTTTCCGGGATGGTCTCATCTAAAATGCACATGATAGGGGTTCTGGGCATCATGTTTGGAATACGTTATCAATGCTGCCCACTGTCCGTGAAGCCCAAAAGGATCATGCCCGGCCATCGGGGCATAAATTGTTTAAAGGTGGCGATAAAAATCGAGCCCACAGCAAACGACCCACTTTTAATTAGAGCAGCCCCTGACTCCGAGAGTCAAATTATGGCGCAACAAATGGCCGGCCAATGTGATAGCAGCAGCTGGCCATATTAAAAGCCACCAGTAATCGGTTCTGGGCCAACTCGCTGACCCACCCACCCACTTCGCTGCCCCCCAAAAGTGACACACTCTGCGGAACAGGGCAGCGCCTGCTGGTGCAACTGGGCGGAGGTGCAGATGGAAATGGGGCTCTCACAGTGGGACATGACGCAGAGTTGCGGACACCTCGGAGAAATAATTGAAACTGGTTAGGGCCTAGGGGATACCCTACCTATAAAGGTCTATTTGGAACATTTTATTTTTAGAAAGTCTGCCTTTTTAAAAGGAGAACTATCCAGCTATCTCTTTTTTCCCTAAAAATTAAAATAATTCCTAGATGACTTTCAGTTTCTTATTAAAACTCATATGGTAGACCCTCCTCCCTTACTAGGAATCGTAATTAAACCGGAGACCGTCGCCCTGCCAGCGAGTAATTTCGTGGTTCATGGTTTTTCTTCATTTTGAAGTGGAAACTTTGTTTCGTTTTCCCATTTATCTGGCAAAGAGTACACACCCCCACTGCCGCCACCCACTTTTGCTGTTTGGCCGGGTTTGTCACTCGAAGCCTTGCCAAGCAATTTGCATATCAGTTGTCTTCGTCTGGGTCTTGCGATATCCAATAGCCAGCCAGTGGAGTCGCAGTCGGAGTCGGGGTCGGGGTATTATGGAACGGCATTTCACGTCTGTCGCTGCCCAGTTACCAACTGACTGGCCATTGTCGTTTGTGCGGGCCATATTTTGGCCCAAGTTTATTGTGGGCCCGTTGTCGGCTAGGACACAAGACAGTTGACCAGTGCCCGTTTGAAAAGCGTTAAATGAAAACTCCAACTCCTTCAGTTGTTACGCATAATTTTAAGCATTGCCACACAATCATACACATGTGGAGCATATGAATTGGAGTAGGGAATGGGTAGGGTATCTAAAGTGGTTTTAAAACCTTGCCATGTCAGAAAGTTTATTCTTTTAAATAAGAATTTTTGTACTGTGGTGTGTAGCTCATTTTTCTTGTCAACAAGCCAGGCGGCAACGCAAAAAGAGAGAGACCACTGCCTCATTGTCACTCTTGCAGCTTTGACACATAATTCTCGGCCACATAAATCGCATAACTGTGTCATGTCTGAACCTAGTCGCCCCAAGTCCTTGGCCGAGCTTCGCACGCAACCCGCAGATGTTGATTATTGTCCAGATGCTGTTGGATACTCCGAAATATACAGATACAAAAATTTTAAATAGTAACATAACATTGGAGAATTGTCATAAAGAGCAACAAATCTTGACCATATTTTCCTCAGTGTTGTCGGCTTTTAAGCCAATTGGATAAAGCACGTAACTGGGTGCGCGTGACGAAAATGCGTGTCACATTCTGTATAGCGATTTTATTTGATTCTTTTATTTTGTTGCAATTTTCAACAGAGTCCCTCTGCTGGTAAATTGCTCCGCTGACATTCAAAACGAGATGAGTGCCAGAGACGCATTGTTGACCTGGCCCTGAGACGCAAGAATTCTCTGGATTGAGTGCTCCACGGAGAGAGGTTGGCATCCTTCGGACGTTGGACGGGCACTTGGGCACTTTCTTCGAACGTTGCCCTTTGGCTTTTATTATGCTAATTTTATACTCCATTGTTTCAGGGCACGCATATCACTTTATTACGGGAGATGGATGCGGATCTGGCCACTGAAGAAGGTCTCTGCGCTTGCCGGCTTGGCTCATTTGCATGGCGGCTTCTGCCATTTTTGGTCAGAGGAGATCTCGGGCTCTCGACTGTATGCAAATTTGCTTTTTGTTTGTCGGGGCCAACTGCAACTCAACTCGAGCAGTAAGTCAAATCACAACTCCGACCCAGCTCCGGAGGAGTGAGGTGGGGTGCAGCCGGCCAGGATAAGGGTAAGTTTCGAGTGGCCTTTGTGCTGTCAACGACGAGAGCAATCATCAATAAAGCAGGTTCGACGGGCTGGGTTTTGGCCAAAAGAATGGCATGGGGTTGGGGCTGGTGCTGCGGACGTGAAGCCTTTGGACCTGGGGTCTGGGCCCGCTCCACATGGCCCACAAAACAATGTTGAAATCAAAAGCAAAACCATTAGCACAAAACCCACGACAATAAGAGAAACAACAAATGGTATTTTAGACAGAAAAGTCGAATTTGAAACTCTCTTCAAATTAAGTGGTTCATAAATACAATAAATAATATTTTAATTCTTTTTATCTATTTTAATTTTTAATGTATGATTCTAAATATGATTATATATGCTTTTAAACCTCTAAGATAAGTTATTTTAGCAAATTTTATTTACAAAAACGAGGAAGGAAAACTAACTTAGGGCGGAGCCGGAGTTGAAATACCCTTGCGGTTAAGATAGCATATTTTTCTCAAATATAGCATATATGTATTAGGCCGATCCTTATTAGAATTTTATTAAAAACCAATTTATAAAAATACAAATCTTAAAAAAAGGACCAAGCATCTATCTTTAAAAATACTAAAGTTGGTATTTTCCCCTATATGTCCCACGGTGGTGGCTATATATTTCCTAATTCTTATCCAATTCTCAAGCAGAGTACCTTTAACGATTTCTGGATCGATTCCCCACCATTCTGCATCAAAATCCATAGACAAAATATTGTTTAAATTTTTTGTCCATTTTTCGTCATGGGATCCCTTGAAAATAGGGTTTTCCTCTATAGGGTCTGCAGTGATGACTATATCTTCGCCAATTGTCATCCGATTCTCAAGCGGAGTACCTTAAACGATTTCTAGATCGATTCTCCACCATTCTGGATCAAAATCCAGAGACAAAATATTTTTCAGATTTTTTTTCCATTTTTCGTGATGGGATCCCTTGAAAATGGGGTTTTCCCCTATAGGGTCCACAGTGATGGCTATATCTTCGCCAATTCTCATCCGATTCTCAAGCGGAGTACCTTAAATAGGATTCTAGGAGTTCGCATGTCGTATTATTTTTCCAAAAATAGAATTTATAAACTTATGTACTACGTGCAAAGTAAAGAAAGGTGTATTTAAGAAACAGACAAGATCACCTTCAAGAATATATATACTTAGATATCTCCAAGGAGATATAGGAGATATATCTCCTTAGGAGATATCTCCTTCACTGCGTTGCACACTCTTCACGAAAATTATACTACCCTCTGCAAGGGTATAAAAAACAAGAGAAACGAAAAACTTTACATACTTTGGCGGCAATATTGATCATTTGTTTCCATTCAGCGGAAAAGTTGCATTGAAAAGCGTACCGAAAAGCAAAAGCCAGGCCAAAAGCAAACCCAAAGTGATTGATGTCGTTGTGCGCTGTGTGCCAATAAATTATCAAGCAAAATTGTTGGCGGACAAACGGACAGATGGAGCGACCATATGCTCGACTGGTCGAGTTAATGATTTGGCAATAATTTAACATTCGGAAAGCCGAAACATTTAAGTGGCAAGCGGAAAATTGCACAGCGAATTCCTTGACGTTGCAAGCCGCGTACTTATGACTAATGCGATTCCCAAAATCCCAACTCTCGGCTACCAGCCAGAAATCCAAGTGGATTTTCTTACTCCAGGCAATTACAAGCTGTGGCAAGTTTAACGGCAGCCCAACAACAAATCAATTAAAATGCTTGCAACCCGGCAGCCTAGCGTCATTCAACGCCCACTATATTGGCCCAGCATTGAGTTCAAAGTGTTCACAGGAAAAGTTCCCTCACATTTTTGCTATTTTCAATTTTATTTTATTTTTTTTCTGGATTCTGTCTTCAGCGAATTACACGATTTACGATGGCGATGGGGCGACAATTGTCTGTCTGTCCTTAAGTTTTTTTTGTGGTTTTTTGTTGTGGCGAAAGGTGCGCCTGCGCAATTTTCCACAACTTCCACACAACTCTGACACGAATTGCAGTCTGCTTATTGGATAGTTGGCTGCACTTTAAAGCTTTTCTACAAAAATAAAATTTAAAGTGTTAGAAGGGAATGCAATAAGGACTAGGCAGGGAACTTTTATTAATATTGGAACTATTATTCCATAAAATAATAGTTTGTATCAGACAGCTAATGTGTAGAAAGCCTTTATGAACTCTTTTAATTACATATTATATCCTATATCTATATAAAATTTATAATAATTTAGGCCCTAATATTTCTCACTGTGTCTCTGGCTGTTGCCTGTTGTTTGTTGGTTGCATGTCGCCTGTGCAGCATTTCTCCGTTACTTTCGCGCCCCATTCGCCACATCCGCTTGGCTCTTTAGTCCCAGCTGTCAGTTCGCCCAAATTGCGTACGGACTGGGATGCGATGGGATGGGATGGGATGGCTTGGGATAGTCTAGGATTGGATTCGACCGGATAAAAGGTGGCATCGTAGCAGCAGCAACAGCCGCAGAAGTCGGTGCCTGAGATGTGGCCTCGACTGCAATCTATGTATGTGCATCTTAATTGTCAGCTGCGGTCTGTGTTACTGGGTAACTGGGCACACAACCCGGCCGGGGACTATCCTCGTCCGAGGGACCCAGTTTAGAGCCTTGGGATGGCACAGTCACAACAGCAACACAGCAACACAAGCAGTGACTGCCACTACAACAGCAACATCTAAAGCTGCAGCAGCGACAATTTAGTTGTGGCTTAGTTCATGAGCTGTCATTAATCGAGACAGCCATGATATAGTGCCAAGATATTGCCCTGTAGCCAATTACAGATCAATATAGGTGAGAAGAGGAAAAGGAAACAAATTTTCGGGTTTCATTCGGGGACTTGAGTTTTCGCATCGAGCTACACCCTGGGAATGGGGTTACAAGGATCAGAAGAACTGTCGTCAGCCAATCCAATCGAAAATAAGTTGTTGACTGAGTTCTGATATTCGAGAGAGCCGTTGAGCCTTGAGTTCTGGCCAAGCTATACAGCATTATTATCCCCAATTGTGTTGAGGTTGCATGTCAATGAGCAGCTGCAACAATGACTTCACTGCGATGCCCGTTACTGCTGCACTTTAAAAACCGGACAATGGCTCACTGTGCTGCGTAGGCTTTTATTTCTGTATTGGCCAGTTAAGACATGTCACTGGTCACTGGGCACGCCCCTCCGCTTTTGGCCAAAATTTCACGCATCAGTCGCCGGCAACATGGCAGTCGCCAGTTGCCCAAAAGGGGAGAAAGAGTGCGAAAGGGGAAACCAGCCTCAGAAAGAGACAGCCTCAGAGCCACGCAATTAGAACGCCATTAAAGAGGGCTCTCTCACTCGAAACGGGGAATATGTGTACGTTATGCCTGGTACGAATATACCTGGCAACGCCTCCATTATAGCCCGCTGCTCTCCATCATCTCTGGGGCGAACTGCTAAATGGAGATCGATGGCCGAACGTGGTCTCATTAATCAAATGACAAGTAAGCCGAAAGCACGAGCACATTGCGATTGTGACTCCAACTGCAACGGCAGCGGCAGCGGCAACTGCGACGCCTCTCGGCCTCTTTTGGCCAAATTAAAGGTGCGCGCATGCGCAAGCGCTTTCCAATTGAATCGAATCACCAAAGCGGAAACATAATGGCTCCCGATTCCAACACTTTCCGCTTTGGCGGCCGATCAATAACCAGGCTTGTAAGCTTCAAGCACAGAGAGAAATGAGTGATAAGTAAGCGAAGATAAGGTAAAATTTAAAGGCTTAAGCTTTCTGAAACTTTACCATCTCAGTCCCTGGACTAGTTTTTTGTTTAAAATTCCAATAATTGCACTCCAGTTGCAGTGCACATTGTTAGCTGCAACCACGACACTTTGGAGGAAAGAAAAAATCCACCAAAACGAATGACCCGCGGGCGGGGCTTCCTTAGCCTTCCAGGTTGGCCTAATTAAATCCCTCAACTGGCCCAACCTGTACCTGTCCATTACACTGGGAGGGGCGTCGTGTAGTTGGCATTTACGCAGAATTCCGGCAGTGCTGCGACAGCCTAGGGAAATTTTACGTTTTTCGTCCGAAGCAGATCCATTAATTAGCCAAAGTAGCGAGTTTTTCTTTGACAATTTGCAAGGCATTCATTCGCCTTCGTGGGTAAGACCGATGGCTTCTGGCACTTTTTGGGAGAGGGTGGAGCCCGGAAACTACTTTTAAAAGCGACGAGAAAACCGTAAAATTTACTCCAAGGGAATTGCTTTGGTAAATTGCATGTTACTTTTTATGTGTTTATTAAGTGAAAGATGTAATTCGTGGGTTTAAACTTTAAACTTTGGAGTCGAGGTGAGGAGAGCATTCTCCCCGAACATGCAGGTACTCCGAAACCAATAAAAATCACATGAAGGCTTTAGAGTTGTTTTTTACTTCTCAGGGCTTGGCCGGGGGGTTCGGCCTCAAATCTTGCGGCACAAACAAGACAAGTGATGAAATAAATCATTTCCATGCACGTGACGACGGAATGAAGAGACACACATTCTGCTCTTCCAAGTGCAAGTGTCAATTACAAACCGTGTCAAAAATGTCAAACTCTGTGAGTGACTGACGACTGGTCAGGGGTGGGGGTACTGCTGCCCGGCCCTGGGGCACCCGGAGGGGTGGCTTACCGTATAGGCTGCGGACCTGCACCCCCACAGGGCTGAGCGCCATCCTCATCCTCTCCCCGATGTCGCCATCAGAGTTGCTTTCAGATCGACAAGTTTGTCCTGTCAGCGCCGGAGCCGCGTAGAGTTTATTACATCAATTTGTGTGAGTTGCAGGTCCCCTTTCCCTTCACCCCACATATGGGGAAATTTGATACAAATGAGTTTTCACACTTTGCGTGGACCAGTACAGAGTTCGGGCATACAGAGAGAGAAAATTTGACAGAGACCAAGTCACACACTATATAGTTAAGTCCTAAAGTGGGTTACAAAACGAGTAAGAATCTACAAGCTATTCATGTTGAAGTGCTTTATTTTAGTAATAATTTCTTTCAGTGTCGCTTTCGCCGCTGTATCTGTATCTGCATTTGTATCTGTATCTGGAATCCCCAGTATCCTTTTCCATCAACGTGTAAATTGTGTGCTGTCAAACTTATGACACTCAGCCATGATATGGTTCGCATCGCATTTGCTTGCCACAAAAAGACACAAAATATGAAATAAGGGAAAAATGAAAAACACTGCTGGGACACTGCCAGACTGAATGGGAAAAAGTGAAAAAAAAGTACTTCTTCAAAAAGTAGCGAGCACGTTGTTACTGAAAATTAGATTTCGTTTAGAGCAGCTCTGTGAGTTTGCTGCAAATTGCTTTGAGTGTTCAACTGGGAGATGGGATGTCCCCGATGAGGGATCCTCGGCGAGGGGAGATCGAGAAAGTAATATGCAGTACGCATATTAATTGCTGCTCATTTTCATGTCTGCGACAGTTCCCGGTGCACTCATATGCAATTAATATTTGTCGACGACGTCCCTACCAAAAAAAAATAGAATAAAGGGATACCAACTTGTCGCCGCTCCATTTTTAATTACTTCTCACAAGGGGCCATTACTGTCGCCTGGACATGGGCATGGGTGGGTTATTAATATATATGCTCTCCATTAGTCGGATTCCCTGATGACAGACAGCAGCTGAGCCCCAAGACCAACGGGTTTCGGTCTGTATGACGCTTTTCCCAGCATCGGTCTAATCTTTATCTTTCGATTTATTTGCCAATCGTGGCTGGGCTAATTATGGGAAACGGAGTACCGTTGCATATCGTGCACTGGAGATTATTCACAAATTAACACTGGAAGAAAAACGAGTGCAGCAGAAGGAGAAAATGGCCTAGAACGGAGCGGGCCGGCTCATAAATCAGTTGAACGAACCCACGAAATGGAAAAAACAACACCAAAACCCACAAACCGGACGGCCAAGAAGCGAGAATCGAGAATATAGAACCAAGAATCGAGGATAGGGGTTTATCGGGGAAATACAAACGGAAAAACATCCAAAGAGCGCCACGCACTTTCACACACAATTTTCTGCACGCACTCAGCCAAAAAGCGTTAATTACACTAATTATGTGTTGCTGGCCGAGTGTGGCTGGCTGTTCTTGCGGCCATAGCTGGCAGAGATAAAGAAAATAAATATGGAAAAATAACTAAAATATAGCCGCGTACTGTGGAGGATGAGCAGCCCAGCAGAGACAAAAGGCGGAACACTTTGAAGTGATCCAAATAAAAATACAGACACACCTCAAAGTCGAACCCAAAAAGCGAAAGGCCGAGAACCGAAAGCAATTATATGGCCAACCAAAAAAAAAAGAGGAGAATCTTTGGGGCAACCGAAAAATATAAAAACATATTATGAATTGAACTCGAAACATAAATCTTATTTAGACCTGGCCCAGAGAGCGGAAACCCCACAAAAACAAAGTAATAACTAAGCCCTGACCATGTCCGGAAGTCAAACTATGAATGAGTGTTATGTATTTCTATGTAAGCCTATTTCATGGCTGGTTGGGGTTGGGGTTAGGGATCTGGACTCTGAACTCCCCGCCTCCAAATTAGCATAATGCCTAATTGCTTTATCCCCCTCGAGCCTAAGACAAAACGATTCGTTTTTATTTTCTGTAATTTTTACAACACTTTTGCATTAATTGCTGTGACCGCCCCGAAAATTTTCGAAGGGCGTTACCGTCGAGCCGATCTCTCCGAACCAAATGTTTTTATTCGTCTAATTAGCATCTATTTCTTGCCCTGTTTTCGCTAATTGTTATTTCAAATGTTTCCCCATAATTCACATCCGCAGTTTTCTACATTCTCCCCAGACACTGAACAAATTTAAATTGTTTTGATACTTTATGGTTCTCTAGAATGTGGAGTAATTGAAACTTATTGTGGCAGTGCATCTGGCTGGGTGCCTAAGTCAACATAGAGACAGTGCCACAGTTAGTCGACTGTGCAAATAGTTGTCACCATTTGTGGCAGGCACAAGTGCAACAGATTTGCTTGGCTTCAGCGATTTTACGTTCAATTATACGGTCTGACTGAAGTGATAAAATGCATGGCACAACTCACGAGACACTTAGTTGTGTACTCTTCTGGGAAATGTATACTAAGATTTTAAGGGAAAACTATGTATTCTAGCCCTTGTAATTCTTAAGGGTTTTTACCTGAAATCTCACCTCAAATCAAGGCAAGAGTTTCTTCTACAACCCGCAAGATGTCGTCTTTAAAAAGTACCTGATTGGATCTTCTTGAGTCTGTTTAGATATTATAAAATCTGATTCGATTAGTGTAGATTATATAATTTATTCCACTTCGTTTTCAATTATCTCGTACGCAAAACAAAACCACAGGAAACTCTTCCCGAAAGAATCAAGTTCACAGCTCAATTTAATGAAAACGAGACGATTATCATCATCCAGAGTCGGAAAGCCTAATTTTGAGCCCATCGCCCGCCTCCCGGCTGAATATCAAACCGAGTAGAAAAACGCCAAGCATTTTTGAAACTAATCCATCATGTTATATATGAGTGTATATGGAGGCCGCCCTTCAAATGAGGCTCCAAATGAATGGAAGCTTCCCAAAAAAAATTTATGAACGCGCCCAAAGTTGTAAAGCAGCGGATGAGTTGACAGCTGACCAGATGGAGGATGGGGCCAACAGAGCTGGGGGAGCTGGTCATCTGTCATAACTTAATTTTTGACATTTGAAAAGAATTCTGGAAAATCGTTGCTACGTTTTACTGCCTCGCTGAACTCTCAATAAGCCCAAAAATGTCCGGAGCGCGGGTCACTTTTGTTTTGATGTTTCCACTCAGCCATGAATTATGATTTATTATCTATTTGCTAGAATAGAACCGTCAACGCCCCCGCCCGATAATGGTTGTTGTTGTCTGCACTTGGCCAATTGCACTTGCTCCGCCAGCTGGGCAGATGGTTTAAATTTGAATAGCACGCATGTATCAGTATGTAGTTTGTATCTTGTATCTTGTATCTCTAGTATAGCTGGCTGTTGTTTTGCATTTTTCCAGAGACAAATTAGGGCGGGTCATCAATCAAAAATTAAACATTGTACACATCAAGCGTTGATGAAATAATTAAGCCGACATGACAGAAACAATTCTGAACTTTAAGAAAAGTTCTTATTTGGGGGCGCGGAAGATCTCCAGATTTAATTAGTTTCTAGCTAACAAGGCAACCCTCTTCGAGGTTCATTAAAAAAGGATTGTTGCAGGTGCAGCCCGGTGCAGCCCACGGTAGCTCCTTGCACCTGCAAAGAAAGTTGTTAAACAGTAGTTTCATGAGAAAGTCCTGCTCCTCCTCGACCAGGGTAGAACCCGGCCAATTTGTACGCCCCAGTGTACGCCACAATTTATTCGATGGCGAGTCGAGATCATAAACCGCTGATAGTCCTTGTCGCCGCCCACAGAGTGGAGTCCTGCGCACAGGACGACGCATCACAATGTTAATGGCATTGTGTAGCGCCTAAGCATGTGCTTCAATTTATTTTGACAAGCATCCGAGTGCAAGTATGGAGAAAGAAGTCCGAGTCGGAGTCCTTGGGAGAGATCAAGATATGAAATGTGTGTCATCATTAGTACGCTGCCAGAGTCGAGTCGAGGAGTCAAGGACCCTGGTCTGAGATGTCCTTATTACGGGGACCTCCGTGCTGGCCGCAAAACGGTTATGCCATCACATTCTATTCTATTCCGTTGCTGGATCCTGGCCCCTCATTCCGTGGCTGGTTTTATGTTATTTGTTCGCCTTTGTCCGGCCCGCAGTCGAACTATAATAGTTGCTTACCTGACGACCCGCCCCACTCCTCCAGCCTTTATTTATCCGAATCCTGTGGGAGTCGTCGTCCTGCGTCGAGTGCCCTGTGGCCCTGCATTCCACAGCATAGACACATATTTATTTATTATTGACGACGATTTCGAGTTTGAGTTCCAGTTCGAGAGGCTCCTGACATTCGCAGGTCCACTGACAGCCATAATGCCATTGCGTAAGAGCTTCGTTTGCGCTACTTATGAGATACTCTGGTGCTCCAGGCCACTCCAAGTTCTGAATTCTGAGCTTCCAACGCGTGCAAGTATTTGGCCCGAGACCGGGGGGCAGGGCGACTGGGAGCGACCCTCCCTGGCATATTAAAGGAAAAACTTTCCTGGCCATAATTTATCCCAGCACGTGTTGCATGCTGCACGATACTTTTGCGCCACAACATGTGCTGACCATCGCACTAATGGTATCACTTTTCAATTTTTGCAGCCACCAGGTACAGTTAGGTCGGGGGCACCACTTACGGAGTTAGTTTAACAGTTTATCGGGCGAGCTGATAATTTGCATCGATTACATGCAAACGGGATCGACTTTTTCCGGGGGACAGGCAATTCATTTATGAACTTTAGAGAGCAAGTTGGCCAAGATAGGTGTGAAAATATCACGTCAGAATTGTTGGTTGGGTTTCCCCACAAAACCTTACCCCGAAGGTACTCCATCAAAGCCCCAAAATCAACTTCTTATCAAAACATTGAAAGACCCTGGAGAGCATGACCTGTGGAAGATGCATGGCTTAAACATACACGCCCCAAAATATTTCCAGTTAATCATGGTTCCAGTTCTATGGTCCTGGGAGGCTTGCGTCAAATTCCACGAATACCCGGGAAAACTGTCCACAGCTCAGAGAAGGACTGAGACTGGGACAGAGACTGAGGGGGAAAAACACATAAAACTTACATAATAATTGATGACATAGGACACACGTAGCACCGAGTGTGTGTGTATATTTGGATTTTTTGTGCGTGGAAAAACAAACTGAAGGCTGGCGCATGGGAACAATGGAGGGGCAACTATCTAATGATCGATATCTGCTAGAACAAAGACATGGGCAATCTTGGCGGTTGGTCTTGTACGTGAGCCAGCCCTCAGAATTCAGAACTTCGAGCCGTGACACAAAAAAACCAAACATCCCAGAGAGTTGACAAAGACTCGTTGACAATGGCCCGAAAAGAAAACAACAATATATGTTGAGGAACCTGCCCAAAGGACAACGATGCATGCTGATGAGAATCTAGATTCTGGAACCGAGAAGTACGAGAAAAATATTGAGAAACATCGAGAACCAGGCCCGAAACAATTTGTGGTTATCTCCGTCGAAACAGGTATGTAGGACTGCATTGGATTGGGCTGGGCCGGAGATGCGATTAAGATCGCGCCCGAAAATCCAAGGAATGCCACTCTATGTCATCTTTCTGTCCCTCGACGTGGTTAGACTTGGGAAATCATTGCCTCCGCCCATCTCATTGTCTGAGTCACTCAGGATCTTCTCCACGAGACTACTTTGCTAGCTTGAAGCGTGGAAAATATCATTTTACGCGAAATGCAGAGCCCTAAGTGCTCCACAGATTGTCATCGGTTTAAGTGATTTGGCCAGAAAGCAAATCGTCATAATTAGGAGCGGATCTCTTTGAAAGGATTCCGCTTTGGCAGATGTTTTTGGGTATATATTACGATTGTCTGCAGAATTGAATTGAATTCCGCTTATAATTCTTTCTCGATGGGAAGATTCAAAAAGAAGAAGATTTTCCCAAGATTTTTTAAACAAATACTTTTTTTAAACACTGTTTAATTAACTTCCCTAAAACCAGTTAATATTATCTGCTTTTGGAATAAGTCTGGTAATTACTGGAGGCCAGAGGATCTACATTAACTCTCCTGCATCGCTGGGATCATAAGCGCTTATTACATTCTATAACAAGACTTTAATTGCCTCCAGGCGCCGTTTCACAGAGAGCTGGGATTCGAAGGTGTTGGTCAAGGATATCCCCATAATGATCTTGCCCGCAGAGGCAGAGGTAGAAACAGAGAACAGTGTCGGCAGCCGGCTGAACCTTTTTAATTAACCAAAAAGCGAACCCATAATTTAGAAAAACACTTTTGGCAACCCGACGCAGGCAGTTGAAAGTTGCTGCCGCCGCCGAGATCCGCCGCAGTATGGAGCGGAGATGAGGTGCCAGGTCCTGCTGTGTTTGTTTCATGGCCGGGAACTACAGTTAACGCCTAGAAAAAGTGTTGGCAAAGGGCGCCAGAGCAGCAACTCACGCAGCGTTAAATGGTTGCCGCCAATCAGTAACTGGGACTGCACCTGCAGCAGCCAAAAATGAAGAAAATAAATAATCCAAAAGGGAAAGACACACAGTTCCATTCCCATTGCTCTTGTGGTGTTAGAAAATTGTTTCCAAATCATATGTTGTGCGAGTCGGCTCTTATAGCACGTTGTCTAATTTTTATTTATGGCTTCCTGCTGGGGATTCGTACTCTCGTACTCAGTATCTTCGGGGCAGATTGCAGCTCCTGACTTGCAATTTTGCGTGCGTTGCAGGTGTACAAATTTGGCACCTCTTCTCCCGTGGCTGCTGCAACTGCTGCAGCGACTTCTGCGACTTGTACGGCATGAGTCCCAGAGGTGTGACCATAAACATTAATCAGACTGGCTTGCCGGCAAATTCACTGGGTTAGTTGGCAAGACAAAGGAGCGATACTTGCACATAGATTGTACTTGGGACTTGGGAGAAAGTGGATAACTGGCCCCCAAAAAAAGAGGTTACTGGGCACACAGTATTTTATCATTAATTGTGTTATTTATTGCCGGTTATTCGGTTCGTGGCTCTTAAAGAGCCCTAATCAATCGTGGACTTATCGTGATTATGAATCTAATATGAGTCATTTCTCATCATTAGAACTGCAAGGTAAAATGCGAACATTTCTCATGACTTCATGATCGAAATGGCAGAAACTGTGCTCCGAATTAATGGCAATTAGGAGCTCAGTTTGATACACTGAACAGCAAATGCCATTAGGCGGATAAGTCAAAGACAGATTTGGGGCGCTGCTCGGTTTCCAGTTCGCACCCAAAAACCGAGCTCCAAAGACCAGAGACCATAAGACCCTCGGAGACCGGGTCTGAAAAGCGGGGTCTGTCACTGCCATCAAGTGCCTTGTTAACAACCAAATGATTAATGGACGTGCCCGACTATCAACTTCACACTTGCTGAAAATAATTCCGGACTGCATTTCGCTGACTTTGAGTGACTGAGTGTCGGTCCGGACTCCAGGCCGACTCACATAATTAGCGTGCCGGTCATTCGGCATTCGTTATACGTTATTCTGTATTCGGTGTCCAGTATTCGGGGTTTAGTGCCTTTTGCCATTTTGCATGATGCCCTGCGCACATTTTGACACCTTGAGTGCAAGGTGTTGACGATAATCATCGGTAATTGGTCTGACATCGAAAGCTTGGGCTCTCGGGACTCCTGCTCCGATTCCTTCGCTTGGCTAAGTAGGCGCCTAATTATTTTGACACCTGCTGGACACCGGTAATTACAGGGTATGCTCGTAGCTCGATCAAGGCCAGCAGATTTTTGGGATCTGAGCTGCCGAGTGGAACAGCTGCTTCCTTTCTGGCCGGTCGGGACTATCTCGGCATCGGTTATCAACTCGCCTACCATAACAACATCGCGATAAGGCCGCCTTCATTGTTTGGCTTTGTAAACGAGCCCAGGAACAAGTCCTGCGCCTAGAATAACCCATCCAGCCGGCATGTGTGTTCGTATTTGTGCCCATTGTCAACGCCTCTCGCATTTTAACAACGCAATTTGGGCTTCCACATGTGAACCGGAGCCTGGAGGAGGAGAAACCCAACCTGATGCTATCTAGATCCGCAGAACACACCGCGATCCCAGCACAACGATAGTACGCACAATATATACAATATGTGCATAGGGATCGCCTAGGATCGGATCTCTGCTCTCCTTACACGCAAGTCTCATCTACCTACCGCCCTTGCATCCTTTGCGTCCTTTGCATCCTCTTCCTCTTAATTCTCCCTCTTTAGACTACGACATGTGCAGATTTGGTTGTAGGTGTCACTGCCACATGAGGCTTCTCATCCTGCGATTACTATCTTCGGGCCTGTTTCCAGTAGACCAACTTATCACACATGCCCGGAGCATTACCACACACTCCTCGATAGGCAAATGCAACCGCATCTCGAGATTTAGGGGAATAGATTGAGGGATGAGTGGCCGGTAAATGTGTGGTTTTGGCCACATATGGTCCTCAGGGAATAAGATGCTTCAGGTTGCGGTTTTCTGTTTAGATCTCAAGATCGAGGGTTATTCAATAGATAAGGATATTCTATTTGTTTTGGTATGCACTTTAAGTTACCTTGAAGTATCTTTAAGACCAAACTTAACTTCTCTGCGGTTTTCCAATTAACTGTTCTTGCCCCACTTTACCCATCACACCGTTATTTTGCTTCCGTTTGCTGATCTCTTAGGCCGCCATCTGCAAAATGGCGCTGTCACTTCCCCACTGACAGCTGTTTGGAACACGAACACTGTCCGTAGTACTCGGAGTGGGAGGGGTGGCACACCGACCCCAAAAACTGACAGCCCCCTGGCTCATCATTAAACTTTTGACACTATTAGCGGCGGGGGCAGGAGAGTAGAGTTCTACTTGGCTCTTTTTAGTACTTTTGTTGGGACAACAGCAAACATTTAGTTCATCAGCATCATCATCATCTTCGACTTCATCGGCGAGGCATTAAAATAATTTGAAAACATTTCCAAAACTATTCGGTAGCTTTCTGTCGAATGTGGTTTTATTTTAAAATAGACGCCGCCGCGGTCGAGTTAATATTTCTTTTCTTGTGGATTGAAGATTGTGGCTTGTGGCTGATTTTTATTTTACGTTTTTTGATAGCCGAACATTTTAAAATCCACGCCGCAGAGCAGAAGACAATTCAATTAGCTGGCCTGTCAAACTCTCGCTGTACGGCTGTCCATCACAACGGGGGCATACTCTACCCCCTGTCATCCGCCGCCGCCCCCCATCGCCAAAAATACCACCCGGTTCTCACAACTTTCGCATTTGCGGTTCTTTTGCATTGCTTTTCACTCGACGCGGTAATGAAGCAATTAATTATCGCATGTCTGCCCCACCGCCACCCTCCGAATAAGCCATCTCCGGGCGGCATTCCTTAGAAAAGGCCAAATGTTAATGCGGTTCCATGTGGGCGAAGAAGTGCTCCGTTTCAAGTGTCCAACTCTTTGACACTTTGCGGCTGAAATTTTAAGTGCAGCGGCTTCCATTTGAAACACTGTCCAAGAGGACAAGTTTCCTTTTAAATAAGTAGGAGTTTCATTAAAGAAAGCAATAAGTTTATGGAAGTCTCTTCCTCGTGCCTCTAAAAAATTCACATTTTCACGCTGGGGGCGAAACTAAAACCAAAATCTAAGCCATGGCCTGAAACGGACAGATATCGGCTGCACTTAAAACAAAGTGCACGCATTTGGCCCAGACAACACAGACAAAAGGCAATTAGCGGGGAGCTGAGAATTGGGAGGACACACAGAAAGGCCCTACAGAAAGGTTATTTGTTCGGCGATTGAACTGCCGCTAAATTTTAGTGTAACTATATTTCTGTGTTACCTTTTGTCTGTTTGCCGCCCAACGCACCGAAAGGCAAACAAACCGGACAGACCGAAGGGCCGCACTCTTTCTTTGGCCAGTTCATCACTTTCTCACACTAAAGAAGCGGCGGAGGTGGTGCTGGTGGTGTTGGATCACCACTGGTGGTGCCGTCTATGTTGACGAGTGAGTCAGTGATCTGATCCCACTAAACGCTCACCGGGCGGTTCTCTGCAATTGCTGCCAATTAGAATTAATGCGTTTTTTATGAAACCGAGCGAAAACAAGAGCTCAAATTTCCAGACAAAGCTGTCAGCACCCACTATCTAGCTTCAGCTTTAACTCGATTTGTCCCCCCAGTTCTGCACACCCCGGGATTTTCCTTCGCCGCCCGACGACTCTGCGACAACAATTTCCGTGCTCTAAATCATCATATTGACGTCGTCGTCGTCATCGTCGTCGTTTTTGTTGGTTCTGGGCATCCAGCAGTGCGGTATTGCGTGGCCGGACCCGGGGGACTGGATCAAGTCAAATTGCCAATTTGTGAGTTGCGGCTGGTCTCCATTTCCACCTCCACACTGCCCCCTCTGGAGCGGAGGTGCAACTGCCTCCCCTCGATAGAGATAGGACACTGGGAGGCAAAGACCCCTAGTCTGGCACAATGGGCACAGATTGCGGGAAGTCAGTTTTTTTTAAGAATTTTTCTTTGGTTTGGATTATGAGATAGTCTCTCTGGCTAGGCGAACTTTTCCAAAATTTAAAACCATAAGAAGTGATACCTCCATCAACCCTAGTATCACCAAATCCTTTAACTCAAAAACCCACTGTATTGAAAATGCCCAAGTTAAGCAGTTTCCTGTTCCCTTTGGGGAAGCTTGAGAATCTCTGAGACTTCCATTCTCCCCGCTGCATCCAGTTGACATTTTCAATTGGGGAACAGTCTGTATGGGCGGCGGTTGGCGGCAAAATTGTCAGCTCGTTAGGGGCTTTTGGTCGGTTGTTGTAAATCAACAGGGCGTAATTATGACCTCGGCCTCCCGCTGCCGCCGCTATTGAATTTAATTAATTTAATTATGAGCTAGTTGCACAGAAGGGACATATTGTTTGTGGCGAGCAGCTCAATACGCGATTCACGATGCACCAGGCACCATGCTCCATGCTCCATGCCCATTGCGAATGCAACAAAAGCGGCATAGTTGACAGCGAAATACAACAGACAGGGAATGGATGAGTGAGTGGGTGGTGGTGGGATGGTGCCAGGATGGTGTTTGGGTGGCTAAGCGGTGGCGTTGCTATGTTGTGTGGACGGTTGACCTGACTCGCTTTTGTTTTGCATTCCCGCAAATGGGTCAAACCCCAAAAACAATCAAGCGACAGGCCGACAGACACGAACGCGCTGTGAAATGAGCTGAGGCACTAATTAAGTGGGTGTGGGTGGGCGTGGCTATTTGGGTGGTTGCGTGGTTGGCGGATGGCGGAATGCGGCGTATGCGAAGGTTTCATTACCGAGGCCCACCGTGGCAGTGGACACACAACACACAAAGTTTTTGCAAGGCTTCCGACCGGCAGCCTGACAGGCTTTTGATTGGATCGCCATGCCATCAAGTATACGCACTGTGGACCGTGCGCGTCTCGAGCTCAGTAATTAAACTGTAAAGGCGCCGCAATCGGAATCGCAATCGAAGCTGGGTCTTTCCGAGAAAATCTATCGAAATCGGAGCGAGGACAATGGCCAGGATATCTATTGTCATGCTAAAAGCCCGTGCAGGACTCACTGACTGATTGATAGATGGTTGATTTAGGAGCGCCCTCCGAGGAGGGCCGGACACGTAATGGGCACAGTCAAATGGATGAACAGTCAGCGGGCAGCCAGGCACACATATGTCACCCAACAAAGGACACTAGGAGACCTCCGCCCACCTCCACTCCCCCACCACCCCTGTCCACACCCTCTATTCCTCTACTTTTGTGGCTCGCCTAGATTGTTTATTATCAACAGGGAGCGATAAAAGTGTCCTGGCCTTATTGTGCATCATTTATTTTTGGCCACGCTTCTTGTACCTTTTATTGTTGTTTTTCTTTTGGTAGACAAGATTTTCCTCCATTCACCGAGCTTGTCAACACGAAATGGACATGTATCAATTAATCTTACGCAGGGGGAGACTTGGACTTGGACTTGGACGGGCACTGGGAACTGGGAGCTAGGGTCTGAGGTCTCTGGCTTATCCTTATCCGTATCCGTATCAAAATTCAATGTGCATACAAAACACGCTCGCTGGGGCAATTTGTTTGATGGCGCTCACACAGCTCCTAGCTCACAGCTCGCTGTTAGATGCTCGACCATTAGAGGTCATGAACATAAATTAGAGGAGCTGGTAGGTGGGAGTGTCTTGGAAATTCCAGAGACACAGAAGACACCTTCTTGCACTTCAAAATGTACAAAAATAATTATTTAGTACGGACTGTGCGCTGGCGTGCTATAACTCATCAATGTTTAATGCCCGAAATATCAAAGACACAATGCTTTCTCAGCGTCCTGCGTACAAGTATTTGGATTGCCTTTGAGCCCGGCCCAGACCCGTTGACACGTACTCGGCTAAAAGGAAAATGTAACTTGGCGCAAATGACGAGCATATTGATTAGGTTTGCTCTGCGTGCTCGCCTTTGATACGCATGTAAACACCCAGATGTCTGATAACATGCTTTTAGCTCTCCAAACACTTTTCGGATAGATGGAACTCATTCCCCGAACCATTCGATTCCCTGAACCGTTTCTGTCAAGCTGTTCCAAGTGGTTGACACCACATCGAACGTGGTTCGGTTTGTGGGTACGGGGAGGTGGTAATGGTGGCACATGGCAGATGCAATAGTTGCCAGTTGTGGTTATGATCGGAATGGCTAAGAAGTTTACCAACTGCCGGCAGCACCTGTTGGCAGTTCCAGCTGCCAGGAACTGCAGTTTTGGAAATTGAAAGTTCGATTGTCGACCGCATTTGTGGCTGCCTTTGATCCAGAAAGTATGCTTCGATTTAGAAGGGGTAAATGGATTAAAATCTTCGCTATGAATACTTCCTCAATGTGCAACCACCCCGAATATAACCACTTGACCCCATCTCCACTTATCTGCGACTGACTCCACCTGCTCCTGAGTGACACATCCTGGACACGCACACACACCTCTTCCCAGTTCAGTGCATGCGATACCATATTTTTGTGTAATAAATCCATCAAATATTTCACATGCTTATCACAAAACAATACGTCACTCTCATAATCATGGTGTAGGCTATTATTTCGGGCTAACCCTCGAGCCCTGAAACGCGATGTATGGATATGGAGTACCCTTTTCAGGTTTTCGGGCATTTTGGGCTGCAGCAGGTTTCAGTTTCTCCATAATTTGATTTTTATCATAACAGAACAATTATTTCATTTCCAGGCACTGCGTTTTTTCCGCGTATCATTATAGATAATTTCTTCATTAGAACAGAGAACGAATGCACACTTCAGTAACTTGTCAGAATTGTGACAAGTTGTTATCGAAATTCATGGGATCTCTGGATCTGGGAGATTTACCCTGTTTGATGACAGTTTTCCATGGAAATCCATCAGCGTGGAAGTGTGAATTCAAAGTGCATGTGGTGTTTGAGTTGCAGCTTGATGGATTTTAATTGCAAAGTTAGGAACAACACGCGGCTTAGTGGCAACTTTTCAGTCAATGCGATTACTAGAATGGAAAGCCGAAAATTTCTGCAAAACTTTCTGCCGTCCCCGCTGGCCAGGGAATTAAAATTTGGATTTATTTGTCAGCCAGACAAAGGCGAACCTGTTCTAATCTGATGCAGCTCGGTTGCACTTGAGAGGATTGCGAGTGTTGCAGACAAAAGCACATTAAGGGATAAAGCAACGATGGGACAGCTACAGCTGTCTGTGTTTTTTTTGTTGGTCCTGGCCGCGGTTCTAGGACCGCAGAAACTAGTCCCGGATCAGGACTCCGGCGTGGGTTATTGTATATTTTAATGCCATTAGGAGTTAGCGTGACGGACACTTTTGCGTGGGCTGCTCGGCGATTATCGATCAAAGCCGCAAAGTGCCAACAGGTAGTGGTAGAGGTCGAGGCCCGTGCCCAGGTAGGGCCTGTCAAAATGCATTTTTAATGCCTCGCCCGATATGTGTATATATTTTGACAAGAGTCTGTTGTTCTTGTGTACCTGCATACCTACGTTTTCCAATGATGATGATGAAGAGATTTTCACAAGTTCCAAGAGGTTATATAACAATTGGCTTGTGTAAACTTGCGGCCTATCTATCCCGAAACCTCAATTAGCGTTCTCTATCCGATATTCTCAGTTATTTGGATTCCCAAAAAAATACGGAGCTCTAGTTCTTTTGTTCTCGACACGACAATTCCATAATTTCCTTCGCTCGAGTTGCAGATGCGTTCCAATCTCTTTTCGGGGCATTTGTTCATTTAATTTGTTAATTATTTTTCCACCATTTTCTCTCCCGGCCTTACTAGGGGCTAAGTGTAACTAATGTCGTTCATTTGTGGTTTTGACCATGGCCGTGTCTTGTGGTCGACGGGCATTTCTCCCAAGTTTGCGTGGGTCAGAGCCAGCTGGCGGCAAACATCCATCTCCCGGCCGCACCTGCCGCTCCCCCACTTGCCAAGATTCACACCACACTCCCCTCGGTAATTGCCGCCTTTTGTGGCATGTAATAATTTAATTGTGCTAATCAAAATTTCGTTAGATTGCCGCGGCACTTGATTGCAGCATTTAGTGAACAGTCAGGGCCCCAAATATGTGTACCGATAAAATCGGTATTATGATCCAGGTCTTTGTTTAAATCAATCTTGAATCTATTGTTACTATCTTAGGGCCAATGGCTAATAATAGAGGGTACTCTAAGAGCCAAACAATGGAAAATGAAAGATTGAAAAGCTGAGTTTAAACAGCCCTTCTAATGAGCCCCCAAACAGTGGTGAAAATTAAGTTTAGTCACATTCTAATTCAGAGGTCTTAATCCGAAGACACTCTGAGGTATAATTACGGAAAACCAGGGCACGTGATTAGAACCTTCCGAGGGCAGGAACCCAAAAAACCAACAAGCCCGACCGACCGCACACACAACCCGCAAAAGGCGCAGAGAAAAGAATCTCGGTGAATTCCCAGGAAAGCTGAAAACATAAACAAAATCTGGCACAAACAAAGCGAAAGATAAAGCCATAAATAAGATCGGGTAGTGTGAGTTGTCTTGGCCGTACCCCTTGGACTACCCCAAGACACCCCGACCCAGATCCGGCCCAGATCCCTTTGGCCAATTCATTGTAAAAGTGGGCTTCGACAACTGGGTAGTTGACACTTCAAATAGCATCACGAGCATCCTTTTTTCAACCCGTCTCTGCAGCGAGTGAAATGGACCTGAAATGTTTTAGAACGCAGGAAACATTTGATTATTTTTTACGAGAGACGGGAGACGGGGATGGCCATGCCGCAATTACAGGAAATATTTCGGCCAAGTGAGGGGGAAAAATTAAGAAATGCCCTGGCGATAGGTCCGAATAGATAAGCCCGAAGTGAAAAGTTATCCAGCAGCCGAGAGATATCCGGACTGGGTCACGTTTAGTATACTATATAGAGGTTGGTGGACGTCCAAGCGTGAATGTCACGTAGCCATCGGTTGGGTAAATAAATAAACCAACCGGGACACTGGACATTCACACGACACAAAAAATATATATCAACGATAATTTATGTGCGTGCTGACATGCGGGACCTTTGGCTCCAACTCCTTTTATTTTCTCTTACCTGAAACTTGCAATCGGCCAGTAGCTTGTTCGCTTTGTTAACAATTTAATGGCATAAACATTATGATTTCTGTTATTTCAACCGAGCGACACACACATCTTATCAGTCCGCGGATTCTGAAGTCGGGAGTCTGGGTTGTCGCCCGTCCTCCGTGAATGCGATTCTTTCCCCAGATAAGCCCCCGATTCCCCCGATACATTGAAGCACTTATTCGACTGCTAAAATTATTATGCGTAGCACGTTTGGTTTGTTGGCTTTTTGGTCGGTTGGATGGGTTTCGCTGGTCGATGGTCGCTGGTCGCCATAGTTGGCCCCCAGCAGGCGGTCAAAAATGTTAACAAGCGCAATTTGAACGCCTCGCGGCAGGACCGATATACCGGTTAACAGCCTCGGGTCCGGGCAACCAAACTCCCTACCTCCTGGCCCTACTCCCCTTTCGAGTGCAATTGATTTTTGATGGCCGATAAATATAGTTATGAATACTTAACTCTCCGGATGGCGCAGCGGAGGCGATGGACAAAGGTTTGGCCATCGGACACCGCTAGAAATGGTTTTGCCAGGACCGGCATAATTATAATTGAGGCACGGTCCGGGCTTGTGTCGTTTATCTGATGAGTTTTTAATTAATTTTCACCCATTGACTTGCCAGCCGAGTGCCATCGATAAGCGGTGGCCGATAAAAAAGGTTGCCACTCTCTTTTTGGACACAACTCATCGGAGGTATCATCAAAAATCTGGTCCTCTTTATCTGGCATCGAAAATTTATTCTCGGCACTGAAAAAAAAATATTACACTTGATTTATTAAGGATATGGGATTGAAAAACTATGAAATCTATTCTAAAATATGTTGATGCCATATACCATTTTTTCTGTTTTAGATGAACTATCTTTTGACTTTTTTTTTCTCTCTGTACCTAACCCTTCTTCGGCGTCTTTACCAACCAAATTAGGCAGAACTAAAATGAGTTGAAAGAACGCAGGAAATGCTCCTCAGTCGGCACAGCCTTCCAGACCAATTGGCGAGCGTCAAATGCAATTCGCGGCTGTCAGCGCGCTCCAAACGCTCCGAACATTAGACATCCGATGGCAAATGACTCCGGCCTGTCCGCTTGAGGTGTTAATTTGCCAGGCGAACGGGAAAGAACGGCGGACTGTCAGCGCCAAAATTAAAAGGCAACTGGCCGCCGCAAATGCGCGGATTTGGCCATGGATTTGGAGCTGCAGTCGCGCATGCGTAGTGGAGATCTTTTAGTGAAACCGGTTACCTAGTTTGTCATATTGCACCACTCGCCACAGCACTTGGCGAGATCCCAGATTCGAGATTCTTTCAAAGCCGTTGACGGTTGACTGTTGGCTAATTATGTGACGGCCGCTTAGATTGAGACATAACAAGCACAGGCAGGAGACGGTCCCGTCCGAGCCCGAGTGGACCTTTCACAATGCCATCGGCCAATTTAATTACCACTCCAAGGCATTCGGGCAATCCCCAAAGGCTGGGAGAGCCTGATTTCGGATTCCGGATTCCTTTTGTTCTCGCCTAGGGCAGCGGCGGCAATAAAAGTGTCAAAAGTAACACTGTGTTATATAAGACATCGACATCGACGGGGCCTAGAGAAATCCCTCAGCTATTACCCACAATAAAGGCCCGAGCTGAGTCTCCTGCGGGATTAGTCTGGCCAGGCCGTAAATGCTCCAAGACGATCAACAAAAGGGTTGTGTATAAATAAATAAAATTTCATCAATGCATCGACTGCGTCAATAACTTAAAGGATTACGCTTCGAACTCCGAATGTCTGGGCTTAAATCATAAAAGATCTCTCCATCTCCATCTCAAAGTCGATCTCCAAGTCGATCTCCAAACTCCCACTACAATGCCATTTGAGTTCCTCACAAAGCAAATCACACAATTTAATGGGTTTGTTGTTCGGGACTTGGGTCGAGAGTCCGGACTCTGGAGCTGTTTTCTTTGCATTTCCGTTGGCGTTTTTAAGTCGAATTTATTTGGGAATTTAAAGGCCTTAAAATATTTGTGGCCTGGGCAGCAGCTGTCATAATTTAAATTCATTAAAATCAAAGACCCAGCTTATATGGCCAGCCCTTCCACAAACTGTCACAAAAAAGTTAGTGCTCGTATTTTCGTGCAACCCCATGGGTAATTGCTTCCATGAACCACTAAACCAATTAAAATGCTACTCCGGTAGTTATCCAGACTTCTCTTTAAGACCAGAAGAGCTCCATCTTCCCGGAATAGGGAACCCGATTAGATGAGGGTTTCGGTTCGGTTTTGGATTATGGTTTTCATTCTCTGTCAGGTAGGGTCCAATTCTGTTGGCCATGAATGAAGCAATTTGCTGGTACACTGCTACGTGAGTTTGATACGATTTTCCATTACGATTATTTCCCGTTCTGGTGGCCAAATCGTTATCGCAATCTTGGCCCTGGCATCACACGTCGCATCGCTCGAGAAAACGCACAAAAAATTAGTAGCAATTGGGTTAGTTGAGTTCTTCTCGGGTTCCAGTTCGGATTCGGGTTGGATTAAGATTTATTAGACATATGCCACAGATCAGTTGGGGCGATTAACGCTCGGGTTCGTCTACGTGTCCGGCATCCGAAGTAACTGCTTTTTTCTCGTTAACTGAATAATACCATTACGGTAACTCCCCGAGATGCTACTCCTGACTTTTATGAATGAAAGAATTAAATTTTTATTTTAATCTTTGCCGCAACATTCGTTGGTAATAAATATTTTGGCCAAAAGGCTTTATAAATAACTAAACAGCGGCTCTCTGGTGTCTATAAAAAACATCAGCCTCTGATAAGTGTGAGGTGTGTAATTTCATGTTTATTGGATACTTTTCTTGATTTAAGAGCTAACCTTTCACTTCGAAAACTCAGTGGAACAAATTTTAATCGTTTCTGTTACTAAACCTCAAATATATTGGGGTCGAAAGAGCTCCTACACGCGTATACCTCCTCATATTTTCAATAAAAGGAGTAAACTTTTAATTAAAGTTTATTTATGAAATTTTACGATATCCCCTTCGGGCATATATACGTATTGCTTTTGCGAGGGCATCTCCCAAGATAATCCCCACTATTTCCTTCCATAGACACATAGACACCAGTTTCCCATATAAATCCCCTTACGGGCCATTAGCATGGCCTGCCCACGGAAAATATTAATATGCAAACGCAGTAATAAAACCGCAAATGGCAAAATGCAGCCTGATTGCCGGAATAGCTGGCAAGTGTCAGTCGAGTCGTTGGGTGAACTTAATTTACAATCGCGCCGAGAGTCATTCATTTGGAGCAAACACCTGCAAGTTGCAAGTTGGTAGTGGCAAGTTGCAACCTCCTACTTGTTGGTCTCTTTTCTGTTTTTTTTTTAGTTTATTTGCCCCAGTGCCTCCATGTGTGGGGCTTGAGAATATTGAAATGCAGTGGAGCACCGGGACAGGTAGTGTGTGTATGATTTTTGATTTATGATCTGTCACAAAAATAGTTGCCCTACCCTTACACCTTACACCTCCCGGAATGAAAATGCGTGCAAAGCAAAAGAATTGCGAATGAGAAACAGGAAGGCACTAAAAGATATTTACGATGCCCATGGTGCGGCACTATGTATGTCCAGCCAAAGTTATGCATAAAACTTTCTATAGAAGTCAGAAACTGGGTACGGGAATATGTATACCGGGCCTATCTTAACACGATCAAAGCCAGCCACAACAACAGAAGCAATCAATTTTCGTTGTTGTGATAGCCGCGGGTAGTCAGACAGCCCAGTCCCCCCTAAAGCCCTCCTCCCTCTCGTGCTATCCTTTAGCCGATTCACTAAGCCTGGCCGAAAGGAGCTGCAGGCGATGCGGCCGCTTAATAAATATGATAATGCTGCAACACACATGTCCTATCCGGTCTCCGAACTCAGTTCTCCGCTCTCCGGACTTCGGACTGCTCCACTAATTAATGTAACAGCGACATGGGCAGTCGCTATCCTGGACCTGGAACTAGACCTGGTACTCCTGCTCCTCCTCAGGCCCGCTCCCAATGATAATAATAAATAGTGTCAAGATTAATTGAATCGTTCGCACTTTTGAGCGGCCAGTTGCCAAACAAACCCCCGACTCCCAGAACAGACAGCGCGGAGAATGGGTGACACATGCTGCGACAAATGATATATCGTCATTTTTAAACTTTGCAATTTATTATAAATTTATTTATGCCATCGCAGCCAGTCCAGTGCCAGGCAGGCAGGCCCTCCCTCCTTTCGATTCGGTATGCATTTCAAACAGACATTTTCAGGGCGATCAACCTGCCGGCCCCTGTTTGTTTGGCACACAGAAAAATATTGAATAATTGATGAAAAAAATGAATAATAAAAAGGTTTGTGGGTTAGGAAGTATTTTTTAATAAAATATATTTTAATAAGAGTTATTTTGAGGTGTATTCTTCTTGCAAATAGTAATTCTTTCAGTGTCCTAGGAACCAGCCATCGCTGCCGACACCTTGCCGAGTCGGTTGTGTCGTTTTATAGTTCATTAGTGTGGCTATATAGTGGCATGATTTATTTGCAGTCCAACAAACCCCCTTTTTGTGGCCAAGATGTGGCTGGTACTCCATAGAAGGGACAATTTGCTTATAATTGGTTCACACTCAAATATAAAAGTGGAAGTTTCAGAAACAAGTGTTGGAATATATTTATGAGTAATAAAATATTTAAAAACTTGCACAAGCAAGACGAAAACAAGATTTATGGCTGGGAGGCATAAATGGCAATGGAAATATTAAAGTTGGTAATTAATCAAATGTCGTCCGGTACCGTTAAGCCTTAAATGCGCTTAAGTGTGGCCCAAAGCAGCAAAAGCCAGCGGAGAAACCCCGAAAGAAAGCCACGAGGCATTTAAAACAAAGCCGGGCAAGTGGACTTGCGTTTTTGTTTCATTTTTTTCCTTCCTCCAACGGGCACTCAGAAGCGAATTTTTGAGTGAAATGGAAGTGCATGAAATCCGTAAGCCATCAGGCTGTCATTCGGATGGCCACGCCTCCACCTACGCTCCCACCCCTGGCACGGATGTGAGTCAGTAGAATGTGGAAATAATCGCAAGCCTGTGCATAAATAATGGACTCAAGTGTCAAAGGGGCATATCATCAATTTGTTGAGTTCTTACCCCAATATGAAGATCCCCTTGATACTTTTTTCAAAAATAAACCTGCCCCGGGAAGGAAAGAGCAAACAATGAACACCATTTATGGCCCCATAGATGGAGAGCAGCTCCAGATTCAGATTCAGTTTCCAGATCCAGCCCCAGTTTCAGTTTCGGTTTCAGTTCCAGATTTTTCAAACAAATTTGCTGAGTGCTTAAGTGCTTCCGAAGCAGAAACAAATCTGTGACATGTGTTTCTGTTTCAGTTCGAGCGAGCAGTGTGGGGACAGTGGGGGAATTCTGGCTGAAAGTGGCTGCAGGAGAAATGCAAAGAATGCCGTCCCCGGACCCCGCATTGTTGCTTTAAACCCGATTTTTGTCGCGGCCCCTCCTTTTTTTGTTTAAGCCGATTTCCCCGCGAACGAGCCAAATGCTTTCGACAAGTGAGCCAAAACAAACTACTAACTGACTGACTGACTGGATGGCCAAGACGCAGTACCGTCCTGATTTATGTGAGCTGCTTAGGAGAAATGACAGAAAGGATGCCAGCCCGGTTAACAACGATTGTATTTCATATTTTCCACGACTTTCCACCTGGCTCGAACCCACACAGGCTGCAATAACAAACAGGACACAACAAAGGACGGGGGCTTAGTGCCACAAATTGAGCAATTCCCAGCATGCTGGCGAGTATATCCTTTGCCTATTAATGCAGCTATTTGAAAACTAATGAGAGTCTAACAAAAAAGGACAATACACAAAAAAAGAAAATAGAAAACAGAAGGGGCGAACTATCAACAAACAAAATGGGACAGCAAAAAAACAGAGCACTCCGGCAGAATGCAGCCAGAAATCCGCTTATGGAAACCCGGAGAGGAATCGGTATGGGAATCACTATCGGAATCGGGATGAGAAGCCGGGGATCAGGACGAGCTGGATAGCTCCAGGCAGTTGGAGCGGAGTGCAAATGAATGCGCATTTCAAATTAAGCCCTAATCCTTTTACAATTGATGCTGTTCAGCCAGCCATTGCACATACGTACCTGTGAGTGTTGGCCATGTGTGTTTTGGGCCAGTGTGTTGTGGTGTGGTGTGGTTAAAGTTGAGGAGCCTTGTTTTTGCCTTTCGAAACTCATTCCTGTTTTTTTTCCTTTTGGACCGAAGCAATCTGTTTGTGTTTGTACGGGGTTTTGAGCTCAGGGTGTGAGGCAATATGTTTTTGGGCTATTGTCCGTAGATAGTCTAGACTCTAGACGAGAAGGACCTACCGCACGAAGGCTTCTCGGGCTTAAAAGAGGCTTGGGCCCAATAATACTTGAGAGCAAACTGTTTATTATTTTTAGCATACTTTGAGATTTCTCGGTCTAAGCTTCTGTTTGTAGAGATTCCCATTATCCACGGCACCTTTTCTTAGAGATCCTAACCAAACCGATTAGCGTCTGGCAAGGACTCGCAAATGTCCTTTGGATAAATAACCATCAGCGAGACATGATCAAGATGGCTGAAATTTAAGAAAGAAGAAATTGTGGGGGAAAAATATCATTCATAATAAATGGGTATCTTCAATTTTTCATTCAACTTTATGGATCTCTCTTTGTGAATCACAGTTTGACTTTCAAGTCACCAATTTGTTCCTCCAAATGAACCCAAAATAATGTTTTTATTCGCTCCATAAACTGATTTTGTAACGCTAACTATGAATACCTATTCCTGGTAATATTCCCCAGTCCTCCCTCATGGAACAGTCGCCACACCTCGTTAGTGACCCCCAGTGGCAATGTTGCATCTGCCACGAGATGAGCGGACACAGGCTAAAGAGCATTTCAAAATCAAAAAAGCGTTGCGAAACGAGGAAAATTTGTTTTTCCTCCATAAGTTAACACATTGTAAGTGACAAACTATGCACAAAATCAAATAAGAAATTCGTTACAGACAGCCAGCCTGCAGTTTACTTAATTTCAAACAGGATTTACGAGGTTGACACACATTTGCTCGGGGTGGAGGGCATATCAAATGCCAGGAGGGACTCGAGGGGACCCGAGAGATCCTAGAGCAGCAGGGGAAATCCTGAATCATGAAAAGAGCAAATCGCTTGTGACGAAACCGAATTCTCAACGCTCGACTTGGCTTCTACACAGTGCGATGCGTACAAGATGCCTAAGTGCTAATGAAATGTCCTTTTTGGCTCAGCCCGGCTCAGGTCTTTCAGCTGCCCGGGGTTCCTTCGCCTGATCCCTGTCTATAGGAGCTGATCTTCTCAGTTGCCACTGCTGAGTGTGTGTGGCGTGGCGAATGGCAATGCGTCGTGCCACACAAAATTGCTCGCTCAATTGCGTTTCGAGAAGAAGTGAGCCGAGTTGCATGTATGTAATTTGTTGCATGCCACAGACATGGACGCAATTTGCCGGCCACCTCAAGTGGTATCCGGGCATTAATATTCAATTTTCTGAGTGCAGTACTTAGAGCAGCTTAGGACTCCCGGAGTCGAGAGTATTTCGGCCCAATTAGTTGCAATTGTTGGCAATTGCCCTGAATGCCAGAGGAGGCTGCCACATCTGCTCTAGTTTCGAAGCCAACTATAGCATCAATATTCTACTCAACTAGACAAGGCGGCTTCCAAAAACAGCTTATAACTTTGGAACAAAAGAAACTGATATCGGGGATTTAAGAAGGTTTGAGTTTCCAATGGAATTTATGGAAGGAATGCAAACTTAAATATAATAATTTAAACGGTACGCATTTTAAGTTTACATCCTTCCAAAAGCCATACCTCTGCCAATTTATATTCGATCAGCGAATCGGTGATCGGTGCTTCAAGTACCGCCCTAGTTGACATCCTTTCGATAGCCATAGCTCTGCTAATATATATCAAATTGGGGAAAAGTGTACCATTTTGTGATAAGTGCTTTAAGTACCGCCATTCCTTATCCAAAACATTGCTTAAATATAGTTTCTTAATTTTTCGAATTTTTTCCAAGGGGCACCCCGGTAATAGTGTGATCTCCAAAAATCTTTAGGTTACCCCCTTCCGATAACCATAGCTTTGTCAATTTATATCCGATCAGGAAATAAATCCTTTTTGTGATCAGAACATCAAGTACTGCCCCATTCTCAAAATATCGATGAATGTTTTGAGGAATTCCTGATAAATTAAAATATTTCCCCTGGTTTCCTTTGACCAGCTTTAACAATTTATAAATTATAATATGAAATTTATGGTATCCTCAAGGGCGTGATATCCTGGATGTGCCACTCTGGCATCTGGTGAATGCTTTGAAATTACTACTGTACAGATGCTACTCCTTTTGTTTTGTCCGACAGCTGAACCTGAGCGAAAACCGCAAACCATTTAAATATAGTAAACAACAGTTAGCTTCCTAATAATTTTGAAACAAAACAACTTTCCAGGACTGCTGGACCAGCACGAGCCGAGAGGAGAGAGTTCCTTCGATGTCCTCCGAGACACTTTGGCGCAGCTTGAGACTGTGATTTCGAGCCAAAATATTTGCAACGTATGAGCAGCATGCGCCCGGAATTCCCCGAAAATCAACACAAAAGACTTGCCAGAAATCGAAGGACTACCGAAACAGCAGTCAGGGCCTTGAAATTGCATTTTATGATGTGCCATTAAGTTGATTGCACCAGCAGCTCGGAGCTCAGAGCGTGCCAAATCAGACATCCAGCCGGCAGTTGACATTTCCAAGCTACTAACTAGACCCGGAGATCTGCGATCTGGACAGTGGACTCTGCGCATGCGTGGCTAATCGCGGTACGTGTGTCCAGTTTGCCGCTGCACGCGCACAAAGCGCAGTTAGTCACAGCAAATTACGAGGCCTAAAGGGAAAGGGAAGACGGCTAGAAGGCTGGATGGTTGGAAGGTTGGAAGGGAGAGGGGAGTGGCTATAAGTGCATCCCACCTGGTAGCCACGGTGGCAGCCATTATCCTGCGACAACAAAAAGCGTGGCTAAAGGAGCTCTGCCTTGGCCCAGACAAATGTCACGTGGTCCGAAGGGCAGAAGTTAATGCCGGCCATTGTTAATAAGCGTGCCGAACTGGGAATCTCATATTCAGTGGACACTGTACAGGAGACACAGGACAGGAAGTGACATAAAAATGAGTCAGTGTGAATCCGGTTCACAGATTTTCCATGCTGGTTATACTAATTTAATGAGATTTCATCAGCGTTTTTGCTTTCCGAAAATCTTTTCATTTAAACAGACAAAGATAGTTAAGAAGGCAAATCTACAAATGTAAGCAACAAACAAGAAATGAAATAAATAAAATACTTAATGCGTCGCATCATGCAAGGCAATTACCCGCTCCAAAGGGAAAGGGAATGGAAATTCTGGCGGAAAAGAGGAAAACTTGTGACAAAAGCGCGGAAAAGCAGAGCCGGAAAACTTTTGCCATGATGAGGAAAAGCGTTTTGTGCGGGCTTAAACCAATTTGTGCCAAACACAGAGTAGCAACAAGTCCACAGCAAAGGAAATTATGCAGTGCGGAGCGGAGGAGACACCAGTGGAAAAAAAAACAGTTGAGAAAAGCCGGCGAAAACGCCAAATTAAAGTTGCAATGAAGTTCTTTCGGGGAGGAAATCGGCTTAAAGGCGGCTGCCAAAAGGCTTGTCCCTTAATGAGAAGAGTTCTGGAACTTGGCGAAATTGGCAATAGCAAGTTTCAGCCAACCTCGTTGGGCTGAGCTGCTCCCAATCTGCCGACAGATAAGTCCGATAAGATCTGCGAATAACGCACGAAAATCAAGGTGGAACCTGAAACTCGCTCGTAATTATTGGCAATTTCACGGCAATAAAATCACAAGCGTGCAGAATCATAAATGATAATGTTGGCCAAGTGTGCAGGTGGAATTACACAATATTTAGGCTCTGGACATGGCCTGCTTAATCCTCCGACAGCTGCCGACAACTTTGTTGGACCTTCGTTGTGAGGATGGGGCGTAACCCTCTTAAATAGCCGCAATTTTTATATTAAAATATTTATTAAACTTGTCTCGAAGAAGCTTTGGGGTTTCCTCTTCAAGTGGCTCTGCTCCGCTGCCTTCTGATAAATAAGTATATAAAATATATAAGGTTGTCAAATATCTCCCTTCCGCCTTTTTGTCTCGATCAAATCATGGAATACATCGAGTTAGACCGGCATGTGGCTTCTCGTGACATCGCCCAGGAGATGGGAGTTAGTCACCAAACCATTTTAAACCATCTGCAGAAGGCTGGATACAAAAAAAAGCTTGATGTTTGGGTGCCGCATGATTTGACGCAAAAAAACCTTGTGAACCGAATCAACGCCTGCGATATGCTGCGGAAACGGAACGAACTCGACCCATTCTTGAAGCGGATGGTGACTGGCGACGAAAAATGGATCACATACGACAATATCAAACGAAAACGGTCGTGGTCGAAGGCCGGTGAATCGTCCCAAACAGTGGCCAAGCCGGGATTGACGGCCAGGAAGGTTTTGCTGTGTGTTTGGTGGGATTGGAAGGGAATCATCCACTATGAGCTGCTCCCATATGGCCAGACGCTTAATTCTACCATCTACTGCGAACAATTGGACCGCTTGAAGCAGGCGATCGACCAGAAGCGTCCAGAATTGGCCAACAGGAAGGGTGTAGTGTTCCACCAGGACAACGCCAGACCACACACTTCGTTGATGACTCGTCAGAAGCTACGGGAGCTCGGATGGGAGGTTTTATCGCATCCACCATATAGCCCGGACATAGCGCCAAGTGATTACCACCTGTTCCTGTCCATGACGAACGCCCTTGGTGGTGTAAAGTTGAACTCAAAAGAGGCTTGTGAAAAGTGGCTGTCCGAGTTCTTCGCAAATAAGGAGGGGGGCTTCTACGAGGGAGGTATTATGAAGTTGCCGTCTAGATGGAAACGGATTATCGAACAAAACGGCGCATATTTCAACTAAATCGGATCACTGTAACACTTTTTATAAAGCATTGAATAAAGAGCAAAAAAGCGGAAGGGAGATATTTGACAACCTAATATATATATTTTTTTATGTAGCAAGGTGTGAACGCGTCAATGTGGCAATGAAGCCAAGGGCTCAGGTCCGGGCTCTGGCTCCAAAGGAACAGCTGTTGCTTTTTTTATCCCCTTGTTTTTCCAGACGTAATTAGGCAGCGCTTTGGGTAATTAATAAAAATGATACCAGAAACAAAACACTGCCCGGAGCTGACTTTGTGACGCTGATTGCCGGGCAACATAAACAGGGATTTGCGTTCCAGGGGCAAGGGCTCTCGAACAAGAAATGTGTAATAATTATGATTGAAATGGGGGGCGGACTGTCCAACAAAGTTGCACAACGTGGGAACAACCTGAACTCTGAATAGGTTGCAATGTTTTGATGCGATTGTTGCGCCTGTCAAAATATTGAAGGCGGCCTCTTTGGCCCAAGATTCGCACACTCATGGCGGCGGAGATGAAACGGGGATTGTGCTTCGATTTTGGGCAGGAACAAGTATATAAATACAGTATGACAGTCTTCCCACCTTTATTAACTAATTTGCTAGGGTCGAGCGGCGGTCCAAAGACCCCAGTCTCTAATTGTTGCCACACACGATGACGCAGGTTGACAATCGGCCCTCAATTCGATTCCCAAGCTGAATTTTTGAACATCGTCATCGTTCGGGCAGTGCGTGTGGCCGCTGGCCCACAGTACACTGTACAGTGAACAATGGACGCACAGCCTTGGGAAAATGTCACCAAGGTGGCTATTGTCACCTGAGCACAGGACGAAGGCCTTGTCCTTCTGTTCAGCCCGTTGTCCCTTTGATGCCAGTCGTCCTTATTGTCAGGGCCATTGTTTGTGCCATTTTTTCGGTTTCTGATTCTTGGCCCACAGCTAAGCGGCAGTTAGTTTTCATCTCCTGCACTTTGCATGAGCCGCTTCGTTTGATCCTGGCTGGCTCCTTGATTGCCGCTCCTTTCAGGCATTCGGCCTTTGTTGTTTGGCGGTCGATTTGTTTTCATTTGAAACTCATTTGCTGCACTTGCGCATCCTTAAAGTGCCCTGCCCGACGCAATTCGAGGCGAGGCGGCCTGTTTCTTCTCTTCTCAAAGTGCAATTGTTTTCGCTCAATTGCCAAACGGAAAACCATTGGCAAAAGAAGAGAAATCCCATTCTTAGGCCTTGTGTGGTCCTGATTTTTTTGCAGCCATCGGTGGGAATCAGAATTGGAATCGGAATCAGAGGAGCTCGAAAAGCATTGCATTTTGGTGCCCGACTTTGCATATGCTCAACATGCTCTCCTTTCGATCCTGATGATGTTGGTTTTGCCCCGAAAAGGGGGGGCCTGTACCCATCACTCATTGGAAGATGGCACAGTGGATTGTTGACTTAAATCATAGTCTATTAAAAAAGCTTGTTTTTTAAATTATTTAAAATAGTTTCATAGATTAACATACTCAAGGAGTTTTCTATTATTTTTCTTTTAAAGAAAAACCACCTACTCACTTCTACTACATACCTTTCAATAATATGCTTTACCAAAAAATACCTTAACTGAATAACTACTTTATATTTCATTAATCCTAAGCCCATTGCCTCTCGTTCCACCGTCTCTTAGACAATTGTGTGCCCGAATGGAGGTCGGTAGCTGAAACTGTTTTGCATGATTGACTGTTTGACATAATGAAACGCATGCAAAAGCAAGCGGAGCCGAAAGCTGGCAAGTAACCAGATTTGGCTGCCCCGCCTCCTACTCCACCAGCCGCCCCGTTGCCCCCTGGCCCCGCCTCTCTTAACGCCCACAAAACCATTCCGGCCTCATTCCGGACCCACGCAGTGCAGCAGCCGCTGTGTTGCATCGACAACGTTGTTTTTGCTGTTGCTGCCGGTGCTTCCACTAATCAAGTGCAATGTTGGCAGAGCCATGGCCAAGTCCACAATACAGTAAGAAAAAAGAACAAACAAACTATTGGCTATAACTATATTAAACTCTTAATATTTTATCTTTTCCAAACTGAAAGAAGACTTTCTTTTAAATTTTATAACTATTACTTTCTGGTAATTTATTTTTCTTCTGTGCATTTCATAGTCCATTGTGCAGCTCTTGGAGTTTGTGCCCCTCATTGGTCCCAGTCAGTATTGTGGTTTCCCTGCTGCCTTTTCTTTTATCAACGTTGGCTCAGATCCGGGCTGTCACTCGCCTCCTGAAACTGGCTCCTCCTGGCCGCCAACTCCTGGCCTCCTCCTGATGGCCTCCTGGTTGCCCGGTGCTTGATGGTGTTCGTTACGTTGCCGGTGCTAGTTGCCCCCAAGCTCTAATCAGTCATTGGACAACATGCAGCACGAAGAGGACATGGTAGCAAGGAGCTGGGAGCCAGGAGCACATGGAACACATGGAAATCGGTCAGTCAGTCAAAAAACAGAGAAGACCGTACGGTTTATCAACTCCAGTTCACTCTTGGGGGGCTAATGAAAATGAAAATCTGTGTCATTGTGCTTGGTTTGCATATTGAGAAGGTCGAAGGGTACCCAATTCGATTCAATTCGATTCGATTCAGTTTGAGCTGAATGCAGCACTTTCTTTGGCTTAAAAGTCCAACCGACTGGCTACGAACTAGTTGGCCAGATGGCCGTGTAATTGCTAATGACAGAAGCCAAGTACTGGGTAAGTCAACAAGACATCAGTTTAAAGAGCTTCCAGAAACTCTTCAAAAACCTTAAACTTTTTTAACCATTTACTTACCAATTTGCAAGTGTACACAATGCCATGGCAAACCTTTGATTGCCGCCTCATAATTTATGTATGAGATCGGTGCAAAACGTGTGTGGGCCCAGAAAGTCGGCACTAACAAAAAAATTCAAAGAGCCATGAGACGAGGCCAAAGAAAGATGACAAGAGCGGAGCTATTAAAACAAACGCCCACCGACGAGTCGGCATGGATGACATGCATTTGCCCGGCCAAGTGACGAAAGTGTTTCACAATCAACAAAGACAACTCCGGCGGCAGCTTCAGAAGGTGGCAGCAAAAAAAAAAGAAGAAGGAAAAGAGCATGCACCCACGCACGGCAGGAGCAAAGAAGTCCCGACACGGAGGACCGGGTTCCGGCCAAGGCGTTACTAATTCGTGTCACATTTTTCCTTTGTGTCCCGGGGAATTTGTTACACTTGTTACACGGTTCACACGCCGCCCGAACTCATCTTCCGGCTTTGTGCCCCGTCGCTTCTCCGGGCCATTGTCCTGGCCTTTTTGGCAATGATTTTATATATTTGCGGTAGGTCGACATCATCGATCGAGCGGCTCATTCATCTTCCCTGCGGCTGCCGACGATGACAGTAGTCAAAAGAAGAGGATCCCGGGGACATGGGCGGATAGATGTCTCCTCTGGCATTACTAATTGTCGATTCGTTACGAAAATGTGTGACTTTTGGCAGCTACTCACTGTGTGGGCGAGCAGCGACCACATATTAAGCAGGCATCTCTGTACTTGGATGTACACTGTATAGGAATCTCTATCAAGCTGGGCGGCAAGACGTCAAGCGGTCTAGCAGGTCTTAAAAAAATGTTAGACCACGGGAGTGATGAGATAGAGCGGCATTTTTAAAGGATCGGAATACTTTAAGTGGTTTAGTTTTCAGTAATTGTTCCAGGAAACAATCAGTTTTGGGTGGTCACAGCTCTCAAGTTTCTGGCTTCCATAAATCCTTCTCCAAATTATCATTAAATTTTTATTTTCCTATTTAGCATGCAATTTTAATCTACTTTCAATCGCCTTGTCAGCATTTCCCCTATTTTGTCTACAGTTTCCTCGTCAGACCACTTTAAAGCTGCATCGATTGGGAATACTCAACCAATAATCTCTCATCGCTGGCTACTCAAATTCTCGGCTTATGGCCAGGCTTCTGCTTCTGCCCCACCTTCGAATGTTAATCAGACTTCCCGTTGCTGACCGCCACTTTTCCCCATTGGCGATTGCAAGATGAGCTCGGGTTTCACTTAGAAATCCCCTCAGCCCAAGAAACCTCCGACTCGGCATCGGACCATTGCAATTGAAGCATGGCTTAATGTGCGCCTAACAACGATTGCGTTGAACGCTTTTGGCCATGATTTGGCGTACGCCATTTAATCAGAGATATCTGCAACACCTGCTTCGGTTCTTGCAGCACATTCAGCTCCTGCAGCAGCAACATAACCAGATAAAGAAAAGCAGCAGCAGCAGCATCAGCTCCAAACGCCTGCACTTCCTGTGTGTGATGCACAGGAAATAAAACACTGATCTTTAGTAGTTATGGATATTTTTATTAATTAACATTTTCAGAAATTATTTTCTCAGTGTTTTAAGCTTTAACTACGATAACTTCTTGGCCTTGGCTTGCATGCCACGTAACTCCAATCACAATGGATGTGGCTGAAAGTGGAAAGGAGTTATAGGGCGGCGCTGTGGGGGAAAAATTAATTAAGTTGACTTCTGGCATTGGCAATGGCAGCTCTAGGATTCCAGACTCCGGCCATCAATTGCAAGCGGAAGTCGTAAGTTTTGGGATTCGTTTTTCCGGATAGAGGGGAGTTCAGCCCATTCAGCCGCAGTGCACTTGGCCTTTGCAAAGTGTGGAAATTATGAAAAATGAAGGGCAGCTAACGAGCCGGGCAAAGAGTTGCAGGCGCCATTTGGGCCGGGTCCAATCAGGCGCACATGTTGGCCCGAGAGCTAGCCGTCTAATTGATGGACTGTTCTGGCTCCCCTCAAGTATAGTATGTATCCCCGATTCCGATCCAGATCTGCTGCGTAGGCGTAGGAATATTATTTACAAATTGATTAATTGTTGTTTATTGGAAGTCATCGTCAGGGAGACGACGACGCGACTAGTTGAAATGATAAATGCTCGAGTATCCACACTCGAAGCCCACCCTTTCCAAAGGTCAAGCAATCAGTCATAACTTAAATACATACTCACACACACCTTAAATGCAATAAGTGCATTTGAGGCTGGAAAAGTATTTACGCCTGTCTGGGGAATTAGCCGCCGCGTTTCTAAACCGAATCTGTCGCTCCAAAAATCCAAACTGTCACACTGAGGTATTGGGAACAAAAACGACAATGACTGACATTTGTAATTGATTTTCAAAGCGCCTTAGCTTTGGATTACAGCACATTAGCGACAGTGAATGGGTCTGGGGTTTCAATCTAGGTGGGGTTTTCAGAAATATTCCGAGACTCCGATGAAGGTGGGTGCCACCAGAAACAACAGGAAATTCTCAGGCGAAAGGAGTCCCATAAAATCCATCATAAAATTGCATCACTCACATCTACATTTCGGATTATCTAACCCAATCAGTGGTCACTATCTGGAGCTCGAAGTGCTTTCGCGTGTTGCCTGATTTTTATCAAATAAGTTGTCTTAGTTTTAACACTGTCTTAGACACACATCTGGATCACAGGCGTACGCACTGCGGAAAGTAAAACTTGTCATAAAAACTAAAATCGAATCGACTTTTTATGGCTAGTGTCAGGGCAGTACAGAGTGCCACAGAATTGCAGCCGCCGACAAGCTTGTAGACACATTTCAATGAACGTAAAATTATTTAAAGGCCATCATTAACATTATCGGCCTCGGAGGGGAAAAGCCTCGGGGCGGTCCCATCTCCAAAATCAAAACAAAAGCCACATCCGACCGAACACTTTCCTTTTGAGGCGTTTTATGGACTCGAATTTAACGCCGTTTGATGCGAGTTGTGGGGTTTCTGGCCCGGCTCTTTTAATTAAAAGTAAAACCAGGTTAAGTGTTGAGCAAAAGCGCAGCATGTGTGCCCCGCCAGATAATTCAGATAGGGCTAATACCCTCCCAGAAGACCATTAAAATCGCGTAAATCTTGGGCCTACAAAGAGCCATCAAATTGGAGTTCATTAGATCTGAAAACACGGGTGCAGGTTAATTTGCCTTCCAATCTACGATTGTCAACTGGTTGGTGTTTTTGGTAACAATCTTTTTGGCCAATGCAGCTGCCAGTTCAGTTTCGGAAATTAGGCTCGCTGTTCACTTTTGCTTTTTGGCCAACTGGCTAAGCAAAAATTTCGTCTCGCCCAAACTCAAAAATCAGAAATCCAAAATCCAATTCGAAATGCGTGTCGAATACTGGAAACATCGTGGAACGAATGTTCAAGCTGGTCGAACGAAATTGTCGTCCTGTTCGAGCGTGGAAATCGGAGGAAATTTTCTGTGAGGAAAATTCGAGTGTGAAAATCTCTTGTGTGCTGGCATTTCGCATCTGCGAAAATTCCAATGCCCAGTGGTGAGGGCGAAATCCCTTTAATTGGATTAGGCCCATGGAAAAGGTGCATAAGTGCATTAATGTACTCCGGCCTGATGGATGGTTTCCGTTTACTGTTTGCGGTTTTTGTAGGCCAGCCCCACAAAACCTCTTGCCAATTAATTCTCCCAACTGATTTTTAGCAATCTCCGCCAACTATCTCGTAAATGGGTCGGCGGCCCCCAGCGCATTTCATTATAATTATTATTAAAAAAGTTTCTGCTCCATAAAAGCCAAAAATCCCCAAGCGGACCGCACCCTTAAATTCAACCGATTGTAGTGGTATTTTTTGTGTTACCAACAATGCAATGAAAACGATTTCATATTTCAGCCAACTCCGGCAAGCGGCTAATGAAAACTCCCCGTCGCGTTAATGAGTCAAAGTGCTGAAATTATTTGCATTCACTTTTGCCGCTCGATATATTAATTTATTGTTGCTGGGCACGAAAGTTCATAAATCAGCACAAAGGTGTTTTTTAATGGAACCAAAAGCCAAAAGCCGAAACCACCAAAATGAAAGCGAAAATGAAAACGAAAACGAAAATATTTCGGGGCAGGCGCCTCATCTCTTAACATTAATGGGAAAAAATGCTGAAAATGCACCCATCGAACCCATCGAACGCAACAAAAAAGTGAGCCATTCAAATTAAGCCAAAATTAATTGCTGGCTAGCAAAAAATCGACTTAAAACAAAACTAGTTTTTGCTGCAAAATGTTGCCAACTAATTGAAAATATATATCACGCATGGCATGTGGGTCTCCAGTATGCAGATGGTTGGCTGGTGGTGCTGGGTGGAAAGTGGCTCAGTGGTGCAACGGCAACTGCAGTTGCAATTGCAACTGACGGTGGGCGCCACTGGGAAACTGGTTAACGCTGCAATTTTGTATCAGGCCCAACAAAACGGTATAAAATCGAAAATTATAGACCAAAGTTAATTTAAATTCAGAGCAACTGACTGCCAAAGCCTTTTATGACAGACACTCTCTCATTACCAGAGGAGGTTTAGCTTTAATTAGTGGAATAAAATCAGAATTAAAACCAAATGTAAAGATTTAAAGCCAATAGTAAGAATATGTGTCTTATAAATTAAAATGATTTCGCAATTCCCGAAGCAGTTGCCAAACGAAATCTGAGGCCCAGTTCATTGGGTTATTAATGAGCAATTCATTTTGGGGAAAAGGCAAATTGATTATCTCCTGGTATCGCCGGGTAAACAGGCTAATGGTCATATGCAGAGTACGAAAAACAGGCAATTTTCGAGCCATAACTTCCTGTTGGGCAAACGGGAAATTTACGAGCTCAATTGTTAGATACGGATACCAGGCGGCCGCAAACATGATCAATTACAGTGCGAATGCAAAATGCTGCGAAAAACTGCAAAATGCCGAGGCAAAAATAAACAAAACTGAAGCTGATATGAACGAGAGTGTTGGTTGTGTCCATTTTTTTTGTTCCCCCTACGGGGACTGTGGGCGCGGTCCATGTGAGTAATCCACTGCTGCCGGGCGAAATATGCTGCAGTTTCTGTTGTTTTAGCCGCTTGATTAATCGTGGCTAGTTGCGAGTGGCAATGGCGAAATTAGCCCGGCCAGATAGCTCTAAACTCGGCCAACAGCTCACTGAGAACCAAGTGTTTCGTTGGCAGTTGCCAGCTTTCAACACCCACATACAGTATGCAGTAGTGTAGTGTGTAGTGTGTGTTGTGGGCCATGAACCAGGGTAAACAATTATGCAAATTTTGTGTGAGAAACAGTGTAGAGAAATCATTACGAGACGCAAATTAATTACGACCTGCAAAATGCATACAACAATCGAGTGGGAGACGCCTTGTTCTGTCACGCTAATGAGACAATTGCAATTCTTTGCACACAACTTTCCGATGCGTTTCAGATTCGGGCTTAAGCTACATACTACATCTAGTGTATGTATATGTTTGTTGGCCTGTCTTGCCGCCATTAAGATGCTGCTTAGTATCTTGTCTCATCCGTCAGCAGCATGTGGAAATTCAACTGCAACAGCAACAGAAACAGAAACTGCAACAACACCTTGACGTGAGCCCCAACTGACCCAATTCTCAGCTTCTCCGGATCTCAGATCAGGCATTGTCAACGTTGTCGTAATGTGACATAAGGTGCAGGCAATTTCAGCTTCAATTACACTGAACAACAGTGTGTGCTTAGAGTCGCAAAACATGGCCAATACTTAGTTGAGTTAATCAGGACTTACAGAGACAGAAATATCCTACACCTACTTCCAAGTTACGGTTTCCCCCTATCCAATTATAAATATATTCCTTTCAGTGCACCTGTCAATCCGAATTAAGACCTGACCAACCCGAAACAGGTTGTTGCTTGTAAAATGAGACATTAACTAGTGTTTTATATAATATTAATTTGAACCAGTTATTTGCTGATTAGTGTCGCTGATTCTTCATTATGATAGAAGACCGACCGACCGGCTGTCTGTCTTAGCATCTTAATTTGTTAAGTGTCTTGCCGAGTTGCCTTTACGACCACATCTCTAGCCGTTTGGGCATCGCATTGCCTGACTGTCTGTCTGGCTTAGTTAGGAAACTGTCATCATTATTTTTTCCAATATGCATTTAGCGTTTTTATGGGCATGCGTGTTTGTGTCTGCGACTGGAAACTGAGACTTTATAGCTGACCAGCAGCCTAATCAGCATCTCATATTGTTGCAGTTGCTGGTTGCTGGTTTCTGGCCGCTGATGTTGCTGTTGCGGCTTCTGCCACTGATGCATGTGGCACGCAATTGCCGGACCATTGTTTACTACAGGTCCTTGGCCATTGAACTTGCTTTCGTGACACTCATCATCATCTGCAACAACGTCATCACAGTCGTTGTTTATATTTCATAGACATTTTTCCACCGAAGCCTTCGGCCAAGGTCCATCGGCAATTGACGTCTCCTGACGTCTTAATTCTCCGTCAGCAACCGCAACGCGTCTTTGAAACACTTGAGCCAACTTCATCTCTAACTTCGTCTTCAGGGCCGGCACTGGCAAAGAATTGTACAGACTCTTAAAAAAAGGGATTCTGCCGTTTCGGGTGGTCGCATGTTGGTAAACTATATTTCTTGCAGTGTAATTTTGACTAACTGCGTGCTGTGACGCCTTCCCCACACTCACACACTCAAGACCTGCTACTTGATGGCGTCTCATCTGGGATCTGGGAGTTCAGTTTTCGGTTTTCGGTTACCATTAATTGCAATTGCGTGTCCCGAAGCTTGCTGCTCATTGTTTATTCTTCCCTCAGCCTCAGAATATGCTGCCAATAATGCAGTTTTGGCCCACGTTGTGTAAATAAACATTGATCTTGAAAACTTATATTTACCCAACTCATCAGCCTCGTCATCATCATCCGGCGGGCATTGTTTTCTTTGCTGATTGCTTTGTATGACCAGGCAGATGACAGTAAGTTAAAATCGAAGCCTCTTCCTTTTCACGTTTTGAGATTTTTTGCAATGGACGAGGTGTTGATATTTGCTTATTAAACACGAGACGCTTTTTATGTGCTCTGGCCAAATACGATGACTGCTTAATGAGCCCAATCACGTTAATTTCTTGGGCAAATATTGAGTTGGCGCTGCTCGTGCGGAAAGCTTTTGGTGTCCAGAGTGGGTTATCCTGGCGAGGCTGCAACATTTCACACATAAATGGCCGCAACCGAACGGAATTCGTTCCAAGGGCGTAGCCACAAAACATTCTCCTTAATCGAGGCCCACTGACTAACTAACTAACAAGCCAGCCGCCACATCGAACTCGTCTATCAATAGCTGGCCAGGTCGCAGCACGTGAGCCGAGAGGCACCCCCAGGAACAACCTGTTGCAGCGGTAACAGCAACATCAGTCCAACTGCAACAGCAACAGCAACAGCCAGCACGAGGAGGAGGATGACGACGTCATTGGAGTGGAAAAATCACTTCCGCGTATGTGACCAAAGCGAACAGCAGTCAAAAGAATAAAGCTGGCTAGAAAATCGAAAAAAGAAAAGCTACGAGGGAGGACGAGGATGAGGTTGGGATGTCTAGGAAAAATATGGCCAACATAACGAAGCGAGAGGAAAAATTGCTAGAAAATAGTTTGCCATTTTCCACTTCGGCGCTGCAATTTGCCGCGCTGGCAAGTTTAATGCGAATTTAAAATGTTGTCGATGATAATCTATTAATTATAGCTTTTGGCCGCGGCAGCCCAAAAGGTGTTGAGTGAGGAGCTGCCCGTTGCAGTGGGTGGAACAAAAAATTGCTTGTTGCATCAGCTTCTAGGAATTTCTCCCGCACAACTGACCCCGAAAGAGAAATTGTTTAGATGCTTAAGGGTTAGCCATTTCATCGATTCATTTATTTTACAAAATAATAAAAAATTATGGAAATTAAATATTCTTAAGGCTGAAAATATTATAAACCTTCAACTTTCAGTTCAAATTAAAGCATAGCTAGTACATTGTTGCTTCGGCATATTGGCAGTTGATCTGTCTTTCCCATTTCCCATTTCTAACTGTCTTCAGCAACGCCCCCAGCAACACCTTGACCGGCACCCCAGCAGCACCTCGCCATCCTTGCAACTGCAACAGCAACATTGGCAACAACTTGTCTAGCAACATGGAGAAGCAAATTAAGTTGGCACTCTTTAATAAGATGATGATGGTTTGGCTTTGATATATCAGCGCGCCTAGCTGGCTAGCAGGCTGGCTGGATAGTTGCAAGTTTCTTGTTGCTTGTTGCTGGTCGGGGCGTTGCTGCAACACCAACTGGCCGCAAAAAGGTGTCGTGCTTGTTGTTGTTGTTTGGCTGTCGGGATGCCATGACTCGGTGTGGCGAACGGCATTGACAGATTGCAACTGAGCGTGAAAATAGTTCCCATGTCTGGGCCAGTTGGGTTTTTCATTTCTTTCCTTTGGGTTTTTCCACCTTTTTTTTGCGGCTTCTAATGCTTTGGGGTACTTGCCGTTATTGCTGCATCCGTCCGCGCTCCCTGGCAGTCATTATATGGAATTTTTTTGGATATATCATCTTTCGACCGCTGACTGACCGACCGACCAACCAACCAACCGGCTTACATGCAACACGAAGTGTTCTTCTCGTCGTCCCTCGATTTTACCGGCGGTTAATTTTTAGCCTTCTGCGCCGGGGACACGTCTGCCAAAAAATGTTTCGTTTTATTTTTCGGCACACAGGCACAAGTACTTTTGCTATCATTGCAATTTATCACGGCAGTCGGTCTTTTTTCTTGCCAAGACTCCTCCGAAAGCCAGAAAGCCACGGCTTGTGTGAGAAGTGTGCGTACGTGTTGCCGATGCCGCCGGTTGATGATGTTGCCGACAATCGGAGAGGTGTTGCTGCAGCAGATTGCTGGAGTGGACGAGGCTGCCACCATGGCTCATGGCCACAAAGGATGCTGCTGCCCACTAACAAGCACTTCAACTAATCATAAAATTATGAGGTCGTCGTCATTTGACACATTTTCCAGACATTTTTCGAGTCATGCCGAAAATAATTGCAAAAATCAATTTTGCTTATCAGTCGAGTCTTGTGGGTCACAGCCAGTCATAGTCTTTATTTCTTTAAACTATATATGTAAAATATTATACGGTGTGACAGGTAAGACCTTCGCTTCCCAGCATGAAGATGCCGACTGTGATTCTGTTTGAAGTGCATCGCCAAAGGTATGAGCATTTCACAGATAGCAGAAGCAGTGGGAAAAACTACAATCTCTGGCAATGGAAAATATTTTCCTAAAATGTCCATCATAAAATGATAAAGAAAAGTACTCTTGACGGGTGGAACTGTAAAATAACAGACTCTAGCGAAAGGAAAGTATGTGTATCCGTCAGTTAATTTTTAGAGTGTGCCTTTCCATTTGCAACCACTGTAGTTTATTGATAATTTATGCCTCGCATCAGTTTTCGTACTTTATTCGCTTTCAAATAGTTTCAGCAATCGCCTTCCTGGCGAACTCGAAGCGATTTCATTTCCTTATCATTATCACCTTGGCCCGGACACAGCGATGCCCCTTGTGGCATTGGGAACCACGCCACTCCCAGGCCGGCCTGCAGACCAACCTGGGCTTATCTGAGCGGCCTTAACGTAATTTAGCATTTAATCTTGTCTCGGCTCTTAAGTGTCTGCCACAATTTACGCGATGGACCCTGCTCCAAGTTTCTTTCAAGGTTTTCGCCTGCCACTCTGCCGCGGATTGGGGACTTTGTGGCAAACAATGGCTGCTAGTTTTACACTTGTTGCAACAACGCGGCAACAACAGGTACGAGACTCTCCTGCTAAATCCTTCTATGACTTTTTCCAACGGATGGGTTGCTGCGAGCACGTGCCACCAGAGGCGTGGCACTCACCTTTCCTGATTTACGACATTTCAATGGAGTTGAGGAAGCACTTTCCGGCTAAGCCAGACGTCAGCATGACAAATCGAAGGTTATCCTAGGACATTTCCAGACTCCTCATTTGACTGTCGCGACACACGCCGCACAGGAGGTCCTTTTCCGTTAAATTTCCGAGAGTGACAAACTTTCCCAAAATATATATTTTTCTGAATTGATTTTATGGGCCGTTTCACGCCGCGAATTGGTCAAGGTCACTGAAGAAAGGCAACTCACGCGTAAGGAAGCGTGAAAAATCAAACGGAACGTGGCCGAACAGAAACTGAAGTTGAAGTTGATGTTGCAGCAGAAGTAGAGCTGAAGAGTCCGCCTCCTAGATGCCATTTACATGCTGCCTGCCGGCTACCAAGGGCCCTCCACATGCGGCCACATCTGAGCAACTGAAAGTCTGATTTTAAATCGGAATCGGACACTGAAGGGGCTCTCCTCCGAAGCCAACGCTCCTCCGGCGATCCCCATCGCATATGGCCGTGAAATTTACGACACTTTCAACACTTCACGCCGCCGCCAAGTGTGAAGCGGAGGAGAGCTGCGCGATCACGCACACCGGCAAGTGCAGCTCCAAAGCCCACGCTACACTGGGAGAAACCTATGGAGGCTCAAACAGTTCCATTTTGTCCCTATTTTAGTCTTTTTAATTCAGTAAGCCCTCGGTTTTCTGTGTGTGGCAGAAAATAGGAAATGTGGCAGCCAAATTAGTTTTGACAGGGCAACCAAATGTTTACACATGGCTGCCAATGCAGCAACACCTCTCCTAGAGATTCGGTGGGTGTTCCCAGTTCCCAGTTTCAGCTCCCAACTGGCAACTTGCTGCATCCAGCAGCACATAAACTACCAAAATATTTTAATTTCAATTTGGAATGGTGGGGAAAAGTCATGCTGGGAGCAAGTGGTTCGGTGGCTCGCAGAGGCTGCCCCGCTTGTGACAAACGCAACCGCCAACAATGACGCAGTTGGTGGTGCATTTCTTCGGCATTTCTTTAAAAATAAATTTATGTGGCCGCCGCCGCCTTCGCTGCCGAGTCTTTGATATTTGCTCGCAGGCTTCTTCAATGAACTTGCTGCAGCAGCTCCACATTTTATACATATATTTTTTGTGCGGCTTCTGTCGAACTAATTGCAAACAAAAAGCGAAAGATACTTTTGTGTTCTGGTTTTTTATGGGCCCCCAAATGCCTCGGTCGCAGCCTTAAATTTCGATCTAATGAAGTTTAATGCGTGCATTTCTCATAAATTATATGAAGGCCCCCAGCTCCCGGGATCGACTGCCCTTTTGTGGATACCGAAAAGGAACAAACAAAAAAAGAGATGGTCAAAAAAAAACCTCATATAATGCTCCAGCTTTGTAGCGAAGAGCACAGGCGAAAGTTGGCCGGGATACAATCAGGCCCTGCTCTGAATCCCGGGTTTTATGGGTTTTTAATATTGCCCTTTATGAATTCTATGTCCGGATTTTGCATAACAATAAAGCGGATATCGGTCAACGTTTTTGTGGCAACGCGGGGCATATACCATCAAATCCCATGAGCCCGAAAAGGTCAGACGGAAAGGCGTCAGTAAAAGTTGATGGTGGAATTGGTTTATAAAATGTAGAACCATTTTTATAAAAATCAATCTTCTTTTCCTCTTGGTTAACTGACAAACACTTTTGTTAGTTTGTAAGCAGCTTACCCCGCAAATTAAGCCACAAATCCTTTGCTATCCGATTCTATTATTTTGTATTGTTTTCCTCTTCCAAAGGGACAAGTGTCCAAGTCCAAATCCATTGTCCTGGATATTTCCTCCAATCCCAGAAATCTCACCACGTGTTGGCCAAACATGAATTTATCGTCTTTCTGTGAGATTCGCCAAACATCTGTCTAAAATGCAGAAATCACGCAGCTCGGCTCTATCGGTTCTAATGTGCAGTGGAAAAATGGGAAAACTTCATAGAACTCTGGGTAGAATGCCCGGAATTCAGTGTCATTTTTTATGTGACAAGCCCGTAGCGAAGCACGTACTAAGCTGACACAATGATGCAATCATCACGTGCGGCACAGGCAGCCAACTCTTGCAGCATTTGTTTTCCAATTCCCAATTTTTGTCGTGTTGTTCAGCCACAAATATGCAATGCAGTCAGAAATTTGAAAGGGGCGCTGAGGGGCCATCGAATCCCGGGGCTTTGACCAGGCTATTTATGACGTGGATTTCGGCCACTACCCTGACTGGGTTCTGCGGTTTTGTTAGAGTGCTGAACGAGAATAGCTAATCGCCGGAGGAGGGGAAACCCTTTCATATTTTAATTGTCGAGCGAGTCTTCTGTGCGGCAGCTGGCATTGTGAGGCTTAGTAGAGCGGTACGTGACGGGGCCACACGCGCGACTCTTACCACACGGGGGCACGGTCATTCGGCACCACCCAAATTACACAGAAAAAACATACATTTTTTGCTTGAAAAATATGTTAAAATATAACTTGGAAATTAACAATCAGCATTTTATCTTTGAGTAAAAAATTAACCTTTCCATTGAGGTATTACGTTGAAGTTGAAGATAGCCGAGGAATACCTTGAGATATTTAAACTTTTTCTTCTCTGTGCACTTCCATCCAGCCTCATCTGATCCGGCTCTGGCCGAGTGCATTGACTTGGCAATTAAAATTCTACAGATATGCGATACATTAATTACTCGCTTCAATTGAAATGCAAATGCCAAAACTCGCCCAGCTCTCTTGGTCGAGACGGGCCGGGCCCGGCTAGCGTGTCTCGGCCAAGTTAAGAATCAGCAGGAGGATGGGTGCGGGAAGACTAGTTTCCTGGAAAGCCTCTTCGAGATGATTTACAACCAGAAGCGCATTTTCTGGCCTTTTTCGCTTTGGCCAATATGCAACCAAAAACCCAGAGCCTCAGAGACTCGGAGCTCGAACAAAAGTTGACACTTTATTGATGCTCATAAATTTCGACGTCTGGCGGCAATTAAACCAACACGTCCCCAAGGACATGGCAGGACGTCAGTGATTTGTTTACAGAGATTAGCGCAGAAAAACCGGGAGCAGGAAAATTTGTGTCAGGTGCGCCAGGTAACCAAATAGCCGACAGAGGCAGAGGGTCGAAAGGCAGAAGAGGCAGGCAAAACGTCAGAAAGTGCACTGAATTTATGTCGCAGCGATTTACGGCCTTTGCGCAATGTTCTCCGGGTTCTCTGGTCTTTGGTCCAGATCCCTTTCGGTCCGATCGTTAGTTAGCCAGAAACGAGTGTCGTCCTTTTTGGCGGAAGGAGTGAACGTAAACGTCAACGCCTCTATTTGGGTTACGCCCAGAGGCGGCAGGCGGCTTGTCATACGCCCACAAATCCGAATCGCAATTCCGGAGTACGGCCTGATGTTTTCCCTTTTTCTCCTTTTTTTTTTAAAACTGCTTTTTTGTTTCGGGCCCTCTGGATGTTTATCTCGGCCATGTGTTGCTGTTGTGGCAGTGGGAAAAAATTTCGCCATAAATATTGAAATTTATGTAGTACGCGAAAGGAAGGATGGCCTAACAGGCCAATCACCAAACTCTCATGTCCTGTTTCGGTAGTTTATTAGTTTATATTTGTGGAACATTTGGGCTCGGCATTGTCAAAGGATTCGGATTCATGGCCCGTTGTTTTTATGGCCAATACATAAAAAAATACACCCGAAAACTTAATCCCCCTGGATTTATTATGGCTTGTTCCAAGAACCGGACTCGCATTTTCAATCAACATTTTTCAAATGACAAATCAACAAGTATGCTGGGTTATACAAGAATCCGCCCAAAAGAGGCCCAAATCATTTGTCAAAACATGTCATTTCGGCGGAAAACAATTTAACAACATTTAACCAAAAACCAACTTGGCCAATCAACATAAATTTAAAGCGCATTCGGGCGGCTAAATCGCCCAAATGGCCATTTGTGGGGCTGAAAAGTGAAAGTCTAATGTGGTTCAACTACCAAACAAATGCCTTCTGGTACACACATACCCCATGTCCGCGTCCATGTCCATGTCCACATCCCAGACCACATCCACATCCACGTCCACGTCCATATGTCCTCCCCCGCCTCGCGGGTCTTGTAATTTTCTACGGGACTGAAAACAGCAAACAGAAAACTTTTATTGCAGTAGGATTTGTTGGCCGTTTGGCCAGTTAGCCAGCTACCCAGCTAGCTAGCCAGTTAGCCGCAAAAGATCGAAATGCAAATGGCCGAGACAAGCGTGGAGCATTTTGTTGGACAGGGCGCCCAAGTGGGGTCGACTGCCAAATCAGGTTGAGGCGTTCGCTTTACTTTTTGGGCGAAAACCCAAAGCCAAAACGCTCCAGTTATGTCAAGCCTACAAAAAAAGAGTCGGCACGAGCAAAAAAATGAGGTAACTCTGTTGAAAATTGCATTGCCAGGAAAACAGGGAAAATCTTTGCGTATTTTCCGTATCGTTGCCTTGTAGAGCAAAGTGTTGTATGTGTCCGCCGGCCTCAGACGCCCAGACGTGGTCGTAATCTGTCTTGCCGGACCAAGTCTTTCCGCATATAAAAATATTTCCACACGAGGTTAGTTGGAGGAGTTACATTTTATTAAAAGTTGACTAATGTTTTATAGAGATATAATCACTGGGAAACATTTCAAACCCACCACTCCTCTTAACTCTAAAATTGCCGGCCATAAATCTTCAATTTCAACTTCAATAAAACGAAAACAGGCCGAGAATTTGATTTGACATATCAATAATTTATAACAAAATTATAGTTTGGATTCGATGCACCACCGGAACTGCTGCCGGCTGGTAATTACCACCAAAAATGTTGGCCATAAAGTGTCGGGGAGTTGGTCGGAATATCGGCGGGACCCACTGAGTTGTCCAACTGAGTGCTCGCTCGCCCGTTCGACAATGCTGCGATTAAAATCGGTGTTAAAATTTATGCAACCAAGTTTTCATGTGATTTTTATCGACAACAGCGGCAACAACAGCACTGCATAGATAATTTCTGATGTTGTTGGCCATTTTCGGCGGCCGTTCATGTGTGTAATTGTGGCTAAACAAGCAATTTATTGGCCCCGACGTTTGCAGCCCAATTGGAAATCTGCCAATGGATGATATGCCTCGAAATTGGCCAAATACCAACAGGTGTCGGGAACAATGTTGTATTATTTTATCTGCACTGGGAGTTCTCATTTCGCACTGGGTTCACCGCCGCAGTTCGTGTGTCCAAAACCAAATAAGGCAGCCGAAAATGTATTGCTATCTGACCAATCCAACAAGCCCGCACTGCCGCTTTGCATTGGGGCTTTATTAATAGAAATAAATCAAGTTTTGTGCACCGACATCAATTAGCCAGTCAGCCACCAGCCAGCAAGCCAGCAGCCAACAGCCACAGCGAAATCCAGCTTCCTACCCATTGGCGTCAGATACAAATGTATCTGTATCTGCACATGTTCGCGGCTGCTGCCTGGCCTGCTGCTGGTGCTGTTTTTGGCCGTGTTACAGCCGGCACATATGTTAATAATTTGCAAAATGCATTTGTCTGGCGATAACACGCAGGTGATACGCCACCAGAGAGCTGTCCAGGGGTGGGGGCTGCCGGCTGGGGGCCGGGGCACTCCCTTGGCTTTCATGGCGCCTGGACTTTTGCTGGCAATTAGCGCTCTCGGATTTGACCTTATCGGCAGTCGGCTTATGAAGCTATCAGAGCACAGGCGGCCAAGATCCGACCCTGTCATAAGTCAGAAATGAAACCAGACTCCCAACGAGACCCCAATCAATGGGTAGAAGCTGCCTCCATTAGATAAAACTTCTCAGTCCCATAGATAAAGGCCTAAACGCAGCGATGCACTCCCCAAGATAAGCGACCAATTCATAATTCTGTTGTTTTTTTGGGGCCTGCCCGAAACAAGGCAACAATGTCGCGCAGGCGTAACTCGAAACCAGAAGGGACAATACTCGTAAATCGTACAGGAAAAAAAACGAATATTTCTGGTTTTTATTTCATCGCCCTGTGGTGGAGAGGTAGGGCATACTTTTTAATTTATATTTCGTTAATTTTTATATGAAGAGTTGACATCCAGACGCAGCGTTCCGAGACCGATCCCGATATCTTTTCGGTCGTGGCCGTTCTCTTGATTCCTGTCCCATCTTCGTCTTGGCCGTTATCGCCCGTTTAGGCAACACCGCTGGGAGCCCAGGCCCCAAGCCCCAACTCACAATGCCCCTGACATTCTCGGTCCCAATTCTGAATCGGATCCAGCTTCTTCGGCCCCAACTCCCATTATGATAAATCATTTTTGTTTTCATTTCTTGACATGTCTCTCTGCTGGAAAGTCAACCGACCTTATCTTTCTTGTCTGCTGTCTGTTCTACCGGAAAAAGTTGTTTACGAATTTGAATATTAAGCCCATGAGCATACAAGTACTCACTAAACTAATACTCAATGGAAATGGCAGAGGAAAATAATATTTTATTTTTAAACCTAATAGATTGCAGATATGAGTATGCCACCAGATCGATGTAAAGAAGAAAAACTAAAAAAAAAAAACTAAGTTTAACAAAGCCTATATTAAAAGCGATGGATACTTACTCATTGGTAAAAGATAGGTAAGTCCAGACTCAAGTTCAAGGCCGGAGACAATGGCCCACAGCATAAAGAAGGCCTTCACCGACATGGGAACTATCTGCAGCACCAGAAACATACCCAAGAGAGTGACGGATTTCTGCAGATAATATAATAGGAGTTTTCTAGTCAAACCTCGACAAATAGTTACCATAATTCCACCAAATAACAAAAATATAGAAACAAAATCCATCACCAGATAGGCAATTCCCAGCACCCAGAATCCTTGCAAGTCGGCTGTTACATCTTCGTCCCAAGCATCCCAAGATCTTCCCTCCTCATATCTGGGATCAACAATTTCAGAATACATCATATAAGCCAGAACACAGTAATAAATTATCAGCCAAAGGCCGCTCATAATACATCCAGCCCGGAGGCTAAAGAAATAGCAACAGAAAGTGACGGTGACCATTTTCGGAGGCTTTCAAAATGTTTGACAAGTGGAGCTACGATTGTCGAGACTCGAGAGTACAAAATTGATTTCTCGAGCTTTTAATTACGGCCTGGCTCGAATCGAAACTAGGTTGCAAGTGCCAAATACATTGACCCGGCAATAATAAGTAACGTGAGCTTAAACGAACATTTAGGAATTCGGCTTTAACTGGCTTATGATTCATGCGGTGAATCGACCTGGAGACCACTGGATTCGAGCCAATTTAAAGACCAAAAACCTGAAACAAAAGTCAACTGATAGCATCTCGGCAAAACGAAATGCCATAAAAAAGATCAGGGCAACTCCTCGTTCCTCGGCTTTGCAAAAATTAAGAAATTCATATAATATGTTCTGCGCGCATTTCGCTGAAAGATTTTATGTGATTCGACTTGGTTTCCGTTCGGATTCGTACGTGTGGCAAAGAGCTGCAGGCCGAGATTCCAGATATCCCGATGCAGATTGCGATTGGAATGGCGGAGGAAGCCTCGTTGAGCCCAGTGAGTTGTGGCCATAAGACGTAGTTCTCTTCTTTTGGCCAACTAATCCGAACGGATGGAATATACAAATATATGTCGCCCACACTGCGACTGCGACTCAGACTGATAAGTGCATGGGTGCTAATGTGACACTAAACTGATGTAATAAAAAATCCGCTTATTGGGCCACCAAAGCCTCCAAAGCAGTCCAAAATGAAAAACTAAATACCTGCGAGACCCCTGCGACAACAATATGAAATTTCATACTGACTGACAGGTCGGCCCACGAACACAAAGACCCGAAAAAAATACAAAGAGAGTGAACAGAAATTAAATCAAATTTCAAATGATCGGAGCCAAGGCTTCAATGGGCAGAGGGCACAGAGAAGAAATCGTCGAATTACGGCAACGAAATCGACTTAATAGCGTCACACCTGACAAAGTCTGAAGTGACTTTGATATTCTGCTGTCAGGTGTCTAATTCGAATGTCAATGTCGCCCTGCTTGTCCCAAGAACTTGGCCTCTTGTTTTGGAAAATAATAAAGGAAGCCGAAGCTTATACACCCTTGATGCTAAACGTCGCTTTTTACAGATGGGTTTGAAATATCTTATAGATAAATACTTTTATAAATGAGAGGCCCTTAATTTTTGTTAAAAAATTAGGTTAAAACACCTACATTTAGTAAAATTAAAACTTTTGGGGCACATCTTAGAAAATATTTAAAGCATTTTTATAGGGTCCCCTATATGGTCCACAGTGATGGCTATATCTGGCCCAAGTTTAAGGAATACCTTAAACGATTTCTAGATCGATTCCCCACCATTCTACATAAAAATCCCGAAACTAAATATTTTTTATATTGTTTTGCACATTTTTCGTGATGGGATCACTTGAAAATGGGGCTTTTTCCTATAGGATCCTTATGTAAGTTGGTATGTCGTATTATTTTGTCAAAAATGGAATCCATAAATACTTAACGAAATATTGAAGGCTTGTATTTGGCCGAAATTTGGCCGACGCTTTAAGTTAAAATTCCAATATCTTGGCCTTAAGACCGTCTTAAAGAACTTAATACTTTTCTCCCTTTAAGTTTTCGGAAAAGATTTTATTTAAAATTAAAGTTCTTAAAATATTGTTCTGAGCTTAAAAAAAAAACAATACTCCCTGCCAGGGTATATAAAAATGTGATCAAACATTTGGCTGCATGAAGTCGCAACAGAAAAAAAATATTAAATTATTATGGCGGAGCAATATTTTCGTAATTTCTCTTCGATCAGATGCTGGTGGGGGGGAAACTCGTTCCGGCCGCCGTATGAGTACTCACTCTGAGACTCGACTCGACCATCGATCAAGTTCGAGTGCCCGTACTTCAATTATGCGTAATTTAAAAGAAATTAATGTCGTGCAAGAAATTACTTTTCGGTCTTTGGTTTTTGGGTTTTGGCCTTTTCGCCGCCGTGTTTCTTTACTTTTTTGGGTAAAGACAACATTTAAGAGCGGCGAACGCGCAAAATATAAAACTCCGTCCATGTTTGGGGCACATAATCATAATATTTATAGTACTGCCACTAAATGCAGGTCGCGCCCAAAAAACACAAATTGGAAAGGTAAAAATTGCTTCTTTTATGCAGAGGATAAAGTATTTTGGAAAATTCCTCAATTAATTTTCACATTTTAAATGGCAAACGAGAATTTGAACATTTGGAAATCAGATATTCAGTTTATTCTCTTATCTTGGAGAAGATTTTTTGGGAATCAGAGTTGCAGAGTTCCCCCGGGTGATACTCAGCATTTTTCTCACTTGAAAGCTCATATCTCAATCCGGCCATTCCTCATCCTGGTGGCAAGCCCAATTGCTTTATATGTACTTCTTAACTTATTCCCCAAAAAGATACAAAAAAAAAGTCAAAAAGAAAACAACGGCTACAACATAACCCTCAATTATGATATATATTTTATGAGAGCACTTGAGAAACCGATGGCAGAAGACAGAAGACAGACGGAAGGCGGGGGAAACGAGCCCTTTGTGTTCTGGATATTGTTCCTGTGGGCCAAAAAGGCACACAAACACACACTCAGAGTCCGGAGAGTATAACAATAAAATAAAGTGCAGTTAACACATGACTTGGCGCAAATAGTGTCACATTTTGATAAATGACACTCGTTTGTCAAACGGGCACCACATCCACTCAGCCATCCAGCCATCCAGCCAGTCATTGAGCCAAGATATTCTTTCAGCCGCGAGTGCAAAATTAACTTCAGGGTATGTGGCCCTCAATCTCCTTTGGACTTGAGTCTTCAGTCTCCGCCAGTCCTAAAATTACCCCCCAAAAATAACGTTTAAGCCAAAAACGTCTTGTCAAGTCAAAGGCTCGTCACTCTTCTGGGGCGAAGGTGTCCGTGTTACCAGAGGAGCAATCTTGACGGATGTTCCAAAAGGCTTAAGCAAAAAAAAAAGTAACTTTGGCCAAGGGACAGCTTTATTATGTCTTAATTCGTACTCTCGGCGATTTACTCCGATCTGCGACCAAGCCCACAAAGAATCCACACTCCATGCTTTCCAGTGGGTCAACTTTCGTTTCGGGGCGTGTTTCCCAGGTTGGCTGGAGCTGTTAAAAAAATTGAATTAAATTTGCCGGACGCGCAAATTAATTTCCGTATAATGCGTGGGGAAAGCGTTCGCTTGTAATTTCTTAATACTCACCATGTACTGCACCCAGAAAGTAAATAAAAAAGGCAAAGATGTCCACGGTATTGGCATCTTTTCATTAGGTGGTCTTTCCCGTCTTATTTTTTTTTGTAGCTTGTGGGCGCGGCAGCATGGCCAAAACTTTATTTACCGCTAGAACCCGATACCCCCACAGGTACGGGGCTGATCATCTGCCGCTCTGGCCGTTCCGGGTAGGTGTAACCATAAAGTTCGCGCTTGCAAGCCAAAGTGAAAGAACGAGTTTTCTGCAATAACAATTACAAACACTTAAGCCAGCTCAACTTTGTTGCTGTTTTTTTTTGTTTGTGGGCGTGGTTGATTTGTCAGAAAGGCAAAAAAAAAAGCGCGTCCCAAGACATTCCGAGACTTACGGGGTTTTCTTCCAAAAATCCTCTTTCAATCTCTGTGTTTTGCGGCATAAAACGCTCAATTCCAAGCCTGGTGTCATAATCCCTCTATTCAATTGGTTTTGTATTTGAAAGTGGCACAAACCAATGCAGTAGACCTGCCATCACAATGCATCGACCATTTGAAAGTCAATAAATTTAAACATTAGCCGGCATTGTCAGTGGCACACGGGGCGGATACGCAACGTGTTAAAAATAAACTGTTTTCGAATTGATCGCAACTAATCCAGCCCATCATGATAAATTATGACTTAAATCAGCTTTTGTTCAGTTTTCAACTCATCGTGAAAAGTGTGTCACAGGTTAAACAATAATATTTAAAGGTGTTGAAAATAAACAGAAGGGGAAATTAAACACTTTGTATGGAAATGAAAAACAGTTGTTGAATGGATAATAATTTTAAAATGTTTTTGCAACGCGAGGTAGCATATGTTTCTACGACTGTTTCCTCCCAGTTGTCTAGAATTTGTTGGAAACCTTATACCCTACTTTAGTCACAATTTTCCATTCACAAAAAAGCGCAGCAGCTTCTTTGCTTAAGATTACAAAATGATGCATTTTCCCGTGCAACAGCCAGGCGGCAACGACATAATTTAGTCTTTTCTCCCTCCCCCGAGTGTCTCCAAGAAAAAGCTAAAAGAAAATGCCTTTTTTTCCACTGCCCCTCCCCTTGGTCCATTGTCTGGTGAATTAAGTGCAAACATTAGCAGGGAACAAAGCCCATGGTGATGATGATTGTGGCAAGATGATGATGAGGAAGATGTTGGGCGGTGTTGATAATGCCCCATGGACCTTACACCTAGGCAAATGGAACGTGATAAAGCTTTTTCTCCTCTCAACTCGGCTCGTGCAAATGATTATCAATCATTTTGGGATTAAAATTCCTTGTGGTGTTTTGTCACACATTTCCCTCGGCTCTAGACGCTGGAGAGTGAGATATACTTAGATTCAGATACAGCTACAGATACATTTATATATGTGAAACACACATTGTGTTTCGTTTTGTGGCTGCTGTCGTCATCAATATAAACTGCGCTGGTATTTAGCATAAAAAAGTCTTTCACTGCCACGAACGACAAACGGCCCTCAACTGCTGCAGGTGTCCCAGCAACAAATCTCCTTCTCTCCGGTAGACGGAGCTGGAGAAAAGCTGCAGATACAGATAGATAGCTGTGCTGCAGATACATTTTCAGATAGAGATACACCTACAGCTGCATCTACAATCTGAGGGGTTAAAAGTGTTGCCTGACAATATTTCCTTGCTGGCCGATCTGTTTGCCATTGGCTTTTGTTGTTAGGTTGTTGGGTTTTTCCAGTCTTTTCAGTATTTCTGTATTTTCCCGACTTTAGTTTTTTGTTCCTGCTTCAGTTTCAGTTCCCCCGGCTGCCCGGCTCGCTTTTTTCTTGTTTCGTACGATTCTCACGTCTGTACCTCCTGACAAGTGGATTTGGCGGCATTGATGTATGAGTTTACAGATAGTTTCGACTTTTCGACTTTTCCCCCGGGATCTCTACCGTGTTGCATGTGCTTAAAGTTGAGTGATGCTGCTAATGGCGGGTAATTAATATCGTAACGGACCTGGCTCTGGACGACTGGACCTCAGCGGACTGGCAACTGGAACCGGAGCAGGGTATCTAAATTGTGTCCGTCGGCGTTTGACTTAATCCGTCTCGTAAATTGAACGACCCACCGAATATCATAAATTCGACCAATAAATAAGCCCCTTCTAATGCCCGAGCTGAGCTCTAAGCTCTGCAATGAACGATTTCATAACCAATTATTGTCCAGATTTATGGAAAGCCTATGTCTCGGATTCGTGTCAAGGCGTTGGCTGGCCGGCCCCCCACCCAACCATTCTCGAAGCAATTAAATACGAATTCTATTTCCAGAGCTCGTTCAAATACGTTTCCGTAATGCCATAACGCCAGGTAGCAGGACAACTTAGACTTATATTCCAGAATCTAGATGGAAGTGGACTGGAGTTTCAGCCAGCCGGCCAGGTAAGCGGGGCTGTAAAAACTGTCATGATTTACAGTTCGCACTTTTTACGATCCCAGTGGCTGTTGGCTTGGCCTCCTTTTTTTGGTCATTTTAGCCTCCGGTGGTCGACTCTATCGGTTTGAAATTATATGGAATTAAACTAAGCGGGAAATATTTAAACATATTTCTACTTTTTTTTGTCCATTTGCCGCTTCTGTCTCAACTCTTCTAGGGTACTTCGGCTCGCGTTGGGTTTTGTTTTATGTTTTTGGCTTTTATGGCTTCCAGTATATTTCCTTCAGGAACGGTGGCAGAACGGCCATTAAAAGAACGCTATGCATTCGCTGGGACAAAAGAGCATTGAGCCTTTTGATGGACCGACCTGAAGTAATTAAAATCATTTATTGGCATATTTAAAGCTTGAATTTGCCTCGCCCCACGTACTCCACATAAAAAAACCGATCCGATTGCTTCAAACATTTTCCAAATGGTCCCCATTCCCCAGCCCCCAGTCATGTAACATTTTCACTTAAAATTCACACTTGATACACGCAGCGGGCATTTATCATTTTGCTGAGATCTCTGGCCGTTGCCTTTTTAGAGCTTTCCTCGCCGGCAAGTCGGCCTAAAAGTGTCTAAGACTTAGGGTTTCCAGCTCCGTTTTCGCATCTTTTGATTTATTTTCAAGTGCTCGAGCTGGAGCGTTGTCGCTGCGCGGCAACCTAAATATTGAGATACAGATCTGCGGTCAGTGTCAGTTCCTTTGGCTCATTAGACGAGTGCTCGTAAAAAGCCAAGCCAGCACATCCCAGCCATCCCGGACAGTTCTCACGGATCCACACAGCCCCGATGCCAGATGTCACCGATACGGGGGAATAATAGTTTGGCTTGGACGTGCTCGGGTTAAGCTCTTTACGAGATGGCCCGGCTCATGGTAATTTGGCAAAACTCCGTTTAGCCGCAACAAATTGACCAATATTTATTATGCGTACTTTGAGCAAGCATGGGAAATTGATTTGTATGAGGGATTCTTGGGGAATTATGCCTTTAACAGATTTAATTACCTTTTTCCAAAGGAAGCAACAATAACGAGTGTGTGGAGCTTGCCAAATGGAATATATTTTTTTGAATATTCCCCTCGACACTGTTCGAATACGAATGAGCCGAAAAAGTCTCGGAACTTGAGTCATCTCTGAATAATAACAATTTATTATTGTTTAAGCCACAAATGCACCGTTAGTAGGGTTCGTTCGCCCTATTTTTGGAATCCGTTCGGCACAAGTTCGGTTCGGTTTTGTCGTGGCTTTTATCAATTGTTCAATTGTCGGACTTCGAAGCCAAAGTATGACAAAGTGGGCAACATTAACGCTTTGTATGCATCAAAAGACATGTGGAAAACCCGAAAAAATTATGACAATTTCATTCGAAGAACCACTTTGTCAATGTCAGACTGACGAGCCCCAAAAAAGAGATCTTTTTCCCCTTTGGTTCTGGACTTGAGCCTCTTACCTGGCTGGGGTTACCTGTGGAAGCGACACGTCGTGTTTTCTCGTTTTAAATGTAACACAAAAAGCCCACCGACTGGTAACTAGAAATGGCCAGAAAAACGCCTAATTGGCCAAGTTACTACGCCCTGCTTCTGGGAATTGTCCTAAAACGAAACTAACGCTGTAACTAAAAACATGGCCAGAATTTACATGTTGTGCAACCCAACCAATTGTGGTGTGTGGTCCGAAAGGTCAGAAGACTTGACACCGTCTTAAGACCGAGCGGCAAATCAATATGTGCGACCACGAGGAGCAGACCCCAAAAAGTCAGCCCAAGCAAAGCAGTTGGCTAAGACGGCTTAGAGAAACACTTGGTTACTTCTTAGTGGCATTAGCACTCGAAGTCAAGCCAAACAATGGGGCACAGTGGGTTGGTTTCTCCCCAAAGCTGAACTTGAAAATAGTTTCCCAAAAGGAGTTACTTTAAATATACAATGCTCCAAAAACGAAAACCAAATTTTTGGCCTGGCATTTCAGTGAAATGTTTTGATATTTCTTGTCACTTTTTGTTTGCTTGTCGGCCACTTTTTGGTAAGCACTCTGGCCAAAACTGGCCCACCGTAAACCACAAAACAACTGTGTGTGCTGTGTGTATGGTTGTGCGACTATCAAACTGTCAGAAATTATGACATTTGAAATTTCACGTAACCAGGCAAGAAAGTTGAGGCTCACTCCGTCCCCCGAGCTCCGAAACCCGGCAGATATCCGTGAAAAGCCGAAGCTAAAGCCAAAGCCAAGTGTTTCAAGTGTCAGGTCTTGTTGTTGCTGTTTCCTCGAAATAACATACATAAGAAATTTTCAATTACAGTTCGTGCCAAAACGCTGGAGATCAAATTTAGCGCCCAGCTCCCGGCCCGTCCCGGTCCGGCCAGATCCGTCTGTCCGGGTTGTTGTCTATCAAAAGTATCTCGAGGAAAAAGCACCGCATCAGCGTCAGCAGACGAACATATTTAAATTGTTGAACATGAATATGAATGGTGGTGCCTCATATTGCTGCAAAAACAAAAAGTATCGCGGCTTTCGGGGGCTCAGACACACGCGCCAAAAATTTGCTTTTTTCTCTCCAGATTTCGAGTGCAAACGAAATCTGCGGCTCTGGGGTTTTGCATTTGCTTTGGGTGTTATTCATTTCTTGTGATTATTTATTTTTATATTTTTTATTCAGCTTGGCGACTGTCAATGAATGGAACGCGATTACTTGTTTTTGTCATCGCCCCACGGTGGAGTGCTGCGGTGTCTACAATTGTCGAGCATGCAAAACGAGAAGAAATACAAAAACGAAAGAAATTCATTGGGATTCGGGGCTACAGAGGGCTGGGAAACATGATCCGCACTCCGCAAACACAGCACGAAATACAATTTCCGAAAAGTTGATTTGGCGTCAAAACATTTTTGCTTTTTTTTTGTCATTTAATTGAAATTTAATGATAAGGCACTTATTTATATGCAGAGCCGGCAATCAGGCATATGGAATGTGTAGAGTTATTGGACAAATTTTAATTTACTCAACCAAAGGCTGGCAGAAATGATATCCAAATGTTTAAATTGTTATTATTAGAAACTTATACGCTCTCAGGGTAGCGTTCTTCTAATTGTTTTTTTTTTAAATAAACATCCGGAAATCTATTCAAAAACATTATTATACCTAAGTCTTGGTAGTGAATTCACTTGTCGTTTTCCACCCAGACTTCCGCTGCCTGATTTGCTCACTTTTGAAATTCGATATTTACCAATTTTTCACCTCAATGTGAAATTTGGCGCTTTTGAAGAAGCTTGCGATTGCTATTTCTGGGTTTTTTGTTCACTTTGGGATTTTTGCACCTAGAACTGCCATTCAGGAGGGCCCCAAAAAAAAGGCCCCCAAGAAAAAGCAGTTAACTAGGCAGAAAGCGAAACACTTCACCGGCTTCAAGCTGGCTTAAGGCAAAAAAAGAGAGAAGCTGACAAAGCAATTTGCAGGCGAGAAAGGTGATTTTCAAATTGGTTCATTTTGCCCCCGGGTCTGGGGCGTATGTACATCTAGCCTTATTGAAATCGAATCGAATTGAATGGAACGGAATGAAATTGATTTATTTGTTTGTTTGCCTGTTTGTTTGCTGGCGCGAAATTTGCATATAAGTGCGATATAATTGATTAGAAAGTGTGTGTGCGTGCGAGGGGGTCTTCCGAGTCTAGACTTCAGATCGAAGGAGCTCCAACACACATATTTGTGTGAATAAACGCACTTTCGCTGGGCAAGGCGAATGCGGGCACCGGCCACCGGGCAAGGGGCATCGAGAATAGCCTGAAACCGCTTTTGAATGTGCATATTTTCCCAAGAATTTTCCGGGCCGGCAGCAAATTGCTATTGAAGACGGCACCGAGCACTGATGATGGGGAAAAACTTGAAGTGAAGTGAAATAAAAAGGCAAAGCACAGCTGTCAGGCCGGGCGGGCACTCGAAATAATTTTCGTGGAAATGTTTCAACAAAAAAGAAAACGCCGAGAAGAACCACAAAACTTTCCTTCATCATCATCATCATCATCACAGTCATCCCACCACGCAAAGTTGTATTCTTTTGTTTGAAGGCCGCCAAGAAATACTCGTACATCTTGTTAGAGAATCCCAAAAACCAAAAAAATTGAAAACACCGCCGAGTAGGCCAGTTTTCGACACTTGTCCAAGTGTGAAATGCTGGCAGAGATGATCGCTGGGGGGGTTTGGAGAGGGTCTCTTCTGACAGCCAGTCTGTCTGGCCCGGCCAACAATTTGTTTTTCCCCCACTTACACTTTAACCTTTTCCCAATTCCATTTCCATTCCCATTTCCATTCCAGTCTGGGCGGCATAATTTCGGCAACTGTGTAAAGTGGAAAGCGACGACTTGTCACTTGCCTTTCTTATGAAATACGTCAGCGGCGGGTTAGACAACAAAAAATATACATAGATCGGGAAAAGACTATGTGTGTGTACATCCCGAGTCCGAGCCCGAATAAACGTAAAAGTTGAAGAAAAAAAAAACTTCAAGTGGTTTGTCAGCAACATTTCAAACAAAGCGTCGGCGATGCACCGCGCCAGCAACACTAGCTGGCCCACCAGCAACATCAACTGGAACAGCAACAACAGGGTCCTACTCTGCGACAGTAAAAAATTTAACCACAAAGAGAAACATTTTCAAGGTATTATTTAGTATGTATTTAACATTTTTATATATGTATATATATTTTATGAGTCAATAATTTGTAATAAATTTAATTACAAACCTCTTAAAACTTTCATTGTGGTTTCTATTGTCTTATTATTAGGGTTACCTACACTTAAATCTTTAGAAAACGTAAGTAATTATTTATAATATTGTCATATAATTTGTATTGTAATATATTTTTTATTGTGCATCTAAGGAAAAAACTTGTTTGCATCCTCTAACGAGGCTGTGCATTTTGTTCACACTCACACTTACACTCACTCACATTTGTCAGCCATTGAGGAGCCGTTGCCACCGCCCCCTAAAGCATTCGAATTCCCCCTCCTTGGGGGCACCATGTGGCATATAGAACACATCGACATTTCAACCGGCAGGCGGCAAGCAGCAAGCGGCATGCAGATGCAGATACAGATACTCGTACTCACTCTCAGATACCCGAGAAGCTCGTAAAGCACAATGAATGCTGGATGAGATTCGGATGCGGATGGGGAGTCGGATGAGACAAAGCCAGGGGCTTCGCAGGGGACTGCATAATAAGTCTGGCAAATCTTGAGGTGGAAAATCTCGTTAAATATAAGTCACTGAGAGACCCTAAGCCACTCGAATCTCAGGTATGTGCTGAAATCTGCACGTGGGTTGCCAACAAAGAAGTGCAATAGGAAAGTGTTGAACGAGGTTAAGTAGTTTTAATGCAATCTCCTATTTATTTGAACTAAATTTATACTCGAGTGTTTAAGAAATTCTCTTCTCCATCGTCTGCAGATATTGGCTTACTTTATTGTTAGATTCAATATAATCAAAAGTAAACAAAAAGAAACTACCCATTCAGCTCTGCGATTAATTGCAACTCGTTCATTTTTCCCCTGTGCTCTTTGGTTTGGCTAAACTTTTCAGTTGTTTTCCTACCGATTGCAGCTCAATATCCATGGAGTCGAAGAGCACGATTTCTTAATTAAAAGTTGGTATTGTCTAATGAAATGGAAAGCGCTTTTCCAGCTGCGTGGTTGGGTGGTGTTCGAGCAGTACTCGAGCATTCGGGCATTTTGGGTGGCCTTTAGTCTGTCTAGACAGTGTTAAACTTTCCCCCGAACATCATCCTGCGAGCGCAGAGCTGGGAGAACTCGGTGATATTTATTTTTACAACCGGACATGCTGGAAACTTTTACAGGCAGCCCCGACGAGCTATGTACGTGCGAAAGTGAAACGCTTAAAAAGGCATCGAATGTCTTTATTATGCTGGCCAAGCCAATCAACTTGGCAAAATCGAAACTGCAACAGCAGCAGAAGCAAAAGCAGGAGGAGCTCTGCAACATGGCTTGTCATCAAATTTTATTGTTATTTAAATGACGAGACGCAGGGGTGACCCGCCAGCCCGCCTGTCCGCACAAACACCCCCTCACAGGCAAACCGTATTCCCTGCATTGTTGCCAATATGCAGCGCATGCCTTGCCCGTATAAAGCCGGGCCAAGACCGGCAGAGCCACTTTGTATATAGCTTCTCGCCCATACATATATATTTATTGCGCCTCGTTTCAGTCAATGGTGACACTTGCTGCATTTTAAATGGTCGCAAGCCAGCACATTGAGGCTGCTTTTTGGTAGTGGGGCTGGGCAGGAGATATGGCAAGTAACGGGGCCGACTGGGAGGGGGCAGAATGCAGAAGGTGCCTGGCAACACATTCCGCGGAACCGTCTACGACGCCGTCTCCGTCTGAGCCCGAGTCTGGGCCTTAGTCTGCAAATGTCCCAACACGTTTCGCGGCCATCATTTTGCGCAGTTTTGTCCATTAAAATCATCAAAATGTATGGCGCTGGGGCTTATGTTTATGAAAAATTTGTCGCAAAACTTAATTTTATACTTTGTTTATAATGGTTTCGATGCAGCTGCAGAATAAGAAGAAAAATAACTGAGAATAAAATAAAATATTATTGATAAAAGTATGAAGAACTAGTCATCATAAGCTTTGAAGAACTTATTCTTAGCTTACCTTGGTGTTGCAAAAAAATAATTTCAAGCTTGGCAAGGCGTTAAAAAAAAACCCTGAAAAGCGATTTATTTTTGCAACCTAAAATACATTTTTAGCTGACAACTGCATTTGGCTAAATGTGCAATCAAAGCAAAGTGCTAATAAAAAATTAGCCACGCATTCAAAATGTTTAAACACTGAAATGAAAGCATTTTGGCCACAAAAAAAAAACAAATCAAGCCCAAAGCACCAAACACTGACAAACTGAAGTGTTGGAAAAAAAAAGAGCACAAGAAGTATGGCAAAGGCAAATGCGGTAATTATTTTTTAATGTAACAAAATAATATCTGGCCAAAACGATCAAGTCACGCAAGTTTCGGCCCAGGCTCTGGCTCTGGCCGAGGCCGAGGCCGAAAGGAAATTAACATGAGAATAAATAAGAGATTTTCAACAGTCTGGGCCAAAATTCGAAACCGAATCCGCAGCACGAAAGCACGCACGACTTTTGCTCAGGTGGACTTGGCAAGGAGCGGCGGAGACTGAAAAGTGTTGCCGCTTGCCACCTCATGACGCATGCGCCGCGCTTCCGTTCACGATTGGCAAATTATTTGTGACCGGTGCGAAATTCAAAACCCCTTTGAATTCCAGAAACCGTTAGACCGAGGAGCGTCCTAAACTCGAAACAACACAGAAACTAAATGAAGAGAGGGGCCCGGCTATATCTATCTGATTAATCGGACGGCCCACAAGACATTTCAACGGCAGCAACATCAGGCCATCGAATGAAATCAAATTAAAATCCCCTTCATCCATACACCAGAAGGAGACAGTAATTAATCAATCCGCACTTTAATGTTGATAATATTCTCGCCGGGAGGGGAATCCGAATTCGAATCCGCTGTTTAATTTAAATTTCATTTGGGCCAAGTTAAAAATCTCTTTATTCCAATGCCGTCCACCATCCGCCGTCCGACAAATGTCTCGTCATTAGGCCGTCCGTCGAGAGTCTTTCGTTTTCCGACTTCCATTCCGATTCGGCGTTCGTTTCAACACTTGATAACAAGCCGTGGCAGCCCCATTTTCTCGCATTCGGAAAAATCACTTTAAAATTAGTGAAAGTGATTGATTTTTCCACTTAATTTTAGGGTAGACAACGGCAACAGGCAACGAATAACAAAAGTAATGCCGATAATCAGTTGGGGCACCTCGTTTGCCTCAGCAACACCGACAGCCTAATGTGAGTTCAGGTCCACCTTGGCCAAATTGTCTATTTGGCGCATGCGTCACAGTTGCAAGCAACGATGGACTGTTGAACTTCCGTCAGCTTCAAAATAGCCAGCGGGAATCCAAGTATACCCACGTTATCAGATCAAAATGGGATATAGCCTGATCTTTATAGACTCCTGAAATTATGAAAAATTTGATAGAAAATGTTGTACTAAGATTTGAATGATAATTTGTATAAAAAATACATAAAAAGCAATCGTAGAAAATAAATCTAGAAATCTCTTAAGGTATTCTTCTATGAAATCCGATGCAAATTGACCAAGATATAGCCATATTTTAAAGGCGGCCAACAGAACCCAGTTGGCCAAAAAATGTTTTTGAAAAAAAATGTAACCACAGAAAAATCTTTGGTTTGGGGCGCCAGCCAAAAGGGAAATAAATAAAACACTCACATTGTGTGGATTTTGTGGTGCACTACAAATTTGCATAAATACCATGGCAACACCAACAACACCAACAGCAGCAGAAAAAGCAGCAACAAGGCCAGAAACGGTCACAAAAGTGGTGCAACAGCAGCAACAATTGGCACAATGCGTCGCTAACAATGCAACATGTTGTCGTTGTCGCTTGTAGTTTGGCATGTTGTGAATTATGTTCGGAATTTTATTTATTCGTTTCCCCCTTCATGGGTTGTTGTTCCAGCTCCTGCCAACTTTTTATATGCAAACAACGTGCTACAACAATATGGCAAGAACAGGACCCTTCGGATAAGCGCCTGCCTGTTTTTCAGATTTTTCATATATTTTTTTTTTCATACGAAGAATAAATACTATGGCATGCATGATGACATAGAGGTCAATGCGATTTTTTAATTGCCAACTACAGTTTTAAAGAGTTGCACCAGTGGCACCTATTTTCAAGGCTCGGATATGTTTTTATTGTTTTTTTAAACAAAGATTATTTTTTAATTTTAAAAGAAACACTTATTTGGTATTTATGTCCTAATTTTTCCCTTCAAACTTAACCCTTGCTTTAGCAAAAGAAGAGCATCCCATAACCGCCATACAAATAATCTTTAAAAACCTACCGTGCTATGACCACATTAGAGACTATGGCGTGTCATCGGTGAAAATGTGTTAATCTTTTGAATTTAGTCAAAAGTCGGGCTTTAATCATAAATATTGGGTGGGTCAATGGAAGTAGAAGTGGGCTGTGGGAGGTGGGAAGTGGAAAGTGGTAATGTGGAGAAGGAGGACCTGGCCACTCAACCACCAAACGTGCCAGCTGCCACCGATTGCTGGTAGCTCGCCAGTGCCATTGTCAAAGTAAGGACACTCGAATAAGGACTCCGAAAGGATAATGGGAACGACGATGAGGACGTGCACGCACGGACACAGCATTTCGGTTGCATTTTGGATTGGCGAAGCGGCACAGGAAAAAATTGTTTAAGAAAATCGACATTTTAGAATATTTCACAGAATGAGAGTATGGAAAATTGTCAGAGTTGCAAAACCCAAGTAACCAATTTAAATAAAATCTGAGGGTGTTTTTTCCTCTGTACATTTGTCACGAGAGCCACTTCACACGCAGCTGCAATGCCCTGCAAAGCACCACACTGCACCACTGCACTGGCGACAAAACGCAGTCCTCGAGTGGCTGTCCCAGGAGCAGAAAACGGCAAGTAGGAAGCGGGATGCCGGGAATCCGGGACATGGACAGCCAGCCCCTTTTCGGGCTGCCATGTAAATCAATGCAATAATTAAGAAAATTTTTCGTTTGTGCGTGAGGCCCTTGAAAGTGCAGCAGCAGCTCCTCGATGACGTTCGCAAACAATCGTCCATCAGCCATGCAGCTCGTTAGCATAACTGCAATTAGACAGCCCCCTTTGGCCTCCTAGCTCCCCCTGCAGGGCATGACCCTACCCAGCCAGAAACGCCCCAAAAAACGCTTGACAAATGTGCGTAAAAGTTCATGAATTGTAATTGGGGTAGGTTTCACCCTGTAAACAAAAAATCAAATAAATAATAAACACGTGTATATTATACACTGAAGTATATTATTTTTTGAAATAAACATAATATAATTTGATTCCTAAAAATATGTGTTTTTTCATGTTAGACTATCATATTTTGAGAGTCTATACATCATTTATGAATTTTGTTTTCCAAACCAACTAGCTATTATTTTTTTAAGGTGCACCGAGCGAAGTAACTCCATTTAAAAATGCGTCACTTATTTGCATTGCTGTTGTTAATTGGAAAGTCCCAAGACCGGGTGCCTGCTTCCTGGTTGCAGCCCAAAAGGTCTCCGGGTTAAGTGCCAGAGCGGGGTCTCTGCTCCGGATCCGGTGGAAACACTTATATTTCCGACAGGCGGCGCTTAGCTCTAAGGCCTTGCCGCCGATGTTTCGCACTTGAATGAGAATTTTCATGTACTATGGCGAGTTTGTTTCGGATTCTTGGATTTTAGATGTACACGGATCTCCGTATATCCCATATATCCCTGATGTGTGTGAGTAGAGGGGCTGGTCACGTCTTAGTCTGGCCGGCGTTGTTGTGCAGTTTATGCTCTATTTAGACTGTTTTTATTTGCCATGTCTACCGGGTGTGTGTTAGAAAACCGCCATAAAAACTGGCAGCGGAAACATGTTGTACTCCACCATATAGGATGATTGTTCTGCCCGCCAGTCGGCCGATCTGAGGCTAATGCACTTTGACCCGCTGCCAGGGAGCCAGGAGGAGGAGAAAGGGCAGAGCTACTTGATCATTAAATAAGTTCACAAACAATTGCCACAGAAATTTAAATTAATTACAAATATGTAAAAGAAATATATGCATTTAAAAAAAAAATACCCATAGCATATGGAGAGACGTGCCATTGACAAGCAATTAAATTAAATTAAATTGTTGTTGCATTGGATTGTTTTTTATTTACAAATTGGTGGGCGGGCTTAATGGGAAACGCCCACACAAAAACAAAAGACTTGGGCAAACAAAAAAAGGTTATTAGCATGATGATTATTAATTAATTGAAAAAGTGAATGAAGCATAAAATGTGCAATGAATAATAAATGCGGCAGTGAGGCCAAAAAAACAAACATAAATACAAACAAAATACAGGTAAACTGGGCTTAAACCAGCCGGCTGTATCCGTGTGAAGAGCATATGAAAATTGTAAAGGAAAAACATCAAATCAAGCGAAAACATAAATAAACATTCAATGTGAAGTAATTTAATTGTACAAGAAAGGTCTTCCCACTCAAACTAAAAGTGTTTGGCTCTTTTGTTCAAGCCCTGAGTTAGAAAAGTTCCTGTAATTAAGCGGGTTAAGCTCGTTTAAGCCATTTGCTTCATTAAAAGCCTCGACAGATGGTTAACAATGTAGACTTTTAAGCTGGCTGGCTGTTACACTTTTCTTTATGGGGCGGGTATGGCAACAAATTCTTAGGGCTTGAAGTTCAGGGTTTGGGGCTGGCTTCCCCTCCTGCCAGCCGGCCATCTAGCCATCCAGCCAGTGCCAGTGAAAATTTATTAAGCGCAAAACTATAATTAAACCAAAGTAAAAATTATTAAGTCAAGAAGCGCGCAAAGAAACAGAGAAACTAGTTCTGCTTGGCTAGCAACCTGTTGGCGGGTTGGCTGGATGGATGCCGCAGGAGAGCGAGTGAGAAGGTGCAAAGAACGATTTAATTTTATGCAGAAATCATAAAAACGCGTCAGGTAACAAGATAGTTGCTGCTCATGGTTAATTGTATGGACTCGGTGTCGGGGCTTTCAGTTGGAAGTTGGAAGCTTTAAAAATGATGCAAAGTCGAATATTTTAAAAATGTTCTTTCCTATTCTGTTCTGGTCTTGCAACGCGCTTGCGCAATTACGCTCGAAGGCAGCTTGTTGGGGGAAGTCGTAAATACGAGCAGACAAGTATTGTTTATAGTTAACACCTAGCCCAGGTATTAAGCTTAAGCCTGGCTTCCTGTGCTAATTTTCAGGTTCAACAGTCGACCTCCACCGACTATATCCAGAGCCCACAGAGCTCTAAAGATCCCTTACTCCCTCTTCCTCTCTTGCTGAGGAATTTAATTAATGATTCTGCATTGTTCGATCAAAAGATTGCCACCACCGCTCGAAATTCTTTTGTATCTCAACAATAGTGTCCAGAAAAGTTTTGGTTTGTAATTGTTACGGCCCTTACGGTCCAGTCAATGCAGGCAGTCGAAATTTGTAACGCCATCATCATTAGACAGACTCCAAAAAAATCGCTGCTCCGATCGCTGCTGATTTTTTGTTCGGATTTCGTTCGGTTTTCTATCAAAATTAATTTGACTATTCTCCGATGTCCGCTGTGGTGCCTAATAAGCCATAGGCAATTAAGCAAAACACTTACTCATGCCGCCTTCCAGCTGGAGTTTCAAGTTTGCACAGCTAAAAAATACTTATAATTTTACAAACTCCTATGATGAAAGTCCATTAAATTTTATCTGAAGAACTCATTTTTATTAAGTATTATGTTCAGTGTATATTTTGAATTCAAGCTATTGGACACGCAAAACTATGGCAACTTGGTCGCATCATCTACTTCTTCATCAGCCGGGGCTTTTTGGCACAGCGGGCGATCTGGCCGGGCTAACTGAAATCGTCTATAAAAGCAATTCATTATGGCTTATGAATTCATACATATATTCATGCAGATATACATATATTCACGGTAAGCGTCGTTGTTAACGCTCAGTTTATGGCACTTCCAGCCAAAATATGGGGGTTCTGTTGAGGTAGCCAGGGAAAGCGCGAAATACGGCCAAAAAGTGTGTTCCAGTCAGCTCAAATGCTAATTAATTGTTCTAATATCGTTCAAAAATTGATGTCCATTAATCAGACTAACTTTCATTCATGTACGAATTGTGTGTTGTTTGGAGTAAGACGTTGACCTGGCCTAGTCTTTTTGACTGATTTATTTAGATGGTTGGTCCTACACTGATACCTCTTTCCTTTTGAGAAAACTTTGAGACACTCTCCTCGGAAGTAAGTACTTATTTAAGGCCACAGTCTCCCACTTTTCTGACCATTTTTAAAAGTAATTAAGCCACCTAACCCACTTTCCGCACGTGTGGCAAATCATCAGATTGGAAAGGCGTTTTCGAAAAAGTCTCTCACAACTCATTCACATTCACCAGATAGAGTTTTTTTTGCCAAATTACACAGAAATAACATGCTCATTTCTGATTCATGTTGTATGTTATTTCCCAGCACACACATAACACATTTTGTATCTTTTTCCGCTCCGGTTTCCTTCGGTTTTTTCTTACCATTCTCATAAATTTTTTTTTTTGCTGCGTAATCTACACAAAAGCCGCATAAAAGTGCATGAAATTAGGCGGAAATTGAACTTGGAGAGGAACTCTCATGGTTTAGAATTATGAATGGCTGGCTGGCGGGCTGGCGCGACGGGTGTGAGTGCTTTTAAAAACCAATTAATAAATTTTAAATGTAAGCACTGCAGGTTGCTTTTCCTGATGCCTCGGCTGATGTTTTGTTTATTATGCAGCTCGCTGCATGAGGCGTAAAGTTCCGATGGAAAATGAAGAAATAAATAAATAAAAGTAAAGCAGCAGCACCCAGCACGAGTTGTCAGTGCTTCATTTTTCTTCGGGGGCATCCACGGCCCGGCCTGGACGCTTTGCATTGTCTTCATGAAAAATTAAGTGTGAACAATTTATTGAGAAATTTGTACAGGTGGCAGCCACAGCAGCAGCAGCATCTACAGAATCAGGGGCAGCAGCAGCAGCCGCCGCAGCAGCATCACGGTCATGAGGGGCATCCAGAACCAGATCCACGCCGGTGTTGCCGTCGATTGTTTAATGACTTCATTTGCTTTGAGAACCCAACCGATCGGGTTAATGAGCAAAGCTCTCCGGGCCTGGCCCCCAACTGTTTTAAGCCACAATATAAGCCAAAAGCAAAAACAAAAACAGGAAACATGAAACATCTTCCGACAGCCAAGAAGGGACAACGTTATTGAGTTTTTGGGCGAAACCAATTTACAAATTTAGACATTACATCAGATTCTGAAGGGATGACCTTTCAAAGAACACAAAAAAATAAATAAATCACTCCTGGTATCGATCAGAGGTCTCCGAGCGTGGTAAATAAGATTCGCTGTTTCCGTAAAGCTGATTTTCAGAAACTTAATAGCCTTATAGAAACATTTGACTGGTCTGATATTCTGGCGTGCACTGATCTTAATGTCACTTTAGAAAAATTTTATTTTACTTTAAATAAATTTTTTGACTCATGTGTGCCTTGGAAATATCCGTCCGCCTCAGCAAATCCTCCTTGGTTTACAAGGTGCCTTACTAACTTAAAAAACAAAAAAAATAAGCTTTTACTTAAATATAAAAAAAACCTGCAGTAGTGTGGATTTCGCAAGATACCTACTAGCTCGGTCGAATTTTACCGTGCATAACGCTGAATGTTATAGGAATTATATTGACCGCTGCCGGATTCAATTTACTCAGGATCCAAAGCAGTTTTATAATTTTGTAAACACTAAGCGTAAACACGTATCTTTTTCACCCCTGCTTACGTTTGAAAATTCTTCTGCGACTTCGGATCAGGCCATTGCCGATCTATTCGCAGAATTTTTTCAAACAACTTATTCTCCTCCTAAACTGACTGATCAACCTTACGCATATAACATTCAAGCAGCAAATCTTATTTTCTGTCCGTTTTTTTCTGAGAATAACTTATTATCTGGTCTTTTAAGGGTAAAACCCATTTATTCGCCAGGCCCCGACGGAGTACCAGGCTGTGTGCTAAAATACTGCGCCAGGGCTCTGTGCAAACCTCTTCTAAGACTTTTCAACTTATCTTTGGAAACCTCGATTTTTCCCCTTATGTGGAAGGAATCATTTATAATTCCCCTACATAAAAAAGGGAAAAAGTCCGAGGCTGCCAACTACAGAGGCATCTCTAAGTTGTCGGCAATTCCAAAGTTATTTGAAAAATTAATTACCCCTCATTTGCAACACCTTTGCTCTTCGATTATCACTCCTTGTCAGCATGGCTTTATTAAGCGTCGCTCCACCACCACAAACTTATTGGAGTTGACATCCTTTGTCATAGATGGCTTTTGTAAGGGATATCAAACCGATGTAATTTACACAGACTTCAGCAAAGCATTCGATTCAGTTAATCACTCACTCTTGTTGAGTAAACTGAATATGCTGGGTTTTCCTAAAGACCTCTTAACGTGGATCTCCAGCTACCTAGATGAAAGGACACAAAGAGTCTTATTTAAAAACATACAGTCCCGTCTGGTCCGTGCTACATCCGGCGTCCCTCAAGGAAGTCATCTTGGCCCGTTATTATTTACGCTTTTTTATAAACGACTTGCCCCCTGCTTTAACGAACTCTCTAGTTCTCATGTATGCAGATGATGTAAAGCTTTGTCTTCAGTACAAATCCATCTCTGCCCAATGCAGTCTTCAGTCTGACCTTGATAACTTTCAAAAATGGTGCTTAGCTAATGATCTAATACTTAATGGATCTAAATGCAAACATATGTCTTTTTTATCGTTCTTGCCCTCTGCAAGCTACTTATTCTATTAATGGGATTGCCTTAGAAAAATTGACCCAGGTTAATGATCTCGGCATCCTATTAGACATCAAACTTAAATTTGCCGACCATATTTCCTTAATGGTTAATAAGGCTAAAGGAGTCCTTGGTTTTATCAAAAGGTGGTCAAAAGAATTTAATGACCCCTATATAACTAAAACTCTATTCATTTCTTTGGTCCGTCCTATACTGGAGTACGGTTCATGTGTCTGGAGTCCCCAATATGGAGTACATCAGGACCGCATAGAATCCGTACAAAAGAATTTCCTAACTTTTTCACTTAGAGGTCTAAACTGGGATGCAAATCTTCACCTTCCATCTTATAAGAGTAGACTCTTACTCATAAACTTACCTAGCTTAACAAATCGTAGGACAATGCTCGGTGTAGTCTTTCTGCATAACCTTATTAACGGGGATGTAGATAGCCAGCATTTACTAACACGCTTAAAATTTAACATTCCTAATAGAAGGACTCGAAACTTTAGTCCTCTGTTCCTTAGCCGTTGTAGTTCGACATATGCACTGCATGACCCTTTTAGGGTATTATGTTCGAACTACAATGGTCTCTACGCCATAACATCTCTTTCCTGTCCCTCAAACTTAAAATATAGAATTTTAAATTTCCTTAATAACTCCTCCTAGCTTAATAATAAAAAAATAGCTTAATATATTCTAACAAATCGTTTATTGAGCGCCCCTCGGTCGTCTGGGCCTCTAAGCTTTATGATGAATACAGGAATGCTAGCTGATGCTCTTATTGATGCACAAGCCATTTCCAAATTCTGAAAGACCGGTAAAAAAAAAAAAGAAATAAATGAATAAAATTTGTAATGCTTAATTAAGAGGTAATGTTCTCGGCATTGTGGGACTGTAGGTGCGCCAATCTGCGAATGCCTAACCGATACCCAGACTAGACTCAGATCGATCGATCCCATAAGCCAACCTGCCACATGGCAACCATCGGGGCAGCTTCCATAACGTGCTGCCCCAACATCCCCAGAATGTGGAGCAGGCAGCTCTCTGCCTTTTGCGATCATGTCACTAAAGTTGATAACGCCGATTACTCCACATACTTGGCATATTGTCGAACTTGCCGGGAATCGCGCATTGCGTTGCACCTACCTCTCCGGCCAGGTTGCACGAAAACAGGCAGCTAGGGGGCTCTGGGGTACTGGGGGGAGGCTGAGAAGCTGCAGCCGCTCCACATGACACATGAGTAATGGCCACGCAGGCAAATTTATGACAAGTCACATTTCTGATGTGCTCGTTTATCAAAGCCCATAGACAGGAACGGGCTGTGCCAGGAACTGGAAATGGCTTATAGAGGGGGCATGGAGGCCGAGGGGTGGCTTTGCGGCACAATAGCAGGAGAAGCGAGAAGGCCTGACAGGCACGCGTGACAAGCGAAGAGCAGACCGACCTGGACCAGGAGGAGCAAGTTCCCAAGCCCTGGCCCTGGCCATGGCCATGGCATTGAGTTAATTATAAACGACGAGAGTGAGCTTCAATTGAAGTGGCCGAGTGGAGGAAGGCCAAAGGAAGCGCCCAGGAACTTCCAGCCTCTCAGCTGGCAGCTAATCCCGACTGACTGATCAAAAGGCGGCTAAAGATGGATGGCCGAGGGCTTTTATTAGCTTATTTTCCATCCAGCCAGCCAGGGTCCCGGACAAAGCCGAAACTCAGGTGGAACGAAATTGAGATCTACAATTTCAGATGAGGGGATTGGAATTCGTACTATGCCGAGGTTACCCAATATTCTAGGTAGAATTCGGGACTGTGACTCAATAAACCCTTTAGATTTCGTGTGCCAAAGTTAGAGTAATCCTCACACCTTAAATCGCTCAAACCCAACACGAATTTGTTGCTGGAAATCGGAAAAGCAATTAATTCTGCGAATCTAAGGGAAGCTGCCAGTCGATCGACGCGAATTATCGCTATATGTTCGCTGGAGCCGTTCAAACGACAATTCCAGGCAATAAGCCATGCAAATGGCATCTCAAGTGAATGCTAAAAAACCAATAATAATAAAAATACACGAGAGCGTGGGCTTCCTTCTTCTGCCACCATCACCGGCAGGCACCAGGCACTACTCTGGCATTCAAACATTCAAATGTCCAGCAACTCTAAACATCCTTCAGAGGCGGGAGACGAGCGATTAGATCACAATACGAGCGCTCGTAAAAACGTAGAAATTCTCTGGGCCTTGTTACGTTTTGCATAAACTGTTCGGCGATTTCGGCCACATACGCTCGGGGAGTGAGAAATAAGCAGCCAACTGGATAGATATTATGGCCGGGCTGAGGTCCCTGGCTCGGTGTCCGGGGTCCATTCAGTTTGATGGCATCGTTCTGGGTAAAGAAAGCTGGCTGACTGTGAGCGGTTATATATGGTGCATTGCCATTCGGTGGACACCTACGTGTGACAAAAAGCCAGTGCCACACTTTTTTGTTCCACAGCCTGCATGTGGGTCTTACCAGCCAAACATTGCTGGCCATTAGCACGCACGCGGCCCAAAAGGAGGAGCAGCATCGGCAGCAGGAGCCAGAAGGAGGAGCAGGCTCTGGGCCTCTTTGTGTGAGACACAATCACGATCGGGCCTTGACAAATTCTGTTGTCTTGCTTTAGTTTTGTGGCAGGGAATGGTTTATGTGGGGCATTAAGCTGGGGCAGGAAACCCAGCAAGATCGTAGCCGCAGACAAAACCTAGCCTCTAGAGAGAGTGGGTCTTCTTTAGGCTTTTTATTTGGGTTTTTAAAAAGATGAGAAATGAAGATACGGAGAAGCTTTAAAAGGACTCCCTCGAATTATCATAAATATTCTGCGAACAAAAAAAAATAAACTAAATCGCAGCGTCAGCTGGTACTAACCCCAAAGAAACAAAATCGATGGGAAAGTGATTTCAACCGCAGAAGCTACAAAGGCAGAGACACCTGATGGTGTCCTGCGAAAGGTCGAATTATCCTTTAGCCGTTGCCTCGCAGGCTCGCAGGACTACAATGAGTGGCAACAGCTGGAGTCGTTAACGCTTCAATGGAATGGAAGTAAAATTCATTCAAAAGTCACTGCGGACGCGAACTCCTTTCGCCATGATTTTCATAATTCAAATTGACCGTATCCTCGAGGGGGGGGTTTCATTGAGAGGAGGGAGAGAAGGGCAAAAGGACTTCCCCATAATGAAATTCACTTTGTTTTCGCTGGGGCAATGTGAGCTTTTTTCATGCTGCTGTTCGCTGGCGTTGGCGTTCCTTTCCTTATTTTTTTTTTTCTGCGCTGCTCTCTTCTGAAGTGAAAATGCCATCCAAGCAGAATAATGCAATATAAACTGTTGCAGCTTGAACGGAGCTACTCAACCGATAGCAGGGGGTAGCTGGGACCCGTTGACAACCATCCGAAGGAGCATTCTCACTTGTTTGTCTGGTAGAACATGAAACCACAAAAGAGTTGGGCCAAGGAATCGTTCATGTCAATTATTCCAGTTAAGTGAGCAACAAACCAAAGCTTCCTGCCTCCTGCCCCCTGCCCACATCTTATCTTTGCCAATTTTTTAAGTGCATTCTGTGGCAAGACAACATTGAAGACATTGATGCAACTTGGGCCGGCGGCGCGGCAGCAAGGATACGAAAGATTACAATATGAAATTCAATACGCCGGGCGTAATTCAAGTTGTGAGAAACTGTTCAGTTCCAGGGGGCAGAGACCTGCATGAATTACTCTGATGGGCACTCTGATGGAGACCCAGAGATCTTCAGCGACATAATAAAACAATAAAACTGCCTCGCAGGATAACAAACACAAACAGCAAGATACCCAAACATCGTCCGGGGATACACAGAGTAGGCAGATGCTCCGACGATCTCGAATTTCACATGCAATCAATGACAAATTTATGACTCCTCCGAGCCAGACTCTTGAGCTGCATTCGAATACTTCGACCGAGTCCTTGCACTCATTCCCAAAAGAGTCCCGACCAACTCCATCTTATTTTTCGCGTGCTCATATTTCTGTCAATTTGCCTGGAGAGCCCCAGCCCCTAATCCCACCCCTGCCATGCCTTCTAAATTGAGTTATTGCCGGAGTTCTGGCATTATCCTGACAGCTGTCCTGGCCCGACATTTAAGTATCTATTTCACGCATTTGCCAAAGATCAAATGCCTGGCAGCAAGTGCTCTCCGAAGGCACTTCAATTCGTTGTACCTCCGAGGAGTTGCCTCCTCCAGTTGTTGGGGTTTCCGCTGCATTTGGTTAGTTGGGCATTTAAGTGGAACTCGTTTCGAAATTTGTTTCCCAATTAGCTGCTCCATCGAGAGCGATTTGTGAAGGTCTATTCCTGTGAGTGCTGGCGACAAATTCCAGGAAGAAAACGGAAGTCCCGGCCCTTGGGAGCCATACGGGAAGAATTCTTTGCAGGAAATGGAACATCTACGTATGTATGGGAAGGTTAAAGGACCTTCCACAAACCTTTTGATGTGAGACTTCAGTTCCTGCAAAATGGCTTTTCAAATCGCATACCACAGGGTCTGTCGATTGCAGGACTCCCCCAACAAAAAATGCAATCAGCAGAATCTAAGTGGAAATGCATTTTCACAATATCGCAAACAACAAGGCAGCAGGAAAGCAAAGCGGGATTAAAATATGCAACATACAGCAGCAGCAGCAGAAATAATAATGCCACCTGAAGGGTCTGCAGCGGGAAGGGGTGGGCTAAGAGCTGAAAACAAGTAGCCAAATAGCTTAAGACGCTAACAAAGTTTTTGCAGACCTGGCCAAGGTCCACCTTCTGCAACTCCTGCTGATAAAACTTCCCGATAAGCGACACGCGACCACAAGAGGGTCCAGCCCTAGGGCCGGGCTAGGGACACGGGGAAAAACAACCCATAAACAATTGTTTAATACTAAAATTTTCCAAATAACAGCAGAGTTCAAATATCTACCATTTTCTTTCTGTGCAAACAAAGAGCCTGGTACAGGTACAGTTTGTTTTTAACTCGCAAATTGGTTTTGCTTAGCCTGTCATAGGGAAGTTTGTGTTTTGGGCTTGCGTTTTGGAGGCAGGTGTCCCACCCACCGAATGGCGCTGGACTGTCACACAGAAAATCCTAAAACATTTTCCGCCAAAACACGACTCCAGCCCAGGGTCTCACCGGGTAGGACAGGCCAGGTATCTGGCCCCGGCTATGTCTGCAGTTCCGTTTTGTGTACCCATGTCAGTGACTTCTAACTTCCAACTTCCCAGCTCCTTCCTAACCCCAAAGACCAGCGCCAGAGGGTCTTATATTAATTGTCACGCATATGTTTAGCCTCCGCCCACCCTCCTCGGGCCTGACAAACGACAACAAACCGAGAAACCACAGAGGCAGTGGAGAAGCCACAGCTCGGAGTCGACGCCGCGCATATTTTTGGGTCTATTGAAAAGCCAAAAACCACAAGAATGTTACCAAAAGGCCTGGCCAAACAAACTGCTGCTGTTTCAGATGCCCTGCCATTGGAAGTACCTTTCTCCATAGGAAAAGGTAAAAAGTATAGCGATGATATACTGCTCTATAAAGTGGGAGCAGTACTTGCCGTACATGGAGTACAACGTTTATTTAGCTTCTTTCCAAAATATTTTATAGTCTATCCAATGCAAAAGTCTTGAGTAAACAATCCAGACTTTAAATTAAGGAAATTTCATTTCAACTATTTAAAGAGAATTAAAAATTCATAGGACTGAGAGAAATAGTATCTGAATTTTGGTCTGTTTGTGTTACCATTTTCGTGTGTCATTTGTGGGCTGGTGGAGGGCGGTGCACTGCCGTCTAACAGATCTAACAGAGACGGGGGAGGGCTGGAGCTGGAGCTGGAAAATATAGCCCAGAGGATAGGATAGGGTTAGGCAGTTCCGTCCGCCTCGGACTGTTCGTGCCACACTGTCGTCTGCTGCTCTACTTGACAATTACCTTCGGTACATGTGTTGCTCCATTGCCGACGTTCGCTTCTTTCTTTACTTTCTAAATATTTTCCTTGGGTTTTTCATGCACAACTGCAGAGGCAGAGGCCGAGGCCAAAACTAAAACACTCTTGTATACGGAGACAAGACCTTTTTGTTTTTCCTAATGTGTCGTTGTTTTCTTTTTTAATTGAATGACAGCAGGCCAAGACGGAGCAGGGGAGTGGTGTGGGGGCTCTATGCATTTTATGTGGGAGGAACAAACAGATAAGAGTTGCGGCGGCAGTAAGCGCCTCCCCCTGCGGCTGGCTGCTCATTTATTAATGCAATTAGCATATGCATCTGCGAGATGTTGTCGCTGCAGCCGGAGCTGGGGGCATGAGTCTGTGGTAGCCCCATAAAGTGGCACACAAATAAGATTAGATTAGCTCGGATTAGACCAAGCTTTCCACATCTTTCCAACTTAACCAAAAGTTAACCAACTTGCAGCGCTCACAAATATTGACAAATTTCACATTCTTGGGCAACTCCTGGCCGGCCGATAAGAAAGATGCCGTGCCAAGCTCCACTTAGCACTAATGTAAAACCAAAAGAATGTTTAGGGCAAGTTCTGCTGATTAGCCCTCAACGTTTAACCCAATTTCGCAATTGACATCCAAGTGTTTTCCAAGAAAACCAGCTAAGCAGCCAAAGTCAAAGAAAATTGCAACCAAAGGGCCAAGCTAAGCCGGCTCAAGCAGTTGGCTGTCGATTTGCATGTTGGCCAAAGCAAATCCAGTTAAATAGGCAAATTAGTGGGCCCAATTATCGTGCACTCCTTGGCCAGGCCTAGATATGTTACCATACCCTCCTGTTTGCTAACAATATGGAACATAGTATATGGGCCAGACTGTACGGTGAGACCGCTATGAGCGGCACGCAAGGAAAATTCTTGTGGTGCATGCGAAGCCAGAATTCGGGAAGTTTTCCATGGGAAATGTTTTCTTTTTTTTATGAATTTTTGGATAATTAGAAATGGGCGTGTTTGAATATGAGAGGAGGGTGAAATATCCTGAATATATGTATAACAGTTGGAGATACCAGGATATGGGAAACTAAACTTCTTCCTGCATAAACAATCCTTCTCATGAGCTCATGAGAGCACATTACTCCGAGCTTGACAAAGTGCCAATAACTTTTGGCTTAAATTGACGCCGCCAACCCTTTCTGACCGGCTATCCATTACCACAACGATGGGAGCCTAGTTCTCACCATAACGGCCGGTGAAAAGTGCTGCGGAAAAGCGTGGAAATTTTGCATGGCCCGGCTCGTAAGTTATGTCATGTTAGCAGTTGATTTTTGAGACCAACTTGCCAAGGCGGACCCAACTGGGATCGGGACCTGAGAAGTGCACGACAGGCGATGTCGTCGCTCCGAGTTGCGTGTCAAATGCACTCGGCCAAGGGAAAATTCTCCTTTCTCGTCCTCCTCCGGAAAGTTTCGGGTCGAAAGAGTTTGCCGAGATTAAAAAGTGCGCTGGTCAAACAAGCCGGACTAACGGCATTATTGATATAAATGGTAAGAACTTCCTGGGGACCACCACTTTGCGGCCAAGTCTAATTTTATTTTCAGCTTAAGGAACCTCTTATTTTTCCATAAATATTTATGGAACACGAATAAGAGCTTTCCCTTTAAAAGTAAATATATGATTAAATTTGAATATTAGACAAGCCTCTTTTAAAAAATAATATCTCTCTGTGTATATTGTTATTCCCAAAAAAAAAAAGAAAAACAAAAAGCAGCTGAGATTCGCATTTTGTAAATTGGATTATCAAACATCTTATCTGAGGAGGGCCCACTTCAAAGGAAGCCAACCTTCTGGAGTCTAGAGTTACCCGTCTCGCTATCAACTTCCGATAGGCTCGGACATTTCACGGCCAGTTTGATCCGGGACAGCAAACAAAAATCAAATGCCTCACCTACCGCGCTTGCCTGAGATTTTCCGCATCGCCGGAAAATGTGGATTCTTGGGACAGGGTATGGAAAACATCTCAAGGGCCCCGAGGCGCACAGGATGCAACTGGAAATGCGCCTGCAACGGGAAGGCGGCGCCTAGCAGACGACAAACAGAAAAACATCTCAACGAACCGGATATGGGTCCGTGGAAATTCAAACAAGTGCACCGGCAGCTGCACCACCGAACCACCGAGCCACCAACTTGAGTGGCAGTGGCAGTGGCAGTCGCTCCCGCTCAAGTGGCTCAGATAGATAGTACGAGGGCAAATTAAGATATCTGCGACGCTTTATGGCTGAGGGAAAACCCATTCATATCGGATAACCCGACCGATCGGTGGCATTGCCAGTCTTTTGTCGGTGCAAGACCACAAGGAGAAGACGAACCACATAAAAGGCATCATCTAATCGCTACTTTCTGTCACATTGATGATAAAATTTGGGTCAACTTTTAGAGGTAGCACCTTTTGCAGCCGCTCATCACCCTCGCCCGCCCTTTATCTCGGCTATCCTTGAGATACATAGTCGACTGCACTTACCCAACTTCGTTTTTATGTCTAATGGCCTAGGCTACCAGTTTTTTTCTTCTTCTGGTTCTGGAGTGTGTATTTTTATGTGCCTGCCTCGTCCCTTAAGTTGCCGGCGATAATAAAAGCAAAGGCATGGCTTAGAAGTACAAAGTCTAAAAGCAAGTCGGGCCATATCCTTTTTTATGCTGCGGTTATTGTAATTTCTCCCAGCTACACTGAGCAGAGTGAAATGCGATGTGAGATATGCAAATTGACGGTTGAGTTACCAAAGTGAAGTTTAGGGAAATCGTTCTTAATGGAAAGGATGAATCATGGCGGGGGGGAGGAAAAGGAAAAAAGGCTCCATTCTTGATCAATTCTATGACTTTAAAGAAGAAATAATGGCCGATGTTTAGCTGTATCTAAAGTATGTAATTGTTTTGTAAAATTCCAACCCTTTAGCGTTTTCCACAGTGGCTGAATGGCAGTATCCTCAAGAAGGCGGGCTCGTGTAACAGATAAATGCAACACTTTCTGCTCGACGATGCATAAAAAAGGTCCAACCAACCACACACACACCGAGACACTGACAGACGGGTGAACTGGCAACCAAACGGGGTAAACTCTTTCACAAAGTGTTTTTTATAGCAATGGCCAATTGCAGTTGGCCGCCCTGCAACTGCAACTGAAACTGCAGTGGTAACATTTCCAAATACAAAGGAAACGTAAACCCACAAAACCCAAAGGCGTTGACGTCAACTCACACGCGAGCCGCGAACTGCGGCCAAAACATCTGTAAAATAAAATTTCATATCAATTGACATTTGGTGGGGTCGTAAAAGGCTAAGAATTAACTCCAGAAAGAGTGCCACTCAACTAACGCATGTGTCCCCTGTTTTATGGCTTTCCAATGGCTGCCCACAGAGATAGAGTTGGTTTTGGCGGGACCTGTCTCTTTTTTTTGTGTTTTAGCCGCCTTGATAAAATGTAAATTAGTCGGATGCCTTGGGGGCGATACGAAAATAGCTCAGACCCCCACAAAAATAGAAATGCAAACTAATAACTTTTTGGCAATGATACGGCGCGAATTATTTTGATATATTATAGGTTGGCACTCGAATGCTTTTCAAAATATTGAACGGCGACTGTGCGGAGTGGGCTTGAAAAAACAATGGAGCTGAGGGGCTCTATTCGTGATTGGCATAATTTTAAGTGGAGTTCTCTTTCATTTTTCGTACATTATGTATTGTAATTTTCGCGCTTTATTGTTGTATTCCAAGGTGTGAAAATAATTGAAAACATGAGCCGAGCAGCAGCAGCAGCCTCTCAAGGCTGAATTTAATGAAACACCTACAGGCCACAGGCTAAAATTATGAACCATCATCTGTCGCCGGCCGGCCCCAAGTCCGAGGCCCAAAGCCGTTGAAATTAATTGCAATTTACGATGACGTTTCAACAAAAACAACCTGGGAAAAGTAAGCTAAAGCTAAACAAAACAAAAAAAAAGCTATAAAGTTAATAAAAACGCACAGAGACACAGAGGCACATAGCTACAGAGCTACAGAGCTCTGTGTGCCATTCAAGTGAGTCGAAAACAAAACTACGCAGGTAAGCACAATAAACGTGCAGCTCTTAATTAAGTCATGGCCTGAACTTCACCACACAGTATTCGGAATTCGGTTTTCAGTTTTTTTTTTTCGAACGGGAGCTGAAAGTGGCTCTCGAGTGGTCCAAAAACAAAAAAATCTGGATGAGAGATGAATAATATTTATTGTACAATATGTGAAGTGGCCAGGAAGAAGACCGCCTCCAAAATCTCCGATTCCCAGCGGTAGCCATCGCCCTCAAGTGTAACGAAAATATTTAAATGAAATTGTCAAGAGAGCTGGATGGCCGAGACGGTGATTGATAGTGAAAGCGTATAGGCCAGGCCCAATGAATAAGTTTGAACTGCAACGAATATATAATTCAATAAATACAATACAATTCCAAAAGATCCTTCTTCTGAATGCAAAGTTAAGGAAGGAAAGTGGGTGATTAGTGGATGCCATTCAATTTCCTTTCGGCGGATCCAGTTTACATAAGTTTCTGTTGTCATCTCGCTGGAACTCAACCTGGTCCTCTTTGAAAGACCCGATCCCATTGATCTCGCCCCTTTTGTATTATTTTTTTTTTTGGAGCTGCTCGATATTAAAAAATCAATCAGCCTCGATACTTGCAACGGCAATGTTTTGTGGCGTCTACGCCTCGCCGGCTTTTATGGTGGAGATGGAGTGGAAGCAGGAGGCAGGCGGGATACTTCCCACTCGCCTCCATACACCAAGTGTGAAATTTGCTGTAAACCACAAGAAACATATTAAACAAAAAATGGTTACAGAAACGAAAAAAAAAAAAAGCGAAACGAAAATACCACAAAGAGCAGTGCCTGGCGAGAGTGTCGGGGCGCTGGGGAGGCTACTCTTTGAGCACAACTTGATTACTGGCTCATTTAGTTTCATTTAAGCCAAAAGACTCTGGCTGGAAAGGAGGAAACAAAAAAATACATTGTAAAAACGAAAAACCCGACAAAAAATTGCAATGTTTTGTGGCTGTGGCCAAATGAGAGCATTTTGTGTGTTGGCCGGGCCGTGCGGTAAAACAAGTTAAGCAGAACGCCGAACAGGCCTTAAAGCGGCAATAAACGGCGACACCAGCAACTAAATTTGCTACAAAAGCCTGGACAACGGCTCCACCTCCGCCCCGCCAATTCAAAGCGATCGAATTTCACATGTGTCGATATCTTACGATATTGTCTCAATCAGGGTTCCGGCACAAATACCCACAACGCTTTCAAAGAAACTCGAGGAGATACCCTGCCAGTTGACTTTTGGGGGCATCTTGGGGATACTCGGATATCTGTCCTTTGACGAAATCTAGACGAATATCAAAGCAGGAATGCTGCAAATCGCCGGCTACAGTGTGAAATGTCAGGCATTTGAGGCTATTCAACCAACAGATACACAACAAGCGAGTTACAGATACAAGATACATAATTGCTGAAACAGAAAACGGAAAACCTGCTGAGAGTGTCAATGACAGCAATCTACGAGAGCGGGCTGTGAGAGAGCCAGGGATTCCGAGAGCGCAACGTTGCATGTGTATGGGTGAGAGAGCACCAACACATGCAGAACAAAGATCGCAGCGGTAGACGAGCGAGCGAGAGCAAAGATACATTTCCGTTGTGGAGCAAACGGGATGCCGCAGAAAATGGAGAGAGAGCATGATCCATTATGGATGTGTTGGTGAGAGAGCGGGATTTATTTTGAATGTGTTGGTGAGAGAGCCGAGGGTCTTTCCTTTGTATTGGTGTCACTTCCCCTCCATCAGTCACGCTCTCGCTCTCTGGTATCTCTCAGATGCCGCTAGCTACCTGCCAAATGTATCTTCGAGATAGACCCATTACAGAAAAGTGGGCTTACTAGAGGCTTAGACGGCCCGCACTAAACTGTTTACTCACAAAACAACCGGGCATTCAGTCGCGACACTGATGTTATTTTTGGCCTCGCTCCCGGAGAAGAATAATATTTTTACTTTTACCAATTTTCTTCAGATTTTTGGCAATTAGTCGGGCCTGCAAAAACACAGAACACCTAGTCCGGTGAAGCTGCAAAAACAGTTTTTGGCGAAAATTTCCCCAGAAGTGCGGGGAGGACAAGTGGAGGATTTAAAGTTCCACCGTCGTACAGTAAGCTGTACAAATAAAATAAAATTATAGACCAATTTATAAACATGAGTTGTCGAAGACCGTCGTCGTTGGCGCGTTGGCCCCTTCGTGTGTCTAATGAAGGGTTCTGCTGGAATCTCTGAGCCCCTTTGAATCAGCTCCCTCGTTCATCCATCGATCGTTATTCGTGTTGGTTCTTTTTTTTTTCATCTGGTGGGTTTTGCTTGAGCTCGCCTAAAGTGGGTATTAGCAAAATGCTGAAAAATTGCGACCCCGAAAAACGAAACGAAATGAAATGAAATCTTTAGCACAAAACGCCGAAAGAGGCTGACAATTAGAATTGTCTGGCTGGTTTTTTATGTTTAGCCATGATTATGGGTTGTGCTCTGTGGCATTTTGGCTGAGCAACATGAATTGGGCTTTTTTATCACTTTTCGCCCGTCGACCGTGTTTTTTGGCAGCATTTTTTCCGCCAACTCAGTGCTTTTTGTGTGCTGGGCCCTGCCTTTCGTAATTTCTTCAGTTTATAAAAATTATAAAAATATTTAAATTACTTATAAGTAGTTAGGAAGTCGGTGATTACACAAATGCTCGATTGGTTGGCATGCAAATCGCTTTATTCCAAACTCTGGCCAGGTAGCCACCGATCCCACAGATACTTCTCGGTATAAGTTTTCGGCTAGAGAGACACATGGCTGGGGCCCATAAATCAAAGACACCAATAAATATTTGCGGCCAAGATTCTCCATAGCCACAGAGCCGTAAACGCGTAATTAACCCCATTCCCTGGCAAGGAGCGGAGAAATATGGCTCAAGAGTTAATGCACATTAAAGCTCATATATCAACCCCTACACAAATGGATCGAGGGCGGCCCGTGGGGGAGGAGGACAATAGGCGGGCGGGCTGCTAGCCGCTCCACTCGAACTGAATCTGAAGCTGAAGCTAAGCGCTTGCACAATGCTGCAAAAGTATCTTTAAGATGCACTTGAGCGGTCGTCGGCTTCTCGCTCGTTACTTACAATATGAACCAAACCCCATAGCCATCCCCATACCAATCCCAATCCCATCTCGTCGTGTCGGGTATATAAATATGTACGTATTTTATAAAATATCGCATGGCATATAAAAATGCCTGGCATTGTTTCAGCATCGACGTGTGGGCGCATTACTGAGCCCGCATATCAAATGAGTCCTGGGCTCGAATAAAAAAATCTACAGCATAAGCAATAGCAAATCACACTATCGAACAAGAATTGGTAGATTCAGGAATTCCACTCTTGTATCTACCAAAAATATTAGAGATTCGAATGAGAGATAAACATGAGATATGACAGATAAAATCTACATACCTTTGCTGAAGATAAATAATAAGTTGGAAAAAAAAAGAAATAAATAAAAATGGTAAATAAAATTAAGAGAAATGTTATTTGTTATTTTGGGAAATCAAGGTATTCGAGGCATGTGGCAGTTGGAAAACGAAAGAGTCAGAGTTATGCTAAGAATGCAATTTGTTGTGCAGTTTACTCAACGTGGAGGCGGCAATAATGTAATGCAAGTGCGCCTGACAGCTGCCAAGGAGCAGCATCCATTGCTGTCACACGCACTTTCCACTCAGCCACATATCCAGCCATATTCCATCCCATTTGGGCCACCACCCATATATCCATATATCCACATATCTACATTTCCATTGATGGCCTCCTTGGCCTCCAGTTCATTCATTAAGGCGCCTGCAATGATATTCATAACTGCAGCTCAGCTACTGCCACGGCAATTTTCTATTTCACCAAAAGATTATGAAAATTTTGGCCTAAAAAAAATCGGGTATTTCGGATTCGGATGCGAATTCGCAACAGTCGCAGTAGCAACTGCAAGAGCAGCAGCACCGAGAAGCGCAACAAAATGGAAAATAACTGAAATCACAAAACAAACTCTGCGAGCAAAACATAAATTATGCATTACAAACGTGCTTCTGACCCATTGCCATTTTCTAATTCAATTAAAATGGTTTTTGTTTCTGCTATTTCTGTTTGGCCAGAGAGCATTTGAATACAATTTCCCAAGGAGCTGGCCCCGGGGAGGAGCGATGTGGAGTGGACTGATGGGGAGCGTCAAGTGGGAAAGTTTCTGAAAACGCCGCTGGGAAAGTTGGAGCACCCAGGGAAGCCAGGCAGAGAGCCAGGCAGCCAGACTGCAAGACTGCCAGACACTAATTTGACATAGTTATGCGAGGCGAAATGAAAGCTGCAATGAGGATTTTGTGTTTCGGTCGTGGCCAATGCGCCGTATGAATAATATTTAAGCAGGAGGCCTGCTTTTTCTGCTGCAACAACGGCAGCCATCAAACAAACAAACATTAGGCCACTTTTATGGAAGCCTTTTGCCAAGACAATCTCGTCCAAGACAGGTACGCGAAATGTGAATATGGTCAGGATCATAGGGAGCTTTCAGCCAAACCAATAGGTTATTATATTGTCTGTCTGGATGTGTGATTTTGTGGCAAATTAGGTTTTACTTGCTCTTTCGGCCACTGGAAAATATTTTCATAAAGAGCCATAGTTATGTCGGTTGGAGTTGGCCCGAAGGCACGAATAGGGTCGACGACACACGTATGACATAGTCTGCCACAAAGTTGCCGGCACATGTCGAGTTAATGAAATTTAAAAATTCATAAAATATTCGCACCACTAGGCAAGCAGCAGTAAGAACTACGACTACGACATGAATGTACAGCAGCAGCAATGCCACCACTACCAACAATAATAACAACAGCCAGAACGAACCAGGAACTTGGCAAGTGTAACTCAATTAATTAATAACAATATACCAACAGGAGCAGCAACAGAAGCAGCAGCAGCAGAAGTAGCATTAACAAGAACAACAAACAAAATAATTAAGTAACAAAAGTTTCATATTTGCAGCGCCGCAAAAACAAAACGGGACAAAAACGCAGCAGCAACAGGAGCTAACAAAAAAAAAACACACAAACTAACTAACTGAAACAGCAGCAACTTGGTAGAAGCAGGGCAAAGTTTTCAGCTCTGCGTCCCATTCCAATTTTGTGCGGAGTTGTTGCTCTTGGCGGAAAGTTTTTTAATGTAATTTTAAGTGGCATAAGTCGACAGCCGAAAAAGCACTAATAGGGAGCGGGCCAGGTGAATTAGAACAGCGAATTTGGGGCAGCAACCCGAAATGACACTAAACAATCCCCCGTTGGACATTTGCTCGTCGAGTTTACGGCCAAGAGTCGTACTGCCAAGTAAGCCCTATTTGCAGCATCTAAAATGGTATAATAGTGGCATTCAAGCCGTATTATTGCCACTGTTGCTGTTGCAGTTGCAGTTGCAGTTGCTGATGTTGCTGTTGCTGCCGTACATGCATTCATATGTGATATTTATGGCCAACAGCAGTAGCAACAGCAGCAGCTACAGAAGTCACTTAAATGAGGTGCAGTAGCTGGTTGCAAGTAAATAAACCTGAAAATTACGATGACGCTGGCGATGGCAATAAAAAGCACTAACAAGTTGTTTTTCTTTGTTTAAGAAAATAGATTCCAACACTTTAAATGGCCAACAGCTCTTAACGGTGTTTCCCTTCGCCAAGATCAGCTTTTGACCGGCCACCCCAAGGAGATTTAAAAAAAAAGTCATAAAGTCAAGTACTTGAATGGGAGAACTTTACAAAATCGAACACCCAGCAAGAAGCCTTGAAAGTAGTGTATGTGCCACAGCAGCAGAGCGCGCAACGAATATCACTAAAATATATTTAGCATACAACAATAGATTAGACGTTTTACGGCAACAACTGAGGCACTCTGCTCTATCGTGTTTGGGCCAAATAGAAATACTATACACAGTGGCCGGGAAAGCTAACAGCCACTGTTAAGAGCCAGGCGGCATGCAACATGCAGTAACTGAGGCAACATGCATGGGGCAACATCACATGTCGCGAAAGGAACACGAGGTCGGAAAACGACGGCCAAGGGGGTGGGACAGTGGAGGCGGAAATGTTGCCAAGCAGCAGCCTGTTGCTGGTTGTGATGCTTAACCCTATTTTGGGTTGGAGGCTTAGGAACTAAATATTAATAAAATAATAAAACTTTAATAATCATCTGGTATTAAATCTTAAAAGAGCCTACTTACTGGGCATAATGGGCTGATTAAATGAGACCCTTGATAACCGCCAATAATCTGATAACCCCTCATGAACTGAAATAATATTCCTACTCCGCTCCCCACTGCAATTGCGGGACGGATGGCGGAGAGCGAGAGGCTCGTAGGGTTAACTGTTGCCGGCTCGCATGTGTGCAACATTTCTCCTACTTTCCCCGAGCGCTGGAGAGCCGAATGCCATTCTCCGCTCTCGCCACCCACACACACACACATGCCGGGATGCTCATGCATGTGGGCAGGAAGTGCATGGCAGGCATGCCAGCGTGCAGCATGGCCGCTCTGTGTGTGGGAGAGTGAGTGAGTAAGAGCGTGAGAGAGAGCGCGCACGAGAAGTGCATGTGAGCGCGAGAGTGCATACACGTACTTGTTGTCTGTCTGCCTGCGCTTTGTGTGCCGTATCCGTGTATCCGTGTCTGTGTCCGTGTCGGTGTCGGTGTCGGTGTGCCTCTGCCGGCGTCGCAGCGCAGCGCTTCGCGTCGTCGTTTGGAATTTTCAACCAGCCAACGGAGTCCCAGTGGCCAACTCCAGCAATCACTTTGAGTTTGAGCGCGAGGCGGTAAACATGTTTTAGAAACCGAGCTCCTCCGACGACGAAACAGTTAACCGAACGACCCACAGTCTCGCGAACGCAACTTGCCAAATAACTAAGTGCTTCGACGTTCAGAATTAAACACAAAAAATAAATCAAAGAAATAAATCACTTTACGAAAATAAAGTATCTCAAAGAAACGTATCTATCAGTGAAAATCGCTAAGTGTTCGCATCGCACCGCCACACAAGGATTACGGGCTAAACGGGCTGTAAAAAAAGCGATCGAAAAATGAAAACCAGAAAGTGACCAAGTTGTGCTCCAATACCGCATCCACCCACAACCTCAGCTACCAAGCTAAAAATTATAAAGTTTAAATCAGCAACCAAGCAAACCATCAAAATGACAAACTGCCTGTTGCTTCTCGTGGCCACCATCCTCATTTCGGTGAGCACCACGCATGCGCAGCAGTGCGACTGGCAGTTCGGCCGCTCCACCATGGACATCAAGTGCAGAGTGCGGGCCATGGAGGCGGCCGGATCTCCGCTAGACCTCCAGGTGGCCGAGACGGCCAGCCGGTTGGAGGTCCAGTGCAGCCAGGAGCTGCTCCACGCCAGCGAACTGGCCCCCGGACTGTTCCGCAGCCTGCAGAAGCTGTCGGACTTGCAGCTGGACGCCTGCAAGCTGCAGCGGATTCCCCCCAACGCCTTTGAGGGCCTTATGTCGCTCCGGAAACTGACTCTGGAGAGCCACAACGCCGTCTGGGGTCCGGGCAAGACTCTGGAGCTGCACGGGCAGTCCTTCCAGGGTCTCAAGGAACTGACAGAGCTCCATCTGGGCGACAACAACATTCGCCAGCTGCCCGAGGGTGTGTGGTGCCCCATGCCCAGCCTCCAGCTGCTGAATCTCACCCAGAACCGCATCCGGTCCGCCGAGTTCCTGGGCTTCTCCGAGAAGCTGTGCGCCGGTTCCGCCCTCAGCAACGCCAACGGAGCGGCCAGTGGCGGCTCTGAGCTCCAGACTCTGGACGTTTCCTTCAACGAGCTGCGTTCCCTGCCCGATGCCTGGGGTGCATCGCGTCTGAGGCGCCTCCAGACCCTCAGCTTGCAGCACAACAACATCAGCAGCCTGGCCCCTAACGCCCTGGCCGGTCTGAGCTCCCTGCGAGTTCTGAATCTCTCGTACAACCACTTGGAATCCCTGCCCTCGGAGGCCTTTGCCGGAAACAAGGAGCTCCGGGAACTGCATCTTCAGGGCAATGAATTGTACGATCTGCCCAAGGGACTGCTGCACCGTCTGGAGCAGCTGCTGGTGCTCGACCTGAGCGGCAACCAGCTGACCAGCCACCACGTCGACAACACCACCTTCGCCGGCCTGATCCGCCTGATCGTCTTGAATCTGTCGAACAATGCCCTCACCCGCATCGGCGCCAAGACCTTCAAGGAGCTGTACTTCCTGCAGATCCTCGATATGCGCAACAACTCCATTGGCCACATCGAGGAAGGCGCCTTCCTGCCCCTCTACAATCTGCACACCCTCAACCTGGCCGAGAACCGCCTGCACACGCTGGACAACCGCATCTTCAACGGCCTGTATGTGCTGACCAAGCTGACGCTGAACAACAACCTGGTTAGCATCGTGGAATCGATGGCCTTCCGCAACTGCTCCGACCTGAAGGAGTTGGATCTCAGCTCCAACCAGCTGACGGAGGTGCCGGAAGCCGTGCAGGATCTGAGCATGCTGAAGACTCTGGATTTGGGCGAAAACCAGATCTCCGACTTCAAGAACAACACGTTCCGCAACCTGAACCAGCTGACGGGTCTGCGACTGATCGACAACCGGATCGGCAACATAACCGTGGGCATGTTCCAGGACCTGCCCCGTCTGACCGTTCTCAACCTGGCCAAGAACCGCATTCAGAGCATCGAGCGCGGTTCCTTTGACAAGAACACCGAGATCGAGGCGATCCGATTGGACAAGAACTTCCTCACCGACATCAACGGAATCTTCGCCACCCTCGCCTCCCTGCTGTGGCTGAATCTGTCGGAGAACCACCTGGTGTGGTTCGATTACGCCTTCATCCCATCCAACCTCAAGTGGCTGGACATCCACGGCAACTACATCGAGGCCCTGGGAAACTACTACAAGCTGCAGGAGGAGATCCGTGTGACCACCTTGGATGCCTCCCACAACCGCATCACCGAAATCGGAGCCATGTCAGTGCCAAACTCCATCGAGCTGCTGTTCATCAACAACAACATCATCGGCCAGATCCAGGCCAACACGTTCGTGGACAAGACGCGACTGGTGCGCGTTGATCTCTACGCCAACGTGCTGTCCAAGATCTCCCTGAACGCCCTGCGAGTGGCCCCCGTCTCGGCGGAGAAGCCTGTGCCGGAGTTCTACCTGGGCGGCAACCCCTTCGAGTGCGACTGCTCCATGGAGTGGCTGCAGCGCATCAACAACCTGACCACCCGGCAGCACCCGCACGTAGTGGATCTGGCCAACATCGAGTGCCTGATGCCCCACAGCCGCAGCGCCCCTCTCCGGCCCCTGGCCACCCTGTCCGCCTCCGACTTTGTGTGCAAGTACGAGAGCCACTGCCCGCCCACTTGCCACTGCTGCGAGTACGAACAGTGCGAGTGCGAGGTGATTTGCCCCGGAAACTGCAGCTGCTTCCACGACGCCACCTGGGGCACCAACATTGTGGACTGCGGCCGTCAGGACCTGGCCTCGGTGCCGCAACGCATCCCCCTGGACGTCAGCGATCTCTACTTGGACGGCAACAACATGCAGGATCTGGAGGTTGGCCACTTGGCGGGTCGTCGCAATCTGCGTGCCCTCTACCTGAACGCCTCCAACCTGATGACTCTGCAGAACGGCAGCCTGGCCCAGCTGGTGAGTCTGCGGGTGCTCCACCTGGAGAACAACAAGCTCACCAACCTGGAGGGCACCGAATTCCGTTCGCTGGGACTCCTGCGGGAGCTCTACCTCCACAACAACATGCTGACCCACATTTCGAATGCCACCTTCGAGCCCCTGGTCTCCCTGGAGGTTCTCCGGCTGGACAACAACCGTCTGAGCTCCCTGCCCAACCTGCAGTACCGCCACAGTCTCCAGGGACTGACGCTGGGCAGGAATGCCTGGTCTTGCCGCTGCCAACATCTGCGGGAACTGGCCCAGTTCGTTTCCGACAACGCCATGATCGTTCGGGATGCCCAGGACATCTACTGCGTGGATTCCGGAATCAAGCGGGAGCTGGAACTTATCGGCAACATGGCCAACGGCCCCGACTGCTCCGAGCTGCTCGACGCCAGTGCCTCGAACATCAGTTCTTCTCAGGATATCGCTGGAGGCTACAGACTACCCCTGCTGGCTGCCGTTCTGGTGCTCATCTTCCTGGTCGTCGTCCTCATCATCGTCTTCGTATTCCGCGAGAGCGTCCGCATGTGGCTCTTTGCCCACTACGGAGTCCGCGTTTGCGAGCCACGTTTCGAGGATGCCGGTAAGCTGTACGACGCCATCATCCTGCACTCGGAGAAGGACTACGAGTTTGTCTGCCGCAACATCGCCGCCGAGCTGGAGCACGGTCGTCCTCCCTTCAGGCTCTGCATCCAGCAGAGGGACCTGCCTCCCCAGGCCTCGCACCTGCAGTTGGTGGAGGGCGCCCGCGCCTCCAGGAAGATCATCCTGGTGCTGACGCGCAATCTCCTGGCCACCGAATGGAATCGCATCGAGTTCAGGAACGCCTTCCACGAGGCACTGCGCGGTCTGGCCCAGAAGCTGGTGATCATCGAGGAGACGAGCGTCTCGTCAGAGGCCGAGGATGTGGCTGAGCTGGCTCCCTACCTCAAGTCTGTGCCCTCCAACCGGCTGCTCACCTGCGACCGGTACTTCTGGGAGAAGCTGCGCTACGCCATCCCCATTGAGCTGTCGCCGCGCGGCAACAACTACACCCTGGACCACCACGAGCGCTTCAAGCAGCCCGTCTCCCCGGGCATGATCTTCCGCCAAGCCCCCCCGCCACCGGCCTACTACTGCACCGAGGACATGGAGGCCAACTACAGCTCTGCGACCACTGCCACCCCCTCGCCCCGGCCAACACGCCCCGGCGGACCTCCTCGCATCGTTGACTCCATGCCCATGCCCATGCGCCCGCCCTCGGAGCACATCTACCACAGCATCGAGTCAGAGTACAGCGCGTATGACCAGCACGAGGCGCTCTCCATGATCCCCACGGGTCTGATGCACCAGCAGCAGCAGATGCGTCTGCACCAGCAGGCCCAGCAGCAGCGCTTGTTGCAGCCACAGTTCCGGGCGATGCCCCAGCAGCAGGCCACCATTCCGGCCCCCTCGGCGCCCGTGCATCTGCGCAGCGGCAGCGGTTTAAGCCAGGCCAGCACCAGCACTCAGTCGACGGCGCAGGCCTCCACTTCCGCAGCAGCGCAGCAGCAGCAGCAACAACAACAGCAGCAGCAACTACAGGCAGCTGGCAGCAGCGAAGCGGCCAATAAGAACGGCCAGGCTTTCCTGGTGTAAGCTTCCTAGCAGTACAGCCATCTCTTTCACCCTCGCACCACGAATCCTGCGCAGCAGCGGCCATCTTGAAGCTGATCGTTCTCTGGCGCGGAGGAAGAGGAAGCACAGGAGCAGGAGGCACACAAAAGCCAACCAACAACCAACACACACACACACACACAGATCCAAAACAAAAAGACTTTTTCGTAGGCATTTCTTGGACAGCAATATTTATACATACACCCGTACATATAATATATACATATATATTTTTTTTGAGCATTTCGCCTTCGGTGTTCACGTGTTGTCGTTGTTGATGTCCCGTAGCTGTGTAGCACTGCCAAAAAGAAAGAAGCACACACACACAACAAAAAGCAGAAGCAATTAGACACCAACACCAACACAGGAGTAGGGAAGAAGCATATAGGATACATTACCTTTAATTAATTACCATAAACGTAAACGTAAACGTAAAGAAACAATTACTAGAAATGTTGCAAAAACACTTTCAAATTCAATGTGATATATTAATTAACTATAATTAAATCGGCACCTGCGAAGGCCCCTAACTGTAATGCATAGACCTATGTAGTAGTTCTAGCCAGGCGATAAAAGAACGTAAACCTAATACCTAAAACTAAACTAAACTATTGTTAACTAAAACTAAAAGTAAAGCTAAAAACAAAAATACCATACACGCGCACACATTCGTTTTGCATCAAGTTGATATACTGATATATGATCGTGTTCCGAATCGATTCATTCATCCTAAGCTATACGAAACAATAACTAAAATGGATATTTGATAATTAATTAATTGTATATAGATCAATCGCAAGGGAAACCACATTTAGAGCACTTAATGTATTTATGTATCGTACTGTATAGAGATGATGGAACTAAATTAATTGAATTAAATTTACTTAACGAAGAATGTATTATTAAATTAATTATTACAATTACATAAAAACCAACCAGAAGAATATATCTGACAAAAAATAAAAACGAAAAAACATTACAAAATATTAAGAAAAATTAAATCGCACTCTCATCTATGGGCTGGGGAATTGGATCTATTTGTTCCAGGAAGAGTCAACGGAGATGGGAATTAATTAAAATTACTGTTTGGAAGAGTCCTACAAAGAACTCCTGCTGGGCCATTCATGCATCTGACATTGTTCCCAGGAGGAAAAAATTATTGTGGCAAAACCCAAAACGATTTTATTCGTTTTCATTTGACATTTGCTGTGTGTCGAACTACAAAGGCCACAATGGAGGGAGAACTTTAACTAAAATCTAAATATAACTGAATTTTGAAAACCGGCCAAACAAAGCAATGCCCAGAGTTAATTGCTTGTAAATAATTATATATAAATAAATTAATGGAAACGCACTCAAACAAACACTTTGCATATGCCACTATGCCGCAAGAGTCCCACATCCGTACACACACGGCCTCTAAAGCACGCACATTCGTTTATGTAAATTATTATTTGCGAAATTATAAAACAAAATTAAAATGCGGTCCAATGCGAAAATTGTATTTCGCTCATTTGCTTAACTCGGCATTTGCAATTGCATAATTTTTGTTATTTTTTTCGACCCTATTTTCATGCATCGCCAAACCGCAACTCTATCATCAGCTAATATTCCGGCAAAAAAGGGAAATAATAAAACAAAAAGGGAAGGAAACAAAAACCCATTTAATAAATTTAATATAGACGCCTGGCCGAACAACTCTATAAATGGCTATATTGCTCAGTTTCGGCTAATTTGCCGCAATCGACTAAACTTTGCCCAGAACTTTAACTCCAAGCCGATGAAACTTTAATAATTTGGACCAAGCGATGGCTTATTTATGGCCAGCATATTGGCATGTGTCTATTTCTGGTCTAGCCCTGACACTTTTTTGGCAAAGTCAGAGTCAGATCCGCCGCCAAGGATCTGCAGTCAGCATCCTTTGCCAAATGGCTGGCCAAAATCGATGGGGATGCACACTCCGACCACTCTGGGTACTCGGGGCATGCAATTGCATATTTTATGAGTGAGAAACTTTTTGTCATGTAATGCACTAGCTGCTCACTGTTCAGTCCTTACTGCTCACGGTTGGCGCACCCACATCAATGGCGAATTAAGTATGTCAATTTGCGGAATATAAAAAAAAATAGGAAAACCAGAATCGCAGCTGGAAAAGCCAAATCCATCCGAGGCGAATGGCAAAACAAACTAATTGAAAATCAATAAGTAGCTAAACACAACAAGGAAAATGCAGGGAAATGAAGGAAAGTCGCAGCTAGTGGCAAATTTAATGGCAAAATGGAAAGCGCTTACACACGCAAACACAAATATATACATATATGTATATATATATATGAGTTTATAGAGGTGGTGCTTGGGTTATACAGGTTATTGGCTTTGGGGGGAAAAACCCTTGACCTTTCTGGGGAAATCCAAATAAAAGTGCAAACAACAAATGACAAACAATGGCTGGCAGATAATTGAGCTTTAATTGATTGTGTCTTCGAGGTAAAATTAATAAAACAGGTAAACTGTTACAGTCCTTTGTTATGTTTCTTAAGAACTTTAATGTTGAAACAAAGCAATCTCTTGCGATCTCAGAAAGCAGCTCAATCAACTAACCTAATTTCCATCATTAATATCTTATAAGTCAAACTACTGAAATCGATTTAAAAGTTTCCCGGAGTGGCTGCCACCCACCCAATGTCATTAACTTGCCGCCACTCCAGGCATCTTGACCGCCCGCCTGTGTGGCAAGCTCCATTTCTAACGACACCGGCTACGGTGAAGTTGAAAGGCGACCAGGGCGACGGCGGACGCGTTTGCAAAAATTGAACAATATTAAAAATGCATTTATGCAAATTTAATTGCAATGGCTCTGTGCTTGCATAAGCCAGAAATGACGGGGCCAACCAGAAGAATAAATGAATAAATGCCATTAACTTGTTGGCCGGAGCCCAAGAAAATTGATTTGTTTAATAATTAAAACATGCAGAATGCATGTGTAAGGCAAATCACTTTCGGGCCATAAAAGGCATTACCGGACAGTGGCTGATACACACATATATGTGGCAGTAGACCATTAACGTGTTCGCCTGCCTGTCATAGAGGTATTTGCAATTAATGCCGCCTGACAGGCTCCCGATAAATGGCCGACATTTCTAATGTCGGTCGGCCTGCGAGAGTGTGTGGACTTACCTTTTGATAAAGCCAAATAACGGTCATGTAATGAGACCCAGGGGCGCCACAATTCCATCTATTTACTCTCACACCTGGATACATCTATAGCTATAGAAGGACTATATATGCGCAGAAACTAAACACCCGCTGGGCTTCAAACTAAATTTTGATTTTGCCATCTTCAATAAAAACAGGCAGTCACTCAGTCAGATAAACAGACGGTCGAAGGGGGTGTGCCAGGGCGGATCTGCTCGGGGCGAGTCTAAAGCGCATACACAAATATTTATGCTTTATTAAAAACCAAAATTAATACACTAAAACAACAACGATTATGCGTGGCATACATGAAATATCGTTGTAACTACACAAATAACAACGGCAAACAGCACTCACCTCTTCCGCTCGGGGGGTTGGGCTGGGTCCGGGCTCCGGATTTGGGCCGAAAGGGGTTTGGGCTTATGGGGGTGTGTACATGCCACCCTCTCTGGCTTATCGGCATTTTAGCCGTATTGCTAAGCGTCTGCCCACTCCCAAAATACTGGAAAAAAAGGGTTTTCATTTCTACCGAATATTTTGCATACTCTTCTCCTACCCCATGCCCTACACTTTTTTGTTGTTTGTTAATAAAAAATGCAAACAAGGGTGGTTGGGTTGGGTGATGGGGCAGGATCAGCGAGAGGAGGGCCTGGAAACAAAAACTGGTTCAGTGTGGCAGCGAGTGCGATAGGTACGCCAACTATTTGCATACTCGCCGAGCACTGAGCGCATAAATAGACAACTACAAAACAAGTTGGCCGACAGTCTGGCTATCTGGCTATCTGACTATCCGGCGGTCTGCTGGTCTGCCACTCGTTTTGTACTACTACTGAAGTTGGCAGTAGGTAGGTCCGGGCCTTCGGTCAATCTGGCCGTAGTTACTATGTTTTGTTCTAGCCAGGCCGAAATTGGGCCGCCATGCTGCAGAGCTATTGTCTGAACTGGGATGTTTATGCATGTGGTCTGACCTGCCCAAAATATTTAAAATTTATCAAGTCAGAGAGTTCTTCTTAAAAAAAACAAGGCTAAAGAGGTTAAATGGCTTACCCAAAGCAAAACATTAAACTTTTGTTTTCAACCACTTACCAACTTGGATGCAACTGAGCGTTCTTCCTTTCCGAAAATACCTGTGTTCTTTCACCCACCGGTTGACACTGATTGCCAAAGAAAGCTCCCTGGTATTACGCTGCCAGAAAAAGGTGCGTGGGTGTCACACGTCCTGGCGTATACGTACGTTTCCCGGCTTTTTGCGAAGCAAGGCGAGCATATTTTATCTTAGCCGTGGCAATCTGCGTAAAATTATTTATTCATATTCATATAACTTTTTTGTTGCCATTCTTGTGCAATCACATTCGCTGACTGACGGACTGACAAACCGACTGCACTAACTGTAAGAGCAGCCACTTTTGCCCCACCTTGCAACACTTGCCCCATCAACGAAGCATGAACGAGGATGCACTTGGAATTTGGAGGAGAGAGTTTACACTTAAAAGTGGTTCACTAACTTAGAGATAGTGCTAGAAATCATTTATTTACAAAAGAATATTTTTAAATATTTGTATTTAGTTAAATAAAGTCTTAATATTAAATAATTAAATAATTTTTTGCTCTGTGTAAGCAAGCGAATCGTGTGCCGCTTTCGCATTTCCCACGGCATCAAAATGTTGCTGCTGTATGTGTTGCTGTTGCTGCCGTTCCACAGCCTCACCTCGAATTCTGTAGATTGGTGAAAGCCGGGGCGGGCGGATGGAGTGAGGTAGGGGGAAGAATCAGCGGCAGTCTCGCGCACTTCCTTCATTTGCATTACAATGATAAACTCCAAAGTGTGTGCCGGAGAATTTCTTAATTTTTTTCGCCTTGTTTTTGTTTGAATTGCTTCTACTGCTTCTACTTCAGCGTAAGCGTCAGCTTCTGTTTCTGATTCTTTTGATTTTAGTTTTTTTCATGTTATATGTATGGGTAGATATATAGTATACCATCGCGATGGAGATGGATATATGTATGTATGGAGATGGAGATATTTTTCGCAAAAAGCAGCATGAATCGGGCATAAGTTATTTATGGACGGGTTCTTGGCTTTGTGATTGGCACACAGCTGCTGCTTCTTGAACCCAAAACATCACCGAAATCAAAGATAGAACTCGGTTTCATCATCACCATCATCGGTAGCCGAACATCATGTGGAACCAATTTAGCCTCAATTCGTTTTTGAAACCAGAAAGCACACCAAGACGGCAGTGGGGTAACAAATGAGTTATCAAACTGAATGCTACGCTCATTAGGCATAAATTTAGCATAGACACAATGTAGAATGCTGCCCAAAAAAGGGGTGCAGCCCGATTCGGTCTTCCAACGACACTCCAGCAATCCTCTCCAGCAACGCCTAATGAAGACATCTTCGTTCAAGTTTCCAAACTCTGCTGGCTGTGAATTATTATTTGTGCCTCATTTCGATTGACTTGGCACAATCAACAAGCAACGAAAACATTTCCCCCCAGCCCAGCTAGCTAATTGTTATGCAACGACTGTGGGCACCGAAGCATTCTGAGGCTTCTGCCAAAGGAAATGCCATTAACAGTGACAAGTCGAGAGATAGTCATTGAACTTGGTGCGACGTCATCGACACATATTTTTTGGCAGTCCCACAGTAGCAGGGAAGTGGCCAGGCCAGAACTTGCCGGCAGGCAGAAGATCACATCACCATATCCACAAAAAGCTTGGGGTCTCTCCATCTGGCTGGATGGAGCCTCAAGTGGTGATACAGGGAGTACTGAGAAGAATTCTAGATGGGTTCGGGCTTTTATCATTGGAGGCCTTTTATCATTTGGAGGCTTTTGAATAAAATTCAGACTTTAATAAATCATTAGAAAATATTTAAATAATTGCCCTACAAATTCCACACTCTCTGATTTGTCCCTCAATCGGAGTGCCCACTGTGTGGGACGCACTCGAATGTGGCAGCAACGATACCCGACGAGGAGTCCAGAGTCGGGGAGTCCACTTGTGTTTATCATCGCCCTCTCCCTGGCTCTCACCCTTTTTTGTACAAATCATCAACTTAATTATGCTTATATTAAGGTTTTTATCTGCACGGCTGGCTTTTCACATGGAGGGCAAGCGAGGGGGCAAGTGCCGGTAGCTCGAGTGCAACAACTCGACTTATTTGTTTGCGACGACCGCCTCGCTGTCCCCACATCTCAGCCATTGTGTATCTGTATCTTTGTATCTTTCTATCCGTATCTGTATCTGTAACTCCTCTCGACCCTGCCGTGTGTGTGCGTTTGTCAAGTGCACTCATAGCTTATTTGCATATAGTAGGCACTTTGGTAATTGAATTCAGTTAGCCACCGCAAAAAAGATGGGACTCACGCGCACGCTTGATTGGGGCAGCCCCTTATGCTTTATAATGTGTTGACTGTCGGGACTCCGGACTCCCAACTCCCGACTCCCGACTCTGTCTCGAACTCGTACCGACTGTTTTATGATTAAGTTGGACCCGAACAGGGTTCCACAATTAAGCAGAACCTTTCTAGGCACTCCAAAACGAAACTACAGTTACCAAAACGGCCCAAACTCTTGGCCAGGAGCAGGGCAAGGGAAGCGGACGGACGGCCGGATAGCCAAGTGCTTGGGCCAACAAAGCAATATGCAAATGTCGATGAATGAATTCCAATTAGGCAAAAAGACCAAGTAGATGACGGACAAGTATTGGTAAAAACAAAATGTCCAATCTCTGGCGGTGTGTGCGGTGTGTGCGTGCATTTGAATTTTGAATTTTCAAATACCTGTAGTACCAATAGGTATGTAGGTTCGACACATAGTCATAAATAATTTTTCACCCAATCACAAAAAAAAAGATTCTAACGAACCATCGTACACTTGGGCAATCAATAAATAAATACAATTGAGAGAAACATTTCTATTGTCTTAAATCAACGAATTCTAGATACTCTAGCCGGGGTGGTCATGCTTGGAATTACATACAAATCTTCTACCTTTTGGAAACTATTTTTGGGTTTTAGCCCAATTCCAATTTGTATTTTACTTACCACCAGGCTTATCTTGATTGGAAAGATATGTGTACAATATCCTTCCTTTATTCTCTGCATTAACCTGTGCAGTCGCATTCCATTATGAATCCTAAATTATGAATGTGGCCATAAGAAATTCAAGCTGTGGTGCCTGGTCAGGTGCATGGGGACATAAGCAGAATCCCCCTAGCACTAATTGACCAGAAAGGACCACCAGCTAGCCAACACCAACACGTAGCATTCAGTGTCATTAGAATGGCTTTGGATTTCCCTTACAAAAGGATGACAAACTGCAACGTGACTGCAGCTGGTTGCACGTGGGCGTCGTTGCTGCTTTGGTTGCATAACTCCCCAGCATTGGCTTAAACAATTGTTTCACAATATTCAACATGACAATTGTGTCGTGCGCATAATTACACTTGTCAATATAAAATGGGCTAAGATTTCATAAGATCTGGCTGGCTGGATAGCTGGCTGTCTGATTAATGCTGCATGAGGCATGCCCCACTCGACCGACCGACAGTCACTTCCTTCACCGACATGACAAGCTAATTGAAATTTCATTAGCGTTGGGCCTCGAGAGGAGGTACCAGAGAGGCCAGAAGTGGGATCCGAATCGGGAGTGGGCCAGTAATAATTTGTAATTTATTATTAATAATTCAAAACACTCGGTTGCCACACTGCGCTGATAAGAATGCCTTTCCGTTGTTTTAGTTTTCATTGTGAGGGAATTATCATTGATCAGCCAGGCCAGGAACATGGGTTGTTTGTACTCCCAGAAGAACTCTCAAGTGTCGTTGGAAAATTGAAATTGTGTTCATGACTGATATCAGCTACTGAAGAAAGCTGATAGGAAATGCTGTGGAAGTTACAAAACCAGCGATAATTCTAGAACCTCTTCAAAAACAAATCTGTGAGAGAGATGGAGGTCTCCCAAGAATTAGTTACTAATTTAACAGACTGTTTTGCTATTAGTACTGGTGTTTCTGTTCCGAGTCTGACAAATTAGAAGCACACGTACTCGTGCCAGTTTGAAACTCAGGCAACATGCAACCTGGAAAGGTCACCCCAATAGAACCAAGCCAAACTAAAGCAACCCAAAACCAAAAGCCATCCAAATCCAAACACCCGCAATCTCACACACGTCGCTGGGGCTATTCAATTATGGGTGTGTCCCTGGGCAATTCGAGGAGTCGGAGGTGCATTTTGGGACAAGAACAGGGACAGATGGAACGGGGGATACCTCCGAGTATCCGAGTATCTGAGTTGTCATTTGGCCTTTATGGCACAATATTACGATTATTATTGTTGGGTTTTGTGGGCATTATATGGAAATGCATTCGAAATTATCAATGCAGGTAATTGCAGCTTATCAGTTATGCTTATTGGTAAGGCGACAACGACAAATACAAACATCGGCTGTGTAAAATATATATATATATAATATATATACATGCCACAAATGTGTGCTGGTTTTGTGGACACACACGCCCTTTTTATCAATATTCAGAGCAATACCAACAATGGTTATTATGTTTTCCCCAAGCCTGTCGGAAAAAGCATTCTGGGTAATTGCATTTCATGGATTTTTAAAAAGAACCCGACTCGGTCTGGGCATCTCCTTGCATTTTCATTTCGGGTAAATACACACAAAATCGTTGGCTGTCCGTTTGGCAAAGTGAAAGAGTGTCAAATATGTCATAATACTTATCTAAATTGCTCACAGAAAATCATGGAACGGAAACTTCACTGTATCCAAGTGGAAAAGGAGGCTTCTAGGATCCGGCTATGGCCCTGGCACTGGCTCGGTCTGGCTTGGGCTGCCTCGCTGGTCGACAGCCTTTTAAATATTTATCGTTTGGGATATGGGATATGGGATATTTGCCGCCCACTTTTCAGCCCACCCATGAAGCCTCTTCTTAAGAGGATTTCGAGATATGTACATACATATATGTATCTATATATATAGCAATTGGATCCAAGTGTCGTTCACACAGGCACACATAGAAATTGATTTGTAATGCAACCGATATTAGTTGCGTTTTATTACGATTTCATTGACACACAAGCTATCTGGTATAACTACTGGCAATTTCCAAAGATTTCCACATATACTAGTGTGCTGTTTTCGTAATGCAGAAATTATATGTACATGAAACCAGGGGGAGAGGCATTTGAGAAAATAACAAAACTAATGTGTTTACAATGAGAAGGGAAGTCTTCAAAACACTAAAAATTGATTACATTTGACAATTGCTTGCAATTGAGAAAATTACCTTCTCCAAGGAGGGAGTGAAATAATTCATTTGTTTAATTTACAAATATTGCTAATTGCTTTTCAAAATGTCATTCAACCAATACTGCATATTAAATTACACATTTAAATTATGCCTTTAAATACGCCGACTTTTAGTCAGTTTTTAGATGAAATTACACCTATTGGAGAGTTTAAAACAGTAGCCCGACCCCGAGGCTATATTTATTTTCCATATTAGCAGGAGGTTACAAGTTTTCTCAATTCGAGTTTATGGGGCCAGGAGATGGGAAATTGAGTCATATTTGCCCTGCGGACGATGGACGATGGAGCATCAAAAATCATGTGGACAAGGCCTTCTATCTGTATCTCTATATGAGTAGCTGTATCTGTATCTCACTATATGTATTTGTATATGTGACTATGTGCTGTATCGTCTTCCCATTCGAGTGACTATCTGCAGTGCAATCAAAGTATTGTGTGTTTGTTTATTGAATTTGGGTCTCTGTTTGTTTATCTAATTTCGGTGTGTAAAATGGAGCTGTCCGGCCCACGAATAGTGGGTTGTAGTGGTCCGGGTTACGGGTTCCGGGGCCTGGGCATGGGCTCCGATCGACCAGAGCAAATGCCAAATGCCTGACTGTCTGCATAATTGTGTGCTTAACGCGTGCGGTTCTCTCCCTGCGACAAACACAAATAAATGCGATGTTGGGGCAAAATCAACATCGAATCCATGGAAAAACAATCGGAGCGCGGTGAGGAGCAGATTGCTGCGGAGTCAATGCAACTGCCACGTCGTGTCGCCTTTCTCATATTTTGATATTCTCCTATCGGTTGTGGGCACGAATCATATTATCAGTCATCCATCCAGTCAGTCAGCCAGTCAGTCAGCCAGTCAGTCAGTCAGCCGTCCAAGAACAACAATAACAGACAACGGGGAGACTGAAAACCGAGTTGTTTAAATAGACGACGTGTGAAATACTCTTGCGCTGAAAGATAAGTCTCAAGGAGATCGAATGATATTCCGCAGGACAGTAAATACTTTAATCTCTGATAAGACTCTATTTTTATATAAATTGTTTGCTGTGGTTTTATTCAAGATTATAAAAAATAAATATGAAATGTGTTTGTTTTTTGAACTGAAGCCATGTTTCCAGAGAATTAATGGGTATATACCTACATAATTTCTGAAACTTTTTTAAAATAAAATACCTCTTAAGCTGGAGCAGTGAAACCGAGTTTCACCTCAAGATATTCTCCAGAATAAAAGTCAAAAAAAGAAACCACCAGACACTCTGGCTATCATATCGCTTACCCCGTAATGAGTTATGTTCGCGATCTTATCCGGCGCACCGCCGAATTCCAAAGGGACCCAGTTATGGGCAGGCAGGCAGTAGGCCACCAAAAGCTGAAATATTGGGGAAATTCGAGTGGCAGACAGACGTGCGCCCGTAATCAATGCATCGTCACATCAAAAACAAAATCAAAATCGAACCCAAAATGTGGAGTACACATACATGGCTATCAGGGAATGGAATGGCGACTGCCGAACCCACTCTCCCCCTCAAAAAAAAACCCAAAGCCCCTACAGTTTGTTTAAGTTCTTCTCTGTTTATTTATACATAATATTTTGTTGTTTTTTTTGACGCTCAAGTCCACAAAAGTTCGTATATGTATACAGAGAGCTACAAACGGAAATGCGTTTTAACCAAAAATTGTAATACTCTTAAAGCATTCGCGGTTAAAAAAAGTGGAGTGGCTTCACAGGAAGTCTGAAAAAATACAAAAACGCATCTTGATTGGGGTTACAGTGAATACGATTTTAAAATCCAGGCAATCAATCCAAACGGAAACGATCTGAGATCATCTTTTAACTATTTTCCCAGTGGGGTGTTGTCTTTAAAAAATTCCAGGGGAGAAACAGATTAGCTGATAAAGCGTAGGACTTATGCTAATATTGGGCCATCAATTAAGAAAAATTTATAAATTTTATTGAAGCCCTTCCTATATTAAAAACAATGTGTTATTTCTATAGGTTTTCCATATTTCACTTCTGGTAGAGGCACACCACCCCACTATTGTTTTCCATTGCAATTATTGACACACTTTCGAAATTCAGCTCAGGAGATTCGAACAAATAATGAAAAAATATTAAAAAAAACTTTCGGATACGGTAGCCATATCTGGTGGGCGGTGGTGGGCGTGGTTGGGTCAATATGTCACAACTGGTGCACTATCCAGATTGCGATTATTTGTTTATGGAACGTGAATGGGTCAGTGCAGAATATCGCAAACAAGGTCTGTTCGCCTGCAATTTTCATTTCATTGAAACATAAATATTTAAAAATGATATTTACGCGGCCAACGATTTGTGCCAGTTATTTATTCGGTGTCTTTTTTTCTTCTTATTTTATTGTATATATATTGATATTGTATATTCTGGAATTTTTTCCGCACTGCCTCTGATAACAGATTGGTTTTGGGATTGGCCCGGACCCGAAGGCCCGGAACTGGCCTATAACTAGGGTGAGAAAAAAGCCGTGCAAACAAACAGTCGACGGGCAACAGCTTGTCAATTATATAGACAGACAGTTGTTGTTATTCGTCCGACTTTGTGCCCTATGTCTGCCTCTTGCTATTTGGATTTATTGTCATCATATAATGGAGGAAAGTTAAAGGGAAAATGCCGCTGTCGCCTTCGACTTGGTGTACATTTTTGGGCGAAGTAACCCACGTATCCCCGAAGTTGACACTTGTTGCGTGTTGCATGCCAAGGGGGGGAAAAACTATGGTATTGGCCGACTCGGATTTTAATGGCATTTGCCTGGAAGACGCCACCACGCCAACAGAACACCACCATGCCACTGCGCCACCGCAAATTGCGGAAACTTTTGCACCGCCGAGTCGGGATTTTATTGTTCCAAACAGACATCAAAGACGCCTTGTGGTGCGGATGGCAGAATGGCTAAGACAACACAGATCAAAGTCGCGGCCCGATGCAATGAGTCACACACACCTCGGGGAAAAAATAAAGTACGACAGACGGGCGGCCACAAAGTGACAAAAAATGAAGCAAAAGGCCAGGCCAAAAATGCCAGCGCAGCTTTTAAGTGGAAAATGCGCTCAACGAGTTAATGGCACAACAAACAACAAACAAACTACAAACCAAAAATAAAGAAAAAACAAACTAAATAAATTTGTTGAATTGTGCATAATAATGCTAATTAGGCGGGAAACCAACTGCGAAGAGTCTCAAGCTTTCTGAGGGCTGAGTCTTTTTCACAGTTAACCAAAAAAGGGGCGGCACCTGGCACCTAGCCCCGAAAACGGAAATAAACAATAAAAGCAAATTTGTGTGACAGAAATTATTTAATAGCTCAATTTTTACGACGAGGCCCCGACGACAGGAAGAGCGCCACCTGTCGTCGGCAGGCCGAGGCTTGGCTGGGCCTCGCTGTGTGGGGCGGATACGTGATGCGGTTGCAGCTTGCAACCAAAAAATCGACGACAACGTCGTACTGGTGATGGGAATGCAGTACCGTAGTACTTGGTCTACCAAGGGGCATTGATTTGAATGGAGTCCGCTGGAAAAGAAAATCAAAATGAAAATGAAAATGAAAAATTAAAAAGTATAAGCCGAGCCATGAGCCACAACCATCCAGGCAGCCCGTCGCCAGCTCGTAAAGCTGCAGTTTCCGCCCTGAGAAACCCTTGGTCGGGGGCTATATGGCCTGAGCTCACTTCCGCTTGTCGATTCGGGTTTTGTGGCTTTTGTGGGGCGATTGAAAAACCGGACTTGACGTTCATTTTCATAAATGCTTCTTCGGTCCGAAGGTCTTAAGAATTTCACTTTAAAATTAATTTGCTTAAGATTTTTGTTTACAATTAAAAGCGTAATGCGGGCGGACAGAGGCGGGGATCTTAAGATTTTGAATACCGGAAGCATTCCATTAGTCGGCGATTGGTAATGGATGGAAAATTGGAGTTGGGGCGGAGAGTAGCAGACGGTAAGGCGCTACTTTTCTTTCAACTGAAAGCAAAATGAGAACCTTTATCTAAGAGATACAAAAAGGCATTTGGTGCACCCTTATTTACCAAGTTACGTTGCAGCCAATCTATCTTGAAACAGCAGCTAATTAGGCGCTTCTTATCAGAAAATTGCAGTTGTCAGTTGCATCTAACAAATACCAATCAAGCCGAGCAATGTTTGCATTCTGGCCTTTATTTTTTCTAATTAGTCATTTGTAATACTTATCTGAAAATTATACATTCGCCTTAGAGGCGTCTATTGACAATAAACAAACATCATTTATTTATGGCATTTCAAATGGCCGCAAAGTACATATATTCTTTTCATAGTCCCGCTGGCTTTATTTTAACAATTAAATTTCGTGAAATCACAATCGCTACTGGATGGTTTATTTAAAAACATTAGCCTATGGGGATTCTGTTTTGTTTACAAGAAAATTAATTTTTTATCTTGGTATTTTTATTTGTTTGCAAGTTCAAACATCAATCGTCAGTTGGGAAATAAATCAAAGAATATCCCAGGATTGTACAGAATATCATTTGAAAAGCAAACCTTGAACAGTTTTTCTGGGGCACTTATTTTCGATTTAATTTAGATTTTGTGTGTGGCAGCATAGACTTCATTACGTATCCCATAGATGCGATCTAATTGCTGCGCTGACCACGAAGGCGTTTCACTTGAGGCCTTTTATTTGGTTCATAATTATTATGACAATGTTTCGGGCTCGGTGGCTGGTATGCAAACCAAACACCCGGCCGAGGCCCAACTGGCCAGCAGCTGGCCACAAAGAGCCAAAGAAACCAAACTGAAACTGAAAAGAGCGCATTAGTAATCAAGTCCGCGGCAGTGTATCCACCAGATACGCCACCATGTATCTTGGTGTGTGGCTAGTGGGCGTTGTTCAAAGACGGACCCACCTCAATTGCCGCCGCATGCAATCTGCATCTAAATTGATCGTAATAATTATTGTATCTGTCCGTTGCCTTGTAGCTGCTGTTTCTGTTTCTGATTCCATTGCTGCTGCTGCTGCTGTGGCAGACTGCGTTAAAAGTAGCTCAAGTGGATTTCTGTGCCTCGAACAATCCGCCTGGTTGTTTGCTTTTTAAAGTCAGCAAAGCAAATGCGTCTCTATCGAAAAGTGAAAATTTTCATTAACGCACAGAGGCAATAGCAACAGCAACGTCAGACATACCAGACACAGTGGCACGTATCTCACAGATACATTCAATAATAAAAAGCATAAACTAGATGAAAAAATACTTGGTTTTGATTTCAATTGAATTAGTGATTGTTGGCTTTTTTACGAGTGCCTTTCATCTGTGTGTTTATCTGCTTCCGATAATTGCTTACCCCATCCGACTATTGTGCAAGTAACATTTCGGTTTTGGATTCAGATTGTTTGGACAATCTTGTGGCATGGTGGCATAGTGGCTTCTGTGCGGCTTCTCTTATGCCAGAGGCAATTTTCTTGGGAGAATCTGAAGTGCTTTTCCATTTAAACAGCCTTTTTGTTCACTGACCCAAATATGCTATCCTACATATGAGTCGGTGATTTATGCGAATTATCCCATGGGCCCTCGTACATTTTCCCATTAATGCGAAAGGGAAATCCATAAAGCTTCTTGTTTTATTCGGTTTGCAAGAATCGATTGCAGTTCAAGTGGATGGGATGTGGGTCCCTAATTAGTCAGCCGCATCCCTTTTAAATCAAATGAGGAAACATTTCTTTATTCTTAACTGTCTGGTAAGTACAGTCGACAAGGAAGTCTATCCCCCCCTATCAGATACATTTCAATCTACCATCCATTGTAGTGTGTGCGGTGCTGTCATCTCTGGGCATATCCATATCCATATCACAATCTCGATCTAAATCGCCCGCTGTCGAGTGTCTAATCAGGCATTAATCGCTGGCATGCCGGCTATCAAATGTAACCACATCATCGACAACGGACAGTCACTTCTAATAATGTGCAACGTGGCGCATAATTGCACGTACTGCATTTTCCTTTGAAGTGCAACAGCAGCAGCATCACGAGATATTTTTGCTAGAGTTTAAGATACATTTCATTCGAGCTGTTCGCATAAATTGCGCTGACAAGTGCGAGAGAGCTGGACAAACTAGTTGCTGCTGGTTCCCGAGGATGACTTGGCTCGGTTTGGTTGTGGTGGAGCTTAAGTTAATTTCCCTGTCCAGCGACGAGGGCCAGCCTCCTTTTCCTTTCTGCTCTCAATGCGATCGATGTTCGATACGTGTGGAAATTGCTTTATAATTACCACGACAATCCCCAGTGCCACTTGCTAGTTGCCACCAGCCGCTGCGGCAGCCTGCTTGTTACCAAAGCCGCCAACGAAAAGGAAATCGGCAAGCCGGCCAAGAATTGTATGTCAGTAGTTGCTGAGTGAAAAGTTTCAGCCCCACAACGACAACAGCAACGGCAACGGCAACGACATCCAAGGAATCACTGCAATTTGCAATTGTACAGGTGAAAATTTATTTTGATGGCAAGTGCGATAATGCCAAACCATTTATTTTCACTCGACTCCAACTGGGAATGACTGCGGGCAACCAGCCTGGTTTGGTTTGGCTTGGCCCGGTCTGGCTTGGCCGGCTCATCCTATCCTGACCTCTGCATCGGGCTTGGACATCCAGTTTATTGGACCGGCACCTGGTTCCCAGCTTCGCTCCACTGGTGACATTGTTGCGGGCGGACTTGGCTTGAAAATCCAAAAGTTTAAAGTTCGCCGCTACGGTCAGGGACATGGTTGGACTCCGGAGGTAGTGGTGGACAAGCTCAACGGCATGCCAGGGGATGGACAAGCTCCCTTAAGCTCCCAGCTCAATGCTCCGTGCGCTGTCTACGCGCTGTCAATGGTCTTGGGTTTGATTAATTACAAAAGCGCCGCACAGCAACAACATGCAACACAAGAGCGACCGGAGCAGCAACGGCAGCTCAAACTCGGCCAACAGCCACTGACATATAGTGTGGAGCAGTGAACGAGGGTTGCATGAAGAGTTTATCTATGATATGTTAGTATTTAAAGGCTTAAAAATCTCTACCATTTAAACTAAACTTAAAATAAACTTTCTTTAAATATTAATTTAAAATCTTTGATTGTTACTCTCTTAACAACCCAGGGGCATTGCATGTCAGCGGATCCTATTCCATCTAGTGCTCCTTGTGCAGCAGCAGCTGATGCTCTTACTTCAATACCCTCTTATACCCCTCCAACTGCTTCAGTGACTTGCAACCAATGTCGTTTACGCCATTTTACACCGCTTGACAAATAAACTAAGCCAGCGCACCGGCATCTCGGCTGGTAGTGCGACTGCGACTCCAAGGTAAGCTGCATTGACATAATTAAATTAATTTACGTGGCAACAACCGGTGGTGTCTAATTGGCAGCGGCAACATATGGCAGCTACATGCATCTATCAGCTCTCTTGCGGCATCGATGGGAACGGCAATCTGGCGTCGATCCGGCTAATCCAATTCGCGAACAGCTACTGTCCATATATCATGGGAACACAATTAAAATGTCACTCTGCGTCACCGCCACTGATGCCGCAGATTAGTTATGCAATTGTGTTGTTTTCTTTAAATTTATTTCTTTGTTGGCTTACCTTTTGTTGTGACATTTTGTTGCATTTTGAGGAGACATAAATCATACGCACTGTTGTCCAAAGGAATGTCAAGGCTCACTCGCCTGTGTGCTAGTGCTTGCCTTAATTAATTCCAATGCTCTCTGCCCTGGGTTTTGGCCACAAACCCATCTGACTCCGTCCGTTTCTGCTTTTGGCGTGCTCGCGTTTCTCATTTGTGGCCAGAAAAGTTTTCCCTTTTTTTTCAGCACATTTCCCGCGCTCACGACGACGACTTTGGCATGCAACCACAGCCGTCAACGATTCCGATGCCCTGCCACACGGATTCCTGTTGCAGATGACTCACTCTCTGGGCAAATTTAATTTGCCGAGCGAGCAGGTGAACTAACTTAAAACCATGGCCCTCGAGAGGGCTTCTCCTCAGGGGCTTTGCTCTAAAATGATTTTGCAAAACTATGTGGGACTAACTTTATTTCAACGAAAGTGCTTAACTAACAAAATTACTCAAAAGTGTGGATAGTTTTTAGCTCAGAAGTAAGCTTGCCAATTCTTATTATTTTTTGTAGAATCTCCCATCACTCAGTCTTGTTAAGAACACAAAGCTTAAATTATTTTTGTAATGACATCAAAACCATTCGAGAATATCCCAAATTCCAATGTAGAGCATAAATTTGTCGTCACAACAGCGGCTGGCGGATGAATGAACCGGACGGACGGCTGTCAGTCAATGCCGGCATTAACATTCCCCATTCCCCCGATCCCATTCGGATTGCCATTCCCCAGATTTGCATTGCTCATGCGGAGTATCCGCCAAAAAATAGCCAAATAGAATCCAACTGTTTTCGATGCCGACTCTGGATTACTCAGACTTTTGGCCAAAGCGGAGGAGAAAGTACCGCCGCTGGGAGTGATTAATGCTCGGGGGAGATACTCGAAAGCTCGTACACCTGAATATGTTCGTATAGAACCTGCCAGGCGTAACTGGCAGGCGAAACTTCAATCACCTCAGCCGATGCAGCGATGACCCAGTTGCCTGTTACTTGACACCTGACCAAGCCGAAACTCTAATTCGTCTCGCCGTTAGATATCGTTTAAGTTCGCTGTGTGGCACGGCGGGGCAGGGTATTAGCATAAATCAAGTCGGGCAAGACCTTGACACATCCACATCAGCCGCTCGGCGAGAGAACTAATTGAAAATGCCAGGAGGCCGCAGTGCTGGCGGTTGGTGGCGGTGTTGAGCAACTAACTGACTTTATTTTTATTGCAAATCAAACTCAGCACGCACAGTCAATCTACGCCAACAGTCTTGCCATGCAACGTATGCAATGCCTGCAACGTATGGATGTGGATACGTATCTGCAAGATACATAAATACATATTTCAAGTAGCTCGGCGACAGCTGCTTATTATAGATTCCGCGACCGATTATCGACTGGCCCCGAAAATGGAAATAAATGTAAAAAAAGAAACCCCAAACCCCAATCTCGAAACTGCAAGATGCCAAGCTAATAAATCTGCGGGCGAGACTTTTGACAGCTCGCCAAGTTGTGATGAAAACTGAGGAGATGCCGATGCAGATCCTCATTGTCGACATGTGGGTGGGTGGCTCTTGCTTCTGACATGGACTTTCCGTCATTCTGGAATTTTGACACTTGCCGCCTGTCGGCACGAGTGTTTATGGCAGACAACCACCGCGAAGCGCCGCTATGCAGCTGCACTTTAATTGCCTTTGCAATTGCAACTGCAACTTTCTTGTGGCAACTAACTCTGAAACCATTTAATAGGGCACTCATCATCCCACTGAAATGATCGACAATCGTTTCGGCCAAATGACCGGAGCACGTTTAGCACATCAGCATCAGGAGCGGGATTATATATGAAGCTATATCTTTAGATGGCCAACGCATGAATGTGGCTAAGGTTCCCACTCCAAAACTTCTATCCGTATCCGAGTATCTCTGTATCTGAGCGAAAGCAATTAAAAAACTTAGAAAGGCTTGCCGGAATGGTAATGGCCAGAGCCATATAAGAAATAGGTATGGCCATAACTACACGCGGCTAAAGGAGGCGGCTATTGGGGAAATAAAATTAAAGCGATTAAATATGGATGTAATCTGATATGGCCCAGGTATCACATCGAAAAGTCTATTACCCTTGCGCTTAAAATATGCATGAATAATTGCCTCAGAAACCTGATCTCTAAAAGACAAGGGCTTATAATTATTAGAATCATGAATAAGATATTATTTAATTGGACTCGGACTAATTTTTATATAAAATCATAATTATAGTTATGAATAGGCAAGGGTTTTACAATTTTAAGCCTCAATTATGTTTATGATCCATATATTAGAAATAAGTAAGATCACTAGCAGTATTTTCTAGATCGCAACGTACTAATGGCCATGAAAAAATGTCCATAAAAGTGGCCAACATAATTTTCCAGTAATTCTTCCGGCAAGAGACTAGAAAAAAAGGAGAAAATCCATTCATTGACGGACATTTGGTCTTGAGTTACGTGCACAGTTTGAGATTCATTTATCATTTTATTGTGGGAACCGGAAAACTAGAGTGCCCGAAGGAAGGGGGATATGTAAATGGTAGCTGGAAAATATAAAATCTCCGATTGCACGCCGCTGGATATTAACCCAGGCGATTTTTTCTAACCGCGAGCCCGATTCCTAGGAGTCGCACTTAATTTGCCCCATTAATTTACCAGCAGGAAGGCCACGAATGCGATTTCGATTTGGCCGAGAGCAAAGGATTTGATTAATGCCTTACCTTGACCTGAATAGCCAAGAAAATGGGCGTGGCCAAAGGCAATTAAAGAATCGTCCTGTTTCATCTTTATTTTTTTGCACTTTCAGCTAAATCATAATTTGGACGGAATGCAAACTTCTGGCTGACAGTTGCTCCACATGAGGCCACCCACACGAGAGCGAATGCCTGACCCTTTTAAACTTTCAGCCGGGATGCCAGCGATCTTGGTTCAAGGTCTGCTTTACACACTGAGAGAAAATTCTAAATAACCAAAAAGGTTTTTATCAAAAGATACTTGTAGAATGTCATAAGAAATACCACCTTATTGCCTAATATTTTTCCTCTTTTGATTCAATCATAGTATTTTCTCTCTGTGCAATAACTCACAAGTTTAGCAACAGATCCAGTCCGTCTACAACTTCTTTATTGAAAACATCGCTTTTGTTCTGTTATCGTTTTGTAGCTTTTGCCTTTGCTTCTCCTTAAATTATTTTTATTTTTTTTCTACGTTTGGGGGGCGCTCTTAAGTAATTTATTGTGTATCGGAAATTTTGAATTTGCATGCAAAAGCCATAATTCTTAATTTACTCATTCCTCAGCTTTTATTATGAATGCCCGGCTTTAACTCTGACTTCGTCTGCGGTTCACTCTGTGCGGCTTTTTCTGCTGCGTGTGACCACAAGGCAGGCCCCCAATTAACTGTCTCCAGAGTCGGAGTTTCTTTTGGATTTATGCAGCTGTGAGGGCACTGAAAAAAATACAGTTTGTTAAAGAATAAAAATGGCGTTGAGGAGTATTATAGAAAACGCTTAAGTGATTGGTTTTTTTTTATAACCTACAGTACACGCAGTATTATTTAATGTTTCATTATATATATTCTTCGCACTACAAAATCCCAGAATCATTGGCATCATTTAGATTCGCATCCCAGCTATAATATTGCAGATGTTTTTTTATACTCTTACATAAGTTATTTTGATTTTTAAGTAATTAGTTTTTTACCTCTAGCAAAGGTAAATACGGTGTATATGTATATAGCACATTTATCTCATATAAAAGTTTAGAACATGATGGGAGAGCACAATATTACCCCCAAAAATGTCTTTTTTTAGGTCTATATTATGGCCAATATCCATCCGATTCTTATGCAGGATATTCAACGATTTGTGGTTTGATTGTCTTTAAATCTGCATCAAAACCCTAAAACAAAATTTCGTATCATATTTTTTTTAATTTTTCAATGAATTTCCTTCAAAAATGGGGGAAATCAACAGATTTCAAAATATGACTCTTTTGGGGTGTATATTTTGACCGAAGGGCCAATTCGAAGAATATCAATATGCATCACAAATGAGAGGGTATGTGAAATTCTTCTTCTCCAAAAGTAAGAGTTCCTTAGCTGCTTTTTATTGCATCTGCTTTTTCTCTGGACACTTTCAGTTTTTCTTAGTCGGCAATAAAATCAAATTCACACTAATTGCTATGATCAGACACAGTTGTAAATTTTTGAGTGGTTATTTGTGCCGCGGCCTGTTCAATTTCGTATGCGCAGCTGCCTCCGAATAAGTATTTTTTCTTTCTGGCGGATATTTAAATGATGATCGTATAGCTGCAGCTGGGAAAGGGTTGGAGTTACTGTGAGTAACCACTAAAAAAAATCATTTTTCAATGCCTTTTTGGCAGCCCATTTAACCCAGGCGCAATTACGGCCAATTTAAAAAAATTTAAATATAATATACGGCATTATACGGACCACAAGACAGACTTAACTCTTTATTAAATTTTCAATACATTTAATTCTCGATTTGAGAAAACGATGGCAAGTGCTCAAGCCAAATCAACTCAATTTGCATTGCAATGACTATTAAGTGCATATTGAACTTTGGCAAGAGGCAGTGGGTAGTGGGCAGTGGCAACAAATCACCTGATCACCCACAATAAATCAGTTTAATTAAACTACGTATTTAACATTTAAATGAAACACTATTAGCACACACGACGAAAGACGAATAAATAAAAGCAATTTGCACAGTCCAGTGCCAATAAAAACGCGGCACAAATGTCAAATAAAATATCGAACACTTATTGATTGTCGGGCAAGATATAAACTGGTCGGTCAGTCGGTGGGTCACTTGGACAGGGGGACGTGCGGCGAATTTTGTTTGACATTAGAAACTGTCACTTTTATGAAAGCCAAAGTGAATTTATGCCCCGGCCGAAAAGCCAGCTAATCGTACGGATTTGAATAAAAATCTGTTCGCATCGCGGCTATTTGTAGTTCGATGCCAATAACATGATAAATGCTTGTACGTAATTTGTTACCTCATCGCCCCAGAAGGGGCAGACCGACCAAAAATTTTATGTTAATTTAAACAAAACTAGATGTCGATATTGTTTAATTGACCAAAAGCCACAGCACGGCAGCATCTGAAACGGCAAAGTCGAAGACGAGAAGACGATTTTAATTAGCATATTATGAGAATGAAAACACAAATGCTCAGGTCGCCAGAAACAGGAGATCTGACTGGGAAGATAAGGCTGCAAATTTATGATAGGACAGCCAAAGCGATTCAAAATGGCAATACCGACACACAATTAAATAGGAAAAAGAGTGATGGCTATGGGTATATTTCTATCAACGAATATGGGTTTCACTATCTCATAAAAAAGAGAATTTCATATAAAAGTAGCTTCTGGAAATGGGTTAATTGATTAGTTATAGTTTTCAATTAATGTTATTTTATTCGTAGTATTTAATTGCCCAATTTTATAGGGTATACATAGACATCCTTAGCAGTCTATGCAAATCTCATTCGATTTCAATCAAAGTCTAAACAAAAGGCTGTTGAAAAATTTTTTGGCGAGGGCGGTGAGTTTGTTTCTTTTTTTGCCTTTTGATTCCGAATTTCAAGTATCCCATAAATTACGTGAAGCAAGTCAATGAAATTCCATAAAAATATGTGCTGTCTGATTTGATCTTGACGTGTTGTTGCTTTCCGCCGAGGAGCAAATTGTTTTATCAAAATTATGAGAAAATGCTAATTAGGTAAATAAATTCGGCATCAAAATTAATAAACAACAATTTGGAGTTGGGCAAAAAAATGAATTTGAAATTAGACTTGGGATGGTTCGCACACTGATTAAATTTCACACTCTATTGGGCGTCGGAATTGGGGGTAGGACTGGGTCTTTGACTAAACACGACTTGTCCAAACAACTTCGTGTTAATTGGGGCCTTTGATGCGCACCGCCGGACAGGAGAGGCCAACAAAAACCATTTTTGCAGTTATCTATTATCCGCCGCCAAATGCTAAAATAACATTTACACAAAAAATAAAAAAAAGTTAAAATAACATTGACAGATTCTGCATTTCGTATTCAGCACTAATTAAGACATCAAAATGGGGCTTTCTACCAAAAGACATAAATCCCGCAGGCTAGCCAGGCCAGGCCAGACCGACCGGGCCAAGTTGAGAAATCCGTCAAAACATCACGTTTTCTGTGTCTATGTCCACGATTGCGCAGAAAAACAATGCCCCCAGTTAACAGTAGTTTTCGGTTAATTAATTTCGAAATAAAAGCTGAAAAGGAAAAATCAAAATTTAAACACTACAAATCATGGTTTAATGTGCCCACAAAAAAAATAAGACAAACGAAGTGCTATAATTAAATTGTCAGATTCCCAACATGAGTTTGAATAACTAAACTTTGGGAAATCTCGTTTATTGCCTTGGATCATAACTGTTGATTCCCATCAGATCACACATTATGGTATTTATAGAAACCATTATGGGGCGTAACCTTTATCATTGTTATTCCCCGTATGTAGCAACTAGCAACTTCCTACATTGATTGGTGTCCATTTCGCATCGAGGCTTTTAGCAAATTTGTTTTAATCTTGTTGAGCCTTTCAACTGGCTCTCCAATCTGTCAATTAGGCAGCATCGGACGGAGAATCAGCCTCAGACCCGGCAGCAAACAAAACTCCATGGGGTACTTAAGAGTCAACTAACCGATCGTCTGGCATCATAATTAGCCAAATCTTGCAGCGGTAATGGATAGCGCCAAGTCGCCAACAAGCATTACACTCATCCGCACGAGTTTTTTATTAGCGACCGGATTGTGGAGCCCATCATGCTGTTGCCATTTGTTTTTATTGCTTATCAGCAATTGCTGCCACCGGTCCCCTAGCCACTGCCCCACAGCCTCTGCCCCTTTCCGAGTCCCCAACCATTCTCGAAGCGTAACATTGTCGTCGGTCTGTCATCAGCAACATGCTCGTTGTCTTTGTTGCGGCTTGTGGAACGCGCGATGCGTCAGTTCGTTAGCTGCTCACTGAAACAACCAAGATCCACAGACAAAATCAATACACTGAAATCAAATTCACATAGAATCTAATAAAATAAGTAAATAATAACGGATATCTATTTCCATTCTACAATCTTTTGATTAAAAGAGCACCTATTTCAGATTAAAGATTTTAAATGAAAATATAATTTTTGCCAGTGCACCTCAGCATCAAAACCCCGACTTCGGTTTCAGCTCCAGTCCCCAGCTCTACGTCATGTTTGTATGATTATGCCCGGAAGCACTAATTACCTTATTTACACTTTTATAACTTGGCAGCGCTGCGCATGCGCGGATGGCGCGAATGGATCACAGATCGCGGATCGCAGATCGGCGTAGATCGGAGTCAGAGATCGCTCTGAACAGTTGGTTATGGCTTGTGGAAACTGTTGGCCATACACTCCTCCTTCTAGCACCGATCTAGCGGATGTGGGCCGTTGTCTTAGCCAGTCTTAAAAAAGCAAAAAGAGAGTGAAAATTTGCTAGCAAGGTAGTTGGCTATAAGTTCCGGGCCAGAGCACAAAAAGCAAGCTTTAAAATATATTACGACTTTATGAAAGAATGATTTGGATGTTGTTTTAAATACTATGTCGTTCTAGTCCTGCGGTTGTAGAGCAAACAATCAATTGCCTCGACCACAAAGCCAAAGAGTTTTGGCCAAGTGGTTTCGTTGGCCGCCTCCAGGCACAAGCCACTCACTCGGCCCACTGATAAAGCCGTATTTTTTGGGTGCAGCCAGTTGGGCTGCTACCGATCGGTGGTGATTAAGTCATGAATCAGCTGGCCCGGCTAACTACGACTCTTTTCTGCTATTATTTCTCGATTTTTTTTTTCGGTGGGCGGCTGCCTTCCAGCCAAAGGCAGATATTTTTGGGGCGAGTGATTGTCATGCTATGGAAAAATCAATTTTCCAGCAGGTTTTCCTTCGCTGACTTGGAATGAAGTGTTCATAAATTTGCAGCGAAAGCTGGCAATGAAAATTAACATGTTCAGACGGATCACTGTGGTGCAAGGTGATCAGATAGGGTTTGCCAAATTCCTCTTATTATTAGGAAATTATCCCATAATTTGAATAGTTTTCATTAATTTAAATATGAAGATTTATGAAGCCACTGAAAGGTAATGTATAATCAATATCAATTACCACAGTAAAATCTCACCTGGCCCAAAAGTCAGGTGCGCAATTTCAATCTCGGACACAAGTTGCATTCCTGTGCGTCCCCTGTGGATGCAACAATGGACACAACTTGTTTTTCTTTGCGGTCTGGGCATTTTGGAGATTTTCAATTATTTGCAACGCCTAACAAATGCCAATTTCCAGTTTCGCTTTCGGTTTTCTGATTTCTGTTTGCATAAAAATCTGGCAGAAGGAAGTGCATGCATGCGGTTTTCCTCCTCCCGACCACAATCCTCAAAAGCCAAAATGCAATTTCGGACCTCTCGAAAATCCGTTCTACATTTTTAAGAATACTTTTTATTGTTTGCTCTTTGGAAGGGGTCAACAAGTTAATCACATTGTACGGCCTGGCATAATAGAATTCTTATTTGCTGCTGTTGGTTTTTGCTTTTTTGTTGTTTTTTATTTTCCTTTGGGTTTTGGCCGCGCACGCGTTTGGGCCTTAATAAGACAAGGTATAAGCCAGACAGTTGCGGCTGCTGCTACTTTGGCTGCTGCTGCTGGTGGCACGGAAATTGACGTTTAGAACGATCGAGGGAAACGGCCACAACGGTGGGCCAAAAACCAGCCAGCTGTCTGGCCTTTTTTGGTTTTGGCCAAGAAGTAAGTAAAGTACACTTTAGCCTTTGGCGTTTAAATTGGCAAATTAAGTCATACGCCTGCCTTCCTGCCCGTCCGCTGCACAGCTCTGTAATTTATCTTTATTTATGTTTTTGTTAAGTTTTTTGTGCCTGCACTCGAAGCCGGACATTATTTTGCAATAATTATTGATTTATTGTCTTGTTGGCTTGTCCCATTGGTTACGAGTAAAATCAAAGAGCCGCCAAAAACCATTATCACATGCATGCGAAAACGTCGGAAAAGTTCTCGTTCTCAAGTTCCCAGGCCAGGCCAGGCCAGGTCTAGGTTGCCGGCCGAATCATTAGTAAACGTGGCTAATGATGGGCCGGCCGGCCGGCTAGTTGGTAATTGGAAAGGCACGCACATTAGGGCGTAGTCCATTTTAACGGCTAGAAAGTGAGGCAGTCTACGGATTCAAGGCAATTAACTGGGAAATCAGAGCTGGAATTAAAGGCCTTTCCCTTTCCCATTCCCGGCTACCAGGCGTGTTCGAAGTATTAATAATTCACGCCTTCTAATCGAAGCCCAAAACTCGTGCAGATTTTACATTATAGAGACTGATTTGATAATCGCTGAACCTTAGTCACATTCATTATTTGTAATATATTCTGGATTATTGCCATTTTGCATATCCGATGCCCCACACCTGCTGCTGAGCCAGTTAAGCCAGTTCTCCTCTGGGGTAATGGCCATTTTTTTCCATGTCTCTGCGAGGAAACCCACCGAAAATAAATGAAATTGAAAAATATTCGCAACGCCTTATTATATAAAATGTGCTACACATTTGTTAGGCTGTTGTTCGGTGCCAACAATTTCCATTTCCTAGTCCCATTCGATTCTTTCTTGCTGGTCAATTGCAGTTCACGTTTGTGGCATGAATAAACCCACTTATCTAATTGCGATTCCGGGAACTGGTTTTCCTTGATACATTTTTCTCAACTCATTAGAACTCAATCATAACTGGGGACTAGCAAAAGGCTTGGGCTTGGACCTGGACTTGGACTGAGGAGGACTGGGGACTTGGGCTGGGGACTGGGGACTCTAACTCGTTTGCTATGGCTCCTCCATGCAATAGGCAAATGTAATCGTTGCTACATATTTTTCAGCCGACGCGCGCAATTGTTGCCGTGAGCAATTTTTTATACCTGGCCAACGAGGCCTGGCCAACAACCAGGGGTAACAAAAAAAAATACAGTATAAAGAAAAATAGCAGAGAAAAAAGAGCAAAAACACGCCGGACGTGTTCCATAAACAACACTTTGATTACGACGACGCGGGCGCACAAACGCAAATCGATGTTTTCATATGGAAATTGAATCAAAGTCAAGTCTCGAGCTCCGAGTTTCCAGAATATGGAGCACAGCAGCCACTGGGCAACATGTGTACTGAGATCGGGCCTACAATTGCGGCTAAGCACTGGGAAAAAAGAGGTTGTGTTCCAGAAGACTTATCCAGTTTCTGGATATACTTTGGCTTACAATTTTACATCTAAAAGTACTCTTTAAATATTTCTGCCCGTGTATTCACCGATCAGTTTGAAGTTTGGAGCTCGGAGCCAACCCAATTGGCCTTGATGCGAGCCGAGAGTGGGGACCATGGCGTCAGCGTTTTTTAGCCGGCTTTTGCCGGCCAGTAGCCACAGCCAGTTAGTTGGCGGCCCAAAATGGGGGAGCCACGGATACGAAAAGGGGGCCCCAAGATCGGTTGGCCCCTGGGTTGGTCTTTTGTGGTTTTAGCTATGATTATTAATCAATTCTTTCATATCACTTCGACTGAATTGAATTCTTTTTACGAATCGTTTAAGAGTACGTGAATACAAAGGCTGCTGGCTGCTGTCTGGCAGCCTTTTTTTACTCTAATTAATTCAACAAAAGTCTCTGGGCCGTCTTTTGTTCAGAGTTTTCCGCTTACCACTGCCACTGCCACTGCTGTGAAAGGTAGCATTCATTATTCGGATGTTTATGTTTATTAAATTCCATTTAATTACTCCAGTCCACATACGCACCCAGTGTGTAACGCAATTCGAATCGAACATTAAATGCAAAAAAAGAAAAAGCTGAAAAAAACCAATCATAATAATAATTGTTTATTAATGGAAAATGGCATTTCGATTGGGCTCTGAAAAAGGGCAATCGATTCGAGTGGATTGTGACCTCAATATATAGTCTAAGTGAATGGCCATAGAAATTCTTGTAAATTACTAAAAATATTGCTTTCCGTTTTAAATATACAAAGACCCTGCCTTATTGCTATGCAAATAGGTAAACCTAGGCCATTTCCTGGACAGGAAACACCGAGACACTTACCAAGTTGCCGACCATGTCTGCCAAAGGTGTCGAAATTGACAGATGAGTCTTAAGAACCGGAACTGGTTGTAGCCGAACTGAAATTGCACTGGGCGTGGCTGAATCTATATAGGAAAATAAGATGAAAAAGAATATCGGAGGGACCATGGATGAAACCCAATCCCTGGGCCGAGGCTGCGCGACTTCAATTTAAATTTTAATCGCATGCCTAATAGACAAACCCGGGGTAAATGTCACAATAAAGAGACTAAGAGCCGACTTAAATCATGCCAACATTTACAAAGTACTTTGCAACAGCTCCGGCAGACTCCTCGTATGGGTGTCTGCAAGTCACGGACACGTCGTCAGATATAGCTTTTGCCACAGAGTACGAGTATCTCGAAGATGCGGCTAAGACAAACTTCCGATCACGTTGCAACTCGGCAGCGAAATTGCAAGCGACGTCTTGGCCTGGCCTTTTCGAGCCAAAAAGGGTAGAAACGGGGAGGGAGAGAAGGAAAAAAAGTTAATGGAGGAAAATGCATCAAAATGGTTAATTGGATCTGGAACAGCAAATGACGAACACTTTTAGTGTTTATGGCAGTAGCCAGGGTCCGACCAGGGTTTAGGACCAGATTGAGGGCCCGAACCGGCCAGGAGGAGATTGCGCCCAGATAGCCAGGAGACGGGAGGAGGGACTGGGATGCCGAGAGTATCTAGGAGATACATCCACTCGAGTGGCAAGCGTGTTGTACACGACACGCATTAGCGTGAATGAAGCAGTTCTCGTACTTGCCTCTTTGCCATTTTTTAATCGAATCGAATGCGTTGAGAGCTGTGAGCTGAGAGATGTCGAGACGAGCCTCAAAGCCAGACAAATGTGCGGCAAAATTAATGGCAAACTTTGCAGTAATTTCCATTAAAGTGGGCACAGCTCCAAAATGCACTTGTTGCTTCTGGCCAAGAGCACCCAGTAAGGTAGTAGTCTTTCGAGGCAAAAGTCTTCCGTATTCCTTAGCGGATCTGAAATGGTGAAATGGTAATGGGCCAATATGATGGCCTTCACGAGCTGGCTAATGGCCAGTGTATGATGGCCTTTTACTGTGTCCATTATGGACACGCCTATGGATCTACGAATTCGTTTTTATACTCATCCTGCGAAAAAGATTTCTGCAGTTAATAAACAAGATTGCTTGGCAACAACAACCAAAGTCACCATTAGCAACGGTCGTCCGGTAGAATTTTATTGATTTAATATTAGTTAGGAACTAAAACTCAAGCTTTTAAGATGGATATGGACTGTAATTATTTAAAATATCTAAAATATAAGATAATATTAATGTAAATATTTTCCAGTAAACAACGACTTGGAGAAGCGCATTTCGGATGCCTTCTGTGTCTTCGATCATCATGGCGACAAGTTTATAGATGTTCGTGAAGTGGGAACTGTCCTGAGACTTCTGGGCTGTGTTCCCACCGAACAGGAGGTTAATGAAGTGATCTCGGCCACGGAATCGGAGGAAACCAGTGGCGAAGTCCACCTGACCAAGTTCTTGCCACATGTCTCTCAGTTGCTTATGGAGAGAAAGTAAATAGGTTCTTAAATATTTCTGTTTCTGTTTTAATGAATTTATTTTATAGAATGGAGCCTGCCCCTCCGGAGAAAATTCTGCAGGCTTTCAAGATTCTTGATCCTGAAAATAAAGGCTACTTGACCAAGGAAAGCTTTGGAAAACTTATGATGGAGGAGGGAGAGCCTTTCACCCAAGAGGAAATGGATGAAATGTGGCCAGTGGCCATAGATCCCATTAGTGGCCACATTCCCTATGAGTTCTACTTGAATCAATTAATGGTAATTATAGCAGTCATATTTTTTTGTGAAAGTAGACTAAAATTGGCTTTCCCACTTTTCAGGTGTATCTGTAAAGGAAAACCTAACACCAGGTGCCTGGCCTTTGGAGTGAAAGTATGTTCCAATAAAGTCTCAAAAATACACTCACCAAGGTGGAGTTTTTGGCACTCAGGGCATTTGCTATTCCGACTATTCCACTAAGAGGATCTCCCGGCACTCCCTTTCTTGGCCAAGAACTGCATTAGCCACTCTCACACGAGCGAGTGAGGCTAACTAACCGAGCTAGCCGAATGCGTTTCAAAGTCTGGCCAGTCCCCCCTCTCAGGACACTGGCTTTTGGCTTTGACTTTGGCGGGCTAGGGGAAGAGAGTGGTTCCACTTGGGGCGGAACACTGCAAAGTGGGTTGCGCATCATTAGCACAACTAATGGATGTTCACTTTTCTTCTTCTCCTATGTTCCTGGCCAAGAAAGTCGTGTGCTCGTGTTGCCTTGGTCCAAATTGCAGGCGGTTATGTGCGAGAGAAGCGAGAAATTTAAATAAATTAAAATACCTCTCGAAGTGTATTTGCCTCGTTGGCCGAACTTGTTGGAGAGTCGTGTTCTCGCTTCCGTATTTATTAAATTCTAAATACGCTCTGATGGATGCACTTAACTGCATCTTATGGATTAAAATATTTTATGCCCCTCGTGGATTTCGTGCACGTTCTGGCGCTTTGGCCAATTTGAGTGATTGCATTGCGCGCATTTAAATGGATGCGGCAAGATGGCCCAAACAAGTTCCTCGCTCTACGCTCCATGGTCGGCTAATGGACTTTTAATCTTTACAACTTGTAAAAATTCCGCTTTTTGAATTGCCCGCCGAGTGCTGGAGCGCTGGAGCTGATTGCGCAAATTGTCATGACCAAGAAGAGGGCCTCTCTAACGATTTAAATTTATGCCATTTATGTCAAAAGAACTTTCGGAATAAGATTCCGGCTTGATCCAAAATAGGGTTAACAGTCTTCGTCGGCAAGTCGTCACTCAGTCTGAGGTCGTAAAAAGCTGGAATTGTCAAAGTTCGGCGGAGTCTTCTTGCCGGAGAATCAATTCTGTGGGGGGACTGATTTCGAGACTCGAGGGCTGCCACTGCAACTGATGATGATTTACGCTCGACGGAGCGTAATTAAGATTTATGCCCGAGACGCACTGGCGAAATATGTATATTCATATGCGAAATATGCACCAACCATACCATGGGCTTAATTGTTAGTTATGCGCTTTTGTTTGTGAGACATTAAAACTAATTAAGTAGAAAGAGTACCAATAAGATTTATATGCATCGATGATTGCTTGTTATTACAAGTGTGCTACGCATACAATGTGTATCAGGGGGTGTGTGTGTGTTGCAAATTAAAGCAATTAGTTGCCCTTTACGACAATGGCCAGAAAGTACCAGTACCAAATGCCTTGGGGCCCTAGTCATCGGAATAAAATATGTATTTGCGACCCTCGGGGAGTTTCCTAATGAGTGGGTGGCCACAGGGAGCATATGTTTATGCACCTTGATTGATATCACCCAGAGGATATTTTCACAATTGACATATTATGAATTAATTATCACAATTACCAGGCCACACAACATCAACTCTTCCAAGTTAATCACTAACGTTTCTGTTGCAAAACTCGATGTATTCTTTAGGTAGGTCGTGTGCTTTTTTGGTGGCACTACCCAGCTTGTCATTGGATCCACTTCATTGCATATTTCTGTTTTCATTTTCCAGCTGCACTTGCCTCAAACTTTCAATCAACTTTCTGTGGCAGCTACTTGTTTTGATGGCTGCTGCCTTAAATTAATGCCAAGCCTCTGGTTTCGTTGCTGTTTGTGTTGTGCCCCAGAGAACCCAGAGCAACATGGCAACATGCAACTCCGAATTGCCATTTCGGTGGCAGAATCTGGGTTTAGTGCCCCATACCCGTACATACTCGAAACGAAAGCGCAAGCTACCACTCCACTTGTAATTTTTGATTTCGAGTGCCATTCCCGCCCTGCCACTAATTGAATTTAAGTCATGAAATATAATTTGGATTTTTGCATGTTGCATGCTGCGTAGCATCACGACGGAAAAAATGGAAAGTCAAAGTCGCAGACAGTAAAAGAATCAAGGTGAGGCATGCAGCGAACTGGCAGCCAGGGGTATGTAGCACAGACAAAAAAAATAAGTATGTATGTATAAAAAAGAGCGTGGCCACTCGCCTTTATTGTCCGATGTTGTTGCTGGTGTTTCTGCTCCAGGAGCCAGCCGTCGACAGCGTCATCATACGACGTCGTCGCTGCCATGTACAACACCCAAAGGTATCAGCAGACAAAATGCTAAAAATGTATTTACCACAAAGGCGACGCGACGAGTTTCGCTCATTGCTGTTGCTCCTGATGTTGCTGCTGACGCTGCTGCATGCTGCATGCTGGTGCTGTTGCTGCTGCGGCTTTTGCTGCCCTTAATGGATCTGCAGCACTTTGAGTGATTTATTTCACACGTTGATGAAATGGACAGCAATGGGCCGCATTTTGACGTTTATTGCAGCAGTGGCAAGGGCTCCACCAACAGCAACAAAGGCACCAGCACTGGCACCAGCAACAGCAACAACATGGCCCACGGCATGTGTTCTGCGCATGCGCGCAGCCCTTTTAACAACAGCAACTAAAGCGCAGACGACCAAGTTGTAAAAAGGCAAGCATTCAGGCCAGGCCTAAACACCCTTTGGCCGAAAAGGAAACGGAATAAAATGCAAACACTTTAAAGCATGCAAAATTATATTTAATTAATAGGAATAATAAAGTTTATACGCGAATGGTTGTAATTGGATGAAAGTTGCTTGTGATATTTAATAAGGATTTTATGGAGGGTCTTAAAGTTGAACTAATTAATGGCAATTAAAGACTAAGCCTAATATATTCCAAATCTAGTCTTTGTAGATTAAATAAAACCTATAAGCCTTCTAATCCTTCCAAGAAGAGCATTCATTAGCCGTTTAACTTGGTTAACTTTTCCCATTATTCTTCCGCTTTAATATTTTCCCTTTTACCTCATTCTTAACGTTTTTATTTTTATTTTTTTTGCAAGTGCATGGCGACGTGCAGGCCAGGCCAGGTCTTTTGGTAATAGCCCGCAGACCGTGCGCACTTTAATGAGGCGCGCTCCTCATTTGGACGCCACGCATTTTGTAGTTTTCTGCCCAACGGAAACCAAGAGGGGCTAGGGAACTATCAGCAATTAAAACCTTTAATTGCAACTTAATTAGTTAAAGGCCTGCACTCTGAGCTCTCTTTTCGTGAATGCAACATTTTTCAAAATGCCCAAGTGTTGACCCAACTCACTCCCAACTCACGGAAAAGCCATTGAGTGAAGCTGTGACAAAGGCACCCTCGAGAAAAGTCAATTTAACACATTCACAACGCCTCTTAAAATGTTGATATTTTAATTAGTTACGCTCTAAAGGATTTTCCACAGCCAAGTCAAGGCTTCACCCACTCCCAAAAAATGGGAGAGAAGGAAAAATCAGGCCTAGGCTGGCTCATAGCCTGGTTCATCAGCTAACCTGGCCCGAATGACGGCAAAGAGCCAATGCAGCTGGAGAAAAATAAAGTGCCAAAGGGCACACATGGCACCGAGTGTCTTGGCTTTTGTGGCTTTTGTTTTAAGCCATAAACAGGCTGTCGGTGTAAGTTTTCACAAAAGTGGTGAGAATATTCAGGGGTTTTAGTTTCCAACAGGACATTATTTCCAAACACGAAAAGGGATTGGCTTCTATTGATTTTTAATCTCTTTATTTAGTTTTTAAAAGAATAAAGTCTCTCATGAAACCCCTTTTAATCTACGCTCATGGCCTTAGTACATATGCCAACCTACAGAGCTTGGATTTTCCTCATGGGTTTTTATTTTGGTTTTATGACAGCGCGCCCAACTGTGGCAATAAGTTCAAATGCCAGCCGAGAGACCCGGCGACTAAATGCACGGCTTAATGTGCCACAGCCTGCCAGTCAGACAGAAAGGCTGAGAGCCTGGCCCAAGCCGTGGCCCAAGCCCAGACCCAATCTCAAGAGTCAAGCTCAGGCGGACAAAAGGTTCCTTTGGCTTCCAGTGCCAAAATAAAAAGTGGGTGTACCGGCACCAAATGCCATTGCCAACTTTTTTTTTTCTTGACTTTTTTTTTAGTCTTCTCTTAACGCCAACGCACCAAACACTGACACTGGCTGCTCGTGAGGATCGGGATCTCGGATCTTTCCTCTGCTCTCTTCTAGTGCTGATTTCTACTAATTTGATTAAACTGATTGAGTTTAATAAGGCAAGAGGAAAGCATGAACAAAAATAAAAAGGCAAACCTTCCTCTCGTCGTCGTCGACAACAAATGTTGCCTAATTCAAGTGCCGCATTTATTTTGTAAACATTTCACATGGCACTCGACCGACTCTCTATAGGTTCTATATATTCCTCTATAGCCCCCACCAGCGGCACGACTTGTTGTGATACAAAATATGCCGGTTGAGCAGTGATAGCACTTGAGAATATTTGCCCACACAAAAGACATCTCCATCCCCGACACGTCCCGATCTCGATCCCATTCCCAGTTCCCAATTCCAACCCAGTACCCAGTACCCGGACCTGGAACAACCCAATCAATGGCTACAGTGTTCCCTGGCCCTGTGGCCTGGCCCGATGTGCAATGTGCGTTTTGTGTGCACTTATGCGATCATTTGTTAAGTGTCATCGGGCCGGCATATGGGCATGAAAACAACTCGAGAACAGCCACAACAACATCAACAAACTGGGGTGCTGTCCCTAGAATTTGTCCCTAGAATCGCAATATCCTGATGCCCTTAGTTTGTTTTCAAAATAAACTGGGATGTGGTGCTGAAATTTGAGCTTAAATGGGGGATACAAGTCCAAGCTTATCCCTAAAACGTAACGAACAGTCTTAGTTATAGATAATCTTGTGTTTATTTTATAAAGATATTAACATTAAATTTCAAAGATAATAATCTTTAAAATAAATTCCTTCTCAAGTGTTTGATGACTTTTTCAATATCTTCAGCATATATAGCCGTTCTATAAAGGGTATAGGGGTATAGTGCTACAAAGTGCAGCTCGTAAACAAGCGAAATGTTGTTGTTACCGCTTGTTGTTGCTGCTGCTGTTGCCACTCGTCTGGTTGTTGGTGTTGCTGGTGTCGTCGGTGTTGCTGTTGTCCATGGTCATGGTAAATTTATGCACAATTTTTCGCGCTTTCAAAAAATATTTGCATCATTAATCGTTGCAAACTCTCCGGCATGGCGGCATCGTATTGTGCCGGTTCCTGGTTCCTGTCCCGCTCCTCCCTCGATCCTCTCTCTTCGCCGATCCGATCCTGTTGTTTAGTTTGAGGCGTTGTCTGTGCCTAAAACTTGGCAACATCAACATCATCAAGCCCGCATCGGCATGCGGGCCGTCGTTACAGCGTTGTCGAAATGTTTTGTCAAGTTCTCGCCGCTCAACAACAATGTGGCATTTGCCCTCTGTGGGTTGGAGTTGCCACAAAAAAAGTACAAAAAATAAAATAAAGAACCTACAAGAGAAAAGAATAGAAAAAAGAGTATAAGAGGGGAAACCTATTTGCTCCTTAACCACAATGGAAAGTTTGCCGCGCTCCCAGACCCTGTCGGTAATAAACTTGAAAACTTGAAAATCATAACACCGCCGAGCGCTTTTTGCAACCGCAAAAGTCGTAAGTCAAGCACCGGCATAAGCACCACCACCACACCGCCACCCAGAATCCATGGGGCACCGCCAAGCCACCCACTATTTGCTTGTTCCACAGCTGTTCCCCCCCGGCGCACACATAAACTCAAATAGAACAACTTTGGCCAACAGCGGAGTGAACTTCCAGCTGCAGCATGAGCAGCAAAAACAAAGGAAACCCAATGAAATTATCAAATGTTTAATAGACTCAACGAGCAGAGGTTGCAGCTAAAACTTCCCTTCTTCCCCAACATCCTGAGGATGGAATGATGATGGATGGAGCTCCTGCCACCCGAATGCTAAAGCCAATCCTGTGGACTTTTGCTAAGAAAATGGAGTTGGCTTTATGTGTTTCTGGCAAAGTTTGTGTTTGGCCAACAGTCGGTGGAGTTACGCACCTTCGAAGCCAAAAAATATGATGATCAACAAGTGCCACTGGGAGCCATGTGATGTTTTTCAATAAAAACGGAAGTATATTTTCTTTAAAGGCAAGAGTTCCCAATATTCTATTAAAAATGTGTTCAAGTCTTTAAGACTCACACCTTAACCACCTCCACTAATTTCTGCTTTTGGGCTCTCACAATTTTGGCTTTTCGAATCGTATGATTATGGCCTATTATTAAACCATCGATGAAAAATCCCTCGCTCCGGCAGAACATTTCCTGTGCGAGGCGAGGAGACGCACAATGAACTCATAAATTGACGCACCCTCCAAAAGCGACAACATAATCGGCCACGCCGAAGGCGATACGATGCACCTCCAACTCCAACAGTGCCGGCAACAATCTTCCAATGGTGCCTCCAATCCGGCAATGCGGCAATGCAACGTTGCAACGACAAGACGACAAAGGCGATCCCAGGCGCACTTGTAAATGGCATGTTGCAACATGGCTAAATATGCGCCACACACAAGCACACAAGGCGGCACTAACGGGCCAGCAGCAACAGCAACAGCAACATCGGCAACAACAGCAACTCCTACGCAACAGCGACATTGCTGCCTGCCTCTATTTAGCTGCGGCGGAGCCTTGACAATGATCGTCATTAATTGAGAGGCTGAGACCCGATGCTTCGGCAAAGCCATCACCAGCACTGAGAGAAATCTTGTGAGTTACTATAAAGAACACAAATCTATAGAACTTATTTCTTTTAAGTTTTTTTTTGGAAGTGGAAGTATTGAGTTTCCAAGCGAATTATGAAAAGGTGGGCTTGGTGATGCACAGGCTACACAAATAGTTGCAATTCAACAGGGTTTTGGCTTTCTAAATGCGTTAATTCCGCCATGTGAGCAAAGGTTGACCTTTAACCCAGAAAGTAATACTCTCAGGAAAAATCTACGCAACTATCTAGCCAGATTTATCTTTGGCGACACATTTGCAACATGCGTTGAAACTTAAGCTCAGCAAGTAGTTGCCCATAAATATCTAATGATGTGGGTAGAGTTTCTCCTTTGGCTTTTGGCCAAAAGGAGGTTTCAAGTTCTGATCAAGAGACCACAGACCCCAGAGATATCACATACTTAATGCGCCTTGTAAATCCCATTTAGGCCATCGAATATCAAGTGTTTTCGGGGGCCCGACATTCCAGCGATTCCCATCAATCTGCTCACTGATCCAGAGCATATATGCTCCAGAGAATATGCGAAGGCTCAATTTTAGTCCGGGATTTGACCTCAATGCGAGCGGGTAACAAAGCCTAAATGATGACAGCTACCGATAGCTCCTCCGCTCTTCTTGGCCAAATTACAAAAGGGCCAAAAGGCACAGCGCGAATATGAAATTGCAGCAACAGCCACAGAAGAAGCTGGAAATGGCCGCGAAATTCTTTGCATGCCGCGTAATTTGTTGGTAGCCGGCTTCTCTGGCCACACGAAAAAGAAATCACAATCTCATTATGGCATACACCTTTTGGCCAAAAAAGAACCGGGCAACGGCAGGCCGTCATACATAATTATAAAGAGCCCTTAAGTACTTGTTAACAAGTTCGATATCTCTGCGATTTACATGATGTTCTCCGGTTCTCTGGTTGTCTGGTTGTCTTCTTTGGATTCACCAAGAAGCCGGCAAAAGAAAGTGCAAAGGAAGGCCCTCAAAAGTGGCCCCCAAACGGCACATTTGCGATTGGTTGAGGAAGATAAACCCTTTTGCGGTATTGCCAAAAATCACTGGCCGAACAAATTGAATGGTTATGCTTTATGGCTTATGGAAACCGGCAGCTGATTCCCTCATTGCGATTTGTGGGCCATAAACGACCAAGGCAGCCGTGTATCCAACCATCCCTAATTAAAGCCAAAGTTCTTCCAGAAATTTTATTGTGATAAGCCAACCCGTTAAGAGTCTCTCCGGTCAAAAGGCAGACAGACAGACAGTCGGCCATTAGCAGCGATTGGTATTCAAAATCCGACCAAAACTCCGACTCCCATTCCGTTGTCGATGTGCCTAACCATTAGCAATTAATTAAAAAATTAGAATATATTACGAGAGCGATGGATAGACGAACGAATTCCGATTGGGCAGAGATGTGGCTTATCGACTGTCGCATCTCTATTGACATCCAAACGAATTAAATAAATTGAAAATGGCCTGAAATATGTGTGCCTTGGACGAATTTGAATGAAAATTTGTATCTCTCGCTGGCCCTCTTCAACTTCAGAAGTAGAGATTCCCTACTATTCATATACTGTATATATGTGGATGTATAAGCCCGAACTAAGATCCAAGGCAGCTGAGGCAAACGTTGCATATTTACGAGCTATTTATGCATATTAAAAAATTCCCCAGACCTTTGTGGGAAGAGAGGAAAAATCAAATCAAAACTAGATAACAGTAGCTGGCTGGCATCCCTTGCCCCATGCCCCATGCCACTACCTGATGCACTCAGAATGCATGTTTTTTATTTTTTAATAAAAAAAGTCAAAAGAACCCTAAGGAACTCGGGGTTAGTCACAGTTCTAAGCTGGAGAATGCTATTGGGTTACTTCTTCCCATACTCCTGTGATGCGATGCATTTGCTGATAAAGATTTGTCTGTTTTGATTTTTATGATGCCACAAAGGTTGCCTTTTGAGTGCCACAAATTGAAAGTGCCCCGGCCGTTCTCCGTTGGTCATTGCCCGAGGCTATTTGTGTTGCACTTGGAGTGTGCAAATAAAAATCACATTTAATTTATTGCAAATGCCATTAAAATATGATCATCAATATGAAAACTGTTTTAAAAAAGTGGTAGAAAGCCATTCAACTCGTGAGGCATTCAAAAAATCATAAATGTTTATTGGTAATAATGGTGATTAAGCTTGGGCGACCAATTGCTCGCCGTTTTAACTTGGCCAGCAAATAGCTGAGGTGGCCAACTTATTGCGGTGGCTTGGATTAATATTTTCGCATTGACAGCCCTTTCAACAGCAATTGCAGCAGGTCGGAAATAACACATTCGAATTATTTTTGGATTCCACAGAGAGAATGGCGTGTCCAGCGATGAAAACCGCATGGGAAATTGCCATTCGGAATTCCGGCCCGGCCCAGCTTGGCCTTAACACAAACACACTAACTACTACCATCGAAATACATATGCGATTCGGTGTAGAGGTCTAACACAGTTATCAAGTTGTCAAGAGGGCCTAAAGCAACTGCCATTATTGGCATATGTTGTTTGCGCTGCGAGTCCAGAGCCCAAAGCCCAATACCTAAAACCCAAAACAACAATTGCATGCCGCAGATGGATGAGCCAGAGGGAGCACTGTTTAGTGGTGGGGGAAGTGTGGTGTTAAGGGAGGCGTGGTTCCGCCCCAAAATGAATGCCTGGCTTTGGCACGTTGCACATTGCACATCGCACATCGGTCGGTGCATTGGTTATTAGATGGAAGCCGCAGCGCATTATCACAAACTATGTCATAACCTCAATGCATCAATTACATTGCTAAGCCAACAAATTAGATGCCTTCATTATGGCATCTGCTTTTGGAGAGATGACTGTGGAAAGAGCTGCAACTGCAACAGCAACTGCCACTGGCAACATAACAGCCAGGGCAACATAAAAAATGAGTTGCAATCGGAATTTAGCGCATAATCAATGGCAGAACGGCAAGAATAGAAATCTCTATTGGCCATGGGCGAGGCCAAGGCGAGTCTTTCGCATTTCGGATCGCGATAAGCGCCTAAAACAAATGTCATACTTGCTGGCAAAGCCAATGCTGCAACTATGTAGCTGGAGTAGCAACAGCAACAGCAACAGCAAGAGTAAAGACAACACGGTAGCAACATGTGTTGCAAGCAGCTCTCCGCAAACTACCGCACTTCTTGTCCGACTAATATGATACGAGGCTAGACCCCATTGCCAATCTCATCCCCATTCTTACAGTGACAAAAAAAATTTAAATAATATTTAAAATATTTTAGATCAAGTCTCTAGCTTTAGAGACACCATAGCTATACCAAGATTTAAAAAAATATATTTTTAAAATTAACATAAAATATTTTCTTTTAGTGCCTTCATATTCTCATCATCATCATCATCACTGCCTTTGTCGTTGTCTGGCGACTTTCGCTTCATAATTGATATTTTTGTTTCGTGTTTTCGGGAGGGAACATGTGCAACTGCAGTGCAAGCAAACAACCAGCAACCAGCAACTAGCATCTGGCAACTGGCAACCGGCAACCAGCAACATGTTGCCCATGCCGATAACAACGGCCAGCTCGTGTCGGGTCCATGGCCAAATCCAAAGTCAAAACCAAAACCAAAACCCAACCCACATGCAACTCCTCTCCCCCAAAAGCCAGCCTCTCCGCCCCTCCTGACTGAATGAATTCCATTTTTGCGTGGTTGTGAGATTTGAATTTATAACTTGGCCAGAACACAGGTCCACAGCGACTTTAAGGCAAGTATCTATGACTGTGACGTTTGCTATTGCATTATCTTTGATTTAAAACCAATTCATCAACCCGCTGACTGTAGCGATGACTTTGTTTCTGGTTGGAACTCCATGGAGGAATGGAGTACTCCTTCTCATCTCCCTCCTCCCAAGACGATGACGATGACGATGGCTCTGTGACTATGACTGTGACTATGATTCCTACTTGGAGCTTTGGGTGGGTTGCACTAATTGATTTTCGTTGGCAGTGCCGGCTTATGAGTAATGGATGCCGAACTGCACATCTAAATAGATGCCCTGGAGCTGGTTCGGCTTTGGCATCTACTTGGCAACGAGGACGAGGATGGCAATGCTAATGATCATAAATCAAGGTCTGAATTAAAGACAAAGCGATTGGGAGTGGGCCCGACCTGTTCCAGATAAGCGGGAAGCAGGAAACATTAGAAATCTAATGATTCGCCCCAGCTGCCATTCCTGAAAAGTATCGCCAGGAAGATATTGTGATTAAATGGAACGGTTATGCCATTTATTATGTCTGAAGAGGCTTAATAAGCCTAACTGGACTGCTGCATCTTGGCATCCTTTTAGTTTTAAGGAAGTCTTTGAAGAAGGTAAGAGTTGTGTGACTTCGTCTCTGGATAAGCTTTTGAATAACCCCGATTGTAGACTATTTTGGGTTTGGCTGTCTATTTTCTGTTTTCTATTTACCGGCGAGGGCCACCTTATCGAGGCAACAAGTAAATCCCTTAAATGGCTTTGGAGCCCAAAGTTGTCCAACGGTTGAGGCTTAATCCCTCGAAAAACAAACTGCTGCACCCGAAACCAAAATCCAATTTGGGCCAGGAGTGGTGCACTCCGGATTTGAGTCAACCATTTGACCCACAGACACAGAGGCAGAGGCAGTGGCAGGCACTCAAATCTATAGCTTTGACTAGAGTCTCTGGACTGTGCGACTCGACGATTTCCCTTTCGATTTCAACAGTAATCAAAACTGTCCACTTTGTGTCATGTCACACGCGACAACGGCAGCAAAGGCAATAGCAGCAGCAACAGCAACAGCAACAGCAACATCAACGGCAACAACCACGTCAATTGCAGATACTTCACATAAACAAAAGCAAGGCAGCAGGCACTACAACTGTCCAAATGTCCAACAGTCCCAGCTGTCCAACTGTCAGATACAGATACACACACTCACAAGAGTCACACTCTGGCACATACGCACACACCAAGTCATTCAATCAACTTCAGAGGCCGATGCCCAAGTTGGGGCAACAATTCCAACTGGATAGCTATAGCCACAGATATATAGAAGCATACGGATAGGATAGGAACGACAGTGCGTTCAATTGTACAAACGGCTTGTGGCGGATTATGATTTTGTGCTGTGCTGTGCTGCTCCCTCCATAGCGAAAGCCCCGCGTATCTTACAGATACTTAAGGCTTACCCACAGTGCCAGGCATGTCTAATTGCGCGCACATGTCCGGCCAGACGACACGCCCCTTGGGTGTCGCCTCCCAATCACAAAAAAACATAAAAAAGATACAGAAACAGGCACAATGAGTGAATTGTGTGATCTGAGCCCATTGTTTTGATTTAGCGATGAATGTAAGATACTTTTTCCAGAGACACACAGATGGTGAAAATAATAGAATTATACTTTAATTGTAAATAATATCGAATAGGGTGAATGGGTTCTAAAGGCTGACTCTTTAAAAGAAGGCACTTTAGACTCCACCTATTTATAACCCATTACGACACCTTATCATAAAAAGCTTTTGAATATCTTCTTGGGTCGTAAAAAGTATTATTGCCCTTTTGTTAAAAGGCTGCGGGGGAATATCCAACTTTTTGGCATGCAAAGAGGCGCCTCATCGGCAGTCGCTGCGACGCCAGGGTCTGAGGATCGCACTGATAAGGAGGGGGCTTATGGAAGCCCCATACCGATCCTGCCCAGTGCCTGCAATAATTACGCATGCAGGTGGCGCACTTCATTGAATAATGCGAGTGCATAAATTAATTAAATTACGTTATAAACTTGGAACGCCGAACGCCACAGCCGAACGCTGCCTCACGCATTTGTCGCATAATTACGGGGCGCGAATTGCAAAGGCAACCAAATCCAGAGGCTCCTGATACTGCCACAGTCTGCCACACTGGCACTGCCACTGCCTCAATCTCCTGGTGCCACCTCGCCCTTGCCCGCTCTGGGCTTCACCTGCCAAGTTGTTGCTTTGATTGGAAATCGTTGTTTGGTTTTAATTTTTGTCGCACGGCCACCCAGCAAGTGGCCAACGAAAAAGAGCCAGCCTGCTGGTCAGAGCCATGGCCAAATGATTTGCATAGCCAAGGCCTCTTGCCCCACAGGCAGAGAGCTTCGGCAGGAGCAGGCCTACACTGGCAAAAAATATTAGGCAGGCTTTTTTTTTACAAAGATTATTAGATAGGGCTATAAAGACACAAAAGTAAGGGGCACAATTTAAGAGAAATGTCATGTCCTTCAAAATGTTAAACTTTCCTTCCTTTGATTCGAAAATTTTCTTTCAGTTTTCGGCCTGCTCTACTGCCTTTGCTTTGTGCTGGTCTTTCGCTTTTTGGGCCACATCGGAGGAACAGGAACATGTCGTCCAATTACTCGTTTATTCAATGGCGTTTGCATTAAGTGGACGCGTTAATTACGCCACCGTGCGACGCGATGCCGCGAAAAGCGAAAAACGCCGCGAAGTGCGAAGGGGCATGAGGCGGGCGGAGGCCGAAGTGGCGAGGTGCAGGCGAAAATGTTAATTAAGTGATATTTTCGGCACTCGTTCCGCGACCCATCCTGGCCCGTCCCGTACCATACCGGCCAGACATCCCAGCCATCCGGCAGCTATCCGGCATCCCAATTGGGCTCGGTCGTGGTCTCCTCCTTTTGGCGGGCACTGTAATTAAGTTGTACTACGAACTACGGAGTTTGGACTTTTGGCTTTGTCTTTTGTGCGTGGCCACTGGGTGAAGTGGTAACTTTTTGGCCAGCAAGTCCTTTTGTTTGGCGCCTCAACTTTCTTCGCACCACTATCCAAGAAAGTGGTACCTCAAACGCCCAAACTCAAGGTCACGGCAAAACTTGTTGAAATTGTCTAGAAAGTTTCGAGTTACTCTCTGTTTGGGGTACACGGTAAAAAATTACTTTGCTAGAGGAAAACGCTGCTTTGCACATTCCTCACGAAAGTATTTAATTCAACATTCCGCATATCTAAACATCTGACTGAATAATCTGCAAAAGATGCGGCATGCATTAGCCTAACTAGCCAACTTTAGGGGCATCATTAATGTGCATTTGTTGGCTTAGATGTTGCGCCAAGATAACCAGCCACGCATGGGAATCTCCGCCAACAAGTGCTGGCCAAAAACATTAGAGACCCGGAGAGACCAGGCCATCCAGCCAACCCTTTGTGCTTCTTAAAAAAGCAAACAAATAAAAATGATTTATAACGCAATGCGTTGAGGTTGCAGCGCCGCCAAAAGCGCCAAGTGCCAGAAAGCGGCCCTCGAGGCGAATGGACATCGGATCCCCGGATCCCCCATATGCCCCACAGCACCCCGGGTTCTTGTTCTGGTTCTCAGTCTCGGTTTCTCGTTCTGGGACTATCTTTCTCCCCCGGCCAGCGGTGCGCAAGCTAAAAGTCTATGTTAACTTTGATAAATCGCTGCACTACTAAAATGCGATAAGCGTGCGAGCGCGACCGTCGCATCGCGCTGATGAGGAGTCCCAAAGCCCCATGCCCCCTGTACATGCCCCAGCCATTGCCTCCGACTCTGGTCCTATTGCTTTCCCTGCCCCCTTTGTCGAAAATAGCAACCAACTAAGGCAACAGGCTCGGAAGTTGGGGTCCACTACATCAGTGATGCCAAGGAGGTAATGAATAGGGCTTAAATATTTTTGAAAATATTAAAAAATATTATTATTCACTTTAACTGACAACTATTATATTAAATAATCATATTTTATTAACTTTACTTTTTAATTTAACTAAACAACACTTTCAATAAATAATTTTCAATAAAAAAGACCCCTTTTACTAATTTTGTAGCCAACTTGGCATCGTTGGCCCAGAGGAGACCCTGTCCAGGGGGCGATGGCGATGCGATGGGGTTGGCGATTGGACGGCGATGGGATGGCGATGGCGATGGGACGGTGGCTACTGTGAAAGGGACGATGGCCAGTTGATCGGACGTTGTAAACGCATGCGCTGATTGCAGTGCGATATGATGGCAGCGACTTGGACGACTGCTCGGACTGGAACTGGGCACTGGTACTTATGTATGTACTCCGCTAGTGTCCAGCAAGTACTTGCCACAATGATATCTGCATGTCTATCTTAGATGGGCACACACACTAGCATTGGGGGACACACGCACAGTTGCAAGAGGCGTTGAGTGGTGTACGCCTGCGTGGCCTTCCTCGGCGGCTACCGCTTTCTTGGAGGCCAGGTCTGGTTTGTGTTTGGCCCGGCCCGGCCCGCTCTGGTCCATTCCGGTCCCGCCAATACCCCTTTTGGGCCAATGTGCCATTGCGTGTTGTGGCAAGTCAAGTGCAGCAAGAGCCCGCCACACTCTCGAGTGTATATGGGTACGAGGGGCAACACTTTAGCGACAAACATTGGCGGTAACCCAACAAGCTTTTTGGCTTAAATAAAAGTTTACTAAACAAGTGTCTTCCAAATTATAATATTATTATTTATTTCAAAGGAAGGTTTTGTGAAAAAATTTAATATTTACAATAAGAATAAGAATATAGTCAATACAATCTATGTTGACTGGGTTAATACCCTGCTCTCCTTCTTGCCCCTAGGCTGGCGCATACTCTTCCCCCTGCACCACTCCTCCTCGCCGCAATTCCTGGCAAGATACGTTCGCTTATCTAGCGCCTTGAACTTGTAATGTTGGTTATTTTGTGCAAATATTGCGTTAATTAAAATATTTTAGTTGCGCCTCGTTGATAATGGTCGTTGTTGATGGTTTCTTTAGTTGGAGTAGTAGTTGTAGCCGTTTCCCTTGGGGCATCCTCCGGAGTTGATGATGGTGCTGGCCGTGTGGTGTGGTTGCTGGTGTCGCCAGGCTCTTGCCGCCGACACCTTTTCCCGCCTAATGTGCCACAGAGTGCCGCCTGCAGCTGACTGCTGGGAGTTGGCCAATGGCAAGTGGATTGCGTTTTAGCCCCGACGAGTTGGCTGGCAGCAAGTTGGCAGCACAGAAAGTTGGCATCTTCCGCCGGATGATTAGATAACCGAATGCGATCCCAGCGAGGAGTCAAAGTCAGGGCGCAAATGGCATCTGGAAGTGATGGAGGCCCAGCACGTATGAGCGTCAAATATTTGCATTAAGATGCCAGATAGCAAGTGTTGCGTTTGCTTTGCGTTTTCGCATTTGGCCGCTAAACATTTATAATTACTTAACGCATCTTATCGGCCTGGCCATGAGCAACTCAAAAGCGCGAATGAAATAACTTTGATAAAATAAACTGCACTTCAAAGTATCCGTCGATGGCTCGTTCGATGGCTTGTCCGGTTGCCTGTCTTTCCGTTTGTCCAGGGCCAGGGCTTGAAACTTGGACAGCAGACACGCCCGGGGCCAAGTCAACGAACCCAAATGGAGCGTAACTATGTATATTCAAAGTGCCATTGAGGAGAAACCTCACACAAGACTTACATGGCCAGCTCCTAGGACCATTTCGTGCAAAAGTTCAAGGCGAGGGTGGCTCGAAAACATTTCAATAGGTAATAGTATCTATCCAGATATATATGTTTATCCAAATCCATTGTCCTGCCCTCGATCCATTCAAGAAGTACATTTCGAATTGCACCCACGCATTTGTTGTAACAAATTTGTAGCGCGTTCTTGGTAGCACGTGACTCTGCAGCCGACCCGAAAAAAGACCCCAACAGCCAAAGGAATCGAATTCGGCCAAAACCCATGGCAACGAGTGCATATCCCCATCTAAACGCCATCCTCAAGCGGAAGTGTGAGTGCATTTGGATGGCCAGGGCCAGCCCCCGTTCCCCCAATCTCATTCCGGATTGTCCATCCCGGACCGTGGAGTCCAGTGGATGGCTCGCTCAGTCAGTGTGCGGAGCGAAAGTAATTGATTTCCTTTATAGTTGAGACAGTTTCGAACTGAAATGGCTGCAGCGGCAACAACGTTGCTAACGTCATTGCCACATAACCTTTTTTCCCTTTTAGACAGCGGGGCACTCAGAGAAACCATTAGACCTCAGAGAAGAATTCGAGTACTATTCTTTAATCCCTAAAAATCTACACATTTTCAGTGTAAGCTATTTCCAAATTTATTCCCTGTTTCCCTCAGTGCTTTACACTGCTCACATACTTGAGCTTCCTGTCTGCCCCATCGCCTTTGGCTGGCCCTGTTTGCCGCACGTGTAAATGCTCCAAACATGTTGCGGTTTCTGGGTGAACCTAACACTTTTTCGGTGTTTTATTGCCAGAGCCGTGAGATGTTTTAAATAAAGATTTTTTATTGTCAATGTGGGGTATAGTGTTGCGGCTTTTAGCTTTATATCACCCGATTCCAACCGAACGACCGTATTAGCTCCTGCAGCCGGCTCTGCTCCCTTTCGGAATCTCTGGAAAAAGCGGCATTCACTTTAAAGTGTTTCTTGTGTGTGGGGTTCGGTGTGGAAAATTCGGAAAATGTCAAAGGGGAGAAGCCCCTTTCAGCACGAAAGGTGCAGGAAACGTTTAGACCGCTCGACGCCAAATTAACATTTCAAGGAGGAGGTGGAGATGCCCCAGTAGAAGCCCCAGTCGGTATCAAATATTCCAAAGGCTGGTAAATAGTTAAATATTTTACGGTGGCTTTACAGGGGAAAAAAGTGAATGTTTGAAGAGTCTTGAAAAATAAACTGTCTGCCGAACCTTTTCTCTTTTTCGTGATAAACTCCCTTTTTTCAAATAATTATATCTATTTATATAAAAACCAGCTTTTCACTCGAGGCGCGATAGGCGCCGATTCGGACTCTAGGCGTTTCTAAAGCCAGCAATCAATCTAAACAGAAATTTAAAATACAATTTTATGTAAATCGACTGGGACGGCGCATGCCAAAATATGTTTGGAGGTTTTGCTAGTGTGACTTTTGATAATGTTTAACATTAATCGAACTGCTTATAAATTTGATAGATATCGTTTTGAAAATTGATTAATGAGCAGCACCAGGCACCGGCACCGATAATGCGTTTAGCGGACAGAAAGCGTTGAAGAGCCCCCACTCCGAAAATAGTTTCGGTGAAACCCCAGCGTCGAGCTGGGCCATTAATGAGACCAATTTGGTTTTGGAACCAACAAGCTCCAAAGTCTACTTCGTATATGTATAAACCATCTATAAATGCAAACAAACCGCCGACAAAAATGATTTATTAGATGCTGCACTTGACACCACCAGGGGAGAATCACTAGATGCGAGTAGAGGAGTTTCATATGTTCCTCATAATGCTGCTGCTGCTGCTGTTGACGCTGATGTAGATGATGCTGATGACGTTGATGATGAGCAGGCGGCAGCAGGCAGGAGGCAGTGATTCGATTTGCCTGGATGCAACACCAACACCAACCATATGTGGCAGGGCCAACATTTATATGCAACATGCGGCCCAGCAACGTGTGTTTTCCAAGCTGTTGATGAATGCCAATGCGATTGCTGTTACTGTTGCTGCTGCTACAAAAGTGGCAAGTACCAGTGCGCCCCCTCGTAGGCGTGGCAAGCAGCACTCAACAGTGCGACCTGACTCCCACTTGAATTTGCATTACAAAGGCAACACAAATTGCGCGCTGCTCTTTGTGCCTGGGACGCAGCTCCTTGCAAGGTCTAGGCAGATCCTACCCATCCTCCTGGGCAGGAGAGGTGCAATCGATGAGTTCTGGACGCTGCTAAGAGAATAATAAACTCCTTTAGAAGTTGGTAGTAAAGGTTTTTAGTCTCGAAATAAATATAGTCTTAACAAAACTCTTTTAGCCACCCTCTGAAAGCCAGGTTTGTTTGTGAGGCCGTAATTGAATATTGAAATGCATTTTTCATCAGGCAAGTGAGTTAAAACGAGGCACGTGAGAGGGGATGGAGGGGGAGACGTAAAAAGCCAACATAAAAAGGGCCTAGAAAAATTGCGTATAATGAAAATTCAATTAAAGTTTATTACCTTTGGCCTGCCTTGCTTAACCCCCTTTGGCTTTCACAAGTTTAGCAGCCAAGGGATTTGTGGTCTATTTGTTGCATTAATTCTAAAGCAGCTGTTTTCTCAAGTTCCTGCCAAGGCAACAGCAACACCATCAGCAACAGCAACATTAACGTTGCATGCCGGCAGCAACTGCAGCAGCAACAGTTTGTAAGTAAATTGCATGCCTTTGTTGCGATTTTCCACAGAAACTTTTTCTTGCCGGCGAGTTTTCAGTGTTCGTTGGTGTCATGGCGACAGGCAAACACCTTCATATCTTTTAATGAGAATAAATTGATGTTTTGGGTATTTTTTACTCACTTCCTTGCCCCATTCTTCGCCCAAAGTTTGTCTTCCAAAGTTTTGGTCTCGGGTGTTAATCATTCTTAAGTCGCTTGGGGCGGGGACTTGGTAGATTATTAGACAATTTGTAATTGATAGGCTGGTGGAAAGGTGTTGGGTAAATAATTGAAAACCAAGGGGGAAACATGAGGTACAAAATATGGCTTTAATTTAATCCAAACTTGAATCAAGGACAAGCTGAACGAAGCCCCCGCTGTCTTCCGTTTCATTTGTAAACTTTCCCTAGACAGCGACTCCCACTAAGTATCCTCCACTCACTGAGAGTAACCCCCCATTCAACGACCCTTTTAGACATTGCAAGTGCCATTAAAAAACCTATTATGAATGCACTGCAATGGCTGTATTTCCACCGCCAACATTATAACATTCAAACATAAAATAAATGACAGCCTGTCTGTCTCCCAGAGACTCTGTGTGGTCGGGGAACCCATAGCTGTGGTGCGGTGTGGTGTGGTGTGGGTTGAGTTGCTCCACTTTCCGGCGGTGGCCATGGAGATAACGCAATGATATTGACCCAAAAGAACCCCGGGTCCGGTCTCCGGTCTTTGGTCTCGGGACTCAACTGAGCTGAAAACTGAATACCGAGAGCTGAGAGCTGCTGGCCTCAAATGTACTCGCCGCTGAGCAACGGCAATGCAAAAGTTGGAACTTTTTATAATTTTAATGCAAAACATTATGCGAAAGTATAAAATTATATATCTCTGCCTGCCAGTTGTTGCAACTGCAACAGCAGCAGCGGCCGCTCAAGTCGGTGGCCATAATTTTAAATGGGCAGAACCACCAGCAAGAACAACAGCAGCACCACCAGCAAAAGAATCAACTGTCATAATGACAGTTCTCTGTTTACGCCATCGCCATCGTAGTCAGCGAGTCGTCATGGCATCGCCACTTTGGACTTGGACTTGCTACTTGCAACTTGCAACTTGCGACTTGTTGCCATCGCCAGCGTCGACGTTGCTGCCTTCTAATGGAAATTATAATGTGCGGTGCAGTTGCAGTTCCCGTTGCCATTGGCCTGACTTTTACTCTTGTTAGGATATTTTTCATATAGAAAATGAAACTACTCTATAAAGGATTTAAAATTATTAAAATTAATTTTCTTTATAAGCTTACAACTGCATCGAGGGGACACTTTCTGAATCTAGTCCCTGATACGAAAATCAAAACTAGAGTATTTCCCGTTCGTCTCTGACTCTGTCACTCTGGTTTTGGCTTGTTTTTCCTTTCCGCTCACCTAACTGAATAGTTTTTTTGTGAGCCAAAGCCAATGCCATAGCCAACCTCCAACCAGTTGAGTTGATTAGGGGCTGTCCGGGTGCCTGGCTGCCTGACTGACTGGATGGCTAGATGGCTAGATGGTTGAGCCGCCTCTCGAGCTGGCTCTAGCCCCGTCTCCGACTCCTTTTGTGTGCGGCGATAACGCGCCGAAATGTCAATAAAAGTATGGCCACGGCTTTGCCTTGACTCTCGAGTGCATTGCAATAGCGGCCGCAGCCTCAGCTTCAAATTTCAAAATTTGATCAACAAAAACCCAGCCGGAGCGAGCATTTGAGTGACGTTGCGCTACTTGGTTGCCTGCCTGAATGCCTGAATGTCCGTCTGTCCGTGTGTCCGCTGACTCACAACAACAACCTTGTCTAGCCTTGCCTGCCCGGCCATTGTTAGTTGGGTTTTTAATATTTATTTTGATGTGCGATAGATTCGTTTAGACAGGTGAAAGGCTAAATTGTCAATTTGCAAGCGGCCCCAAATCGCAAAACCCCAAAAACTGAACGCAAAACCCGGCCAAAATGCAAACCAAGTCAACTGGGTCGCGCTCGTTGACTTGTTTTTTGATTGGGCCAAAAAGCAATAGCAAAACCAAAAACAAAAACACCAACATCAGCATTTCCATTTCACTAGGTTGTTATTTTCGGGACTTAAACTGAGTCAATCTGTGCACCCTTTTGTTTAGACATATCTATCAGTTTGTTTGCTTTACTGACGTTCTACCTGGATGAGTGAATGACTAACTGACTGAATGACTAACTGACTGAATGACTGACTGACTGGTTAACTAACTGTCTTGCCTGACTATCTCCATTGGCCACTTCGACCTCGATTTGTTGATTTTTCATAGTGCTTAGCCATTGAGAATTTATGATAAAAATTCAGCACGAAGCTCGTTTTGACCCAATTTTAATTAAAAGTCTGTAAGTGAAAGTATTTGTTGGCAACTAAGATTCTTGCTGTTTTGAAGAAAATCAATAGTAACCCTAAACACGGACATCATGGGGACTTTATGTGGCGAGCAACAAAGCGTATTAACCCAAATGATGGCCATTTTTCACGCTAAACAAATCTTGGCAATTTAATTTTCATAGAAAAAAGCGGAGTGGAAGTGCACTCGACTTTTGAATTTATATTGTGAACTTTTGCATCCTGCTTATGGTGGCATACATGTATACCCACACATACGATTAACGGGCTTATAAACAAGTGCAACAAGGAGCAGCAAGAAGCGGCCAGGAGGATAACGAAGCCGCCATGAGGGCTCGCAACTGGAGCTCGGAGCCTGGCCTTTAGCTTGCCACGTTTGTTAGTTTTGCGATGCATCGTTTAATTTTAACGCTCAATTTAAAATGTTTTATGCATCAGCGAGGAGTACTTGCCTCCCACACTCACACTCACATGCATTGTGGCACCCACATGTGGCAGCCAGGGGGGTGTGCAGCCATTGCAACAAGGACATGCTCTGGCTGGGTGTCCTGGAAAGTGGTCTGGTCCTTGGGTTCGTTGGGATGCGCCTGCATGCAATTATCTTTGCACTGCCCTTTTCGTCCTTCGCGCTCGTCCTGCGCCTTTTGCCTTGCAATAAATTAAGCTATCAAGTGTCCTTAATGTACAGTACAAGCAGTGGCCGTGGGAGCTCGACTTAATTTATAAGCAGACGCCCCACACCCGCAATGCAAAGTACATGCAGTCCGTCGGCAATTATAAAGTTTTTATTTATGCAAGATTCTCAGCGGCCATTAAGGAATCGGAATCTGAAATCCCAGACGAAATTGCAGCAGCAACACCAACACCAACACTAACAGCAACAGCCACAGCAGCAGCAGGTGTTGCATATGAAAATTATACGCTTCATAAACTCTGACTGGCTGGCTAGCTCTGGCTGTCTGGCTTGCCACAGATTGAAACTTCCAGGCGATGCAGGAGACTCTCTGCTCTGGGTTCCCCTTTTTTCGGGTCCAACGAAACCCTAGACGTTTGTCAACCTTTTTAGAGCTCTGTCATGCGATACTTTCGTCCAACATCTTCATAATGATCCCAGGCAGGCAGTCAGACTCGACTACCTGCCCCAAATTAGTTTGACAATCTTCGGGATATCAGCTTGTGTATCTGCAAAATCAGTGAAGAGATTTTTGTGGGAATCAAACGATCTGATGTCAAATTATTTTGAAGTGTTTGGACAGATTTCTCCTCTCCCTTTGCCTTCCCTCGATATTATTACTATATTTTTTTTTGCAAAAATTTGATATGCTGAAGGCATGCAATGAGTTTTATTGCTGGGCGTGTACTTCCGCGACAACAGCTGCTTTTCAATTTATTGGTGATTTTGTTTTCAATAATTTCAATCAATGGTTTCTGTAATATTAAACCCGGTAAATTCCATTTTTATTGAGGGTGTTTCGTGGGGAATTTATGAAGAGAGAATTTCCATCTTCCATCCACTAAACACCCAAGATTATAATGACTTTCCCACTCATCAGATTACACACTCGTCCGGTTTTTTTCTCAAAAGCCTACTCCAATTTCAAAGAGTTAACAGCTTTAGAACCAGAAATCAAGCCCAATACTTTAAAATGTATTATAATAATCATAATGAAGAGAACAGGACCGTGGAATGAAGACATTCGTTTGGTGCCTTAACCCTTCGTCGGGGTATATCACTTTTCAGGTTTTCGTGTTCCAAATTGGTGCTAAATGCGCTGGCGTTTCAATTTCCAGCAATTGAGATAAATCGGAAGTTTGCCTTTGCCCTGCCAGCATGCCTTTGATGGAGCCACCCAATCTTATCATCATTATAATGCATATGAGGGCCCCGAGACTGTGACTCGTTTTGGGTTTTCTCCAGATTCTCGATACACCTTGCGGCGAGGCGCCTCCTCGCATTATCACCTGGGTCATAAATTTCTCCGAGGCTAGAGGAACCAACTTCTCCGCTATTCTAGACTTGGCTTAAGTGCCGCAATTTCAGTTCGATTTTAACATGTTGGGGATCGCGCTGCTGACAAACTTTAAGTGCTTTTATTTCCACGCTTTATGAGCTTGAGTAGGGACAACTAAAAAAATGTAAAGATTCTATATAAAAGCAAAATATGCCGCTCCATTTATGTCTTCTTTTTTGTGTGCTGTGTTCCCCCGTGGGTCTTGCCTTGTTCCATTTATTGGCATTTGGAAACTTTTTTACGATCCGAGACAGAGACCTTTGTCCATTGGCATTCTGTGTGGCATTTGAAGACGAAAATATTAAGAAATATCGCACACAAAGCATATTTTTATGGATTTTTATGTGATGAACTCTTCAAGGTTAGTTTTTTAAGCCACAAATAAAGCTAATCCATAACGTTGATGGAGCTTTGGATTTTCATTTGATTTCCTATTCAATATTTCCCATTTATTTGTATTTTTTGGGTGTAACTATTGCTTTGTGTTGTCCAACTATGGCTGCTGTGTTTTAATATTGCAAATCCTTGGCATCATTTTCGAACAAAGGACCGCTCGTATCGGGAACCGTGAATTTTGATTAAAAATTTCCCTTTGCTTTGGCTTCCGCTCTTTGTTGTCCTGTTGGGATCACAAAATACGCTAGTTAAATTACATTTTTGGGTGACGCCAGATCCACCACCCAATCCACCTCAGGCCCCAAAACAGTGGCCAAAAAGTGTTGGGGTTTTTTTTTTGAGGTTCAATATTTTTCATGCCATCATGGCTGACATTTTTCACACTTCTGTTGGAATATTTTTCTTCCGTTTTTTTGTAGGATTTAATTTTCCGCCTGTGCCCGTTAAGCCTGTCATTAACCCAGTTTGAACTACTGTGACCGAGAGTCGGTTATATTCCTGTATTTATTTTTAACGCGTCGAGATTTAAATGAAATTAAACTCGTTTCTGCCTTTCGAGCATGACTTGCGGGTGCGCCCAGCTGCATATTTAACTTTATGCGAATGGGGATTGGGATTGGTGTTGGAATTGGAATTGGCAGTGCGTTGAGCTTGAATGGTAGAGCTAAAAGTCCGAATATCGTTTTTCATTAAGGTTTGCAGCTAAATTTTTTATGAGGGAAATCGGCATAAAATTGATGGCGAAAAATCGAATTGGCTGGGTCAGGTTTTTTTTAAAGGCCAAGATTTGAATTTTTTTTTGGCTTTTTTTTCAGCCAAAAAAAACACAAAACACGGCTATTAATTATTCACAAATGCTATCAACTATATAATATAAAAGCTTACCTCTTATTCAAAAAAAGAAATGGTAAATTTTATGCGATTTTTGAAAAGCTACTTTGCTTATTATTCTACATACACTTCTGTGAGAAGGATAAAAGGAATTTTTAAAGTGAACTCTGACAAATTGCAAATATTTTTACGATATTTTTTCGTCGATTAAAGAAGATTATTAAGACTTAATTTGCTCCGGATGCGAAGGCAAAACTGAAGCCCAATAAAACTCAATGTGTCACGAGCCTGCACTGGAGACGAGATGCCGGTGCGCTTCAAAGTGATTAATTAAAACATTTTTGCATATTACAAGCATTTCGACTTTGAACTTGATGGAGATGGCCGTGGCGATGGAGGGTCGGTCGGTGTCTGTCTGCTGGGGGAACACACATTACCAACACCACATCAGAATGCACGCAACATGTTGCCAATGCGGTTGACGTTGTTGCTTGTGCAGTTGTTGCATCTTTTGCAGTTGCTGTTGCTCTTGCTTTTCCTGCCACTACCAAGTTGACTCCGCTCTGTCACTCACCAGGAGGGCGGATGAAGGGGTTCCACATGCTGGCGCGGTGGTGATGATGCCGCTCCTGCTTAAAAGTAAAATTGTGTCGATTTCAATAATGCACGAGACCCATTACACTTATACCCATGTGCGTGCCTCCGTTGGCATTTTGCGCAAGCATTCCATCAAAGCGCTTCCACCGCAAAAGCCCAACCGAGACGCCAAGGAGAAGGAAGGGCTGGGCCGAGAACTGCAGATCCGTAGGGCCCTGGCTCTGGCTCTGGCTCTGGCCATTGTCAAACATTTCATTAATTAAACATGCGAATGTAGCACATTTTCATTTCGCACAACAGCTCTATATCCATCATATTGTATGTATGGGATGCCCACAGCTCTATTCCAGTTCTTTGCCCCCTCGGGCGTGTTGCCCCAGACCTGCGTGTCAAAAGACATAATTTCCTACATGACCAGCTGGCCAGAGGACAGAGGACGATCCTGTCAGGGGGTCCAGGACCTGGCTTAATGATCGAGGCCTTCAAAAAGTTATGCTACCACCAAAGGAATCTACATACAACAAAGTGCTACATGAACTTGTGTGTTGCACACCTCTCTGGAAAAAGTGGCTGGGGTAAGGTGATTTTTGGGAATTCAGGGTTGCTTTAAAAATAAATATATATAAAAAATATAGAGCTTTAAATGAAGATAATCTTAAAAACTATACTGTTATAGACTTGTATAATTTTTCCCTTTAAAGACAAAACCAAATGTTCTCAGGACCTTCACATACTTTTGAAGGGCTCTTTCAGCCCTGGTCCATTTGCGGTCATATTGTATGATTCTTTCAGCTACCTTTAAATAAATTAAATAAAAATTATACAAGTGGTGCAGCATAATGAGCGCTGGAAGCGCTTTTTCAGTTACTCCTGCCTCAATGGCCAGACGACCGCAACTTTGGTCGATGGCCGAGGGGATCGGGGCTGGGAATCGGCGGAATATATAGTATGTGGCAGTGGGGCAACGGTTTCTGTGTGTGCATGTGGCATGGCTGACTGAATACCGTTGCGTGTGCGTGTGTGTATAGTATGTCGGGTCTTGGTGCTGGTGCCGGTGCCGGGGTAAAATTAATGTGTTGTAAAAATTAATTAATTTTGCAAATTATATATTTTATGCATTATAAACCCTTTTTTTCACAAGGTGAGCTCAGCGTGGAACGTTTATGCGGTTGGCTCCTGACCGTTCCAGGACGCTTTAAATCAACACAGGGACTTTGATAAAAATAACACCAACAGCTGTGCAAACAAGCCATTCGTGAACACACCATTGCACACCATATGCAACACATTTAACACACACCATCCACACACACCGCCACATTTTTGGGGCCGGGCCAAGCCCACAAGCTGCTAAAGATAATGGATAAAGCCGTGTCGGAGGGTTAAGTCTGGAAATCACTTTCGCATAACTTTAAGTGCACTCCATCAAACTTTGTCAGGCTGGGTGCGAGTGGCAGTGCGAGTGGCAGTGCGAGTGCGAGGCCTTTACGTTTTCTGGCATTATTATTCCAATTTGGCTTAAGTGTCAGTCAGTTTACGTGATTCATTTGCCAGGAGAACCCCGTCCCGTCCCGGACTGGCCCGCCTCGTCTCAGCTCTGACTTGGCCTTTGTGTGGTCGTTTGGTCAAAGTCAGTCAAAGTGTCAATTTGAAGGCTTTAAGCAAAATTTAATTACAATTTAAATGGCCAAGTCAAATGCACGAAACATGCAATTATTGACACTCCAAAAGAATTGTGTGCCGGAAAATTTAATGGTCAACTTACTCGAACTATACTCTTGTAGTAACAACCATAATCGATTCAAAATGTTCAACTTTAAATCATTGTTTCGGCGCACTTGACGATCCATTCAAGCACTTTAATGACAGCAAACTCATTAAAACTAAGCTTAAGCTTGTTATAAAAATACATTTGATTGTAATCTCCATGTGCTGCGATCGGCTGATCCTCTTGGCCATGCCGAGAGGCTTACCAATGGGCTTGGGCCAGTGTCAGAATTGAGAAATGCCCCTCATCAAACGCATTTTGTGCCACTCACTTCTCAATGATTTAGTTCCAGGCACCTCCCCGGCGATTTGTTTTAATTGCCTGCCCCCGACTCCTGGAACGGAATGCCAAATCCCCAAATAAAACACAAAACTTGCAACTTACTCACGACCTTAAATCCGAAATTCGAATGAATTTGTTTCATTTGTTGTGTTACCTTTTTCCTCTGATTGTTTATTTTTTTTTTTTTGGCAGGTAAAAGCAGAAGCTCTTTTCGGCAACACTTTCGGCAACGGCTTCCAGGCAGCTGCTATGGCTCTGTTCTAAATAAATTATAATTTTCGACCGCGAATTCGTCGAATATCTCGGCACAAATCAACTGCTTAAGCCGGCCGCTTGGCTCACACGCGAAATGAGTTCGTTTCCATTTCGTTTTCGGCCACATCAAAGTCAGCCAACTGATCCGCGGCCACTGCCAAAGTCTGCCGGATTTTTGCGGTGGCGGAGTGATTAAAGGTGTGTCCATATATCAAAAGTGCAGCACAGTCACAAAGCCCTGCCAGCTCTCTGCATATTCATATTTAACTTTTCGGGTATTCCTTTCTTTTCATTTTTATTGTTCGGATTTCGTGTTACGTCAATGCTATTTATAATTAAGAAATTTTTGCCAGAATGAATGCCAGAAGTGAATGAAAATCATTTCAACTTAAAATTTTGTTCATAGAATTCTTAACAAAATGCCTAAAAAAACTTTGTTGTAGCCCACAACTTGTGGGTTATATTTTCCTTCCCATGTATGCTTCAATATTTGTCTCTTTACAAAAAATAACACAAAACTTTCAAAATATTAAGGAAAAAAATATAATATAATTAATATATATTATTTAAAAAAAATATATGGCCAATTTTGTTCGAATTTTATTATAAAAATAATTTATTAGAATAAAAACCCGAAGGTAGGGTCATTTCCGATAGTTCAATTATATGGCATCTATTCGATAAATAGGGGATCTTTCCCAATTCTCATCAGATTTTCAAGCGAAGTAAACGATTACTGGATCGATTTCCCACCATTCTGCATCAAAGTCCGGAGAAAATATATTTTTTAGATTTTTGTCCATTTTTCGATTGGGGATAGGGGATCCCTTGAAAATGGAATTTTCCCCCACTGTGGTGGCTATATCTTCCCCAAATCTTATCCGATTCTCCAGCGGAGTGCTGGATCATGAATATATTTATATACTTTATAGGGTCGGGGATGTCTCCTTCACTACGTAGGCCACTTTTGACCAACATTTTAATACCATCTGCAAGGGTATAATAAGTTATTTGTAGACTTTGATACAACATTCTTTCTTCAAGATGGAATGAACACAGAAAGCCCCAATCTACCATATAATGGCGTGAAAGAAGAGATATTTATTCTGAAATGGTTATAGTTTTGCAAATACCGTGACTGTAACCCTTCCAAAGTTGAAGTGTCACACACACTTGACACTGAAAACGTCCGCATTTCATTTGGAGTGGGGGCGATTTATTAACCGACATTTTGTGTCAATGTCACGCCAATGTCAAAGAGTCGCACTTGTCGTCGCCATGTCCCTTAAGGATAAGTATACGCGTATACAAACGATTGTGAGTGTGTCGGTGAGCTGGAGTTGCCAGCAGCGTGCTGCCATAATTATAATTAAGAGCTGCAGCGGGTTTCCCTTTGTCCTCCCCTGTTTTCCACAGCCCCCGGGGCACCTGCAAGCTTAGTGGAGACGTCTCCGTAAATTTTCTCTGTAGACTCTTTCTTTTTGCAATTTTCCTCAAACGGGCACCCCTAAGCAATGCACACACACACACAATGCAGACAAACACTCACCTACACGAGCCATGCCACGCTCGAATTGTCATAAAATGTTGAACGCTAATTGGCGTCCGTCCCCGCCACACCCCCTGCACAGCCCCCTGAACTGCCCCCAGCCTCCTTGTGCGTGAGGCGGCACACAGACCATTGCAAATCGGGCGCCATGCTACGCCTCTCTGCCCCATTCTTGGCTCAGTATGTGGCGCCAGGTTCCGCTAGGAAACTACAGTGGAACTATACTAAAAGGTATTTAAGAAATACTGAATTATGAGTTTTTAAAATATTATTTTAAACTTTGAAGAATATGAGTGGAAAGAGTTTATGTTGAATAGATCCTTTTTAGCCAGACCCTACTGCATTTCTTTTTACTACTCGCTGATTTTCTTAACAGTATCTTAGTTAATATGCCTGACGATGATTTGGGGACTCGTTTCGCATGGATTGTAGAATTGCTTTTCAATGAGTTGAAAGTACTCTTCCCCCCACTGGCCAAAAGCTCCACCTGCCCGAAAAGAAGCTAATGAACATTTTCAAGTCCTTCCTCCTGACCTCATGGTGCAGTATTATTATTATTAATTCAATAGACTTGGCTCCTGGTCTATTAAGTACCCAGGCCGACATGGAGGTCATATTAAATATTTGTATTGCCGGGCAGGCCAACTAGGCGAATAAATCCGTATATGGATATGCAAAGTATATGGCCATAATCCCTTTGAAAATCCAATTTGCGAAGAAAATAACAATTAGTTAGTTTTGTGTTCGGCCATTATGAGAGGGCCATATGCGACCTGTGCATTAACTTGGTCATATAATTAATGCCACGCACACAAACACGCATGCCACATGAACTTTGCATTCGGTTTGCCGTAAATTTTCGACAATTTTGTGAATCATTAAGCCAAACATTTTGCTGCTTGTTTCATTATGCATACATGTGTACATTTTCTGTGCAAGTACACCATCCACCACACACACCCAACTGGCACAACAAACAGTTGTCTCGGCCTGGTAATGGAAATGGCCGAAAGTAATTGCCGGCGCTGCATGGAGCACATTACACGCTCGACAAACATGCGATTAACAACAATTCGAAGACATTGCCACAAAATTTATAACACGAAAATGCATTGCATTTGCTTCTGTCCGGGAAAAGCCGGAAAAGGCCGGCCATCTGCTTCATCCGACCCCTTTTCAGTCAGTCCTCTGGCCATCGAAATGGATGATGTAGAATTAAGTGTTAATTAGTGAGAAAGCTGCAGGGCGTCTGCCTGGAAATGCAAAAGTCTTGGATTTACATGGCCCTCGATAGTGGAGGCAGCCAAAGGAATTTCGAATGCCGTCAGTGATGAGAAGGTCAAGTTATAGGTAGTTACTTGGGCATGGAAGTCAAAGCCTTTTCACCCAAAGTGTTCAGCACTTGAAGTTCCCACAACCGCACATCCTTGAACATCAATCAATCTAATGATCTTTTCTCCAGCCAAAGGTAAAGGCGTTTTGATTATGTTTCCAATCTTTTTGTTTTGTTTATGCCGCCACCATAATCAATATCGAATTTGTTTTGTAATCGTTAAGCGGGGTTTTGTTGGCCACAATACCTATGTGTGAATAGGTCGTGTTGGCCCTTTTGATCCTGCGGTGTCATGCTGAAAGGATCGCAGCTGCCTAATGATTGCGCATCTTTAACACTCCTCAGAGGCAGAGGCAGTGCCAGAGACACCTCTAGATTCGAGTAGAAGGCACCTAGTTCATTAATCAATTGGATGCCTACAAATTGTTCTCAAAATGGCACACCATTGTACTTTGCCCCTTTGCCGCGGCCATAGCTGGACAAGAATAGAGTCTGAATAGAGGAGATTGAATCCCTGGTTGCACATAAAATCAATCAAATTAACAATAAATTTCTCTGGCTTTCGCAATTCTCGATATTATGCAAAATAATTTATGTTTAAGATGCCATAAATATTCATTAGCACAGCGAGGCCCAGCACCCAAACCCACTAAAAATGTGTACATAGTTTTATGGGACCCCTGACGGGATACCCCACAATCCCCAACCCATCTCAACCAGCCCATCCATCCCGTCCGTCCACCTGCGAGTATCTATATTTCTATCTGCGTGTTAATGACAGCGACGGGAGTTGATCTTGAACCTGCTGTGGCACTTTGCCGTTGCTGGAGGGTTTCCTATAATTATCTTGGCACCCAGCCACAGTGGACACTGCCCCCGATGCACGGTAGCTCCGAGAGTTGTCTGTAAAATCGCCAATAATGGCAAACATAAAACAAGTTAATACATTGTAGTTGGGCCGACCGATTCTTATGCAAATGTCTCTGTCTCTTGGCCGAAAACGTTTTGTAACTGGTTTTGCGGTTCATGGCTTATAATTAAGATTTGGGCTTTTTGTCTCCGCCATACACTTCGGGGGCCTGTTAAGCGTATTTTTCCGATTTCGGGCATACATCATTCCAGCCCAGCTGCCGGGGGCATTTACATAACAATGCTCTAAAAAATCCGATGATCCCATGATCCATTGCTGACCAACCTGAGAACAAGCAACTAAATGGCTTCATTTACTAGTGAGTTATGCCCCCTCCCCAGCTCATCCATTTTATTTTTTCCCCTTTTCAGTGTATTTAAGAAATATTAATGGCCTCTTTGGGCAATGAAAAATATGATTATTTAATTGGTTGTCACCTCGACTTTGCCTTAAACAGTCGCAGTTCGTGGCATTTTGGTTTCCCCCACAACTTTAACAACTCACTTGTTTACTGAAAGCCATTGAATGGTGTTCGGTCTGAATGAACTGAAATTTACATAAGTTTCTTGAATACTTATACTTATAAAGATGACAAATTTTTAACAATCAGTTTGGATACATATATTTTGTAATATTTAGAAAACATAACAAGCCTGCACCTAATTCTGATCAATTATTTCCAGGAATATGGCAACAAATTGCTGACAAAACTTTTCAGTTGTTATGATTCCCAAAAGTAAATCTTGGAATGTAGGAAGCCGAAAAGCAGGATTGAAATTCATGAAATAAAAACCAAAATACATCAGAACGTGGAAGAGATATATGGAAGAGCAGTATAAAAATGGTAAAGTCATAAAACTGTTGAATTGCACGTAAATCTCCAGGGCTTTGCACTCGGCAGCCGGGGGAGAAACATCATTTCCATTTCCATTCCCAAAACCCATCCCCATCTCCATCCCTAACCCCCTTGTAAGACCAACAGGCTTCTTCTATTCTGTTCGGAGATTTATTTTTATGCAACGCGTCTGCCTGGATTGCAGTTGCAAGTAGCAGCAGCAGCAACAAAAGCTCTGGAGAAGTGGCTTTGGCCACGCTGCGCAAGTGGCAACCGAAAACAAAATAAAAACTGAAGCCAGTCCCGTCGTGTAAAGAGCAGAAAAATCATATAATCGTCAAAAGTCACAGGAAACATATGCAAATGCCTGGCCTTCTCTGGTCTGGCCTGGCCGAACGAGAGACTCACTCACTGACGAAATGACTGCCAGCCAGCCAGGTTGCCCCTCTGCCTTTGTTCCAAGTCCATCTATGCCATCCCCAAACTGAAACCCAAACCCAAAAAAAACCCAGGCCAAGACTCAATCTGCCCCTGTCCAGTTCCCTTTGTTGTTTCGTTCTTGGCATGCAACAATAGCCAGCAACACCACGTAACATGCTACCTAAGAGTGGCATGAAATAGTGATTTAGGGATACTCTATTTTTGGAGGGAGTATAGAAAATGTAATAGAGTATTTGGAGTCTAAAAAATATTGTTTTTTATTTTCAATTGGTGGCATATTTAAAAGATATTACATTTTTCAAGATGAGTTCTGCCTTAACCTATAAAAGGTCTAAAAATATCTTTTAATTTTCAAATAAAAAGGATACAACTAACGCTTGAAACCCTACTGGAACCTTTTTTATAAAAACTGTGTTTCTTGTGTATTTCTGCCACTGACTTTGCTGCATTCATTCATACAAATTCTGCGCGCTTGACAACGCTGAACAATGATGTACTTCATGTAAATTTCGCTCGCCGCCTGAATGCTTTCCCTCCAAACTGAAACTGACTGACTGACTGGATGACGGAATGCCTTTCTGGCTGGCAGTCTGGTTACCCGGCGAAATGATGAAAAAACCTTAAATGTTGCATATGTAAAACGTATCGAAAAACGGTCGCCTTTTTGTTTACATAACTTTATTGATGGCAACAATAAATGCTGCCGGCTGGCTGCCAGCAAAGGCTCAGCTCGGCTCAGATCGTTTCCATGTACTGAATATTTGTATAAATTTTAAGTTTTAGCAATCGCGGCCACAGGCAGTAGAAGCAGCAATGGCAGTGGCAGTAGCTGTAACACAGCAGCTGTTGCATAATACAATTGAATTTGTTAAAAACAAAAGAGGCAACACTGCAGCCAAACAACAAATCTGAGCGCAGGCAAAAATAACAGCAAATTGCATTTCAGAATTTTCATTTTTTTCGTCGATGGGGGCTTCACCCGCACCCGAACTTAACTTGGCTGAAACGGTTGGCGTCGTCGTTATGCCATCAAAAAAAAAAAAAAAAAAAAAGTTGGCAGCAGTAGCTGCGGAAACGGGGATGCCACATACCCAGAACGGGGCTCAGAATCCAATTTGAAGACTCAGAGCCCGGCGGAGCAGAAGAAAGGAGTTTCTTGGGTATTCCCGTCAAAATGCCAATTTGACGAGACTTCAAGATTGGCCGCGAGACAAGACGAAGGGCTTTTACTTTTTTCGATTCATTTTTGTTGCACTTCAACATCTCTGTTAAAATAGTCAAAGTTTAAAAAGCAGAAAAGGAGTATGTACAATAGGCTTTTGGAGATATAATTATTAAAAATATTTCTACACAAAGATTCATAAAAATAATTGTTTTTAAATAATCTTCTTTCTAGTTCATTTAAATTCTAAAAACTCTACAATCTTCCCTCTTTCCACGTATGCTAATGGACAATACTTCTGTGAACAATATCCCAGAGGTCTCACAGCAGCTTACACATGAATGACCGAATGACGAACTGACCACTGACCATCCAGTACACCCCACTTCCACACTTCCATTGTAGCAATTTAAAATCAAAAAAAGTTTCGTTTTTTGTTTGGTTTTGTGTGCTCTCTTGGTCGTTTAGAATGTCACTTGATTTTTGATTGATTGTTGTGGGAAAAATGGGCAGGAGAAAAATATATAGAGAAAAAAAAACATATTTTTGCATAAATTCAGTCAGTGCCTGTGGCAGGCCGTATCCGTGCCATATTTATGCCCATGTGCCTGCCGCCCGGAGTCAGGAGTCAGGAGTCCATCCTCCTCGGCTCAGCCGGCAAGTTGACCATCATCATGGTGGGTTGTAGGTTGGGGGACGGGTGTGTTAACTTTGTTTATGTTTTTATTAAAACACGAACGCCGTCGAGGCGGAAACATTTCATATGCCATTTGAGCTCCATGGCCGGCCCGGCAGTGCTACTATAAACAATAAACGGAATAAAAAAATTAGTTTGCCACAGCCGTCGAATATTAAAATGTGCATTATTTAGTCGGTAGTCGGACCGATAGCCTGGGATAGCAACATTGTGGCTTAAAAAAATAACAAAAAACAAAATGCAGAGTTCTGAAAAATCGTAAAACGTCGGCCCTGGCTAAAAGAAAGCATAACTCTCAGCTAGTCGACAGACATCGGGCGATATAACGATATAACGAGCCAAGAAGCGCGCGCATTGCTCGCCGAGCATTAAAAAATCAAATTATAATAAAATTGCAGATTAACTGTTGACTGCTGCGCGGGGGTAGGAGGAGGTGGTATGAAGCCAGTGGTGGGGACCAGGAGATGGCGCACTCGTTAAGCCAGGAGATGGAGATGCCACAGCAGCAGCCAAATGGCGTCTGGTAATGGCCCCGAATGGTTGGTTGGTGTGCCCGCTCCAAGAATGCCACTTGCCAACTGCTACTGGCCATGTTGCAGTTGCAGTTGCAGTTCCCATTGCTGTTGCTGTTTTGGGGCTGGGTGAGATGCTGCTGCAGCTGCTGGGACACGGAATGGAGCTGCTGTGCAGCCTGCCAAGATTAAGTCATCATCAACATTTTGCAGTTGTCAACCGCTGTGAGCCCGGCTACTTAAACTGACCTTTGTGTGAGGCCAATTTAGAGGATGTGCGGCTTAGGGATGGATCGATCTCAAGCCAATGGCCGTTAGTTTTTTCTAAGAGCTAGCTTGTATTTGTTATAAATATTTATTAGACATAATACCATTTAATATGGTCTAGCTTATTTTTGCTGTCCAACCCTAGATGGAGACTCAATGTCATTAACAGATACCACGAAACTTATTTGATTGCAAGCAAATAAGGCGCTTAGGGGCCGTTGGAATGCATATTCAGTTGACAATTTGTAGGCTGCGAGTGAGAGGCAATGGCACTCGAAAGGTCCAGACCCCAGACACAGGGTCTCTTATCTAAGTGCCCGAAGCACGACCAAGACAACAATGATGCTGCTGCTGCTGCAACGATGACACATGCAACTTGTTGTTGGGATACCCGGGCCAAGTCCGCGCCAAAGTGTTTATTGCATTGACACTCGAGGAGAGTGAAAAGCACGGACGACACACTTTCAAATCATAAATTTCCAGTTTGTCACTTGTGCGTTGATAGCAGTTCCATCTTTCCAAAAAAAAAAAACCCAAAAAAACAAAGGCCAAGAAAAATGCAAATGAATGATGCTTCATCGCGCGATGCCGATGAAAATTATAATTGGAGCATCAACGGCCTGCTGTTGCCTGGGCTGGCGAGGGGTAGCAACAAAAAAATATATATTTTTTTAATTTTTAATGGTGTCAACGCTTATCGGCAACAAAACGGCAACCAAAAAGTCCAATGCAAATGCAGCTAAGTGCCGAACAAAACATTTTAGAGAGATGAAGTCATTAAGGGGGAATCGAGCAAACGGAACGGAAATCGTTATCAGCACTTTGCTTCGATTTCGGCGTACATGCATATTAAAATATTGAAAATTTCGTAAGAGCTCTCCATCTATATACAATATGTATATAGAGGCATTTGTATTGTTGCTACAGAGCTTGACATTTTGAACTCATCGACCAGTGGCGACTGAAAGCCCCAAAGGCAACGCAACTACATACAACCCTTCCTCCCCTCCAAAGTTCCGACATCAATAAAAATTTGTTATCTCTCGTAAAAATGAAAAACATAATTTCTGTAGTAGTCGGAAAACACATTGCGATGCCTTTCCATCGTAAAGCTACCAGCAGTCGACTCTTTCGGGACTTGTTCTACATTTTCAGACTGTAATTTGTAGGCCAAAACCAGCCATGCCAGCTAGTTGCTCCCTATTCTTGTTGGCTTTTATTACAATTTGCCATTTGTTAATGTCATAAACAGTTGGCATCTCGGGCACTCTGTTTAAAATTTAAAGTAATGCGATGATGGGCTCACACCCAGACCAGACAGCCCCAACAAAACGAAGAGAATGTGTGGAAAAAGCGCTTTTATTTTCATTGATTTATAGCAGAAATGGCCTGGCATCTGATTGCGTTAAAAGTTTTTAACGCCTTTCATAATGATTGTTGTGGTTTTAGTTTTTTCGACCAAACACACAAAAAGTTGAAATCGTTTTTTCTACCATTGTGGTTGACCAAGTCAGATCTATGGAGAAAAATCTGACATTTTTTCCATCGTTGGGCAGGTATTCGAAATATTTAATCATTTTTACAAACAATTTATTGTTTGCCTCGATTTCCCCAAAAAGTATGCAATAGTTTTGCAACTAAGTTTTCCATGAAAAGCCATTGAATTTATTAAGTTTCAAGTACAAGGCAATGCCATTTTTTTGAAGAGTTACTAAAACACAAAATGTTCTTGAAACAATAGCATTCAATAGTAGTTCCATGAAAGAAAAAAGCACTTGACATAGAGTGGGTATTATACAACTATTGTGTGCAATTTATTCAACCCAAAAAGCTCTACTTGAACTAATTATTATGAAGGATTACGAGTCAAGAGCGTAGACATGTCGGTAATATGCATTTGAGGCTGCTTACAAGACCATTCGCCACATACACGTGTAATGCCATCATGTTGAGATAAACCCAACATCGCCAGCTCCCTGCCAGTCGTTCGCTCTGCCTGCACTTGTTGCCCACGACAACCGGAGGAATACAGTGTCTTGACACTGAAATCTGGCCAAGAAGAAACCGCCAACGCCGTCATTTAGCAGGGGAAATGGGAAACGGAACGGAGAAGTGGCAGCCACTAAGCAGCTCAGAGACGCAACACAATAACCGATGCCTAGACACCCACCAGTCACGGGCAAAAGTCACAACCAGGGAACAAGTGGGATAGTTTTGTATTAAGGAATAAAAATTAAGGATTTTAAATATAAAAAAAATATACATATTTTGTAAAGGGATGCCCCTCAAATTTTGAATATCTAGTCTTATAGAATTTATATTCTTAGATCTGACTTAAATATACTTTTTTGGCCCACTGTTCCCACTGTTCAGACATTTGTGTCTGCCTCCTGTCTTAAGATCCTGCTTTTTGGCAAATAAGCTTGCCACTGTTTTTTGCAACGTCTTGTTGCTCGTTTGATTGTTTGTTTGCCCGGCTGCGTGTTGCAAGTGAAATTAGAAAGTACGCACTTGAAAAAGTGTCTGTGCTTATGTCTGGCACATGCGGCAGGCTGCTGCTCCCATTCATCCTCATGATGCCTCGTCCCCCACCGCCTCCTGGGGGCAGCCGCATGAATAGTTTAATTAAAATTTCCCTTTAAGCTGTGCGGAAGAGACAAACAACCCGAAAGAAAGAAAACTTGGAAGGCGGCACAAAAAACGAAATGGAAAACTTGTTAAACTTTTGTGATTTCCAAGGCAACCAAGACAACCACGACGACTGCAAGATGACGACGACAAGTGTTTAGTTTTAGTTTCGTGGCCAAAAAAAGAAGGAAAACGTGGCCAAAAAAGCCCTAAAATCTGTTAACCTTTCATTTCGAGACAGGACAGGACTACGCTCATTAGAAAGTTTAGAGAAAACTCTTATATTTAAGGGAATTTATGCTCAAATGACATAAAAAAAATACTTTTTCTTTTAGCCTCACAACATTGTATTTTCCCGACATTCCTGGCCAAGTTATCAAGGCTTTATCTGGTGTATGGGATCAGAAGCGAATGTCAGGCTTGGTTTCCTACGAACTGACGCCAATGCGTCAGAGGGCGTGGCCCTGTCTGCCTCATAATACGTATACGTACCGTATGATGATGATCATGATGATAGACATTGCTGATAATGATGCCTTGGCTGGTGGGGCATGTGGCTGTGTTAACTGATCGGTATCAACGTCAGCAGCCTCGTCGACGCCGCAAACCGCCACAGCCAACCAACCAACCGCCACCGCCAAGTGATTATGGTAATGATAATGAGACAACCTGACTAAACCCGTGGTCACCTCTAGCAAAAATAGCAGAAACGGAGCCCAAGTTGTCGGCATTTTTGCTTTGCTTTTGGCCAAGGATGGGGCTTTTGGCCGGGTTCTTGCTTGTTACATGTGTCGCGTGCATAATTACCAACGGCAAACCAAGAAGAAGCCCTCACGAGGTGTTTGATGGCTAATTTTCCCCCCCAGCAGCCCACCTTTCGAAACCCGTTATGGTTCATGGCTGATTTGACAAACAAACTTTTCCTGCCGTCTTCTAATTAAGTCATAAAAAATTAAATTTTTGCTTGTCGGCCAAACCTGCAGCAAGTTCTTCGTTGCTAGCTTTTCGGTCTTTTATCATCAACAGCTCGTAACAATATTTTCCGTTCTAGCCAAGACTCTTCTTTTGTAGTTGCCTCCGTCTTGTGGGGGTAGCTGGGCGTTGGAATGTTTATGTCTGCTTTGTGACTTTTAATTGCTGCACATAACCGCACGTTAAACTAAACTTTGCAGTCCGCCATAAAAACCAACTAGCAAAAACAAGGCAAAGAAAAAACCATCAGGCAATTGCAATTTGCAGTTGAAAGAACGAAAACAAAAACGACTCCCTTTTGGCCCAAAACCCAGACAATGTTCGAGCTTCGAATTTTTTGTTTGACTTCATTGTAAAAATTATTTGTCTGCGACTGTTTTTTCCATCGTTTTGTCTTTTTTTAGTATTTTGGCAAACGCTGCTCACCCAGTAACCTGTTGCCTTTTTGGCCAGCAAACTAGAGTTAAATGAACTTTGTTAAAATAAATAGGTTGTAATTTACTTTGTAGTTTTTTTCTCTCGATTTTTTGTGTTTCCGTTAAATAATTTATTGGTGTTTCTCAGTGGAATTTAATAGCTGCAACAATAGAGTGACACTTTAAAATGCCCAAGTCCGAGTTATTTTTGTTTAAAATATATTTCTCACAATCTGAGGCGAATGCTAAAATATTAAAATTCAATTCAGTTGAGAGCAGGCCAAAGAAATACATTTTCTATGAAATAAAATATTTCAGAAACTCAGACATCAAGTGCTGTGGATCAGAAGGCTTTAAGATGTTTGAGACAAAAACACATGTATGTGGAGACAGGATGAATCTATGCAATACCTGCCCATGGCAATGTCAATGACTTCTTTTTCGCAATGGAGTGGAGTAGGAGTACGAGTTGGAGTTGGAGTAGGAGCTGCCGCGCGGGTAGAGCCAGTTGACTGGCAATAAAACTTTCATAACTCTGCAGCTAATGGAGTTCGAAATGCTGGCTCGTAAAATATCTGCTCTTGCCGTTCTTGTTCTTTTTGCCATCGCAATAATTGCTCTCGGACTGGCCGGGACCAGCCATGGAGATGCCAACAACGACGTTGAGCCTAATGCTGCTGCCTCTGCTCCTGCTCCTGCACCGGCTGCTGCTGCCAACGGAAGCGCCAACCTGGCCAAGAGAAATTGTCATAAAAACAGACCAAGGGTACATAACTACACTTGCATTTTGTTTGGGCGGGTTTTATGTAATTTTGTACAGTCAAAAGTTGGCCGAAAGGTGTTGTGGCCCCCCGTCTACCTTTTCCAAGCTCTTTATATGCGCGTTAGGTGGACATTTTAATTGAAATCACAGTGTCCGCACAAGGGCTATAAATAATGATAAAAAAAGAGAAGCACGAGGGGTATAAAAAATCCTACCAGCTGCAATTATTTTTCACAAGCAGAGAAAAAGTTATTGAAGAGACTGCCATACGATGGCAAACTTAATCACCGCCCGGAACTTCAACAAATGCCAAAAAGTAACAACTACTTAGGGTTACCTCGAGGTACCAAAAACGGGATGGGAATTGGAACTGGAATGAGGGCTTGGACTTGTTCTGGCCAAGTCCAGTCGCCTTTTGTTTTTGTAGGCGTCAACCTGCTCTTTAAGCCGCATTATTTATGCGGCTGTTCAGCGATAACGCGCTTGCAAAAACGCCACGACTCCAACTGCGACTCAACTCCAGAAACTTGCAGCCAGCAACCTGCAACTCGCATCTTGCAACTTGCAGCAGCAGCAGCGGCAATAGCAGCAGGCTGCACTACTTTTAAGGGCTTACTTACTGCACTTAAGCGAAGAAGGCAAAAGAGTCAAGGAGAGTTGGCCAAAAGGAGCTGGCCAAGTAGGCAGGAGTGAAACAAAAATATGAGATATTCCTTATCAGCTGGTATGCATCTGAGCACCTCGGGCGATTCTCCTCCTGCCAGCACCAGCATCTTCTGATGGTGCAGGCAATAGACTGAAAGAAACTAACAGTCAGAGTATCCTGGTTTGAGTTCTTTGGAGTTCATATATCTTGACCTTCTTAAGCCTTTTTCCCTCTGTGCACTCCAAGTTGCAGCATTCGCTTTCAAACATTTTCATTTGCCGCTGAAAAGAAGCTGCTTCAGATTTATTGTCTTTGTTTTTGTTGTAGACGTCCTGGTCTCCTGTGCTGTTTTGTGGTCTTGGCCGTAATAATAATCATAATATCAGTCGTAAGTGCATTTGTTGCTGCCGCTGCACTAAATACCAAGGAATTTCCCATTTGTTGCAGCCTCCTTTTCGCTTTGGAGTCTATGGTCTATTGACTGTATAGCTATAGCCTGGGGCTCCGGAGGCGCACTGATTTCCCCCTTGGTCCTCCCCAGTCGCTCCCCTTGGTATAGTCCCCAGTCCAAATTCGTAACCCCCTTGTGTTTTATTGTTGCCCGGTTTCGATTTCTTTACTTAGAAGTGGGCAATGAATGTCTGCCTGTGTTTGGGCCTGACTTTTGCCGCTGGCTGCCACTGCTTTCCTTGGAACGTGGACAAAGCCGTGGGCCGAGGGCATTGCAAATGCCTTCATAATGGACATATTTTTCAGGAAGACTATTTTCCAAGGAACTGGCTTCCTAGACAATATTTGCGGTAATTTAATATTGTTACTAGGAGGAGGCAATATTTTTCTAAAAAGCCCAACATAAATGTTGAGATTTGGTGGAATTTTTGTATCTTTAGTTCTTAATAGCAGTTCTCTATACATTCTTAGCCATTTTGCACCACTGTTCTGGCTAACTCCCCAGCTTTTTAGTTGTCAGTAAGCAAAGCTTTATATATGTTGCCAAGGTTACATCCTAGTTACACAAATCCATAACTAAAGTAATGCAATATTTGTATAATATGTGTGCAGAACTGCAGCCAAGACCAGAAACAGCCAGCCACCAAGAACAGAGAACAGAGCCTCATTTAAATGCTTATCTGGGAAATCTGGATGAACAAAAGCGGCTGTTGCTATTGCTACTACTGCTGGCAAGTTGCAACTAGCAACTTGCAACCAAAACCACTCACTCAAGTGCTGAGCAATGGTGAAAATATTCTGGGCCTTGAGATGGAATAGCTGGGTGCGGATAGCAGAAAAATGAGAAACCACTGAGATAAAGTGGCAGAGATTCGAGGCAAGGGCTGATGATGATGCTGCCGCTGTTGGTGTTGCTTCTGCAACTGCTACAGATGTTGCTATTGCTATTGCTATTGCTATGCTGCTGCTGCTGCTGTTGGTGCTTCTAGAGATCCCAGCAATCCACATCGTATTTGCAAATTTTGGATTATTCATACTTGTGTTTGGCTTGATGAAGAACAACAGCAACATGGCTATTTGCTCAACATAAGCAATGTGTTGTTGTTGTGGCAGCAACAGAATTTCTTACGCAGATTGCCTCGGCCCTTATGTGAGCGAGTTTCCTTGAAAATGGGCCTGAAAAACTAACTATGAAATGGTTTCTTCTCCTTATCAACAATCTACTGCAATCCTGCGTTTCGGTTTGTGAGCCCACGGTGTGCATATTTTTACTCTCACTGCGTGAGTTTTTCTTACCCCGATTTAGCTCCGATTCATGGTCTATAGTGATGCATCATTTTGGCCTAATCGCGCCGCAAATCGTTGGCATTAAGCCCGGGCCCAAAGTTATGTTTATGTTATGTGGCAGCAACGCGAGCCCCCGGAGATTCGTCGTCCAGGTTTTTGTTCTTCCACCAGCACAGACTACCACTGACTACTGACTACTACGTGTGGCAATTTTGAGATATTTACTTGCATGTTTGCCTTCGTTTCTATTTGCATTGGTGGCTCAGATTAGTGCAGAGATAATAACCACTGCTGGCCAATACTGGGGAGTGTTTTGATGTTTAATTCCCTGACCGCTGCAGGGCCAAAATTACTCAGCCCAAATGAAATTTGGTTCTATTTACTTTTGAATGCAATATTTATGATGGTAATGAACTCTAACTCGAATAAGAAAGTCAACAAAAGCCAATGTAATAATATATCAACCATTTATTGGAAGTTAACTTGGAGTATCCACAGATCAATCTATGGATTTTCTTTGAAAACCTAAATCTATCTATCAGATACATGTTTTTCTCTTTTTTAGATAAATATCTACAGTTTTCTTTGCAGGTATGTGGACCAAACAAAGGGAAAGTATCTATATAAATAGTATGTTTCCTCAAACCGATTTTCACGCAACATGTTTCACTTGTCAACTGGGTTTAAAAAAAGACACAAGACAACAAACCCCAAACGGACTTCCAGAAACCCAAATAGAAACATAAAAAATATCCAGACACACACTCTCCAGAGTTTACTTAGCGTCATATTAATACCATTTCATTAAAAAACTGAATGCTCGATTAGTCAGGGCCGATGGAATGAGTGTATTTGAGTGGGAGTCGGGCGGGGGGAGGGGGTTGTGGGTCTAACAAATAGGATACCCAGTCAACTGCCCACCTCTGACACGTGTGACCCACAAGACCCACAAGCCCCAGCGACGTGTGCCGTCAAGTGGAGAAAATTCGCCTTTTGACAAATGTGGTTTCTGTTACCCGAGGAAAAAGTATGAAAAGAATCGAAGCACATACATAGCATAACACACTTTCATAATGCAAACAAACAAACATTTGTAAGTCTTCTGTTTGCTCAACGGACAATTCAATCAGCGGTGCGTAAAAAACGAGCCATGAATCAAATCGACGAAGTCGAATCGAAAAGAAAGCCTTTGAGTTAGAAATTTATAACCGCAAGCGATGCTCTTTAATTACAAACGACACTGAATTCATTTCGAGTGTCTCAATTTTGACATTATTAATGTTTGCCATGCCACCCAATATGCGGAGGTACATATGTATGCGATGGGGGCTTGGTGCCCCCAAGGTGGCATGATGGTAAGATGGCAAAGATGGCAAGGGGAATCCGGTTTGTTGCACACGCTTTGGCCATACAAATCACAACATGGCCATATGCGCAATAAGACCGCGCCTGATATACGATTTTGGCTTAATCTTAGTGGAGCATATGCCTCGCTCCGCCATGGCGTATGAATGTTCTATATCTGTATCTGCGTACTGAGGCACGTTCAAGATTTGCAGTTATAGATACCAGCCAGAATGCCACGCACTGCGTGGCTACACAAGTGCAACGCAATGGTTTGCCTTCCAAAAAAATGCAAAAACCGAACGCAAAACGATAAGAAAAATCAAATCAAGTTTTTAACCGAAACCGCCTAGACGAGAGTCTGTCCCCCGCCTGGTTCCTTTCAGATTCTAGACTCCACTCCGCCCGGGCTTTGCTAAAAACCCATAAACAGTTCCAATATCGAGCCGAGAGCAGCGGGCCGCCAGAAAAGATACATCGCCCAGGCACACAATCGAGGCAATCGCGGATCCATGGGGCCAAGTAACTGGAACACAGCAGGATGACATTTTCATTGAGCCCAGAGCACAGAGCACAGAGGGACTAAGTCAGACCGGGATTGGAGTTGGAGATGGAATTGCTGGGTTGTCTTTGACTTTGGCTTCGACATTGAGCCAACGTCTGTATGGCAGAACAAGTTTCAGAAGTGGAAGTGGGGATACCCATTGGTTTAAGGCCAATATATATTTTATTTTTGCTTAAAAAAGTAAATAAAATGTTCGTTTTTTTGGCAACTGTTTTATTGAGCCAATAAACCTGGCCAGACACTAATTCTTCCAAACCAAAAAAAAAACAGTCGAAAACACCTCAAATGTAGGGAAATAAACGGAAAACGCTGTGTTGGTAGGCACCTCCTCTCTAGTACTCAGTACATATTTATGGGCCTCAGTTGCAATAAAATTTATGTCTTAGAAGTGCAAAATATATAACACAAAACACGAGACTTACAAAAAACTAAAACACAAAAACAAACTGCACCGCCCCACATCGCGTGGGGATCCACTCCGAGATTGAGGGCCATGAATGAATGAAGCATTTAGCCGAACGACGACAAATGGCCACGTTTACCCAAAGGAAATTAAGACTTCCTTGCCCCAGACACTACCACGAAAATTCATACAGTTCCGAGCAGAACACTTTTCCAATATGTGTCCAAAAATGAAAAAAACAAAAACAGCGTTTGATCCACGCCGCCAGAACACACACGCGCCATTCAGTTCGCTTCTCATGGAAGATGGACAAGTAATTTTTCTCAAGTAATTGATACTCTGTGCGTCGCAGCTTCTCTGTATATCGTTTGCCCTAGCCAGTCCGGATAGCTGTCCGTGTGTCCGTTACCGCCTGACAGTCTGCTGTTGCATATTAATGACTTTCTTTAATGTCTTTTCCTCATTTATTTTACACACGGACACATTTCACACAGTTCGTGTGGCTGAGGAAGATCAACTGTTCCATTAAGTTTGCATTAGGATCTATTTAAAAATAACACCATTTTCATGAAGTAAAAAGTGGGATTTGTAAAGCCACTTAAACCTAAAAATAGGTAACTCAGAACATTAAATATTTTGCTGGTAAAAATGATATAATTATGAAATAAATTAAAACTTTGTTTGTTCTACAACTGACTTGTTTCTTGATTGTACTATACTCCCAAGAATATCTATAACATTTTAACCTTAAAAGTTATATAAAGAGTAACCAAAATCCCTCTATAAAGTTGATCTTCTCACACTTATTTTTAAGCACTGCCGTGTCGGCGATTCGCCGTTTGGCTTTTGAAATACTCCCCTTGTGGGCCACCCAAAACCAACCCAGATCCCTGATCCAAAAGCCCTCTGCACTTAAACTCTGCCACGCCACCGCACGGTTACAGCAAATTGAGTTAGTATAATTAAATATGACATTGGCAAGCGTATATCCGGCAGGGTGTGGGCTGACGCTTGACAATTGAAATTAAGTGTTGATGCCGTGTATGCAAAGGAGTCAGCCAGCCAGTCAGGCACTGAGGCAGCCATCCAGTCAGTCACTCATTCGGAATCATCCCAAAGCTGGATGCGGAAAGCAGCCAGGCGACAAATATCATATGCATATCATGTCGGGGCGTATGCGTAATGAGCGGGCGGAGCAGCCAACCAGATAGGCGGTCGGCGGACAGATGCATTGCAGCATAAACGCCTCACCAGTTGCCGCGCAGTGGCAATTTTGAATTAATGCATCCACCACGCAATGTATCGCATTCTCGACATTCAGTTTCAAGCATGATACTGCGTAACTAAATCAAAATTCAACGGCCACAACAGCAGCAACAGAAATTGCAACTGCAACTTCAACTCCAACAGCCATTGCAATGGCAATGACATCAGGCAGCAGGCAAATGCTTTAGCTTCCAAAACAGTCTGTGTTCATGAAAATTGCTTGCAAATTTCTAGACGTGTGTGGCATTTTTTAAGAGTAATAGGGGTACTCAGAGTTTTAAAAAAAAAAAAAGTTTTCTGTCTTAAAAAATGTTGGCATATCGAAGTCACTGTGCAGATGCAGATTTGGATATGGATTTATAATAAAATATATAGTTTTTACACAACTCCAGATAATATATAGGCCCACATTATAACCCTGGCTAATAAAATCTAATCCGAAAGATTCCTGAAATAGAAAAAGAAAAAGCCATACCCTAACTAAGCCCACCGATTCGTGTACTTTTTACAGCGACAATTCCGCTGCAGCACATGCCTCATTGCAGCAACAAAACGCCAAAGGGAGTGGGAGTGTCAACTGCACTGGAAAACTGGGGGAAAGGAGCTGAAATGGGGATGGGGTTTTGAGGCTGAGGATTCGCCCATGACTATGATGATGATGATGATGACGACGACGCCACCGGCGACTGCGAAAAGTTTTGCTTGCCGGGCGACAGCTGTGAAATATGCCGTCAGGCATTTGAATTTCGCATAATGCACGCCTGCCTGCCAAGTGCTCCGAGGACAGTGGAGCTGGAGAACAATTTTTATTAAAAAAGTAGACAAAAAATGAAAGATTTAAGGATAAAAAAAAAATATAATAAGACACCATTCAATAACCTTAAAGGTGAAGGAATAGATTACTTTTTTAAAGAGATGGAGGCAGAGCTTACAACATGGTACAGTTTTTAGTTAAAAAATTCTACTCTCCATGGATACTATCAACTGCTGCTTAAATTCTCCTTAAGTTTTGTTAGAAAATTAATTAATTTAAAACATAAAAAAAGAAAAATATAGAACCCACTGTTTGGTATTATTGTCGCAACATAACGACGCTGGCTGATTTGTAGGCAATCATATTTTCGGAGACCATGGAGCAGTTGTCTGGGGGTCGCTCGACTTGATGATACTGTTGGATTACATTTAGGATTGTTTATGTTGTCATCTCCTCCGCAATTGTTGCCCGGCGACCGACAATTGTCCGTGATATACGATGGCGACAACGGCACCGGCAACGGCTCGGCAACGGCTCGGCAACAACATCAACATCAGCGGCGACGGCAACGGCGACGACAACGATGCTCCATGAAAATGGAGATTATCGCAATGACTATGACGATGATGATGATTCCAAAGGGATGATACAGGAGGAGAATAGGCAGCATGCGGCAAGAGGCATGCAGCATTCAGCATACAGCATGCAGCATGGCGACATGAAATGCGCGTACAACAACGCCATTTAGGCTGCCGTTGTTACTCGGCCCACAAGAAACCTGGCACCCGGGTGATACAAGGAAGCGAATACATTTGGAAAATAGACCAATTTGCTGCCTACTGTGCCACACTCACGTGGGCGAATGTTTGCAAGTTGCAGTTGCTACCCGTTGATCATCGGTTGCCGTTTCAATTGCAATTACAGCCGCGATTCTGCAACAGCAATTGTTATTCATAAATGCGGCTTCAATTTGAAAATTGCTTTAATTTTGCGAGACTGTCATCGCCTCTGTCTGCCTGTCTCTGGCAAATTAACATTTTTGTATTAAATGCCGGAAGGAAAAGGTTTTTTAATCAAATTGAATCAATACATTCTTCCTACTAACTTTTAACTTAAATACGAGTGATTTTTTCACAGCTTTTTCATTTGAATTTTTATTTAAATTTAATGTTTAAATTATCGGAAATGTCCAGAGGTGTTTTTTGCTGATGTAGTTCCCTCTTTTTCGGGTTCTTTATTCCAGAAACTGCAATCTGACCACTTACAGCTGAACGCATTTGAAAAATCTGCATAAAGTGAACTTTTGGTTGCCAATTGGGTTTGAGAATGAGAAGGACCGATGCCGCTGCTGGGAGCATCTCCGGACACAAAACAAAATAATTTTTCAATTTCACGCTTCAAATAATTTACTAATTAGATTTGCATTTAATTTTTTTGGTAGCCCGCATGTCCCTTTCCAAGTAACATCTACATAGATGGACAAAAAAGTGTACGCTCGCTGACTTGGCAAACTTGGCTTGAAGCCTGGAATGGCGCTATGGGGGGGAAAAGTTTTTGTTTGCTAAATAGTTGCTGGTTACAAATTCTGTAAACTGCTGGCTTTTTATTGCTGCCAAACATTTATCCAAACTAATTATGCCAGCCAGGCACACAAAAACACACAGGTCTTCGCAGCAGGAGTTTTGGTTTCGGGTTTTCCCAATTTAGCAGAGATCATCATAATTCAGAAACAGTAGGGCCAGGACTAGGCAATTTGAAAGGATTTCCCAACAAAAAGCCAGAAAAGCTATATTTATATAGAAATTGAAGAATATCTTGCGGTTGGCCATCCCTAACCGCACTAACTGCCTTACAACTCTTGAGCCAATTTAATCAAAGCCAATGACAGACGACCCAATGAGCGCAATGGAAGAAAGGCTTTTTGAAAAGCCTCGATTTTCGAGGGGATTGTTAGCCAAGTCACTTGGCCGCATTTTGCATTTGCATTTTGAGAATCTTGACAAGAGCAGCTCTCTGCAGCTCCATTGGAAATCAACTGCCTGGCAAGACAATGATGCAGATGGGACTGTGAAACTCTACGGGGCATACGACGGTGGAAGAAATTCATTTGGGGGCTTTTGTCTAACCGATCGATCTTTCAATCAATGACCGAGAGCACAAAGCGTGCAGATGCTGACTCAGAGCCATGCAAATTGTCTGAATGCATCAAAATGCAATCAAAATTAAGGCAAAAAACTAAGACATGAATCACGGGGGTCCTCCATCGGGTCTACCATAGTTTTTGTGTGTGGGGGTCCCGTCATTTTATTTTAATTAATATGACAGACCAAGAAAGCGATATCATGCCAGAGGCAAATGCAAATTCGAGCAAGGCTTTGGCCAACTTTTGACTCTATTAAGAGCTGAACTGCATGCTAATTTAAGGAGGGTTACCTATCCCGATCCCAAAACCGAACCGGAGCTGAAAGAAATGTCACCATTAGGCAGCTCCGCCGAGCTGACATTTAAGCAATTCCAAACGTTTTGCTAACAAATTTTACGGCAGCCACCGCTCGAGGAAATCACAAAAATCAGCATTGACCTTTTGACATATGGCTCTTTGCTGCCTGGGGTTCGAGTTCGACTCTGGCTCTGTGTGACTTCTTAACTTGGTCCAAGTTTCTATTGCTGTTACAGTTGCTGTTGCCAGTTTCTGTCGTCGTCGTGCCTGGCAACTCATATAGGGACCGACTTACTGGCTGAGACATTTTACAAATGTTTTCAATTGAATTGCTCTGATTTTGGCCAAGACCATAGCAGGGGATGGGGGTGGGCAGAAGGAGTACCTCACACACCATCCCTAGTGCCCCTTTTCTTCGAAATCACCAACCGTTAGAGCCAACGCCAACTTTAACGCTAACGTTAAGGCCAAATCTAAGGCTGGCTCTAACGCTGCCGGCTGCAGCAGCAGCAGCCGAAAATGTCGTGATGATGGCAAATTGTAAATAGCTTAAATGGTCTAAATGGTTTAAATGATTTCAATAGCTCTGCCTCCGTCTCGGATTGCCAACGGTGGAGGCGGCTGCCTTCCAGAGACCCAGGGACTTCCACCTCCTCCAGCTCAGCTGCCTCTCATCTCCACAGCGATTTCCACGTCGAACTGCAAAAAAAATGGAAACGGAGAAAACGGCGATAGGTTTGAAGAAAAAAGACTTTATAGTACCTGGTACGGGGATATATATTTTTCTGTATATTTAATACCTGGCTTGTACATATTTAAAGATTTTAAGTTTGCTAAAAATTATCCTTTTTCAGTCAATGGAAATATGATTTTTCAATAAATTCTTTTAATATTGTGGGAGTATGGAAATAATGAGTGCCAAATATATCAACATTTTTTATATGTGGAGCTAGACCTGTAGAGAAAAACTATATACCCTTCATTTCAAAAATACTCCCAAAACCTAAAAAAGAAAAACAGAGACGACAACGAGGACGTCTGTTAGCCGGCTAGCTTCTCCGTTTTGCCTCGTTTTCAATGGTAACAGTTATCACACAAACTAATGACATGAAATTAGGTATTGCCTGACTCCAGCTCCAGCCCCCCCAGCTCCAACCCCAAGTCCAAGTCAAACTCCTATGCCGATTTCGAATCCAACTGTGGCTGTCACTCCTTCTGACTCTGCCGACTTGGCAAAGAAAAGCGGCCAACAAAAGCAGCTGAATTAACCTCTTTGTTTTTGCTGTTATTTTGTTATAGTTAGCTACGAATTTAAAAATCACACTTTTATAAAAATGTCTACAAAGAAGCATATAAAATAAATTATAGGACACTTGGCAAAAGAAAACAAAACAGTTTATAAACAATTTCTATAGCTCCATCTAATATTTTATTTATGATGTAGAATTTTTTTTCACTGCACCACCTACTAAGCCAAATAGCCGTTATTGTTTAGGCCACAAACCAAAAGTTCGCTACCAAAAAACCAAACTATTTCTGTGACACAAATATTGTTTACTTTGTTTTGTTTTTGGCTTATTATTATGGGCCATTTAAAATCTCATTTTTATACCCTTGCAGAGGGTATTATAATTTTGGTCAAAAGTGTGCAACGCAGTAAAGGATATAAAGGATATATCTCCGACCCTATAGAGTATATATATTCATGATCAGGATCAGCTCCTGAGTTGATATAAGCACGTCCGTCTGTCTGTCTGTCTGGGGTAGATATAGCCATCACTGTGGGCCATATAGGGGAAACCCCCAATCCTCAACCACGAAAAATGGACAAAAAATGTAAAAAATATTTTGTGTCAGGATTTTAATGCAGAATGGTGGGAATTCGATCGAGAAATCGTTTAATGTATTCCGCTTGGGAATCAGGAAATCAGGACCCTATAGGGGAAACCCCATTTTCAAGGGATCCCCTATCCCCAATCACGAAAAATAGAGAAAAAATCTAAAAAATATTTCGTCTCAGGATTTTGATGCAGAATGGTGGGAAATCAATCCAGAAATGAAGAAATCCAGATCCAGATCCAGAAGAAATCCAGATTTCAATCCAGAAAGGCACGCGGCTTGAAAATCGGATGAGAATTGGGGAAGATAGCCATAACTGGGAACCATTTAGGCGAAACCCCCATTTTCAAGAAATACCATCACGAAAAATGAACAAAAAATATAAAACAATAATTTGATTTTTGAAAAAAAATACAAAGATAGAAGCTTGGGACTTTTTTTAAGTTTTGAATTCTAATAAATTGTTTTTATAATAAAATTCTAATAGGGACCTACTAAATATATGCGATATTTGCGCTAAATATCCGATTTTAACCGCAAGGGTATATCAACTTCGGCACCGCTCGAAGTAAGCTTTCTTTTCTTGTTTAATATTGATTTGTGCTACCAGAGTGATCAGAAGACAAAGGAGTTCGAGGACCACCGACCGGCGACCGAACACCGCCGACCGACGACCGGCAAGTTCATGATCTTGGACAATCAAATAAAACAATAAAATCACACAGCCATTGTTCGCAGATTTCCTGGTGAAATTATAAGTATTTGCCAGACAGTAAGTAGAGAAAATAATTCTTAAATACACAACGAATTTCCCAACGAATCGATTCGGATCGGATTCAAATTTGGGTCGTTTGAGGCATTGAATTATGGTAGCTCATTAGGCGGGCGCCTTGTCATTTTCGTGGAGAAACATGCCCTTTTACTTCAATCACGGCACACAGAACCCAAGCCCGAGACTTCTGGGGGGAAAACAAAAAAGCATTTAACATTCTACAATTGGCCATAAAAGGCTAGAGGAAGGATAGAGCCGGGATCAGTGCCGGCTCTCTCACAGCCTGGATAGACAAATAGACAAAGCTAGAAATAATTTAGATCACGAATTTGTTGTCGTATGCAAATTAATCAAATGTCGTCAGGTAATTCAATAATGTCAGAGCGGGCCAACGAAATCGATTACTTATCGCAGCGAACAAGCCCCAGCATTTTGAACTTTTGGTATTAATTACGAAAATAAACGGATATCTAGATGTTTCCCCATAAAAATATAATATCAAATATGTCCAGATAAGAACTTTCCTGGTTAAATGTATATTCTAACAAAAAACATAAGAAAAAATGCCATTTCTCCTCTCCCGGGGTGGTCGACGGTCGTCCCGGCCTGTCCAGGAATTGGATTCGAATTTCGAATTCAGAGTCAGAACAGAACGGCGGCCTGGCCATGTCAGGTTTGGGTAATCCAAGACGGCATTTAACCAATTTAATATTATTATCTATGATCTAGTGGTGGTGCAACACACAGACATCTCCTCATTCTCAGTCTCATTCCCAGTCTCAATGTCGTTGGACAGAATTCGCCTTTGCCTGTAATCAGAGAACATAGGAAGAAAGCACTGAGAAAAAAAAATATTTAATTTTCTTGAGAAGGATTTGAAGATAAATACTCGATCAATAAACTATATGAAAGGTCGTATAATTTTCTCCAGACTTCGCATATTTAAAAGTCTTGAGAAATTAAATATTCGAATATTGTTTTTCTCCATGTATTTCCCCTTACCACAGACAACTAGGTATCGAGAACCAGTCTCTCCTGTTGACAAACGAAAATGAGTGAAATATTTTTCCAACTCTTTCTAATTGGCGCTTGTAGCCAGGCTTGTACCGAACGATCACAGCCAGAAATCTTAAATCTACAGCGTTCTTATCTTACCAGAAATGAGCAGTCAGAACATTCCAGTCGTCTGTCCGGATGTCGGGCTGCCAGAACAAAATGGACAGAGACACCCGGACAGCGACATTGATGCATGTTTATTTAACCGCAAATTGATTATCCAGCAAACCCAACATCCTAGATTTTCCGACTTTAACCCGATACCAATGCCATCCTCCATCCATCCCCACAAAATTCAATCCAAAAATGGTACAATATACATTTTACAATTGCACTCGGCTACCAGTTCATAAATACGTTGTAGCTGGAATTCGATTAGATACATTCGGCCTTAATTAATTACTTTGTTGTGGCTTATCGTCGGCATCGAAATCAGGCTTCCCTCGCACTCTGACACCCTCACGCCCACGAGCTGTTCTTCCGGTTAATTGATTTTCGGTCGCCTGCTGAGGAAATGTTCGAGGTTCCTACGTAACGGGGTCAGTGGTTATCATTGCTGGACATTAAATCACATTTTTCGACTCAACTCTCAACAAATGCATCGGTATTGAATTTTATTGCATTGCGGTTTCAATTCCGATCTGAAACTTTAATTGGTTTTTAACGCCAGTGAGGTTGTGGGTGGATGGGTTTCGTATTAGCCTGGTTATATACATATATTAAATATAGATAAATGCAACCATCTGCCTTGTGAATAATTCATTATAAATTGAATTGAGCCTGGGAATTTGTGATATTTATTCACAAATTTGTTAAAGATGCATTTAACAAAGCTTTTCGAGACTTTTTCCCTAACTAATTGGCCTAGACTGAACAAAACCCCTGAAATCATCAAAAGTTGGGCAAAAAACACACACGCAGAAACTGGTCCACTTTAATTCCAAAACTGACCACACACAATCACATGCCAATCTCAATCCTGGCTGAATAAAAATCAGTTACGAGTACACGGAATTTAAATTGAAGCCCAAATATTTGGACAGCCGGAGGAAAGCCCACTGGCACACAGATGGCAGGTCTGAAAGGATGTGGACTGGGCAACCGAGTTGCAATCAATTAAAAGAATTTTCGATTATACAAAGTGCGTTTTGTCAGCCAAATGTAAGGGACTATCAGTTAACCCAGTGATGCTCACAAGGGTATGCTCAAAATATTTATACCAAATTGTAATACCAGTACCATTCAAATATTCCAACCAAAAGCCGTAACTATGCAAGGATATTATTTTAAATCCGGATTCTAGATAGTTTATAGTTACTTCGAGTACATCTCTGAGCAACCAATGCTCAATAGCTTTGGCCAAATTGTGGGGCGTTGACTGGACTTAGAATGGACTCAGCCCGGCTCCACTTTCCTGAAAAGCAGGACTCATCCAGTTCGAGCACAAAAAGTAGGGGAAAACGTTGGCCCCCGAAGGCAAAGGTAAATAAAAGTGGACATGTTAAACATTCTGGACATGACAACTAGCAAAGTTACAAAGACAGCCATTTCCAATAGGCCTCTGCTTTCGACTTGACAATACCCGGGCATCGAGTGTAAGTGCTCGAATTTTAAAACAACTGTGGAAAAACCACAGAAAATCAAACATGGAATAAGAAACTGAAAGCCTCGAGAGCCTCGAAAGAAAAAAAAATAATGCCAACAGAAACAAAGCAACAATGGGGTCAGAAAAACGTTGTGTTGGAAAAAGAAATCTTAAATTGAGAATTTTTGCCATTTCAAAAATTGATTAGAAGCTTTAGCCACATTCTGCTGAGCTGTATCTCATGTGTTTTGCGGTAAGGGGAGGGACGAGGGGCAGGCTTCGACTGAAAATATCAAGGTAACATGGTGGCCAAGACAGCGGCCGGGCTGGCAACCGAATAACAATGTTCAAAGCTGATGGCCCTCAAGGATATGCGGGAAACATAAAAGACTGCACAGGCAAACATGAGATAATTTTAAAGAGTTTTCGCTAATTTTAAAAATATTCAATAGATTATGTTTTTAGGGTCTATTTAAGGCTTTAAGGTATGTTCAATTTTCCAACTATTTTTTAAGCAAACCGTACCAAAAACATAGGCTATTTTTCACGCCCAATCAGTTAAAAGAATATACATTTTTTCTCTGTGTCAATAAAACAAATCCTGCCTGTGGCTGTCTTTACATCCATGTCCTGTTCTCGGGCAAGTGTGTGTGTTGCGGACAGGACTGGCTCAAGTTGCAAGGATACTCCTGTTTGTCGATGAGCAAGTTTTCTGTTTTTCTGTTTCTGCCGCAGCTTTGTTGCTTAATATGGAGGGGCATGAGCCAGGGAACTGGCAACTGGGTCAATTCCTTCAGCCTGAGTGGCAAACGCAGGCAGAGCAGAGACGCCACCGGAAGCGGCAAGACACGTAGTGGCAACTATCTGAAAATGACGCCAAATTACCAATGCAAAGTATCCTGGTACCGTTTACCCAGAGCAAACATTCGCCTCAAAGTAAAAACCAAAAAAAAAATATCCAAGAAAATGAAAATTCAGACATTTACCTACATTTTGGTCTTTGGACTGTTACCTGTTACCACCTGAACTAAATTTGCTGGCATTAGGTTCTTATTTCGAGTATATAGTCCTGCGACTTCCTTCTTGCCAGACAGCTGCAGGTTAGCCACTTTGCAGTCAGTGTGTTTCAGTGAAAAAGTAAATTCTTCGACTGGAATTTGGCTCACATTGTCGCAGCTTTTGGCCCTAAAAGTGGCATTTGGCACAGGTGCTACCAGCGGGTTTTAGAGTATGATGAAGTGTATATGGAATGGCGGGATATTGGAAGACAATGTGTTTGATTCTCCCAAGAGGTGTCTGATATTGAAACATTTTATTGCGAACTACTGATTAGGATTGGAAGTTTACTTTGTGTCGAATTGATATGGAAAGTTAAGAAGAAAATTACTTTAGTTTTAAATAAAAAATCACACTTTAAAGTAGAACCTGTTGGACAAATCTCAATACAGTCGAGCTTACTCTTCTGTTTTTTTACTTTCTCTATTTAATTAGACCAAATTAAAAGTGCACAAAGCTCACAATGAGCAGCAAACAAAGACAAGGAGACAACATCACTAAAAAAATAAGTTTGAATCCAGAAACAGAAGGAGGGTCTCGGGTGGCATTACCAGGAGGTAACTCCAATGCAACCCAGCCAAATGACTTAATCGCATTTGCGCGACTTTGTTGCTCGTCTCCCCAAACCACACTTCACTGTGCCCCATACCACCATGCCCCTGCTCACCCAACCTTGGCCATAAAAATGCAAATGAAACAGTAGAGGGGGAGGGGGGCTATGGCAGGGGATAAAGTGCGAAGGAGCGGCAGGAGAAGTGATGAAGTGCAAGAGTTACGCCATATCACGATGTTGTCTGTGTTTGGTTAATGCCACGGCTAATCCGCGTCCGTTACCTTAATCCCCTTCGAAACAATTTTGTTAACAAACGAACATCAAAGAAAATAAAATGTGCAATAAATTTAATTTGCGAGGGGGATAAAAATCACACTCCCGCAAAAGAAAGGCACTAAGAGAAATTCTAGTCAAAAATTCTAAAAATCTAATGTAAGCTACACAACATTTTCTACAAATAAGAACTATTTCTGTAGCATACTTACTTGCCAAGTTTAAGTTTATTTATATCGAAAAAAATATATAATATTATTCCTTTTTTTTTCTGTGCTTTTTAGAGTCAGAGCTGTGTGATTTCCTTCCCCAATTTTTCCCTTCACCCATGGACCTCCTGAAATAAGTAGAACATGGAACTGAAAGAGTCTCGACTACGCCTGTTGTGTTATCGCCCGGTTTTATCGACAAACTTGAAGTTACCGAATAAAAATGGGAAAAAATTGTCAGAGGAACTTCCACTTGCAGGGCTTAAACACCGGACTTGGACTGCGGCACAGCCGAGCTCAACACTTGATCAAAATGCCACAAAGCGATTTGCATATTTTAATTAAATTCGCGCTTTGCCCTGGAAAAAGTAGCGAAAAAAAAATGAAATTAAAAAGAGCCAAGAACCCCGAACAGAGAAAAGCGCAACACGGTCGCCGAAAAAGGAAGCCCTAGAAACCAGTGGCGTCGCACCAAGGGTGGGGTTTGGGAGGTCATGTTGCTGTCTTTGCTGTTTTAAAAATATGTACGAGAAAAAAAACCGAACCGCGTGCAACACATGTGACCACAAGCGTATTAAATTTTGTACGCTCCCTCACAAAAAAAAAGAAAAGCAAAAAATAAAAACACAAATAAAAGGCATTTTCAAAACTTGGCTGGCTGGGCGGGGGGTGGCTTAAAATAAAAACAAAGCCATGTGTGTGGCCAAAGGTAGCCAACTAACAGAGTCACAAAGCGACTGCCAGTGGGAAAGGTCAGAACAAAGGCACTGACAGAAAAAATAGTAAAAAATTTATAATCCTAAAAATAATAATTATAAATAAAATCCAGTTGGTTTCCTAGAAATTTCGATTAAAAATAAAAAAAGGAAATAACCGCAAAAATAAACATAAAACTACATAAAACATGCCAATTTCTAATTTTTCTTTTTTTAAATCATTTGTGTTATACATTTTGTATTATTACGCAAAAAGCCCGCAAAACCCTATCACTGATATAGTTGCTGCTTGCTGCTGATGTTACTTACCACAAATTGCCCGCCTGCCGCTGCAGCTACCAAAAGCGGCAACATGGCCAAAGCGCAGTGCAGCATAAAGTGTTAAATTGGATTAATCCAGAAGATTTACGCTGCGGGTGATATCAACGTTGGTAACGTTGCAAAAGCAACAGCAAGAGTAACTGCAACAGAAACTGCAGAAGCGGCACGGGGGCGTAGAAAGCTAAAGGCAGGCAGCCACATGTTGATGTTGCAGTTACGTTACTGTTGCTGTTGCAGCCGCCAGCAACACTTGAGCAGAGTCAGCAATTTTATTAAAACCGGACGCGTACTTCAACACCACCGGAAACACAACACAAAAGCAGCAGCAGCAACAGCAACACTCTGAATGTGTGTCAATGTGTGTTGGATGTTGCTGCTGGACGTCAACAACCATGCAAATTTTAATACAAAATTGGGATTAACGACGTTACCAGCAATCTGAGCTAGATGCAACACCAGGCAATAACAAGAGTGGGTAATAACGCCTTGACAGCGGCAGCAGCAACAGCCACAGCAACATCAACTGCAAGCGCGTTGATTATCCCAATCAGCAACACTTTACCAGCGTAAATCTATTTAATTTGCCATTGGTCTATGCAATCCGTAATACCCCCGGATACCCCACTGATGCACCGCCGTGGCACAACCACTGATTCCTCCTCGCAAACCACAAATCAGCTGTTCTTGTTAAATGTAATTGAACCTGTTCTTAGAGTTTTGTTTTGTAATTTATTATTGGCGCATGAGTTGCAAGCCGAAAAGAAGAGAAAATAGCTCAACTTGTGGGGAGGTTGAAGCTGGAAGCTTGTATCTTAAAGTCTGGTGATCATCATAATGATGATGATGATGATGATGATTGAGCGGAGTGGCATGCGAAGATCGCGCGATCGTGCCTGACGCGTAATTGATTATTACGAAGCAGCAACACCAGGCAACACCAGCAACAGCATAGCACCAACAGGCAACCGGCAACCTCAGCTCGAAGAAAATGCCAGCATAATGATGTATTAGTTAAAGTTGGCCAACCGGTTCGCATTTCGGCCATAAAAAACGGTTTAGAATTAGGAGCCTGTGATTACATACTTCTTACTGCCTTGATGCCACGGACCAAAGTGCGTTGAAATTGAAAAGAAGTGGGCATAATGTTGGTTAGTGCCTGTTGCTGTTGTTGCTGTTTTTGCCTTGGTTGCAAGTTGATGTTCCTCACGCTTTTACTGTTGCAGTTGCTGTTGCTGGCGGGGTTCCACATTGGAGTGCACTTTTAACAGCTTAAGGAATGTAGCAAATCTGTGTTGCAGGAAGTGTGGTATTTAAGTGCGGTAGGTTTTGAAGAGTAATGCAAAGTCATAAAATCGTATTCAAAAGTGTGTCGTATTTTTTAATATTTTATAAAAATTAGTAACCGATGAAACAAATCCAATTTGTGACTTTTTTAAACAGATGTTTCTACATGTTTCCCTACAATTCATAGCAACAGAGAACCAAATCTCTAGTCCTAATTTATTATTTAATAAAATTAATTTATTTATGTATTTTGTAGCATATTTCTGCCCCTTCGGCAGCAGTTTCAATGGCAAAACTTCCACGACTGGGGAATTTATTCAACACTTTATGCTCGTATCTAATGGCAATGGCAGAATTGACAGAACAAAAAGCTGTGGCCAGTATGCAGGGCCAGCGACAACGAGGGCCATAACTCATAAGCTGTGCAGCACATACTCCTATTCGATTCGAAATACCAAATACCAAGGGTCTACTACATATGGGTGGCGGGTGGAGGTATGGTGGTAGTGCCGCCACACGAAACCAAAACCAAGGAAAAACTCCAATTTTAATTGCTCGACATTAAACGATCGACAACGACAGCAGCCAGCGAGCAAAGTCGCAACTTTGGCAGATATTGCCATAAAATATGCGCACGTTTCGATTCGTTTGTTTGCCAATGGTTTGCATATGGTTCAGGTTCAGCTTCAGCTTCAGGTTTGTCTCTGGGTTTGGATACTGGAAGAGACTGAGGCCGCGACTACGGAGCAGACAGCATTAGCGTACGATTTGGCGGCGCGAAAAAGATAAACTCATAAATTATGGCATTGAATGTCACTTCGGCACCGCCGGTTGTTGCCACCGCCAAACGCCGCCGCCGCTGCCGACAAAAGCAACAAAAATGAAAACCCAGGACACTGGATCGAACGCTATGTATATCCACATCCGAATCCAGGGATTGGACGGGGTATTTGGGGGAAGCCGGCGATAATGAAGCCCATTTTAAAGTCACTACCATTCAATGCGATTTGATTTACAATCCCATTTCGATTATAATCGATGATGATGTGTGTGCGCGCTTCGGTCGAGCCATGAACTTGCATATAAATACCAATCTGTGTCTTTGCCAGTCTCGCTGGCCAGGGAGGAGGTGGAGGAGTTCGACGGGCGACGAAGACGGAGGAATGCTAAGCGGAGCAGATCGGGTCGCCGGTCTCTAGCGGTTTTCCAAGGAAATCGAACTGCCGCCGCAGATCCAAGCTGGAGTTCAATCTGGACTCTGCCCACAGGACCCAGCAACAGGCGCTGCACAGTGGTTCGAGAAGAGTTATCTTTAGGTTTTGTGATGGCAGACTATTATTTTTATCTTTTATAGATTCCTCGTAAGAAAACCTCAAAATATTTTTTTTCAAATTTTCTGGAGAGACCATTTTTCATTCTTCATCAACACCTTGGATCAAAATTTTCGATCGTTACTTTTCCAATTTTTGTTGGAAAACCCCTTGCCAATTCTATATGCCCCAAAAATATGGGTATATCTTGGCGGTCTCTCAGCCGATTCTTAAGTGGAATACCTTAAAAGATTACTAGTTTAATTCTCTATAAATGGACAGCAAAATCTTAAATACAAATTTTATATATATTTTTTGACAATTTTTGTGGGGAGATCCCTTAAGTATCCTGCATTTTCGTATAGGGCCTCAAAACATGCCTATATCTTTGACAAGTTTCATCCAATCTTTAAGCAGAATACCTTAAAAGATTTGTTTATATATTCCCTAAGAATCTGCATTAAAACCCAAGTCCTTCATAATTTTAAATAATCTCCCAACACACCCTATCCCACCCTCTACCACTGTACTTAGCCTTCTGGTCGTTTACCTGTTTGTACAATTGAACTTGAATATACTTCGCGGCGTTTTAGTTTAGTTAGCTCGCCGCCGCCAACTTGTCAGACAAACGAATGCGGAGCTAACGAACCCACCAGCTCCACCAGCACCAGCACCACCATCGCCAATAGCACCACTTCCACCTACCACCACCAATCTGCAGTCACCCTCCACCAATGCCGCCAGTCTGGGCGATCATTGTCGCATCCGCCACGATGGTGGCAATTGTTTTGATGGCCGTTGATAACTGCGACGCGGGGGGCATGCCACATCTCGATTCCACCGGAGACCTCTGGGGGACAGAGCGACCCCTCAAAAACAAAACAAAACTCGACAAAACGAAGTTCAATACAATGGATGTATATATTTTGTCACCAGACTGGCGACCAGACTTTATGGGCTTTTAATTGAAGCTGAAAACATAAACTACACCCACTCAATGTTTCTTAAATTTATTACAACTTAATTGTTAGTGTTAATGATTTTTTATGTACAATATGCTGTAGGGCTTACGAATATGTCTTAATATGTTTTAATTTTTGGCGCAACGCCCACGGCATAAAAGCCAGCATGGGGTGGATCCACCAAGAGACGTGACTTCATTTCAATATAATTTGCTAATTTGTATTCTAGTGCTATGTATTCCATTAGAAAATGAATCCCAAGCAACCACACACTTGTAAATCTTCCTTCCTCCTTATGCAGATGCGGAAATATAGAGACGATCTATTTTCCCAGGCAATTAGTTCAAAGCAATATGCGACTGTGATATAGTCGCCCACTTAGTAGGACCGCCAGCGAAATGGCCTAAAATATGGCTCCCAACTATCGTCCATAATTTCATGAGCAATTTTGGAAGCCAACATTGCTTCGAATGGGTATATATAGAGGGGCTAAAGGGGTATATGGAGAGGCTTGGGGGGATAAAACCAGCTCGCATGGCCACGGAGGATGTTGCCGGCAAAGTGCAGTGATAAATCAGATTGTCACTTTTGTATATTTGCGCCAACTGACGACGACGGCTCCCTTGGAACCGAGTTGTATGCAAAAGCAGGCTTTTTATTCATTCGCCGACAATTGTGGTTAGTCATTTAGGTTAAAGCAAAGTTGAATAACAACATTTGCATGGGGCAGTTTGATGCTAATGTTTTTACCTGGACTGTCCTTAATGGAAGGTATTGCATGCAAGACTTAAAATGCGTTCGGGAATGCATTTCACTTTGCCAACGGTCGACGAGTCATAATTATTATTATTTTGATTATTGCACCTGAAAGATGACATTATTAACATCGCTAATGTGGTGGAATAACAACTCCAAACACTGAGAGAAAAATGCATCATGAAAAGGGTAATTTTTGTAACCGACAGAGCTCCTTGCAGAGTTCTTTAAACGAAACTTGACATCGACTTGGAGGGAACTTGAGAACTCGAATAATTAAAAAATGACTATTGAATACATTTATTTAGTATTGTAACGTCATGTTTCAACTTCGATTTACTGTGCCACTGAACACCTAGGCTCTTGCTGTAGATCCGGCGTTGTTCCAGCTTCAAGCTTTACCCGCTGATTGGCCTCATCCTCTTCCAGCTGCCTGGAGGATTCAATGTGACCCAGGAGCTCAGCCGGCGGACAATCGTCCTCGCAAGTGGCCTCCCGCCAGCTAGGACTCTTCAGTTGCTCCATGAACTTCAGATGCCGCTCGGCACAGTAAGGTTCCACAATTATATAGTGGGGATCGTCGATCATGGGCTTATCGTACATGTGCCTACGAGAGGATATGGCCAGTTCCTGTATCCGTTTTATGAAATCCGGCCGGCTTTTGGCCAGCATGTTGAGGGCCTCCATGTTGTTCGCCTCATCGAGGACTACGAGGTCGCCGGATGGAGACTTACCAGTGCAGATACTGCCTTCGGGATCGGCGAAGACGGCCTGAATGTACCGAAGTAAGTGCCAAATATGGTGCTGGTCCTTACACCACTCCTTGAAGCAGGGCCCCAGGTCCAGGCTCTTCGAGTGCGGGCAGATGTGCGGATGGAAGACCGCCGCATTGAAGATCACCGTGGGCAGGATGGTGTCATCGGGAAAATTTTCCGGCAACAAGATCGAGAAGCGAAACATGCTCCCCGCATAGATTCCACTGTGCACGAATATCACTCCAAACCAGTGCAGTCCACTGGCATAACTGGGAATGGCGTAGATGTTTTTCAATTGGTCCTGTACCAGCCGGTACTCGGCGAGGATTTTGTAGCCTTGACTGATCAGAGCCATTCGATGGTTGTTCCCAGTTGAGTACCACATGGTTTTCGCACGGTTAAGACGTGGCACGAGGCTCTTTAAGGCTTAATGATGGACTTACACAAAATGCACAATAAAAATGCACATTAGAGCCTGTGGAATCCTGCGGAGTTGGTTTGAGGGTATGTGAGGCCTTAAAGGTCCACTTCAGGACTAAAGTTAAAAAGTCTAAATATTTGACATTTAAAGCGGAGATTATAACCTGAATTCTCTTCCATTTTCAACAGTGTAACATTACAATTATGCGTCGTGTCAACTTGCAACACCACTTACAACCCAGAAACGGGAATTGTCCGCTCAAAAACTATGTAAGCGAGGGACAGCATCCCCTCCTTGCCCGGGAGGGGATCTGGAAAACCTGCCCCGACACTCGCCGGCATATTCAATCATGTCAAGTGTAATAATTTTGCAAATAGCAGATGCACGCAGCATTTTACAGCCTTGGGGACGCCATCGAATCGAAGAAGAATCGAAAACCCGAGACGTGGCTTAGACCACGTTTTGTGTACAACTGCGGATTTTTGATTTATGGCCACAACGATGCTCTGCGCTGCTCTGCTCTGATGTACGGTTCTTTCACGCACTGGCAACATAATGTGGCATTATAATGTCGCATGTTCTGGGCCCGTGTTGTGGTGTGTGTCCCGTGTGTGATTTGTTATGAATTTATTATGTGACGGAAGTGGCTTTGGCTTGGGCTTTGCTTTTGGCCAACTTGCAACTGGCCAAACAAGCGAAAATGTTTGCATGGCGATGCCTGATGGCCGCATCTGCTAATTGGCAATGTTGCACCTTCTGGTCCGCTGACATTTGAGCCCAAGAAATGCCACAGGGCATTTAAAATTTATGATATGATTATCCATCCAAAAACTTACAAAAAAAAAAGTTTACGCGTTTGCAAAACAATTTCTTAAATGCCAAATTCTTTAAAAGGTAATTCAACAGTCGTTCTGGGATCATCTCTTTTCTGTGTGAAACATATCGTAAACACTCTGACAAAGACGGACAGACAATGACGCTTCCTTGATAAGTTTCGACCCCAAAAAGAAGGAATTAAAACGAATGCATAAACGTGCAACAGATAAGGAAATTGGCAAAAATAAATAAAAGTGGGGAATACAATTTCTGACACTGCTGCTGGAACTCATTAAAAATTATACCGCGATATGAGGCGATATGATACGTTATGATTTGTGACTCCGTGCCAGAACCAAACCGAAACCGAACGAGGGAAGAGACTTTCTTTCTTTCTTTAACGCCAGTTGTCAGTTTGGGGTAAATGACATGGGTGCAACACCCAGGCGTGGAAAGGGATCCTCCGATCAGAGACCTCCATTTCACCTACACCGCAACCCAGCTATACAGCAACCCATGTCAAAATGTTTTGGCCCCAGGCAATTGCTAATATGTGCCCCGATTTTTTGGCCACAACAGTGGAGTTTTTGCACCTGTGGGGGGAAGTGCCAGTATCAGTGCCTGTCACCTGGCCAGCATTCAATTTCGTGGATTTCGTTTCCTCATATGCGGGCAGTAATTTCGCTGCCCGGCCAGTCTCTCTGCCAGGGCATCTTATCAGCTTTCTTCATTTTATGCTGCGATGCCTTTTGGGAGGCACAGGAACAGAAAACTGCAGAACGATTCCACATTTCAGGCCAGCATACCATCATCTGGGCCCATGGAGTGTGTTTTGAGTCCCGGCATTTGTAATACGGTGGCATATAACACTTAAGTGCTTGTTGTTGTTTTATAAGATAAACTTTTGCTCAGAGCCCACATACGGCCAGCGGATAACGTGTTGCCAATTTCATTTGCTGGCACTTTCATTAACCAGCCAAGGCAGAAAAAACAAAACCGAAAAAAGCCCAACCCAAAAAAGAAGCGTTGAGTCGAATAAAATAAACGAATTGGCGTGTTTTTTAAAGTTCTCGCTGAAAGTTGCGGGCTTTTTGGGGCGGAAAATGTTTGAGGAAGGAGGGAATTCGTGGAACTGCAAACGAATTCGGTTTGTATTTCAATTTTTTGGCGATTGCTATCCATCAGTAATACAGGGAACAGAGAAAGCTATTAAAATTAAATCGTGAAGAAACTTACTCCGGCATAAGGAAAGACTTTTGATAAAATCACAAGGTGATAAATTCTTAAAAAGAATTTATTTTATTTATCTTTGCTAACAACCAGAAAATTCTCTCAAGTTTGTGGAAAAGAAATTTCAATATGAATTATGAATTTAGAGAAAGATGTATAGCATACTTTCGGGCAAAGTCATAAATAGTCTCGCCTTGGAAACTAATGTGGGAATCTGTGAATTGTTTTCCATTCTGGCACACAATAGTTGATTTATGCAAAAAGTATATTTATTCGGGGACGGGGAGGCAGTGCCAAGTGCTTGCCCGTAAATTCAAATTCAAATTAGATTATATGCAAACACCAGGCCAGTCCACTCTTTCACTTGCCGTTCCTTATTATTATATAGGAATTCCGATTCCGAACGAAAAGAGCAAAAACTCCGTCGACGGGGACTACGACGGTCTACTAATATTTGCATAATCGCAGGCAGGCCTGCCATCCTGCCAGCCAACATGCGGCAAAGCAATTATTTCTTTAAAAATAAATTGCATGCACAATTGGTAGCAATAGCAATTGCAGCAGCAACAAAAACAAAAACAACAACTACAATCAAATACCCACGGAGGACCACCATGGATACAAATCCAATGGATCCAGAGAATCCAAATCTGACCGAATGCAGGTTCAAGCCAACGACGAATTTGGTCAAAACGGCTTTTTGTTTTTGTATCTTTGCCACAAAGTAGAAGAAGCAGAAGAGGCGGCAGTTTGCTCGGGGTGAGGCCAAGGGGGGGCGTGGCAACTTAGCTCGTTTTTGCGATTTGTGTGTAAGCCTCATTCAGTTATTTGCATATCGATTTGGAGTTTTTAGTCCGCCAGAACACACACTACTACTCTGAACTGTCTCCTGGCCGTATCTCTCACCGATCGGAGCGTTTCGGAAAAGTTTCTTCTTGATTTTATTTGCTGCACAAACAATTGCATAATTGCCCCAGCACCCTGCCCCCGCCCCAGCATATTATTCAACTTTGTTGGCCAAGCACTTTTCGAGGAACAAACTCATGGCCCTGGCGAGGAATCTCAAGTGTGAATTCATTTTTTATAGACCACTCGATGGCGACACAATTTTCCAGGCAATATTCTCCGATAAGCACGTGCTATTAGCTGGAGATTCCATCAAGGAGGCCATTGATCAGGACCTGGAATAGTTTAATTTTGTTTTCTTCGAAAACTTGGTTTTCTTTCAGTCACGTAACCATAACTCGCTGCCGGGCTAGGAAATTGAAAAGTTTTTGGTAAGGAAATTGTTGCCAAAAGAGTAAGGCTTGTAGGACATAAGCTTGTTGGGGTTTTACCTTCTCAAAATAGCCCACAGAAATAATTAAAATTGTAAAAAATAGTCAACGAAAAGTTATCCTGTTTTTGGACTGTACTTTTCGGCTTGTAGGCTAGTCTTAACCCGAAAAGTAAGTTGAAAGGGCGAAGACCTAGCCCTACAAGTCACTCACTCTCATTATGTCTGGTCGCTTTATCATGTTCATGTTGACATTCGCGCGGACACAAATGAAGCAATTTTCCTGACATGCAAAACGTGCAACGTGCAACAGTTGCTCCGTTTGCCATGCAACAGTCTAGGAATGGAAATGGAAATGGAAATGGAATTGGAAGTGGAATTGGAGCAACTGTTGCGGCAGTTAATTTTCGTATATTTAATTCGCCTTAAATTATTGCAAGGCAGCGTCCATGACGTTGGTAGCTGCACCGCTTTGATGTGCCCATTAGCCAGGCCAAGATAGACACAAAAACCCAACAGAAATATACACAAGTTCGTTGAAGAGACGAGTGATGCCAATAGAAGGAGCTGCAGACTTTGAGCTCTAGCTTGGGGGCCAGCGATTTGCAAGGCAAATCAAAGGCTTAATGAATTCATTTCAATTAAACAAACAAAAAAGCGAATCAAACCACAGCCACATCAACGGCGATAGACAGTTTGCATTAATAAATCGTTTAGCTGGGAGCTCCATGCCAATCCATTTGAACTTGGCATTTTGTAGAGTCAGTTTGCAGGAGAAAAAATAAACCTTAAAAAAACCCCCTGTATTAATTGATTCTGATCTTTGAAGTTGGGCCTGTGCAGCTGCCAACTAAAGAATGGGGTCTATTTAAGCCAAAAGGTTACGGGTCTTGTAATTTGTTGGCTTCTTTTTAATGAGTTGTTAACTTGAACTTATTGCCTTCAATTGGTATTTCATTGATTTAACAAGCAGCCAATACAAATAAGTTCAGCTCTTCGGAAGTGTTTGTTCAGCCCGATATCTTCCGCGAAATTTATGTTGTTTATTGGTTCAGCATTCCAGGCAGTATTTATTTAGTGGGCCGCTTGTTTATTTAATCTCATTGAAGGGGTCAGTCACCGAATTGCTCCCCTTTCTTTTCATTTGGCCTTTTTTGGACTGGCTGACTGGCTGATAAGCCTTAAGCTGCTTAATCGATGACCAGAGAGTTGTCAAAAATAATTCACAGGCCGCGGCAGCGACTAAAAGGAAGAAGTACAAATACAGGAAGACAGCTCGGCGTATACGTAATGTTATCAGTCCCCAAGATCTACCCTTTGGTGCTTTAATAAGCGGGCCAAGAGGACAGGGGGCAAGGAGGCGAAAGCCCATCGCGATGGCCAAATCAAAGTTACCTGGTTGGGGGCCCTTACATGAGAAATATTTTAGCGTACAATGCAAAAATGGTAGCAGCTTCGCAGGGCCAGCCTTATCAGTCGCCACTCCGCTGACGGATGCACCAAAAATAAAAAAAGGAAAAAGAGTAAAACAAAAAAAGGAGGAATAAGGAAACAAAGGATGCGGAGAAGCTAAGATAATGCCACAATGAAGACAGCATAACGCGCCGCTGTTGAAAAATCGCTACTCGAGTCTGAGTCTGACCAGCAGCAGCATCAGCAGATGGAGAGGATGCGTCCACATCAAGATAAATAAGCGTGCGCCCTGCTCTGCACTACACTGCAGAAAATACTCAAGAGTTCTAGATAATATATATAATTTAAAATATAAAAAACTCATAAAGTTTCTAAAGAATAAAACAAACTCGGGGAAGGCTTAGACCCAAAAAAAACTCTTAAGTCTGACTATATTTTTCTCTCTGCATTCAAGTTTCGTGGCAACATAAGCCGAAATCAAAGCTATAATAATGCATAAGTAATTTGCAGCATCGACAATCGAAAGGAGCCATCAGTGGAGCTCCAGTTCCTGAGCTCGTGCCATGGTTATTTTTGTTCGCGAGCCTTGACAACAGTTAATCAAAATCCAGCAGTGCAACCAGCTCCTCCGCCTCCTCCCGAGGCAGTTATTTATTAACTGGGAAGTCTTTATCGGCACATCGTTGAGGCCTTCTATAAGGTATGATATCTTCAAGAAAAAAGTATTATAATAAAAAATAATAAAAGTTAATCATCTTAACAGCCCAAACTTAAAGGGAAAATCTTATAAATTATCCTTAATTGATCGGACCAAAATCTGGCCAGCAAGTATCACCAGCGAATTCCAGAGCCGGGTTCTGGGGCTTTTAGCGCTCACCACCTTGTGGCGGCCTTAACTGGCCTAACAAGTTCAACAAAAGGTGCAGCACAATGGCCAAGGCCTGGGATCTTTGGACCCAAACCAAATCCAGTCCCAGTCCCCGCATAGGGCCAAAAAGCAAACAATGCCGCATTGGCATTGGCTTGTAAAAACAACAAGGAGAGCAAACCTGCGGACACTGAACTAGATTTTTCAATGCTATATAGAAGCGAAAAAAAAGAAGCACAGTCAACAACAAAAAATGAAATCAGGAAGTGTATTATATAATTTTATAGATACTAAACTCAACTTTGACACAAATCGGCTGAGTGCGGTCTGTAAACATGACATTTGCTGTACACGAATCCCAGTCAGGAGCCAAGAAGCCAGTGGGACCGGGACTGCTTCTCTAAGAGTAGCTGGAGCCGGACCTGGATCCGTACCCGTACCCTCTCCACGCCACAATACACTTCTTCTGGTGATGCTTATCGCAAAACGTTCAATTATTTTATTTGGTGCAGATGTGGCCGGCGATAAAAGTGGCCCGATAGCAACGGCAACGGCATCGACATCGGCCAAAGGCATCGGGCAATGGACCGCGGGACCGCGGAACTGAAGCTGCTGATCTGGAGTTCAGTAGCATCGGTTACCCAATCGGGAAGCTGACTAGCGAGAAGCCTGGCCCTGCTTTGTATATGAGGTTCAATTAAAATCAGTTACCAAGTCCGGGCCAGCGGAAAAAGCAGCTAAATAATTGACACAAGAAAGCAAAGCCGCAAAGCAGCATCAGCAGCAAAAAATGTGTCATCCGATAAATGTCCAGGTTGATGGTCAGTCTCATAAAATAGGCCTAAGGAAAGGTTACAATGTTTTTGGTTAGATAAGTTTACTAATTAACTCTCCTAATCTCTATTATTAAAATAAGAATGAAACTCTTTTTAAAGTACAAATATTAGGTAGTACTTTGGGGTAAAAGTTGAAGGAAACCCGCAATGAGCAAGGACTCTGTTTACTAGATGTTTGGCTGCAGTTGGCAGCAGCAGTTGGCAAAAGTTACAATTAAAATTGTTGAAGCGGAGCGAACAGATCCGACAATTGCTGACCAGAAGCCGAAGGACCATCCCAACCCACTGGCCGACTGAGTGCCAGCGGAAACTGTGGGCACTGCAATTTGTTTGCTATTGTTGGTCGCTTTTGCAATTAAAATTATTCCGTTTGAGCTATTGATGAAGGCCCGAACGAAAGACACCAGAAAGTTGGCAGTTGTTGTCAGTTGGCAGCCGAGCGCCATTTTGTTTCTGCCGAACAAAGCGGAAACGGAAAGTGGGCCATTATGCGAGTGGAACAGAACGGAACAGCTCTATTTAGTTATCTAGCCATCGCCAGAACTAAACTGGATGGTACCAAAACCAAACCGACTGCGGTCAGAAGTTCAGAGAGCGTGTTATATCAAGTTGAAGTCCTTCGGTACGAACTGAACCAAAAAACACTGAACAAATTTCGATGTCGGTTAGCGGAAGCTGGATGTTGGATGTAGGGGGGAGACCACAGCAAGTTGGCACTGTAGATGAAGTGACGATGGTTTTTTAATTCTCGTTTTGTTCTCCGATGCTCTGAAACCCTGCCACGCGAAACGGCCAAATCAAATCCAATTCGCAATCAAATGCAAATTGCCATTAGATTAGTTTATCTGTGGCAACCACGTGGAGACATGCTGGCTGCTGGATTCGTCCTGTCATCTGTCGGGAAAACAGTGACAGGTTTTCCCTCAACTCAGCTGAATTATATTCGTCCCTCGTTTGAGGGTGAAAAATAACTCTGAAATAAAAAGAACGAAAATAAATACAAAATAAAAGGGCAACGCAGTTAATAACAAAGTGACGGAATATGCGACAGCAGCTGTCGTACCGGCAAACAGCTTTCAAATGCCAAAAGGTATGCCACGATGCCAGCAGTCATGTCACTGCCAAGGAGTAACAGTCCTCCTGGCAGTGCCACTCCTGTGCCTGACTCCTGAATTGAGTCTGATCAAATTAGAGTCTGCAAGGAGTGTGTTTGAGTGGCATCCTTGGCTCCTGCGAGGGTGCCAATGTGGGAGTGGCAATGCCACTGGCAGGAGGCGTGGCTGTGGGTGTCCAACAAGTTGAGTGACTCCCAAAAGCCATAATCGGGCTAATATTGTAATGTATTTCATTGGAAGCTTATCTTGTAAATTTTTATTTAAAATTAAAGAACTCCCATTACCTTATGGTGTAAGAAGTATCTCAAGAATCTTAGAATATATCAATGATTTCCGCTCTATTTTTTTGGTGATAGATGAGAGCATTCTTTACCAAAGAATCTATATTGACTATTTGCAATTGCTGGAATGGCATTTTAGTCACATTTATGCTGAGATCCTAGAAAAGAGGAGACCATCTGGAAATGTGGAGAAGGCACCCAGAATGCTGCCATTTCCCAGCTGCAAGAGGCTCGGGCTGCTCCAACTGCTAGCCCGGGCTGTGTGTTATGCTTTACTTTTAGTTCGATGCACACAAAAGGCCATGGAAAACTGTCATTGGCAAAATCTAAACAATAAGTTTGTTATTTTTGAGCAGAGCCAACGAACCGAAAGGACCCCTCCATGGCCCCCCAGAAATCCCCTGAACCAAAGTGCCACACCCTAAGAGCCTTAAAATCGAGAGGTTAGGCAATTTGCCTAGACTATGTTGGGTACAATTTTAACTTTGGCCAGTCACTCTGGCCCAGACCTAATTCATTCAACAGCTACCACTGTACAACTTTGAAAGAAACTTTAGTGGGGCGAGTTAATGGAAGTAATATCATGAAATTGTTTGCTTAACATCCATTAATTATTGCACTTAGTCGCACTGCGAGAGCTGCCAAGCACGCCATAACCAATTACGAATAATTGTCTGAAATTTGCACATCTTCTTTGATATGTGAAAGCCAGGACCAGAATTTTAGATACCAAACAATATTACATATTTGACAGGCGTGTCATGGTCAGAACTTGGCCAGGAATTGTTGGCATTTTTCCGGGCACTGGACATTTTCGGCCAACACTTTTTGTACAAATGTTTTGACAATTTGACTGGCACTGAGTTCTGCCGGCATGTTTGCTAAATTATTGCTAAAAATTTCACTCTGTCTGGCAATTAAATTTAAATTGTTTTTCATTCGGTTTATTAGATAATTGAAGCAGTTTATTAAAGTGACATGAAGTGCGGAATATGTGCTCCAAATTCGAGTGTGAGTTTGTTCAGAATTTAATAAGAGCAGCCAGGAAAATTTATGTCGATTCAAGAAACAATTACCGTGGAAAAATGTGGACAACATTGACCTGCCATTGGACACGGCCATTACATAAAAATATCCAAGACTTTGTATTTGACGTCGACAATGGTTTTATTGGAACACCGTACTAAATTTATGCAACTCGATGTGCGATGCCAAATTATGTACACTTCATTTCGTGTACAATAACGAAGGTAAAAACACGCCATATATTTCGCACTTTCCCCTGACCCGCCGCCACACATCAGGTGCAGACTGCTTTAGTTGCCTGTTGACCCGAACTTGGGGGTCAGTTTATTGTTTGCCTAGCAAAGCCATGAGCCAGAAGCGAGGACAACCAGGAGTGCCAGGAGCAGCAGCAATAATGCCAGAAACTGTGGACGTGCCAATAGCTGGTCGACAGGAATAGGGCGGGTCGGTAGTCCCTGGCTCCCTGGGTCCTGTTTTCGGGCTTATGTGAATACATAAACACATGCGAACTCGACAAATTCGACACAAATGTGAAAATGCGACAAGATTTATGCCAAAGTAATAAATATAAATGCGGTTTTGAGTAGAAAATAGAAATATAGCAACATCTCGCCGCACACAAAGGTGCGTTTACATCCTCGATGGGGGGACATGGGTGTAGGACATTGTATATACAAGTATGTATTTCCTCGTACTGGGGCAGTAAATCATTGTGGTTGGCCGGGGCAATTTATCGTGACGCCCCCTTCTGGACTCCCCCCCTGGCCCATCCATCTGGCCATATGTTACACGAGTGTAAATATTGAAATAACTTAAGGAAGTCGGCTAGAAATTCTTCTGACCGGCCGCCACTGCCGCTGCTGGTCGGGTGTGTGTGAGGACATCGAGGCGCCCCAATAAATCACACGAAAAAGAGCATTGAACGGGCCCACCCGGCTCCCGCACCCGGCACCGGGCACTGGGCACCACCGGGGCGCATACGTAATCTATTTGAAAATGGCATTGGCAAACAAATGCCACTCCAGCTGCCCTGCGTCTGTTGCAAGTGCAAAAACAAAAAAAAAATAAAACCCCAGATAGGAGAGGGAGAACGGGAAACGCAATTTTTATTCGGATATTTTTTGGCTTACCAATCAGAAGCACTGCTCGGCAACTACCTCTCTTTCGGGGCGCGGGTGACTTGCAAAAATATGCAAAATTTGCAGCTTTTCCGAATTTATGGTTATTTGTGTTGCACTCTTAATGCTATTGAACTTGCACTTAACAAATGGCATCGAGCCCAGCACCGCCCCTAGCCCCGAGATCCACCCACCACCCGTTCAGATTCGCCCAGTTGCACTCCATTTAGACGATGAAATAAACGCTGCTACCACCACACATCCGCTGCCTTTCAGCATCCTTTCCCCAAGTCCACCCAATCCTAGCAATCTTTTGCATCCTTTACATCCTTTGCCCGCAGCGTGCGTTTTTGTGTTTTTGGCTGTCTTTCAAAACATTTTAGTTACATTTTGTGAATTACATTTCAATATGCGTTTTGTGATATCCGACTACAAATTGCAAGGAAGGACCGGCAACACAGCTTTGTCTGTATCTATGATGAAATACTGGAAAATTTACAAACTCCCATAGACACATATTTATTTGCCAGTTTTGGTTTGAAGTGACGTTAGTGGCCTGTATTTACGCTGCTGTTTCCATAGGTATAAATGCAGTTTGAATAAGTCCACTAAATAAATTCGATTGCGAATTTAAATATTGAAAAGGGTAAACTTTTCATTGAATTTATGAACAAATAGAGTTTATTTTGTCAAAAACTTCAATGTGAATACAATCTTTAATTGGCTGGTTCATTCAATCCAGTTTAAAATAAAAGTTTATTCAAGTTTGGTATAGTTTTGGGCTTTAAAAATATTACTTTTTTCGATACCTGCCAAATAATCTTCAAAGTAATTAAAAAGCTACGCAAACAATCACACACTCAGAGCTTAAACCAATGTTCATTCACTTTTAGTACCTCACCTGTTAGCCCATCCACGCACCTGACTGCCACCCCAAACGCCCGCTAATTAAAACCCATATGCGCCAGCTAACAGACAATAATTAGCACACACAACGGCGTGCAAACAAACACACAATTAAAAGTGCATAAATATGCAAGAATTGTGAATGCTGGCAAAGGTTTTGCCACCCAGAACCCAGACCATAGCCCCCACACCCCCAGTTGGTTATAAAAACTAAGGGCATTATAATGTCAGGCTGGCTTTTATGCACACGTCAGGCTAATCGCTAGCACAAACACGCCCACAAAATGAGAAAGGACTAGGAGGTCTGGAAGGACTAGCTGGAATCCCCCCTCGGCTTGTACAGGGCAAATAGAGTGAAACCATAATTGTTGTACTTGGCAACTTGAGTTCAGTTTGAGTTCAACCCGTCCAGCCCCCACCATCATCCGATTCAAGCTTTTTGTGAGGCAATGCCAGTCAGCAGGACCATGAAATATGAATAATGTCAGCTTCAGCTCTCGCTTCGAGGCTGTAGCTACTCCACGCCAGGATGTGCAGGATGTGCGTAGTAGTACTATTTGCTAAACCCATTTAATGGTACACCCAACCCACAACCACTCGTCCACCCTTCTCTCCCAGCTGGCTCACTAATTTCGTTTAATTCGCTGCCAGCGGGAGTATGATGATAGTTTGACTTGGCGAATGTTTGGGTATTAGTTTTAATGAAATGAGGCGAGAGTCACTTTCGCAGGCTCATAACTGCAAATTGGGGTACTTTCCAGCCAGCATCTCGGGTGACAGGACAACACTAGACACCACCATCAAAATGAGATATTTGCATTTTCCCACCCAAAGCAGTTAAATATTTGTGAAGCCACGTGGTTGTAATTAAAATGCGTAGCCAAGTAAGGACGATTTGTTAGACAGAGGTGGTGGCGGTGTGCAGGACGAGCTGCTTGTCTTTGATAAAAGGATTTGCCAGTGGAAAGGATGATCGTTAAAAATTTATCACCTTGCATTAGAGAGCAAAGACTGGCAAAGGCACTTACTAATTGGCCTTTTACGAACAAAAATAATAACTTGCAATTGTTTTAAATTTTACTTTTAAAAAGCTACCTCAGTCACCTAGCTGTGGCATGCCCGAGATCCTGTCACAGGATGACAGGACGCGTGACCTGCTGCGCCATTGGGGACCACACATGTCAACGCTGATGCATAAATTGTTGAGGGCGGTCGACTTCGCGGTTTAAACATATACTATACACATTATATTATGCAAATTGCATATTAAGCTGGAAACTGCATTTTAATTATATTTATAGGCTGGCACGCCCAATTTTCGCAGCAAATAATTTCTTAATTAACTCGAAAAATTTGGCTAAAAAGCAGCCGTTTTAATTTTAAGCTCCATTATATAATAACATTACATTAATGGTTAAATTCAACTTAAAAATGCAATCATTATGAAATGGAACAATGATTTTCGTGATCCTTGGCAAATTGAAAGTCGCTTAATAGTAATTACTTAATGGCTTAAAAATAATCGTATTGCCTGGCAGGTCACATTGAAGTTGCAGTACTTCCGCTTCGGATGCTGCAATGGCTTTTCCCGCTTACATAATCCGGTTCCAATTTATCCATATTTGTCTTTTGTAAGCAACCGTCAGGACGGCCAGGACACTGGCCAGAATGTTGGCCATCAATGGTTAACAACAGCGGCGAACAGGCTGTTGGCAAAACGCATATTGCGAACAGAATTTAATATTTATATTTAATATTCTTGTTCCTTCAAGCCAATATGAGAAACCGATATAAATAAGTACGATACAGGGAAGCCTCCAGAAGTCGACTACTTTTCCATAATTTAATAGAATTTCTCCTCAAAACTACTTCAGAAATATTTGAAAAATATTTTTTCCCCATAATTTTTTCTATAAAAACTCTAAAAGATTTAAAAATATTTGAATATTCACGTATATAAGCCTTTTCAATGACCACTGTATGTTTGTGTGCGATGGCTGTAATGAAATCCCTTTAAATGTTTATGAAAAATTCATGACGCGTGCAAATGGCGCGAAAACAAGTTACCCCGCGCCACGGGCCGTGTGGACGGGTCGGAGTGCGAACAGGGATCCGGGAGTGGCTTATATGGAAGAGCTGGACCCAAAGCCCGGTTGCATGGGTGAAAATGATGGCGCCAAGCTTTGCCGGACACGCAGCGTTGCATGCAAAATATGTTATGAAAGGAATTCGGACGTTGTATTGTGTATTACCAACTTTGTTCTTGTTGTTTTCATTTGAGGTTTTCCCAGCCCCGGTCCTGGTTCTGGCCCTGGTCCTTGTTGTGGGTTGAACACGTACATCAACCTGTGCGTCAATAAGTGAGAAAGTGCATGGGCGCCTCGAAGCGCACGTGATCACCAAAATGAATCCATTTGTTTGTTAACTCATTTTATCTCAATTATGAGCAAACAATGATATTTAAGGTACAGAGAAGGCAAAGGCTTAAATAAATTTGTTTCCAAATTAAAATCCAAAAAAATAATCACATTTTCATTACAGGACCCTCCCCGTCTGCTTGCCAATCCTTGCTCCCACTCTCTAGCATAGCATACTTATGTGCGAAAGCGTCAATGCGCGAACAGAAGGGCAGCACTGACGCCGGAAAGAGAGGGGCGGGAAGGGCGAACTCTCAAACAACTCTGACCGTTTCAATACTAATGAGGCTGTCAAGTGTTTTGCATAAAAAACAACCAGCTGGCGAATGAAAGAGAAAGAGATAGAACGGGGCCAAAAGCACTTTCAATTTGGCCGCTTTTTTTATGTTAATGGTTAACACACACGCACAGCTCTGTGGGTTTTTTCTCAGCGTGTGTGCGTGTGTGTGTGTGTTGGAGAGTGGAGCACGCACACACAAGTAAATTAAACTAGGCAGGACGGTGTTTGTAGTGCAAGTCAATTTTTCGATAATTTGAAAAGTTTATTTAATACAAAACGTGATTCAATTACAAAACTGACCGAAAAATACACACGCACTGTAATGGGTGGCTCCAGACTGGTGGCCTAGGAGTAGGAAGGGAAATGTTTGCTGTCCACTACTTGCCCCACCAAAAAAAAAAAAATAATAATAACAACAAGAGCTAGTTCTCGCCTGTAAAGCGCAGCGTGTGCGCCATTTTTGTTGCTGTCCTTTTTGCTTGACCGTAATTGTTGTTGTTGTCGTTCGTGTCGCACAATGGCGCTTTGTTAATGTAACGGAAATGTTGGTGGCACATGTTGCGATCCTGACCATTATGTTTTTTTCCTGTGGTTTTCTTTCCGTTGGAAAGGATGCTATTGCAATATTCATCTCTTGAAAAAGCAATTTTATCTGAAAAAATCAATTTACAATTTTTTCTCTCAGCTGTTTTATAAACCTAATTATTTAAAGAACAGCTTCTGATATAGAATATCCAATTAAAAACCCAACTCTGGCTTTTATTAATATGAAAACTTTTTCAAATACTTCATTTTATTTCAATTCACTTAGACGAAAACATAATAATATTGTTATCCCAAAGATTATTCCCTTACCACCCCATGCTCTTCCTTTTTCTTGTCAACTTGCCGCCAAACCAATGAATTTTTATGCAAATTGCAGTCTCCTTGCAGTTGACAACGTCGGCACTCCCGAAACTTTTTCCAGCCACCCTGCCCACCTTACTTGCCCCTCACCTGCCCCCCGAGAAGCACTTGAGGCGGCGTCATAAATCTTTGAGCAGCTACTGCCACCCCCGAAATGTGGCAACGGCAACTGGTGGGTGGAGAAGTATCTACCTTGTTAGCTTCACCGGGCCCACAGGGCCTGTTGAAAAATACTCAAGGCAATCAGTTGGCATTTGCATAATTTGACAATTGTTTTCAAATTGCAATAACCATTTTAGCTTAATTGTTTTGCATACGCCAGCGAAAATCTTCTTGCCAGAAGTCCCGGTTAGTGACGCGGTGCCTTAATTTCCATTCATTTGATTAGTGGGCCAAAGTTGCTCCTTTCTATATTTGCCATGCATTTTTGGGGGCAACTGCCACAAGCAGAAACTTTTTCAATTCAATTGTAAAATAAATATTTTACAAATAATTGCAGGAGGGCCATCTGCCCTCTTTGCATCCGGGCTAACAAAAAATAAAAGGAGGACAATTTCGAAAAAGTTTCTATTTTATACGCCATTTTTTTAATGGCCACACAATTTGCTGCGTTTATCAGGGGCGGGATAGAGCTCCGCCCCCCCTATTTGGCCATCGAACAAAAAGATGAACAGCAGCTGCTGCACAATTAAAATGCATGACTATTGTCAAGGCAAATGGCTTGGAGTGGCAGCCACCCGGATTGTTGTGACAATGGCAGAACAATTGAGTCGGGCATGGGACGGAAGTCGAGGACGCTCGGGCGCTGGGGTGCTCGGGAGCCATGGAATTGGAACTGAAAATGGCTGATGTGATTGAGACCTATGTGTGTTTATGGAAACTTTTTCCGGCTTTAACTTATCCACTCACCGCAAAAACTTTACCATCGGCCACATCTGCTTCACCGCCTCTCTTTGTTATTTTAGGCAGTTGAGCCGTCACAAAGTTTACGGCCGAAAGGACCCAGCCAACTCCAAACCTACAATCGGATCAAACAAATTTAAATCTGGACAAAGTTAAGACACGCAAAGTTTGAAAATGTGTGTCAAAGAATTCGATTTGTTTAAGAAAAGTTTTATTTCCGAAATAAATATCCAAATCCGTTGTTTAAGGATTAAAATCCCATTGTCCTAAAATGAACAAATAAATCAGGCATTTCCTTGTGCCTCTAAATTGCCATTAAAATGCATAAGGGACCCAGTCAGGTCAGACATTAGCCTTCTTAGAACTGTCCCTCAAACTGAGTGCGACCATTTACATAACCGCATGCCCAGACCCATGGGGGTCAGTAGTTGAAATGCCACAAAATTATACATTAAATTCCAAAACTTGGCAACATCCGATGGCCAAACAATGGCCCCAAACAGCTGCCGGAGTGGTGTACGTGGTGCACCTGAGCAAGGCCAGCCAAACAAATCCGGGCGAGGAGGACTGGCTGGGACACTAGGCGAGCCGGCGGCCAGGCTTGGCTAACCAAGCCAACCAGCCACTTCCTGTTTTAAAGCCGCCAGCCCACCGGCACGCACAGAGGAATCCATATAGTGCATATAGTACAAGTACCACACGGCGCCCACCAGCCATGATTTTCTGAAATGCGTTCTAGAGGTGTGCGATTATTCTATGAAAAACTATATCCATTTGAAGAAAAAAAAAATTTACATTATAATAGATATATAGTGTAGAATAGATAGAAAGCTAAAAACTCTATAAAAATCACGCACGCATCCCTAAACTCTGGACCCTTTTAATGGAGTTTGCATACATTTGCTCAGCCCTGGCTGTCGTCTGGCAGACACAAATAAGGTTTTCGGGTTAAACTGCAAGTTTTTGTTGACATTTAAATTTGCATAGCAACATTTTGGTTGCATCCTGCCCAGCGAGGCAGCCATGCAGCCAGCTATCCAACGGGCAGGCGGTCGGCAGCCAGGCAGGCCTGTCATATTTGATGTTTTCGCAACCAAAAGGACCCAAAGCGGAAGGAAGGGCGCTGCCAACTGTCAAGCTGTGTGCATATGTGCGGGTGTTTCGGTGAGTGTGTTTTAACTGGTTTTAAAATTGTTTTAATTAAGGCAGTATTGCGCATTGTTGCAACACCACCGACCCATTCAGATCCACCCAGATGGGGCCTCTCCACTCACCCGGGACTCATTCAATATTCAGCATATTTTTAAGTGCTTGGTCGCGGAAAAATTCCGTGATCCTAAAAGTATGCAATGAAAAAGGCAAAATGCAATCCGGAAAAGTTGCTGCTGGCCACTGCTGTTTTTTATTGTTGTTGTTGCTTAGCGGCGGAAAAAGAAAACCCCAAGAAAGGAACCAAAATAAAGGAGCCACGGAATTTTTCCGCCCAGCAAACCCATCAACATAAACAGCTGTTTCCGCTAAGTGTACCTGGACACTCGAGGAACTCTCCGGCAAGAAGCAAACAGGAAAAGCTATTTGCGTATGTATGTGTGCTCTGTACGTGTGTGTGTGAGTGCTTTGTGGCACAATGACAATGCTCCTTTTTGCAGGACATGCACAAGTGGACAGCGGTATAACGGAAAAACGGGATAAAGGTCTAACAGCTGGCTCAGTTGGTGGCGTCGTCAAGGCGATGGTGATGGCATCTTAACGTGGCCTGATAGAATTTTCCTACTACCTTCCGATTGCCCCCACACCACCCCCTTTATCCCTGGGAAAGTGGTGTCAAGTATCACAGAAACAGGGGAAGATAATGCCAAGATTGCAAAGTAGCTTACAGGACTTTTAAGCTGCATGCTCACATAATGCCGTACTTATCGTGTTCGTGTTCGTTGGTTAAATTACTAACTTTACTTACTAACTTAAACTACACGCTGTTAAAAAAATTTATTAAATTAATAAATATACAAATATATGCAACAAGTAAGGTGAAACAAAAAAAAAACAAAATAAGGAAGGTGTAGATTTATTTAGGGAATGGACTAGGATAGCAAGAATCTAGTATGGCCCACGGGAATTTAAATTAATAGCTATTTTTATACGATCCTTTAGCGGAATATCTTAAAAGATTTGTTGTTATATATAATTAAAAGGTTCTAAAATTTTCTATAGATATTTTTCCTATTTTTTTAAAGAATTTTCTTTAGGTTCTCTTTAAGAACTCCTTCTAATATAAAAACAAAAATCATTTCTCCCTGTGCAGGAATACCTTGTAGAATAACGTCTTCTCACACAAGTGCACATGCAACTGCAGATCGATTTGATCTGAGGAAGTCCAAACAACTCGAGTGTTTATTTATAATTTTCACCTCAAGAACAGCAACAAGTTGCCCCAGTTCCCTGCCACAGAAAGCATAGGCCCTAAGACCTTGCCCAAAGAGCCGGCGTCTAAAATTAAAATCTGAAAACGAAAACAACAGAGAATCGGTATCACAACAGTTGCTATATGTCGAGCATAGTTCCAAGCATCAACAAAAAACAAAAAATCAACAAAGAAATATTAACCAAAATAAAATTTCGAAGCGCGATGAGAGAGCAAGCGACTCTTTGGCGAGAAACTAACAATTTCGAGCGCGCCAGTCGCACGAATTTTGAGTTTCAGTTTCAGTTGTGTTCTTCGAAAATAGGCAACAGAGTGATTTGAATATCTGAACGGCAAACGGCAAAGAATCACAATCTATTCGGGAGACAGTCGCTGGCCAAACGCGACGCAACTGCGAATGCAGCGGACGATCGGCGGGTCCAACTATATAAAAATAAACCGACAGCAAGAAGAAGCTGTCAGAGCAAGCTGTGCCAAAAAATTTCAAAATTAGAGTACATATAGTGATGTGCGGTCCGTTGATATTGTAAATAATTTGTAAAACCGATCCAAATAATAACAAAATATAACCAAGTCCCAAACAAACATGGCAGCTGTAAGTTATGGCCGAAAGGGAAGCGGACAGCTGGAGGTTATGCAAAAAGCTGGCTGGAAGATCGATGAGAACGAGAAAGGTAGGCCAAGGAACAGATTTCGAAATATCTAAGAATCTCTCTAAAAATAAAAACTATCCAGCCTGCTACATCGATGTGGATGAGGATGATAATGAATCTACCGATGGAGCTGATGATTCTACAAGAGTTTACTCGAACTGGGGCTATCTTCCCAACATTGTACTCGAAGAGATATTTGCGTATCTAAGCCCCAAAGAGCGTTATTACGCAGGGTTGGTAAGTAGTTTTTTATTATTTTATATCTTAATTTTATAAATATTAAAGAAATATCCCACAGGTCTGTCGACAGTGGTACCGTGCTTTGTATTTACCCACAGTTTGGAATAATTTCGTGGTGGACGATCGCACACTGACCCGACCGAAGTACAACTACTACTCCGGCTGGCAGTACTGCCTGGACCACATGCGCACCCAAAACTGTCTGGCCAGGATTGGGAAGTATCTGAGAGGCATTGAGTTTAGGCCCTGGCACAGCTTCAACAACATCTATCAGTTTATGACCATGTTGTCGTGGAGTATGGACAAGGTGCGCACTTGCCAGTGGAGAACTTAGAGTCTAGTAGGCAATAAATAAATAAAAATTGTAATTTCAGAGCAACGAACCGCAGGCGCCGCCGGAGTTAATAGGAATGGGACGTCGAATTCGATCCCTGGTGTATCATTTTCCGTGCAACATGTCTCAGCCAAATGATCCCGAGGGGATCAAGCTCTTCGGAACTGGGGGTCAGCTTTTGAAAGGTCTAAAGGAACTGCTCCAAAGACTAACAGACCTGCACACTCTCAAGCTGGTGGACTTTGTGCTGGAGCGCTTCGAGGCGAATCACCTACTGGACGAGGTCGTGTGCAGCTGCTGCACCAAAATGCGAGTGCTCAACCTGGTGAATGTGACAACCACCCACTGTCCCATCATGCATGTCGGACTCTTCCTCAACCTGCAGGTGAAAATCAATCAGTGGGTTAACCAAAACTCCCGTATTAATGTTTGCTGTGGTCCCAGGTGCTCACCATCTCCCCGCAAAACATCGACGACGATGTGCTGTCCCTGCTGGCTGACACCAAACTGCGTCACTTGCATTTGCTGCAGAACTGCTACACACCCAAACACGTGACCATCAGTGCCTGCGGGGCGAAGGCCTGGCGGAGCCTGAAAAAGACCAATCCTCGGATGCGTGTTCATCTCCGCCTGGAGAACCTCGAGGACGGGGAAGTGGTGCTACAGCCGGAGGCTCCGGTTCACAGTATCACCTACTGGGCCCCGCAGGCCAGAATCCGGGCCGAATTGCTGGTCCGGATGGTGGACCACTACCGGAACACGCTTGCCGTTTATGGCCATGAGCTCCTGCCGCGCTTCTCCAGCCCCAAGCCGTTTCATAATCGCATCGACAGCTTATTGTTGCTGATGTGCCGGCAATGCTTCAATGTGGACACTCTGGTGAGTACATCTATGAGTTATGCATACACATAAGAAATCAATAGTCATTGCTTATCTTTAGTTAGTGATGCCCAAGCTAAGGTTTGGGTTCTGGAAAGTAATCCAACCGCAAGAATTATTCCCAGTTTGATTCATTAACCAATGACAGAGTTAAATGTGTAATTCAACTGAATCAAAGGGTGCATGAATCTTTTAAATATTGTATTTCATATTTAGTCTCTTGCAATGGCTTCATTATATTGCTTAAGTCTTTATCTCTAAAATATTCTAATTACTAACTAATAAAACGAATAATAAAACCCACTTAACACCTTTTTCCCCCTCAGATCATCCGCGAGAAAGTCTCCACCTCCACGCTTCTGCTGATTGCGAAAACTGCCAAAAATCTGCGGCATCTTCATGTCCGTCGCTTTGCCGTAATTCTGCGCTGCGACTGGCCCAGACATCCGGAGTGGAGCGATGAGTTCCACATATGGCTACGTCGCAACTCGCGATCCTATGAGGCAGTCGAGAGGGAAATATCCCAGATAGTGGGCTACAAGTGGCGTCTACTCAGTGATCGTGATTTTAAGCAGCTGACAGTGAATGTCAAATCGGGGGCATAAAGAATTTGCAACAAATCCCCGAACTTGTGAGACTTGTGATAAAAAAAAAGGTTTAGAGCTTTACTTAATCAATGAATGAGGCTTACAGTGCCAAAGAATAAAATAAATATTGTTAAAAACTCGTCATTTTCTTTTTAAATAATTAACACCTTATACACAATGTTCATTGACTTGGAACGTGTGTCTACCTTTCGTTTGGCTTACCAAAATTGAGGAATCAAAAATGGTTTAAAAGCCTCTGCAGCGGAACCAAGTTCATCAGTAACAACCAATTGTGAAACCATGAAAGTAATCATCTTCTTACTGGGATTCCTGCTCCTCATTGCTGCGGCTTTTGCCGATCCTGTGCCGCAGCCACATCATGAACCAAATCATGATCCGCATTACGATCCGCATCACGATCCCCATCACGATACCCATCACGTCTACGAGCACCATGATCCTCACCACGATCCTCACCATCATTAATGGTGTAAATTTCAAAAAAGAAGATATTTTAAAATCAAAATTTTTCAATTAAAATTTGTATTATGAATTAAAGAACTTGAATAAATGGGTATGACTATTTTTGGCAAATTCGAATGGCATTCTTATTTACATATTTCTGACTGTTAAATGGTATTGGACTTTATTTTATCAACAGAAATTGTGCGAAATAAAGCACACATCGTGAGCAATTACCAATTCCCATTCGAGGGGGAAACACACAACTCTCGCAGTAATTCACACCTCTTAGGCCGGAGAAATTGAGTTTACTTTGTTTGTCTAAGCTGTGATTGAAATTGCCCCAAACCGATTTGCTTAAAAGCCAGCAGCATTGTTACTGACAGATCAGTTGGATTTTGAAATCTTGCCAAGAAAGATGAAAGCTGTGATCGTCTTGCTCGGACTTCTATACTGTATTGCCGCAGTGGCATCAACACCCGTCATAGTGGGTGTACCACTTCCTGTGCCACTAGGAGTGGGTTTTGGAATACCGCCACCTCCACCACCTCCGCCACCTTCTTATGGATACTATCCCCATTATCATCACCATCATCATAGTCCTTATGGTGGATATGGTTACGGTTACTAAGATACTATGAAGACTAAAGGATTATAAGGATAACTACTAATATGTTTAATAAAATAAAATTATTTATATCACTGACACACTGAAAGCTCGGCTTGGTTTTGTTTGTCACTGTTTGGTTTTATGGGAACTTGTGCGTTAAGTTTTCCTCAAAGCTTTAATTTGGAAAAGCTCTTGCCCTTTTCACTTGCAACGGCCTTGAATGCAGCAGCAACGGAAGCAAAAACTACAACAACAGCTAGAGGGGAATCAATGCAGGCAGGAAAATTCAATGTCAGTGCCAAAGCTCGCTTGGCATTTGGCCGGGTTAAAAGGCGGCTGCATACTTTCGGGCGCACCGAACATTACGTATACGCCGCTTTGGCAGTGCATCGACGAATGATTGGACGGACGTGTGCGTTATTGAAATAAATAAAAATAATAGATATTTAGAGAAGGAAAAGAAGAAATGAGTGGTCGATGCTCGCGAGAAATTGCGACAGCCATCTGAGACAAATTTAGCCAAACGAAGAATCTGAACTGAACATAAACTGAATTGAGGCAAGAGCAGAAACAGAACCGAAGGAGATTTTCGGCAGAGCAAACTGTTGCTGTTGCTCTTGGTGGGGCTGCCACTGGGCCTGAGCCACTGGCTGGTGGCGGTGGTGGTGTTGGCGGTGGCTGTTTTTGTTTGGCGGGCGGCGGTGCCAAATGATGATCATGACCGCGTAAAGTCACATAGAAATATAATTAAATCAACAAACTATAAGCAGGCAACAAGCTTGCTTCAATCGAGATCGCGGGGATTGTGTAACGGCCACGACAACGGCAACGACAGCGGCAGCGAAATGAACAAAACAATACTGCACTGGAGCTATCTCAACTTTAAGGATGTGCCGATGGACCTATTTCTCTACGAGGACCTCGAGGAGGTTTACCTCAAAGAGAACTACATCTCGGTGATACCCAAATGGCTGCTGAATATCACGACCCTGAAGTTCATACACCTAGCTGGAAATAATCTCGGCGAGCTACCCACGGACATCTACATGCTGGAGAACCTTGAGTTTCTCGACGTTTCCAACAATGAGCTAAAGGAACTGCCACCGACTTTGGGGCTACTCCTCAATCTGCAGCAGCTTAACGTGTCTGGTAACCAACTTAGTGAACTGCCAGTGGGTGAGTTTCTTCCAAAAAGAGTATGATTCTGAATAATGATTCCTTTTTTCGAATCATAAACTCAGAGCTGAGCAGCTTGCGCAATCTCGAGCAGCTGAACATTGCCAAGAATCTGTTCCGCCGCCTGCCGGTGCAGCTGAGCGAGTGCGTCCGTCTAAACGAGCTGAATGTGAGCGACAATGAGGCGCTGGTGCACATTCCTGAGCGGATCTCTAACCTTCCCATGCTACAGTCCCTTGCCGCCGATCGTGAGTAGCACAATAATGGGAGAAGTTGGCAAGGAACCCAAATGTTTCTCTTTCAGGCTGCGCACTTGTTTATTTACCAGCCGCACTCTCCAAGTTTATGAACCATGTGCGCATTTTCCACAACACCGCCATAAACTACATACCCATGGTCTATGAAAAATTCTACCAGAACTTTTACGACAACCGACAGAGAGCTACTCCCATGTAAGGATAATATCCATAAGAAATACTTCCAAGATTATAAGAAAGACCTTTCAGATCTATTAACCGCAAAGGTCTCTTTTGGATTCGCGAACTAGAGACCAACTGCCGCCTAGTGCTTCCGGTGGGCACTCGCACAGTATTTCCGGTTCCGTCTTTGGAGAATCGGGTCACTCTCTACGACGACTGCCTTCATGCCGTACAGACGCTAAACCGATCGACTCCCGTCTACGAGAATTCCGCCCTGCACCGCCTGCTCCCCGAGCCGTACATCAGTTCCCACATCAACAACGGCCCCATCGCCCGATGCACCAACACAACCTGCTCCAGGTGTCTGTACACATCGTACTACTTCATGGTCGTGAAGAGGTAAGTCGTTCTGGTCGTGACGTTTGGTTACGTTTGCTCCGGATTAGTCATGTGGTCATTGTTTTGAAAGCCCAGAGCCCAAACCGGTCCGCTTTCTAATTGGGCCAAATGGACCTATCACAACCGCAAGAAGTACGGTAAAGGTTGACTAAGATAGACTATTTGTTTTTCAGGCGCGGCAGCACCTCCAAGCAGCTCTTCACCTGCAATTTCTGTACAAATCGTTGCGCCCTTCTCTGGCTCGGGGGCAACGAGAAGAAATACTACCAGTTGGCGTGGAGGGTCTCCGATGACGATGATGAAGACCCTGAACCTGAACCCGGGAAATGAAATGAGTCGAATAAGTGGAATGGCCAAAACTCTCGTTGTATATAAATTTAGAATTGTTTAATTATTATCTTTAATTACCATTAATTAGCTTTGTACGCGTTATATATATATATTTATTCATCTAATGGCAACCGGCACCATTTTAATATTTTTTGTAAAAAGAAATCATCCTTTTGAAATTTTAATCTATGCTCCAAGGTAGCTCTGTGTGGGTCCTCGCTCATGGAGGTGGATATAGTCGTCTAGAAGGCAGTGATGGGCCCTCGGAAAGGCCTTCCGGCAGTTCACGCCATGAAGACCCATTCTATAAGCATCCACGTATCGGCTATCCAATGTACGATGTGGTCTGTGGGTTTATTAAACAATTTAAAATATTAAAATAAAAGTTTTTTTTAGGGATTTAGTACAAAATACCTTAACAGCCTGTGTAAGATTTGAGGATAAAGCCCCAAGTGCTCATGCACTTGACCATTTTCGCAGATCAAACGTTCCAGACAGGCCTCTCCATTCTGACCAATCTGATTCATATAGCCCTCGGCCAGCTTGAAGAGCATTAGTTGCGGTTCATCCACCAGAAGGCGTTCTGGTATTTGAGGACTAGGAGTAGCTGCTGGAATGTCAGAGCCTTTTAGGTTACGAGAGCTACTCCAGAGGTTCCACCAATAGATTGGGGTTTGGGGTTCGTTGAACTGGTAATGGAAATTCATCAACCAGACCAACTGGCGCCAGAGTTTTTTCTCCATGAGGGGCACAGGAAAGGCACAACCTGCAACAAACTGAAAAGGACAATCATTTAAATTAAATGTGAATAATTTTTTAATTATAAATACTTGCCTTTATTACGCCTCCGTTTTGATAAATCAAGAATCGTTTCTGTCTCTTGTGATGCCGCCAGGCTGTGAGATTTGCCTCCAGGGCTGACACAGCTTCCAGCATCAGGAGAAGCGTCAAAAACTTGGCTCTAATTAAAGATAAAAATGATAGAAAAGTGAATAATTTCACGGTTCATCGACTCACATAAGGTTCATGCTGCTGGCGTCTTTTGTGTTGTTCGTTCGAGCTTCTAAACGCATTTACCATCTCGGCTCTAACAGATGAAATGGCCTGGCATCGCTTTACTAGAGTTTGTAATTCCCGATAGAGATGGATAGCTACGGAGAGAAAGAGAAAGGTGTATAGAAAGCACGTGCTTCGGTGGGTTTCCTACTTTTGCATGCTAGACTAATTAGCAAACACTACGTCTGCACCGAGCTTAGACAGCGACACCGATTCAATCAGTGATTGAAAAGCGGTTCAGGTTCAGCGATACAATTACAGTGACGAAAGTGACTAACAGGTGGGATTGGTAATAAAAGAACTTAAATATAAAATTAAAATTAGAAAAGATTCATTTATGAGATCAAATGTTAAAAAAGTATAAAGAATATAGCCCTGAATAAACTGAATAAAGTATTAAATAATAAAGTGAAGGTTATTAAGGTGCAAAGACAAAGTTACTGTGACGGGAGGGTATGATACTGAAGAAAATTTAATAAATATTAAAGTTAGAAGAATAATAGAAATATTAAAAAAATAATGAAATACATAAGCCTGAATAATCTGAATATAAGCACCCTGGGAAGTCTCTCACAGGTAATATCCTAAAAAGTACTTAAAGATGTTCCTTTCCCTTCAAAGATTGACATTATAAATCCAAATTAAATTCTTAAACAAATCACTTAATTGGCTCAATCTAATCAGGTTTTTAGCTTTATTATTTTGTATATTTCTTTGTTTATGGACTATATAAACTACCATTTGAATCTGGATAAACTCATCTGGATCATCTCTGTTAATTACTTGAACAAACAAAGTCAAAGATATTTCATGGTAGCTTCCAAAGAATTCCATGGAAACCGCTACCAGTTGCCTGTTGGTTGGCCAACCAGTTATCCAGCTATCCAGAGTTTGTCCAGGCTGCCATGGCAAGAGGTGTCACCATAGTTGCGTTTGTTCCATTTATCGAATAGCAGCGGAAATGTCGAAACACTCCGGCAGTCCAAAATTCTGTTGCGTGGCGTTAACTGCCACTGAACTACTTTTAGCTTCTATACAAATGTAACCACAACGATTTGGCATAGTATTTAACTAAATTAAAGTACAAAATTAAATAAAAACAAGTGTTAAAAATTATCTGTAAAAATGATGCGACTGCCAGGAATGCCCATGCTTCCAGGAGCACAGTTCTATGATGTGAGTCCTGCAAAGATAAAAAAAAGAAAATCCTTAAAATAAAATGAAAAATTTGTAGCGGAGCGAACGGCGTCGTCCGCGGAAACAAACCTTGATGCACTACCAGGGTATCCAAATGCTGTCCGACCGACGGGAGCCGGAACTGGTGGAACCCAATGGCATTGTGGTTGATCCAAAGTGCCCACCAGTTCCGGCCCAAATCAATAGCTTGTGGGCCCCCAAGGCCACCGTCAAACTGCCACCCTGGCTGGCCTACGACAAGCAGGTGCTCTGTTTCAACGCCTACTTCAAGGAGAACCTCACCGAGATCTACCACGCCCCCTACCAGGTGCGCAAGGTGAAGATCTACTTTTATTTGGAGGATGGCACCATGCAGGTTACAGAGCCGAAGGTGGAAAACTCGGGGATTCCGCAGGGCTGCCTCGTACACCGCCAGAGGATACCCAAGTCCCCACCCACCGACCGCGAATTCATCTCCATCTTCGACCTCAATGTGGACACCAACGTGCAGATCTTCGACCGGGTGTACCACATCAGTGGATGCGACGTCTTCACCCGGCAGTTCCTCAACCGAGCCGGAATCTTTGTGCCAGAGCCGCTGGAGGAGCCAAGTGACCCCACGACGGAAATCCGGAAGCGCTCCGGCATAAAGCAAACAGCCACTGCCTGCAGCTCTGCGTTGCCCAAAAAGCATGCTTTCGCCCAATTCCTGCAGTTCGACAGGCGGGTGCTGAAGTTCCAGGGCTATTGGAACGATCGCAGCGAGTTCGGGGACGTGAGGAAGCTGGATATATGCTACTACCTGGCGGATGACACCATCGACATAAAGGAGAAGTTTCCCAGGAATTCGGGTCGTGAAGGACCCAGCACTTTTCTTCGGAGAGCTAAGCTGCCCAAGGAGTTCTCAGGACTTGCGCTTCCTGGTCAACAGACGGCAGTAACGTTGCTCAATGTCCTGGGCAGCAATATGAGGGATGTGCGTTATGTAGCCGACCCGTTGAACACTGGCCAGAGACAGGAGCAATACTACACCGATCAGGATCTGCAGATAGGCGCCGTGTTGAATGTCTTTGGTCGGGCTGTTGTGCTCACGGGATGTGATCAGTTCACCCAAAGTTACTACAGAGCCAAGGTGGGTTGGGGATAAATATTTCTGACTTTATTTTCAATATAAGATCTTATTGTTCTTCAGTATGGCATCGAGGAGTTCACACCGCAAGCAGTCCCCGAACGCAGCGATATACGCCCTCACACCCAGGTTGGCATGGCATCCCGGCGTCTGCCGCCCTACAATGGATGGGGCAGTCACGAGGACTCTGAGGGCAACTGCATCACTGTCGAGCCAAAGCCACCGCAGGCCGATTTCAAGAAACTCTTCAAATACGATGGCTGCATCCTGCGATTCGGAGCCAAGCTAATCTCCCCGATACGAGAAAATGACGAGCGAGACTTCGTCATCAGCTACTTCCTGGCCGACGACACTTTGCAGGTTTACGAGGCTTCGCGTCGGAACTCTGGGTTCCTGGGCGGCGAGTTCCTCAAAAAGGCACGAGTTCCACTGCCCGGGCAGAACATGTTTGGCTCCGCGAGGCCGGAATACTTCAGAGCCAATGACTTCTACATCGGCCGTACCATGACCCTCAAGGATCACATATTCCACATAGTCTCCGCAGACGAGTTTACGCTGCTCTACATGGAACAACATCCCAGCGAGGTGAGCTTCAGAAAAGGTATAATAATATACTTAAATATCGTGTTCTTGTTTCAGTTTCCTGTGGCTGATATCCGAAGAATTATGGAGAAGATTCGCAATGCCGTTCGTCCGGAGTACAAGCAGTTCGTCCTCAGTTGCAAGCCAGACGGAGATCTCGGCGATTACACCACCGTGGGCTTCGATACGCTGCGCTCCACCCTCCTGTCGTATCTGTCCAAGGAGAGCCTGCTCAACCACGAAATAGTGACAGTGTGTCGCTACTTCTCGGCTGAGCAGGCTATGCCCCCCAGTTGCGACCGGAATCGGGTACGGGCGGCAGCCCAACTGGAATTAAAACGCGCCCTCTGGAACAGTGCCGAGGAGCTGAACGATCACCTGAGTCACATTAATCCCGCCTGCCGGCCCTACATCAGCGAATCTCAAGTCAGATCCACGCTGAGAGGATGCCGATTGCCCTTCAGTCTGGAGCTGATAGAGGACATCCTGCAGGTGCTGCAGCGGAACGCTCAGGGTGAGATTGAGGTGCGCGACTTCCTGGCCTTCTTCAACATGCGCCACGACCAAGTGCCCGACATTGCGCCCATCAACATCGCCTTTGAGCTCTGTCCCAAACTGCCGTTCCTGCACAAGGGCCGCCTGGTGGACTTCACCTGGTTCCTGGACTACCTGGGCCTCGAGGCGGAACTAAAACGGGCCAACATTTGAAGTACGAGGGGTGATTATCAAAAATTGCATGTATATACAGAAAAATTCGTGGCAATATAACTTTTCGGAATGGTTAACATTGTGCTTAAGATCTAATCGGCTATTTGTATCCTACAGTTTAGACTCGGTGAGCCAGTTGAAGGACTGCGGCTTCCGGTCAGAGGACGGGCTGATGGCCACGTTAATGATGGTCGGCCTGTCGGTGAGCTGGTTGGCCGCCTTCACAGCCGCCTGCAGCTGCTCGATTTCGGTGCAGAAGTAGCCCTGCATGCCGAACATTTTCATCATCTCCTCGTAGCGTACCTGAACGCCCAACGCCGAGGGTGGCGTGCTGCAAGATAAGATTAGCATTGATTACTTGCTTCCAGATACGTTTTAGCCCGATAAGATGCCGATGCCATGGGGAGAAGTACTTACATTTGGGTCAGATCGCCCTCACTGCGAATGGCCTCGAAGGTGTCCTTGTCGAAGCCACCGTAAATTCCGTTGTTGTTCACGATCACAATGGTCACGGGGAGCTTGTAGCGCACCATGGTCTCGATCTCCATGCCGGAGAATCCAAAGGCACTGTCGCCCTCCACGCACAGGACGCGCTTGCCGGGAGCAAAGTCCCGGCAGAACAGAGCAGCGGCCACCGCGAATCCTGGACCAACACCCATCGTTCCGAATGTACCGGCGTCCAAGCGATGGCGTGGCTGCTCGTTCAACAACATGGAGCGGCCAATGTCCATGGTGTTGGCTCCCTCGCTCACGATGATGGTATCCTTGGGCAACAGCTCGCGCAAGTGATGGAAGACGGCGTAGTAGTTCAGCGGCGTCTGCGTGTTCAGGGACATCTGCTGGACCGTGTCGCGGTTCTGCTTGCACTTGGCGGCCAGCTGCTTCCACCAGTCCTGCTCGTAGCCGAAGCGGAAGTTCACGGCGTTCATCTGCTCGAACAACTGCTCGGCGAAGGGACGAATGTCGGCCTGGATGGCCACCGAGGCCACCACCGAGTTGTGCAACTCCTCAGGGTTAATGTCCACCTGGATGAACTTGACGTCCTTGTCGTAGCGAGGAGGTTTGCCAAAGTGAAGGATCCAGTTAAGGCGGGCGCCCAAAAGCAGCACCACATCCGCCTTCTGAAGGGCCAGAGTACGGGCCGAGGAGACGCACTGGGGCGCGGTATCGGACACAACACCCTTGCCCATCGGGGTTGGCAGGAAGGGCAGATTTGTGTTCTCAATAAAGTGGCGCAGCGTGTTCTCGGCGTGAGCATAGGCGGATCCCTTGCCAATAATCACCAGCGGTCGCTTGGCCTGCCGCAGGAGCTTGGCAGCCCGGATGACGTCGTCATGGGGAGGGTAGGCCAGCGGGGGAGCTGGGTGAGCAGGGGCCTTGTAGATGCGCTCCTCGAGCGCCTTCGACTGCAAGATGTTTCCGGGGAAATCCAGATAGGCCACTCCTGGACGTCCATAGGTGGCATAACGCACAGCCTTTTCCACGTGCAGAGGGATGAGAGCAGCGGTTGGCGGGCGAGCAGCGTACTTGCAGTAAGGACGCGAGAGCTCCACCTGCGGGCACTCCTGGAAGCCGCCGATGCCTTCGTGGTCTTGGTTGGTGGCTCCTCCAATGACAATCAGAGGCCAGCAGTTGACCTGGGCATTGGCCATGCCACCTAGTCGATGAATTCATTAAAATTAGCATATGACTTTGGGTTGTTTGTGCAAAATGTACCTGTAACATGGAGCAGTCCGGGTCCGGAAACCACCAAACAGACTCCGGGCTTGCCAGTCAGATAGCCAATGGCCTGGGCGGCATAACAGGCAGCCTGTTCGTTGCGCATACCGATGTACTTCAGTCCGGCTGCCTGGAAGGCCATGGACAGCTCGATAACTGGGATGCCAATGATGCCAAAGACATACTCCACACCCTGAAGATGAAAAAGTGAAAAATAAATTACAGAGTAATTTATCTAGTCTAGTCTAGGAGTCTAGGATGGCTTCAAGTCTTCCAAGTATGTGTGTATAATATACATTTTTTATGCAATTATTATAAAAATATATTTATATCACATTCCTTGGATCACATAACACGTATAATCCTAAAAAATCTAACCAAAATGCCAACACGTTTTCGGCGATTAAGCGTGGGATCCGGTTAAAGTTTTATTGATTTTAATCTGGCTCCCCAGTCCACCGATAATCGCTGCAAGCGCAAGGGTGTTTGGGTCGTGCTACTAAACCTTTGGAACACACGGTCTTTATCAAAATCCGTTTGCCTTTTATGAACAAGAATAATTATAATCGGGGGGCGATGGCAACAACAAAAACAACCCCAGTGTTAACCAAGTGTTTTGAACTTTGCACAACAAACAGGTGCCTTCCACTTTATAAGATAAGCTACCATTGTTCCCATCACATCTACGGCCCCCACTATCGGCCCCCATGGAGCTGAGAGGAATGCCATGTCTCAAAAATGCATATAATCCCCAAATGCAGAAAAGTGCAATGCAGAATTTTTGGACAAAATGGTTGCAACTTACCTGTTGCTTCAGCGACTCTGCAATAATTTGCACGGCTTCAACCTCGGCCATTTTGTGCGCTATTTATGGTAATTGTGCTAGAGTTGCTAAAACCGCCGCCGCGTTCTTTTGCGTACTGGACTAAAATTAGTTAAACAAATTAAAATATACAACCCAAGGGAAGCGGTGGCCGCAGGTTAGAGGTGGGACAAACACAATCGATATTTCGATATATCGATGCATCGGCACCCACGACATTCGATCAATATATTCGATTTGTAGCGTGCCTGTTATCGATCAATTGCAATGGCTTGGCGGGATTTTAAGTTTGTGATTAAAAAAGCTTCTTTTTTCTTTGACCAACTTTTTTTGATAGAGTCATTGACGCATTATAGAATTTTTTGGTTGACGCACTAATCGCTTAATGGATAATGTTAATTAACTATCAAAAGCTGCGCTTCATTGCATGTCCTCACATTCGATTAGCGTTTGACTAATTAATTTTAATTTTTTGTCTGAGCGGATAATGAAATGAACTTCTGCAGAAAGCCGCAACCAGTTCGCCACAGAATGTTTTTCCCCCCCAGCCAGGCTAAGGTCGTTGTGCCAATCTAAGAACAACTGGTTTGGCCAGTGAATCACAGTCCAAGTGTGCTAAATAACAACAAATTATATTTATTAATAATAAATACAAGGCTAAAGCTTTAATAGGACTCTCCAAAAACAAGCGCACTTCATAGTTATGGCATAATACTAAACATAAAACATCACAGATGATTGCCAGGACACAAACTACAACTTTGTGTTGACAATATCCTCTCGCGACTCGGTGGTCTCCACTTCGTTCCACTTCTGGATCTTGCCCGAGCCGAAGGCCCAGAAAAAGAGGGCGGGCAATATGTAGGCAGCGGCTCCAATGATGAAGACCCAATGCCACTGATCGATGGTGTTCTAGGGGTTGCAAAAAAAAACTATTAAACTCTATGATCTTCATAGAAATCCTTTTAACAAACCTCATCCTTTGTAAAGGCTGCCACAATTAGGGGCGAGAAAATTCCAGGAGTGGTTCCAATACAGTTAATGATTCCATACAGAGTACCCGCATAGTTTGGAGCCAAGTCCTGGGAGTTGGCCAAATTGGAGGCAGTAGCAGCTCCGTTGAATCCTAGCGAGATGGTCATAATGGCCACACAAACGTAAGGATCGCGTCCGAAGTAGGCCAAAATAATAAGCATGACGCCTGGCAAGATGTGAGCTATCGAGGAATAAGATTATTGAATATATTTAAGATTAAGAAACTAAATAAATGAACCTACATGGCAAGCAGAAGGCCTTGCGCATTTTGGTGACCGTCAGCCAGTCCCGGCTGCGAATCCAATCTGCCACTGCTCCGAATCCAAAGGCGCAGATCAGACGTGCCACGTGGGGCAAGCTTGAAAGGAATCCGGCCGAGGAAAGATTGAAGCCCAGAACCTCGCTCAAGAACTTGGGAGTGGCGGTGATCAGGAAGAACAGGCCCCACATGCTGCCGTAATGAAGGAGTAGCAGGGACCAGAAGGGCAGCGATAGGACCAGATCCTTGTATGGAGGCCATTTCTGGAAAAGATAATTATTAGAAAAGCCTGTAAAAAAATTTTTGCCCCAAACCCACCTTCTTGTTGCTGAGGGTATTGCCCAAACTATTCTCAATGTACTCCTTCTCCTTGAGGCTGATGGAACTGTGCTGGGCAGGAGTATCAGCCACCAGATAGAACCAAGCCGCCACCACAATCAGGACGAATATGCCCACGGCGTAGAAGGCCCATCTCCAGCCCAGGTTCTCGATGATCACTCCGCTAATGGGCCAAGTAATGACCGTGCCGAAGGTTCCACCCATAAGCGAGGCCACGAACTTGCCCTTCTCGTCTGGCGGCGACCATTTGGACACCAAACTGTGGCAGCAGGGATACACAACTCCGTTGAGGAAACCGATCAGGAAACGGACAGCAAACACAGCATATTTGTCCCAGGCAGCAGCCGCAGGAGTCAAAGCCGTAAGGATTCCGGCCACCAGACAACTATATCCTGCCACATTCCGAGCTCCCAACATTTCGGCCAGGGTGCCGGCGGGCAGGGAAGTGATCATATAACCATAGAAATAGGCTCCCAACAAAAGGGCCTGGTCCGATTGAGTCCAATTGTATCGAGGGCCATACTGTAATTAAATGTTAAATATATATTCTTTAAGGCCAATACTTAAAAAAATGAATCACTATAAGTTTCTAGGAACGTTTCAAAATTAGTGACTTTTTGCTAAATGGGAGATATTTTTTAAAAATTTAATGAAATTCCCAATTAACAGGTGACTCAAAAAAGTGTTAATTTAAGACTTAAAAGGTAAGTTTATTGTTTTTACCCGAAATCCCCTTTCCCCTTTTAAAAAACGACTTAAAACTTACATCAGGCAGGACCTCCGTGGTGCCATTATCATTGCTGCTATTGTCCACCATGGCAATGATGTTGATGGAGAGATTCACCCTCATCATGTAGCTCAGGAGACAGGCCATGAACAGCATGATGGCCACGTTGACCCGCTTGGGGACATAGACTGCAAACGACAGTAAATATTTATTATTGACAGATCATTTATTCGGAATTCGAACGCAGCACAGGCCCCTCTCAGATTATTAGAGTAATTAGCGGAGATCTCTATTCTGGGGGACTGCCTGGCTCAAAATTAAATTACTAATGGGTTGCGCATGCGCAAATTTCAATATTTGCAGTTCGGATAAAATATTTTTCGGGGGTATTTGGGATTTCACTTCGACTTCCAGCTGAACAGCTCACGTGAGGCTTTATGGATGTATGACTCGTGCTCCGACCGAATTCGAGCGTGTGGCAATATATATTCCGCGAACCGGAGATGGATTCGGATACTTACAGCACGGCATGAAGGCCATTTTGGAGGCTTTTGTTATGGGTCCGGTGCCACTCGACAGGTGTCAGCTGAAACGAGAGGAAAACAACAACAGGAAGCTGTTAGCCAGATACTTTTATGCAGATCACTTTACGGGGGTACTCCCCCTTGGATTCGGATGCTCATTTGCCAAATTTATGGATGCATAAAATAAATAAATTATTAATTATAGCCGAGTCATCCTCAGCTGATCTGAAAGATCCATAGCCTATAATAAACTTGGGGCTATTTTTGGAAACTTTTTTGGACAGAAACGTGAGGAGATATTTAGTTTAGTGGCTATTGTTCCTATAAATCTTTCAATAACTAATGAACCTTTTCTAAAAACTTTGTTTTTGTTAAAAAAATATCTCATATATATTTAATGATTTTGATTACTTTGTCTATTAACCTATTATCTCAATGAAGATGTCATAATACCGCCAGCTTAAACTCGATAATCGCAGGGCACGTGTAACGGTCTATTTAGAATTGCGAAGCGTATCACCCGAAAGTGCTTCTGACGGTATCTGCGTGCAATGCACTTGTCAGATTCTATGAGCACGTCCCACTCGGCACTTGGGCGACGGCACGTGAGAGACCCGTTTAAATAAATTAAGAGTTGCGGTTAATACTAAATTTTAAATGCACAAAAAAATAAATCAAATTTAACCGGCAACGATCGTGCCACAAAAGTGTCGAACGCCAACGTCACAGTTGCCGGAAAATAGGAAGCGGCTTCTCGTAATTGCCCAGCAACATGCTACGATCATTTTCAAATCATTCAAAAATTAAAATCTTTAAAGATTTGATAATGCCATTTATGGCTATCGAAGCCAGTGAGAATCGCGTCGTAATAAAAGCCAAGTTCGGGGTAATTGAAGCATTTAAACAGCTGCCCGATTGCACGTTTCACACAAAAGAAATGTTTGCGCAAAAGTCTTTCTTTTTTTTAAATAGTACTTATAGTATATAATCGGGCGATATATAAAGGGAGTTTTAATTAAGCCACTTGTTGGATTGCTTCATTTTTCCACCCACGATATGGCACAGTTTTGGTTATGAATCAGCCTGGGAGGAAAATTTATTAACAAATTCAAACGCTAATTGAGTTTCCCGTCCTTAACTGATTTAAGAGCCCCTTAAATCATGAAGTACGTATAGAAAGAGGAGGGCCCTCATAAATATACACCTTAAATTTTCTTATAACCAGCGTGATACCTTATCTCGAGCAAATTTCTCAATGGAACCAAGGAAAGGCAGTAAAGTTTTGTATAAAACAAGCGCCAACTTTATCTACAAGAGCTCAAAAAACCCGGAGAAACAAAAGGTTTTTTCTTTTTGTTCCATAAATAGATGTTTCATCTATAAAAGTAGTATCCCAAGCACAGACCAGATAACTACAGTGCTAGATCAATATTTCAATTGGGGTTTTAATTACGTGATGTGGATGTAAAATACCCATAGATTCGGGAAAACTAAATATATTTGGTTACGCGGAAGTAAAATTATTGATTTGCAATACGTGAATTGAAATTTTTTAATTATAGATGCTCATGGGAAAAGATCAAAGAACGCTGCCAATTAGAGACCTTCAGATTTAATTTGGACTTAATAGTAAGTTAGTGAACTTTTAATTATAGGGCAGAATTACACAGATTCACGATCTTGGACGAGATTGTGCACCGAAAGTGCATTGTTTTGAAAGCCTAAACAAATCATCTTTCCTTTTTTTTTTGTGACTTTAGTATGTGTTTTTCCCCAAGTAACTAACTAAGCCATCCCGTCAGCCTCTCTCTAATCTTAAACGTTACGTTCCATCAACATTGCCTCCAATGCCGGAGGACTCCATAAAATCAGCTCGACAATTTATTGGCCATAAAGTAGGTGTTATAAAATATAGTCGAATATGGCGCACGGACGCAGCGAGATAAGTTTTAGCCATCATTGAATTGTAAACGACGGTCATTAAAGTCAGGTTAATCGTCAATTAGCCGCAATCGCAGTGGACTGTGGATTGATGCGATAAATGATTTGATTTACGACCGGATAACAGGATCAAAATACACACTACCAAGCTGATAAAGTGGCTTGGCTTCTTGGAACTGAAAGAGTTCATCCAGTGCTTGTGGGATGGCTCTTATTAGTTATGCCCAACACGCTTGCTATTTTACATAAGAGTTGGTTACCCACTTGACACAGTTTGAGGTGGGTCTCTCTTTCCCCACCATATCTTTTGCTATATCTGTGGATCCTCGACCAGCCATAGCCCTCTGTCTCATTTGTTGTCACCTGGCTAGAACTCTGCAAATTAAGTCAACGGCAATCAACCGTAACTGGCAAACAAATCGAAAAAAAAGGTAATGAACCCAGTTAGTTGGCATTTTTTGTATTGTAGATCATTGTTTTTATTATTTTTCGGTTTCGGTTCTCATAGCCTCACAGCAAACTACTATTTGCACTAATTCCCATTGGAATCATATAATTTGTTTTGTTTTTGTTTTGCATTTTTGCACGTTATAATTAAATTTTTTCGGAAGAAAAAAAGTGAGCTTTATAAAATGTATATATCGTATGACGATTGTAATACCTGTCCGTTTGAATAATGAGAAATCAATTCGACAATGTCGAAAATTGCACGCGCATGTTAATAACAAACACGAGTGGCAAATATTAAACCGTGCGTTTTAAAATTATATTATTTTGCTTCGCCAACAGCTCATAATATTACGGCGTACGATTTTGAAAAATATTTGACATTAACCCAGTAACAAGTTCCCATCCAGCCAGATAGTCCAAAGTCTGGTATTCAGACTGAAAGATTGGAATAACCGCTGATTATCGATTCCCGGACCGGACCGGAAAGAGATCACTTGCCCGAATCCACAATAAAATTGAAATTGTTTCGAAACGGTGGTCGCGGTTCAATGAATCGCATCCAAAAAATAACCGAAACCAGTTATTATTTGAAATGCAAATTTTTGTTGGTCAAAATGGCCAAAAACATCCGAGAATATAGATCGAAAGTAGACCGAAAAGAGGGCCTGTCTGTGCCCAGTATTTCATGATCCACAATTCTCAGGTTTGAAAACTTTTTAAAATTTATTACCAAAAAGGCACAAAATCACACCATCGATCACAAAACACTCAAGTCTTCACCGGTTATCTTCACTTATGTGTTCGTCTCGCACTTCTTTCGTGGCACAATTTTGCATGGAATTTTTCCACAAAAACGGCCCCCAAAAAAACATATGAATTTTGTGGCGCCAAATGATATATGAGAAATCTTTCGAATATCGAAAAATATTCCAAAACTGGACTTTCCCGTTGAGAGGCCCCGAAAAATGCGTTAATTGCTTGGGTTTGGTTGCACCGACTCACTTTTGTTATTTGTGGTATTTGGGAGTAGAGCTGGCTACTGCTTGGTTAATTTTGGTAGCCGGCGAATCAAACTGCTGAGAACGTCGAGCGCCGAATGAAGCTAAATCGCCAACTGCCAATGGCATATATACTTGGGGCGACGATTTTTAAGCAAAACTTCCACCTGCCGCAGCGCAGCCGTCGCACTCGCAGTCGCAGTCGAAGTCACTGTTTTAGCCAAGCAACAGCCCGCCGGCAGCGGACTGGCAAAAACGGTTAAAAATTGTTTAAATTGTTGTTGACGGCTAAAACCTCCTATAGCTTATAGCCACCGTCGACTGGCTCTTAACGCTTTCTGATAGCGTGCCAAAAATCGCATGCGATTTTACTTACCTTACGCCAAAAATCAAAACGAAACAGTGCTTTTTTTTGCTAAAAAAAAATATCACAAAATCGTGCTAAAATGTAAATCAATAAACACGGTGACTAACAATTTAAAATAAGTTTCCCTATCCACACACATAATATTCCTTGCTAATTTATTGTACAAATGCGCGTTGGTGCTGAATAGTTTATGAAGGAATTTGGCAGTTTTATAACTCTTACAACTTCTTAAATTAAGTTTTTAGAAATACAATTATTAAAAACGTGTTGCGAAAAGCCAGCTAACCGTTCATGTGTTTTTCACAATTTTATATAATTAGCGTATTTGGCAAATGCCAGCGAAAAGCCGCAGAAGCGCAGAACCCCCCCGACTTTATTGACATCGGGGTATTTATTATTTTTTATTGAACAAATATTGAGAACACTCCTCACCTGGAACAACTTCGATACTAATTGCTAAGACCGTCTGATGGCATCCGAACCATTCGGCAGCCCACCGCTTTTTAACTTTATAGCTGCATTTAGCTTCCTGGCCGACTAACTATCTCATGATATAGGCCATATAGTATTATCTCCGCTGGCTGGTTATCCGACAAGTGCCAACATGGAATGTGTGGGTCGCCGGAGCCGTTGCCAGCCCATAAAGCTTAATTGATGCATTTAGCTGCTTGTTCCTGATAAGCTCTCATGATGAGTGAAAACATCTGTCGGCTTGTCTCCTGGCCGTTGGTATTAATGACTTACAGCTTACTTAAAAAGCACCTGATACACAAAATAAACTCTGCATATTTAAGTGCAAGGCCTTTGAACATTTAATGATATTGTAAAGCTGATTTAATTTAGAAAATATTTGCTAAGATCAACAATGAATAAACAATCCAAGGATGACTAAAAGTTTTGTTCATTTAGGACATGTTAACGTACAGCATGCGTCGGGCGCAGTCTCTGCCCACTAGCCTGCTGTATTCTATAATCGTGTCGCGTTCCTGGTCTCGGCCAACAATCTACAAAAACATAAATAAATTAAACTTTCAAACCACATTAATATCCCACTTGAAATACCTTCAAATAGTGCTTGTAGTCTGTAAATGTTTTGGAATCTAGCAGCAGCATAACTTCATCCAAGTGCTCCATGAGGAACTCATTCACATCCCTGGCAGCATGGTCCGGATTAAGACGCTGGTATTTGTTTTCATCCAGCTTAGAACGTATGGCTAATGATGACAATAAAATAGTTATAATTAGACGAGCAGATAAAGGGAATTTTCCAGTGTTATCACCATCAGTAAGCGTTAGCCAGACGTAAGTCTCTGGGCACAGCAAGTACGAGGCAGACAGTTTGCCCTTGTAGCGCATTTTGGGGCAGGAGTGGATGTAGAAGCCCATGTAGTAATATTTCAATGAGGGCACGCTCTCGGCTACCGTCTGAACAAAGTCTATTTCCCTGAAATATTCAAATTAAACTTTGAATACAATAGCTTTCAATAGCCAGAAAGTCTGTACCTAAGAGATCCATATGTTCCAAGCGATAAAAAGCTATAGTCTGGGTCGTAAAAAAAGTACACGGAACTAACAGATCCAGGCAGTATGTCAATCACACCCACAGCTACCAGCTTATCGTCCAGCCAATACTGTTGATGAAACGATCCGTAGCCCATTTCAGGCCCATCCAAGGGCTTCTCATTCTGCAAAGCAATTAGAATGAGAAAATCATTATCAAGTACATGCCCTAAAAAGTTTGAAGTCCGAATAAAATAACGCTGAAAATGTGGCAACCTTCATGGGCGTCATTTGCAGATGATCCTTGTAGGCCTCCGTGTCCTTGGGCGGATCGTTGTGAATAGATATCTGATACTTTCTGTACAGACTGTAGCTGGCGGACAGAGTGCTCTTGAATTCGCTGCTGAGGACGTGCACCAGACGCAGCTGCAAAGACAATTCGGGTAAAGAGAATCATAGTTTATAATTACCTTAAGGGGCGATTTGACCAAGAACCGCTGCATACTAGCAAGGGTGAGGCGTGCAGGATTATCATTATGAACGACTAACTGGTACTTGCGATACAATGCGAGCACCTCATCAGCGCAAGTGCGCTCAATGTCTGAGGAAGCGACCAAAGTGATCTGCAAGAACACAAACAGCACAAGACAGTGTGTCTACATGTAGAGGGACACTCGTATTGGGGATTCATCGGTCACAGGTTAGACATAAGCACACACAACGCAAACCGAACATACAACACAAAATGAACACGCTAGCCTACCAAGCTTTGCATACGGCCACAAACAATAGTTCAACAATACAGAAGCAACTGGTACATACTTTCAGCTTATGCTTGTCAGTCTCGCTCGCCGACAATATAAAGTCGCGCAGACCCTTCTCCTGGGATCCGGATTTCGTGGGTGGTGGCGCTGAAGCACCTTTGGCCAGCCGACGCTCCAACCGCATCTGTTTCGCCTTCTTACGCGGCGCATTTGAGATCGGTGCGGCAGCTGAAAGGAGAGATATAACAAATAAATCATAATCTTGATTCAAATCAGAATCGTACGCACATTTGTTGGTTCCCAAAGTTGGTGGTGGAGCTGACGGACCGGTAGCAGCTGCCGGGGTCGGCTTGGCTACCGGGTTGGGTTTCTTCTGAGCCTCCACAAGTGACGCAACCTGCTCCACATTGATTACAGCCGGACTCTTATCAGGCAGCTGCGGTTGGGGCTCGCTGGCATTGACCTCGCCATGTAAAGTGGCATCATCCGCATCACCATGCCCGTCACCGCCATTCCCAGAGCCAGAATCGCGCTTTCCGTCACGCAAATACCGCGACATACGCCGCAGAATACGCTTGTTGGACTTGGTCAGCTTGAACTCCATGGCATCGCACTTTATGGTGTAACAGGGGCAGCACGTATCCTCATTGCGCAGCTTGTAGCAGTAGTTTCCACAGCGACGCCAGCCCCGGTCGATGAGGTCCTGATAGTCCTGGCATCGCATGGTGTAGGCATGCATACCTGAGTCACACATAATGAAAGTACAAAGAGTTCAGTGCAACTGGACAGGTTTTTGGTTCTTGTTCTTGGCTTTTGTTCTCACCGTGCGACTTGCTGCAGTTGGTGCCGGAGCAGTAGCCACACTTGCTCAGCTGGCTGCCATAATATTGCACAATGCTCATGCTCATGTTGCCGATGCCTTTTTGCCGTTCAATGTATTAACATATCGCAATTAAAAGTATCCAAATTGAATTTCCCAGCCGCTATTGCGAAATATTTTACATTTTCGATGGAGCCGTAACGATAGTATCGATAGCGCCGTTAGTGACTGCACCTTAGCGATATACGAATTGGCCTAAAAGTACCTTTTATGACAGTTTGCTGGCCACACTGGCCCAATTCGGTAAACTTGATGTCCCAAGTTTCATAAAATATACTAAGCGCCGCTTTAGCTAAAGTCACTAAGAATGAATTAACTTAGAAGCAGCCTGGCACCACATTGTAAGTGCCCAACCCAAGAAGCCGCAAACTAATCGCTAAAGCCGTTAAGAAGAAGACGTTTGGACAAAGTGCGTAGTTGAGTGAAAGTTTTTATGGCCTTTCTTTGGCACAGGTAGCTTTGAAATGCACTTTTAATGGTAATGACATGTCTTACAATGCAAGCTTGAGGTGAAACCGGAATGTGATACGATTACCATAAAAATTCCCTTCGATTTGATGACAAAGTAACAACAAAAGCTCCAGTTTCTGACCAGTTTCTAAGGTGGCTCAGGCGACCTTCACACCTTTCGCACAAAGTTAGTCAGTTGCATCCTGTAACAATGTAAATAGTTGGGCATTGTTATCACGCTGTGTAGTTTGATAAGCTTTTTGTGCTTGAAAACAAAGAAATAACAAATAAATAAACTACCAACTTTCCATTCTGTAGCGCACAATGATTGACGCAACATCTGCCGAGCGGGGAAGCCCCCAACTGAGCGCTCTCTTCAACGACAATCTGAAACTAGCCCACGAAGACGGGATCCGGAGCTCGATGAACGGAAAGGCTGCACCGGAGACCATTGACCCACCCTCCAACGTACCCTCCGACTTGCAGACAGCTTACGGTAGCCTTTTCTCCGCTTGCCAGGAGCACGCCTCCTTCTTCGCCAAGGACAACACTGAGTACGGCCAGCGCCTGCACGCCGCCCACATTGCCTGGCAGGACTTCATTGTGCTGGCCAATAGGCTGGTCCTGCAGATCCAAGCCTTTGCCCACGAGTACGACTTCGATGAGGAGACGCCCGGCAACGGATACCGCAGCTTCATCTATGTCACCAACGCCTGCATTTCCCACGGCAGCACCATTTGCCGGCAGCTTCTTGCCTTCAGGTCGACGCTTTTCTTCCGCAAGAAGTACTACATGAAGGAGGTCGAGGCCTGCTCCCAACTGCTCTCCTCCCTGTGCACCTGTATGCAGTATCTGCTGATCCTGCGACAATGGTCGGTCAACACCGGCGACCTGTTCGCCTGCGGAAACCACACTGCCGAGCAGCTCTTCGAGCTGGGCGACACCATCAATCAGTATTGCTTCTACGGACGCTGTCTGGGCTTTCAGTATGGAGACTCCATTCGGGGAGTGCTCCGATTCCTGGGAATCTCCATGGCCAGTTACTCGGAGTCGTTCTACTCCCAGGACGGCGACGGAGCCATCGTCAAGACCACCCGGAGTCTGTGGACCAGTGGAAAGTACCTCATGAATCCGGAACTCCGTGCCCGCCGCATCGTCAACATTTCGCAGAATGCCAAGATTGAATTCTGCAAGTCCTTTTGGTTTCTTGCCGAGTCAGAGCTGATGCACAAACTCCCCAGCATCGTGGGCAGTTCCATTAAGGTCAACCGGCTGATAGAGCTGCCGGCGGAGCCCCTCAAGCTACCAAGGCGGAAGGGCTTCAAGCCCTCGGAGAATTCCAGCAGCGACGTTAATCAGAACCAGGGAGACAATGAGTTCGTGGATATACCAGTGCCCACGGCTCATCTGGGGCCTGGTCTGCCGGTTTCTGTGCGTCTCCTGAGCGCCAGAAGACGCTCCGGAATGTTGGGCGAGGGCCGGTATCGAGGCTGGCACAAGCCTCCAGCGCCGAGCCGATCGATTCTGTTTCACTGCCATGGTGGCGGTTTTGTGGCCCAGTCCTCCAAGTCCCACGAGCTATACCTGAGGGATTGGGCTGTGTCCCTGGACTGCCCCATTCTCTCGGTGGACTACAGCCTGGCGCCGGAAGCTCCGTTCCCAAGAGCCCTCCAGGAGGTATACTACGCGTACTGCTGGATGCTGAACAACACCGAGCTCCTAGGTACGACAGCGGAAAGGATTGTGTGTGCTGGGGACTCGGCTGGGGCCAATCTCTCTATTGGAGTGGCTCTCAAGTGCATCGAGCAAGGAGTTCGCGTCCCAGACGGACTGTTCCTGGCCTACTGTCCCACTCTGGTCAGCTTCGTGCCCAGTCCAGCTCGACTCCTGTGTCTGATGGATCCTTTGCTGCCCTTCGGTTTCATGATGCGATGCCTACGTGCCTATGCAGCTCCTGCCCAGGAGACGCTGAGAGAGAACGCCAAACACGTCGAGGATGCGGCTCAGATACGCAACGCCCAGAAGTCCAATGTGGGCAGTCTCAACTCCAGTCGCCGCACCTCAAATGCCCGTAGCCCTCTGACCCCACTGGAAGCCAATCCAGAGCCGGATGACGACAGCAGTGACACCTTCGCCAGTGCCTCGGCCTCGTACCACAGCCAGACCGTGGAGCGGACCGATCTGCCCAACACCGAGGGCGACAACAGCTCTTGTGTCTCCTTTGAAGACGACTCGCAACCGATAGTCCACTATCCCGTCGAGATTTCGGCCGACACCCCACAGGACGCCGCCTCGGCAGCCTACATTGACAACTTCCTGGACAAGTATCTGATTGACACCGCCACCATGGAGGCGACCGAAGAAACAGATGCCCAGGAACGCCAGGTGAAGGAAAACGGGCATGGAAAGGTCAACGCGGATGATAATATCCTGGTGGAGACGGGACGCGACCTCATCGCAATAGACACGCTTCAGGGACGGCTCCAGGATGCCGTCAACAACATAACAAGTACTCTGACCCGCTACACGCAGTCCTACGAGATCCATGGGGCTAACACGGTCGACCAACGAGATGTACGCAACATGGATGCTTTGATTGCCAGGAGCCCCAGCGAGGAGTTTGCCTTTGATGTGCCTAAGGATCCCTTCCTGTCGCCCTATTGGGCCAGTGACGAATGGCTATCCCAGATGCCAGAAACTAAAATACTTGTGAGTTAAGGGAGGATTTCATTTTCATTCCAAGACCTCTAATGTCCTCTCTTACAGACTCTTAACATGGATCCTTGCCTGGATGACTGCGTAATGTTTGCCAAGAAACTCAAGCGCCTGGGCCGCGATGTCCACTTGGAGATTCTGGAGGGTCTGCCACATGGATTCCTAAACTTTACCATGGTACGCGTGAATAATTCACATCATTTCCGAGGTTACTAATCAAGGTTAATTTCAGCTGTCTAATGAGGCCATGGAGGGATCCAAGCACTGCATTGCATCTCTACAGAAACTACTTCAAGTCACTCCGAAAGAGGACTCCGAGGAGTCCTCCAGTCCCAGTGCCAGCTTAGCGGCATCGTAGGATGAGTTTCAGTCGGTCTATACGCCTATTGGACTGGAGAGCGAGGATTTCCCTAGCCAGGAAGAGTAGATCCTCCAGTAGAGATGTACAGATCGAATATTGTTATATGCCGGAACAGAATGTTCATTGTTATACGCACCTTTCTTGCTTTGTTTATTTTGTAATCTCAAGCCTTTTTTATACAATTTTGTACGGACACAGCTTTCTATGTTTTATATACTCACAGTTTATGTAATAGGTCATATACATTAGCTTTTAGCAAGCCAAGTATGCAAGTATTGGAAGCGTGTAAACACGCATTATTTATTATACAACTATATATTATATACTATATTATACAAATGTACAATGCTCTTGAACAACAGGCACACACTCGACAAGAGCTGTTTAAAGCAAAACTCCCGAATTTGTGCCTGAGACGTAACACGTACTTACATTCACAAAAGAAGAGAAAGTCGCCCTCAAATAAATAGCCAGAGAACTTGAAAAGAAGTCTTCTTTAATAAAAAGGGTTTTTTAAAATAAATGTCTCAGTTTATTGCAATCTCTAGTTTATAAATTAATTTGTACAGTAATTAAAAAAATAAGTAATTAGCACAATCTGCACATATGATCCTTTAAAACCGATCACTTCTAATTGGTTGCGTGTTTCGCTGCATAATAACTTGAGATATTTGTAAAAATTTAATGGCCATCCGTATCAGGTGATGAATTCGTTAAATTGGGCAACATAATTCGTACTTTTTGTTTCAATTAAATATAGTTTAGAGATTAGTATTCCGCACGGCGTCGATAGTTCCTGATGCTGTTGGCGAGGCAGCAGGCAAAGACAAAGCCAACAAACTGAAAGGATAAAATAGCGTTAAGGATTAAAATTCTAATCCGAATAGTATTGGGATTCCAACTCACCTCAATGGCTGCAATGACCAGGCCGGAGTACTTGATGATGTCGCTGTTCCTGTCCCAGAAGTCGACAAAGGCTCCCTTGCAGCCCCGCCTGTAGACGGTGTCCGAGCGACAGTTGTTGGTGTCCTTGCAGCAAGAGGGCGGGAAGAAGCCCTGGTAGGAGTAGTCGGTGTAGCTGCTGCGTCCACAGCACTCCATCTAAAGGATATAGTAGTTATAGTCATCACATCATTCCGACAAACTTTGCCTTCAATACTTACGCTGATCTGAATGGCATCCATGTAGTCGGCCCGACGGGTACGACGCTCCCAGGCCTTCTCCACCACATCGCCCATCAGCTTGAGGTACTGCTCCTTGTGCACCCACATGTAAATGACCAAGGCCAGCTGGCCAATCATCAGGACGAACAGTAGAATCGAGTACTAAAGGAAGAACATATCATTATCTTTGGAGTCTATGGATGCCTTACAACAGACGATATCTTACCGTCATGGACATGCAATAGGATTCCCGGATAGCTCCGCAGCAGCCGAACCATGAGATCAGCAGGATAACGGCTCCAAGGACGATCATGGTAATCGGAACCTGCTGGTTCCTGACGGCCTCCGCAAAATCATCGATGCTGTGAATGTTGCTGAACAGCAAAGCTCCAAATACGATCAGCAAAATGCCACATATCTGGGGAGGTAATCATGGTATTTCAAAATTATAAGAAAAATCTATTTAGGGAATAATTTTGTATCATAAATTAGGCAAGCTTTGCTATGACTTGGAAGGAGGTTCTAAACAATAATCTATAAAACAATTAAACTACAACAGACTAATTATATTATGTACATAGGTTAAAGTTATAACTTGTATATTTTATGGCTTTTTCTAGTTATACGATATATCCATTTATATAGATCGATTTCTAGATATATTCTCCACCATTCTGCATCAAAGACCATAAAAGATCCTGAGACAAAATATTTTTTAGATTTTTTGTCCATTTTTCATGAGGGGATCCCTTGAAAATGGGGTTTTCCCGTATAGTATCCACTATATCAATAGAACTATACATATCTTCCCCAATTATCATCCGATTCTCAAGCGGAGTACCTTAAACGATTTCTGGATCGATTCGCCACCATTCTGTATAAAAATCCTGAGTCAACATATTTTTTAAAGATTTTTTTTTCTATTTTTCGTGATGGGATCCCTTGAAAATGGGGTTTTCCCCTATAGGGTTCACAGTGAAGGCTATATCTTCCCCAACTTTCATCCGATTCTCAAGCGGAGTACCTTAAACGATTTCTAGATCGATTCTCCACCATTCTGCATCAAAAGCCTGAGACACAATATTTTTCAGATTTTTTCTCCATTTTTCCTAATAGGATCCCTTATAACCTTCATAGGGTCGGAGAAGCCCTCTTCCTTTGTCCAAAATTAATTAAGTCAATACCCTCTGCAAAGGTATATAAAACTAGGTATTTTTCCCAGTGCAAGCTTTATAAGAAAGCTTTTTCGGAAAGATCGGAAAGCTAACGATACTTTTGGAATGAAACCCAGGTTCCCTGAGGTTTTCTTAAAAAATTTCCCTAAACCAACAGAATTTATTATTTATTATCTGTTATGCTAATACTATCTACTTTATAAAATATTATATATATTAAATTATATTAATTGTGGCTCGTCAAAGTGGCTTATCTCTTATCGCCTCCTAGGGCTAATTAAGATTACTGCGAGCCCCTCTGTGATAACCATCGAAAACAAATTTACCTTGGCTTTGATTTTCTATCGCCTGCGTCATGCTCTATTTAATTAATAAGATAAACTAATTCTGATCTATTAGCAGTGTGACTAATGGCCAAGCTGCCGGGTTCAGCAGTTCAGTGGAGCAGATCAGATCGGAAGATGTGAGAGCAGAATTGCGACATCAGCGATGTCTAATTATATAGACCCACACCCACCCGTCTGGGCGGGTCTCTGGCACTGTCCGGCATCCCCAGGCCCCTCCTCCGCACACACATTTGTGGAAAATTGAGTTCAAGTTTGCTGCCGCGATGTGTTCTTCATTTTTTTGGCTCCCATCGAAATGGGGGCAAGTTCACCTCTAATTAAGTCAACTATTTTCGGCCGTCCGTCCACAGTAATTACACAATTTTACATTGAACATTTACTCCGCCAGACAGAGTGTAGAATTGGAATTGGAATTTCATGTTTGCGTGACGGGAATAACACCTGGAGATCAGAGGGCTCCAAACTGGTTGACCAGAGTACAGTTTCACGCGTTGCAGCGCCACCGCGGCAGTTAGAAGTTGCAAAACCATATTGAAATGCCACTGGTGGTGGCTTTCGTTTCCATTTGGAACCAGTCGCGGCCACCAGTTAACCTCGGGGCCCCCGGCCGGATGCCATAATGTGTGCGATTGTACGAATGTGGGGGAACTCTATCTTGTGAAGAGATCCGAAACTCGTTTAAGGTAAACAAAATAAACAAACCCATGGTGTACACAAATGAATACAGAATATTTTGGGAGCACTACGTCACTGAGGTGGTAGCCCCAATTTTAATAACAGGTTTGGCATACTGATGATCTCAAGACAGGGCCCCCCCCACAATGTACAGTTCGCTAGAAAAGTCTTATACCTTTTAGAATAAAAAAAGATAACACCAGATATTATTAAATTATAAAATCTATAAATAGCACTGTTACTACAAACATACACCCCTGAAACGCACTGTTTTCGACCAGCTTAGGCCTGAAACTTTCTCAGTTTTGGTAACAACAAGAAACCAGTTTATACCGTAGCATGCAACTTATAACATTTGGGGAGAGGGGGCCTTAAGCTAGGCCTCTTTGTGGGCTGGGCGTGGAAAAAATGATATAATCTACGAGGCAGGTTTACTCACCGAACAGAGCAAATTGAATATAAATAGTATATATTTAACCATGGAGATTCCGCAGCTCATTTTGGTTGAGATTCGTGGGACGGCGGAGCAAGAACTGCAATCGTTCGGGGGAACAGAAAAAGAATGGGATTGTGAAAATTAAATACGTATGAAAGGTTAGGTATTATATCGTTTTATTTGGGAAACGGCGTCCACATATTCTAAAACTCTCAAGCACACGCACACACTCACAGCACACACAAGACCACGGAATGATGTCATCCGTGGCAATAACAACATTTTGTTTATTTTTGAAAAAATGCTTGGTTGGTCGTTCGGTTAAGCCAAATTGTGCAAATTGGCACACAATCACGTACAGCTGGACTGTGGATCGATTGTCGTTCGTTTTGAGTTAGCACCCCGCACCGGAGATCGCCTGGAGAATCAGCGGACCAGCTCCGGCAGGAGCTTCTCCTTGGGCAGCAGGCGCTGCTTGAGCTCGTTGAAGCGCCTCCAGATGTACGGATAGCTGGCGGCCCAGGTCAGCCACGCCTCCTTCTCGGCCGTGGTGCGCTCCACCTTCTGCAAGTGCTGGTAGTACTTCCCGTTGCGCTTCACAGCGGCCGCAGCGTCCTGGGCGAAGCGGGCGAAACGCAGCTTGAGGAGCGTCTCCGAGACGTCCAGGAGACGGTTGCCCTTGGGCGGATGGACCAGGCACAGCTGGCAGACGACGTAGTCCTTGCTACTGGTCTTTAGCGGCAGGAAGGTAGCCTCGCGTCCGACGAGGCACTGGTTCAGCCAGGAGTAGCCGTTGGCGTTGACACGCACGCCCGGCAACTTGACCGGCAGCAGGCGCTTCCGGCTGGTAAAGAGCGGAATCAGTGGCCGGTGCTGGATGAGGAGGAGCGTGTCCTGGTCGCGCTGCTGCACCCCGGAGATCCGGCCCGTGTGCATGACGCGCTCGTTGATGAGGCGCTCGGGGATGTGGGAGGGCTGCTTGAACTGACGCACCAGGTAGGCGGGCTTGCGCTTCACGTAGGCCACCGCCAGCATGAGGGCGGACGTGCCGTAGATGACCAGCTCGCTGCCGATTGTGTCCCGTTCCAGGTAGTTACATAAGCCCTGGTACTTGGCCTGCAGGTATTCCTTTGTGGACTCCATCCCGTCTCGCGGATTAAGTAACTGGCGCCTGCAAATGCTCGGATGTAGATTGTTTCGAGTGCTTCCGCTAGGGTCACTTTACCAGCACCAACTTGTTATGTATTAGGGCTGGATGTGAGTATTTCCACGGCCGTGGAAAATGGCTAATTTTGTCGTTGACAAACTTTCGGATTCTGTTCAGCTTTCTTGGCAACGACTCTGTTTTGCTTCTGAGACTTTGACATTTGTGTCTGCCGGCCGCAAGTGGGAGCAGTGCGGCTAGTGGGTCTCAGTTTATGATCTCACTGCGCGTGCTTTGCAACACTGGCTTACGCTCTTCCGCCCATTCAAGCTCTCTCACACACACACACACATGCACGCTGTTTAAAAACAAAACATATACACACACCTGTTGACTTTGGGCCTAACTTTTCAACTGAGTGACTCGAATAGGTTGATTTTCGCGCGCGTTCTGTGGAATGAACCGTTCGTGAGTCGAAGTCAAAAGAGACTGGCGAGATCGAGCAGCGACGAAAAGCTTTCCAGCTTCAACCGCCTGCCTCGATACCCACACTGGCGCACTCGCACACAGATACTTTGGCGCGTAGAATTTGTTTTGGTAACGTTGCCCCCCTTCCCCGGCCCCTACCCGTTGCTGTGTTTGCCTCTATTGCAGTAACTTGTTTTTTATTTACATACTTACTTATTATTTTTGTTTTTGTAACCAATCGCCCCGACTAAGCCCTTTGTTTATTTGTTGATATATGCAAATTTTGTACTGTTGCGGTCACGGTCGGATATCTGGCTATTGGAAATCGATATATATTTAATATAATTTGGTTTCCCCAAGGATGAAAGTAGCCACAAAAACACGAATTAGTCTTTAAAAAAAAAACGCATTAATAATTGTTTAATTTTAAAAATAATTCATTTTCAAAAATCAGATTCAAAAAAGTGTTTTTCAAGTAAATAAAATAAGATATTTAATTAAAAACCCCCCTAAAGCTACAAAAAGCGAAACTGCAGTTGGCAATCAAACACGTTTGCGGTTTTTTGAACTGTCGTGGGTGTATCTGCCTTTTCCTGAAAACGGCCGCTGACAGCCATCCCGTTTAGGCCGGGTTTTATTTAAAGTTTCCATAACCACAATACTTTATATGGCTTCGGGCATGGCTTCCGTTTTTAATTACCGCCCCGTTTGGAGCTCTCCAGCACTGTAATTGTCTGTAACTTTTCCTTGACACACAAACAACAAAAAAATAACAATAGTGGCGGCCAACACACAAACTGGTTTTCAACGGTTGTGCTGTAAATGTTACGTAATCGGATTGGACGAGCCTAGACTCGGAAACTTTTATTTTCGAATTTCTGGAGTGACGAAGAATACGCGCCCGCTCCCATCCACTGCCATTGCTAATTAACATGTGTCCGCCGCGTAATTGACCCCAACTTGTTCCGTATTTCAATGAATTTCCACAACAAGCTTTAAAAACAACAACAAATGTTAATCATGTGTGTCATCAATGGAGGTCTGGACTGGCGATCTATAGGGAATGTAAGGAATTATTGGAAGAAATGGGTGCCACATGGAGGATTCTTATCAATGTAAAATAATTTCATATTAAACTGGAATTACATGAATTATGTGAATCGAGGTTATCACTATTTTGGTAATAATTTGCAGCTGCGGTTTTCCATAGGAGTTCTCAAGCAATTCTGGGAAGAAATGGGAAAAATAAGAGGGATTATTATCATTATAAAATCATTTTCCAATTAAACAGCATCTATATTATATATTAAACTGAAATTACGTCAATACATATACCAGGCGAAGTTATCACTATTTTTTTTAAATAACTTACAGGTGATGTTTCAATATAAAACTTTTTAGCAATTTTTAAACTTTTTAAGAATATTTTAATACGAATTTCAAATGAAGAATAAATTGAACTGAAACTTTGTGTGCTCTTAAATTTAAATTGATTCTTTTTATTGGTGTTTTTGAATCAAGAAGGGCAGAATCTTCTTATCAATAAGAGGAACATTCCCATTTTTTCCCCAAAAATTTTATATTTTCGACTTTGAATAAAGTTTCTGGGCCAAAAGAGTCAAATATTCTTATCAATATCAATTAACTTTCAAGTCTATGACTATTTTTTTAATAACTCGCAGCTACTTATTCCCAGAAATTGTAATCTTTTTAAGAACATTATAATACGCATTTTAAACAAAGAGTAATTAAATTTATACAGCTGTTTCTATATTTAAACTGAAACTTATAAGGGGTTTCTACCTTGTAGTCAAAAAAATTAAATATTTTGCATATCCGTATTTTCTACATTTTCCCAAAATTTGGAGTCGAAATCTCTGTGATACCAGAATTGTTTAAAGTTATAAAAAATTGTTTATTTAAAAAAGTAATAAATATATGTAATTGTTTGTTTTTTTTAAAGCTCATTATTTCCGCTTTTTGTTATATTTTTTCCATTATTTTATATATGGTACCATTTTATTATACTATATGGTACGCCGGATGCCGTGGTACAGACTAAAGACATATTCGACTTTATGGCGATTCGAATTTATTTTACGGACTCTACTACTTCCGTACTGGGTACTCCTTCCCTCTTAACTTGGAATACCCCAATAACAACTTTATAGCTTCAATAAACTTTACTCTACAACTGGCTGAAATTTCACTATAATACCTATCATAAAAACATTCAAAAAAAATTCCAGAAAAAAACAGCAGCTAGAAACCCCCATTAATAAAAGCCCCATTTATTTTGAAATAGAGAAATTCTCCCACAACTATATTCCAACCTTTAAGATAATGGTTTTTATTGACGTTTATGAATCATTTGTTCAGCCTTTCTATTCAGCCTCCGCGCAATGAAATGTCAAATTACGTTAAGTAGAAGATTGTTGAGATGAAATTACCGCACAAGGGGAGGGCCATTATTGGCCAGGAAAAGTGCATCACCTCCACCGGCTAGGCCGAGACGAACCTACAAACGTCACACTTGAGCAATTTCGCAAATTAGCATAGGTAATCATGAGTAACGTACTATCTGGAATCAAGATAAAGATTAGCATCCAGAATCGTTTCCGCAGCTGAACAAACAGTTGGCATCTTCGCGCCACTGGAACAATGCCTGGGCACTTACGAAAACATATAATCTATAAAGTCAATAAGGTTTTGTATATTCTATAATATTCCTAGAAGGCAAAGTCTTCAAAATATTTATTTCAAAAGCTTCGCCACACATTTTTTGACAATTGAGATCAAGTAGTTGAGATCAAGTGAGCACGAACCCGAGTTCAAATGGAATTCTACAAGTCGGAAGTGACGACTCGAGTTCGGTTAATCGGTTGGAGAACTTTATAAAATATATAATACCCTATTGCTTCTATCCTTTCAAGCCCATAAATATTTAAAAGAGCCTTCCTTCGATTGGAAAATAGGGACGCCATAGTTGTGTGCTTTATTTCGTGTGACCGCCTCCATGTGGGCAGCATAGTCATAATAATTTCCATTTAAAATCGTAAGTATATCAGTGAGTTAGTTCCGTAGCAGCAGCCGGGCTGGAGCTAGAGCTAGAGCCGCAGCAGGTGCTAGTAGAGGCGTCGCGTGTAATGCAACTGTTGTCCGGGTGGGGGCTGTGGTGATCCAGACACGGATCCGGGGGGCACACCCGGCTGGCCGGGCAGCATCGCCAGTTGTTGCCGGGCTATCTGTTGTTCGTGAGCGGAGCCACCACGTCCGGGGGCATAGCCCTGCGTTATACTGCCCACTGCTTTGGGATTCTGTAGGGGAAACTGATTAAATATTAGATAGTTTTTAGTGGGCTCCTCAGGATAATGTCTCAACAATTGCCGGATCTTTGGGGACTCTAGCGAGCGCTGAATATTTTCGGGCAATTATCGTGACTGCTGGGTGGATGGGGATAACCCACCTGGCTGCTGCTAATCTGCAGCACGTTGTGATGCAGCGAGAGCTCGCTCAAGAGGGGCTTGTAAACGACTCCCTCGGATAGCAGGTGTGGGGGCGGCGGCACGTGGCCCGGTGGCGGGCCGTCGTGCTTCGCCTCGATGTGGTAGCGGTCAGACAGCTTCTCCATGGTCACCTGCGGCTTGGTGGCTTGTACGGAGAGGCTGCCGCCGGCTTGCACCACCAGATCCGCCTGCGAAATGGCCGGCTGGTCGAGGTTGATGTGCAGCACCTGCATGGGCTGCGACTGTGGCGGTAGCTTGGAGGATTGGGAGTCGGGGGCCTTGCTGACGGTGGCGCTTGGCAGATCCACGTGGTAGGTCGCCTGCCGCAGGGGCATGGGGTAGTTGTACATGGTCTGGAGGCGGGCATCCGCCTGGTGCTGCGTCGTCGGCGACGCCGCGGTCGTCTGGTAGAAAAGCGTTCCTGGTCCTGGATACTGTGCCGGGGTCTCTGCAAGAAAGGTACAACGGGTGGGTTATTGGGGGACTGTTGGAGCATTGGTGCCGGCGGAGGATCTCGGTCTTGGTATTGCGAGTGAGGTGCTTACTGTTCCATGATAGTCTAGCATAGTCCGCGGCACGACGGTAGTCATCGTGTTCTGCGAATCGATCGTAAACAAATAACGAAATGAACATAAGTTGTGTGCCTGTGTCGGTTAGCGGTTAGTGTGCGCAAATCAAATGAGATCGGGCGGGGGTGATGATCGGGGCGGGGGTTAGCAAGCTGTTAATCAAGTACAGTGAAGGCAGAGTACAGACGCTACACATTCTACTTACAGACCAACCAGAATCTCAAATCACAAGTGTGTTAAAAATTAGAACAAAATATAAAAGGTGTCAGGCTTCTCCTCTGAACACCCAGTGTACTCTAATTATCATCTATTAACAAAATTCCTTCAAATTGTCTGTTGATTAGAACGATTAACATAAGGAACTCTTGGAGTTGTGACAAAAATAACAAAATTCGATAGCCTGAATTCGAAATTAATTGAAAAATAATATTGTTTGTCAGGTTGTGATGGAAGTTCTGTGAGTGTTTTGCATATGTCCGCCTGGGGGAGCGTTCACTGTGTGGGGGCGGGGGACTCAATGGCCACCATCCTGGCTTACTCTGCTGGGCGTAGCTGGCGGCACTCTTGTAGTATGCCTGGTGCTGGTTTGGCGGTGAGGGGCTTCGACCCCGCTTTCCAGGCTGTGTTCCGGGCGGGGGCTGCTTTGGAAAACGTAAAGAATCATTAGCACAAGAGCACATGGGATTAAGAGCCATTGCAGAGACCTTTTGCAGCAACTGGTGATGCTGGAGACGCAGGGGCGGCATGAACACGGGATTGCTGGCCGCCGCCTGATGCATTATAAACAGCTCGTTCTCCTTGGCCTGCTTCTTGCGGGTCTCCTCATCGTTGATCACCTTCTTCAGCTGGACGGTGAGCTGGTGCTTCTGACTGTGCAGGTCCGCCAACTGTTCGTCCAGCCGCGTGATCTGCCCTCGTGTGTCCTCCAGCGAGAGCGTGTTCTGGCGCTCCTGTTCCTCCCGTTCACGTCGCAACCGCTGCTCCTCGCACTGGGCCTCGTATTCCTCCTGGCGCCGCTGTCGGTCCGCCACAATGAAGCCCTTCAGTGCCCCTCGCAGCTTCTCCGCCCGCTCGGCCTTCGCCGCCTGGGCGGCTGCATTACTGTTATTCACCGCTGACGCTGGCGGCATCTTCGTGCTCTGCTTAGTTATCTTGCCAATTTTATAAGCCTTTCTGAAACAACCGAGCAACTCGCAAATTCTTCGATCACACCGTGGGGCTCCCTGCTGGAAACGGGAACGCCGGAGGAGCGAGTGTGGCGGGAGCGAGCTGCTGCAACGGAACGGTGGCTATACGGTCGCCGGGAAATGCTGAATGTGGAAAATAGCGCGAAAATGTGTTCACAACTCTAGGGAAATGCAAGGCGGCGCAACCGTTTTGTTAGCGTTTGTTTTTTTGTTAAATACAGGATGAGCATAGCCGATAGCTATCGATAACAGAGATAGAGATGCTCAAAAATGAGGTTCTTTAGTTTAATTTATTATTGGGTTAATTACTTTTAAAAAGTTATTATTATTAATATTTTGTTATTTATTTAAAATCTTGTTATATAGTAGACTTGAAATAATAAATTTAAAAGAGTGACTTGGCTATCGATAGGCAAATGTTGCTACTTTAACAGACGGTTAGTTAACAGAAACTAGTGTGACCAACAGATGCTAAATATCAAAATATACTAAACAAATTAAATAAAAATCTTTAAAATGTGATCTTAAAAGGCATAAGAATCGTAGCTTTTTTAGGAATAGCTTATAGATGGGGAAAATATCCAGAAAACCAACCAAAAAGACAAAAATCAAACAAAAATATAATAAAAGTGTGGCCAGCTTTGGCTACTCCCATTCAAATCCGGCTACACTAAATACCAAATAATGGAAAAACAAACCATCTAAAAGTACCCCAAAAGAACCATCTTAAAGCAAAAGCCTCAAAATAATATTTGAGTGCGCGCGGCTCGGACTGTTTACGGACGAATTGGAATATTTATCGGAGTGCTGAGATTAAGCCATTTGATAAGCAATTAAAAAGATAATACAGTTTTGTTGGTGCGGGCGGACGCGATTCGGAATTCGGGAATATTGCCTCTTAAGAGCCGTGAAATGTGTTCAGCTCCTGCGGGCAACGCCAAGAATTAGCCAAGTGCAGTGTTAGCAGCCAATAAGTGATACAACGTGCCTACCGACCGACCGACCGACCAGTTGGGAAATAAGCCACCGCCGCATCCCAGAGAGGAGCATCACGGAGAGGAATCGAGGAAGTAATCACCAGAAGCGGCAAACATGGCGAGTGAGTAATCCAAACGACTATACGGAGTGGAGTTTATATTTCCGAGTCTATTGAAGTCTATTCCGAGTTCTTGGAGTTTTTGTTTGTTGCTCGCGGCGCGTAATATAAACAACTGCAACTCATGCGTGTCATTGTGTGTGTCGGTGAGGGCAGTGCCTCCGATTGTGGCTGTGCCTCCGATTGTGCCTCTGCTTGTGGCTGTGCAACATTTACGAGCTGCGAAGACTACAAAACCGAGATCCCCAGGCAGCCAGGTGCCAGGTGCTCGAGAGCGTCTGCCTGTGGCTGGGGGGGAGTCGGAGTCGAGCGACGGTGGGTGGGGGTCTGCCCGGCTGGGGCGACATGTGAGAAAAATCAATATTTACGCGTTTTAGCCGCTTGTCTCTCCCAGTGCACAGTGGGCCGATTTGAATTAGAATCTGGCCCACTGCAACTCCATCCTGGTGGTCATCCTTTTTCCAATCACTCGCCCAGATTTCCCTTATCCCTTAATGGGCCCCAGCACAGTCCTTGCAATTCTGGCGGGAATTCTACGTGTGCTTGCTATTCTCTACGACTGAGAGCCACCCCCTTTTTGGGCAAAAAAACCCACCACCCCAAATGGCTCTGGCGGGGGAGGCCTGGGAGCAGCAGTGACGACGCATTAATAAATGAGAATATGCCTCCTGCGAGGTGCAAGGTTTGCCGGCGTCCCCATCCCCCGGGGTGGGTGGCATAACTGTACAAAATAAAGGGTCGAACTGGGAGTTCCCTGGAAAAGGATGTATTTGGATCTTAAATGAAGCTACTAAGTTCAAGACCATCCTGGGCCAGGCCATCCAACCCATTCCTTTGGGTAGCTAGCTCCCAGCTGCGGGATGTGCTCCTTCCCCCACCGGCCCACTCACTTGGATTTGGATTTTAATTGGTCCTTTGTGTCTGCATTTCGTCGAGTCTTCGTCCTTGCGGCTGTGTCTCAGTCTGTGGCTTCCATCATCCCCCATTCCTGCGATAAGGACGATAACAGGCCTCTTCTTTATTGTTATTATTATTATTTTGGGCTTCTTGGGCTTTTTTTTGGTTCATTCGTTCCAGGACGAAGGCAGCTTACCCAGATTAGCACCCAGATCCTGCCTGTTATTGTAGTTTCCCCCCCGAAGCGGCAGTTGGCGTTTTTTTTGTATTCCGTCGGCGTTGCCTCATCTGGAGTCTGGTGGAGTATTGCCTCATCTGGCGGCTGGGTGGCTTGTGATTTCCTAGGCAGGACTCCCTTCCACTTCCTATTCTTTTTACTGCTAATAAGATTTTGGTCCTTCTAATGGCCTTGAACGGAGGAGGAATTGTGGAGGCATGCCCGCCATCCCCAGCAGCTCTGTTTTAATTGAGTTCGTGCCCCATTCAAAGTGGCATGGAAATTAATTTCAATTGGCAAGTTTGGGAAGGACACTTCTTGGGGTTAGAAGTCCTTGGATCTCGGCACTTGAAGGAACCAAAGTTGACCTTTCCAAAGTACTCAGATATTTCTGGAAGTTCACACAAAAATTCAATGGCCCAGAAAAGTTAGTCACCCAGTACCCAGTTCAACACGAGTTGGAAAGCTTGAAGCCACATACCAAGACCACATACAGCCCCCCATCCCCATCAGACATCCCAGACACCCCAAAATTGAAAGTTTCTGCTTACGCACGCTGCTGGAAAGGCGAGGAAGGATCAGGATCAGAACCGGAAGCTGACCTGCAGGAGCCGGCAGAGATGACCCCCAAGAGACAGTGCCTCGACCAGGTGGTCAACGACCTATGCCTGGGCCACTACCAAATGGGCCTCATCCGCATCAACGAGGAACTGGACCAGCTGCGCGACCACGACCAGATCGTGGCCCTGCTGGAGCTGAAGAACATCCTGGTGCGGCTGCGACTGCAGCTGAAGGCCGAGGAGCAGCGCTCGATTGGACCGACCCGGCACTCGGACGCCCTGCCCCACGGCTTCAGCTTGGCGATGCTGGACGTGGTGCAGAAGGTGCTCCGGTGCCGCAACCACTACGAGGTGCTGCGCGTCTCCCACCACGCCACCTACTCGGAGGTGAAGCGGGCCTACCACAAGCTGGCCCTGCGCCTCCATCCGGACAAGAACCTGTGCCCCGGGGCCGAGCAGGCCTTCCGGAGGATCAGCGAGGCGGCCGACTGCCTCACCGACTGCCAGAAGCGGATCGAGTACAACATAGTGACGGCTGTGGGGGATTGCTTTGGTCAGCGGCGCTCGGAGTACGAGGACTACCTCAACGGGACCAGGGAGAAGGAGCGGGAGGACACTGATCCCCCAGGGGATGAGGGCAGCGAGCTCCATCGGAAGCCGTATCAGCCGGCCAACCAGCGGATGCCCCAGCGCCAGTCGTACTACCAGACCGAGCAGCTGGTGGTCGGAGTCCTGGCCTCCCTGGTCTTCCTCTTCATCACCCTCCACTACATAGCCGCCTCCCCCGTCTACAGCTTCTCCCAGACCAGGTGAGTGATCCAGTGATCCAGAGGACTCTGAGGCTAACTCGGTTTCGGTAACCCGCAGCACCCACAGCCTGCGCCGCCTCAGCCAGACCCACCACGTCGCCTACTACGTCAGTCCCACGATTCTGGCCGAGTTCACGGACCAGAAGCTGGCCAAGCTGGAGCGCGAAATCGAGGAGGTCTACATATCGGAGCTCAAGCAGAACTGCAAGCAGGAGCGAAGTCTGCGTGAGTTGTCCGCCAGTGGGGGATGTCAGGGATGCATGTTTAATGGCTTCTCCTCCTCCTAACATTCCAGGGGATACCATGCTGCTGAGGGCCAGGCAGGGCAACAATGCGAAGCTGCGAGAGCATGCCATGCAGATGCAGACGCCGGCCTGCCATGCCCTGCTCCAGCTAGGCCTCATCGCTCCACGTCCCCTGCTACTGGAGAGTGGGGAGGATCAGCGCCTCCTGCCGGCAGAGTTGGAGTAGACCAAGTCGAGTGATATTTTATTTGTAATTTTTAATGTAATATATGGAGGTGGTATCTGGGTGCCATCCACCACCCGGTCATGTCGTAACAATACCCATTATGTTGGTTTCTATTTTGGGAGTTGGACTCTCGCGTAACCCACATTTGCCAGGCACGGAATCCCGACATGGCCATAACTACATAACTACTTGCACTACATTTCCGGGCCGGAGGCACTGCCTCTGGTTACCACAACAGGGCCTGGCGCTGCTGCCAAAAATGCGAAAATAAAATAAAGCAATTGGCCCAGAAATTGGAGCGAATAAATGCCTCCTCCTCCCACCCCAGCCACGGGAAGCTAACGAACTTGGATGAACTAGCTGGCTAGGTGGAGGGATGACTGGATACTCTGAATACCAACGAGTACCAGTTACCGAAACAGAGTCACGCAAAAGAATACTACACTTGAAAAAAAGGATTCATTTTAAATAATATTAAATATTATAGTTTAAGTTAATTAATAAATTAAAAATAAAATTAATAAAAAAAAATAACTTAAGTCACTAACTTATCTAAAAACTAACCCCTTAATTGTTTTAAGTGGCGACTCCTCCCATTCCTGAGTGACGGAAGTGCCGCTGCACCTGTCCACCTGCCCCTGCCCCTGCTCCTACCCCTTCCCCTGGCTCACCTGTCACTCCAATAGACCGAGACGTCGCCTTGCCACCTGTCCAATTGCATTCAACCCGCTGTGGCAGTCAGAGGCATGCCACAAATGCAACAATTTGCCCGCTACCTGAATATGTGGATGCACTTTGTACTCCACTCGGATGTTCCCCTCTCCAGGATACCTTTCTGGGACTATAGTTACATTTGTAAGTGCAACTTGTCTGCCAGTTAGTTGGTTGCAACTCCAACTCCTCCTGTGTGTCCTTTGTTCCTGTTTCTATGCCACACTGTGGAAGCTGCCGCCGTTCATGGTGATGTGGATGATGGCGGTTGGCCGCCCATTTAAAGGATTCTTTATCCTTTTTCTCTCCTTTTTTTTTTATTCATTATTTATGCTCCACAAAGTTTGTTGAATTGCCGGGACCCGGCCCTGCCCCACTCCACGCTCCGCCATTGCCGCCAACTGTCGCCAGTTGTCGAGTGGCAGAGTCTGGTTCTTGCCACGCGTTCCATGTCCTTCCATGCCTGGGTTCCTATCGGCATGTGTGTGTGTGCCTGGCGACATAAAGGACCGACTGACTGAAATAATAATATTGTGATAATGTTGGCTCCAAAAAAGGTCCTGGGCCTTGAGTTTAAAGCAGGATTTGGGGGGAAAATGTGAAAATAAAATGGAGAACTTTAAATAGGCATTCCAATTCCAATTGGTTAGGAAGGTTCTGCCTAGACCACCAAATATACCTCCTAGATAGTCCTGGATACTCTTTAAAAATGAGTCTCATCAATAACCAGAAACTATCCGTATTGGGGCATCCTTTTTCCCACCACACCCCCAAGATCCTTCAACTGCCATTTATTAAATCCAGATTGCTTTCCCATTTGGATTCCCATCTTCTCTCCCGCCCCTGGCACGGACTTATGCAAATGGCCTGCCCACGTGGGTTTTTTTTATAATCCAGGACATCTGCCCCCGGGGCCAAGTGGAACTTAAATGTGATTCACACTCCAAGGATGTCTAGGCCCGTTTTTGGGAGGTGTCTTCAAATGGTTCAGTGATTTGTGGGGAGGGACTTTCTCTAACAAATCCTTCAACTTAAAGGTACTACTTTGAGACCTTATAGGGTCTTAAGTAGCATCCATCCTTATATGGATAAAGGGAGACGTTAAACCATCCCACAAACAAAGAAAATTAACTTTGAAATCATCAAGAAAGTTAGTCACGACCATTACTAAGACAGATTCTAAATAAAAATATATATCTGCGCTTAGTCACGACCATTACTAAGACAGATTCTAAATAAAAATATTAAAAATTTTTAGTTAAAATTTAAGAAAAGGTAAGAGATGATATTATACCCGGTACTCATCTCTTTATAATCTCACTTTAACTAACTTTTAAGTTTTAAAGATTATAGAGTCTTATAGAAAATATTAGAAATCAGTTTAAAGATCAAAAGTAGAGACTCTCCCTATTCGTTGCATACTTTCGGGCTTGGTTAAGTAATAACTGAAGGAATTTAGTAGGAAACCAGACTAAAAAGTCTATAACTCCTTGAATATTGATCCGATTTGGATGAATTTTGATGTGAGGGTCAAGATTACCTCTTAAAACAGTTCGGCATTAAAATATTCCCCAAAAACATAAATAAACTAACGGTACAACGAGATTTCCTTTTTTAAGGCGGGAGTGGACGTGGCAAGATTTCGCCACAAACTAAACTTGATAGGCGAGGTTCCCACTCGAGTCCAAGTCCCAAATCGGATAGTTCCATCTCCTATAGGCTTCGAGATCCACGGAAATGGTGTATATATGGGTATATCTCCTCTAAAAATCGCCCGATTTGGATGACGTTTGTTCATCAGATATATATTACCTATAGAAATAGTTTCTTATGAATACTTTTTCCAAAAACCTTCAAGTACTTGCGCTACAGACCACAAAGTATTATAATATCTCTATATATCTCTTACATCCCATCCCCAGCTGAGATCGACGAGCTGATCGAACAGCTAAAGACGACCACCGTCAGTACTGGGAACACCACCAACCTGCTCTGCGAAATCTCGGCCACCAAGGACCCCAAGCTCTTTGACAAGCACGAGCTGGCCGACTGCTTCCTGGGCCTCACCAAGTGCGAGGACACCAACGTGCGCAAGGAGGCGGCCAAGTGCATCGCCGAGATCACAAAGTCGGAGGTGCAGCGGAAAAAGTTCACCAAGCGGGAGATCATAGCGGGCTTCCTGGAGTGCCTCAAGCAAGTGCCCACGCCCGATGGCAGCATGGAGCTGCCCATACAGATCTGCCGGGCGCTGGGCAACATCTGCTACCTGAACGACGAGGCCAGGGACCTCATTCTGGAGCTGGAGGGCGACGCTGTGCTGCTGAAGCTGCTGGACATTTCCGCCATCGAGGACGAGGCCAATGCGGCGCAGTTCATCAAGGTGCGCGGAGGACTGCTCTCCAACTACCTCCTCGGCGGCGAGGGCCTGGCCAAGCGGGCCATGGAGCTGGGGGTGATGAAGAAGCTGCAGGCCATCATCGACACCGGGGCCTCCAATGTGGAGCTCCACGAAGACCTTCTGCTCAACACGCTCCCGCTGCTCAGCATCCTCACCGAGAACGTGGCGGACCTGAACTTTGAGTCCGCCCTCAACATCCAGCTGTCGCGCATCCTGGCCGCCTCCACCAACCCCGACCTGGCCGAGATGTGCCTGGAGCTGCTCCACTACCAGGCGGAGAGCGACGAGGTCAAGCTGCTGCTGGCCAAGGACGGTCTGTGCGAGACCATCTACAACCTGCTGGAAAAGTACAAGACGCTGGCCAGCACCAGCGAGGCCCGGGCACTGATGAAGCTGGCCTGCGAGCTCATCGTCTTGATTCTCACGGGAGGTGAGCTCCTCAGACTAGATTGGTTCTTGTTACTAATACTCCCACTTTTTAGATGAATCGATGCACTATCTGTACACGACACCGCTTCTGAAGAACATGGTCGACTGGCTGGACTCGACGGACATCGATCTGCTGACCACCGGGGTACTGGCCCTGGGCAACTTTGCCCGCACCGACAGCCACTGCATTTACTTTGTGGAGCAGCAGACCATGACCAAGCTGCTGGCGGTGCTCTCGAAGAACAACGGCGTCAAGGATGACGTGCGTCTGCAGCACGCTCTGCTGAGTGCGCTGCGCAACCTGGTCATTCCCAAGCCCAACAAGAACGCGGTGATCCAGGCGGGTCTGGTGCAGACCATCCTGCCCATGCTGGAGATCCACCAGCCGCCCGTCGTCTTCAAGCTGCTGGGGACCCTGCGCATGACCGTGGACGGCCAGGGTGAGTGGTAGCCGAAAATAGCCCGCCTTTCCAGCCCTCCATTAACATCTGGATTCCACATTTTTTTTTTGCAGAAAAACTAGCCCTGGAGCTGCTGAAGAACAAGACTTTGATCGAGCAGCTGGTGCACTGGAGCAAGTCGTCGGACTATGCGGGGGTCACCGGGGAGTCGCTGCGCCTGATGGCCTGGCTGATCAAGCACGCCTACCTCAGCAAGATCGCCTACGCCCTGCCCCGCAAGGGGGACGCTCCCGCCGAACAGATCGCCGACAAGATTCCGCTCACCCAGGACTACGACCGCTCCAGCCTGACCGAGTTCCTGGCCAACGAGGGCACGGTGGAAGCCATGGTCAGCATGCTCACGGCCCAGCACCTGGTGATGCAGAACGAAGCCCTGATCGCCCTGTGCATCCTCTCCGTGGTCTACCTCTCGCAGAAGAACGAGGCCGGCCAGGAGCAGGCACAGCGGCTGCAGGACGAGCTGATCAAGTGCGAGGTGGGCAAGAAGCTGGCCGAGCTGATCAGCAAGTCGTCCGACAGCATGACCAAGGAGATAGTCGAGAACCTGCAGAACTGCGTCAACTTGCTCAAGTCTTCCGAACAGCTGGTGACGCACCTGGAGGAGAACAACATCAACGAGCTGTTGAAGTCCATACCCATTCTCACCGAGTACTGCACCTTGTAAGCGGAGCGGAGGCGTGTAATTGCATTTAAACCAGCACCGAAGGATGCCTCACAGTAGCACGGGTCGATATGAGAGGTTAGGAGCTCCTGGCTCCCAGACCCACTTGTAGTTTTCACCTTAGAGCAACGATTCAGATGTAGACTTGACTGTAGTTTGGTAAGATGATGAACGGGCTAATGCAGAATCCACTCCAGAGCACCCCAACCTGAGAAAAGCGGAAAGTATTTTTTAGACGCAAGCGTATTTTGACTGCATTTATGATACGAGATCGATATGGATGGAATATAAATCGTATAAATATTTATAATAACGCATAACTTATACGAATACGATAATATTAACAATTTAGCATATAAATCTTTTCTGTTAAATGATTTTTAAGAGCACAATAACAACAAATCGAGGTGATATCGCTAAATATATTTAATAAATGTATTTTATGTATTGTACTTGTAATCTTTAATTGAAAACTTTTAACCCGTTGCTGGCACGATACCAAAAACGATACGAATACCGATTCATTAAAGCGCACAATGTAATTTAGGTATTTCAATTGGTGCACTGAAAAAAAAAAACAAATAAATTACAAAACAGACACCATAATTTGGAAAATTCTCAGATTGCATTTTTAACAAAAAAAAAAAATAAAAATATAAACACAAATCTGCAACTCCGTAACAATCAGTAATCCACAGTTGAAACTTGAACGAAAATATGCAATTTTACAAAGCGTAGTCTTAGAATATATTTCAAATTTTACCAATTATTAAACACAATGTACTACAAATTGTTTTTTTTCACAAAAACTGGAAGCGAATAAGTAAAATCTAGAAGAGCACAAAATATGAAACGACTATTGTAAAGCGTTGAACACATACACATATTTATAAATTCTAAACACGATCCTGTACATTTGATAATTCAAATAAAATTTGAAATGCATGAGAAAAAGAGGAATGAGCAGTGTTATTCTTTTATAGATCTATTTGAAAAGCGCGCCAAAGCCAAAGGATGGTTATCGATTAATCGGCGGTGTTGCCGGACTGTTAGAGAAATCCACTTGAAAGCTACGGCAACGCCGCGTCCTTATAAATCCTGAAAAAACAACCTAATCACCCAGAAATGTAAGCAAAATTTCTACTGGATCCCAGTTTACTGTGAAACGCATCTAAATTCAACTTGTTAGGAGAAAATTCTCGGTCTATTTCCCCTGATTTTGGTGTTATTGGAATGGGAAAGTCCCCTCCCCAGACCTGGTCATAAACGCTGCATTCCAATTTCACTGCGATTTCACTTTCACGATTTTCGACGAAAAGGTAAATAAACACAAGTGGTTGTGGAGGGAACAGGTGCTGCAGGCGAAGGCGTTGGGCAATAAGTCTTTCCACTCTTGGACATGGCCACCTGTGAACCGGACTCTAAGACGCCCGTAAACATAAGCCCCAAGTCGTATTCCCTTCCCTTACTGGAGAACCCCCACCGGGGTCTCGCCCCACCCACCGAGGACGGGGAGACGGTGGTCATCCGTGGCTGCTTCAGCTACTTCCATTACGGATGCGACGGGCAGCAGGACGTCGGCTGGGGCTGCGGCTACCGCACCCTGCAGTCGGCCATATCCTGGATAATTGGAAGGCGGGGCAGCTCGGCCGACGGTAGTCAGGAGGCCCAATGGTTTGTGCCCTCGATTCGGGAGATCCAAGCCATCCTGGTTGCCATTGGGGACAAGGGCCAGCGGTTCGAAGGCTCGCGCGACTGGATCGGCACCTTAGAGGAGTTTTACGTGATGGACGTTCTCTACCAGATATCCTGCCGGATCTTACACGCGCGTCAGCTCGGATCCACAGAGGTGCTTGATCAGATCCGCAGCTACTTTAATGAGTACCAGGGCTTTATCGCCATGGGTGGCATCAATGGCGACTCTGCCTCAAAGGCCATAGTGGGCTGGCACCGGAGTGCAGCGGGAAACGTCTACCTTCTGGTGGTGGTGAGTGATATACTTATCTGTCTTTATGGTATATTCATTACATTCTTAACTCCATATAGGATCCCCACTTTGCCGAGTCGCCCGCTTCCCAGCAGAAACTAATCGACCGGGGCTATGTTCGCTGGATGCCCATAGAGGATTTTTCCGACAGCACTTACAACCTCTGCCTCATACTGCAGCCCTAGACGTTGTAGCCTTTAATCTAGCAATAAAACCAGTTTGGCTCCCTACTTCCATATCGTGTCGCACTTGCTTCATAGTTCGTTTCTCTTCCATTTTAGTTTCGCTGCCCAATGGACACTATCAATTCCTGACTAGGCCAATCGACTGATAACAGCTATCCCCCGGCGATGGACTGATAAGGCCGAGAATCGCGTCGAGCGGTTGAAGGCAGCCGGCAAATACCACAAATCAACTAAACTAAACAGCAAAAAAAGACGGAGTGAGCCATGGAGCTGCTCCACAGAACCCTTTTGGCGACCATCGGGGCACTATCTGTGTTCTACGCCCTGGTTAAGGCTAGTCTGGGCTACTGGAAGCGACGCGGCATTCTTCACGAGAAGCCCAAGTTTCTTTGGGGAAATATTAAAGGCGTGGTGCAGGGAAAACGACATGCCCAGGATGCCCTCCAAGAGATCTACTCTAACTACAAGGGCAGGGCGCCGTTTGTAGGCTTCTTCGCTTGTCTGAAGCCGTTCGTCCTGGCGCTGGACTTGGAGCTGGTGCACAACATTCTCTTCACCGATGCCGGGCACTTCACCTCGCGAGGTCTCTACAGCAATGCCGATGGAGAGCCACTCTCCGGAAATCTACTGCAGATGGACGGCCACAAGTGGCGTTCTCTGCATGCCAAGTCAGCCGAAGTGTTCACTCCGGCCAATATACAGAAGCTGCTGCCACGGCTGGTGAATATTTCCGCCGGAATTCAAAAAGATCTCTCGTCTGCGAAGCTCCAGCAGGCCCACAACATAAGTGATCTGGTGGCTGGCTACAACGAGAATGTGCTGGCCTCCATGGCCTTTGGACTGGGAGACCGAGACCTACAAGAGTTCTCCCAGTGGGCACACAACTACTGGGGAAAGTTCAGCTTGTGGCGCGCTTACCTGGCCCTCGAGTTTCCCCTAATCGCCCGCCTGCTGAATTACAAAAGCTATTCGGAAGCCGCTACCAGCTATTTCGAAAGGATAGCATTGTCGCAGTTGAAGGAACAGCGAGGCAGGGACCGTCAACCCTTGCAGACCTTTCTGCAGCTTTACTCCAACGCCTCTCAGCCCCTGAGTGATGTCCAGATTGCAGCCCAGGCCTTTGGGTTCCTCGTGGCTGGCCTCACCCCTCTCAACGCCACCTTGGGCTTCTGTCTCTACGAACTGGCCCGCCAACCCGAACTGCAGGATCGAGTTAGGGCGGAGATTAGAAAAACACTGCAGCTGCACGATTCCCAACTGACTGCGGAGTGCCTCAGGGACCTGAAGTACGCGAAGCAAGTCCTCAATGGTGAGTTTATAAAATATTTTTCCAACAAACCAGATCTTATCATCACTCTATCCTCGACAGAAACGCTTCGACTGCACACTCCACATCCCTTCTTGCTGCGCCGGGCCACCAAAGACTTTGAACTTCCCAAGTCCGTGTTTGTCATAGCTCGGGGAAACAATGTGCTGATACCCACGGCGGCCATCCATCGGGATCCTGAGATATACCCGGAGCCTGAGCGATTCGATCCAGATCGTTTCGAGGGAGCGGCCATGAATTTGCGACCGAAGGCCGCATTCCTTCCCTTCGGTGATGGACTGCGGGGTTGCATTGCCAAGCGGTTCGTAGAGCAGGTTCTCCTTGTGGGCTTAGTGGCTCTTCTCCAGTACCACCGATACTCGCCCTGCGCGGAGACTACGATGCCTGTGGAGTACAACAACCGGAGGCTTCTGCTGGAGCCAAAATCAGACATCAAACTCAAGGTGGAGCGGGTGGATTAGCTGCGTATTTCGTTTTTATTGTAGTATTGTTTTTGTACAAAACGTTTGTTTTTATATTTATATATTTATGCACTTTATCGTATGCTTTGTTCCCTCAAACTGGACTTGTGTGATAATTCTGACGATGACTGTAATCTACTGCACCAAGAACAACAACATGAATAAATACACTAATTGTTAATTACAAGGCAGGATTTGGAATTTCCCACATCGGGAAATGGGAGTCCCACATTCCTTTTTTGCGTTTTCCAAAAATCCCCAGTTTCCCCCTTTCGATAGACATAGCTCTGCCAATATGTATTCTATTAGGAAATAGCGTACCATTTTGTGATCAGGGCTTCAAGTACCGCCATTCCTCATTCAAAACATTGCTTAAATATCGTTTTTTAATTTTCCGAATTTTTTCCAAGGGTACCCCTGTAAAATGGTGTGTTTTCCAAAAATCCCCAGTTTCCCCCTTCCGATAGCCATAGCTCTGTCAATATATATCCGATCAGGAAACAGCGTACCATTTTGTGATCAGGGCTTCAAGTACCGCCATTCCTCATCCAAAACATTGTCTAAATATCGTTTTTTAATTTTCCGAATTTTTTCCAAGGGGTACCCCTGTAAAATAGTGTGTTTTCCAAAAATCCCCAGTTTCCCCCTTCCGATAGCCATAGCTCTGCCAATATATATCCGATCAGGAAACAGCGTACCATTTTGTGATCAGGGCTTCAAGTACCGCCATTCCTCATCCAATACATTGTCTAAATATCGTTTTTTAATTTTCCGAATTTTTTCCAAGGGGTACCCCTGTAAAATAGTGTGTTTTCCAAAAATCCCCAGTTTCCCCCTTCCGATAGCCATAGCTCTGCCAATATATATCCGATCAGGAAACAGCGTACCATTTTGTGATCAGGGCTTCAAGTACCGCCATTCCTCATCCAATACATTGTCTAAATATCGTTTTTTAATTTTCCGAATTTTTTCCAAGGGGTACCCCTGTAAAATAGTGTGTTTTCCAAAAATCCCCAGTTTCCCCCTTCCGATAGCCATAGCTCTGCCAATATATATCCGATCAGGAAACAGCGTACCATTTTGTGATCAGGGCTTCAAGTACCGCCATTCCTCATTCAAAACATTGCTTAAATATCGTTTTTTAATTTTCCGAATTTTTCCCAAGGGGTACCCCTGTAAAATGGTGTGTTTTCCAAAAATCCCCAGTTTCCCCCTTCCGATAGCCATATGTAGCTCTGCCAATATATATCCGATCAGGAAACAGCGTACCATTTTGTGATCAGGGCTTCAAGTACCGCCATTCCTCATACAAAACATTGCTCAAAAATCGTTTTTTAATTTTCCGAATTTTTTCCAAGGGTACCCCTGTAAAATGGTGTGTTTTCCAAAAATCCCCAGTTTCCCCCTTCCGATAGCCATAGCTCTGCCAATATATATTCGATGAGGAAACAGCGTACCATTTTGTGATCAGGGCTTCAAGTACCGCCATTCCTCATTCAAAACATTGCTTAAATATCGTTTTTTAATTTTCCGAATTTTTCCCAAGGGGTTCCCACCCTGTAAAATGGTGTGTTTTCCAAAAATCCCCAGTTTCCCCCTTCCGATAGCCATAGCTCTGCCAATATATACCCGATCAGGAAACAGCGTACCATTTTGTGATCAGGGCTTCAAGTACCGCCATTCCTCATTCAAAACATTGCTTAAATATCGTTTTTTAATTTTCCGAATTTTTTCCAAGGGGTACCCCTGTAATATGGCGAGTTTTCCAAAAATCCCCAGTTTCCCCCTTCCGATAGCCATAGCTCTGCCAATATATATTCGATGAGGAAACAGCGTACCATTTTGTGATCAGGGCTTCAAGTACCGCCATTCCTCATTCAAAACATTGCTTAAATATCGTTTTTTAATTTTCCGAATTTTTCCCAAGGGGTTCCCACCCTGTAAAATGGTGTGTTTTCCAAAAATCCCCAGTTTCCCCCTTCCGATAGCCATAGCTCTGCCAATATATACCCGATCAGGAAACAGCGTACCATTTTGTGATCAGGGCTTCAAGTACCGCCATTCCTCATTCAAAACATTGCTTAAATATCGTTTTTTAATTTTCCGAATTTTTTCCAAGGGGTACCCCTGTAATATGGCGAGTTTTCCAAAAATCCCCAGTTTCCCCCTTCCGATAGCCATAGCTCTGCCAATATATCGACGCATTTCCGCAAAAGTATCGTAAGACGCTTTTTTTCGAAATTGAGATTTCAATGCAAAATTGTTAGGCACCTAATGTCTCACTACCCTGTGAAATATTATAACTGAAAACCCTATAGTTCCGATAAAAATTAAGTTTCATGTTTATCGTGTGTTACAGTGCTTTTCAATGTGCGCGCGAAATTATCGTATGTCCATAAACATTTTTTGCATGGTAATACTTCGAACGCACAAAAATAAAGAAATACAATAACAAATGTTTCTAATCGCTTAAACATCTTATGTTTTTGCTTATTGTTGGTAAGAGATTAAATAAAAAAAAAGCTTCTCCTCTAAAATTGGATTTTTCAACATACGATACTTTCGCGGAAATGCGTCGATATATTCGATGAGGAAACAGCGTACCATTTTGTGATCAGGGCTTCAAGTACCGCCATTCCTCATTCAAAACATTGCTTAAATATCGTTTTTTAATTTTCCGAATTTTTTCCAAGGGGTACCCCTGTAATATGGCGAGTTTTCCAAAAATCCCCAGTTTCCCCCTTCCGATAGCCATAGCTCTGCCAATATATATCCGATCAGGAAACAGCGTACCATTTTGTGATCAGGGCTTCAAGTACCGCCATTCCTCATTTAAAACATTGCTTAAATATCGTTTTTTAATTTTCCGAATTTTTTCCAAGGGTACCCCTGTAAAATGGTGTGTTTTCCAAAAATCCCCAGTTTCCCCCTTCCGATAGCCATAGCTCTGCCAATATATATTCGATCAGGAAACGGCGTACCATTTTGTGATCAGGGCTTCAAGTACCGCCATTCCTCATTCAAAACATTGCTTAAATATCGTTTTTTAATTTTCCGAATTTTTTCCAAGGGTACCCCTGTAAAATGGTGTATTTTCCAAAAATCCCCAGTTTCCCCCTTCCGATAGCCATAGCTCTGCCAATATATATTCGATCAGGAAACGGCGTACCATTTTGTGATCAGGGCTTCAAGTACCGCCATTCCTCATTCAAAACATTGCTTAAATATCGTTTTTTAATTTTCCGAATTTTTCCCAAGGGGTACCCCTGTAAAATGTTGCGTTTTCCAAAAATCCCCAGTTTCCCTCTTCCGATAGCCATAGCTCTGCCAATATATATCCGATCAGGAACCAGCGTACCATTTTGTGATCAGGGCTTCAAGTACCGCCATTCCTCATTCAAAACATTGCTTAAATATCGTTTTTTAATTTTCCGAATTTTTTCCAAGGGGTACCCCTGTAATATGGCGAGTTTTCCAAAAATCCCCAGTTTCCCCCTTCCGATAGCCATAGCTCTGCCAATATATATCCGATCAGGAAATAGCGTACCATTTTGTGATCAGGGCTTCAAGTACATCCATTATTCATCCAAAACATTGCTTAAATATCGTTTTTTAATTTTCCGAATTTTTCCCAAGGGGTACCCCTGTAAAATGGCGAGTTTTCCAAAAATTCCCAGTTTCCCCCTTCCGATAGCCATAGCTCTGCCAATATATATCCGATCAGGAAACAGCGTACCATTTTGTGATCAGGGCTTCAAGTACCGCCATTCCTCATTTAAAACATTGCTTAAATATCGTTTTTTGATTTCCCGAATTTTTTCCAAGGGAAAAAACCCCTGTAAAATGGTGTGTTTTCCAAAAATCCCCAGTTTCCCCCTTCCGATAGCCGTAGCTCTGCCAATATATATCCGATCAGGAAACAGCGTACCATTTTGTGATCAGGGCTTCAAGTACCGCCATTCCTCATCCAAAACATTGCTTAATTATCGTTTTTTAATTTTCCGAATTTTTCCCAAGGGGTACCCCTGTAAAATGGTGCGTTTTCCAAAAACCCCCAGTTTCCCCCTTCCGATAGCCGTAGCTCTGCCAATATATATCCGATCAGGAAACAGCGTACCATTTTGTGATCAGGGCTTCAAGTACCGCCATTCCTCATTTAAAACATTGCTTAAATATCGTTTTTTGATTTCCCGAATTTTTTCAAGGGGTACCCCTGTAAAATGGTGTGTTTTCCAAAAATCCCCAGTTTCCCCCTTCCGATAGCCGTAGCTCTGCCAATATATATCCGATCAGGAAACAGCGTACCATTTTGTGATCAGGGCTTCAAGTACCGCCATTCCTCATCCAAAACATTGCTTAATTATCGTTTTTTAATTTTCCGAATTTTTCCCAAGGGGTACCCCTGTAAAATGGTGCGTTTTCCAAAAACCCCCAGTTTCCCCCTTCCGATAGCCGTAGCTCTGCCAATATATATCCGATCAGGAAACAGCGTACCATTTTGTGATCAGGGCTTCAAGTACCGCCATTCCTCATACAAAATATTGCTTAAATATCGTTATTTAATTTTCCGAATTTTTTCCAAGGAGTTGTCCTGTAAAATGTTGCGTTTTCCAAAAATCCCCAGTTTCCCCCTTCCGATAGCCATAGCTCTGCCAATATATATCCGATCAGGAAACAGCGTACCATTTTGTGATCAGGGCTTCAAGTACCGCCATTCCTCATTTAAAACATTGCTTAAATATCGTTTTTTAATTTTCCGAATTTTTTCCAAGGGGTACCCCTGTAAAATAGTGTGTTTTCCAAAAATCCCCAGTTTCCCCCTTCCGATAGCCATAGCTCTGCCAATATATATCCGATCAGGAAACAGCGTACCATTTTGTGATCAGGGCTTCAAGTACCGCCATTCCTCATTTAAAACATTGTCTAAATATCGTTTTTTAATTTTCCGAATTTTTTCCAAGGGGTACCCCTGTAAAATAGTGTGTTTTCCAAAAATCCCCAGTTTCCCCCTTCCGATAGCCATAGCTCTGCCAATATATATCCGATCAGGAAACAGCGTACCATTTTGTGATCAGGGCTTCAAGTACCGCCATTCCTCATCCAATACATTGTCTAAATATCGTTTTTTAATTTTCCGAATTTTTTCCAAGGGGTACCCCTGTAAAATAGTGTGTTTTCCAAAAATCCCCAGTTTCCCCCTTCCGATAGCCATAGCTCTGCCAATATATATCCGATCAGGAAACAGCGTACCATTTTGTGATCAGGGCTTCAAGTACCGCCATTTCTCATCCAATACATTGTCTAAATATCGTTTTTTAATTTTCCGAATTTTTTCCAAGGGGTACCCCTGTAAAATAGTGTGTTTTCCAAAAATCCCCAGTTTCCCCCTTCCGATAGCCATAGCTCTGCCAATATATATCCGATCAGGAAACAGCGTACCATTTTGTGATCAGGGCTTCAAGTACCGCCATTCCTCATTCAAAACATTGCTTAAATATCGTTTTTTAATTTTCCGAATTTTTTCCAATGGGTACCCCTGTAATATGGCGAGTTTTCCAAAAATCCCCAGTTTCCCCCTTCCGATAGCCATAGCTCTGCCAATATATATCCGATCAGGAAACAGCGTACCATTTTGTGATCAGGGCTTCAAGTACCGCCATTCCTCATTCAAAACATTGCTTAAATATCGTTTTTTAATTTTCCGAATTTTTCCCAAGGGGTTCCCACCCTGTAAAATGGTGTGTTTTCCAAAAATCCCCAGTTTCCCCCTTCCGATAGCCATAGCTCTGCCAATATATATCCGATCAGGAAACAGCGTACCATTTTGTGATCAGGGCTTCAAGTACCGCCATTCCTCATTCAAAACATTGCTTAAATATCGTTTTTTAATTTTCCGAATTTTTTCCAAGGGGTACCCCTGTAATATGGCGAGTTTTCCAAAAATCCCCAGTTTCCCCCTTCCGATAGCCATAGCTCTGCCAATATATATCCGATCAGGAAACAGCGTACCATTTTGTGATCAGGGCTTCAAGTACCGCCATTCCTCATTCAAAACATTGCTTAAATATCGTTTTTTAATTTTCCGAATTTTTCCCAAGGGGTACCCCTGTAAAATGGTGTGTTTTCCAAAAATCCCCAGTTTCCCCCTTCCGATAGCCATAGCTCTGCCAATATATATCCGATCAGGAAACAGCGTACCATTTTGTGATCAGGGCTTCAAGTACCGCCATTCCTCATTCAAAACATTGCTTAAATATCGTTTTTTAATTTTCCGAATTTTTTCCAAGGGGTACCCCTGTAATATGGCGAGTTTTCAAAAATCCCCAGTTTCCCCCTTCCGATAGCCATAGCTCTGCCAATATATATCCGATCAGGAAACAGCGTACCATTTTGTGATCAGGGCTTCAAGTACCGCCATTATTCATCCAAAACATTGCTTAAATATCGTTTTTTAATTTTCCGAATTTTTTCCAAGGGGTACCCCTGTAATATGGCGAGTTTTCCAAAAATCCCCAGTTTCCCCCTTCCGATAGCCATAGCTCTGCCAATATATATCCGATCAGGAAACGGCGTACCATTTTGTGATCAGGGCTTCAAGTACCGCCATTCCTCATTCAAAACATTGCTTAAATATCGTTTTTTAATTTTCCGAATTTTTCCCAAGGGGTACCCCTGTAAAATGTTGCGTTTTCCAAAAATTCCCAGTTTCCCCCTTCCGATAGCCATAGCTCTGCCAATATATATCCGATCAGGAACCAGCGTACCATTTTGTGATCAGGGCTTCAAGTACCGCCATTCCTCATACAAAACATTGCTTAAATATCGTTTTTTAATTTTTTCCAAGGGTACCCCTGTAAAATGGTGTGTTTTCCAAAAATCCCCAGTTTCCCCCTTCCGATAGCCATAGCTCTGCCAATATATATTCGATCAGGAAACGGCGTACCATTTTGTGATCAGGGCTTCAAGTACCTCCATTATTCATTCAAAACATTGCTTAAATATCGTTTTTTAATTTTCCGAATTTTTTCCAAGGGTACCCCTGTAAAATGGTGTATTTTCCAAAAATCCCCAGTTTCCCCCTTCCGATAGCCATAGCTCTGCCAATATATATTCGATCAGGAAACGGCGTACCATTTTGTGATCAGGGCTTCAAGTACCGCCATTCCTCATTCAAAACATTGCTTAAATATCGTTTTTTAATTTTCCGAATTTTTCCCAAGGGGTACCCCTGTAAAATGGCGAGTTTTCCAAAAATTCCCAGTTTCCCCCTTCCGATAGCCATAGCTCTGCCAATATATATCCGATCAGGAAACAGCGTACCATTTTGTGATCAGGGCTTCAAGTACCGCCATTCCTCATTTAAAACATTGCTTAAATATCGTTTTTTGATTTCCCGAATTTTTTCCAAGGGGTACCCCTGTAAAATGGTGTGTTTTCCAAAAATCCCCAGTTTCCCCCTTCCGATAGCCGTAGCTCTGCCAATATATATCCGATCAGGAAACAGCGTACCATTTTGTGATCAGGGCTTCAAGTACCGCCATTCCTCATCCAAAACATTGCTTAATTATCGTTTTTTAATTTTCCGAATTTTTCCCAAGGGGTACCCCTGTAAAATGGTGCGTTTTCCAAAAACCCCCAGTTTCCCCCTTCCGATAGCCGTAGCTCTGCCAATATATATCCGATCAGGAAACAGCGTACCATTTTGTGATCAGGGCTTCAAGTACCGCCATTCCTCATTTAAAACATTGCTTAAATATCGTTTTTTGATTTCCCGAATTTTTTCCAAGGGGTACCCCTGTAAAATGGTGTGTTTTCCAAAAATCCCCAGTTTCCCCCTTCCGATAGCCGTAGCTCTGCCAATATATATCCGATCAGGATATAGCGTACCATTTTGTGATCAGGGCTTCAAGTACCTCCATTCCTCATCCAAAACATTGCTTAAATATCGTTTTTTAATTTTCCGAATTTTTTCCAAGGGGTACCCCTGTAAAATGGTGTGTTTTCCAAAAATCCCCAGTTTCCCTTTTCCGATAGCCATAGCTCTGCCAATATATATCCGATCAGGAAACAGCGTACCATTTTGTGATCAGGGCTTCAAGTACCGCCATTCCTCATTTAAAACATTGCTTAAATATCGTTTTTTAATTTTCCGAATTTTTTCCAAGGGGTACCCCTGTAAAATGGTGTGTTTTCCAAAAATCCCCAGTTTCCCTTTTCCGATAGCCATAGCTCTGCCAATATATATCCGATCAGGAAACAGCGCACCATTTTGTGATCAGGGCTTCAAGTACCGCCATTCCTCATTTAAAACATTGCTTAAATATCGTTTTTTAATTTTCCGAATTTTTTCCAAGGGGTACCCCTGTAAAATGGTGTGTTTTCCAAAAATCCCCAGTTTCCCCCTTCCGATAGCCATAGCTCTGCCAATATATATCCGATCAGGAAATAGCGTACCATTTTGTGATCAGGGCTTCAAGTACCTCCATTATTCATCCAAAACATTGCTTAAATATCGTTTTTTAATTTTCCGAATTTTTCCCAAGGGGTCCCCCTGTAAAATGGCGAGTTTTCCAAAAATTCCCAGTTTCCCCCTTCCGATAGCCATAGCTCTGCCAATATATATCCGATCAGGAAACAGCGTACCATTTTGTGATCAGGGCTTCAAGTACCGCCATTCCTCATTTAAAACATTGCTTTAATATCGTTTCTTAATTTTCCGAATTTTTTCCAAGGGGTACCCCTGTAAAATGGTGCGTTTTCCAAAAACCCCCAGTTTCCCCCTTCCGATAGCCGTAGCTCTGCCAATATATATCAGATCAGGAAACAGCGTACCATTTTGTGATCAGGGCTTCAAGTACCGCCATTCCTCATCCAAAACATTGCTTAATTATCGTTTTTTAATTTTCCGAATTTTTCCCAAGGGGTACCCCTGTAAAATGGTGCGTTTTCCAAAAACCCCCAGTTTCCCCCTTCCGATAGCCGTAGCTCTGCCAATATATATCCGATCAGGAAACAGCGTACCATTTTGTGATCAGGGCTTCAAGTACCGTCATTCCTCCCCTGTAAAATGGTGTGTTTTCCAAAAATCCCCAGTTTCCCCCTTCCGATAGCCATAGCTCTGCCCATATATATTCGATCAGGAAACAGCGTACCATTTTGTGATCAAGGCTTCAAGTACCGCCATTCCTCATTCAAAACATTGCTTAAATATCGTTTTTTAATTTTCCGAATTTTTTCCAAGGGGTACCCCTGTAAAATGGTGTGTTTTCCAAAAATCCCCAGTTTCCCTTTTCCGATAGCCATAGCTCTGCCAATATATATCCGATCAGGAAATAGCGTACCATTTTGTGATCAGGGCTTCAAGTACCTCCATTATTCATCCAAAACATTGCTTAAATATCGTTTTTTAATTTTCCGAATTTTTCCCAAGGGGTCCCCCTGTAAAATGGCGAGTTTTCCAAAAATTCCCAGTTTCCCCCTTCCGATAGCCATAGCTCTGCCAATATATATCCGATCAGGAAACAGCGTACCATTTTGTGATCAGGGCTTCAAGTACCGCCATTCCTCATTTAAAACATTGCTTAAATATCGTTTTTTGATTTCCCGAATTTTTTCCAAGGGGTTCCCCTGTAAAATGGTGTGTTTTCCAAAAATCCCCAGTTTCCCCCTTCCGATAGCCGTAGCTCTGCCAATATATATCCGATCAGGAAACAGCGTACCATTTTGTGATCAGGGCTTCAAGTACCGCCATTCCTCATCCAAAACATTGCTTAATTATCGTTTTTTAATTTTCCGAATTTTTCCCAAGGGGTACCCCTGTAAAATGGTGCGTTTTTCAAAAACCCCCAGTTTCCCCCTTCCGATAGCCGTAGCTCTGCCAATATATATCCGATCAGGAAACAGCGTACCATTTTGTGATCAGGGCTTCAAGTACCGCCATTCCTCATACAAAATATTGCTTAAATATCGTTTTTTAATTTTCCGAATTTTTTCCAAGGAGTTGTCCTGTAAAATGGTGTGTTTTCCAAAAATCCCCAGTTTCCCTTTTCCGATAGCCATAGCTCTGCCAATATATATCCGATCAGGAAACAGCGTACGATTTTGTGATCAAGGCTTCAAGTACCGCCATTCCTCATTTAAAACATTGCTTAAATATCGTTTTTTAATTTTCCGAATTTTTTCTAAGGGGTACCCCTGTAAAATGGTGTGTTTTCCAAAAATCCCCAGTTTCCCTTTTCCGATAGCCATAGCTCTGCCAATATATATCCGATCAGGAAACAGCGTACCATTTTGTGATCAGGGCTTCAAGTACCGCCATTCCTCATTTAAAACATTGCTTAAATATCGTTTTTTAATTTTCCGAATTTTTTCCAAGGGGTACCCCTGTAAAATGGTGTGTTTTCCAAAAATCCCCAGTTTCCCTTTTCCGATAGCCATAGCTCTGCCAATATATATCCGATCAGGAAACAGCGTACCATTTTGTGATCAGGGCTTCAAGTACCGCCATTCCTCATTTAAAACATTGCTTAAATATCGTTTTTTAATTTTCCGAATTTTTTCCAAGGGGTACCCCTGTAAAATGGTGTGTTTTCCCCAAAAAATCCCCAGTTTCCCTTTTCCGATAGCCGTAGCTCTGCCAATATATATCCGATCAGGAAACAGCGTACCATTTTGTGATCAGGGCTTCAAGTACCGCCATTCCTCATACAAAATATTGCTTAAATATCGTTATTTAATTTTCCGAATTTTTTCCAAGGAGTTGTCCTGTAAAATGTTGCGTTTTCCAAAAATCCCCAGTTTCCCCCTTCCGATAGCCATAGCTCTGCCAATATATATCCGATCAGGAAACAGCGTACCATTTTGTGATCAGGGCTTCAAGTACCGCCATTCCTCATTTAAAACATTGCTTAAATATCGTTTTTTGATTTCCCGAATTTTTTCCAAGGGGTTCCCCTGTAAAATGGTGTGTTTTCCAAAAATCCCCAGTTTCCCCCTTCCGATAGCCGTAGCTCTGCCAATATATATCCGATCAGGAAACAGCGTACCATTTTGTGATCAGGGCTTCAAGTACCGCCATTCCTCATACAAAATATTGCTTAAATATCGTTTTTTAATTTTCCGAATTTTTTCCAAGGGGTACCCCTGTAAAATGGTGTGTTTTCCAAAAATCCCCAGTTTCCCCCTTCCGATAGCCGTAGCTCTGCCAATATATATCCGATCAGGAAACAGCGTACCATTTTGTGATCAGGGCTTCAAGTACCGCCATTCCTCATTCAAAACATTGCTTAAATATCGTTTTTTAATTTTCCGAATTTTTTCCAAGGGGTACCCCTGTAAAATGGTGTGTTTTCCAAAAATCCCCAGTTTCCCCTTTCCGATAGCCATAGCTCTGCCAATATATATCCGATCAGGAAACAGCGTACCATTTTGTGATTAGGGCTTCAAGTACCGCCATTCCTCATTTAAAATATTGCTTAAATATCGTTTTTTAATTTTCCGAATTTTTTCCAAGGGGTACCCCTGTAAAATGGTGTGTTTTCCAAAAATCCCCAGTTTCCCTTTTCCGATAGCCGTAGCTCTGCCAATATATATCCGATCAGGAAATAGCATACCATTTTGTGATCAGGGCTTCAAGTACCGCCATTCCTCATTCAAAACATTGCTTAAATATCGTTTTTTAATTTTCCGAATTTTTTCCAAGGGGTACCCCTGTAAAATGGTATGTTTTCCAAACATCCCCAGTTTCCCCCTTCCGATAGCCATAGCTCTGCCAATATATATCCGATCAGGAAACAGCGTACCATTTTGTGATCAGGGCTTCAAGTACCGCCATTCCTCATTCAAAACATTGCTTAAATATCGTTTTTTAATTTTCCGAATTTTTTCCAAGGGGTACCCCTGTAAAATGGTGTGTTTTCCAAAAATCCCCAGTTTCCCCCTTCCGATAGCCATAGCTCTGCCAATATATATCCGATCAGGAAATAGCGTACCATTTTGTGATCAGGGCTTCAAGTACCCCCACTTCCCATCTAAAATATTTCTTAAATATCGTTTTTTAATTTTCCGAATTTTTCCCAAGGGGTACCCCTGTAAAATGGCGAGTTTTCCAAAAATTCCCAGTTTCCCCCTTCCGATAGCCATAGCTCTGCCAATATATATCTGATCAGGAAATAGCGTACCATTTTGTGATCAGGGCTTCAAGTACCTCCACTTTCCATCCAAAACATTGCTTATATATATTTTTTTTTAAATTTGTTAAAAATTTTATTTTAAAATACGATTAGGTATCTAAAATTTAGATCAACTTACAGATGCTGCCAGACGCCTCCAAAAAACATGACGTTGCCACTAGGCTGGTGTTGCCAGAAGAATATCGATATGAAATTTAAATGATATTTTATTGATTTTTTGTATAAAATCGTGATGTAACTTTAAAATTTGCAAAATTATACTATTTTTTTCCCGTTTTTTGTTCCTTTCCAACAAAAGGTGCAGAAAAGTCGCGCGCGAGTTTGAAGCGTTTTTTCTTCAGCCTTTTGTTGGAAAACGTAAAAAAATGGAATTTCTTTTCGAAGTTGCCCAACACTGGCACTCGTCAAACCACTCGTTCAAACACCGAACCTAATCCAAAAAAAAGTTGGAGGCGCCCCGTTCGGACGGTTTTCGCGGAAGAACGACGAGGATTTTTGAGCGTAGTGATGCCGAGTGTGATATTTTGATATCAATTAAGCCCAGAGAACGGCGACGAAAAACTATACGGAGCAGACGTGCAGTGGGTGGGCGATATATTCCAGCTGTGGGGCCACGAAGTAGCATCTATTGTGGAAAACAGACGCCGCGAATTGTGCGAAAAGCGATGGCAAGCCGTATGAAATGAAAACAACAATACGGAGCTTTTGTGCGGGTGAGAAAGCCTAATCTGGTTGGATAATATCATGTCGGGATAATGCTGGCCTGAACCGTTATATTCCCTGGAAAAATATCCCCCCTTCCGCCCCGATTCCGGTCACTGTGTGTGTTTTTGTTTGAAAATCTCGCAAAGTCGCGAAGACGAAGGCGGAGAAGCAAAGAAAATAACAGTTGAACGACAGCTTCTAACTGTTTTGTGCGCGAAGTTAGAGTGCGCGAAAAAAAATTGGCAAAACGAGTGATTTTATGCAATTTCCCAGTTTCCCAATTTAAATGAAAAATAAAGCGTCTGTCTCGGCCAGGCCAGTGTACATCCTGTGTATGTGTATGTTTTGCGAGTGTCTGTGAGTGTATAGAAAGAACAAACAACAACAACAACAACTACAGTTAAGAGCTATAAGGAAGCAAGGATCTACACTGTCGCTCAGGGTAGTTTGTTTGAATTTCAAACAAAGCCCAACATCAACACAGCCCACAAAAGGGAAAAAGGGAGCAAGGACAGGGAGAACTGTAGAGAGCACCCCACACGCACACACACATATGCCCTCTCCTTTGTGTGCGCTTTTGCCGCCTGGAATGCAATGCTACAACAACAACACGGCTGTGGGAAGCAGGGGAGGAAACGCTTAATTGTTAGCAGCAGCAGCATCCAAAAAAAAAATCAAACAAACGATTGCACTCACGGCGCTAAGGAGGAGGGATACCCGGCCTGCTGAGAAGCTGGGAAGCAGACCCGAAAGTGCACCAGTGAGTATCCTTCAAGAGGGCTTCTGAGACAACAACAAGGAAGGGGAGGGGGCAGAGTCGAGTGAGCTAATTGCAAGGGGAGATGGGCCTAATTAGAGCGGGCTGGGGGGCGCAGACACATCGAATGCAGTTCGGTCCAGCTTCCTTCCAGTCGAGACTCAAGGACTTCCAGTGTCAGTTCCAGTCTGGCAAAAAAAAAAAACTCTTTCACGGCCAACTCCATTTTGGAGTTGCGCGCTAATTGCGCAAGTGCAGGGACTTCTCGTTCCAGGCGAGGCGAGGGATTACCTGAATTCTGTGGCCTGGCCATGGCTGGGGTGGCTCTGAATAATTCGCGACAGGCACCAGAGCAGCACGTTTGTGCTTCCATTGTCTTTCTACAGAAACCCGTACTCGTAACCGTTAAAATTTCCCTATTACCGCCTAGGCGATAAGCACGTTTCCGCGTCATCCTTTCACAACCACAGTAGAGCTTCGATAAGTATTAATTTAAACATTTTGTTCAAGAAATTAAATAATTAGATTACCTTTTTCGAGGTCTGTTTGTAGCTCTTATCATTGAAACGACTTTTCTTCCCCTTAGAGTCTAGTTGAGGAGATAAGCCCAATTATTTGAAATTTGACGCCTGGATTTTGTTTACGTTTCAAGATTATTTTTTCGCACATTTGTTTAAAACAGACAGAGCTCGAGTTCGCGCCATAATGCGATATGCATGGAATGCCAGGCGATGCAACCCAGCTAGACCAACCGAACCGAGAATGAGGAGGAGATTGGAAAGGCTGCCCAGATGCTCAGAGTAACCCAATCCGGCGCACCTGTGCAATTGCCAAAAACAGAAGGTTAAACTTGCTCCTGCTGCTCAGCACTAGACAACCTGCGTATTTTTTTTTTAATAAAAAAATGCAAACAAAACTGCACAACAGAAGAGGTAGAATCGCAAATACTCGCCAGATATAAATAGTAATGTGCCTTTGTGGAGAAAGGCCGGCCTGCCTGCCTGCCCAACTAGATAAACAGAAAAACAGACTGCCAAATAATAAAAAAAATAAAAATAAAACGATAGCTCGGCACGAAAGTAGCGGAAAGGCATTATTTGTATCTTTTATCTACTTTGTTTTACGATTTTTCCTTCGCTACACTCATTACTAGCCTGGCTGGAAACAATAGTGTTTCTTGGCCAACCGTGTAATTTTTATGGCCAGTTCTATTAGTCTGCTCGAAGGAGGGAAGGTATTTAGATCAAAGAAACAGTAGATCATAAATATAATATATAGAAACATATGCAAGACTTTAGTCTCTATAAGGAAAAGGACGTTGAGTACCGGGTATTTATATTCATTTTCAAAAATTTTGCTTTTTTCCTAAGGATTTGGTTCTATTTTCGTAAATATAAAGAGTATTTTGATCAAATTATTATTATTATTATTATTATTAAAGGTAGAGCAGTTTACAAAACTAAACTAGCTTAGTGGGTATAGCACTGGCAGCGGGGCCTTTGGCTTTAAAGTCTAGTTGGTAATGAGATTTTATACATGTTTTAAGTCTTAGGTTATGAATAGCTTAGGTCTATGAACGGAGGTTCGTGGGTTATATATTTACATAATTACATTTTAGTTACAATTTTCTGATTTTGGACTTCATATTTTGATCAAATAGTTTAGTCTTTATAGAAAGAAGGATGATAAGTACCTGGTATTTCTTTTCTTCTCCATAATTTGTTCATATTTTTATAGGATTTGGTTCTATTTCCTTCAAAAGAAAGCGGTATTTCGACCAAATAAGCAATAAATAATCTAAAAATATACCTAGAAGTTTATTCGTTGTATATTATCTATATTATTCTTTACAAATAGATCATTTTTCTTTAGGGTTTGGTTATATTTGTTTAAAGGAGAGTGGTATTTTGATTAAATATACAATAAATAATACCAAAATATACTTAAGAGCTTAGTCTTTCTAGAAAAATTATTGTCAAGTACTGGGTATTCATATTCCTGTTCATAAAAGGTGCCTTTTTCTTTAGAATTTTGATACATTTCTTAGAGAAACCCTCATACTTTATCATACATTAAGTTCAAGACATTTAACTTGAAAAATTTAAATTTTTTAATGACTTTCTTGATAAAAATATTCTTTAGAAAAACTACTCTCTATTGATAAACACCCAAGTGGTCTTTAGTTCCTTCCAACTATGTTGTTTGATACATTGAAACTTTTGAATGACTTTCTTGGCAAAAATATTCTGTTTAACAACCTTTCCCAATTGATAAACAAAAGTCGTGTGGAATTCCCTTCAACTATATACTATATATACCCCCAGTCAGTCTCCATTTCCGAGCCAGACCAAGTGCCAGCTTGAATGACTTGCCTGCATTCGTGGCTGGAACTGCTTGCTGCCCACTCGCAGAGAGATTTTCGTTTTCATTTTCGTTTGATTTGTGAACTGCATGGGTGTATCCCCTGGGTGTATGAATGAATTTATTTATTTAAACAAACACACACACTATCACTCACACACCCTCAACCGAAAACTCCCACGCTTTTGTCGCAACCACTTTCGTTTTTTGTTTCAGACTTGTCCTATTTAAAAAAATCGTGCCTAATCTAGGGCTGGGATTGCGTGCCGAAATTGCCAAATATATGTAGGCACTTCCTTGGGCGAAATGTCAGGAGTTGAGCCCCTAATGGACCTTCTCTACCCAACTACCCATATGAGCATTAATTAGTAAACACAAGATGGGCGCAGGTCTCGTTCTGGCCATAATAGCATTTTCTTGTGAAAGAACTAAAAACCTGGCCAACTTCACATTTCTTTATGGCCACAAAGTTGTCCAGCAGAGTAGAAGAACATGGCAGAGACATGATGGAGTGTACGGGAGTAACCAGTGCCGGTTAACGGCACTCTTGTTTAGACCAAGTTGGAGGCAAATTAGCCAGCCGACGAGTTAGAAAATAAAATTAAATAACGAGGCGCGAGTGAAAAATCATTTAAATGCCAAAAAATGTGTGAAAAACATGGTCTTTCTGGCCAAAGTGTGTTTTGTGTATCTCGGGATGTTATTTTTGGTTTTGGCTACCCTGCCTTCCCTTCTCCTCCCCTCCTCTGCCATGTTTAAGGCCATAATTTTATGCACAAATCGATGAAAATGCCTCTAAAGTTCCCAGTGTTTACAAATTTGTAGGCATTTTCGTTGCGAAATGTGTGTGTGTTTTGTGTTCTAATCGAGATATCTTCGAATCGATAATTATCGATTGCGAAAACACAACACGACTGTTCCACTGGCTCTGATTAGATAACGCACCATGGAATACGATGGCCTATCTCTGCCTCAATTATCGATGAAATGGCCTAATTTACAGGCGTCAAAGTTGCCTACGAAATCAATTAAATGGAAAGAGTGAGACTTCCCAGTGCCTGCCTTGTTTTTTTTGCTATATTTTATTCATAGAAAATTTGGGTTAATGACGTGCCATGTGCGTGCGAGGAGGAGGTGGAGAGCCAAAAGCAGATGCCCTCACAAATCCCTCCCAGAAACATCAAATAGAAAATGCAACGCTAAAGATAGATACTCATAGATAAACATACTCATAGCGAGAATGTGTCGGCTGGTTCGTAAAAAAAAGCTCAATCTTTGGATTATCATCGTTTTATGAGTTCTTTTGCTTTTCTTTTCATCGACGGGGCTTGATGGCTTTCCCAGCTCGACCCCAGACCAAGGGCCAAGACATCTCGAGACTTTGCTGACCACAGCTGTTGGATGTCCGAGTCTGGGGAGCTGTTGTTGGTGAAAGTGCAGTCATGGCTCTACTACCAACCATGTATCGCTTACCTTGGCCACATACATGTGTCATTGGATCAGACCGGGTTCTGAGTATACAAATCCCCCTCTATTCAAGGCAGCTGTAATATTATTTTTTTAGCCGAATCCCACCTAGAACCGGGAGAAGAAAAACAAACCAAAGGCATGTAGACAGACTGGATCAGAGAGTCATCAGCAGTGATTTAGGAAGCTGATGTCCACCCCATCCAACCTCATCTGCATCTACGCATAATTACACAACGGATGAGGGGATGAGAGGATGAGGATGGTGCGTGTGGACACATCTCTTGGCGGCAATTAAGTGCAACAACGCTGTCTGTCGCCCTTGACAAGAGTGTCTGTCAGTCAGTCAGTCACTTCCTGTTATAGAAATCCGGGCGGCATCCAAAACAGTGGTGGTTCAGATATTAGTAACATCATTTTTATGAAAGAAATAAAAGACTAGATCCTATTTATTTGAATATGAGTGTACACAGCTTCCGGTTGTTTGTAGATGTAGATATATGTATCTGCTGGGAGAGGGGATGATGATATAGGCCTTTAAAATAATGCTTTGTTTTAAATCCAAAGGGTTTCGGGTCTTGGACTCCCACTCTGGTCTTCTTTTCGGGGACTAATTTGCCAAATTGTTGCCTTCCTGCTTGGAATCTTAACGGCACGATTTGGTAATTTGGACTCGTGGCTACTGCTTCCCCGATCCCGATCCCATCACGATTTGCAAGTCTGACCTCCCTCCGATGCTCTGGATTTCCCAACCAGCCGGGCCGGGGGTTCATCTGTTGAGAACAGCCCCAGGGGGGGATCCCATTTCCGTTGGGGGGATAAGAAATGATGTGTAAACTCTGAACAGTAATGCTTGCCACTCTTGGAATACTGGCCCAACCAGTTGTGGGCTGTTGTAGGCTTATGATTTAAATGCAAGCCAGTTAACTGGGTCAATGTTTTGCGTTCATAAGCATGTAGGAAAAACAAAACCAGATTTAAAGCAACTCTATTGCCAAAAACAACAAAGTCTTATTTCCGCAACGGAAGGGAAATTGCAACTATGTGGCAAGAGGCAGGGGGAGAAACAAGAGCCCGAGACAGACTAGAGTCAGTTGCAGTTGCAAGAAAGCAGGCCTGTCATCGTTTGTTTTGTGGCAACAATTTTTATCTTGAGAGGTCATTTACACTTTTCAGCCAAGAAGTAGAGAGCGAGAGAGAGAAAGAGATAGAGAGAGAGAGAGAGAGGGAGAGTGCAAACAAAGACGAAGATAGCTCTGAAGAGTATGTATGTAACACACAGTATGTACTTCCCAGAGCTCTCTAGGCGTTATTTCTACGGAGCTTCGAGGATGATATAGGTTTCTTTAGATACCCTGTACTTGAAGAGAGGAAATTTTATGAAATTCTGAAACTAAAAATTGTAATTTATATAATATTTTGGCCTTTGTAGGTCTTTGGATATTACTTGTAAGCTGTTACTTCCCAGTACGCCTTTATTGGGGCTATTTCTAGAAATATTAAAAAATTCTTCATTTAAGGTTATATTTTGGATATAATTCACATAGTAGGGTCTTTACAGGGTATGGATGTTATTTATAGGTTTCTAAAGATACCCTAAATTTGAAGAAAATAAGTATTAGAAAATTCTGAAACCTTAAGATCATATTTTAGTACTCATAGTACCCCGTAGTATAGTCTCTTTAAGTCTATGAATATTATCTATGAACTGTTGCATCCCAGTACGCCTCTCTAGGGGTTATTTCTAGGGTGGTTTGAAAATGGTATAGGTTCATAATGATACCTTGTACTTGAAGAAGCGAAATATTAGAAAATTTAGAAACTTTAAGATCGTATTTTGGAAATAATTCCCATGGTATGAGCTGATACTTCCCAATGCGCCTCTGTAAGCATTATTTCTATAAATTTTATGGATATTATAAAGGTTCCTAGAGATACCCAGTACCCGGTAGTATAGTCTCTATAGGTCTATGTATATGAACTGAACTGTTACTGGTTACATACTTGTGAACTCTTACTGGTAACCCCCACAGTCTTAAAGTCCATATCATAGAGTTTCCTTCTTTCCTCTTCTAGTTCTTTGATGGTTTCCCGTCTTTGGCAATCAGTGCCTCGGCTCTGCGACTGTTTATCGCCTCCTCCACTCTGGGGTGTCTCTCCCACAGATGCCCAGACTTGTAAAGCCCACTTGTGTGAAGACATTCAAGAACTTATCTCAAAGCTGCCGCGTCAATGTCATAATCAGCCGAAAAAGCCAGCGGAGAGTGGAGATAAGACCTCGAGTAGATGCACTCGACTGGTGGCCATTAAACTTGAGACTCTAGCCCAGCTTGGCGGAGTCTCCGTCTTCGTCTCCGGTCGAAGGTTATATGTAGTTTGTATGACGCCTCTCAGGCACTAATTGCTGGCAAGGCTTGCTTTCGAAAGTCACGTAGAGTCGTGGTGGACAAATGGGTCAAAAGTATGGCACTTCCCCGATGAGAGTCGTTAGCATGGGCCTCAGGTCTCCGACTCCGGGTCTCCGGTGCTTCAAATGCAATAAATTGTGTATGCAACTTCCTGTCGGACATACATAACAATTATCAATTAATAATTAACAATTAGCCACGCTGCATGGCCAATAAATCACTTGTATCACTAGGCCTACCTACACTTGTTCTCGCCAACTGGGTCAACGGTCCCCAAATAGAGTCTGGAAAGACATAACTCCCCCCATTTATTAAGCTTAATATCTTTATTATTTCCTAAGGGGTTATGTCTCTCTAAACGTGTTTATTTATAAACTCTTCTTGCCTTTCTTCAGGAAATCTAGTATCACCTGCTTTTCCACTCAAAATGAACTGAATTTTGAATGAAAATCAAACCGAATCACCAAAACGACTAACGAATTTTTATAACGAATTCTGAGCCAGTAAGGAAAGCTATAGAACCATGGATCTAAGTCTAGAGCGCGACAGCTCCGCGCTGGGGAGTCTCTTTCAACAGATCATCAATGACATGAAGGTAAGTTGATATTATTTCTCAAAAGATTCTTAGAAGAGTGCCACCAATAGAGTGAATGAATGTGAAACCAAATACCATTATTTATCCAAGTGCCTTAATTGCAAAATCGTATAAAAAAATGGCATTTTTCTGGGCAAGTTTTTTGTTTTGTTTCTTTCACCATTAATTGATTTTATTAGCGACTCTATCAATAATTTATGGCAATCTCATGACGCCATTTGTGGCAAACTATTTCTCTTTATTGCGATTATATAACACCAAGCACAGCCATATCATCCAACGAGCGTTAATTAATGATTATTTTGGGAATTAAGGGACTGGGAATAGTATAGAGTATATACCCTTCCAACAGCTGTTGATTGGTTTAAAAATACACTTTCTTTAGGCAACATTGTTTCGGAAAAGGGCCTTTAGAGTCTCGGCTCTGGAACGGACAGGTGTTGGAAGCGCTCGAAATAGACCTACAGCGAGGGCGGTTCGGCGGTTCTTTTCATCTGAATTTTCCCCGCCTGCTGGCTGCTATTTTTAGGAAAATCCATATTCACCTTTTCGGGCCATCCAGCCATCCAGTCAGATGCGGGCGAGTGCATTTCGTATTTATGAAATTTGGAAATTGTTTCGGCACGCAATTGTGCAGAAGTTGGATGCCTCTATGGTGCCTCTTCCAACTCTAGTGTGAACTAGAGCATAAACCCATACATACTCGTGTGCAATATGCGTTGCTGGTGTGGCTTGGTATCACCTTACCAAGTGATTCTCTGATTCTGGCCTCATTCGTGGCAAGAGAGATGGAGCTTCTTCTGGTGCTGGCCAACTTTTACAAAAGTTACAAAGTTGGCAAGGTAAATGCCAATGCAAATGTCACTAAAAGTAGCATCCCAGCTAGGATGATGCAGTCTAAAGGTTAGCCAGTCTCTTGGCCTTAAAATAAGTACACTTTAATTGCTTGGCTGACTCTCTCTCTCTGCCTGTCTGTCTGTCTTTTTTTTGGCACCAGACCAGAACCGTCTTGGGCTCCACCGGCACAACTTCTCCAATCAGCGTTAAGTAGAAACCGAGCCAAGAACATAAGGCGGCTAATTCGGTATCGGTTTAAGCCACGCAAACAAAAAACCTAAAAAATTATGCAAACACTAAAGGTTGTTAACTGCTTCGCTCCGTTGACTGCACTTTGCTGGAGAGTGTGGCATGTGTGGCAAGTGCGGCAAGTGTGCGAAATGGTAACGAAATCATCTCCCAACCCAAAAAGGAAAAAACCCAGCAGATTGTCACATTTGACAATCAGAGATCTGCGCTACACTAAGCGACTGGAAAAGGCGCATAGGTTTTCCACAAAAGTGAAAACTTTTCTGCTCCCTGAACCCAGCTGAACCGAACGTGTCGCTTTCTTTGCTGCCTCGCTAAGCTGCCACTTTTGTGGCTTCCTCGTTGTGCCGCAATTGTGGCATTAATTTGTTTATGATGCTCGGCCGAGCCATCAAGCCACTTGGAAGCCATTAACTTTGAAACATTTTCATTTTTATTTTTAAAAAGTTAGTGGTGCAAGATATATACTTTTTAATATTTTTCAATAAAAATATAGTAATATTGTCTAGATACTGGTCCTACTGGTGGCTGGTTTTCCTTCCGCATAACCCACATTTGCATTTTTCGGCCAGAAATGTTAGAAAAAGGCTGACCAGCCCGTAGATGGTCATGAAGCTGGCTCCGAGAAAGAGGCCAATGGCGCCGCCGAATGACATTATTAGCTGGTCGGTGCTGAAGACGACTCGCCGCTTCATGCCCATCTTGGGCAGGTCCATCTTGATGATGATGGTGCGCTCGAACTGCTCACCCACGTAGCTCTGGTCGCCCTGAAAAGTGTGCGGCCTTAGAGCTTACTTCCTGGGTAACAACCTGGGGATGGCTATCACTCACCCCGCTCTGCTCGTACTCCTCGATGATGCTGTAGGTGTTCTCCTTGCAGAGGGGGAAGCACTGGCAGGGCTTGGCCAGCCAGTTGGACCGCGCCAGGCAGAGCATTCCGGAAATGTTGCAAATGGAGTCTTGGGGGCCGGCGGCATAGAAGTAGGGCTTGCAATGGCAGAGGGTCAGGGCCCAGTCGATGCGGCACTCCAGGCGACACAGACTGGGATGATAGGGCTGGGAAGAGGGGGTTATATTTTGAGGAATATGTAGAGTTATATCACTGACACACCCAGTAGTACTTGAGGTTGTTCTCGTCGTGGTAGCGACACTTCCTGTAGGCCACCGGCAAGTTCCGCACCTCCCCATCGGCCGAAAGCGAGTTCACCAGCAACTTGAGGACATAGGAGCTTTTGGTCTTGGCATTGAAGGTTAGGGTGCGACTGTCGTGGGGCAGCATCATCTCGTTCACGTCATGCAAGTACTGATAGAGGGGATGGCTTTAATCAGACACCTAGAGATCTCGGGATCTAGGAGATACTCACCATGAAGACATGGGTGAAGATGCTATTGAAGGGCTTGTGCATGAACTGGCAGTCGTTGAAGAAACCGCATTGTCGCACGTGAGTTACATTAAGGTGGTTCCTAAGTAGTAAGCTTCTTAAATGATGTCTATAAGGAGTGGAGTTAAGATCTACCCATTGGGTTTAGCAAAGTGAAACAACTGGCTGGTGGTCTGGCACAAGCCCACCTCCGTGATGATCGGCGCCAGAAGGATGGGCCATGGTGGCGGCAGCACCTTGGACTGAAGCTTGAGGATCATGTCCACATAGTCTAAGTTGTCCAGGGTAGTGTCGTTTTCAAAGGGTGTCAGTGTGTCCAGGTTGGTGTACTCCAGACGGTTCAGGATGTAGAGGAACTTTTCGTAGTAGGCGGCCTTGGTAGGATCCTCCACCGGATCTATTCCCCAGATTCTACACAAGGAGTACAGGAGGAGTAGGAGTAGGAGACTAGGTAGTGCAACCCACATTTTGATGAGCATTTCCACCTGCTCCGGGTCCTCGTAGTTGGTGCAGAGCGTCAGTCCGAGAAAGGTGAAGTTACGCAGACCCGAGAGGTACTCGTACTCGTAGACGATGGGATTGTTGCGGAACCTCTGCCACTGGGCCAGGCAGGTGTCGATGGCGTAGTAGGCGGAGGTGACCACCACCGCCAGCCAGAAGATGCGCTCGGACCAGTGCAGATCCTTGCGGGCCACATAGGGCATACCGTGGATGGACGACTCCTGGCACACCTCGGCCTCCCAGTCGTGCGCCTCTTCCGACTTCTTGCCGGGGGACTCCATGATGAACTGAAAGGATGAACCAACCAACCAACCAACCAGCCCGAGTAATGCCACCAGATATTCATGTTCGCTAATTAACTTTAATGGGGTTTTGCTGTAAGGTCAGCATGCATATATAATTGTCGAAATTATGACCTTTTGACGATGCCCCGGAACTCGGTGCAGGCGGTGACGGGTCGTTTCACGTTGTTCTTGTCGATGGCGTCTAAGGTCAGGACCAGTTTGTAGCGACCCTCCAGGTTCGGGACATTCAGGCTGCCCTTCATTACTGGTTCGAAGAGTTCGTGCTTCAACACAGCCTACCATTTTCGAGAACTTTAGTGGAAGGAACTATGGAAAGAACTATAACTCACTCCCTTGGTATTGAGGCACTGCTTCATTATCTCATCGGCATTGGTGATGTGCTTGGTCCAGAAATCGTACCAGTATTGGCCCTTTTCGAACATGCTCCGGCAAAAGTTCTTGCTGCTGGCCGAGAACATGGTTTTCTGCCAGGAGTTGTGCTCCCACTTGTAGATTTGTCCCACAAACTAGTCGGACAAGGATCAGCGATCAGGAGGGCTGGGAAATAATTCAAGTACTACTCACGGCAAGGGTGTCTTCCGGCTGGACACCGTCCCACACCACGGCCAGATCCCCCTCCATACTCAGCTTTCCATCAAACTTTCCCAGCTTGGCGTTGGACATGTCGAACAGGCCGTCTCTGAAGTTGATGTGGTTTCCAGGCTCACCCTCGCAGGGCGCCAACAGGCCATCGTCGTCCATGATGAACATGTAGTAGAAGGCCTCGGTCAGGCTGGTGAGGCATCCCAGGAGCAGCAGGATCTTCAGCGTGGGCCACATTTCGAGGGCTTTGATGACCAGAAGATCGCCCACAACATTATATATTCCACAAAGCTCGCCAATCGGGCCATCAGTGCCACGCGAAACAAGGAAAGGGCGTTCGAAACACCACCAATACTATATAATAGATATATCAGTGATCTGTTTGGAACACCTTCCGGCTGTGATAGGGATCGGATACGCCCACCTGCCCGGCTAGCTCAGTCGGTAGAGCATGAGACTCTTAATCTCAGGGTCGTGGGTTCGAGCCCCACGTTGGGCGTATTCATTATTTTGGTCGGCATTAACGGAAAATTAATTAATTTTATAATTCAAGTCAGTAGGCTATTTCTATTCGACACTTAATTAATTAAAAATTAAAAACCTGTTTCGAGTTCGAGTTTAAGGCCTTTGTGGGGCACATAATGGAAGTGTTTAAATTATATATGTATATTTAGGTTATAGGAAAGTGTATTTCTTTGGGCTCTCTTTAACCCTTAGGCAGTGCCTGGGTACCTTAAACACATAGTATATATCTTAATTACGTAATATATGATATTAACTTAATCCCTCTAGTTTGTGGAATCTTAGGCCTAATAATTAGATATATTTTTTATAAAGTAGCATTCTATCTATTTATAGAATAAAATATCTATGAGGAGCTCCTAACTTGCTTTGAGAACTTGACCGACCCAATTTCAACAGCCCGGCTAGCTCAGTCGGTAGAGCATGAGACTCTTAATCTCAGGGTCGTGGGTTCGAGCCCCACGTTGGGCGACTGATAACTTTTTTGGGAAAATGTTCTCAAGAAAGTACTTAAACTTAATTATTTTCATTGTTAAATTATTTAATTTGTTTAAATTTTAAAATATATAAAATAGAAAACTCTTCTAAAGAAAACCTCATAGATTCTTCTTACAACTTCTTCTTATTTAGTAAAGAAACTTAATTTTCGTCTTTAGGATTCTTTAATTAATAACCATTACATTTTTGGTTTAATGGTTAAATAATCTGTATGCCTAATTAATCAACTTTTAAACTTTAGTGTAAATTACCCAGAACTCTTAAACTAAAATATAAAAAAAATAATTTTTTTTCTCAAAAGTTTCCACACATTTGTTTGTTTTTTTTATTTTCTTAATAAAATTCTATGCTGCCTCGAGCTTTTATTAGAATTCTATGCTGCTTCTATGCTGTGCTTTCGAGAGCCCCCTCGAATTGTCTTAGGGGCCTCTCGGCTCCCCCCTTCTCATATGCCCGGCTAGCTCAGTCGGTAGAGCATGAGACTCTTAATCTCAGGGTCGTGGGTTCGAGCCCCACGTTGGGCGAACATAATTTTTGTTTTGCCTGCCTTGCCTTGTTCTTATTGTTTTATTTTTGCATTTCAATTAATATTTTGCTTTATGTGTATAATGCTTTATTTTTTTGTGAGTAATTGTTGTCTGCGAACTTTGCTCTCAAGTCGTCTACACGCGTGCCTTCTTGGTGTCTGTTAAGCGGGTAGGTAGGGTTCGTTTGTAGATACATAGATCTATGTACGTATTTATAGCTGATTCTGTGAATGCTTCAATACAACAGACAACCGTCAACCGACAAGAGCTAATGAGTTTTTATTTATGGCAGCATTCGCAGCTGACGCAATGTGTTGCCATTTCTATGACAATATCTCATGCGGGCCTCCTCTCCCTCCGCTTTCAAGGTTGCAGTCATACAGGTTATGATATACAGGATGTGGATGCAGCAGTGAGTCCTATCTGGTGCAAGGTCCTTCTCAGGCCCACCTCCTCCCACAAGTCCATGGCGAGAGATCTAAAGAGTAAGAGAATAAATACCAGAAACTGCTCTCGTCATCATCTTAGTTGATTTTAATTACTTGGCATTATTTTAATGGCTTTGTGGGGGAATGGCTCGTTGATGCTTGTGGCTCGGCTGCTCTGGAATCACTGATGTGGCTCTGCTCCCCACTCTGGCGGCTAATAACTCAGTTTTGTCACATTTGACATGCAGGGATTCCGACCGCGCCTGCCGTTGAATTTCAGCTCAACAACGACAATTAACTTTAATGAATATGAAATCGCATTGGCGATACAAACGCCGAGATATAGTCGCGTCATGTGTTGCGTTGTCTCGCCCAATTATGCAAAATAGTTAAAGTTATTCCCCATTTTCATCAATGTCAGATGAATGTTACTTTTAAAAGAAACAACCTACATAGGGAGGTAGTATCCCTATCAATATCCACCATCCTACAGCCAGAACATGTCGATTGTGTAATAATTCCTGGATCTATACCCTCATTGCATGTGGCTTGTCGATATAATCTGGGATTAGTGACTTAATGATGATCCATAATTGGGGATTTCCGTTTCGTGAACCCCTATATAAGCTCGGCTGAGCAAATTAATCGCTTATAGCTGCAAAATGCTAAAAGTTCACTTAATTCTCATTGTAAACCTGGCCGGGATTTGGGCCGCCGACTACGAAATGGTTCTCGAGGATCCGGATATCTTTTCACCCTGCACCGAGCCACCACCAGGTTCTGAGGGCATTCAGGGGCTCTTGAACATGGATGACCTGGTGAGGAGCCAGGAAGATGAAACGATTCACGTCTCCGAGAACGCTTCCACCACTTGGGAGCTGCAGCCCACCGATCGCATTTCCGTAACTCCACTCCAACTATTCCTAAAAAAAAATGGGATTTCATTGGTCAGTTCTTTCAGGCCAGGTTCGCCATGATGCACTTCAACCGGGGCACCTGGGAGCCCACTGTCTTCAGCGTGGCCACTCCGGACTTTTGCTCGGTGTTGTTCGATGAGGATCAGTACTGGTACAAGTACTGGACGCAGCACATCTCCAACCGCGAGGAGGTGGAGGAGAAGTGCCTAAGGACACCTGGAGTGAGTTGAACAAGGACACTACCTGCTTCTTGAACTCTCGACTCTTATATTTTAGACCATTCTGGCGCACAAACCCTTCGATGTGGTGCTACGGATGATGAACATCCGGGGGGCCACCTTGACGGGACGCTACAAGGCGGTGGTCACTTTCGAGGCTTTTGACGAGAAGAACGCCCCGCGACCCAACTCCATTTGCTTTGAAGTTAGGGGCGAGGTGGAAAAGTTAAAGAATTGAAGTCTCAGATCAGATCCGATACATGATCTTTTTAATAAAAATGTGGCATTAAAAAAAGGTTTTTATTTATAAAGTATTAGAATTGGAAGTATAAGAAGTGGGTCCTTGAAAAAATGAATCTCAAATGAGGTTTTGGTTGTGGAATCTGGACTATGAGAGTCCAGATAGGGCATATCCCTATCTTCATAGGGCATATTACTTTCAGTATAATTTTCAAGAACCGGTAGCTGGTGATCTTCTCGATGGGTTGTCTTTCTTATCGGTCAGTCGGGATCTTCAAAAATGATCAAATCTCATGTTTGTTGATGGAAGAGATAAACAAAAAACATGATTCTGTACACAGGAACTGCATGTTTCCGATCTCGATGACACCTTATGATGGGACTAATCCCAATGTTGCGATAATCAGAAACTACTACCGGAGCCGGCCATATAAGAGCGTGTCCAATAGTGAACCACAATAATGATGGAAATCTCGTGGCTGGTGATTATCGTGGGTGTGACCTGCTGCCGGGCCACGGACTACGAGCTGCTGCTCGAGGATCCGGACATATTGTCGCCCTGCACCGATGGACCACCGGGCTCGATTGGGGTGCCCGAGGCCTTCGACCTGAACCAGTTGGAGATCATACATGATGGGGATAAGCTTCATGTGACTGGCAATGCGACTCTCACATGGGATGTCAATCCCAAAGACCGGATAACAGTAAACTTAACTCGATAACCTAGTGGGGTATACTGCCATATCGATGTCTCGCTTCCTTGCAGGGGAAAATGGAGGTCTTTCACTTCAATCGCGGCAACTGGGAGCCGACTGTCTTCACCATGGGCACCCAGGACTTTTGTTCCATTATGTACGACAGGAATCAGTATTGGTACAAGATGTGGACTGGCTTTATAAAAAATCGGGCCGATGTTGAGAAGAAGTGCGTCAATACCCCGGGTGTAAGTGAAGTGATTGGGTCTCAACCTAGTCCACATCCATACTACATCTCTTCCTGAATTTCAGACCGTTCTGGTTCACGAGCCCTTCGATATGGAGCTGAAGGCGAAAGATATTCGGGGACCTACCCTTCGGGGTCGTCACAAGTTGGTTGTAAAGGTGCAGGCCATCGATGAGAGGCAACATCCGCGCCCCACTTCCATTTGCTTCGAGATCAGGGGAGAATTCTCAAAAATAAAATAATGGGTTGTGATCCACCAACTACCTTGATGGCCGAAGAAAAAGGATATGCTCTGTGAACTCGAGTTCGTTTTGTTTTGCGGTTTGTGCCACGCGTTGTCTGCAACTTGAGTTCATGTTGCGGTTGCCGTGTTGCAACTACATAGCTACTTCTTGGGTTACAAACTAGGGGAATGAGGAAGAGAGGCCACTCATGTTCTGGCCTCAGTATTTGGGGTCACGACAGAAATAGGTAACTATCGGTTATTGAATTACTTGACGATGATTGGCGCAAGTTGGGATCTATTCAAATCGATTCAATCGATTTGCCAATTTCCCAATCTTGTTGGATTTCTGGAAACTTTCGAAAGCATCGTGAAGAGCGGGCGGGAACACTTTCATTTCATATTCCTGCCAAATAATTTTCTACTTTCTAAAAAAAAAGCCAAGAAACAAAAACGGTTTTTAGGTGCAAATTAGTGGCGCACGATTCCCCCAGCCACCAAGCCACCCAGCCACCCCGCTGGCAGATCCGTCAAAGTCAACATCTCTGGCCAAGACCAAAAATGATGCCCCCGGGCCACTAATATTCGCCGGGGCTCTCATAGAAAATCAATCAGACTAGTGCCGAGTAGGCTTCTTCCGCGCAGAGTCGATGATGCAGTTTCCCAGATTTTTCTGGACCCCAAACGGTGCAATGTAGGACGTGGCTCTGAACCCGTTTCTTAGCCAAACACCGACTCCGCCTCTTTCTAGCTGCCGCTGAGGGAGACTTGCAACAGAACTGTTGCATGAATGGGGCTGTGAACCAGCTGGAGCTCTGGCTGGAGGAGTCGTCGTCGTCGGTTGTTCGTGTGGGCTGATTTTGTAGGCTATTGGAAAGATCAAGAGTTTATAATGCCAGTATATACTGTACTGTACATAGGTGTGTGTGAACCTTTCCAGTTTTTTTTTCCGAGAGCTGTGACTGGCATAAATTGTGGGCTTTAAGGTGTCTAGCTCTTGCGAGTTAGTTACCCAAGCTACATAGTCACATGGATGCACTACTCGTTTTGGGACAAAGAACTGGAAAGTGTTTGGAGCTCTTCTCGTAGAAGGTTTACTTTAATTGGCCAGTACTGCCATTCATACTACCCGGAGGTTTGGACCAGCTGAGCTATCTACCAAAACGCCAACGTAAGTTAACGTTTGGGCCTGGTCTGGTCTGGTCTGGTCAATGTAATGACAGCTTTGCGTGTTTTGGAGCTGGCTGGCTGGCTGGCATGGTGGCCACCAAAATGTTCATTCACAAAATGCCGCCACACAGCCCACGCAGTCGATGGAAAAGAGGCTTATCAACTTTTTGGTTGCCACAACCACATAACACAAAAAAAAAACTATATCTTTTGCAAGAAATAAATAATAATTATTTGCATGTGGGATGCGAACGTGTTCCAATCGGCTTAAATGTTTATGAAAATATTTAAGTAATTTTATGCTGGAAAGAATTATTTCCCCCTCTTGAAAGCCAAACTGCAAGGCCTGCAGAAAATGACCAAAAATCGATTTCCGTTCAATTATTATTTGGCTTTGTTGGCCATTTCTGTATTGTGTTGTGTTTCTGTACACTTGCCATTTTTCGTTCGTTTACCTTTTGGCCCTCTGGAGTGCATTTATTGGCCCGTTCGGAGGGTTTATGCAACTGCCCTGGCCCAGGCCTGGCATTCAAATCGATTTCCCTGTGAACCGAAAGTGAAATGGCAGAAGACCATCTACCTTGTTGGAGAATACATATATCCGCCACTAAAATATAACACTTGATGTCTTAATCGGTTTCAGTCTTTCAATGTCATTTGTTGTGTAATTGAGGCAGTATTATGGACAAAAACAAAACTCGTTTTCACTTTTATTGACCATTTGCGCTTCTTTACTTGCGATATTATTATTTCTTGTTTATATATGTAGATACATAAAATGTCTAGCTGCCTTTTATGGAAGCCGCTCTCAACTTGGCCACAGTCTTGGCCAGAAGCCAGTTGGCCGGCCAAGATTTGGCTCGGGGGCTACTCTGGGAGTATTTAATTAGACACAAGCCCGAGGGGGGGCCATCCAACCATCCAACCATATGGATCAAATCAGTCACGCCCTTTGGGTTTATAATATGAGTATTATCCGCTTTTTAATGAAATTTGCAGACAACAAAAGTTGAATTCAATTGGATTAAATCAGTTTAAGCTGTGAACTTTTACCAGAAAGAGTAATGGCATTTAGATAAAGGTTAAAGCATTTTTTTACATACTCTATCCAATCTAATATTGATTTGTATCCCAATTCCCTATCCGGTTACAACATTAATCTAATTTATTCCAAAAATTTCCTTCTTTTCTTTCAGAACACCTCGCCATTGTGGGAGGATTTTGTGGCCAAGGCGGGTAAACTCCATACATGCTTGAGGTAAGTCTATTATTGATGAGGTGCGGATTTCTCCATTGGGGCAGGGTGGGAGGCCTTTAAAGACATTTCAACAGCAATGCTGGAACAACAATCGCAATTGCAAAACCCCAGAATGAATAAACAAACTTTTAGTTTACCTAAAGTCGATTTTTAATGCTTTCCACTTCCCTCGTACACATGCATAATGTTTCAGTGATTATTTTTGTTTTTTTTTGTCGGTTTTTGGGTTCGAGACCACCCCGCCGACGTTGTGTTTATTTTATTTTCGCTCTCTGTTATTTTTATGCTCAGACTTGGCCCAAATTTACTTTCCTACGAGGCAACGTCTGGCCAGAAGTTTATAGCTCTCATACAGTAGATACATACATATATGTAGCTGCATTAATCATTATCCCAAATCATGTTGTCCGAGTCTCTCTAGATGACTGAGTTTGCGAAAAAAAAGCGTTCCGAGTGTGTTTGGCCACTGCGCTTGACACACTTCTTGGCCGGCAGGTACCCCCGGGTGTGGACTTTCATAAAACACTTGAGTGCTTCAAGAAGACCTACAGTGGGTTCCCCGAAGGTTGTACCTGGGTCCAATTACTAGAGAGATTTCGGTAGTGTCGGTTATCTGAGTAAGAAGTTCGAAACGGCTTGCAAACGTTTATTTTTCTTTATTTATTATTTTTATACCCTAGAAGAGGGTATTTGTATTTTATATTTTATATTTATTCTCAACTTTGGTATTTTTATATAAATTTAATTAAAGACATATCAGACTCTATAAAAATATACCCTCTACGCTTGAGAATCGGATCAGGATTGGGGAAGATATAGTCATCACTACGGGCCATATAGGGGAAAACCCCATTTTATAACATATACTACCACTTAACTGCATGGGTATATTAACTTCGGCTCTACTCGAAGTAATATCTTGTTTCCTTTCTTGATTTTAATATATATTTGCTTTTTATTCAGAACTCCACTTAAATATATTCTCTACCAAAAATTGAAACATTTCTTCAAAGAAAGCTATATCTTTTCTTCTTTCTTCTCTGCTCCGAAGACACTGCCTTTCATAATTTTCCTTCTCCCCTGCCCTGGATTCCCTGCCTTTCTTCTCTAGCTGTCGCCTAATTGAAACATCGCCCACCGCAAATTGAAAAAGATCTCTATTAAATCTAGACGCCTTCTTGGAAGCCTAATAATAATAATAATACTATGTTTCTTTCTTTTTGTATTTCCGCAGGGCCGCCATCCAGGCAATCGCCGCCTATTTGGATGCCTTCCAAAAGATAGCAGATGCGGCGACCAATTCAAGAGGTAAGTTCTGGCTGTGGCGACATTGTTGGGGTATTTGCACCACGTGGGCTTCCCCCATAGTCCATACGCCCGGTTCGTTGTCTATATATTCTGGCCAGTGTTTTCATTATTCATGCGTCCGCTCACACTCGCCGGCGGTCATCGATCTGATTTTTTTGTTCAACACCCAGTCACAGTCACGCACAGTTTGTGTTGTTGGGCTGATCTTCCTCGGAGCTCACGCATTTCGCTGCTTTTGCTATTTTTATTTATTTATTGGCTGCGATGCGACGCACTCGTCAAGTACCCGCCTGGTTATGCAATTCTCTCATCAGAATGCTGGGGGGACTTTGAACAGCAAGCTCAGCTAGCTTGAAAAGGGGTTATACTCATTAGCTATAAAGATTCAATAAAAACGTAAATTATAAGCTGGACTTTGTCAGTAAATCCCATTCAGAACTGCCAGACTGGGCAACTTTTTCAATAAACTAGACCTGGTGGATGGGCTAAGCTCTGGCATTAGCATATATTGATCCTCTTTGGGCCATGTGCACTCCCTTCTTGGCCAGTGGTCGTGCTAAGTGCATATGCTCGTAAGTCGTGCCATTAGTTAGCCACCCTTTTGGGCAAAGCTCTTCCAAATGGTTTCATTAGTTTAGTGGTTACTTGGTCTAGAGCCCGCTCGGTCAAGCATCGGCACAAGTGTCAATTGTCCTTTTGCCCGTCGAGGGTGAAACTTGCTACTAGGTGGTGCAGGTGGTGGGTGGTACTTGGGTGGGATTTGGAGCAAGTGGCTCTTAAGAAGGGGCCGGCCATGGCTTGGCAGATAATTACACATTAAATGAGGATGCCAGCAGTCAGGGTGTCTGAGTTTCCGACTCCAGAGGCAGTCGGAGCTAATCGGGCCGCCTGTCACTTGCCTCCAGTGTTCTGGCTGGCAGGAAGGAGCAGGGGGCAGGAACTGCCTCTGCCAGTAGCAGTTAGGCTGACTAGTTTGCCCGGACTAACCGAGTCAGACTGTGTGGCATGGCATAATGGGCACACACGGGACCATAGAATTGAGGCTAGAGTCCCGAATCGTGTGGCATGTGGCATGCAATCCCAGTCCCCATCCCCATCCCAACCTGAATCGAAGCGACAGCCCATGGCGTGTGATTGTAGTTGCATGCTCTAAACATTTCCGCTGCCAGCTTTTTGCAAGGCAACCTCCCCTGGACGCTGGCATTCAGTTATTTCATTTAAAAATGCAAATATCCCTATAAATGTTTAAAATAAAAATCATTACATGATCATGAAAGTATACTGTTTCCTGTTTGGAAGTAAGATGACTAATTCCCTTCTCTTTTTGGAACAGGCGCTTCAAAGGAGATCGGCACCGCCCTCACCCGGGTCTGCCTGCGCCACAAGGCGGTGGAGACGCGCCTGAAGACCTTCACCACGGCCATCATGGATTGCCTGGTGCAGCCGCTGCAGGAGAGGATCGAGGACTGGAAGCGGACAGTGGCCACCATCGACAAGGACCATGCCAAAGAGTACAAGCGGTGCCGGAGCGAGCTGAAGAAGCGCTCCAGCGACACGCTGCGCCTCCAGAAGAAGGCCCGAAAGGGCCAGACGGACGGCCTCCAGTCCCTTATGGACTCACACATGCAGGACGTGACCCTCCGCAGGGCCGAGCTGGAGGAGGTGGAGAAGAAGTCCCTGAGAGCGGCCATGGTGGAGGAGAGGCTGCGATACTGCAGCTTCGTCCACATGCTGCAGCCGGTGGTGCACGAGGAGTGCGAGGTCATGTCGGAGCTGGGTCACCTCCAGGTGAGTTTTGAATGGAATCCTCCCCATCCAAAACTTCAATGTAATCCTTTCCAATTATGCAGGAGGCGATGCAGTCGATAGCTCTGGTCACCAAGGACCCCAGTGTCCTGCCCCAGGCCTCCGAGGAGCTCATCCACGACGCCAAGGCCAGCATTAACCTCTACCCCGAGTCCCCTGGTGGCGGTTCTGGCTCCCAGGGCGGTGGATGCTCCAACTCGCTGGGTTCCCGTAAGAGCTCCGTCTGCTCCATCAGCAGCATCAACAGCAGCGGGTCCAGCAACTCGCCGGGCCACCACCACTATCCGCGTTCGCTGTCGCAGGTGCGTCACCCATCAGGGATTAGCTTGCTCGACACTGTGGCGTCACTCATTTCCTGGTTTTCATCAAATGTGTTTCTTTTGTGTTTCGTTTTCGTTTTTAGTTTGTAACGCCCGCCATTCGCTTGAAACCTGGTGAATCCAGTGATAGTGGCTTTTGCTCATCGCCAGCGCTAACAACACAGGTTTTCATTTATTTTCCTTATTTTCCGTTCGATTTTCCAACACCAGCCTCTGATTACTTCTTGTGTGTCCCATGGGGTTAGCTTTCCGTACTGATAGTCCCTTCTCTGGTCATTCCACAGACATCGAATGCCACCAACCAGACGGCGAACGTGTCCACCTGGCCGCCGCACACCCAGGACGCTGTGGACAGCCTGCCGCCCACCGCCGACCGGCCGCACACCATTTCGACGGCCTACGAGAAGGGTCACCAGCGCCCGCCGCTAACCGTCTATACGTTCCAGAACCCGGAGACCATACACGAGTCCACCACTGGCCTCAACAATGGATCCCCGGCCGCTGCCAATGGACAGCCGTCGTCGGGCCAGACCACTCCGGCCACCCAGAAGTCACCGGCTGCCTCCCTCAGCCGGCCACCGCTGCCAGTTGTAAGTATGGTTCGGATAGGAATGGTTCAATGGTTCCATAGTCGGCCCATAGCCGACTATTGCTTTCTTTCACACTCAACTAAGTTGTCTCTCTCGTTCCGTTGGTCCTGACCACCGCAACAGAAGCCAGCCCACGTGGTGAGTACGTCATGTCAGCGGCAGAGCCCCAATCGCGCTCATCTGCATGCGCCCCCGCTAGCCCATTGACAACTAGGTGTTCCAAAAGTCGCTTCATTTCAAGTCCTTACTGTGCAAGTCCTTGCAATATAGACTAATGCCATTGTATCCTTGCAGCGCTGCTCGTCGTTGGAGCGCCCGCTGTCGGCCCAGAGCAACCACCGCCAGGGTAGCGGGAGCAACCTGCTGCAACGGCAGTGCCCCTCACCGATTCCAGCTCATATCACGAAAGGTGAGTGTCCCAGCTTCTGACCGCTCCGTGTGTTTCCGTGTGCACGCTTGTCCCGGCTAATCCCATCAGTCTTACTAATGATCGTGTTGTGACCATCTATCCCCACCGCCTACACGCATGTCACCGCTAACACCGTCCGCCACTCAGAGCTGTCCGCCGCGCATCATGCCCAGCAGCAACACCAACAGATCCAGCAACAGCAGCAGCCACAGCCGACACCGCCCACCTACGTCAACATGTCCGAGTTGGCCAACATGGCGGCCTTGAAACTGACCAACCACCAGAACCAGCAGCAGAACCAGCAGCAACCGCCTCCTTTGAAGCAACAGAGCTCCATCGACTCGATCAGCTCCCAGCATTCCAACGACTCCACGGGTTCGCATCAACTGCTCCAACAGCAGCAGCAACATCAGCACATGCCACAGCAGCCAAACCATCACTCCGCCTCTGCCACAGCCACTCGCTCCCATTCCATATCCTCGACGGCCTCGTCGCTGCACTCGCATCCGTCCATTGACTCGACGGTAGCTTGCGGCTCCCTGGTGGGCCAGCACAACCACAGCACCAGCACCAACACGAACACGACCACCACCTCGCCGTCCAGTGGCTGCTCCACGCCCCAGAACCACTACTCGCCCTTGCTAACCAACTCCCCCACGTCCACTGCCGCAGGTACACCCAGTGGCAGCAGCATCGGCACGGGAGCCGGCCTGGGATTCGTCTATCAGGTCAGCTCCCCCACTCCGCCCTCCAGCGAGGTGCTGAAGATCACCGAGCAGGGATCCGGGTCTGGCCAGGCCTCTGTAAACACCGACGGGGAGGAGGAGACTGACGAGCGATCGCGGGCCTCCGTCCTGCAGAAGGCATCGATGTTCGAGAAGGCGGCAGCTGCGGCTGCCGTGTCGCCACCAGCTCCGGCACCAGTCGCCCCACCAACTGCATCAGTTGCTGGACCGGCCGGAGGACGTCGCTCCGAGGCGGAGCAGCAAGAAATGGGTAAGTGGCAGAGCCAATCCTCGGAACACCGACTCAGCACTTCAGAGCACCTCGAAAAGATACGAGTTTCCAGAACCTCGCCTCCTGTTTCCTGGCATTCTGTTTTACGTATTAAACCCACACTTGTTTTTATTTTTTAGTTTTTAATTTAAAAACCAATATTTTAAACAATATTTTAACCCCGAAATCTATTTTTGTTTTCTCCCGCCCTCTTCTCTCCCATGTATTCCTTGTTGGCCTTGTTGGGTTTCGCGTCCAACATCCAACCATGCACCGAATATCTCTTTTGGTTTTGACTTCATGATCACCCTACCAATATCTCTGTCATCTGTAAACTATCCACAATGAAACGCACAACAAACAACAAACACCATCTCCAATATGAATACCAACCACCAACCACCACCACCAATGATCCTAACAGACAAGTCTTTCGAAGATTCAATCCAAGCACTAAATAATTTAATTGGCGAACTAGACTCGTTCCAACGCGAGATCGATGAGGGCAAGGGCAAGCAGATGATGATGATGACCAGCAACAACAATATGACCACCATGACGACGACGACGAGCAGTTCCAGCAGCAGCACCGACAACAACAACACCCCTGCCGGCAACACCAGCACCATCGAGCCGTGCGCCATCAGCAACCAGACGCACTCGAGCGGCTGCGGCACGGACATCTCGGACACCACCTCCGACGAGCTGGGCGGCGACGAGAGTGCGGAGGCGCGGCGACGGGACAGGGATCGGGACCGGGACCGGGACCTGCTGGGAGCCAGCGATTCGGAGCTGAGTCGTTGCTATGTGAGCGAGACGAGTTCGCTGACCGGCGGGATGACGGCCGGCGGGTACGAGAATCCCACGTTTGCGCACTTCGTGGCGGCCAGTGCCGGTCGGGAGGAGGCAGGTCCGGGGGACAGTGTCTCCCTGGCGTCGGACAGCCTGTGCCTGGGCCAGCCGCGTCACGCCTACGTGGACACCTGCAGCGACAGCGGCAGTGGTGTGGTGGTCATCTACGACCACCAGATTCCCATCACGCCGGACATCGAGTTCGTCAAGCAGAACTCGGAGATAGTGCTGCTGCGCACCAAGGATCCCCAGCCGCAGGCGCTGCAGCTGCACGAGATGCGAGAGTTGCAGCAGCTGCCGACGAACCTGGCTGGGACGCCGGACTCCTCGCCGGACGGTCAGGTGCCGCCACAGCCGGCCACAGCAACCGTGGCGCCCGCCAAGCAGCGACTCTCCTCCTTCCGCGCCACCAGCGAGCAGCAGCTGCAGCTCCTCGGACGCGGCAGTCCCCAAAGAGGTAAAGCCACCACTGAGCAGGCACAGGACCAGCCCCCACCACCACCCCCTCAGCAGCAGCATCAGCAGCCAGTAGATCCTGTCAAGCGCCAGCTGCCGCCCAAGCCGACCAGCCTGAGCCTTTTCAGTGGCCCTGCGCCCAGCCTGGCGCCTGGCGACAAGCCCCTGGTGCCCCGAAAGTCAGACTTTAAGGCCGACCTGGATGCCAAGATCCGCAGACAGAAGCTGAAAGTCCAACAGCAATTGCAGCAGCAATCGCCGCCTCAGCAGCAAGCACCCTCCACCGCCACACAACCGCAACAACAACAACAACACTCACCTCCGCCACCACAACTACAGTCGCCCCCAAACCGAAACTGTAATGTCACTAATAAGCCAGCCGCCAATGTTACTGCATCCGCATCTGCATCCGGGTCAAAACTGAACCAAATTCATAGAAATCCAAGCCAAAATCAGACAGCTGCATCATCCAATCATCCAAATAAGCAATCTAAGACGCCCCCCGCCTGCCCAGCATACTCATCTTCATCGACATCGCTACCATCATTGCCATTATCAGTCAGCACTCCGCCATCGATGTTGCCCGCCAGTGCCCGACCACATGTACACTCCAATGCCAATGCCACTGCCAATGACCCAGCCCATCCTCAAAGCCCGGCCAATGGCCATGCCAATGTCAAGCCGTGCATTACGCCCAGGCCGGCTTCGTTGTCGGGTTCGTTTTTTTTTAAATCGATTTGATTTTTGATTTGTTTTTTGGGTTTTTTGGGTTTTTGGTTCGGATTCTGCCAGATTCCTCTGGAGGGCCGTCTCTTAAATGCTTTTTTTGTTGGCTTTGGTCTCCTAACTCTCCTAACTTCCAGTGTGTTAACCTTGTTTGAGTTATATGTATGTTTGTTTTTGGTTATTAATATTTCCGCCCTGCTGGAGTTGGTATCACGCCCCTAATCTACACCAATCATACACCGCATTCATGAAACTACACCGCACGGTACAGCCACTAACTGCAAATTGCTTGAGCATCCAAATAATTCTAAAGCTTTTGTCGACTTGATCGGGGGTGTTGTAGGTTCCGCTTCCAAGAGAGGCTTCCTATTAACCCCTGACCTGCTTTCCCCCTCGCTTGGGTCTCCTTCCGGACAGGGCAGATCCTGACACTGCCTCTTCGTCTCTAACTCTAGCTGGTATTCCATGGTGTCCTGTGTTTTGTGTGCCAAACTTATAGATTGTAAAGATCTCTTGTATATACTTGTAATTAACAATGAAATCCAAACGATTTCTTGCCGAAAACTAACAACGTACTTGGATGTCCGCAGGAGGAGCAGGAGGTGGCGGTGGATCCACGCGCATCGCCCGCCGTTCGTCCATCAACCAGGCCAAGCCACCGCCGCCAGTGAGACGCAGCTCTTCGGTGACCCCCAGTCCCAATGCCTCGGTTGGGGTAAGTTTTCCTTAATTAATTAATTAAGTAATTTTAATTAAGTTAGCCAACTAAGGTAGCTGGTAAGCAAGCCTCCACACCAGGGCACACACGTACATACTATGTGGTCTTTTGTTTGGTTTCTCTCTGCTTTTGTTTCCTCACTTATGATTTAATTATGCAACACAGCTGAAGCAACCGCCGCAGCCAGAGCACCTGCACCTGCACCATCACCAGCAGCTAAGCAGCTCCAGCGAGCACTTGCCGCCGCCGCCGGCTTTCCTGCTGGACTCCATGCCGCAAAGCCCGCCACCAGCCGCCATGCCCAGCTCGGCGCTGAAGGTTTCAGAGACGGTGCGAGCCCTGGCGGCCCTGCGCCACCAACCGGCCTCTCCGGTGGCTTTGAGACGCATGCAGCAGCAGCAGCAACAGCAACAACAACAGCAGCAGCAGCAGCTCCAACAGCCTTTCTTACAGGTGTGTGCACTAGCCACCGCCGACTCTATTAGAACCTCCTTTCTATAACTTATGATTTATTTTCATTTTGCCTGCCTTTGCTTTGCGTTTGCCACAATCACCACCCACACAAACCAAAAAATCAATCAAACCTCACAAAGCCCATGCACCCATCCCCCTCGAACGACGATCTAAGCTACGAAGTCTACTACGACTCCTACCTGGATCTGCCCGCCTATGCTCCCTCCCAGCAGCAGCAGTACCACCCCCAGCAGCAGCAGCAGCAGCAACACCTCATGTATCTGCAACAGCAACAGCAGGCTCCCCAGCCGCCTGTGTACCAAGCTCCGCCGCCCGTCGACGCCGTAAGTGACCACCAGAACTGCCGGGTGGCTACTAACCCAGACTAACAGCCGGATAACTGCCAGCGATCGAATGACTTTTAAAATAAAAATAATTAAAGAGGAGCCCTAATTAACTAATCCATCCAGTCTAGTTGTAGTGCCTTAGTCTATAGCTTAGTATAGCATACTGCTTAGCTTTGCTCTGATTTTAATTTGTGCCTTGTGTTTTCTCTCGCCCTCTCCACTCATGCCACGCCACATCATCCACAACATCTCCTCCATGTGACGCACAGACGTTCCGCACCTCATCACCTGCCGCTGGCGGAGGAGGTGGCATCTACGCCCAGCCCAAGCTGGTCAACAGCATGTCCAGCTTCCGCACCAGTAGTCCCAGTCCCAACGGACACGCTCACCCACTGCCACCGACCCAGCCGAAGGCGAACCCGAATCTGATAGCACAGCTCAATGCACGACTCAACAGCAAGCAACAGCACCAGCACCAGCAACAGCAACACGAGGGAATCTACGGCAACCAGCAGCAGCAGCAGCCACCTGGAGGCGATTCGATTTATATGCGAGGAGGTTTGTCCATGTCGCAAACGCCTCAGCAGCAACACTTTGACGGTAAATCTGAGCAGCAAATGCAACATCAACAGCATAGAATTTACGCTAGTTATGGCACCTCATCGTCACAAGTCGCCACATCAGCCTCAGTATCAGTATCAGTCTCTGGCAACTCATCGGGCAGCAATGCCCAGCCGTCCATTCTAACACCGACCTCCTCCTCCTTCAACGCCCTGCCCCACTTTCCCCTGTCCTCATCCACATCATCGTTGCTATCCAAAGTCAGTTCATTCTCAAACGCCTCATCCTCGCCGCCAACGGCCGGCGGGTCGGCCAACAATTCGCACTACCAGCCACCCCAGTCGCCCACTGCGTCATCGGGTGGCACAGATTACGGCACGTACTCAAGTTCGTTTACCAAAAATCCAGCAGCTGCCCAAATGTCGAACATGCGACAAGTCCATCCGCACCACCAGCAGTCGCAGCAACAGCAGCAGCATTACACCTGCCCGCCTCCGCTGGAGGATCCTCCGCCGCCGCCCATTTACTCCGCCGGCGCTTCAGCCACGATGCCCAAGAAGATGGCCCGCCCCCATGCCGGCCATGCGCCGCATGCGAGCGCCTATGCAGCTGCTTCGGCCACGGCCACGCTGCCCAAGAACATAATGCAACAGCAGCAACAGCAACGTCTGCTGCAGCAGCAACAACACCAGCAGCAGCAGCATCAGCAGCAATACCAACAGCCAACAGGCATGGGCAATGGGAATGGTAATGGTAATGGCAATGGCAATGGCCATGGTCACGGGCATGTAAGTCACCGTCCGCAGTTGCCGCTGCCCCAGCAGAAGATGCGGGCTGCCCAGCAGCAGCAGCAACACTTGGCGGAGCAGCAGCAGCAGCACCAGCCGCCCATCCCGTCGCGCCATTCGAGTGTCCAGCAAAAGATATTCGTTTCGACGAATCCATTCATCCAAACGACGGCAGTCAAGTTTCACTCGCCATCCGCCTCGCCAATTTGCGGCTCACCGGGATCTGGATCTGGGTCCATGGCCAGCATTTATGCCACAACCGCACGAGGCAGTCACCACCAGCAGCAGCAACAGCAGCAGCACTACTATCGCGATGCTGCTGGGGGCAATAGCAATGGCGGTGCTGGATACTACAACCACAATGCCCATGGGCACGCCCACGCCCACTCGAACGCCCATGCCCATGCCCATGCCAATGCCCATGCCCAGGCACATCATGCAAGTAAGCGAGCGAGCTGGATCCGATACGATTCGACCTGATTTGATTTCGTTATAGTATGATTTCATATTTGATTTGATTTGGTTTGGTTTGGCCGTGAATGAGCGCTGTTTTGTATATATATATTTTGTTAAGAACCAAGAGGTTCTTAGCCAAGTTTATAGCGCATGCAGCTTTTGTTTTCTTAATATATGGTTTCTGTTTAAGTTTCTGTTTGTTTTGAGTTTGGAAAGTGTTGCCTATTAACCAGATGGGGAGGGGATTGTGATTGTGTCAAGTGCCTTGGGAGAAGCTCGGCTCAACAGGGGATTGTCGTCGACTTTCATTTCAACTTTTCCCAATCATCAATCATCTAAGCCACAGCACTTTCGATTGAACCAGAACTTCAATCAACAATTGTTGACTTTTAGTTTGCATTTCAACTGACACTCACCTCGTTAGAGTCACTTGCACCCATTCATTGATCGATCGTATTTGCTTACGTTTTTCTTTTATGCACCTGCCGCGGAAAACGCATATCCACAGACTATGCCACAAGCACAAATATCGAAAAGACTGGCAGCATTCGGGCCAAGACCAAGGCCGAATTCCTCGAGAATCTCAACGCGAAACTGGCCAAGCAGGGAATGTCTGGACGAGCATTCGCCGTGCGCAATCTCATCAACAGCAAGGCCCTGGTGAGTAGCTCTAGCCCTTAAAGTCGCTCAACTAGATATCACACTCTGTACGATCGTGGCCGTTAGATGTACCAAAATCCGCAATCTTTATCGCGACCCAGTGCGCAGTATCGTAGACCACCCACCTATCCCAACACCAGCAACACCATCAACACCTACGACGACCAGTGCTAAGGTATTTGTGAGAGTTCTCGTTCTCGTTGTCGTTATATCGTTACGTTTGAAGCCTACTAAGCCTGCCAGCGGCAGCTAATCCACTGAAATCAGAGCCTCGTTTTTGCCCATTAACTGCTATTTGATCTAACCATATATCCTTTACTCCAAACCAGTTAGTAATTCCATCGCTTTCAATTCTTTCAGCCTGATCCGCGCATCTGTCACGAGTCGCTGATGGATCAAATCAAACGCGGAGCCACCTTGAAGCGTAACCAGAAGATCAACGATCGCAGCGCTCCAAAAATACATTAATCTAACCTATAGGTCTAAGCGATACAATATTATTTATTACTCTAGTAATTAATATATGAATAATCAAGAGGCCCATACAGCCTGCTCGATCGCAGGCCCCTAATTGAGTTTGGTTTGAAACTGACAACTCGTATCCATAAAACGAAACCTAAATACATATTATAACGGTAAACATATACGACATACGATATTTAACAAGCGCAGTAAGCTTAACTCGAACTAATCAATACCCCCTATTGATTTCTAATATCCCAAGAGCATTATCGAAAGGCGTTTTCTGTAAGGAACCACATGGAAGACAGCTATCTTTTGTGTTTAGTTGTAACTCTTACTCGAATTTACGTTTAGTGAACTTTTGTTTAAATATATATATATATTATGTTTATGTATTTACCTTATTTATAATTTCGCTTTGTTTACGTACATGTATATATGAATATGAATATGATTTGAACAACCAATCGCAACTAATCTGACACCTAATAAATGGAGTTTATCGTAATTATTTTGAAATCTATTTAATTTCCATTATGTTTATTTTGCATTAGTATCGACGAGTCAATTGGGAAGGGTCTGATCAAACTTGCAATTATATACAATATCTATATAATCATACACGATTAGAGTTAACAAACAGATAATAGAAATACTCAACGTCCCACTGTATCTTAACTATGTTTCTGTTTAGGAAACCACACAATTGGATGCTTTCGAAAAAGAAACTCTTTGAATTACTGCCAAGCGGAACGGGGAACTACATTTATAGAGCGGTAAACCTCCGATATCTTTCGCATCAACCTAGAGTGCTATATGAACATGTTCATATCATAACATTTCCATTGGACTGAATCTCTTTTACTGACATTTTAAATGCACACCCGAGTAGTAGACTAGGAGCCAGTTTCTCAATGTAAGATACATACTACACTTACCTACATATATCAGTTGCGTTCATATCAAATTACAAAAGCAAAATCAAAAGTTTTTATTCCAAACACATACTCATTCGTTTCAACTTCAGTCTTGAATCCTTAACCGAAATGCATACATTACTCTAGATACTAGATACTTTTTAAATATTTACAAAATATTTTGTATATACGCTTTTTAAGGCTTCACCAATGATCGATCAGTGAATATTGGCAAAAAAAAACTCATAACCAAAATCGTGGCAATAACTAAGCTATAACATTCTATTAGAGTTTAGACTAGACTCCAGAGAGCATATACAAATTTTTAGTCAGAGGAGGAAGGGAAAGGGATATACATATATTTTTTTGGACGATCCATACACGTACACCACAGCACGTGCTCATAAAATAAACTCATAACAAGGTAGCGTTACTCAACAATTATTTACAAATCTAAATGTTAATCGTAAAGTGTGTTTCCGTGTATCTACTGCAAAACGAATACCAAACCGAACCGAAGTAACCTAACAAATCAAAGCTGTAATGCGTATTTTTGAATTCATTTGCATTTAGACATGAGACACAATAATAAAATAAATGTAAACGCATTGAATGTAAATGCACAGCCGTTTTTTATTCTCCTCAGTTGTCCTTTTGCTTCGAAAAGAACAAGTCCTCAGTGTTTTGGAAGAAGATTTCCGCCAGCTTCTCCTTGGGCTCCTGCTTCAGACCTGCAATAGCTTCTAGCACTTGGCTGTAGGGAGTTAAGTATACATACATATATTATAGAACCTTCATCCATATATGTTCTTCAGCTCACCTTATCTGGCACGGCTCACATCGACCGTCCACTAAGGATTCTGCTGTCCACTTCTCCTTTTTCTTGACGGTTGGAAACTTGGTGACCACATGCTTGTTAGCCGCGTGGGATGGCCGTATCCCACACCAGGGACAGTCTGTTTCCAGCATGATACGATCATTTGGCAGCTGGCGAACCACTTCTGCGTTCTCCTCCGTCTTTAAAGAGCAGCCATTGATCCCAATGTAGAGTCCTCCAAACCCCAAAATACTCTGAGCCTCCTGCAGGGTGCCGGTGAAGCTGTGGACTACTCCCCCGCCACAGGACTTAAGCTTTTCTCGATTTCGTTCCAGGATGGCCATGAAATCGTCGGCTGCATTTCTCATATGCAGGAACAAAGGTAGCCCGAACTCCGCCGCCAAGTCCAGCTGCTTCTCAAAGTACTGGCGTTGGGTCTCCTGGCCGCAGAAGTGCAGTCGGTCGTAGTCCAGTCCGCATTCTCCCACGGCTACAACCTTTTCCTTGTTGGCCTCAATCTTGGACCGAAGCTGGGCGTAGTAACCCTCCGGATCCGCAAGGAATTCATCGCAGCGCGTGGGATGTGTTCCTACTGTGGTGAAGAGGCGTTCTGTGGTGGAAATAAAGAGTATTTTAATAAAGGATCATTTCTCGTCCATTATTCTTACCATCTTTTGAAGCCAACTCTAAGGACTCGTCCACATCCTTCAGGCAACCGGCTGTGATGATTATTTTCTGCAATCCCTGTTGCCACGCGCGGTCCAAAACAATGTCCAGGTCGGCTTTGTGCTTTTGTGATCCGCCATAGCAGCCCTGGAACATGGGATCCGTCAGGTTGGCTCCTATATCTTTTTGTAAAGACGGCCATTACCAGAGATTGTTTTTAATTTTAAAACTTTAGTTACAAACCAATGTATTTCAAAGCCATTCCAAAATATCTTCTCAACTGCATATCTCAGTGATGCCATTCTAGCCTTTTTTGGCTATTTATTTATTTTGTTACTTAAAATAAAGGCGAATAAATAATTCTTTAGGAGTTTACATAATTTAATAATGGTATTATTTTTTTAAATTAAAGCAAAATATATCTTTTTTACAGATTTTATGAAAATAAATTAGTTTTAAAATACATCTGGCAGCACTGGCAGCCGGCTTTGGACACCAAAACAGCTGCTCTGCTGATTACTTTTACTCCGCTAGAGGTCGCCACTTCCGGTAATGTAGTCCGTGAGAGGGTGCCATCTTTGTTTATTTCCGTTGCCATTTTAAATTGCAAATGGCGGTCGCGTGCTCCTTTAAGTCGATAAGCTCAGCATCCTGCCCACATAAACTGGGATTTTCCACTGGTTCCCAAAATAAATTGCATCACTTAAGCCAATTTAATGCAAAATCAATGCCACAGTAAATTGCATTCGGAATTGCGCATAATGCAAACTAATTAGGCCGCACCAGCAAAGCTGTTTATTGTTGGCACTGGATGCTAAATCGGCCTCTTTTGCCCAGAACCCCCCAGAGATTGCATACATATGCATGCAAATTTTCAAATCATCGACCATGGTGCGAGTTAGTAGGTAGATAGTGTTGGCACCCCGTCGCTTTAAGCCGGCTATCGGCATTTACGCAATTGTAGAATTTATAGGAAAATGCATTTTATAATTTGAATGAAATTCCATTAGTTACTTTTAATGGATGCTGCGGTTGCTTCACGGGAACTGCTCCTGTCCGGCCACTATTTTTAATTGATTTAGTGGGGATTGCTCACTGGTCGGGTTGCTCCCAACTAATGGCTAGGACTCTAACAGAATGAGAAATGGAATTCATTATGCAATGGAATCAAACATTATAGACCGATGATGCCTGGGACGCATTGTGGTTTATTTTAACTGGCTAATACAATTGTCAATAATTCAATTTGAATTGAAATTCAATTAGTTTACAAGTACATGACACACATACGCACACTTAGAGAGTTCATTAGGTTTTTGTTTTTTGGTATAACTGCTTCGGTTCCTATAGACTTATTTTGATTTTCATTTATTTGGTAGAACAATCGAATTACGTACACAAATATGTATTCAAAGTTGGGTAAGTAAGATAAGTCGGCTGATATATCGTGTCTGATATAATATACGAGTACATAGCGTCCTCAAAATTTGTGTGTTCCCATAGGTTGCTGATATACATAGGTTACGCTTAAATAGTTAGAGATCGAATACTTGTGGGCTTTTCAGATTTGTTTTCAATTAACTACACCTAATAACAATGTATAAACGCTTAACTTACAAAACAAACACCTAAACGGTATGCACATATGTATTTCTGTGTTCCATTAAGATATATATTGTATAACTATTTATAACTAAACCTGGCCAATCCTCAATCCTCTCTGGTGGATGGACGAAAGCGGCACAAATACTGGTTATATACCAATTATGCATTCAGTTGCACATAAATAAAAGTTTATATTATTTAATCACAATTCACTTTGCATATGCCGAAGTTCATTCATTTACAATCCTCTTTTTTAATATCTTAATAACTTTAATAACTCCTTAATCTACGTAGTCTAAATAAATCTTATCTGCTAAGGACATTTAGAGTAATAAACACAAGGAAATGCATATCACTTATACTGTGAATCATTCAGCTACACACACGCATTCCTTGTATATTAAAATCAAGTATTAAATCAAAGTTTTCCTATCATGGATCTCTTTAAAGAGAACCTGCAAAATTTTATGTGCTTTTGCGGAATCTGATTTGGCTATTTACCATAAAAAAGTACACCCTGTTTTATCCTTGATAAGCATTCCGAGGTTTGCCTTTGTCCTCCGAACTCATCAAAATTTATTTTACAATTACGTTTCTCGCATAGTAAATGGTTTTATTTTGTGCTCTCCATTTTTCTGCTAAAGTTTTTTGTTATTCCACGTGGTTGAAGTTAAATCAAAATGCCACGAAATAGCTTCATTCCTTAATAAAATTCGTTTTGCATCCCTTTTCTCTTTTCTGGCTTGGATAACTCCCCTTTCTCGGGGAAACAAGTTGAGCTCTAAGCAAACACAAACATTTTTACCATCCATCAAGATGCTTGTTTATATACGAGTATATGGAAATGAAAATATTAACTACAGAGTCGGCTAACGGTGCAGATATATGTACTTATTAACATTATACAATTTGCCTTAAAGCTACGCCAACCTATCATAATATTATGATAATCAATCAGTGGAAAACGCCTTAAACTTAGTCTTCTCTTTAATAGCCCCCTCGACGCCTCACCATAAAAACATCAACAGCTCAGGACATTATTTTACCATTAAAAGGAACTCTATGAACGGCGTTACGATTCTTCGAAATCTCATCAATAAAGTCTCACTCCCATCCTCTCATTTAAATTCAAATTCCGTGCACAAGAAGTTGACTTATTTTGTAAGATTGGCTGAACGAATTATAAACGATTTGCTGTATAAAAGGTTATTCAAAATGTAAACAAAGCTGGTCCCTATAAACCGCATCAAAATTTACGAACTTAAATCGATTCTATAAAGTCAGAAGAAGCCAAAGGAATTAAGTGTTTAGTTCCTAATCCTAATGGCCTTTCTCGTTTTTAATCTTTATTTACAAAAGAGATGAAAACTGGAAGTTGTTCTAAAAACAAACTCTGGTATGGGAAGCTTGAATCAAAACAAATTTTATAAAAAGAGTTGAATTATGTCGGCAAATACTTATTATATTATAAAGTTTTTGAAGCTCTAGGTACTTATAGGACAAGGTATAGCTTTCATTAGGACACACCCACACTCTTAGTTATAATAAATAATTATAGTTATTATCGAGTTGCGTATTTATCAACAAAAACTACACCTAACTGGGTCTTGTTTGCCCTTGAGCAAGTGCGGTTTTTGTGAGTTTTATATTATCGTAGTAATCAGCTCAGTGCACCGAACGTACATAAATATGGGCGCCACTTGTTTATGCACACTAATTAACTGGCGTCCATTATTAATACATTTTGCGGCGAAACATAATAACGCAATTATGCCGCTCTAAATAATAATTTACTGGACGTTGCAGTCGTCGGATGCGTTGTTGATTTGCTGCTTGGTCTTGCGTGAGGCGCGGCGTATGAGCGATCTGAAACGGAAGCGGAAGTGAAAAGTGAGTGAAAGCAGGAAGCGGCAAGTGTGAGCATTGTTTCATCACTAATACTAATCGAATCAAATGTATATTTAGTGACAAGACATCCTTTAACGCCTGAATAATGGGGCACGTGTTGCACTCACCTGGAACGTGGCTTGAGCTTGGCTTCCGCACTGGTACTGGCCACATCGACGGCGTCCACGAGGCCGGATGCCTTTTTGTCACCGCTACCACCGGCCCCGCCCAGAGCCGGGCTGTTCATCCGATTTTTGTCTGGAAAATAGATGATAACGCATGGCTAATTATAAACCGCGTTTTCATTTAAATCCCGCTCGTAACTATCATAAAGGGAATGCGTAATTTTTGGTGCATATGCCGGGAAAATCCAATTTCCCCGATTGAGATTCTCTGGGATGCGTTGTCAGAGAAACTGGATGCTCCGAAACTTACATAATTAACTTATGTGCCACATACACTCTCGTATATGTATATAAAAAAAAAAAGAAACCGTGGGGGAACTGCACCCGGACACCCTCTGTTGCAAAGTTTCTGTGCTCGAAATGGGTTTTTTTACGGCCGGTTGCACAGTCAAAGTTCATCTCAAGATAAGAGGTTTTAACAACCAGCTGCCCCTTTGGTTTAACGTCGGTTTATCTTCCATTTTTTTTACATGCGCTGTCAATCGGGGACACGCAAGTCCTGTCCTCCCAAGGACAGGAGTAATCGGTAGGGTAACCAGTACTATCATCAGGTGAATGATAAAAACGAGCTTAAGGGTAATTTAAACCGATCAGGTTGGTTAACTAGATGTCACCTTATTACAATCAATGTCAATGAAGACTATAACTCGGGAGTTATCCCCAGGCAGCCCGCTTAGCCTGCCAACAAGAATGTCAACCTCTAACAAAAGGTGTTTCCCATGAAATGTTTACTTTCTTGAGAAGCAGGCATTATTGTTTCCTCGTAATGAGAACTGAAAGCCAAAACAATAAAACGGCTTACAAAGGGGGAGGTGCGGAATTGAAAAGGGCCAGAAAACTGGGTGTGCAACATTGAGACCACAAAGACAAAGGGCCAAAACCAAAAGCCAAGTCAATTTAGTTATTAAACTTTGGCGCTCTGGGGGGGGCAAATACGAGAGTGTTTGTTGTCGGTTAAATGATCCGTGCAAACAGAATTATTGAGCACGCCAGCACTTTATGGCCTGCACGGCTCGGCGTGCCAGGAGTGTTGCATACATCTGGGGCGGCAGTGTCAAGTGCAAACAAAATGGCGCCCAACGCCATTGTTGTCAAAAAAAGGCGCCAACACGGTAAAAGTACAATTTCTGTCGCTGACGGCAGAGAGCATGATGGGACGATGGAACGATAGGACGAGAGGCTGCCTCATGAGGCATTCCGACGGCCGGAAAGCAAAGACCGACGGCAGTATGCCCTAACTCCCGGAATCCCCGCAGCTCTGTGGCCGACTATCCGGGTGTATCGGTGTGTCTGTATGTGTGGTTTTGTGTGTATGTGGAGAAACCGTAACGAGGCAGCTGAAATATACTGCCAACTAAGCACAAAAACAAACAAGTGGCAGTCGAGGGGGACGGCGGCCCTGGTGAATGGGGTCGGTTTTTGGGGATATAAATTGTGCATATGTAGCGAGAATTGATGCGTGAGTCGTGTAAAAGAAATTTAAATTAAATTCATTTTACTTTTTCGTCTCTATGTGTCGGGTTTCAGGAGAGAGAGGCCCACGGGTGTACGGCAAAAAACAAAAAGCTTTTCCCTCACTGACTTCAAGGCTACATACAAGCCTAAAAAAATGAGACAACAATAAGATCTTAAAGTAAATCATTTACGTTTGTTGCCAGAGACACCAGTGTCTTTTGGTAAATGAAATAGAAAGGGATTCTATTTAATTCCTATACCCTTAGTAAAAGAATCTTTATTTTTCGAGAGCTTTGTATCGAAATGAACATAAATTGTTATCTTTTTCCCTCGTTTTTGTTGACAATTTGTAACTTTTCCGCTCAATGACAGTTGACAGGCCAGAACTGACAATTATTTTTTACAGTTTTTCGTGACAAACTACTTTAATTAAATTGCTAGACACATCTACAATTATAAACATGTTATGGCTTTAATAAAAAAATACGCTGGTAACGCATATTTTATAGAGCATAACGTGAATTAAATTTATTTGCCATATAATGTATTTTACAGAAAATCCACAATTGAGTTTTGTTGCAAATAAAGCTGTTGCGGTGCGTTCCACCTCAGGAGGTGGAATACTAGGAGGCGGGGGAAAAGCCGCTTTCTCTGCCACATCACCACATTTAGGGGCACGAGTGTGTGGCCTGCAGCTTTGGCTTTGGCTCAAGTTACGTGCCACCCATCACACAAATACAAATGCAAACACTTCAGAGCCCTAAACACGTGTAGTAACACCCACACACAAGCATGAGAACGAAGTGGCACAGTGGCGGTGGCGGCGGCGTAAATGAATTTTTGTGATTTGTTTTTGCATACACGACGTTGTACTTTTAAAGGCAATTGCTTGACTGCCACGAACCCAAAAATAAAAAAAAATTGGGAATGAAGTACCCAGACCCTAGAAGCTCGAGACCCAAGTGATTAAGTGCTTAGTCCTATTTTTGGTGGCACATTGAAAGCGTTGTTGTCACCGCTGTCACATTGCCATTATTTTGTCTTCTATTGTCATACTTGGAGAAAAATTAGAGCTTAAACAAAAATATATAAAATTAATTAAATGTATTCAAAAAACAAATCCCAGAGCTCGTTAAGATGAGTTAGTTATTCAGATATTTAGTTTCATTTTTTCAATACAATCTCTAGAATATTCTTCAATAATTGTTAACCATATTCACTTTCTTTTTGTGTATTACATTGTGCAAGTGTGTATCATAATTGTTGACCCACCCATCGTGACCCTCGACCTTCGCCCTTCAGACCACAATCGTTGCTGAATCTTGTCTGCCTGTCATCGACATTTGTGCGGCCCGTCGACCAGATATTTGACAACATTTTTTGGCCAGCATTTAATATGTTTTTCTGCTCCCTGCTTTCACAAAAAACATGTGGGAACATTGCTACCCTTGGCCATTTAAATTTAAATCATTTTTCGGCTGAAGATATGTACCCACTTGTGAATGATTTGAAGTTTGATGATTTTGCCTGGAGGCCAACTTTGCACTTAATTTGAATGAGTTTTGCGGCCGGAAACACGAACGAGGGGGCGTAGGGATGACTGCTCCCTAAAAATTTCATCAAAAGACTTGCCGGCAAACAATTAAATTATTGGCAACTGACAAAAGGAGGAGAACGAGAAAGCTTGAAGTCCTCTGGTAGCTGTAACGAGTCAAGAACTTTTTTTCTTCAACGGAAATTAAATTAATTATTTTGCTGCCGTGTAATGGGATAAGGGGCAGGGCCAGGGAAACATTTGGGGGCAACATTAATTAACTAAATATTTATGCCGAGGACCAAATTTAAAACTTCTTGAGCCGCTGTCGTCTGCTTGCCTTTTGCCTTTGCCGCTGCCGTTTGCCTTTTGGGCCAATTCTATTTTCATATGCCGCGAACTAAGTTTTTAATGAGATAATAAAGCATTCCATTACGGGGTAATTAGAAGGTCAAGCTGGCTTAATTAATACACGTGCTTGCCCGAGAACATTTCGATCATAAGCTCAACTCCGAAACCGAAACACTTGAATTTATCATTTCAAAATTTTTGGAAAGGGATGAAAAGGCTTTCTAACTTATTGTATGTATGTACATCTTGTTTATAAAGCAATCCACCCTGTCTGGGTGATTTTATTTTATTTTTTATTTCAGGCTATGCTTTGGTGCTCTGTGTTTCTTTTATGGGGCTACGTTTTGTCGTCTGATGAATAATGAAAAAGAGTTTGTCTTTGTCAATTGGGTTGGAAGAAAGGGTCTCATCCCAGTAGTCGTCCTTCAGCTTCTTGCTAGTCCTAGTCCCTGGTTTCTTTTCGCTGCCGAATTCCCACAATTAATTAGCCCGAGGAGAACGGGCAGAGGCCGCCAATTGAAGAAGGGATGCTAATTGCATTCAATTAGCCAAATTGCCAAATGTATCCTAGACTGCTAGCCGCGTTTAAAGACCTTTCCCTAATTGAATCGGGCGATTTAAAATGAATTTATATTAAAATATATAGATTCATAAATTATTGATAAAGCCAGGCCAGATCCCTCCTAGCCAGGGCTTAAGTCAAAAGCCTCATTTACGCAGGACCTCCGAGCGGCTTAATTAATGCAATTATGCATGGCATATTTTAATTTGGCACTAATTAAGCTGCTTAAAGCTCACACACACGTCGACGACGCCCTTGTGGCCATACAGGTGTGACTTTCAATCAGAGCCATCGAATATGAATGTTTAATTGATATTTGAAACGGCATCGGACAAAAATGAAAAAGGAAACCAATCACAAAAGAGCTTCCAACCGTAGAGGTCGGCGCAATTTCGGTTTCAATATGGCCATGGGAACAAAATTTCATTCCATCTGCATTCTGCGTTCGTGCACTGCAAAATAAATGTCGTTCAGGGCTTAATTAAAGTTTCCTAGCACTAACGTTTCCTGGCAAATAATTTTCCAACCCAAGTACATAGCTTCAGGACCTCGAATATGATTAATTATATTGCATCGGAAAATAATATTTGCCAATGACAGTAATTGATTAACGTGATGATGATTGTGTGGAATAAAATATATGAGTGTGATTTCTCGATGTTGATATAAAGGACTTACTGCGACTGGACGATGCGCTGACGTAGGCCGATGAGCGGCGCTTAAAGCCGCTGGGCGCCGCCTCCCCAGCGGCCCCGCTGCCTCCACTCCCGCTGCTGGCGGGCAGGAAGCGGGACAGGGAAAGCAGGGACTTGAACAGGTCGGTAACATTGCTGTCCTCTTTCGCCGAGCACTCCAGGACTTTGGCTCTGCAACGAAGCAAAAAAAATGGTGGTCTAGCTTAAAAATGGTTGCATACTTTCCAGGGCGTTTGGGGAGAACGTTACGTATACGTAATGTATACATCAGCAAATTTGACAGGACCAAACAAAGCGAGCTGGAAAAAAAACAGCTAAACACAAAACCCCCAAGCCCCACTACAAAAAAAAGTTGAAACAAAACAAGCGCACAACAATATGGTGTGTTCAATGCATAACATAGTTTTTGCCGGGCATCGACAACGATCCAACCAGAAACCTGGCCCAAAAGCCAGGGCCAAACGTATCTAATGGCCAAATTAAGCATGTCATGTATGGCAAGTATTTGTTGCAGGTAGCGGCCACGAAGCCGATTCATGGCTTAGCCGCAAAACGGTGGCAAGCACTGAGCTATTTGCAGCTTTAAGATAGCCATCAGGGTTTTTGTTTGAAAGGCAATTTAAAGCGCTTCGATTATAAATACCATAACTGAGCTGCGACTACATTGTTGTTGGCCATCACACTTCAATTAATTAAAATTGTAACGGCTGACTTGGCTGAATAAATAAATAGATGTGTCTGCATTGTTAATGCCACAAGCTGCAATAACATGAAATCAAAGTAACGTTCATATCGAATGAGACTTTTTTTGTTCATTTTAGCCAGACGATATAGACGAGAAGAATAATGCGCATGACTTTGCAATTAAATGTTGAATAAATAGAATACATTGTTTCACCTTTCGTGAAGCAACATACTTACACATGTACAAGGTCCTGCCATACATTCACATCATGTACACTGTTTTGTTTGTGTATGTGTGGCACTTACATATCCTGTGTATAACATTCAGGGGAAGGTATTCATTCGGTCTGATAAATGCACTTGAGTGGCGTGCTCTTAAAGCGTTTAACCGCAGACAGACAGACCGAAAGACAAGCGGCAGCAGAGCAACAAATTGCATTGCAACTTTATTCTGAAAAAAAAAACAAGGATAACAACACAGAACTTGCCACACTTGATGTTACAGAGACAAACGACACATGTAGATGTGATTTTAAAGGTAATATTGAAGAGACTATGAGTACATACTTAAATATTTATTGGATTGTATTTAAGGATTGTATGAGTACATACTTAAATATTTATTGGATTGTGTTTATTGTCTGCTATAAACTCTGTTTGCCTATTCTGTTTCCTAAACCCTATTTCTTTCAGTGCATCCAAAATAATAAACTATGTCCTACTGTTCGCTGGTGTGTGGGCGATGAGTGCTGAGGTGCTGGATTGTGGCGAAAGGTTCAAGGTGTGTCCCGTGTCCCGTGTGCTGTGTGCTGTGTGCTGTGTGCCGAGGACCAAACCACACCATCAATCTGCGTGAAATGCTTAATCCAACAGAGATTTGTATGTAATGCTCACGCCAACTGTCGTGTGTCCTTCGCCCTGCCCGCCTTGTGCGTTCTGCGGTCTTCGTCATCTCCATTCTGCGGTTGACTGGGCCTCCAGTGCGGCATTTTTACGTCTGTCTGCTCGCCTCTGGGTGGCTCGGTTGGCCGGTCGGTCGCTTTTAAATAAGTTTACGCACGCTTGCTTAAACAGCAGCACGAGCGTGGCACGCCCTACCTCGCCTCGCCACCCATTTTGCCCCAGCCACATCCTTCTGCAGGATACGGAGTTATGACAATCCCCATCCCTTCTCCTCCCATCTGGCTCCCGTATGTGATTGTAAGTGATTTTTACGAGTTCTGCCCGGCAGTTTATTAAGGAAGCAATTACAGCGCGAAAAAATGCCGGCAAGGAAGTGCCAGAGCTTCGGTTCTGTTTTTTTTTAACAAAAATAAATGAAGAATATACGTAGCCGTGTTTTCAGCACTCCTTGTCACGCAAGAAATGCATTAAAACTGTTGTTGTGGTAAACAACGGATTTAATCAGCCCCTTTACGCTCATTTTCCATTTGGTAACTCCAAATAGAGCCTACAGTTTATTTCCTTTAGCGCCAGATTTCCCCCAATATAAGTCAGTTCAGTTGATGGGTCAGGTGGAAGGTTATTTTATTATTTATGCAAGGCTTACCCATGTCAGGGTTAGCAAAGGGTATGGAGTACATAATGTGAAAAATCGATTGTTTATCTTTTTTTTTTACAGTTTTTTGGGAAAAATATTTTAATGCTGGTCGTGCTAAAGTGTCAAAGTTTATTGGCATATAAGGGGGTTATACTGGGAAAGTTTTTATAAAGAAATATTGCATTTTTCTTTTCAAGCTAAAGGCATTCATTGAATTCCAAGAAATTCCTTCCAATGCCCTTTTTGAGATGCTTTTCCCAAAACATTTTGATTGAAATTGTGGCACAAATGGTTACCTTAAACTACTTTTCATCATCAAAACAGTTCTTAAAAATAACCAAAGAGTTTATGGGGCTTTCAATGAAAGATGTTTTGATGCCTCGACCTCTGCCATGAAAATCATTCAAGTTAACCAAGTTGAAGGACCTCATTCATATGTATGTCCTCGCATGTAGAGGACCAGAAACAGTTCAGCTGCTTAGTATTCAAAGGACACTCACTGTGAATACTTGAATGTATTATGGCGAGCAGGTGGCTGAAATCGGCAATTGATATTCTACATGATAGGGTCACCGCTTGTGGCACAAGATGCTCAATTAGGACTCGTTACGCGAATATATCCTTTTGTGTGCAACAAGGAACAGGCGACAAATTGCAAATTGCAGTTTCCCTCGCCGACAGTGATGCCAACAAATGGCATTTAATGAGACCCGCTACCCCCATCCTGGCACAATGCCACTGATTTCGGAGGACCGACACCCTTTCATTGCCCGCTGTCACGCTTTTCCTCGCTTAATTCCATTTGTAGAAATTTAATTGCAACGCTGCCATGGCGTTTTGCTTTCTGGTTCCTGCCATTCGCTGGGTTTTTGTTGCACCACCAACTGCACTTGGATGACCAGAATTTATGGCCCCTTTTTAATTCCACTTGCTGCTGTGTTACTTATGAAAATTGCAGCTGTTTGGCGGTCTTGCGGCTTTGTGCTGTATGTCACGGGCTTTGTTGCACAACTTTTGGCAGTTGTCCTTCCCTAATTGCTCTTGCGTGCACCACCAGCTGTTGCACATCCTCCTCCCACGTAGTTGAAACCATATTTCGTAAAACAAATGTTCCCGGGGGATGGCCCCCCTGACTTACCTTAATCGCGGCAGCTCGCAGAACACCCAATCGCTGACCTCCTCCAGCTTGACCTCGCGGTGGGAGGTGGCCAGATCGGCCTTGTTCCCGGCAATCACAATGGGAATGTCCTGCAAACGAAAGGCAGAAAGGAATTAGCAGTGGCACTTCAGTGGCACAAAGCCCCGGCGTCGAGAAGCTGCGAAGCCGAGTGCCGCTCGTTGTGGGGCATTGTGCCATAATTGACATGCTGCACGAGGAGGCAACAACCGTAACAATAACAAAGGCTGCCCCTCCTGCCTGCCACAAGCCGAAACATCTGCCGCTTGGCTAAACACTTCCCTCTGAAAGGGCAGCGTTTTAATTGCTTTTCGGATTGTGGGCAACCCGAGAGCACCCCGTTTTTCTGGCGCCCTAGCTGATTACATGCAAAATTTAGGAGTGCATCATGGCAAGGACCTGCTCACCTGAAAGTCGCCTCGTTGCTCCCGGATCTCCTCAAAGCACTGCTTCACACACTGGAAGCTGGGCGCCGACGTGGCCGCGTAGACGAGCATGAAGGCGTGGGCCGTGGCAATGGACAGGCGTCGCATGGCGGGAAACTGCATGTCACCGGACGTGTCCAGAATGTCCACCTGAAATGGGATAGCATGGAGTCGGGGGGTTAGTCTGCCAGGGCTGTTGTGAAACGTTAATGTCTCCAAATTAAGCGTAATTAAAAGTGAATGACCTCGGGCCGGGACTTCGCATATGTACCAGCCATTGTCCCATCTGTCTAGGTTTATAATGGGAACGGTTGCAGAATTTTATTTAATTTTTTACACAAAATAAAGGTTGGTTTTTGCATATTAAAATCTCATAAAAATCAGGAGATTTTTATATTCCTGACAGAAGTTTCAGAATAAAATTGTTATTCTTTGTATTTCCAGTTGAAAAAAAGAACAAAATGCATTAAAATTTTAAATGAAAATTGTTTTTTGAATATATAAATAGAAATCTCAATGAATTTCTAATAGTGAGAGGCAATGCTATAAAGTCAAAGCTAAATTAAAAATCCTTTGCAGGGGATGGGATTGAAAGCAAATTTGTATTCGGAGCTCGAACCATTTTAATATTTGTATTTAAAATCTGTTTCTTTTTGTCTCTAGAGTATAGAGACTCTCGACAATAAACAATTTCTAGAACCGTGTCTAGCCTAGGCCATCTTCAAATCAATAAAGTAATTTCAACTCGAAATTATTACCTCCTAAAGTAGGTGATTCTAGGGAAGGTCAATGGCTGCGTGGCTCGTGACTTGGTTAGCTTGGCTGTTCAATGCTCACTTGATGCCCACTAATCCCGTGTATCACAATCGCTGTTGTGTTGCAAATATATATAAATTTATATATATATAATATCCGAGTGGCATTCGTGATACGCCATGTCAATAGCACACAAAAGCCGTAAAGCCAAGGCCGGAGCACTAGGGAGCTGTGGTATCGGCGGAGGCAAAAGCCAAACGTTTAGCCGTGTCAGTGGCACTTGGCTTTCAAATCTGCTACTGCCACCCCTCCGTCCTTTGGGCCTTTTGGGACCTTGGCCATTGTGGCGCAAATTTGTAACGCATTGTTTGGCCGAAATGAGTAAACTTTATTAAAAACACTTTACAGAATGACACGAATATTTTGTTTTGTGTTATTTTTGACACCATATTTCTCCTTGACATCAATTGTTCTCCAGTCTCAGAGGCTTTGTGCCCAACGAGAGTCCTGGTCGTGGCATCAAATTCATCCAGCTGGGTGGTACACATACACAAAATAGCTTTTAAAGAGCAAACAGGCGTTTAGTGCAATGTAATGTTTCCCACTGGAGGAGTATGGCCACATGCTGCTCCGGCAATCAGTCACAGCGGGTTGCAGTTCGTTCATTCTGGGACGATGGCCAGGCCATCGTTGTTAGCCGTTGTTTGAGCTTGGCCATTAGGCAAAACCTCAACACCGGCAACGGCCATGGCAGCAAATTGTCCAGGTGAAATTGATTTGAATGCAGCTTACCTGTGCACAGAGAAAAGGCTTCCAAAGTATCTAAAATTTGGCAAGAGATCAAGTAGATCAGGTTATCCTTGACCTTTTATTTTTATGGATACCCGGTACTTGGACAAAATGTAACTCCTCTTGCATTAGCTTCAACTCTTAGCCAAAATCTATACTCATTTGTAAACTGTAGTTAATTTTTATCTCTGTAAGTTCCGACATTAATCACTTTAAGCCACAACGACAGCTTTTGAGAGGAATTCAATCTGGACTTGTCCGGCGAACTAAGATAAAGTGTTAGTTGGAGACCCCGTCGTGCGCTAAAATGGAATTAATTAAAACGAAATATTCCCAGGGCTTTCAGGGGAAAATCAACTTTGGTAGCGGCGCCACCACCAAGAGTGTTAGTGTCGCCAAGAGAATCTATTTTTTTTTTGTTTGGGAAGAGTTTTTGGCCAGCTAGAGGAGCTTTGATAATGACTCTGGCAACACGTCATCCTATCCGATGTTTGGAATCTTCCAGCACACCTACCAACCTATTAATCAACTTTTGTAGCTCAACTTTTGTTCGTCGAGCATGTGCCTGGGATGTAAGACAAGTTTGAACATCAAATAATCAGCTCGAACCTCAAAGATGACGGAGGCAGTGAATGATGTTCCCTTGCCAGTACAAGGACCTACACTAAGCCAATAAAAGGGATTATATATTTATTGACTCGCCGTATAAATGGTAAACTATTCAAGCGTAAACCCTCAAGTGATTAAAAGTCAATTAAAATAATATATGGTTATTATGGTTATCACATTCTGGGCCATTTGGTTTAACCCAACCGCTGATTAACCTTTCAAGAGGGCTATTAAGTAACATAATCGTGGGGAGTTTCGAAGCCTTTTCGTGGGCATCACTGTCTTGCCGGAAGGTTGGGAAGTTGTTCACATTTTCCATGTTGTTTCCGCTATTTTGAGCGTGTGCAAATTTGATTAATGAGCATCATCCGCCCACCAGCCAATCCGCCCGCCTGTCAGTCACTTTGTTAGTCAGTCAGACAAAGCAGACAGACAGGAAGGAAGACGTGGGATGCTCAAGTTGGAAACTATTCAACCGGCTTGCCTTAAGTGCATTTAAACGAGTCGAGAGATTCATTCGTTCAATTTGCGTTTTCATCTTCAATATATACATATATGTATGTACTATAGTATATGTAATCAAGTTGAGTTGGAAGCCCCTGGGCCAAAGTCGGCTAATACCACCAACGCAACGCATGCCCAGATTTTCTATGCCAAATAGGCTTTTGGCCGGAGACTCAATTGCCAGGAGACCGAGAAGCACACGTGTTTGGCTAATACTTTGCATATGGAACGTAACGATTTACCTGCAAAGTAAAAGCCAAATACTTGTGCTGTAGCAACCCTCTAGACATCCAATTAGTAGATTTCAACCTAATTAATGGGCCTACCAAGGCTCCTGACCACAACAGTGATTGTACTAATGAAGTCACCACTAATTGCCTGCATTTCACATTATCCGGGATGAGTGCATTTTCAGCTATGTAAACTACATCATGGTAGAGGGAAAACAAATCATTACAGTTTGAAAAAGGTAGCTACAAAATCAAAGTAAAATAAAAAATAAATAAAATAAATTTAACAAAAGAAACGATCCTGCCAGGAGTCGAACCTGGAATCTTCTGATCCGTAGTCAGACGCGTTATCCATTGCGCCACAGGACCGATATATCTAGCGCGTTATTGATGGTCTTTATTGGCTGTTGGACTGCTTGAACATACATAGACTGGAACTGGTTTTATTTGTAGGCCCAGTAACGAAATCAACCAAATCTATTTCCATCAATTTAAAAAAGAGAAGGGTCATCTTTTAATAGCACATACAACAAAGTAGTGTTCACTTCAAAGTGAGCAGCTTCTCAAGTGGTTGGCCTCTTGAGCTCGAAATAGAAATTGTAGCTTCTTTACCTTTTCAATTTAAAGTATTATATAATATTTGAGGGGATATCTTTAAAATAAAGCCATCATTTTTATGATTTTTCAATGAAAAGTGAATATAAAACATACAAATACAAACAAAAGTCTTTTTAACAAAAGTACATACATATATGTGTCTAACTGTATAAATATTCATAAAAATACAAAAAATATACGTTTGTATGAGAAATTATAATATAGAATATTCATTAAAAACTTACGTATGAACATTTTATTTGAGTGAAAAGTCAAGAACAGCGGCATTTAAATGAGACCCTCGTAAACAAAACCAAAATCATGTTGTTTTGTCACTGGGCAAGGACAAAAAAAATACAAAAAAGGACCTAAAACCGGAGACAAAGACGGAAACGGCGTAAGAGTGACCGGATTTTGGACTCACCTTTAGGGTGACGCCGCCCAGGTCATATTCGCGATTGTAGAGATCCTCGACGGTGGCGCGGTACTTGTCCGTGTAGGTTTTGAACAGGAACCGTTTCACAATGGAGCTCTTGCCGACACCGGCTCCGCCCAAAAGGACAAGGCGTATACGCTCCATGTCCGCCATTTTGATGTCGCCAGTCGTCGTCCTTAGTAAACGTTTTCACTTAAGCGAGATGTCCTCGGGGTCCGATTGTTTGGAATCGTTTTGTTTGTTGGACTTGTTTGTTCCGTCGGCTTCAGCCTTGCATGTTGGCCCAGTCAGTCAGTGTTGGGGCATTATGAGATCCCAACGCACTCACACACTGTCGGATCTTCCATTACCAGGAGCAAGTGCCAGGAACAATCAACCGGACTTCCTGTCTGGTTACTTCCGCCAGATGCTGTGGATGCAAACAAAAAGGTTTCAACTTTCTGTGAATTTCTTAGTTTAAAATACATAGACAAGGATTAATTAAGTTTATGTTTGGCCTTGCTTGAAAGTTTTCGCAAAAATGCTCCTGTTTATTTTGAGATTGGCTTTTCCCAACGAATACGGCCTCGATTCAAGCCAAAGTATCTGAAATTGCAGCCACAGTCGGTAATCATAATCTGCTCACGTGCTTGGCTTACAAATCAGATAAACCTATGAGTGTGCTCCACATTCGAGGGCACTGAGGGAAATGTGTGCTGCTATATGTAGCATATATCCTTCTGTTTGTATACTATACGCTGTATTTTTTTCTCTGCAGCCGACATGCATCAATACCTGCCCACCGAAACCGTCCTTACTCAAAGGATGCAATGCGGAATGGTTGCTAGTTGCAATCCAAATAAGAACGCAAAGCGTATGCCCCATAAAGCAACAGACAAACACAGGATGTATGGAGTTGGAAAATGCAATTGCAAGGACTTCCTTTCGGCCCCTGATGTATGACGCTACATATATAGAGAGGCTAAGTGCAGCCAATTGAGTTTGCCAGGATTTTTGCAGGGCTTAAGGCCAACGAAGCGAGATGCCCTTTGCCACCTTTTGCCAGGTTGAGGGCGATGGTTCTCACATTCCCAGTGCCTCGTAATTGCAACTTAATATAATTAGCTCTTCCAGGAATATTCAATTTATGGCAATTAACAGCAGCAACTGCTTGCACATAAGTGACGAAATTTAGTTTAACGACAAAACTTTACCCTCTTGGCAATAATAATTAAAAATTTAATACAATAAGGCCATAGGGCTTTAATTATTGGAGCTTCAAAGTATTCTCATTTATCTTTATACCTTTGCATTTGGTAGAGCATTTTAATCCTCTATGAACGGTAGAATTTAATGGTGCAATGGCTTTCTGGAGTAATTGCTTGGCTCGTTTTTCCTGAAAGTGCTTTTGGCTTAGTGGAAGCCCCTAGTACGAATTAACGTTTTTCATTCTTTGGAAAAATGTCGTCCTGGAAACGTGGCTTTTTCTTCATTAAACGAGGTCCTTCAAAATAAAGCTAATGAGCGCACTTTAACACTATAAGTACCGAGTATGTATAGTCGAAACACTCATTTGTAGCCATATGTTTTTCTCTGAAGTTTATGATTATAGTTTATTATTATTCAAACCCTAGCCGTGAGTTGAACTTCTGGCGAAATGCAAATTGGAAATGGTAAAAAAAAATTCTTACATGATGGAAGCCTGTGGTGTGTTTTTCCAACTGGCTGCAGAATCCTTCCCCTGCAAAGGCATACATATTCATTTTCATCTACTGGTTTTTGGGCACACAGGCACTTTGAATATGGAATATGGAATGCATATTTTGTTTGCTTTCGGGTAATGCAGCAGTTAAGCCGAAAGCATGCGAATAAATCACGTAATTGTATGGAAAATATGTGAAATATGCATATCCCATGGGCGAAGTAAATTAGAAAATATAAATACCAATATTAAAACACGGAAAACACTAACCAATTTCGCCACCATAAGGGGGATATGGATCCCCAGTATGTCCCATTATTCCCTAAAGCCCTCCCAGGGAATACACAACTTTTGCACACGCAGCAGCCTTGACAAAAATTTAATTAAACCTAGGAGGCCCACGAGGAAGACAACTGCCAACCAACAGCTGTGGAAAACATAAAAGAATTGTAAACCCTGGTCCAAAAGTTTTCGCTTTACATTTTAAAGCAAGCTGAAGAAGCCGAACTTGAATTAATTTTTCTGTTTTTCACAAATAAAAGCATTCCTGTTGTTGAAATTTTTTTGTTTTTATCATCCACCGAAACATGTCATCAACAACTCAAAGGGCCGAGGACCTTTAAAAGTTTTCCTTCCTCAGGTTTTGTTTTTTTTTTATTTTTGAAACGTGTTTTGCCCCTACAACCAAAAACTGCAAGTGTGTAGGGTTGGTTTAAAATAAAAAAAATATACGTATATAAAGAAAAATAAATCGAAAGCAGAAAACTGATGTTCCCCTTTTTTCGCTTTACTGAAAATCAATTTATGTTTTTCCCTTTTTCGATTACTACGACTGAGTTGCGATGGCCTTTGTGGTGAAAGCTAAAATGGAATCATAACCCGGAAAGCAGGCGGTTCAGGACGCGTGTGTACCATGTATTGATTAGTTTTCTTAAAGGTGGGGATCTAGAACTGATGCTTCTTCTGGCTTGGCAGCATTCCTCGGCTCGGAAGCATTTAAAATGCCATCAAAAGCACATTTGCTTCTCCCAACAATGGGACACAAGACGCTGCACTCAAGGACGATTTGCAAAACAATGGGGTGGTCCCACCTAGGATTCAATTTAGACTCTTTTTAGTTATTTTTTTGAAAATAGAGTACCTGTTGTGCAAGCAATTGAAGTTAAAGGTTGTTAAGAGACTCAAGATGACCGGGAAAATTAATGTAACATGCGTTTCTAGTTTTAGATTTAGGGTTTGAAGAATTGAACTACAAATCTTTTAAGGTATTCCGCTCACGAATGGGATAAGGATTGGCTATGATATGAACCTGATTTGACGCTTATTCTATTTGAAGTATGTACCTCCTAGTCTTTTTTTTGTAGGAGTCACTACAGCATGTCCCCAATAAGGTTCACTCCATCAGACATTGGCAAAAGAAAGGATATGACACGATAACAACCCGGCTTAAAGACTCAACAAGCCCGGAGGGATTACGACCACAGAAATGGAAATAAAAGAAGGAAAAGCCATCGTCACTGATGTTTGACCAGACAGAGAATTCTAAACTTTTATATCCATGGTGGCTGTCTGGCATTGTCAAACAATTTGCTAGAGAGCTAGAGAATTTAAAAATATTTATTAGCCGCATTGCCGGCTGGCCCCCGTACGCCGGACTCCGAAGTTGATTAAAATGCCACGAATACAGCAGGGAGATCAAAAGTTATCCCGACTGTCCAAGGGAAAAAGTGCCACAGCAAGTTGGCAACTCATCCGCTGGATCAAACGGTTCAGGCCAAGTTGACTGCCTTTGTTGCCAATGATGGACATTTGCATGCGTTAGCAACCCAGACAGGCAACAGCTGTCAGTCATTGAGTTTGATTGAGATATAAAAACTAAATTAACTCATTTTTTAAAACTTTTTAAATCAAAATGATTAATCTGTTATTTTATTTAAAGGATAATTTAGTTTTTATCCAACTAGAGTAATTTAATTACTTAAAAGTCTGTCAATCTGTGGTGAAATCTCATCAAGCAAACTAACAAAAACAGGCCCCTAATGGTAATCGACAAAGTAAATTAAAACATTTTAAGTTTCCACCTTGGGAAAACCTTTGAAATTACTTGTTCAGCCGCAACTAATTGCTTTTGTGATTCGGGTTACACTCTGATTTGTTCGCAATTTGTAAGTTTCAAATCCACAAAATGCAATTTGTTCATATATTACGAGAGTATTTTGGCCCGAAATTTGGTTAACTTTATTGGGTGTTTTTCGGGGTTTTCCCAACGACTATAAAGTATGGCATTTTATGTGTGATTAACTTTTGGGTTGTGTGTGTCGTTTGCTGTGGCTTTGCGGTCCTTAAATCATAAAATAAGCTTTTATGCTTCCAAGCCAATCGACGCGTCATCTACCATATCCTTGCCATCTGGCGCCAGACAACCAATCCACAGGAATTAGCCCGGTTTTCACAAACTCTGCGATTTATTGCAATGAATTTGAACTGCTAATGGGGCCGAAAATGGCCGCAACAATAAACAAATGATTTTTATGACTTTGATGGTCGTCTGGCACGGGGTCAAAGTCATATAATGAGCGGGCTCTTCTTTTTTTTGGGGAGGTTTATAGTTTCGAGCCTAACGATTACAAAGTGTTGGATGCAAAATGGTCCATCGCCGTTGATTACCGTGATGATGGTCTTGGTTACAACCGCTTTCCCACAGCATTTTGGCCCACATGTTGGCTACGGCTACGGGTTGGCATATTAATCTCCATAAATAAAATTCGGCTAAAGGTGAAAAACAAGGTGGACTTCTTTACAGTTTTTGAGAGCACATTTTCAGAGTTAAAGCCTTTACTAAACATTTTAAGCCTATCCAGGCCCACCCTAGTCTTCGCCATGGCAGGTGCTTTCTAGGCATTAAAGCCTTTTTCCTTCTGGCTCAGTGGTGTGCAGAAAATGGGTCACTAACTGTTACTTATTTATACTAATCACGGCAAATTGCCGCCGCGAACAGGAGGCGCCAGCAGGAGGAGCGGAATCCCCCGACGGGGATTCCATGGCGGTGACAGGACCAAACGCCTTTTTTCTGTGCAACTTAAGTGTTGTGAGAAACTTTGTTGAGGCATCTAAATATAGAAGGGCCACGGCGAGGGCGGTGCAGGAACCGATGGCGCTCCTTTGACCGCTTTGCACTTGGCCAAACAATTTGCATTGTGCCTTCGTCCAAGGAACCTGCCGGAAAACTTAATGAGCAAACTTCAAAAAAAAGAGAAGACTTTAATTGCAACAACAGGAACTTGATGCGAAACTTAAACTTTGAGACCAGGCCATGTGGCTCGTCAGCGGGCTAATTGGACATCAGGAACTGAAACAGGATCAAGGATTATGCTAAAGGACTTTCCCTAATCGAATTTGCCGAAAGCCAGGCATCAAAAGGGAAATGTATTTGCCATCGCACTCGTTATCCTGTCTTTTTACCAGCAACTGGAATCGCACTCTAATCGAGTTCTGTGCGATTTCGCAATCAAGAAAAAAGGTTCACTTCGCAAATTTTTTATAATCTTTATGGCGGCAGGGGCTGACAGTGCTCCATTTCAGAATTGTAGGGGTTGGCTATAAAAAAAGGATCCAATAAATATGAGTGCAACCGATGCGTGAAAAGTCATCAGGAAAGCCAGCCGGGTAAGAGGTCAGCACACCGCTTGCAACCTGAAGCTCGGGTGGATCTGTTTTCTTTTGACCCGCAGGTCGCAGATTCCTCGACTAATGGGAAAGCGAGCAAGCAAGCTAGGTAGATGAGGGCCAGGACCCCATCATCATCAGCAGCGTCAAGAGTGAAAGAAAATTAATGCGAAAACTTAATCAGTTGAGAGCTGGGCTGGGCGGGCAGGTGAGATGGTATATTCGTTGGGGTGCTCATCGACTGCCAACATCTGGCTGGGCCGCAAATTAAACACAAACAAACCACAGACACCGAAACAACATTGCGCTGGGAATCCCCTTTCTTACTACTTTGTGCCTGTCATTGGCCCAAAGGATCTTGCACTCCTTTCCGAGTACACGATTGTCGTTGCATTTTCTCGTTACCCATACGCCCTGTTGGGGACAGCACTGCAAGAAATAGGCATTTCTTAAAACAAAAAACTTTAAATAAAATATAAATAGACTTATCATTTAACTCCATTGGAGAAGACTACTTACACCTCTCGAAATAATATTAAAAATCCATATTTTTCAGAGTGTAATCGCCCTCTTTTGACCCAGCCACGTTCGGTTCGTTTCAAAAAGCAACAGCATCTAAAGCAGCTACAGCTGCAGCTGCATTTGGACTTGCCACTTGCCACAGCTTGCTGCCATTCGAGGCACGTCGTCCGCCTTGGCCGATTGTGGGTTAATCGCATTGCCAGCCAATACGCACACATGCCCAACACGATGACAATGGCAATGTCTGAGTACAGATGCGTCTTGGCGTCAATTGATTTGACTTTGCCATTGCTGTTGCCATTGCCTTTGGTTCTGACCCACTTGGGGCCACTTTGCAAAACGATTGTACTAGAACTGTAGTGCTGTGTGTGTAGCAATTTTGGCAGCTCATGTGTGTTTACTTAGTCCCATGTCTGTGGGTGGAGTGCGATAAAAATTTATAAGCTTTCGCCCTGTCTCTGGGCCAGCACTCCTCCAAGCCAAACAATTCCACACACTTGGCATTTGAACTGAATTTATATGCATGTCGCTTGCCGTTTTATTCGAACTGTGAATAATTGAAACAAATGTGGGAATGCCGAGCACAGTCATAAATTTCCATCTATTTACTCTCAAAGTACTCGTACACAAAAATATAATGCAATTGGTGATAAATATGAATCGTTTTTCTTGATAAAATGCAAATTTTCCTTCACTTTTCTCTTTTTTTTTACATTTTTTGGGATGCAATCAGATATCGTTTGAAATTTTCTGTGGCCATGGCCATGGTGGGGGATATTTCTTCTCTTGGTATATACATTGTATACTTATTTTGTCAGTTTAATTTACTTCGCATCCGGTTCTTTTGCGTCTTCCGTCTAGCCAGGCACGTTGCCGTCATTTCAAAGAGTAAGACGTCCTCGGTAAATTTTCAATTAAAATGGGGAAAATGCGGAAAATCTGCACTCTCAAAGAAATGCACACCAGCTCACAAAGGAAGAAAGCTCACAAAGGTCGGGAGTAGAAAAAGTGGCGGGCAGGGAGCCAGGGCTATGTTAAATGCTAAATATCTGGCTGGATATAAATTGAGCTTATTTATCAAAGTTTTAATTAAAAACTTCATAGAAGACCTCTCTAAATTGCTCTAAAGTGTGTAATTACAACCGTGACGAGTGGGCCAGGATTTGAACCTGAATCGGAGAAGGAAAACGCTAAATGAATGGGAGTGGGAGGAAGAGGAGGAGGTTGTATATGGACATCATCCCTAATGTATGCAACAAATAAAATTTACTCACAATTGAATTAGATTTAATAAACCCGAATGCCGGGCGGTAACGGAAATGGGAAGCAGGCGCCTGGCTATGCGCACAAAGGAATCAGCTGAAAATCAACCGGAAACGAGTGAGAGTACAGAGAGCGCCCGAAACCGGAGCAGGAGTTCAAGTTGTCTAGGACGTAATGGAGAAGTAGATTCATAAAAGCACGCAACGCGCCTTACGCGTGAGTTACTCCGGAGGAGGAGAAGGCTAGGACGGAAACACGAGCAAACTGCCAAAGCAAAATGGAGAAAAAAAAGGGAAAATTGTGTTGTGACACGGGGAAAAATGCTAAAAGGAAAGAAAAAATGCGAAAAAATAAAAATCACAAACAGCATTTCTGGCGTTGCAGACTCTGAAACGCTCCCTAAAAGAACTCACAGCACGCCAGGAATCTCGGAATGTCCAACAGCCAACTTCAAGTCAGCCAATAAACGAGCTGCTGTCGAACTTTGAAATTTCCCAAACAAGAAGGAAAACATTGCGTATTACGTATTCGCCACGGTGTACCAGTATTGACAGGCACACACGACTGAGGACTAATGGGCAAGCAGCACCCAAAAAGCTGACAATCTGATCAGCGCACCACATCTGGACTAACGAGCACATCTCCGGCATAACCTACTTTGTTCCATCATCATCATTGTCGGCAGGATCTAACGTCAACGGACAACAAAGTGGACATAATTTGATTAGGCCTCTTGTCATAGTCGGCCGTACTTCTCAGCCTCGATAGGGCTTCTTTTCATGAGATTCCTGAGAAAACTTTCTCAAAGTGTAACGGCCTGAGAACGAGCAGTCCAACTTGACTCGCAAATCCCCGCCAGGCATTGACAGAGCCAGAGCGCAAACCGGCAAATTGTAGGAGGGTACACCAACGGACAGACGGACACACGGACAGACGGACAAACAGACTGTTGGGGTGTTTCGCCCGCGGAGTTTCTAAGGCCGCTAGAAAAGATATAAAATAAATTGCGGAATGCCAACAAATAAAAATTTATAAGTGTAGGCATAAAAAGCCCCCGCCCACAGTTTTGAGCCCAGGACCCTCCCACTAGGCCCTTCTAGGCCAGTTTTTGCCCTCGTCAAAAAGGACGAAGCTGCACGACAGAGCCAGGACGATTATAAAGAGATTTGTGTGTCTGGGTTTCGGTGGCTGAAGTTTCTTGGAGACGCTCCTTGGAGGCGAAACCGGCCGAAAGGAAAAGATTGTCTGAACGGCCTGATGAGGCGCTGATGACTGTCATCATAATCTCGATTAACATAATAACATCCGTAATCGTTATCGGCATTGATTATATCTCCCGTTCGCTCTGTATCCTGGTGCCTAATTTTATCCTGCGCCCCCAAATTGCCTATCAGGTTTCTTTGTGATTTGTTTTTTATTCCTACCCTCCACTGCCCTTGGCAATTCGAATTTAATTGCTTCATCTGGCCATAAAGGCTGGCCCAGATTTGTCGCTCTCAAGGTGGGAGATTTGCTTCCTTTTTTTTTGGCCAAAACGCACTTTGGCACTTTGGGGCTTTAAATGCTTAAAAGCAAATCGATGAAAAAAGAGCTCACTTTTATATTATCATCCCTGCTGTTGCTCCTCGAAAAAAATTGCTGGTAAGCCAAAATCGCTACAAAAAAATTCTAGAAAAAAAACAAGGCAGCTGAACTTTTAGAAAATTCATTTGGCCACTTTCCATGGCGCGGCACTCGAGATACAGTGCCACAGTATCTAGGAGGCGCCGCCGACGCTGCCGGCATTGACGGATATGCGAACTTATTGATTACTCTGCCACTGCCACTGCCACAGCCACTGCCACAGCAACTGCCAGAGCCACCGCTACTGCCAGAACCCCGCTACTGAGATATTTTTTGAATGGGAAACGGGCGGGAAAAACAGCAACAAAATGGGGCACCAGTCAGCGGAAGTTTAGCCGAGATTGTCAATAGAAAAGAATCTTTGGTCAGGGAACGGGTGGAAATCAACGACGCACTTGCCTGTGAATATTATGGGTGATACACAGGGCCATATGCTGATGGAATTTTATTTTTTTTTTCCAGCACAAATCCTGTGGCAAGGTTAAAGGATTTTCTCATGGGTGTGGAGAAAAAAGGTTAGTGACTATACGATACTCGTTACTCTGAATTAATTCTTGGCTAGTTAGGAAGTTCTTCAGTATCTCAATGTACCAATATACCTTTTCAGACAGTAAGAGTTACTATTTTCCTCAGCTTGGCCAAGCGATGACAGCGATCTGTGCACTTTCCAGGATATTCTGTCTTCATTTTTGGCCAAGTTTGTTTTGGGATAGCCATCACTGCAGGTGACACTTTGGAATTGAGGTAAACAATGTTCTTGTGGCGATGAAGTTGGCCAGTTCCTGGTATTGGCCAGTTTCCTTGTTCTGACCACCTAAGGAGAGCTTATTGAAATGCATTCGCCAAATCCTTCAGCCCGGCCCCCCCGAAAAGTTGTTTCTGGCATTGGTATTGATGGGGAGCCTGTCTTAGTTTTGATTTTCCACTTGATCGAGTGCAAACTTGGTCTACCTCACCCGACTCCCCGGCCCGCCAGCTGCCCTGCTCACTCAGGCGTGTTATCAAATTATAAATAATTTCAACGTGAATATGCATTGTTAATGTGACTGAATTGTTCACGTTAATTAGGTTGCAGCGGCAGAGGGCTGAACAGCTCCCGTGGGCCGCCATCGTCCTTCGGAACGTGCCCCAGATTAATTTCCTGTTTGAAGTGAAAACATCTGCAGCGTTTTGCAGTCACTCGAGTTTCTGGAATCGCTGTGCAATTACTGCAAATTGTTCTACACATTTATGCTGCTGGTCTCAAGCACTTTTCGCATATTTTATTTCATCTACCAACTATGGAATCAAGTTGAAGAACGTGCCGCAGACACGTTTTAGCCCCTTCCAGCCATCCAACCCCTCTTCAGGTTCCCCTTTTTGGCCAAATGGGCATTTGTCTCAAAAGTTAAAATTGCTTTTAATATAATGCGATTTCTGTTTGCTTTTGGCCAGGCCGGCATTCGGCATTCCTGGAATGCTTCACAGTTTTGTTGGCCAAGCATTTAATGGTCATTAAGTGCCTTCAAACGTGTCTCCCATCTGACCAGCTCTCCCAGTTACCCCAGTTTGTATCTGAGACAATTTCAAACAATAAAATTTCAATAAAACTGGAAAAAGGCGCACTTGAAGGCTTGAGGGGCGGAGTAGAGTGGTTGGAGAGTAAGGACCAAAAAGGAAAATCCGTTAGACCATAAAATCAGCACAAACCCAAACACACAACATCATCAAGGCGATCATCATCCCCAATAAGTGGAAGACAACAAACATGCTCCGGCACTTTAATCAAATGCGACCACAACAGCACCATCTACACCACCCAAGGATGTGTGTGTGTGTGTTGTGTGACTATGGGTGTCCTGAAATTTCAATGAAGCCATTGCCAACCAAAAGGCCGGCTGGAAAAAAGAAAAAAAACTATTAAAGTAAGTGGAAATGGAGGCATTAGGGCGGAAACACACACTCACACGTCGGCACGTTGCCATTGACAGGAGCATATGGATAAGAATGCTTTGAACCTTTTATGTCTTTCTAATTTGGATACAGCCAGCAGCGGGGTGGGGCAGGACGAAAAAACAACAGAGTACAGAACAATTGCCCAGCATCCTGACTGCCGTTTTGCCAGCATTCGGTTGACAAAGCCTGTGCATTTTCAATTTACGCTCTGCAATTCACGTCAGGTGTCAACATTCTCAGTATAAACCTGTGCGTGGGAGAGATATGCATAAAGGACTATGCTCTGCCAGGGGCTGCCCAGCAACTCCCTCTCATTATAGCCAAGTCAAAGCTCATTGGCCGCAATTAATTTTCTGCCATTCAAGGTGTCAACTGCAACAATTTCAAGAGACAACAAATGCGGCAATAAAGCGAAATTTACGAAGCGAGTTTACTTTATAGTTATATGGGTTGATTTTATAGATATTATAGGTTGATATTATAGAACCTTGTTTTCTCCTAAAATTGTAATTAAAAACTAGACCAAATCGGGAACGGCAAGCACACTTTTAAATGGTTGTGTAAGAAGAGATTTCAAATTTCATGGAGTTTCTGCATTAAAGCATTAGTTTCTTTTAATTTTAAATATAATTTTTGTTCAAACCGTATGTATGTAGTCGAATCATAATATTATTCCGTTGTTTTATCAATTAGATGGTCCAGATACAATTAATAGCCACCACAGCAAACAGTCTCACGTGGACCTCTGGCCATGACAAATGACAGGGAATGCGGTACGACTAATGAACCACAATAAACCCCACAAGTCACAGACACACACAGTGCACTACACACTTTACCCAACCCACCCACAAGGGTTTTAATGGGAAAAAAGAGGCTGACTTTAATATCTACTTGATCATTGGGAGAGAAAACTATGGTAAATGCCATCGCACTTCAGGCATCCGGTCTAGACTTCATTATGATTTAGTGCGCTCCAGAGTCGAGTCCCCGAGGAGCCAGCCAGATGCTGGGCTCGGTCCTGGTTGGGGCCTGTTACCAGGCCGCTTCTTAACGATACAATAAAAAAGCTAGCATACCTATGGGGGCATCTGCATAACTGTGTGCTTAGAATGCGAATGTGTGTGTGTGTGTGTGTGTGGGTGGGTGCGAGTGTGCGTTATGTTATTCCCCATTTACAGTTTGGCAGCGAAAACGTTTAATCTAGCATAAACATATGGAACAGAAGCATTTACATGCGATTGTATGCCATGGGGGATGCTTGGGGGATGAAGGCCCCTGTGAGGAGGCAGGTGAGGAGAAGAAGGTCCTGGGATTCCTGCCTATGATTTTGCGGCCCTAAAAGCCCGGCCAGCTTTAAGAAGTCAGAGTCGCCTAGGCTTTAACCGTGAAATTAATTATGCATTCCTGGTGTGAGAAAAGCAAACAGTCGCCGCCTCCGATTACCAGGAATGCGCCGCGTATAAACCTTTTTTTATCGACTTGGCTGTTTACTTTTCATCACGAGGCAGAGAAATATTAAGAAATACTTGGAAAAACAATTGGAAAAATACATTAAGGGAATGAATTATTAGAAGGAAGAGGCGGCTACGAATAGGGAAATCGGAGAACAAATTAAATGGCAGCTTTTTACAAAGAAATGCGATAGGGGCCTTTCTTGGAAACCCTAAGTTCCGTTCTTATAATATTTTTGTTAAGCCTTAGGGACTAAGCATTAACTTTGCTAAAAAATCACTTCAAGCATGAGATAAAATCGAAAGTATGGGAATCCCCTGGAAATTGATGTAAAATCCTCCATAAAGCAGTTTTTCGATGAGATGAAATAACATGCTAAAATCCGATTATGGACTCACAAAACCAGTGCTCGAATGGATTGTGTGTGGATGATGGTGCCATCCATCGGTGCTTTTTCCACCTTCAATGTATTTATGTGACAAATTTAGAATTTATGATGGGCGCCGGAGGTGTCCTAGAGGGGATCCTAGGGGATGCTGGCAACCCACACACGTCCTGCGAGCTGTATAATCGTAATAAAAATGCACAACATGGCACCGTGTTCACCCTCACCCACACCCACTCGCCCAAAAATATTGGGTCTTACAAAAGCCAGATCTAAAGGCAACTTAGGGCTTACTTAGACATGTTAACTGCTGCAAGGACTCTGTGTCTCTAAAAGCCAAGCCCAAACTTGCGGCAGCTACAAATTTAATGCGCTTACGATAAATTTTTATTATTCGAGCGAATGCTGCCGTTAAAATTGGATATATTGAAGGCTACCCCCCGTCCGGATTTAAGGGTACTATATGCCAGAATGCCAGGCTTCCCATATCAGAAAGACAGCTGACGAAAAAAAGAAATTTGAATTTTCTGCCATAATCGTAACTTGCCCCCGTGGCTGACACTTTAAAGTCCTGTGCCTTCGCACTTGCACTCAGTACGTGCTTTGTTTGTGTGCCTTGTTTATGCCTTAATGTGGCCATAAAATGCACAGGACCATGGTCACGGTTGGTCCTTGCCCACTCTGCCACATTGTGAGTGACCATAGTAGCAGAGTAGGTCACTGGGATTTACTGTCCTAGTCGTAGCTCTACGCGGTGGCTTACCTGGCGTATACTTAATCACTGGTCAACGGCAAGTCGGCACGTGAGATTGATTAAATTTCAGATTCTGATTTATGCTCTTCCAAAATCACCCAAAAACACACACACACTGAATGCCAAAGACGCAACGCGGTGGTAAGGACTTCGAGATAGTAACGGTCGCCTTCTGGCACCTTTTTTCAAAAGTATTATCCTTCGTGTTCGGCTCGGAGTGCCTGGTGTTTCTAGAGAGGAGCGCGCGCGATGCTATCAAGCTGATGACTGCTCGTTGGCCAACTCGGGAAGTGGCTTTTATAAGGACAAACAGGACCTCACGAGCATTTGCCGCCAAAGCATTCAAAACACAACATGTTGCATGCCGAGGTTGCAACCAAAACAATTCTTCCAGTCACCCACGCCCACCAGCGCCTGCGCAGGCAGTATGGCTGAGGTCCTTTGATGCTCTAGCCAGGACTAGAACCAAAGCTTTGGATGTTCGCTGGTTTCCCCTCGAACCTGCTGGAACGATTGGAGCTATGTTGGTTATAATTTTGGGGCCACTATTGCCCCATAACCCATATTGATCTTTGGGTTGCCTAGCAATCACCATTCTCCTGATTAAGAGGACACTCCACTCAAAGAGACAGCATCCAGCCAAATAAGGTGAAAATCAGAATCTGAAGAGCCTCACAAAGAGCACGGATTTTCGTTTAGGCCTCGACAAATGTTGACATACGAATGTTAATTATCCAGAGGAGAAACAAAGAGGAAGAGCAGATGTGCTGCCAAAAGGCAAACAAAGTACCTGAGGCGTCCGACGGGGCGTATGCGTGATAATTGTCGGCCGGGCTCGTCTCACTCCTTTATCCATTTTGGGGTCGGAGAGAGACTGTTCGTTAATATTCAATAGCATGTATTAAATACAAAGTGTTAACAAACTTTTGCACTTTGCATGGCCCGGAGACGTGAACCCGTAAAGCTACACTGTGGAAAATAAGTTCATATTTTAAAATCAAATGTTTAAAATAGTTCCAATTCGATTTTTAAGGAGTGGACTTTTTTGGTTCTCTGTACATATTTGTCGGTTAAAAGGGCACATCCGCTTTAGAGCCAATGTCCTTTGGCGATGAAGAACAAGACAGGCTGACTGTCAGGATGGCATGTCCCAACTAACATGGCCAAGTATTTCATTAACCTGCCTCGTCCAGATACGCACATTGGCAGCTGCTGTCTGAGGGACGCTATGGGAACGTTAACTTGTTTTCCCGGAACAGCCCTTTTTCCCTTTTCAGCTTCAGTCCTTTGCCCTCCATGTCCTGCCCCGCCCCGTCCCTGTGTGTGGGGACTTAACGATGGCAGGACGAGCGTTAAATTGTGTCCAGCGCCCATTGGAGCGAACTGGTATTTTATTATCATTTTTGTGGTGCCCTCAACCATGCTGTATCTGCGGCTGCTGGGAAAGTGTAAACTTTCCGGCACTTTGGGAGCGGAGGAAGGTCGCTGGCATTCAATGGGTATTTTGTGTTTTGCTTGCACCTGGCATGGCCTCTGACAATGGGCTTCTCTTACAAAGGCATTTCGAATTGCATAAACACAATATGCAGCTTGGTAACTTTTGAAATTAAATGCCAATTGCAAAAATGTGCAAAACTCTCCATTCAGGGAATGTGACACAGCAAAACCTAGGCAACCAATGCAATCAAAATGTGTTTTTCCATCCCACCCACTGCAGTCAGTTGAATGCTAAACATGCGCATGGCATAATTTCTTAATTACCAAAGTTGTCAGTTGCACTTAAAAGTGAGCAACAATTACAATTTTCCATGCTACGTTTGTCTGCTGCGTCATTGCAGGATGCAGGATGTGAAATAATTGCTCCAGGCTTCTAGGCCACCTGTGAAGACTTACAAGGGTATGCTTTACCAAAGAATTACCCCGAATATAATGACAAAATGTTGGAGAGAAATGTACGGAATGTATGGAAGCAAGTGGTTGGCATTTTTTGATTTTTACAATTCTTGCCCAAAAAATATTTAAAATATAATGAACCCTTTTTATACCCTTTCAGAGGGTATTATAATTTTGATGAAAAGTGTGCAACGCAGTGAAGGAGGCATCTCCGACCCCACAAAGTATAATATTCTTGATCAGGATCACCTCCCGAGTTGATATGAGCATGTCCGTCTGTCTGTTTCTACGCAAACTAGTCTCTCAGTTTTAAAGCTATCGACTTGAATCTTTGCACACACCCTTCTTTCCTTTGCAGGCAGTCGGAGTAAGTCGGAACGGCCGAGATCGGCCAACTATATCCTATAGCTACAATATAACTGATTGACCGGAAATGCCGTTACAAGGATATATAAGCTTACGAAGCTTTCATAAAAACATAATTCTTCTATAATTTTTAAAAGGAAACATGTTTTTTTTATAAATCTTTTAACTAAAAATGTAAACAACCATATTTTCATTGCCTACTTTTAAGGGCACCAACGAGTCTTATAGTAATGAAGAGTAAAATTTTACGGCTTATTTGCATATAATATCATTGAAAAATCAACTTTATGTTGGTAGCTATTCAATGAAAATTAAAAAAAAACTATAAAAATAATTAATTAAAAAATAGCGCCCTCCTCCTCGATTCTCATAGGTTGCACTTAAGCAGGCCTGAAAAATCGGGAAATTTATTATTTATTTTTGTGTAAATGTTGGTGTTTATTTTCCTGGACTTTTATTGGTTTGTTTTTGTTGTAGTTTTGGTTGTTGTAGGTTTTTGTTGTTGTTGTAGTTTTTGTTGTTGTTGTAGTTTGGTTGTTGTAATTTTTTGTTGTTGTAATTTTTTGTTGTAATTTTTTTTTTGTAATTTTTTTGTTGTAATTTTTGTTTTGTAATATTTTTTGTTGTAATTTTTTTCTGTTGTAATTTTTTTTGTTTTTTTTTTTTGTTAATATTTAGCTTGTATATCTTAAAGCTGTCATTTATCTAACTGCTTGGGCATACAAGCCAAGCTCCTTTTTGCAATAAGGATCGGCCAAGTCGATGCGATATTTGCAATATAAAGCCCATCCGATATACAACATATGTATATCCTTTAATATAAACTGTCACTTAACTGCAAGGGTATATCAACTTCGGCTCAGCCCAAAGATAGCTTTCCTTTCTTGTTTTTTAATGGTTTTGATGCAGATTGGTATATAAGGTATACCTCTTAAGAATCGGATGAGAAAAATTCGGAATTCATCGAAAAAATTTGAAAAATATCGATCAAAAATGTTTTTGCCAGGTTTTGATGCAGAATGATGGGGAATCGTTCCACAAATCTTTTAAGGTATTCCTCTCAAGGATCGGATAAAAAATGGCTAAGATATAGACATGGCTAGAGGCCATATATGATGATTCTGGATTTTCTCAGGGGTTCCATCGGAATAATTGGAAAAATATCGATCGAAAATTTTGTTGCCTGGTTTTGATGCAGAATGATGGGGAATCGTTCCACAAATCTTTTAAGGTATTCCTCTCAAGGATCGGATAAAAAATGGCTAAGATATAGACATGGCTAGAGGCCATATATGATGATTCTGGATTTTCCAAGGGGTTCCATCGGAAAAATTTGAAAAAAACCGAACAAAAATGTTTTTGCCAGGTTTTGATGCAGAATGATGGGGAATCTAACCTTGAATCTTTTAAGATATTCCGCATCAAAATCGTATGAGAATGGCCAAGATATAGAGAGAAAACTATATGAAACTGGTTCCATATGATTGCTCTGAGGCATACTCCCAGGGTAGAAGGACTCCAGGACTTTAAATAAAAATCCTTTAATTTATTGAGTATTTTGATTTTTATTTCAACGTCCAGAGTACATATTATATTCTCCGAATTAAGCTCCAAACTGCAGGAGTACATGCAGTGAGGAAGGTACGCTGGCAGATCAACTATTTCGTGCCAATTTGGGCAAATGATGCAAAGAGCTGTCAGTGGCAGAAATAGTTCGAGAATCCTTTTTGGGGAAAAGCAGATTCGTGAGATGGCAAACGAGTGTTCCTTGAAGCGTTTCAGGTTCCGTGGTGCCACCTTGTGTACCAGGACCCTGCTCCATCCTCCCTGCACCTCCCTATTCCCTGCATCCGCCTACTGCTTAAAACTTGTCGTAAAATTTTCTATTTGCTGATGCGCGAGTTGCATTTCCTTTCCTTTTCCCATTGCGGTTCCAGATGGTTTTGTCGCTCTTTGCTACTCCCGGTCGTGTTGTCATTTCAATTTCAATTTGCTGACGGAACTTGAAGCGTCGCCCGTGACAACGAAGCCCAAGTTTCGGCATTGCCCTGGCCACCAATTAGTGCCAGAGACAGAGACAGAGCCCGAGCCAGAGCCAGAGTGTGATTGCCAAACGGGGTAACCGAGAACACGACCTTCGAAAGTGTAGCAAAATTTGTGGCAATTGTTGACTTGAAGTGGCATACCATGCGACACAGTAGCATCTCCTGTTTTCCGGATTTAATTAAAATGTTTTACACATGCGTAAATCCCGGCATAATTGTTTTACCTGCAACATATCCAGCGGGCGTTTCGCATCATTTCACTGGCAATAAACTTTAATTATGGACATGGTCCAGGCCTTGTCATCGGCCTCGTCGTCGTCCTTGTCCTCATCCCCGTCCCCCGAGGTATTTTAATGTCACAAAATGTTATTAAATCTGTCGTGTCCCTGTCAGGGGCGTACACAACACAAGGGCCATCTCTGGCAACCGCAAAAATTTGTCAAATTAAATTTACACCTGTTTAGAAATATGCAAATATCCGCCACACGAGTGGGAGGTCATGCCAGTGGAGTGCTCTGTGTGGGTTTTTATTCAACTTTCGTCGGTCAGGGGCCAGTCGACACAAAAAAGAGTATCCTTGGAGGAAACACAATTTAGCTGCACTCATAAACCTCTGGCCCGATCCTGGGAGGAGGCAGGGAGGTCTGCCGAAAGCGAGAGGATGTGTTGCGGATGATTGCTGCAAATTGCCAACACAGTTGTTGACTTTGGCCATGTGGCTCTTGTGTGTCTGTGCGTGTGCGTTTGGACTTGGCTAGTGGCCACTTACCACTGGCATTCAAATAGCCCAGCTTTTGCCCGGTTCTTGGCTCGTTTTGTTGGCAGTTGTGTCATGGATTGATAGCTATACTAACTTTGATTTATTACCTGCTGTGCACACACAAGAGACTGATACAGAATTGCCAAACTGACGGTCGATGGGCATGCTGCCAGGATTGCTGTTGCTGCCAGAGGCTCGTCCTCCGTTCGGGGGCCAAGTCCTCTTAATAAACTATCAATGTCAACTGCATCTCCGACCGGCTCTCTAATTACAACAGCCCTAGTGCACACCCATGTATTATGCAACCCAAAACTAATCAACAAACAAGCTTGTTTCTACGTAGTTCGGTTCGAGTCCCTGCACTTGACATCGAAGATTGGCATTTATTGGGTGCTGGGATATTGAGTTTCCGAGGATTTACAGCTAAAACTAATCGTACTCGTACTCATAGCTGACTGACATGGCCCAGGAACAAGGTACTCTCCTTGCCCAGGATGGCGAAGGCGAAGGGATGATCCGCCACGAACTCGACAGTCTGCTCCCCAATAACCAGGGACTCCAGCTCGGCCTTGACAACTGCGGGCAGATAAAGTAAATCAACTGGCCAGGTGCCGAGTCATTTTCTGGGAAAACTTACAGGTAGCCCCGCTGGCCGTGGTTCCCTTCTCGTTCACCTCGATGACAGCCTTGTGCTTCACCTCCGAGATGCGAAGGGGCGTGGGAGTACTCAGTAGTGCGCTGAAGTCAGCCTGGGGTCCAAAAAGTTGCTTGATTCCCAACTATAAGTATTAGGGAAACGATGTAGGTAACTCGTAATGGAGTCATGATGGAAAAAACTTCAACTCTGACCCACCTCTTCCAAAACTGGTTGCAGGGGCACATCAAACTCAAATTTAAACTTGGGCAGTTGGAGCTCCACCTTCCGTCTGCTCAGGCGGGAGCGCACGTCCTTCAGGTCCAGGCCGTTGAGTTTCTCCTCCAGGGAGGCTAATCCCTGCTCCTCCTGGGGCAAAAGTACCAGGAACACAATATCTGTGCCGAAATAGGGCAATTCCAAGACCTTGGCCCCCAACTCCGATAGCTCGCCGTAGCTGAAGTAATCCGATTGTGACATGGTGTCCACGCTGACACGCTGACCTCCGTGGTTGACAAAGTCCCTGGCATACGTGGCGTAGTCGGGGAAACTGTTCTGCCAGTCGGCCTTGAAGTAAATGGCATTGACCAGAATGCCAGCTGTATCGGCGTCGAGGGAGTCCGGACCGATGAGGTTCTTGATTTGTTGGTGGGTCTGCTCCTCCACCCAGGAGTTGATGCGCCGGGCCGCCTCAGCACTCTGGCTGAAGTTCACATTTTCAGCAACGGCTGCAAAATTTCCGCTCACCAAATCCTGATAGGCTTGGGCCAGTTGGAATTTCTGTGCCACATAAATCCGATTGGCCACCTTCAACTGGGCCTCGTCTTCTCCAAGTCCCAAGGACGGTGTGTCCCTTTTCAGGGCCTTGACCACCTGCTGGGCCACCTCGATTTTGTCTGCCCCCTCCAGACCCAGTCCCTCCTTCAGTTCGCCGGCAGTACTGCCCTCGGCGCCCAGGTAAGCCAGCGTCAGTCCAGTCCTAATGGATGCCGGGGAAAAAACGATGTTTCTGTTGATGTTGGACTTGGCCAGAGGACCATAGAGCTTCGAGGAGAACTTGGAGTCACCGTTCGTGTTTGCCATGGCCAGACCCAAAATCAAACTCTGGACCAAAAGTGACAATGTTAACTTGGCTATAAGAGGGGAGTACAAAAATAAAGGTGATTATCCATATTGATCTTTTCTGAGCGTCTGCCTTTCCTACCTGACATTCTGATTCTGACTGAATTATACTTTAAGTTTCATTAGTTCTTGTTGGCTCTTTTTTGGTTGGTTTTGGGCTAAAACAGGTTTTGGTTTTCTTAGGAATTACGTTTGTTTTTATGTAGAAAGACATAATAAAACAAGTTACAAAGTAAGAAAACAAACAGTTCTGGGAAGAGTTCTGGGACAAACAATGTGGAAACTATAGCCGTTGAAAGTGAATTTAAAGATTTTAAAAGACTAAAGTCTCTAAAAGTTTTAGACTAAAACAATCATTAAACTTTCAGAAAGTAATTAAACATAACATCGTATACAGAAAAATATATTTGAAGGACTATATCATAATAATTATTAAATAAGGATATTAATAAAAAGGGATAAATACTGAGAGTCTATCTAGTATCTACTAGAAAAAACACCTGGAAAAAACACCTAAAGTGTGAATTATATTGAACATCTGAGGACATAAATTCTTTAAAAACTTAAAGAAAGGTTCTAATAAATATAAAAGAAGGTCTAAAATTTGGTCTAATCTTATTTAAGAGAAAGCTCTCTTTCTTTTTGTTTACATCACTTAATTTTATTTTATTCTCTCCCTCCAACAAAATATTTCTCTTATTTGTTGACAAACGGTGATGTCATTTGCGTTGTTTACAATTGCAAGCTTATTCTCTCAAATCAAAGCACTCGGAAAGTAGTACAATTTTTTTATTTCACTTAAACATATGGCATATATTATAACATATAATATAAAAGTATATGCTGCCGCAGATAAGTTCCCACATACCTGATGCAATGAATCTATAGATTGTATTGGATTGGATCGGAAACAATGCGTTGGCGCCTGTGTTTCATAGAGAACTGAATGATGTTTTTTTGCTTTGGGGGAGCTCTTTCTTTTTTTGGATGACACTCTCTGCCCTTTGAGGAATTTATGTTAATTGAAAATGATACAATGAGCCACTTAACCCAAGTTTCCAAAAAAAACTTCACAAGAAGCCGCTGGGGACTAATAGAGAGTTTCTAAAGTATTCCCAAAAAAATGTATCCCAAAACACAAGTGCTTTTATTTATAGATACAATATTTTGTATTATAGATCCTTGGTTTTTTTCAAAAGCGTTTATTGGAATAATCAGGGCATCAGTTTAACTTTAAATTTAAAATAGAGTTTAATATTTTAAAACTTAAATATATATAAAGACTACTATTTCTATGAAAATATCACAATTTATAGATTTTGGGATATTTAGGATTACGAGAGGCGTATAACTAAGCCCATTCCCTTAGGCAGGATTGGTAACCCTGCCCTGGAAGTAGACGGTACTCTGGTCCCGGATAATGAAAGCAAAAGGATGATCGGCCACGAAGGAAGGCGCGAATCCAGATCGAAGAGAAACCGTGATAGCTAAGGATAATGAAAGAGAAGGTTTTAAGAAAAGAAAGTTTTAAAGGATATTCAGATAACTAACCTGTAGAAGCCGCCGCCTCGGCACCCTCCTCGTTGACCTCCAAGAAGGCTTTGTGGGTTACCCGACTCACTTTTCCGCCAGATCCATCGGCGAAGAGTCCACTGAGGTTTGACTGATCAGAGAACACCTCGCGGACGCCCAACTGCTCAAGGCACTCCTGGAGTTCGGTTTGGAACTCAATCTTGAACTTGGGCAGGACGACAAGCATTTCCCAAGGATCCAGCTGCTCCGAGAACCCAACCATTTTCTCCTCCATTTTGGTCAGGCCATCGACGTCGTTGGGCAGGAAGATGAGCATGGAGAGGTTGGAGTTCCGGTAAGGCAGCTCCACGACTTGGCCGCTCCTATCGGCAAAGATGTGCGTCCGGAAACTGCCTGTTTGGTGCATCATCGGGACACTCACCCTCTCGCTGGGGGTGACTTTGAAGGGGGAGACCTCGGTAGCTTTGGGATCGAACTGGGACTGCCACTGGCCCTTGAAATAGATGGCATTAACCAGTACTGCCCTGACTTCAGGGGTCATGCTATCGGGTTCGACTATGCCATTGATCTTGCCGTGCGTCTGGTCGCGCACCCACTGGTTGATACCCTCGGCCGCCTTGGTGCTGTCTCCCAGGTTGATGGCCTCCGCCTCCGCCTTGAACGAGTCCCGAACCAATTGATTGTACTCCGGATGCAGGGTAAGCCGGTCGTTGAAGTAGATCCGGTTCGCCACTTGCATAGTGTAGCCCTCCCTGCTGACCTGGAGGGACTCCAGCTTGGTCTTGTACTTCGCAGCCAGCTCCTGTTTGCTTCCGGACTCCAGCCTCAATGCGGTTTGGAGCTCCTGGGCCGTTGTTCCCTCCGCCCCCATGTAGAGAAGGCTCAGGACGGTATCGATGGAAAGGGGTGACACCACCAGGTTCTTGTTGGGATTGCTCTTCGCCAGGTGCTGGTAGATTCCATCAGCTTGCTGGCCCACCACTGCCGTGGCCCACAGAATCAGGCCTGCCGGGAGGAGGGAGAACTTGGTTAGCCGCCACCTTCCAGTGCAATGTGTTGAGCCACTTACACAAGTATTTCATTTCACTGCGTACTCCGGCGGAATGATTCTCGAGAGAAGTACCTCTGTAGACTGGCCCGAGATCCGAGAGTCGGGTTTATTTATATGTGGAACTGAGACCGAGGCCTGAGACTGGTCTGGTCTGGTCAGGCTGCTGGAAGATAAGCACGAGCTGCGCTGGGCATCGTGAGCGATTCAAATGAAATGACTACTTGTGGGATTTTCCAGCGGCATTTATTTTCTATTGCAGTTCATTATTATCTAGTTGGGCCTCCACACCGACAGCAATTTTGACATTTCTCATTGGGGCATGCCTCAGAAGTCTGGCCCTGATCTCCTACAAATCTTCCGGCAAAGAACACGGCCTGCGAGTTACGGATGTAGAACACAAACGGGTGGTCCGCCTTGAATTTCTTCGTGTTCATATTCAGCATCATCGGCACAATCTTCATGACTGGAATGGAGGATTCTGTTATCCAGGAGGATCAACCTATGCCTTGAAATAGTATGGACTTACAGGACACGGCGGCTGCCTCGGAACCAGCTTCATTTACGTTTATGTAGCCACGATGCCTGGCCGCCGAAATCCTCTGCTTTTCTTTCGTGGTGAAGAGTCCATCTAGTTGGGCGGCTTCAGTAAAGATCTCCGCAATGCCAAGCTATAATTTAAAATGTACTATTAGTTGGCAGTTAGTCTTATTCAACATCAAGGGAAAATCAATTTGTAAGACCTAATTCGTTGAATTACAAATGGAATTTCCTCAATTAAGGCCTGTGCTCCAAGAGCACTATCTTGGGTCAAAAGTCAAGTTAATTAATTTGTTCATTTTCTTAAGAACTATTATCCCACCTTTTTCAATATATCCTTTAAGTCCACATCGAACTCTATGCTGAACTGAGGCAGTGAAACATCCACATCCCGAATGGTCATCGCCTCATCAATGGAGGTCAGATCAGTATCTTTGAGCTTAGCTTCCAAATCCTGGAGCCCAAATCTGTCATCCGGCAGGATTATGAGCATGTGGATGTGGGAGGCCACGTAAGACAACTGCAGGGCTTTCGCCTTCAAATGGCGCAGTTCGGCAAACTTGAACTTGTCCTCCTGGGTCATCATGTCCACCTCGATGCTGGTGTCTGCATCCACGAAGAATGCATGTTTCCCCGTGGCCTCTGGCATGAAGGGCTTCTGCCACTTGCCCTTAAAGTACAGGGCATTGATGAGCACGGCACTGGTCGCATCGTCCACGGCATTCGGTTGCAGGAGATTCGTGATTCTCTGCTCGGTCTCCTTTTCAACCCACTCGTTGATGTACTTGGTGGCGGATGCCGGATCTGCGAACTCCAAGGGTTCGGCCTTGGTTTGGAAAAAGTCGCTGGCTACCTCATTGAACTCCGGATGGAGTTCCAGGTTGCTGTTCACGTATAAACGGTTAACGGATTTCAGGATCGGACCTCGGTCACCGTAATTGCAGCTTGTCCGCCAAAAATCGCCAAAGGTACGGGCTATGTGATGCCGATCGCCGGGACCCAACAGGAGGCCTTTGTTTAGCTCCTCAGCCGTCGATCCGGTGGCTGCCATGTAAGCCAGCGTCAGGCAGCTTTGAATGGAGGCGGGGGAGAAGACTGTGTTCCGCGGACGACGACTCTTCTTCGCGACGTCCTGGGTGATGATATCCGTCAGGATGCGAGAGAACTCATTTCTACTCTCTTGGGGATCGGACATCTTGCTCTGCAATGGGGAAGACTATCAAAAATAGACACTAAGTTCAAGGAGTGTCTATTGGAATCACTTTAGAAATTTAATTAAAAGGGTTTCCTTTCCATTTTTTCGTATTATTTTTTAACCCTTTGGTTTGCCTAACTTTATGACGTTACTATAAAAACAAATTAGGGAATATAAACTGCCACTTCTGTCTATAAGGCACCACCCAAAGCCCAAATGGTTGGTCAAGAAAATGCATTACACGTAAAACTTGTAAGAATCATAAAAAATCCAAAAAGTTTGAGGTACGAGGTCAGGTTGAGATTTCGAATGGCTTCTGTTAACTGGTGTTGGTTTGTTTGTCCAAAACTGATTGCCAAAGGTCTGTGACCACAAGGCGTCATTGATAACGATCCCAGAAGTTACCGGTGATTACTTACACCGGTAAAGAGAATCGATCAGTGGCGACAGTGGAAGCGACTAGTAGATGTGCGCGGTGTCTGTCAGACGGTTCGGGACTGACTGTAGCACTCGAAAGCGTTTGTGACTCAGAAAAACAAACTGGCGTACGATTAGATAAATTCCAAGAGAGTCTGGAAAGGTGGGTGCTTCACAGCGAGAGAGCCAGGTAGCTGATTAGCCCCCGGGAACGGAACCTTCCCATCCAGCAATCCTCCAGCAAAACCCACTCAACCCACTCGAAGGTGGTACGATAGCTTATCGTGGCTCTAATTATAATAATTATTCCCGCTGTCTATCAAAATGAGACCTTGGGGGAGTGTGTCGACTCTAAAAATACCCTCTTTTTGGGAGAAATACTCAAATTAAAAAAAAAAGAGTATACTTTGACTTTATTTACAAAACACAACTTTTCAACAAGTAAGTGGCTCGGCAGTGGCCATCCAAATTAGCCCTCAGTACCCACCATGAAGCTGTCAGACTTCGCCAAGGGTCTGGAGTCGTTCTCCCACTGTATGCACGAACATCTGAACCAAGCCAATCCCAACCAGAACATCATCTTCTCGCCCCTGTCCATCCGGGTGGCGGCGGGCATGCTAAGGATGGGAGCGGAACCCGAAACGGCCACAGCCCGGGAGTTGGTCGACGGACTCCGGTTTGGTGGGAGCACCGTATCGCAGACAGCCGATAACTTCGAAGAGGTCATGAGCGCCTACGACCCCTGCCAAATCCTAAAGATGGCCAATAGGCTCTATATAATGGAGGGTCACACGATAGCCCCTGAATTCGAACGTGTCTTGGATGAGAAGTTCCACTCCACACCTGTCTCGATTGACTTCGCCAGCGGAACGGCGGAAAGCACCATCAACTCCTGGGTGGAGAGCCAAACCAATAACAAGATCAAGAATCTCATCGAACGCGGGTCCCTGGGCTCAGACTGCCGACTTGTGCTAATCAATGCCATTCATTTCAAGGGAGAGTGGGCGATTCGGTTTGACGAACACATGACCCATGAGGACGAATTCTTCCCAAATCCGGACACTTCGGTCAAGGTTAACATGATGAACCAACTGGACAAGTACGCATTTGCGGATCTGCCCCATCTGGATGCCACTGCCCTGAGGATGAACTACAGTGCTTGCAACCTGTCCATGGTTATCATTCTGCCGAACCCGAAGTCGGACCTTGCCACCTTGGAGGGAAAGCTGGCAGGGGTGTCCCTTGAAACCATAGTATCTGCTATGTCCGTCGTCAAAGTTGCAGTCCAGATTCCCAAGTTCAAGGCTGAATTTTCGCAGGAGCTAGGCGGAGTTTTTAAAATGGTAGGTTTGAGTTTATTTGGAGGTTGATTATAAACTAAATATTGGGGTACAGATGGGCATGAGTCGCATATTTAGCAATGAAGCTGAATTCGGGAGAATGCTGGAACCCCCGACTCCACTCACAGTCTCCAAAATTATTCACAAGGCTTTCATTGAGGTTAATGAATTGGGAACTGAAGCAGCTGCAGCCACGGGTAAGGACAATAAAAGGATATAAGTATTTATTGTAGGAATATGTTTAAAATAAATTGTAGCTATGTTCTTAGTGCTTTCAGTACTCTTTATAAAGTACTGGATAAGACTCATTATAGCTTATAGCTTTCCCTAAAGAAGGTCTTGTACTTCCAGCTGCTGTCATCATGGTTAGAACCATGCCAGCCCCCGAAATCCATCAGTTTTTCATCGCCAACCGACCGTTCTTCTATGCAATTTGTGACAATACCCATGGTTTCCTATTTGTGGGTCACTTTACATCTCCACCTGGAGAATCAACCCATAAATGCGGAAAATGTGGTCCACAAACCTCTTGTAAAAAATGTGAAACCTGTACGAAATGCAAATGATGGAAACCCCGATCTTGGGAGGTTATAGGTCTGGTTGAGGTTTTCCTCGCATGGAGTAACTGATGCAACAAATCATGCCGATGAGGTAATTATTTTGTATTTTATTTATGAAAACACGTATTTTATATTTTGATGCCACATTCATGGGTAATTTTATTGAATGAATGGCGATAAGTTTATTTTGCGATTATAATTCAAGGCCCCTCAAAAATCATACACTGTTTGCAGCACAAAATATAAAACCTAAAACCCCCTCCAATCTCCCTTGTTTACTTGACTCTGAAAATAATTATATACTGTTTCCTTATCAGGAATCGACAAATTCCCTTTATTTTTAATGACCAAAGCCGCAGAAGCTCAGCTTTGACACACTACGAGCTGATAAGGTTGATGGGGCCACAGCAGTCTAAAACGCACATCTCAAGAACCAAGTTGACTCGAAATTTCGGAATATTACCTATTAAACGCGAAAATAAGAAGTCGTTGGCAAAATGGAGAACTTTTCACCTTTGCAGAAAGGTAAGTGGGTCTGATAGGTGCTTTTTAAAGAGAAATAGGCATAAGGCATAAGATTGTTAAGAGAACGAGAAAAGAGAGCAGCCCCAATGAGCCCCGAGAGAGTAAGATATAAAAATATATGGCTATTAAGAGAAAACCTGTTGGCGTTTGGGGGAGGCCACAAAAACAATGGACGCTCCCAGAGTAGACCTCAGTCGAGTTTCCGACGCCACCGCATAGAGCTCTAGGCCTGTACCAGTGTCAACAAATTTTCATTTAGAATCTACTGGAGAAAGCCGATTGATAAGCCAGCTGCACGTCATCTAGACATTATTCACTTCGATAGACAAAGCCGAGTAAATCCCCGACGAAACGGCATACCAGAGCAATTTAGTAAACGCTTTTCGTGGAGGTGACTCATCGGTCCACTGCCATTACATAAATTTATGAAACGAAACACAGCTAATTTCCACAACAATAATTGTCAACTTGCAGCTTGCTGGCTGCTAGTGCTGCTCTTCCCCATCCTCGCCCAAGTCCACGCCTCGTCCCCCGGACCCATCATGGCAGATGCCGCCAAGCAGGAGTTCGCCCGCCGTCTGGCCCTCTTCTCCATCAATGTGTACGGTAAGCTGGCTTCCCTGAAGCCCGGCGAGAACCTGGTCTTCTCGCCCTTTTCCATCCAGACCTGTGCGGCGATGGCCCGTCTGGGCGCAGATGGCGAGACCGCCGCCCAGCTAGACCAGGGACTGGGCCTGGCCTCTGCCAATGTGGAGCAGATTGCCAAGAGCTTCAACCAAGTACTGGCCACCTACCAGGACAGTCAGATCCTGCGCATTGCCAACAAGATCTTCGTGATGGACGGCTACTCGCTGGCCCCCCAGTTCGAGCAGCTGCTGAGCAAGGAGTTCCTGTCGGCGGCACAAAAAGTCAACTTCGCCAGTAGCACCGAGGCGGCGGCCACCATCAACGGTTGGGTGGAGGAGCGCACCAACCACCTCATCAAGGACCTGATTCCGGCCAGCGCTCTGAACGCCGACTCGCGTCTGGTCCTGGTGAATGCCATCCATTTCAAGGGCAACTGGGTGCACCAGTTCCCCAAGTACGCCACGCGGCCGGACACCTTCCACCTAGACAACGAGCGAAGCATCCAGGTGCCCATGATGAGTGTTAAGGAAAGTTTCCGTTACGCCAATCTGCCGTCTCTGAATGCCGCCGCCCTGGAGCTGCCCTACAAGGACTCGGATCTGTCCATGCTGATAATCCTGCCCAACAGCAAGACAGGTCTGCCCGCCCTGGAGGAGAAGCTGCGCTCCACCCCGCTGTCGGTGATAACTCAGGCCCTGCAGAAGACGCAGGTGCAGGTCAAGCTACCCAAGTTCAAGGCGGAGTTCCAAGTCGAACTGTCGGAGGTGTTCCGAAAGGTAAGGTTACCTCTGACCTTCCCAGTAGGGATAAACCATTGTCTTCCTTCTTAGCTCGGCATGACGAGGCTGTTCAACAACGACGCGGAGTTCAACAAGATGCTGGAGGCTCCCGAGCCTCTCCATGTATCGGCCATCATCCACAAGGCCTTCATCGACGTCAACGAGGAGGGCACTGAGGCTGCGGCTGCCACTGGTGAGTCCTTTATAGTTTCTCTGCCTCGTCATCCTGTGCATGTCCTCATCCATTCATCCGTATCTGTGTTGTCTTTCTCGTTCCAACTCGCAGGCATCGTGGCGCGTACAAAGCGCTGCGTTCTATCGCTGGAGGAACCCACCGAGTTCCTCGCCGATCATCCATTCACTTATGTCCTCGCCCATCAGGAGGAGATACCCATGTTTTGGGGGTCTGTTGTGCGGCTCGAGGAGACAGCCTCCGATATCAGCGAGCATGACGAGCTGTGATAGAACCTCATTTTGTTTTCATCAATAAAGGCAGCTATTTATTAAATAAGAACCTCGACTGTAAAATTCTTCTAAATTATTGGGACTAGCTACAAGGGGTATGATCCGTCACAGCATGATTTGGACTCTTAATTTTTAGTTAAGTAATACATTTTCTAATAATATTTGAAACTTCCCTATCGGCATGCAAAGTTATTCCATTACTTACCCATATTCGTCTTCTATCAGCTATCAGTATGAACAAGGTCTTAACCCTGGGGTCTTTAAAATGGTCTTTTCTTAAATTCTTAACCACCTTTTAACCTCCAATTGTTTGCCGCTGTCATATCCATTTCCAGGTATGACTTATATGCGCTGTTCCTTGACCATTACCCTGGAGGAACCGACGCGATTTTATGTCGATCATGCTTTCAATTATTATATTATCGATAAGGACTCTACCATTCTTTTCACCGGAAACATACAGAAACTATAATCGTCTCCCATGCCGTGTGTCTCATCCACATTCATCGTAGCTGATCCAGAAGTATCCAAAAGACAAGCTCAAACCATTGTCATGTCGACCATTCATTACTATATTTTATATTTTAAAATTTAAATGAAAACTACATTTTTTTATGAGACAACTTGTAAACTTGGAAGTCTAAAAAAATAAAAAAGTCAGAAACATAGGACCTTATAACCTGCGATTGCCATTCCGCTGTCATATCCATTTTCAGGTATGGTGGCTGTGTCCTATTCCTTGGTCATTCCCCTGCAGGAACCGCCGCGATTCTATGTCGATCATGCTTTCAATTATTATATTATCGATAAGGACTCGACCATTCTTTTTGCCGGAAACATACAGAAACTCTAACCATGGGTATACACTAAAAACATTCATATACATGATGTGTGTCTCATCCACATTCATTTTCAGATATTGTAGCTGATCCAGAAGTTTCCAAAAACCAAGTCCGAACCGCTTTCATGTCGACCATCCATTCGTATATTATATCTCTATAGACTAAAAGAAATCTGAAACAAAGCCCATTCTAACCTCCTCCGAATGTTATTCCACTGTCATATCCATTTCCAGGTATGATGATAATGCGCTGTTCCATGCCCATGCCCCAGCAGGAACCGACGCGTTTCTATGTCGATCATGCTTTCAATTATTATATTCTCGATAAGGACTCCACCATTCTTTTCGCGGGAAACATACAGAAACTCTAATCATGGGTATACACCAATAACCCCCATCTGACAAGCCGTGTCTCTCATCCACATTCATTTGCAGGTATTGTAGCCGATTTTTTAATGATGACACCGGATCCCACGCTCTTCTATGCCGAGCATCCATTCAGCTTTTATATTGTCGATAAGGAACCAAATGTGCTTTTTGCTGGCAGGCTTTATCAGCTCTAGGCACCGACCACCTCAATACCAAATTTAATTTTACTAAAAATATGCTCTCTGAATGATCTTATTATACTTAATACCCTTTTTGTACTAACCAAGCATGTAAACTTTTAATAAAAAGAGAACTGAATCTGCTTTAATTACTCACTGAATGAATGGTTCCTCTACAGGATTCCGGATAATGCCGGTGGCGGGCTTCAGACGAAGACACTTCACAGTGAACCGACCCTTCGTCTACTGGGTCAAGTCTGAGACAGACTTCCCCATCTTCACCGGGCGACATTTGGGATAAGCAATAGAGACTTATAAGTTACAACTCCAATGAAATAAAATAAACGTATAGTGTCTAATAGGCACCAATTATCTTATGATCTTACAAGTAATTTATAGAAAAGCCTTTGGGAAGTGCATCCAAGCCTGACGGCCTAGCATGCAATAGGTGAATTAGTAGAGCAAATCAAGCGAAGATGTCAGGCATTCGATCTTATGGCTTCGAGCACAAAGCTGTGAAGATGCTCCACTGGTGGACGTCAGCTACTCTGCTGTCTTTGGTTTCGGGGGTCCAGGCCAACTTTTCGACGGGCTTATTCAACTGTGAGTAGCAGGATCTTCAGTGTGTTGGGTAACTCACAGGACCTTTCGAATTCAGTGACTGTCTATAAGCAAATGCCCGCCCTTTACCAACTGGATGACTATGATCTCTGCCAAGACAGGATGGCCGGCATGTACTGCCTGGCTTACGTGGAAATTAAACCAAACTCCAGCTCGGTTATTTGGCAGCTAATTGAAGAGGTCTCGTTGGATTCTAAACACCGCTTTCGTCATGATCATATCTTCAGGGGAGTGTGTCTAGAAAGGTGCCTAAGCACTATCCTTTTAGCTGGCGATGATACTGTCTTTCAACAGGAAGATGTCCAGGACCTAGAGCTTAGTTCCTACTACAAAAAGGTTCATCTACGACGTGGCGACGAGGAGGAGCGCCTGTTCTACAATGAAATGGTTAATACATGTTTAAACCTAGAGTTTGGCCAGAAGTATGAGCTTCAAGTGCAAAGCCTCATTGAATATTGTGACAAGTCCGGTGATCCTTTGGGTCAAGGCAAGTACAGATCTTGGTTAAGAAAGGGCAATTATAACCCTTGATTTCTAGATGCTCTGGACCTTACAATTTACATCTTTATGGCCTCCATCCTGATGCTCACAATTCTGTCCACCTTTTACGATTACCAGCTAAGTTCTTCAAGTTTACCGCAGGACTCTAGCTTTTACCAAGTTCCTTTAAAGAGCAGCCGTAAGTGAAGATCCTTTACGAAATGAAAAATTATTAATGGATTGGTCGCAGGGGAGATACTACTCACCTCCTTCTCTCTGAGCCGCAACTACTATCGTCTAATACAGCCGCATTCCAGCACCTTCTCGCGCGATGTCAGCTTCTTTGATGGTTTTCGCACCATCGGTGTTTTTATGGTGATTTTGGGTCACACATTGATGGTCTTTATGACGGTTCCAATACAGAATCCCGAGTTTTACGAGCAGTTCCTGTTCAAGTTTGAGACATCCATTTTTCAGAACGGCAGCCTGGTCATCCAAATATTCTTTGTTATGAGCGGGTTCCTTCTCTTTGTGAACTTCACGGACAGGCAACTGGTTGACCCACAGACGAGCACCCTCAACTGCATTGCCGCCTACTTTCGTGTGTTTTTCTACAGATACTTTCGGCTCCTGCCATCGCTCCTAGCAGTGATCCTCTTCAACGCCACCCTGTTAGTGCGCCTCCAGGACGGGCCCTTCTGGCGACACCTGGCCGAGGGCGAGCGTGTATTCTGTCGCGTTAATTGGTGGAAGAACGTCTTCTTTGTGTCGAATCATATGCTGGAAGATAGTGTAGGTCATAGAGTGGTACTACGATGGAGAAATATTAGATTTATATTCGTTTTTAACAGTGCTCGCATCAGACTTGGTATTTGGGAGCTGACATGCAGCTTTTTGAGCTCTTTCTGATGGTGATTGTTATTACCAAAAAGTAAGAACGCTATTTATTCCAAAAAAGCTATATTTTAGAGGTATATTCTCTAGACACCCACAACTAGCTAAGCCCATCTACATAATACTACTGCTGCTTGCATTTGTGGTTCCTGCAGCACTGACTTACATTCTCGAGCTGGACGCAATATACCATATACGACCAGAGTAAGTATTCTCAGGCAACCGGATTTGACCGTTTATAACGATTTATTTTGAAGGACATATCGCTATCTGTATTTTCGGCATTCGGATACCTTTTACCAGATGTATCCACCTTTCTATACCAATCTTGGCGGCTACCTCTTTGGATTCTTGTGCGGGCATCTCTACATCCACCAGCGTTCCTCTACGGTCGTCCTCCGAGGGAAGCTGAGGTATGAGCTGGGCATGTGGCTGCTTGTACCGGCGATCCTGGTCTTGCTGCTGTCCGGCTATATCTTCATCCGACATGACTTTGCAAAGCCCTCCTTGTGGTTGGCCTTGTACGCCGGTCTTCACAAGAATCTCTGGGTGCTGATTTGTGCGGGATTTGTGTTCCTGATGAGCTGCAAAGTAGGAGGTGAGTAAAGGGAGAGTCAGGAACTATGCAAGCACTCACCAAATGGAGTAGGCATGGCCTATGCCTTTTGCACCATGCCGGTGTTCCGACCTCTGGCTCGGATTTCCTTTCAGGCCTTTCTCTGGCATATCGTCGTAATCCGGGTGGTGGTGGGCGGGATCCGGATACCGGTATATGTCAGTAGTCTATTTCTGGTAAGCTAGTCGGCTTTATAGCGTTTTTGTCACAATTTTAACGTTAAATCCTATTCAGATTTGCAATGTCCTGAGTGTTTTTATTTTGACACTCATCGTGTCTGCTTTTTGGGCCCTGTTACTGGAGTATCCACTGGGAGAGGTGCTGCGATGTTATTTGAGACAGGAAAAGAGTGCGTATTACCGTATGTCAATTTATTACAACTAAAACAAACTACTTTTAGGTCAAAAAGAAATAAGTCCAGAAATTCAAATGGGACGCGCGCAGTCAGCTGCTTAGAGTGACCGTATTCTGGACCAGGGCTGCTTTCATTCACTATAAAGAACCACAATTGCAGCTTAAAAATTATCCATTTATCTTAAAAAAAGATTCTAAAATTTAAATGATTTTTTTCTTACATTCGTTTTTACTTGGCTAAACAAATAAATAGATTTTAAAAATATAAAATATATGAATTTTATATCTAGCGGAAAACCGCTAGATATGAAAACGATTGTTTTCGAATTTATCGAAGCAGTCGGCAGCACTAACCGAATCGCCAAACAATCGCCCATCGCCCGACTGATATCAACAACAACTCTTAGACGCTCGGTCGGCATTTTTGCACTTGTCCCGTTTTTCTGCTGACTGAAAACTCTTCCCGTAGTGTCTTAAATTCGGTATCGTGTGCTAAATTCTCCAGTTGATATCCCAAGTTGAATGCGCTGGTCCTAGTGAGATAAAAGAAAAGTGAGTGCAGTGTCTGAGTGAATGGGTATTTTGGTTTCTTGCGGCATCTTTGGCACTGCCACACTGCCAGCAGCATTAAATGTCAAGCAAAATGAATCACGGCGGATATTTTGGCCGAGTATGAGTATTTTTGTCGGTGTCAGTGGCAACTATCTGTAGTGTGTTACTGGAACTGGGGGGCCCCCCGCATCTGCTGCACCCTGCCAATAAAAATAAACGCGCGTATTACAAAACCATTAAAAATCACGGTAAAATAAGTGCGACGGTGTGCGTGAGTGCATTTCGAAGTGCGCATGTTCGAAAGGAAAAGAGCCAAGTGGCTTTCGGCTCTCGCTCTCGTTTGCGCTCTCGCGGAAATATGAGTCCAACACCCAAAAAAGGGAATAAAGAGAAGCGTCGCGCAGCAGCAGCGCGAAACAACGACAACATATCGCCAAAACAGCCAGCGTTTCGCACTTGATTGTGTTAATTGTTTTTCTCGCTTTTCCCCAATAATTTGTGCGCTTTTCCGGCCCGTCTGTTGGCTTGTTTATGTCGAAAGAGCGGCCAGCCGAAAGAGCGGGAGGGGGAGGGCACCTGAGAGCGAACGGCCCAGAGAGAGAGAAAGGAGGCGAAAGAATGTGCCAATTGTTGCTTGCAAAGCAACAAGTCTTGCAGTGGACGGTGGGGTGGAGGGGGATGGCTAAAAGCCAAAACACGGAGACTGGAGAGACCCGGATTGCCAGAAACGTGGCTCCCAGTTGGCCCGAATGTGGGACAAGTGTGAAAAACAAGCGACCTCCAGCGGCGACGACGACGGCGCGGCTGCGTCTTGGAAAGTGCGAGCGAGTCGGCGAGCACACGCCCCCACGCACAGTTAATTCTGTGGCGGCCGCCACCGTCGAGCAGAGCGAAACGAAACGTAGCCAACACCAATTAGTGACAAAATATGTATGAAAAAAAAAACAACAACAAAAAACGCACTGGATGGAGCAAACACACACACACATACAAAAACTGGCAGTGCTGGCACGTCGCGATTATACGGTCCCCCATCTCGCGATTAGTGCGCCCCCAACAGCTGTTCACCCGCATTCCGCTAATCAGCTGCGACAGAATGCAGATCGTGATATGGGCTCTCCGTATGAACGATGATCGGAATAGCGGGGAGGCGGGGGAGGACAACTGCCGGCCAGTCTGACTAAGCGCAAGTGCAGAAAATAGCAACAAGTAGACAAGTGTAGTGGCAAGATCTGCCTCTTGCAGCAGCGTAGCAGTTGCGTCCCGCAATTAAGACACCAACAAAGACCAGCGACAGCCTCCACTCGGGTGGTGGGGCATAGTCGGGTGGGGCAATGCATATGCATGCGGTTAATTTTAGTAGCAGAGTTCCACTTTCACTCGAGCAGTGGCGGCGACACCCACCGAGTCTGCCGCTTGCCTCGAGCGACACTTGCGCGGTTTTTGTCAAAAAAATCAGCTAATCGCCGTCAGGCACGCAGCAAGCACTCGAGAGTCAAAAAGTTTGATGAACCTCCTCCAACACAGGCACAGGCACATCACCCAGAGGCACAAGATGCACATAGCCATAGCCAGTGACGTTGGCGCAATGACATCATCAGCGAAAGTTGTGGATGCAGTTGCCAGTTGAGGGTCTTGCTTATCACAGACGATGACTCATGGGGCAAGCAATGGGGGCTTGGGGCATGAGGCAGGGAACATTTGTTAGCAATTAGAAACTAACCGGTGATCACAACGTGTCGACAAAGCGCCAAGATTGGCAATCAAGCATTAAGTCAATTTGTGTCCAGTCGCTGGACCGTTGCAGGCAACGCATCAATTGAGAATCGAGTGGCATAGCGACTATATCTACTCATAGATATCAAGAGGGAGAATATTCCAAGTCACAACTGTGGTTTCAAACATGCAACACACATTTTGTTGAAAGATAACAGCCGAGGCAGTTAGTCAGCTTTTGTTGCTGTTATCGGGCACGAGTACTGTGGAGCTTGTTATCTGAAATTCCTTCCTTTGTGGGGGACTTCAAACCACAACTTAGGCAGTTTTCCGATTAATCCCCAAACGTCTTTATGAGAAAATTATAATTAGGAATGCAATTAATGGTCAGTGACGGGGGGCGTCGGGCGAGTCCCAAAGATGCCAGCTAAATAAATAAACACATTTGATGCGATTTACAACGCTCCTCCGATCGTTGAGAGATCGTAGCTCGGCCGTGTGTTTATATATTCAAAAACTGAAATTCGCCCAAGATGATTTAATTTTCTATTAATAAGTTTGACCTTCAAGTGGGAAACACAAACAGAAAATTTTCCCGCCTGCAGGCGAAGGTGTTTGCGTCGCAGATTCTGCAATATATTCTTTGGAGAATATTCCATCGAGTGTCAAAGCGATATAGAAGGTGTAGCACTTGGCATTATCTCTACTGATACTACTTTATCTTGGCAAGCTCGATAGAAGGGAGGGACACTGACCAACACCCACAACAAGTATCGGAAGAGTGGTATCACCTTGTGGCCCAAAAATAAACAAACACACTATTTAGCAGGTCAATGACAAAGTTTGGTGTTTGCCAACAACGCCACGCAATAAATATGAATATCTTTATATTTTAAACATTATATGGCACTTTTACTGATTAAAAACGAAAGCTGGTTTAGTCAGCCAGCCGGCCGCGGCCCAACCCAGAAATCATTTCGGAACACGTATGGATATGAGTGTATATTTTGTATCTAAAGGTCTGGGGGTCTCTCGGGTTCTGTTTTGGAATTGGGTTTGGTATATGGGGCTTGTGCCCGCCATAATTCACGTGTTGGCAGCCGATTTGATGAGTATTTCCAGACCTATGATGTCATGTCTCTTGGCTGATAATTTGGCACGTTCCAGCCTGCACTTCATTAACGAAAGTGCTGCCGCTTTTGGCAGGTGAAAGCGTTCTAGCAATGCCAGTGGATTCCATAACCCAACAATAGTTCGCTTCGAATGGAAAGCTTATTGATTTTCGCAACAAACGATATTAGCATATATGCAAATTAATTGAACAAATCGGCGAAAGAAAAGGCGCAAAAGTTAATTCATCAACTAGAGATGGGGAATGGGGCATGGGGGCTGGGGAAGCTGAGGCACCTAGTAGCTGCGTCTAATGATCGCTACCCGAGTGTGTTTATACGCTACTCCCAACTCGCGGAAAGGTCACTAATCTTCGTTTTATTCTGTTCTTCGTATCGTTACAGAGGTAGAAGTAGAGAAACTTTGGACTGACCTCTGACCCCAGCCATCACAATAGCAAGATGTCGTTTCGCGTTGTACGCAGCTCCAAATTCCGTCACGTCTACGGCCAGGCCCTGAAGAGGGAGCAGTGCTATGACAACATTCGGGTCTCCAAGTCCAGCTGGGACTCCACATTCTGTGCCGTCAATCCCAAGTTCCTGGCCATCATCGTGGAATCGGCGGGCGGTGGTGCCTTCATCGTCTTGCCACACAACAAAGTAAGTGTACTCCCTGAACGGGGTATTACCCAAACCAGAAACGTAAATTAATTATTTCCTAAGAATTTATTTTTAAATGAAACGCTTTCTATTCATAGCATAGGATTGCTTTTTGGGCATAAAGTTTGTGGCCATTTGCGGCCTTGTTGCCACGTCGGTGCCGGTGCCGGTGACGTCGAAGTGATTTCGCATCCCCGAGTCCGATTCTGAGTCCGTTTCCCACACGCATTTATAAATAGTTATGAATACTCGCCGCTCTCTACGAGGAGATCTCTTAGTTGGCGTACTTTTGTAATTTGGCCCACAGCCAACATGACAAACCAAATTGTCTAATTTTACCAGCGAACGGGAGGGAAATATCAAAAGAGCACCACCCATCCAAAATGGATACCAAAGATGATGATATTTGGAAAAGAATTATAGCGTTGCACCAGCCAGCTCTCGGCTCGACTCGCGCGAATTATTCCGCCATTAAATATTCTTTTATATTCCAATAAATTTCATTTTCACTCTCCATTTGACGCAAAGAGCGAGAAATGAAATCCAAATGGAATCACAGCAGAAGCTTCTTCCACAAATGCGTTGGCGGATCATCCGTGGCCTCTTTTTTGGTCAAAACGTATAACTCGGCTCGGTAGTGTTTCTGTAATTTGCCCACAAATTTGTATGCAAAAGCTGGTGCCCGGCTTCTTGTTTGTTGAAGATTTCTATGTAGAGCAGTCTTCACACGCTCTAGATTTGGTTGGAGGGCGGGGCATGAGATCCATCAACTCATGCCGACATGTGGCAACTTTTATCTTGAGTGGGCAGAGTTCTTCAAAAGATTTCAATAGTTTTAAAATATATTTCTTAATATTTTTGAAGGTTCTATAAAGGCATAAAGATATAGGCTCTAGATCCATTATGTTCTTTGGAAGTATCTTCCATAATCCCCTCGCCAAGTGGCCTAGACTCATGAAGTTGCAAATTATGAATTGCTTACTCGGCATATTAGCAACTGCGGCTATAAATAAATAAAGAATCCGAAATTAGGGCATTAGGTTGCTGTGCTGTGGTTGGTCTGGAGCTCATAACTCTTTCGTTTCAGGTTGGACGCATTGCGGCTGACCATCCCCTGGTGGGCGGACACAAGGGTCCAGTGCTGGACATTGCCTGGTGCCCGCACAACGACAATGTGATCGCCTCCGGCTCGGAGGACTGTGTGGTCAAGGTGTGGCAGATACCCGACGGAGGACTGTCGCGCACGCTTACCGAGCCTGTTGTGGATTTGGTGTTCCACCAGCGTCGCGTGGGTCTGGTCCTGTGGCATCCCTCGGCTCTCAACGTCCTGCTCACCGCTGGCTCTGACAACCAGGTAAGGATAGGCATCATCCACTTCTTCGATACAAATACTTACCCAATCTTACGTTTCAAGGTGGTCATCTGGAATGTGGGTACTGGTGAGATTCTCGTCCACATCGACTCGCATCCGGACATCGTGTACAGCGCTTGCTTCAACTGGGACGGCTCCAAGCTGGTCACCACCTGCAAGGACAAGAAGATCCGTATCTATGACCCGCGCACCGGCGATCTGGAAAGCGAGGCCATGTGCCACGAAGGCTCCAAAGCCACACGAGCCATTTTCCTGAGGCACGGACTTATCTTCACGACGGGCTTCAACCGAAGCTCCGAGCGCCAATACTCGCTGCGAGCTCCAGACGCTCTTAATGAGCCCATCGTCATGGTGGAGCTGGACACGTCCAATGGCGTCATGTTCCCGCTGTACGATGCCGACACCAACCTGATCTACCTCTGCGGCAAGGGAGACTCGGTTATAAGGTACTTTGAGGTGAGCTTACTTAAGGAAGACTATCTTCGGGGAAGCTTATTAATGATCCTTCTCCCACCAGGTGACGCCCGAGCCCCCGTTCGTCCACTACATCAACACATTTCAGACGACAGAACCCCAGCGCGGTATTGGCCTGATGCCCAAGCGAGGCTGCGACGTGACCACCTGCGAAGTGGCCAAGTTCTATCGCATGAACAACAACGGTCTGTGCCAGGTCATCTCCATGACAGTGCCCCGCAAGTCGGATCTCTTCCAGGAGGATCTCTACCCCGACACCCTGGCGGAGGATGCCGCCATCACTGCCGAGGAGTGGATCGACGGCAAGGACGCGGACCCCCTCACATTCTCGCTCAAAGTAAGTGGCCCTTTGGCAGCATCCGAGAGCCGTTGCTCTCCATCTAACGTTGGGAATACAGCGCTCGCAGTTGGATACGACTGGGGCTTGGCCCCATGCCAGCCATTCAGTCTTTCGGCGATCAGAGCGTACAGGATATATATAGGAACCATGTCAGAATGCATGCTCGCGGGGCAGGACCACAGTTGGCAACGCGGCTCAATGTCGGTGAGGCAGCCGCTGCCAACTGGGACGCCCCTTCTCCAATGTATTCCAACGGCTTCTGCAGTTGTTTTTGCTCGTACCCGTGGCCGGAGTTCCTCGGAGCTCCTGTTTGGTGTTTGCTTCCTGTGGTGGCTACCAGCGTGTGATGCCTGCGCTTGCTTTGCTTGCGTTCTATGCGTTTGTGTCTCGTCCGCCCAGCCACGATTCTACACCATCCAAACATACACTGATCTATAACCACATGTCCCTAGGATAGTCGGATCTCTTGTAAACAATAACGTCCCGTTCTTAGTCAAAGTTGCTTTTGGTTATAAAAATACGCTATTAACTTTGTTTTGCGCAATTACACTTAAAGCCAACCTTTGATACAAGAGCATTAAGTAAGACCGCCCACAGAACTATACTGCTATTACCATGGCTTACACATTTGGCCGTAACACGCACGCGCGTGGCGCTTGTTGTTGTGTTCATTGTTGCTTGTTTTGTTCCGAAACGAACAGATTTTCTAATAAACCTAATCAGGATCGCGTCTCTATTGTGCAGGGTGGCTACGTCTCCTCGTCGGCCAGCAAGTCGCTGTCGGTGAACAAGAAGGCCAACATTCTGAACAAGCCGCGCGGTGGCGGCGGCGGCTCCGGAGCGGGGAGCAGCAGCGCGGGCGGTGGCAACCATTCGTCCGCCAACAACAACGAGGCTAGTGAGGGCGGAGCGCCGGCAGCGGTTTTATCGGTGAGTCTCATGGGATATAGATCCGGTCATCTTATTAAACTGGCCATCTTTACAGGAAAAGGATCTGCGAAACATCCAGGACGAAATACGCAAGCTGAAGGCCATCATCGTAAAGCAGGAGAACCGTATCCGTGCCCTGGAAGCCAAGGCCAATGCCGGCAATGGCGACGAGACGGACGCACGCAACAAGAACGGAAGCGGATCCGCAGCGCCAGCGGCATCCGCGGCCTCCGACAGCCACGCCAACGAAAGTGCCAACGACCATGCGTCCACGTCAACAGGAACGGCACAGGACGAGGACTAGGCCGTGGGAGCGGGCCAGTGCGGGAGAGAGTTAGACGGATTGGGGAGCGGACAGAGAACTGCCCCAATTCCACATAACGCTGAGAAGGGAATTGATAAAGAGGATTGTCTATTGCGATTATGATTTCGATTATTTATTTTATGTAATTAATATATTAGGACCTTAGCGAGCGAAATCAGTTGAGAGTGGCACACATAGGATTAGAGAAAGCCGAACCGTAAACTAAACCGTAAACAGTAAACCGTAAATCAAATCAAATCAGATCAGCAGCAAGCAAAGCTGGACGATGATCGTCTATAACATAACATAATACAACATCCTGCCAAAAATATATAAAACCTAACGAACTACCTACAAGTTGCGCCCAAAATCAAGAGGAGCGAAGGGCAAGGACTCTGGCTCGGCCCTCGTCGATTATTTTGTTGTAACGCAAGTGTGAAATTGTTGTAAATTTATCGAAGGCAAAGCATAGACTAAACCTACACTGTCTAAGAGTTAACCTTTACCTATGAACTTTGTACGAGCACTTTTTATAAACGCCTGTATATTTGTAAATCCCGAAAGGGGAAAAATTTTCATGACAATAGTTGGTAGACTCGATACTAGCCGATGTCCTCCACTCCCCACCAAAAACCATCACTGTTGCCTTCAAATTGTCGTGTCAAACATAACGAATTTAGAAAACAAGTGATCGGGGGACATCGACCATTATTATATTTCGAAAAATCAAAATCAAAATTTGTTTATCCAAACTAATCAAAACATTAATCATTTGTATCTTGAGAGCATAAAAATAAATCAACGAATAATTTTAAAGGAATTTTTATTTTTAATTATCTGTTTTATTTCTATTAGTTTTGTTAAACGAATCATTGTTTATTTGCCGCATAGAGAGTAACAGCATGAGTAAATTGCCTACCGATTTTGTAATAATATAAACGCAGACTCTATACATAAATCTAAATACATAATATACTTTATATACAAATAATTTACAATTTGATACAAAATAAAACAATATACAAACTACTTAAGAGGACTTTACCAATTGGGGGAATCTTTCTTATCTGCTGCTCAGTTAGGTTCACTTTTATGTTATCCCTAAAGCTTTAATTATGAACTGCAAACATTTTGAATCCCTTAATGCACGGAATTAAATCAGTTATATCATATGGAAATTTTATTATAATTGACAACTCTTAATTTGTGAAAACACGGCCTATCCATGCGTCGCTTATTTGCGGTGGATTCTTTGGCCAGTTCAATTGAATATGCAAATGCATTTAATTTCTGCCTAAACAGCTTTGGTGCTCAGTGCATAATTTGTAGCGTTTAATTATTACCTCATGAATGGCGGCAAAAAATGCAATTACTATTTACGTGTATAATGATTCTGACGTTTTAATTAAACTTGGCCCGATGCGCTTTTTTGGGTGTGTTGTTGATTTAATTAAAATTCTGTTTGTTGGCCAATTTGGTTGAATGAAATTTTTGATATTTGCCGACAGCTCTTTTAGACTTTTGATACCAAATGCAGAAATATGAAATATATATGTATGTCTGATTCTGAAGAACACGTTTCGACCCAAGGGTTCATTAAGATATACTACTTCCGCACTAAATCATTCGCTACTTATTACAGAACGTACCTGCTGCCATTATACCAGATTTGGCACTGAATTATGTCCCCGTCATCATTCGAAATGGGGCAGTAAATAATGATGCTCTGGAATTAAAAATCAAGACCCAATTTGAGGAGTACACCGTCGCCTCCAGGTGAGGATCCGGCCTGCCATAAACGCTCAATGATTGTCAAAACAGTTTCAAGGCATTTGTTAATTAAAAGCAAGCAACAAATAGGCCAAGTCCTGGCAGCTCGAAGACGTGGAAACACGTGCTAAATAAATACGCCAACTTGCTAAGTACCAGCAGACATATCACCTCCAGCTCCAGCACCTTGTACGCCTTCTTGCTCGAACCCCCTTGACAGCGACACTGTCGTAAATTCACACGAGCCTTGGCTTTTGTTTGTGTGCGTGCCGGCATGGGTTTAATGCAAAAAGATATACATGTACCTATATAAAAAATATATACATATATTCCCACACAAAGGGGCCGTCAAAACATTACTTCCTTCGCCGGAGTGTTTTGGGTATTTGTTTATTTTCGCATGAAAATAAATGCGTTTAATGGCGGAAGTTTATGCCTCGTAAAGAGAAGTTAATTAGCTTTTTGGAGTATGAAATTTGTTTCTCACTCCCTTCCTAAAAAACCACAGTATCCACTACGTTTCCGATAGCAATTTAAAATTTTCCAATACCTATGGTCCTGTTAGAAAGGCTTTTGAAATTAAACTTTCCTCATAAATTAGGAGTCGTAACGTTTATATCATAGCGAGCGAAAATTAGAAAGCTATTTCAGATAAATTTCAGGAAAATGGTCTATATTTGTCCATAACTTGGCTAAAACTTTTGTGATTGGCGAATGACATGCATTATATGGTAATCTTTTTCCAAAATATGTATTAGTAGGAGCTACATACCTTCTAGGACCCTACCTTGTTTTCGACAGTTGAGTGAAATATTTGTACAATCCATTATATAAAAACACTTTAAAAAAGCTTTAATTTTTTCAAATTAAAATTAAAATACAATTAATTTTTAGTGAATAGGAAGGGAAAGAAAGTAACGTTTAATCGGCAAAAAATCGAACTCATTCATCTGCGTAAAATAGGTTTGCTGAATTTTTTAAGCCACACACTTTCAATGAGTTGGTTTAAATTGCTTTACGAGGCGTTTTTCACAATGCAAAAATTTATTTCTGTCAATGAAGCAAAATTTAATTATAATTTTGTTGGATAATCTATGTAAACATGTGCTATGATAGCCCAAGGCTGTTGCAGGGCAGTTAACGCATTAACTTTGTGGCACAACGTCGCTCCAGGTGAGTCTTTAAGTCAAGTTGACGACGTGTTTGCATCCAAGCCGCAAAAGCAAATATTTGCAGCATCCCACTGAAGAATGCCCCACGCTGTCCCGTCCCTGTTGCCGTCCAGTCTTCGTCCTTCCGCCTCAAATAGTTTCTGGCATAGACAAAAAGTTGTTTTCAGTTGAGGGACAGCCTAAGAGGTTGAAAGTTTCGCAAAAGCGCACGCAACCAAACAACATGAAAATAGTTTTCCTTCCACCGCATTTATGAAATGTGCACCACAAGGATCTGCAGACTGTGTAGGTGTGTGTGTATGTGAGTGGGGGTGCGTGTCTGTCACACATACAATAACTTTCACTTAGTTGAAGGGCGGGTAAGAGCGGGCCTGGGGATAAGCGGCTTAAAACTGGCGCTAGGATGCCCAAAAGTGTTGAGCCAGCAACTCCCGCAGGACGGAGGACACGGGCCAAAAGGGAGGGCTTCCTGCCAACTGCCAACTGCCATTTTTGGCAAATATTTGCACAGATAATGAAAGTGCACCCATACCCGAGGGGGTGTATGTGTGTTATACTATATATATAGTAGTGGGCATTTGGACAATGTGTTGAATTGAGTTTGCCGCCTGCTTTCGGATTTGATTTTGTTGACAATTCACTTTGCAGCGGTAATTGACCCTAATGCTGTTGCTTCTGGCCTGTTCTTTTCCTTTTTAAATCGATACCGCTTTTTTGGCATCGAAATTCAATTTGCCAAATAAGTTTGCAACCGACACTGATCCAAAAACCTACACTTATCCAAGAATACTTGAGGCAAGCAAAAATATTACTCATACGCCCTGTTGTCTCTTCTTTGAGAGGTTAATGATTTTGTTGTGTGTACTGCATATAGTCTCATGTATATATTCTTTTCAGTTTTAGGAATTTTATACACAAGGACACACTGTGCCATGGCGAGGACATTGCACGTGCCTAAATACATTGCAAAAAATGTCAAAAGGCACGTTTTGGTGTTTTGTGATTTCTCTTTTGCATGTCATGTGGCCCAAAACAAAACTTTGAATTTTGTGTTGGCTGGCGGTTGAGGTTCTTCCGGCGTCTGGAATTGTTGCCAACTACGTGACTATCATGCAGTATTTACTGTACCAATAAATGTCACAAATGGGAGGAATGTGCGCGCCGAAAGCGTAAGGACGAGTGCCAAGAGTAACAACAATCCCATCTAATTCAATTAAAATTATACAAATATCGATTTCCGGTCGAGAGCGACCGAGCTTTAGCCAAAAATATTTAAATGCGAATCGATTGGCCTGGGACATATCCTTGGCATGTCCTGTAGCCACCCCACTCGTAGTCTCTCTGGCTTTGTTTCAATGCAATCGTCTGTGGCTAATCGGGTTCCTATTTGCTCGATGTCTGTATGGTCGTCTGGCCCAGAGCGTCCAAATACTGGCATTCACATTCTCATTCAAAATGGTATTCCCATTCACTTCCCACATTCCCATTGCCGTGCACATTGTCAGACAGGAGCCATAAATTAGGCAGTTGCTAAGTGCTTCGATGTTTGGCTGTGGCTCCAGCTTTGAATCCTTAGTGGAATCCGGCTTAGGAACCGGATTCGGGAACAATGCCATCCAAGATATATATGCACGTTACACTTTAATTGTGGCAGTGTGAACATTAAAGTCCAGAAACAGGATTTCATAAAAATAAAATTGCATATATCGCCCGAAGTGGCACATGAAGGGCTCAAATCAAATATTTAACTGCTTTGTGCTGAAAATGTGCTGAAAAGCTAGAATGTGCCGGTCCAAATATTTCATTCATTGCAAAAAATAGAGAAACCTGTTCGACAGTTGCAAAATTCATGGAAAATTCATGAGTTTGGCCAGAATTTACAATTTTCACTTAACATACCAGCTGCATAGTCACTGCTGAACTTGCTAAATATTTTTATTACATATGAGCAACTATTTCAGATATTTTCTGCATAAATTTTCTTTTTCCAGACACTTTTATTTCAGCTCGTGCAATTTTCAAGAAATAGCAATTAGCCAAGGGCAAAAAGGGCCAAATAAAAGAGCCAGAGCTAAGGGCGTTCCTACCCTGAAATGAGAGGCCAAAAAAACCCAATTATCACTTATTCAAGCCAAGTGCTTGGGTCTCTCGCTCAGATCATCCTGGCCATCCAGGTTGACTAGCCCTGATTGTGAGCTCGCTTTTGGTTTTGATTCCTTCGGAAAACTAATTTACCAGGTCCTGACAGGAGGCAATGGGATGCCTCCATTTCGTTTTGCGCCCGAACAGATGTTAATTGAAAGGGGGAGTGGATATACACACAGAGAAAGTAGGGCCTTTCCAGGGCACGCCCTTATTGCAATTTATGTATCTAAATAATGCATTCGAAAAGGAAATATTTACTCAAGGGCAGTGAGGCCGAAGATATGGACTTGCAGTGCGTAGAGTCCTTTGGGTAAAACCAATATTTGCTTCAATTAAATGGTAATACACCCTTGGTCTGGCGTAGAACAATCTTATGGAAATTGAATTATTTTTTGTTGTGCAGGGACATGGGTTCTATTATTTTTGTCGCCCAGACTTAGACCATTTGAGTTTTGACTCGACTTATGAGTGGAGATTGGCAGCCAGATAGGGCAGCCGTCAGTAAGCCAGGCCCGGACAGAACGGGCTCATATTCCTCAAAATTACCCTTAGACCGGGGATCTGAAAGGCTCTTTCGTTTGCCTTTTTCTATTTGCAGGTGAATTGCTTTGCCAGGGTCTGCACGTGCACACACTTTTAATTACACTGCACATTTGCACTTCAACTGCAGGCAGACCCAGTGCCACCTCCTCCACCATGGCACCACCACCAGGTGCTGAGACACGTTGACACTGTGGGTGAGCGAAGGGGTTTGGATATGGTTTTTGAGCGGGAGCGGGGTGTTTTTTTTTTTTTTGGGTTTGAAGTGGGTGGGGGCAACAGTTGCTCATTCACGCCACGTTGCACAAACACAAAACATCGACGTTGGCATCCTTGCGGCAACCTTGGAGCTGTCGTTACATATTTCGTTCGTTGGCCAACAAAATACCAAAAAAAGAATAACGCACCGATCAAGGGTCTTGGCATAGATTAAAGCTTAAAAGTGTATTTTCGTTGCTACGCAAAGTATCTGCAACTGTTGTCCAATTTAAATTCAAAACAATTTGTATTGCCTCATCCACCTGCTGCCATCCACCGGCTTTGGATTCATTTACGTATTTTTTTAACGCATTTTTTTTACGAATTTCTTTCTCTCTTCCTCTAGTCCCTGTTTCCTTTTCCGTTTGCCTTTGGGCCCTGTGTCTGGCCAGCATTTTTCTTAATTTTTTTCCAGCGTTTTATTTTGATGAGAAGTCGTTTATTTTCATTGTAGCTTCATCCTGCCATCCGAGCAATATTTTAGTGGGCGAATTTGTGTGGCCGCATGGCAAATTTAAGTTTCATGGAATCCAAACCCCGCTCCTTGGCACATTAACTGCTCTATTGGATTACAGCCACCGAGGAGCTTGCTGCCTCCACCCAGTCTCAGTCCCAGCCCCAGAGGACAAAACTAGCTGAACCAAGCCAGGAGCAAACACCAACAAATGGCGTTAAATCAACACTCGAACACCTCGAAAAGTTTCCTTCGGGTGTGTCGAGAGATGCGAGATGCGGAATGCCAGATGCCATAGCCAGATAGAGTCAACACCTTCTCGTTCAGCCATTCAGGTGGAGTGTTTGCTGGGTAAACATTCAGGTAAGTGAGCTTAAAATTTCATATCACGCATACGCCATGTTGTCGAAAGCAAATCCCCCGACTCGACTTGGTTCTACTCAAAACTTTTGCATTTTGGTGGTTGCGGCAATCGAATTAATTATCGAGATAACATTGGAAACAAGACCAGACCCATGGCTAACCACAAACGAAATAAATTCCCATGGAAACAGGTTGCTTTGTGTGTTTAATGTGTTGATTTTGTGGCAAATTGAAAAATCGAACTACTGCCACTAACAAATCGCACATATTTGTGCTGCTGCTGCTGCTGGTTGTTGGAGGAGTGTTCTGTCGACATCTGTTTTGATTACGATGCGCTGCAATATGCCCGATATGCGTTGGCAATAACTTTTCTTCTTTTTCGCAGCAAATAAATTGGGAACCGGAGAGGACAACATCTTCACCAGACCTGCTCAACCGTTTCAGCAAGTCAACCTTTTCTGGCTTTCCTGCCTTTCCCCAGGAAAGGCAGTGCATTAGTAAATTGAAAGCAGAGCAGAGTGTCTTCCACACAGACACATACTCCTGTACATATACAAATGTACACAAAAACCTGAATGCAAGACACTAACATAAATAAGTAGACTACATACATCTCTGTTCCCGACCATGCTTTTCCATTCAATCAGAAGCAATGGCTCTTGAACTTCAGCATACCGCATACAGCCCGGGATAATTTTGCCAGAGATATGGGCCCTATTTAATGGTGTGCTTATTGACCAAGTGCTATTTGGCTAAAAGAGTATAAACACCTCGGATAAAATCTATTCTATTAATACGATGAAGCTTTTGTTTTTTTTCATACAAACCTCATACAAACAACTTGAACTCCTTTTGAAAAAAGTGTGTATATCCTTAGTATAATAGCCTGTTCTGCTTATTATGTTGGATTACTTGTTTAAGCCCTTAGGCCTAAAAATACCTTTCTCCGTCAAGTGCATTAATTATCCTTCGAAAAGTTGAAGGGTTCTGCATGGCGCAGCACTTTTCGCCAGTGACTTTTTCGCATATTTAGTGAAGCGTTCTTAATGCCCGACAGTAGACCCGAAACTGTCAAACTTAACACTTTGCTATTAAAAAATGGATGGTAATAAAATAAAACAGAAACTGTATGGAAAAAGAGGAAACGGCAGCGCTAATGCTGAACAAAAATTAATCAAGCGTGAAAAAGTGTTTGCAAAGAATTTTGTGCCGCCCTTTTATAATTTTTCGCTGGTCCCCCATCTGCGCCATTTTCTTTTTTTTGTGCTTCCACTTCCTGTTCATCATTCTCCGCCTTGTCCTTAACATTTTCACTTTTTTCGCCATTTTCCTGAGCCATTTTCATTGGCATTTGCTGAGCTGTAAATGCTGTTGGCCGCTTGTTACTTACAATTAGGCGCACGAGTCAGCAGAAAGCACGCAAAAGAGTATAAAATAAAATAAAATGAAAATAAAGATAAAAATAAAGAGTCGGAAAAGACACTAAATGAGAAAAGCAAATTGGAAAATTACAAGTCTTACAAAATGCATGGGGTCAGCGCTTATGGAAATTGAAAGGATTTTAATGCACATTACGAAAAGTTTTTAATTTGCCAAAAGGTTTTGCTGATTTAGTATTTGTGATCGACGAGGGTATTACTCATTATTTATTTTGATTTAAGTAGAAGTTTAAATTCATGTCATCAGACATCACGTCCGTATAATATAAAAAAGTCCCAAACTTCCATCGGTACAGTCATGAAAGTTATGGCTTTTCCGATCGTTCAGTAATATGCCAGCTAAAGGATATAGTTCCGGCTTTATAAACTACATAAAAAAGAAAGAAAAATATGTAAAAAGTTTGGGGAAATACACCCACCCTCTACAAGGTTTACGACTATGGCTAATAGAACTGTTGCTTTATAAACTGCTAAGTAAACTTATTTCGACAGATTTTCCAAAGTTCTCTGCCATCTAAATCCATACCCGAAACAATAACCAAACAGAAGATATTGAAACTTAACGAATTACTTTCCGACTGGAATAAAATTGGGCCTATTTCTGTTTGGTTTTGGCTATTCTATGCGGATGGCCTTTTATGTCCAATTATCAGCGACTGAGAACGGCCGAAAGGAGCAAATGAAATTGTCAAAGACCGGCAGTCGGAACAGAAAAGGGCTCCGCCGAGCTGGGGTTTTGTTTTTGGCAAAACAATAAACTGAAATTATGGCCAATGACAGCTGACATTTAAGCCATATACACACAGAGGCGCAGCGAACAACAGAGGCGAATGGAATCAAATCGGGGCTGGCATCGGGAAGGCATTCGAATGGAAAACTCAATCCCTTGTACGACTGTAAATGGCACACAAAGGGCAGAATGTTTGGCAGGTGGGTGGGGATGAGGGGATTTCAAGCCTGCTAGGGGGTGGCCAAAATCAACCTCCAAAGTAAAGCCTCAATCAAGTTTCAATGAAGTTCTTTAAACACAAGCCATAATTTGCAATGCCATTTTCGAGCAATTTGTGATGGGAAGCCAAAAGCTAATGCAGCATGACCACAAGGAAAATTCAGAATCAGAATAAAAAAAGCCAAACACGATGGGAAAACTAATAATAAAAATGTTAAAATAAATCTTGCGTGTTCTCCGAGGGCAGAGTCTTTCACCAGCTCTGTCTTGGTCTGGACTAGTCCCTCCATCCCTCTGCCACTCGTCTCTTTTGGCCAAAAGGAGCATAGATTTATGCATCCATTGTGTTGGGATATGAACAACCCTCTTATATTTTATGCGCATAATGGCCAACTACGCCAACACTCACTCACACACACTACCGCTAACACACAAAGGCCAAGAGGGGCGGTGGCTGGATTAGATTGGTATTGTGGCTGGGAGGCGTGGCAGAGAGGTCGGTGCCGTCTGCTCGACTGGCCCGAGGTTGTTTTTGTTATTTTCTTCTTATTTACACAAAATTGCGCCTCAGGTCATACAGCTGGCTGTCATTGAAGGTGTTAAAGTTCAAATTGTGTCCTCTATGTGAATGTGTGTGAGTGTGTGTGTTAGCCATGATTACAAAGCATAAAACCATAAAGAGAACACCGCCTTAGTTGTCGACTTTTACTCTTCGACCCGTATTTCCAGACTAGTATATGCAAATAGTGCGCCTCGAGGCGAGTTTGTGGTTTTGGCTTGAATTGGATTTGGGAGGGAGAGAAAGGGGCGGGGTGGGTCCGGGTCAAAGAGTGCCCAGAAATCGATGTTGCACTATTAACCCAACATACTCAGGTGTGTATAAAGCGAACTTTATGTATATAGGCTATTCTCTGAAAGGGTATTAGATGAAATCTATACTAGAAACTACAATTTTTGATTAAATTTTAAGACACTTTATTGAAAATATTTTAGAAAGATATAGTAAGGATTACCCCCACACACACCAAATAAGGTTCACTTTAATTTCCATAAATAATCTGAATTGTTGAGCGTGGATGTTAGGGAGCCTTCTTGAACCGAGTCAGGGGCAAAAAAATACGGGATGGAGGGCTAAAATTTTAAGTTTTCCATTTTCCCATGCATGGGCCTGTAAAAGCGCACAAAGATTTTCATTTTTCCGTAGGCGACTGGCAAAAGTTTCCGGTTTCCGGTTCGAACAGATTTAAGAGCAATTAACACGAGAGCGCGGGACAGTAATTGAATATGAATGCACATGAGTGCACTGCGATGGCCATAATTGGACACCGTTGGTAGTATTTATATTTGCAAATTGTTAAATATCATCCATCGTCGAGGTCGAGACCAATTAGTGGGGAATGTTATGTGTACCGGGTCCAACAAGTGTAACCAATACAGGCCGAAAATTCTCCTCTTTCTTTTCGGCTATATATATATCCAGCCCTGCCAATATGTATTTACTTTCAATTTTAGGCACAAGACTCATTTATTACGAGGCAGCGGCATTTTACTTCTTATCTGCTCTTGGCCCAGCAGCTTTCCATTTGCATTGGGCCTGGCTTTTGGCCAGGACGGAGGGGCTAAAGAGCTAAGAGGGCCTGAGCTGGGAAAACACGAAGGCTCAGCGGTCTGGCTCCATACGTACAGGCAAAAATAAACAAAAGAGGGCAAAAACCAAACGATGGCAAACAAGCCGCCAAGCGCCTGCCAACAAATACACATAAAGGCCAAAACAAAAAGTAAAACCGGGGGGACCGAGCAGGAGAATCGAGAAAGCGAAAAATGTTCTTGTTAACAAATTGCAAAACATTTGCTTTTTGAAGACAAATTACTCGTGGTAAAACAAATTGCTTGGCTCCTCTTCTGCTCCTTCAGACGTTAAATTCAAGTGCGTGAGGGCCGCTTGCATTTAAAGTTGATGTATTGCCGAGGGAAGTAATGCACTGCCAGGCACTCACATATAGCACACTATTATCAGGGATCATTGCACTTAATCCGCGATGGGTCGACACCTAATTAGTCGAGTCCTCCCACCTCCAGCTTGGCCCGCCTCGCCCTGCAATCGCACCTTTCAGTTCGACGAAACGGAAACGGAAGTGGCAACGGCTGGTCCCGGGATTAAATCTGACTTTAAGCGTTCTAATAAGGACAATTAAATGAGCTTAAGGCAAATTCTTGAGCCGGCTTTGTTGCCACGGCGATGTCCTTAGGACCGTGGTCGGTTATGGTCAGTGCGCTGGGAGCTCAACGAGCTTTTATATTTTGTTTTCTGGTAGAACATAAATAAATATATGTTAACTGCGAAGCAACAAACTTCCAGCATCCGGTTTTGTGGTACATGAAAAATTACTACCAAAACGCAGTACGCTGTTGGTAAAGGGCTGACCAAAAAGCACTCTTTTATACAGAATACTAGTGCAGTTTAGGGTATGATATGTTTTTTGGAATTTATGACGCGTAAAAGTTATAAAAAATAATAAATAGCACTACTCTGCAAAGTATTTAAAAAAATTTGTTCCATTTAAACTATTTTTTTTTACACTCCAGTACCGGGTATACATCGTCGCGACTCTGTTATGGAAGCATATTTCACTTCTTTAATTTGTGCATGCACTCGATCATAATTAGTGTAATTATTTTTGCAATTGCTTTGCTTCTGGGTATCCCTTGGCTTTCCGGGCGTTGCATTTTTATCTTTTTTCCTGGTTTCGTTGCCCAGGGACACGCGGCTAGTGGCGAAGCGCGTTCCACCAATTGGGGATTTTAGCCAAACTATAAATTGCCACCAGCACATGGCGGTTGAAAGTCAGTGGCTGTTCTTAAGTCTTAAGCTGGAATCTAGAGTGCTGGGATGTGATTAATCCGGATACATTTGGGTGGAGCTACTTAGCACCTTCCAGATGCTTGAACATGCGCATAAATTTGCCGCTAAGTGATGTATCGGTTGGATGCGATGCGGACTGTTGGCCTAAGTAAACAGGGCTCCAGCGCCAGACATCCATCCACCCATCGGGAAAGTTTCGTCCAACTTTACAGCAACTTTGGACCGATTAGTGGAGATACACAACGGGCAGTAGGAGCCAGATCGATGCCAGAGCCGGCTGTAAAAAACCAAAAGCAAACAGTCTGGGCTGGAGAGTTAAGCCCTTCTGGATACAAGGCATTAATAAGTCAACTCGAGGCATCCCAGGAGTGGCTGGGCTGTGAAAAATACAGGAAGAATTACATGCCCTGGCCGGGCCGTGTGTCCTGCATAATAAAGGCTCCTGCGCTCCGTCGATATCCGGCCAATTCGGTAAACAATGCGAACGCAATATGCAAATGAGCATATTAGTGAGGCCAGTGGCTGAATTTGCATAATTTTTCTCAGTTTTCCGAGTTGGAAAGGCTTCCCGGCTGGAAAGGCTTGAAAGGGTAAAGGTAATGCTGCAGGCGTTGGAAATTTGAATGATGTGCTCGGTTGATTTGTGGGTAAATGAACATGATCATGAAGGGGAACCAAGTCCCGGAATACCGGGATACCGGGTATTCGCATTAGCCTGGTTGTGCCGACGCACTTTATATTCATGCCACAGTATGCATAAATATAATTCCTTCTTTCCCTGGACTCTTGGGGGACAAAGGAGGCAAAAGGTGATGGGAACTGGGAGCTGGGCACTGGCAACTGGGGGACTGGGACAAGGACATCGATTTATGCCAGGCACGTGCAGCACTCCATATCCGCTTATTGGCATTTGTTGCACTCTATAAAATCCGCTTAACGTTTGCCGCTGCAACTATGGACGCAATCAAAGTAAAAATACATCACCATTAATGGGCAACCACAGGAGTTTTGTAGCAGACAGTCGGTGGCAGGAGTGGCAGGAGGCAGCAAATTCAATGGATTGTGTACGGGGCTTCACTGAAATATCAATTATAGCATGTCCACTCAAAAGAGACCGGTTCGGTTCGTTGGTGGTTCGGCTTGGTTGATTTCTGTCCGACTCAGTGCAGTCGACCATTAAAATGATGCTTAATTGTGCTGCGTGCTCGCCGGAGATAAAAAAACTGCAACAGTCACAACATCCGACAGCCGGACGACTGAAAATGTAAACATAAAAATTAATGAGATCAAAACAGGGCCGTTCAGCTCCATTCAGGACCGTGTAATTGTGCGTTGAACTTTCCCTGAGCATCTGACTGAGCCGCAAGAGAGTGTTCAGTGTTCATAGTCATCGGTCGAAAAATTATAGCATACTTAATGGGGCAGCGCTCGGCGGGGGGAAATTACAATGATTTCTAGACACGATAACTGAATGAATGGTAGAATGAAGTACATAAAGTACTACAGTACTTTTTATTTTAATTATTTTACATAATATTAAACCAATTAAGGGATTTCCGAAGCCTTTATTTCAACCACAATTACTCAATTACCCATTTAAAACGAAATAGGCTGGAAGACTTTGATTTAAATCCCCTTACCTTGTGATTATGCAAATTATCCTGTCTCACCTATACGGCTTTAAGTCGTTGCCTTTGGCGAAACGAATTACGAACTCGGTGATACTCAATGACTAATGACAACCAATTTAATTTAGCAGATCTGTAGCCAAATGTGCGTATCATGGACGGATTAGCTTTCACAACTTGACAGAACATCAATTTGGACCTCATCTTAAGTTTCACTTTATTTTGGACTGTCTTCCGCTGAATTGCCGCCCCCCAAGTTCTCTGTCCCTCAGTGGCATTGTTCGCATACATAAAATCAATTTGTCATAATTACGTATAGCTTTCTTCGCTCACAAAGCAACGAGAGTCTGGGGCAAAAAGCATTCATAAATATTCCATATACTTTCCACTTTATACTTTATACTTAATCAGAGCGTTTAATAACTGACACGCGCAGTATGGCAGACGGCAGACGGCAGTCGGCGGAGAAATCAATGGAAAAAGAATTTTGTAATAAAAAAGTTGAATCGTCAATCACAGTGGAGAGGCACAACAGTCTCCAGCCTACGGCCTGGACCCGGACCCGGACCCGTATCCGCGCCCGAACCCGTATTCTCACACCAACATGCCTCTTGGCCATTTTTATTCAATGTCGGTGTTGATGGTGATGCCGATGCCGCCACTTGACGGGGCATTATTCAAAAAAGGGCCGCCTGTCACGGTCGCCGAATGTCACGCGCACGTTTCGAGTGGCTCAAGGAATCGCAGGACGCTGGAGGAAAGGGTTTTGGGTCAGGACTGGCTTTGTCTGCCTCTGTGTCTCTGCGTCAGCTGCTGCAGGATTGCAGGTATCCATGGGGCTACCGTGCCGGGTGCAGCTCCCGTATCAACGGGACGGTGTTAATGCTCCGGAGGCCAAATGGCAACGCGGAGCACATTATTGGGCTGAGCACCATTACGTGAGAAGGTGGAAAAGCGAATACCCTCAGCCGGAATTATGGATGCAGAAATGAGCAAAGCTCGTTTGCAGTAAACAGCAAATTTATAATGCCGTTTAAATGCTTTATTAAAAGACATCAGTTACACCAGTAGATGGGGCAGGGAGCTGGCTTATGAGTTATACGCTCTCGGCTATATGGTACATATGCAGAGGGGTTGGACATTTTAAATGAGTTTTGGCTCTGAGGAATTTACAGTTGGCAGCAGCAACACACTGCTTACAAAAACACACAAAAAAAGGATCAAAAAATACGAGAAGCATGGAAACGGGTTGCCAACACTTTGCCAGTGAAAAGTTTTTATGGCCCGTTGTATAATTTATGGTTAAAATACATTTCAACAACAAACCGTTAAAGCTGCCGAAAGGCAGGGCGCACCTGTTACACAGCTGAAGCAACACCAACACCAACAGCAACAGAATGTGGCAACAGCAACAAATTCAGTGGCAATTAGAAGGCGGCAACAACAACATAATGTATTCATGGCTGTGTTGATGGGTGGAGCAGAAGAAGGACCAAAAGCAGGAGCTGGACCAGGAGTTTCATCCAGATATCAGATGAAATATTAGCTTAGGTGGCAAGCTCGGGGGAAAAAGTTTTTGGTGCATTTAACGTGCCACTCATATGGGTAAGCCCATTTATGATAATAAATGGTGGACCGTTTGTTAGAAAAGAAATCGATTTCAGGTTGGTTAGCAATGCTTTGCTTAATTATCTCAACCAATTTAAAAGTTTCAACAGATTCCAGTAGTGGTTCGTGTGAACTATTTTTTTTTTTATTAATTGCAAAGAACTTATGTTTTTAAGACGCTTATGTGTGACAAAAATAAGTTCTCTATTGTTTATATAATTATTTAAACAATAACCATAAATATCTATTGTTAAGAGCTCTAATATTTCTGTTGAATTATGTGTTAGTCTACAATATTGTTTGTGTTTCCAACAATAAACACTGCTTAAGTCTGGCAAAACCTTTGGAAAATGTCAACCTGCGAGTAAAGCTGAAAGCAAACACACACATGATATATATGTGGTATAAATAAATATATATATACAGCCACCCACACCACGTCATCCACATAAAGATGTCAACTGCACTTGCAATCTGCCATCCAGCACAAAAGTTCTACTCTGTGTTTCTGCGCTCACAAATAAAATTTAATAAACGCCAGACCTTCCTTCATATTAAAACCCTTACGACAATCAGCAACAAAGTCAAGACTTTGAAGCTTCAAAAAATTAATACGAAATTCAATAAAGTTTATTTTCAGGAATTTCATATATGGTGTGTCAACACACGAGGTAGAAAGCTCTGTTGGGGCAGGATTTCGCTTTATAATATCAGGTGAAAGGGACTTTCAAGACATTTTTAAATTTGAAGAAAGAGGAAAAGAAAAGACCTGGGTAAAGGGTTTAAGGGGAAAACCTAATATTTAACAAGGGAAAATATTCTATGGATGTATAATTCAATATAACTCTTTTCAACACATTGAACTTACAATTTCTTACTACCAAGCTTTCAAGAATTAAAGTGCAAGTTTCCTAAAACAATATCGAATGCATTTTTAGATAAAATCATTTTCCTTGCACTTTTCCCCAAGTTTTCACCCAAAACTGAACGCCAACTGTCGATGTAATGGACATCTCAAGTGTACAAGTCGAACAGACAGATATAAAGAGGCCACGGGGAGACAGAGAGCGCGAGGGACAGGATGTCAGGACACGGAGGAGCCAGGGACTGGGACTGGGAGGACGAAAATTTGATTTTGCGCTCGTTTCGCGATTTATGTTATTATTGATTGCGAACACGAAAACTCACAATGAGTGCACTGACTGTGTGTGTGGAGCGATGCCGGGCCTTGTGTACTTGAACTCAATTGATTCAAGCAATTTAATATTCATTTGTGCGTGTAAATCAGATTTGCACATGCAAATACCCAAAATCGGCAGAATAATTGATTGAGCGAGCATCCATACACATACCCAAACACACATATTGGGGGGCAAAATATCAGAGGATGAAAGGTCGCCGGGTAGCTGTAATCAGTGCGAGAATAACTTGATAATTTTTATTTGAAAACGCGTTAACAGATTGACAATGGCATTTGCCAAGTTAATAGCTCAACGAATGCCCTCGTGTGGCTGAAATGGAAATGTAATTTAATTACTGAGGCCGGGGCACTGTGGGCACTGCATACAAATGGAATTTCGTAGCTGTTGGCCATTGATTTATGATACTCGACCGTTGTATATTAATCCATTTCATGCATCTCGACTCGGAATAATCAGAGCCTAATTTGATTGTGATTTATGACGATGGCAACCTTGGCTCAGTTCAAGGAGGGGCTTGATACAGGATGCAGGTTACAGGGCCAGAATTGTCTTGGACGGAAAGGACGCAACGGTGCAATAAATCGCCATTATTAGGCGTTCTCCATAATGCACGCACTCACTTAACAGCTACGATAACAGAGGCATCTGTGTTTAGTGGCCACGTCGCTCAGCCCCCTCTGTTAACGGACATGACATCAGCCAGCAGGCTTCTGGCATCTATTTATTATCTTGAAGGAAAACTATTTTTGGCATACCATCAATATGCATGAGGGGGCTGGGTAGAAGGCGGGGATGTTGCCCCCAGCTATGCATAACTGTAGTTATTATGTATATTACGTATACGCAGTGTTATCATGGCAAATGTTGCTTATTGAAAATTATGAGAATGGCTCCACTCACTAAGCTCTATCTCCAATTCCCTTATACTCATATACTATGTATGTACATTTTCGGGCAAACAGTGTGGTTCGGTTATTTAGAATTCTACTCTGCAGGAGATATTAGGCAAGTAAATTATAAACAATAACCTCATCTTGCTATGAAATCAAAGTACTTTCAGTAATGTAAGGGAGTTTTAGGTTAAAGGCGGGGCTTTAGATATTTTTGTGAAGTATAAGGGGTTAAGCTTGGGTAATATTCAATTAAAAGGGTTCTGAAGAAAAAAAGTTCATATTTGTTGTAGTTTGTTTTACCTCTATAAATTTCTATTGTTAGTAATTAATATATTAATCCTATTGAGGTCCTATTCTGTTGTTCTCCCCTGTTTCCTAAATAAACGTGAGTGCTTTCCTCTATGTGTGTTATATGTGTATGTGTGGCAATTTATGCGGCACCAAAACTCCACTAATTTCTCATAGCCAGATCCTGCCACTGACTGGCCCCGCCTCCCGTCCCCCTCCTCCGCCTGCCCCGTCCGTTTCCGGTTGCTGGCTGGCAGCATTTTCTGTTTCCGCTTTGTGAACGAAACTTAGCGCAGAACGGCTGGCTTTATTTATTTGTCTGTATTAAATGTCCTTTTGGCAGTGATATTCCCCCCGCCTGGAAGCTGACACTGAGGCAGAAAATGCTGCACAGGCTTCGATGGAGCCAGGCTAGTTTGGGTAGAGCCATGGCCCGCATATATTGGTCGCCATTATCGCAGATCTCAAAAATATAGTTGTTTGGCAGGTAAAGTTTTGTCATTTCACGAGGCTGCCGCTGATGACTTTTGCTCCATTTGGCTTTGTGTCATTATCTTTTGATTATTTCATTTCCTCCGACGCACACGACAGCCTCCCGTCGAAATAAAAACAATTTATATTATCCTTTTGTGGCCACAGCGGGGATCTCGAGTGTCTGTTGCCTTGGCAAATTATGAAGAGCGTCAAAGGCGCCCATATAAGCCAGGTTAAGGCCAGTTGGGCTAGGTCTACTTAGCCAACTCTACCCTCTTACCGGCTGCCCTCGCTCTCGGCCAGTTTTGGGGGCAACCTTTCGTTTAGCCAGCAATCAACTTTGGCAACTCTTTCAATTTGTTGGCCACGCGTCTCCCAGCCTGTGAGTGGGTGTTCTCGTGTGCTTGTGTGCGGGTACGGGGGCGTACGTGGTCCTGTTCCTGGCTGTGTCCTTGTGGGCGGGTGGACTCGTGGGTCTTGAGTGACTTCTTGTTTAGTTGGCAGTTTTCAAAACATATCCAGCCAAGTCTTTTTCTACCTAAATTGCTTACAAAGTGCTTTTTTTCTTGCTCTCGCCTCCCAGGCCGGTTTTTTTTATTTTCGGGTCGCAACAAATAAATGGCTGAGCCGTAAATCTTTGTCGGTTTAGGTTATTGAATATTTCATGCCCGAGTTGATTTATTATTTATTTCTTTTTAATGCCCGCCGAAGGTCAAGAAAACAGTTCGTTTTCGATGAACCCGTTTTATGGTCATTATTTGGGGTCGCCGGCAAAAAGAATAAGAAAAGGCCCAGCGAAGGATATCGGAACGCAGTTATCCTCGCACCAAATGCAGGAAATAACAGCTCCGATTTCCTCTCTGTTCCATTGGGCTAACAAAGAAGCCCAGTGTTCCCAAAGGAAGGTGGAAGGGTGGGAGCTGGTATGGAAAGAAATTAGGGGGGAATATATAATTAGACCGCGGGCAGCATTTGGCATTGCAGGCCTAATGATTTCGGCACGGCTTTTAGCGCTGCGTTTGATGGCAGTTGCATGCCACAGTGCTTTGTCATTGCGCGGTGGGGGGCACGGTTGCGGGGAGTTGCCGAAAAAATCCACAGCCCCTGTCATACTCAATAATGCAGGCCCCATCCACTGATTCCTCTCTGGCTTCCCCTCGGCTTTGTTTGCCGCTGCGGCAAAGCGGTCAGTGAATCCAAGAGCAGGATAGGGTGGCCCCTGTTGCAGGGATATTGGTATTTCGTAATTTAATCTTTGTTGTTTAATCAGTTGCGATAAGATGATTTAATATTGATTTTATTTAATAAACAAATTCTTTTCAAAACATTGTTTTTTAAAGCAATATCTAAGTACATCCATTGTTATCCTTCCCAAGAAGAAAACATTTGTTTTGTTTAAATATGAAATGCAAACACTTTATGGAAGAAAAAATAAATGCTCCCAAAACACAGAACGAAGCCACCCCACTGCCATTTCGTGGGTGGATATTGGAACGAAGGACGATTCCCGGCAGGACCGAAATCCGTGACTGTCGACTGAGGCTGGGCTGTCCTCAAAAGTGCTTCCTGCAGTAGGGCTAGTCGGCAGGATATTGAAGTCAGACAGGGACTGGGAGCAGGACAACGCGGAGCAGGATAAAAACTAGTACACAGCAAAAGTCCACTCACGTTCTCGTTGAACTTTCAACCGTCCTGCCGCCTTCCCCTTCCAAACTGCAAGGACTATTATGTTTGCATATCTCAGACAATTTCGTGCATTTTGCTTTAGTTCGGCAGTTAAATATTAATAAATCTTTTTCGGTCGGAAAATGCTTTCAGAATGAATGCAAAAGTTGTTGGCAACAATAGTTGCTTGTTTTTCTGAGTGTCTATGATGAGAGTGTGTGTGGGGGTGTGTGTGCTGACTTGTCTGGTGGGTGTCCTTATGTAAATCGGTCGTTGTTCCTTTTACCACTCGTCGTCCTCCTCAGCTTGCTTGTTTTTTGTGCTCTTTCAAGTGCTGAGTGTTTTGTTATTGAAGCATATTTTCCTCATTTGTTCTCGAGCTGCACTACCCAACACACCCATCCAGCACCCTCTCAACCCGAACTGTCTCCCGTCGAATTGTTGTTAGTTAAACACCAACAAAGGGCCAGAAACAGGTGGGAGTATGAATGTGTGTTAAACCCTGGGTCCCGAAAACCCTTTCACAAAGGAGAGAGCCCGAAAAATAAAAGGCTTAATGTGTGTATTCGCTAAAAGCTTGTTACCGTTCCCGGCAACACTGCCGGCTGGCCTCTGCCGTCCTGGCAACAATCGCTTGGCACTGTATTAAAAGTTTTACGGGCTTAAACTTTCGCCAACAAACTTGTGGCAGTCGCATAAAATGTTTCTACTACATCTGGGCCTAAAAGTATGCACATAGGCGGCGCAGACCCCTTATCCGTTCCAAAATTTCCTCACCCACCGAAACACAAGCCCAAACAAACACTCGTCGACAAAAGCCAAGTTAACACACAATTGCGCTTTTGCATATTTGCGCGCTGCTACTAAACAAACGAAAATTCCGCCAACCAAATCAACAGGATCTGGCCGGGCTAGAACGCGGGGGGGACGCGGCTAAAACGGGTCAAGAGCTGTTAACTTGAAAATTACACAATTCGTGCATTTCGCAGCGGAATTAGCCAGTCCACTCACGGCAACAATAAACTGTTGCAAAATACACGAAAAAGGCAACATTTGATGGCCAAAATGAAAGCATTAAATTGTAACAATGCCAGAGATTAAATCCTGTAAATCAGTCTAGTTTTCGTAAAATGTTATATCGTTTCCAATGAGCTTATTTGTTGCCGGTTGGCTTAAATACAAATATGTGTGTTTCAATTGGCAATTAGTATTTAAAGCTAAATGGATACTTAACTTGAAACACTATTATTTTTAGCTTAAAAAGGATATACTTAATTTCCAACAAACAATTAAGTAAATTTTATCAAAAAGGACAATCTAAATTATAAGACATTAACAAGTAATTAGTTAAAAATGAGAAAGAAAATGACTCCCAGGGTGATGTTTGCCCAAGGGAGTGTTGGCCAGATTTGTTTGTCTTGGCCTTGGTTGTTGACCAACGGGTAACAGAGTTCAGAGAGTGTCCCACAAAGGCCAGGAACAACTTCTCATCATATTACCAATCTGTGTTTAGACTCCATTTCAGAGGATTAGTAATTGAAATTTAACAGAGTATTATTCTCTATTTAAAGCCTCAATAGTTGTGCCATAAACTATGCACATATTTCCAATCTAAATCAAAAGCAGCCATTGATATTACAATTTCAATTAGGCTGCACCACAAACTGATGGATTTATCATGAATAATAAACCATTTTTGGCCAAAACTTTAAATGGGTTTGATGTCGGGTGATTTAGAGAATAGGATTATAAGTGCTTGCTATAAGAAAAGGCTCAAGTCTGAAGAGATCTCTTCAAAAACTTAAATCAAAAAAGTATCCTTTAAAAACAAATGCAAATGAAGAGACACCTCAAACTGCACTACTCCTGATTCTTTTGATAATTTAATTGTTTGGATTTCTATGGCTTAGTCCTGTCTCTATTTCGGGATGGTCTCCTCGATGGCTCTTAAGTGGAAAAGTGGAAAGGAGGTAGCGGCCCGAGGCGAGGCAAGTTGGTGAGTGCGTGCGGCAGATGAAGATTAATTTGTATGTTCAACTCTCGGATGCCAGTGGAAGACATTGGCCAACACAAAGGCACCAGTCACGGCCACCAGCTGTTCATCTTTGGGCCGCCGCCTTCCCAAGGTAACACCGAGGTGGCAAAGGGGGCGTGGGCGTGGCGGAAACAATGGGGCTCTGGGCATTTGTGAGATTCTTGTTTGGGGCCCAGACACGGTGCCAAATGAATGATGAATGCTTATAAACGAGCTCGAGGGCGATGTGTGGCCTTTTAGCCGGCTAGGTGCTTGCCACAGGGCGTGGCCCAGGTGCTAAGCCGTGCATATTTATTTATGAAGCTCACGAGTGCCCCTTGGACAGGCTTAAACTGTCAAAGGTTTCTGCCACAATGGATATTGAGGTGCATCACGAAGCCATAGGGTTATCTGGTTATATTTCAATAAGTTGGGAAAAGATTAATGTATCACGAAACTTAAGCAAAATCGATAAATATGGAAGCCAAGTTACGACACTCTCTCACTGCCTCAAGTTGCAACAAGCAAGTCTCCCTGGGAATATGCATTCTTCAATAGTTTGAGTTTGAGAGCCATTTTGACCCAAATTGCGGTGTGGCACATCTTAGCGAAATTAAACCGCGCTCGTCTCTGGGAAATCTTCATTTTTTATTCACATCTACGAGTATGAGTAGGATCTGCTGTGGTGTGTGGATGTGCTCACACTAATTAATGCGACACCTGCCTTGTGTCACGTTCTAGTTAGGGTTTCTCCTAGTTTTCCCTTTTTCCCATTTTTTATTTCCATTTTCAGATTTAATGAACGCAAGCATTTTCAATTTTAATCTGGAAAAGCCGCAAAACTTTGGCTAGCCGCCATCATTAGCCGTTGTAAGCCGTCAGGCGTCAGCCTGTCATTAAAAATGGCTTAAATGACAGGCCCAGTGGGGAGGTCCTTTTTGCGGCACGTGTTTTGGGGAAAAACAAGAAATTGGATAGGTAGTTGCTAGTTTCTGTTTCCTAACAGGGTTTATATTTCATTTAATATCCTTAAATATGGATAATGTGGACAAAAAAAACAGCCTTAATTAGGTTCTTGTCAAGATCGAAACTTCCCTAAAGCGCATCAAGCTTCAAGGATTGTGCCAGCAAGGACACACCAAGAAATGAGGATGAATGGAACGCAGAGAGCAAAAATTGCAATGTTTCCATTAGCGGCAGGAATCGAAGCAGAGGCAGTAAAATTTAAAAAAGCCATTTTGCCTTTTGTTCTCCGACTTTCTCCTTTTTGCGTCCAGCATTGAAATGCATTTTCCCCTTAGAACTGGTGGTAGTGGCACTGCCACTGCCACTGCCCCTTGCCTTTGTGCCGCTTAGCTTACTGGGTTTTGTGGCTGCGGGCCGATTCCGGTTTGAAGTAGCAGCCATAGTGCTATATGCTATATGCTAGGAAGTACATGAAATACTAGGTATGTGCAAGAGTCCCGGGCCCGATGTTTGTGTTTGTGTAACGAGGTCACTGCTTTAGGACAAAAGTTGTCAACTTGAAAATTACACATTCTGGAAATCAGTAAAAAAATACGTATAATGTACTTCGTACTGTACGCATGCAGGCCAGATGTTTTGGGGGGGGCGTGGCCTGGCCAGAACCGACATATATCTTTGACTCTGGCCCGGCCCTGCCGCACAACTGTTGCCTTTATTCCGGCTTATCAGCCTGTGAAATGCACCATTCAAATGCAAATGTGCAGCGCAATTAAAAATGTGCACACTCCCTGGCAGGAGCCAATTTAAATATATATGTTTTTGCTTACCCACATAACGCATAAGTGGGTGTATGGAATTTAATTAGCTGGGACCTTCGGGCCCGGCGCGAGAGCGCTGCAGGCCATTAACAAGTAATGCTGGCAATGGACCCGGGACTGGGTTAATGCGGGAGGCATTAAGGTTGCTGGGGCTTCTCTTTGGTTGTCCTTTAATCGCTTTAAGCCAAACTATTCAGAGCCTCTAACTGAAAGAGCAATCCACCTGGATGGACTGAACGGACTGAATGGACGCTTGTAAATATTCAATTTCACACTCTGCCACAACCGCGCCCACTCAACAACACACCACCCAGCCCGCCCACAGACACACAGTATCTGTCAGCCAGATTGGCCGCAAAATCGGCTTGTCGCTGCCGGCAAATAAAGTCGCACATATTTTCAAATAAAGCCGCCGTTATCACAAATTGACAGCAAAGTATTGTGCGGCAAGCCGTCTACTTTTGTTGGTAACTGTGTGCCAGTATAGGGCAGTGTGTGGCAGTCGGGCGTGTGGGTTAGAGCCCGAAATGGGCAAATGGCCGAATGGCAAAATGGCCAAATGACCAAATGGCTTCATGCGGTCGGCCAACAGAACGGAACGGGACCCGACTTCCGCTTCCGGTTACACATGCACAGCTGGAAAGTACTCTGTGGTTGAAGGCTTCTGGCACTACGCTGATTGCGGCTTGCAGGCCACCCCTCCCACGACACTCTCCTCCCACCACGCCCCCCCAAAAAAACTAATAAGTTGACAATACGAAGGGGCTATATGGGACATAGGCTTAAACCGAACAATATTAAACAGGCAATCTGCCGTTGGGGCTGGGCGCTAGCCGATTTCGGCGAACATATTGCCTTTGTGCGGTCTGTCATTTTAACTTCAGTCGGTTGCCGACGAGTTTTTCAGTTCAAGTCTAGTACCTGTTCGCAGTAGCAGTCCAAATTCTAAAACACAAAAAACATCAAGCGATAAGCAATCATTAGAAAACTCTTAGTCAACGTTTATAGTTCTGTCGAGGCCCACACCCAGAATTTCGATTCCTTTTTAGTGCCATGGACGGTAGTGGAGATAACGAAGAGTGGGACCAGCGCCGCATTCTCGAGGCTAACCGTGATGGTCTTGCAGTTCCTTCCAATGTCTTAGTGGTTACTCAGGATGAGATTGAGGCTGCAACCCCCCCTATCGTAGGACAGAATCCGGCTCCTTCATGGGAAGAAATTCTTGCAGCCGTTGACGCTAGATTAAATGATCCACAAGTTACGGCTGGTAAATATTTTAAAAAAGGAAAATGACAACCGGTGCTTCCTGGCTTAACCTTTTAGTAGCCGGAAGTAGCTGTACTGTTTTCTATCTATGATCATTTTTATACCCTGTGCTCTGGAGCCTTTAAAGGTAGCCTTTATAGAAAGATAGAGCTTGGAGTACCGGGTGTTATGTAATCTGGAAACTATTTAGAAATATTTTCTTCTTTTCCTGCAGTTTTCGTTCCTTTGCGGAATGAGACCCTCACTTCCTTGTATCGAAATGACGATTCCTTAAATACTGACGATTCGGGCATCGAGGATTAAAAAGCAGAACTCCAAACTTTCGTCAAATCCAAATATTCAAATTAAATCAAAAATCCCTGTCAAATGGATAACGTTACTAACTATCAATGTTCCAACTTACCTTCGCCAAAATTTACTAATTCCGTTTGTATCCTAATAAAAGAATGTCAAGATTAGTATTTACTTATCTGGGTTTCGGTTTATTTATTTCAATTTGAATTTAATCGTTCATTTTAAACAAACTCCATTGAAACGCAGTGTGTTAATGTGTAGATTACTTGAGAGTTGTAGTTATATTTATTTTACACACATATATATTACGCATTTTATAGTTCTGTATACATTTTTAATACGCCTCATTCACGATGAATGTTCTATGGGATTCATTTCGATTTCATTTGTATTTTTAGTTGTGTTTATATTTATATTTGTATTTGTGTTTTGCGTTTGCGTTTCTCTTGTGGAACATCAATAATAAATATTTACGGTCGCATCCGGTGTGTATGGTCGTCGGGTATTTCAAGTAAATGTGTGTGTACGTACGTATATTTTGCTTTTTGATTTTATAGTTCCATATGTCCATATAGTTTTGATCGACATTGCCTACGGTTTATATAAAAACTCATTTGGATTTAATTTGTATTCATTACTTGCCCTTATAATCGAAATTCTTTCCTACTTTTCAAGTACATACATATTATATATTCTCACTTAAAATAACTCGTCTCGAATGAATCAATGTCTATCACGCCTAAAATTCTTTAGAAATAAATTTTTAAAAAAATTAACCTGCATAGTGCAAATTTAGAAATCACTGAATCGATACGACAGTTTCTACGAATATAACTTTAAAATTGTTAATACTACACGATATGGTGTCTTCCTTTGCTAGATTCAGCTTCGTTCAATTATCTTCATGTACAATCAACACGTCCGCACATTACGTATTTTAAATGTTTAAATGAAGCACAAATAATAAACAAAATCTTGTTTGGTTTTAGTATAAAAATTATAAATATTAACACGTTTATTCATTATTTGTCATTGTTCAGTTTTTTTCGTTATAGATTTAGTTTCCTATATTTGTATAATCAATTTCTGGTGATCGGCGGTCTCCCGCTTTTCGAATTCAAAACATTTCGCGCCTTTGTCTCATTGTCAGTCGGGAAATAAGGTTTGAAGTATTTGAACTGAATTCAATATACGTATAGATAATATATAGATATAGATATATATATAGGTTTTTGTATATATATGTTTCTGTCGTGGTACATCTATAAATTCTTTAAAAGTTCTACTGCTGTATACATTCAATGGTTTCTGTCTGGTTGTCTGATTTTCGATAAACTACGTTGGGGGAGAGATGACTTCGCTTCCTTATAAAATGCAAAAACACTCGGCTTAAATCTATACTGTGCCTCATACATCTTCTCTCCTCTGGTCTGTTTAGATCAATATATATATATATGTGTATATATATATAGAGTTTTACATGAATATAGTTTATATATGTATGTTAGTTGATAGGTATTCGTTTAAAGAGTGCTCAGGACACTCGTGATAGGGAGGGCTTTACACTGAAATCCATACAATTTATGTTTAGTTGAGTTAGTTGAGACGTCTGGACATGCAATATGAAAGTGGGTGCTGACTTGGAGAGTGTCTGTCACATTTATTCGATTCTATTCGCCCTCGATGACATGCTGCAGTTAGTGGCTTCGGTTTCCTGTTTAAATCAAGATTTAATCTATTGAGAAATTCCAACAGCTGCTCCTCCTCCGGCGCACCTTACAGCACTAGCCCGTAACCTCAGTAACCGGTCGCGTCGAACAAGTCCGGAAGGACGAGGGGCGGACAGTTGTGCGGACTGCAGGTGACGCTCGGCATCTCGTCGGGGGTCACGGCATCCGTGCAGATGCACTGCAGACAGTTGCCCGTATCCTGTGGCAGAATGTCGCCAATTTTATACAGTTTCCCTGCAACAAACAGAACACACAGCACCAACAACAGCCACAACACCGAAACCGAGTTCGATTTGCAGTTAAATGCGATTAGGAAGTGAACAATTCTGACGGCCAGCAATAAAATGTAGTTTGTTGCGGGAAAGTGCTTTGCAAGGTGGTACACAGAGAAAATATGTCTTAGAAATATTCATTTATATTAACAAGATAAATTAATAACAATTTATAGCAAGCTAAAGGTGAAGAAATCATTAAAAATGTTCTACAAACCAAATCGAGTGTTTTGCTTTTAAAGTTTTAAATAAAAAGATATTTATTTTTTCAGTTGGATACCTATTTTAATAGAATGGGAAAAATACATTTAATTGATTTAAATAATTTAGTTTATCGCTGTAATTAAGTTTATTGCATTATTTAAGTTAGAAATGCATCACTTAATATTTTCATAGAAAACAATTTTTTTCCATAAAAAACTCGTTTAATAGATATTCTGACTAAGTATGTGCATAAACATCTCAAAGCACATTAAAACATAACTGAATATTAAATGAATAATTACCAAAAAAAGAGAATAAAAAACAACTATTAAAATGGACTACAAAAAATGATTAACAAGCTTTTAATAAAACGAAAACATAATGCTCATAAAAAAGAGATGGCTGTGCTTTTGAACTACAATTTATGAATAACAAAATTATGTTTTTAATAAGTTTCCCTGTTAGTGGCTCTTCGTGAATTAATTATTTACTTAAAAGGCAATCCAAGTGATTTTCTCTGTGCACCTAACCCTGTTAGTCATTCGCTGACTTGAATGCTTACCCAAAACATTGCACATACGCCCCGGTGCCATCGGCGTGGTGGTTATAATTGTTGTCATGGTGTATGGCAGGACTATCGAGCTCTGCTGAGTGTTGTCCTGATTGCTGCCGCTTCTGGCTCTGCTGCTGCTGTTACTGCTACTGCCCGCCTGCGGGTCCATTGTTGTTGCTCCCGCTGCTCTATCGCTGTTGCCGTTCTCGCCCGACGTTCTGTTGCCATTTGCAATTAAATCCGTTTGGCGTCGAGGATGCACATCAACTGCAGTTAGTGTAATGTCAATATTGACAACGCTCCCATTGAATTCACTGCTGTAATCGTTGTACGAGCTGCGAAAGAAGACAGCATCGGCAATTCCATTCCCGTTGCCATTGTCTTTGGAAGCATTGCCGCTGCTGCTGTTGCTCCTGTCACTTTTGTTGGTGATGCCCACATCATCGATTATTGTCGATGCTGGCGTTTCCTGCTCCAAGTTGTCGTCGAGCGGGTTCGTGTTGTCGCCATTCAGCTCGGTGGATGTCAGCCATCGATGGAAGGCGTCATCCAGCTCCTCCGGGTCGTGTCCACTGCGATCATGTTGCAGCTGTCCGGTCTGAAAGCGAAAAGTAAAACCCCGATGGTTAATTCGACTTGACTGAATAGTAAATAATAAACCAACTCGAGCATGAAAAACTCCATTACGAGACAGCATTTCAGGCTCACTGGTTACACTCGATGGGATGTGAAGACCCGGTGGCAGCCAATGAAGTGCCCCAAAGTCTAATTGGGCACTCGAAAGTGCAGAAACAAGAGGTTAAATAAAGTAAAGCACCGAATTTAAGATACCTCTAAGCTAATGATATAATTAATTATAAATATAAGGATGCTTTAATGCATTATTTTCAAAGTTTATAAGTTTTGAAAGCTTAAACCCAAAGATGACGAGAAAACTTGCTAAAATACAAAGTTTATGGGCATCCTTATGTGTAACCCCAGGATACCTTCACGCAGAGCATAAACAAGGATGCCAAAGACCCTTCCCAGGGACTCTACTCACATTCGGGACTGCGACTGTGGCCATGGCTTTCTCCAGACCAGACAGCGTGCTTGTCACCATTTCATTTGTTCTTGTCGTCGTTGTAGTTGTTGTTGCCGGTGTCACAGATGATGTTGCTGGTGCCGCTGCTGCTGCTGCTGCTAGTTGGAAGGGAACGCCTGACTGGGTTGTCATCAACGCCTTGGTGGTGGTGGTGCTGCTACTGGCCGGCCATTGTGTGGGTCCTGCCTTTGGCCGCTTTGTTGGTGGCTCTGGCAAAATATCGCTGTCGGTTTCCGCCTCATCAAAGTTTTTATCAGCAGTCACGTCGGCAGTGAGTTCAACGCCTGCATCTGCTTGATTTCCAGCTCCTGCTGCTCTTGCTGCTCCCGATTCAGCTGCCTTTTGTCGCGACAACGCCTCTTTCTGCTCCTGTTGCTGCAGTTGGTGTTGCAATCGTTGCTTTTCGTGCAGCAAATGCTGCTGATGGTGCTGGTGCTGATGGTGCTCATGCTCCTCGGTCTTGTAATCGTAATAAAGCACGGCCGGCAAGTTTTCGGGAAAATTTAAGATTTTGCTGGCCGAATGCGGTTGCTGGTGCGGATGATGTTGCTGTTCGGAATGCGGGGGCGGGGCCACCACTGGCTGCTGATAATGCGTTGCCTTTGCGGCCTGATTAACAGCCAGAGCCTCCGCATTTGGCTGCTGCTTTTCAGCCAACTTTGGTTTCTGCTGCTGTTCCTGTTGCTGCTGCTGCTGCTGCTCGTGTTTGTGTTGCTTGATTATATTGTAGTTGCCACCATCGTCGCTCTGATGCTTTTGTTTTTGCTTCTGCTGATGCGGGAGCTGTTGCTTTATGCCAGACTTTTTATAATCCGGCATATTCTGCTTCTGCTGCTCCTGCTTCAGCTTCAGCTTCTGCCTGTGGCTGTGGTAAACTTCGTAGTCATTAAAATTCTTTTGATTCTTGCGATGCTTATGCCGCTTGCCAACTTTCCTAGCCGTTTTATGCACTTTTGTTGACTTTCCCGTTGTGCTATCTTGCCGATATGGATCTGAATAGTCGCCCTCGCCGTCGCCATAGCCATAGCCATCGTCTTCGCTGTCTCCATCGCGGTTGCTGTTCCTGTTGCTGTGGCTTTCTGACATCTCGACTGTCTCCGGTGCGGCTGCCGCTGCCGCTGCCACCACCGCCTTCGCCCTGTTTACATTGGCCTTATCTGGGAATTCGAGGAAGAAAAAGGCAGAAAGTTTCTTGTTATATTATGCATGCCGTAGATGGAAGACCAGGCCAGAACAGAAGCCTGCTGAGAAACTAACCGCACTTCTCCCACCAGCAAAATATCTCGCCGTCCATGCACAGGCACACCTCGCAGGCATCCAGCCGGGGCACCTGTTTTCAAACACGAAGAGGAAAATCATAAGATATGATATTTTCAAAGCTTCACAATTGTTCGTATGTATGTTTGTAGGTATCTATTCGTATTGGCAACCAAATCCTCAATCAACATGCAAAACGATTTGAAAGCTCAGTGATGCAACAAGCAAAGCCTTGGAGCTACAAAAGGTAACTAACAAATGCAGGCAAGAGCCTGTTTGGAGTCTATAATCCAACGAAATTGCACCTAATTGGGTAAGGAAGCTTTAAGATACCTTAAAAAGATACATTTTTAATAAACTTTTATACTTTTGCTTTAGAATTTTATTGTTAAAAAGGCAATACGTATTTTAGAAGAAAATAAAAGCAAGTTCTTCTACTATAGCGTTCTCTCTATTAATTAGTTTAGTTTAAGAAATTTTTATGTTGTTTAATAATAGACCTTTAAGTCTTCATCAAAAGCCTTATATATTCTGACAAAAAAACCAAAATAAACAAACTGTAAGTCCATCTAAAGGATGTCATTTTTGTTTCTAAAATATTACTTTAAATAATTTCCTTTTTCAAAAATGTATCAAATAAAAGACTTTCTATACTTTTTGGCCAAAAGTCCTTGTTACCTTCTGTCCGTGCGTGTACTTGTGGCCGTTGGTGAAGCAGGCGGCTGCTCGACTGTGCGGCTCCAGCTCCTCCTCCTCCGCTGAGCCGGCCGGATCTGTGCCACTAGCCGCTGGAATCCCCTGAGCCCGTGTCGAGTCGGTATCCAAGCCGTCATCGTGTCCGGCCTCCACCCTCTGACGCTGCAGCTCCGCTTCGCTGAGCATCTGCTGGGAGAGGAGGCGGGCGTCGTACTTCGCCTGCGATTGAGCCGTGTCCAGGTCATAGTTGAAGTCATCATGCTCGTCTAGATACTCAAAGGGCAAAGCTGCATGGGGAAAACAAATTCCGAATAATCCCATGCTGATATGACTCTCACATGCGCACCAATAACCACAAACTTAGGGGGAATTTTTATTTCTTAACTCTTTTTGGTGGTTGGATTAAGGTTTCAATTTTATTTGTTTTTAAGTTTAAAGAAAGCCTGGAAAAGTAATCTCTCCTAGTTCTCAGCACTCCTATTTAAAGTTTATATTACTCAAAATAACAATAAATACTGTAGCCTGAGACACATCCGAGGGAAGCATATGGATCTGATCGGCAAGCTGTTGCCGCTTTTTCAAATAAAATTCTTGGATAAATTTCGAAAAGGCCATAAACGGTGGCGCTGCTGCCATTTTATTATGCATATTTGATAAATTATCATAAAAATAAGAAGTCAAATAAATCACTGGCTACAGGCCGCATAAAAGCCAGCAGTCTGGCTGTGCTGGATGTGCATATGGATGTGTTGTTTTATGGAAAGCAGTTGTCATTAAATCAAAAGGCTGCACTCATTATGACATAAAAGTGGCAAATGGAAATCGTGAAGAGCGAACGCGTAAAACGCCCATAAAAATTCAAAGTGAAACGCTTGCCGTAATTTATGTAATACGGATTTAATAAGGCTGTAAAATGAGTTTTCCGTTTTTATTCCTTGTGCCATTCCATAACTCAAGCCGAGCCAAGCCAAGCCGAGGCAAGCAATCGGGAGACCCAGAGAGGTGCTTAAGCCAGTGATGGAAAATGCAGAGTGTAATGACGACTCACCATGGGTCCGGGGGTAAAATAATCCTAGGATGGTGCACAGCAGCAGGAGGCAGGACCTCAAGGAATTGCCGTTTGTCATGCTGCTCCGGAAGTTTCTGTCGCTCCTAATAATCCCAAGAAGAATCTCACTTTCGGCGGATTTTACGGATGGCATTGCACTTTACTGGCTGCACATTACTTGCACATTTTTTTTGCAACTGCGTTTGCCTTTGGCTAACACACAAACACACACACATACGCAATACACAGCCACCGCACACACAGAAGCACTGATACAGATTTGGTAAAGGACACCGATGTTTGTTCGCCGATTTGGGTTGCTCCGGTGCTTTCTTTATCCGTCTGTTTGTTTACGCTTTCGTTGGCTGTGTTTACGCTGGCACTTTATATCGTAGTCGTACTAGCAGTCGCAGTCGCAGTCGCAGTCGCTGCTGTTTTTATCTCACTCGAGCTGTTTGTTATTCTTAGAATGCACACTTGTACTTTTTCATGTTGCCACTTGGGAGTGGTGGTGGAAGTGGAAGTGGTATTTCTGCACTTACAATGCCACCGTTAAATGTAGGCGCCCGTAAGTAGGCAACGGTTTCGCGCAGCCCCGCCAATTTATGGAAGACTGAATGTAAATGGAAACTCAACTACTGCCATTAGGCCGCTTATATTGAATTTATTTCACCAAGTTCGTAATTGCACAACTGTGATTCGTTCTACCTTCTGCCCATATAATCCTCAGCCCATCTGCCCCCACATTCCGACCTCTTTCTTTCTACGTGCCTGGCCGGATGACTGACTGAATGGCTGGTTGGCTGGCTGACTCGCTGACTGGTGGTTGGGCGAGGAAAACCCAGCCAAGCCAACAAGTGTTTCCCCAAGAACGTGCCTTATGTAATCAGTGAAAGGAAGCTGCGGCAGCTGCGATTGCTACGTTTTGTGGTGGCCAATTTCAAATGAAATTGAATCCCATTAACTAATCATAAAGAAGTGAAAGCGAAGCAAAGGATAGAGTAAGCATCCACTGAGAAAAACAAACTAATGTGAATATAAATGCAGAATTTTTTACTGTGGGACATTGTCCTGTGCCCACTGCCACCAGTGTTTACTCAATGGCCAGGGTAAATGCACTGTCAATCTACTTAATTTATGGCACCAGGGAAAGCAAAGCAGAGCCAAGCTTAGCTAACCAAACAACAACACTTGAGCCTAGGGCCCACTCGTAGGTGAGTAAAAGTTACCAGGAAATCGGAATGTGAGCTGCGAGGACCTAACAAAACAAAACAAAACCAAATGAAAGCATCCGCAGGAGGTAGCCGGAGAACTGAAATTCATTGCCAGTCCCGGCCACGTTTGAAGTGTGAGAAATTAGCGCCATGCCAGCGGCAATATCACGCACACAAGCTCAAGCACACTCACACTCACACACATCGCATCCCACATCCACCCACACCGACTGTCAACCGCCGCACACACACATTGATAGATGAAACTAAGCTCAATGGAAGCCATAACTTCTAATAAAAACAGTCCGAACGGTGTGGGGCCTCTACCGCCTGGCCTTGCCTGGCCTGGTAATATTTAATTTACTTTTAATTTGCGACAATTTCCGTTCGACTTGATTGTATTTCAATTGCACTATGCCCGGCAATGTTAAATTCCATGAATTATTCGCGACTCTTTTTGTCGCCGCTGCTCACTTTCCGTTTGTTTGCATTTAATTATAATTAATAGGACGAGGGCGCATTGGATTGAGAATTGTGCTTCTCTAATTACATTTTATGTTAATTGAATGCACTTGGCATGCGAATACTTTTAATCCCCGCCCGGACTCTGGTGTCGGCATCTGCCCGTCACACACGGCGGCTACGCGATAACTGACACAAGCTCACTACCGTCGCACTCGCTTCTCAGCTACGTTCCGAGTTCCGTGTTCGGCGTTCGATGCTCGACTCAACGCTGCGACGCCTGCTGTGTCCTGCGGATGCTGTGTCCTTTCTATTTATTGCACACACACAGCAGAGCCGTCGACAACTCAATCGCCGCTCTCGGCGCTCTCTCGGAGAGATGCGCTCTTCGTCCGACCCACGTTTATGAATGAGTTGTGCGCATTAAACACAGCCGGTCCTCTGCTAACAGAGCCCTGTTAACACTCTGTTGGCCGGCGGATTCATGCAAATTGCATTAAAGCGAAACAGTTATGTGCCGTTATTCTGCCCTTTTTCCTGCAAATTGCATTTGCCCATCCGCCACTTTGACGGCGAGGACGCCTTAAGGACTTTCTGGCCTGCATTCCCAACCAGAAATTGCATTTCACCTGCCTCCGGCGGCATGCAAAACAATGTCAGGTGGCGGCGCGGGAAAGGAACTGAAACCTCTTCAGAGATAACAATATTATAATATCTCAGCTACCGCAATAATTTATACATTTGCATATTAGCTATACAGAAATATAATCAGTTAAAAAATGAAAAAATCTTTAATTTTATTACTTAACTTTAAAAATCCTGTCCACACACTTAAGGCTCGACAAATTCAATGGAAACTAATTATAGATGCCGGTGGCCACACTGCGTATGAGTGATAAGATTCATCTTCATTCCTTTCTTCATTCCTGATCAGAGCTTCAAGTACCGCTCTTTTGACAAAAAATCTAAAAAATATTTCGTCTCAGGATTTTGATACAGAACGGTGGGGAATCCATCTAGAAATCGTTTAAGGTACCCTGCTTGAGAATCGGATGAGAGTTGGGGAAGATATAGGCATCACTGTGGGTCATACAGGGGACTATATCCTATAGCTGCCTTATAACTCAACTATAGGAAATGACCCTACTATCGTGTTTTTGAAAATAGAAAGTTGGTTCAGGATTGACCTTCTAAAATTCTAATAAGGATTGGCCTACTATGTGCGATAAATCTTAACCGCAAGGGTATATCAACTTTGGCTCCGCCCGAAGTTAGCTTTCTTTTCTGGTTCTCAATATATTTTAAAATATTTTCATTTAGTTAGCATGTTTTTTAAATGAAAAGAAAGCATGGAAATTGTATTATTGAAACGCATATGTGTGTTATGAAACACATATCCTGTGGCCTGAATGGCAAGGACATTTTAGCGAAACAAAAAATGTGTGGGAGCATTGCCACCGCCTGTTAAAGTTGGGCTCTAAGTACCGGGCATAAAGTGTAAATATGTAAATGACAAAAGCTTGGCACCCGGATCCCCATGGCCCCGCAAACAACACAAGGGCACAGGGCCTGTCAGCAGGACTCTGAGGTCTTTGAGTGACATGCGATGTTTGCCGTTGCCGCTGCTGTCGCTTTTGCTTTTGCTGTTCCTACTGCTGGCGCTGCCGCTGGTGCGTCGTCTGTTTCTGCGTCCTGCATCCTGCGTCCTGATCCTGTGAAGCTTGTTAGACGTTACAATGCGTGTTTGTGTCAGGATAACTGTCAACAGTTGCCGTTGAATTCGTTGCTTTTCTTTGCTGATTTTCTTTTATTTTCCACATTTGCTAATTTCTTTTGTACATTTTGAAGATGCTTTAACAATGTCATGCATTAACATAAAATAACAATACCTTCTCCCTCCCCCATGGTTGTGGCATCTGTTCCTGGAGCGCCTGTCGTCCTGCCAAGCAACAGTTGGCGTTGAATATGAGTTACAAGAACGACTAGTTGGTAAATGTAAGTCATGGGGCAAGAAAATAATTCAAATGCAAGCACTTCAGGCGAAATTGATTCCCATTTCTGTTTATCAGTCTTTCCATATGAGAAATGTCCGATTCTCGTATCTCAATCGATTTTCTCCATGACTGCAAATTGAGCCACAAAATATTTATATCCCTATCACTAAATAATAAGCCAACTTGACAGCTGTTGACTTTCCGTTTGAAAATAATGTTTACCAAAGCAATTATCTTGTATAAGCCAGATTCTGCAAATTAAACAAATTATCAAAACGATGACACTTGAAAAAAAGATATCCATCGAAACAAGATAAATTGCTTTAAATTTAAATGACAAATATATATCCTGTTTTTTGCCTTTAGAAAAGATTTTAAAGTAACTAACGTATTAAAACATTATAAATCTTTTTTTTTTTTTTAGTGTAAGTAGTGTTGAAATAACGTACATATATCTATGCCAATGTTTATGTGCCATTTGGCAAGTGATATACAATTAATTAAAAATAATAATCAGTGTTTTCTGCCAAACAATTTGTTAATTTAAAAAGCAAGCAAGCTTAATGGCCAATAAAAAGTTTAATAGAAATATACTTTCGGAAATTATTATATTTGCCTTGCAAAACTTTTCTTTAGAGGCTTTAAGCCCCAAATAAATCTCGAGTGATTGTGTGGAAAATTTAATAAAACTGTCAACTTTTCCCACCCGGCATTCATTGTTTTGATTATTTTCCCAGTCCTTTGCTTGGGCAAGGATAATCCCTTTGTGAGCCTAGGAAACCCCATCACCAAAACTTGTGCCATAAATATTAAAATTTATTGTTTTTAAAAAGGCTTGGATGGGCAGCCTTGACTGGCCATAAAAGCGATTCATTTCATTGGACATGTCGGGTGCTAGGTGCGATCCCAAGATAGCTCAAGTTTATGCAAACTAAATTACAATTATAAATTCTGAGGACCATCTCGCAGTAGTGGCTGTTGCTTGGCCCTGAGCAAGCCGCCATTAACTTGGCTTAATCTCGGCCCCTAAGCTGGCATTACACTTGCAAATGCCATATGCCAGATGTAAATATTTAAAATGCTAAAATACATTCGGCACTTGCAGACTCGAGCTCTTTGACAGTTGCTTCTCAGTGTCATTGTTGAATAATCTGCCACTGTCCCACATCCTGTGAGTGTTTGTGTTGGGGGATTGGCTCAAAACGATGGCTTAAGCGCTCGAGGCTTACACTTGTGTGGCGTAAACATTTTCCATTTTATTAGCCTGCCATTTTTACGCTATTATCCCCATCTTTTAAATGGAATTGCCAGCTTAAATCTAATGGTAATTCAATCGATCCCGGCCTAACATTTGTTTTCAGACGGATTACCATTTTGATGACCAAATCAAAAAGGACTTTAAATTATAAATGTTTTTCAGATGTACATATGTATGTGTATACGTGTTCCATGCATTTAAGCAGAATCAGCTTGAAGGCGAAATGAAATTCACTTGAAATGTCGCAGCCACTTGGCACGATAAGAGTGCAAAAATTGGTTCCCGAAAATGTATAAAAGTTTTTCCTTGTTTTCCTACGAAACTGAAACTGAAAATGTATGTGCACTTTCCTTCTACTTATTTGCACAAGTATTATATGTACATACATATATATAAAATCACAGTTCGCGCAACTAACAACAATATGGAAATCAGTTAAGAGCACAACAACAAAATAAGCAATTCTATGAACTCGAGACTTGAGAACGTTGACTTTTTCACAACACCATTTTCAGTTTCAGTTTCCTGGTAAAGTTTTTCGGCAGGCTCTCTCCTGTTCTAGTGTTTTGTGGCCCCGGGGAGTTCCTGTTTTATGCTTGTTATCAACGCGATTCGTCTTGACCGAAAAGTTTGTCCTGGCCCGAGCTTGGGGCGTGCTTAAAGCTGAAACTGAAATGCAAAAACACTTGAAAATGTCCGATTACGAACGCAGAAGAACGGAATGCAATTGCGAGCAATCTCATTTAGCACCTGTAATTATGGCACGGCAAATGGAAAACGGTAAGAACGCGAGTCCTTGCCGTAAGCCCATTGAAGTGTTGCATAAAAGTATGAGGGATCGCTAAAAGCAATTTGAAAACAACAGAGTGAAAATGCTACCAGATCCCCCCATCCTACCAGACCCGGGGGAGGGCCCGAGCCCAACTATTGCAGAAGTTGGCGTTGCCATGGCAATTATGAAGCTGCAAGAGGTTGCAGCGTCTTGAGTACGAGAGTGGGACGCTGCGACATCATCCCGGGGAGCTCAAGGCTGCCAGGGTGGATACGGATTCTGAGGAAGTGGGTTCTAGGCTCACAAATGAGGAAACATTAAAAAAAAATTATATTTCTACCCAACCTTAAAGAAAACTCTTTTAATTAAAGGTTTGGGTTAAATAAACTAAAAATATATTATATTATTTGGAATATAAAGTACCTTAATATCAACCCACTGTCCTGCGAACCAGGAAAGGGAACTACTCTCGCAGGAAGAAAAGGAAAGTCGAGCTATCTCAGTGGCATACTTAGGAGGAACTTTATTAAAGTGCACGGTGAGTGCGCCACGGCACCTGCGGCTCCTGCCACAGCTCGAGAGCTTGCCTGGCAGTTATACATTTAGCAGTTACAACTAGCTTAAGCTGCTGATTCTGCCACAACAGGGTGCACACAATAAAACATGTATCTACCGCAATTAAAATAATGTCCACACCGGCAAAAGGAGCACCAGGAATGCTCCGAAAAATGGGCAAAAGGGATCTCTTCACATATTAATGAAGGGCGGAGCATAAGTAAACATGACCTCTGCAATTACCTTGGGCAAACACAAACGGATTAGACTTTATTTTTGGGACTGCTGTTGACTTTGAATTAAGAGAAATTAACAAAAGCCCATGGTATTAAAGGACAAAAGTTGGCTGGCAAGTAAACAATGGAGTTGTTTTTATTTCAACCACTGAGCACATGATTATTTTATGACATTGTCACTGGGCTAAAAATTAAAAAAGTCTCCGGGTTGTGCACATAACGAGAGGAGAGTTCTGTGTATAATCAGGAATTTGTTGTCGGTTTTATTGTCGGTTGGGTCTTCGTTTTTATTGTCATCGCCATAAAGCTAGTGTGTCCTGTGCCGATGCGGACATGTGTGTTCATGTCTAGCCAGTCCTTTATTGGGCATAAATCTGTGCGAATGCCGCCAAATTCTTATGCCCAAAATAGATATCCCACAAGACGGTCTACAGGACCGTCAAGACTGGGCCAGACCCCAACCACTTGTCATCCCTTGGAGTCTGCTAATTTCGTCAACAAAGCTGCTAAGCCGGCTTATGGTCACACACACAAATACATTCGCAAAAACACGCATACGCACACAAACACACTCACTCGCTGAAGGATAAGGTTCTGGTGTCCCTGGGATACAGACCTGGTTGCTTTGATTTTTATTGTAGCTGAAATTGAAACGTAAATCTTTGCGGAATTACCAAGCTCGAAATTGATTTTTTATGGCTTGATGTTGCGATTTCATGAGCGATTTAATCATGCTCCATGGGCCATTCCACGAGTAAAGATTAATCCAGGACTGCATCCGTGCAGCCGGTGGGATAATCGAATTGCGAGGACCATACACCAGTTTAACTGACGCTCATTGTTCCTCCGGATAACAATTGCTGGCATCCTGCCGTTTGTTTATGCTCTGGCACAGCAAGGACAATTTGTTCTAATTGCGAGCAAAACAACCCGATAATCACATTACACCGCCGGCAGGATGACGCAGAGTGAGCAGCAGGAGGGGGATGGCCGGATGACTGGTTGACAGAAAAGTCCTGAAGGATAACAGAGATAGTAGCGGCAGCCCGATAAACAACGGGCTGATTCAATTAAGCTCCGCGCGGTACTGTAAACACCAGCAGCGGGTACGATGCGTTGCCAACTTTTGTCAATTTGGCCAACGTCAGAAAGGCTTAAAAAGCGGCTACGGAAAAAACGAAACGGAAAAAGTCCACGGCACGTAGGCCGCATATGCCAACTTCGATGTATCGCAGAGACGCAAATAAAACGCAATGGAAATGTGTCAACAGCAGTTGCCACCATTCCGGCCCTTTCAGTCATAAGTGCAATGTGGCCAAAAGAAATCCGTCTATATGTGTATGTATATAATCTTAAATTTAAATATATATTCGGTGCAGTGCAGCAAGCTGGCGTCATAACAACGTGGTAACCGTCTGCAAGGCTCTGAACCTGATTAAGGTCCACACATACATACACAAGCCTGCATACATACGTATATGTATATGAAACTTTAAGTACTCACAAAGGATTCTCTTCAGCATCCTGGAGGCCACCTTCAATATTATGCATACGACCGGTTGGCCGGGTATGAAGTGTCAACCACTTGCAACTTTTGCCGTTATATTTTTGTTGGTTTTCAATTAAAAAGTTTGCCTTATCCTTCTTTTGTTGCAGGACCAACTGGCCTCCTCATCCTTTCTGGCCACATTTCATTGTTCGGCTGCTGACAGGCTCCGACAGCCGGCTGTGTGTTGCAGCCTGTGTGCTCTCTGTTGCCAGCCTGCATGCAACACATCTCTCGGCCAAATGGAAATCGCAGACAATTGCCATTGACGTGGGCAAACCATTTAGGTATATAATTGCTTTGCCAGCTTAGTCCGGCATTTACAGGACTCGGACAATAGCCAGCAATTTTGCACGGCACTGGAGAGAGCCGCGCATCATACTTTGTGAATATGTTGCATGAAATTCTTTACAATATTCATGCAACTGGCTGGGCTAACAGCCATAAATATTGAAAATCGAAAGCAATGAACTCAAAATCCCTTGATCAAGTCGCTAAAAATTGGAAACTAAATTTCAAGCCTTTCGGTAAAACTGCAAAAATATGCCAATAAATGGCTTAAAAGAAAATGCTTTTCAATCTATGAAACTGTTCAAGAGTTTTCCGGACTGGCCGAGATACTTGGCCGTGCCAGTTGATCGTAAATTTTGCTGACAAAACTCCGTCCCGAGCACGTTTTATTATCCTGTCCTACGTCTAAGCGTAATTGATTGATTGATGGATGGGTGGATGGATGGATGGACGGTTGGAGGATTTTATGGACAGAGCACACAACCTACGAGAATGATTCGGCTCGGCTATTAAAGCAAAGTTTTGCTGCCAAAAGTCCCGACAACTTAGCACATTTAATCTTTAATTAAGAGCAACAAAGACGAAACGTTGTCTGACCCCGCTTCCAGAATCAGAGGACAGGACACCCCGCTCAGCTTAAATGATGCGTTAAGATGACTCTGAGGAAGGATCACGTAAAAGTGGCTTGCGGCTTTCGAGGCTACCCACCACAGGCCCTTTAGCCGCAAAGGACTTTAGGGGCATATCTCCGGCACAAACAAAACAGAACCAAAACGCCAAGGCGGCCCAGGGCCAAAATGGCAAATGGCAAAGTAAATTTTACTTTTCCGTAATTCGCAAAGGCATTGCAAATGAATTAAATTACCAAAGAGTGCGAAATAATGGCCAGCTGTCCAAAGAGTTGTGCTGCCAACAACTATGCAAATGGACACTCTCAACCGAGGCCGGCCGGCAAGGATGTGGAAGCTGGCGAGCTAAGTCAGGATGGAATTTTTGAAAAGGAGCAATCCCATTAAAATTCAATTGCCTGTAAATAAAATGATTGCGTGACGAACTTTGGCGGGAATTGTTTGTCACTTAATTAAGGTTAACGTGCACGTCCGACCGTCGGCTGGGATTAACTTTGAATCTGTAAACAAGTCCTATGCGTAATTAAATTTCGAATGAAAACAAAGCAGCTGCTGCTGCAGCGACCCAGGATCGAAAATCATCCGACACCCAACCTTTCGGCCCCGGGCGTGTGCGGCGGATGTAGTTTTGGGACGCCGGACATCGAGCAAATGGCTTCTGCCGACTGTGTGACAAGTTTATTTCATTATGACCGAAAAGCAAAACACTTCCTCCGGCCACTTCCTCCTGCTGAGCCGGGAGCATGTCGCCGTAGAGTGCATTCACATTGAAAGTTATCCGAATGCCTGAATATCGGCTTGTTAAATTGTTATTTTCCTGACATTTGCCGTCCTGCGGTTGTTCCAGCTCCCACTCAAAATAAATTTAATTACGCTAACAAGTCACACAAGTGTCTCTAACTATGCGTTAGCAGCACAGCCTCCCATCCCACTCCCGGACACACATGGCATTTGCATGGCAAACAAAAGTTTTGCCGAGCCACTGAATATATGCGCATATCTAATGCCTCCGCCGACTGTGGTCGTGACTTTGCTCCCAACAGCACAACACATAAGCCAGCCCATCTCACAATCCACAGCCCTAATCATATCTGCAGCGATTTGGAAGGAAACTTTGGTCAAAATTACCCATAAACACGTCGCATGATCTACCAATACTTGCTTGACAGAATCCCATTTTTGTTTTGTCCACATAAAATTAGATGACAGTTGGAAAGGATTAAGTGGATATCTAGCATAGGGTTTTGGAGCTAGCATAGGGTTTTACCAGGATTCGCTGATAATTCTATAATTCTAGACTCATTTTAGGGACTAAGTTGAGACCCATATTTCTGCCTTCTATAGCCACAGACTCTTAAGACTTGCCCTTCTTTGTGTGATTTTGACCATGATTAACTAAATAAACTCTGACACCGAATATAATGTATTATTTTTTCTTGCACACTATCGTAAATACTTGAAAAAGATTTTCCTTATCAAAGAAAAACCAACAACTTTTCGCAAAAGTTTTCCTATGGCTCCCGTCTTTGGGGCTATAAAAGTGTGATATGATGGCTAGAGTTTCATTGTCTTGGTCGGATTGCAATTCCCTTTATGGCTGACACGCTCCATCCACTTGGATGGCTGATCCCCGGCATTAATGGCTGCAAATTGTGCCTCGACACGCCAGAAAATTCAATACAAAATAGAAAAAGTTGTGGAACTCAAACACTCGGCCTGGCCTCGCCTGGCTTGGCCTGGCTGGAGAGTTCGGTTCGGTTCAGTGGAGTAAGTTGCGTAGTTCGGTTGCTTTTATTTTTTACAGCCGTTGTTGAAAACTTTTCTCATTAGTCACTATTTTTAGCTGCAGTTTAATTGTTACACACTCGCAGGACTCGCTGGAAAGTTCCTCCGCAGGAGAGTGCGAGCACTCAAAGTTGTTACACTTTTCTTTTTTTTTTTTATTCTTTTGGGCTCAGTCGTCAAACAGCCGAGGAATTCATCCTCTGGTGGCTGGTGGCGGTGGCTGGCATTTGAGCAAGATTTGTGTAAACAAATTAAACGTGCTGCATGTCAGGCCATTTCTTTTCTAACCATCGAGCAGGTGGCAAATGTATATGGGAAATTTACGCTTAACAAAATTAAAAGTTTCCGGCACCGGTGGCAATTAAAGTTAATGCGTACGTGTGGGGTGAGGTATGGGGGTGCCCCTTTAATTATACAGAACGCGTGAGCAATGCCTGTAATTTAGACTCAAACGAGAGTGCACAAAGCATTGACATGCCACAGCCTTGTATAGGTTCTGGTCCATGCCCCTGGCTCAGCTGGTATTTGCCTAATGGCAGCCCGGATATTCTATTCGGTGAAATTTTATACATTCGCAGGTGGGACCTTTGACGGAATCGCTTCGAAGACGACATGCAAGTCAGCTTGTTTTGCCAAAAAGCTAGCTTTAATTAAGTTCATGCCTTCGGTTGTCTCGCAAATTAAATCCTCTGCTTTGGGCCGACATATTAAATGACTATTTACATACAGCCAGCCGAAATTGCATCTCCTTGCCAAGTCAACCGTTTCAAAGGTATTTTCATATTTAATTACCCAAGCACGAGGCCTTCCCTTAATAAATATCTCAGTTGGAAACGCATGGAGCCCTTGTCTTATTTATGCTTAATCATCTTAACAATAACATTAAAATTGTCAGCAAATTTTAAGGTCCTGCAGGCGAGCAAAAATCTCCAAGTAATTTAGTTAATGAGTTAAAGTTTGCATTCCTCAACTCGAGAGGGAACTTTAATTGGATACTGCAGATTGTGTTTGATTTCAGCACATTCCATTTTTTCAATCCATCCTCATCCTGAAATAAAAAGCGCCACTAATTGCTACAAAAGAGACAGGTTAATTAAGTACTTGCCCTGGCTTTGACAGTTTTTTTTTTGCTTCTCCGTCAACTCAGAAACGTTTTTTCAACTCCGTAGAATGCATTATTTAAAAAAGAAAAGACAAAACACGAATCGAGTTGAAACTTTATTCATTAGGAATTATTTATTTTAGAGCAAGAAACTTTACAAGTATTAAATATAATTTGAATTTGAATTTAAATCCAACTTAAATCTTTGATCGTTATAATAGTGGGGCCAGGTGGCGATGATCTTTCTCCCAAAAATACCAACTTGGTGAAGTTTTTTTAAAACGTTTTATATTATAAATTGAATTGAATCTCATTAATATAAAGCACAGCCTTTAAATGTTAAACTGGAAATAATTATGCTTTTATACACAAATATGTTTATTAAAGTCTGAGGTAATTAATACCAAAATACTAGTTTTGAGACATTTCATATCTATAGGAAAGAGATTTTTTAAATGAAGAAATTGGTCCTCTTGTTGTTTGATTTAAATAATATATATTAATGGTTTAATAAGATAAAGATAGGGAAATCCCATCAAGATCTTGCCAGTACGCTATGGAATCTCTGATCTCACTCATTCTGTTTTGATCAAATTGCAATACAAATTTGCATAAATATCAAATCTTGTGAGATATAAAATACTCTCCAACTGTCTAAAGAAGCTTAGTCGTTTTTCAAAGCTGGGATCCGTCAGCTCGTATCCTTAAACTTTTAAAGGTAAGCACACTAAATTATACACCTTTTCCTTGATATTGCCCCTTATTTATTCAACTTTACTTTATTCAAAACTCAAGGGCCCTAAGCCGATTTAAAATTCAGTGCAGCAAAAGAAAAACAAATACGACAATGTCAATAATTGAATTTTTATTGCACGATAATGAACTTTTACGAATTCCGATCGGGAATAGTAATAAAAACCCCATATCTCCACCATGGGGTTGGGCCATTGATTAACACAAATCAGGCCTATTCTATCCGCAAAAATAAATTTCTTTCCTCATTCATTTCTTAATCCTTTTTAATAATCCTAAACATTTCTGCATCAGCTTGCAGTATGGAATTCTACATGCATGCTTTTCTAAGAATAATATGAAACACAAACACTTTCATTCATTCAATGTTTGGAGTACTCTTAATCCATTCCAACAAGCACAGACCTATACATAGTTGTACACATATACACCCATATGTAAATATACTTTATTTTGAGATTTATAAAACAATTTGTGCAGATTGTGGTGATTGGATGTCAAGAATTTGCTGTGCAGTATTCCAAGATTTCAGTGTACTTTTTATGTATTAAACTTAAAGACACTATGTATAAAACTTTTAAAACTGTAACCCGCTTTTTGGAATTTCACAACAAATTTTTAATTAAAAAACTGATCTGTTTCCCAAAACTTATATTGTTCCCACTGTGCTTTAAAGAAATTGAAAAGAAGCTTTTGTAAACTGATCTGGCAACCCTAGTTCGCACTATCTGGAAATAATGGCAGTTCCAAATAAATCGGAATATAAACAAGACAAGGAGGTGACCAATGGAGCGGTCAGGACGGTAAAAAGCAGGAAATGGTATTATTTGAAAATGCTGGCTGACTATGCAGGTAAGTGATAACACGATCTGGAACAGATAAGCAACTATAGCCCATAAATCATGATTCGTCACAGATGTCTCGATTCGAGTTGCGGCTACCGTTTTCCTCGCCGATTTCCTGCTTCGACTTTTCCGCTGTGGCGTCGAATATATCCGCTATAGCCGGTATTATCTACCCGAAGATCGATTATGGACGATTTTACGTCGTGGGTGCACCTACGAAAGCAAACATGTCTATCTGGCTATGGCATTCGTCATCGCGGGTCTGTCCCGTATTTCAGTTACTGGAGATTTTAGGGTCGTTATTCCTACCGCTCTCTATCTGGCCCAAATTCCAATGTACTGGCTCCTCTTCGATTTAAGTCGGAGCACGCTAACCTACTCTCACTGGATACGGGAAGATCACGGCCTGGACTATGCGGCAGGCATGGCGTCAAATTACATTCATGGTTACTTGAAATTGGTGTTGCCCGAAAGCAACAACGATGGTATCAAACATCGCATGGCGGTCTACGAGGTACGGGTTTGAATTCTTTGGATAGGTGTTTTAGTTCATTTTATAAATACTTCATACCCATCCAGGCCGAGAACAACATCACGTTTGGTGTGGACCGCCTGGTCATCCTTATTCCCGATGAAATGTTCGTCAATAAGGTTCTGGAGAGTCCTTTGTTGCAGAAAGCCAAGGTAATATGCCATAGTTTTACGTTAAATTCATTACTTAACCTAAAATTCAATATGCAGCCCTTAGAGACTAGACACCTTAACCGAGCTGGCGTCTATCGTCCTTTTAAGCACGACGTTTACCGTCTAAATAAAATGATCAACGGAAAAACATATTATTTTGCCATGGAAGGTGCCACACCAATGTTGTCCTTCTTCGATTCCATGCAGTCCAATCTGTCAGCCACTTGGCAAATGAAGGAACTTCAACGCGAAATTTGGCTCAAGTTCTGTAAGCATTTAAAGGATCTCATCAAAACCTGGCCGGAAACCCGTAATGAGGTAGACCTTCTAGTCTACAATGCCCATGATGGCAACGGTGATCTTGTTGATATTGGGGATATACTTATAGCTCATATGCAGAACCAAACCAAAGTAATGGACAAAATTTCAAATGCAGATAAAAGGTACTAAGATCAAACTGCATGTTTACAAATACGAATATTATTTTCGAAGAGTTTTTTATAAATTTTCTTATATGTACGTAATGAGAATGTTTTATATAATAAAAGATGAACTGGGTTTTAAATGGCCTAGGGATACATGTTTGTCCTACGCTTCCATTTCTTCCATGGCTTTCAGTTCTATTAGTTTAGCTTCTGCCGTTGCCAGCATTCTTGCCTTCCATTTTTCGTAATCCTCTACCTGAGGCTTTAATGGTTTTTTAGACTCTTGCCCAATGATGTTGTCCTGCTGGCTTTGCTTAAGTTTTCCCTCCAAATCTGAGGCAGAGGCAACTTTGTTCTCCTTGTAGTGTTTGGTGATCATGCGCTCCCACTGATGTTCGAGCTGCTGCCACTGGGTGGGCCTTAGATTACTAAACGGCATTAGTTTCGTCTTGGACACTCTTGTCTTGAGCAGTCGGCAAGCATGAAACACGGCAATTGCCGCGTACTGGGGATGGTTAGTGTCGATGTCAGTGTCCTGGGTGGCCGCCAATGCCTTAAAGAGTGTCATAAGCTCTTCAGCTTTTCGAGAGACTTCGTTGAGATTTAACTGCACGCAAATGTCTTTCACGCTGGCCAGCTTGTTTAGGTCCAACAGCTTCTCAAACATGCGCTTGTGGTTCAGGTAGTGGGTCTTACGGAGCATAGATAGTTTCAAGGCCTGCTCTTTGTCAAAGCCTATACCCAAAAGGTTGGATGCGAGGTCTGCGCACAGAACAATCTTTCCATATTCATTAACATGCAATGGGACATTGGTAGATCGCAAATCAAGCAGGCGCACCAATTCAGTTGTTTTCCTAGAAAGGAATTTGTTATTCTTTGCTTATTTCCGCAGATTGTCGAGAATACTTACTCTAGCACATTGGGTTCATCCCTTAAGCCCAGTTTGGCAATTAACTGTTCAATTAACGTGGTCATTTCTGTTAAAAATATTCGTTGTTTACAAATTTAAGTAGTTGCTGTGAATCGGAAGTAGCTACAAATGGCGCCAAAAAAAATCAGCTGTTTGATGTTGCCACAAATTTTTTTACAGCGATATCGGATCGTCCCAAAGATTTGCCAGGGTTGAAAAACGAAAAAAATATTTACATTATATTTATTTGTCCAGCCGTCGATGTCCTCGATTCCAATGTATCTAAGGACGTTACACCTCAGAAGCTGACTGAGCTTTTTACCTCGTACCATCGTATTCGCCCATTTGGTGGCAGGTCTTACATAAAGTATGGTGCGAATTTTGGTACCGGGAAGTACCTTTCTATTTGTGAATCTCACAGAGATCAGAGTCCCGGAAGAACTTGCTAGGTTTTTGGCCTCCTGTAGACAAGCCCATACCCACCTTGCTGGGCCGGCACTACCAGCCCAGTAAGCCACCAAGCTAAGCAAGCGATATCGACGTCCTTTTTTTCTAAGCCAGAACCTATGAGTGCACCTTGTTTTCGGCGAAAAATAATAAAAACAAATTTCAAACCAGATCTCTGCATACATTTTGCGCTTTACGGGAATATAAAATTAATGTAATATGTTTAGGCCCAGAATTAGATTCACTGCCAGAATTGATTAATGAGTCTCATTATCACTGTCGTCCTCCTTTTTGGCGGCATCTCCGGCATTCCTCGCCATCTCGGTATAATTGGCCGGATTAATGCGATGCAGGCCATTGGTATCCTTGCCCACAAGACCCATTTCAAATCGGAAGTCCTTGTCCTTTAGCTCGTCATGGACCTTGTAGATGCTAAGGGTAAAAACAAAGTATGTAAAAGGCCACTATTGACGACCAGAAAATAAAACTTACATTTCACCCGCACTTTTTATAAGCTTTTCCGTTTCCATGTTGGGCTCTAACTTCTCCATCTCTGTCTTGGCCTGTTGCTTTGCTTTTCCACTGGCGCAAGCATAGTAGCCAAAGGAGGAACCGGAGGGCTCAATTTTGTAAAGCTGGGGCCCTTCCACCTCATCCCAAGAAGCAAAAATGATTGAAAGTCCGAAGGGTCGGACGGCACTGTACAGAGTGTAGGCATGAACGTAGCCAGCAACCCGTTCGCAGAGGTGCTTTAGCGGGATGGCATGCTCGAACTGCTGGCGGAAATTGGCCGCTTCCTGGCGGGCAATGTCCGCCACATAATTTCCATCGGCCACCAGACCCGCTACAGCCATTCCAATATTCTTTTCAATGGTGAAAATGCGTCCGGCTGCGTCCTCCTCGTACAACTTGCTGGAGATAATCTTCTCCACAGCTAGTACCACGCAGTCTTTGCCTCGCAACCCGATCACAGTGCCGCTCTTCTCCACCGCCTTGGATGCATAGTCGATCTGGAAGACTCGACCGTCCGGCGAGAATTGTGAGGCCGACAAGTCGTACTACAAAAACAAATTAAATACGAACTATTAGAATTTGTTTGGCAACAAACGTTTCGCGTTTACTTACACCGGTGCCAATAGTACTCATTGCGGAGATTTAATTGGAATTTAAATACAAATAGCAAAAGTTAGTTTAAATGTGAGCAGAGGATGATTTGACGGCTTTTTCTTGGCTAGAGATGGGAAAAACAGTGCCACCTATCGATTGTTGGACTGCCACAATTGCTTTCTCTAAAAAGTTGTTGAACATCACTAATCATTTCGATTCGAACAATCGAAGTTTCAATTTGGCGTTAATCGACACTCGATGTTTTTCAACACGCGGTTTTTATTTATATTTACAAACATCTAAAAGATCATGCTTGCGACAGTTTGCGAAAAAAGGTGAGTGTGAAGTTAAAACGTTTAATTTAAATTAATCCCTGTCTACTTTTTATAGCTATGCGGCGGAAGCACGCTATTCGAACTTTTATGCCGGTGGCGTTATCACATGGAGCGCGGATGGCCAGTATTTTTATTGCCTGAATGGAGCCTCAGTGCATCAGGTGTCTGTGCAGACTTCACTGATTCAGCAAAGCTTCGGTGTGGCTAGCAACTCCTCCACTTCGGCGGCTGACAGTAAGAAGCCTGTCGAGTTGGATAACATCGATGTGGAGGAGGACACGATTACCTGCTTTGCTGTATCCCACGAGCATTTGGTTACTGCCCACCGAAGTGGGCTTCTTAGGCTGTGGGAACTAGCCACCGGAAAGCTGGTGAAGCTTTGGAAGGCGCAGCACAAAGGTCCTGTAATCCGCATTGAGTTTAGCCCTTGTGGAGGCATAATCTGCACGAGCGGGGGAGCTGACGCAACGCTGAGGCTATGGGATTTTTCGAATAACAGCTGTGTGGGCGCTCTGAAAGATTTCCCGGGACCCGCTTGGCTACTGGTATTTCATCCCAACGTACTGCGACGGGAGATATATGCCGTATGCGCAGATAACACGATTTATGTTTGGAACTACCAGACTAAAAAGCTGCTCCACAAGATGCGAGGACACATCTCCATGGTCACTGGCATAAGTTTCAAGAACACCGAAGCAGACTGCAACGAAATTGTTACTGTAAGCCGGGACAAGGTAGTAATCGTTTGGGAACTGGAGGACCAGAAGCTCGAAAGCAAGCAGCTCAAGGTTCTGCCCCTCTTCGAAGAGCTGGAAGGCGTTATATTCGCAGACGAGGGCCGAAAAATAATTGCTGCCAGTGGATCTGGAAAGCTATTGGAGGTAGACGGCAAGACTTGGCGTATTCGGGAACTTCTGTCGCAGACAGACTTTCAAATAAGTCGTCTTCTAAACTGCAGAGAACTAAAGCAGCTGGCCTTGGTCACAAGTGAGCAGAATATATTGCTTTACGACGCAGACAATCTAAGCCCCATTAAGCAGCTAGTGGGCAACAATGACGAGATACTGGACATGTGCTTCATGGGCGACAACGATCGCTACCTGGCCGTGGCTACCAACAGCAAACACTTCAAATTATATGACACGGAACGGGATATGAATTGTCAACTGATTGTGGGACACACGGACACGGTCATGTCATTGGCAGCCTCCCAGAATCTGTTGATCTCCGTGGGCAAGGACTGCAGCGTCCGACTGTGGAGGCTGCGCCATGATCAGGAGTGCTCCTTGGAGCCGTTATTGCAGCAAGACAACTGCCACACCTCAACCATTGGGTGCGTGGCCATGACTCACAACGGAGCCACCGGATTCGCCTCTGTAAGCCAAGATGGCAGCATGAAGGTGTGGCAGTTGGCCAGGGACAAGCAGGATCGCAATGCATACTCGTTCAATCTGCGTTATGCAGCACTCTCCCACGACAAGGAGGTCAACTGTGTGGCCTATGCGCCAAACAATAAGCTCATAGCCACCGCCTCGCAGGACAAAACAGCAAAAATATGGCTATCAGATTCAAATTCTCTACAGGGCATTCTTCGGGGACACACCCGAGGAGTTTGGAGTGTCCGCTTCTCTCCAGTGGATCAAATCGTACTCACCTCCTCCTCCGACTGCACGTTGCGCCTTTGGTCGCTCAGCAACTTTGCCTGCCTAAAGCGTTTCGATCAGGAGTGCACCGTGCTCAGAGCCGAGTTTCTGGATCACGGCAAGTTTATCCTGTCCGCCGCATCGGATGGCTTGCTGAAGCTGTGGAACATCAAGACCAACACGTGCCTGCAATCCCTAGATGAGCACAATGACAGGATTTGGGCTCTGGCCGTTTCCGGAAGGAGTAATAGATTCTTCTACACCGGCGGAGCAGATTCGAAGCTAATACGCTTTGGGGATGTGACACAGGCCACGCGAAACGAGGCTCTTGATCAGCGCCAGGCCACCTTAGAGCAAGAGCAGACACTCCACTCCCTACTCCACGCCCAGAAGCAGCTTCATAAGGCGTTTGTGTTGGCCCTGAACCTGGACAAACCGAAAGCCAGCTACGATATCATCAACCACTTTGTCCGGGAGAGGGATGAGGATGGTCTCCGTCAGCTGGTGGACCAGTTGAACGTGGACCAGCGTGTGGCGCTGCTGCAGCATGTGAAGGCCTGGACCACAAACTCTCGGCACTCGCAGGTGGGAAACCTTATTCTCAGGCATCTGATTGGCGACGCACTGCATGATCCGAAGGCACGCTTCTACAATAATGGCAACATGGTTGAGGTCTTGACGCCCTATGTCCAGAGACACTTCAAGAGGGTCACCGAGCTGAACAAGGAATTGGCCTTCTTGGAGTTTATCGTGAAATGCATGTAGGGATTAACAATATTTTAACTAGTTTTAAAATTATTCTTTTTAATTATTTTTAAGAAAATAAAGTTAAAGTTCAAAGAGAAAATATATGCAAGTACACATAATACCAGTAAAAAAATGGCCTTACAAGTTTAAATTATTTAAAAACGTGTTCAACAAATGAGATGCTCCATATCTTGGCCAATTCCTATCCGATCCTTGACCGGGATACCTTGATCGATTTGTAGCTCAATTTTCTTCCATTCTGCATCAAAACCTGAAAACAAAACTTTCGATCTAGATTTTTCAAATTTTTCTGATGGTACCCCTTGTAAAATCCAGGATTCCCATTTCGGCCCACAACCAAGTCCATATCTTGGCCAATTCCGATCCGATCCTTGAGCGGGATACCTTGATCGATTTGTAGCTCAATTTTCTTCCATTCTGCATCAAAACCTGAAAACAAAACTTTCGATCCAGATTTTTCAAATTTTTCTGATGGTACCCCTTGTAAAATCCAGGATTTCCGTTTCGGCCCACAACCAAGTCCATATCTTGGCCAATTCCTATCTGATCCTTGAGCGGGATACCTTGATCGATTTGTAGCTCAATTTTTTTCCATTCTGCGTCAAAACCTGAAAACAAAACTTTCGATCCAGATTTTTCAAATTTTTCTGATGGTACCCCTTGTAAAATCCAGGATTTCCGTTTCGGCCCACAACCAAGTCCATATCCTGGCCAATTCCTATCTGATCCTTGAGCAGGATACCTTGATCGATTTGTAGCTCAATTTTCTTCCAATCTGCATCAAAACCTGAAAACAAAACTTTCGATCCAGATTTTTCAAATTTTTCTGGTGGTACCCCTTGTAAAATCCAGGATTCCCATTTCGGCCCACAACCAAGTCCATATCTGGGCAATTGTCCCATTTTTCTATAAAGTTTTTGTGGTTCAATCCTAATTAAAAAAAGGTTCTTGAAAAATTTTTGTTTTAACATTTATTAGACAAATAGTTAATATAACATTTATAACCACTTACATACGTACTGACGGAGGGAACACCTCTGCAAGGGGTTTTCACGAATTAAAAATTCCAAAATGGTACAAAATTTGATTCAAATTTGAGTTTGTGGCTTGTGTAAGTGAAGACAGGACTCCCAGGACATTCGAAGCTCTTTCATCAATATACACATACATATACACATCGGTACCCGTTTCCCATAACCTAAATCAATTACATTTTGACAAAAAAATGGTTTATACATAAATCACAAAATTTATAATTAAATTACTTATGAAGTTGAAATGGGAACCGAGTACGGAAAGCCAGCGGGAGTGCCTGAGCTTTTACGTAACAAATTTAACAAAATATGGAAATTGCGAAGGAGCAATTTTCGGGTCTGTTTCCCTGACAGAATTCCTAAGATTATCACTGTTCGACTTAATTTACATAAGGTGTGCGCTGGCAGCTTGGACATTGGTCACCCCGTTGTTCCGGAGGCTTACTCGATGATCATGATCAGATCCTCGCCCTCCAGCTTCGTGCCGTTGGCGATCTCCAGCTTCTTGACAACACCGGCAACGGGTGCCTGCACCACCATCTCCATCTTCATGGCGGACAGCACCACCAGGGGCTGACCCTTCTCAACCTTGTCGCCAACGTTGACGCGGATGTCGATGACTGTACCGGGCATGGGGGCGCCCACTTCACTCTTGTTCGCCTTGTTGGCCTTGGGATGTACGTGGATTTCCTGCAGAAAGAAAACTAGTATTAAAAGCTTCAAAATCCCCAGCTGCCGAACTTACCTTCACGGCCTCCTTGTCCAAGATGTGAACCGCTCTCAGCTGTCCGTTTAGCTCAAAGAAGACCTCCCGAATGCCGTTGGGCTTAAGATCGGCAGATACGGCTAAAGCCTTAACGCTCAGCGTCTTGCCCTTCTCGAGAGAGACATCAAACTCCTCGCCTACCTTCGGACCAGTGAGGAAGATGCGGGTGTCCAGCTTGTCCACGGGACCATAGCGGTCGCGGAAGACCAGGTATTCGTTGGTAACCTGGGGGTAGAGTGCCGCCGACATGACGTCGCGATCTGTGATGGAGCTGTGAGATTCCTTAAGATCCTTCTTCAGCTTATTCAAGTCCAACGGTTCTAGCTGTTCTCCGGGACGTCCCTCAATGCGCGGCATGTCCTTAAGAACGCGAGAGCGCAGCGGCTCGGGGAAGCCACCGTGCGGAATACCAATGGATCCCTGCAAATACTCGACCACAGACTTGGGGAATGACAACTCCTCGGCCTTCTCCAGCACCTGATCGGCGGTCAGACTGTTTTGCACCATGAACTGGGCCAGATCTCCAACAACCTTTGACGATGGCGTCACCTTGATAATGTCGCCCAGGAGCAGATTGGCTTCCCGATAAGCCTTCTTCACGTCCTCAAAGAAGTCTCCCAGACCCAGAGAGAAGGCCTGGAACTGGAGGTTGGTGTACTGACCGCCGGGGATCTCGTTGAGGTAGACATCGGCGTTGCCGGAACGCATCGTTGTGGTGCACTCGAATGGACCGTAAAGGGTGCGTGTCTGCTCCCAGTAGGCAGAGTACTCAGACACCGTGCGAAGGTCGATGTTGGTGTCCAGGGGTGTGCCCTGCAGGGAAGCCACAACGGCACCCATACTAGGCTGTGAAGTCATGCCGCTCATGGAATCAACGGCCACGTCCACAACATCGGCACCAGCCTGGGCACAGGCCAGCATGGAGGCTACACCCGCACCGGAGGTGTCATGAGTGTGAATATGGATTGGCACATCGGGGTGTTTGTCGCGGATGGCAGTGACGAGCAGTCTGGAACAATAATATTCTAGAAAATATTCCGGACAGGAATAGGGTTTGCCTGATACCTACCTTGCGGACTCGGGCTTGAGTAAACCAGCCATATCCTTGATGCAGAGAACGTGAGTTCCAGCCTTGACCAGCTCATCGGCCAGATTAGTGTAGTATTTCAGATCGTACTTGGTACGCGTCGGATCACCAACATCACCGGTATAGGAGATGGCAGCCTCAACCACACCTCCCGCTTTTCCAGCGGCTTCCATGCCGAGGATCAAGTTGGGCAGGTAGTTCAGGGAGTCGAACACACGGAAGACGTCCATGCCAGTTTGGACCTATTTAAGAATAATGAGTACCCCAGTAAGAAAAGCTATTATGAGCCTCTTACCGCCAGCTCGCAGAACTTGTAGACCACATTATCCGGGTAGCTGGTGTAGCCAACGGCATTGGCTCCGCGCAACAGCATCTGGAAGGGAATGTTGGGAATGCGCTTACGCATCTCCTCCAGCCGCTCCCACGGGCACTCGTGCAGGAATCGGAGAGCGACATCGAAGGTGGCACCGCCCCAGTTCTCCAGCGCGTACAGATTGTTGAACTTGTGCGCCACGTACGGAGAGATCTTGAGCAAGTCGTGGGATCGGACACGGGTGGCCAGAAGCGACTGGTGGGCGTCACGGAAGGTGGTGTCCATGAGCAGGAGGTTTTTCTGGGCGCGTACCTCTTTGGCAAATGCCTCGGGGCCCTTCGTCACCAGGATTTCACGCAAACCCTTTGGTGGCTCCGTAACTGTACGCGTCATAAGAAAACCAAAGTTAGTATTATTATTTCATGTAACAGGTCTCTAGAAAGCAGGATTATGTCCTTTATCCTTGGACCAACATAATTACAATTATTATTTAAACTAGATAACCCAAAGAACAACAACAATAATAGCCATACATCAAAAGCGGCGGGTTAAGCTGCTAAAACCAAAAGCTGCTTTATAAAAACGAAATAATTACTTAATTCGTGTGTTAAATATGCTAAATGTAATTAAATTTAAACCCAAACAATAAAAATAAATGATATATTTTTAATACATGATGTTACCAATAATATAAACTGTATTAGATCCACACCCTTTTAAATTTTGGCTTTCAGTTATCAGTAATCAGTGTTTCTTAACCGAAACCACATAACATATTAGTGTCATCAATGATCGTATGTACAAATGTCCTGTATGAGTATGGATACTTTCTCGATTTCCCAAATCTAGGATACATAAGGATAACTGCAACATAAAACGTACCTTTGGCCTCGCCGCGCTCTTCACGTTCTAATGCTTCCGGCGACAGGTCTATCGGATTCGTTGTTTATGATTTCGAGAAGATCATGAGAACGTGTCGCGTATGAACGAGGCGGAGGTGGGCGTGGTCGGTGGATTTTGTTGGTGGGCGTGTTGTGGTGCGTTTTGAATCGTTGTTGTTGGTTTTTATTGGAGTTGATACATAGGTGTGTGATGTTGATATTGTGTTTTTTGTTGTTGATTTGATATCGCGGTGCGATTCAATATTTTTAATTTATTAATAACAGATGCAACAAAAATTGAAAATAGTTTTGAAAGAAACATAAATTTGATTAAAGCAGATCATAAAAGCTAAAAAAACGATTCACAAAAGATGCGCAGGGAATATAATCATGCCTCTGGAAAGTCTTTCAATGATTTAGATTGGGGTCTTTAGAAACAAAGCTTTTTAAGATAGAAGTTAAGTATTTCAGTTTTTTAATTCTTTGAAATATAATTGAAAACTTGAATATGACTCTAAACTGTAAAGCTTCGCTCAAAGACCCCCCAAAAAATAGTCAGGAATGTCATATCCTGATGGATCTTCCAAAATCGGTATAAACCGCAGTGGTAATCACAAAAGCAAGCGGGAACCCGAAAAGCACATGCCATAGTCTATGAATAAAACAACCGGAACTTACCCAACGGAACCTCAGGCACATGGGGAGTAACAACAGCCGGCTTCAGAGTGGTAGCCAGTGGGGTCTGGGGACCGTTTACCAGTACCTCGCCTAGGTAATTCAGCAGCTTCTGGGCCCGATTCAGGGACGGTCTGAACTTGAACAGTTGGGGATGCTCGTCAATGAAGTAGGTATCCAAGACGCCGTGCAGGAATTTCTGGTTCTCCAGCACGTTAAGCAGGAACGGGATGTTGGTCTTCACTCCGCGAATACGGAACTCCCGAAGGGCACGGTTCATCTTGGAGGCGGAGCTCTGCAAATCGCTGGCATGGGAGATCACCTTGACCAGCAGGGAGTCGTAGTAGGGCGAGATGATGGCGCCAGCATAGGCGGAGGCACTGTCCAATCGGATGCCCATACCTTCGCCAGAACGGAACACCTCCAGGCGACCGGTGTTGGGCTGGAAATCATTGGCTGGATCCTCAGTGGTGACACGGCACTGGATAGCATATCCTCTGGGCTGGATTTTGTCCTGAGTGTATCCCAACTCGGGCAGAGTCATGCCTTCGGCAATGCGGATCTGCGACTGAACCAAATCGATGCCCGTGATCTCCTCGGTCACGGTGTGCTCCACCTGCAGGCGAGCGTTCACTTCGATGAAGTAGAAGTTTCCACAGGATTCGTCGCAGAGGAACTCCACGGTTCCGGCGTTTTCGTAGCCCACGTGCTTGGCCAATCGCACAGCGGCTTCGGTCATTTTATCACGGATTTCTGGGGGCAGTCTGGGAGCAGGGGCAATCTCCACGACCTTCTGGTGGCGACGCTGCACGGAGCAGTCGCGCTCGTACAGGTGCACCACGTTTCCGGCCTTGTCACCCAGCAGCTGAACTTCAATGTGACGTGGACGCTCGATGAACTTCTCGATGAACATGGCACCGTTTCCAAAGGCCGACTTTGCCTCGGAACTGGCCCGCTCGAAGTTCTCCTCCACTTCCTCCATTTTGCGCACCACACGCATGCCACGTCCGCCGCCGCCGTAGGCAGCCTTGAAGATCACAGGGAGGCCGTTCTTCTTGCAGAACTCCAGAGCTTCCTCCTTGGAGGTCACTGGGCCATCTGTACCTGGGACAATGGGCACGCCGGCTTCAATGGCGGCCACACGGGCTGCCACCTTGTCTCCCATGTTCTGGACAACCTTCGGCGAGGGTCCAATGAAACGAAGCCCGGCATCAATCACCGCCTGGGCGAAATCACTGCGCTCGGAGAGAAAACCATAGCCCGGGTGAACGGCGTCAATGTCATTCTCCTTGCACACACGGATAATTTCTGGAATGCTGAGGTAGGCCTCCACCGGTGGGAGACCCTTGCCCACCATGTACGATTCGTCGGCCTTCTGTCGGTGCATGTGCATCTTGTCCTGCTCGGAGTATACGGCAACCGACTTGATGCCCAGTTCTGTGCAGGCACGGAACACGCGGATGGCGATCTCGCCTCGATTGGCCACAAGGACAGATCGGATGGGCTTGTACTCCACCTAGTAAGGGCATTTTATATATAATTCAACTCAAGTCTGTGGGGTTGAAGTGGTCTTACCTTGCTGGAATAGCCATTCTTGAAGAGGTAGTAAAGTCCAACGCGTGGCTGCGTCTTGCGCAGCGTCCTGTACGCGGACTGTGCGGCTGGAATGAACATGGCGGTGACCCCGGGGACTAGAATTTAGCTGCAAAAAGATGCATTGAAAGGAAATATGTTTAGGCAATTTTTATTAAATTATAGAATATCATTATTTTTCAAAAACCTACAAAATAAAACTGGAAATTTATATGACACATCGGTAAAGAAGGGGTAAAGTATTGCCTGCTGTGCTCAACGATCGAGATATTGCATTTAACGCTTCAATTATCTGCTAATTTCGAATGCTCGATTTCCAAATGCCTTAAGGTTATCGACTCTACTTTCAAAAAAGCGAACAAACAAGCGTTGCTGGAAGGTCTCGGCCTAAAATTGTTCTAATTGCAGCTGATATTTTTTTTAAACTTTTGTTTAAAAAAAAATAGTGAAAAAACAAATAAATGAAAACTAAGCATTATCTCCATCGCTCCTGTGGTTCCTAGCCCAAGCTTTATATTCAGTACAAAGTCCAATGATTTTTTACTGCCTCGGTGTTATTCCATATAAATAACAATCTGTCTGCTCATTAATTCGAACAATAAGTGAGTTGACTCACGTGATCGAAATCCAAAGCGGGTTTAAGCAAATGCCCGACAAACTTGTAGAATTATATAGCCGCTTGTTAGTGTTTTTGCAGTTTCGTGTCCAAGTAGGCAAATAGGTAGGCATTTCAAATAATAATGCCGGTAAAATATCCCTAATTGAAACATTGAAACTGTCTATTACGGCTCACAATAGAAGCTAAAGTAACAGGTTGGCAAATATTTATTCTAACACTTCATAATATTCACACATTCGAAGCTCAGAAACGATCACCAGAAGGTATGGCAGTTAAGGGGAAAAATAGCTTCATTCCAGCTCCAGATGGTATGGCAGTTAAAGGGAAAAATAACTTAATTATTTTTATTTAGCAAGTCATTGTTGTGCTTTTGTAAGTTAGGCACACATATTTCAACACAAAATGGAATTTGTAATAATCGTAAAATAACAAATATACTACAGAGTATTCGCAGTGCGGTGCTTTTAGAAACATTACCCGCACATGCCATAACTTTTGTTCAGTTTATTTAATTTTTTCTTACTTTTAGCTTGTTTTGCTCATTATCAGCGATTCAAATGGCTTTTGGAAGAGACAAACAAACGGACAGGCGGACAAACGGACATACGGACATACGGACGGAGACGAGGTACAAGGGTGCGTCAGTGACCGGCTATGATGGCCAGACGATTTAAACACGATTTTGCATTTTAGATTCTAGAGACAAACGAGTTCACAAAGCAGACGTGTAGAGTACCCTGCTGAAATCTTAATCTATTTCACGGGGGCTCGTCTACGGCACAACTAGTCCGGCAAAGTCTACGCCTTGTCGCCTTGTAGACCCAATTCCAAGTGCATGGATAACTTGTTTGATAGTCACTGCCAAATGGGGACATATTGTGAGGTGAGTCAATGCAATATATCTACTTTGGAGATAGGTTACCTGTTTTAAAATTTACATCAAATTGCTAGAAAAAAAGAACAAGGTAGGTAGCTTCCCCTCACGTGAACTGCATGACCTGCAGTGGGCCAGGGAGTCTATGGATAATCGAACACCCGTGTTGACACATGTATCGGATGTTTGTACACAAATGAGGTTCAGATAATGAGGGGAAGATAAGCTGGTTTTATTAACACATCGGGCCAAAAGTATTATCATTCCCGGTGGGAGTGCACACTTGTGTTCTGGACCCTGGGGGACCCGTCTATTAATAGTCACGACGAGCGTGATGGAAATCTTTGGTTAGATCAACTCTAATTAAATTCCCATCGGTTAACGTTAATTTAGTCTATTAATACATTTCATTTTCGCAGCATTACTTCATGATTATGTTATTAAACACAACAATAAGCTTAATGAAACTATATATATTAGTTATGAGGAAGCAACCCTAAGGATCGGATAAGTCCACGTCAAGAATGTCATAAAAGCAATATTTATTTGCAATGTTATTGCAAGTGTTGTGCAAGCTTGATTTCCCCATTATCAATATAGTGTATACTACGCTTTGTAAACAAATTGTAAATATATGGAAGTTTGGAGACAGTTGTCGATTTAGGTCAGTTGTCATATTAGATTTCTTATCTCGTGTGTCGGTTCGATTAATGTCGCCTAGTTTCATTTATCAGGACAGAGCCATCAGACAGCTGCTGAACTCATTAAGTTTTTACTCCCAAAGTCAAATACTAACCTCGTTCAAGTTCAAATCGGAAAGATAAAACACTCACGCAGAACTTATCTCAAAACTTAGCGGAAATAATCATTGGCTTTTGATTTTCTTATCGCTAGACCCACAAATTAAAAGGACTCTTGTGATTAATCGGCTTTAAATATAAAGCTAAGATAACAAATATATGTATATATTTTACTAAACGTCTGTTGACTTTACCATTTTAGAATTTATGGTTCCCAATAACCGGATTATTTCAAAATTAAGGCGCATTAACATCGAATGCAAGTCTAACAGATTGTTTAGCGGCATGCGAAAATAACACGTTCATATAATTCACATTCAAATCAAAGTTTGTTATGGATAAGGTGCCTTTGACACGAAGAAAAATATGAGTTATTCTTCCCCAAATATTGGTCGGAGATCAATTATCCTGTTGCTTCTTTTTTGTTGACTGGGTGTGTCCTGAAGTGTTCCACCATCGAAGAAAGTGGGTGCGGTTCAGCCTAATCTCACGCAATTACACGAAAGCACTGTTGACAGGGGGGGACTACATGAAGACCCAAAAGCAAACCAAAAGCCCCAATGTGTTTGCTCGCCTGACTGGCACGTCCATCAGAATGAGCGATTATGTAATAATAACTTGATAATCCCACTCACTAACTACTCGTACATCCTACAATAATAATAAATATAATAATAGGCGCTCGAACGATTTCCTATTCATCACATTTAGCCCATAGAAATGTGCGTGATTCGCCTTTTTTTTTTGCTCTATATAGACGAACGATCTTGAACGTAAAGCCGCTAAGGTCAAAGTCGCTTTTGAAAGTGGGTCGGTCGGGCATTGATTTTTCCGCAAAAAAATCGAGGTTTGGAAGAACATGGGGGAAAATCCTTAGACTAGTTATTTCCGCTTTTTTTTATTATATATTATATTTAAATTCTACTTCAGTTTTCCCCTTTTGATTGACAGCAACAATTTGAAGCTTGTGTACATAAAAATACTTTTCTATATTCTGTTAAGCACACAGTCTAGAGTCTAGACTCTAAACCTTATCAAGCTGATAGAGACGGGAGCTTTGACATTGAGGGGTCCGGGTCCAGCTCCGAAAAATGTACAAATCAAACTTTGTTCAACGACATCTCGACGTCCATTGCAGCTCGAAAGCTAATTTCAAAGTTTATGCAAAGCATTTTAGAATAAATTATCCACCATATCTATGCATGTTTGTCTGGCTGTGCGACAAACACGTTTCTCCCAATAGCGAAACCATAAGAAGGTCATAAATATTGGGCAGCAGAGAAAAGTAGGATGCGTACAAAAATAAAACAGCCAGCACCACCATTCCCTAGTCCCCTTTCTCCGCCTCTCCGAATCGGTGGGTGCGTGTGTAAGTGTGGTGGGGGTTAGTTAGATATGGAATAGAATAAAATGTAATTAACACATGTCTGCCCCAGAGAGTGACGAAAGCGAAAGGCCCACATGAACATTGAACCAGGAGTGGGGTAGGGATGGGACGACAAAAAACCCCCATCTCATCAAAGAGGAAGAAGAAATCGAGCAAAAATTATGCAATTAATTTCCTATGCACTTGATCGATAAGCAAGCAATATATCTCTGTTCCGGGTGATGATGTGTCTAGAGTCTAGACCAGATATGGACCACTGACCACTGACCACTGACCCCTGACTTACTGGTTTAGTAACGAAGGTATCCTCGTGCTCCTGCCGAGAAATCTCCCGTTCGTTGCACTTTAGGGCAGTTATTCAAACGAGAGTCGGGTGCGAAACTTCTAAAAAGCTTCTATAGGTTCGCTTTTTTTTTATTTTTCTGCCGGCTTTTATTTAAGAAAGTAAATGGGTGGAACAGCGCGAAGTCGGAACGGTTGCAGCACTTTTTCCTTCTTGCTCCGTCAGCTTGTAGTTTTTTTGTCCAGGAACTCGCGAACCGTTCAATCCAAAGCTGTCCGTCGGACTGAAAAAAAGTGGGAGCTCCTAGTCTCGGGGAATATAACTCGAGGCATTTGCCGATTTGCCGCGTCTCGCAGTTTCGACCAGTTTTGTTCGTATTTCGAGGCGAGAGAGCTCTCGAGAGCTTCAGCTGGTAATATTATTCTCCCTATCTCTCCATCAGCCGCCTGCGCGTGTTCTTGCTCCCTGCCGGTAATGATTTTTTCTCTCCCATTTCAAATTAATGAAAGAAAGATTTAGGAAACTAAAAAAATACCCTATAATAAGGGCCTACATTTGAACGTTACATAACCCTAATAAAATAAAATATGTTGCCTACTTAAAGGGATGCGTTTCTTGACATAACTGCTGCTTATTGAATAAAACAACCAATTCGTACTTTGTTCTAGAGATACTAATGTCATCCGGTGGGGGAACTTTCTATGAAAGGCAATTGAGATTGAAGTGCGTGGGGAAAGCAACAGCTGCTCGTTGCCCCCAAAAATGGGCTGGTCTCCAAAAACAATATCTTTGGTTTAATAAAATGAACTAAAAATGAACTCTTCGTTTAATAAAATGAACTAAATATAAGTTAATTTAATAAAAAAGTAAAATTCTGTTACATAACATCCCATTCCCATCCAATAATAATTCAGCTATTCCCTAGAAAATAAAAGCGAATCACATCATAGCGTCTCCTGATTGTCGGTCGTGGAAACTTTTAAAAAATAAAGAGGCTTGTTGTTGTTCGGGAGACGTCTCGATCAAATCGAACACGGCGGCGGCTGTATGTAGTTTATTATATGTATTAACAGCCGGTGTCTCTACACCTTTTGTACTCGCTGGCAGGGTCAAAAAAATCGTACGACTCCAAATTGTTTGTCGCAATTCGAGATTCGGCGCTGATTTTGACGAGTAAGAGAAGAGAGCTTACACTCTTTGTTATTGCCGGCATTACCTGGATTACTACTTTGAGGTCTCGCTCTGAAAACATACATATACGAATACGCTCATATATATGTATGGCCACACGTGTATATTGGGGGCTTTGAGATTTTTATTTTTATATTGCGGCACGCGCTGTTGGGGCAATAACAAAACTGTGGAGTCTTATCGTCAGACTTTCGGAGAGGCCAACCAGAACAGTGTTGCGTATGAGTGATATTTTCAGATAATCTTCAATGATTGTGTGTTAATCTCTGTAGTCGCATTGATGCTATCGTTTAATTGTAAACCATTTATTATGTTTAAATATATTGAATAAAAAATTATATGTTCATGCTTGTGTCGCAACGCTGCATTTTATATTCTATTTTTCTGGATTCCAGAAACTTTGAACTCTGAGGCAACGGTCTCTCAAATAAGAAAAATAAACCATTATTAAAGCCCCTTAACTTTTCGATTAGATTAGCAGAATTGGGATTATTCGGATCGTTGGGTGAGTGGAGATAAGAAGAGCCACGCCTCCGTCTGAATGGAAATCTTTCACGAATCAAAAAATATTGCCAGTCAGAGCTAATTACTGAATATGCTATATCTTATCAGCAATTTGAAATTCAAAAGTTTAAAAATTAATACTCTATCGTGAATTTGGTGAGCCCCATAGGCTTTTTTAGATTAAAGAGTATTCAAAAGTGGTTTATACTTGGCTGATTTTTTATTCTGTCTGATATTTCTGATATCATATACAAAAATAAAAAACAGTGGCACTTTCATACACGTGCCGCCGATTTTGGACCGAATTCCTTATACACACAAGATAAAGTCAAAGTGTGAATTAAATATTTCTAGTGATACAATACGGCTCAAGGTTCTTGAACTAAGAATTCTGATAACTCTGATAAAAGTGATATAACTGATATCTGGTTGAATGCCACCTGCAGCTTCTAAACATAAGCTTCTAAGAATTAACAAATAATTTAATTAAGTATTACCATAAATAAATTTATCAAAGTCCAAAGTTCGTATGATGATATCTTGGATAAATATTTTAATGACCTTCAAGCTGCAACATTATAAGGAATCATGTGACTCAAAAAATCAAGCATAATAAGAATAGCCAAAAGAATTATAACAGTTTCAAAGCAAATTTTTGTCATTAAATATCATACTTAACATAACATTTGTAAATTTAATTATACAGTTCCAAGTTAAAAACTAAACTTTAATGATCGTTATTTTTACAAAAGCTTTACGAATTTTTAAATGTATGTAGCATACTTACTCAAACACATATCGATAGGCAAAAACTAAAAAGAGCTTTTCCGTTACCATATTCAAGTAATCGAAAGACAGCCACACTATTCTTGGCCTCCGACCGTCACTATTCCAAATTAATTTATTTGTTTTTGTCGCTTCGTTGGGCTTGTTTGTCGAGTTCTCCACGATGTCTATCTACGCCAACGTACAAAAGGGGCCTGCCATCGAGGTCTTTGCCTTGACACAGGCCTTTAAGGACGACACTCATCCCAACAAGGTCAACCTGTCGGTGGGCGGTAAGTGTGAGAGTGATAAGTGACAACAGGAGTCGGCTTTCTTCTGCGAATATGCATATCGGCTGGGCTGTGTGTGCTGTGTGCATGTGTATATGGTGCTAACACAATTTGCTATCATTTGTTAGTTGAATTGCCCGTGCAGTCCACCTTCTCCTCCATTCCCAGAACGCCCATTTCCGCCGGCGTCACCCAACCATCCCACTGGAGGTCATTTGGAAGTCAAATTGTCATATGAAGTATATGCTTTTTCTTGTCCTCCGACAGTTTTCCACATATGCGATTTTTAATTGATTAGGTTATAGTTATTAATATTTTTCACCGGTCAACAAGAAATAGTGAAACGGTAGTAAATGTTAAGCTTTTTTGTTGAAAATGATAGATGGCTGAGAAAATATGTATAACCGGAAAACAGACAGTTGTTATGGTTACCAAATAGATAAATATCTATATATATGTAAGTTTTTTTTATTTTTATACTAGTTTTTCCTTTAAGTTTTTTTGCAAACTATACTTATTATAAATTATTTATTTCCATATTATTTATTTTCATTATGAGACTGAGCAACTATTTAAATTATTTGTATTCTAGTTGTAGAAATTAAAATAGCTTGAAAATAATTAATCACCAATTGTTCTAAGACATTCATCACTTTCACCTCATAGGGCATTTCTTTTGTCGCCTTTCTTAATCTCAAAAGAAACTTTTGACGTCAGCTAGCACTGTATTTAGTATTTAGTTTTTGTCCATGTGGACGATGGATGATAAGCCACTTGTGTGCGAGCTTTGCAGCAGGTACAAACAAAAAACAGGACAAAAACAAAACCCAGCAATCTTGAAGCACTACAACCACACACCCGGTGGGGTCGTCCAAGAGCAAAAGTTTCTGATTTGTTGGCGGTCGCCACTTCACCTTTCTATATTTATGGATGTTGTTGCATAATTTAAATAACAATTCCCACTGGCAAACCTGCCGATTATTCTCTCAGGTTGCTGACCCCTGTTTGTGTAATGGTGATTTATTTAAATGAGGCATTCGTATTTCAGTTAAAATATATACACACATATCAGATGATGGTTAAGCCTCTTAATTAATATGTTTTGCGTTTTAGAAATTAAAGTTGTTTATCTGAAAGTCATAAGGTATTGTTTTTCATGTTTATTTCCAGTTTTTTTACAATGCTGCAAAAGAATAAATATTTTGCGACCAATTTGTCCAATTGGTTTCGAATAACACGAACGGCCGTCCACAATGTCAGTTGCGGCAATAAATAAACAATTTATGCGGCCTAGAAACAAGCCGAAAAACACTATCAGATATCAGATTCCATTTAGCATTACGGATTGTTGAGTTCACTCCGATAAGAGTTAAACATTGTTACCGATTTAAGGACTTTGAACAATGGATTCCCTCTAGCACTTAAGCCTACTTGTACTTTGGAAAATTGTTACTCATTCTATATTATTTCATTTCTATCTGCAGCTTACAGGACAGATGCTGGAGAGCCATGGGTATTGCCGGTGGTGCGACGCACTGAAATCTCCATTGCCAGCGATGAGAAAGTGAACCACGAGTACTTGCCAGTGACTGGTAAGAGAATCTTAAATCTACAAGTCTCTATGGAAATAATTCTTAAAAAATGATGTTCCAGGACTCGATACCTTCACAACTGCAGCCACTCAACTGGTTCTAGGCACTGATTCTCCTGCTATTCAGGAAAATCGCGTAAGTATTTCGTAAAATTTTACTATAAACAGCTATTAATATAAAATCTTTGCTGATAGGCCTTTGGAGTTCAGACCATTTCGGGCACTGGTGCTCTGCGCGTTGCTGCCGACTTCCTCCACACGCAGCTGAACCGTAATGTGGTCTACTACTCTAACCCCACATGGGAGAACCACCACAAGATATTCTCCGACGCGGGTTTCACCTCCCTGCACTCGTACCGCTACTGGGACCAGACCAATCGGAAGCTCGACTTCAAGAACATGGTAGCTGATTTGGATAAAGCTCCTCCCGGCGCCGTGATCATCCTACACGCCTGCGCTCACAATCCCACCGGAAGCGATCCAACCCACGAGCAATGGCAGGAGCTGGCCGATTTGTTCGAACGCAAGAAGCTCTTCCCTCTGTTCGATTCTGCTTATCAGGGCTTCGCCAGTGGCGATCCCGACAACGATGCCTGGGCCGTACGTTATTTCGTGAAGAAGGGCTTCGAGCTCTTCGTCTGCCAGTCGTTCGCTAAGAACTTTGGTCTGTACTGCGAGCGTGCCGGAAACCTGACAGTGGTGCAACAGAACGCAGCTACCAAGGCAGCCGTACACTCCCAGCTCACGCTGCTCATCCGTGGCCAGTACTCGAACCCCCCTGCCTATGGAGCCCGTATTGTGTCGAAGGTTCTGAACACACCGGAACTGCGAAAGGAATGGATGGAGAGCATCCAGACCATGTCCAGCCGCATTCGTAAGATGCGCACGGCTTTGCGCGAAAAGTTGGTTGCTCTGGGCACCCCTGGAACTTGGGACCACATCGTCAGCCAGATCGGCATGTTCTCCTACACCGGTCTCAACGAGAGTCAGGTGAAGGTGCTAATCAACGAGTATCACATTTATCTGCTCAAGACCGGACGCATCAACATGTGCGGTCTGAATACTGGAAACATCGACTATGTGGCCAAGGCGATCCATGCTGCTGTAACCGGCACTGGCGGTGACAACTGCCAATGTAAAAACAACCTGTAATCCAACTGTGGCTGGACTATAGACGGAGTGGGGGACAACGATTAGCTAAACAACATATAACACAGTGTAGGCCCAACGTTGTCGGCACAATTAGCATTTAAATCAAACCAACAACTGCAATTACGTAAAATTTATACACGGCTTTATACGGATATATTTTAGAGTCTACATCTAAATCAGTATGAATATCTAATTGAATTAAAGTTTATACAGATTATTCACTTTTATGCCGTCAAATATTGTTTGAATAATGTTTAGCTTGGTAAAATAATCCTTATTAACTTGTGTGTAGTACTAGATACAACGACAATAACATTACTGAAGTATTTACTAAGTGTGCGTCTTCTTGGGCGGTAATTATATTAAGTCTGTTAAATATAAACATTAAAATTTGATTTTTTATCAAGCTTATCAAATTTAAACTTTAAATAACGACAGCTATAGCTAAACAACCTGTGGCTTCAAAAAAATAAAAAGCTAAAAGTAAACAATAAAAATGGCTAATTTGTCATCACTACCGCCCTCATAGATAACAGAGTTCTGTGAACCTGGTCACATTACACATTTGACGCCAACACGGTTTTTTCGGAAAATTGATAATATTTGTTTGGTTATTATTGATATAACCACTCACCAACCCTCCCACTATGGCCGAGGCAGACGATGGATCCGAGCTGCTGTTCTTCGATACGTTTTCCCACGAGGAAGTGACGGTAAGAGGTCCATCAAGTCTCCAGACGAAGTACTCACCCACACTTCTTTCATAGGACGTCAATTTGGATTTGGTGCAGTTTCCGAAGCCGGTTTTCATCACCCAGGTTAGGATCATTCCCCTGGGAGCTCGGGTGCAGGCTGACTTTCCCGGCGGAGTTCGCCTAGGGGCCACCAATCCATCGAAGTTCGATCTGGAGTTCTTCGTTAACGATTTGGGAATGCCCGGCGCGTCGGCTTTCGAGAACCTGGGACTACTGCGGTACAACCAGAACGATTGCATCCACCTGGATTGTTCGCAAGAGAAGATACCTACGGATGGATTAGTGCTACGTGGCTGGTACAGCACCATTACCTTGGCTGTCTACGGAATCCTCACCAATTCTGTCACCGAGCCCATTGCTAGTCCAACCCTACCCTGCGAACCCGTCGGCCCGGAGATGTGCAACTTAAGTGGGGAGGTTCTCTTGCAGGAGGATGTGTTGAAAGACGAGTGGCAAGAACCCATACCTACCGAAATTATCACCGCCCACAAGGGCAATGTAAGCGACTACGATCCGGAGGAAATGGAATATACAATGCCGCGGGAACACTACCACCAGCATGCCGAGGAGCCAGATCAGCGGGATATGAGACGCATGCGTCGCTCCACGCATTCCACGGATCGCTCACCGCCACCACCTCGACGGTCCCACACCCATTCGGAGAGCAATGACAGGGAGTATATAAGATGGTGAGTATAGATATAAAATATATTTATAATCCATATATAAACCTGTGTCTTCCAATTCAGTTCCCGTGACAAGGGTTCTAGGGATTGGTCACGATCCCCCGAATACTCCAGTCACCGTTCCAGAAGGAAGCGTTCGGAGCGCTCCCGCTCGGATGTGGACGAGCACAAGTGGCCCAGGACCCCGCCAGCTTCAATTGATTCACCTACGCGACCACGCTCGCCTGACACAATGGATTACGACGATGAAGACTCACGCTCTCACTACAAAATGCAAGCTTCTCACTACAGGCACTCCTCGGAATCGCTTCATCGGGGCGATAGGGATCGGGATGATGAAGAGCGCTCGTGTACACCGCAGGAGCAGTTTGAGCCCATCCTCAGTGATGACGAGATCATTGGTGACGATGAGGAGGACGAAGCAGAAGATGCAGCGGCGATCGCAGAATACGAAAGGGATCTAGAAGCAGCGGCGGCTGCAGCTCCTCCCGCCATCGACGCCTTCGAGCCGTGGCAAAAGCCTCTGCAGTTCTACGAAGGTGATCTGACGGTCCACTTCACCAAAGAGTTGGAAACTCTGAGGCTGCTCTTCAAGAAGTTGGCTGTGCAAACGCGCTGCGAGAACGTGTCGGCTTTTGGGGAAGAGCATGGCGTTAGTGTGGATGAAAGGGAGCAGTTTGTCTATTTGGGAGAGCAACTGAACAACCAACTGGCGTACTTGGCCCAAAACTACAAACGACGCAACTTTGTGCTGCAACAGTTTTTCAGAAACGATGAAGTGCATATGCGCCAGGCGGCACATGTTTTGCAAATTGCTCTTAGTTTCCAAGCGGCCTGCATGCAGCCACAGCCAGCTTTCAAAATTCGACACATAAAGCTGGGAGCCCGGATGGCTGAGCTTCTGGGCAGCAGCGAGGAGCTGTTCCAGCACCTACTCAAGGAGCATCAATTCGATCCATTCGACGCTGTTTTCAAACTGTACCACGAACCCTTTATGGCTCTGTCCATAAAGCTGCAGCTTCTCAAAGCCGTGTATGCTCTTCTGGACACTCGCCTGGGAATCGAGCACTTTCTTAAGTCGCCCACGAATGGATATGAAGCCATAATTGAGGCCCTAAAGTCGGCCAAGTTGACGCGGACGAAATATGCTCTGCAAGCCATCATCAAGAAGATGCACCTGTGGGAGGCCTTGGGATCTGTGCAACTTTCCTGCCGAAGACTATTTTTGGAGAGGAATCCGGATAAAAGTAAGGATGCCGAGTTCAAGACGGAGACAGTGATCCTTTGCAAAAAGATAGAGTACTCATTCCAGATGCTCATGGATGCACTGAGCACCAGCCAGCTGAGCTACCAGCAACCACGTCGCTTCTTGCCAGTGTCCAAGAAGTTCGAGGTGGTCACCGATTCCATGGCCCAACGCAGCTTCGCCAATGCGCTGCAGTCCTTCTTGAAGCACCACGCTCTGGCGGAATCCCTGCTGTTGATGCTGGGAAACTGCAAGATGTTGCCAGCTTCCACATATCTGTGCATGCTAGATCTAATGCACGCCCTGTTCCGCTCACACGTCGGCATCGATTACTTTGTGGACGATGCCTTTCCCGTTACCCAGGCCATTGTGGCCATTCTCCTGGGGCTAGATGACCTGCCCAGGAGCCTGGAGGAGGAGATACCCAAACTAGTGGAACCTGAAATAGATGTCAAGCCCATGGAAACTACGGAGGAAGCAACGGATGCAGAAAAACCAAGCGAAAGTGCCGAACAGGAGGAAACAAAACCAGCTCCTGTTCCTGCTGCTGCTCCTCCAACGAGACAGAGGCCAATCCTGCGGCCAGTCCTCCCCCGACTTGCCAGGTTGGGCATCGAAATGTCATACAAAGTTCAAACGCGCTACCACCTGGATGCCATAGTCTATGCCCCGGAATACGATGCTGTGCGCTTGTCCACGCACATGCACGCCATTTACTCGCAGACCTGCGATCCCTCCGGTAGGCAGCATACCGTGGAGGTGCTGGGACTGAACAACAATCTCAAGATATTCATGGACCTCATCAAGAAGGAGCAGCGATTGCAGACGCAGCGCCAGCTGAGTTCTCCGGGCATGAAGTACAAGAGCCCGGTGCTGAGTTACGCCGTGGACATGGTCGATGCTTGTGTCCGTTATTGCGAGCAGTTGGATTACCTCATTGAGCACGGAGGAGTGATACTGGAGCTGGCCAAGAACCACGACACTTTCGAGCCGTCTGTTTCGGCTGTTTTGCAGGAGATGTACGTTTACATGAAGCCTCTGGAGGCCATCAATGTGTTTGTTTACGACGATATCATGCCATTGGTGGAGGTGATTGGACGGTCCTTGGACTACTTGACCACATTCCCCGGGGACCTTATAATGGCCCTTCGAATCCTGCGGTATCTCTCGATCAGCAAACCCATCGACGGACAGAAACCACCGCCAGTAACTGAGGAACTGAAGCATCGTTTCGTCGCCCTCCAGTTGTACTCGGCCGATGGCGTTCAGCTGTGCATCCAGATCATGGAGCGATTGTGCACCTACTTTGAGCAGCCGGGAGATCACTCGCCCGCTCTGATGACGATTCAAGGCGTGCACTGCTGCCAGATCATGCTTCCCACCTTGCAGATACTGAGGGAGCTGCTTTCGTATGCTATTCTGTGCAGAGACGGTACCTACAAGGATCTTACAGCCATCGATCATCTGGTGAAGGTCTACTATCTGCTGTACTACTATCCAACACGGTGTCAGGCAGGCGCTGAGGTGGAGCAGTGCAAGATGGAGGTAGTCCAAACTCTGTTGGCCTACACCCAGCCAAATGAGCAGGATGAGGAGTCACTGCACAAGTCTCTGTGGACTCTAATGGTCAGGGAAGTTCTCAAAAACATCGATGGACCCGCTCATTTTATTCCGGGTAAGTTCTGATACTTATACACGTTTGTGGTCACTAACTAAACCTCTTGTAGGACTTAAGCTTTTGGCGGAGCTCCTTCCGCTGCCGCTGCCGATGCCCCAGCCCTTGTGTGACCAGTTGAAACAGCAGCATAAGCAGCGCCTGATAACTGAACGGAAACTGTGGTCCGCCCACTTGCATCCGCAGAGCGGCCAGATAGCCAAGCTGGTGGAAGCCCTGGCTCCATCTAGTTTCCCCCAGCTGTCGGAGATGTTGCAGCGAGTCTGCATGCAGCTCTCAGACTTGGCCCCCAATATGACCCTGCTCATTGCCAAGACCATTACGGAGCTGCTGTGTAACGAATATCAGACCTCGAACTGCATCCCAACTACCAACTTGGAGAGGCTGCTCCGCTTCTCCACGCGTCTCTGTGCTTTTGCTCCTTTGAAAAGTTCCATGCTCTCCATACTATCGGGCAAGTTTTGGGAACTGTTCCAGTGCCTCTTGGCGCTAAACGAGTTTAACGAAGTGGTCTCAAACTGCCAAGAAGCAGTGCATCGTATCCTGGACAGCTTTTTGGACTCGGGAATCTCGTTGATTTCTCACAAATCGACCGCAGCTCCAGCTCTCAATTTGGCAGCAGCTCTCCCGCCCAAGGAACTTATTCCCAGGATTATAGACGCTGTTTTCAGCAACCTTACGAGTGTGGAGGTCACACACGGCATCTCCATTCTGGCAGTCCGCAATATGGTCATCCTAACTGAGCATGAGTAAGTCTTTATTGGATCTATATAGTTCTGATTCTTACGTTTCTGTATTATTTTTCCAGCTTTACCTTCTACCATCTAGCCCTGTTGCTGAAGCAAAAGATCACTGAGTTCCAGGCTTGGATGGAGCGTGTCATCCTGCACAACGAGACCGTGGAGTACAACGCCAACATTGAGTCGCTGATCCTCCTGCTGCGGTCTCTGACGCAAATCGAACCACCGCCCGCCATGTCAGCGATGCCTCATCGCACCCTTAAGCTGGGCGCATTGGAGTTGGCTCAACTACTAGAGTTCCAGGACATTGATCTGTGCAAGCCACCAGTGCTAACTCGCATTCTTTCCGTAATGGAGAAACACAAGGCCGTGGCCAATGAGGCGGCTGTCAGTGACCTAAAGCAACTGATTCTACTGTATGCCTCCAGACAAGAGGCAGCGTTAGCTCAAAGTGCTAGTACAGACAGCACTGTTGAGGGTGAGGGGGAAACCAATCCAAATAGCAACCCTCTTAGTGTAGAACCCCATCTTCCACAAGCGGAGGGTATCGTCTCCCAGTACGAAGCACGCCCGATCTTCACGCGCTTCTGCGCCACAGCAGAAAATGCTCACCTAACGGCGCGGTATTGGCTTGAGCCGTTGCCCATCGAGGTGATCGAGGACATGAATGAGCCCCTGTACGAACGCATAGCCTGCGACCTAACTGACTTGGCCAACGCCTGTCTCAACCCAGATTTGAACGCTGCTGGAGATAACAAGCGGACGATCAATCTTTCGGGATCGCCTCAGTCCAATAGGGAAATGACGCCAACAGCCCCTTGCTTCCGAACCCGGCGCGTGGAAGTGGAACCAGCCACCGGACGTCCGGAGAAGAAAATGTTTGTTTCCTCCGTCAGGGGTCGAGGATTTGCCCGTCCTCCGCCATCTCGGGGTGATCTGTTCCGCTCACGACCGCCAAACACATCCAGACCCCCATCCCTTCATGTTGACGACTTTTTGGCGCTGGAAACTTGTGGTGCCCAGCCCACAGGACCTACGGGCTATAATAAGATACCTTCCATGCTCCGAGGATCCAGGGTAGGACGCAACCGAGGATCCCGCATCTCAGCAGCTGCTGCTTTTAGGTAAGAGTTCCATATTCTGTTGTTTTAAAGATTTTAAAATATTTATTATCTGTGGCAGGCAAAAGAAGCTGATGCGCATTGGATCACCCTCCAGTTGGGCCGAATCCCCTGGCTCTTACCGCTCCGGCAACTCAGAGTCCCACTTTGGCAGCAGTGACTCGCACTACTCATCGTCCCACTACAGTGGGCGCTCAAGGGGACGTGGCCTGCGTTCCAGACCATCTTACTTACGCTGAAGCAATGTTTAGTTCTTAGAGACCGTCTACCAGTTTCATTTCGTGAATGTTTGTTCTTATATTGAGTTTCATTTGTATATCCTTCCGCGATAATATTTTTAAGTTTAAAGTTTATGTTCTGAAGTTACTTTGTAAGCGAATCTTTTACTTTTAATCTCTTAGACATGGTTCAGTTCCAATTGACAAATATTTGTAAAAAGGTTTATTTTTGAAATCAGATTAATAATTGAAATATTTATATGAGACATGAATTTAGATTTAGCATTCCGTGACTACACTATGCAAACGTATGTCGTGCGACTCCATGGGCAGCTCCTCGTTGCTGACGATCTGCTCATTCAAGGCAAGGGCCATGAGGGAGATCTTCTTTTGCGGATACTTCTCTGCGTGCTGCCGTAGGAAAGTATCATAGTAGCCCATACCATGGCCCATACGTCCTCCAGATCGGGTGAAGGCCACGCCGGGCACAAGGAATAGATCAATGCCGTGGCCTAAACAGAAGAGTTGGATTAGAGATTGAGATACATGTACCAAGTCCATAAAACATGCCATTTGTCATTGCATCTTCGCGTTGTTCCTTGAAGTCTGGCTGCTTTATGTTCCACTTGGTCATTGGGAGATTCTGGTACTCTTCCATGCAACGTAAACGCACCATCTTCATCTTGTTGCCCTCGTAGGTGGGCACAAACACCATCTTCTCCAGGCGAAACATCTCGGAGAGCAACTCATTAGTGTCCAGTTCCGTGCTGGTGCTCAGGTAAATGCTCACACGTTGGGCCTGCCGGAAAACGTCACTGACAAGCACCTGAGTCAGGAAGGGAAATGGTAAGTCCCAATAGGAAAATTATAATTATGTTTTACCTTGGCCGTGACTGCTTGTGATTGCCGGACAATGTTCTCCGGATCCAGGCACTTGAGGGTGTCTTTGATGCGCTTCCGAAGAGCCGCTTTCACGGTGTTTTGAATTGTCGCCGCCATCGGAGGAACTGCACACTCGAGCGAACCGGTGAGAACTGTTTCCAACCGCCTATTCAGCGTTTACGACGGGCATCTGTAGGTCTCCCTTGTGCTTATCAGTTACTTAGCTGCCCCCCGGCTATCAGTCGGCGACTCTCCTTTCCAGACTTGTTCGTAAACAAATGGAGGGGGAGGTAAGCTGGCCCATAAAGTAGCTCTGGGGGAGCATAAAACAGCTGATTGGCATTCACAGTGATCAGGTGAAATTAATTAATTTAATTTGGAGTCATTTTTCTGTATTAATTTTGAGTTTAAATGCCATGCAATTTTTATAAAATTGTTTTTTTAAATAACTTAATTACATAAACTTTATTTTGAGAAAAACGTTATTTAAATACAAATCAGACATTATTTTTTTCTGCATTCCATAGTGAGAGATCACTTCTTTTTAGTCTCAGGTGCCTTAGTATCTGTCTTGGTCTTGAGATTCTTCAGTTGCTCCTTTTGCTAAAAGTTTAAAAATCATATAAGATTATGTTTTATAAAATAAAATATAGTCCCACCTGTTTGTAAAAGAACTCTTCCTCGCGGGCAGCCTCCATTTTTCCAAAGGAACCGCCGGCCTCGCGAATAGTTCCACCACCACCGCCTCCCTTTCCTGCTCCACTTCCCAGTTCACCGACCTGTGACATTTTCAAGTGCCTGCCACAAAAGTTGCACTATAGTTCTCGAATGCTTATGCAATTTTGACCCAATTTATGAAAACTTACTGAATTTGCTTGGGATACAAACGCTGACTGAAACGGCGCAGGGTAAACATGTTTCTCTTTTATAGCGTCGATTTATATAGTATAGTTAAGCTATATATAAGGGGTGATTTGTCGCTATGATTTCGCCGACTGGTGAAAACAGACTATTCAAAATTAAGACACAGGCGGTGCTAAAAATATTTATGGGGGGAGGGAGATGGAACACCTTTTTAGTGATGGGGCACAGTATTCCTTTTATTTTGTATTGTAACATTGTATGTTACTTTTTTACATTAAAGACTAGTTTTATTTTGATTAAGAATATACATAGTTTCAACTCCTTTTTCCCTCCTTTTTAAATATTAGCTTTCCTCATGAAACAAATATGGGTGCACCTTTGAACTGCCAACTCAATACAAAATAAACGTGTTTTTTCTTTCAAATTCTAAACGCATAATTTTTATTATCTCGGCAATGTATTTCCAAACTCATGGTTCAAACCAGTAACTATTGATTTTATTGGGCAATTTGTAGGGCTTTCTTAACGTCGAGGCCTACTTGCTCCGAAAAATGAACGCATATTTAACATTATTAAGAAACAAGGAACTATTTTGTGGTGTGCGAATCGGTTTTGAGATGTTCCATAACATCAGTGGCAGCGTTGACGCGTTGTGCTTCGTCTTGGGCACGATCATGTAATATTTTCAAGTTATCAGCGGTCTAAGGATATGTTACAAAAAAGGGTTACATTTTTTGCCAAATCGGTTTATAAGTTTTCTTACCTCGTTAAGAAAGAAAGCCTCTTCGAGTACATTCTTATGCTTATTCATGCACGATGTGTTGGCTATAGATGAGTGATCCAGAGTCTTTTGGAATTCGTCCCAGTTGGGCATGTAGTCGACTTCGTCCTTCTTTGACTGCATTTTGTTCACCAGGCTTTGGGTTAGAGATATGAAATACTCCTCCTCTTTCAGACCGCCTTGCAGCTTTCCCAGCCCGCCACCCCAAAGGAATACATTGGGTGCTTTTTTTTCGTCAGAAAAGGACTTTTTCGGAATGAAACCAAATCTAGGAGGATATTCAAATATGTACATATACAGGAATTATATGGAGGTGTAGTGTAGAAGATATACTCACGACTGTGGTAAACGTTGGCTCAACCTACGTTGCAACAATCCAGCACAAAACATTTTTGCACATGAAAGATAAATATACATATGAAAATATTACAGAATCTTAAAAATAGTAGACAAATTAGACGAAAGAAACCCCTTAGACTACTGGATTGAAAGATTCTCTAAGACTGTTTTTTTATTCTCTTCTCTTTTCAGAAATAAACTCTTTTCTGAGGCAACTACGATTGATATTATTAGATAATTAATAGGTCTCAGTTGAAAAATCAAAATCAGATTGTTATAAACTATCGTTTAAAACGGAAAATCAATTAAGGTACTCCGTTTAAGAATTGGATCCGGATTGGAGAAGATATAGCCATCACTGTGGACCCTATAGGGGAAAACCCCATTTTCAAGGGATCCCATCACGAAAAATGGACAAAAAATCTAAAAAATATTTTGGCGCAGGGTTTTGATGTAGAATGGTGAGGAATTGATCTAGAAATCGTTTAAGGTACTCCGCTTGAGAATCGGATAAGAATTGGGGAAGATATAGCCATCACTGTGGGCCCCATAGGGAAAAACCCCATTTTCAAGGGATCCCATCACGAAAAATGGACAAAAAATCTAAAAAATATTTTTTCTCAGGATTTTAATGCGGAATGGTGGGGAATCGATCCAGAAATCGTTTAAGGTACTCCGCTTAAGAATTGGATCCGGATTGGGGAAGGTATACATCACTAAGGCCAACATAGGAGAAAATATGCGATATTTGCGATAAATATCTGATCTTAACGGCAAGGGTAAATCAACTTCCGCAAGGAAGTTAACTTAATTTTATAATTTTAATATATTAAATTTATTAAATTATAAATTATTAATTTATATAAAATTTTTTAATCATTTTGAGTTATTGGGCAGGGTCTTATTGGGTTATTGGGTCTCATAAGGTGTCCCTGTTTTCGTCGATACTACCCGCCCATCACTAAATGTCACATCCTATCCAAAAATACACATAGTTGCTCACAATTTTGAATGAGTACTGAATCAAATACATAAACTACAGAAAGAATAAAATAATGATTTCCAAAAATATCGCAGTATCCGGCGCCCAGTACATCCAAGCAACCCCAGTAAGTCGCAGTCTAGTTAAGTGTCGCAATGAGCAGATGTAGTAATCCACATTTTGTATCCAATGCAAGCCAGCACACGCGCTTCAGTCAGCAACAACGAAAACCACGCCATCACCAGGTTTAGGACGGAGGACCAAACTGGCGGCCCCAAAGACAAGATCGGCGGCGGTACTACTGAAGCGCCGGAGCCGCCGGAGACGAAACGATGGAGGATTTGATAGTTCCAGTACAGGCGGTGGTGTAGGCGTCCGGGTAGGACCAGCAACTGGAGGAAGCGGTACCGGCGCCGGTCCAGGGCGAAATAATAACAATTCTAACTCAAATAGTAAAGAACCCTGCCAATTCGTTCCTGTGCGTCGTAAGCCATTGGGCGAATATATGAAACTAGCTCCTGCAGTGGTCTATATTCCGCCTCCACCTCCGCCGGCTCTTACCTATGCCGCAGCTGTGGGAGGCTTATCAGGACCAAGGTACAACGGTGTCAAGGTAATTATCTCGCCGCGTTTGAAGCGCGCCAGCAAACCCGGGAAATCGAACAAGAATAAACGGCCCAAGAAGCCACAAAACACTAAGCCAGGTAACCAGTTCACCATATTCGCGGCGGAGCAGCCAAAGCCGCACATTGTCCATGTGGATTCGAAAACTTTTCAGGCGGAGGAGCAGCAGTCTGTCAAGGGGAAATTGAAAGCGAAGCGGGTCAAGAAGGCCAAACCGAAGTCAGACCCGAAAGCGCCCCAGAACCAGCCGAAGCCAAAGATTGCTGCGCCAAAAGCGAAACAGAAAAATAAAACCGCAATTATCCAGAACCCAACGCCGGCATCCACGTCGACGACATCGACAACCGAGACGCCAAAGCCAACGATTCCTGCACCAAAAGCGAAACAGAAAAAGCGAACAGCAATTTCCCAGACACCGACGCCGGCTTCCACGTCGTCAACGTCGACCACCGAGACACCAAAACCTGTGCCGCTAGCTCCTGAGCCCATATCATCCACACAGGCACCGGAGCCACCAAGAGACTTTCATGATTCCTTCAGCTATCTCAGCTATCACCATGAGAAACTCCAGCGCATCCTGGCCGTCCAAACAGCTGGCATGCATCCTGTTCTCGCCCGTGAGCCTCAAGGCCCACCATTAGCATCTTCATCTGGCTATGCACGAGAACCAGCATCCTCTAGTTCGAATACCACCTTCAGTGCGGCAGCCCAACATCCAGTGCAGCGGTATCCCATCGACCTTGACGATGGTTTATTAAATCGCTGCGAGTTGGAGGCCACCGCTCTTTTGGCACAAAACAAGGCAATGCTGCGTCTATGGATCAACCCTCATCTTTTTATCTCCTAGATAGCATCAGCCCGTTTCGCCCCCCGCCTCGAAAAATTCAAATTCATTAGTTAGTTTTGTGTGTTGATTTCAGTAATTCTGTTAAATCAAAATTTGAAAAATTACGGTCCATTGGCAGGCAAATCAGGGCTGCCAATTGCGCGAAGTTGGCAGCACAGTTTTTGAGTATATCCAAAAATATATAGTATTTTTTTCACATCTGGCGCTTATCGATAATTTTTTTGAAGGAATGAATGGTTGCATTCAACTGCGTAATTTGGTGGAATATTGGAAAAATTTAACTTTTATGTTCAAAAAGATATGTTCAAGAAATTTTAAGCTTAAAGCTTATTTAAAAGAAACTTTCTTTTGGTATGTCAGCTTGCAATTGAGTACCTAATTTAGGTACAAATTTATCGATTGTCGCGATTGACACCGAAATTCCTAGACTCCAATAGCTATAATAATCAATGCCCTGGAAAAGTTACGTCGTTTTTATTTATTTAAAATTTATTTAAATAAAATGGCTAAATCCAAACAAATTAAAATCTAGCTAGAAGTAGCTAAAATGTCAGGCTCTGTCCAAGTGGAATGGGTTCCAGTTTGTGGACATTAAAACAAGCTAGATTTGACGAGAAAAGAGCTACGTTGGCAACACTGTTTGTAGTAATAATGACTAGAATAATCATTTTATTTCGGAATGTAAATCGGATGCTAAACAGGGGATATATTCCAAATCGGAAGTGCTAAATGTGCGGCGAACGAGAGACAATGCCGATTGAGTGAGGCTAGAACGATATTCGGGCAGAGCGACCGCGCCGCGTGCGCCCCGCTTTTGCATTTGTGTGTGTATCATGGACAAGCTACGAAACAACAACAAGGAGAATGCACCCATCGAGTACCCCCACCCCCACTCCCATCCCCACCCACAGGCACCCCTACCACCGTTGGAGGGGGGAGGCGGATATGAGGATGCGGAAAGTAACAAAAGTACTCCCTACTTCACGCCTCTGGAGTTCCTGCAGACCTCCTTTGAGTTCCCCTCACCCACAGCGGAAAAGGTTCCCTCGGGTATCCCTGAATCCTCCGCGGAGGATGATGAATCCACGAGAGCCTGCTACACTCCCAAGCAGTTCACTATTGCCAGCGCCCACAATCCCCACCAGCAGTCGCCCACGCTGATCCGCAAGTTCAAGCGCTTTTCCGTGTACGAACGGCGATCCTGCTCTCCGCACATCGCCTCCACCGCGGGAGAGGATCGGGTGGTAGGAGGCGGCGGCGGGCGTGGTACTGACAAGGAGAATACCATGCCCAAGGGCGGCAGTGAGGAGCACGACCTGGAGAACAGCTTGTACCTGTCTAAAAGTGAGCACAACTCACCAACAATCATCTTCAAGGATGAATCCTCCGCGACTCCGGGTGTCCATCACTTCAGCTACTCCCCCAAACTGCTCTCCTCCAACATCAACAACCTGAACCTATCCGGATCGCCGTTGAATATAATTAACTCCGCGGGATACAAAAACGGCAACTTCTTTCGATTCCCCGAGATCGACCACATGGTGCAGGTGCAGGATGTACCGATGGAAATCTCCAACTTGGAGGATGCTGCTCTGGCAGTTGTGGAGCCCCAGGAGTACCAGGAGCAGCAGCAGCAGCACCATCAGCAGAAGTCGGAGGGTCGAAAGAACCGCAAGAACAAGAACAATCTCACCATTCGCATCACAGATGCGCCCCTCAAGAGTTCCAATCAGCCCTCCCCGTTACCGAAGCCAAAAACCCCGACTATTAAGAGCACCAAAGAGAAGGCCCGATCCCTGGACTCTGCCGCAAATGAGTCGGAGCTTTCGATCGTGGTGCACAACATAACCGAATCTCACGGGAGTTGCGACGACATGGAGTCCGGCCATGGCAAACCATCGACCACCATCCTCCATCAGCACCTTCTGCAGCAACCCAACGCTGGCATCCACTCCACTTCATTGTCCCGCCTGGACAGCCACCTGAGCCTAGCCAACCAGAGACGGACGCCGCGACGAAAGTCCCCGGGAATCCACAACACCGACTGGATGATGTACCACCGCATGCAGAACCCACATCACTGCAGCTCCACCGCCCAGAGTTCCCTGGATTCGGAGTCCAGTCTGACTCCCAGCTTGGGGGACTCGGAGCTAAGGTCCGCCTGCAGCGTGGACGGGGGCTCCAAGTTCGGCTTGGGTGCTAGCCTAGCCCCGAGAAGCGCCCACAAGCACAACCTGGTCCTGCACTCGTCCAGCACGAATCTAAAGACGTTGCCCGAGTGCCGTCTGGTTGAGTTCTCCTCCTCCCAGGCGGGAACATCCAAGGAGTCGCCCTTTAAGCAAAAGTCCATGGACCTGCCGATGCCTACGCTCCAAACCAAGGCCACCCTGTCCACATCCTCCATGAATCTGCTCCAGCGAAGGGGCTCGACCCACAGCCTATCCCTCAACCTGCACAGTTCTTGCGGCAACCTGATGAACAGCGGGCTCAGCCTGTCCAACTTCAGTCTGGGAACCAACTCGAAGTCCAGCAACAACCTGGACACGGGTGCGACAAATCAAACACGAACGGATCAGCATGCCCAGACGCATCTTATGTCCGGCGGAAACCAAGGTAGTCGGCAAGGGCAATTCCGGAGGCGGGGATCGAATCACAGCATCACCCTGAAGGCGGGGCACACCACCACCTCCTGCGGGGACCTGAACTCCATACAACAGCAACAGGCGATGCTAAACACTGAGAAGTACAACCGGTTGGGAATGCGCACCAATTCCACGGGCTCTGGCTCCGGCTCGGGCTCCAATGTGCCCACTCCGAAAAAAGGACTACTGGAGAGGCGCGGCTCCAATCAGAGTCTCACCCTGAATATGGGGAGCCTTCTCGGCGGAGCTACAACCGAGATTCACGTCCAGGACGTCAGCCAGCCGAAGGTAACGGTGTGCAGTTGTGCCGCAGGAAGTCAAGCCCCCCATCAGCGCAAGTTCTTCAGCACCGAGAACCTGAACAGTAGCAAGGCCAGCGGCCAGCAGTTCTTCGGACAGGTGTGCTTCGGATCCGCCTCGGACTTGCAGCCCAATCCCCAGCAAGAGGTCTCCGGACCTGATCAGGCCATTGCGGCCTCGTGCACCTGCGCAGGAGCAGTGCGCAACATCATGACGCGACCCTTGTCGCCCCAAACGACCAGTGAGGAGTTCAAGATCTACTTGGCGAGCATACAGATGCTCCAGAGCGCCACCAACCCGCTGAATCAGTTCGACTTGATCCGGTTGAACTATGTCTTCGATCATAGTTACCAGTCGAACAGAAACATCATAGAGCAACCACCAGTGCTGGGTTCCAATGGACGGGATGGCGAGACTCCGACGGATTTGGTGCCTCCTAGCTCGGAAGACAGCGAACTCCTGGCCTGTTACCAGACGGTGGTCAAGAGAATTGTACAGTGCCTACCCCAACTGGAGGAGGACGAGCAGAAGCGCATCTTTCGGGACCTGCACAAGGAGTTTTGGGATCTGCCCCTAAATCACCAGGAGAAGCCCATGGTTTTCGGTTCGCAGACAAAGAATCGCTACAAGACGATCCTTCCGAACGAGCACTCCCGCGTCCTCCTGGAGAAGGAGTCCAATGAACTGATGAGCCTGCAGGAGGAAAGGTTGCAGACCATTGCCGTGGCCACTGGCGAGGAACAGCCCTACATCAATGCCAATTATATAAAGGTAAGCAGATATACCCTATATTCGGCTTGTCATTAACCTTTATTCTATTTTAGGGACCCGACTACGTGTCCAAGTGCTATGTGGCCACCCAAGGTCCGCTGCCGAACACCATCTACGAGTTTTGGCTGATGGTGTACCAGAACACCCAGCGCTACATTCGTCGCTGCGTGGACGGCGGAAGCAGTAACAGTCCCCACATCGATCGGGCGCACATACTCCAGCAGTACTTCCAGAAGATCATCATGTTGACCAACTTTACGGAGGCTAACCGACAAAAGTGCGCTGTCTACTTTCCGGTCGAGCTGAACGAAATCTTTGCTGTGGCCGCCAAGTGCGAGGTATTCCAGTTGAGTTCCCTGGCCCGGGACTATTTCGATCGCTACCTGACGCCCACTTCCGTGCCGGACACTGTGGTGGCATTGGCTGATTCGATCGACCAGGAACTCAGTGGACGCCACATTGGAGTCGAATCGGTCAAGGTGACGCTGGACGGCGATCTGCTGGGATCCTTGCCCGCTCAGAGCAGCTTTTTCCTGATCAAGAATGTTGGGATTGTGCGAAGAAACGGCTATTCGGTGAGGAAGCTGGTGCTCCTCTACTGCATTCAGGTGCCACAAAGTGGGTGCTACCATTTGCAGAAGATCTGCTGCTATCACTATTGGTACCCCGACTGGCCGGATCACCACTCGCCAAAGGACATCAACACGCTCTTGGACACCTGCCTTCATGTCCTGAATCTCGGAAAGTGCGAGTCGGAGTTCGACAACTACGACGAAAAGATGAGCGTGAGGAATGCCCACCTGGCGGCCCAGAGGCTGGAGATTTACCGACAGGACATATTCAATGCAGTCCAGCCGCTGCCGGTGATCCACTGCTCGGCGGGGATCGGGCGTACCGGATGCTTCACTGCCATCCTGAACGCCGTTCGGCAGCTGCGCCAGTCGCTGGCATATTCCCTGACTGGAATGCTCACCAAAACCCTGACCAGCAACGAGGCAGATCACTTTCTGTACTCCTCGGATAACGATAGCAGCTTCACGTGCAACACAATACGGCATATCAAGCACATTTTGAACAGCAAGGAGGCGGAGGACACGGAGGCGGTTGAGACGCCACCCTCCTTCGATCGGTTGCCAAAGATGCCGGAGATTTATGTGGACGTGCTGGGCATCGTGTGCAATCTGCGCCTGCAACGCGGCGGAATGGTCCAGAACTCGGAGCAATACGAGCTGATCCATCGAGCCATTTGCCTCTACTTGAAGCGCACACTTGCTTTAAGGAGATTTTAATGAAAGTATAACTAAAAGTATAAAATAGAGATCAACCATTTTGACGACGAGTAGAAGAACAAAACACCAATTTACTATTTGTAATCGCAATTTTTGTGACCCTTATTTTAATGAACAAGCAACATTAACCAGAATTAGAATCCGAATCAGAATCAGAATCAGAATCCATGGCTAAAAGAGTCTCGAAACAACACAATGCATACTTACATAAATGGGATGGCATTTTCCAAAATGGAATAGACGACATGCTCTCAATGTTTGCTAAATATTACTATTACCACATATTCTATATATATATATAAATGTTTATTAAGTGTTGGATGTATGTGTGTTAAATGTGTGCATGTACATAAGTGTAAATGTTTCCGACTTTTGGTGTGAACTATGCTTAAAGTAAAGTTAATTAACAATTATTATACCTTACCTTACCTTACCTTACCAAAATCATACCCATACCCGAATCCGAATCCATTTTTAAGGAACTCGAAAGCTGCGGCCACGCCCATCGGTGAGTTGTTGTTGATGTTTGGATGGCGGGGAAAGCTCAAACCTTTTTCAAGTTGGAATCCCCCCATAAGGGGTTCCATCTGACTAAAACACCAATTTCCCCAAAACCCGAACTGACAGCTCGACCGGCGGACGGAGACCGGACTCTTGGATAGGAGTTTAATGGAAAACCTAAGGAAAAATCTCGAAATTTAAAAATGAACCCATAAATAAATTGTATTAATGTTTATGCAATGGAACTAGTCAAATAAAACTTAGAAACATTTTAAATGTAACTTTAAATGTGTAAAATTCAATGTGTTTTTAATAATGTTTGGCGGTAATTATTAAATACTATTCATTTTATAATGTACAAAAAAAAAATTTTCAACGAGATTTTTGACAAAAACCTTGTTTTTTGATTCAACAAGTAACTTTTGTATAAAAAGTCCCCTACACCACACAAGGGTTAACAGCGTCAGCTGTTTTTGGACGAGGCAAAGTTCAGCAGCGAATCAGGTTTTGTTATTGCCGAATAATTGCAGCGCGATTAGATTGTTAATGTAATCAAGGGGCTAGGAATAATTTCGCCATGCTTCGGACGGGCGGCAGATTCATTTTTACGAGGCTCTACAGTAGCATGAAGGTAAATTTACGAGCTCCCTGAGGGATAATTGTATTACCTGTTAGTACATTATTATTTTCTTGACCTCCAAGGTAAAAGTGCAAGTCAAACAAGGCGTTGTGGTGGGCCAGCAAAGTAAGCTTGGCAGCGGCTTGGAGTACAATAGTTTCCTAGGCGTTCCATATGCAGTCCCACCCGTCGGAGAGCTCCGATTCCGGGTAAGTCCAGTTTAAAGTTCGTAAGGCCTTAAAAATTTAAGTTTTCCCATCGCCATCTAGAGCCCACAGCCTTTGGAACGCTTCGAGGTGGCGGAACTGGACTGTACAAAGGAGGGTAGTATGTCCCACCAGCGTGATCCATTCACCATGCAGGTTGCCGGCTCTGAAGATTGCCTGTTCCTCAATGTCTACGCTCCAAAGGTCAAGAATTCCAATACCCCACTGCCTGTGATGGTTTGGATTCATGGAGGCGGGTTCTTCTTCGGCAACGGCAATAGTAACTTGTGATTATCTCGCCTTCTTTTAACCTTAATGAAATCTGATCTATTACGTATCTTGCAGTCACTTTCCCGCCAAACTTATGGAGCAGGAGGTCATTGTGGTGACTCTTAACTATCGACTGGGAGCTCTGGGCTTTCTTAGCTTACCGGAGGAGGGAATCCACGGCAACATGGGCTTGAAGGATCAGCGCCTAGCTCTGCAGTGGGTACAGGACAATATAGCTAGATTTAATGGCGACCCCAACAACGTAACCCTCTTTGGCGAGAGCGCCGGAGGAGCATCAGTGCATCTCCACACGTACGCTAAGCATGCCAACAAGCTCTTCCACAAGGCTATAATGCAGAGTGGCACTGGAAACATGGAGTGGGTGTTCCAAAACGACGCTGCTGAGAAACCAAGGAGATTAGCGAAAATCCTGGGTGGTGGAGACTTTGGCGATGACACCAAAGCCCTCCTGGCCTTCCTTCGATCTGAAAAAGCAACTCCATTTGATATACTTTCCAATACGCTGAAGATTCAAACAGCCGATGATCGGCGTCGCCAACTGCCTTTTGTCTTCAAGCCGGTACTGGAGGATAGCAGAAGCCCAGACAGCTTTTTGGACCAGAACATCCTAGATCTGATGCATAAAAAGGAGAGTTTAAATGGAATGCCTATTATTATGGGCTACAACTCAGCCGAAGGACTTGCTATGATCACGAAAGCCAAGCAACATATTGCCGCCTATGGGGATGATCTGGCAAGAATGGTTCCCAAGAATCTGGTGCCAGATCCAGAGGCACCCGAAGCCCAAGAAGCAGCTTCGGATATTAGAGCCTTTTACTTCAACAGTCAATCGGTTGGCAAGGATAATCTGGACAATCTGACGGACCTTTTCACCGATTATCATTTCAACATGGACCTTCAACATGCCGCCGAAGTCCATGCCCACTGCCAGACCAGGTCGCCTTTGTATTTCTACCGACTGGATTATGTTGGTGGCCGTAACTTGTATAAGAAGGTGTTTATGAATGATGATCTTCGAGGAGTTGCACATGCCGATGATATCTGCTACCTCTTTCAAATGGCGGGCGATGACTCCAAGCTGGAAGGTGATGATTTGCTCATTACGGAGAGGATGTGCCAGATGTGGACGAATTTCGCTAAGAGTGGAAAGCCGTCGGACACTTGGCTGCCGGTCAAGAAACCTGAAACGGGAAAGCCCTTCCAACTGGATTGCCTTTTGATTGATCGGGAGCTTAAAATGTGTGCCAATCCGGATGCGGAGAGAATGGATTTTTGGCGAAGCATGTACAGAAGGTACAGAAGTAAGTGCTACGAGGCAATGAGGGCGAAACTTTAAAGAAAATAAATATTAAAAGTGTAAAAGATTAAATTTTTATAAATACAATTTTATAAAGTTGCATTTGTAATTAAAGAGAAATAGTTTTTAATTTAAAAATAACCGATATTTAATAGTGTTGAGAAATTTCTTTTTGAAATTTTGTGTTGGAAACGATCAAAAAACAATGTTGGTAAACTTCAAAGTGGGTTAGCGTCTATTCGGACGAAATTGCGGCAAAACTCCAGGATTCTGAGGCAGGAGATTGACAGAAGAAACTACCAAGGATAGCGAGAAACCCGTATCAAGATGTACGTGAAGAAGCTAGTGCTCGACGGCTTCAAATCTTACGGTCGTCGCACGGAAATCGAGGGTTTCGATCCGGAGTTTACGGCCATCACCGGTTTAAACGGTTCCGGAAAATCAAACATCTTGGACAGCATCTGCTTCGTGCTTGGAATTAGCAACCTTAGCAATGTAAGTACTTATTTTAGTTGGCCTGATCATGATCTAACCCTCTTGTATTATCCTCAGGTTCGTGCTGCCGGTCTGCAGGAGTTGGTGTACAAAAACGGACAGGCGGGCATTACAAAAGCTACGGTGACCATTGTTTTTGATAATACGAATGCCGCCCAGTGCCCGCAAGGATATGAGAAGTGCCGTGAGATTTCCGTGACCCGCCAGGTGGTAGTCGGTGGCAAAAACAAGTTCTTGATCAACGGAAAGCTGGTGCAGAACAAAAAGGTCCAGGATTTCTTTTGCTCCATCCAGCTGAATGTCAACAATCCGAATTTCTTGATCATGCAAGGCAAGATTCAGCAAGTTCTCAACATGAAGCCCAAGGAGGTGAGCTGTCAAGACCATTTCGTTATAGCTTTCATAAACTAATCATTTCCATCACGCAGGTTCTTTCGATGGTGGAGGAGGCAGCTGGCACCAGCCAGTACAAAAGCAAACGAGAGGCAACTAAGACCCTTATTGAGAAAAAGGAGACCAAAGTAAGGGAAACAAAAGTTCTTCTCGACGAGGAAGTGCTGCCCAAGTTGATGAAACTGCGACAAGAGCGCTCCGCCTATCAGGAGTATCAAAAAATCTCCCGTGACATTGACTTTCTGATTAGGATTCACATATCCGCCAAGTACTTGAAACAATGCGATTCCCTGCAAACCGTGGAGGCCAGCGAACAAAAAATAGAAGGTCGCATAGCCAACTGCAAGGCTACGCACGCCAAGAACCTGGAAGAGGTTGAGCAAATCGACTCTTCTGTCAAGGAAATGCAGCAAAAAATTGATGCCGAAATGGGTGGTTCGCTAAAAGATCTTGAGGCGCAACTAAATGCCAAGCGGGCGCTGGAAGCCACGGCTTCTGGAAGTTTAAAGGCGGCCCAAGGAACCATTCAACAAGATGAAAAGAAAATTCGCATGGCTGCGAAAAACATAGAAGACGATGTGCGGGCTTTGGCCAAGAAGGAGGCGGACATGTCGAAGGTTCAGGGAGAATTCGAGAGTCTGAAGCAAGCCGATGCCACCGATTCCAAGGCCTATGAAGATGCGCAGCGCAAGCTGGAGGCAGTCTCACAGGGTCTGTCCACAAATGAAGATGGTCAGGCTACCACCCTGCAAGATCAACTAATTGGTAGGTTATCTTATATATTTTTATAGAAACCATATTTATTTAATGACATTCCAGCGGCCAAGGAACAGTTCAGCGAAGCTCAGACTACCATCAAGACATCCGACATGGAATTGCGTCACACGCGTGGGGTTTTGAAGCAAAAACAAAGCGAGACTCAGACTAACGATGCTGCCTACACAAAAGACAAATCTTTGCATGACCAGTTGCTGGCGGAGATAAAGAACCTTGAAAAGCAATTAGGCAACCTGAATTATGAGGGCGGACAGTTCGAGCAGCTGAGGGAGCGGCGAAACGAGCTACACATGCGCAAGAGAGAGTTGAAACGAGAGCTGGACAGATCTAATGCCTCGCGGTACGATCTGCAATACCAGGACCCAGAGCCCAACTTCGATAGGCGTAAGGTCCGTGGTTTGGTTGGGAAGCTTTTCAAAGTGAACGATATGAGTAACTCGATGGCTCTGGTGACAGCGGCTGGTGGTGGGGTAAGTTCATCCAATATTCCTTAAAAGAAACCTCTTTAAAAAAATATATATTTCAGCTATACAGCTATGTGACGGACGATGACGGAACCAGCAAAAAAATTCTGCAGAAAGGACAGTTGCAGCGACGTGTCACAATGATTCCGATTAACAAAATTCAGTACAAATGTCTGGACAAGAATGTGGTGGATTATGCCCAAAGAAAAGTTGGCAGTGAAAATGTGCAGTGGGCCTTGTCTCTCATTAGTTACGATCGCTTCTTCGATCCTGTCATGAAGTACCTTTTTGGGAGCATATTCATTTGTAGAGATTTGGACATTGCCAAGCAAATCAGCTACGATCCGCGCATCATGTGCCGTTCTGTGACGTTGGAGGGTGATTTGGTGGATCCGTATGGTACTGTGTCCGGTGGTGCGGCGCCTAAGGGCAACAATGTCTTGGAGGAACTGTATTCTATCCGGCAAATCGAAAAGGAATACAAAGAAATAGAACTTGAGTTGATGCAGGTGGAACAACAAATGGCGTAAGTAAATAGATTCACCTTTCCAAACCACAACTAATAGCTTCCTTTTTAGGTCCATTGAGAATCTCGCGCACTCCTACAACAAGATGAAGGAAAATCTTGAGCTCCGGCAGCACGAACTTACCATGTGCAAGAACCGCTTGGCGCAGACCACTTTCCAGCAGAATCAGGCGGAAATAGAGGAGATGATAGAAAGGGTTAAAACTTTGGAGCAACAGGCAGTCGACGCGCGTGAGAAACAGAAGACATCGCAAGCCAAAATCAAGGATATTGAGGCCAAGCTGGCAGATGCAAAGGGCTATCGAGAAAGGGAGCTGAAATCAGCCACCAACGAAGTAAAGGCAGCGAAGCAACGAGCGGAGAAGTCGCGGGCCAATTGGAAAAAGCGAGAACAGGAATTCGAAACCTTGCAACTAGAGATCACAGAGCTGCAGAAAACTATTGAAACGTCTAAGCAGCAACACCAGGAGATGGTGGACAACCTGGAGAAGTTCAAAGCTGATTTGGACGCCTTACAGAAGAACAGCTCCAGTGCAGCTTCTGAGGTTGTGGAACTAGAAAAGGAAATTAAGGAGCAGAAGGACAAACTAAACGCGCAGAACAAAGAGATGCGAAACATGCTGGTCAAGAAGGAAAAGATGCTGAAGCAAAATCAGGAGATCGAGTTAGAGGTGAAGAAGAGGGAGAACGAGAAAAACAAGATTAGCTCGGAGGCCAGGGAAGCCAAGAAGCGCATGGAGGCGCTGGAGAAAAAGTATCCCTGGATACCAGAGGAAAAGAAATATTTCGGCATGAAAAACACACGCTATGACTACAGCAAAGAGGACCCAGTGGAAGCCGGCAACAAACTGGTGCAGATGCAGGAGAAAAAGGACAAAATGGAACGCACACTGAACATGAACGCCATCATGGTGCTGGATCGCGAAGAGGAGAACTTCAAGGAGACCGAACGCCGGCGCACGATCGTTGCCATGGACAAGGAGAAGATTAAAAAGATCATAGTTAAAATGGACGAGGAGGAGCAGGATCAACTGAATCGGGCTGCCACCGAAGTAAACAAGAACTTTAGTGGCATCTTCAGCTCACTTCTTCCGGGAGCCGATGCGAAACTGAATCCAGTTAAGACGAATGGCTATCTCACCGGTCTGGAGATCAAAGTGGGCTTCAACGGCACCTGGAAAGAAAGTCTGGGTGAACTGTCTGGTGGTCAGAAGTCCCTGGTGGCGTTGTCTCTCATCCTGGCCATGCTAAAGTTCTCGCCGGCGCCCTTGTACATTTTGGACGAGGTGGACGCCGCTCTCGACATGTCGCATACCCAAAACATAGGCAGCATGTTGAAGCAGCACTTTACCAACTCTCAATTTTTGATAGTGTCCCTTAAAGATGGTCTGTTCAACCATGCGAACGTTTTGTTCCGCACCTTATTTGAGGAGGGGGTGTCCACCATCACTCGGCAAGTCAGCCGCCAAGCTGCTTCACACAGGCGGTGAATCTCATATTCTTTTTTTCGTTTAATTCAATCTAAGCTAATAAATGAAGTATTAAATGTATAAAAATGTTGCTAATCAAATAAACATATTTTTGTATGTATTAAATTCATTCATACAATTCATTCATAGTATAAACATAACCGTTTCAGTTTCAAAACAAATTTCGTAACGGAACGCCAATCAGCTGATTTTCAACAGACACCGTCGAACGGTCACACGAACGCAACAAGAAGAAGAAGCATCATAAGAGGAGGCAGCAATGAAAAATTAAACAAAGTGCAACAAATCCATAAAATATAGAGCTATAGAAGCCTCCGTCAAGATTTCTAGCCAGTACAGATACCTCCAAAGGCTGACCATGGTAATTGGGAGTCTGATAAATACTGGAGGGGGGTTCGTTGGTCCTCTATAGGCCCATACCTGTGTATATGTGTTTGTTCTTGTGTGGGGGTGCAGCAAAAAATGGTAGACACCATTGGCATTTCAATAAACAATAGCAACAATTAAGTTTTTTTTGCCGGGTAAATAGTAAATAAGCCAAATTTATAAACAGAAACCCTAGCTGTGGGTGCATTGGGGTAGCATTTGGTTTGTTTTTCCCACAATCTTCCTTGGTGTAAACATCTTTGGCCATGAAAGCTTATCTAACTCCATAATTACCTTCTAGGATCGAGTTACCAAGCCTCAGAAGAAGATGCTCATCACCCTGCTGCGGGAGACCAAGTACATGGAGGGGAAAAAGGAGAAGGAGTGGTACTGGGAAAAGATCCAGGCGGCACTTAACACCATCGGCCCCAAAAAAACGATCATCCAATGGAAAAAGGTATGTTTACTTGTCATTTAAGTTCCAATTAAAAAAAACATTATTGTAGTGCTGGCGAGATATGCGATTGACCACCCGAAAAAAGCTGGCGGAGCTGAAGCGCGGACAGCTCTCGGGAGGGTCGCCACCTCCCGGAATAGAGCTTAACCAGGAGGACAACGACATCATCGACATCGTGGGCACCGAGTACTTTTACGAGGAGATGAACGGAGAGCTAAAGCCGGAAAACTTCATGACAGGCTTTGAATATGCCCCGGAGCATCTGTGCGATGCCATTCTGACAGCGGCAGTAGGTCACCATCAGCAGCATATGCAGCACCAGAAAGATCCCCAGTCACACGCTGGGCAGCAGCCCCAGCAAGATCATCACACCAATGATGGGGAGACAAACGATGCCCCTGGTTCCTCCAACGGCGGCTCTTATCAAGGACAACCAGTGCCTCAGCTTCAGGGTCATAACGGAAGCGGAGCCGAGCACGCCGGAGTTGGACAATCCCATTCGGGAATGCCTCAACACCCTGCCTTTCACAGCAGCTTGCATCCGCATCTGTTGAGACGCCAACATGGAAGCGGATCGGTGCCGCGGGAGTCGCCTTTCGAAGAAAAGCTACTGCAGTTCATGCAGGACGCTTTTCCCAAAAAGAGTAAGAAACGCAAGAACCGAGATCCGGACAGGCTGTTCCTGCTTTCCCTGTACGAAGAGATTAAGAGAGTGCCGGAAGAAATACGCCTCGACGTTAAGTCCGAACTAATGCAAATCCTCAAGAAGTATCAGAAGAAGTCTCCCGTCAAGGCGGAAAAGTCCGCAGTCTCTGCCACAACTACCTCCTCTAAGCAGAGCTCCAGCAGCACCGCCCACCTCTCGCACAGTATGTACCAGTTGCAGAAAAAGTACGAGAAGGGAGAGCGGGAATCCTCCCCGCAATCGCAGGTGGAGCGGGTGGCAGCTGCCGGATCCGTTGCTGTTCCTCTACACGGCGCTCAGCAGCTACCGATCTTCCAGCTGCAAAAGAAGTACGAGGAGAGTGCCGTGGACAAAGTCCACCAGCAGCAGCAAAGCGAACAGCGCAAGCACGTTGAAGCTGCGCAAGCCCACCATGCCACCCACCAGCAACCGCCCCCACCACCGCCAAACGAGCAACACCTGCACCACCCACAGATGACCCACAACATAATGTTCCCGCTAAGCCAGCTCCGCAATGAACAACCGCCGGCCCAGCAGCACCAGCACGCTCACAATCCCCACCAGCAGCAGCAACAACATCCTCACCAGCAGCAGCAACAGCAACAAGCTCAGCAACATCACCCGCCCACGATCTTTGGATCAACAGCCAGCGAAAGGCCTGCGATGTCCTACGAGAATGTTGGATGAGTGCTGAGCCGTCTGTGGGAAGCCACTTGTGGAGCACCACGCCCTGTGACGGTGTCGCCCACGACGGCAGATTCACATCACTGTTAACTTCCCAGTGAGAAATCAATATACGTATGCTAGCATATTCCTAAGCACACTCTCGCTCACTGACCAAGGTGTTTTGTAGCTCAGATAGCTCAGATACTTTGTAGATAGTCTACGAAATGATCCTCATGTAAATGTTTCCGTGGCAATAGCAATACAGGCAACTGTGACTCAAGTTCTCAATAGATCGCGATACGTGAATTTATCGGTGTAAACATACATATATGTAATTGTATTATTAAACGTTGTTTAAGAATACCACTGGGTCTTCATTTATAAGAAACTGAACTTGAAGAGGTTCAGTTCTTCTCTTGGTTGGATATTCTTTATTGCTTCGAAATGTTTTTGTTTTCGTTTTGGACTTTAGCTATATTGTAAATTGCCTTCCATTAAAATGTCTCCTGGAATATCTTACGAGATATCTTAGCCAACAGGGAGCACGCCATGCCATAAAGATTGCCTCCAAACAGCTGACTGATCCGGCCTGCTTAAATGCGAATTTTATCTGAAGCGGGGGCAGATCGTCGTCTCTTCGGGCGTCGCATGCTGGCTGGTTGATGTTGATGAGCGATCACGAGCCGAGTTGCAGCATAATCCGCGAGATCAGTGGCGCTTATCAGTTGCGTGCGCTGCTCGGATACGGAACGTCTGGAAGCCGACCCGGTCTGGCATTCTATTCCGGCTGCGGTCCGCAGCAGTTGGTTCTTGTCGGACGGATATACCCAGTTTCCTGAGCCGTCTCCAAAAAAGCAACCTTCACTATGGCCGAAGGTATGACCAGTTTCTTGTGTGAAGTTCATGTGGCCACGATCAAGTTCATCGAAGATCCAAGATCTAGCTCAAGATCTTCACTCCAAAGCAACCACAGCTGAGCTGCCTTTGATGTGGCTTCACATTTCATTTGTATTTCGGTTTGATCTTCCAGTCACAGCCCGCACAGTGCTCTGGTACATGACGTTCATGGGTTTCATTGTGAACTACATGATCCGGATCAATCTGAACATCACCATTGTGGACATGATTGTGGGCCACGGCGCACCAGCTGCTGCTAATGCTTCCCTGGCGAACTCCTCTGCATTGGCTGCTCTTCCGGACATCAAAGAGAGATCATTCTCGCTGGAGCGCTGGTTTTTGGACTGGGCAAATGTGAGTATACGTAATACTGATTCACTGGCACTGGTTAAGTGCTTAATGAAGCCACTAAACGATCCGGCAAGCGACACACTACAGGGCGTATGAGTAATGGCGTAATGTTATCTTCGTCATCTTTCGCAGATTCCGTACGAGAAGGAGGGCTTCCAGTGGACTGGGAAGCAGCAGGGTGCACTGCTCGGATCCTTTTTCTGGGCTCACTGGACCCTGCAGATTCCCGGTGGCATCTTGGCCACCAAGTATGGCACCAAGTTGATTTTCGGCTGGGCCAATGGCATTGGTGTCTTTTGTTGCTTTTTGATACCAATTTTATCCTACTGGAGTTATACGGGACTGATAGCACTTCGTGTCTTTCAGGGCTGGATAACGGTAACAAAAATATACCTAAAGGGTTTCAGAAAGTCATGAAATGTTTATTCCAGGGTCTAGCCTGGCCATCGATGCACGTCCTCACTGCCAAATGGATCCCTCCCAACGAGAGAAGCAAGTTCGTGAGCGCCTACTTGGGTAGCTCGGTGGGCGTGGCATTGTTTTATCCGATCTTTGGTTACATCATCGACTGGACCAGCTGGGAGTGGGTGTACTATATCTGCGGCATCGTGGGCACTCTCTGGTTTATTGCCTGGCAGTATCTGGTTTTCGATAGTCCTGCCGAGCATCCTCGCATTGCTGATTCCGAGAGGCGTTACATTGAAAAGTCCTTGGGAGCTTCCGTTCAGAATTCCAGTCCTGGTCCTACCCCCTGGAAGGAGATTGCCACTTCGCTCCCGGTATGGTGCAATGTTGTGGCTCAGTGGGGCGGTATCTGGGGTCTATTTACTTTGATGACCCACGCACCGACCTATTTCAGGCTCATCCATCACTGGAACATCCGAGCGGTAAGTGAAATTTTATAAAAACTTTATTTGTGGTTATATTTTACAAATAATGTCATTTACCAGACGGGCTTCTTGTCGGGATTGCCACATCTTATGAGGATGCTCTTCGCCTATGTCTTCTCCATGTTTGCCGACTATCTGCTCCGTACGGATCGCCTGAGTCGCACAAATGTCCGGAAACTGGCCACCTTTACTTGTAAGATGAGAGTTTACATGAAACTATAAGGATATTAATTCTACCCCTTTTTCAGGCTGTGGTGTCAAGGGTCTGATTGTCTTGGCTTTGGCATACTTTGGTTACAATGCCTCTGCTGCCATCGTGCTGGTGACTGTGGCCACCATGTTCCATGGCGCCGTATCCTCGGGACCTTTGGCTTCCATGGTGGATCTGTCGCCTAATTATGCTGGCATTGTCCTGGGTGTGAGTGGCATGATTGGGGGCATGCCTGGTTTCATTTCCCCCTGGATTGTGGGACAGCTTACTAATGACAATGTGAGTTATTAGTGTTTTTCAAAATATAGAATATATTCTAATCAAATACTATCCTTTTTCAGCAAACAATGGAGGCCTGGAAGAATGTGTTCCTGATAAGTTCCGCCATGTTAACCTGCAGTGGAATTATCTATGTACTCTTCTCTGAGTCCACATTGCAGCCCTGGAACAGTGGCTGCCACCAACTGCCCGATCCTGGACTCAAGGAGCTTCAAAACTTGGGAGCCACTAAGGAAGATGAGGAGGAAAAGAAACCTTTGAACCCTGAAACCGCTATCGACGAGGTCGACAAGGAGACCAAAACAAAATCTGAGGGCAATGCATAGTGACAAGGGGCTGCGTCACTCCACTTTATTGGCATAATGCCGTGTTAGTTATGGCACCTAGCCGACCAACGTCTGATATGGCTTATCGTCTTATATTTTTGGGTAAATAATTGCCAGCGGCTTGTGCGAGTTTAGCAACTCCAACCTCTAGATTTAAGTGTCTTGTTTACCTTTTAAAATGTACGATTAGGGCTCTTCCTCCCCCGATATTCAATGTTTGTCCAGTGTGTGCTTTTAGTCAAATATAATATAAAATATTAAAATTTAAAAAATATGATTTATGATAATTTATTCAGCCTTATAATAATTTTACAATGTCAGAAGATTTCTGGGGGGTAAGGTGAACACCTAAAGAGTGCGTGGCAACGACTTTTTATGATAAAAGTAACTTCTTAAGCTCACGGAAGCTAGAACCATTTAGCTACTGTCTGGGGAAAGTTTTCAAAACCAAAATTAAATAAATAAGTTAGTCACCTGAGCAAGGATAAATAAAGGTTGTAGGTTTATTTTTAGAAATACTTCTAGGGCTTATCTAATACGTAAGTTAGTTCCTAGTTTGTTTATCTAATCATTGTTGACTTGGTGAACCTTAAGAAGCCTGGTTATTTAAAATGGCTTATAAACTTTATTGGGGTTGTGGTAAATTATCCCTTATTTGACTAGCGAGGTACCAATACTTCCCATTTATACAAATGATTTGCTTAACTGAAGTTAATAATTGCAATTTAAATCAAAACTGATTGAACCGGAAAATCGTTTTCCCTTTTTGGACATTTTGCCGTTTCTCTCATTACTCATACCACGCGTTGCACAATTGGGAAGTTCTACGGAAATGGGATAATTCGGAGGGGGGTGGATGAGTGGGCATACTTATCAACCTTTGCCGGTCCGTGGTCTTTGACTTTTTTACGTGCCTGCATTTGTTTCATTGGCGTCCATTTCCGATTGCACTCCAGGGAGTCGTAGACGTCAGGCCCCGTCTCCATCTCAGATCCTTCACCATCCCCTCTGTCCGCTGCTCAGCCACTTCACGGATTGTCCGTTAAGCCAGTCGATGTCTTGTCACTTGATCCTTGAGCCTGAGCCTGCAAAGTCTGGGCATTGATAGAGATTAATTGGTTTCCCGTTACGTTGGCCAGTAGGCGGATAATACCAAGTAGGTGTGTTTGGGGAGTTTGATAACTAGATTACGGCGTTGATTTCCAATCATCAGTTCTGGATTATATTTTTTGAATTTGATAACTTTAAGATGGAAAACTTTAAAATATATATTCTGGCAATTGAAAGTCTATCAGAATTTATCGCCTATTTAATCTTATTATCCACATTGGACCTAATGTTTATTAAATCTGAAGAGTGTTTGGGACGATTCGCACACCCCACTGACTATTTTCTTTTGCCATTTGCATTATCTCAGATCAGGACTGGAAAACTCTCCTTGGAGAGGTTGGTAAGCTGTAAACAACATTTAACTTCAAACATCGCGAACATAAAAAATTTAGCACGGATTTCGCCAAGCAACATTCCTCCGGAGTTTGGAGATTCGCGAAATTTATGCTTACTCCCCCCCGAACCCTGAAAAAAAAAACAAGCAAACAAAACAGAAATAATTCCCTGCCAGGAAGTAAATTCAATCGTAAACAACGCAATCAAAAATTCATTCAAACGAAGCATTAACGCTTATTCCGTTTAGTCTGCGGCGGTGGGTGGGAGGTGGCTTGTGGGTGGGTGGTTTTTTGGGTGGTTGTGCCATTGTCAAGGCAAGTGCAGCAAATCCAAGGGGGACTCAGAAGAGCGTGCAACTGTCTGTTTCCCGCTTTTTTAATTTTCAATTTTTTACTGCGTTCACTTAGGCAGGTACATTTATTATGTGGGCACAGAAGCCGGGGAAAAAAACGCAACAGTAGGATGTTTACAGTTCCGGGCACGTTGCTTCATAATTTTCCATTTCCATTTGTTGAACGGGGAGGCACCACGAAAAGCCGCGAATAAATTTGTGGGCGGATTCAGGACCTTCCGAAACCTCACACCCACACATACGTTAAGCATACGTGTAGCTAACGTTTCCGGACGAACAATGGGCCCACGGATAAGTATCCGCGGCAATAAATTTAATTTGCACAGCGAAAACATCGCAAATCCATTTTTTATACCATAAATTCCTTCGTTCCCCAGTGACTGCATTCGGGTTCATTCGGGGTCCCAACCTTTGTACCCACCAGTTCCCCATTCATTTTTTTTTGTTCCGGGAACGGATTAATGGATGTGCGAACATGCATATAAAGATGAACCCAGCTTCAGATACTTTTAGCCAGAGGAGCTCCTGAAAAGCAGACAATGGATTTTTTCAGGATATCCATTGAGAAGCTTTCTTAGATTCCAGCTAAAAGAACTGATAAGAGCTTGAAAGTAAATGGAATGGAACCAAGGATGAAATTCAATTTAAAGAAGCTACTTTTGTAAAATCTATTCTTCCGAACTTGGCAAACTTGAACTTGGTCATTAGCATCAAATATTCCTGGAACCTGGTCAACTATCCATTCTCATTCTGCTAAAATCTTTAATAGGTTTTTGGCGGTTGATATAAGAACCCATATCGTTCAACCAAAATGAAGCACCATCCCCTCTGATGCAAGCCACCGCCCAGTCACTCAATCATAAATATTATTAATAATGTGTGTGGCTTGCGGTCTCCTGGAGTTGGAAGTTGGAGTAAGGGAAGTTCTTGGAGTCGAAGCCAGAGCCTTTGGCTAATTTATTTAGTTCCAGGACCAGAGAACACACACAAGTAACTTTGCCATCCCAGAAACTTTGGAAACCAAATGGGATTAGAGAGTTCGGAAGCGGGGAAAGTTTCGGTTTCTGTTTGAATTGCCAAAACTAGAATTTCCAGCGGAAAACTTTCCTCAAATTCAAGTCGAATGCCACAACCCCGGATCATCCCATATCCGCATCAAAATGTTAAATATGAAAGCCACTTAACGGAATTTCTTGGCTGGCTGGAGCCAAATTAAAGTTGTCACATTAGGTAAATGAACAGGACGAAGGACGAGGCATGGAGGATGGTAGCTAAAAGCAGCGCTCCTTGTTTTAATCTTCAAGAAATAACTTTGGTGTCGGCGATGATAAATCATAAGCAGACCCCCACAAACAAAAGAAAAACACAAACCGAAAAGCCCAGCCCAAAACAGACACCCACCCACCCCATGCAAACATAGAAAGAAAGGACCAAACAGGACACAGACAGACAGCCAGGAGGAGGAGCCGGCGTTCGCACAACAATATGTGAATATGTTATTTGTTCTGGGAATTGTGAAAATCTCAACAGGTCCCCGCACTTTGCATATTATTTTTAATATACAGGATCGGGCAGCCAATTCGGTCCTGGGCTGCTTTCCTTTTCTGTCGCTTAGATGGGCCTTCTGGCCGAGTCCAGAGTTGGCCAATTTCCTGGCTAGCCACAAGCATCCCGCCTATTTGAATACTGGTGTTTGCCAAGACATTAAGGACAAGCCGCACTTGACAGGAGACTCCCACATGGACTCGTGGAGGTCTTGCTCTGCAAATATTTGCCTCAAATCGTATATTTGTATTTTTGTAATTTAAAGTCTTCGCTTGATTAAGTATCCTTTAGGGCCAAGTACTTGCAACCATGATTCTGTATTAATCCCTTCTTGAATATCCTTTCACCCACTCGGGTGACCCTGCATTCTTTCGTTTTCATTGATGTTTGTTTTATAAATATTTTAGCCAAAGTCCATTAGAATTATTTGGATATTTTCCTGGTTGCATTATTCATGAGTGCATGCAAATTGAATTAGGTTGGCCAGTGAAGAACAAGGGGAAAGCACGTAAACCAGGAGTTGTCGGAACGAATTGCTCGAACAGGAGGTCATATGTATGTACTTCCATGTCTCAACCACCTCTCACAACTCAGCAATTCCCCCGGTGAACATTCATTCTGATTATGCACACACATCGATATGAATAACACAATCCAATCCATTCCGACTCCGTGTCTCCACCTACGACGACACCAGGATCTTCAAGGAGTTAAGAAGCATGGAAGGAAATGGAGCACAACGGCGAGGATTCAATTAAACGGCCACAATTCAAATGTTGACGTCACCGTTTGGGTCTTATTAAATTATCATTCGATTATGCCATTATGTTTTGTGCCGATTGCCACTAGATCAGCACCGGCTAATGGCACATCCGGCGGAAGTTGAACAGCCCCGGGGTTGTTGCCAACTTTGCCCAACAGTTTGCCCAAAACTCGGCACAAGAAAACCCTTTTTCTTTCAAAATTTATCTCCTCGAGAAATGGAGTGGGCTGTGAGCATTGCCTGTTTTTATGCAGCGAAAATTGCTTGGTGTCGAAAGTATCTCGAATGCGAAATACATATATCTAGAGGCCAGGACCTGGCAACCCATTAAATGTAACGATTATTGTCTCACGTAGCACCATTTTGGGAATTTTAAATATGAAAACTGCTCAAATTGTCCTCGAAATGGGCATCGAAGAGTGTGCCAAAGTGAGTTTGCATTTTTTAACAGGTGTCTTGAGGGGGGAATATATTTTTGTTAGAGGGAGGTAGAATTGGCTTATATTTAAAATGATATATGGGAATATGGAAAATGAGGGGCGGGTAGTTGAACAAAATTGGAAAGAGTTAAAGAGTCAATTGAAATAGGTTTTTATAATGTTTTTTCCTCTTTAAAGCTAAGCCATTCTTACCCATTTTAGTCACAAAAATCTCTGCTTTTGATGACAGTCCAGGGCTCTCTTTTTATAGACGTAACCTCAGCGGGTGTCTCGAGTATTCTCCAAAAAGAAAACACTTTCTCCTGGCAACTAAAAACTTGAAATTGCTCTGTCACTTTTATTTGCTCACTTCTCTGTTGTGACAATTTAGCACATCACCCACAAAGCCACCGCCCAACCACCCAACCACCTTGTATCCTGCACCATCCGCCCATCCAAACACATCAATTGCGGCAATTTGCCAATGAATGGACACTTCCAACTTGTAACTTTCATACCAATTCCATGGCCTTGGGGCGAAAACTTTGTGACCGCAACCCTTTTTTTTTGCTCCTGGACGTGTCCTGGCCCTTGCCCATGTCCGGAGTCCGTCACTTTTGTATACCTTTGGGTGTTTGTCCGGGAGTCCGAGCGCCAATCAAGCGCAAAACCGTTTTTGACATGCTCCGACATACAAATCGAACGGGTGGACTGGCGGCGTCAAGGCTGACCAACCAGAACCACAAGGATAACCTGCCCAAAAAGGATGAACGCCCAACACCCGTCCAGCTGGGCAGTGGTTAGCTGCGTGCTGCGTCCGGACAATGACAATTCAATTACAGAAATGGAAATAGCGGCTGGCATAAAAATCAAATAAAAGCTTCATAAAGTGCTCCGGATGAGCGAATAAAATCAGTGGGCAATGTCAGTTCGGGTTCGTGATGGGTGATACGGAGGTTTCGGTGGCGAATTGGGGGAATAAGTAGAGCCCTTCCGCCAGGAGTTTGGTTTTTGATTAAGTCCCCAAACCAGCACAGAAAGAAAATGCTTTAAAAAAATATTCAATTTTGAAAGAAACATAATTTATAAATTATAAACTTTTTGGATTATTTTTGTTAATTAAGATTTAAAAATTAAAGTAAATATTTTAACATATGAAAAAGTTAGCTAATTTTGTTGCTGTGTATAATCAAATAGCATTTATTGGGCCATCTATGGCCTAGTACTCGACCTCTGAGTTTTTGCGGTCATTTGGCAATTGGCGCCATACGCACGTACCCCACCCTGCTCCTCCGCCCATTCCATATTTTGGGCTGGCCAGGATCGTAAAGTTCCCACGCATTGGGAGTTGAATTTTTTGGGACGCCTATTTCACTTGCGACAGGAAACGGAAGTAAAAATCGAAACCTATTCAATACTGTTTTTCCGGTTGGATTTTGGTCTAGTTCCTGGCTTTTCCTTTGCGGTTTGGCTGCGGTGACTCACCTGACACCTAATCGCACCTGGAATTCTGCCGGTTGACACTCTTAAAGTCGTGGATTAAATTGCAAACGGACAAAGTTTAAGGGGGCGATGCTTGCAATTGAAAATTCATAGCCAAAAATTTATTCATGGCCTGCCCCACAGACTCTCGAGGCATTAATATTTAAGCAGCGTCGTTCTCGTCCAGCCTGTGCTCCTTTTGGTCCACCCCTCTGCAGATCTTGGCCTGCTGGGGTCACCTTTTTGGTTTTTTTTCTTTTATTTGGCGTGCCTTGCGGAAAGTTTGTATTCCAGGTCCTGCTTCCTGGCCTGTCAGTAACAACGTCTCGAGGACATGAGGGCAGCGTTTTTTATGGGCCCGAAAGTTGGCGGCGATGCCAATGCAGCAGCAATGCCTATGCGGACTAGTGCACAGTGGTTTAAAAGTTGTTTTAAAAAAGGGGTTTTAGCAGATTGATAGAAAATTTTGAAGATTGTCAGATTATTCAAGAATTTATCTTTGAAACTTTTAAGGTATTCCGCTAGAGAATCGTATAGAGAATCCGATAGAGCCTTTATTGCACTAGATTTTATTGCAGATTTATGGAGAGTTGTGGCTTTGCTCAAAAATATACATATGTTGTAAAAAATCTCCTCACTGTATCTAATATTGTATTTGACTTAAGTTGGTATCTTACCAAGGTGCTGGTGATTTTCCTTGACAATTTCCACCCCTCAGCATCAACGTGCAACCCAGCCCCACCACCTGGCCTTGTTGTCTTTGGCTGCCCAATTTGTAACCCTTTAAACCGTCTGACACGCGTATAATGTGACAGAATGTTCCAAACTACACATTAATTTTTGATCAAATGGCTTTCGACTGCTTCTACTACTTCGAGGACCTTAGTCCTTAGTCGTGAATCCGTGAGCAGTTCGAACTTCGAGCTTGGCTGTCAAATGTCATTCGCTGGCCAAACGTTTCAGCCAAATGAAGTTAAGACATCAAGTTGGCGGTTAGCCGCCAAGCTGGAAATTAATGAAATTTTTTACATTTTTTTCGGCTGTATGGGCCCTCTAGCTATTGGCTAGCCATTGGGCTAACAAAAATTCATTTATTTTCATTTATTGTTTCACATTTCCCCGAGGACACCGAGACGTTGCAATTACCGCAGAAAAGAAACTCACCCGAAAAAACCCGTGGAAGAACAGGAAAAAATCATGGAAAAAATTTCATTTCTGTCGCCGAGAAAAGTTTGAAAAATATATGTATCCTTGGATTTTTTTGTTGTACCATTTTTGGTGGAGTTGGAATTTTATTTACTTTTTTTACTGCCCAGGCGTGTTCATAATTCTGTTGACTTGTCCTGTGGATTGTAATTTTTTACTGCAGGACAAGCGCAAATACATAATTGAATAACCCGAACCGCCGGAGCCGGGGAAAAGGGGTGAACCCATCCAGAGGAGGGTTCCATGGGGGGGTCGACAGAAAAAAAAAGTTTTAATTTAATTCCTTGTGCGTTGTTAACTTGAGACGTTGACTCGGAAGTTGATTAATTTCGCATTTTTACGCTTGATTATACGAGTCCGGGAAAAGTTGAGCTTGCTAGTTGTTGGGCTTCAAGACTTTCTTTTGGGGAGTTTTCCTTCTGATTTTTCCTTTAATTTTTCACGCACAGCCAGAGCCAGAGAGAGACGGAGCAAAAGAAAGCAATCTTTTTCGTGGCTGGCGAAAAATATGGCGTTGAATCCTTTGGGAAATTTCGATATCACACTTTGTTCAGCGTTCTCGTCATGCCCACAAAAGTTCATTACACATTCGCCGGAGTCGAAATGAGCAAAAGTAATGGGAAATGCAGTCATTTGGTGGCGGCTGGCGGGGATCGGGCCGGGGGTTGGGGCAGGGCCAGGTTGATTAACCAGGCTTAGGGATACACACCAACCCTGAGATACATGTGTGCCATAAAAACCTCAATTATTACTTGCCAACATTCATTGGTTTGTCTTTGATTTGTGGAGTCGAGTGGAAAGTATCTGACAGTTTCTGAGGAGTAATCTGCTAATTACAAGTGTTCCATTATTTATAATTCATATATGACTGTCTTTAAGGAGTAAACAAATAAAGCGCTATCACCACTATCTAAAGAACTATTCTGCTGGCCATATTAGGCCAGGAGAAAGTTCTACGTCTTCGGAAGAAAGCTGGCCAAGAATGGCCAACAAAAGAGCTGAGGAAAAGACAAAGGCAAACGACACTTGGAATGATATTCGCAAGAAAGCCGACGAAATGGGGAATGCCATAAATCAAATGTATCTGCGCATCTTTGTATCTTTGTATCTATTGTTGCTGGCGCGCAGTATGTATGTAAATGCTAGACAATAGTTTTGCGATGCTTAATTATTCGATTCGCCAGGAAATTAGCATATGACAAGGCCAGTTAACAGCTACCAAAAACAGTTAACCAACTCCACGGATGGAGTCACAGATGAAGATAGATTCCATGTAATTACCAAACCCGAAAGCCCCCGAAAACAATTAAGGGGGAGACCACAGATCAAAGATCAGAATTTTTAGACTTATGACTCAAACGGATTTTTGGGTATTTCTTTCATTTCTTTTTTGGCTAAAGTTAGACATAAGGTTTATTACGGCATTAGGCATTAAGCATTAAGCAATTAGCAATTAGCATTTATGATTATAATTACGACTAACGATTAAGGAGGGAGGGAGGGGGGACAATAATTTAGATTTTGACTAAGTGGAAGATCACAAGATCACCTCGAATCGCTGGCTCCGGGTGATGGGCTCCGCCTTGCTCTTCACCAGATACTTGGAGAACTCCGCGGGCGAGCCGAACGACTTGATGGGGAACTTGCCGAAGCGACCGTTCGTCTTGGACACTACGTAGTAGACGGGATATGGTCCGGGTGTCATCTGGACGGGCAATATCTGGCTCTCCTCCCCCTGGGACACACCGTCCCCACTAGGATCGAACTTGAGCTCCTTTTGCTGCTTCAGTTTCTGCTTGGGAAAGGCTTTTAGTGGGTATTTCATAGCTGGCTGCGTCGCATCTTCACCACTGGCAACCACATCTTCGCGCAGGAGCTTGGCTGGCCGGGGGCGACGTTTGCGCATCTGCTTCGAGTCCACATATTGTCGTGGCGATCCAGTGCTTGACACACCGGCACTACCAGGACGCAGGGTTTGGATCTGGAACAGGGCCGAGTTCATTTGGTTGCCGGTGTTGTCCTTCTTGGGCGGTAAGTCGTGCGGATGCACTCGGATCACCTTTTGTGTTTCATTCTGAATCTTGATCACATCCTCTTCGATGTCGGTAGGGGCGTCAATGGCCAGGGATACGCTTAGCAAGACGACCAGGTAGAAGGAGGACAGCTGGATTAATTTTTTAAATAGAGAAGGAGTTAGTAAGTTGAAGTAACACTTTTTATGCCAAGGTAGATGTTCACATTTGTTAGCACTTTAGTTTTAAAAGATTAAAGAACTATTATGACTTTCGTTTCTTTAATTTTTACTTTTCCGTAGAGATCTTCAAAGATCTAAGAACTTTAATATTAGCAAGAAACTATTGCAATCATAGGAATTAAAGATCCTCCTTTAAACAGACTCAATTTCCGCGTAATGTTATAAAAATTCAATTGCCAACTTTATTCGCTACTTAGCCCGATTGAATGTGGGCGATCCATCACAATTACCATATGCCGATGAGTGGTGAACATCTTGTAAGATCGCCGAGGTAAACAATGTTGTGTTTTTGATGACTAGAGCTTCTGGGGGTTCCGCAACCTGCGACTGGTGTTGGATGCTGCCGTTTGACGACTGAAAACGCTTGCTGCCAGCGATCGGTGTAAGCTTATGAGCTGGGTGATCACCCCTCCTAACACCTGGATTCCCGCACCTCAAGGTGTAAGCCCCTACTCCGCAAATCTCCCCTCAGACATCACGATCTGTTTATAATGAAGTGTTTTGGTATTTTTTTGTGTTCGCGCTTTTTTTCTGTTGCGGAGAAGCCAGAACAAATAATGAGCCGAAAAATTGTTAGTTTTGTTTCGTCTTTTGTCAATCCGTCTACGATTCCCGCTCTATTCCCTCATAATTCCCCCCTTAACTCTCCCACTGGAGTCCCTGCACAGTGGGTCAGGGTACTGTAGATATTTTTCGATTTATTTTCGTGTTTAATTGGCGATGGCTTCTCGCTGATTACCTCATTGATTAATTTCCTGGCTATTTGTTTTCTACCAATTTAAAGATGCATTGTAGATATTTTTATCCAACACCTATCTCGAAATCGGCTACCTATTGTCTTAAATATACACTAAATATAACAAAATAGGTTCATATGTTAATGAGGATTTACTGACTAAAATCGGATTTAATTTTATTGTTTTTATTTTCCTCAATTAATTGCTTAATAGAGCATTCCGTAGTTTGCCAATTTCTTGATCAATTGGATAAGCAAAGAAACACAATTGGTTTTTATCTTTTTTAAGCAAGGTAATCTTACGTTTATTACCCGAGTAATTAGCCGTTAAATTTAATATCCGACTATGAAAGATTGATAAAAAGAGGTAATACTTTTTACCTCTAATATAATTTTTAATCGCTCTTGACTCTACACTCTCTACTTGAAAAAAAATAAATATAAAACCAATAAAGAGTATCCAATAGTTATGAAACATAATTAATCAATTTTTAACGGCCATCATTAGACGTGCATTACTAATCATTGTAATGGAATTATTTATGATAATTGTCAAAGTCGCAGACACTGCACATTGTTGGGCACTCGGCGTGTGCACAAATTGAATAAGTACCGGGGTTTAAAAATAAATAAACTCTGGCCAGAAAAATAATTATAATTCAATTGTATTCAGATGGGAAGAGATATGGAAGTCATAAAGCCGATGACTCAATGTTGTTCCTAGTTTGTGGTTTCTGGTTTTTTTGTGGATCTTAGAACTCGACAAGCAGCTAAACATGAGATTTCAGAGCAGGAACATAAAGTTCAATAATTCGCCGAACAAGGTTAGCTTTTATGTGGATTATAATCTTATAATTGAAGTGGCGAGTACGATTTTTTGACAGTAATGCTGTGCAGTAGATGAAGTGCCGGAGATATATTTCAAACAAGTTAATAATTTGTGACATGTTCGGTGTTGATTATGTCACCTGTGAACGCTTTCGTGTAGCTCATTAATATGCACATCGAAATTGGTTTAATGAGAATTCATTGACCCAGTCTGCTGCGATTGAATAACTCCATCAATCAACCTAGAACAAATCGGCCAATCTCCGATGGTGATGATGATTATGTTAATGATCGTGTAGCTAAAGGGGTCACACGATTTTTATTCGCCAAAATCTAAGATCGAGTCGCCCAAACAGACACTGTATTTCCATCGTAAAAATTCACTTTGCCATCGATATTCGAAATGACAAAAAGCATTTATGGCTTTTCGGTGGCAGCCACTCCAGACGGTAATAAAATGCCAGGAATAGCAGGAGCAGGACAAAGGATGCTTTTACTCGAGGATTCTCGATTCTCCATCAATGTCGCGCCATCGATTGTTATTCAAAGCAGCCATAATCTGTGCCGCCAAGACAAAGTGAATTCTCAGCCAAAAAGGGGTAAGGATTTGGGGGGTTTGACGGGTGTTCCTTTGGCTTTTTAGTTAGCCAAGTGTTTGGGGAATTGAGATGTAACTCAACAGGTTTTAGCTTTTAAGTCTCTTACTCCCATTTTTTGTTGTCTACGCAGGCATTGCTAATGGATTATTTAAAGTGACTTTAAAGTTGTACAACTTGAGCACCACAACATAGGGGAGGCTTTCGGAAAAAAAGGGGCAAGATTCTTGGGGTATCATTTGCCCAAGGCCATTGTAATTAGATTGCAAAAAGGACCTGATGTGGGTACCACATAATATCTCACTTTTTTTGGTCAGCAAGATGGCATTCCAACCCAAAGGCTAATGGACACCAAATCCGTGGACATTTGTTTCACTTCCACTCCGTGTTTTGTGGGAAAAGTTTGTCCTTTTTTTAGGTGTGTGTTGGTTTGTTTTTGCGGTCAGGACATAAATTACCTATTAGCTATAGGGATCACACATAATTTACGAGTGGGTTAAGGTCCGAAATAATTACACAGGTGAGAGAGTGGGCAGATAAGCAGGGTCATCCCCATATATGCCCACCCACCCACTCCACAGTGAAAAAAATCTTTTTTGAAAAATCCGCTGACTCAAATAGTTGTCATCTAGAGTTCTGGGGGTTGCAACTACGAACGGCCTGGCCTCATCATCCACTAAAGGCTGCAAGATGCGGAGCTGGTTGATGGCTTTTATTACATGACAATTACCCACAATCAGGACAACATATGTGAGCCACATTCACACCGCAGTATGGCCATCGTAAAAAAGAATGGACCTTCTTCTCCTGGTCTGGCCGGGTCTCTCCTGGTCTCTGGGCCAATAATCGTTGTTTTCTGACACTTGAAAGTTTCCCCGACAGCCATTACAAAACATCAAATGGTTATGTCTTCGAGTTATCAGCTGGAAGAAATAAAAAGACTGTATAGTAGATATAGTTTTTTGTTTTGGGTAAACAAAAGTTAACTTGGCAATAACAGTTAAAGGAATCTTTGAGGTTTCACTGGGGTTTCTGGGTCACTCGATTATATCGACATATGGGGGATTATACTTTCATAAAAAATTTTAAATAATAAGGAGAGTTCACCTACATACATATATCATTCAAGATTCAACACAATGTCTTTCAAAATTAATGATACTTTTTTGTTAATATGATTTATTTAAACGAATTTTAATAGTTATTAGTAGTATGACTATCTTATCTATAACGAATAATAAAGAAGAAATTTATGAAGTTAAATTAATTAATACACTACATCATAGTACGAAAAGGGTTTAAGGTTTAAAACCAACGAATTCACTATATATTTTTATGCTTTTAAACCTTAAATTTTTTGCTACTAGTTGACCTGTTACTGGATTCTGTAACTAAATATATTATTCATGAGCTCAAAATGAATATATAGTTTAAATATTTTATGCAAAATGCCTTTTCCCTAAAATATATCCCTACTTTCCTGTCCTGCTCATTAAAATGGTCTTTCTTCTCCCCCCATAAAATCTTCCGAATAAACATTTAAAGACCAAAACTCTGGCAAATATTTGTCTTGAATCATAATAAATTCGTTGCGAAAAATGCCTTTGTTGGCCATTAAAATATTTAACGGATTGCCTCTGATGGAAGGGGCGGTCTCCGATGGAAAATCGGAAAATGGAAAGGGAAAAGTGCTCTTCATCAGTCAGAGTGTGTGTGTGTATGGGTATTTGCACCTAAATCCCGATATAAGCCAGAGGAAAGGTGCCCACCAATGCCACGATGACTCCGCCCTGAATCGTTTGGGGTTCCAACTTGGAAGTTAGAGGATTTTCCATACTGCGCAGCTGCAAGAATTTCGCCTCGTCCAGTTGGTGCAAAAAGTTGTGGAAAGGGGGCGGGCGACCGGGTGTGGGGGCGTGGGGATGGGCAAGGACAGTGTGGAGCCACATTCAAGACTGTTTCAATTCCAAAACGTTTCCCAGCCCAGAAGTGGTAGGGCCTGGAGTCGCCAGGAGGCGTCTCTCCAGTGATTTCAACTAAACGAAGAAAATACTATAATTTCCATAAAAAGGAAAAGATTTAAAACCGGTTCTGTGTGGATTTCTCACGTTTAATGCTGCAGATACTTTTCTACCTTTTGCCGGCAGCATAGCCAATTAACTCTAATGCAGCACTCATAATATTACGCCCTACGACCCCCCGGGTAGGGTAGAGGTCAGGTGCGGGGCAAGAGAGTGTGTGGCATGCAAATGAAGTTGCAAATGGAGCTTGTCAATATGTGGCTGGTGCAAATGCCATCCGTGTTCATGCCTGTCCATCTGCAAACCCATAAAAAGTTGTTGTAAGTATATGAGTTGCAAGGTGTTGATTATGGCCTTTGATATGCAAATGAACCGGTTTTAAACTGGCCTCTCCCCTCACCTATGACCTCTTTAGCACTCCACTGGGCCAAAACAAATGGCGCTAATGATGGGCCAAGATGACACCTTCTGGTAACAGTGCCATATCCATATCCATATCTATGTCCTAAAGACACTTTCAAAAAAAGGGTTTCTACACATTTCGGCCCATTTTCAACCCCAATTAGACTTATTAGCCCAATAGGCGTAACAATGCCCTCAAAGAGCCCCCCACTCTATGGGCCTTCGAGGTGCGAAAGGTGGGCGCTGACTTTGGAGTGATTTACGACACAAATTAAGGGCTTAAATGGACAAACATGCCTAGTTTTAATCATAGGTGGAAATAGGCGAAAAGTCGTAGCGTCGGATGTGTCCATTAACGTGTCAGGAAACTACCAGTCGTGGTCCCTGTCCCCGAATGGGCATTAAGCATGTGCGACATAAATTAATTAACCTTTTCTCACATTCTCTTCACGCATTGTTAGTTTAGTCCTTTCCCCCCACTGGTTCTCCCTTCTGGTTTATGCAAAACTATAGTGCTCGTTTTTCGGGACATATAGAGACCCCGAAACTGCTCTATGGGGGAGCATCAGCCGGTGGTCGTATAATTTTCATATTGTTAACTTTGAACCCTCTAATTAATGAGAAAATCTTGTTGCTTGAAAATTGAAACTCTTTTAGGAAAATTGGACACTTCATTCTTTTAATTTAAGTCTCTAAGTTCCTCTTTAATAATTTGTTTCAATTTCCATATTATTTAATCATGTTTTCTGTATTCTTATCAAACAATTCTTAAAAGTTTTGTGGGTCAAGTTTCAAGTAACACCATTCCCAGTTGATATCGCGCTTTGGTTATTAGTTCAAGTGCTCGAAATAAATACGCATAAAAATTCAAAAAATTCTATGAAAAACAACTTGGGGACAAGGGCCAAGCAGGCAATGTTGCTTAGAAATGGCCCTCCCGGGAAATTATAAAAATATATATGCCACAATGTCAAAAATGTAAAAAAAAGAAAACCAGAAACCAGAGAAAAAGTTCTACACGCAAAATATTTAAGACCTTAGAGGCCGGGGGGCTTGTCTCGTCAGGGGTCTGAGGATTTTGGAAAAAGTTGCGCCTAATTGTAAACGGCCCACCGATGGATGACACTTTATGAGTACTCGGGGCCGGAGTTGCCAGTTCAAAATGTTACTCTACACTCCATGAAATTGAATTAAAACCGAGAAGTGGGCTGGGGCACTGGGAGAGGGAGAGGTCATTGCAATCCTGACGGAGTTCAAAATGTTTTCCTCGCCCAGGGCGTTGGAACACGGGACTTAAGCGGCATTAATTATGACTCGGTGGGTTGGGTGATTGAAAAACACCTCCTCTGGCAGGACGGCAGACAGGAGAGCCCATGTGTTTCTGGCCTCATACTTGTTTTTGGCATTCATATTGCACTGTCAACCTGGCAAAATTTAATTGACCAAACAGCAAATGAAGCCAGGACCAGTGAAAGCTGACCAAAAAGGACCAAAGGCCGAAAAGGACTTGCCACAACTGACACAGTGAACGGGTGCTGCATGGAGGTGGGGGATCCAAAAAGGGGGAAAATGCAATCGCATAACGATAATTTCGATGCCGTACCATATAGGCTTTTACCTGCCCTTAGGCCGTGTCCTTTCCTGCATGTTGGGTCCCACCTGGGAGTGCACATTAAATAATTACCGCAAATGGGCTTGGCGATAATTTTTGCACCAAAAGACCCACAGCCACTGTAAGCCGGTAAATAAAAATTGTAATTGTAATTGCGAAAACAATAAACAAATGTGCCAATACGGAGAACTGCATCCATGGTTGCACTCGGGGAATACAAATTCCGATGGATTTACCGGAAAAAAATATGAATTTTGGGAAATAAATTATGAGGTTTTTGTGATACTCTTTTAAAGTTTTTATTAAGTTTTCATAGAGCTTGGGATACTTTCTTTTCTGAATCTTAATTTATTCTATTTTGTATAATATTTAAAAGATAACAAAGATAATAACTTTTGATGGTATACCTTGTTGAACTTCATCTTTCTTACAACATTTTACGCAAAATTATTTAAATATTTTTTTTAAATATAACATATGTTTAACTAGCTCTTTTTCTGGCCATTACTACCCTTACCACACCTGCTGTTTAGGGTATAAAAAATTGTATTTAATTAACGCTGCCGGCTGTGGTTCGATTTTGTTGCATTCCTGTGTGGTTTTCAGGTGGTTGCCTGGGTAAGTGGGTGGTGCTTCCAATCGTGGTTGTGCATTTAATTTTAACAGTTTGTTGTTGAAAGTTTATTGCTTTAAAGTCAACCCCTTGAAACGAATCCCAGAAGGACACATTTTTTATGCTAAGAATCCAAGTCCCAAGGCGTTTGTCTCGCAGTGGCTACTTAGAAATTCATGTCCTCGGCCTGGAAACCCCTTTCGCACCTCCAAAGCCCATCATTTAGCAATTAGTTAATTTTTATGGCAGCAGGCCGAGAGGAATCTTTCAAATTTGAAGCCACTTTTGAGCGGGCTTTGGCATTACAAGTGTCTTTTAATTTCTTATTAGCGGTTTATTATCCCCGCGGACACTTGGCCCATTAATATGCAAAGGGAGAGGCCCAGGCGGCGGCCTGGCCGAAATCATTAATTTTAATGAGCAACTGGCAAAAGTTGGCCGAAAGGATTATGGTGCTTGAGTGTCTGGTTAATTACTTAATAATTTGGGCAGGTGTTATTTTTGGTTACTCGATTCATAGGCCGCCCAGAGACCAGAGGCGAAAGTAATTGGATGCTGTGGGAAGTCATTAAAAGGATGAGAAATCTTCAGAATTCTTTGGCTGGAACTTTGTTTTGAAAATTTGCATTTGCAGAAGAGCTTTAAAAAGATTGAAAAACAAGGTGTAATCACAGAAAGTTAATTTTAGAGATTTGTCTTTTTTTTAGGAATATGAATAATGCAAAACTTTCTTAATGATTGAGAATCCAGTTTTAGAAGGTAACCCCCCGCTTTTCAGAAATTTGCATTTGCTTATTATTTGAATCGTTTGTGAAACCAGTTGCTATAAACGAAACCCACTTTCGGCTAGTACCCACTTCAAATGATATCAATCAGTTAAGTATATCTCCTCCCCGAATCGTTTATCCTCGAATCAAATGGGCAGGTCGAGGAGATCAGACCAAACTCGTTCCAAGGCACTCCATTTGAGTGCCGATCACGATCCGAATCCAAGGAGTTAAGGGGTTTTTTGGGGGGATAAGTCTGACGAAAGACAGGGAGCGAATGGAACATTAATCCGTAATTTGCTGGCTGTGAAGTCGGGCGACTAAGTAATAATTTTTAATAGGAATCCAATGCCATAAATGGTCAATAGTTGCCACTCAGTTTTTGCTGCCTCTGGCTGGTGTCTGGCTGTGGTATTATTTTTTCGTCAGTTTTTTTGTCGCTGGAGCTTTTGGCCTGATCCCTGACAAAAGACGGGAACTGATTTTGGCTTTGATGGAATTCCAAAACCGATTCGAATATTCGCGGCACGTGCACCGCCGATCCGATGGAAACAGTGCGGAGTTTCCACTTTGGCAGACCTGGGCAGTTGAAGTTTTCTCCTCGATTCGTTCTGTAATTTATGAACTTTAATTGTTGGCTTTTATAGAAATGGATTGGTTATAGCCACTATTCATAGCATTAACAGTTAAAGCAAAGACACTGGCGACACTTTTAATTGATTTTCTACCCTTTTGATTTAATTTATGAACTGTTTGCCATATTCGGCTACCCGCTGGCCGGTTAAACATTTAATCAATGTTCGAGTATCTCAAATCTGCACTTGCCAGTCGGTTATAAATATTTATGAGTCAGCCCATCGGCCGAGGTCCGGCCAAAGCTAATGACAAAGTGATAAGGACAATTAAGGAGAAAGCAGCTGCCGATGAGGCCGAAGTGGTAGGAATACTGAGGCGAGTTGCTTCCTCCAGTTTCCACATCGGCGAATGAAATGTGTCACCAGAGTGAGGTCTGTGGAGATGGTACTAATGACGATAGTTATACAATTTATTATCAATTAACAAAAAATATTTAAATACATATTTTATTTTACTTTTTATTATATTTTTTACTTAAACATCTATCCCATTTTCGTGTCACTCTGTCATAACCAACTAGCATCCACTGCCTCAACGATCAACTTGTAAACACGGCCAACAAACTGCTGGCTGTAAAATATTGCTGCATTTTTGATCACTTGTCATCCCTGCCGATGATGAACGATCACAACACAAGACGACTGGGCCACTCCACTGCCTCCTGCCGCCCTTTTCCGATTCCCGTCCAGAATTCCGCAGAACCTGTTGACAACACTTGTGCGACAAGCGAAACGATCTCGCTTTTTGTCCCAGCATCTCTCTGATATTTATTATGTTTCCTATAGGTACTCTGCCGTCTCGGCTGCTGGATGGTTTTGCTAAAAAAAAGTGCTGGTCGAGGTGTCGATATCGCACAATGATTTTAATGATGGGATCGGAAAGCGAACCAAACTCAGCAGCAGAGCAAAAAATATGAAAAAAACGGTCAGCAGCCTGTTGCAGCAAATCGCTGAGATGCCAATGCTGATAATCAATAATTTTTATATTTTTGCCACATCGCCGGTCGGCTTTGCAATCCAACTCAAAGGAGGCTTCAGAAAGGACCATCATCCCAGCCGAAAGGACATGACAATAATCCTTAATTACAGCCCCAGTCGAGCCACAGCCACAGCCACGAAATTCGTCTCATAATTGGAGTTCAATGAGTTGTGATGGAATTATGGGATTTCAAATTTCGATGGGGGAGTTTTTAAAGATCTACACAAATGGTTTGGCAGAAAATCTAATAAGAATGAAATAATATATTTTATTGGAAGGTAAAATCGAGACATATGTATACAAGAGGTATGTATATATAGAGGTATATCCCTAGAATCTATCAATCAACTTTATAAGTATTTCTTTCATTTGATTTTGTTAAAGTTCCCCTTTGATTTATCGTTTTAGTATTCCGCTGGCAAAACAAATTGACAGCCAAACTGAGTTTTCCTTTTACTGAGCTTGTGGTGGCAGGACCTTGATGTTTCGATAGTGTCGCTTTTCCAATTCTCCCGTGACTGCGGCAGGAGTTACCTTAACCCTTGACTAGCAATCCGCATATTCTTTTAATAATGCACGATACATTTTTGCGCCGAAAAGTGCCAACAATTCCATCAAAGTTCAACCCTTTTGGATGCGGAATTTTCATGTCACGTCACCAGTACATCTACTCCTCCTCCTTGGATGTGAAAACACCAAAATCGCATTCAGTGTCTGGATTTTGGAAAATTGGGAAATTGCTCCTTATAATGGTGATTGCGAAACCGCTTACGACCTGCCATGAAAACATTTCACCGAATGGAAGCCAGGGAATCAATGCTGGCAATTAAAATCCTTACCCGAAGCAGTCCTTGGAAGGACAATCCTGGATGAGCAATAAAAATGTTTGCTTGCCCAATTCGCAAAAGAGACCCCCAGGAAATCGTAGTTGCGAAATTGGATTTCTGACCCTTTGGCCAGCCATGTGTGAAGGTCCTTTGGCCATTTCTATTTGCATCTAATACATAAACATAATGCGTTAATTTTAAAGGAACTTCCCGGCAAGAAAGTAAAAAGCCACAAAAAAAATTTCTACAAAAAATATGCAAACAAACAAAATAATATTTCCTTTTTTTCGGGCGGTAATCAAATTTGTGGTGTTTTTTTTTTACATCTTACTGAATTGCTTGGCAGGATATTCCCAGAGGAATTTTGGTTGGGGGGGTGACCGCAGGATAGGACCGGACAGGACAGGACATGAGCGATACAAATAAACAAATGATGTAAATTTCATTTTCCAGGACTTTGCATTGCTCAAATATGAAAATATGAGAAACCTTTGCCATCGCCCATCCCTTAAATAAATTACATAAAATTTATTTTGCAGTCGAAGGCGTTTTTGCAAAAGACTCGAACTATTTTTTGGCAAGTTTGGGGGTTTTTCAGACCTCTGATGAATTCCATGTCCATTTGCTGGCCTCCCCCTTTTTTTTTTTTTTTTTTGAGAAAAATTAGATTTATCAAAGTTCAGGAGATTTGCATTTATTTCACATTTGTCACAGGGACCAGCTGCTGGCAAAAGGGTCTTAAATGTCAGTTCCATCATCGACATTAAAAACCACTTTTCGAAGGCAGAAGGAAATACGGAAAATACGGAAAATCCTCAAACTGATTGGCATTAGCCAAATGCCCATGAACACGGCAACATTTTTGTGGAATAAAAAGTGTCAAATATTACCGAGATTCACGCACAAAATGTCAATTTCAATTCCAAACTTCAGCTTGTTTATTTCAACGGAAATGAAATGAATGATTTGGTTTTAATTCTGATGGAAAGTTGGGGTTGGGTGGGTTGGCGGGCCTTTTTAGATTGTCTTCTACTTTGGCTGCCATAAAATATTTGGAATTAGCATATTAATAGCTTCGATAGCGTTAGTTATTCGACTTGAAAATCAGGATATCACTCTCATACACACACATCCTGCCGCAGAGGACACTCGCGGGTGCCATAAAAAATTCACGCAACAGCAATTCTGTGCAACTCCAAAGCCCAGGGATTAAAATTATGCAAACGCATTATATGGTAGCTTGCATTCGCATGAAATGAGATCCTGGCTGTGTCCTGGGAACCATGTGCCGTAAACACTCAATATTTGCTGCCGCAGGAAACGATTGTCTCTGAAAGTAAATTGCCTAAACGATTTTTATGCAAATGTGGAGTAGAACTAAGCACTTGAAAGAAATCTGTTGAGATAAAGCTTGAGAAGATTGGGGCATAGCCTATTAAATGGTTTCATGGCACTTGTACTTACAAAGTTCAATATTCAGAACTATAAATCAAGTTCTTGTTTGGTTTTGATAAAGAAATCCAATTAATTGCTTTCAGATACTCAAAAGCGACAATAAACAGATGGAAGCCCTTCGTTCCCTTAAGCTCCCTTTCCTCAGACTTTCTGTAAAAGGATGTGTGATTTTAGAGTTAAGATTATTGGTTCGAGGGCAGGACAATTACCAAAAGCGAGTATGGGCTTTGTCTATCTTCCTGCCTATTCAAGTGTCCATTTTTAATTAACACTCTCTGACAATTTGACGCGAAATGCATTTGCAGTGACTGTATAGTATCTGCATCTGTATCTGTGCATTTGTATCTATGCGATGGCAAGCAACCGAGTGTGTGAGACTGAAAGGCCTAATGCCATTGTGGCGGATTGCATGCCGATGAGCTTCTGGCTTCTCTGGTGGGGAGCTGAGAGCTCTGCGTTGAATGTTTAGAATGCAATTGACGTGTCAGAGGGCAAATCCACTGGAGAGAAGTGGAGGCAACAAAGGATATGAGCATATCAGACAATGGCGAGAGGGTCGGGGCGGGGCGGGCATGGGGCATGCCTGATAAATGTTGCATGCGCCTGTGTAACCCAATTACCGTTCTGCAAATTACTCACTCCTCCGCTGAAAGGATTGCAAAGTGGTGGGGGCTCGGACATATTCCTAGACTCGCTTTGCATAATTGATGACAAATTGAAATCATGTTTATGGCATATGAAGAGGCTGGGACATTTCATAAAATATTTTACATATATTCTCATGCCGACAGTCTTCGGCTCTGGCTCTCCCTTCACTTTTTCTCTTTTAGGCCATAAATTCCATCTCCAACTCCGGCTTCTGGCCAAATCAAATGGCCAATGGATCAATTTGCGGTTGATGGAGCTTAGCCGCTCGAGTCTCCCTCCCGGGGCTCGTAAATCGCAATGAGTTGGGGCCATAAATTTTCAATTGGTCAGTGAGGGAGCAAAGGATAAGAGTCTAGCTAACATTTAAATGACATTATACCAAAAAAAGAAAAAACAGTTGGCTTTTTAAGCTTCAGGTAGTTCACTTTTGTTTTTAAATCAAAATTTTAATCAAAATTAAAGTACTCCAGCTGTAATCCTGACTACCAACGCGGCCGGAGCATGTCGATAAACGTGGAACGTCATACGGCGATGTCGCCTGTGGAGCTCATCAAGACTCTGACCCTGTCCAACGACGAGGAACTCGACCAGAACATTCGAAACTGGATTCTCTGGGACAGAAACGAGGCGACTCTGGCCCAGGTGCTGACTGCTGTACACGATCAGGATTGGGATGCGCTGCGGATTCGGCTGTGCCACCGACTACCCTTCGCCACCACCGGGATCAGGGGCGGAATGCGGGCTGGATTTGACTCCGTCAACGATGTGGTCATCATTCAGGCCGCCCAGGGAATCTGCGCCTATCTGGTGGACATCTATCCGAGTCTCCAGAAGCGCTCCCAGTCGGGCGTGGTCATTGGATACGATGGGCGGTACAACAGCAAGCGATTCTCCCAGCTGATGGCCGCCGTTTTCCTCAACAACGACTTCAGGGTCTACCTGTTCCGCCGAATGGTACCGACGCCCTTTATCCCCTACACCGTCGTGGCTCTCAACTGCCTGGCGGGCTTGGTGATCACCGCCTCGCACAACCCCAAGGAGGACAACGGCCTCAAGGTGTTCTGGACGAACGGAGCTCAGGTGACGTCGCCCCACGACAAACGGATCCATGAGTACATACTCAATAACCTGGAGCCGAAGCCCTCGTCCTGGGAGCTTTCTTCCCTGGATGACCACCCCCTGCTGGAGGATCCGTACCGCAGGGTGTATCCCCTGTTCTTTGGTTCGCTGAAGAAGCTCCTGCCACCGGTTTATCTGGAGAACAACGAGTGCAGCCAACTGAGGTTCGTCTACACACCGTTGCATGGTGTTGCCTATCCCTTCATGAGGGAGGCCTTCTACCAGGCCAGGCTGAAGCCTCTGATCCCAGTTCCCGAGCAGAAAGATCCCGATCCAGAGTTCCCAACTCTTGTCCGGCCGAATCCGGAGGACGGCAAGGAGGCCCTCCGCCTGGCCATTGTGAAGGCCGAAGCGGAGCACTGCACCATTGTCCTGGCCAACGATCCGGATGGCGATCGTCTGGCTGTCGCCGAGCTGGATCCTCGTGGGCGCTGGAAAATCTTCACTGGCAACGAACTGGCTGCCCTGCTGGGATGGTGGGCGCTGGAGAGCTACAAGGTCCGGACGCCCAAGCCGGCTGTGAGCAACTGCATCATGATTGCCACGATGATCAGCTCCAAGATCCTGGCGGCCATGGCGAGAGTAGAGGGCTTCATCTTCGTGGAGGGCATGGTGGGCTTTCCCTGGATGGCGAACCGAGCCCTGGAACTCCAGAATTCCGGCCGGACAGTGCTCTTTGCGTTCGAGGACTGCTTCGGCTACATGTTCGGGATGACCCTGCCGGATAAGGACGGCCTTGCCGCAGCCACACAACTGGCCACCATGGCCTGTTACCTGCGTAGCAACCGGAACATAACCCTGATCGAGAAACTCCGGGAAATCTACGACGCCTACGGATACCACGAAATGATCTCGGTCACCTATAGTGCCGATGAAGCGGATACGATCTCTGCCCTGTATACGCAATTGAGGAACTTCGATGGGGAGGGCCACTATCCCAAGTGCATATTGGAGGACGAGTTCGCGGTGGTTCACGTCCGTGACTTGACCACCGGCCTGGATACATCTTTTTCGGATAAAAAGGCCCGATTGCCTATCAATCCTGAGTCCAATGTCATCACCTTTACCTTCACCCATGGCTATGTCGTCAGTCTGCGAAGTGCGCCCAATGATTTCCGGATAAAATTGAATGCGGAAATCGCCGGCCTGCCGGAGGAGAAGGAGTGGGAGGAGCTGCACGACAAGCTTACTAGGATGACCAATGCAGTGATCGAGGAGTTTCTCAAACCGGAGGAAAACGGCCTCTCCCAGACGCCTTACGCCAATTACTCGTAGTTTTTGACAAGCTGGAATAGAGATTTTTTAACCAAATAAGTATGCTATAGCTTCTGAAACAAGTACCGGGTATGAGTGCCTTCTGAAACAAGCCTTGTGGTGGCTTTTATTAAAGTCCTGTGAAAATTTCTCAAGGCTTCATTGGGGGAATCATGAAAAGGCCGCAGAACGCCAATTAAGCGAACACAGAAATTGCCCTTCATATGTGGTCCTGCCAGCAAGGAGGTGGTACTGGGTGGTTGGGTTGCTTCAAAGGCCATCAGCCTTTGTTTTCTCTCACCAGCAGCAGTATCTGTATCTCTAACTGAGCGAAAGTATCTGACAAGACAAACACTGAAATTTTATAGTTTGCCTGCTAATTGCACTCTGGGGGTGCTTTCACCTCCCCATTTCTCACATCCCCCCGACCCGTAGACGCCTCTCCACCCCCATGATTGTGTGGTAATCGTTTCCGATTGTGCGAATCAGCAAAAGTCGGCTCACATAATGGGAACTGTGATTAAGACGTGGCTATGAAATGAGTGAGGAAAGGATGAGATGTTGATATGTTTTAAAGCCCCTTTTCTTCTCAGTGTAATGCCCATATTAATATTGTTAAATTTTCTTTTCGGCTACATCATCACATATTTGTTTAGCAGGACAAACGGAATATTTCAATAGCCTGAAAACGAGAGTGCTCAGGTAAACACGGCGAATGATCCCTGAAGTCCTTGTCAAGTCAAATTCCATTCAAGACAAAAGTCCTGCTCCCACACCATCTTAAATATGTCATATGGATATCCAAGGACGTGAAGCTCCTTGCCCGCTCACACAGCCATTAAATTTTCCCTAAAATACCGACTCGAAAAGGGATCCAAACGCACACGCATTAAATATTAATTCGACAACCAGCATTCCGCGAGGGCTTACTTTTTTTTTTTATTTTGGGTTTCAAGTATTTTATTTTTGGGTGGGTTCTGCCACGTTTTACACGGTTAGTGGCGATGCGCCAAGGTTAGTGCATTATTAAGCACTGTTTATGCGACATTAGGAACATAAAAGGCGACCCAAAGTCGATGTAAATAAGACACGGGCCCCTGGCAAATCAACAAAATAAAACGAATGTCCCACATGTGTGCGTGGGTCGGTTTGTTCTCGGTATTGGCGGGGGGCTTCATCTTCATGGAAGGTGGTGGAGAACAAGGACATTTGGATACGGCCATCAACCTAACTAAGAGCCTTTTTTCGGGAGAAAATTGGGTGTGAGATGGTTTTTGCTTAGATATTAATCGAAAGGAGTTTGAAGCTCGACTTGATGGTAGATGGCTTTTAAAACAGAAACCATAAATTGTGAGATGGAATAAGTAACATATATGAAAGTATTATTTTTCTTTTATTAAAAATATATATAAAAGGTTTATAAAATACCTTAAAGGTTATAAGATTATCATTTTTCAGCTAATTGGAAAAAGCAATACCACCTGGGTTTTAACTATTCGATTTCCATGAAAGCATCCATATTATGTGAAAACTGCAGGAACCGAAGGATGTCAGCTTCACCTCAGGAACTCCTTCTCCACTCGGTCCCATGGTTCCAGGTTCCAGGTAGGTCTTCATCCTGTTAATGGTAATATAAAATATTTGTTTTATTTATTGGTTTTGGGATTCATTAATAGTCTTCAATTTTTCAATGCGATCCCATATATCTGAAATTTGGACTGTTAGTCACTTGTTAAGTAACTTAAAAGCGTATTTTTGTCCAAATGGCATCAAAAGCCTATAACTTGGCTAATACTTATCCGATCGATGAATTTTATACCTTCCCGATCTTGTATCTTCGATTATTATCATTCTTAATTAAAATATGACAAAGAAAAATCACACCCGATTCTTTCAAAATTTTTACCAGAATAGTTTTTAGAAAAAAAGGTTCAAACTTTTATTTGATTATTTGCAGATAATTTTGATGCAGATCGAGGATACATACAGCTCTGATTCGTAAACGGTGTTCCTTTTTCAAATCCGATGTAAAATCCGATCATCCGACCAACATCCGAATCCAAATCCGATCCGAAAAAAATGTTAGCTAAAACCTCACTATTTTTTAGCCACCCCAGGTACCTGTTTTTAACGTGGTCAAAGAAGCTTCTGCGCCATAATTTCCATTACTTGGTAATCCCTTTCTTTATCTTATCTCTTGTAGGACCATCAATTAAAAATTTTTTAATTGATTTTGTCATATTTTACAAAGAAATAACTTCAAATCCTTTCCCTTAATTTGTAACCCACAACTTACAAATTCAATTTTAATCCATTTGGTTTGTCCAATAATCCAAAGATTAGAACCGCTTCTATGTAAACCAATTGAATTCAGAACAGTCGGGCCTTGTTGCACATATGTTGAGGATATTCTGTTACACCAGGCCCACGGGCAACGTAATGAGAACCTTGCAACCACCCTTAAATCCCACAAATAGCAACAAAAAAATATATATATTTTCGTCGGGGTGCCAGTGGCATTACTGCAGGACAATGGCATCTTAAATTCGCATTCGAAATGAGGAAGCTGGTAAATTGATTACGTGCCACTTGCTCACATCATCAATTTCAGTCCATATGCGCGAAAATCCTTTAACTAACGACGCGTCCTGGCCCAGGACTCGCAGCCCACATAATTGTTAGTTGACACTCGAAATTTCTGGTGTCGAACATCGTTAATTAAAGAGCATTTGTTGACTTCCGCTGCGGTGACCGTTTATTTCCTGTTTTTATTCCTTCCTCCTTACGCCCGATTTCCTATAATTTTAAAGGGGTGGTAGTGGGTGGTGGCTGGGGGTGATTATAACAACAGGGCTTGACGTAATTTTAGAAATGTGATAAGTAGTGTTTTAGAGGGTTAAGATGAGGTGGGTAAATTGTATACCAATTTTCTGGATTATGGTTTATAATTTTTACCATTTTTTTGGAAGGATAATTCGCATAATTTTAGGTGGGCTTAGGATCCAGCCCAGATAAGGTTTGATGTCCTTCTAGGATCCTGATAAAGCTCTACAAATTTTTCGCCATTTTATTATTTTTTTCAACTCTTCTGGCACCAAAAAAAAAAACAGACTATAAATACTAATTCAATCAATTATTCATCGAATTCACGGCAGCTGCAAGGACACTCCTCTCACTTGCCCTCGCCACCTTCCCTCCCGCTCGTCCCATCTCTTTCTAGCAATTTGTTTTTACTTTTTTTCGTCCTTTATTGTTTTCGTTTTTGTCGCATAAAAATGACAACAAATTAGTTTGACTGCCGTCGGTGGTTTCCCGCTGAGTTTTTCACAGTTTTGTTCGATATCCGTTTGTTTGTATTTATTTATTTTTTTTTTTACTCGTGTGTCTTCCCTGACTTTGTGTCCTTGAGTGCTGGCCAATAAATTATGTGAAGGATGCTGTCACAGTGCAACCCCTCACTCCCCCTGTTGTTTGTTGTTTTTCGCGAGGGATAGAATCCGGGGTTCCTGGGCAACGACAACGATCCGCTGCTCGTCAGACGTGTTTTTGATTAGCATTATTAAATATGCAAACAATGAAAATTCCGCTTTTTTATTTTTGTTTTTGTGCACAAAAGTGGAAAATTCGTCCGGAGCTTAATTGCCGTAACATTTATATTAAATGAACACGGATGTCAATTTTTTATTTGTAAATAAAAATTGGAAAAAATCCTAAATTTAATATGCATTGCTTACGGTATTTTCGTATATCCTGGCAGACACTACCCTCCAGGTTTCACGGACCAAACAAATTGTTTGTAATGCATTTGAATTTAATTTTTTTTTTTCGTATATCCTAGTCTTGAAAAGCTGCCGCAATAAATAACATTTTTTTCGGTACTATTTGATGTGAAAATGTAGTCATAATTTGTAGCCCAGGATCTTTGGTTGGTTGTTAAGGTGCGACTGAAAATTTACATGTTTATTTCCGATTTCTGCAGCTGTGTGAATTTTTAATATTTATTCTGTTTATTTTTGAAACTGATTTTGGTTTACGAGGCATCCTAGTCCTTTGTGGTCAGTTGGCTTTCTCTCTTGGCTCAGTTTCCTTAGATTTGGTGTAACAGTAACCTGTCAGGGCACCAATAAGAAGCCACGGCTGCTGGTAAGAGCGGATACCACATGCCAAAGAGGCCAGGCAAAGAGAGGAAGCTTAAGAGAGAGCAGTGAAATATTACGAAACTGTACGAACTGCTTTATCGACGGGGCTTTAGAGGAACTGCTTAGTTAAATATTGAAAATAATACCTAAAATAAAAGACTCTATTTGTATATATTTATGGCTCAAAATAATTACCAAAATATATTTTATATTTCAGATAAATTTCTCTTATTTAAAAATTTATTACATCTGAATAACTATATTTTATTCTGAATTCTTTAATCCATTTTAGGATTAATGTTTTCTATTTTAGTAAATTATTAAAACTTTAAATCCCATTAAATAAATAATCAATCTTCAGCAACATGTTGCCAATGTCATTTTGCAGAAAAGCCCTGAACTTGAAATATTTGTTTATATGTATGTATATCGCATTATGTTGTTGTTGTACTTGAATTGTCATCAATTTCCATGAGATACTTTTCCCAAATGTGGGTGGAAAATGCCAGGGAGAGGGGCGAAGGTTGCCGGGGGAGGCAAAACTGGTTAATGCCCCAAGGGAAGGCCAACGGAAATTTACGTCTGCATATGGAGATACTATGGCTCTTATCCCTGCTGTTCTTGTTGTTGTTTCTATTATTTTGGGTAAAAATTTCACCCTTTGGCCAGGTCTCTATCACCTCCCACCGCTCCAACCCCCCTGCAGTGCCGAAAAGAGTAACAAATAACGAAAATGTCAGGAAAAGTGCACATATTGCATGAAAAAAGGTTCATTAGCAACATCAATTAAAGTTAGGGGGCTCGAAAAATGTTTAAAAGTGAAACTTAGTTTCAGAGTTAATAATTATATTTTAAAGGATACTTCAAGGGCAGGTAAGGGTTATTTAGGAAAGTACTATGAGTTCAAATAATACAAATTCTGCCTGTCTTCCCTTCTATTTATATAAGTTTTAAACTAAAAATCTTGAAGAAATTTATTACCTTAAACTTCAACCTTCAATCAGTACCATTTCATTTTAAATCGATTCAACTCTTTCATCTCCATCCTTTCAGTATTCCATCGTTTGTTTGTTCTCAGTTTTTCCATCAATTATTCCCGGCAATTCCGTCAATCTCCCCGGGAAAGAGGACATCTCTCCGGTAGCTTTTCAGCTGCCTGGGCATTGTTTAACAATTAACGGAACAAGTTGTTTAACTTTACCTAAACGATTTAAGTCAACAGTGAGCGGCAGTGCCTCTGCCCACCACCTCCACCTGCCTTTTGGCCTTATCCTTCGTGACGGACTGGCCTTGTCAGTTGGCCGAATGGAGGGAGATGCCAGGCCCAGAGAATGCTGGCAGTGCTTCCGCTTCCGATGACTGCACAAATCGCTGGACTCTGGATGATTTTTTTGCGACTCCTTTTTGCCATTTGCCTTTCTTTTTTTTGGGCCTTTACTCCTGCTCCTGCTAAAATGACAGAAAAATGTCAGGATACCTCCCGTTTTGTTTGGATCTCGTTTGCCGGCACTCACCTGGCCAAGGATTTTGTTGGTTTTTCGCTTAAAGGCCGCAAAAAGTTAAAGGAAAGTTGCAGTTTTGGTTCAAAAAACTTTCTATCAAAAAATTGTAGTATTTTCCGTTAACCAACACTGAAAACTAGTGTGCCATTTCGACAGTTAATAAGTTTGGTCTAATTTGTTTATGTCCGTCAAATTAGCGTCGCTCAGTTAGCGTCGAAGCGGAACGGTGGAATTGGAACACAGCAACGATTTTTTTGTTTTTCAATTATTTCAGTATTTAGCCACTAAATTTAATAAAATAAACACTAGAATTGTTAAGAATTGAATAAACTATGGTTTTTTCTTACTTTGAGCGGGTTCTACACTCTTTAAGTAGCTTAAAAATGGGTTTGAAAAATTGCCCCTTCACTGTTTTGAGCATTATCTCAGAAATAAGAGGATGCGCCAATAAGCACGATACACCAGCTTATAGCCCATTATTTTGAGAATATCCCCTGAAAATCTCATTAAAATCGTTCCCTACGTTTTCGAGAAAATCGAATAAACGTGGACCAACCCGGCTAACAGCCCATACAAAAATGACCCCAAAAATTTGTTTTTAAAATTGTGAAGCTCCAAGAGGATGCGCCAATATGCACGGTAGTGGAGTCGATGTAGGACCTTTTCAAGTATATATGGACCAAAAATCATACAAATCGTTCCCACAGATTTTGAGAAAATCGAATTACAGTTCCCCATATAATTTCACTAATAACAGGAGCGCCAACTAGTGAACCGGAACCAGTCCGCAAAAAGTTCATTGAACTAGTTTAAAAATACTAAATGGCCATGTTAAGCTTATTAAGTCCTTCACAGAGGATGCGCCAAATTGCATGGTATACCGTTGAAAAGTCTATTTTATAAAGAATATTATAAGACTATTTTTATTTAAATCGCTCCCACAGATTTAAAGAAATCAAGTCCCGAAAATTTCAGTCCTTGATTCACCAACACTGGCCATTAACAGCATCACATATATCTTTTTTTAAAGAGGATGCGCCATTATGCACGGTATACCACGAGAAAGCTAATTTTTAGCCCGTTCGAATGGTACCAGTGCCATTAAAATCCTTCCCACAGATTTTGAGGAATATTGGCAAAGTATTGAAAGCTATACCACGAGAAAGCTAATTTTTAGCCCGTTCGAATGGTACCAGTGCCATTAAAATCCTTCCCACAGATTTTGAGGAATATTGGCCAGTATTGGCAAACCAGGTCCCGAAAACTTTGGGACTTGATTCCTCAAAATCTGTGGGAAGGATTTTAATGGCACTGGTACCATTCGAACGGGCTAAAAATTAGCTTTCTCGTGGTATACCGTGCATAATGGCGCATCCTCTTTAAAAAAAGATATATGTGATGCTGTTAATGGCCAGTGTTGGTGAATCAAGGACTGAAATTTTCGGGACTTGATTTCTTTAAATCTGTGGGAGCGATTTAAATAAAAATAGTCTTATAATATTCTTTATAAAATAGGCTTTTCAACGGTATACCATGCAATTTGGCGCATCCTCTGTGAAGGACTTAATAAGCTTAACATGGCCATTTAGTATTTTTAAACTAGTTCAATGAACTTTTTGCGGACTGGTTCCGGTTCACTAGTTGGCGCTCCTGTTATTAGTGAAATTATATGGGGAACTGTAATTCGATTTTCTCAAAATCTGTGGGAACGATTTGTATGATTTTTGGTCCATATATACTTGAAAAGGTCCTACATCGACTCCACTACCGTGCATATTGGCGCATCCTCTTGGAGCTTCACAATTTTAAAAACAATTTTTTGGGGTCATTTTTGTATGGGCTGTTAGCCGGGTTGGTCCACTTTTAGTCGATTTGCTCCAAAACGTAGGGAACGATTTTAATGAAATTTTCAGGGCATATTCTCAAAAGAATGGGCTATAAGCTGGTGTATCGTGCTTATTGGCGCATCCTCTTATTTCTGAGATAATGCTCAAAACAGTGAAGGGGCAATTTTTCAAACCCATTTTTAAGCTACTTAAAGAGTGTAGAACCCGCTCAAAGTAAGAAAAAACAATAGTTTATTCAATTCTTAACAATTCTAGTGTTTATTTTATTAAATTTAGTGGCTAAATACTGAAATAATTGAAAAACAAAAAAATCGTTGCTGTGTTCCAATTCCACCGTTCCGCTTCGACGCTAACTGAGCGACGCTAATTTGACGGACATAATTTGTTTAAATATAAATTTTAGTATTTTGGTCACACTAAGAACAAACAGTAAGGCCAAAAAACTCTCCATCATTTCAGTCAGGATTCAGCATCGACCAGAAGTAACTCGAATCTTGAACTCAAATATTTATTTTTTCCTTATTTCGTTTAATTAATTATAATATTTTTTGTTCTGTTTTTTTCTAATTTTTTCCCATACATAATGTAGACTCTTTTTTTGAAGCTTTTTGGTATTGGTAGATAGGGTTTTTGTTTTATTTCAAATTATCGATTTATTGATTTTAATTTTTTAGAGTTGGAACTATTTTGTATCTAAGAAGTTACTGTTAATAAAAAAATTTTTTTTTTTTTTCTTATTTTTATGCAATAAATTATTATGCCATTATTTTACGGCTTTTATTTTTTTTTTTTCATTTTATCATCAGTCATCAAGGACTTATACTTTTGGTGTTTTTTTCTAACTATGGGATATATGAAACACTCGTCACTGATACAAATCGGTTTATCGTTCAGAAGGTAACTCAAATCTTGAACTCAAATATTTACTTTTTCCCTTTTTTGTTTCATTAATTTTAATATATTTTGTTCTGTTATTTTCTTATGTTTTTCCTGATTCTCCTGTTCCTGATCCGGGTTTTTTTTTTTTGTTTCAAATAATCAATTTATTGTATTTAATTCTTTGGAGTTGGAACTATTTTGTAGCGAAAAAGTTACTCGAATTTTGAATTTAAATATTTATTTTTATTTATTTATTTATTTTTTTCATACAAAGTGTAGACTTTTTCTTTTGCTCCTCGGGTTCTGTTCTGGGAGCTTCTCTGGGTTTCTTCTCTGGTCTCTTTTTTTCTTTTAATTAAAATATGTTTTTTATGCGGTATGTTTTGTGTATAAGTAGACGGATTATTGCGATATAGTTATTTAAAAACTATGCAGTCATTCTATGGGTTTAGTCTTAGGGTTACCTCACTTTCTTGTGTTTTCATTTTTAAAGTTGGAACTATTTCACCTTGGACCCTATAGGGGAAAACCTCATTTTTTGAAAACCTCAAAGAATTTTTTTTTATTTTTATTTTAATGCAGAACAATGGGAATCGATGTAGAAAACGCTTGAAAATCGGATCAGGATTGGGGAAAATATAGCCATTATTGTGGGTCATTTGTGTACGTTTTTTTTTACGAGTTCTTAGTATATTTTATCAAGGAGTAATGGCCTCTCACATTTCGGCTTAGCATCTTGCGTTTCTTGGGAGAATTCGATTGGAATCCTTTGGCATTCCTGCCCACCCACAGTCCCCTGAACGGGCGGCTGATTGAACTGGCAGCGTGCGGCTGAAATAATTAAATTTGCGACATTTCAACGCTCGCCGATCAATGGAATGGAATTAACTGTTGTCAATTATCCGTCGCTGCTTTCATGCCTCTAAATAGTAAATAAAAAACGACTGAGCAGAACCAGAATGAGAAAAGGAGAAAAAACAATCGATTGCCGACAATAAAATGTCACTTGATCGCTGCTTTGGCGCTCGTGTCCGACTGAATTTAGGCATCGCCGGCGGTGGTCACTCTCCTCGGGATGCTGCAAGTTGGTGGGGCTACCCTCGGAATGGGAATCCCAATTGGAGAGATGCACTTGCAGAACAGTTTTCACTAACTTGAGACTAGAAAGGAAACTAAATTTTTAAGATGTTCTTTTATTAATAAAGATTATATTTTTTTTATGTAAAAGTTTCAACAAAATTTTTGAATTTTACTTTAATTATTCTCAGTGCATAGCTTGCCTTAATTGTGCTGGGTTGGTGAGGGGGGTGCTGCTACCTGACCAGATGGCGTCGATCTACCGCAACGCTCGACCACACAAGAAGCTTAATTTGTTGCAAGTTGTCCGCTGTCTCCGCTTGACTCCCCATCAATCAGTGGATGACGATTCTTCTGCCACGGATGCTCTACTGGAATGGTGCAAGAAGAAGAATACAGCCAGAAAGGGAGGTGGCTGCAGTTGCTCCTTTTCTTGCTCCAGTCCCGTTTCATCGAAAATTCAGAGCACGCGAGTGGAAGATTGTGTTTTTTTTTAGACTGGAGCTTTCGGAAGATTCTTTTCCTTTTTTTTGTTGTTTTTATTTTTTAAAACTAAAAGCTTTTAATTCTTTTAAGAGGTCAAAGCTTAGAAGATCACGACTCGCTGATTATTCTTTATAATCAATGATTAATAAAAAATGATTCATTGTTTTTCCAAAGTCAATATTTCAAGTTTATTCTCTTGTACATACGGTGTACCCCATATCTTTAGAAAAATTATTTTAAAAAAAGTATGCAGTTGTAAAGAACAAACATATTATATTTTTACATTCTTTTATCAAGTATTTTCCCAAAAATTTAGAAAAGATCAAGAAAATTGATGAGAAACTAAGCTAGAACACCACCCTCTTAATCTTCATCTTTTTTTTAAGAGGAGTTATCTCTTCTTTCTTATTCATTAATAAAAATTGAATGAGGTATTCACTAAAATTAGTGAGTTAGTAATGGATAGTTAGTTATTGGCTTCAGAAATATAAGTTTACGTCAGCTTAAGACTTGAACAGACAAATCTTCCAAAAAGTCATAATTAATATTGATTCTGGAGAGTTTAAAAGCATTTTTGATGGATTTCACCAAGAAGCTTAAAGATAACTTCACATTAGCTCCACCCTAATTAACCCCTTCAACCCCAAACACCCACAAACGCACACATGCTTTCCCACCACTCTAATGAAAATCTATCACCGTCAGGTCTTGTTGAAAAAGTAAAATTCATTACACTTTCTCAATTATGTGAGATAAATTTTAATCAAGGAGGAGGCCAGGACATGCCACGACGAAAACCTCATCTTAATCAAGTAAATTAATAGCTGCGAGTACTCCGGCTCGCAGTCAGAGATCAAAGTAATTAATTATAATAATTAAAAACTTTTCGGTGGGCTGAAGTGGGGAAAACCAAACTTTTAGACATTCGCATGTGAAGGAAGGAAAGGATTGGGAAAGGATGTTGAAAAGTGCGTGCACCTGTTGAGATTTAAGCAATTCCCCAAGCCAATCACATATTCATATCTTGTGCAGCACGCACTTCAAGTTTTGGGGGGAAATTGCATAGTTGCCATAGTTTCTTCGAGTGTAGTAGTTTTTAATCATCGCTAAGAGCCCTGGAGGCTGTGCTATTCCGCTTGGCTGCACTGAAAGGCGCGTAAAGCATTTACCAACACTGCCACTGACACGCCCCCGCCACAGAACAGAATTGTTTTTGTTCAGTGGAGCAAGGGCTGTGCATTTCTCGCCCTCTTTCACTTAAAGCTTCAAGGATAAACCGGATGATGGGGGATGCAGCCAGGACACCGCCTGTGAAAAGTGCACAGCAATCATCTAGAGTGGGCAAAAAAAGGAGCACATCCTCCGACCAAACCGCAATGAATAAGCAGTGACATCTGCCAGGGGGCGTGGCTGTGTGCCCACTTGGAAGCAATTAATTGCCGTGAAAAAGGATACGGGAGGGAGGCTAAAAAAGGATCGTATATATTTTTTATGTTTATTTTACTTTATTATATATTACTTTACGTCATTGCACCTTCAATTACATTCGAAAATAACTAAATTCTATGCCAACTAGACGGTATTTAGTTGGAAGGATAGGTGACCTCGGTCTTCTTCACGTTCAGGTTGCCGCTCTGGTCGGTGGCGCCCTGGATGTTGGTCGTCTTCTGGTTTCCTTTATTATCGAAAGTGGTGAAAGTCTGCTGGACAATGGTTTGGGGTGCAGTTCCATAGGACTGGGAGTTGAAGGAGCTACTAACTGCGGCGTTTGGGTAGCCGGCGGTGTTAATACTTCCAGAAGTATAGGTTGGATTATAGGTTCCACTGTTGTAGTTGCCACTGTTGTAGGCACCAGGGTTGTAGGCACCAGAGGCAGAGTTTCCGCTGGCAGAGTCCTCACCAAAACGGCTTTCTAGGCCTCTGAAAGTTTCGAATAATAATATTTAATTGATTATTTTATTTAAAAAAAGAATTTAATTAATTTATAATTTATTAGCTTACACAGCTGGAGCCGGCGCCTGCTGAGTGTAGGAAGAGCCAGATTGTCCGGAACCATCGGAATTCTGAATGGAGTGGGTGACAAAGGTGATGGTGCCACCGTTTCCAGACGAGGAGGAGGACGAAGATGAAGACGACGACGAGCTGTAGCCCTGACGACGCAGACGCCTCTGCAGATGGGCATCAGAGGGATGGCCCTTAGACTCCAAGGTTAAGGAGGCACGGATCCCATCTGCTGAGAGTCTGGAATCATCGAAATTCTGGTTGGGGTTGGTGGTAAAGGTGATAGGGTCACCCTCCGCGTAGGAGGTCGAAGACGACGACGAGCTGATGATCTGACGACGCAGACGCCTCAGCAGATGGGCATTAACGGGATGGACATCAGAGGGATGGCCCTCAGCGTCCAAGGTGAAGAAGGCACGTGGCAGAAACTGTCCAGCTAATTGAAAGAAAAAATAAATATGAATAATATTGCAAAGCTAAGTTTGTGGCCTCTAAAAATAAATGCAAATAAACTTAAATATCATCCATTTTAATAGCAAAGCCAAGCTTTACTAGCTTTACAAGTTGCTTTACTAGTCTTATCCGAAAAGTATGCTACGAATAATGCTCATCTATTCAAAACTTTTATTTGCCACTTTGTGTGTGAAAGTTTGTCCATTCTCCGTACGCGTGAATATTTAAACTCAATGCGAATTTGAATTGCTTGATTATTCACGAAAAAACTGAAATTAATGTGCGGAAAGTTTCAAAGAGCAAACATTTGTCGCCAACACTTAATGAGCCATCGAATTTCACAAACCAGTTTTAAAGTTTTATAGACTTTTTGTGTTTTTCTTTTTTTTTTTTTTTGGGTATTATTAACATACTCGCACCCGCAGGCTACCAACTTGTTAATCAAATTAATTATAAAGATGATAAACACAGAGGCACTATAGAAACAGAACCTTGGCGGGGCGATGATGTAATTGCAGAGCTAGCCAGGTTTAATCACTTCACTAATTATAATTATCTTGCGACTTACCGGAAGAGGCCGACGCGGCAGAAATCGCGAACAGGGCGATGGCAAGCACGGCGTATTTCATTGTGGAAGCAGAGTTCTGTAAAAAAGTACACTTTAGCACTAGCTTTTAGGGGATATCTCAGGGGAGCAGGGAGAGGAGACGGCCACCAGCACTCACAACAACGAACGAAAGACTGAAGCAGCGAACGCGTGAAAAGTTCAAAATCAACTAAGATCGCGGTGGCGCTGGCCGTCGCTTTTATATGGAAATTTTAAGCGCTGACGTAGTGCGAATCATCAACTCCAACATCATTATCATCAAAAGGCAATAAGAGGCATCAGCAGAAGCCGTCAAACAACCAGAAGAAGAGCTGAGCAAACAGCTCCAGCCCCGGCTCTACCACCGGGTGGTGGTTCGGATTCGGATCAACAATAAACAACAGATCGAATAAGAAAAGAATTAAAGATTTTAAATCTCGGCCCAAACTCGTAAAAATAAAGTTAGAGCCGGTGAATCATTTTACCAACTCTCTCACTCTCTCTCTCTGGGTGTTTCTCTGGAGAATTATTCATCTCTTGTGAAAATAAATCCCCCCCAAAAAAGTTCATAATAATAAAACCCAAAGCTGGGAATTTCTGTTCAGTTTGTTTTGACTTTATTTGTATTTTGTGTTATAGCCCGAAAAACCAATGAACGAGTTCAATTGTTTTTCTCTTTTTTCGTTCTTTATTCATGAGTAGTGCCTTGAGCTCTGCTTTTGACCCGATTCGTGTTTTGGCCAACAGAATAAGTGCCATGGGCAATAACCTGATTACAAGGGGGGGCCAACACCTAAGATTCAAAGCTACAGACCCTACAGAAACTATTTTCAGTTAAACATTTGGTTTAATGGCTGCCATGCGTCAACGAATTATAATAATTTTTGAATATTAATTAGGGATTTCTCTGTCGCGTCTAGTTCGGCTGTCGTCTCCACACGCCCCATTAGAAATTCAACTGGTTTTGGCCTGTTTTTGTTTGTTTTCTGGCCCATCAAATTAAAACGAATCTTGTTATTTAACTTTACATTAACATATATATTCCAGGAAATCCTTTGTATCATTAGGCAACCGGTTATCCAACCAGATGTGACTGATCATCTCACATGGTAACTGAGTGCAACAAACAAAAATTCAATATTTCTACCATCCGAGAATTCAATTTGAAGGATTTATACTAATCCAATAGATGGCCACAGAATATTTGGCCATTTGTTGCCGCCACTCATAAGTATACAAATATTTTTGAATTTTGCACACGTTTTTCGCCAAAAAAAATGGAATAAATGGTTGGGGGAGTGGAAAAACCTTTTCCGCAAATGGTGACAGAGCAGAATTCTTGGGCCGCCTACTCGGAAAAATAATCCCCAGCCGATTTGAACGATTTATTATTTCGGGCAGCCAGCTCGGAGCCAGTCCAGTACACTCGGAACACCCAGAACCATTAATCATTCGAGTCCAGATCCAAGTCCGAGTTGTGGACACTCGACATTGGTGGACATTTGGCGAAGAAACTTTTGCGGTACGTGGCAACGTGTTGAAATTACAAAATGTGTTAAAAACTGAACGAGGGGTAGGCATCAAAAATACAAAAAACCCAAAAAATAGAAGTAAAATAAAATATTTCATTCACACACGGACTTTTGGTCCATCCTGTCTCTCCAAATAAAAAAACATAAATTTCCTTTGAGAATAGATCCGTTGACTGAGCGAACTTTCGAATTTTTTTTGGGGGGGCAGTGGCAAGGTGATTATATTTGACAGCCGACCTGGGACTCAAGACCCCGCCCCTTTTTTCATCGCCAGACAGGACATGGGTACCAAGTCCTGCTATGAGGAAATTAGTTTTATTTGCTGTCTGATTTATGGTTTAGATATTTTAGAGAACTATATAAAATACCTATACATTTTGTTCGAGAGAAAAATCTTGAAATTAAAGCGCAATATTCTGTACAGTTTTTGACATTCAATAATGATGATTACCCCCAGGGACCTGCAAAAATATGAATAATTGAAACAGCTGAAAAATATAATATAACCAAATCAGCTTTCTGTTTTGGGTTTTTGATGTTTTTTCTTTGTTGGGGAATGAGTGACAATTTTCTTTCACTTCAACCTCCCTCAACTGACAAAGCTTTGATTACAAAATTGATTTTCAATGTTTTTCGCCTAAAAATGCACAAAAGAGTCGACAAAAATGATTTGCTTGTGACTGTCAGTGGTGGTTGGGGAGGAATCCCTCTCCAATCCACTCCAAAATCCACATCCCTGCTACCTCAACGAATGTGTCGGCTTGGAGGCACGAACCTCGCCTGATTTCTCCAGTGATTTTTGCGCAATCAGGCTGATGAGGATGTGGTAAGGATGATGCATGTAGGCATTCCTATGATTAGTATCCTTTCAGTCATCAGGCCGGCAGAGGCAGGACGGTCTCTGGCATGCCAAGTGGCCTCGGCCTCGGCCGATGAAACTTTAATGGCCGGCAAGGACAAGGCCAAAAGGAGTCACTGAATGGAGTACGTGAGCTGGCCAAGGAAATGGATATTGTAAGCTGCGAGAAAGTTGAGTGGTCTTCTGTTCTTAGGAGTATATATTTTTAGTATTCTTACACATCCTTACATCGCAGTGTAAGAACCAGTCCAAGACAAAGTGAAATGCATTGAGGTGGCTGGCTGGGAAACGCGTCTCGAATCTACAACTACTACTCGTGTTCCCCTCACAAACTAATCCTGTCTAGCATATGCCAGATCCTGACTACCATATAATGTCCTTGGCCCACGAGCATCTTTATTATTATCCTTGCTGTCATGCAATTATTTTGGACTATTTTTTCGGCGACTCGGCATTGTATCCTGGGAAAGGCAAACAATGGCCATTTCGGGCACACGACTCCGAGTCTGATTGCATCCGTTCTTGGGAAGCCGCCGGGTCGTGTACTACCAGCATCCTTACATGCTGACTTCCTTCCGGTGATCGGTGTAACTGGATGAAGTCCAATGGCTTCATCCGCAATTTTCACGCCCACTTTGTTTGATGATGACAAATCTCGTTGCGTGTTATCAGATTGGCCGACATCCTCCCCCTTGCCATTACCATTTCCATTGCCGTTGCATAATTATGTTTATCTTCGGAAGCTGCGTTCAGGTCACGTGTCCTCCGTCCCGGCGCCCTCCGCTGCCTCGGAAGTAGCGGCACGTGCTAATCGGCGGTCGCCTGCAACCGCCTCCTTGTTGCAACTACCCGGCTTCCAACATTTCTGATAATTGAAATCGCTAAGCTCTGGATCGGAACGGGAATGGCTTCATTTATCAGGTCAGTTCGATGGCAGTCCATTATATCCTTCCTGAACATCACTTTGCTCGATTGGTTTGCTCAATTTTCGTTGATTAATTAGCCAGGACATTCAGGAAATGCAAATGATATACTTTCTCCTTCAAGAGCATCCTTCAGTTAATGAGTACACCCGCACTCATTCCAACACTCGAACCGAATGAGTGTCGCCCTGCGGACGCATAAATTATGAATAAAAGCCACTCACACGTGGATGAAGGCGCAAGGATGGGGTATGGGGGCTTTTATGCCCAGAAGCCGCAGTCTGAGGCCGAGAAGTGTCCTAAATATTTAAATACTTAAAAACCATAAACCTGAGTATTTATAAATTGACTTTAACAAGCTCTCACATGTGGGTGGGTGTGTGTGTTTGTCCATAAAAGGATAATGGTTTTAGAAAGGGGGGTATGTCTGTGGGCTGACCCTTTTCGGGCCAAAAGGATATAGCCAGGCTCCATTCATTAGAAATGCTCACTAATGTGCCCGACTTAATAATAATCAAATTTATATGCATGGTTATGTCCTTTAGAGCAGGTCCTGTGAAGTTTCCCAGCAAATCGGAAAATAGATGGGGCATCGTCTCAGTTTCTCGTCTCTGAGAAATCCTTCTCCGAGAAGGACCTTTGCTCAGAAGTGTCAATATCCTGACTGCAGCTGCCCGTTAAGGTGTGGGCCAAAAGAAAAAAACACGTCCAGTGTCTAGTACCGTTACTCTCTGTTGCCAGTATTTGTTTTTTGTTTACTTGTGGCCGACACTGTAACTAAATGGCCAAAAAAGGTCGGCTCTCCTGGGAGATCCCAGGATGAGTCTTGAAAACTTTACAAAAATTAATTACAAATGCTGGGCTCATACAATGTTATGATAGGCAGGATATCCTTCTGATTTGCCAGGAGGAGAGTTTCTTTATTGGCCACACCCCGAACTCTGAATCTTTCCACGACAATTGCAACAAAGACAGCATACATTCGAGCTGATCAGGATGTGTGTTCTGAGGGTTGCTCTGCAGGAGCATTAACCCCTTTGGCTTCTGGACAAGATGGATAGGAACAACAACGAAAAAAAAATTGAAATAAATTACCAAAACTAAAGGCAACAACTGTTCGCATAATGAAGTCAAATTATATTTTTGCCTGAATAGGTTAGGGTGTGTCCCGGTGCCCGGTGCTGGTCCTTGAAATTATGCAAATAGCGGTATGCACTCCAGGCACTACCCCGCATTAGTGTCATCGGGCATTTGCCGAACCATTTCATTGACACGTGGTAGGTACCTCGACTAGGTAAGGTGGCGTCCACTAGGTATGATGTTATCATTTAATTCGTTGAGAATTAACACGGACATTGTCAACCGTAAATGAGCTAATTAATCTAGTAAATGTATCGTCCTCCCACTCCTCCCCGAGTTGTCGCCTTCGCTTGCGTTTTTGTGGTTCTCCAGAGGATCCCCATTGTTGACACGCTTCTCCAGGTGGCAGCGGTTGGGGGAGCACCTGGGCTGGGTACGGGGCTCCCTCGGGGCACTGCCCTAGAGCCCCCAAATGAGATGCACGAATTCCTGTTCGCAGACGAAGCACCTAATAAAATTTTACATTTAATTATGTTGAAAACATTTTCGAGGGAATATCCTAAACATAGACCTTTACTCCTTCCTTATACATATTCTCCTAATTTTTGGCTAACTCTTTCCGACTTCAAATCAATCTTTTGGCCACTTGATGTAGCCGCTGGTGCATTGGTTTCCCAATCTCGGGTATGGGACTGTTCGTATTTGGTCAGGCTGAAAAATAATTTCTTGTTTATGGCCAAGTTGTTTTCACCAGCCACTAAAATGCTTATCGAATGCCGGAGATCACCTGGCGACGAGGCTTGTAAATATTTATGATTTTTTGCGATTTATTTGCGATTTTTTCCTCAATGATAAACGAGTTTCTTTCCCGGGATGGCAGACTTGGGCCAAGTCCTTGGGATTGTGGGAAGAAATGTTCGCCTAGCGCCCCCCTCGGGCCACCTTTAGTTTGTTGAAATAACAAATCAGTAAGTAGAAAGGTCTTATTTTTTCAAACTCATACCATTTGCTTTTCTAATGTAAACGAAACCTTTTTTTGTTCCATATTTTCTTACTTACCCTCACGAGAACGTTTAGGCCGAGGTTTTGGGTAAATATTTGAACTGGTTGTTGCGATTGTTTTCGCAAAATCGTTGCAGTTGGTCAAACACGTGTTTGAGATAATTAAATTAAATTTACTTGCCTCCGTTTTTTAGCCACTTTAGCCCTGCCACGTGCCACTTTGGACCACCCCCCTTCACAATGAAGTGGCAAACACTTGAGCACTTGCTGCAAGAGTAGTTGCCTTAAAAATTCTTCTTTAAACTGTGGCAAGTGCAGTTGAGCTTTGTTTTCTCAAATACATCAAATAGAAGGGAGGAAAAGGGGTTTGTGGGAAATTCCGGGAAACCGAAAACTTTGGTGGTCTCGAGTGCAGACAATGCAACTGTCATTGCTGAATGGATGGATCTCTGGCATCTGTCACTGGCTCCTCGGAGAATAAACCAAATTCCCCCGAATGCCCGACAATAATAATTGTAATGATGATGATGACTTGAGGAAATCGGAAAGGCAAGGAGATTCCAACTGAAACTAAATATGATTTATTTTCACGGTGTGTTAGCATAGAGCAGCGCCTCCCTCATTAGTCGAGGACCGGGTAATTTGCATAAGTGTCCTGGACCCAGGACGACGCACTCGAGAGGGAAACTAATTAAAATGTTCGCGCCTCAAATTTCCTCCAGACCCTGGCTTATTTATGACCCTGTGAATGTCTTGCATATGGACCTAGGATGAGGGTTTCCAAAGTCTGCGTTTCTTGTTCTTATTCTCCTCTCATTTGACTATTTTTTTCCTTTTCATTTTTGTTTACGAGTGACAAATGCGACATTTACATGCGAGTCCTTGCCTTGCTCGCCAGTCGGAGTATGAATATTAAAATTATTCATGGTTTCTGGCTCATTCGAGATGGCGTCTCTGCGATCCCAGATTTGAGAGCTAAGGGGTGTGAGTTGGAGGATATAGAGAATGGAATAGGAAGTCTTGAGTTAAAGGATGGTATGAAGGGTGTCCTTGAGAGATATGTTTAAAAGATTTTAATGATATTTTACAAAAAAGAACAATAAGATAAAGAATAATTATATATTTTATGATTAGACTATTAAATTTATTATTATATATTTTAAAAAATCTATAAGATATAATTAAATTCTATTTATATGATGGAATAATATTAATAACAAATAATCTCTGTGTATGTCAGTCCAAGAAGATGACGAACCGCATGCCTTAGTAAGCAGGAAGAGGCTACTATACGTAAATAAAGAAGGTTTAAAAATGTAATTAGATAGTAAAGTAATTGTTACCTCAGGGAAATAAGTATATGTACAAAAATATTATTGACTTAATTTTTACTTATTGTCATTGCGCATTTAATCTTGGTATGCAATTATGTGCAGTTGCAATCTATTTATAGAATGCTTCTACGAAATTTGTTTTCGGTCATCATTCTTAGTACCGTTATCACTTTATTCCGTGGCGCCAGAAGGTTTTCTTAGGAAATAAGTATATGTACAAAAATAAACTAGCGTGGTTTGAATGAAGAGTGGAAGTCTTTTGGTCAGCAAATTAGTCCGGAATTGTGTTTTTTTAAGAGAAGAGCTTATTTGCAAACCAACCAATGTAAGTTGATTGGTGTTTGTGTGAAAAATGTAAATATAATTACGGTTTTACCTTAGCATGCCACGCGGAGACCATTTGTCAGCCGAAGAACGCGGAATAATAACAGCAATGAATGAAAACGGATGTAAAATTTTTGAAATACATAGCTGCTAGAGTTTCTCGACACCGACATACCATTAGAAACTTTTTAAAAAACCCGAAAAAATATGGTACAATAAAACGCTCTGGCAGACCTAGTAGCATCGACCCTAGGTGCAAACGCAAAATTCAGCGTCTAGCTGTAAACAAACAAATGTCGTGCAACGAGATTAAACGCCATTTACATCTTAATGTCACTAGGAGACGGGTCCATCAACTTTTAGTTGAAAATAATAACATTAAATATAGTACTCGAGTGCCTGTACCTAAGCTTCTACCACGCCATCTAAGCGCACGATTATCCTTCGCGGAAAAATATAAATTTTGGACAGAGGAATTTCGCGAAGTAATTTTTTCGGACGAAAAAAAGTTTAATTTAGATGGTCCAGATGGGTGTCAGAAGTATTGGCGCGACATAAGGCAACCAAGGCAAACCCGGCATAAGCGAAACCATGGCGGAGGCTCCTTGATGGTTTGGGCTGCTTTCGGGTATGCGGGAAGGTCTCCCATTTGTTTTATTCCTACAAGAACAAATGCAGAGATATATACTCAATTGTTGGACGATGTCCTTATCGAGTTCGCTGGGAACCTTTACGGGGATAATTGGACTTTCCAGCAAGACAACGCCCCAATCCACACTGCACGGACCACAAAGGAGTTTTTTTCGTCAAGAAAAATTCCACTTTTAGATTGGCCAGCCATAAGCCCCGACTTAAATCCTATTGAGGATCTCTGGGGCATCCTTTCGGCCAGAGTTTATAAAAATGGCCGACAATTTGACACCATCAAACAACTGAGAGACGCTCTGGTTGTTGAATGGGATCAAATTAATGATAATATTCTGAAAGGATTGGTGGATTCTATGCCGGATCGCCTTAACAAAGTTATAATAGCAAAAGGAAAGCATATAAACTATTAAAATAACTAAAAAGATCAAAAATACTTACATAGATATTGATATTATAGTAATTACTGAAAATGTATATATACTTATTTCCTATGAACTATTATTAATTAATTCAGTTCTTTAATAAGTTTAAGAAAATAAAAGGTTTGTTATTATTATTTTTATTTTTACATAGGAGTACTACATGCCCCAATAAAAGTTGGATTGATTTGTTTTGTTTAAATCGTTTTTTTGCTAAAAATATCAATGTACATATACTTATTTCCCTGAGGTACTATTCTTAGATATAATGATATAGAAGGAATATATATATTAAAGATTCTTATTTTTTCTAAAAACCTTTTTCCCAGGGAACTAGGGAACTTAGGCTTGAAGGCTAGGCATTATAATGATTACTTTCCACAACTATTTTAAAGATTTTTTTAAACAATCCAACTATTTTAAGTATAACTACCTCCACCCCTAATTTGATTCTAAAAGTCAATCTCCTCACTAATTACAACCGCAAACTACAATTGTGATGAAATTGGAAGCCACCCCTCACCACTAATCCCCTCAAGCTTCAGAGAAGGAACAAGCCAGAAGAGGGCTTCTACCAACAAATTATTTAGCAATTGGCTAGTGAAAGTCCGACACCATGTAAATCCAATTGTAAACAATTTGGAATCAAATTCCCCGAGAAGGGGTCAGGTCGTGCCATCTCCACCATGACAGCTGTCGCGGCCCGGATATTCCACTGAGGATTGGGCGTGATAAAAGGGGTTAATCGAACACGCGGACCGCACTCTCGGATTGGGGAATTTTCTTCACCTTTGCCGGAAAAAAAAAGAAAATTTGTGAGGAGCTGAAGGGCCGAAGAATTTCCTTCAGGGTATTTTGGTTAATTAGCGATGTCTGGGGACATAGTCTTGTGTTTGCTCTTTTCCGCCGATTTAAACATAAAATTTGTTCCAGCAGCTCTGGGGAAATGTTTCCCGAACTTTTCCAAAATAGACCAACAAGTGAGGAGGGTGGGGGGTACTATGGAGAAAGCAGAAATCAGAAAGGGTGTGATGATTCTTAAAAAGATGTGATTCTTTGGTCCTGACACTTGCCGACTTCTTGGCCAACAGGGTGCCCGGGCCTTGTCAGAAGTTAATGAGATTACCACGCCCCTTAAATTAATTCACGGAAAAGTCAAACATCCTCTGGTTATCCCCATCTCTCTTCCTCCTGGGTTCGTTGTTCTTGTTTTCAATCGGTCACAGGCAGAAACCGCGAATGCGGAAAATGCAAATTATTTTTCATCCGAACCCCGGTACCCCTGAACCCGAACCTGACAACCAAAACCAAGAACCATACCCCACCCATGACCTTTTCACTTTTTGTTCTCCTAACGAGGCGTGAAAATTTTGTGGGCGGTGTCGGTTACTAATCCGCACACAGAGCGAGTGGAGAGAGAAACTGAGAGAAGAAGTAGGTACTCAAGGATGTTTGACAACTTACTGGGTGCAGGATAATAATGTGCTAAAGTCGGAAGGGTTAAACCCGAAAATGATGACTAATCAACTTCGGAAACACAACATAAATGTATTGTTTAAAAGGGAAGTTATAAAAGGGAAATTTTTAAGTCCTGTACAGGTCCTTAATACCATAATCTTACCATAATACTATAACCTTTTAAGTCTAGCAAATCTCTAAAAGTCCTAATTAATACAAGTCCTATTTCTCATTTCCCTTAAACCTTAAATATTAAAAAATAAAAATACTTCACCATAGGTTCCATTATTCCCACTCATTCCGCTCACCCACACGCATAAACTGCTTGCTTTGTCAACTGCTTTGCCGGCACTCGCCAAAGAGAAGCCATTACCACTGCTCTCTTGACTGCAACTACCAACTCATTGACCAATCAGCATGCAGCACTCTACGCAATGGCATTCTTGTTTTTGTTGGCTTCATTTTTGGCTCCCCAGCGATTTCGGTTTGGTTGCGGTTTTTAACATTTCGTTACCGTTTCGTTCGGCGTTGACACTTGGCCTCCCAGAAGTGCGGGCCGGAAAGGTGCCTGCCTGGGAATTTAATTGAGCGCCTAGACTGGGACTTGGACTTGGATGGACGAGATCCTAGACACACGCCCCCAACTGGGGACGTTCCATTTGGGTTCCAATTCGCAGCGTTCCTTTGGGGGGGCCCAGTGCTGCATAACAGTGGCGCTCGCTCGCTCTCTCTCTCTCCCACTCCTTCTGTCTCGTTTTCTCTGTCCTGGCCCCATGGCCGCGTTACCTCTCTCTCATGTTTCTAGTCGGTGGCGGTGGTTGGTTTTTTGCTGACAGTTCGGCTCTCCACGGGATTGGCCTCTCGTCATTCGTCGCCACCATATGGCCACCCCCTTTGTTCCGGCTCTACCCTCTCTTTGTTCTGCTGCTGCCTGCCGTCTGGTGCTGCTGCTGCGACTGCGACTGCTACTGCTCCTGTGGCGCAGGCTCGTTTCGATTCCATTTTCAAAACTCTCGTTGGTCGTTTGCTGGTGCTGGTGTGTGCTATGCTTCTTCTTCATGAAGAAGAAGAAGGCTGCCTGCTGCATGGTGCTGCCTGGTGCTTTGAAAGCAGCATCGCGACCGAGGATTCAGATGGGGTTTAACAGCCACTCGGGACGGTAACGCGCGCCGCTCAAACTTGTTGCGAGACCAATTTTCCGAAAATCCCAAATTCTCTGCGGTGCATTGACTTACATACATACACACGAAATCGTTACACGTAGACGTACACGTACACCCACAATCACAATTACAACCACAGCCACAAAACATCTATATATCTATTATCCATATCCTTCCGGGCGTTCGCGTTTTGTTCAGTGACCATTTGAAAAGAAAAGTGGAGAGCTCCAAAGAGCAGAGAGAGAGTCTGGGAAAGCTTCATTGATTGCCAGCTCTCCAGAGACCAGAAACCAAACCAACACAAACCACATACCGATCGTATTGGTGTTACCCGAGAACCAGAGCCTTCAAAACGGCAGCCACAATTTCCAGCGCAGGATTAGGAGACATCGCCGCGGGAGTCAATCCGTACGCTGATCTCCACCAGCATTCGCATCATACGCACCCGCATCCGCACTCGCACTCGCATCCACATCCGCATCCGTTCGCTAGTGCAGCGCCCCTGACCACCACCGACGGCTTCAAGCTGCGCTCCGAGGAACCGGTGCCGGGCTTCAGCTCGGCCTCCCCCTGGCCCACCCTGGAACTGGGCATGGACTGGGGCCGGAAGCTCTATCCGAGCGCCGTCTCCGGCCCGCGATCCGCCGGTGGTTTGATGTTCGGCCTTCCGCCCACCGCCGCCGACATGAACCAGCCCCGGGGACCGATGACCTCGCTCAAGGAGGAGCCCCTGGGCAGCCGGTGGGCCATGCAGCCCGTCGTGGATCAGAGCAAGTAAGTAGCAAGTGAAGGGTTCTTATAAGTGTGATTGTGCCAGTGTCTTGGAGTGGAAAATTATAATGAAAGTAGTGACTTTTGAAGTGATCTGCGAGTGCTTGAGTGTGGAGAGTTTTTAGAAATTATGGTTATTTAGGTTTTAGGGTTTTAAGAGGTATACTAATTAACTAGTTACAGGGTAACTAGGAACTAATACTAATACTGAAGCTGCCTCTTAGAACATCATAAGATTTTAAAGTTAAAGTTTATTTAAAAGAAGTTTTTGGATGAAACCATTTTCATAGAAATATTTGAAGAAAAATTAACTAAAATAGAAGCCCTAAAAGGAGTTGTTTCTAAAGGTCAAATTTGTTGAAATTAATGAAACATCCAACTTAAAAAAGTCTAAATACTATAGTGAACTTTTAATACTGAAATTTTTTAATAATTTTCCTGAAATTCCCACACTTTCCTCTTATAAAAAATGGCCTAGATATTGTAATAGCCCTAAATATTTCCACAATAATCTCTAAGAAACCCAAGGCCCCTTAACAAGCCAGTCTCATAGAAGGGCTCCCCTAATCACAACCATTAGTCTCCAAAAGCAGCCGGCAACACAATATTGGCAACAATGTTTCCGCAACCAACGCACGCAGATTCCGAGGTAAAAAAATTAAAGTCTCCAAAAAGGAGAGCCTCTGGAAGACGAAAAACAAAAAAAAAAGTGCGTTTGTTTACTTTTTGGTCAAAGCCGGCAACGCGTCCAACAATATATGAAGGCCCCTGGGGGAGTGATTCCGAAACGTAGTAAGTCAGTCAGTCAGTCAGTCGCGGGGGGCGGCAGAAGATGGGAGGATTTTTATGGCCGCCACCCCACAAAACCAAACAACCAACGAAAAAAAAAAAAATGAGGAGGAAAAACCACCCACTCGGCCAAGATGAACCCCAAAACAAAGTCCATTCAGACTCCCAGCAGAACTCACTCGAAATTCTCACTCAAAATATATATATTTCGGGTTCACGCACTTTTTCGGGTGACTTTTGATGTCTGTTGTGGGGGGGACTTAGGGCTGTGGGGGAGGAAGTATACTTTGTGGACTTTGTGAACCTTCTCAAAGGGATGTTACTCGTACTTTTGGAGTGCCTTAGCTTTCACTTTCTCCAAGATGAGATGAGGATGAGGGTGGCTTTTGTGGCCCAAGCCAAAGCCAAAGAAAGCTTTTATTTTTCTTGGCTGGTGTTTGTTTAGTTGCGTTTGAGATGTTTCTGGCGTGAGATGTTCGCGCCGAGAAGAAGTGCGCGAGTTGCCCAAACCGAAATCGAAAGCGAAATGACAGCGGGCTTTGTCCATTCAGCGGCGGCAAATCATCACTCCCACCTGAACCCAAATCCACACCCGAATCCCCACTCGCATCAGAACCACAGCCAGCTACAAAGGCAGGACAATCTTGGCCAGGACCATAACCACAATCAGACATTGAATAATAAGACAATGCGCTGTGATACGAGGTAACAAAATATTCATTTTCAAAACCAGTTGCCAAGAAAGTCTACTACTTTTCTCTAATAATCTCCTCTTGATACCCCCCTAATCCCTTTAGAAAATAATCCACCCCCTCATAAGTTCCCAAACCACAACCTCCTTCCCCAAAAAAGTATCTTTCATGCTTCGATTGGTTTTTTGAAAATTTTCCGGGTTTTTGTTTTCCGAACTTGCAACTTTTTGCGGCAAATAAATCTTGGCAGTTCCGATAATTGTTGACTACTATAATGTATGTATGTATGTGGTTTTTGGCAAAAACCATTTATTTAAACACTTATCTGGCCATCTAACTGGAGCAGAGCAGAAAAGGACACCGCACAGGACACCGCCACACACAATTGTGTGCTTGGAACTGCTTGTCGCTGCCGAAATAAATCAAGAGAATATTTCGGAATTTATTTCAACAACGATTGTCCTGGGAATGGTGAAGCCAAAGAAGTTCTATACAAAGAACTAAACAAACTATAGATTGCAACATAATGTCCATAAAGTGTCCTTAAAGCCAAGTATCCTGTATAGGAGGATATGTGTGGAAAGCGGGCTTTCACGTGCCTGGAAATAGACGAAACGTGACCCACCACCCACCTGGCGGCCACCTGGGCATCGATTTGCGACAATTAAATGTTGGCATAATAAAATCAACAGCAAAACGGCCACAAAAATGCTCTCCACTTCACTTCATTCTTTTTTGGCGGCCCTCAAATTGGCGGCAAGTGCAAACAAAGTGAGCTGGCGAACGATTTTCCACAAATTCCAGCCATTCGAGTTGAAAAGTCAACAAAAAAATAAAAAAAAACGATTCGGGGAGAGAGTGGCGCTTAGGTGGCACAAGTTCCTTTTTTTTATTTGCCAGGATGTACTCGGCATTATATCGCTGTTCACTTTTCGAACACACCAGCACCAGCCAGGACTCCACCAGGACGCCATAACAATAACCTTTCACCAGAATGTAACATGTCTGGCATTTATATGTCGTATATCCCCACACATCCTGCCTCCCCATCCATTGCCGTTTTGGAAATCGCATTCCGCCCTTACACCTCTGACACCCCTCTGGTTCTCTTAATTTGTTGCGATTTCCTTAAAGACATCCTTTAAAGGATGTTTATGGCATATGATGGCAGCCACACATTCCAGAGTGCCACCTCTTCAATCAAAACTATTGAAAACTATGAAACCAAATCCAGTCACTGACTGATACATCGACTCCTTGGGGTATCCAGAGCACTTATTTAATAACTAGGACGCATATCCTTCAAATTCGATTGCATTTTCCTGCGGAGTGGGGGTGGGGGAGTGGGAGACACCGTCTCTATCATTAGCTGATGGCTGGCCACTCCATGCCCGGCATTATCCTTTGGCAAATGTGTATATAATTGCAGGACCCCCGAGTCAGCTGGCCCGGGACATGCAGCATATCCTGCTCCTTGACATTGCTCCTGTACAAACAAGAGGCGCAAATACAAATACAAATACAAGGGGAAAAAATCTGATAAAATCAGCATTTTCTAAATTAAATTGTTCGTTATGCATACAGGACACAGGCGAAAGGAGGCGAAAGAGCAGGACCCTACCTTATTCCTGCTGGCTCGACATTGTCCGGTAATTGTCCGCTGACAGGATCAAACGGGGGAAGGGGCAGGGGCAGGGGCAGAGTCGGTAGTTTAGTCTGACATTTAGCATATGTGCTGCAAGGACAAGCCTTTATTCTGTCTGCGGCTCAGTGTCCACGTGTCCTTTACTCCACAGATAATTGCTTGGCCCATATCCTGGGCGAACGCATATGAAATATTTCAAGTGTACCAGGGTATGGAGGAGGAACTGTCATACATCAGGATTATTGTGTCACGTTGAAGTTGCTTATGCGCTTTTAATGATAGTTGTCACTGGCCAGTGTCCACTGTCCACTGTCCGCTATCTAGTGTCCTCTGTCCACTTCAAGCTGCTGCTTGAATGTCACTCTCTACCCGTAATTGAGTTGTCCCTAATTCCTGGCAAGAAAACTACTCCCGCACTCTGGACATTCTGCTGCCAATTAGAGCCTCTTTAGGCCAGGCCTATGTTTACCCAACTAATGGCATAATTACTGTCCTTTCCTGTCCTGTTTACCATCCAACTATAATACATTCTACTAATTTTTGTCTCATTTTTTTAAAAACAATTGCAGTTTGGGCATCGGCCGCGCCCACTTTGAAAAACAGCCGCCCAGTAATTTGCGAAAGTCGAACTTCTTTCACTTCGTGATCGCCCTCTACGATCGGGCTGGGCAGCCCATCGAGATCGAGAGGACGGCCTTCATAGGATTCATCGAGAAGGACTCGGAGTCGGATGCCACCAAGACGAACAATGGCATCCAGTACCGACTGCAGTTGCTCTACGCCAATGGTGAGTTTTAATTAGGAATATATGGTAGTTCCAAGATAAAAAATATTATTGATTTTTTAAAAACCCCATACAGGAGCCCGCCAGGAACAGGACATATTCGTGCGCCTTATCGACTCGGTATCCAAGCAGGTGAGTTCATATAACTTAATTAACTAAAGTTTGATTGGGGAATCATGTCCAAACTAGAATGAATTAAGAACATCCTTCCTAGTATCCTTTTAACCAGTCTATGAAAAAGTAATTCCTTCCACTTGGCTGGCTTCGTGCATTGTTTGTTTTGCTGATTCGAGCATAAGTTGCATTCGAAATTGATTGTCACGGCTAATTAAGTGTGTCCTGGCGTGTCCTTTGGCCGATAAATTGAGTCGTCAAACGAGCAGTTCATTCGCACGACTTCTCCCCCAAAAAAACCCCCGGGTTGGTAAAGGAAAGGGGTGTAACCGGGGATAACGAGAGAGAGAAAATCCAGAGAATCGCACTGGGATCGAACATGGTTAATGCGCTTTGTTGTGGGTGCGTGCAAGTCCTTCTGCGGGAGTCCTTCGGCTCCTGCTGCACCATATGTTAGCTTTTGTGGGCCTAATGCTCGAGCACGGCTTGCCTTTTTCCCTTTCAAGGGCAATTAATTTCTCGAGTGACAAATTTTTATAGACGTTGGTCCAACCTATGTCCAACCTAAGTCTTATCCATTAACCCCCTCGCGCCTCTCGATTTTTCTCCGTTTTGTGGGCGTTTCTTGCCCATTTAGCCCATTCGCATCAGAAACGAGCTCGCAATAAATTTGTCCACAAATTATCGACAGCAGTGACATCGCCCCCTTTCTCTGTACATACATATATATTTTCCCTTTTTTTTCTTGTTTTTGTGAGAAATCCATTTAATCGCAAAAAATATATTCCCAATATTGCCAATTGAATTCTTCGAAAAATAACAATCAACATTAAAGATTGGTGACGAAATCAGTTTCCTTTTTTTTGGGGTCTATTGATAAGAAATTGGTTTTATATATGTATTTATTTTAATTAGTATTACGCAGTAATGGTAAATATATAATTGTGCGTCACTTAATGGGTCTTTGAGGGAACATTACTATTCCCGATAATAGGTTTAGATTCCCAAAAGACAAATAAATTATAAACTTATTTCGAATTTCTATTAATAAAATAAATATCAGTTGGAATGAACCTAATAACTGATATTTATGCACATTTTTCAAGATATCGATTCATTGATACCCTAAAATAGCCAGATATGCCCGACTTGTGATGAATTTTGGATGAACCTACCCCTAACCAGGTCGCTTTTATTTATTTTTTGGATTTGGAAAGTGTCGCAAGCTGGGAAAAGAACAATCATTTGATCGGATTAGGTGGGCTTCCCTTTTTTCTTTTTTGAATTTTACATTTCTGATGTCGCGTGTCGCCTTTGTTATCGGATTGCGTAACAGGTAAGGCGGGGATAAGCGAGTGTTATCGCAGTGGGTGGGGGGTAGAGTAACTCGAAACTGTGGCAGGCCGAATGCGATTAAAAGTGGAATTGTCTCAGGCTGGGAACTGAGGCGGAAGCAATCGTTGGAAGGCTCGGCGCAGGACAATTGTCAGAATGTCACGTGGCCAGAGAGGAGCGAGCCAGGACATCGGCCAACCCTTGCAACCCCTTTTTTCAGGGCTAGGCTGGGCGGCAGGCAAATGCAGCAAATCATGGTCATAATCATAATTACATTCGATCAGATAACGGTACCAACGATAGAACGAACGAACGAACGAAAACCGTTCGAATGGGAGGCGTCGCAATTGCAATTTGAGCTAACGATGGAACCACGGAAAATCGCCTCATTTCGGCGATCATATTTCATTTTCATCATCAGCCGCCACAGAGTACGGGTCCAGCATAAAACAATAGGAACAGGAAAATCCTTTTCCCCGTTTTTCGTGTTTTTGGCCAAAATTGCTCTTATCGCGATTTATACGCTCACTAATACTAATACGCACACCCCTCCCATCCCCGTACTCGTCCTCGTCCTCATAAAAGCGCAACGAAATTCTAAACCCAAAAAGAGAGAGGGGGATACAAGGGTTTCGAGAACGCCGCCGATTAATGCATGAAGATAAAACGAGATGCATGTTGTGTGCAAAAAAATTAGATGATCTAAGGACAAGGGCTCTCTGCCTAATAACGATAGTTTATTATTATAATTCCTTTTATATAATTTATAAATCATTGTTTCAAAAATAAAACAATTTAAAGCCCCATAAAAAGAGACAAAAGACAAGGAAATAAAGCCCCAATTTAATGCCAATACATCCATCCCGTTTCCGCCCCCTTTGTCTGCGCCTCTTAATTAAGCGATAAAATTAATTTGTTTGTCAACACTTAAAAAGCCGAGAGAGAGCATCATTTTCGATTATTAACAAATTGTGCATGCTCGCTTAATGGCAAATTGTTATTGTAAATATATACATTACTGTTTGCTGTTGTTGTTGTTGTTGTTGGCGCTTTTGGGGCCGGCAGCCGCTCAATAAATTCAACAGATTGCGGGGAAATCTCCGCATTTGCATCTCACTCGTGTGGGGCTGCTGGACGAGTCTGTCTCGCTTTCACTCACTCTCTCCGCCCCATGCTGGCAATGCGATTAAAAATGCTTTCACGGCAAGTGCATTTCTGCGGTTGCCAGAGCGAGAGGCAGTGAGGAAAAAAAAATGGTTCCTGGCATATCGGCCTCATTATGCGAAATGTGTAATGCATGCGGAGGCTGGCTCTTTGAAATTCTTGCGGGCCCCACTGGGGACCCTTTGGCTCCATAAAGGTGTGAAAGCTGCCCCGGGCCACAGTATCTTACTATAACTAGGGGAAAGGCATATTTCTACAGAATAAAGTTAATAAATTAAAGAAAAGTATAAATAATACTTTAATGTAGGGAACCCTTTTTGCCAGAAAATATGCAAAGATCCTTAAAATAAAGAATAAATAAATCTGTCCTTTCCTTTTGTCCTTGTTAAAATACAACAAAAAATAAGAGAGTGTAAAGCGGATGCAAGAGTCCTTGCAACAGTGTAACCTTTTCTGGGCAATTTATGCGTTGTCCTGATAAATGAAGCTTTAATAAATTAAGAGCCACCCTGCTTCTGTTATTTTTTTATTGTTTTGCCTTTCAGGAACGTATTTTTTTAACCCGTTCGCTGGGTCTTTTGTGAGCGATAATTTATCTTGTTTGGCGAGATTTTTGTTTGGCCCGTTAAATATGCAGCATGCAGCATGCAGCATGCAACATGCAACAACATGCTGCATTCAAGTGCGTGAATAATGCAACCAATGTCGATTCATTTTATTCCAAAAGCGATAATAACAATTTGCAAAAAAAGACGTCAAAAAACGCTGGACCGGAGTTTGATGGAAAATCGTTTAAAATTTAAAAGCTGCCGAGGCTCATCCTGTTTGTCCTGCGACCCCCATCTCCGTGTGGGTATCCTTTTTCTGACTGTGCTGTCATCACTTCATCACTCGCTTTTTTCCTCATTTTTTCTCTGCTGTTTTGTTGGCCAGCTTCCTGCTCCTGGATCCTGTTCTTTGTCCTGTTGATAAATCGTAGTTTAAACGCTTTTACTTCAGTTTTAGTGGCTTTCGTTTAGTTTCCTGTTTGTTTTTTGCTTTTTTTTGTTTGTTTTTTATTAGATGAGCCATTTAGCCTCGGCTTTCCAGCTCCTGACTCCTGACTTTCGGCCACAAAACACTGACGGGGAAAAAGGATACAAACTAATTGTTTGTTTCTGCATCCCACCGCAAGGATGATGGATGATGATTTCTGTTGTTTTCCTCTTTCAGGATTTGTTTCTGTGGGGCTAGTTTATGGGACTAACTAATCTAATATTAGTTGGGAAGTTATTATCCTTTTTTAAGAAACCCACTTTGGTATACTTTCTTTCCCCTTGAAGTTCTATAAAAACAGGTGACAACTACAAGTTATCCCAGCAACAAACTTTATGGTCCTTCCGCACACTATACCCCCATAAAAACATTGAAAATCCATTACCCCGGACAGGGATAAAAAGGACACATCCCATCCTTGTCCGGCCTATAATTAGCTGCACTCCGTCCGGGCCAGGTTGAATCCGTAATGCCGTACATATATTGGACATTGAGCCGGGCCATCGAGAGCTGGTGAGCTCTGATCCTTGAAGGAAGAGGGGAATTATTAACCTGACAAACGGGATAATAAGGGATGATCATAATTTTACATGTGCCCGGCTAATGCCAAGAACAGCAGGAGGTCGCCCTAAGGGGGAGGGATTCAGGGCACTCTGTAGAGTAGCTCCTGGTTGCATTAAAATTAATTTCTGATTATCTATTTGGCTAAGCACGAAGCAGTTCGGCATCCCGTTGGCTGGCAGTACGCATCCTTGGCTCCTGTATGCACATATGTTGATGACGTCAGAGGAACCACTCGTCCTTGAAGGCAAGTGGCGGGATTCTTCATCTCCTCTAACCTCCCCTCTGGCCACAGAGTTTCTACTTTTTGTTTTTATTTCAATTTTTTTGGTGGATGAACACACGGCTCAGGTTTTTGGCTTCCTCACTCTCGGTTATTGTTATTACTTTTGCGTGTATCTCCTGGCAGTTGATGAATGATCCTCCCTCACCCCCCTAGCGCACGGAGCGTGTGTCCTTTACCCCTCTCAACCGGCACCCCTCCGCTCGCACATCTCACTCGCATATGCCGTGTTTTTCGCCAAACTAATTCGCCGGATGAGTGTTGGATTACGGTTAGGCCATGGCAATGGGTGAGAGGGGAGGAGTGGGTAACAAGGACTCGTGCTTTAATCATTTTTAAATTAGAGTTTCATGCGCCTTTTTGTTTGTGGCAGACAGTAGTGGTGCTACTGGTCCTGGTACTGGTCCTGGCCCTGCTTCTGCCACCCCCTTGAACTGACATCGTTTGTTTATCTATTTGTTGCTGGGGACTTTGAGAGGTTTTCGGTTTTCGGTTTTCGGGAAATTGCAGCAGATTGTCTAACGCTGCACTTGCGGTTGCTGTTGCTTCCACATGGCATGATTCCGTAGAGCCAACCACCCCCTTTGCCGCACGCCTCACTTGCCATCCCAGAGAAACAAAAACAAACACCCAAACTTCGAGTGGGCAAATACAAATACTAGAACAGCAGAAACCTGCCCCGACCCTGGCCGCCCCCCCTCGGAATATTATTCATGCGGAGAGGTAAAAATTGTGGACTTTGTCAATATTTGCATTATGTCCCATATGTCGATTTGCTGGCAGGAGCCGGGCTCAGTGGCTCCTGTAATTAGCATTTATGTGTGTTTGTCTTTGGCCCGAAATGATAGTTGATAGGGCCAGCACCCTGCGGGGGTTAAGTTAAGTCGGCCGGTCGGGTGTCGATAGCCGTGGGTTAATAACGGGGTCATGTTGGGATTACTCAGCTAAATGGCAGGTTGGCGGGTAAATAATTAGTAAGCTTAAAACACTAATATTGATCCTTATTCTGCTTTCAGGCCATCATATACGAGGGCCAGGACAAGAATCCCGAAATGTGTCGAGTTCTGCTAACACACGAGGTGATGTGCAGGTAAGTCCTTATCAATAATATTCCTCCTTTATTACTCCCTTATCCTTTTTGGCCATCCACACCTTTTTTGATTCTGATTTTCGAATCAGAATCTTTTCCAGTCTCTGGGGATTTTGTATAGAGCTCCTTTAAGTTCCTTGTTTTAGCTTTATCCTTTTGTACTTTTTTTTTTCTTTCTGGCTGGTGGCTATGAGCCACTCAAATTATACAGACCTGAGCTCTCATTTGTTTCCTGTTGATTTTTTGCGTGATTTTCTGGGGGGTTTCTTACGCTTTTCTCCAAGCTTTATTCTGCTTTAATTTTGTTGACTTTTAAGCTCCGTCCGGCTGCTCCACGAAGGAGCAGTGTGTCCTTCGTTTTATTTTCACGCTCAAACGCACGCGAGCTGAAACGTATAAATGGCACGGTTCCCCCGCCGTTGCACGGCCCTTTACGGCCTCCGCCCACGCCGCCCCCTGGGCTGCTGCTACTGTTCACCCTTCTAGCAGCTTTCTGACAGTTGAAGGTTGCGTAGAAAATAAAAACGGCGCAGTCGGCAGGCAGCCCACTGCCCAAAAAAAAAAAGAAAAAAAATTATAACACAGCTTTGGCCGACAACCAGCCTCCTCCCCTCCCTTGCAGAGTCCTTGCTGGCCGGCCATCTTTTATTATTTCGGATTGGCACCCAGTTTTTATGTTTGCGTAGCATTATCAAAAACAAGGGGACAACGCACAACACACACACACACTTATAGAGACGCCACAAGGATAACAGGGGTTGCAGACTCCCACTCGTAGCAAGGACGAGAGAGAGAAAGAGGGGCGACTTCTTTATCGTTTTGGCTTTGCGCCCATTTCAGTCATCCATGTTTATGTTATATGCCCGGCAAAGACCCAAAGCCGGGTCCAAGCCAAAAATACCACCCCCAAGGATGACCCTCTCAGTCAGCCCAATCTCATGCCACCCCATCGCCCCACCATTTCTTCTTTTTTTTTTCCTATTTTTTTTTCAAGCTAGCCCAGGGGCTGTGCAGTCGAAAAATTACGCAGCCATTGAACTCGATATAGATATATGTACATGTGTGTCTATATAGATGCAGATAACACGGATAAGTCCCAAGCAATGACAAATGTCTGACCTCGAAAAAAGAGGAATAGAGACCATCCTAACATACTTTTTAGACTTAAAGCTTTTTAAAGTTAAATAACAGTTGGAGTTAAAGATTGGAAATATTTATAAACAATATTAATCATACGCCCATTGCCCTCCCACTTAAAGCCCAAAAAAGCATGCTTTATGATATGATATTGTTTGTTTTTTGTTAAAGATTACATATTAATTTTAAATCTTATATAATTTTTATACTTTACTCTATTTTGTAGCCGCTGCTGTGATAAAAAGAGCTGTGGTAACCGCAACGAGACTCCATCGGACCCCGTCATTATTGATCGGTAAGTAGCCCATAGTTCATTCCCCGTAACCGTAGCCATAGCCTGGCGTTGCATCCAATCCATGTCCAGGACCATGTCTCGTCCTGTTGCACAAAAGATGACATTTTAAGCTGCTTTTCATCATCATCGTGGCTGGGTCTTTTCTTTTTTGTCAGGCCTGGCTGCGGCTGGTGTATGCGTATCGTTGATTTATTGGCATTATTATCAACTGCAATATAAAACACGATGCGGCAGACATGCAAAGAGTCCCTACCCCCTTTTCATTTCCCAGAGCCCTTTAGCCAGGACTCGACTCGGAGATGAAAGTACTCGTTGAAACTGAAGCTACAGAGATACAATGAACCAAAAACAAAAAGTTCATCAAAATGGCAGCTACGCAAATTCTATTTTCATAAATTGTAAATTGAGACGAGTTGGCGGCAATCCGACACCCCCTCAATATTCCATTTCCGCCCGAAAGGGGATTCCCCAGCCACCAGCCACCGCCAGCCACTTCTCCTCCTGCCATTCGACCGTCGCGTGTCAGGCGAATTATGTTAATTGTATGCACATCCTTGCGGCTGGCAAGAGTCCTGGGAGTGTGCCCGCTCTAATTGGCTTCGGAAATATTATTTGAGTGACGGAAATTACAGAAACCAAAAATGCAAAACAAATTTTTATGGCTTGGAGATGATTCTTGAAAGAGGGGAACCTCAGTTCCACTTTAAAGACATCCCCATTGATTCAAATAGATTGCCCTTTCTTGGGCATCTTCATTGAGTTGTTAAACAATTTTACAGTCCCCAGGCTCCATTAAATTGAGGCACACCTTATGCAGATGATAATCATCTCTCAGCTCTGTGTGATTCCCCGTAACACAAGATCTCCCACTGAAGGACCTCCCGCGAAGGGTGTCCCCGCATATTTGCCTATTCCCGGTGCCAGCTCCTCCATTCCGGCTAGCATTTTCCATTTCCATTTCGAGGACTGCCCACAAAGGGGTTCCTCGAATCGAGATCTCTGGCTTGGCACGAGAGTCTTGCGGGCTTAATGATTCTATTATTAAAAGTGGACGGGAAAAGTGTCTGGCCGGCTAACCGGTTGGCTGCCAGCCCGACAATCAGCCCATAATTGGTGTCATAATTAAATTTAATTGATTGCCTCTTCTGGGCTATGGAGAGGTTCTATGTCTGCCAGTCGACCCCCGGCTGTCTCTTGGCTTGCAAATTTGGTAATGGCCAGGCCAGGGCAAACCAAGGCCTAAAGCCCAGTGGCCAGTTCTGGCCGTAACACGAAAAACACGATCTCGGCAAGATCACAAGCCTCAACTCTGCACATGCTTCACATTTATGATCTTGTTAAAATTGCTCGGCGTGTTTGCTCTAGAATGGATCCACCAAGCCACAGCAATGCCACAGTGTCGTCATCCGTTGGAATAACAGTTACACTTGGCACATCCACACGTGGCATCCACTCCGGGTGCAACACTTTTCGCCCGATATTTACGATTATTAATTCATTTCTTCTCCAGTTATTTGCCTTGTTAGCCGTGATGGGGCAAGCTCATGTCTTGCCACATTTAATCCTATTTAGAGATGGTAGCATGATTGCTGGACAGGAATACAAGTTTATTTAATGGAAGAACAATATTGTTAGACTTGTATAGTCATAATATTTCATTAATTTGGAAAGCTCTCATATTTTTTTACCTTCCGTGTCACGCTCACACCTGTAAGCTCCTCGGTTTTTGTCGCATTTGTCAGGCGGGCTGTAACTTTTGTCGGCATGGCATTCCAGAGGCAGAAAGCCCGGACGCAGGCGCATATCAATCACCAGCTAAAAACACTCCCAGCTCCTCCTATCCGTTTAAAAGGCGGCATGGATCAGAGTCGCCCCAGCCAGGCCATGCCGCCTCCTCCACCCCAGCCCGCTCATTGATATGCCAGTAGATCATGCCGCCGGCGGGAAGACAAAGACCCCGGGATAATCTATCTGTTCGCAACTAAATTTTGCCACAACCAGAGCAGGAGAGGGGTTAGGAGGGGGATCCAGCTAAAGCGCTAACTTGCCCGGAGGTCCCAAGCATTTTGCCACTCAGCCATAACATTCACCTCCTTTATAACATAAGATGGTAGGCTCCCTCTTCGGAAACCCCCTTTGGAAACTTTGTCAGCGGCGCGCAACAATTGGAACTGATTGAAAATTCCGAATCCCGGGGACACTGGCTTGCATTTCAAAGTGAGGTTGACGAAAGCCAAAAACTGATACGATATGACAACAGCAACAGTCCAACAACACCAGTTTGGAGTCGCGGCTTCCAAGTGCCTGTGGCTACCTACCGAATGGCTAACTCTCTTAGCCATCCTGACGTTCGAACGTGTGCCGTGAGAGTTGCTTATGTTGTTGTTGCAATCTCAGTGGCACTACCAGTGGCAGCAACAACTGCAGCAACAGTAGCTGGGGCAACTGGCAACATTCGCCCGGCGATCTGCACATGTTTTATTGATGAATTTCTGTTATTCATGCAGGGGATCTGCAGTTGGAGGCTTTGGAGATGCCGAAATTGTGCACACAATGAGCTAGGGTACAGTGGGTTAAGACTAGGAAATGTAAACAAAGGGTTAAGGGAGGGAAAATAATAAAATTCAAAGCTGTATAGGAAATATAATAAGATAATAGTTAACTTAAAAGCAAGGCTCTCGAAAGGCAATTTTTATAAGAAATAGCTTCCTTTAAATAATGATTATTACCAGACCTATTTATTAGTACAGGTATTATTTATACATTTTAATTAAAATCATTTTAAGACACTGTGGAATAGATTGTCGTGATTTGCAATTACCTGGGGCAGGTGATGAGGGCTTAGTGGCAGGCACCTTGGTCTCGTCTCGGTTGCAGTCTTGCCCTCTCTTTCGCTGTGAGGCTTTTTTTATTTATGATTTGCGAGGACACTCGCGCATTGTCTCCGGATCGGGACTGGGATCCTCCGCCTCCTCCGATCGATTCAGGTCGGAGGTTCGAAGGGGAGAGGAGCGAGTCCCCGGCTACCTTTTTCCCATTTTGTTGGCATGCACTTCGTGTGTGTTCCATAATTAAGTGAATTTAAAGCTCACTTCGGCGGTGGTCGGTGGTCGTTGTTGTTCTTGTTCGCATTGTTGTTTGGCTTGTTATTGCTTTTGTTGTTGTCACTAGAGGTATTCGTGTTGTTGTTTCAGCGACATGTTCCACGTTTTTGTCACACATTTCGATCAAATGATCGAAAAGTGTGTGTGTTTTTTTATTATTCTCTGTTTCGATTAAATTGTGCTCCATTTGTTGAATATAATTCTCGATCCACATCTGGCATATATGCGTAATAATGTGAGTTCCATCAGACAGCCGTGCAATTAGAATCCTTATCGCGTGACCAGAGCCCCAGTAGACTTTTTAATTTGAATAAAATTGTGAGGCAATCAAAAAAGTGCTCAACTATACACTACCCTCAAATACCCCCCATATAATAGCTAAAAAATAGAAAAATCCCAAACGAGCTGTAACAAAACACAAAATGTTGGGGGGGAGGAAAAAAGCTCTCTGGCTAACAATCGAAAATTTGCCACTCTTGCATTTATCTACGTCATTGGCGTTGGCGTTTTCTTCGCTTTATTTCAATTTTCTATATTTGCTCGGTGTTTTGGTGGTGTCCTCCACCAGGGCCAAATAAACTAAGTGCCAACTCCCAACCAGGCCCTGCCTCCTGCCCAATAGAATTGACATTTTGTGGTGTCCAATATGCAAAAAAGGGAAAAAGTGGAAGAAAAGGAGTAGAACACTCGCAGGCAATCGAAAATGATAAGGTTTAATAACAGAGGATAGTACTACCTTATAAGCATACTCTTAAAAAAATACTTACATAGTCCCATATTATAGTTAAAATAATTTAATAAAATTGTTTATAATTTTCCTGATATAATTCCCTTGCAATTATCCTTGACTGTCCTGCGTGAGGTGAGCCAATGTTTTGGGCCATTCATTCATCGCATGCCTTGATAATCGCACTCGGGCTAAAAATGATGACAAAACTGCTAGTAGTTGTGGGCCACAGTTTTTAATTTTCTAAATGCATTCCAGCCACCTGGCTGGCTGGGCTGGGGGGCGGGCGCGTAGAGTGTTGTCGTCCTGTCGTGTCCTGTGCTGCCTGGCCCAGGCAAGAAGAGTCCTTGCCAAACACGAAACACGAACGGTTGGCCTGCTCAAATATTCAAAGCGAGGCAAACACAAAATGTTGAAAAAGAAAAAAAATAAAAAGCGAGAGAATTTTGACGGCATTTGCGGTCAGGCATCGACAGAACTCGCCATGAAATATTGGGCAGACATCGCTGGCAGACAGACCATAACAGTTAATTATCGATAAAGATATGAGCAGGCAACGCATATTTCTCGCTTTTTATCATTCAGCCGTTTGTTGCCACACCACACTGCCACTCCATACCATGCCACACTCCACTCTTTTATGGAGAAGTAATTTTCATAGACTTTAACGATTACCTTTGAAGTGGAAACAATTGAGTTTCTGGTGGGTATCTTTTGTGTTCTTTTGGTTCGAACTGCACTTGATTTTTCACCTCGTAAATCAAACATGAAAACTGGAAAATGGAAACGAACCGGAACACCAAAATGCCAATTGAATTTTTGCATTTCAAAGAAGTTGGGAGTTCGGGCCAGGTATGGCCCATTTGCATATTTGTAGTAGACAGTGTCTATTGAAATTGAATTATTAATGCAAATTCGGGCCAAAACGCTGTTTCTACACACTTTAAATTGCCATTCTGGCAGCTCTACCAAAAATTTCCATTCCTCCTGGGATTATGCAGTTTATTAAATCATAAATTTCTATCTATGTTTCAAATTTTCAAGTGAAATTCTGTCGATAAGGTTAAAGTTTATTAATCCACAAATAGATATTACAATTAACCCTTTAAACGGCGGGAATCCCAGAGGTTAGTCCTCTGAATTAACCATTCTAATGTGCATAATTGAAGCAACCATATGGATTTAAAATGCACAGATCAGAACTATATATGTATATACATTGTCTTTGTCTCGGCTCATCATCTTGGGATAAGCTCATCTATTAGTTGGTGTGTGTTAGCCATTTCCTCGGCCATTTACCCCTCTTGCATAATTAATGGTATTAAAAGCGTTAACTGACAACACACAGGCTCACAGACATGCGGAAATAGTTGGCATAATTCGAGCATTTCAATGAGGTCGATAATTTGATGGTTGAGTGGAGAGCAAAGGAAAAGGTCACACATCCACGTCCTCGCCGGGCACGGCAAGATACATTCGTATCTCGATGTCTGCTACGAGCTACTTTTATCGTTGTCTGATATCTAACCTCGATATGGTGAGTGGGTGGATGGGTCTGCGACTGGAGCTGGGTGCGTGTGTGTACGAAAATAATCAGTTTAGAGATGAAGAAATCCCAAAAACAACAAGATGCTACCAAATAAAAACAACAACAAAGAAAGGTATTTCCCCGGTCCCAACGGCATGACTTTCGGTCCCAAAGCAACCCCCAAAAATGAATATATATGTAGCCACCAACAAAACACGGTGAGATTCATTCAATGGAATGAACTCGGGCCATAAAAAGCTCACTCCGCATCCGTAAGATACACTCCAAGTGTCACTCACTCACTTTCGCTTTCACTCTCTTATCGGCGGCGCGAGAGCGAGAAGTGAAAGTGTTTTCAACAAGTTCTCTTCCGGCCGTAAAGGATAAACGTATCCTGCACGCAAAACAAAACAAGAACCCACACAAACTTCACCCCCTTTTTTGCCCAAACGGAGTCTATTATAATACAAAGAAAAACGCCAGGATGCGAGGGGATGACTAGGAATCCTCGCCGTTAGCAGTTCGCAGTTCGGAATCCTTGGGCTGCCAAGCGTGGAGCGTTAAGCCGAGAAAGAGCATAAATAAATAAAGCCCGGCAACAATAGAAAAGCACCAACAACAAAATGGTGACTTCATCCTTGTCGGCTGACGGCCATGTTTTCTGTGACTCTGTATCCAGTATCCTTGTATCCTGTGGCTGTGAGTGTGTGTGTGTGTGCTGTTTGGTGGAGAGAATGCCACAAGGCATAGAAATGGCGCGAAAGTAAGTTTTCGCATTATTTTCAAGCCTCCACCACCCACTCCACCCATAGCCATTGAGTTTATGCGACAATAAAGTTGAAAATTTTGAATATTATCGTTAGTGAAAAATTAGAGACAAGTTGCCAGTGACTCTGCCCCACCTTCGGCTCACCTGCTCTTCCTGGCGTGCGCCAAAAACGCTCGTGGCTCCTTACGGCCTGTTCACGCCATTGCCCGATAAAATCAGCGGCAAAACGTGGCACCAGAAAATTGTTGTTGTATCCTCGGTGTCCTGAGTCCTGTGAAAGCCTGTGGAGGCAAAGCGATTTATGTTCGCTGAAAATTCATCATTAAATTTGTTAGCCTGCTCTCGGGCGATGCAAAGATAATGCCACATAATTTGCTTTCGGCTCTGTTGCTCTGTTGCCGTTTCGCAAATTTACAGTTAATCGCTTGTTGGCTCAAAAAACCATAAACACCAAAAAAGTTCAACGCTTTCAGATAAAGATACTTTTGAATTTATTTCAATTTTCTGTGTCCGCGATGAGCTGGATAAAGCAGGGTCTTGAGGTTAGGGTTGGGTGTTATGAACTAGGGAGAAAGTTTTACAAAAGATAACATGTTTCAACATGTTTTGACATGTTTTATAGAAAGTTTTGTGGATCTAATGGTCGGATGTTTCAAAGCTTTATTCTGTTATGATATTAAAGAAGAATTTAGCGCAAAAATAGGAGAGATCTTGAGCTCAAGGGTCTTGAGGTTATGATTCTTATTTTTTTAGTTAGGCCATATTGTTTCAAGCTCTGTTCTGAAATAAAATTTAAGAAGTAAAGAAGTCCACCCACCCAAAATAAGAAAGAAATCACCGCCCAGTCAGGGATGTTTGCCAGGTCGCGACTGTCCCACCTCCCTCTCCCAAATATGAATGACCAATTATGCACTTCGTTGGCGCTACGTGACCTGACCTGCCAATAGACCGCCATCGGAAATAAACCCTCCTCCAGGTGGCTCCGATGTCATGTGCGAACATTTGATGATGCGTAGCTTTTCATTAAATGAAAATTTCGCGTTGCTGGCAAAGCAACAAAAGGCCACTTCCGAGCCAAAAACAAAGAAGAGGCCAGAAGACGGCAAACTTTGTTGCCACACCAAAATGGAGCCCGAAATGCCAGAATGGGCGGCCAAGATGGGAGACACTTTGATTTATTGGCAGGACGCGACTGGAATTTTTAATTGCCGGATGGCGGATGGATGGGTGGGATCGGAGGTAGCCTTCCGATAGGAAATCTAAAATCCTGCCTGGTTGATGGGGAATTGAATTGGTCAGGATTTGTATTCGTCAACTGCATATCTGGTGTAGAACCCGGTCTGGAGACAAACACATATGCAAATGGAGAGTCACCCGAAGACAGTGAGAATTTATGCGTCCTGTCAGGATATTTTGAAAACATTGTAATTCAAGCGCGGCGAGGGCAGGATGCTTCCGAGAAAGTCAATTAGCTGGCCATAAAAATGCAGGCTCCGCCCGGGAAGTGATGATGTCCCTAATCCAAGTATCTTAGGGATGAAGTCATACTGCTAGCAAGTGAAATTAGGATGCTAGCTATCCTCCTCTCAATAAACACTCGATACGTATTCAAATTTCAGGTTTTTTTTGTTTCAGACTGCCCTGCAGTTGCATCTGTAGTGTAATACGATATTGCATCTGACAGATACACGGCTCACAGCTCTCGGGGGATGGCAGTTCATGGCCTGTGTTAATGATGATGAGGCTGCGCCGATGTTCTTTTTTTTTTCGCTGTAATGGATATCAGCATCCCCACACATCTGTTTCCATTGCAAAGTCCGACAAGTTCACAATTACTCTCGATAAGCATTTGAATATAATTCAAAGAGCAGGGAAATACTGTTCAATAATATTTCTCAAGGTTATGAGTAATGGATTGCTTTTATTTCCACTTTACTTTTTATCAATTTCAATTATAATTCTCCTATTTTTCGGCATATCTCGAAGATGTCAATGCTTTATCGGCTTTTTATGGAAGATTTATGGTTTTAGGAAACCAGAATTTCCAGAACACCAGACATTATTATTCACACCAGCCCTTTTCAGAGCGGGTACTTCACATTAATAAAAAAAAAAAAGTGTCAAGAGTGTAAACAAATTTGCGACACTCCCATCGAACAAGGACATATGCAGGGAGGCCACCCGCTGGCCAGTCAGGATCAACCCTCCCAGCTACCAGCTTCCTGCTTCCAGCTACCATCTACCAGCTTCCTGCTAATTTGTCCAATTTGTCGAGTGAAAAGCAACACAAAAAAAGAAAATATGATGAAAATTGGCGGCACAACGCCACCAGTTTGTGTGCTCACACCCCCCGCTGATCGGAAAGGAAAATATTATTTCTGCAAATAAAATCAGCAGACCCCGGGGGAGAGGGGGAACCGGGGAAGGCAATTCTGATAGGGTCATATCATGTCGCCGGCGGATATATAAAAGTATTTCAGCATTTAAATGCACCGCACACGGGTGTCAATTTCCCATTGAGCTCGATTCAGCCCAGTTCTGCTCACATCCTGGCCTCAGGACATTCGCCTGCTGTCACCCCACTTATTGTAAAGGGCACTCGGCGGCTGGAGCCGCGGGGCAAACATCTGCCCAGAAAAAAGAGAGCAAAAGGGACTCTACGCTGGAACAAGTGTGGCAGCAAAAAGGCACAACCCGTCATTAGCGGCTCGTAAAGTCGCGACTGGAAGCTTTGAATTCCGACAATTTTCAGCCAATAAAGAGCATTATTTTGATAGCCATCCATACTTCATAAAATAGTTTCATTAAATCCTTTTATTGATCTGTAATATCCTTCTCTTGCAGATTCTTTCTCAAGTTCTTCTTGAAGTGCAACCAGAATTGTCTGAAGAATGCCGGCAACCCGCGGGACATGCGCCGATTCCAGGTGAGCTACTACTCTTCTCCAGGCAGGGTGATCCAGACAAGTGCTTATGTGATATTTTTATTTTCCATTTAACCAGGTGGTCATCTCCACACAAGTGGCCGTTGATGGACCTTTACTGGCCATCTCCGACAACATGTTCGTGCACAATAACTCGAAGCACGGACGGAGGGCCAAGCGACTGGACACCACGGAAGGTACAGGCAACACATCCCTGTCCATTTCCGGTCACCCCCTAGCGCCCGACAGTACCTACGATGGTCTGTAGCAAAATTCCAATTATTCCGACCAATTTTTTGTTTTTGCGTAGAGCTCTCCCGCCGATCCCCAAAGAATCCCACAGTTTCCACCTTTTTTTTGTTTTTTTGTAGCAATTGGCAAATCCAAAGATGTGAACGCATCCCATCGACATCCTTACTCAATCGAACAATTTTTGGAATATTTTTCTTACTATTTACAGGACTGTATCCACCTCTGCCAGTGGCCACGCCCTGCATCAAGGCCATCTCCCCCAGCGAGGGCTGGACCACCGGCGGCGCCACGGTCATCATAGTGGGTGACAACTTCTTCGACGGTCTGCAGGTGGTGTTCGGCACCATGCTGGTCTGGAGCGAGCTGATCACCTCACACGCCATCCGGGTGCAGACTCCGCCGCGGCACATTCCCGGCGTGGTGGAGGTCACGCTCTCCTACAAAAGCAAGCAGTTCTGCAAGGGATCCCCTGGACGCTTCGTCTATGTCTGTAAGTGGTTGGAGATACCCTTCTTAGTGGCAAGCATCATGTCTAACCTTCTGTTTCCCGCTCCAAGCAGCTCTCAACGAACCCACAATCGACTACGGTTTCCAGCGCCTGCAAAAGCTCATTCCCCGGCATCCCGGCGATCCGGAGAAGCTCCAAAAGGAGATCATACTGAAACGGGCAGCCGATCTGGTCGAGGCTCTCTACTCCATGCCGAGGTAAGTGTGTCGCAGGATATAAGCTCCCTCGCTGTTACAAATCCTAATACCCAACCCGTGTTGCAGCAGATCCCCGGGCGGTTCCACGGGCTTCAATTCATATGCCGGCCAGCTGGCGGTTAGTGTGCAGGATGGCAGTGGTCAGTGGACCGAGGACGACTACCAACGCGCCCAGTCGAGCAGTGTGAGTCCGCGTGGCGGGTACTGCAGTAGCGCCTCCACGCCGCACAGCTCGGGAGGATCCTATGGGGCAACTGCGGCCAGTGCAGCAGTGGCAGCCACCGCCAATGGATATGCACCCGCTCCGAACATGGGCACACTGTCCTCCTCGCCCGGCAGTGTCTTCAACTCCACGTCAAGTAAGTTTTGAAGGTCCTTTAGGTTTAAATACCCTAGAAGGTGAAGGGCATAAGCATTTCATTTCTTTGAGGCGAAGTTTTGAAATAGTTTCAACATCATTAAAGAAGTAGACCCCTTCTATGTGGATTCCTTTTCCCTGAATCCCCCATCTAATAGAGTCCCTTTCGTACTAGTTCATTTGCCTTGATTTCACCTTTCGTTCTGTATGACTCTCACATGAATACCGCCCCCACATAAACTGAAAACTCGCCTCTGCCCCGAAAGTTTCCTCCACCAATCCAAAGACAAAGTATGCTCAGCAAAGTGCATTTTCGCCATTAATTCCAACAGTGTCCGCCGTGTCGTCGACGTGGCATCAGGCGTTCGTGCAGCACCATCATGCGGCGGCCTCCCATCCACACCACTACCCGCATCCCCACCAGCCCTGGCACAATCCGGCCGTGTCAGCAGCCACGGCGGCGGCCGTTTAAGCGTTTCGTCCGGAGGATCTGAAAGGGGGAGGAAGATGAAAGACCAGCGAGGAGTAACGACATTTTGTTCAAATTAAATGCTGCCCCCAAATCACGCCCATCATCACCACCCACCCAGAAATAGCCAGACACAATCTATCAATCTGCAAGGACATCCGAGGGTGTGTGGGGCAGGTGATTCGATTCCAAAGCTGAGCATTCAAAACACACATCCACCTTCAACAACAAAAATAAAACACCACAAACAACACACAATTACGGTATTTATAATTTCTATTTCTACAATTTTTAAATAAATAAATCCACTTTAAGTTAAATATCCCAAAATAGAAAAAACTTAGCAAGGAGTCTGTAGAACTAAAAAGTCCCTTTACCTAAACGCCATCGATAGACGTGAAAACTAATCCATTCCATTATTTTAATTTCAGGGGTCAGCAGCCTGAGCTTCAATCCCTTCGCCCTGCCCACCTGCAACACCCAGGGCTATAGCACCAGTCAACTGGTGACGTCAACCAAATAATATTACTACTAAATGAGGCTATTGGCAGGCCACCATCCCCATCACCACCACCACCCTCCCGATCACCACCTCCCGAGATGACCGACTTCGCCCCGCCAATCAAAAAAAGAAGCTCGAAAGTGCAATAAACAACAGAAAATGGTTCCAAAATTCAAAAAATCGATCGATATAGTTTTACATGTTTTAAATCGAAGCCCGTTATTTTTTATTTTATTTGAATTATTCTCGTTTATCGGGGAAAACAATACTTATACATATAGAATACCATATCAATGTAATAAACAGAAACATATGAAAAGGGGAGGCATATCATGCAATGGGGCTCAAGATCGGGCAATTAAACAGAAATAATTATTGATTAAACACATCATGTAAATACAATCCAAATAATAAATACAAATAAAGCCTAACTATAATCGGAACTGTGAATAGAGGAAATTATTACAATTTATATACCCATGATGATTGATCAATATTCAAAATACGAATTCAGATATACCAAAAACAGATAAAATTTGAAGCAACTTTTGGACATAACTAACTGCTTGTATACGACACTTTCTTGGATTAATATTGAAACAAAATAAAAACATAAAACAATTAACGTCGAAAAGTACTCTCTGCCAATTGAGAAACCGAAATCAAAATGATATATACCTACATAGATATACAAGACGTAATCGCAGCATATCTAGCGTAATATTACAAACAAATTTATACCAAAATTTTGGCAAACATATCGTGCACTTAGTCCTAATATCCATTTCACGCAAACGACACACACACCGCCCGCCACCAGTTTACATTTTCCAACATATTTGTATAATGCTCATCGTATTCACTGTTCAAAAATCATTTGTTGGGCGAGCCACTCTCGATTAACACCAAACATCATCATCATAAGATATAAATTTTGCTATTCAAGTCAGAGTGTTTGATAAACTACCGATTTGTTGACTAGCATTTAAGCCTAAGCAGACATCAATGCGCCAACAATATGTGGGGGTGCATATACTATACATATGTAGGCTTAAGATTATTGTTTATTATTCGATTTTTAGGGGTTTTACTGTAATTTGTATCTGTATTGTATCATAATGTATGCGCTTGCACTCCTAGATCTAAACGGGACACCAGTGCCGATTTGGGGACTCGAGAAGCGAATCCAATACGATAGTAAAGCATAATTATAAGAATCGCATAAACAGCAGAACTTAGCCGCAAAATCGATTTGTACATTAAAATACAATAATTTATAATAACAATCTAGCAACGCTCTCTGTTTTGTAAATCTTAACAAGTTATTTAAATAAAATTTATTTAAAATAAACGTCATAAACAAGAAAACCCCTTCGTCTTTATTACTACGTCAGAGACTTTATTTTTGAAATCTGGATTTGGATCAAATAAGCAATTAGAAAATGAAAATGCTATTTAAAATTGAAATTATGTTGCACTTAAGACGTGAGCGGTAAATAAATGAATACACAACAAATGTACCCAGTACTAATCTAATTACAATTAACGAGCTAATGCTCAAAATTTCTATTTATCGTTTTCTTTGCACTCAGACTTCTGGATGGACTTCCTTCGCATGATTCGGATCGTCACTCTCCTGGAAGAGAAGCTCTTGGATCCTGGACCGGACAAAGAGCTTCCGGTTGATCGTCAACTGGCGCATAATAGGCACCAGGCTGAGTGCGAAATAGTAGTCGTCGTCCTTGCTTAGCTCCTCGTGACTTTGCTGAATTATGTAGCTTAGTTGCTCACTAACAGTGGTCAGGCGGTCGATCGAAGTCTCCAAGTTGTTCTTTAGCTGCTTGGCCGAATTGCTTGGAGTAGCCACCACGGTGGCCACTACGGGGGCCGAAACACTGGCCCTTCCGCCGGAACTGGAGGTCCCTGTTGCATTCAATACAGTAACTTTGTCACCCGCCTCGAACGCTTCGTCCTCCATTACATGTATGGGGCTATAACAGAGGGGGTCTTCGCTGTATATAATGTCCTTGATGTCCTCGCTGATCTCATCTGTCTGCTCGTACTCCTCCCACTTTTGAGGCAGGGCCCCGGACTCGGTGGCCACTATAAATGATCCGGAATTGGGCTCTATCTTCGGCTTGGCCAACCGCAGCGGCTCGCGCAGCTGCTTGGCCTTGGTTATCCTCACCGTTTTGTCTGGAAGTAAATGGAGGCGATGAGTGTTTTAGCGATACATATTGAAAGTGGCCTAAATATCAGAGCCCAAATATCATACAGAGATGGACGCACTCGATAGTTTCCCGCGCTGCCCGCCATAACGAACATGGCAATATTGATTCGGAATCGCGGCTTACCTTTCTTTATGATGGGAATGACCCGTGGCGACTTTTGCTGTACGGGGCTCACTAGAACTTGGTCGCTATGCTTATGACGCAGATGCGTCCAAAGATTAGTCGTATTGTTGCCCTTCAAATTGCTGGCCATTCCCCCACGCGATATATTGTTGCCGCAATAGCGGCATATCGCAAAGTTTTCGCACTCCTCATTGATATCGTAGTGCTGCCACACGCTGCTCACGCGACCTTTAGGCATTTTATATGCTTTTTTTTTAGACTTTTAAGCCGTAAAACCAAATTTTCTCAGCTACGAAAATGATTCTAGCGATAATAGCGTTGCTGGCGCCAGTGCTGTACAGTTCGCGTTCAAACAGTGTTAGAAAGCGTAAACGGATAGGGGTGAAATAAAAAAAGGCTACATAAAAAAAATAATAAAATAGTAAAATAAAATATGTATTTATAGAAAGGCGAGGTTACCATTAAATAACTTTACTATATTTAAAGAAATTTAAATTTTCATTCGCTTTCAATAAAATTGCTTACTGTCTTCTGACAGTTGTTTGGGTTTTGTTTGTTTACAAACATTGTCTTGAGCTGATTTGGCCACCTTTGTAGTTGGATTTTAACCGATCTTCGGTTTCCCTCCAAATCGACTACTGGGCGGACCAGACAACCTTCCGTAGATATGGCAATTCTTACTGATCCGTGCTCAACTTCTCCGGCACGGACACGGACACGCGTGGCAGTGAGGGACGTGCGTGACATTTTTCGGATATTTAATCTCAAACTTACCGTTAGTCGGTGTTGAGTGGAGGCATCTGTGGCGGAGTAAACTCCCTGTTCCAGTTTTTCCCGAGTAGGAAAGCAAATCTCCACAGGTTTTGCAGCAAGCATACGGCTCTATGCGGTCGTCGCAGGAGACCAGATTGAAAAACCTCCAAACACAGCTCTTCGTGTTCCTGGGCTCCACCAATTTGCAGCGGCTGTCACCGGATTTAAGGAGACTCCGTAGCTCCGATTTCTTCTCGACATGCATGGCGGAGGAAGCTGATCGGGCCCGGAATTAGGTTGGCAAAAGAAAAACCCAACCAAATTATAAAATCCACACAAATACAAGCAAAGCACGCATGTCACGACGTTCAGTCACGCACAAAACAGTGTTGCAAAATTCCGCAGGAAAAAAATAAACAATGGACCAAAAACAATAACAAGAATGGTAAATTAAATATTAAAATATTTTGTTTTGAACTTTATTAATGGAACGTTTCCTATTTTGTAGGCCAAGTAGAAACTAGTTTTCTGATTGCTCGATAACCGATAACTGGCAAACCATTATCGGTTTAAAAAACAAAAGGTCATTTTTTGTTTTTAAATAAACTTTTAAATAAAATTTACTGGGGATTGTTTCTTTTGAATGAACACAAAGAAGCAATGTAGCAATGTCCAATCGGAACAAACCCAACCGGAGTAAGATGTCTGATCTTTGGCACCAGGTTACCGTCCCTTGAACAGCTTTATGTAATACATATGTTTTGTTTATTTATTTGATAGATTTTATTTTTTCAGATTTAATAATTATTAAATCTGCGAAATAGATTTGAATACTAAATCTTTCATTATTTATAACTTAATTTGATTATGTTTTTGAAACTAATATTATTTATAAAGAAACCTTAGATTAGTATGTTTTGTGGATTCATTCTGAATTTTTAGTCTAAGCTAATTGATTGTGTTAAGAATCATTTTGAAACAAACAAAAAACTTGTAACAAACAAGAATTCTATGTTAATTCGCGGTATTAAAAACTTTTTAACTCAAATATCACGGCATTACTTTTTCTACTGATATAACATTTAAATATCGCGGTAGTCTCTGATTTAAGTTTCAGCATTGTTTAGCACCGGCTAGCGATAGCTGGTTATCGGTTACAGTCCCGGCACTGTGCAGCACTGGCGGCCAGAGAAAATTTTTAAGAGCAGAAGCTGGTCGTTGTTCGGGATTTCCTCAATTTAAATCCAATTTGTAGTATTAAAGCTGGTTAATTATGCAGCGAAAACGAGCGCGGATCGCGTGAAATGCATGCGAACGGCGTCGGTGTGGTAAATCAGTGCAAAATCCAGCCCAAATGTGCGTAGGCCACTCACACATACACAGCTTTTTCGGTCATCGCCGTGCCCTCCCATGAGAGCGAGTAGCATAACAGTAACAGTGTCTATCGGCAGCATTGGCAGCGCATTAGCTCGAAAGAGAGGCAAACAGCAGCAACAACAACAGGGCTGGCAGAAGAAAAGTGTTTTCATTTATTACTGACGGCCCCCCGAGGAAAACTCAAGCAAATTGCACCCAGCACTAAAAGTCAGAGCAATAATTATGCCAATGGGGAGGGGATCGCAGTGTTTGGGCAGTGAAAAGTGCGTTTGTGCGTCCGCTAGGTGAACAAATCGCAACAGCTGATGCAGCATCTTGAGAACACTGCCCAACAGCGAGCCATGAACTGTAAAGTGCTCTGTTATTGTCGCACTGCAACCCCGCCCACCTTCCACCCACCGCCACCCAGCACGGGGCGCCCACTGAATGATTCACATTTTCTTTACCTAGTTTACCTCTCTTTGGCCAAAACAATTGCTGCTTTTACTTTTTTTTCGTTATTTTGTGTGTTGTTGTTGTTGTTGCTGGCGATTCCGATGCCGATGCGTGTGCGCAATTAATTCTTCCAATCCAATCCCAAGCAAGTGCCAATCGTGTTTTCCGTTGTGTTTTTTGCTGCTAATTCGCAGGTTTGAAGTGAAAATCCCCCCAAGTAGAGAGGTGTAGAGGATAAGACACCAATACACCCAAACACCACACCACTCCACACAAACACACACACACATACATATACACATTACACTCGTCATCAGGATACGGGAGTGTGTATCGGACAAAGTGAAAGAGTGTCGAAAGTGAAGTGCCAAGTCAAGTGCAGCGGGGAGGGGGCGTGTGAGCCGTTATCCCCCAAAAACAATAAATCGCCAGCATGGATGCCGAAACACAGGAAATACGACAGGTGAGATATACTGGCCACTTACATACACTATAATATCTAACCGAGTTACTAATAAAATATGCTCATACTTGAATAGCTCGTACTCATTAACATTCCAGCGTTGGCTAAGTGGTATGGGTTCGGGGGGAGAAGAGGGGTGAACCACCTACTCTCTTTGCCAAAATGGTGCGCTGAGGTAATGCCGCTCCCACTGTTCCGTCCGCTTTGAAGAGCGGAGCTTAACGTTTAGTATGCGACCGACACCTACTTACCATCCGACTGGTTTCGATGGCCACTGCAAACACCAACCGGCCAGCTACAACTATGTAGTTGTTTAATAAAAAATGGATAGATAGATAGATGGATATATGGGGCTAGTTTCATTCATAAAAGTGCAGCACCTAGCACCGGAAAATTGGATATGCCGAGCTGCCCCTTCGATTGGGCATTTGTTATCGTTTTTCTCGCTCCGCTGTTGCATGACCTAATCGCTAAAATAAAAAACAGAAGAAAAAAACGGCTTACGCATGCGAAAGACAAGCTGAAAAGGGAACCCCGCTAACACTCTCCACCGGGCCTTGCGTGTGTCTGCCACCGTACAGAGACTTTTCCCCAAGACTCTAAGTAGCATGCTCCCTAGAAAGTTGAGGCAAGCTGGCTATGGCTATTCTGATCCGCTCCAAACCCATTCAAACATTCAGACAGTACTGCTGACTCGTACAGCTCTCCGTTTCGCTATTTACTATCCATACCCATATTTTCCTTCTCTCTGTTATATTTAGCTATCGCAGTCGCAGTCCCCCCAGCTTGTTCTTTGGAATGCCAAAAACAAACGCCACTTGGCAGATAATGAAATCATAAAGCCGCGCCAATTTCTGTGACAATTTCTGAAACTTTATTACAAACACATGCGATATGCTGGTGCCTCAAATTTTTAAAAATTATGCCATCCTATATATGTAGCTGGCATTTCATTCATGGTGGGCGTCATTTTTTTCTTCGAATTGTTTATATTTGAGTCTCGTGATATTTGAGGCTTTCTGGAGGCTTTTCTTTCGGTTTTCCATTCAAATTACTGCCGCGGACAGTTTAGTTTCTGGCTTTTGGGTGGAAAGCTATGGCCGGGCAAACAGGTTTTCCCTCCACCTGTTGGCCAGGTCGCAAGTGCATAGCTGGACGGTCTGCGACCTACGCCAATATAGTAGATACCCCCACCCGCTAGTGGGTTTTTTTAAAATTTTTTAATGGGCCTTTGATCCAATCTGCTCTTAAGAATTGTGAGAATGACACAGTTATTGGTGACTTCATTGCAGCAGGCTTACTTTAAGTCAGAAACCGGTTTTGAAATTATGGAATTAAGGCAAATAATAAAGTCATTTCTTAAAAAAAAATATACTCCACAAGATTGGTTCCCCCCTTAGGGAGTCAAAGTTGTATCTATTTCTTGTTCTTATCTCTTAGAGATAATTGAACAAACTTATGGGCTTTATAGATATGATTTCCTGAAAGAAGCCCTCTTGATTGCCTCTGGAACTGGCTAGTTTCAATTAGAGCATTCCTTCTGCAATGTCTGAATTATGAGTGCAACAAGAAATGGGTTGGCTGGCGAAACATGCCAGCACTCGAGATTCTTGATTCTTGAAAGCGGGCCAGGAGAACCAGGCACGCTCTGGAGTCTTTCATGCTGAGTGACCATCGGCCGGCAACCCCATCTAGTCCCTTGCTCCAAAAAAAAAATACTGAAAGATTGGGAAAAGGGGGAAACAATGGAAGGCGGATGGCTGCTGGCGGCGCACGCCAAGCCAAACACGAGCGAGTTTATCGAACTCATATTGAAGATTGTACGCATGGCTTCACTCAGCCCAAGCACACAGACAGATACAGATACAGATACAAAATGCACTTACGAGTGCGCTAGTTAATTGCCAAGAAACTGCGAGTCATTCAATCCGCAGAGGAGCTTCATCATGGCCTTGGAATGGGAATCGAGATAGGGATAGGGGGTTAGGTTCCACAGATCGACAGAATATTCTCACATTATCGCCACGTACTGATTGTTTCATTTCCTCTCTCGGCAGGCTCGTCAACGTGCTTCCGTCAAGTGGCTGCTCTCGAAGGCCTTCAACAATCGCGTGCCGGACAACCTGAAGGAGCCCTTCTATCGCGACCATGAGAACCAGGAGCGCCTCAAGCCGCAGATCATCGTGGAGCTGGGCAACGCCACGCTCTACTGCCAGACGCTCTCCAATCTGTACTCAGATCCCAACTACCAAAGCCTCAACCACTGGTCAATATTACAGACGCTAGCGCGCAAGGGAGTACCGGTGGCCGAGTCCTCGGACATGCCCATCACCGAAACGGTATTAATTCAAACGAATCCGCTGCGAATTGTGAGTTCCACTTGGATATCTCCAATCTTTATTGGTTTTCATTACAACGTTGATTGCTTTTAGAACGCCCACATGTCTGTGATAGAATCGCTGATGGTTTTGTATGCGAAGGAAATATCATCGGGTGACCGTGTCATGGCGGCCATACGAAGGTGAGAAGTACTTAAAGTCAATTCATCATAAACTGAATATTATCATACATTTCTGTAGAATATCTGGCAGCAATTACCAGGCGCCTCCTGGCCAGTCCTATGAGCAAGCTCTGCTGGCGTGGATATCCCATGCGTGCGCTGCTTTGAAGAAGCGCATCATCAAGGAGGTGGAGACAGGCCTGCCAGATGATAATGTGAGTCAGCTACATCTTTCATAGTACTATTTAATTAAGAGCTTTCCCATTTTCAGGGCTCTCGGTTGCAGACGCCGGACATACCGCCTGTGAGAGACTTCCAGGACCTGTGCGACGGCATCTGCCTGGCGCTGCTCATCTCATACTATTGCCCCAAGGTGGTGCCCTGGACGAGTGTGCGGATCAACTATCTGCCCGCCGTCGAGGACTCCATCCACAATATACTGCTGGTGGGCAATTTCTCCCAGAAGCATCTGCCATACAGCGTATTCCACATGACGCCTGAGGACGTGACCTACATGCGCGGGTGCCTATTCCTTCTATTACTGTTAAGTTTAAGGATATTTTTTTAATGTAATTGTTCATCCTGGCAGATCGATGAAGCTGAACCTGGTCGTACTGCTCACGGATCTGTTCAATCTCTTCGAGATACACCCGGCCAAGTGTGTCTGTTATCCGGGAATGGATGGCCAGGGTAAGTGGAGCTATTATTTGTCGTCCAATCCAATCCCCTCGCACCGCATCGCATCCATCCCTCCAATAACCTCCGACCAACACCCAAACGATTGGCCTGCCTGTGTTCCAATATCAGTCCGGGGCATGCAATGTTGTCCAAGTGCTATCGAAAGTATCCTTGTTTGCGTTTCGTTTCGTCTTTGGTTTCTATATGATTTGCTTTAAGTTTTAATTTAAATATTTATTTGAGAGAAGAATTGGCCAACAGAAACCATTAAATAGCAAAAGTATCTATTAGTCAGACCCACAACTACCTCTCAGTTTAAGACCAACCACAAAGCACCACCTTTTAGGAAAAGATCATTCGGTGGAAACCACAGAAGAGAGTATTTTAGTTTTTGTATAGTTTCTGCGGTTTATTTTCGTTTGCCAGCCTAGACCAGAGTACTAATCTCTCCAGAAACCACAAGCTCCACCAAGAAATTGACATGGAAATCATATGTAATTCTCATCATCTCAGCATACCACCCAATCCCACCGAAAGTAGCGAAAATTCTCCACCATTTCCAATCGAATTTAAAAAACAATTCTGTACTTGATTCTCTTTCTTCTGTTTTCTGTTTATGTGCAAAAAATACAAAAAATAAAAATTACAACGCTTCCTCTTGCCACTTGTAACCGCAAACAATCAACCAATAATTTGGGCCTTAACCACTCACCTTTAAAAAAAACACTTGCCGAATTCAAAACTCATCCAATGTGCAATGTACTTACTCGATTGATTCACTCTGCAATTCTGGCCATTCCGACGTACCGTACCATCCTAGATGTCATCGCCCGGCGCTGTTTGGGCGCCAACGAGCACGGGATCTGCCACCGGCGGGGCCTCACTGTACAGCCCGTCACCCCTATACCCGATTTGCGGAGCGATCTCGACACGCCGCCCGTTGGCTCGCCCTCGAATCGGCCACCGTTCCAAGGTTTACCTCAAATTCTATTCTGTGTATTATCTCCCCCCGATTCTCCCTCCCGATATTCGGTTTCTTCATGAATGTGTTTCCATTTTTGTCCATTTGTTTGTTGTTTGTTTGTTTGCTTGTTCTGACCACTTTACGTTTGTTTGTTTCATTGTTTGCATCATTGGTGCTGGTTCCCTGGGGCCATGTGTTGAGCCTTGGGACCAGCTGTTCTGATAACGATATCTAGTATAAGTAGCGAGATGCACTGAATCGAAATGAGAGAGCACCACTCATCAGATATTATTAGAAATCGATTGTAATTAAGTCTGCATCTTGTCATCTTAACTGCCACTGCCACTGCCACCGAGAATGACATGACATGAGGACTCGAGTGAAGTTCGAGCCACTTCCCAGCTTACTTGGCACCCATTCACGGACTGCGTTTCACCTTCTGCCTTTCTGCTTTCGAATTGTGTGTTGTTTTTGCTTTACTGCCCGCTTCCGATGCATTCCGAAATATTAAAGTTCATTTACCTCGCCAGCTTAATCAATTTTATTTTTCCTTTTTCTTTCTTTTATATTTTCTTTGAATTTATTTTTGGGATTTAGTTCCGCACTCGAATTCATTCGGCGGCGGCTTAAATCGAAGATCAACCCCGCCCAACGAATACCAGACGGTCCAGACCAATAATTTCGACACTAACCATGCCGAAGGTAACTTGTTATTATTTATTATTATTATGTTTGTTTATGTTGGCTTTTTGTACTTACCTCCAATGTTGTTGAACTAAACTGTTTATTGGTTTTTAATTAAATTTATACTTGTGATTTTTTATTCTTTTCTACCAAAAACCACCACCACCCAAACCAAACCACACATGCTTACCAACCGCCCCTCAGCGTTCGTCGTTCACAAGTCGCGTGGCATCACCACACTCGCATCCATGCACTCGCAGCAACAGCAGCAGCAGCAGCTCCACCACCAGCAGCAGCAGCACCACCATCAGCAACAGCAATACCAGCAACAACAATCGCAGCTTCAGCTTCAGCAGGAGCCCTTGGTTCCGGCTCGCTTGCGCCAGGCTAAAGAAAAGACCAATGTCGATTCGAAGGCGGATGAAAGAGGTTTGGCCCGCCCTGCCTAGACCTGCCTAGACCTGCCTAGAGTCTGCTAGCAGTTCACTTATCTCAATCCCAGACTCGCGACTTGTATGTGGCCTCGAACTCCACTCTGGGAACGCGTTAATTGCCTTAACCCAAATCCAATTCTTCTTCCAACATTCTCCGCCAATTACAAATTCAAATGCGTTTCGTTTGTGCCACATACGAGTCACAAGTCTGCTGAATTATTCTTTTAATTATTATTTAATTAAGTTTTCATTAAAGTTGAATTTTTGTTTGCTCTCATGTCGTAACGACGAATAGGCGACTATGCCGCCGCGGGTCGACCAAGTAACTGGGAACAGAGCCGGCGGCCAAGCTTTGCAGGTATGAGCCAACATTGCAACCACGATCTGTAGCCAACACAGTGTAGTTTACGTTTAGTTGTGCGTTTAGTTGAATGCCATTCCGTTTATGTTGTTGTTAATTTAATGGCTTAAGGACATCCCGACAAACTATCCTGAATCCAACATGCATTCTTCATCGTCCTAGAGATGTTGATCTAAACTTATGTCTGTTTAACTTACTAGGTCGTCGCTCGCGCAGGAACTCCTCCAGTGAAGACTCCCAGCTGACCATTGAGAACTTTGGCGGCTCCCAGGATCAGTTGAACACGCTGGGGCGATACGAACGTGAGCGGGACAGGGAGCGCAAGTTGTCCAACACCAGCGTAGGTGGGTATCTGCATTTAAATGTCATCCAGAAGCAAGATTCTTACCTTCTTAATAATCTTCATAGTTGAACCCGCTGTGGCCATACGCTCCTCGATTGCCGATGCCCGTGGAACGCTGCAGTTGGGCTATGACACGGATTCGGGTTCTGAGAAGCAGGACCGCGAAACGGAAAAGTATTCGATGCGTCGACAAGCAAGGTGAGTCATTTCTTGATCGAACCAGTGACTCAATTGATCGTATTCCTCCTCTGCAGTGTCGACAATGTGCCAACGGTGTCGTCGCACAACCTCTCGAACGCTGGCAGCCCGCTGCCGACGGCCCGGCACAAGCAACATTCCATCGAGAAAGACTACAACAACAGCAGCATGATGGCGGACGGAGGATACAACGATGCTCGCTCCACCAGTGGCTACGATCCGGAGAGCACGCCCGTTCGCAAGTCCTCGACGAGCAGCATGCCGGCCAGTCCAGCCGCCTGGCAGCTTGATGTCGGCGATGATGACATGCGCTCGCTGGAGAATGCCAGCAAGCTGTCCACCATCCGAATGAAACTGGAGGAGAAGCGGCGTCGCATCGAGCAGGACAAGCGCAAGATAGAGATGGCTCTGCTGAGGCACCAGGAGAAGGTAGGCTTGGAATCATTCGTCTGAAACCCGATTCTAAATATGATCCGAAAATCCGAATCATTTTCCAGGAGGATCTCGAGTCGTGCCCGGATGTAATGAAGTGGGAGACCATGAGCAACGAGTCTAAGCGCACGCCGGACATGGACCCCGTGGACTTGGACAAGTACCAGGTGAGTTTGGCCAGTTCCCAGCTACCCAGTACCCCCCACTAATCCAAAGAGTTTATGTCTAACGCCTGTGTCTTTTTTTTTTACCCCCATGTTTGTGTCTGTGCCTGCTTCAAACTTTTACACAAAAACTCATGCAACATGCCACATAAAAAACAACAACAACAAACACAAAACACGCTCATTAACCCCACCAACCACCCACTGACCACTGCCCACTGAACAATTAACACCCTTACTGCAACACGGCCATGGAAATGGAGCAGCAAAGCATCGCCATTATGAACATGAACCTTCAGGATATCCAGCAGGATATCCACCGCCTGGCCACGCAGCAGAGCCAAATGCAGGCCCAGCACCTGCAGGCCCAGCAGCTGATGCAGGCCCAGCAGATAGCCAACATGCTGAACCAGGTAATCTCCAGAACCATCCAGCCTCATCCCCCACCCACCAAAGTCGCTTGGCGCGCCGGTTAACAAAGGCTGTGGAATGCTTTTTTTGTTTTTCTGTTTATTGTTTATTAGTCTTAATTATTAAATGGTTAAGTTAGAGGATAGATATTTAAAGTTAATACTAATAATGTTAAAGGAAGGATATATCTTAAAATTAATGTATAAAATGTATCCTTAAAAACTACTAATTCTTATTAATATTCAACTTACTAACAACATGTTCTTTGTTCCATTTATGTTATGTTATGTTATCCTGCAACCTGCCACTTGCAACACCTTGCAATCCGCACTAACCGCATCTGCAGCAGCAGACCTACGGGTCGCAGCAGCACCTGGCCGATCACCACTACCAGCAGCCGAGGCCCATGCAGCAAAGCTTTGGCTCATCGCCGCATCTTCCGCAGGCTTACAACTACAGCTCCCGTCCGCCCAGCCGCGATCCCTACCAGCAGCACCAGCACCAGCAGCAGCAGCCCATGGCCATGCCCCAGCCGATGCAGTTCGTCAACGAGCACGGCCAGTACATGTCGCCGCCGCAGCCCGCTCACTACATGTCACCCCAGCAGCATCAACAGCAGCCGCAGAGCATCTACAGCGACAATGGAGCTGCCTACAACCACTCCCCCTACGGCGGAGCCCCACCGCCGCAGTACAGGAGCAGCGTGGTGTACGATGACTACGGCCAGCCCACCAATCACTTTTACTTGCACGAGTCCTCGCCCCAGCCACCCCATCCCCAGCAGCAGCATCCGCAGCGGCGGACCTGGGCCCACTCGGCGGCAGCAGCGGCATATGAGCAGCAGCAGCACCCGCAGATGCAACAGCCGCTGGTGGACGTGAATGCCTGGCAGACGCAGCAGCAGCCAAAGCAGAAGCAGACCTGGATGAACAGGCCGCCGTCGAGTGCGGGCGCCCCCAGTCCCGGAAGCTTTGTGCTGCACCAGAACGGAGCGGGAAATGGTGGTGGCGGAGAGCTGCAGCACTTGTTCCAGGTACAGGCCTCGCCCCAGCATAGGGGAGCCAATGGCGTACAGCGCCAGCAGTCGCTGACCAATCTGCGCGACAACCGATCGCCCAAGGCGCCACAGCCCATGGGCGGCATGCCCATGGACTTGCCGATGCAGCCGGAGGACATGATGGCGCCGCAGAGCATTTGCTTCATCGGTGACGAGGAGGATGTGGACGAGCTGGAGCGCAACATCATCGAGTCTATGCAGTCGACGCGCATCTCCGACTTTGTCCACCAGCAGCAGCAGCAACACCACCAGCAGCAGAAGCTCCAGCAACAGCAGCAGCGATTGCAGGGACACAGCGGCAGGGGCAGCAGCTCGGAGGACTACGACAGCGGGGAGATGATCTCCAACAAGCTGAACATCACCAGTGGAAACCTCACCTACCGCATTCCCTCGCCCTCCCGACCTTCCATCCAGGCCAACAGCTTTCAGGACCCGAGAGCAGGGGCTCCGGCGCCCGGTTCCGCGCCCGGCGAGGATCAGCCCCCGGAAAAGGGCTTCTACATCTCGTTCGACGATGATCAGCCGAAGAGGCCAAAGCCCCCGCTCCGGGCCAAGCGATCGCCTAAAAAGGAGGCACCGCCGGGCAGTCGGGACAGCGTGGACCAGGCGATAAAGCGGGAATCCCTCAGTCAACTGCACAACAACAACAATATTGGGATCGGAGGAGACGATAGCCACAGCAAGACGGTCACCCGACACAGCGTGCATGGTCTGAACAACTCCAACAGTGTCAAATCGCCCGGAAATGCCACCTACAACAAATACACCGACGAGCCGCCCATCCAGCTGCGGCAGCTCGCCGTCACTGGGGCCGTTTCGCCAACTGGCCACGAGCGCCGTCATCTGGAGGATGTAACCAACCAGTCGCCGCACCAGCAGCCGCCGATGTCGCCCACGCGGCTCCAGCACAACAATCAGGCGGCAGAGGCGGCCAGGAACAAGGCGCTGGTGATAGGAGTGGATGCCACCAATCTTGATCCAGTAAGTTGTCCGAAAATTCTCTTTATCTAAATCTTATAACCATATTCTTTAGGACTCTGTGGACGAGATGGAGAGGCGCAAGGAGAAGATCATGCTGCTCTCCCTGCAACGTCGCCAACAGCAGGAGGAGGCCAAGGCGCGCAAGGAGATCGAGGCATCCCAGAAGCGGGAAAAGGAGCGCGAGAAGGAGGAGGAGCGAGCTCGCAAGAAGGAGGAGCAGATGGCGCGACGAGCGGCCATTCTGGAGCAGCACAGACTTAAGAAAGCCATCGAAGAGGCTGAACGAGAGGTTTGAATTTCACTCAAAGCTATGAGCTTGGGATTACTGATCCAAAATATCTAAATTTTTAGGGTAAAACCCTGGATCGGCCCGATATGCATGTGAAACTGCAACCCCAGTCATCCACCTCAACGACTCCACGGCTGCGACAGCAGCGCACCACGCGTCCCAGGCCGAAGACGATCCATGTGGACGATGCCAGTGTGGACATCAGTGAGGCTTCGAGCATCTCTAGTCGGGGCAAGAAAGGCTCCAGCTCGAATCTAACCGGTGAGCTGGGGAAAAAGTTGATCAGAACTTTCCTAGAACAGGAATCCATAATTTATAGACTATATATATAGATATAGTCTGTAGATTTCCGATCTATGAATTAGTCTCTCAAGCTTCTTGTAATCTATGTTCCTTATTCATGTGACCTGTTTTATTTAGCCATTGATTTTGTTTACTCCCCAAATACCTTGCTAATTTGCTAAACTTTTGTTTTCGTTTTTGAATTTGAACTGTACAGGCTACGGTCAGCTAAGCTCAAATTCAATGAAACGAGACTACTACAGGGGCTCGCAAGACTCCCTTACTGTAAAAGGTAATTTTTTATTTTTGTTTTTTGTATATCTTATACCTTATATCAATGCATCGTCTTATGTTTCATCTTTTGTAGTTTTTATTAAGATTATTTAGGCATGTCTTTATTTTTTTGTTTATTTCTAATAAGGTAGAAGGTTTCTTATTATTATTTGCACTCGAACTAAATCCTAATACTAAGTTTAAGGTATTCTTGAGAAACCTACTTAATAAGCCCTAACAACTAATCTTGTTCACACAGAGTCACCCGATGATTATCCCAGTACAAGTTCAACTCCGATTGGACGACGGGGATCGTACAAAACTTCCAGAGGTTGGTGATGGGTAAAAAGTCTAAGAAGTTATGGATTGTTATTTTTGATTTTAGTTTCTTTGTTTTATTTTCACAAAATTTGCATTCAGACACGTTTAGAACTGAAACTAGATTACAAAGCTCGCCGCGCTTTTATTTTTATTATTTTTTTTACAAGTTTATTTGGCCTTTAGTAACTAACAAGATTCTTACTATTTTCTGTTTGAACTACTACTGATTTATCGCTAAGGAAGTCACGCTAGCTAAATGCATACATGACCTCAACTAATCCAATGCCAAAATGCACTTACTATATATTCAAAAAAAAAAAAAAAGCACCTTAGCCTACAAAAGGGGAAGAATAAGGTTCGGTTGAGGAAAAGTTTTGGTTGAATCTATGATTTTTAAGTTGGGCTTGGGCTGTTCTAGTTTATTTTTTATAGATTTTTTTTTGGTGGGAGGCCCTTAAGTTTGATTTACGATATTTGTACCTCATTTTTGACAACCATTCATTTGTGTTAACAAATTGCAACGAAGATATATAGTACTCTATACTGATGCACTCGGCTCGCGTCTTTCGTGACCGGACTTGACCTGATTTCAGAGCCAGCCGGCGTCGAACGGGGCCGCACTCTGTCGCGTATCTCCGTCGCAAAGGGCAGCACGCTTAATTTCCGGGGCCGAAAGTCAAATTCGCTAATGAATCTGTGCGGTAAGAAGCGTTCCACAGCAACATCTACAACAATTGAACAACCAATCAAGCTGCTTGCCTGTTACTTTCTCTGTTACCCTAATCTCTACTCTATCCCTAAGTATTTACCTGTCTGCTACTACTTTCAGTTGGTTTCTAGTCGTCTTCTTTCATATTTTGGTTTAACTTGTGATTGTACTTTGCTTTTGGTATCTTTGGTGGTGAAATGTACTTTACTTTCCCCGACATTTGTAACTTTGTCCATCTATTATTTTGGTGTATTGTGTATATATTTGAAAACATTATTTTCTTAATATTTTTCTAATTTTTTTTAAACATTTGACTGCGATGATTCGGTGTCCCAAGCTCCTTACGATGATGCGGTGGTGGTGTTGGTGGTGGTCTGGTCCCCTTCTCCAGCTTCTTTGCGGGGCGTTGGGTTGGTCTTTTGTTGCTTAGCTTACAAGAATTGCGACAAGATACAGGGATATTTTAAAAAAACAGAAAACACACAACTTCACAGCACAATACACACAGAAATCATAAACGCACATGCACTGCCAACACTAATCAGTACATTTGTTCGATTTTAAAAACAGATCACGATCATATAGCTATTAAGGAATCTTCGAAATTGCTTAACTAAATTTTGTGCACACATTCTCTTCTTTTATTTCTCTTTCTTTCAACTCAAAACTGTCTAAAAAAAAACCAAACCGATTCTTGAAATTAACCAAATCGAATACAAAACAATTATTAACCGAAAAAAAAAATGTAAACGAACTCATCGCTCGAACTCGCCATCCATCCATGTGACTGATGACTAACAAAACGCACCGCATCGCATCCATCGACTGGTTTACGGCATGGACTACTATTTGGGTGCCACACCTCTTCTGTTCTTCTGCTCCCGTTCTGATCCAATCCGATCCGATCCGACCCGATCTGAACTAACCTGATCTGTTTTGTGCATGTGACGACCACTACTCGAATGACACGGATTGAATTGCCCTGCCCTGCTCTCTTGCTTGCCGGTTAGAAACAGATTCGGGACTGGGACGCGCCACACCGCCGAGGCGGGCTCCGTCGCCTGGAATGGGAATGGGCGCTTCAGGTAGGCATATGCCATCTCCCTCCGGACCGGGCTCTTTGCCGCCAGGTTTGATATCGAAACGTCGCGGATTTGATGATGGATCCAGCGATTTCTCATTAACTCCGAATTTGAACATGGAATATTCGGGTTTGTATCCTCTCTACTCTCTCTCTCTCTCGACTTGAAAAAATACAACAACAAAAATCAATTTAAAAACCATACAAGCCATACAAATACTTCCAAACAATCCTCAGTTATATAATCAATCACCTTCCACCAATCCATACACCATTGGTCATCATTTGCATCCCGTTATCATAAGTTGGAATACCTCATTATGATTTTATATAGAACATTGATTTTAGTTTCATTTTTTTGTTTTGGTTTTATTCCGTTCGATCATTCATTATGAATAATTGGCATTTACGGAAATGTGAAACATTCAATTACCATTCATATAAGTTTCTACATAGATAAACAATTTCTAGAGGGCTCCGACAGTCTGTAGAATCCGATTCTTCGTTCGTCCACTTCTTACGTTCCCTAGCGTCGTCAAATCCACGACTTTCGATAGTCAAACGTAACCCGAAAAAAGTGTTCTTAGATTTTATTAAAAAAAAAAAACACCTAATAAGCCAAATTGGCCAATTAACCGCTTCTCTTGGAATTAAAAAACAAGCTAAATTGCAAGCACCCAAATGTATTAAATATTTTGTACGAAGTTTTTCTTTTATTTTTATTAACCCTCCTTTTTTTGAATGTTTATTTATACTTATTTTTTATATAATTTTGTACATACATAAGTGAGATTAAGCCAGGGCGTATGTTTCTTCCAAATTCTAATTAAGTTTTTTTTTATGTTTATTCCCAAATATTTAACACGTAAATCCCGTAGGTTTGTCCATAGAATAGTTTAAAATCTTGCACGTAGCCTGCATTTTAATAAATAGATTCAAAGGATTTACGAACTAGAAGCTTGCCATTTGCCACCATAGTTGTAGAAAATCCATGAGTGAATTCCAGGCTTATTCCGAATCATTAACTCACATCGATTGGCATTCAACAGGTCCAAAACTCTACAAGCAACCAGCGGCCAAATCGAATCGTGGCATTATCCTGAATGCCGTCGAGTACTGCGTTTTCCCCGGAGTCGTGAACCGCGAGGCCAAGCAAAAAGTGCTGGAGAAGATAGCACGCTCGGAGGCGAAGCACTTCCTGGTTCTGTTCCGGGACGCAGGATGCCAGTTCCGCGCCCTCTACAGCTACGTGCCCGAAACGGACCAAGTAACGAAGCTGTACGGCACTGGGCCTAGTCAAGTCGACGAAGTAATGTTCGACAAGTTCTTCAAGTGAGTAGTTTGTAGTGTTCCTGAAATGTAGTCTTTCGCTAATGCTATGTCCCTCTTGCAGATACAACTCAGGTGGCAAGTGCTTCTCCCAAGTGCATACCAAGCATCTGACCGTGACCATCGACGCCTTCACAATACACAACTCGCTGTGGCAGGGCAAGCGGGTGCAATTGCCCAGCAAAAAGGACATGGCGCTTGTGATTTAAGCAGCGAATGGAGGAGTCACGGGGCAACGAATTGATGAATGTATCGAGGGAGGGAGCACAGCCGTTCGGGTGGAGCAGTTTGGCCAACGGGCGCTTGGCGCAGTTTTGGTCGAAACCACACTATTCTACAAGTTTGCGCATTAAGACATCTATGGAAACATAACAAAACATAAACCCAAAAGTTTTTCTATAGGTCGCCGGGGGTTTTTGGTGTTCATCGGGGTATGAGTATATATGTATGTAATGGCTAATAACTATTTGCACATGTTTGAGAAACAAGAAATCGGAATTTATGGGAAAAATATTGTAGTAATTAATACAATGCGATTGAATATTTATTTTGAATATAAAATGCATATATCCAGCCTATGAATTTATTGTTCACGCAAGCCTGAAACAGTAGGAGAATTGTCTAAAATGTAAACCACGAACAGAACGAACCTAGAGCAGAGCACACAAAAGCCAAATGAGAATGTAATGGAATTATGAATTATTATATCTTTTGTTTGCGAAATTCAAACGGAGATCGGTCGAGTGGTCAATTCCGGCCATTGATGTACGACCATTGCTCTGTTGATGTACGAGGATGAAGAACAAATGTAGAAAATCATATTTTATTAATTTGTTTTATATTGTTATGAAGTTATTCATGTGAAATTTTTCTTGGCCTTTGGGGGCAGGCGGAAATGAAATCGTGTACGGGCCGCAGCCAAAGTCGACACTAATTTTAATGCCACTAGCTATTTATTTTAACACTACTTAATATTTACTTTTTATGCGTATTTAAAAAGAAATAATACAACTAATATTTAAAGATATCTATACAAAACCAGAAAAAGACTTTTGACTGCTGAAACGGAGATCCATTTTTCTTTTAGATTTCTTATTTTTTTCGCACAGTCAGATGCACCACGAGCAGTCAGACTCTAAAAGTGAACTTCACAAATTGTGTAGCAATTTTCAATTGATTCGAATTTCGAAATGCATTTTGCTTCCCATTTTGAGGCTGGCCCAAAATTGTACTTGTATAACTGCCATCGCATTACGTTTTACCTTTGTTTGCAAATATTCATTTTTAAGCCCGCTCAACCGATGCACCCTAGTCCCTAACCCCTCACACTCATCCTGTTTTATTAATAAAGCGATCGATCAATCTAGTTTGGTATTACCTAATTTATTTTTTAAATCAATTGGCACCCAACCCGTTGATCTAAAATGATATTACTTTTCAAAAAATGTATTTCAAGCGCCGCATTGTATTTCAAATCGCTTATGTATGTAGCTAGCGCAGTGAGGGTAACTAATAACTAAAAACCGCCATCACAAAACGATTCCGAGCAGATCCTGGCATCTGGCTAGACGCATTTCAGGGGGATCAGGTTAAAAATAAAATATGTATATGTACGCGCGAGTCGGCGCAGTTGCGCCCTTGGCGCAATTCGCTCCCTAATAATGAACATTAATGAGATCTAAACATTATTATATAAAATGTAATAAAGTTATTGAACATGATTATTTAACAAATAGAGTTGTTTTAATTAGATGAAGTTTTATTATTGGAAGAGGGTAGTTTGTAAGAGGGATTCAGCTTCTCAAAGTTCTGATCACAGAAATTTATGTATTTTTACGATCGGATGTAAATTGTAGGAGCTATGATAACCCAAAGGGACAAAAATGGGGAAAATCGGAAATCTCGGATTTTTAAGGGGTACCCCTTGGAAAAAATTCGAAAAATTCAAAAATCGTATTTAAGGAATGTTTTGTAAGAGGGATTCAGCTACTCAAAGCTCTGATCACAGAAATGTATGTATTTTTACGATCGGATGTAAATTGGAGGAGCTATGATAACCCAAAGGGAGAAAAATGGGGAAAATCGGAAATCTCGGATTTTTAAGGGGTACCCCTTGGAAAAAATTCGAAAAATTTAAAAATCGTATTTAAGGAATGTTTTGTAAGAGGGATTCAGCTACTCAAAGCTCTGATCACAGAAATGTATGTATTTTTACGATCGGATGTAAATTGGAGGAGCTATGATAACCCAAAGGGAGAAAAATGGGGAAAATCGAAAATCTCGGATTTTTAAGGGGTACCCCTTGGAAAAAATTCGAAAAATGTAAAAATCGTATTTAAGGAATGTTTTGTAAGAGGGATTCAGCTACTCAAAGCGCTGATCACAGAAATGTATGTATTTTTACGATCGGATGTAAATTGGAGGAGCTATGATAACCCAAAGGGAGAAAAATGGGGAAAATCGAAAATCTCGGATTTTTAAGGGGTACCCCTTGGAAAAAATTCGAAAAATTTAAAAATCGTATTTAAGGAATGTTTTGTAAGAGGGATTCAGCTACTCAAAGCTCTGATCACAGAAATGTATGTATTTTTACGATCGGATGTAAATTGGAGGAGCTATGATAACCCAAAGGGAGAAAAATGGGGAAAATCGGAAATCTCGGATTTTTAAGGAAAAAATTCGAAAAATTTTAAAATCGTATTTAAGGAATGTTTTGTAAGCAGGATTCAGCTACTCAAAGCTCTGATCACAGAAATGTATGTATTTTTACGATCGGATGTAAATTGGAGGAGCTATGATAACCCAAAGGGAGAAAAATGGGGAAAATCGGAAATCTCGGATTTTTAAGGGGTACCCCTTGGAAAAAATTCGAAAAATTTAAAAATCGTATTTAAGGAATGTTTTGTAAGAGGGATTCAGCTACTCAAAGCTCTGATCACAGAAATGTATGTATTTTTACGATCGGATGTAAATTGGAGGAGCTATGATAACCCAAAGGGAGAAAAATGGGGAAAATCGGAAATCTCGGATTTTTAAGGGGTACCCCTTGGAAAAAATTCGAAAAATTTAAAAATCGTATTTAAGGAATGTTTTGTAAGAGGGATTCAGCTACTCAAAGCTCTGATCAAAGAAATGTATGTATTTTTACGATCGGATGTAAATTGGAGGAGCTATGATAACCCAAAGGGAGAAAAATGGGGAAAATCGGAAATCTCGGATTTTTAAGGGGTACTTGGAAAAAATTCGAAAAATTTAAAAATCGTATTTAAGGAATGTTTTGTAAGCAGGATTCAGCTACTCAAAGCTCTGATCACAGAAATGTATGTATTTTTACGATCGGATGTAAATTGGAGGAGCTATGATAACCCAAAGGGAGAAAAATGGGGAAAATCGGAAATCTCGGATTTTTAAGGGAAAAAATTCGAAAAATTTAAAAATCGTATTTAAGGAATGTTTTGTAAGAGGGATTGAGCTACTCAAAGCTCTGATCACAGAAATGTATGTATTTTTACGATCGGATGTAAATTGGAGGAGCTATGATAACCCAAAGGGAGAAAAATGGGGAAAATCGGAAATCTCGGATTTTTAAGGGGTACCCCTTGGAAAAAATTCGAAAAATTTAAAAATCGTATTTAAGGAATGTTTTGTAAGCAGGATTCAGCTACTCAAAGCTCTGATCACAGAAATGTATGTATTTTTACGATCGGATGTAAATTGGAGGAGCTATGATAACCCAAAGGGAGAAAAATGGGGAAAATCGGAAATCTCGGATTTTTAAGGGGTACCCCTTGGAAAAAATTCGAAAAATTTAAAAATCGTATTTAAGGAATGTTTTGTAAGAGGGATTCAGCTACTCAAAGCTCAGATCACAGAAATGTAAGTATTTTTACGATCGGATGTAAATTGGAGGAGCTATGATAACCCAAAGGGAGAAAAATGGGGAAAATCGAAAATCTCGGATTTTTAAGGGGTACCCCTTGGAAAAAATTCGAAAAATTTAAAAATCGTATTTAAGGAATGTTTTGTAAGCAGGATTCAGCTACTCAAAGCTCTGATCACAGAAATGTATGTATTTTTACGATCGGATGTAAATTGGAGGAGCTATGATAACCCAAAGGGAGAAAAATGGGGAAAATCGAAAATCTCGGATTTTTAAGGGGTACTCCTTGGAAAAAATTCGAAAAATTTAAAAATCGTATTTAAGGAATGTTTTGTAAGAGGGATTCAGCTACTCAAAGCTCTGATCACAGAAATGTATGTATTTTTACGATCGGATGTAAATTGGAGGAGCTATGATAACCCAAAGGGAGAAAAATGGGGAAAATCGGAAATCTCGGATTTTTAAGGGGTACCCCTTGGAAAAAATTCGAAAAATTTAAAAATCGTATTTAAGGAATGTTTTGTAAGAGGTATTTTTACGATCGGATGTAAATTGGAGGAGCTATGATAACCCAAAGGGAGAAAAATGGGGAAAATCGGAAATCTCGGATTTTTAAGGGGTACCCCTTGGAAAAAATTCGTAAAATTTAAAAATCGTATTTAAGGAATGTTTTGTAAGAGGGATTCAGCTACTCAAAGCTCTGATTCGAAAAATTTAAAAATCGTATTTAAGGAATGTTTTGTAAGCAGGATTCAGCTACTCAAAGCTCTGATCACAGAAATGTATGTATTTTTACGATCGGATGTAAATTGGAGGAGCTATGATAACCCAAAGGGAGAAAAATGGGGAAAATCGGAAATCTCGGATTTTTAAGGTGTACCCCTTGGAAAAAATTCGAAAAATTTAAAAATCGTATTTAAGGAATGTTTTGTAAGAGGGATTCAGCTACTCAAAGCTCAGATCACAGAAATGTAAGTATTTTTACGATCGGATGTAAATTGGAGGAGCTATGATAACCCAAAGGGAGAAAAATGGGGAAAATCGAAAATCTCGGATTTTTAAGGGGTACTCCTTGGAAAAAATTCGAAAAATTTAAAAATCGTATTTAAGGAATGTTTTGTAAGCGGGATTCAGCTACTCAAAGCTCTGATCACAGAAATGTATGTATTTTTACGATCGGATGTAAATTGGAGGAGCTATGATAACCCAAAGGGAGAAAAATGGGGAAAATCGGAAATCTCGGATTTTTAAGGGGTACCCCTTGGAAAAAATTCGAAAAATTTAAAAATCGTATTTAAGGAATGTTTTGTAAGAGGTATTTTTACGATCGGATGTAAATTGGAGGAGCTATGATAACCCAAAGGGAGAAAAATGGGGAAAATCGGAAATCTCGGATTTTTAAGGGGTACCCCTTGGAAAAAATTCGTGAAATTTAAAAATCGTATTTAAGGAATGTTTTGTAAGAGGGATTCAGCTACTCAAAGCTCTGATCACAGAAATGTATGTATTTTTACGATCGCATGTAAATTGGAGGAGCTATGATAACCCAAAGGGAGAAAAATGGGGAAAATCGGAAATCTCGGATTTTTAAGGGGTACCCCTTGGAAAAAATTGGAAAAATTTAAAAATCGTATTTAAGGAATGTTTTGTAAGAGGGATTCAGCTACTCAAAGCTCTGATCACAGAAATGTATGTATTTTTACGATCGGATGTAAATTGGAGGAGCTATGATAACTCAAAGGGAGAAAAATGGGGAAAATCGGAAATCTCGGATTTTTAAGGGGTACCCCTTGGAAAAAATTCGAAAAATTTAAAAATCGTATTTAAGGAATGTTTTGTAAGAGGGATTCAGCTACTCAAAGCTCTGATCACAGAAATGTATGTATTTTTACGATCGGATGTAAATTGGAGGAGCTATGATAACCCAAAGGGAGAAAAATGGGGAAAATCGGAAATCTCGGATTTTTAAGGGGTACCCCTTTGAAAAAATTCGAAAAATTTAAAAATCGTATTTAAGGAATGTTTTGTAAGCAGGATTCAGCTACTCAAAGCTCTGATCACAGTATGTATGTATTTTTACGATCGGATGTAAATTGGAGGAGCTATGATAACCCAAAGGGAGAAAAATGGGGAAAATCGGAAATCTCGGATTTTTAAGGGGTACCCCTTGGAAAAAATTCGAAAAATTTAAAAATCGTATTTAAGGAATGTTTTGTAAGAGGGATTCAGCTACTCAAAGCTCTGATCACAGAAATGTAAGTATTTTTACGATCGGATGTAAATTGGAGGAGCTATGATAACCCAAAGGGAGAAAAATGGGGAAAATCGGAAATCTCGGATTTTTAAGGGGTACCCCTTGGAAAAAATTCGAAAAATTTAAAAATCGTATTTAAGGAATGTTTTGTAAGCAGGATTCAGCTACTCAAAGCTCTGATCACAGAAATGTATGTATTTTTACGATCGGATGTAAATTGGAGGAGCTATGATAACCCAAAGGGAGAAAAATGGGGAAAATCGGAAATCTCGGATTTTTAAGGGGTACCCCTTGGAAAAAATTCGAAAAATTTAAAAATCGTATTTAAGGAATGTTTTGTAAGAGGGATTCAGCTACTCAAAGCTCTGATCACAGAAATGTATGTATTTTTACGATCGGATGTAAATTGGAGGAGCTATGATAACCCAAAGGGAGAAAAATGGGGAAAATCGAAAATCTCGGATTTTTAAGGGGTACCCCTTGGAAAAAATTCGAAAAATTTAAAAATCGTATTTAAGGAATGTTTTGTAAGCAGGATTCAGCTACTCAAAGCTCTGATCACAGAAATGTATGTATTTTTACGATCGGATGTAAATTGGAGGAGCTATGATAACCCAAAGGGAGAAAAATGGGGAAAATCGGAAATCTCGGATTTTTAAGGGGTACCCCTTGGAAAAAATTCGAAAAATTTAAAAATCGTATTTAAGGAATGTTTTGTAAGAGGGATTCAGTTACTCAAAGCTCTGATCACAGAAATGTATGTATTTTTACGATCGGATGTAAATTGGAGGAGCTATGATAACTCAAAGGGAGAAAAATGGGGAAAATCGGAAATCTCGGATTTTTAAGGGGTACCCCTTGGAAAAATTCGAAAAATTTAAAAATCGTATTTAAGGAATGTTTTGTAAGAGGGATTCAGCTACTCAAAGCTCTGATCACAGAAATGTATGTATTTTTACGATCGGATGTAAATTGGAGGAGCTATGATAACCCAAAGGGAGAAAAATGGGGAAAATCGGAAATCTCGGATTTTTAAGGGGTACCCCTTTGAAAAAATTCGAAAAATTTAAAAATCGTATTTAAGGAATGTTTTGTAAGAGGGATTCAGTTACTCAAAGCTCTGATCACAGAAATGTATGTATTTTTACGATCGGATGTAAATTGGAGGAGCTATGATAACCCAAAGGGAGAAAAATGGGGAAAATCGGAAATCTCGGATTTTTAAGGGGTACCCCTTGGAAAAAAGTCGAAAAATTTAAAAATCGTATTTAAGGAATGTTTTGTAAGAGGGATTCAGCTACTCAAAGCTCTGATCACAGAAATGTATGTATTTTTACGATCGGATGTAAATTGGAGGAGCTATGATAACCCAAAGGGAGAAAAATGGGGAAAATCGAAAATCTCGGATTTTTAAGGGGTACCCCTTGGAAAAAATTCGAAAAATTTAAAAATCGTATTTAAGGAATGTTTTGTAAGCAGGATTCAGCTACTCAAAGCTCTGATCACAGAAATGTATGTATTTTTACGATCGGATGTAAATTGGAGGAGCTATGATAACCCAAAGGGAGACAAATGGGGAAAATCGGAAATCTCGGATTTTTAAGGGGTACCCCTTGGAAAAATTTCGAAAAATTCAAAAATCGTATTTAAGGAATGTTTTGTAAGAGGGATTCAGCTACTCAAAGCTCTGATCACAGAAATGTATGTATTTTTACGATCGGATGTAAATTGGAGGAGCTATGATAACCCAAAGGGAGAAAAATGGGGAAAATCGGAAATCTCGGATTTTTAAGGGGTACCCCTTGGAAAAAATTCGAAAAATTTAAAAATCGTATTTAAGGAATGTTTTGTAAGAGGGATTCAGCTACTCAAAGCTCAGATCACAGAAATGTATGTATTTTTACGATCTGATGTAAATTGGAGGAGCTATGATAACTCAAAGGGAGAAAAATGGGGAAAATCGAAAATCTCGGATTTTTAAGGGGTACCCCTTGGAAAAAATTCGAAAAATTTAAAAATCGTATTTAAGGAATGTTTTGTAAGAGGGATTCAGTTACTCAAAGCTCTGATCACAGAAATGTATGTATTTTTACGATCGGATGTAAATTGGAGGAGCTATGATAACTCAAAGGGAGAAAAATGGGGAAAATCGGAAATCTCGGATTTTTAAGGGGTACCCCTTGGAAAAAATTCGAAAAATTTAAAAATCGTATTTAAGGAATGTTTTGTAAGAGGGATTCAGCTACTCAAAGCTCTGATCACAGAAATGTATGTATTTTTACGATCGGATGTAAATTGGAGGAGCTATGATAACCCAAAGGGAGAAAAATGGGGAAAATCGGAAATCTCAGATTTTTAAGGGGTACCCCTTGGAAAAAATTCGAAAAATTTAAAAATCGTATTTAAGGAATGTTTTGTAAGAGGGATTCAGCTACTCAAAGCTCTGATCACAGAAATGTATGTATTGTTACGATCGGATGTAAATTGGAGGAGCTATGATAACCCAAAGGGAGAAAAATGGGGAAAATCGGAAATCTCGGATTTTTAAGGGGTACCCCTTGGAAAAAATTCGAAAAATTTAAAAATCGTATTTAAGGAATGTTTTGTAAGAGGGATTCAGCTACTCAAAGCTCTGATCACAGAAATGTAAGTATTTTTACGATCGGATGTAAATTGGAGGAGCTATGATAACCCAAAGGGAGAAAAATGGGGAAAATCGGAAATCTCGGATTTTTAAGGGGTACCCCTTGGAAAAAATTCGAAAAATTTAAAAATCGTATTTAAGGAATGTTTTGTAAGCAGGATTCAGCTACTCAAAGCTCTGATCACAGAAATGTATGTATTTTTACGATCGGATGTAAATTGGAGGAGCTATGATAACCCAAAGGGAGAAAAATGGGGAAAATCGGAAATCTCGGATTTTTAAGGGGTACCCCTTGGAAAAAATTCGAAAAATTTAAAAATCGTATTTAAGGAATGTTTTGTAAGAGGGATTCAGCTACTCAAAGCTCTGATCACAGAAATGTATGTATTTTTACGATCGGATGTAAATTGGAGGAGCTATGATAACCCAAAGGGAGAAAAATGGGGAAAATCGGAAATCTCGGATTTTTAAGGGGTACCCCTTGGAAAAAATTCGAAAAATTTAAAAATCGTATTTAAGGAATGTTTTGTAAGAGGGATTCAGCTACTCAAAGCTCTGATCACAGAAATGTATGTATTTTTACGATCGGATGTAAATTGGAGGAGCTATGATAACCCAAAGGGAGAAAAATGGGGAAAATCGGAAATCTCGGATTTTTAAGGGGTACCCCTTGGAAAAAATTCGAAAAATTTAAAAATCGTATTTAAGGAATGTTTTGTAAGAGGGATTCAGCTACTCAAAGCTCTGATCACAGAAATGTATGTATTGTTACGATCGGATGTAAATTGGAGGAGCTATGATAACCCAAAGGGAGAAAAATGGGGAAAATCGGAAATCTCGGATTTTTAAGGGGTACCCCTTTGAAAAAATTCGAAAAATTTAAAAATCGTATTTAAGGAATGTTTTGTAAGCAGGATTCAGCTACTCAAAGCTCTGATCACAGTATGTATGTATTTTTACGATCGGATGTAAATTGGAGGAGCTATGATAACCCAAAGGGAGAAAAATGGGGAAAATCGGAAATCTCGGATTTTTAAGGGGTACCCCTTGGAAAAATTCGAAAAATTTAAAAATCGTATTTAAGGAATGTTTTGTAAGAGGGATTCAGCTACTCAAAGCTCAGATCACAGAAATGTATGTATTTTTACGATCTGATGTAAATTGGAGGAGCTATGATAACTCAAAGGGAGAAAAATGGGGAAAATCGAAAATCTCGGATTTTTAAGGGGTACCCCTTGGAAAAAATTCGAAAAATTTAAAAATCGTATTTAAGGAATGTTTTGTAAGCAGGATTCAGCTACTCAAAGCTCTGATCACAGTATGTATGTATTTTTACGATCGGATGTAAATTGGAGGAGCTATGATAACCCAAAGGGAGAAAAATGGGGAAAATCGGAAATCTCGGATTTTTAAGGGGTACCCCTTGGAAAAAATTCGAAAAATTTAAAAATCGTATTTAAGGAATTTTTTGTAAGAGGGATTCAGCTACTCAAAGCTCTGATCACAGAAATGTATGTATTTTTACGATCGGATGTAAATTGGAGGAGCTATGATAACCCAAAGGGAGAAAAATGGGGAAAATCGGAAATCTCGGATTTTTAAGGGGTACCCCTTGGAAAAAATTCGAAAAATTTAAAAATCGTATTTAAGGAATGTTTTGTAAGAGGGATTCAGCTACTCAAAGCTCTGATCACAGAAATGTATGTATTTTTACGATCGGATGTAAATTGGAGGAGCTATGATAACCCAAAGGGAGAAAAATGGGGAAAATCGGAAATCTCGGATTTTTAAGGGGTACCCCTTGGAAAAAATTCGAAAAATTTAAAAATCGTATTTAAGGAATGTTTTGTAAGAGGGATTCAGCTACTCAAAGCTCTGATCACAGAAATGTATGTATTGTTACGATCGGATGTAAATTGGAGGAGCTATGATAACCCAAAGGGAGAAAAATGGGGAAAATCGGAAATCTCGGATTTTTAAGGGGTACCCCTTTGAAAAAATTCGAAAAATTTAAAAATCGTATTTAAGGAATGTTTTGTAAGCAGGATTCAGCTACTCAAAGCTCTGATCACAGTATGTATGTATTTTTACGATCGGATGTAAATTGGAGGAGCTATGATAACCCAAAGGGAGAAAAATGGGGAAAATCGGAAATCTCGGATTTTTAAGGGGTACCCCTTGGAAAAAATTCGAAAAATTTAAAAATCGTATTTAAGGAATGTTTTGTAAGAGGGATTCAGCTACTCAAAGCTCAGATCACAGAAATGTATGTATTTTTACGATCTGATGTAAATTGGAGGAGCTATGATAACTCAAAGGGAGAAAAATGGGGAAAATCGAAAATCTCGGATTTTTAAGGGGTACCCCTTGGAAAAAATTCGAAAAATTTAAAAATCGTATTTAAGGAATGTTTTGTAAGCAGGATTCAGCTACTCAAAGCTCTGATCACAGTATGTATGTATTTTTACGATCGGATGTAAATTGGAGGAGCTATGATAACCCAAAGGGAGAAAAATGGGGAAAATCGGAAATCTCGGATTTTTAAGGGGTACCCCTTGGAAAAAATTCGAAAAATTTAAAAATCGTATTTAAGGAATTTTTTGTAAGAGGGATTCAGCTACTCAAAGCTCTGATCACAGAAATGTATGTATTTTTACGATCGGATGTAAATTGGAGGAGCTATGATAACCCAAAGGGAGAAAAATGGGGAAAATCGGAAATCTCGGATTTTTAAGGGGTACCCCTTGGAAAAAATTCGAAAAATTTAAAAATCGTATTTAAGGAATGTTTTGTAAGAGGGATTCAGCTACTCAAAGCTCTGATCACAGAAATGTATGTATTGTTACGATCGGATGTAAATTGGAGGAGCTATGATAACCCAAAGGGAGAAAAATGGGGAAAATCGGAAATCTCGGATTTTTAAGGGGTACCCCTTTGAAAAAATTCGAAAAATTTAAAAATCGTATTTAAGGAATGTTTTGTAAGCAGGATTCAGCTACTCAAAGCTCTGATCACAGTATGTATGTATTTTTACGATCGGATGTAAATTGGAGGAGCTATGATAACCCAAAGGGAGAAAAATGGGGAAAATCGGAAATCTCGGATTTTTAAGGGGTACCCCTTGGAAAAAATTCGAAAAATTTAAAAATCGTATTTAAGGAATGTTTTGTAAGAGGGATTCAGCTACTCAAAGCTCTGATCACAGAAATGTATGTATTGTTACGATCGGATGTAAATTGGAGGAGCTATGATAACCCAAAGGGAGAAAAATGGGGAAAATCGGAAATCTCGGATTTTTAAGGGGTACCCCTTTGAAAAAATTCGAAAAATTTAAAAATCGTATTTAAGGAATGTTTTGTAAGAGGGATTCAGCTACTCAAAGCTCTGATCACAGAAATGTATGTATTTTTACGATCGGATGTAAATTGGAGGAGCTATGATAACTCAAAGGGAGAAAAATGGGGAAAATCGGAAATCTCGGATTTTTAAGGGGTACCCCTTGGAAAAAATTCGAAAAATTTAAAAATCGTATTTAAGGAATTTTTGTAAGAGGGATTCAGCTACTCAAAGCTCTGATCACAGAAATGTATGTATTTTTACGATCGGATGTAAATTGGAGGAGCTATGATAACCCAAAGGGAGAAAAATGGGGAAAATCGGAAATCTCGGATTTTTAAGGGGTACCCCTTGGAAAAAATTCGAAAAATTTAAAAATCGTATTTAAGGAATGTTTTGTAAGAGGGATTCAGCTACTCAAAGCTCTGATCACAGAAATGTATGTATTGTTACGATCGGATGTAAATTGGAGGAGCTATGATAACCCAAAGGGAGAAAAATGGGGAAAATCGGAAATCTCGGATTTTTAAGGGGTACCCCTTTGAAAAAATTCGAAAAATTTAAAAATCGTATTTAAGGAATGTTTTGTAAGCAGGATTCAGCTACTCAAAGCTCTGATCACAGTATGTATGTATTTTTACGATCGGATGTAAATTGGAGGAGCTATGATAACCCAAAGGGAGAAAAATGAGGAAAATCGGAAATCTCGGATTTTTAAGGGGTACCCCTTGGAAAAAATTCGAAAAATTTAAAAATCGTATTTAAGGAATGTTTTGTAAGAGGGATTCAGCTACTCAAAGCTCTGATCACAGAAATGTAAGTATTTTTACGATCGGATGTAAATTGGAGGAGCTATGATAACCCAAAGGGAGAAAAATGGGGAAAATCGGAAATCTCGGATTTTTAAGGGGTACCCCTTTGAAAAAATTCGAAAAATTTAAAAATCGTATTTAAGGAATGTTTTGTAAGAGGGATTCAGCTACTCAAAGCTCTGATCACAGAAATGTATGTATTTTTACGATCGGATGTAAATTGGAGGAGCTATGATAACTCACAGGGAGAAAAATGGGGAAAATCGGAAATCTCGGATTTTTAAGGGGTACCCCTTGGAAAAAATTCGAAAAATTTAAAAATCGTATTTAAGGAATTTTTGTAAGAGGGATTCAGCTACTCAAAGCTCTGATCACAGAAATGTATGTATTTTTACGATCGGATGTAAATTGGAGGAGCTATGATAACCCAAAGGGAGAAAAATGGGGAAAATCGGAAATCTCGGATTTTTAAGGGGTACCCCTTGGAAAAAATTCGAAAAATTTAAAAATCGTATTTAAGGAATGTTTTGTAAGAGGGATTCAGCTACTCAAAGCTCTGATCACAGAAATGTATGTATTGTTACGATCGGATGTAAATTGGAGGAGCTATGATAACCCAAAGGGAGAAAAATGGGGAAAATCGGAAATCTCGGATTTTTAAGGGGTACCCCTTTGAAAAAATTCGAAAAATTTAAAAATCGTATTTAAGGAATGTTTTGTAAGCAGGATTCAGCTACTCAAAGCTCTGATCACAGTATGTATGTATTTTTACGATCGGATGTAAATTGGAGGAGCTATGATAACCCAAAGGGAGAAAAATGAGGAAAATCGGAAATCTCGGATTTTTAAGGGGTACCCCTTGGAAAAAATTCGAAAAATTTAAAAATCGTATTTAAGGAATGTTTTGTAAGAGGGATTCAGCTACTCAAAGCTCTGATCACAGAAATGTAAGTATTTTTACGATCGGATGTAAATTGGAGGAGCTATGATAACCCAAAGGGAGAAAAATGGGGAAAATCGGAAATCTCGGATTTTTAAGGGGTACCCCTTGGAAAAAATTCGAAAAATTTAAAAATCGTATTTAAGGAATGTTTTGTAAGCAGGATTCAGCTACTCAAAGCTCTGATCACAGAAATGTATGTATTTTTACGATCGGATGTAAATTGGAGGAGCTATGATAACCCAAAGGGAGAAAAATGGGGAAAATCGGAAATCTCGGATTTTTAAGGGGTACCCCTTGGAAAAAATTCGAAAAATTTAAAAATCGTATTTAAGGAATGTTTTGTAAGAGGGATTCAGCTACTCAAAGCTCTGATCACAGAAATGTATGTATTTTTACGATCGGATGTAAATTGGAGGAGCTATGATAACCCAAAGGGAGAAAAATGGGGAAAATCGAAAATCTCGGATTTTTAAGGGGTACCCCTTGGAAAAAATTCGAAAAATTTAAAAATCGTATTTAAGGAATGTTTTGTAAGCAGGATTCAGCTACTCAAAGCTCTGATCACAGAAATGTATGTATTTTTACGATCGGATGTAAATTGGAGGAGCTATGATAACCCAAAGGGAGAAAAATGGGGAAAATCGGAAATCTCGGATTTTTAAGGGGTACCCCTTGGAAAAAATTCGAAAAATTTAAAAATCGTATTTAAGGAATGTTTTGTAAGCAGGATTCAGCTACTCAAAGCTCTGATCACAGAAATGTATGTATTTTTACGATCGGATGTAAATTGGAGGAGCTATGATAACCCAAAGGGAGAAAAATGGGGAAAATCGGAAATCTCGGATTTTTAAGGGGTACCCCTTGGAAAAAATTCGAAAAATTTAAAAATCGTATTTAAGGAATGTTTTGTAATAGGGATTCAGCTACTCAAAGCTCAGATCACAGAAATGTATGTATTTTTACGATCTGATGTAAATTGGAGGAGCTATGATAACCCAAAGGGAGAAAAATGGGGAAAATCGGAAATCTCGGATTTTTAAGGGGTACCCCTTGGAAAAAATTCGAAAAATTTAAAAATCGTATTTAAGGAATGTTTTGTAAGCAGGATTCAGCTACTCAAAGCTCTGATCACAGAAATGTATGTATTTTTACGATCGGATGTAAATTGGAGGAGCTATGATAACTCAAAGGGAGAAAAATGGGGAAAATCGGAAATCTCGGATTTTTAAGGGGTACCCCTTGGAAAAAATTCGAAAAATTTAAAAATCGTATTTAAGGAATGTTTTGTAAGAGGGATTCAGCTACTCAAAGCTCTGATCACAGAAATGTATGTATTTTTACGATCGGATGTAAATTGGAGGAGCTATGATAACCCAAAGGGAGAAAAATGGGGAAAATCGGAAATCTCGGATTTTTAAGGGGTACCCCTTGGAAAAAATTCGAAAAATTTAAAAATCGTATTTAAGGAATGTTTTGTAAGCAGGATTCAGCTACTCAAAGCTCTGATCACAGAAATGTATGTATTTTTACGATCGGATGTAAATTGGAGGAGCTATGATAACCCAAAGGGAGAAAAATGGGGAAAATCGGAAATCTCGGATTTTTAAGGGGTACCCCTTGGAAAAAATTCGAAAAATTTAAAAATCGTATTTAAGGAATGTTTTGTAAGAGGGATTCAGCTACTCAAAGCTCTGATCACAGAAATGTATGTATTTTTACGATCGGATGTAAATTGGAGGAGCTATGATAACCCAAAGGGAGAAAAATGGGGAAAATCGAAAATCTCGGATTTTTAAGGGGTACCCCTTGGAAAAAATTCGAAAAATTTAAAAATCGTATTTAAGGAATGTTTTGTAAGCAGGATTCAGGTACTCAAAGCTCTGATCACAGAAATGTATGTATTTTTACGATCGGATGTAAATTGGAGGAGCTATGATAACCCAAAGGGAGAAAAATGGGGAAAATCGGAAATCTCGGATTTTTAAGGGGTACCCCTTGGAAAAAATTCGAAAAATTTAAAAATCGTATTTAAGGAATGTTTTGTAAGAGGGATTCAGCTACTCAAAGCTCTGATCACAGAAATGTATGTATTTTTATGATCGGATGTAAATTGGAGGAGCTATGATAACCCAAAGGGAGAAAAATGGGGAAAATCGGAAATCTCGGATTTTTAAGGGGTACCCCTTGGAAAAAATTCGAAAAATTTAAAAATCGTATTTAAGGAATGTTTTGTAAGAGGGATTCAGCTACTCAAAGCGCTGATCACAGAAATGTATGTATTTTTACGATCGGATGTAAATTGGAGGAGCTATGATAACCCAAAGGGAGAAAAATGGGGAAAATCGAAAATCTCGGATTTTTAAGGGGTACCCCTTGGAAAAAATTCGAAAAATTTAAAAATCGTATTTAAGGAATGTTTTGTAAGCAGGATTCAGCTACTCAAAGCTCTGATCACAGAAATGTATGTATTTTTACGATCGGATGTAAATTGGAGGAGCTATGATAACCCAAAGGGAGAAAAATGGGGAAAATCGGAAATCTCGGATTTTTAAGGGGTACCCTTTGGAAAAAATTCGAAAAATTTAAAAATCGTATTTAAGGAATGTTTTGTAAGAGGGATTCAGCTACTCAAAGCTCTGATCACAGAAATGTATGTATTTTTACGATCTGATGTAAATTGGAGGAGCTATGATAACCCAAAGGGAGAAAAATGGGGAAAATCGGAAATCTCGGATTTTTAAGGGGTACCCCTTGGAAAAAATTCGAAAAATTTAAAAATCGTATTTAAGGAATGTTTTGTAAGCAGGATTCAGCTACTCAAAGCTCTGATCACAGAAATGTATGTATTTTTACGATCGGATGTAAATTGGAGGAGCTATGATAACTCAAAGGGAGAAAAATGGGGAAAATCGGAAATCTCGGATTTTTAAGGGGTACCCCTTGGAAAAAATTCGAAAAATTTAAAAATCGTATTTAAGGAATGTTTTGTAAGAGGGATTCAGCTACTCAAAGCTCTGATCACAGAAATGTATGTATTTTTACGATCGGATGTAAATTGGAGGAGCTATGATAACCCAAAGGGAGAAAAATGGGGAAAATCGGAAATCTCGGATTTTTAAGGGGTACCCCTTGGAAAAAATTCGAAAAATTTAAAAATCGTATTTAAGGAATGTTTTGTAAGCAGGATTCAGCTACTCAAAGCTCTGATCACAGAAATGTATGTATTTTTACGATCGGATGTAAATTGGAGGAGCTATGATAACCCAAAGGGAGAAAAATGGGGAAAATCGGAAATCTCGGATTTTTAAGGGGTACCCCTTGGAAAAAATTCGAAAAATTTAAAAATCGTATTTAAGGAATGTTTTGTAAGAGGGATTCAGCTACTCAAAGCTCTGATCACAGAAATGTATGTATTTTTACGATCGGATGTAAATTGGAGGAGCTATGATAACCCAAAGGGAGAAAAATGGGGAAAATCGAAAATCTCGGATTTTTAAGGGGTACCCCTTGGAAAAAATTCGAAAAATTTAAAAATCGTATTTAAGGAATGTTTTGTAAGCAGGATTCAGGTACTCAAAGCTCTGATCACAGAAATGTATGTATTTTTACGATCGGATGTAAATTGGAGGAGCTATGATAACCCAAAGGGAGAAAAATGGGGAAAATCGGAAATCTCGGATTTTTAAGGGGTACCCCTTGGAAAAAATTCGAAAAATTTAAAAATCGTATTTAAGGAATGTTTTGTAAGAGGGATTCAGCTACTCAAAGCTCTGATCACAGAAATGTATGTATTTTTATGATCGGATGTAAATTGGAGGAGCTATGATAACCCAAAGGGAGAAAAATGGGGAAAATCGGAAATCTCGGATTTTTAAGGGGTACCCCTTGGAAAAAATTCGAAAAATTTAAAATTCGTATTTAAGGAATGTTTTGTAACAGGGATTCAGCTACTCAAAGCTCTGATCACAGAAATGTATGTATTTTTACGATCGGATGTAAATTGGAGGAGCTATGATAACCCAAAGGGAGAAAAATGGGGAAAATCGAAAATCTCGGATTTTTAAGGGGTACCCCTTGGAAAAAATTCGAAAAATTTAAAAATCGTATTTAAGGAATGTTTTGTAAGAGGGATTGAGCTACTCAAAGCTCTGATCACAGAAATGTGTGTATTTTTACGATCGGATGTAAATTGGAGGAGCTATGATAACCCAAAGGGACAAAAATGGGGAAAATCGGAAATCTCGGATTTTTAAGGGGTACCCCTTGGAAAAAATTCGAAAAATTCAAAAATCGTATTTAAGGAATGTTTTGTAAGAGGGATTCAGCTACTCAAAGCTCTGATCACAGAAATGTATGTATTTTTACGATCGGATGTAAATTGGAGGAGCTATGATAACCCAAAGGGAGAAAAATGGGGAAAATCGGAAATCTCGGATTTTTAAGGGGTACCCCTTGGAAAAAATTCGAAAAATTCAAAAATCGTATTTAAGGAATGTTTTGTAAGAGGGATTCAGCTACTCAAAGCTCTGATCACAGAAATGTATGTATTTTTACGATCGGATGTAAATTGGAGGAGCTATGATAACCCAAAGGGAGAAAAATGGGGAAAATCGGAAATCTCGGATTTTTAAGGGGTACCCCTTGGAAAAAATTCGAAAAATTTAAAAATCGTATTTAAGGAATGTTTTGTAAGCAGGATTCAGCTACTCAAAGCTCTGATCACAGAAATGTATGTATTTTTACGATCGGATGTAAATTGGAGGAGCTATGATAACCCAAAGGGAGAAAAATGGGGAAAATCGGAAATCTCGGATTTTTAAGGGGTACCCCTTGGAAAAAATTCGAAAAATTTAAAAATCGTATTTAAGGAATGTTTTGTAAGCAGGATTCAGCTACTCAAAGCGCTGATCACAGAAATGTATGTATTTTTACGATCGGATGTAAATTGGAGGAGCTATGATAACCCAAAGGGAGAAAAATGGGGAAAATCGAAAATCTCGGATTTTTAAGGGGTACCCCTTGGAAAAAATTCGAAAAATTTAAAATTCGTATTTAAGGAATGTTTTGTAACAGGGATTCAGCTACTCAAAGCTCTGATCACAGAAATGTATGTATTTTTACGATCGGATGTAAATTGGAGGAGCTATGATAACCCAAAGGGAGAAAAATGGGGAAAATAGGAAATCTCGGATTTTTAAGGGGTACCCCTTGGAAAAAATTCGAAAAATTTAAAAATCGTATTTAAGGAATGTTTTGTAAGCAGGATTCAGCTACTCAAAGCTCTGATCACAGAAATGTATGTATTTTTACGATCGGATGTAAATTGGAGGAGCTATGATAACCCAAAGGGAGAAAAATGGGGAAAATCGGAAATCTCGGATTTTTAAGGGGTACCCCTTGGAAAAAATTCGAAAAATTTAAAAATCGTATTTAAGGAATGTTTTGTAAGAGGGATTCAGCTACTCAAAGCTCTGATCACAGAAATGTATGTATTGTTACGATCGGATGTAAATTGGAGGAGCTATGATAACCCAAAGGGAGAAAAATGGGGAAAATCGGAAATCTCGGATTTTTAAGGGGTACCCCTTGGAAAAAATTCGAAAAATTTAAAAATCGTATTTAAGGAATGTTTTGTAAGAGGGATTCAGCTTCTCAAAGTTCTGATCACAGTATGTATGTATTTTTACGATCGGATGTAAATTGGAGGAGCTATGATAACCCAAAGGGAGAAAAATGGGGAAAATCGGAAATCTCGGATTTTTAAGGGGTACCCCTTGGAAAAAATTCGAAAAATTTAAAAATCGTATTTAAGGAATGTTTTGTAAGCAGGATTCAGCTACTCAAAGCGCTGATCACAGAAATGTATGTATTTTTACGATCGGATGTAAATTGGAGGAGCTATGATAACCCAAAGGGAGAAAAATGGGGAAAATCGAAAATCTCGGATTTTTAAGGGGTACCCCTTGGAAAAAATTCGAAAAATTTAAAAATCGTATTTAAGGAATGTTTTGTAACAGGGATTCAGCTACTCAAAGCTCTGATCACAGAAATGTATGTATTTTTACGATCGGATGTAAATTGGAGGAGCTATGATAACCCAAAGGGAGAAAAATGGGGAAAATCGGAAATCTCGGATTTTTAAGGGGTACCCCTTGGAAAAAATTCGAAAAATTTAAAAATCGTATTTAAGGAATGTTTTGTAACAGGGATTCAGCTACTCAAAGCTCTGATCACAGAAATGTATGTATTTTTACGATCGGATGTAAATTGGAGGAGCTATGATAACCCAAAGGGAGAAAAATGGGGAAAATCGGAAATCTCGGATTTTTAAGGGGTACCCCTTGGAAAAAATTCGAAAAATTTAAAAATCGTATTTAAGGAATGTTTTGTAAGAGGGATTCAGCTACTCAAAGCTCTGATCACAGAAATGTATGTATTGTTACGATCGGATGTAAATTGGAGGAGCTATGATAACCCAAAGGGAGAAAAATGGGGAAAATCGGAAATCTCGGATTTTTAAGGGGTACCCCTTGGAAAAAATTCGAAAAATTTAAAAATCGTATTTAAGGAATGTTTTGTAAGAGGGATTCAGCTTCTCAAAGTTCTGATCACAGTATGTATGTATTTTTACGATCGGATGTAAATTGGAGGAGCTATGATAACCCAAAGGGAGAAAAATGGGGAAAATCGGAAATCTCGGATTTTTAAGGGGTACCCCTTGGAAAAAATTCGAAAAATTTAAAAATCGTATTTAAGGAATGTTTTGTAAGAGGGATTCAGCTTCTCAAAGTTCTGATCACAGAAATTTATGTATTTTTACGATCGGATGTAAATTGTAGGAGCTATGATAACCCAAAGGGACAAAAATGGGGAAAATCGGAAATCTCGGATTTTTAAGGGGTACCCCTTGGAAAAAATTCGAAAAATTTAAAAATCGTATTTAAGGAATGTTTTGTAAGAGGGATTCAGCTACTCAAAGCTCTGATCACAGAAATGTATGTATTTTTACGATCGGATGTAAATTGGAGGAGCTATGATAACCCAAAGGGAGAAAAATGGGGAAAATCGGAAATCTCGGATTTTTAAGGGGTACCCCTTGGAAAAAATTCGAAAAATTTAAAAATCGTATTTAAGGAATGTTTTGTAAGCAGGATTCAGCTACTCAAAGCTCTGATCACAGAAATGTATGTATTTTTACGATCGGATGTAAATTGGAGGAGCTATGATAACCCAAAGGGAGAAAAATGGGGAAAATCGGAAATCTCGGATTTTTAAGGGGTACCCCTTGGAAAAAATTCGAAAAATTTAAAAATCGTATTTAAGGAATGTTTTGTAAGAGGGATTGAGCTACTCAAAGCTCTGATCACAGAAATGTATGTATTTTTACGATCGGATGTAAATTGGAGGAGCTATGATAACCCAAAGGGACAAAAATGGGGAAAATCGGAAATCTCGGATTTTTAAGGGGTACCCCTTGGAAAAAATTCGAAAAATTCAAAAATCGTATTTAAGGAATGTTTTGTAAGAGGGATTCAGCTACTCAAAGCTCTGATCACAGAAATGTATGTATTTTTACGATCGGATGTAAATTGGAGGAGCTATGATAACCCAAAGGGAGAAAAATGGGGAAAATCGGAAATCTCGGATTTTTAAGGGGTACCCCTTGGAAAAAATTCGAAAAATTTAAAAATCGTATTTAAGGAATGTTTTGTAAGCAGGATTCAGCTACTCAAAGCTCTGATCACAGAAATGTATGTATTTTTACGATCGGATGTAAATTGGAGGAGCTATGATAACCCAAAGGGAGAAAAATGGGGAAAATCGGAAATCTCGGATTTTTAAGGGGTACCCCTTGGAAAAAATTCGAAAAATTTAAAAATCGTATTTAAGGAATGTTTTGTAAGCAGGATTCAGCTACTCAAAGCGCTGATCACAGAAATGTATGTATTTTTACGATCGGATGTAAATTGGAGGAGCTATGATAACCCAAAGGGAGAAAAATGGGGAAAATCGGAAATCTCGGATTTTTAAGGGGTACCCCTTGGAAAAAATTCGAAAAATTTAAAAATCGTATTTAAGGAATGTTTTGTAAGCAGGATTCAGCTACTCAAAGCTCTGATCACAGAAATGTATGTATTTTTACGATCGGATGTAAATTGGAGGAGCTATGATAACCCAAAGGGAGAAAAATGGGGAAAATCGGAAATCTCGGATTTTTAAGGGGTACCCCTTGGAAAAAATTCGAAAAATTTAAAAATCGTATTTAAGGAATGTTTTGTAAGAGGGATTCAGCTTCTCAAAGTTCTGATCACAGTATGTATGTATTTTTACGATCGGATGTAAATTCGAGGAGCTATGATAACCCAAAGGGAGAAAAATGGGGAAAATCGGAAATCTCGGATTTTTAAGGGGTACCCCTTGGAAAAAATTCGAAAAATTTAAAAATCGTATTTAAGGAATGTTTTGTAAGCAGGATTCAGCTACTCAAAGCGCTGATCACAGAAATGTATGTATTTTTACGATCGGATGTAAATTGGAGGAGCTATGATAACCCAAAGGGAGAAAAATGGGGAAAATCGAAAATCTCGGATTTTTAAGGGGTACCCCTTGGAAAAAATTCGAAAAATTTAAAAATCGTATTTAAGGAATGTTTTGTAACAGGGATTCAGCTACTCAAAGCTCTGATCACAGAAATGTATGTATTTTTACGATCGGATGTAAATTGGAGGAGCTATGATAACCCAAAGGGAGAAAAATGGGGAAAATCGGAAATCTCGGATTTTTAAGGGGTACCCCTTGGAAAAAATTCGAAAAATTTAAAAATCGTATTTAAGGAATGTTTTGTAACAGGGATTCAGCTACTCAAAGCTCTGATCACAGAAATGTATGTATTTTTACGATCGGATGTAAATTGGAGGAGCTATGATAACCCAAAGGGAGAAAAATGGGGAAAATCGGAAATCTCGGATTTTTAAGGGGTACCCCTTGGAAAAATTCGAAAAATTTAAAAATCGTATTTAAGGAATGTTTTGTAAGAGGGATTCAGCTACTCAAAGCTCTGATCACAGAAATGTATGTATTGTTACGATCGGATGTAAATTGGAGGAGCTATGATAACCCAAAGGGAGAAAAATGGGGAAAATCGGAAATCTCGGATTTTTAAGGGGTACCCCTTGGAAAAAATTCGAAAAATTTAAAAATCGTATTTAAGGAATGTTTTGTAAGAGGGATTCAGCTTCTCAAAGTTCTGATCACAGTATGTATGTATTTTTACGATCGGATGTAAATTGGAGGAGCTATGATAACCCAAAGGGAGAAAAATGGGGAAAATCGGAAATCTCGGATTTTTAAGGGGTACCCCTTGGAAAAAATTCGAAAAATTTAAAAATCGTATTTAAGGAATGTTTTGTAAGAGGGATTCAGCTTCTCAAAGTTCTGATCACAGAAATTTATGTATTTTTACGATCGGATGTAAATTGTAGGAGCTATGATAACCCAAAGGGACAAAAATGGGGAAAATCGGAAATCTCGGATTTTTAAGGGGTACCCCTTGGAAAAAATTCGAAAAATTCAAAAATCGTATTTAAGGAATGTTTTGTAAGAGGGATTCAGCTACTCAAAGCTCTGATCACAGAAATGTATGTATTTTTACGATCGGATGTAAATTGGAGGAGCTATGATAACCCAAAGGGAGAAAAATGGGGAAAATCGGAAATCTCGGATTTTTAAGGGGTACCACTTGGAAAAAATTCGAAAAATTTAAAAATCGTATTTAAGGAATGTTTTGTAAGAGGGATTCAGCTACTCAAAGCTCTGATCACAGAAATGTATGTATTTTTACGATCGGATGTAAATTGGAGGAGCTATGATAACCCAAAGGGAGAAAAATGGGGAAAATCGAAAATCTCGGATTTTTAAGGGGTACCCCTTGGAAAAAATTCGAAAAATTTAAAAATCGTATTTAAGGAATGTTTTGTAAGAGGGATTCAGCTACTCAAAGCGCTGATCACAGAAATGTATGTATTTTTACGATCGGATGTAAATTGGAGGAGCTATGATAACCCAAAGGGAGAAAAATGGGGAAAATCGAAAATCTCGGATTTTTAAGGGGTACCCCTTGGAAAAAATTCGAAAAATTTAAAAATCGTATTTAAGGAATGTTTTGTAAGAGGGATTCAGCTACTCAAAGCTCTGATCACAGAAATGTATGTATTTTTACGATCGCATGTAAATTGGAGGAGCTATGATAACCCAAAGGGAGAAAAATGGGGAAAATCGGAAATCTCGGATTTTTAAGGGGTACCCCTTGGAAAAAATTCGAAAAATTTAAAAATCGTATTTAAGGAATGTTTTGTAAGCAGGATTCAGCTACTCAAAGCTCTGATCACAGAAATGTATGTATTTTTACGATCGGATGTAAATTGGAGGAGCTATGATAACCCAAAGGGAGAAAAATGGGGAAAATCGTAAATCTCGGATTTTTAAGGGGTACCCCTTGGAAAAAATTCGAAAAATTTAAAAATCGTATTTAAGGAATGTTTTGTAAGAGGGATTCAGCTACTCAAAGCTCTGATCACAGAAATGTATGTATTTTTACGATCGGATGTAAATTGGAGGAGCTATGATAACCCAAAGGGAGAAAAATGGGGAAAATCGAAAATCTCGGATTTTTAAGGGGTACCCCTTGGAAAAAATTCGAAAAATTTAAAAATCGTATTTAAGGAATGTTTTGTAAGAGGGATTCAGCTACTCAAAGCTCAGATCACAGAAATGTATGTATTTTTACGATCTGATGTAAATTGGAGGAGCTATGATAACCCAAAGGGAGAAAAATGGGGAAAATCGAAAATCTCGGATTTTTAAGGGGTACCCCTTGGAAAAAATTCGAAAAATTTAAAAATCGTATTTAAGGAATGTTTTGTAAGAGGGATTCAGCTACTCAAAGCTCAGATCACAGAAATGTATGTATTTTTACGATCGGATGTAAATTGGAGGAGCTATGATAACCCAAAGGGAGAAAAATGGGGAAAATCGAAAATCTCGGATTTTTAAGGGGTACCCCTTGGAAAAAATTCGAAAAATTTAAAAATCGTATTTAAGGAATGTTTTGTAAGAGGTATTTTTACGATCGGATGTAAATTGGAGGAGCTATGATAACCCAAAGGTAGAAAAATGGGGAAAATCTGAAATCTCGGATTTTTAAGGGGTACCCCTTGGAAAAAATTCGAAAAATTTAAAAATCGTATTTAAGGAATGTTTTGTAAGAGGGATTCAGCTACTTAAAGCTCAGATCACAGAAATGTATGTATTTTTACGATCGGATGTAAATTGGAGGAGCTATGATAACCCAAAGGGAGAAAAATGGGGAAAATCGAAAATCTCGGATTTTTAAGGGGTACCCCTTGGAAAAAATTCGAAAAATTTAAAAATCGTATTTAAGGAATGTTTTGTAAGAGGGATTCAGCTACTCAAAGCTCAGATCACAGAAATGTATGTATTTTTACGATCGGATGTAAATTGGAGGAGCTATGATAACCCAAAGGGAGAAAAATGAGGAAAATCGGAAATCTCGGATTTTTAAGGGGTACCCCTTGGAAAAAATTCGAAAAATTTAAAAATCGTATTTAAGGAATGTTTTGTAAGAGGGATTCAGCTACTCAAAGCTCTGATCACAGAAATGTATGTATTTTTACGATCGGATGTAAATTGGAGGAGCTATGATAACCCAAAGGGAGAAAAATGAGGAAAATCGGAAATCTCGGATTTTTAAGGGGTACCCCTTGGAAAAAATTCGAAAAATTTAAAAATCGTATTTAAGGAATGTTTTGTAAGAGGGATTCAGCTACTCAAAGCTCTGATCACAGAAATGTATGTATTTTTACGATCGGATGTAAATTGGAGGAGCTATGATAACCCAAAGGGAGAAAAATGGGGAAAATCGGAAATCTCGGATTTTTAAGGGGTACCCCCTTGGAAAAAATTCGAAAAATTTAAAAATCGTATTTAAGGAATGTTTTGTAAGCAGGATTCAGCTACTCAAAGCTCTGATCACAGTATGTATGTATTTTTACGATCGGATGTAAATTGGAGGAGCTATGATATCCCAAAGGGAGAAAAATGGGGAAAATCGGAAATCTCGGATTTTTAAGGGGTACCCCTTGGAAAAAATTCGAAAAATTTAAAAATCGTATTTAAGGAATGTTTTGTAAGAGGGATTCAGCTACTCAAAGCTCTGATCACAGAAATGTATGTATTGTTACGATCGGATGTAAATTGGAGGAGCTATGATAACCCAAAGGGAGAAAAATGGGGAAAATCGAAAATCTCGGATTTTTAAGGGGTACCCCTTGGAAAAAATTCGAAAAATTTAAAAATCGTATTTAAGGAATGTTTTGTAAGAGGGATTCAGCTACTCAAAGCTCAGATCACAGAAATGTATGTATTTTTACGATCGGATGTAAATTGGAGGAGCTTTGATAACCCAAAGGGAGAAAAATGGGGAAAATCGGAAATCTCGGATTTTTAAGGGGTACCCCTTGGAAAAACTTCGAAAAATTTAAAAATCGTATTTAAGGAATGTTTTGTAAGAGGGATTCAGCTACTCAAAGCTCTGATCACAGAAATGTATGTATTTTTACGATCGGATGTAAATTGGAGGAGCTATGATAACCCAAAGGGAGAAAAATGGGGAAAATCGGAAATCTCGGATTTTTAAGGGGTACCCCTTGGAAAAAATTCGTAAAATTTAAAAATCGTATTTAAGGAATGTTTTGTAAGAGGGATTCAGCTACTCAAAGCTCTGATCACAGAAATGTATGTATTTTTACGATCGGATGTAAATTGGAGGAGCTATGATAACTCAAAGGGAGAAAAATGGGGAAAATCGGAAATCTCGGATTTTTAAGGGGTACCCCTTGGAAAAAATTCGAAAAATTTAAAAATCGTATTTAAGGAATGTTTTGTAAGAGGGATTCAGCTACTCAAAGCTCTGATCACAGAAATGTATGTATTTTTACGATCGGATGTAAATTGGAGGAGCTATGATAACCCAAAGGGAGAAAAATGGGGAAAATCGGAAATCTCGGATTTTTAAGGGGTACCCCTTGGAAAAATTCGTAAAATTTAAAAATCGTATTTAAGGAATGTTTTGTAAGAGGGATTCAGCTACTCAAAGCTCTGATCACAGAAATGTATGTATTTTTACGATCGGATGTAAATTGGAGGAGCTATGATAACCCAAAGGGAGAAAAATGGGGAAAATCGGAAATCTCGGATTTTTAAGGGGTACCCCTTGGAAAAAATTCGAAAAATTTAAAAATCGTATTTAAGGAATGTTTTGTAAGAGGGATTCAGCTACTCAAAGCTCTGATCACAGAAATGTATGTATTTTTACGATCGGATGTAAATTGGAGGAGCTATGATAACCCAAAGGGAGAAAAATGGGGAAAATCGAAAATCTCGGATTTTTAAGGGGTACCCCTTGGAAAAAATTCGAAAAATTTAAAAATCGTATTTAAGGAATGTTTTGTAAGAGGGATTCAGCTACTCAAAGCTCTGATCACAGAAATGTATGTATTTTTACGATCGGATGTAAATTGTAGGAGCTATGATAACCCAAAGGGAGAAAAATGGGGAAAATCGGAAATCTCGGATTTTTAAGGGGTACCCCTTGGAAAAATTCGAAAAATTTAAAAATCGTATTTAAGGAATGTTTTGTAAGTGGGATTCAGCTACTCAAAGCTCTGATCACAGAAATGTATGTATTTTTACGATCGGATGTAAATTGGAGGAGCTATGATAACCCAAAGGGAGAAAAATGGGGAAAATCGGAAATCTCGGATTTTTAAGGGGTACCCCTTGGAAAAAATTCGAAAAATTTAAAAATCGTATTTAAGGAATGTTTTGTAAGAGGGATTCAGCTACTCAAAGCTCTGATCACAGAAATGTATGTATTTTTACGATCGGATGTAAATTGGAGGAGCTATGATAACCCAAAGGGAGAAAAATGGGGAAAATCGAAAATCTCGGATTTTTAAGGGGTACCCCTTGGAAAAAATTCGAAAAATTTAAAAATCGTATTTAAGGAATGTTTTGTAAGAGGGATTCAGCTACTCAAAGCTCTGATCACAGAAATGTATGTATTTTTACGATCGGATGTAAATTGTAGGAGCTATGATAACCCAAAGGGAGAAAAATGGGGAAAATCGGAAATCTCGGATTTTTAAGGGGTACCCCTTGGAAAAAATTCGAAAAATTTAAAAATCGTATTTAAGGAATGTTTTGTAAGTGGGATTCAGCTACTCAAAGCTTTGATCACAGAAATGTATGTATTTTTACGATCGGATGTAAATTGGAGGAGCTATGATAACCCAAAGGGAGAAAAATGGGGAAAATCGGAAATCTCGGATTTTTAAGGGGTACCTCTTGGAAAAAATTCGAAAAATTTAAAAATCGTATTTAAGGAATGTTTTGTAAGAGGGATTCAGCTACTCAAAGCGCTGATCACGGAAATGTATGTATTTTTACGATCGGATGTAAATTGGAGGAGCTATGATAACCCTAAGGGAGAAAAATGGGGAAAATCGGAAATCTCGGATTTTTAAGGGGTACCCCTTGGAAAAATTCGAAAAATTTAAAAATCGTATTTAAGGAATGTTTTGTAAGAGGGATTCAGCTACTCAAAGCTCTGATCACAGAAATGTATGTATTTTTACGATCGGATGTAAATTGTAGGAGCTATGATAACCCAAAGGGAGAAAAATGGGGAAAATCGGAAATCTCGGATTTTTAAGGGGTACCCCTTGGAAAAAATTCGAAAAATTTAAAAATCGTATTTAAGGAATGTTTTGTAAGTGGGATTCAGCTACTCAAAGCTCTGATCACAGAAATGTATGTATTTTTACGATCGGATGTAAATTGGAGGAGCTATGATAACCCTAAGGGAGAAAAATGGGGAAAATCGGAAATCTCGGATTTTTAAGGGGTACCCCTTGGAAAAAATTCGAAAAATTTAAAAATCGTATTTAAGGAATGTTTTGTAAGAGGGATTCAGCTACTCAAAGCTCTGATCACAGAAATGTATGTATTTTTACGATCGGATGTAAATTGGAGGAGCTATGATAACCCAAAGGGAGAAAAATGGGGAAAATCGAAAATCTCGGATTTTTAAGGGGTACCCCTTGGAAAAAATTCGAAAAATTTAAAAATCGTATTTAAGGAATGTTTTGTAAGAGGGATTCAGCTACTCAAAGCTCTGATCACAGAAATGTATGTATTTTTACGATCGGATGTAAATTGTAGGAGCTATGATAACCCAAAGGGAGAAAAATGGGGAAAATCGGAAATCTCGGATTTTTAAGGGGTACCCCTTGGAAAAAATTCGAAAAATTTAAAAATCGTATTTAAGGAATGTTTTGTAAGTGGGATTCAGCTACTCAAAGCTTTGATCACAGAAATGTATGTATTTTTACGATCGGATGTAAATTGGAGGAGCTATGATAACCCAAAGGGAGAAAAATGGGGAAAATCGGAAATCTCGGATTTTTAAGGGGTACCCCTTGGAAAAAATTCGAAAAATTTAAAAATCGTATTTAAGGAATGTTTTGTAAGAGGGATTCAGCTACTCAAAGCGCTGATCACGGAAATGTATGTATTTTTACGATCGGATGTAAATTGGAGGAGCTATGATAACCCAAAGGGAGAAAAATGGGGAAAATCGGAAATCTCGGATTTTTAAGGGGTACCCCTTGGAAAAAATTCGAAAAATTTTAAAATCGTATTTAAGGAATGTTTTGTAAGAGGGATTCAGCTACTCAAAGCTCTGATCACAGAAATGTATGTATTTTTACGATCGGATGTAAATTGTAGGAGCTATGATAACCCAAAGGGAGAAAAATGGGGAAAATCGGAAATCTCGGATTTTTAAGGGGTACCCCTTGGAAAAAATTCGAAAAATTTAAAAATCGTATTTAAGGAATGTTTTGTAAGTGGGATTCAGCTACTCAAAGCTCTGATCACAGAAATGTATGTATTTTTACGATCGGATGTAAATTGGAGGAGCTATGATAACCCAAAGGGAGAAAAATGGGGAAAATCGGAAATCTCGGATTTTTAAGGGGTACCCCTTGGAAAAAATTCGAAAAATGTAAAAATCGTATTTAAGGAATGTTTTGTAAGAGGGTTTCAGCTACTCAAAGCTCTGATAACAGAAATGTATGTATTTTTACGATCGGATGTAAATTGGAGGAGCTATGATAACCCAAAGGGAGAAAAATGGGGAAAATCGGAAATCTCGGATTTTTAAGGGGTACCTCTTGGAAAAAATTCGAAAAATTTAAAAATCGTATTTAAGGAATGTTTTGTAAGAGGGATTCAGCTACTCAAAGCTCTGATCACAGAAATGTATGTATTTTTACGATCGGATGTAAATTGGAGGAGCTATGATAACCCAAAGGGAGAAAAATGGGGAAAATCGGAAATCTCGGATTTTTAAGGGGTACCCCTTGGAAAAAATTCGAAAAATTTAAAAATCGTATTTAAGGAATGTTTTGTAAGTGGGATTCAGCTACTCAAAGCTTTGATCACAGAAATGTATGTATTTTTACGATCGGATGTAAATTGGAGGAGCTATGATAACCCAAAGGGAGAAAAATGGGGAAAATCGGAAATCTCGGATTTTTAAGGGGTACCTCTTGGAAAAAATTCGAAAAATTTAAAAATCGTATTTAAGGAATGTTTTGTAAGAGGGATTCAGCTACTCAAAGCGCTGATCACGGAAATGTATGTATTTTTACGATCGGATGTAAATTGGAGGAGCTATGATAACCCAAAGGGAGAAAAATGGGGAAAATCGGAAATCTCGGATTTTTAAGGGGTACCTCTTGGAAAAAATTCGAAAAATTTAAAAATCGTATTTAAGGAATGTTTTGTAAGAGGGATTCAGCTACTCAAAGCTCTGATCACAGAAATGTATGTATTTTTACGATCGGATGTAAATTGGAGGAGCTATGATAACCCAAAGGGAGAAAAATGGGGAAAATCGGAAATCTCGGATTTTTAAGGGGTACCCCTTGGAAAAAATTCGAAAAATTTTAAAATCGTATTTAAGGAATGTTTTGTAAGAGGGATTCAGCTACTCAAAGCTCTGATCACAGAAATGTATGTATTTTTACGATCGGATGTAAATTGTAGGAGCTATGATAACCCAAAGGGAGAAAAATGGGGAAAATCGGAAATCTCGGATTTTTAAGGGGTACCCCTTGGAAAAAATTCGAAAAATTTAAAAATCGTATTTAAGGAATGTTTTGTAAGAGGGATTCAGCTACTCAAAGCGCTGATCACAGAAATGTATGTATTTTTACGATCGGATGTAAATTGGAGGAGCTATGATAACCCAAAGGGAGAAAAATGGGGAAAATCGGAAATCTCGGATTTTTAAGGGGTACCCCTTGGAAAAAATTCGAAAAATTTAAAAATCGTATTTAAGGAATGTTTTGTAAGAGGGATTCAGCTACTCAAAGCTCTGATCACAGAAATGTATGTATTTTTACGATCGGATGTAAATTGTAGGAGCTATGATAACCCAAAGGGAGAAAAATGGGGAAAATCGGAAATCTCGGATTTTTAAGGGGTACCCCTTGGAAAAAATTCGAAAAATTTAAAAATCGTATTTAAGGAATGTTTTGTAAGTGGGATTCAGCTACTCAAAGCTCTGATCACAGAAATGTATGTATTTTTACGATCGGATGTAAATTGGAGGAGCTATGATAACCCAAAGGGAGAAAAATGGGGAAAATCGGAAATCTCGGATTTTTAAGGGGTACCCCTTGGAAAAAATTCGAAAAATTTAAAAATCGTATTTAAGGAATGTTTTGTAAGAGGGATTCAGCTACTCAAAGCTCTGATCACAGAAATGTATGTATTTTTACGATCGGATGTAAATTGGAGGAGCTATGATAACCCAAAGGGAGAAAAATGGGGAAAATCGGAAATCTCGGATTTTTAAGGGGTACCCCTTGGAAAAAATTCGAATTATTTAAAAATCGTATTTAAGGAATGTTTTGTAAGAGGGATTCAGCTACTCAAAGCTCTGATCACAGAAATGTATGTATTTTTACGATCGGATGTAAATTGGAGGAGCTATGATAACCCAAAGGGAGAAAAATGGGGAAAATCGGAAATCTCGGATTTTTAAGGGGTACCCCTTGGAAAAAATTCGAAAAATGTAAAAATCGTATTTAAGGAATGTTTTGTAAGAGGGTTTCAGCTACTCAAAGCTCTGATAACAGAAATGTATGTATTTTTACGATCGGATGTAAATTGGAGGAGCTATGATAACCCAAAGGGAGAAAAATGGGGAAAATCGGAAATCTCGGATTTTTAAGGGGTACCTCTTGGAAAAAATTCGAAAAATTTAAAAATCGTATTTAAGGAATGTTTTGTAAGAGGGATTCAGCTACTCAAAGCTCTGATCACAGAAATGTATGTATTTTTACGATCGGATGTAAATTGTAGGAGCTATGATAACCCAAAGGGAGAAAAATGGGGAAAATCGGAAATCTCGGATTTTTAAGGGGTACCCCTTGGAAAAAATTCGAAAAATTTAAAAATCGTATTTAAGGAATGTTTTGTAAGTGGGATTCAGCTACTCAAAGCTCTGATCACAGAAATGTATGTATTTTTACGATCGGATGTAAATTGGAGGAGCTATGATAACCCAAAGAAAAAAATTTGGGTGAAAAATTTAAAAATCGTATTTAAGGAATGTTTTGTAAGAGGGATTCAGCTACTCAAAGCTCTGATCACAGAAATGTATGTATTTTTACGATCGGATGTAAATTGGAGGAGCTATGATAACCCAAAGGGAGAAAAATGGGGAAAATCGGAAATCTCGGATTTTTAAGGGGTACCCCTTGGAAAAAATTCGAAAAATTTAAAAATCGTATTTAAGGAATGTTTTGTAAGCAGGATTCAGCTACTCAAAGCTCTGATCACAGAAATGTATGTATTTTTACGATCGGATGTAAATTGGAGGAGCTATGATAACCCAAAGGGAGAAAAATGGGGAAAATCGAAAATCTCGGATTTTTAAAGGGTACCCCTTGGAAAAAATTCGAAAAATTTAAAAATCGTATTTAAGGAATGTTTTGTAAGAGGGATTCAGCTACTCAAAGCGCTGATCACGGAAATGTATGTATTTTTACGATCGGATGTAAATTGGAGGAGCTATGATAACCCAAAGGGAGAAAAATGGGGAAAATCGGAAATCTCGGATTTTTAAGGGGTACCTCTTGGAAAAAATTCGAAAAATTTAAAAATCGTATTTAAGGAATGTTTTGTAAGAGGGATTCAGCTACTCAAAGCTCTGATCACAGAAATGTATGTATTTTTACGATCGGATGTAAATTGGAGGAGCTATGATAACCCAAAGGGAGAAAAATGGGGAAAATCGGAAATCTCGGATTTTTAAGGGGTACCCCTTGGAAAAAATTCGAAAAATTTTAAAATCGTATTTAAGGAATGTTTTGTAAGAGGGATTCAGCTACTCAAAGCTCTGATCACAGAAATGTATGTATTTTTACGATCGGATGTAAATTGTAGGAGCTATGATAACCCAAAGGGAGAAAAATGGGGAAAATCGGAAATCTCGGATTTTTAAGGGGTACCCCTTGGAAAAAATTCGAAAAATTTAAAAATCGTATTTAAGGAATGTTTTGTAAGAGGGATTCAGCTACTCAAAGCGCTGATCACAGAAATGTATGTATTTTTACGATCGGATGTAAATTGGAGGAGCTATGATAACCCAAAGGGAGAAAAATGGGGAAAATCGGAAATCTCGGATTTTTAAGGGGTACCCCTTGGAAAAAATTCGAAAAATTTAAAAATCGTATTTAAGGAATGTTTTGTAAGAGGGATTCAGCTACTCAAAGCTCTGATCACAGAAATGTATGTATTTTTACGATCGGATGTAAATTGTAGGAGCTATGATAACCCAAAGGGAGAAAAATGGGGAAAATCGGAAATCTCGGATTTTTAAGGGGTACCCCTTGGAAAAAATTCGAAAAATTTAAAAATCGTATTTAAGGAATGTTTTGTAAGTGGGATTCAGCTACTCAAAGCTCTGATCACAGAAATGTATGTATTTTTACGATCGGATGTAAATTGGAGGAGCTATGATAACCCAAAGGGAGAAAAATGGGGAAAATCGGAAATCTCGGATTTTTAAGGGGTACCCCTTGGAAAAAATTCGAAAAATTTAAAAAATCGTATTTAAGGAATGTTTTGTAAGAGGGATTCAGCTACTCAAAGCTCTGATCACAGAAATGTATGTATTTTTACGATCGGATGTAAATTGGAGGAGCTATGATAACCCAAAGGGAGAAAAATGGGGAAAATCGGAAATCTCGGATTTTTAAGGGGTACCCCTTGGAAAAAATTCGAATTATTTAAAAATCGTATTTAAGGAATGTTTTGTAAGAGGGATTCAGCTACTCAAAGCTCTGATCACAGAAATGTATGTATTTTTACGATCGGATGTAAATTGGAGGAGCTATGATAACCCAAAGGGAGAAAAATGGGGAAAATCGGAAATCTCGGATTTTTAAGGGGTACCCCTTGGAAAAAATTCGAAAAATGTAAAAATCGTATTTAAGGAATGTTTTGTAAGAGGGTTTCAGCTACTCAAAGCTCTGATAACAGAAATGTATGTATTTTTACGATCGGATGTAAATTGGAGGAGCTATGATAACCCAAAGGGAGAAAAATGGGGAAAATCGGAAATCTCGGATTTTTAAGGGGTACCTCTTGGAAAAAATTCGAAAAATTTAAAAATCGTATTTAAGGAATGTTTTGTAAGAGGGATTCAGCTACTCAAAGCTCTGATCACAGAAATGTATGTATTTTTACGATCGGATGTAAATTGTAGGAGCTATGATAACCCAAAGGGAGAAAAATGGGGAAAATCGGAAATCTCGGATTTTTAAGGGGTACCCCTTGGAAAAAATTCGAAAAATTTAAAAATCGTATTTAAGGAATGTTTTGTAAGTGGGATTCAGCTACTCAAAGCTCTGATCACAGAAATGTATGTATTTTTACGATCGGATGTAAATTGGAGGAGCTATGATAACCCAAAGAAAAAAATTTGGGTGAAAAATTTAAAAATCGTATTTAAGGAATGTTTTGTAAGAGGGATTCAGCTACTCAAAGCTCTGATCACAGAAATGTATGTATTTTTACGATCGGATGTAAATTGGAGGAGCTATGATAACCCAAAGGGAGAAAAATGGGGAAAATCGGAAATCTCGGATGTTTAAGGGGTACCCCTTGGAAAAAATTCGAAAAATTTAAAAATCGTATTTAAGGAATGTTTTGTAAGCAGGATTCAGCTACTCAAAGCTCTGATCACAGAAATGTATGTATTTTTACGATCGGATGTAAATTGGAGGAGCTATGATAACCCAAAGGGAGAAAAATGGGGAAAATCGAAAATCTCGGATTTTTAAAGGGTACCCCTTGGAAAAAATTCGAAAAATTTAAAAATCGTATTTAAGGAATGTTTTGTAAGAGGGATTCAGCTACTCAAAGCTCTGATCACAGAAATGTAAGTATTTTTACTTACACTTGGAAAAGTGTACCCCTTGGAAAAAATTCGTAAAATTTAAAAATCGTATTTAAGGAATGTTTTGTAAGAGGGATTCAGCTACTCAAAGCTCAGATCACAGAAATGTATGTATTTTTACGATCGGATGTAAATTGGAGGAGCTTTGATAACCCAAAGGGAGAAAAATGGGGAAAATCAGAAATCTCGGATTTTTAAGGGGTACCCCTTGGAAAAAATTCGAAAAATTTAAAAATCGTATTTAAGGAATGTTTTGTAAGAGGGATTCAGCTACTCAAAGCTCTGATCACAGAAATGTATGTATTTTTACGATCGGATGTAAATTGGAGGAGCTATGATAACCCAAAGGGAGAAAAATGGGGAAAATCGAAAATCTCGGATTTTTAAGGGGTACCCCTTGGAAAAAATTCGAAAAATTTAAAAATCGTATTTAAGGAATGTTTTGTAAGAGGGATTCAGCTACTCAAAGCTCTGATCACAGAAATGTATGTATTTTTACGATCGGATGTAAATTGTAGGAGCTATGATAACCCAAAGGGAGAAAAATGGGGAAAATCGGAAATCTCGGATTTTTAAGGGGTACCCCTTGGAAAAAATTCGAAAAATTTAAAAATCGTATTTAAGGAATGTTTTGTAAGTGGGATTCAGCTACTCAAAGCTCTGATCACAGAAATGTATGTATTTTTACGATCGGATGTAAATTGGAGGAGCTATGATAACCCAAAGGGAGAAAAATGGGGAAAATCGGAAATCTCGGATTTTTAAGGGGTACCCCTTGGAAAAAATTCGAAAAATTTAAAAATCGTATTTAAGGAATGTCTTGTAAGAGGGATTCAGCTACTCAAAGCGCTGATCACAGAAATGTATGTATTTTTACGATCGGATGTAAATTGGAGGAGCTATGATAACCCAAAGGGAGAAAAATGGGGAAAATCGGAAATCTCGGATTTTTAAGGGGTACCCCTTGGAAAAAATTCGAAAAATTTAAAAATCGTATTTAAGGAATGTTTTGTAAGAGGGATTCAGCTACTCAAAGCTCTGATCACAGAAATGTATGTATTTTTACGATCGGATGTAAATTGGAGGAGCTATGATAACCCAAAGGGAGAAAAATGGGGAAAATCGAAAATCTCGGATTTTTAAGGGGTACCCCTTGGAAAAAATTCGTAAAATTTAAAAATCGTATTTAAGGAATGTTTTGTAAGAGGGATTCAGCTACTCAAAGCTCTGATCACAGAAATGTAAGTATTTTTACGATCGGATGTAAATTGGAGGAGCTATGATAACCCAAAGGGAGAAAAATGGGGAAAATCGAAAATCTCGGATTTTTAAGGGGTACCCCTTGGAAAAAATTCGAAAAATTTAAAAATCGTATTTAAGGAATGTTTTGTAAGAGGGATTCAGCTACTCAAAGCTCTGATCACAGAAATGTATGTATTTTTACGATCGGATGTAAATTGGAGGAGCTATGATAACCCAAAAGGAGAAAAATGGGGAAAATCGGAAATCTCGGATTGTTAAGGGGTACCCCTTGGAAAAAATTCGAAAAATTTAAAAATCGTATTTAAGGAATGTTTTGTAAGAGGGATTCAGCTACTCAAAGCTCTGATCACAGAAATGTAAGTATTTTTACGATCGGATGTAAATTGGAGGAGCTATGATAACCCAAAGGGAGAAAAATGGGGAAAATCGGAAATCTCGGATTTTTAAGGGGTACCCCTTGGAAAAAATTCGAAAAATTTAAAAATCGTATTTAAGGAATGTTTTGTAAGAGGGATTCAGCTACTCAAAGCTCTGATCACAGAAATGTAAGTATTTTTACGATCGGATGTAAATTGGAGGAGCTATGATAACCCAAAGGGAGAAAAATGGGGAAAATCGAAAATCTCGGATTTTTAAGGGGTACCCCTTGGAAAAAATTCGAAAAATTTAAAAATCGTATTTAAGGAATGTTTTGTAAGAGGGATTCAGCTACTCAAAGCTCTGATCACAGAAATGTATGTATTTTTACGATCGGATGTAAATTGGAGGAGCTATGATAACCCAAAGGGAGAAAAATGGGGAAAATCGAAAATCTCGGATTTTTAAGGGGTACCCCTTGGAAAAAATTCGTAAAATTTAAAAATCGTATTTAAGGAATGTTTTGTAAGAGGGATTCAGCTACTCAAAGCTCTGATCACAGAAATGTAAGTATTTTTACGATCGGATGTAAATTGGAGGAGCTATGATAACCCAAAGGGAGAAAAATGGGGAAAATCGAAAATCTCGGATTTTTAAGGGGTACCCCTTGGAAAAAATTCGAAAAATTTAAAAATCGTATTTAAGGAATGTTTTGTAAGAGGGATTCAGCTACTCAAAGCTCTGATCACAGAAATGTATGTATTTTTACGATCGGATGTAAATTGGAGGAGCTATGATAACCCAAAGGGAGAAAAATGGGGAAAATCGAAAATCTCGGATTGTTAAGGGGTACCCCTTGGAAAAAATTCGAAAAATTTAAAAATCGTATTTAAGGAATGTTTTGTAAGAGGGATTCAGCTACTCAAAGCTCTGATCACAGAAATGTAAGTATTTTTACGATCGGATGTAAATTGGAGGAGCTATGATAACCCAAAGGGAGAAAAATGGGGAAAATCGGAAATCTCGGATTTTTAAGGGGTACCCCTTGGAAAAAATTCGAATTATTTAAAAATCGTATTTAAGGAATGTTTTGTAAGAGGGATTCAGCTACTCAAAGCTCTGATCACAGAAATGTATGTATTTTTACGATCGGATGTAAATTGGAGGAGCTATGATAACCCAAAGGGAGAAAAATGGGGAAAATCGGAAATCTCGGATTTTTAAGGGGTACCCCTTGGAAAAAATTCGAAAAATTTAAAAATCGTATTTAAGGAATGTTTTGTAAGAGGGATTCAGCTACTCAAAGCTCTGATCACAGAAATGTATGTATTTTTACGATCGGATGTAAATTGGAGGAGCTATGATAACCCAAAGGGAGAAAAATGGGGAAAATCGGAAATCTCGGATTTTTAAGGGGTACCCCTTGGAAAAAATTCGAAAAATGTAAAAATCGTATTTAAGGAATGTTTTGTAAGAGGGTTTCAGCTACTCAAAGCTCTGATAACAGAAATGTATGTATTTTTACGATCGGATGTAAATTGGAGGAGCTATGATAACCCAAAGGGAGAAAAATGGGGAAAATCGGAAATCTCGGATTTTTAAGGGGTACCTCTTGGAAAAAATTCGAAAAATTTAAAAATCGTATTTAAGGAATGTTTTGTAAGAGGGATTCAGCTACTCAAAGCTCTGATCACAGAAATGTATGTATTTTTACGATCGGATGTAAATTGGAGGAGCTATGATAACCCAAAGGGAGAAAAATGGGGAAAATCGGAAATCTCGGATTTTTAAGGGGTACCCCTTGGAAAAAATTCGAAAAATTTAAAAATCGTATTTAAGGAATGTTTTGTAAGCAGGATTCAGCTACTCAAAGCTCTGATCACAGAAATGTATGTATTTTTACGATCGGATGTAAATTGGAGGAGCTATGATAACCCAAAGGGAGAAAAATGGGGAAAATCGAAAATCTCGGATTTTTAAGGGGTACCCCTTGGAAAAAATTCGAAAAATTTAAAAATCGTATTTAAGGAATGTTTTGTAAGAGGGATTCAGCTACTCAAAGCTCTGATCACAGAAATGTAAGTATTTTTACGATCGGATGTAAATTGGAGGAGCTATGATAACCCAAAGGGAGAAAAATGGGGAAAATCGAAAATCTCGGATTTTTAAGGGGTACCCCTTGGAAAAAATTCGAATTATTTAAAAATCGTATTTAAGGAATGTTTTGTAAGAGGGTTTCAGCTACTCAAAGCTCTGATAACAGAAATGTATGTATTTTTACGATCGGATGTAAATTGGAGGAGCTATGATAACCCAAAGGGAGAAAAATGGGGAAAATCGGAAATCTCGGATTTTTAAGGGGTTTTTTTTTTTTCCAACCCCTTGGAAAAAATTCGAAAAATTTAAAAATCGTATTTAAGGAATGTTTTGTAAGAGGGATTCAGCTACTCAAAACTCTGATCACAGAAATGTATGTATTTTTACGATCGGATGTAAATTGTAGGAGCTATGATAACCCAAAGGGAGAAAAATGGGGAAAATCGAAAATCTCGGATTTTTAAGGGGTACCCCTTGGAAAAATTCGAAAAATTTAAAAATCGTATTTAAGGAATGTTTTGTAAGCAGGATTCAGCTACTCAAAGCTCTGATCACAGAAATGTATGTATTTTTACGATCGGATGTAAATTGGAGGAGCTATGATAACCCAAAGGGAGAAAAATGGGGAAAATCGAAAATCTCGGATTTTTAAGGGGTACCCCTTGGAAAAAATTCGAAAAATTTAAAAATCGTATTTAAGGAATGTTTTGTAAGAGGGATTCAGCTACTCAAAGCTCTGATCACAGAAATGTATGTATTTTTACGATCGGATGTAAATTGGAGGAGCTATGATAACCCAAAGGGAGAAAAATGGGGAAAATCGGAAATCTCGGATTTTTAAGGGGTACCCCTTGGAAAAAATTCGAAAAATTTAAAAATCGTATTTAAGGAATGTTTTGTAAGAGGGATTCAGCTACTCAAAGCTCTGATCACAGAAATGTATGTATTTTTACGATCGGATGTAAATTGGAGGAGCTATGATAACCCAAAGGGAGAAAAATGGGGAAAATCGGAAATCTCGGATTTTTAAGGGGTACCCCTTGGAAAAAATTCGTAAAATTTAAAAATCGTATTTAAGGAATGTTTTGTAAGAGGGATTCAGCTACTCAAAGCTCAGATCACAGAAATGTATGTATTTTTACGATCGGATGTAAATTGGAGGAGCTTTGATAACCCAAAGGGAGAAAAATGGGGAAAATCAGAAATCTCGGATTTTTAAGGGGTACCCCTTGGAAAAATTCGAAAAATTTAAAAATCGTATTTCAGGAATGTTTTGTAAGAGGGATTCAGCTACTCAAAGCTCTGATCACAGAAATGTATGTATTTTTACGATCGGATGTAAATTGTAGGAGCTATGATAACCCAAAGGGAGAAAAATGGGGAAAATCGGAAATCTCGGATTTTTAAGGGGTACCCCTTGGAAAAAATTCGAAAAATTTAAAAATCGTATTTAAGGAATGTTTTGTAAGTGGGATTCAGCTACTCAAAGCTCTGATCACAGAAATGTATGTATTTTTACGATCGGATGTAAATTGGAGGAGCTATGATAACCCAAAGGGAGAAAAATGGGGAAAATCGGAAATTTCGGATTTTTAAGGGGTACCCCTTGGAAAAAATTCGAAAAATTTAAAAATCGTATTTAAGGAATGTTTTGTAAGAGGGATTCAGCTACTCAAAGCGCTGATCACAGAAATGTATGTATTTTTACGATCGGATGTAAATTGGAGGAGCTATGATAACCCAAAGGGAGAAAAATGGGGAAAATCGAAAATCTCGGATTTTTAAGGGGTACCCCTTGGAAAAAATTCGAAAAATTTAAAAATCGTATTTAAGGAATGTTTTGTAAGAGGGATTCAGCTACTCAAAGCTCTGATCACAGAAATGTAAGTATTTTTACGATCGGATGTAAATTGGAGGAGCTATGATAACCCAAAGGGAGAAAAATGGGGAAAATCGAAAATCTCGGATTTTTAAGGGGTACCCCTTGGAAAAAATTCGAAAAATTTAAAAATCGTATTTAAGGAATGTTTTGTAAGAGGGATTCAGCTACTCAAAGCTCTGATCACAGAAATGTATGTATTTTTACGATCGGATGTAAATTGGAGGAGCTATGATAACCCAAAGGGAGAAAAATGGGGAAAATCGAAAATCTCGGATTTTTAAGGGGTACCCCTTGGAAAAAATTCGTAAAATTTAAAAATCGTATTTAAGGAATGTTTTGTAAGAGGGATTCAGCTACTCAAAGCTCTGATCACAGAAATGTAAGTATTTTTACGATCGGATGTAAATTGGAGGAGCTATGATAACCCAAAGGGAGAAAAATGGGGAAAATCGAAAATCTCGGATTTTTAAGGGGTACCCCTTGGAAAAATTCGAAAAATTTAAAAATCGTATTTAAGGAATGTTTTGTAAGAGGGATTCAGCTACTCAAAGCTCTGATCACAGAAATGTATGTATTTTTACGATCGGATGTAAATTGGAGGAGCTATGATAACCCAAAGGGAGAAAAATGGGGAAAATCGAAAATCTCGGATTGTTAAGGGGTACCCCTTGGAAAAAATTCGAAAAATTTAAAAATCGTATTTAAGGAATGTTTTGTAAGAGGGATTCAGCTACTCAAAGCTCTGATCACAGAAATGTAAGTATTTTTACGATCGGATGTAAATTGGAGGAGCTATGATAACCCAAAGGGAGAAAAATGGGGAAAATCGGAAATCTCGGATTTTTAAGGGGTACCCCTTGGAAAAAATTCGAATTATTTAAAAATCGTATTTAAGGAATGTTTTGTAAGAGGGATTCAGCTACTCAAAGCTCTGATCACAGAAATGTATGTATTTTTACGATCGGATGTAAATTGGAGGAGCTATGATAACCCAAAGGGAGAAAAATGGGGAAAATCGGAAATCTCGGATTTTTAAGGGGTACCCCTTGGAAAAAATTCGAAAAATTTAAAAATCGTATTTAAGGAATGTTTTGTAAGAGGGATTCAGCTACTCAAAGCTCTGATCACAGAAATGTATGTATTTTTACGATCGGATGTAAATTGGAGGAGCTATGATAACCCAAAGGGAGAAAAATGGGGAAAATCGGAAATCTCGGATTTTTAAGGGGTACCCCTTGGAAAAAATTCGAAAAATGTAAAAATCGTATTTAAGGAATGTTTTGTAAGAGGGTTTCAGCTACTCAAAGCTCTGATAACAGAAATGTATGTATTTTTACGATCGGATGTAAATTGGAGGAGCTATGATAACCCAAAGGGAGAAAAATGGGGAAAATCGGAAATCTCGGATTTTTAAGGGGTACCTCTTGGAAAAAATTCGAAAAATTTAAAAATCGTATTTAAGGAATGTTTTGTAAGAGGGATTCAGCTACTCAAAGCTCTGATCACAGAAATGTATGTATTTTTACGATCGGATGTAAATTGGAGGAGCTATGATAACCCAAAGGGAGAAAAATGGGGAAAATCGGAAATCTCGGATTTTTAAGGGGTACCCCTTGGAAAAAATTCGAAAAATTTAAAAATCGTATTTAAGGAATGTTTTGTAAGCAGGATTCAGCTACTCAAAGCTCTGATCACAGAAATGTATGTATTTTTACGATCGGATGTAAATTGGAGGAGCTATGATAACCCAAAGGGAGAAAAATGGGGAAAATCGAAAATCTCGGATTTTTAAGGGGTACCCCTTGGAAAAAATTCGAAAAATTTAAAAATCGTATTTAAGGAATGTTTTGTAAGAGGGATTCAGCTACTCAAAGCTCTGATCACAGAAATGTAAGTATTTTTACGATCGGATGTAAATTGGAGGAGCTATGATAACCCAAAGGGAGAAAAATGGGGAAAATCGAAAATCTCGGATTTTTAAGGGGTACCCCTTGGAAAAAATTCGAATTATTTAAAAATCGTATTTAAGGAATGTTTTGTAAGAGGGTTTCAGCTACTCAAAGCTCTGATAACAGAAATGTATGTATTTTTACGATCGGATGTAAATTGGAGGAGCTATGATAACCCAAAGGGAGAAAAATGGGGAAAATCGGAAATCTCGGATTTTTAAGGGGTTTTTTTTTTTTCCAACCCCTTGGAAAAAATTCGAAAAATTTAAAAATCGTATTTAAGGAATGTTTTGTAAGAGGGATTCAGCTACTCAAAACTCTGATCACAGAAATGTATGTATTTTTACGATCGGATGTAAATTGTAGGAGCTATGATAACCCAAAGGGAGAAAAATGGGGAAAATCGAAAATCCCGGATTTTTAAGGGGTACCCCTTGGAAAAAATTCGAAAAATTTAAAAATCGTATTTAAGGAATGTTTTGTAAGCAGGATTCAGCTACTCAAAGCTCTGATCACAGAAATGTATGTATTTTTACGATCGGATGTAAATTGGAGGAGCTTTGATAACCCAAAGGGAGAAAAATGGGGAAAATCAGAAATCTCGGATTTTTAAGGGGTACCCCTTGGAAAAAATTCGAAAAATTTAAAAATCGTATTTCAGGAATGTTTTGTAAGAGGGATTCAGCTACTCAAAGCTCTGATCACAGAAATGTATGTATTTTTACGATCGGATGTAAATTGGAGGAGCTATGATAACCCAAAGGGAGAAAAATGGGGAAAATCGAAAATCTCGAATTTTTAAGGGGTACCCCTTGGAAAAAATTCGAAAAATTTAAAAATCGTATTTAAGGAATGTTTTGTAAGAGGGATTCAGCTACTCAAAGCTCTGATCACAGAAATGTATGTATTTTTACGATCGGATGTAAATTGTAGGAGCTATGATAACCCAAAGGGAGAAAAATGGGGAAAATCGAAAATCCCGGATTTTTAAGGGGTACCCCTTGGAAAAAATTCGAAAAATTTAAAAATCGTATTTAAGGAATGTTTTGTAAGCAGGATTCAGCTACTCAAAGCTCTGATCACAGAAATGTATGTATTTTTACGATCGGATGTAAATTGGAGGAGCTATGATAACCCAAAGGGAGAAAAATGGGGAAAATCGGAAATCTCGGATTTTTAAGGGGTACCCCTTGGAAAAAATTCGAAAAATTTAAAAATCGTATTTAAGGAATGTTTTGTAAGAGGGATTCAGCTACTCAAAGCGCTGATCACAGAAATGTATGTATTTTTACGATCGGATGTAAATTGGAGGAGCTATGATAACCCAAAGGGAGAAAAATGGGGAAAGTCGGAAATCTCGGATTTTTAAGGGGTACCCCTTGGAAAAAATCCAAAAATTTAGAAATCGTATTTAAGGAATGTTTTGTAAGAGGGATTTAGCTACTCAAAGCTCTGATCACAGAAATGTAAGTATTTTTACGATCGGATGTAAATTGGAGGAGCTATGATAACCCAAAGGGAGAAAAATGGGGAAAATCGAAAATCTCGGATTTTTAAGGGAAAAAATTCGAAAAATTTAAAAATCGTATTTAAGGAATGTTTTGTAAGAGGGATTCAGCTACTCAAAGCTCTGATCACAGAAATGTATGTATTTTTACGATCGGATGTAAATTGGAGGAGCTATGATAACCCAAAGGGAGAAAAATGGGGAAAATCGGAAATCTCGGATTTTTAAGGGGTACCCCTTGGAAAAAATTCGAAAAATTTAAAAATCGTATTTAAGGAATGTTTTGTAAGAGGGTTTCAGCTACTCAAAGCTCTGATAACAGAAATGTATGTATTTTTACGATCGGATGTAAATTGGAGGAGCTATGATAACCCAAAGGGAGAAAAATGGGGAAAATCGGAAATCTCGGATTTTTAAGGGGTACCTCTTGGAAAAAATTCGAAAAATTTAAAAATCGTATTTAAGGAATGTTTTGTAAGAGGGATTCAGCTACTCAAAGCTCTGATCACAGAAATGTATGTATTTTTACGATCGGATGTAAATTGGAGGAGCTATGATAACCCAAAGGGAGAAAAATGGGGAAAATCGGAAATCTCGGATTTTTAAGGGGTTTTTTTTTTTCCAACCCCTTGGAAAAAATTCGAAAAATTTAAAAATCGTATTTAAGGAATGTTTTGTAAGAGGGATTCAGCTACTCAAAGCTCTCATCACAGAAATGTATGTATTTTTACGATCGGATGTAAATTGGAGGAGCTATGATAACCCAAAGGGAGAAAAATGGGGAAAATCGGAAATCTCGGATTTTTAAGGGGTACCCCTTGGAAAAAATTCGAAAAATTTAAAAATCGTATTTAAGGAATGTTTTGTAAGAGGGATTCAGCTACTCAAAGCGCTGATCACAGAAATGTATGTATTTTTACGATCGGATGTAAATTGGAGGAGCTATGATAACCCAAAGGGAGAAAAATGGGGAAAATCGGAAATCTCGGATTTTTAAGGGGTACCCCTTGGAAAAAATTCGAAAAATTTAAAAATCGTATTTAAGGAATGTTTTGTAAGAGGGATTCAGCTACTCAAAGCTCTGATCACAAAAATGTAAGTATTTTTACGATCGGATGTAAATTGGAGGAGCTATGATAACCCAAAGGGAGAAAAATGGGGAAAATCGAAAATCTCGGATTTTTAAGGGGTACCCCTTGGAAAAAATTCGAAAAATTTAAAAATCGTATTTAAGGAATGTTTTGTAAGAGGGATTCAGCTACTCAAAGCTCTGATCACAGAAATGTATGTATTTTTACGATCGGATGTAAATTGGAGGAGCTATGATAACCCAAAGGGAGAAAAATGGGGAAAATCGGAAATCTCGGATTTTTAAGGGGTACCCCTTGGAAAAAATTCGAAAAATTTAAAAATCGTATTTAAGGAATGTTTTGTAAGAGGGATTCAGCTACTCAAAGCTCTGATCACAGAAATGTAAGTATTTTTACGATCGGATGTAAATTGGAGGAGCTATGATAACCCAAAGGGAGAAAAATGGGGAAAATCGAAAATCTCGGATTTTTAAGGGGCACCCCTTGGAAAAAATTCGAAAAATTTAAAAATCGTATTTAAGGAATGTTTTGTAAGTGGGATTCAGCTACTCAAAGCTCTGATCACAGAAATGTATGTATTTTTACGATCGGATGTAAATTGGAGGAGCTATGATAACCCAAAGGGAGAAAAATGGGGAAAATCGGAAATCTCGGATTTTTAAGGGGGAAAAATTTAAAAATCGTATTTAAGGAATGTTTTGTAAGAGGGATTCAGCTACTCAAAGCGCTGATCACAGAAATGTATGTATTTTTACGATCGGATGTAAATTGGAGGAGCTATGATAACCCAAAGGGAGAAAAATGGGGAAAATCGGAAATCTCGGATTTTTAAGGGGTACCCCTTTGGAAAAAATTCGAAAAATTTAAAAATCGTATTTAAGGAATGTTTTGTAAGAGGGATTCAGCTACTCAAAGCTCTGATCACAAAAATGTAAGTATTTTTACGATCGGATGTAAATTGGAGGAGCTATGATAACCCAAAGGGAGAAAAATGGGGAAAATCGAAAATCTCGGATTTTTAAGGGGTACCCCTTGGAAAAAATTCGAAAAATTTAAAAATCGTATTTAAGGAATGTTTTGTAAGAGGGATTCAGCTACTCAAAGCTCTGATCACAGAAATCTATGTATTTTTACGATCGGATGTAAATTGGAGGAGCTATGATAACCCAAAGGGAGAAAAATGGGGAAAATCGGAAATCTCGGATTTTTAAGGGGGAAAAATTTAAAAATCGTATTTAAGGAATGTTTTGTAAGAGGGATTCAGCTACTCAAAGCTCTGATCACAGAAATGTATGTATTTTTACGATCGGATGTAAATTGGAGGAGCTATGATAACCCAAAGGGAGAAAAATGGGGAAAATCGGAAATCTCGGATTTTTAAGGGGGAAAAATTTAAAAATCGTATTTAAGGAATGTTTTGTAAGAGGGATTCAGCTACTCAAAGCGCTGATCACAGAAATGTATGTATTTTTACGATCGGATGTAAATTGGAGGAGCTATGATAACCCAAAGGGAGAAAAATGGGGAAAATCGGAAATCTCGGATTTTTAAGGGGTACCCCTTGGAAAAAATTCGAAAAATTTAAAAATCGTATTTAAGGAATGTTTTGTAAGAGGGATTCAGCTACTCAAAGCTCTGATCACAAAAATGTAAGTATTTTTACGATCGGATGTAAATTGGAGGAGCTATGATAACCCAAAGGGAGAAAAATGGGGAAAATCGAAAATCTCGGATTTTTAAGGGGTACCCCTTGGAAAAAATTCGAAAAATTTAAAAATCGTATTTAAGGAATGTTTTGTAAGAGGGATTCAGCTACTCAAAGCTCTGATCACAGAAATCTATGTATTTTTACGATCGGATGTAAATTGGAGGAGCTATGATAACCCAAAGGGAGAAAAATGGGGAAAATCGGAAATCTCGGATTTTTAAGGGGAAAAATTTAAAAATCGTATTTAAGGAATGTTTTGTAAGAGGGATTCAGCTACTCAAAGCGCTGATCACAGAAATGTATGTATTTTTACGATCGGATGTAAATTGGAGGAGCTATGATAACCCAAAGGGAGAAAAATGGGGAAAATCGGAAATCTCGGATTTTTAAGGGGTACCCCTTGGAAAAAATTCGAAAAATTTAAAAATCGTATTTAAGGAATGTTTTGTAAGAGGGATTCAGCTACTCAAAGCTCTGATCACAGAAATGTAAGTATTTTTACGATCGGATGTAAATTGGAGGAGCTATGATAACCCAAAGGGAGAAAAATGGGGAAAATCGAAAATCTCGGATTTTTAAGGGGCACCCCTTGGAAAAAATTCGAATTATTTAAAAATCGTATTTAAGGAATGTTTTGTAAGAGGGATTCAGCTACTCAAAGCTCTGATCACAGAAATGTATGTATTTTTACGATCGGATGTAAATTGGAGGAGCTATGATAACCCAAAGGGAGAAAAATGGGGAAAATCGGAAATCTCGGATTTTTAAGGGGTACCCCTTGGAAAAAATTCGAAAAATTTAAAAATCGTATTTAAGGAATGTTTTGTAAGAGGGATTCAGCTACTCAAAGCTCTGATCACAGAAATGTATGTATTTTTACGATCGGATGTAAATTGGAGGAGCTATGATAACCCAAAGGGAGAAAAATGGGGAAAATCGGAAATCTCGGATTTTTAAGGGGTACCCCTTGGAAAAAATTCGAAAAATTTAAAAATCGTATTTAAGGAATGTTTTGTAAGAGGGTTTCAGCTACTCAAAGCTCTGATAACAGAAATGTATGTATTTTTACGATCGGATGTAAATTGGAGGAGCTATGATAACCCAAAGGGAGAAAAATGGGGAAAATCGGAAATCTCGGATTTTTAAGGGGTACCTCTTGGAAAAAATTCGAAAAATTTAAAAATCGTATTTAAGGAATGTTTTGTAAGAGGGATTCAGCTACTCAAAGCTCTGATCACAGAAATGTATGTATTTTTACGATCGGATGTAAATTGGAGGAGCTATGATAACCCAAAGGGAGAAAAATGGGGAAAATCGGAAATCTCGGATTTTTAAGGGGTACCCCTTGGAAAAAATTCGAAAAATTTAAAAATCGTATTTAAGGAATGTTTTGTAAGCAGGATTCAGCTACTCAAAGCTCTGATCACAGAAATGTATGTATTTTTACGATCGGATGTAAATTGGAGGAGCTATGATAACCCAAAGGGAGAAAAATGGGGAAAATCGAAAATCTCGGATTTTTAAGGGGTACCCCTTGGAAAAAATTCGAAAAATTTAAAAATCGTATTTAAGGAATGTTTTGTAAGAGGGATTCAGCTACTCAAAGCTCTGATCACAGAAATGTAAGTATTTTTACGATCGGATGTAAATTGGAGGAGCTATGATAACCCAAAGGGAGAAAAATGGGGAAAATCGGAAATCTCGGATTTTTAAGGGGTACCCCTTGGAAAAAATTCAAAAAATTTAAAAATCGTATTTAAGGAATGTTTTGTAAGAGGGATTCAGCTACTCAAAGCTCTGATCACAGAAATGTAAGTATTTTTACGATCGGATGTAAATTGGAGGAGCTATGATAACCCAAAGGGAGAAAAATGGGGAAAATCGAAAATCTCGGATTTTTAAGGGGTACCCCTTGGAAAAAATTCGTAAAATTTAAAAATCGTATTTAAGGAATGTTTTGTAAGAGGGATTCAGCTACTCAAAGCTCAGATCACAGAAATGTATGTATTTTTACGATCGGATGTAAATTGGAGGAGCTTTGATAACCCAAAGGGAGAAAAATGGGGAAAATCAGAAATCTCGGATTTTTAAGGGGTACCCCTTGGAAAAAATTCGAAAAATTTAAAAATCGTATTTCAGGAATGTTTTGTAAGAGGGATTCAGCTACTCAAAGCTCTGATCACAGAAATGTATGTATTTTTACGATCGGATGTAAATTGGAGGAGCTATGATAACCCAAAGGGAGAAAAATGGGGAAAATCGAAAATCTCGAATTTTTAAGGGGTACCCCTTGGAAAAAATTCGAAAAATTTAAAAATCGTATTTAAGGAATGTTTTGTAAGAGGGATTCAGCTACTCAAAGCTCTGATCACAGAAATGTATGTATTTTTACGATCGGATGTAAATTGTAGGAGCTATGATAACCCAAAGGGAGAAAAATGGGGAAAATCGGAAATCTCGGATTTTTAAGGGGTACCCCTTGGAAAAAATTCGAAAAATTTAAAAATCGTATTTAAGGAATGTTTTGTAAGTGGGATTCAGCTACTCAAAGCTCTGATCACAGAAATGTATGTATTTTTACGATCGGATGTAAATTGGAGGAGCTATGATAACCCAAAGGGAGAAAAATGGGGAAAATCGGAAATCTCGGATTTTTAAGGGGTACCCCTTGGAAAAAATTCGAAAAATTTAAAAATCGTATTTAAGGAATGTTTTGTAAGAGGGATTCAGCTACTCAAAGCGCTGATCACAGAAATGTATGTATTTTTACGATCGGATGTAAATTGGAGGAGCTATGATAACCCAAAGGGAGAAAAATGGGGAAAGTCGGAAATCTCGGATTTTTAAGGGGTACCCCTTGGAAAAAAATCCAAAAATTTAGAAATCGTATTTAAGGAATGTTTTGTAAGAGGGATTTAGCTACTCAAAGCTCTGATCACAGAAATGTAAGTATTTTTACGATCGGATGTAAATTGGAGGAGCTATGATAACCCAAAGGGAGAAAAATGGGGAAAATCGAAAATCTCGGATTTTTAAGGGAAAAAATTCGAAAAATTTAAAAATCGTATTTAAGGAATGTTTTGTAAGAGGGATTCAGCTACTCAAAGCTCTGATCACAGAAATGTATGTATTTTTACGATCGGATGTAAATTGGAGGAGCTATGATAACCCAAAGGGAGAAAAATGGGGAAAATCGGAAATCTCGGATTTTTAAGGGGTACCCCTTGGAAAAAATTCGAAAAATTTAAAAATCGTATTTAAGGAATGTTTTGTAAGAGGGTTTCAGCTACTCAAAGCTCTGATAACAGAAATGTATGTATTTTTACGATCGGATGTAAATTGGAGGAGCTATGATAACCCAAAGGGAGAAAAATGGGGAAAATCGGAAATCTCGGATTTTTAAGGGGTACCTCTTGGAAAAAATTCGAAAAATTTAAAAATCGTATTTAAGGAATGTTTTGTAAGAGGGATTCAGCTACTCAAAGCTCTGATCACAGAAATGTATGTATTTTTACGATCGGATGTAAATTGGAGGAGCTATGATAACCCAAAGGGAGAAAAATGGGGAAAATCGGAAATCTCGGATTTTTAAGGGGTTTTTTTTTTTTCCAACCCCTTGGAAAAAATTCGAAAAATTTAAAAATCGTATTTAAGGAATGTTTTGTAAGAGGGATTCAGCTACTCAAAGCTCTCATCACAGAAATGTATGTATTTTTACGATCGGATGTAAATTGGAGGAGCTATGATAACCCAAAGGGAGAAAAATGGGGAAAATCGGAAATCTCGGATTTTTAAGGGGTACCCCTTGGAAAAAATTCGAAAAATTTAAAAATCGTATTTAAGGAATGTTTTGTAAGAGGGATTCAGCTACTCAAAGCGCTGATCACAGAAATGTATGTATTTTTACGATCGGATGTAAATTGGAGGAGCTATGATAACCCAAAGGGAGAAAAATGGGGAAAATCGGAAATCTCGGATTTTTAAGGGGTACCCCTTGGAAAAAATTCGAAAAATTTAAAAATCGTATTTAAGGAATGTTTTGTAAGAGGGATTCAGCTACTCAAAGCTCTGATCACAAAAATGTAAGTATTTTTACGATCGGATGTAAATTGGAGGAGCTATGATAACCCAAAGGGAGAAAAATGGGGAAAATCGAAAATCTCGGATTTTTAAGGGGTACCCCTTGGAAAAAATTCGAAAAATTTAAAAATCGTATTTAAGGAATGTTTTGTAAGAGGGATTCAGCTACTCAAAGCTCTGATCACAGAAATGTATGTATTTTTACGATCGGATGTAAATTGGAGGAGCTATGATAACCCAAAGGGAGAAAAATGGGGAAAATCGGAAATCTCGGATTTTTAAGGGGTACCCCTTGGAAAAAATTCGAAAAATTTAAAAATCGTATTTAAGGAATGTTTTGTAAGAGGGATTCAGCTACTCAAAGCTCTGATCACAGAAATGTAAGTATTTTTACGATCGGATGTAAATTGGAGGAGCTATGATAACCCAAAGGGAGAAAAATGGGGAAAATCGAAAATCTCGGATTTTTAAGGGGCACCCCTTGGAAAAAATTCGAAAAATTTAAAAATCGTATTTAAGGAATGTTTTGTAAGTGGGATTCAGCTACTCAAAGCTCTGATCACAGAAATGTATGTATTTTTACGATCGGATGTAAATTGGAGGAGCTATGATAACCCAAAGGGAGAAAAATGGGGAAAATCGGAAATCTCGGATTTTTAAGGGGGAAAAATTTAAAAATCGTATTTAAGGAATGTTTTGTAAGAGGGATTCAGCTACTCAAAGCGCTGATCACAGAAATGTATGTATTTTTACGATCGGATGTAAATTGGAGGAGCTATGATAACCCAAAGGGAGAAAAATGGGGAAAATCGGAAATCTCGGATTTTTAAGGGGTACCCCTTGGAAAAAATTCGAAAAATTTAAAAATCGTATTTAAGGAATGTTTTGTAAGAGGGATTCAGCTACTCAAAGCTCTGATCACAAAAATGTAAGTATTTTTACGATCGGATGTAAATTGGAGGAGCTATGATAACCCAAAGGGAGAAAAATGGGGAAAATCGAAAATCTCGGATTTTTAAGGGGTACCCCTTGGAAAAAATTCGAAAAATTTAAAAATCGTATTTAAGGAATGTTTTGTAAGAGGGATTCAGCTACTCAAAGCTCTGATCACAGAAATCTATGTATTTTTACGATCGGATGTAAATTGGAGGAGCTATGATAACCCAAAGGGAGAAAAATGGGGAAAATCGGAAATCTCGGATTTTTAAGGGGGAAAAATTTAAAAATCGTATTTAAGGAATGTTTTGTAAGAGGGATTCAGCTACTCAAAGCGCTGATCACAGAAATGTATGTATTTTTACGATCGGATGTAAATTGGAGGAGCTATGATAACCCAAAGGGAGAAAAATGGGGAAAATCGGAAATCTCGGATTTTTAAGGGGTACCCCTTGGAAAAAATTCGAAAAATTTAAAAATCGTATTTAAGGAATGTTTTGTAAGAGGGATTCAGCTACTCAAAGCTCTGATCACAGAAATGTAAGTATTTTTACGATCGGATGTAAATTGGAGGAGCTATGATAACCCAAAGGGAGAAAAATGGGGAAAATCGAAAATCTCGGATTTTTAAGGGGCACCCCTTGGAAAAAATTCGAATTATTTAAAAATCGTATTTAAGGAATGTTTTGTAAGAGGGATTCAGCTACTCAAAGCTCTGATCACAGAAATGTATGTATTTTTACGATCGGATGTAAATTGGAGGAGCTATGATAACCCAAAGGGAGAAAAATGGGGAAAATCGGAAATCTCGGATTTTTAAGGGGTACCCCTTGGAAAAAATTCGAAAAATTTAAAAATCGTATTTAAGGAATGTTTTGTAAGAGGGATTCAGCTACTCAAAGCTCTGATCACAGAAATGTATGTATTTTTACGATCGGATGTAAATTGGAGGAGCTATGATAACCCAAAGGGAGAAAAATGGGGAAAATCGGAAATCTCGGATTTTTAAGGGGTACCCCTTGGAAAAAATTCGAAAAATTTAAAAATCGTATTTAAGGAATGTTTTGTAAGAGGGTTTCAGCTACTCAAAGCTCTGATAACAGAAATGTATGTATTTTTACGATCGGATGTAAATTGGAGGAGCTATGATAACCCAAAGGGAGAAAAATGGGGAAAATCGGAAATCTCGGATTTTTAAGGGGTACCTCTTGGAAAAAATTCGAAAAATTTAAAAATCGTATTTAAGGAATGTTTTGTAAGAGGGATTCAGCTACTCAAAGCTCTGATCACAGAAATGTAAGTATTTTTACGATCGGATGTAAATTGGAGGAGCTATGATAACCCAAAGGGAGAAAAATGGGGAAAATCGGAAATCTCGGATTTTTAAGGGGTACCCCTTGGAAAAAATTCAAAAAAATTTAAAAATCGTATTTAAGGAATGTTTTGTAAGAGGGATTCAGCTACTCAAAGCTCTGATCACAGAAATGTATGTATTTTTACGATCGGATGTAAATTGGAGGAGCTATGATAACCCAAAGGGAGAAAAATGGGGAAAATCGAAAATCTCGGATTTTTAAGGGGTACCCCTTGGAAAAAATTCGAAAAATTTAAAAATCGTATTTAAGGAATGTTTTGTAAGAGGGATTCAGCTACTCAAAGCTCTGATCACAGAAATGTAAGTATTTTTACGATCGGATGTAAATTGGAGGAGCTATGATAACCCAAAGGGAGAAAAATGGGGAAAATCGGAAATCTCGGATTTTTAAGGGGTACCCCTTGGAAAAAATTCAAAAAAATTTAAAAATCGTATTTAAGGAATGTTTTGTAAGAGGGATTCAGCTACTCAAAGCTCTGATCACAGAAATGTAAGTATTTTTACGATCGGATGTAAATTGGAGGAGCTATGATAACCCAAAGGGAGAAAAATGGGGAAAATCGAAAATCTCGGATTTTTAAGGGGCACCCCTTGGAAAAAATTCGAATTATTTAAAAATCGTATTTAAGGAATGTTTTGTAAGAGGGATTCAGCTACTCAAAGCTCTGATCACAGAAATGTATGTATTTTTACGATCGGATGTAAATTGGAGGAGCTATGATAACCCAAAGGGAGAAAAATGGGGAAAATCGGAAATCTCGGATTTTTAAGGGGTACCCCTTGGAAAAAATTCGAAAAATTTAAAAATCGTATTTAATGAATGTTTTGTAAGAGGGATTCAGCTACTCAAAGCTCTGATCACAGAAATGTATGTATTTTTACGATCGGATGTAAATTGGAGGAGCTATGATAACCCAAAGGGAGAAAAATGGGGAAAATCGGAAATCTCGGATTTTTAAGGGGTACCCCTTGGAAAAAATTCGAAAAATTTAAAAATCGTATTTAAGGAATGTTTTGTAAGAGGGTTTCAGCTACTCAAAGCTCTGATAACAGAAATGTATGTATTTTTACGATCGGATGTAAATTGGAGGAGCTATGATAACCCAAAGGGAGAAAAATGGGGAAAATCGGAAATCTCGGATTTTTAAGGGGTACCTCTTGGAAAAAATTCGAAAAATTTAAAAATCGTATTTAAGGAATGTTTTGTAAGAGGGATTCAGCTACTCAAAGCTCTGATCACAGAAATGTATGTATTTTTACGATCGGATGTAAATTGGAGGAGCTATGATAACCCAAAGGGAGAAAAATGGGGAAAATCGGAAATCTCGGATTTTTAAGGGGTACCCCTTGGAAAAAATTCGAAAAATTTAAAAATCGTATTTAAGGAATGTTTTGTAAGCAGGATTCAGCTACTCAAAGCTCTGATCACAGAAATGTATGTATTTTTACGATCGGATGTAAATTGGAGGAGCTATGATAACCCAAAGGGAGAAAAATGGGGAAAATCGAAAATCTCGGATTTTTAAGGGGTACCCCTTGGAAAAAATTCGAAAAATTTAAAAATCGTATTTAAGGAATGTTTTGTAAGAGGGATTCAGCTACTCAAAGCTCTGATCACAGAAATGTAAGTATTTTTACGATCGGATGTAAATTGGAGGAGCTATGATAACCCAAAGGGAGAAAAATGGGGAAAATCGAAAATCTCGGATTTTTAAGGGGTACCCCTTGGAAAAAATTCGAATTATTTAAAAATCGTATTTAAGGAATGTTTTGTAAGAGGGATTCAGCTACTCAAAGCTCTGATCACAGAAATGTATGTATTTTTACGATCGGATGTAAATTGGAGGAGCTATGATAACCCAAAGGGAGAAAAATGGGGAAAATCGAAAATCTCGGATTTTTAAGGGGTACTCCTTGGAAAAAATTCGAAAAATTTAAAAATCGTATTTAAGGAATGTTTTGTAAGAGGGATTCAGCTACTCAAAGCTCTGATCACAGAAATGTATGTATTTTTACGATCGGATGTAAATTGGAGGAGCTATGATAACCCAAAGGGAGAAAAATGGGGAAAATCGGAAATCTCGGATTTTTAAGGGGTACCCCTTGGAAAAATTCGAAAAATTTAAAAATCGTATTTAAGGAATGTTTTGTAAGAGGGTTTCAGCTACTCAAAGCTCTGATAACAGAAATGTATGTATTTTTACGATCGGATGTAAATTGGAGGAGCTATGATATCCCAAAGGGAGAAAAATGGGGAAAATCGGAAATCTCGGATTTTTAAGGGGTTTTTTTTTTTCCAACCCCTTGGAAAAAATTCGAAAAATTTAAAAATCGTATTTAAGGAATGTTTTGTAAGAGGGATTCAGCTACTCAAAGCTGTGATCACAGAAATGTATGTATTTTTACGATCGGATGTAAATTGGAGGAGCTATGATAACCCAAAGGGAGAAAAATGGAGAAAATCGGAAATCTCGGATTTTTAAGGGGTACCCCTTGGAAAAAATTCGAAAAATTTAAAAATCGTATTTAAGGAATGTTTTGTAAGAGGGATTCAGCTACTCAAAGCTCTGATCACAAAAATGTAAGTATTTTTACGATCGGATGTAAATTGGAGGAGCTATGATAACCCAAAGGGAGAAAAATGGGGAAAATCGAAAATCTCGGATTTTTAAGGGGTACCCCTTGGAAAAAATTCGAAAAATTTAAAAATCGTATTTAAGGAATGTTTTGTAAGAGGGATTCAGCTACTCAAAGCTCTGATCACAGAAATGTATGTATTTTTACGATCGGATGTAAATTGGAGGAGCTATGATAACCCAAAGGGAAAAGAAAAATGGGAAAATCGAAAATCTCGGATTTTTAAGGGGTACCCCTTGGAAAAAATTCGAAAAATTTAAAAATCGTATTTAAGGAATGTTTTGTAAGAGGGATTCAGCTACTCAAAGCTCTGATCACAGAAATGTAAGTATTTTTACGATCGGATGTAAATTGGAGGAGCTATGATAACCCAAAGGGAGAAAAATGGGGAAAATCAAAAATCTCGGATTTTTAAGGGGTACCCCTTGGAAAAAATTCGAATTATTTAAAAATCGTATTTAAGGAATGTTTTGTAAGAGGGATTCAGCTACTCAAAGCTCTGATCACAGAAATGTATGTATTTTTACGATCGGATGTAAATTGGAGGAGCTATGGAAAGGAAAAAATGGGGAAAATCGGAAATCTCGGATTTTTAAGGGGTACCCCTTGGAAAAAATTCGAATTATTTAAAAATCGTATTTAAGGAATGTTTTGTAAGAGGGATTCAGCTACTCAAAGCGCTGATCACAGAAATGTATGTATTTTTACGATCGGATGTAAATTGTAGGAGCTATGATAACCCAAAGGGAGAAAAATGGGGAAAATCGGAAATCTCGGATTTTTAAGGGGTACCCCTTGGAAAAAATTCGAAAAATTTAAAAATCGTATTTAAGGAATGTTTTGTAAGAGGGATTCAGCTACTCAAAGCTCTGATCACAGAAATGTAAGTATTTTTACGATCGGATGTAAATTGGAGGAGCTATGATAACCCAAAGGGAGAAAAATGGGGAAAATCGAAAATCTCGGATTTTTAAGGGGTACCCCTTGGAAAAAATTCGAAAAATTTAAAAATCGTATTTAAGGAATGTTTTGTAAGAGGGATTCAGCTACTCAAAGCTCTGATCACAGAAATGTAAGTATTTTTACGATCGGATGTAAATTGTAGGAGCTATGATAACCCGGGAGAAAAATGGGGAAAATCGGAAATCTCGGATTTTAGGGGGTCCCTTGGAAAAATTTGAATTATTTAAAAATCGTATTTAAGGAATGTTTTGTAAGAGGGATTCAGCTACTCAAAGCGCTGATCACAGAAATGTATGTATTTTTACGATCGGATGTAAATTGTAGGAGCTATGGAAAAAAAAATTCGAAAATTATTTAAAAATCGTATTTAAGGAATGTTTTGTAAGAGGGATTCAGCTACTCAAAGCTCTGATCACAGAAATGTATGTATTTTTACGATCGGATGTAAATTGTAGGAGCTATGATAACCCAAAGGGAGAAAAATGGGGAAAATCGGAAATCTCGGATTTTTAAGGGGTACCCCTTGGAAAAAATTCGAAAAATTTAAAAATCGTATTTAAGGAATGTTTTGTAAGAGGGATTCAGCTACTCAAAGCTCTGATCACAGAAATGTAAGTATTTTTACGATCGGATGTAAATTGGAGGAGCTATGATAACCCAAAGGGAGAAAAATGGGGAAAATCGAAAATCTCGGATTTTTAAGGGGTACCCCTTGGAAAAAATTCGAAAAATTTAAAAATCGTATTTAAGGAATGTTTTGTAAGAGGGATTCAGCTACTCAAAGCTCTGATCACAGAAATGTATGTATTTTTACGATCGGATGTAAATTGGAGGAGCTATGATAACCCAAAGGGAGAAAAATGGGGAAAATCGGAAATCTCGGATTTTTAAGGGGTACCCCTTGGAAAAAATTCGAAAAATTTAAAAATCGTATTTAAGGAATGTTTTGTAAGAGGGATTCAACTACTCAAAGCTCTGATCACAGAAATGTATGTATTTTTACGATCGGATGTAAATTGTAGGAGCTATGATAACCCAAAGGGAGAAAAATGGGGAAAATCGGAAATCTCGGATTTTTAAGGGGTACCCCTTGGAAAAAATTCGAATTATTTAAAAATCGTATTTAAGGAATGTTTTGTAAGAGGGATTCAGCTACTCAAAGCTCTGATCACAGAAATGTATGTATTTTTACGATCGGATGTAAATTGGAGGAGCTATGATAACCCAAAGGGAGAAAAATGGGGAAAATCGGAAATCTCGGATTTTTAAGGGGTACCCCTTGGAAAAAATTCGAAAAATTTAAAAATCGTATTTAAGGAATGTTTTGTAAGCAGGATTCAGCTACTCAAAGCTCTGATCACAGAAATGTATGTATTTTTACGATCGGATGTAAATTGGAGGAGCTATGATAACCCAAAGGGAGAAAAATGGGGAAAATCGGAAATCTCGGATTTTTAAGGGGTACCCCTTGGAAAAAATTCGAAAAATTTAAAAATCGTATTTAAGGAATGTTTTGTAAGAGGGATTCAGCTACTCAAAGCTCTGATCACAGAAATGTATGTATTTTTACGATCGGATGTAAATTGGAGGAGCTATGATAACCCAAAGGGAGAAAAATGGGGAAAATCGGAAATCTCGGATTTTTAAGGGGTACCCCTTGGAAAAAATTTGAAAAATTTAAAAATCGTATTTAAGGAATGTTTTGTAAGAGGGATTCAGCTACTCAAAGCGCTGATCACAGAAATGTATGTATTTTTACGATCGGATGTAAATTGGAGGAGCTATGATAACCCAAAGGGAGAAAAATGGGGAAAATCGGAAATCTCGGATTTTTAAGGGGTACCCCTTGGAAAAAATTCGAAAAATTTAAAAATCGTATTTAAGGAATGTTTTGTAAGAGGGATTCAGCTACTCAAAGCTCTGATCACAGAAATGTATGTATTTTTACGATCGGATGTAAATTGGAGGAGCTATGATAACCCAAAGGGAGAAAAATGGGGAAAATCGGAAATCTCGGATTTTTAAGGGGTACCCCTTGGAAAAAATTCGAAAAATTTAAAAATCGTATTTAAGGAATGTTTTGTAAGAGGGATTCAGCTACTCAAAGCTCTGATCACAGAAATGTATGTATTTTTACGATCGGATGTAAATTGGAGGAGCTATGATAACCCAAAGGGAGAAAAATGGGGAAAATCGAAAATCTCGGATTTTTAAGGGGTACCCCCTGGAAAACATTCGAAAAATTTAAAAATCGTATTTAAGGAATGTTTTGTAAGAGGGATTCAGCTACTCAAAGCGCTGATTACAGAAATGTATGTATTTTTACGATCGGATGTAAATTGTAGGAGCTATGATAACCCAAAGGGAGAAAAATGGGGAAAATCGGAAATCTCGGATTTTTAAGGGGTACCCCTTGGAAAAAATTCGAATTATTTAAAAATCGTATTTAAGGAATGTTTTGTAAGAGGGATTCAGCTACTCAAAGCTCTGATCACAGAAATGTATGTATTTTTACGATCGGATGTAAATTGGAGGAGCTATGATAACCCAAAGGGAGAAAAATGGGGAAAATCGGAAATCTCGGATTTTTAAGGGGTACCCCTTGGAAAAAATTCGAAAAATTTAAAAATCGTATTTAAGGAATGTTTTGTAAGCAGGATTCAGCTACTCAAAGCTCTGATCACAGAAATGTATGTATTTTTACGATCGGATGTAAATTGGAGGAGCTATGATAACCCAAAGGGAGAAAAATGGGGAAAATCGGAAATCTCGGATTTTTAAGGGGTACCCCTTGGAAAAAATTCGAAAAATTTAAAAATCGTATTTAAGGAATGTTTTGTAAGAGGGATTCAGCTACTCAAAGCTCTGATCACAGAAATGTATGTATTTTTACGATCGGATGTAAATTGGAGGAGCTATGATAACCCAAAGGGAGAAAAATGGGGAAAATCGGAAATCTCGGATTTTTAAGGGGTACCCCTTGGAAAAAATTTGAAAAATTTAAAAATCGTATTTAAGGAATGTTTTGTAAGAGGGATTCAGCTACTCAAAGCGCTGATCACAGAAATGTATGTATTTTTACGATCGGATGTAAATTGGAGGAGCTATGATAACCCAAAGGGAGAAAAATGGGGAAAATCGGAAATCTCGGATTTTTAAGGGGTACCCCTTGGAAAAAATTCGAAAAATTTAAAAATCGTATTTAAGGAATGTTTTGTAAGAGGGATTCAGCTACTCAAAGCTCTGATCACAGAAATGTATGTATTTTTACGATCGGATGTAAATTGGAGGAGCTATGATAACCCAAAGGGAGAAAAATGGGGAAAATCGGAAATCTCGGATTTTTAAGGGGTACCCCTTGGAAAAAATTCGAAAAATTTAAAAATCGTATTTAAGGAATGTTTTGTAAGAGGGATTCAGCTACTCAAAGCTCTGATCACAGAAATGTATGTATTTTTACGATCGGATGTAAATTGGAGGAGCTATGATAACCCAAAGGGAGAAAAATGGGGAAAATCGAAAATCTCGGATTTTTAAGGGGTACCCCCTGGAAAACATTCGAAAAATTTAAAAATCGTATTTAAGGAATGTTTTGTAAGAGGGATTCAGCTACTCAAAGCGCTGATTACAGAAATGTATGTATTTTTACGATCGGATGTAAATTGTAGGAGCTATGATAACCCAAAGGGAGAAAAATGGGGAAAATCGGAAATCTCGGATTTTTAAGGGGTACCCCTTGGAAAAAATTCGAAAAATTTAAAAATCGTATTTAAGGAATGTTTTGTAAGCAGGATTCAGCTACTCAAAGCTCTGATCACAGAAATGTATGTATTTTTACGATCGGATGTAAATTGGAGGAGCTATGATAACCCAAAGGGAGAAAAATGGGGAAAATCGAAAATCTCGGATTTTTAAGGGGTACTCCTTGGAAAAAATTCGAAAAATTTAAAAATCGTATTTAAGGAATGTTTTGTAAGAGGGATTCAGCTACTCAAAGCTCTGATCACAGAAATGTATGTATTTTTACGATCGGATGTAAATTGGAGGAGCTATGATAACCCAAAGGGAGAAAAATGGGGAAAATCGAAAATCTCGGATTTTTAAGGGGTACCCCTTGGAAAAAATTCGAAAAATTTAAAAATCGTATTTAAGGAATGTTTTGTAAGAGGGATTCAGCTACTCAAAGCTCTGATCACAGAAATGTATGTATTTTTACGATCGGATGTAAATTGGAGGAGCTATGATAACCCAAAGGGAGAAAAATGGGGAAAATCGGAAATCTCGGATTTTTAAGGGGTACCCCTTGGAAAAAATTCGAAAAATTTAAAAATCGTATTTAAGGAATGTTTTGTAAGCAGGATTCAGCTACTCAAAGCTCTGATCACAGAAATGTATGTATTTTTACGATCGGATGTAAATTGGAGGAGCTATGATAACCCAAAGGGAGAAAAATGGGGAAAATCGAAAATCTCGGATTTTTAAGGGGTACTCCTTGGAAAAAATTCGAAAAATTTAAAAATCGTATTTAAGGAATGTTTTGTAAGAGGGATTCAGCTACTCAAAGCGCTGATCACAGAAATGTATGTATTTTTACGATCGGGTGTAAATTGGAGGAGCTATGATAACCCAAAGGGAGAAAAATGGGGAAAATCGGAAATCTCGGATTTTTAAGGGAAAAAATTCGAAAAATTTAAAAATCGTATTTAAGGAATGTTTTGTAAGCAGGATTCAGCTACTCAAAGCTCTGATCACAGAAATGTATGTATTTTTACGATCGGATGTAAATTGGAGGAGCTATGATAACCCAAAGGGAGAAAAATGGGGAAAATCGGAAATCTCGGATTTTTAAGGGGTACCCCTTGGAAAAAATTTGAAAAATTTAAAAATCGTATTTAATGAATGTTTTGTAAGCAGGATTCAGCTACTCAAAGCTCTGATCACAGAAATGTATGTATTTTTACGATCGGATGTAAATTGGAGGAGCTATGATAACCCAAAGGGAGAAAAATGGGGAAAATCGGAAATCTCGGATTTTTAAGGGGTACCCCTTGGAAAAAATTCGAAAAATTTAAAAATCGTATTTAAGGAATGTTTTGTAAGAGGGATTCAGCTACTCAAAGCTCTGATCACAGAAATGTATGTATTTTTACGATCGGATGTAAATTGGAGGAGCTATGATAACCCAAAGGGAGAAAAATGGGGAAAATCGGAAATCTCGGATTTTTAAGGGGTACCCCTTGGAAAAAATTCGAAAAATTTAAAAATCTTATTTAAGGAATGTTTTGTAAGAGGGATTCAGCTACTCAAAGCTCTGATCACAGAAATGTATGTATTTTTACGATCGGATGTAAATTGGAGGAGCTATGATAACCCAAAGGGAGAAAAATGGGGAAAATCGAAAATCTCGGATTTTTAAGGGGTACCCCCTGGAAAACATTCGAAAAATTTAAAAATCGTATTTAAGGAATGTTTTGTAAGAGGGATTCAGCTACTCAAAGCTCTGATCACAGAAATGTATGTATTTTTACGATCGGATGTAAATTGGAGAAGCTATGATAACCCAAAGGGAGAAAAATGGGGAAAATCGAAAATCTCGGATTTTTAAGGGGTACTCCTTGGAAAAAATTCGAAAAATTTAAAAATCGTATTTAAGGAATGTTTTGTAAGAGGGATTCAGCTACTCAAAGCGCTGATCACAGAAATGTATGTATTTTTACGATCGGGTGTAAATTGGAGGAGCTATGATAACCCAAAGGGAGAAAAATGGGGAAAATCGGAAATCTCGGATTTTTAAGGGAAAAAATTCGAAAAATTTAAAAATCGTATTTAAGGAATGTTTTGTAAGAGGGATTCAGCTACTCAAAGCTCTGATCACAGAAATGTATGTATTTTTACGATCGGATGTAAATTGGAGGAGCTATGATAACCCAAAGGGAGAAAAATGGGGTAAATCGGAAATCTCGGATTTTTAAGGGGTACCCCTTGGAAAAAATTCGAAAAATTTAAAAATCGTATTTAAGGAATGTTTTGTAAGCAGGATTCAGCTACTCAAAGCTCTGATCACAGAAATGTATGTATTTTTACGATCGGATGTAAATTGGAGGAGCTATGATAACCCAAAGGGAGAAAAAATGGGGAAAATCGGAAATCTCGGATTTTTAAGGGGTACCCCTTGGAAAAAATTCGAAAAATTTAAAAATCGTATTTAAGGAATGTTTTGTAAGAGGGATTCAGCTACTCAAAGCTCTGATCACAGAAATGTATGTATTTTTACGATCGGATGTAAATTGGAGGAGCTATGATAACCCAAAGGGAGAAAAATGGGGAAAATCGGAAATCTCGGATTTTTAAGGGGTACCCCTTGGAAAAAATTCGAAAAATTTAAAAATCGTATTTAAGGAATGTTTTGTAAGAGGGATTCAGCTACTCAAAGCTCTGATCACAGAAATGTATGTATTTTTACGATCGGATGTAAATTGGAGGAGCTATGATAACCCAAAGGGAGAAAAATGGGGAAAATCGGAAATGTCGGATTTTTAAGGGGTACCCCTTGGAAAAAATTCGAAAAATTTAAAAATCGTATTTAAGGAATGTTTTGTAAGAGGGATTCAGCTACTCAAAGCTCTGATCACAGAAATGTATGTATTTTTACGATCGGATGTAAATTGGAGGAGCTATGATAACCCAAAGGGAGAAAAATGGGGAAAATCGAAAATCTCGGATTTTTAAGGGGTACCCCCTGGAAAACATTCGAAAAATTTAAAAATCGTATTTAAGAAATGTTTTGTAAGAGGGATTCAGCTACTCAAAGCTCTGATCACAGAAATGTATGTATTTTTACGATCGGATGTAAATTGGAGGAGCTATGATAACCCAAAGGGAGAAAAATGGGGAAAATCGAAAATGTCGGATTTTTAAGGGGTACTCCTTGGAAAAAATTCGAAAAATTTAAAAATCGTATTTAAGGAATGTTTTGTAAGAGGGATTCAGCTACTCAAAGCGCTGATCACAGAAATGTATGTATTTTTACGATCGGGTGTAAATTGGAGGAGCTATGATAACCCAAAGGGAGAAAAATGGGGAAAATCGGAAATCTCGGATTTTTAAGGGAAAAAATTCGAAAAATTTAAAAATCGTATTTAAGGAATGTTTTGTAAGAGGGATTCAGCTACTCAAAGCTCTGATCACAGAAATGTATGTATTTTTACGATCGGATGTAAATTGGAGGAGCTATGATAACCCAAAGGGAGAAAAATGGGGTAAATCGGAAATCTCGGATTTTTAAGGGGTACCCCTTGGAAAAAATTCGAAAAATTTAAAAATCGTATTTAAGGAATGTTTTGTAAGCAGGATTCAGCTACTCAAAGCTCTGATCACAGAAATGTATGTATTTTTACGATCGGATGTAAATTGGAGGAGCTATGATAACCCAAAGGGAGAAAAATGGGGTAAATCGGAAATCTCGGATTTTTAAGGGGTACCCCTTGGAAAAAATTCGAAAAATTTAAAAATCGTATTTAAGGAATGTTTTGTAAGAGGGATTCAGCTACTCAAAGCTCTGATCACAGAAATGTATGTATTTTTACGATCGGATGTAAATTGGAGGAGCTATGATAACCCAAAGGGAGAAAAATGGGGAAAATCGGAAATCTCGGATTTTTAAGGGGTACCCCTTGGAAAAAATTCGACAAATTTAAAAATCGTATTTAAGGAATGTTTTGTAAGAGGGATTCAGCTACTCAAAGCTCTGATCACAGAAATGTATGTATTTTTACGATCGGATGTAAATTGGAGGAGCTATGATAACCCAAAGGGAGAAAAATGGGGAAAATCGGAAATCTCGGATTTTTAAGGGGTACCCCTTGGAAAAAATTCGAAAAATTTAAAAATCGTATTTAAGGAATGTTTTGTAAGAGGGATTCAGCTACTCAAAGCTCTGATCACAGAAATGTATGTATTTTTACGATCGGATGTAAATTGGAGGAGCTATGATAACCCAAAGGGAGAAAAATGGGGAAAATCGAAAATCTCGGATTTTTAAGGGGTACCCCCTGGAAAACATTCGAAAAATTTAAAAATCGTATTTAAGAAATGTTTTGTAAGAGGGATTCAGCTACTCAAAGCTCTGATCACAGAAATGTATGTATTTTTACGATCGGATGTAAATTGGAGGAGCTATGATAACCCAAAGGGAGAAAAATGGGGAAAATCGAAAATGTCGGATTTTTAAGGGGTACTCCTTGGAAAAAATTCGAAAAATTTAAAAATCGTATTTAAGGAATGTTTTGTAAGAGGGATTCAGCTACTCAAAGCGCTGATCACAGAAATGTATGTATTTTTACGATCGGGTGTAAATTGGAGGAGCTATGATAACCCAAAGGGAGAAAAATGGGGAAAATCGGAAATCTCGGATTTTTAAGGGAAAAAATTCGAAAAATTTAAAAATCGTATTTAAGGAATGTTTTGTAAGAGGGATTCAGCTACTCAAAGCTCTGATCACAGAAATGTATGTATTTTTACGATCGGATGTAAATTGGAGGAGCTATGATAACCCAAAGGGAGAAAAATGGGGTAAATCGGAAATCTCGGATTTTTAAGGGGTACCCCTTGGAAAAAATTCGAAAAATTTAAAAATCGTATTTAAGGAATGTTTTGTAAGCAGGATTCAGCTACTCAAAGCTCTGATCACAGAAATGTATGTATTTTTACGATCGGATGTAAATTGGAGGAGCTATGATAACCCAAAGGGAGAAAAATGGGGAAAATCGGAAATCTCGGATTTTTAAGGGGTACCCCTTGGAAAAAATTTGAAAAATTTAAAAATCGTATTTAAGGAATGTTTTGTAAGCAGGATTCAGCTACTCAAAGCTCTGATCACAGAAATGTATGTATTTTTACGATCGGATGTAAATTGGAGGAGCTATGATAACCCAAAGGGAGAAAAATGGGGAAAATCGAAAATCTCGGATTTTTAAGGGGTACCCCTTGGAAAAAATTCGAAAAATTTAAAAATCGTATTTAAGGAATGTTTTGTAAGAGGGATTCAGCTACTCAAAGCTCTGATCACAGAAATGTATGTATTTTTACGATCGGATGTAAATTGTAGGAGCTATGATAACCCAAAGGGAGAAAAATGGGGAAAATCGGAAATCTCGGATTTTTAAGGGGTACCCCTTGGAAAAAATTCGACAAATTTAAAAATCGTATTTAAGGAATGTTTTGTAAGAGGGATTCAGCTACTCAAAGCTCTGATCACAGAAATGTATGTATTTTTACGATCGGATGTAAATTGGAGGAGCTATGATAACCCAAAGGGAGAAAAATGGGGTAAATCGGAAATCTCGGATTTTTAAGGGGTAGCCCTTGGAAAAAATTCGAAAAATTTAAAAATCGTATTTAAGGAATGTTTTGTAAGCAGGATTCAGCTACTCAAAGCTCTGATCACAGAAATGTATGTATTTTTACGATCGGATGTAAATTGGAGGAGCTATGATAACCCAAAGGGAGAAAAATGGGGAAAATCGGAAATCTCGGATTTTTAAGGGGTACCCCTTGGGAAAAATTCGAAAAATTTAAAAATCGTATTTAAGGAATGTTTTGTAAGAGGGATTCAGCTACTCAAAGCTCTGATCACAGAAATGTATGTATTTTTACGATCGGATGTAAATTGGAGGAGCTATGATAACCCAAAGGGAGAAAAATCGAAAATCTCGGATTTTTAAGGGGTACCCCCTGGAAAACATTCGAAAAATTTAAAAATCGTATTTAAGGAATGTTTTGTAAGAGGGATTCAGCTACTCAAAGCTCTGATCACAGAAATGTATGTATTTTTACGATCGGATGTAAATTGGAGGAGCTATGATAACCCAAAGGGAGAAAAATGGGGAAAATCGGAAATCTCGGATTTTTAAGGGGTACCCCTTGGAAAAAATTCGAAAAATTTAAAAATCGTATTTAAGGAATGTTTTGTAAGCAGGATTCAGCTACTCAAAGCTCTGATCACAGAAATGTATGTATTTTTACGATCGGATGTAAATTGGAGGAGCTATGATAACCCAAAGGGAGAAAAATGGGGAAAATCGGAAATCTCGGATTTTTAAGGGGTACCCCTTGGAAAAAATTCGAAAAATTTAAAAATCGTATTTAAGGAATGTTTTGTAAGCAGGATTCAGCTACTCAAAGCTCTGATCACAGAAATGTATGTATTTTTACGATCGGATGTAAATTGGAGGAGCTATGATAACCCAAAGGGAGAAAAATGGGGAAAATCGAAAATCTCGGATTTTTAAGGGGTACTCCTTGGAAAAAATTCGAAAAATTTAAAAATCGTATTTAAGGAATGTTTTGTAAGAGGGATTCAGCTACTCAAAGCGCTGATCACAGAAATGTACATATGTATTTTTACGATCGGGTGTAAATTGGAGGAGCTATGATAACCCAAAGGGAGAAAAATGGGGAAAATCGGAAATCTCGGATTTTTAAGGGAAAAAATTCGAAAAATTTAAAAATCGTATTTAAGGAATGTTTTGTAAGAGGGATTCAGCTACTCAAAGCTCTGATCACAGAAATGTATGTATTTTTACGATCGGATGTAAATTGGAGGAGCTATGATAACCCAAAGGGAGAAAAATGGGGTAAATCGGAAATCTCGGATTTTTAAGGGGTACCCCTTGGAAAAAATTCGAAAAATTTAAAAATCGTATTTAAGGAATGTTTTGTAAGCAGGATTCAGCTACTCAAAGCTCTGATCACAGAAATGTATGTATTTTTACGATCGGATGTAAATTGGAGGAGCTATGATAACCCAAAGGGAGAAAAATGGGGAAAATCGGAAATCTCGGATTTTTAAGGGGTACGCCTTGGAAAAAATTTGAAAAATTTAAAAATCGTATTTAAGGAATGTTTTGTAAGCAGGATTCAGCTACTCAAAGCTCTGATCACAGAAATGTATGTATTTTTACGATCGGATGTAAATTGGAGGAGCTATGATAACCCAAAGGGAGAAAAATGGGGAAAATCGAAAATCTCGGATTTTTAAGGGGTACCCCGTGGAAAAAATTCGAAAAATTTAAAAATCGTATTTAAGGAATGTTTTGTAAGAGGGATTCAGCTACTCAAAGCGCTGATCACAGAAATGTATGTATTTTTACGATCGGATGTAAATTGGAGGAGCAATGATAACCCAAAGGGAGAAAAATGGAAAATCTCGGATTTTTAAGGGGAAAAAAAAATAAAAATTTCACTACTCAAAGCTAATTTATTTTATAAAAATCTTAAAAAATATAAACTGTCTACATTTGGAAATCGTCACGCAAATCATTATAACGCTGGACATGCTCTTTGATCTTGGAACCATCCACCCAAGTGACAAAGTCCTCGAGATTTCTAGATACCAAAAATGCAGGATCCTTGACCATTTCTGGTCCCACTCGAACGTGTCCCTGTTCAATGAGGTCAGTGGCGTGTTTCAGATGCTCTGACATACGAACTGAAATAGAGATCTTGGTTAAATTGAAACTATCTACACATTTGGCTGGTAACCTACGTTTAACCATAATCACTGGCAACCGGCGGCGACAGAAATGACTGGCTGATGTCTTGGCAGCTGTTTGCAAAGTTAGTTGATCATTTGAGACCCCCATGGCGTGCAATTTATTGAGCAGCATTGTAGTGGCCTCCGTCTTGAAAGGATCAGATGCATCTAGTTTGGCTATTTTTTCCGACAGCTCCCGTATTTCTCGCGACAGTTTGTTGTATCTATAAAAACGTTTAAATGAGAAATATTTTTGTAAATAAAGTTATACATCTTTATGGAAACTCACTTTGTGTAGTCCTCCCTCTTTTGTATATGAAAGCGCCGAAGTATTTTATTCTCCTTTCCACTGTTGTCCACCTTCCATGTTATGAAGTCTACCTTCTTGAGCAGCTTTTGCTCATGGAATTTAAGTTTACGAACCATTTTTATTTATTTTTCAAAGAAATGTTTTGATTTCTCGCACATGTGCGGACAAACAGTGTTGTAAAACTTAAAAATACAAAAAAAAACGCTTGCAACAGCTGATTAAATAGGGTTGTCGCACTGTCTCCGGCAAAAGGTGATAAACAAAATACAAATTGTTAGCAATAAACAAAGAAAATAGATTCTTTTCTAATATATTATCGCCTTTGACATGGCCACCTCCATGGACGAGGACCAAGGCCCCAATACGGCGCCAAGTGCCGATGACGATCCCCTGGCCGAGGAAAGACTAGGTTTTGTACGGGAAGTTGGCGCCCAAGCCGTTTGGAGCCTCTCGTCCTGCAAACCTGGTGAGATTTTGTTATTATTATACAAACTAAATTGTATAATAATCCAAATTTTTAAGGCTTTGGAGTGGAACGGCTGCGCGACAACATTATGGACACCTACTGGCAGTCGGATGGACAGCTGCCTCACCTGGTGAACATCCAGTTTCACAAGCGAACCAACATCAGTCAGATTTATATATACACGGACTACAAACTGGATGAGAGCTACACGCCGTCCAGGATCTCCATACGGTCCGGGACCAACTTCAACGATCTACAGGAGCTGCAAGTGATGGACCTTACAGAGCCCACCGGCTGGGTTCAGATACCCATCAAAGATGGTAACGTCAAGTCCATTCGCACGTTCATGCTACAGATTGCGGTGATCTCCAATCACCAGAACGGCCGCGATACCCACATGCGCCAAATTCGCATACATGCCCCAGTCGAAGGAAAGCATTATCCCCTGGAGCTGTTTGGGAAATTTGGAACCGTCGACTTCCAGAAATTCGCAACTATCAGATAGAAATACTCATAGTTCGACTAAAGACTTTAATTCTTATATTTTTGCTGGTATTAACTGCTAAAATACAACATTGAAAAGATTACTTTAGTAATTGTATGCATATTTTTGGTGTTTCTAATTAAATGCCCGTCGTTTGTATATATAAATCATTTGCAAATAAATATATACCGTCGTCTAAGCTTAAGTACAAATAAACCAACTCAACTACGGTGAAGGAGTTATTATTGTTACGGTTTTCGCGATAAAAACGCATGTTATGAACATGGAAACGCCAACAAAGATGTGCGAGGCTAATTTGTTGTTGTTTTGTTGCACTATCCCCAGGATTGTCATTAATGATTGATGATTATGTGTTTGATTTCTTTGCCGCTTTCAATGTCTTGTAGTGATCCTTCTCGTCACCATTTTCTGGTGGTTCGCATTCATAGGAGGCCTTCATCAGGTGATCCTCCGAAAGCACCTCTGCCTTTAGCAGATAAGATACAACATTGGGTAGTTGCACGTAGGGGCATTCCAATCGCTGCCACTTGCTGAAATTTCGCAACTGGGCCCCTAAAAGAATACACTTCTCAAAGTTTACGTTGCCGTTAGCCAGTCTGCAAGAGATTAGTCTTAAATATTAATTTATCTTTTTATTTTATTAAACAGAACTTACTTTGTGTTATGACTTTCATTGATGGCGTGTAAATCTTTAAGAAAGAGGGAGAAAAAGGGAATAATGGCTCGTTCGATTTTGTTGGCCATCTCCCTTTCCGATCGCCAGACAGCTGCCTTCATGGTAGATCGGTAGTTGAGAAAATTCGAGCTGGGATCCATTTGGTGTTCCAGACCTTCAAACTTTGTCGTCTGAACTTTAGCCCACTGAAAAATATTTGAATGAATAATGAAAGAAATTAAATTTTTCTGAAGACTTACAGTTTTTTTGAGACGAGCTATGGCTGTAAGGTTCAAAGCTGTCAGAATGGCCATCAAACTATTAAAGTTTCCCGTGTTAAAACACTCCAAAGCCGTTTCCACCCAGAAGTCAATCATTTGTGCTCTTTGTGACTTTTTGCCAAGCTAAAATAAGTTTGAAATTATAATTTCTTCTTAAATACTATTCTTTAATCCTGACCGACTATTTATTGACCGAAAATTTACCTTTAGTATTTCCGTGGCAGTCAAGTAGCTCAATTGATTGAACCACTGCACATAACTATCGATGGTCACCTGGGTAATGCAATTGGAACCCAAAGTTCCAGCCTTAGTTTGGGCCATGAAAGTTTTCAGCTCATCCTTTCCAAGCACTTCCACAAACTCCTCAAGACGTATTTGAGAAAGATAGGCGTACTCAATGGCGTACAGTTGATGGGCCAAATCGAAGGCACTTCCGCAGTTATTTAGCACATTATCGGACTTGTAAACATTGGCGGCGAATCTTTTGAGCGATTTAATACTGCTCTGTCTTCCAAGGAAACTGGCTGATGATTGCTTAGTTAGCAGATACTGTAGCTGGGTTTTTCTTTTTTCGTTATTTTCAGCTTGCTTCTGGGGAATCTTATCTAGAAAGGTTGCTAGCTCCTTGATGTCTCTCTTCTTCTCCAGCTCTTGCAAGAGCGTCTCGTTGACAAAGTCGTTGGGACAGATGCTAAGCCAGTGGTTAATAAGGCGCATAAGAGTATCCTCCTTTCCTTGGCATTTGTCTATAATGCGGGAGAGTAGCTCTTGGGGAGGGAGAAACAAGCGAGCGCAGGTTAGAATTGAAAATTCCATGTCTTCATTCTGGCTATTGATTAACTGGCTGACTAGTGAGTCCGGGGTGCCGTTTTTGGGCATGTCTTTGGCGTAAACTGGCGGTGGTTGGCAATCGGTTGGCTCAGTGATCTGTAAATGGGTGTTCTGTCAAAAAAATAAGTATTGTATTTATTCCTCACTATTTTCCATAAAGAATACTTACTAAAATGGAAACAGCATCTGCAGACGAAGCAGAGCTGGGAATGTCACAGTAAATGGAGTCGGTCAGGGTGTCGCGTGGATGCGACCAGGGAGCACTCATGGACACGCTATGGAAGATGCCGTCGTGCCCCGAGTCACAACTGCTTATATTCGAGCTCTTGTCCCCGATAGTGGTAGATGATTCGGAGCCGATCACCTGGTCGGAGCCAGTGATGGCCGAGCTACTAGACATGAGGGAAGCATTCGAGAAGGTTTGGTTCAGCTGGCGGCCTAATGGATCCCCCGGACGTTCATCGGAGTCCGTGGCCTGTGAAACAAACGTAGAATTCGACGTGGTTCTATATTTTAGGGCGTTCTCGGGAGTTGCCCGTGACAAGGCGGACTGCTGCTTGACGGGATGCCAAATCTCTTTCTGATGCGATTGGTGATTGAAGTTCTCTTTCGTCTCTACCGTACGTTCGTCCAGAATCTGGCCGTTACGCGAGACAAGCACCTCCTCTGTAGTCGTGAGAGAGGATTTTACCGTCAGTGAGGTCTCCACTTCAATGGGCTGTTGGGCTAAGCCTGCGCGGAACAGCAACTGATTTAGGTGATCCACCGAAGGCATTTGACCTTCCAACAATGCCGCTTTGATGGCGCTCGCGTCATCCGCCGGAATGCCGTCGAGCTTGACAGGCACTCCATTGACCAGTAGTACCTCCTCTTGTTGCAACGAGGAGGATGTCTCGCAATCCACGATCTTCACATCCTTGCCAAACATGGACTCTACGGCATTCAGGATATCCTCATCCATGATTGGGGGGTGTAGTTATTGGATGATGGGTGGGACTCGTGGTAGTATATATGGCTGATACCTTTCTGGGTGGTTTGTTAAATGCGTTGTGACCCAGGGGGACTCTTTGGATTAGTCGTAATGTACATTACATTTCTGGAAAGGATTGGGCAAAAGGAAAACAAATATTAGCACAAACACTCGGACAGGGTAACACACAGGTGAACGTGTTTGGGGTTTAGGGAACGGGGTGGGATTAAGATGCTCGGCATGGTGACAACGCCCACTTTGCCACACAAAAGTGGGTGGCCTTCCGATCGCGACGAGAATCAATTGCTTTTGAAACGCAGACACACCTGCAGGAACAATATAGCGCGGCGGCCGTTCAGCGCTTTGATTGCCGCCATTTCTCATGGCATTAGCATCCCCCTCCGGCTGCTCATCAAGTTTCTTTTGTTGCGACACTCCCAGAAAAGTTTAATTATTTGCCAATTATGCAGATTTTTATTTTTATTCGCTGTTTCGATAGAGGTGGAGAAACATATAGTTATCGATGTTGTTAAAATTTTTAAAAATATCGATGTTTCTCCACCTCTAGTTGCCAGTCGACCAGTGCTGCCCATTAGCTGTGGATTAACCGGCTTTTTTAAATCATAAAGCTTAAAAATGTGCTACATGTGCAACCAATTTTGAGAAATCATTGATTTTCTATTATTTTTAATTTCAGGAATAGCTTAGAAACAGATAAAAGTCATATGATTTTTCAAAAACCAATACAAATTCATGCAACAACCTTCCAAAAATCCAATTAAATTATTTTCAACTTCGAATCAAAACATAAAATATAAAACAGCTTTTAAAAGTGGTTTTTAATTACTTTAGTTTCAGGTTTATTTAATCACAAAAGATCTTTTAACTTAAACCACTGGGTAGGCACACTCTGCAGCAATGTTGCAGAAGTTCCTGCCACGGATCAGCCTGAAGTATCCTTCCTCGCCCCAGGCTGCTGACCACGAATTCTTGACGATCCAATAATCTTTGCCATTTTCTGATCCGTATCCTACAACTAAGACGGAATGGTTTGGATCCTCGCCATTGCACTCTTCGTCGGAGTATATACCGCTGTCGTAGTTCAACAGGGTCTCAGTTCCATACAATGAACATGCTACTGGACCCAAAGTGCCGACCACCTTTTTCAGCAACTCCTCGTCTCCCACAGGAATTTCGACCCATCCCTTGATCTGGGCTGCGGAAGTGCTGGGATTGTACTTGCAGGTGTCCTGCTTATCAAGGTAAGTATAGCTATCAGCGTTCGACACACCCTTCTGGAACTCATGAATGAAGGCCATGGCATATCCTTGATAACCACCGTCGCAGCCAGCCAGAGCCATATCCAGAGGTCCACAGTCGACCAGATTTTGCTCAGACAAAACAGGGAGATGGCCAGTGGCGCGGGCAACGTGTCCCTCGATGGTACCGGTGGTGGCAAAAGCCCAGCAGGATCCGCATGTTCCTTGGGTCTTAACGGGAGTGACAGCACCGTGTTGGCGCCAATCGAACGATTCGGGAACTGGCACAGCTGGGACGCTAGGTGGCTGTTTGCTGGCAGCAGCTTGGGCACTGTTTAAGAATGTTTAAGGATTAAACTAAACTGGAAATTATAAAAAGTTTGTAAACGTACTCTCCCTGAGCGGATCTCTTGCGACCCGTCAGCTGCGACAGGAATTCAGAGTGGGTCAGATCGGAGAAGGCATTCACAGCCAACTTGAAAGTGGAGGCTCCTGACGCGAAAGCCGCGTTTCCGGCATCCACCAAGCTCTTACTGGCACTGAAAGCTGTCTCACGCAACTGCTGCTCAGCGGCGGAGGCATAGGTCTTCCCGGTTTGAGCCTAAAAGGACATTTGGGCTGAAAAATCTATAATTTTTTGTAGAATGAGATTACTTACCAAAAAATCACCGAAGCTCTGGACATTATTCAACAAGGGCACAGGTGGAACAATACTGGCAATGCTGCCGACAGCTCCTTGAACGGCACCCGCAGCATTGGCCAGGCCATCCCTGATACCTCCTAGACCACCTCCAAGTCCACCTCCAAGTCCACCTCCAAGACCACCTCCAAGTCCACCTCCGCCTCCAAATCTACCACCGCCTCCAAACCCTCCGAACTGAGCCGAGACGGCAGCCACCAAGAATGGGAGAACCAATAGGAGTTTCATGCTGATCTGCGGAATAGATTCATATCTAATTAATGTCTTAGTAATGCGGTTTTAACTGGTTTCCAGGGATTACGGCGAAGATCTAACAATCAGTTCGGGGGAAAAACGGCCAATAGATCTTTGCCTTGTAATAATTACAAATATAGTTGATTGTACGAGATGCTTATCATCGTCAGGCAAATGCGCTGACACTTGAGTATTATATTATATGTACAGGTTTCAGATCTTAAATCACCGGTGTTCAATTCCGACTGGACTAGCTACCGAACTAACCTTACGCGCTCAACTAATCGGCACAAATGTTTGGGTTCGAACCGCTGACGGAGCTTTTATACCATTTAGTGGCCAGCTATTAAACTGGGCAACCTCGCCCCCAACCCAGCCCAATAAAATCCATAAATCCAGGGATTCAGAATTATACAGAAATCTAAACGATTTAATTATAGAAGCTATAACTGTTTTCTATAGCTGTGTTCTATCTGGTTTTGGGAGAACTCGTCTCAGTTCATTAGCGGTATGTAAGATTTCACTAAAAATTAGCGAATGAACACTGAACAAATTAGATATTAAAACTAGTTTTAGTCTAATCAACGGTTCCAAATATATGTCACAAATAAACAAATAGATCTAGTTTATTCGAATTGGGATTACGAATTAATTAGTTGTTATCAATGTATGGAATCATTTGCGTCACATAGGTTCTTCTTATTGCACTTTTTTGATAACGTATCACTTTTGGGGGGTACTGGACAAACTGGATACAAACGAAAACTCGTTGTTGGCTTTAAACAAAGTGATTTAAATATTACTTAATCGGAGTAACTGATCGGGAGAGATCTTGAATGAACTTCGAGTTGTAAGTTCAGGAAAAGTGTACCTTTTCCGAGCGATGAACCAAACGTCAATCTCTGAACAAACATGACAACATTTTTAAGACCACCTTGGATTGGCAATATCATGCAAATTCAATTAATCCCGGACCGAAAACTTGTTTGTTTGTTTATTATATCACAGAGAGAATCGATTGTTTAACAAAATATAGGAATATTAATGTCAAAATAAAATGGAAATATATTAAACAGCCAACAGTAGCAGCTGAGAAATGAAGAAGCTCGTGTTCTTCAGATGGAAAATGTAACATTTAAGGGAATTCCCTTAGGTGTCTAAAGAAACTAGTTTCTTTATCTAAATTAGGTCTCTGTATAAATTAATTTGTCTACGAAAATTTGAATATTTATAATCAAGCGGTTGGTGTGTAAAAACTATCATTTAATTAGTTTACAATAATGGGATTTATTATACTTTTAGATACGCACACTCCGGCGACAAGGGCTTTTTCCGGCTAACAACCGGAAGTGTCCATTATCACTAAATTGGGCTGACCAGGAACTTTGGCGCCATATTTTACTAGTTTAAACTTGCTCACCTACTTAATTGTTTTAAAAATTATTACAATTTATAACAAGCCCTTTATTAAGTTATAATCCATTGAAAGGAAGACTAGCTATTTGGAAAAATTACCCAAAAATTGATGATTTTAGAAGCCTTGGATAATAGTATTCCATGGGCTTGGGTTTAAACTTGCATATCTGTCATTATAGTGAAAATTAAATTAAATAGTCATATGCATACACCGAAAATAAATTGTATAATTGTATAAAAATATTTACTATTAATATTGAAGTACTTTTAAATAATATTTAACAATTTAATAGAATTAACTAATCAGTCTTTTTTTTGTTTCGTATGAACGGCTCGTGACTCTTGAACTTCATGAATTGGCGTGGCTTCTGGCAGGAAAATAATTGGCTTTCGCAGATCAACTGGTGGTAGAGCCCAATTCTTTGTCATGGGAAATCGCTAAACGATAATAATGGAGGGTTTTTTTTAGTAAATAAATAAATGTTAAATAAATAAATTCTACTTACGCCACTGGGTCCATTGACTGAGCCATGTCCCACTTGTGGTCTAGCCAGAGCGAGGACCAAGCAAGCCAGGAAAGCCATAACCATGACTACTTTCATTTTTGATTTTGTTTGTGGAGTGGAAGGAATGCTTTTCAAGGCAACTGTTAAGCTGGTAATGATTCTGGATTTCGGCTGTAATCCCTTTTATAATTCAAAGCAGTCGGAACTTTCTCTGCCAAACACTTCCTGCACTTCCGGCTGGGAATTCGCGACATTTCTGTTGCCGTTTTAAAAATAAACCTTCAGATGCAGCACTTTTGCTTTCAGAAGCTGTCGAATCCCCCAGAGATTCATCCGGATTGGAGGTTACTTACCAGTTTAGCAGTTACTTACTGTTCTTGGTCTTCAGGAATTCGGATGGCAAAACAAAAAAAATTAAGATCCAAAGAGCCAAAGAACCAAAGAACCTTTTTTATATTCGTTCGTTGGACTCTGCTATACATTTCAAGGTTGTTGCTGCCATATACCATATAAAAATATATATATTTGTGTATATATCTGGGTGTATGGATGTGTGTGTGTACTTGTGTGTGCTTCTTTCATTAACCACTTTCAGCCGCATCAGCACCAAAAGCAACAACGCAGCAACAGCAACAGAACAGCAGCAGCACAACAGCAACAACATCAGTCAACAGAACTTCAAACGAAGTCAGTCTTCTGCGTCTGCGTCTGCGCAAAGGTGGAGCCCATGGATAAAGATGAGGAACAAAGTACACTGGAAGAAGCCGGAGTAAGACATAAGCTGCAATATACCATCTTGAAGAGATATTTTCTTATGGATACTAGAGATAAGTAGGTAGAGATATATATATAGATATTTAGGTATAGGTATATGTTGTATAAACTGTATTTGAAAGATATATTTATGTTTTGTTTTGTGCTAAAATTTGTGCTTAAAGTTTAAACTTTAAACTTAACTTCGGTCACTAGCATCCATTACTTTCCAAAATTTATATATTTTTATAATACAAATCATTTGTAATTAAAGTTCAAAGTTATAAGGTCAAAGTTCTTCCCAAGTTGACACAAATTTTAGCTTGTGACGTAGATACTACTGTAAATATAATGAACATTACTAAAAAATACAAGATTTTTATTAAAATAATTAAATTCTTGGAAATAATTTGGAATGAATTCGACTGGCACATATTTTCAAAGTGTATATAGTCAGTTCCATTAGGTAATTAATTAAGAATCACAATGTTATTTATAAGGTGATATTTTTAATCGAAAACAGTAGAATTAAGGAATATATTAAGGAATTAAGGAATATATATATATATATAAAATAAAAAATGAAACCTGTTTTAAAAAGTTTTATTTATGGTGTAGAACAGCAGGTGGCCAGGGGACAGCAGGGTCTGAGGGTGATTGGGGGACCAGCAGATGAAGGGACTTAGCCAGAGGCCGCTTGGATCTTCTGGTTAATGTGTTGGGGCCAAAAGAGTTGCCGTCGCAACTCCATCTTCATCCAATTGTTGAACGACACCGACACACATAAAACTTGATGTGATGCGTCTGCGTCTCTGAAATCCTCTTTAAATTAAGAAAGATGATTTGCAGATTTGAATGCAGACACCGACATGGACTTGGAGCGCGGACCCCTGGACATGAGCACGAAACGTGAAACTAGGGACTTGGACAGAGCATGATGTAAGCCCACCGAAGAATTCTTTATTCTTTTGGGACTTTGGGACCTGGCTCTGGCTTTGGCCTAGGGGCTGGTGCAATAAAATTCCAGCAAACACACTTCAGTTTTCAGTTTTTAGAGCCTTAGCAGTTAATTTACGATTATTGGCTTTCATCTTCGTTTCAACTAAGCCAAATAAATCCCCAGAGACTGGTTTATGACTGGCTATTGGCCATGGTCAAGGCGAGCCGTTAGGAAATGTATCTTCAGGATTATCCCCACTTTATGTTACGACTGAACTGTTATATCAGCATTTTATACAAGCAGTTTATGGTCTCTCATTTATCTAATTAATTATTCAAATTTCCTTTTACCATTAAATAATTTACTAAACAATTTTAATTACTCATTACATTTATTAATCAAGAGTTTCCATTTTTTTTGTGTTGTGTTGTGTTGGTGGTTGTCATACAATTAAAGCATACAATACATATATATTTATATATAGATTAATGTCTTAGCTCCTTTAATCTCTCTGGTGCTCTCCGATATGCTAGATGATGGTCAATTTTGATGGGGTTCTTCGCCGCCCAGGGTCCAGGTCCTCAGAGAGAAGCGACATTTTCGGACATGTCCGGCCGGCTCGCGAAAATGTAACATTCCTCAGTGGAACCCGGCTATCCGGTTGGATGACCCCCAAGGACCTCACACACATACACGCGAGCACACACATCTTAGGCTAGTATGGGGGGATGGTAGACCCTAGTTATTAGCCGCCAGTGGCTTGCCCAGGACGCGCATGGCATTGGAGTAGTCCGAGTCGATTTGGGGGATGATCTGCTGCTCGTTGGGCCGCAGGGTGCGTATCAGATCGTTCAGGGACAGCGAGGACTGAGGCGTCAGCTCCTCCTTGGGCTGCAGCTCCTGGGAGCTTGCCATCTTTTGGAAGTCCTGGGCGATCTGCTTGATGCGCTCCTCGATGGCGGCAGCCGGAGATTCCGTGGAACTGGGGAGGGTCAAGGACTCGCTGGCCGTCTCCACCTCCTGGTCGGCCTCGCTCTCCGCCTCATCGTGCTCGTGGTCTCCCTCAGCGCTCTCATGCTCCTCAACCGTGGCAGCGGATTCCTGCTCTTGCTCCTGCTCATGCTGGTTTTGCTGTTGGAGCTGCTGCTGAACCTCCTCGATAGAGTGCATTTCGGGATGCAGTTCGTTATCGGTCAGCGGGAAGACATGCTCCTTGATATCGCCCTCGTTATCCCCAGTCAGCTCACGGGCATGCTCCTCCTGGTCCTCCTCCCCATCGCCTTCCACGTCATGGTCGTCGTGCTCCTCGTGCTCCTCAACATCAGTCTCCTGATCTTCCACATCGACATCGGTGGCATCTGTATCAGGCAGCGAGCGGTCATGGTTCAGCTTGAAGGAGATGAACGAGGGCTGCTGCTGGGAGTCCTCCGAGATCCTGGACTTGGCCTTGGCAGCGGAGTACAAGGAGCTGCCACTGGTGGACATCAGCAAGGGCAGAGGAGTGGTAGTGGCGGCGGCGTGCAGATTCATCAGGGAAGCAGGTGTCCTGGGTGTGGTTGATGTAATGGGGCGTCTGTTTTTATTTAAGAAAAAAAAGAAATAAAATATTACATTTTAAAAAATTTCCTTAAATTTGAAGGGAAGTTTTCGGAGGCTTGGTTAGTGCGAAAGTTGCTTAGCCTAGATTTAGTTAGATGCACTAAGTTTAAAAGTTCATAATGACAAAAACAACAACAGAAACAGCAGTAACAACAACGACAGCAACAAGAGCGACAACAACTAAGGAAGCTAAGCCCCAAACCACCAAACAAAATACATTTTGGCGCTCATATGGGTTAAGAAAGCATACAAATTAATGCAAAATTTTAATGAAAATTATAGTCAAGTATTAAGTTTAATTTAATACATTTATTTTTTGCGTTTTTTCTCTTTAAAATATTGCATTATATTATGTTATTTTCTTCATCAACCCATTGGCGTCTACAAAAATGTGAAGTCTTTTTGTTTTTCAATCAAGACTGATTAGATTTGGTCGCATTTATAGAGAACTTGAAGTGGCGTTAGTAAGAAGTTCGCATTAGTCTTTTAAGATGTACATATGCATGGCAGATACTGACACAGCGGCTGGTGGAAGTACGCAACTTCATGGATACACAATCTAGAGAGTACGTGTGCCAGCCGCCGTGTGTATCTGCCAGTGTGTGTGTGTAGTTATGGTAGATTGGTTACGATTTGGGGTTTAGCTCACCTATTTGTTCATTTTTTCTTTTTTCGCAAATTCTGTTTTTGGAAATTCAAAATCGGATTCGCCTCTGTCTCTCTTTGTGTATGTGTGTGTGTGCTGTGTATCTGTGTGTGTTTTTCTTTAATTATTTTCTTTCTTTTTTCAACTAAAGTAGATTGTCTTTTTTTAAATCACTTTATCCTTGCGTAATCTCTTCATTTGTTCTTGTTTTGAATATAATTATAATTTACTTAATTAAGGACATTTGTTTAATTTGCCACAGGCGGGCATCTCGTATAGCGAATTAATTAACTTTAATTAAAGAATAATTTGTTTATTGCATTATCAATATTCTCTTAATATCCTCCTCCTCCTGCTCCTCCATTCAGTGCTCTTTCTTAATATATGTTTCGAATTCGAATTGTGTGGTTTTCTCTTATTTTTTTGTTTTGTGGATAATTTTGTGTTTTGTGGGTGGAGTGGCTCCGCGGTCTACAGTGTCCTTACCCCTGCGCCGACGAGACGGGGATGCTGCCATAGTTGTAGTAGTAGCAGCGGGTCTGCTCACAGATAAAGTCCTTCACGGCGGAGCAGTCCTCGGGCATCCACTTGAGCGTGGGCTGCTTCAGGATCACGCATCCCTTCTCGGCGCCACTGCTGCTATAGATGGGAGATGGACAAAAATAAAAGATATTGATGTAGATGGCCCTATATTACATAATCTAGTACACAGAGGGAAAACTCCAGTCTAGTCAGGACTACTTACCTGTCGCGGGCAGTGCGCTGTGGCGAAGTGTTGCTATTATGGTCAACAGGATCAAGAAGACCGGCCTGAATGGCGTCCGCCGAGTTCTCGAAGAAATCGAAGGTGGCATTGAACGGCAGACCGGTGCTCATCCATAGGAACATGCCCGTGCCCAGGCGATTGCCGGAAGTCCAGAAATCATAGTTTCCATAACCGGCATTCTTCAGATAGGTGGTCATCGACTCGGCCTTCTCCTTGGTCTCGAACGAGGCCAGCTGCAGGCCCAGAGATCGGCAGTACTGGTAGGCCAGGAAGTAGTTCAGTTCCGGAGAATAGGGATTCATCCGACTGATGAAGTACTGAACTCCATCCAGGTGGATAGTCGTGATGCGTTGACCTAAAAAACAAAAATAAATTAAGTTTATTTTTGGAAAGACTTAGTTGGATAATCAAAATAATTTCGTAGAGCCTAGAACAATGGGTGAATGAACCTATTTGACGAAAAAAGACGACACGCAATTGGAATCGCAAAACGGTAACGGTTCCAACATCGGACATCGCATGCGTAATTGTCTCGGCCAAAAGACAAACATCATTAAATAGGATTACCAAAAAAGCTGGAGCTCCATAAAAATAAGCCAAGAAGAACAAAACTTTGGCCCCCTAAATTGGACGAGTGATTCATGACAAAGAACGACGACGATGATGATGATGATGATGACCAGGAGCATTTATGCGGTCCCTGACCTCTGCCGTTGGCTAATTACACACAAAATCCCATTGGGGTTTTTCGAAAAGGTGCTGATGACATTAATTAGCCCGCACTGGCACTGACCAGCCGAAAAAGATATAGCTGACTCCCATCTCTTATGTAATCGCTGACCCGAGAATAAAAGTAAACTAAGAAGAGAATCGAGTCGGGGCGAACAATGCAGGATGCCAGTGACTGTAACTTCAGGGCAACAGGTAGGCGAGGGACAAAGATCTTGGCCCTCTCAGAAACTATATATGTGTCGGTCTCTCTGTCTTTCTATCTGGGTAGCCCTTGTCTTGGCCCTTACAAAGGGCGGCTCAAAAGATAAACACAAACACCCAAGCCGGTTACTTTGTCTGTTGTCCGACTGACTCAACGAACCCTCTTGGCCGCACTTGGCCATTTATGGCACTTGTCGTGGATGGATATTGGCTATGGAATATGGGCCTAGACATGCCGAGAGTACCAATGTTTGAGCACAAACACTCATACAGGGATCCTCATATGAGTACATACCCTGGTGTATATGAAATTATTTCCGGCGATTTAAATGCCAGACACACACGAAGTCGCGTCAACTTCTGATGCGGAGACTGATGATAGAGCCCAAGATTTATGAATGAATACTGAACAGATTTTCGTTTTTTGTGTGTTTTTTTTTGGGGAATTTATAATGGGTCTGGTTGGGGATTGAGATGGCCATCAGGCATCTGCCGTCCAATAAGACTAATGGCCCAGAAGCTCTGTAAGCCAGAAGAAATTCTTGCCTCTTAAATTTCATTTTAATGGGCCAATTTGGGATCAGATTCAATTTAAGCATTCATTTCCTCGGCAAATGAATCCAGCTTGATAGTGATCTTGGACTTGGACTTGAAACTAAATCGGATTCAAGGTAAGAATACAAAAAAATAAAACGCTGGCTAACAACATCTAGCCAGAAGATAACGAGCCTCGGCCCAATTGCAGTTAATTTGACACTGACTCTCTGACTCCGAGTCTGACTTTGAACGTGAATTGGGATCTGGGGAGGCAGGAGGAATCGGAATTGGGATAGGATAGGGTAACCCAATAATTGGGCAGCACAAAAGCAAAAAACCCAATCGTTCCCTGCAGCTCTTCCAGCACCATAATTTCCAAAGGTAATTACGCTCCGACCAGCGATAGATCGCGAATCTAGCACGTCTCTAATGATGCAGTCAAAGTCAATTCTAGTGTTTGCCCGGACCTGGAGATGTGGATGTTGATACTCAAGCTCAGGCTTTTGGCCAGAGGATGCAACTAACTCTAGTTATTTGTTGGCACCTAACATCCCTCCGGCCAGTTAGCAGGCAAATCATCATTATAATGGCGATGGCGACGGGGATAATCAGAAGGAAATTGATAAAAAAAATACATCACAAAGAGGGGGATCAAAATCAAAGCCAATCCAGGACAATGTAAGGGGTAATCGATGGGGAAGAGTGCTCTCAGCAAAAACCCGATTTAATGACTGCCAACACTGATGCGAGTGCATTATTCTTTCCTCCAGAATTCTGAATCGATTTTTCAGAGCTCTATACTTGGTTGCATGGAACCTCATCTTGTGTTTACTTGTTAAATGGCAGAAATAATTGCGGGGCTTTCTGCAAGATTGAATTATTATTGCCAGAGACAGAGCCAAGCCATCAATTAGTGAGACATTTACAGAACCGTAAACTTAAGTTGTTTTGGTTCTTAATTTTCCTAGAAGAGCTTTATTTAATAGGTGGTTCTTTGAGATAATTAAACTGTATAAGATTTGGGTTTTAGGGCTAAGATTTTAACGATTTTAAAAATTAATTCATTATAAATTCAAATGTAAGAAAGTTCTTTTCTGTTTTTCGAGTTGGTTATCTCTTCTACAAATTATTACAAAGTTAAGTCAAAATTTAGGAAAGGTCTCTCAAACCATTTTATTTCATAAATAAGATTTCTTTAAATAATTCTCTCTAATTTCTCTCTGTGAAATAATAATAAAATTCTAATAAAACTACAGAGAAAGAATCCTTATAAGGTAATCAATCAAAATTTGTGGGTTTTTTAGTTGGTTTGGTACTAACCTGCAGCGCATGCCAAAAGGCTCAGCACGCAGAAGAGAACAATTTTGGCCATCTTTCGGTTTGCTGTGGTTGGATGTGGTGGGAGCGCGAAGCACTACTATCTGATTGCCGCTGGCGACGATCGGTGAATATAAATATATATGGATATATATATATATGCGGGAATCGGGTTCTCAAATCCCAAAAGGAGACGCGCGATCGAGGTGGTTTGGCTCAAAATTGTTGGGAGTACTTCAGCACTACACGTCGCGTTCACTGCAAGCCTTCGTCGTCGACTGATCGCTGAACTGATCCGGCCAATATCACGCAGCCGCGAATGTCCAATGCCAATGCCAAGAAGATGTCGGGAATCGGGAAAACCAAGAAGGCCCAGAACAAGCCGAAGAAGAACGAACCGACAGTGCTCCGTCTCGCTGCTTCCAGAACTCCAACAATTCCAGTTTCCTCTTCCAGTCTTCAACCAAAGACACGCTCACACACACACGACAGACTGCAGATACAGATTTGAACAAAAAGAGCGGTCACTATTCTGTTAATCCTTTGGATTCCGAATCTTGGTAATAGAGCTTCTGTTCTGGCCGAGTTAGCTTTGGTAAGTGTCGGTTGGTGTCGAAAGCAGTTAGCTTAAAAAGGAAATTGCCCGATGAAAACGGGGGTAGGGGATAGAAGACTCTAAGCGAAGAAAGAAGAAATAGCCGAAACTAAAAGAAACCAACTATTGGCTTATTTCATGGATGTGATTGGAAATTGGCCTCGCTGTGTATCTGTGTGCGGGTTCTTCCTGTTCTGAGTGTGTGTGTGTGTGGCTCTGAGCCGAAGTCAGTGCTAGACAAAGAACGCAATAAAGCAATGGGACACATAAAAGCGGGCTCAAACCAAAATCTTCAGGCACTTGAAGAAAAACTTTATGAAAAGTGGTTATATAAAGATTATATAGACTTTTAACAGCTTTACTTTCTTTTTGGAAAGTTTATGTACAAAATGGAATTTTCAGAATAAATCCTTTATTTTTTCTCAGTGCCTTTGCACACATAAACATTCAACTGCACGTCGCCGTCATCATTCCAATGGGATTCGGAGCCGCAGTCAGCGTCGCAGTTCGCTTAGCAGTCGACGTAGACGTCGACTTCGGCGTCGTCCAAGTCATTGTTAGTTTTATTCTTTCTCCCACAACGACGCTTTGGTTTTAGGTTCTTTCTGTTGGTCTTTCTTCTTGGCCTTACCTTTTGCCCCGTCTCACTCTGGCTTGTCTTACCTGTAGGGCTCGCTGCACGTTTGTCCCCCGCCCGGGACCCACACCCTCCTCCCTCCATCCAAGCCCTAGCTCCAGCTCCAGGCCCAGCTCCTCCCGTAACCCTAGCCATTCCAACATAAACCCAACGCAATGTGGTTCCATTTCCATTAATTTGGTACGCTATCGCGACGTAGAGTCGCCCCATGGAACTCGCTGCTTTCTGCGGTTTCTGTTTCTTTTTTTTCAGTTGGCTCTTTTAGTTATTTTTGCTGGAAGCGTGAAATGTAATAATGATCTTCTGCTTTGCATTTTGACAATATTTTTCTTTTTTTTCTGCGGGTGCCCGCCACAAAACACGAACTTACACACCTTTTCCTTTTGGCCTCCTGCCCCTCCATGGAGTTATGATAAATGTTTTGCATGTTTAATTGTTTTATGGTTCTTTTCTCTGGGGTTTTGGCTTCTGAAGCTTTCTAATTAACCTTAGAACTTGTTGAAGGATAAATATTGGTTTAATGATTATTAATAGCCAAGGGTTTTAAGTGGTCCGGGGAAAATTAACCACCAATTAGTGGAAAGAGTTGTGAGGCAGAGTAGAGAAGTTCTACTCCCTTATTTCCATCCTCACTTTATCACTCTTATTTAATATCTGGCTTAATTCTAGCTTAACCAATAGTTAATCCCATTCGACACATCGCCCGATCGCTGGTCCTGGACTATAATTATGAACGCGTTCGGCTAAACATAATAATGGCCAAGTGATTAACAGTCATGGGAAATGAATTGCCCGCAATTTCCCAGTTGCATGCTGCATGGATTGGGTGGTGTGCCGTCGCCACAAAAATTAAAAAAAAAAAACCTGTGTGCGTGCCCATTGCAATCGAAAATTCTATCGCAAGTACAACGCACCGGAGATTTTGGCCCTTCGTTTTGGTTCTTGTTGTTGTTGTTGCTAAATAAAAGTACCACCGCCGGGCGGACGCCAACGCCAGCTGTGACGTCGACATCGACGCACAGTGGAGAGCTTAATGTGACCGCCGCGGCTCGGACTCCTTGCAATCTGGATATTCTGAAAGGAGGTGGGGCTGTGCTGTCGGATGGCCTTCGCCTTTAACAGCATTCATCCATCTATACTCGCGGCTGCTTTTGCTTCTTCTTATACTCAGGTTGATCTCCTGATCCTCACCATTTGTATTTGTATTAGTATTTTGTATCTGAACGAAAAAAAGATTGAAAAAGAAATTATAATTTGATACTTTTTGGGTGACTTTTGAAAAGAAAGGATCAATCATATTCGCTGTCATAATCCCTAAAATCCTGAAAAGCTTCAAATGACATTCAACAAATATCTTGATCAACACTAATATCTAGTGTTTTAAAATTTTTTACTGTGTGCTTTTCTGGCGTCGCCGCGATCTTCTTCTTGTTGCGGCCTCCTCCCTCTATGCTCCAGCCCCACCACCACCACCTCCACCTCACCTTCTTTTCGTCCTCTTCCTCTTGTTCCCATTTCATTGCTAGTTGCTGTTCTTGTTCCTGTTGTTGCTTGTTGTTTTTGGTCTAAAAATAAACTCGGCACCAGATTGAGGAATTTAATTCGCCTTTTGGTAGAAATCCTCGACTTTGGCTTTACCAACGGACTTTGGTTTGCCACTTTTGCTTTGCTTTTCCGCCAATTCCTCATACCCATTCCCATTCCCCTCCTCCAAACTTCGTATATATTTTTTACGTTTTTTGTTGTTGTTGTATTTGTTGCTCCTGTGTATCCACATCCATTTTAGCGTCAAGTTTAGCGATGATGCTGATGATGACGACATGGACATGGCATCTAAAAGGAAGAAGAACTAGAGGAGCACAAGGAGGAGCCGAAGACCTGGATCGTATCCCCAACTAATACACACATTTTCCGCTTGGGATCAAAGGATTAATGTGAATCGGGTTTGCCGGCTTGAGAAATGACATTCAGATATTCTTTTGAGACGGACATTGCAGATCCACTTCCACTTGCCTGAGTTCTAATTAGAATATGTATATCTTCCAGATAAACTAGCCTATTGGTGTGTGTTGTCCTTGGCGGTACGAAGGTCATCAGCATTTCCATCGGAGGTCACACACACACACATACACATAATGGCAACTGTCGTGAGGGCCAAGCCCACAAAATGGCAAGAACATGACCAGCAAACCGATCAGAAGGAATCCTAGACCATCCTCCTTGAATTCGTTCATGCATAAATTCATAATTCCCCCACTTCCCCCTCTTGCTCTGCCTATTCGCCTGCCATGAGTCATGTACATTAATAATAAACTTATTAAAATATGCACAAGTGAAGGTAAGGATTTTAAATAAATGCATTTTCTTTGGGATGTCATTTCCTTTGGCTAAGCTTATAAAGAAATCACTTTTAAAGTTAGGGGATCCAATGATCCTTTCCACCACCCACCTTCAATTGGCCTTCTTTGTGTTGTTCTTCTTTATCTTTTTGGCCAGGTCGCCTTGACCATAACCATATCAACGGTAAATAATTTCGATCACAGAGCAATGAAGCTGAAACGAAACGAGAAACGAAACCAAATGAGCCTTGGCTTGGCTTGGAGGATTGCTAATGGGGATTGGTATGGTATGGTATGGTATAGTATGGATAGAAACTGGCAATCAAAGTTGAGGAGAGAGAATTGGGGACAGCAAAGAATTTGGACGCTGATGTCTATGCGATTCAGCTTTTGGCCAACAGAGAGACCCAAAGAGGTGGATCTCCTCCTTCACGTCATTTCGGATTCCATGTCAAAAGGTGAAGCCAATTCAACGTTTCTGGCGAACTGGGCAAAAAAATCACGACCAGCTCAACAGCAACAATCGGGGCTATAGAACAGCAACACTAACAACAACAGAAACAGCAATAAATGGCCAACAATGCCAAACTAACCGCATCAACACGAAAATCACTTCATGCAGTTCTGAGGCGGGTGCAGAGAGGCAAGGGACCCCCGAAAAAGGGGATTCGGATGATTTCAACTAATTTGTGAGTCGCGCAACTCATTGACCCATGCATGATCTGCTTCCACAAAGCACAACAATTCCCATGTCTCAATTCGATATAGAACAGATGCCGTCTTAAGGTCTGATTTCTACACAGAAATTCTATGAAATTTAAGGGCTAATAGTTGAAGTTTGATATCTTAAGTAAGGAGTTTATCTATGAAGTTTTATGGATTTTTTCTGAAAATCTTGCAAGGCTTTTTCTTGACAAAATTTTGAATAAATGTCTAAGAAGTAAGGCACTTCAAAAGAAACATAGTTTATGTTAAAAAAAATAACACCTAAAATGTATTTAATATCACGCCTTTAATATCAAAAAAACAAAAGTCACATCCCTTAGTTTCTCTCTGTGTAGTAATGCCCCAAACAAATGGCCAACAAACTTAGAGCGCGCGATCTTCTCATGTCGCTAATACGGCCATTAGACCTAAACGGTTAGAACTCAAAGAAAAGGAAGAAATGACGAGGAGGAGAGGAACAGTGGAGAGAAGTAAGTTATTGTAGAAGAAAGGGGAGCTGGTCTAGGGGGAGCTGGAAAGCTAAGCAGGAAACCAAAAAGCATTCTTAATGAAGGGAATCAAATAGAAATGAAAGAAAGACGGAAGTAGGCTTTTATGGGCAGACACACTGCCCGGCCAAGATTATAGCCAAGTTAGAAGAAATGCCAAAAGAGGGAGCGTGGCGTGGCGGGGCAGAGGGATTCATTTGCGAAATTGAAATGCCACTGCCAACCTTTATGCGGGTGCGGATGTGGTAGGTGGGTGTGGGTTCAAGAACCTCTCTGAGCCATGACTAACCGAATGACTGATAGCTGCGGCTAGTATTCTGCCGACTATACGTATAATATATTTTTTTTGTTTTATGTATGTGCCGGCGAAGTGCCGCTCCAAAGTGCCCGCCCGATTCTGCACTTGACCGATGTCCGTGGCCCAAGAACTTTTTACCGGGCCACATAATTACATGCCAGCTCCCGCTGCACCGCCCCATTTTCCCACCCTTTGCTTCTTGTCAGCAGAGAGAAAAACTAAATGGATTTTATGAAATATACACTATATAAAAGCCAGGATATGATTATTTCTAGAAATAGCATTTTCTTCAGTGTCTCCTCTGGCCAAATGCCGACAGCAGATTGTGTTTGTGTCGCCTACGATCGAGCTGGCCGTGGATGTGGATGTGGATGTGGATACGGATGTGGCTGCATGAGTATGTGCTTCTCACGACAGCCGAGAGCCTGGAGCTTGGGCTGGATCTGAAGCCGTAGTTGAACCAAAAGCTGAATCTGAAGCTAGAACACGCCGCCAGTAGCAGACATTGAGGCCATAGACCATAGCCATAGCCGTGGCCTAAACTCAAAGTTAAAGCCAATGTCTTGGCCAGATCCAAATGGCAATGCAGGGGCTGCCAACACGAGCTTGATGACTATTATGTGGGCAGAGGTCGGCGGGGTCGGTGCACCGTGAACTTCTCATGAAAAGCCTAACCATGGGGAATTTAATAGTGCTTAGCACCAGCAGAAGACACCCGAGAAACCATCAGAAACCGAAACAGAAACAGAAACAGAGACAGAAGCTTATCGCAAGCCACAGATACAGATACAGATAGAAATACAGATTGGTAGCTGTAGTTCGTTCATTTGGCAGTCAATTATGGCCAGAAGCCAAGCAGAGTCATGCTGGCAGCACCTGGCAGCATTATGAATACTCGAATAATGGCCAAGCACTCACCACGGATCAGTCAAAGTCACAATTGCTGTTGGAAAAACTTAAAAGCCTGTAAGGAATAAGCTAAAAATAGGCCAAGAGTTTCAAAGTTTTCTACTTTTCGAATGAAAACTATTCCGATTCTGATTGCTAATCAAGATTGTGGGACACCTTTTGCATATATTTTATGGGAGAGGTCAGTGCCTTAATCTCTGATCGCAGTTCTGAAAGCTATTGCGCAATAGGCACAAAAACAGAAAGCGAATGCTAATGATAATGATGCCCCCATGGAGCAGATCGTTTCTTTTATTTTTTCGTTTTTTTTTGTGTAACTGGGAATCATAATTTACTGGCCAAGTAGAGAAATGTGGCAAATAAAATGGCTGGAACAAGACAACGGCGGCCAGAGGAACTGTAATACATTCTCTCCTGCATCATGATGCGTCCTTCTCGTTCCGGATAGATGACCTTGTGCTCCTGCAGATACCGGATCAGAGCCATCCGGTCGATGATGCTTAGATTCTGAACAGTCGGCTTGCGGCTATCAATGAAGTTATAGCCTTCGCCTCCATGGAGCAAAAACGATGTTAGGACTACGCCGTAATAATTTTCAGGGATGACGTTCTCGTAGTAAGGAATCTGACACGAGGAACACAAGGCCTTGATCTCTGTAATCTTCTGTCCTTTGGGATGGCTGTAGTTGAACCTTAGCCGGAGGCCGGACACCTGAAGAAAGCCACCGATGTTATCTGTGGACCGCAAATAGGCGGAGTGCTCGAAAGCCCTCATCAACTGAGCGCCACTGATTCTGGTATAGAAGAGTTCCTGGCTGAAGGGTAGAACCATTACCACATCGGCCTCCGTAATGGCGCCCGTTTCCCCAGGCTCAATGGAGGCCCGGATGGCTAGGATTCATTTTTTTTATTAATAAGGATTTAAATCTCTATGAAAGGCATACCTCCCGCATTGATTATCCCAATAGAGGCATCAGTCCAGGAGCTCCGATCACTCATCGTCTCCAAAACCCGGGCGTAAACAAAGCTGTCGGCTATGATATTCCCAAAGTTACACTCTCCCAGACCACAGCTCTTCCGGTCGCCGTTCAGGAATACAGTGGTAGTGCCCACCACGTGGTTCTCCATGTCTCTAATCACGTGGCGGTATTTATCGAGATACTGCTGTACATCCTGTCTGGGCTGGAAGGTGTTATCCATGAGGATTGGGTTACCTTTAAAGTAAAGAAGATTGCCTCCGATGTCGAACTGAAATTAATAATAAATTAATTTTTGTATAAACCCATTACTCAATACTCACTTCTAAATTAATCATTCCGATATACTTGGTATAAGCATAGGCTTGCAAAACCAATACTTTTCGGCCATCTGGCTTGATCACTATTGTGGGATAAGGACCCTCTGGTACGTCTTTATCAGGGGCCCTTCCGGAGTACAGAAACGTGTGCGATTGTCCGCCCACAACGATGTCCACGTCGGGACAATGCATAGCTATATCCATATCCGCTTGATAGCCCGAGTGACCCAAGGCAATTATAATATTCACATTATTCTGGATGAGTATTTTGGTTATTTTGCTAAAAGAAATATTTAAAAAGTTTCACATTTTTAAACAAATAAGGCTTTGAAATACTTAATGGATGGAATCTCCCTTTTGTAAATCACATTGTTGGGCTGAGTGCGTTGCTTGGTATCAGATCTTATATAGCCTACGACTCCAATTAATGTTTCGTTCAAATTTAATATTTTATAATCCATTAATTTTTCACAAGCGGCCAATTTGGGCTCATGAGTCAGGTTTAAAGTCCCACTGACCACGGGAAAGTTTACTAATTCCAAGAATTCTATCAGCTTATCAACGCCATCATCGAACTCATGGACTCCGAGAGCCTGACAAATATTATTTGCTTAAGAAGGAACTTAATCATTTAAAACATTACTAACCATGGCATCGGGTGCCAGCATATTCAAGAGTTCCGCCACCATTTTTCCTCTGTAGACTGAAAACCAAGGAGTGCCCTGAAAAGAGTCGCCAGCATTTAAGTATATGGTTGGTCCTGAATTCCTGGCGTTATCTAAACTAAATGGTAATATCAAGGATAAGTCTTAGTTTAAATACAAAAAACTTACGCTGTAGCCACTCTACCAAATCCTCCAAAACACTGGCCCTGATCATCGTCTACGGGTGGGCATTTTCCACCTTTAGCGGAAATCGGATCGAACCAAGAGTGCATGTCATTTGTATGCATGAGGGTAAACTTTACGCCATGGATCCATTTTAGAAACAAGAGCAGTATAATCCATCGCAGCAGAGGAGGCAGCATTTTTCCTCAAATCTTGACAAGATTTAATGAATGGAAAACAAAGGAACGCTATGATCTGGCTTACAAATTTTTATAGCCTATTTTTGGGCTAGGTCCAACAGCGACTTGGAACAACCATAAAAGTATGCTACAGTAAGATGGTACTTATTCTCTAAGAGAAGGTATACAACTATTTGTGTGGCACTTTGACTGGCACTAAAAAATTTTTTTGTATAAATTAACAATTTTTATTATTTTCTATATTTTTTTTATCGGTATTTTGTTGTTCTATAGAACATATTTTTGGTGGAAAATTACTTCTTTGAATGCTGATCTGGTTTAAGGCAAATAATTAGCATCTAACTTAATTTTGATTTGACAATCTTAGCTAAGCAATCGTATCAAAAAGGACGAAAGGCATAGAAGGAAAAACGATCCAAAGATTCCTTGCCCTCTCGAAGGCGAACTCAAAACGATGATGCGACCCTCGATCTCTGGATAAACATACTTCTGCTCCTGGAGATAAAATGTGACTGCTTCCTTATCATTTCTTGCCAGGCGCACCGGCTTATGAACTCCATCCTTGATTTTGTGACCATCACCGCCGTCCAAGAGAAACTCTCCCACAATTACATTATAGCTGGCAGTATCGTTAAGATCGCTGTAGGACGGAATACTACAGGCGGCACATCGCACCTGGACGGATACCACACGCTGGCCCTCGGGCTTCCTGGCATCAATAACCACATGTATGCCGGAGACTTGGAGGAAACCGCCATCCGAATCCTTGCCCATCAAACTGGCTCCATGCTCAAGAGCCTGTCGAATTGATTTGCCCGTCATGGGAGTCATGTAGAGCTTATTCGCCCAGGGCAGAACGGAAAGAATATCAGTATCGGTTATTGATCCATCCGATCGTTTTTCAATGGAGCTGCGAATACCTAAAAATATGTGGATTATATATATTCTTTACGTCATTGAGTATTTCTAAATACAACCTCCCCCCTGCATCAAAGAAATGGCGGCATCCGTCCAGAAATCGCCGCCCTGATCTTCCACCATTCGATTGAATACCATGGCATCGGTCACCAGGTTTCCCAAGTTGCACTCTTTAGCCCTGCAAATCTGTTTACGTCCCTCCAAGTGCACCCTGGTGTAACCTCTGATGTCCTTTTCCAAGGCTGTGACATTGGGACGATAGACCTCCAGCAACTCAAGCAGATCCTGCTCCTGAGCAACTGAAGCATTCAGCAGAATAGGAGAACCATCCCATTCAATGAGGTTTCCTTCGGCATCAAACTGAACATAAACAAAATATTGAAAAAGGGCCTGAAAACAATTCAAGAATAAATGATAGCTACCTGAACATGAAGCTTTCCTAGATACTTGGTATAGGCATAGGCTTGCACCACTGGAACCTCCTTTCCGCTCTTTTGCTTAATTACTGTGGGATAAGGACCATCAATGTGATCCACATCTGGCTGGGGACCGGAGTACAGAAAAGTGTTTGTATGGCCACCAATTACAATATCCACATCCGGGCACTTCTCAGCTATCTCCTGGTCTTTTGCATAGCCAGAGTGACCCAAGGCTATAATGATTTTAATGCCCTGAGCTTTTAGTTTTTTAGCTTCAATACTAGGCAGAAAGAAGTTGAATTAGTTAAAATAATGTCTTGAAAATATGTATTATACTACTTACTTGATAGACTCTACTTCCTCGTTAAAGTCCACATCCATATGCAGAGTAAGTTTCTTGGTGTCGGGCGTCAAATAACCAATCACACCAATCTTGGTGCCATTAGCCTCTAGGATGGCAGAGTGGGCCAAGTGCTTTGTGGCCTTAAGTTCGGGCACTTTACTCAGATCCAAATTACAGGCCAATACTGGGAAGTTGACCTCATTGAGGAAGGGTATCAGACCCTCGACCCTCTCATCGAATTCATGGTTACCTAAGGACTGTATAAAATAAATGTAATTTAATGATTGAACACAAGAATTATTTCATTCTTAAGACTTACTATAGCATCAGGTTCTAGTTTGTTGAGGAAGGCACTTGCTATTTTGTCCTTGAAAATGGTAAACCAGGCCGTGCCCGTGTAGGTATCTCCAGCATTGAGGTATAGTACGGATGTTCCGCCCTCCTTAGCCTCCTTACGATACTTTCGAACCCTATGGAACAAACAGAATTAATCAGCTTTAATTTGCTAGTTTTAGAGAGGATAACTCACTCATAGGCTACTCTGGCGAATCCTCCGTAGCATTTATTTGTATGTGCATCCTCGGGGGAACAGATGCCACTGTTCACACTAGTTTGTTCGAATCTTGCATGCATATCATTGTTGTGAAGGATAATAAACTCGGTGGCCACCTTCGGGTTCCTGGGAACAGGATTTGCCGTTACTTGGTAGCTCAGTAAGAGAACCCAGAGCCATGAGAACCAACGAGATTGCATCTTAAATCTGAGAAGGAATGATAGTTCAGATTTTCAGCGTTTACAAGCCACAAACATTTGATAAATGTATGATTATCTTTATGGCCCGTTAATGACTGTAATCGCTTTACAAACTCTTACAGATTGAAGGTAACCTTGCACTCGACTTCATTATCGTGATTAATTGCTTCAACCGAATCACATTTTCAACTCATTCCAAGTAATCACGATTCAATTGATTCGAAAAGCGAAAACCCTAACTCATATTGAGTATCCGCCCTGTGGGGCATTCACTGTCTAAGCAAACAGTTGATATAACCGGCTGCTCAGGTGACAAGCAGAACTTTATGATTGGTTACTAGTTTCCCAGACTATTTGCAAATTAGATTTTTTTACATATATGTAGGTTTATTTTTAACAGTGGCCAGAGAGATAAACATATCTTGTTTACTCGTGACGAGAGTGAAAATAACTTGCAAAATAATAACTAAATTATCTAAATTATCTGAAGCGTTACAATGTTCTTCATGTTCACATTAGAACCTAATTTTTATATAAAGCAAAAAATATCTTTTCAAGCGTGATAGCCATATGGACAATAAGGGGTTTTAGAGTGGATCTCCCATTTTCGGAAACACTGCATGTTCATAAATTACAAAATATTGCAGACAGAAAAAACAAACAAACCGAAACGCGAATATTTTTGTTATCATTTTCACGCCCAAGCCTCTCTGAATATTTGCATTTTCCAATGCCTCAATACAATTTTTAAAAGTAAACATTTACAAATAATGCAACACTTGGGTAAATAGGTTACCTTTTCAGATAAAAATAACTTAAATAACAAGATCACGACTCTGAACGTACTTCTTTTCCGTACTTCTTTGTATTTCAATAAAAATGAGCTATGTGGGCTGGATAATAGTTTTTGGCTGAAATTGCCATTAATACAAAATTAATAAATTCCGGAAGACCGTATCTTGTTTTGTAAATTCCCACTTCCTATAGTTATTGTATTATTTATAATTTCCGTATAGTCACAATTGCAGCGCTCGACCTTGTGTTTTTTTGTTACAAATAAGGGCACGTTCTTGTCCAGTCTCTAATTGGTAAATTGTATTGCCAACTTGCGGTTACTTGCTGGCAGTAGAAATGTTAATTGCGGTTGCATTTCAATTGAAAAAACTAATCACTACTATGGGTTTTTCTCTCTTTTTCTACTAGAATTTTAATACAACCTTCACTGTCGGTGTCTACAATCGCACTGGACTGCGACACTTCTGTTTGATTTCCGCGATCGCTGCTTCTCCGCTGCGTTTAGCATTTTATTGTCATTAGAACTTTGTTTTATATTAAATTAATTCGCTGCACATGGGTGCCTCTTTTCCTACTTGTATGTGACACCCGGCAAAACACACCCACACTCGTAAACACACTCTCACGGGAAAGAATCACATTCTCTCCCGCATAAAATTGCTCTCAGCGGTTGATATGCTGTTACGTATACGTAACGTGCCTTGGGAGGCTGTTGGAGGTGCTTATACCCTTGCAGACGGTATTATAATTTTGGTTAAAAGTGTGGAACGCAGTGAAGGTGAAATTTCCAGTCCCATATGGGACTATATGCGATATTTGCGATAAATATCCGATCTTAACCGCAAGGGTATATCATCTTCGGCTCCGCCCGAAGTTAGCTTTCTTTTTATGTTTTTTTATTATTTCTTATCAATTGCGAATCATAAATCAAAAATTAAAAAAAGTTCAGACAACCTTGTGCACTCAAAAAAGTTATTGAAATAAGAATGACAATTATTTAAGGTTTAATTCAATTAGAATTTTCGGTGCTTGGAAAGCAATCCAAAGCAGCTACATTTCGCGTATGGAGATACTTGCCAATTGAAATTAAAAACCAAAGCATCATGTACAAAAAGTTAATTATAAATCACGACACAAAAATAAGAACTATTTCAAAAATAGCTTTCTCAAAACTAGTCATAGGAAAGCCATTTATAAAATAAATTAGATAAATTACCTCTATAGATAAATTATCTTGTTAAGTCTCTTTGAGTGCCCGCCTAGTGTATAAAAAAAACATTTCTATTTAAATGAATAATTCAACTGTGGTTCGGTTCCTATTTTTTCATACGTTTTATTTAGTTATATTTACAAATACTTTTAGTGGCACCCATAGATAAATTCATATCTTGTTTACTTTTTTTGGGAGTACAAAATGATCTGTCAAAAGCGTCAAAACACAATTCAAAACAAAGTTAAAGTGCGAATAAAAAATTATACAATTACACACATTAGCATGTGCACTTTTTAAATTAATTAATGAACCCATAAAGAGGCATTGACATTGAGAAGGTTTTTCGTTAAATCCAAAAATCCCCAAACCTCAACAAAAACTTGTCGGGGTCATTAAAATTTATTTTGAAATAAATATATGTATATCTGGGGAGCGGTGTCTTGCAGCATGCTTTTGCAAAAATGCATTCTCATAAACTGCGGAAAGGCAATATTACAAAATTTTCGCAATATTTTCACACCCGTGCTTATTTAAGCAAAACTGATGATTTCCGATGCAGAAATATGAAACCATTTTAATAAGAACCATTTCACACGATGCAGCGACACGATTGGAATTATAAAAATGTAAAATTAAAAAAGGATGAGTTTTATTACGGTTTGATTTTTCATTAAAGATTTTTTATATAAAAACAGCTTTCCACTTAATAAAATCACTAGTATCTGAGTTTGTTTAAATTTTTTAAACAATTTTAAATATTTTTTATAGAGCCTAATTTCTTTATTTTTTTCCGCACACAATATTTATACAACCTTTGCCACTAAAGTCTACAATCGAACTGGATTGGCGAAATTCTCTTTGCTTTTTGCGATCGCAGCTGCCTTCTCTGCTGCTGCGCCGGCGGCTTGTTTTAAGTGTTATTAGAAGTTTGTTTTATTTTCGCTTTATTTAACTCACCCGTATGCACATGGGTGCCAATTTCTGCACTTGTGTGTGGGAATGCCGGCAAACACCAACACAATTACACGCGCATGCGAGAGAATCACTTTCTCTCTTTATCGCATGAGAGCGGTACGTTATTTTGTTACGTATACGTAATATGCCTTGAGAGGCTTTCGCACTTGTATTTTCTTATCATATTTAATTATATCATTTTTATATATATTTTTAATATAAAATGAAGAAAAAAATTATTCCAAAAATAATTACCTCTTTAAAAAGCAATAGTCTAAAATAAAAAGTGATGAACTAAATATGTAAGTAAAAAATAAATAAATTATAATTATTAATAATTAAGTTTTATTTGGTTGAAACCATTACATAGTTTTGATAATTCGGTTTCTACAAATTGTATACAAAACCAGAGAGATTTGAGAGAAATCGAATTTGAATTAAAATTTTGAATATTGGAATTTTTAAATCAAGAAATCTACTTAGGAGGTTAGAACAAGTATCGTAGTAGGAAGGGTACAAGTACAAGCAAGGCAATAGGGCTTCCTGCCATGAGAACTCCGTCATCACTTTCAACAATCGTTATCCTACTCTCCATTTTTGGATATACAATTTGTTGCAACTTTAGATAATTTATGAGGCACTGAATGTCATTCACAGAGAGGCGCTCGTTATGGGGATTATCTTTATCGTTTAGATCATATCCATCGCCTCCTTCCAGAACGTACTGTAGAACAACAACTTGGTACATGGCATCCTCTTTAATGGATTCGTAGGCCGGCACCGAGCAGTTGGAGCACCGAGCCCTGGCTGAAATCACTCGATGCCCGTCTGGTTTGTTGTAGTCGTAAACTACTTTTAATCCAGACATTTGAAGAAACCCTCCATTCGAGTCTCGAAGCCAGGTTCGGGCTGAATGCTCCAAAGCAGCCAAAAGTTTCTTTCCACTGATTCTGGTCATCATCACCTCGTTTTCAAATGGGAGAACCGTTAACAATGTGGCGCCATTTATGGTTTTGTCTGCTACCTTTTCAATTGAAGCTCTTATTCCTTCAAAAAGTTGGGGATAAATTATTTTCAACAAAAGGATAACGATTACCTCCTCCTTGAATCAAGGCGATAGGCGAGTCCGTCCAGTGTTTTCCTTTATTTTCCCGCAATCGAGCATTCACCATGGCATCAGATATCAAATTCCCTAGATTGCACTCTCGTCTTCTGCAAATGCCTCCCCCCTCGAGCACTACATTGGTTTTTCCATATATGGTCCTTTCCAACTCCTCGATCTTGGGGCGATACTGCTCAAGTAACTCAAGCATATCCTTTTCCTGGGGGATATCGGGTCCCAGCAATATCGGAGCGCCACTGAAGGATTTCAGATTGCCATTGGAATCAAACTGAAAATCGGGTGAAAGGTACAAATCAAGTTTGATTATTAAAAACCTCTTACCTTCACTTTCAGTTTTCCAATGTATTTGGTAAAAGCATAAGCCTGCACCACTGGCACCCTTTGCCCATTATCCCGAACCACAACGGTGGGGTAGGGACCCCGGACCGCTTCCGGGTTACTATCGCTCTCATCCGCCACCGGCTTATTGGCATCCAGATAAGAGTGGGAATGACCACCAACTACCACATCCACCTCGGGGCAACGTCTGGCAATGTCCTGATCCTTTTTGTAGCCAGAGTGACCGACAGCAATCATAATATTGACACCCTGAGCCTTAAGTTTCTTAGCTTCCGCACTGACAAAAAAATATTATTTTTTCAAATATACATATGTATGGATAATACCTACTTAATGGAAGAAATCTCTTCGTTGAAAACCAGTTTATTTTTGGAGGCCAAAAATCCGGTATCAGGAGTAATGAAGCCTATGATTCCCACCTTTACATCCTTTACGGTTAGGATTGTGGATTTTAAAAGCTTGGACGATGCGACGTCGGGTTCCCCTTTTGTATCAAGGTTGCAGGACAAAATGGGAAACGAGGCCCCGTTTATATACGGCACTAAGCCAACAATGTTTTTATCGAACTCATGGTTACCAAGGGACTAAAATTGAGGATATGTCCATGAACATAAGAAGGAAAATAAAACATCATTCGCAACATACAGCAGCTTCTGGAGCCAGTTTGTTCATAAAAGCCGTGACAATCTCGTGCTTGAAAAGGGTAAACCAGGCCGTTCCAGTATAGGTATCTCCGCCATTTAGAAATATCACGGGCAAGCCGCCACTCTCAGCTTCTTTGCGATGCTTTCGAACTCTAGAAAAACATACCTCTTTAATGTGAGATTTTTTATGGATTATTCACCCATCACCCACTGGTAAGCCACTCTGGCGAATCCCCCACAGCACTTGTTCTTTTTTGCATCATCCTTGGAACAGGTGCCGCTCTTAAAGTTCGTCTGCTCGAATCTGGCGTGCATGTCATTGGTATGCAGGATAATAAATTCAAACTGACTTTGCCGCTTTTCGATCGCACGATACTCGATAAACGAAAAATTTTCGCACCAACCACCAACAGCCAAAAAGGTGACAAAAGCTACGATAATAAATTTCCACATTATTACAAGTAATATTTATTTCTTATAATTTTTAGGTATAAAAATTTTCATGAAAAATTTACATTAGAGTTATAAAAAGTGGTTTTGTATTCTAAAAGTTATAGAATATATTTTGTTAACGTCATATCTGACATGAATTTCAATTTCTTAGATACTTTTATTTTGCAAATATGGGGGTTTGTATTTTACATATACATACAGCTGCGGTCAAAATAATAGTAGTGCCCATTTAGGCTATCGAAAAACTCGAAAAAAATAGCTTTGTAAGAGACTTAGGAAAATTATTAAAATTTTCTTCGAAACCTAACTAGTATTAGTATATATATAGTATAACTAGTAGTATTTATTTGAACCGCCTTTGTTAACTATAGCAACTTCATAGCGTTTTACCAAATGGTTCACAAAATTTTTGAATCTTTCGCCAGTAATTAAGGCTCAGGACCTTTAAAAATTTTCCGAAAGTTGAATGTTAATGGGTGGTTTAATTTGTAGAACTAATCTATTCACTTCACACCATAAGATCACAACTGGGTTGAGATTAAATGACTATAACAGCGATAACATAACATTGATTCGGTTGTCGGTAATCCACTCTTTGGTCAAAAAACTGGTATTCTTCAGTTCTTTATCCTTTTAAAACGTCCAAAAAAGTATCATGTCCTCTAATATATACGGAAGTATCAGTTCGCTTAAAATTTTGGAGTAATGGTGACGATCAGTGATGATTTTGAACCAATAAGGGGTCAAACCTTATAGTATGCAAAACTGAGTCAAATAAATTTGGGTGAAAAAATTTTTAAATGTATGTTTTGGCGAAAATTATACTTGTAATATACTGCCAGGACCCCCAGCCACACAAAAATCAATTTTGGACTCATACTACCTCAGGATGTCCTTCATATTTTCAAGGGCTATTTCAAATGCCCGTTGCCGAACGTGAAGCGCTTGACCTAGTGTTTAGTTTTGTTAGAGAAGCAATTTTCCAGGACTTTTATCTATGAAATTGTTTTCTCTAAGTCGTTTTCTTGATGTTCTCAAACTTGAATCAATTTTACAGTTGACTTTAAAGCGATATTAGACATAATATACTGATATTTCGCCTGCCCCACTAGACGGTTCATTGTCCTTTTCGACATATCTTAAGCGGAGCTCGCATTTATTATGCTGGCTCATATTTGTTATTCATTTGTAATTACTGTAGGAGATCAACCAATAATATTTTGCACTAAGGCTTACGTTCTCCCTTCCTGTATTTACTTTTAAAACACATTACGTCTCTCGGCAGGAAAGTATTTGGCACGTAATATATTGCCAGGACCAAATGATAAAGAAGAACCGATAAAGTGAAAAGGCTGTTGGAGAACATCCTTATATATTATTTAAACTAAAAAACATTACGAAAATTAGAACAAATTTCATATATTTAAAATTTTTCTTTGGCACTACTATTATTTTGACCGCGTCGGACAGGTAGTTATTAGCGAATAATGGCGAAAAAAAATAGAAAGGCATGGAATAAGACGATGAAAATGCATATTCTAGTAGTACAGATATTAATAGCTAATAATATAAAAAGAATGATTCGATTTCTTAAAGCATATAGAAATTATAGTCGAAAAACTTTTTCCTCAATCAGCACTACTATTATTTTGACCGCAACTGTATATACGGGTCCAAAGGGAGACCAATAAAACTTTGGTACTATCCTTAATAGAGATCATAATCTATTCCTCTATTATAACTTTGTTCAGGGTTTTCTTAGGCCCTAGGTAATCGGAGAACCAAGCCAACATTTTAATAAAGTTTTCACCACAATAGTACAAAAATGTGAAAATTTATTGAAACTGAGAATAGCTACAAAAATTCCTACTCCATCTATGAGAAACTAGCACAATTTTGTTAGCAAGTATGAAAGGACTATTATGTTGATAGAAACCACCATTCCAGATGCTTGTCCGGATTCGCGGTTCTTATCAGAAATGCGTCCCTCGATCTCCGGATAGATAGTGTTGCACCGTTTTACGTACTCCATGACGGCCTTCCTATTATTCCAACGCATTTTCTTTGGTTTCGAAATATTATATTGGCCAAGATCGTGTCCTCCGCCGCCTTTCAGGAGGGAAGATGGAACAATCACGCTGTAGATGGCACTTTGGTGGAGGGGTGCAAAGGCGGGAACTTCGCATTTGGTGCACAAGGCTCCTACAAATTCCACTCTGCTGGTCCTTGGACCCCTGAAGTTGCACTCCACTATCAGACCAGACACCTGAAGGAATCCTCCTGTTTCCGACTTTAGCCTCGCTTCGGCCGAATACTCTAGTGTTGCCCAAAGATTCTTTCCACTAATCTGGATGACCATCAGATCCTCCACCTCTGGCAGAACACTGTTGATAGTGTCGTCGCTAATGGCTCCACTGGATATAGAACCTTGTATGGCTATAGGAAAGTGGGTTTAATATATATGAAGAATATATAACTTGGTTTCTTGAACTCACCTCCTGCGTGTAACAAGGCGATGGATGCATCCGTCCAGTACATACCGGCCTTGTCCTCCAACATACGAGCATAGACCATGGCGTCCGTCAGGAAATTACCCAAAAGGCACTCTTCCTCCTGGCAAGCATCCCCTTTCAGAAGTAACTTGCTACTGGCAGGCGATGAAGCATTTCCCTCCCGTCTAAAACGATGTTGTTTTACAAAATCGAGCTGTTTTTCCTGCCGGAGTTCAAGTATATTGGGCTCTGCTTTAAAATCTTTAAGATTGCCAAAAGTATCAAACTGAAAGGTAAGGATTGAAGTTTGGAAAACGTATATTATGTTACCATTACCTTCACTTGAATTTTGGCCAGACATTTCGGACAGAAATAGGTCTTCACCGACGGAAATTTTTGGTTACTATTTTGAACCACTGTAATGGTTTCAGGTCTTAGAATAAGGGCCACCTCTGGACAAAGTTTGGCTACATCCTGATCGATTTGGTAATCCAAATGACCCAAAGCAATTATAATATTTGTGCCTTGAGCCTTCAGTTTCTCAGCCTCAGATCTACGAAGGTATGTTTTATAAATATGGTTATTATCCTTTTTAAAAATAAATGTTGCTAACTTTATGAAATCGATGTAATTTTCGTATTTTCCGGTATTATTGGGATTATGGGAACCGATCACACCCATCTTTAAACCTTTATCTTCCAAAATTCTAGACTTTGACTCACCAGCATGAAGGTTAAAAACAGGAATTCCAGTTTCCTGCGACTCCCTAAGATGGATTATATATCCTTAACCTTAATATTTTTAAAGAATTTAGACAACTTACAATAAAGACTGCCTCCCTAAAACTTTGGATGAATTGTTACAGGAACGGTTAAAAGCGGATCCGGAACTGAATTGTCCAATTCCGTTATACAGGATAATGAACTCGGTGTCCTTAAGATTTAGACAAAGTTCTGGCACAATTATTGCCAAAATAAAGATGAAGATTATATGCACGCCTCGCTTTAAAAACATTTTAGTGATAGATACTAAACTAAACACTAAAATTAGCCTAACATTTTATGAAGAAACCGAGTAATTTAGAAAAACATAACTACATTTGTAAGAAGAAACGAATGTATATAAAAATAAGGAACTAGTGTCTTCTTTTAACTTTTTTCTATTAACTGACAAATATTTCAATCAAATATGTTTACATTTTTTTCCCAAAAGAAAGGTTAAGAAATATATTCAATTTTTTAACTATATGTCGCCAAAAGCCTGGCCCAAGATCTTAGGAAAAACAGTATACATATTTACAAGCAATTTAAAACTTTATTGTTTAAACATTTTTTTATAGTTGGAAAACAAATACAAAATTATACATTATAGTGAATGGATAATATGTCTATAATATTCTTAGACAATCCTTATAAGAGCAGCGAAGATCACGATCCAAGTAAAGGAAACCAATATTCCAGAAGATGAATTGATGTTTTCTTCATAGTTTATAAATCGTTCTCCCATTTTGGCGTAAATCCTTTTTTCCAACTCTTCAGTTTTGGGACGATATTGTTCCACTAAATCCAGAACCTCGGGTTCCTGAGAGATATTAGGACCCAACAGGATTGGAGAGCCACTGAACTCGACGAGATTGCCCTCCTCATCGAACTATAAATAGGAAAAGATTATAATTATGTGAATCGGATACTTTTCCAAAAAAAAAACCTACCTTTACACGAAGGAAGCCCATGTATTTGGTAAAAGCATATACTTGAACCACAGGAACTTTTTTTCCACTGTCCTGCACTACGGTAGTGGGGTAAGGACCTCGCACTGCCTCGGGATTGGTAGCAGAGAGATGTGCCACCGGCTTATTGGCATCCAAGTAAGTATGCGAATGTCCCCCCACTACAATGTCCACTTCAGGGCAATCCTTGGCTATTTCCATATCCTTCTCATAACCGGAATGACCCAAGGCAATGATTATATTAATGCCATCTTCCTTAAGTCTCTTTGCTTCTGCGCTGTGGGAGAATTTTTAATAATTAAATATCCTTTTCTTAAAAAAATACTCACTTAATAGAAGAAACTTCTTCGAAGAATTTCACTGAATTACGGGGTGTCCAGAATTGAGTATCAGGGGTAAGATAGCCAATCACACCAACTTTTACACCATCCACATTCAAGATGGCGGACTTGGAAAGTTGTTTGGAGGCAGCCATTTCCGGTTCCTCACTGACATCGAGATTACAGGCCACAATGGGGAATTTGGCGGCATTCAGGAAAGGCACTAGACCTTTAATATTATGATCGAATTCATGGTTTCCCAGGCACTAGGAAGGTTTATTTTAAAATATATTATAAAACTGAAAACAATTATCATAAAAAATACAATTGCATCTGGCGATAGCTTGTTGAGGAAATCGCTGACAATTTTGTGTCTGTGAATTGTAAACCAGGATTTTCCAGAGTAAGTATCTCCGGCATTCAAATAAATAACCGGAGTTCCTCCTGCTTCAGCTTCTTTACGATATTTTCCAACACTAAAAATATTGAAATACTTTATGAAAAGGAATTTATTGGTAAATTATTAATTACCCACATATGAGCCACTCTGGCGAAACCTCCATAGCATTTATTTCGACGAGCATCCTCCGAGAGGCAATTTCCACATCTGGCGTTTGTCTGCTCGAATCTGGAGTGCATATCATTATTGTGGAGGATAATGAATTCAATGTCCTTTTGCAACTCTGGTTCCAGGCGAACCTCTGGCACAAGTATTGCCAAAAAGCATAGTGCGGCAATCATATAATTTATTTCACAGAACCTTTTCATGATGACAAGTTAGGAGATACAAACTACAATTTAAAAGATTGACATTTCCGGGTTATAGTTTAAAGTTTTGAGACAAATAGAGCACACAAGCCTAATCTTATTTTGTTTTTAAACCTACTAATTGAATAATAAAAGTCTTTTATTGAAAGAGCTTACGTTTTTTAAAACAACATTTATTGGCCATATGGTTTACATAATTTCGTGCATTGGCTAATCCCATTAATAAGTAATTTTAGGGAAAACTAACTTCCATAATTAAAAAGTACTTGAACTGATTGCACTGCTGGAGGAACACAGCTCCGTCTATATTGTTCTACAATCTAATGGATAAATCTCAACTGCTGATGTCTAGAAGAACCTGGTCAGCAGGGAAGAGACCAGGAGCAGGGTTACAGAAGCCACGATGCCGGAAGCTGAGCCCGTATCGACCTTTTCCCGGATCACAATACGCTCCTCGATCTCTGGATAGACATAGTGTCGCTGCTTCAAGTACTCCATGGTGGAATTGAGATCATTCCGCAGCAGACGTTCGGTAAAGCCACCGGATGCTTCGGTAAAGTTGAACCCATCGCCTCCTTCCAGCAGGAAAGAGGGTATGATTATGTTGTAGAAGGCAGTCTCGTTGACGTTTTTGTAGGCGGGAACGGCGCAATCGGCGCAGAGGGCCTGGGCAGAGACCACTCGCTTTCCAACTGCATTGTTGAAGTTGTATACGGTTTTAAGGCCCGACATCTGCAGGAACCCACCATTGGAGTCCTGATGCCAAACAACTGCCGAATGTTCCAGAGCAGCAATAAGCGTTGATCCAAGAATCCGGGTTACAAACAGATCGTTGTCGAAGGGAAGGACTGTCAGCAGGGAACTGCCAGTGATGGTCCCATTGATTCCCTTCTCGATGGATGCTCGAATACCTCCTCCCTGCATAAAGGCAATAGCAGCATCCGTCCAGTATGCGCCTCCCTTGTTCTCCAGAACTCGAGAAAAGATCATGGCATCGGTGATCATATTGCCGAGGTTGCATTCCCTCATCCGACAGATGTTTCCGCCCTCAAGGAACACCTTGGTGTAGCCATAAACAGTTTTTTCCAGCTCCTCCACGCCAGGACGGTATTCCTCCAACAAGTTCAGCAGTTCCTGATCCTGAGCCACGGAAGCATTCAGAAGGATCGGGGCGCCATCGAACTCGATGAGATTGCCAGCGGCATCAAACTAAAGAATTGGGTAACTTTTAGACCAAACACTTCTCAGGATAGTTTCGTACAATCCATACCTGCACGTGGATCTTGCCCAGGTATTTGGTGTAAGCATAGGCCTGCACCACCGGCACCTTCTTTCCACTGTCCTGAACCACTGTGGTGGGATAGGGACCTCGAACCGCCTCGGGATTGGTATCAGAGGGATCGGCCACAGGCTGACTAGCGTCCAGGAAAGTATGCGAATGGCCACCAATCACAATGTCCACCTCTGGGCAGTTCTTGGCAATCTCCTGATCCTTCAGGTAGCCAGAGTGACCCAAAGCAATTATGATATTAATGCCCTGGGCCTTTAATTTTTCAGCTTCAGCACTTTGTAAATAATAAAAACAATATTAAGAGATAAGAGTGATTATTATTATTAGAAACACTTACTTGATGGAAACAATCTCTTCGTTGTATTCCACATTGTTCTTTTCTGCCAAGGTTTTGGTATCCGGGGTCAGGTAACCAATCACGCCAATCTTGACACCATTGGTCTCCAAAACAGTGGAGTTGACCAGTTGTTTCGCGGCCAATAGTTCGGGCTCCTTGGTCAGATTCAGATTACAGGCCAGTACGGGGAAGGAGACATTATTCAGGAAAGGTACCAGACCAGCAACATTCTCATCGAATTCATGATTGCCCAGAGACTATAGGTTTTTATAAAATAATTCTTTAAATTTAAGAACATTTAAAATAAAGGTTAGACTCACAATGGCATCTGGAGACAACATGTTGAGGAAAGCACTGGCAATCTTGTCCTTGAAGATGGTAAACCACGCAGTTCCAGTGTAAGTATCTCCAGCATTTAGATAAAAGACTGGAGTACCGCCCTCCTGAGCTTCCTTGCGATACTTTCGAACCCTGGAAGTGAAGAATACAATCAAGTTATGGCCCAAAGTAGGAAAGATTCTGAACTCACTCGTAGGCCACTCGAGCAAAGCCTCCATAGCACTGATTTGTGTTGGCATCCTCCTCGGAGCAGGTGCCACTGTTCACGTTGGTCTGCTCGAATCGGGCGTGCATGTCATTGTTGTGGAGGATAATGAATTCGGTGGCCACTTCGGCTCGAGGCACAATGGGATTGGGACGAACTGGTGGCAGAATAAGAGCCACAAGCAGAAAGCCAGTGGCAATGATGAGACTCCGGGCAGATGACATTTTGGAGCTGCAATTTAATCAATTTTATCGACGATAAGTTATCACAGGCAAATAAAGCTGAAATATTTATTAATCAAGGTATAGACTGAGAGGGGAGACTGCAGCCATATTCATTCAGTAATTCAGTAAACACTTGGCCTCTTGAAAATCCACCTGTTTGAAGGTCCTTCCGCTCAACTATCAATCACTTGCTGTGGGAGATCGCAATTCAAGTCATTTGTAGTTTATTGGGAACCCTAAATCTAATCGCCGCGCTTATCGGTCTGCGTGTGCGAAAACACACAATCCCCACAATCTTCACAATCCCCAGGCCCATTCAACTCAACAGCTTTATTTTCTGATGACTTTGAGCCAAAATCCGCTTGAAATTCACTCGACTGGCAGTCGGCTCAGTTAACTGGTTTCCGATTAAACTCAGAATTGAAGTTTAGATCGGCATTGGGCCGAAAAGCTTTTGTAGCTTGAAAGTCAATGCCACAAACAAACAGAAATCACAAAATCCGAACAATAACTCTGATATCCATCGATCGATCGAAGAAGTGCCGAACCGGACAACGAACATCGAAAAAATTCGCTGATGAAATCGCTGACTACTTACATGCACTCGTCGCACGATCCGCGGACTAACTGACCCATCAATATGGCCGAGAGCCCGGGAACCGTTATAACCGAAAATGGTTAACCGAGTACCGAAAACCGTCAACCGAAATTTACTGTTTCGCGATAACGCTTCGTATTGTTACGGCTGAAAAAACCGAGCGATTTCAGCAACGTCACTACCAATTGTTACTGCCGTGTATCATCAAAACAGTATATATATTTTATATATCTCTGTGGTATTTGGAAGCCATCGGTGGCAGGCTTATCGCTGTATTCCATAATCGAGAGTTATAGATCAAGATAATCGTAAATATATCTACCTGACTCATCAGGCTAGACTGGAGACAGGTAAAAAACGCACACATACACCCGCCAAAAAAAGCCATTAGGGCAGTTCTGGATAAGTCGGGTAACCCGATCTTTGTTATTAATTTCTCGAAAAATTCCAGACAAGTGTTTTTTTTTCTGCCGACTTCAAGCAAATTCCATTCACCACAATGAGTGCCGATTGTTTCAAAGTATGTTCCACAAGCGATAAATAATATTAGGAAGAGTTGTGGGCAACAGTTCGGGTTAATTACTCCACGAGTTGCATGCAAAAATGAAAAGATTGCAATTGTTATAGCCACTTCCCCCACAATTATCCCATGCCACTGGTCGCGTGCTTTTGAAACAGTTCAATCATATATAATATATAATCCATATGGGCAATTCCACAGAAAGGTCAACCGTGACCGAAAAATTAAATGATAATAAATCCATATTTTATAAACTTTTTTAAACTAAGAAATAGTTAAATTTTTATATATTAAACAGTTTCAGACTCCAATATATTCTAATGGCAAAATACGTGGGCCTAAAGTTCAACATGTACATTTTTTCATTTCGCTACATTTTTGATGGCTTTCCTTTTTAATTCATTGTTCTAAATAGAGATCAACTATGCTTATACCAATGCGTTTTTATCTATCTCAGAGAAATAGAGAAGAAAAAAAATACACGGAAAGATAAGGAATGCATAATCTTAGCTTACGTCTTAATTTATATTTCGCTAATTTCAATGTCGCGTGCGTTCCGTATTTGGAGCATTTGTTATCATTACATCGGTGTCGATTATTGAAAGCGGTTGAAAATTTATTTCTAAACAGAGTTTATAGCCTAAAAACTAAAAAATATTTTTTCATATTTTTACGGTAAGAACTTGTTAAAGTTTTTAATACATTAAGTGTGTCGCGTGCGTTCCCAATGTAAGTAAAAAATTATAATTTTTTTCTACATTGATGAGCTGTGTATATAAAATTATTCTTAAAATTTATATTTTAAAATATCGAAAAAAAAAAATCGAATGGAACTACTTTGCGGCATCCCATGGTAAAGGAGCTGTCGATGGAGTAGGTGCTGTTTTAAAAAGGAAAGTTTGGCAAGTTGTAAAAACCAAACATTTAGTATTAAAAGCAGTGTTTGAAAAGCTACGCTACTCCCGTAGTTTTTCGTTTTGCTCTTGCTACCGCAAGACGCGGTTTTTAATTTAAAAGACGCTTATGCATTTTTTGAATGCGCAAAACAACACATAAATAGTGTTGAACTCCTATATATTTCTACAAAGGATGTTGTCGAGTATACACCACTCTTAAATAAAAAATGGAGGAAAGTCCCGAGTATTTATGGACTTCATAAATTGCATCACTTATCATGTGATCGAAATTTATTAACAAAAGCAGCACAGACTGCATTTTATGCTAAAAAGCGTGCTTTTTAAAGTCGCCTGATATTAATTTTTTTTGGTAGATTTAATCAAAAACTATTGAAATTACTTAATTCTTTTCTTTTTACATTTAATAAAACTGATTTCTTTTCATAGGACTTGTTTTTAATGTGATATGGTACTAGGGAAATTTTTGTCGCGTGCGTTCTGTCGCGTAACGTTCCAAACTTTAATTTCTTAAAAATAAACTACCTAATATTTTTTAATGAGTCATATATCGAAAGAAAGGTACATATGTCCCCTTAATTTTGTAAAAGACCGCATTAAAAAATATCAAGCCAATTCGCTGAATTCTGAGCTTGAGTGGACTTAAAAAAAAACCACTTCCGTTTTTTGTCGCGTGCGTTCCACACAATGTTTGCTCATATCTTAGGAACCTTTCATCGCCAGCCCTCAAATTTTTTACCAAAAATAGTTCAGTATTAAGGCTCTTAAACACTGAAAACATTGGGTGAAAAAAACCAATACTTTTTTTTTATTTCACTTTAAACGCGTACGATTGTCGCGTGCGTGTCTATGGAATTGCCCATATGTATATTCCACATACACACTCGCCTTTTAGGCACAACAGCTGCGGTTGCGGATGATGTATTTACTGTCTGAGGTCGGGCGAATACTTCCAAACGTAAGGTACAACTTTCCTGCTCTCGTTGTCGCCTAAATATATCTCTCAGATACCAGATACAAGATACAACAGCAATTGAGTCGGTTCGAAAATAAATATCGGATGCTTTTGGTAAACTTTACCTCGTAATTGAGTGTCAAAGATCCAAAATAAAAAAACAAGTAAAGAGAACACGACATTATTACACAATGTCAAGTGCGCGATAATACCCAGATAAAAATAAAATATATGAGCCAATTATGATTTGGTTTTATCTTCCGGAGGGCTTATCAAGAAAATGATTTTAGAAACAAGATGGAACAACATTCAGTCAGTGGCGAATAATACCTGCTAAAAGATATCAACAGCATGATTATTTATATGTGAATTAATTAACGACAATATGTTAAGATAGTGCCAGCCCCGTAGCCCCACCAAATCAATCCAATAACGCTCAATTTCCTTGACCATAAATCTATATTGATTGCCATCAATGTGCCAGACCCAAGTCGGTCACCCCGTCCAAAATATTTTCGATTTGATGTTAGTTTTTGGCAACTTTTCAGGGCGCTGATAACTATTTTTCATTATTACTAAGCACTGAGTATTTATTACATTACTTTTAGACTCGCTAAGAACCTGACAACAGACACATATTTGATTGGAAAATCGCAATTAACCATTGCCATGTCAACGGTATCCAGTGGCAAGTTACTCCACAATTTCTCTCAGTGTCCATAGGTGTGCACTTATCATCGGGCAACGGCAGGTCAAACTCACTCACTTACTGGAAGGGCAGCGCCGATCGAAGAGATGAATGTGAAGCGTGCCAGCTGCAAATGTTGCACAAAGATTCGGCCACAGACTATTTGGATATACCCTACAATTACTACATGGAAAGTACAATTTAAAAAAAAAAACATCGTTTAAAAAACACATCTAAATCAAACTAAAATATATTCCTAAAACATTGCTTTTTATTAAAAATTTTATTTAAACTTTTAAAAATATTTAACTTTATCTTACTTAATAATTCCTTTAAATTTTAACACTAACAATAATGAAGCTAAATAATTGAATAAATAAACATGAAAATTAAAAGTGCACATGTTTGTTATTTTTCTGCTGAACGAGTTTAAGGTTGTTAGCACATTATAATTTAAAAAAAAAATCCCCTTTTGTTTAATTATTTTTTCCTATATGTAAGTAACACAAAATAATTATTGCTTTTAGCTGTTTATTTCTACAAAAAACAATGCAACTTTTATTTAAGCTATTAAAAAATTAAAAACGAAAATATATTTAGCCCAAATCTTTTTAAATAAATATAAAGATCACAAATCAGTCGTATAGGTCCTGCCAAAAAGGAAAACATCCACGGTACAACAACTGCAAAGGGCGGAAAGGGACGCCCAGGACCCAGAGGGTTGGGGGGGTCGACCCAAAATGATAGAGGATATCGGAAGGGAGGATAGTCGGAGCGAGTCTGCTGCAGCCGGAGAGAGAACTGAGCAGCAGCTTGCCTGGCATGCAGGGGTTGCAATATCCTGCTGTTGCCCGTAGCCTGAGCCTGTATCCTGTTGCCCTCCCGCTTCAGCTGCCGCAACTCAAACAGCTGCAACAATTTTTTCCCCTCTGTTGTGTTTTATTTTTTTTTAATTTCCTTGGCCCGGCACATCCCCTAATGCCACTATCTCTCTGGTTCCTGCCGCATTTGTTTTGGGGTTGGAGTTGCCATCGCCAGTTGCCAGTTGCCAGATTCCAGTTGCCGGGGTGCATTCATAGTTCAGTCGTGGCGATCGCCAGGTGAACGAAGGTTGTGTCGCGCAGAGCTGAAAGTCTAAAGTCGGAATTATTTAGGAGCCATGTCGGGGAAACTGATCATGAAACGCAAACGAGCTAGCCAGGAGGAGCAGCAGCAACAGGGGCAGGAGGTCCAGCCGCAGCAACAGCAACATAGGCAGCCGGAGGATAATGTCCCAGTTCCAGAGAAACGTCATCGCCCTCTAACGCCTCCGGCCGAGGAGGAAACGGCTGGATATCAGACTCCTCCCGATGCCCCCAATCGAATCCTTCTGGAAGCCCTCCAAAAGATCATGGAGCTGCAATCCGAATTGGATGCCTTCGAGCATGATCTTGACGACAGAGACGACTACGAAGCAGCCGGAGAGGATGAGGAGGAAGAAGCCAGTGCCGAGGATGCGGAGGTGGCTGCCCAATTCGCCCAACCCACACCCGCCCAGCGGAGTCAGGCGGAGGCCCTGGGCTTCGCCATGTGCGCCAGGGAAACCCTGCTCTTCCTGCAAAGTGAGGGCATACCCACCGAGTCCCCACTGTACCAGACCCTGCTGGGGAAGTTGGTTAGCCAGAGCGATGGCCTACTGCAGGCCTAAGCCAGAGTAGAGGTCACGAGCCTCCTTCTGACCCTGATTCTAGTCACCCTTTGCTGCGATCTCATTGCAAGTAAAACCCGAGAGAGAGAACTAAATAGAGTAGTCCCAGGGATGGCCAAATTTCACCCCCTGGAAAGTGGGGTGGAAAATGTTCATCCCGGGGATCTTCGTAATCCTAAGCTGTTTATTCTAGTCAATTATTGTGAAGCAATATAAAAAGAATATAAGAATAAAATAAATTAATCAAAAAATTTAAACAAAAACGAGTCTTTTATTTAAAACACAATGGATTTCTGATTTCGATTTTCATATATTTTAAATATATTTATTTATTCATTTAGTTTTATTACTTGTGTTATTTGATTTTACATATAATAGTTATAATTAATGAGAATAACTCAATCGCAATATATTATTTCTTTGAATTCAGTTTTGTAGGTATGTATATAATATAAGTTGTATATATATTTATTGTTATAAGGGCGGGGGGTGTGTTGTTTGTTTGTATCTTGTTTTATGTTTATTAGTTCTTTAACTTTTTTTATATTCCATAAATTATTTTGGGGGCTGGAACCGCCCTAAAGATGCATTATGATTCTTCAGTATTAGTTATCATCTGTATAATTTGTAACAACAATAATTATTTGTAATAAATGGTTGTAATCCTTTGTATTATTTTTATTACTGATATTCCATTAAAACTAGATTTTAATTGTTTTCAACAATTTAACATTTCACATGGTTGTAAGTAAATGTTTTCCTTTTTTTTGGACAAGATATTCGATTTATATATTCTTATTCGAGTATTGTTTATTTCATGGCGTTAGTAAAGTACGATTTATTTGCTCCAAGTAGTCAAAATTAAGACAAATACAGAAAATAACATAGTTAAATTGGCATTTCAATTGGTAATTTCAAATAATGGAGGCGATCTCGTCGAGATCAGCTTCCCACATACATTTGGCACAATTTCTTGGTTCTACTTAAGCTCTACTTTAATTTAGAAACTAATTGGGTTTAGCAGTAAACAGAAATCGAAAATTGAGCTTGGCAACTGTTTGAATTGTCGATTACAAGTCGATTATATTATATATATATAATTAGGGTTTATGTTTGTTAGTTAAGTATAAGTATTTAATAGAGACTCGTGGCCTCATCGGTTATAGATGGGTTAAGTACATAGAGTTATGTTGTTATTCGTTTAATATTATTTAGTTACGTTACTGGTTTAATATTAACTTTGCACATGTGTATAAGTAAATCGAGTATTCTGTTTATTATTCTTACTTGTTCGCTTTAACTCTTTGCTCTTTTATTGTTTTCGTATATTGGGTTTTAATAAAGTAATCATTTGCAGCATTATCCACTTATGGACCTTGATTCACAATTAACTTGTATATAATAGGAGGCTACAGAGATCTCAAATGAGATCTCCCATTTGAAATGTCTGTTGTACCCCCAGTACTCTTGAATCTTCTTATTTACTTTGTAGATTGTTAGTACTTTGATATATTAGATAGTTCGAGTATTAGATAATTTTTGTTTAAGGTATTTTAAAGTTTATCTGTTACTTGTTGTGTCAACATACGATTAGTCGATCTCTGTTAATTATGTAAATATTAGAATTTGTAAGTGTATATAATATATATATATTTTCTTTATCTGTATTGTTAGTTTTGCCATATACGCGTATATAAATAAAATTATGGTTTAAATGTGCCCTCTGTATTAATTATTATATATTCTATTAAGTTAATTAATCTCATAGATTTTGTCTCGATCGCATATCATCGGTTCTTGGCTACTCCTATACATAGCTTTGTCTTCTCTATCAGTTGGATTCGCTCTTTACCTCATATATAATAGTATCATATATGTATTTTATGTCTGAATATATCCCCAGCCCAACTTTGAGCTGAGCCGTGTGCTTAATTACTGATTACCCCCACTATTCAGGCTCATTGAATATCTTTAAGATGTTTTTTTTTGTTTTTTGTTGTAAATAGAGATAAAAAACCGGACACAGTTTCGTACGAGTGTGTGTTTGTTGTTTGTTGTTTGTGTTTGAAGTTTGAAAGTAAAGTATTAATTTGTAGATCCAGCCTCATCTTCATTGAAGGACACTCCTTGCACGCAAAAATATATGTATAAATATATTTGTTATGTATATATGTTCATTTTTTTATAGTTTTGTATGTCGTATATATATTGTAAAGTTCATTTTGTCCATTTTGTAAATACTCCCTCCCTCCTTCCCACCTTACTTTAAATCTTATGAATTCGAATTCAAGTGTACAAAGTATTTTTGATGTGGATGTTGATTTTTTTTTGCGAAAAAGCTTTTCTACTTTTAGTTAGTTGTTCTGGTTGTTGATGTTGTTGTTGTTACTGGTGTTCTTGTATGGCTTGGATTCAGAAAAACTGCACTGGCAAGAACGGAAATGTGCCAATATGAAGCGAAGAAGGATTAGCAGGTCTGTAAGAGAATGTTAATTGGAATTTAGAGAGTTCTTCTTGTCGTTTTTCATTTTTTTGTTGACAACAGGTGTGGATAGGTCATCGAAAACTTTCAGATCAATGCAAATTGGAAAGCAATATTTTTGATTGATAAGCGGATTTAAAAGCAAGCAGGTGGCATTGCTAGTAACTTGCATTGATCGAAGAATTCGATGGGCTTGTGGGTGTGCGCAAGGACGAAGGAGTTACTTGATTTTTACTTTAGTTCTGATCGCATTTCAATACCTTACTAATAGCATATTGGGCACTGAAGCGGTTGTTGTAGTGGTGGTGTGGTTGTTGTTGTAATGGTTTTTACTGCCTAATGTGTGATTGTTGCTGTTGTTGGCACTCTTTTGGCCATCCATCTGGCCGACTGGATAGGAGGATAAGTATGAAACATCGTTGGATTTCTTCTCACCGATTTGGTGATAGCGACTGTGGCAATTATTATTATTATTGTTATGGTTTTGGTTTTGGTTATTGGTGTTATTAATTGTGTGATTATTAATATGGTTGCTCTGGCTGCCGTTGCTGTTGTTGTGGGTTGATAGCGGTGGCGGTGGGAGATTTGGTTGCGACTGTTGTTGTTGTGGCTAAAATAATTAATATTTTAATATATTTTTTTATATTTTGGAAAGCCAATTAAACTTACCTTGCTAGTGCCATTAAAGAAGTAATTTGAATTTAAGTTCTTGCCTGCTTGGCACTCACTTGCTCCTGGTCCGGGCAAATAGTTATTGGTGCTATTGGTTTGGGATTTAATGATCAGATTCTGGTTGTTTGCTCCTGGATTACTAGCAGGTCCTGCTATTCCGCTTACACAGCTCGGACCCAGCAAATTTCACCTATTAACGTGGCTGCGATTGTGGTTGGAATTGAGGCCGGAGCCGCCGATTGCATTCGCTTGAGAGCCACCGCCAGTGCCCAGGCCGCCGTTGCCTCCGCCGCCAGCTAAGGACACAAATATTATTTCTTATATGTAATCATCTATATTTCCACAAGCTCACCTGCATATCCAGGCGAGTGCTGGTAGTAGTCTCGTCTTCCATAATCCGGCTCATAGTCCGAGCTTTCGTAATGACCTCCGCGTACGCCTCCACCACTAATGCCACCCATGCCGCCTAAAATGCCAGCGGGGGGACCATGTGGTCCATGACCATGACTGCCATACGAGTAGCTATCGTATGATTGATGTGGATCGTAGCCCAAGCCGTCATCATAGCCACGACTATAATTAAAACAAAGTAAGTAATACAAGTAGGTCTAGTTCCCGGGATAGCTGATAACTTACCCATACGTCTCATCCATGGCAGTTCTGGCTTTTTCCAGTATAGACATCACTTTCTGTTTGGGAGCAAGTACATTTTTGCTAAACGACGAAGGCTGTGAGCCTCTGAAATGTTAAGACATAATACTTTCAAAATTTTTAAAGATTTCTATCTAAATAACGCACCTGTAACCATGATGAACTGTATTTTTGACTCCTCCAATCGTGTTAATCGACCCACCACCCATGGCATTATTCCCGGAGGTCATGTGTGAGGTCTTCTTGTAAACACTCTTGCCGTTCTCGTTCTCGTTTAGACTAGTGCTGTCCATCAGCTCGCGCAGCTGCTCCTGCCGAATGATGTCATTGCTGTCTGGAATCAGATATTTTCTTAGCTCCGCCATGGCATAGGCGATCCTGGCATAAGCTTCGGCTGGCGGCGCTATCGTCGATATCTCCACGTGCAGGTCGCTGTTGAGATGGGCATACTTTGGATCCTTGGAGCTGCGCAGCTCCTCTTCCTTAACGCGATCCCGCATAGAGTTGCGGCCCAGGACGGTCATTTTGCAAAGCGTTTCCTCCTGCAGTCGGCGCAGCGAGTTTCCCTTCGGTCCTAGTAATTTCCCGACAAAGTTGAACTATAAAGAGAGGCTTGTTAGTATCCTTTTGTGTATTATTTTTGAAAAACTTACCTTGGGGTGTTCTCTAATCGGCACCAGAACCCGCTGTGAGATCCGTAATGGCTTCTCTCTGTAGATATCCGCATATTTTTGCTCCCTAGATGGAATCCTTCCAGTGGTCTGGACTTTTTCTATTTCTAAAGCGAATAATATAGTTTATTGAAACAAAATATTCTTGAATCTGAAAGCTTCAATATCTTACCACCCTCTATTAACTTTTCGGCAATGGGAAACTTCCTGTCCATCCTGTTCCTCTCCGCCATACAATCACGGATATACTCATTGGCCTTCTCATTTATCTGGACACTGTTGGCAGAGTCGCCTGCATGATGGCCATGATCGTGGGCAGAACTGTCGCCGTTGTGAGCCCCACCGGGTGCTCCGCTGGAACCACCGACTGATTTTCGTGGCTTGCCGCCAAAATCGTTGTCATCGTCGTTGAAGGTGGAAAAGTCACCGTTACCGTCGTACTTCTCGGTCATGATGTGTTGCCCCCGGAGCGGGCGGTCGGCAAGCGGAGGAGCTGAAAGCTAAAGCTGGGAAGGCTGGCTATCACAAAATAAATTAATTAGTATTTTAAATAAGATGCTTAGATTCATGTTTTGTTAAAGTTTTTTACTTTTTTTATTTTTAAAGAGTAGTTTTTAAAAACTAATATTAGTTGATTAAAATCAATTGGCGGATACCCTTTGCCTACGCTTTCTCCACTAATGCAAGTACACACACACACACTCATACATATGTATAGTCCATAAGCAAAAACAACCACCATACAAAATTGGTCGAAAATCAAATTGTTGCCGTAAGACACAATATTCAAAAGCTTCTGGCACATAAAACCGGTAAAAAAAGATGCTTTTTATTTTAGTTTACTTCACTAACAATAAATCAGGGCTTTAGATTTTCCACTTCACCTTCAGAATGTCCAACTGGTGATCCCCGCCACTCTGAAAGCCCTTCCTGCGCCACCCTCACTGCACTTTCACTTTTCAGTGGGACGCAGTTTTTCACCTATTTCTTTTCTGTATTTGCAAATTGCATCGGACGTTTTCTGTTGCTTCTCTCGTCCTGTGTGTAGCGCTAATTTCTCTTTTAACTGCACACTCTATTCGCTTATACATTGCCAACTGATTTGGAGCTGGTATTTACCACTATTTATTGGCCTTCTCGAATATTGCTTTCAATTTAAAATATGTTGCGAAAAAACTGCAATTGAACTTGCGAAAAAAACAATACCACGGGCAATGTGACCGTGCGACGAAAGCTCAAGAAAGCGGGCTTACACCAAAACCAGCAAAGTCTCGCGGTTCTTCCTACAGTAAGGACCTCCACGTAAAGTAAGCACAAATGGGAAGAACAGGATATTATTAATATTAATAAATACAAAAGGAGGATTTGTAGGAAGAAAGGTAGTTTCCATCGGTGCAAAATACGGAGGGTGTTTAGGTTGGAGCTTTAATCTCCTTCTTTGTTTAAGCTTTGTTTTCTCCCGAATTATAATTTTTTGTTTTAAAAACTTTTTCTTTTTAAAACTTGAAATAGTTTTTATGTTTATAAGAGCGCCAATTTCAAAAGTTTCAGACTTCCTGATTATCAACAAAGAACTTTGCCAGGTATTATTAAAATTTTTTTAAAGCTTAAAAAACTTAAAACTTTTTTAAACCAAACTGGAAAACGGGAAAAAGACCACTACCAGTGTTGGATAATCCAATACTTTTTTGCCCTGGCAACCCTAAGAGCGAGTAAGTTGGCAGGGCGGTTGGCCCTCTGTTTCTATTATTTCATAGACAACAAAAACTGTTTTGGAAGGAGTTAATCGGGGGCTCACGTTGTCTTATTTCGGGGATGTGAGTCATAGCTTATTGTCCAGATCGAAATCTCAAGATGTCTATGGCACAAAGTCCAAATTCCTGTGTGGAGACGCCCAAGGCGCCGGAGTGGCTATCCAAATTGGAGTCTCGTCGGGAGCAACTAAAGCGCTCGAAGCTGGGACACGAATCCGGTGCTGGAGCTCCCTGCAATCAGTGCAAGGACAAGTGCCCCGGCCTGGACTTGCACTTTTGGAGGAAGGTTTGCCGCAACTGCAAATGCCGTAAAAACGAGCACGCGTGTCCTGAGGATGACGACATCACCGGGTGGGCCCAGTTCGAGATCCTTGGCCAGATACGAGCCAAGCCAGCTTGTAAGTTGTTGAATAATAACACCAAAACATGAATAATTCTCATTATTATGCGCTTTGGACAGACATTAAAATCAAGGCCCTGGCCAGTCAACCGGTGCAGTTGGAATGGGTGCCACCAAATGCCGCTCCCGATGTAGTCACCGATTATATGGAGAAACTGGGCACCGCCCAAATACCCGTGGCCGGAAGCGATGCAGCCCTCAAGCGTAAGCAGCAGCTGGAACTGCAGGTACCGCCGCACGATTTGGACGCCACCCTCTGTGACGGGCTCTCAGAGACGGAGGCCCGCCAGCTTCAACAATATGTTCAGCGATTGCGTGAGCAGTGCGTGGGCCAGGGCGTGGTGGTCCGTTTGGGAAACCGTCTGAATCACGCGCAAGTGGAGCATGTGGCTCCAACTGTGATTGCTCCACCGGAGTCGAGCAAAACCTGGCAATCTATTGGACTCTCGCCCGTCGCAGATGTCACTCTAAACGAACTTCTAGGAAATGCCAAGCTATCCCAGGCTTTGGCCAGTCCAGCCAGTGCTCATCCCAGACTACTGGTTGCCTTTGCCGAGCCCCTAACCGACTCGTTGGATGAGTTTCAGGAAAATGGAGCCTTGCGGGCTCAGTCGAAGGAAAAGCTTCTCGGAATCAGCAAGCCGGCACTGCAGAGCTTGGTTACACACGGAGTCATTTACGACAAGGTCTTGGGAATCCTGCAGGTAGGAGTAATGGATTGCGAGTACAAGATTGTATTTTTTAATTATTTTTTTGCAGGACAAGAATCTGAATATTTCCAGGGATCCCAAACTGGGACCTATTGCCGAGTTCCGAAAGGAGTACTCGAAAAACCCCCAATTCAGGGCCGAGATCAACACCATCTGCCCCCCGCAGCCTATGACTCCGGTGAAATCGGCTCCTGGCACACCATTTAACTCACCACTGCCCCTGAAGAATCCAGTGCAGGCCAGGTTTGGAGCCCAGATGCGTCAGGATACTCCCATGCGCAGAGTGAAGTTCGGAGGCGTATCCACCGTTGTATATGATTGTGGACTGCCCACCAATACGGACTACGACCGAGATCCGGTCTTTGCCCAGATCCTGCAGGCGGAACCTCTCAAACAAGCCTTCCAAGAGGCTCGAGCTGGACGCGCTCCGTCCTCGGTAGTTATATCCACTCTACCAGCTCCCGTGGCCAGTATTGGAGAATTAAGGGGACTGCCGCCCGCTACCAAGGCTCAACTCCAATCGATCGGATTGGACAAGAACATGCTGCAGTCTGCTGTGGCCAACGCTCCCTACTACGACCGACTATTCCACACCCTTCAGGACAAGGGCATCTCGCATGACCAGTGCCACCTATTGCAGCCTTTGAAGCAAGTACACGACTGGCTATTGGACGACGATAAGCTGCTGGAGGATATTGATAAGGTCTTTGCTGACATGGCCAACGGTGCCAAGGATATCTCTTATCCGAAATCCAATCTCGGGGAGCTGCCTACATCGCAAAGCAGCGACTCTGGCTTCCATTCAAAGCCCTCGACTCCCGGTTATGGCAGCGAGGACCTAACTGCCGGTCAGGGCCGGTTCGTTAGCATACCGGGAATCGAGGACATGAATATGTATCCGAATTGTGCTGGAATGCCCGAACAGTTCCAACAACTACGTATCCACGGCGACGAAGCAGCGGGCAAAGGTAAGTATTCTCTAATTTGGATTAAACCATGACTGATAACCTTATGGCTTGCAGACCACGTATCCACCATCTTATGCTGCGACTGTAGCCAGCCCATTGCTTTTGGAGAGGTGGCTGTGAAAGCGGATCGAGCTGGCAAGGAGATCGCCTGGCATCCCGGCTGCTTCAAGTGCCACACATGTCGCGAGCTGCTGGCCGACTTGGTCTACTTCTTCCACCAGGGACAGGTCTACTGTGGCCGCGACTTGGCCATCAAGCTGAAGATACCGCGCTGCCGTGCCTGCGACGAGTTGATCTTCACCAAGGAGTACACGGCAGCCGAGGGAGCCACCTTCCACATCAAGCACTTCTGCTGCTACCAATGCGACGAGCCCCTGGCCGGCCAGCAGTATATACCCGACGAGAACTCCAACATGCCACTGTGCCTGCAGTGCTACGATCGGTTCTTTGCAGTGGCCTGCAAAAATTGCCAGCAACCCATTGGACCGGCCGACCAGGGCGTGGTCTGGGGCGACATCCACTGGCATGGCCAGTGCTTTGTCTGTGCCGGGGCCCAGTGCTCCAAGTCCCTGATCGGCGGAAGGTTCTGCGTCAAGCAGGACATGCCCTTTTGTAGTCCCGCCTGTGTGCGTAGCGTGATTTCCTAAGGTTGTCGACAAAACCAAAAAAGTATTTGAAAAAAGGAACAAAAATCGCACAAATATTAAGCACAATATCAGTGAATAGAAACTAGAGATGCCACACACTTCAAGTGCCTAGAATAGACCTGCATTTATAAGAAAATACTGCTCTTGATTGCAATTCCAATTCCAATATTTTTAAAAAGACCTCGAGCATGTCGATATTTTAACAATTCCAGCCGCTTTTAAACAGTGCCAATAGACCAAATAGAATATTATATATGTATACAATTTTATATACATTGAAAAGTATTATATTTACAGGAAAGCCCTTTTTTTAATAAAGCACCTTTTTATGAAAAGAAAAATAAAACCCAAACCCCACCCCAGTTGAAAGCCAGTTTGCATAATTAATTTTTTACGTATCTGCTGGTAGTTTTTATTGGTAATTGCATTTCTCGATTTATTAATTAATCATCATAATTAGATTTTTTGTTGATTTTTCTTGTTCTTGCTTGTATATATGTATATGCATGTATAAAGTTCTCGTCCCGATTTGTGTCGCGGGTGTGTCGAGGAGGAGCTCGTTATTGCAGAAGCGAAAACAAGGACTAAATCACATTCACATAACTGCCGAAAGTTGGGTATTAGTTTTATTTCAAGGATACTATCTGGTAGTGGCTCAAGATAGATCTCTACAGATAGTTTAGTTTGTTCAGTTCAATTGTATTGCTAAGTATGGGTGCAATGTACATATAGGCCATATATATATCGTATCATATTATATATATGGCGTGTGTACCATCGTCATCCCCAAATGAATCTAATCTCCTACCCAGGTTAGCTGCCATGGCTTGTATTTTTGTGGGTTAGCTTTCATTTGGGGGCCTGAGAGAAGGTCTGGGGGCCTAGTCTGATCTGTGTGTGTTTCTGGAGGAGTGTTGAGTTTTCAGCATCGATCTCTAGTTCTCTAGTTAGTTTCTCCTTCTTATATTAACACTAAGTTGCCTTTGCTCTTTCGTTTTTAATATGTATTAATTACATTGATAATTAGTTAATCATAATTTCTCTGTTTCCGTTTCTGTTTATATTATTTTTGTAAACAATTTTACATGATAGGATCGTTTTTCATCGTCTGAGTGAGTGAGTTTTCATGTGTTTTCTTTTTCCGTAATTTGCTACAACAAAAACTATGCCTTAAAATAATACTTTAGTTACAATTTATTTTGTTTTCCTTCCTCGCTTGGCATTTATATTATTTTTTTCTTCGTTCTTTTATTTCTTAATTTTGTTCTTCTTCTACCGTTCTGGCACAACTAAAAACAATTAACAAAAAGGGGTATGGGGGGGCGGGGGGAGAGTTAAGTTCAAAATTAAATTGTTTGCAACTAATATATTTTAATATATATTTATAGGTATACCTAATAGAGCATGGGAAGGGGTGGTAATAGGTAAAAAACGACAACTTAGATATAGCTTACGAATAAAGGGGGGGTGGCTCTTTAATAGGGAAAGTTATAGGTGCGGGGCATGGGGGAGAAAACACTAATTACAAAGCGATATGGCAACACCTTCCGCGTGTTCTGCCCACATTCTTCAGATTTTTTTTTGTTGCTTTTTTCAGTTTTTTTTTTCTTTCACTTTTAAATAACTAAAAACTTGATAACTTATATAACCCAGGTCGGTCGGTCGGTCAGTCTGTCGTCTGTCGGCGAGTCCTGTCTTTCTTGCTTTCAGTCCTGTTCCTGTCCTCCAGTCCGCGCCCTTGCCGTTGCACTCTTCTTAAAGCTATACACAAAAAGTTAAGTTAAATTGTATATAAAGATTTGCTTCCATCGAGGTTCCAGGTTCTGCTACCACCTGCCCCTTGAAGCCCTGACTTCGGTCCTTGCTCTGGCCACATGGAGGCCACCACAACATTGCGGTCCGATGTCAACAATTCGTGTAGACGCCCTGCGTGTAGTAGAGCTCCGTGATCCGCTCGGGCAGGGTGCTGTACAAGTTGGTGATTAGGTCGAGGGGCAGGCGGGACCACGCCTCCTTGATGCGGAATATCAAGTCGTCCTTGCGCGAGAACTTCCGCCCGCCGTCAAACACTTCTCGGATCAGCCAGCCCCACACGTTCTCCATGATGTTCAGATCGTGGGCGATGGTGGGCCACTTTTGCGTCTTCAGTCCTTCCGCGTTCAGCAGATCCTGGGCGGTGGGCAGGGCGTGCGACATCCAGTTGTGGTCCTGCAGCACAAACTCCGGGCTACCCAGCTTGCCCACAATATTGGGCCTCTCGCGCATAATGGCTTCGATGCAGGACTCTGGTCGTTGCTTCGCAGACGAGACCTCCAGGTGGACGGCTCCGCCGACGCACACCATTAGGTAGATGTAGACGGAATTGCCACGAGGTCGCTGGGAGAGGGTGCGCTCGTAGTTCCGCAAGTCGTGGAAGTAGTAGGAGAAGCCATCCGGCCCGTCCAGATTGAAGCGCCGCTCGTCGTGGAACACCACCCGCCGCCAGTGCTCCTCGCTCCACACTATGTACGTGTTGGCGAAGTTGAGCCGCTCCGTTTGATTGTACTGCGACAGCACCGGTTCCGTCTTCAGCTTCTTGGCGCAGTTGGCCGAGGACGAGCTGCTGGCGCTGGATGAGCTGCTGGTTGAGGAGGTCGACGACGCGGATGATGACGATGAGGACGACGATGAGGAGGCGGAGGCGGCGGATGCCCGAAGCAGGGCGTTCGCTGCGGCGGCAATGTTACTGCTGCTGTTCGGAGCCCCAACGGCGGCCACGCGGGACACGATGGTGGGTGATACGCTGGATCCGTTGGACTGTTGGGTGGGCGCATGGCTGGAGGCAGTGCCGCCTGTGCTGGAGCTGGCCGCCGAGAAGTTGGAGTTCTGGTTGAGGGCGTGCACGGGCAAATGCGACTGCTGCTGGCTCTTCAGGGGCTGGGGCTGAGGTGGCGGTGCCTGCTGCTGCTGGTAGTACGGGTGGTGATGGTGGTAGCTGATGTGCTGCTGGTGCTGGTGGATCGTGGGCTGTTTCAGCTGCAGCTGCTTCAGCTGCGTCTGCGACTGGGCCAGCAACTGCTGCTGATGGTGTTGCTGGTGCTGCTGCTGCTGTTGCTGCTGCTGTGGGATGGGCACCTGCTGCATTCCGGGATGCTTAAGGTAGTAGTGCAGTGCCATCAGGTTGTTGGCACTGTTGGCTGTGCTGGTGGGCACACCAACCGGCACGGACACGGGCACCACTCCGGAGTTCACTGGTGCACCGCCGCCGCCGCCGGACTGCAGCAGCTGGACTGTGGTGGTGGCTGTGGTGGGCGGAGCTCCATGAACGGCCGCCGCCGCTGCTGCAGCCGCTCCAATGGCACCCGCACTGGCGGCCAGCTGGGCAGCCGACTTGGGATCGTAGATGAACTTGTTGAAGTTCTGCAGGTCATCCGGACTAAGCACTAACGTTTTCATTTGGATCTCTTTCGGCAGTATCTGGGCTTGAATGTTGAGAGTGGATCTGTTTCGGCCGCTTCGTCTCAGCTGCTCATGGGTTAAGCTTGGATTGGGTTGGGTTAAATGCAGGTCCGAGTTTTCGGGTCTTGATTGCTATATATCTCTATATATATCTCTATATATATATATACGCTCACGCACTTTCGGCTGTGACTCGATTTCCAAATTCGTTGCGCGTCCGACTTGGCAACCTGTTCTCTCTCTCTCCCGCTCTCTTCTGAGTTTCTCTCCCTTTACTCTCTCTCTCTCTCTCTCTTATCAAAAGGGCTCTGATTGCAAAACTCTCAGGCCAGCGCGATCGTAAAAAGATGTCGGTTTACTTTCCCACCGACGAACCAAGCACGTACGTATACCCCTCTGTGTGTGTGAGTGTGAGTAGCTGTGGCCAGTGGTGTGTGAGTGAGTGGAGCACTTCCAGTATGTTATCCTCTTTTGTTGAAGTGGTTTTTCTTGTCGCTATAGCTGTATGGTATGGTGTGGTTGCTGCAGTTGCTCCGCTGGCGTGCAAATGTTTCCTTGTTTCTTTATTCTGTCGCTCTTAGGCTCTTAGGTATTCGAGTATTCGGGTATTCCGTATTCCGCTGTCGTCGACGTCGATTTACCTGGAATAAAATACAAAAAAAGAAAGAAAAGGTACAGGTATGTGAAAAAGAGTCTTGTTTCACACTTTGCATTGTGTGTGCGACTGCAGTACATATATATCTTTATATATTTATATATCTTTTCAAGCAAATGCATCCCGAACCCAAAAGTTGCTTGGAGAAATCAACACACACTGAAGACACCCGAAATTTTTGGAACAGATGTTCGTTGTGCTCGGATTTCAGGTCCCTTTTTTTCTTCCTTTAAAAAAAAAAAAGAAAAAGGTCTTCTATAGCGCCTGTCTTTTGAAGAAACTCTCTCTGTCGAAAAAAAAAAAAAAACAAAATTAAAAATAAACCGAAATGGGAGCACCAACACACAAGTGCAGTTTGGATGGCGAATTTTGGAAATTTTTCAGCAGATATGCAATTTTTTCGTTTTTTTGCCAAGCAGGTCGTTTCTCTGTTTACCATTCATCTGCCTTGGTCTTTCGTCTCCTTTTCCCAGGAAATGACAAAACAAGTGGTTGGATGGAGGGTCAAAAGTGCAAGAAGAAGAAGACGAAAAGATAAAAGAGCAGGTGTTGCAAATCCTGCAGAGAATTGTTTTCCATTCAACAGCCCAAAAATAGCTACATTTCAGTTATTGTTTTTTTTTTTCTCAATCAAGTCGAGCGATAAGACTACGGGCCCATCCCAGATTATTAACTATATGGTATGGTATATGGTGTTATCACTCCATCCCGTCTATGACGATGGCTATATGGAGATATATATAAAGCCACACGAACATGCCCCATTCATAATAACCTCCCCCTCGAGGTAACCTACCTCCTAATCTCTCAAATAAAAAACACAAAACTTGTACATTGGAGATATATGTTTCCAAAAAGGATACACTTCGCAAGATTGTCTATAAAATTACATGGATTTTTGTGCTTTACAATTTATGGCAACCTTTCCCCCCTGAACTGCGGGCTTTAATACGCATGTTTCCCACTGTTTTGCCTCAGTAATGAAATTAAAACTAAATTCAGCTCGCCACGGGGATGAAAATCGAGTTTTCGATTCAACTAAGGGAAGAAAGCTGCCACTGCTGCTGCTGCATATGCCTGTGTATTTGTGGGGTTGTGCTTCCATTCGTTGTGGTGTCAACCGAAGGACCATTGCCCGTCTGTGTATGTGGCTGCTGCAGCATTAAACTCGGTCGCTTTCCGATCGAAACTCGTAGCTGGTGCAGCTGTGTGCTCCGACTACTCGGAGCTCTGGTCAGCGGGTCGAAAGTTCAACGAGGGCGAGGGGGAAATTCTGGCAGGCATGGGGGCAGGGCAGCTTTTATTGAAAGGCGAGTGGGTTTGGGGGCATCAATAGACGCCAAATATGGTATGAATCAGCCAGGGAAAAGCTTTGCACGCGATCTCATCCTTCTTGAGGTTACCAGCCAGCTCTCACTCTGTGATTTGTGATTAAAATTCATTTTTTTTTATGTTATTTATGTCGGCATATGGTGCATAGCAACAAGAGTTACATTAACAGGATTGTCAGGGCATCTTTCGATAAGACTTTTATCTTCGTGATTCCACCATCTGGCAGAAAAAAATAGATATAGTTCTGTATAATATACAGTGTATATCTATTGAATTTGGATACTGCTCTATACTACAGGATACGGCTTTTCTTGAAAGACCATACCAACACCTTTGGCTTTTAGTTTAATGATAAAAGGCCTATTCAGCACGTAGGCACGTTTCCAGATCTCTCAGCTGTTAAGCTAAAAAACAGATTCTAAGCCAAAGCAGAGAGTTCCAGTGAATTATGGGAAAACGTGCCGCTCTTCCAAACATTCCTTTTCTTTATCACTAAGGTCATTAACTGAAAAAACAAAGGATATAATCAGACTTGTTTTCTTTCTAAAAAAAAATATATATGAGCTTGCCTATGGGAATTGAAATATAAAACCGGAATTTAATTCAATTTTCTTCTAATTCCCACAAAACAGCTGCCACAATCGATGGTATTACTTCCCATTTTCCAAGCACCATTTAAATGGTATTTGCCAAGATATATCTACATATATCTGTATCTATATCTATATCTATGATTGATAGTTGTGCTCTGCGGATTCCCGGACACATGTGATAAGATATGGCACATACTCACAGAGGTATCTAAAGCGAGTAGAGTGCTATGAGAACCTTTGTTTAGTGTGTTGTATGAACTTTGGCCTTGGTGTTCGGCCAAAAATAACAAAAAAAAACATCCAAACTGGTTGTACTTGAGGGGGAAACTACTACGCGAGCAAGCTCATTTTTTGAGCTGACAATGATGCTGGGGGTTTTCGGTTCCAGCGAAGCCCTTGGAATGCTGACAGGCCTAAAACTTTCGGCAATCTAATCTAATGCCCTTGATAAAGTCTGTGAACTCCGTTCGGGATCTTTTAAGACTAGCTGGTGGTGCTGACTAATCGAATTTTAAACAATTGAGTCATTTTCAGGGAACTCTTTATGTATAAACTTTACACGCGCTCTCACGGTGACGTTGGGACACAGTGTTATTTATTTATTTCTTCAAATTTTCTATATATTATATGATTCACTTAACGATTTTTAAAGGGGAATTTTCACTGACTTTTTTTTTTGTTTTATTGGCACATTTGGTCCTGTTTGAGTAACGGCACTTGCGAGAGTGACTCTTTAGAGGTGACACTGAGTTTATGACCGCGAATGTTGTGTGTAGGGCTCTTGGCAGGGGATCCTCAGTCTGCTCTTCACTACTCTATCCTTCTTTCCCCAATTCCCGTTTCGCGTTTTTGGCGTTTTGAGTTTCCCGTTAGAGAGAGGAAGAACAACGGGCAGTGCTCTCACTAGAGATGCATGCATGTGGGAGATGATGCAGCAGAGGCAAGGCAGCCGACGGGCATATGGACATGTGTAAAATATCCAAAAATATAAAACGAACCCAGCGAACTGGCGCTGCTATTGCGACCGACGACCGAAACGTCCGACGTAATAAAATCCCTTACGCGCTGCAGGCAGCGCCGCAGCCACATGCTTCTCTTTTATATTTATAAATTGAGCCAGCCAGCCCTTATGTGTTCAACTCTCCGTTATATACATTTACAACAAAATCAACAACAACAACAACCAGTCTCTGTGCGTGCGTATGGTTGTGTGTGCGCGTCGTGTTTTTGTGATGCCTTCGTCGATATTGAAAGTACATGTGTACATGCACATTAGGGCGGTCCTCGTTTCAACATCGAATTGTCAGAACTTTACTACCAGGATTGAACTTTTTGAATAAAATTGAATTTAAAAGCTGAAGAAACTATAAAACTTTCGTGTTTTGAAATTAGAAACGCTACCATTTCACAATAAGACCCAAGAGAGAGAGAGTTTCATTTAAATAGGTAACAACAACAAATAAAAGCCGTATTGAGGGCCACCCTAATGCAGATACATAGGTACGTCGTTTGTATATACGTGCGTGCTGCCTTGCCTGCATGTACACACAGCGTTCGTATATACGGTGCTATGTATCAACGTACGTTGAACGAGAATCGCGTTGGAAATGAAATTGTATTGCGAACAACGGGACGATCCGATACGAAGTGCTTCTTTTTTTCAGTTAATTCTTTGCACATATGTACGAATGTTTCTACATATATGTATCGTTTTCGTTTTCACACAAAAAAGCTTTGCTGGGCCCACAGTTTTTTTTCACTTTTTTCACGCTTTTGTGGCTAACTTTTTTTCGCCAAGACGTATTACTTATTGCTGACTGGCCGATTGGGTTTTCGTCGATTTTGATTTCGATTCCGTTTGCGTTGCGTTTGCCTGGCTGGTGTTGCTTTTGCTTTTTTCGAGTGCGTGATTACGCCATTTTCTTTGCACGCCCAACTCTCGAATTACCTTTTTCAGATCGATCGATCCATCGATCGCCTGGCTCGTTGCACTCGCGTTTACTTCGACGTGTCGCGAAGGGATTTGCGGACTCGGATTCGCTTTTCCCAATCAATTTATTGACTATTCCACGGGGCTACGTTGAATTTCATAAATGCAGGTACGCAGAGGCCTCACGGGTTTTCACGATTCGTTGGCTGTGTGACCAGCTGAGTAAAAAATTTGCCTGTCGCCCAGTGCCCAACAGATCAAGCGGTCACTCTAATATTCATTCTGTTAACCGGTTCGAAAAAGTTTATACAACTCTCGTTTATACAATAAAGTTTTCCACTTTTATTTTTAATCTTCACATATAATACAAAAGTTTAATTTAATAAGAAATCTTTCAGAATAAAAAATATTTTAAAAACATATGTTCTCGTTTTACCATAGAAATCCAATTCCATCTGCTAACAGAAGTAACAACTGTGATGTCAGCGCTGTTAAAGTAAGAATGTTTTAAAAATACATGAATTAATTATTTAATAAGTAATCTCTCACTTCTGTAGCAGACTAAATATTTATGAAAATTCAAAATAATCTATTGCATCTTTCTAGCTCCAGCTCTTGTTTCTCTAATCCGAGGGGTTCTGGATGACAATCAGGATAAAGTCCTTGTCGGGGGCCACCATGATCTCGTGCTTTTTGGATCTCACACGCAGGAATGTCATGTCGTTGGAAGGATCCAAGTCCCGTACAACGCTTCGGGCCTTGTCTGCCAGCTGACTCATTAGGCCAGCGTACTGGACGGTCGTCGTGTTGTCCAATGTGGATTTCACCGGAATACCTAATTGGGATGCAATGGGAGTTTTGTTATTAGCCAGCGCCTTCTTAGTTGCCATAGCTAGATTCACCCACCTTCATTGTTGACGACAATTGTACCCACAACCCCTTTATGGCTCTGTATTCTTTTCAATGTTTCCTCTACCTCTTGCGACTAAAATAGTTAATACAGTCACATTTGTTAAAGCCCCGAAATTGTTTCACTTACCATCTTGTCAACTAATTATGATGGTGTTGATATATATATGCAAACCGTATTTTCTTAGAATATTTCTCCAACAGAACCCACCCACAATCAACAATTCGGGAAAGTCGTTTGTTTGTTCGATAATAAAGATGGTACATGGCAGCCAGTGCTGGAAAATAACACAAAAAACCAGTTCTGTAAAAGAAAAAAATACGGTGCTGCCACTTAAAAAATAAATAAGGGGAAAAAACCAAGATTTGAAAAAAGCATTAAATATAAATTATAAAATTTTAACATCGTTAAAAATTAAAAATTCAGTCAACAGCTTAATAATTATTTATTTCATTTAGTTGTGGTCTTTTGTAAGCAAAGTTTTTCTATTGCCTTAGTGACCCATATTTTCAATCAGTACCTTGGAAACGAAAAGAAAAACTAATTAAATTGGGTTAATTTTCAAGGTTCCCGCCTGCGAAATGTTTTCCGCTCCTGAAAGGGTAAATACTATAACTTTTATGAACTAATATACTTTTTAAAACCTCGTTTTATTAAATTAGCCTCCCCGAACTCTCAGTTACGTCGAAAAAGCCTTTGAGCTGATCAAGGAACGAAAAAATGTTCGGGATATAGTAATTCTAAACGATGCAGGTAATCCTGTAAAGAGTACCATGGATCGGGACGACGCTGTACAGTTTTCTGGACTTTTTCAATCCATTCGGGGAAGATTAGAGCGAGGAATGGCCAAAATAGATCCCAACGACGAATTGTTAATGCTGAGGGTTAGGACAAAAACAAACGAAGTTCTTTTGGTTCCTGACTCGAAAATAACGGTACTGGTTCTTCAGGATGCTCAGGATAATTTTGAAAAATAACCATTAATATCAGAAACTTAATTTAAAAAAGACATGAAAAAATATACACAATAAACTTAATTTACATAACAGTTAAATACAAAAAAAAATGGCAGTTTTATTTTCCAAAGTTTTCATCTTAAAAAATTAAAGATTCAACTTTAATTAACGTTTCATAACCGCTAAGAATCGGTGGAAAAAATCGGTTCGTGACTGATTAACTTTCACGTAATCGCCTATCGAACGATATATCGATATAAATAAACTTATTTGACATCCCTGCCAGCCACCAATTCCACCCGCGTTGAGTTGCTAAAATAAACATAATACTATTGCAATTGGATTGGCGCATCAACAACAACAAACGCAGTCCAGAAAGTTGGCCGCGAAATTTGGTGACGTCTAGGCGTAGATAGAAATTGTGGCGTACCAAACCCAAAAGACGAAATCGAAAAGCAAAGCAAACAAACGCAATAGCGAAACGTGTAAACGGCGTAGAAGCGATAAAGCAAGTCGAGAAAACGAGTCAAATACGCAGCAGGTATAATTTATACGAAAAAGCAGCAATCCGCCCGTGAGAGAGCAGCAAAGATTTATTAAGATCGAAATATATTTTTAATTTCGGGTATTATTCGCAAATATCTTGCGCGAGTGTGCGTGTGTGCGGCTAGTGTGTGTGTCAGTGTGTAAGTGTCTCAGGTGCCGACCCCCCAAAAAAATTCAAGGAATCCAACGGTAAATGCAGCTCCGTAATGTGCAGCCCAATAAACAACATGGTCAACGTAACGCAGCAGGACCTCCACGATCTATTGGAAATTTTCGAAAGAAAATCATTCGAGGCGGCGGCCTTTGAGGAAGGAACGGCGGTAAGTTTATAACGGTATATAATCCTGGTTGTGGGTGGGTGGTATGGTTGTGGGTGTGACATACATTTGGGCGCACGTGCACGTGCTATAGCCGGAAAAACACACATACTATGTCAAGTCACGAAAAGCTTGAGTTGGTAGTGTGCGTGGCGCCTACAAGGAGGACACGTCAGAGCTGTCCTGTTCAGTCAGTCAGTCGCCGCGCCCCAAAAATCTCGCAAAATGGCTGCCATTTAAGCGTCTGGTTAGAAAAATTAAATTTTTATAAAAATCGAATAGAAGGAAGAGCGGTCCTTAGAAGCCTTTTAGGAGGTTAGGTAGGTAGTGGTAATAAAAAGTTACTTAATGACCTTTTTAAAGCCCGGTCTTGATTCACGCACGCCTTGTAATGGCCTAGTAATGCCGTGTTATCACTGGCTTAGCCGGCAATAACAAGAAACAATTGAGTTGGCAACAAAGCTCATTTGCATGCCCAGTCCCAGCACTTGGATATGTTCCACCAGGCACCGTGAGAGAGCAAGAAACCCTAACTTGGCACGTAACTCACGTTTTGTATTGATAAAAAAAAAAAAATAGTAATAAAGGTAAAGGGTTGCTGGGGCATCTACTTTGTTGCATTTGCCATTCCAAGTGAGTGCTTTTATCAGACAGTGGCTCTGGAGCTGGGACTGGGGCTGGGCAACCTTATCACTTGTTTGGAGGAGGAGGCCTTCGATTTACGTTACTCGCCGCCTTATCTTTTGGCGATTTGAAGGCACAAACAAAACAGTATATGATGCCCCTTGATTGCAGTTGGCGATGGGATGGGATGGGGTGTGGGGAGCAAAGGGTGAAGCGACCGACTGCCGGGGTTCAAGGTCAAGCTTAGCTAAAGCGATTAGATTAGGCGCCTTTTCGACTCTAAGAGAACCTCTAATTTTAATTTTAAAAATGAAAAAATTAACTTACTTAAACTTACATCAAGATGTGAAAACATTTATTATTCAACATTATTTCTAACAAAAAAAATTATTACATTTATATTTTTTTGGTTTAAAAAAAAAACTATCTTTATATTATATTTTATATTTTAGGATTTAAAAAAAAATCACAAAAAAATACATTAAAGTATTCCCATCTAGAAACCCTGGAAGCTTCTCCTGAACTCCTCCTCAAAGTCGCCATGCCCCAGATCCAGTTTCTGGTAGTCCGCACCCCCCTCCCGCTCTAGCTTGGCCTGGGCCCAGAGGATCAGCTTGATGAGGAACATCATCCGCGGCTCCATGGCGCCATGACTCTCCTTGTTCAGGGCATCTCTCGTGCTCCTAGTGAGATTCGCTCTGCCGGCCACCTTCTGCACTCTGTCGTGGAACATGGCTCCCCGGATGTGGTTACCCTTGACATGGCCCAGGGCCTTGTTGATGTTCTCCTCCCGGATCAGTTCGATGAGGCGCAGTTGTTGCATGTGGAAGTAGATGTAGTTGTCGGTCTCGAAGAGCCGTGGATACAGTCTCGTGGCCAGATCCATCGCATACTGCACCTGTCCTAGGCGCAGGGCATCCTTGATCTTGAATCGATCCATCATGGGATAGGTTTCGGCCATAAACCGCTTGGCCGTCTCTTGGTAGCCTTCTGAGGAGTAGGGAGAGTGTATAGTATGGAGTTCTAAGGGAGGGGTTCTGTGGGTAACCCACCTGTCACCAGGTAGTTCATCACCAAGCGATTCAAATCCGCCTGTCGGCACTGGAAGCTGGACATGCGGTGGGGCCAGGTGGTTTGTGGTTTATAGTCGGCCATTTTGAAGGGTGGGAGCTATAAGGGGGTGGTTGTTATTATTATTATTATTATAAGGAGGTTATTACAAAGTAATATTCCAAGGAAATATAGTCATATTTGTAGGGTTCTTTGTGGTGATATACATATATGATTCATTTAGAGATCATTCCCTCCCATATACTTCTCCGATCTTCTCTCCCCAATGTTCCGATCATTATATCACTTTTCATTTCAACTTTCTATAATATTTGCGCATTTTTAAAAAAAACACTTTTGTTCGAAACGGCATTGAAAACTGTTGCGAATGCAAATGCATGTTCGTGTCTAGGTCTGGGTATGTGTATCTGTGGGGGTGCTCGGAGGAGGAGGAGGAGGTGGTGCTAGGTGGGTGAGCCATCTGTCTGGGTGTGCTCGTGTGGGCGCCAAAAAGCCAATTCGCTCTGAATTTCTCTCCCAGACAAGCCGAAAAGTCTAAAAATAACATAAAGGCTTTTCTCAAAAAAATAAAATAAAAATTAAATTTAAAATGTTTTTCTTTGTTTATATTTTTAAACAAATATTATAGATATATATATTTTTTTTTGGAATATTGGTAGACCCACCTGTTGTTGTTTTTGTAGATAATGATAGGAGATACTAGGAGATCCTATATATATTAAAAATAGTAGCTCTAACTAGAAGCCTCCTTGCAGGCCCACAAGCTAGTGGCGGATATTGGTGGTTCCTGGTTCCTGGTGGGCCCTTCCGGGCTAGTAATCCGGGCAGGCTATATGGAGATTATGGATAACGCAACCAATTTTTTTGGAGAAAAAAAATGGCCGCGGAGCGAGCGCTGCCTCTGGGGCCTGCTGGAACACTGCTCCGTCCTGGTTGTGTGCGTTGTCCAGCAGCTCCTCCTCCGCTATTATGTGTATCCCGCCGCGCCCTTCCAGTGTGCAGGACCTACTTCCAGGCCGGAGAACTGCTGCTGCACTCTCTATTCCGGGGGTTGCAAGCTCAGTTCGCTTCCAACGACAGTGGAGCCTGCCCAGTGCACTATTCCTGCTCTGGATGTCTCCTTGTCCCTGGCTTATGGTCGCCTGGGTTGAGTGGCAGCAGTCTGTGCGGATGCCACGCCCCCGACCATGCCGCCCACTTTCCACCCCCAACCACCGGCCAGGATGCAGCTGTGTGGAGCTGCAAGCTGTGTGGGCGCTTTGGAAAATGCGGCACAGGCGCGCAGGAGACCGGAAGAGTGGAATACGATGCCTTCCAGCCCCAGAAGTGCAACACTCCTGCGTGGCATAGTGGGCTCAATGGGGGTAATTATGGGGTATAAAATAAAGCCATTATCTGAAGAGAGACAAGGCCGAATGGATTATTATGATTGATATTTAATGTTTCGCGGCAGCTTGTCGAGCGAGAAGCCATTAATGGATGTCATCATTGCCATTATATCATTATATGGCGGGTCAATGTGACGATGATCACATGGGATATAATAATGGGGAATAAAACAAGTCAGAGGTCACATAAAGCTACCTTCCAGAGAGGGTACCATATCGGAAGTGCTATAACTTTCAAGATAATTGCAGATATCAGAATGGGACTTTATTCAAAATTCCTATAAGGATCAGTCAACTATATTCGATATGTTTGATATATATATGTAACTTAAGTAATGTAACTTACTTAAGAATTAAGTATGTAACTAAATTCTTCTATAATTTCCAAAGTAAACCACCAACTTTGTCTCTAATTTTTTTTGTGAAAATATATTCCATTCTGCCCCACTGTGCCCTTGGGCCACTGACTCCTGCATCCTTTTATGATTGCCTGTTGCACATTGAACTTTGCGCCCACGCGTCTCCATGCAACGCCCCTCGACCGCCCCCTGGCCCAAGGTCTGGGTGGCTGCCACACCAGCTGTTGCTGCAAGATGCGTGGGTCACACCACAGACACTTGTGTCAGGTGCCCAGGAACAGCAGCAGCATCACCCTTCCGGAGCGGGGTAGGGTAGATGCAGTAACCGTAGTAACTACGGCTGCTGGAAGCACTTATCCGGAGATGCAGCAGCCCAAGCGCATGTCCGGAAAGAGAGCCAGCGCGAGTTCGATCTGATGAAGGGCGGCCGTCACTCCGATGAAGCGGCGTTATGGATTCCAGTGAAGCTGCCACCTTCCACTCCACCCCCGATGGCCGTCTTGAGAGTGCAGCCGGAAGTGGTTGCGCTTTCCGGTCTTCCGGGACTAACTGCCTCGCATCCGGGACCACCACGCACCCATGATTAGAAGAAGGGAGCAGAACGTACTCGCGGGAGGCATGGCTTGGGGTTCATGAACGCCTGGTCCTGGAGAGATAAAATCGATAATGTGTGGAATGGCAATGCGCCGGGAAGTTCATGATTATTGTTTCATAATTGGACTGGGTTTAAAAAAAAAAGGGTTGCCAAGCTAGGGGTTTTTATAAAAAAAACTATCAGGGCAGCAGGAATTAAGTTCTGTTGGAAAACACGGAGAATAATTAAGGTTATAAAAGGTTGTTTTATTCTAAATTTAAATATTTAAGGGTGAAACAAATTACTAATAGATTTTAGTAGAAAAATTTAGTTTTATTATCAAATATAAATATATTAGAAATAATAATAATAATATATTATATATATTTCTAATTCTAATATTAAATAATAGCCTTTATTAAATATATTTTTTAAAAACTTAGTTCTCTTAATAATTTAATCGTTTAAGCCAAAATGACCTTCTTTTAACATTACACTGAACTATATGATGGGGAATCAGGAAACGATGGAAGGCCAACAGTTTGTCGGGAAAGTGGGGGGGATTCTGATAACTAAATACATATACATACATATATGTACATACATACATGCATGTATGCCAAGTGGGTGGACTGGCAAATAAATGAAACAAACATGCCAATACACCAATCCGGCCATAACACCCACTACCATGATTCTCAATTATAGAGATATTCAAGTGCCAGTATCTAAGACTCCCAAGACTCTTCCCAAGTGGCCCAAAACTTCCGGCTTAAACGTGTTTCGAAAGTTGCCCCTCCAGTAGCCCCTCTAGTGTTTCGTTTACGATATTTTTTAATGCACTGTTAGTATCTGAAAGATATAAGATACATCTATTAGATATGGATGATGTGGCACAAATTATAATATCAAGTTTAAGAGAAAGAAATTGTTTATTTTTTTTAAGAGTATTATTGTTTATGGAAGCTATTGAACTTCGCGGGAATACAAAAGTTATGAGCTTCCAGAGAGCTCTGTACTGAGTACCCTTGATTTGGAACCTGATCCCAATCCCCAATACCCATTCAGATACAAAACGTGGGCGCAACTTGTTTCATTTTATTTATTTTTTTTTGTATCTTTGGGGGTCTTTGAACGAAAAAAACAGGAACACTGGGGTGTGGTCAGTGGCCCCTCGAGTTAGTTCGAGCTCTGAATAATTCATTCAAGAAAAGCCATTTTCCCTGTCGCCCCAAATTGATGAATATGCAACGTGTGGGTTGCACTAACCTCCTTACCTCTCCCCCCTCCCAAAACCAGACCACATTCAAAGTACAGTCTTACCAGAGATATTTTAATGAATAAAATACTAATATATATTTTTTTAAGAGATGATATTTTCAACAAAAAAAAATATATATCTTTTTGTTAAATTTATTAAAATATTTTTTAATTACTTAATAGTTATTTTAGGAAAGTCCTACCTGTACCTCTACCATTCCTCTCTCGGCTTGAACTCTCTCTTCTTTTTGCTGATGGCCTGTGCCCGGTCGAGTAAGTTGGGGTTCGGATGGTGGTTAGGGTTTCCACCACTCTGTCTGATTGCGAGTATTTCTTTCTTTCTTTCTTTTCTTTTTTTAGTTTCTTTTCTTTTTTTGAGTTTCTGGCTGCAAGCTGTTGCAGCTTCAGCTTATGCTGCATTTCTGTTGGCCCAGCAATGAGACTGGCTTTAAAATCCGGGTTTGCAAGCCAAACGGCACAGCGGCTTGAGTTTCTGAGACAGCCTTCGGGTTTAAATTTTCGTTATTTGGGTCAACGAGATGATGATGTTTAGTTAGTGATGATCATTGCTGTTGGAAAACTACTTTTGCTCAGTTCGCTGTAACTATTGCGCGGGTCTGTTTGTTGTTTTTAAGTTTTACAGCGCCTTTGGACCAGGCGCACAGTTTTCCAAGCAGCGACATTTACAGTTGCATTTACTCGCTCGCTTACAATGGAAAAAAAAATATACATACAGCTGCGGCAAAAAAAATAGCACTGAGATACACAATTTTCTTTTTTGAAATATTTTTCGAAAACTATTGGTTTTTTTGGCTTGCTAATGGAGTTTTTATAAACATTAGGTTATAATAAAACAATATAGAGTGAAATCGACCTCAATTTTAACAAACTTTAGAAAATTTTTAAGTAAGAAGGATAAATTTGAACATTTGAGGCGGCAACAAAAATAGCACTATTTTTAAGAAAACATAAAAAACTTAAAAAAAACGTGGAAGCAACCGGAAAATTTTCAAATTATTATTTTAGATTGTAATCTTTATCTAAAAAATGCATTAATAATTTTTTGTAAAGCCTTTGGCAGCATTGACAGCTTCACAATGTCTTGGCATTGAATTTACCAATCTTTGGTACCTTTCCAGTGGGATATTGCTCCAAGACTCCTTGACAGAAAGCCCAAAGCTCATTATTATTTTTTGGTTTTGTATTGGAAACAAATTTGTTCACATCAAACCACAGAATTTCTACAGGATTTTGGTCTGGGGACTGATCTGGCCAATCCATTACATGGAGAGATCTGTCATCAGACCACATTCGAGCTTTATTGCTGGTATGCTTTGGGCCATTATCCTGTTGGAAGACCCATAACAATGTCATTTCATCCTCAGCATAAGGCAGCATGACGTTTTCCAAGATTTCGCAGTACACGAGTCGATCCATTATACCATAATTGGACCAACTCCTTAGTACGAGAAGCATGCCCAAACCATAATACTGATTCCACCATGTTTAATGGTCTTGCGAGTAAAGCTGGGACGGTATTCCGAATTTTGGGGTCGCCTTACATATGAGAGAGATCCTTTTTCTCCAAATTGAACGATTTTGCTTTCATTGAATCAAAGAATATTTCTCCATTTTTCAGCCGGCCAATTCAGATGTTCTTTGACAAACGAAATCCACTTTGCCATATGCTTCGCACTCAAAAGGGGAACTTTTCTAGGGCTATGGGCAATCAAATCGTATTTTTTAAAGCAATTTGGAACAGTTCTAATTGATTCCGAAATATTTTGCTCCATATTTGGCTCAGTAGCCGGCTTAAAGGGCGACTCCTTGCTCTCACGAACCAGTCGGTTGACCTGCAATTTCGACATGGCGAGCTTTCTACAGCGGCTTTCGGCCTTAGGAACATATTTTAATGCGGTGCAAATCATTTTATTTGAGAAACCGACAATTCTCGCCACCTGAGAATAGGTGTTGCCTTCCTCAATAAGTTTTTCAATGATTATCCTTTGGTCGTCACTACAATGCCTTCCGCGACCCATATTTATTTTTTTTCCGATCTAATTCGTAAGAACTTAGTTACTGCAATGCTCTCTAATGTATTCAGTAACTAAAAACATCAAAAACATTAAAAAAAATTGAAGCTTTGATCAAAACCATTATTAGTGCTATTTTTGTTGCCGCTCTCTTTTGCATCTTTCTTGCTAAAATGCCTAATATTTAACAAATCGTTAGCTAATTGAGCTTTAATTCACTTCTCTCAGCGAGATAACATGTAAGCCTGCACTGTAAAATAAAAGAATCAATAAAATTTCAAAGAAAAACATAATTTGTAAGGCATTATAGAAATTTGTGTAAAGCAGTGCTATTATTTTTGCCGCAACTGTACATCTGCGACCACATCGGTGGCAGCTGCAACAAAAACAATAACAATAACAAAAGCAATAACAGAGGGCAGTGAGCAAGCAGTTTACTGCACACAACAGTATCAGCTTCTCTTTGTATGTTTTCTTTCTTCACAAAGATTACATGAATGTGCACGTATGTATGTGTGATTGCTTGTAACGGCAACAGTGTCTCCAAGTTGGAGCTCTCACTCATACTCTCAAATACTCAGCAGCCATCGATGACGATTTTCTTCTTCTTTGCATCCCCAATGCTCTCACTCAATCATCTTGATGTCATTATTCAATATTCGTTGAAAAAGCTAAAGAAAGCTAAGAAAAGATAAAATAAAAGAACATTGTAATTATATTGAAATTAGTTACATAATTAATTAAAATTTAAGTTCAGTTTCAACAAAAACAAACTTACTCACCCATCCACTCACTCACTCTCTCAAAAAAGTCCAAGCAAACATTTCCGTTATTTGGCAGCCTGCAAGGTAAGCACTCTTGAGGGTGTGAGTGGGAGCTGGAACTGAGACAGGTGAAAGAGATAGCCAGTCTTTTGTTTGGCATTGGGATTTTTTCTTTTTTTTTTAATATAAAAGCTTAAACTTAGTATTTTTATATAATTTTTTTGGACGATGTGCTTATGCAATTAAAGGCTGTGTCTGTACAAAGAGTAAAAAAACAAATGCCATAAGCGGTCATTTGTTTTTTGCGTGTTCCCGTCGGCATTTGTTGGTAATTGCGTTTTAGTTGTTTTGCTCGTTTGCTTCGCTCTGCATAGTTTCCCCACTCACTCACACACACACACGCATACGCTCGACTAGCCTTTTGTCGAGTTTGTTTTGCTCGTTGTTTCGCTTTTGTTGTTGCCAATTTTTGCGCAGCTATGGTCTTTGTCTATTTTTCTCTTTTTGGATGTGTGTGTGTGTGTGTGAGCTAAAAACCTGTTTTCTCAAGGTGTTTGTGCGATTTGTAGTTTATTTTTGTTGTTTTTTTTTTATTATTATACACTTTTATCTTGTTATTTGTCTGGGACAGCTGGCTGTTGGCCACGCCCACCCGTCACTAGCGCCCCCTTGGGTAGCTATTTTTAGTTTAACGATACAACCTTTACACGTTCCCCACAAACATCGATGCTATTATCAGAAGTTTGCCAGCAATAACGAATATTATACAATTATCTGAGCTAGGAGGGCTAAATTGATGTTGTAACTTGGCAATATTCCCCTCTAGCCCCCCCTCTCTTAATGGGCTTATCGCGCTCTTAGCCTTTGAATGGCAGATAGCGCCACGTTTTCAGGTTTTCCCTTTCCCGGGGACGACAAGTTCCATTGAACCCAAGACAAGAATTTTTTATAAATATGTATGTATATATGGTCAGAGATGTATATACATATATATATATATATATGTATGTTTATAAATAAAAAAAACCAGTTACACTTTGAGTTCTAATCTCGCAAAACATTAAGTCGCCGGCTTCAAAGTCACTGAGTATGGCAGGAATAGTGAGATCATTTGGGAGAAGCATATGACTAGAAGAAGTATAAGAATATGATTAAAATTAAGAGTCATATGTGGTTAATTATTCATAATTCTTACTCTTATTTTTTGTCCATTTTAGGAGTACGAGATCTCCAAGAAATGCGAATATTTGTTCAAACAGGACTACAGCCTCATCGAGCTGGACAACACCAATGGCCTGCTCAGTCCCCGATATCCTGGCCGCATACTCATACCGGAATGTGAACACGGACACATGGCCAAGACTCTTGTACCCGGCAATGGGCTATTTGGCCAAGTTGGCGGAGGCCCAGGAGGTGGAGGAGGAGGTTCATCTGGAACCACAGCAACTGCCACGCCTTTGAATAGCAGTGCCGGAAGCATAGGAAGTGATGGTGTTGGGATACAAGCCTATGTCACTTTCGCCAATCCCCTGCAGCCACATCCTTTCCAGCAACAATATCCCCAACAGCCACCTCATCCCCTGCAGCAGCAACAACAACAGCAGTCCCAGCAACAGCAGTCCCAGAACACGATCTACGAGGATCAGTACGATATCCAGCGGATGAGGGAGCTGGTGACCATGGCCAAGTACGCCAGATGCCGCCAGCGGTTCGCGGTGCCGGTGATCATGTACCGCGGCAAGTACATCTGCCGATCGGCCACGTTATCGGTGATGCCGGAAACGTACGGCCGGAAAGTGGTGGACTACGCCTACGATTGTCTGAGTGGCGGGAATTACACGGCCACCAATGGCGAGGAGAACGATGCCGACTCCACGGACGAGTCGCTGATCAATCACATCCACGACCAGGTACAGTCACAGTTTAGCTACGACGAGGTCATCAAGAGCGATATCCAGCTCCTCAACACGCTCAACGTCTCCACCATCGTGGACCTAATGGTGGAGAACCGCAAGATCAAATACTTCATGGCGTAAGTAGTCCTCGAAGTCCATTCTTCTCTCAAGACAGACCCTAATCGTGTCCTATGCCCTATCTAGAGTTTCATCATCGGAAAAGGCTGATCCCAACAAGCACTATAAGAGCTTCAACCTGCTCTCGTTGCCCTATCCTGGCTGTGAGTTCTTCAAGAAGTTCCGGGACAACAACTACATGGCCCGCAATCTCTACTACAACTGGAAGCAGACCTTCAACGATGCAAACATTAATATCCCCAACATGGGACCCGCCGCCGACATCGATGTTATATGGCCGGAATACCGGGACTGGGACTTGGTCACCATCACCCAGAACTATCTGAGGGCAACCCTCAAGTACGTCCAGGAAGAGAGCTCCGGCCTGCTGATCCACTGCATCAGTGGCTGGGATCGCACACCACTATTCGTGTCCTTGGTGAGACTGTCCTTGTGGGCAGATGGACTCATCCATCAGTCGTTGAACGCCATGCAGATGGCGTACTTCACCCTGGCCTACGACTGGTACTTGTTCGGCCACCAGCTACCCGATCGCCTCAAACGGGGCGAGGACATCATGTTCTTCTGCTTCCACGTGCTGAAGTTCATCACGGACGAGGAGTTCAGCATTGTGGAGCACCGTAAACGGACAAAGACCTCCAGCAGCAGCGGCAGCAGTGTCATTGTCATAAAATCCGACTGCTGTGACGATGAACCCAAGGAGTAAGTACCTCCTAATCCTCAAAAATATACAGAGACTAACTAGCCTGATGGCTCCTTCGATATTTCTGCAGAGACTACATCCTGGCCTTTGATCAAGATAGCAACGATAGCTACTCAAACTGTTCCAACTGTGATATGTCTATAACAGATAATTTTTATGCCACCACCCCAGCGCCAGTCAATCCACTGACCAGTAGGTCACCGAATCCCAAGAGGTAGTCAAGAATATTCTTTAATATGACCCGATTCTAAAGCCTTATATCTTTCAGATCGCGTACTAGCCCCATTTCAGTGCCTGGAGCGAATGCGAGGCAAAGACAGGAGTCTACCTCCTCGAATGGCAGCTGGCAGGTGGTAACAGACACAGGATCCATCGACTCCATGATGAATGGAAGCTATATGATGCGTTTTGTGGCCCAGCAAGCGGCTGACGGTGGCAGCTCCGCGAACATTCCCATCTGCAACGGCGGCAACGGCTATCATTGCAGCACCAATACGGCATCGAGTGGCAGTGGCAGTAGCATAAGTAATGGCAGTTCGACGCACGGTTTCCCAAACGGTTCCTCCAAAGACGTGGGCGGCAGCACAATGACCACCAAGCAGTGCATTAACTTGTGAGATATTTTTTAATTATTTTTACTCAAATCTTTATATGAATTTTAATTTTAATCTTTTTTTTTAGACGAAAGCAACGCCTGAATGCCGTGCGAGCCATCTTTATACAAGCCTACGGCAAGACGATTGGACTGAAATTCAAGGAAGGCTCCTCCATGAACCTGGCCACGTTCATTGGCAACCTGGCGGACCAACTGTTTTAGAGGCAGAAGCCATGGATATGGCCTTGCCACGATTGTTAGTTTTCTTCCCAGATTGTTTGTTTTCTTGTTAAGTGCTGCTCTTTCCATCAACGACTGTATTTTTGTAGACCTGTTGAATTGCGTTCTGTTGTGACTGTTGTTAATTGTATAAAGGATAACTGATTACTACTGATAAGAACGAACTCTCCTAGACAACGTGCATAGTACAACTCGTTCTCGTGTTTCCCGGACTCTCCCACGACCCGCCTCCTGCATCCATGCCTCCTACCCGCTCTATGTTTGTTTAGTTGTTAGTTTATCGAGAATGCAAAGCAAGCGGATTGCCCAACAAGGCGATTCGATTTATACAATAGTCTTAAGTTGTAATTTATAGTAATGTATTTTTTAATAAACTTATGTGCATTTGATACAAATCTATGTCATTCCTTTTGCGAATGGCGACTGTATCGTCTCATGGCGGCCAGTGATATGTAGTCATCCAAATCCAAACGCCTCACTCGCACGCGTAATGGTTTAATGTAATACTTGGCGCTCTTAACGGGCACGAATCGAGGCGAGAATTGAGTCTTTTGAGATACTTTTTTGGAAGGAGATGACCGACTACTTGATGCCGGAGACTCCTTGATCTTGACCGAGCGGACGGGACTCTCGAACGGCTCCGGTTTGATGGCCTTGCTGGTAGATGGAAGTTCTTCGTTGGTACTGCAAACGTTGGTTATAACCAGTTCCATTTTATTGGAATTATCTGGTTCTAGAGATTCTACCTTTGGTATTAACGAATACAATGTGTCATTTGGTAGCTCCTTCACCCTTATGGCTTGCAAGAACTCTGCATATTCATTCTCCACAGTGTTCTGCTCCTTGGGTCCAAAGTCCTGGGTGGCATTAGCCAAAAGTTCCTGCTGAAGTATGGCATCCAGCACTTCCATCTCCAATCGACGGAGCATTGATTTCGGCAGCTTTTTCAGTGAACCTAGCTTAGATAGAATCAACTTCTGGCATTTCGTCTTTGGTTCTTCAGCTCTAGATGCGGATGACAGATGTTTATTAATCTTGTCCACTAGGGGCCAAAGAGGCTCCGGCACGTCTCCCTTAGCGTTGACTAGAGTGGGCACAAATGGTTTGATGATCTCCCACCGCCACTGAAGCTCCGCGACGCTAAACCGAGATGTTAAAGGAACGTCTCTATAGGCAACATTGAAGCTCTTGGCCACCTCATTCCAGCCCCAAGCTTTGTAGTCTGCATCCTCGCAGTTAACCAGGAACGGGTACTTGCATATTTGTTCCAATAGCAGAACGTCATTTAAAACAATCTGGGAGTCGGCGTTCCTGGTGGATATGTTCAGAATCATTGGGTTGCCCACACTCCCAAGAGCGCCTGATTCCCCACTCATTTTTCAGCTGCAAATAAATTGTTAAAATAATGATACTTTAAGTAAATAGGAACATCACAAATTAATGACTTACTTAATTACCTTCAAAACATTTCCTCAGTGGTTCAAAAACAATATGAGAAGCGTAGAATCTATATTTCCAAGTAGTGTTGTAAAACAGCATCGAAACAAGACCATCGATAGATAAGCGCAAATATCGATATGTCAAGAGGCCACCACTAGCGAAGAAGCGTCGTGAAAAAGCCGCAAAATATACACAGACTGCACCAATATTTTCGCGAAACTCCAACAAATCGAGACAAGGAACGTTTAAAACGCCCCGATATGAGTGGCGGCACCATGTTGTACGGTGGGGACGAGATCGGAGCATTGGTCTTTGATCCCGGCCACCATTCCTTGCGAGTGGGCTACGCGCAAGAGGACTCGCCGAAGGCGGAGATCCCCTCCGTTGTGGGAATCGGTGCGGCTCCAGAGACAAATCTTGATCCTGAAACGAAAACCGACAACAACGCCACACCAAATAGTGAGTTTGCCCATTCATTCACATTTATTCTTTACTAACCCACCCCTAATCCTTTTCAGATGCCGATCAACGCAAGTTCTATGTGGACACCAACTATGTAAACGTACCCCGGTCCCAAATGGAGGTACAGACCTACATGAAAGATGGAATGATCGAAAACTGGGATCTATTCGAGAAAGTTATAGATTACGCCTATGCGAATGTCATTCAATCGGAGCCGGAATACCACCCAGTGCTCTTTTCAGAGGCATCCTGGAATGTGCGAAACAACAGAGAGAAGCTAACCGAACTTATGTTCGAGAAATACAACGTTCCAGCTTTCTTTCTGGTGAAAAATGCTGTCTTGGCTGCTTTTTCTAGTGGACGTGCTACTGCGTTGGTTGTGGACAGCGGTGCCACCCATACCTCTGCCGTACCCGTACATGAGGGCTATGTGCTGTCCCAGGCGGTGGTGAAGTCCCCGCTGGGAGGCGACTTCTTATCGCGGCAGTGTCGTCAGCATCTGGAAAAGCACGGCATCGATCTGTCCCCCGTATACAAGATAGCCTCCAAGGATGTGGTTAAGGAGCGGGATAATGCCCGGTTTACTCTGCGAAAGCTTCCGGAAAACCTGACGCAATCGTGGCAAAACTACATGCTACAGTTGATGATGCAGGACTTTCAAATGAATGTGCTTCAGGTGCTGGAGAATCCCTATGACGAAAGGGTGGCTGCTCAGATCCCAACGGTGCACTACGAGTTTCCTAATGGCTATCACCAGGACTTTGGATCTGAGAGGTTTAAAATTGCCGAGAGTTTGTTTGATAACGCCATGTTGGGAGCTGGCCAACTGGCGTCCACCAGCGTTGGAATGTGCGATGCTGATGTGCGACTATCGCTCTTTGGTTCGGTGGTAGTTACTGGTAATTACATATTTTATATATAAGGTTATCTTTTTCTAAACATATTATTTCGTTTAGGTGGCAATACCCTGCTGCAAGGCTTTCCCGAGCGTCTCAATCGCGATCTGCAGCTGCGTGCTCCATCCAACACTCGTCTGAAAATGATATCGGCCAACGGAAGTGTAGAGCGAAGGTTTGGCGCCTGGATCGGTGGCTCCATCCTGGCTAGCATAGGCACCTTCCAACAAATGTGGATTTCATCGCAGGAGTACGAGGAAGCCGGCAAAAGCCAAGTGGAACGAAAGTGTCCATAAAGGGCAGCTCCAACAATCGAATTCCAATTTTTAATTTTAAAGACGCAACTCCATGTAATTATATAAATGTGAACCTTTAAATGTCGCTAAATGTCTTATAAAAGTTATTTAAGGAATATGTGGCACATTTTTTAAGGAAACGTAGTTAAGCTACACATATATTTTTAATGCAATTCTGTGGCGGATGTTACAGTTTCACATTTGAACCGTGTTTTCACAGGCTGTTCTTTGTGCTCCGGCTCCAGTTCGTACGTAATGGAAATGGAGTGGACTTTGGGGGCTCGCTTTCGATGGAACTGTTGAAAAAAAGGCGACACAAACGGTCGTCGACGCTCGAGCGTCTCTTCGGTGATTTCGTGGCAAAGCTTTATGAAACGTCACATGGATCCAGACATTGTATTGTTGCAAACGCATTGCTGTTTGGAAAAAAATTTAATTAGTTTGTATCGATTATTTCATCTGAAAACAAACCTTGGCGTTGAGAATGTCCTCCGACCAATCCTCCTTGGCAATGCGGTCCACGGCGTTTACTAGGATCTTCTTCACCTTGATTACGTTCTCGGCGAAGGTCTTCAAAACATCCTGTACATTCACACCCTCGCATCCCATGCGCCAGCAATCATAGTCCGTGGCAATAGCCACCGATCCGTAAAGTAACCCTGCCTCCTTGGCTAGAACAACCTCCGGACAGGTGGTCATATTGATAAGGTCACCTCCCCACAGGCGGAACATGTTGCTCTCGGAGCGAGAGGAGAATCGCGGGCCCTCAATCGTCACAATGGTCCCTTTTTCGTGAGCTGGAATCTCTAGCTCTTTGGCCGCTTCAAGGAGAATGTTGCGGACTCGGTCACTGAAGGCCGGGTACATGGGCAGGTGACAAACACCACGTGGACTGTCCGAAGAGCCGTCGTAGAATGTTTGCAGTCGCTTTGTGGTGCGGTCGATGAAATCGTGAGGAACAACAAGGTTCCCCGGCTGGATTTCCTCGCGCAGGGAACCGCATGCGGTGGACACAATCAAATGGGTGCAGCCCACCTCTCGCAGAGCCCAGATATTAGCTCGATAATTCACATTTGAGGGCATGATGTCGTGTTTGCGACCATGGCGCGCCAGGAGAACACACTGAACTCCATTAATTTCGCCCTCAATAAGTGCATCTGAAGGATCACCATACGGGGTTTCCACTGGCCGTTCTGTGCGCTGTTCCAAAATATCAGGGTCATCCAAGCCGGAACCGCCAATAATGCCGATCTAAAACTTATATGGTTACATGTTGCTTCATTTTCGGGGGCTACGAACTAACCTTGACTGGCAGGGGATCGAGATTGGTGTCTTTACATTTAATCGTAATCATGGCTAGCAACGGATTTTATTATTTCGAGCTGCTGCGGCGAAGGTCTGGAGCAGAGTAGAACTTTCCGCTGATAGCCACTGATAACTGTGTGTCTACACAGTAGGGTGCAAAAACCGCAAAAGCTTCGGCTTAGTTGGTCCTCCATCCCTTGCGTGGGAGATGGCAGGAGATTTGAGTATATTATCATAATTTTATTGGATTTTAAAGAGATAGTGTTTTGCTTTATTAAGTATTATGGTTTTAATAAATATAAAAATGTAATGTGTAGTTTTTAAAAGAGCTTTAAATATTTTGTAGGGCGCTGGAGTGTATCTCAAGCCGAGCCCCCAAATCAGTCTGCCAATCGAATACAGTTTCCGCCAACACTTTGCAACACTACCTGGGAAAGAAGAAGACCGAATGTAAACAGCTGGACTTGTAACACATGTGCCTTGGATTTTGATTCCGAAACGAAGAAGGTAGCAAAGATGTATCACCCTGGACAGGATCTTCCTGGCAACGATGTGGACGACATCGAGGATCTGATATCCGCCGACGACGTCAAGCCTCGAGAACGCTATGAAAACAAGAAGAACGTTACAGTCCGTGCTAAAAAGCGCGTGCAGATCCGGCCAGAAGCCGAGGAGGAGAAGCTTCCAAAACCAAAGCCGACAATCCACGAAAGCGTTATACCCGGAACTCAGAAGGTTTTCGTAAAAACATGGGGCTGTGCCCACAACAACTCTGACTCGGAGTATATGGCGGGGCAACTGGCCGCCTATGGATACCAACTAAGCGGCAAGGAGGATGCGGATCTTTGGCTTCTCAACAGCTGCACTGTGAAAAATCCCTCAGAAGACACCTTCCGCAATGAGATTGAATCAGGAATGAAAAATGGAAAGCATGTCGTGGTTGCCGGATGTGTTCCTCAAGGAGCTCCCAGGTCGACTTACTTAAATGGGCTTTCCGTAATCGGTGTGCAGCAGATTGATCGTGTGGTGGAGGTGGTTGAGGAAACCCTTAAAGGGCACAGTGTTCGTTTGCTGCAGAACAAGAAGAAAGTTCACGGACGTCGCGTAGCTGGAGCGCCACTATCCCTGCCAAAGGTTCGCAAGAATCCTCTGATCGAGATCATATCCATAAACTCTGGATGCCTGAATCAATGTACATACTGCAAAACCAAGCACGCCCGTGGCGATCTGGCCAGTTATCCACCTGAGGAGGTGGTGGAGCGAGCGCGTCAATCGTTTGCGGAGGGCTGTTGCGAAATTTGGCTGACGTCGGAGGATACGGGAGCTTACGGTCGGGACATAGGCAGCTCCCTGCCTGAACTTCTCTGGAAACTGGTGGAGGTGATCCCGGAGAACTGTATGCTCCGTGTGGGCATGACGAACCCCCCTTACATTTTGGAGCACCTCGAAGAAGTCGCCAAGGTGTTGCAGCACCCCCGGGTGTACTCATTTTTGCATGTTCCTGTGCAGGTGAGCATTACTTGCTTCCGATTCCATGTCATTTTAAATATCGCTATTCTTTGTAGAGCGGCAGCGACTCAGTTCTGGGTGAAATGAAGCGGGAATACTGCCGCAAGGACTTTGAGCACGTAGTGGACTTCTTGAGGGAGCGAGTACCTGGGGTAACCATAGCTACAGACATCATTTGCGGATTTCCCACCGAAACCGAGGCAGATTTCGAAGAAACTATGACTCTGTGCGCGAAGTACCGATTCCCGAGCCTATTCATCAACCAATTCTTTCCTCGCCCAGGCACACCGGCTGCCAAAATGGAACGCATACCGGCTAACCTGGTCAAGAAGCGTACCAAACGCCTAACCGATCTCTTCTACAGCTACGAGCCATACTCGGGTCGTGAAGGCCAGATATATACCGTTCTGGTAACTGAAGTATCCCATGATAAGCTGCACTACGTGGGTCACAACAAGAGCTACGAACAGGTACTCCTCCCCATGCGAGAGAATCTATTGGGAACACGCGTCCATGTGCGCATTACTAGCGCCAGCAAGTTCAGCATGGTGGGCGAGATTCTGGATGATGAACGGGATTGGACAAGATGTGCCAATAAGCAGGAAGAAAAAGATGCGCCAAAGACAGAGAGTCTGACCAGAAGAAACGACAAGCTTCTCCACCGCTTCATAGGCATCGCGTTGATAGTTGGAAGCCTTGCCTTCCTGCTGCAGCTGCTCGTTCGGTTTTTTTAGACTCTCAAATAAAACATCACTTCCTTCTGAATTCATAATTTAAGTAACGCTTTGAACTTAGCCTAGTATACATTAGAAACTTGTTGGTTCTCCAAATTGGTGTGGATGTGGCTCGGAGGAACTCCTTAGTAGTCGTCGGAGGGCTCCGTGCCGAAGTATCGATCGCCAAAGTTGCCAATGCCGGGTATAACATAAAACTTACTATTAATCTCCGGGTCCAGAGCGGAAGTAACAATTTTCACCTGTCGGGAAAGACTAATGTTAAATAGGATTTCCACAAATATAGATTTCCATATTACCTTTGGGAAGGCGTAGGCAATGGAGTGGACACCGATCTCGGCCATCAGAAGCGAGGCCAGGATGATGTTCTCCTCGGGCACGTCATGATCCAGTAGCACCCGGATGGCCATCATGGCCGCTGCACCAGTGGCCACGGTGGCGTCCATCAGTATCACCTTGTAGTCTTTTATGTCTTTGGGCAGCCTCAGGTAGTAGAGCTCTGGCTCGCCGGTCTTCAGATTGGTTTGGATAAGGATTTTTCCAATGCGAATATCCTTGCACACGTCGCAGACGGCCTGCTCCATGGTTTCACCAGCTCGGAGAATGGAAACACCGCATATCTTGCGGGATTCCATGCGCTTGCCTTCGTACAGGACTCCTTGGGGCGTCTCCACTGTGGTGGTTTTAAACGGGAACAGACTCAGTGCATACTCTATAACTAGCCGGATCAGCCGTTTCGAGTAAAAGATAAACTCATCCCGGGATGTATTTTTGCAGCGGATGAACGTGTGTAGGCCCTTGATTTGGGGCGTAGGATGCAACAGGTGCAGAGAATGTGGCATAGGCTGGTCCTTGTAGGAGTTGGCCAGAGTTTCGCGCAGCTTGAAGCCTCGCTGTTAAGTTAAAGATGGAAATTAGATTCAGACTTGACCAGAGAATAGATACTTACCAGTTGGAGCTGTGTGTGGACGTGCTGGACGATGAGATGGATGGCCACCTTGTTCTCCCCGCCCCTGGGCACAATAATGTCCGCATGGGCCATGGTGGGGGCTATGTAATTGGCATATGAGGGCTTTACCATATTCAAGTATTGTTTCAAAACGCCCTTCAGGTCTCGTCCGCGCTGTGAGATATCCCTAAAATATTAAAACTTAATTAGTTTCTTTATAAAAATAAAACCTTTTAAAAAAATCCACCTTTTTAACCGCCTGGCTAGACGAATATCCGGATCTGTATCCACAAAGATTTTCATATCCAGAAGCTTGAGCACCTCGGGACTGTGAAAAGTCAGAATGCCCTCGAAGATAATAACATTCGCTCCGTACATGGTCTTCGTTTGACTTTCCCGGCCGTGTGTCACGAAATTGTAAACTGGCACCTCCACTTTGCGGCCCTCCTTCAGTTTGGTGAGCACATCCAGCAGCAGTTCGATGTCAAAGGCATCTGGGTGATCGAAGTTGTACTCGTTGCTCAGGGCCTGCTCGTGCTGCTTCTCGTTCAGGATCTGAAGGATATTTATAGGAAATATAATAAATAGATCCTAGATGTGAAGAGTGTAAACGGACCTTGTAGAAACAGTCCATGGACAGCAGGGTAACCCATGGCACGTCCAGACTTTCAATGATTTTCTCAGCCACTGTGGTTTTACCAGAAGCGCTGCCTCCGCAGATTCCTAGATGAATAAAATGAATCAGTTTTGAAGGATGTGGCTCTGTTTAAAGAATACCAACCTATGACAAAGGGTTCCACCTGTTGTCCTGCACAGTTATACCATGGGGGACGTCCGGCCGTATAGATCGTGCGATTATTTGCTCGTATAATGCACTCGGACGGATTGGCGGTGGTAGTCTGGTTTCCAATTGAGGTGGTTCGCTGCCGCCGGCCGGACCGCTTCAGTGGCGATTCCAGGGACGCTTTCGCAGGCACTGTGGTGGGCGAGGCTGGGCAACAGTTGCTGCTGCCCAGCTCGGCATAGGGATCCACATACAGCTGTTCCGTGACATCCGAGCGATCATCGCTGCAAGTAGAAATATAAGATTAGTTGGCAAGATTGGCGGTAACAAGATATGGCCAGTTCTACGCCCCCATCCATCAGCAGTGACGTATACTTATATTATAAAGGGAATTGGGTTGTGTTAGCCACGATAACGTTTTATCACCAAGCATTGATTACTTTCGCAATATTTTTGAGCTCTTCGTTAGATTATTAATATATATATTTGATTTCTTTGGTAGTTACATTGTGCACAGGAATACCCAAGCTTAAAGCTGTAAATTCAAGGTTGCAGTATACCACACTGACCTACTCTACTTTTAAACCAACCCCCCAGCCCAACCCACTTGAATCCCGATACTGCCCACGCAGAATTAATCAGATGCTCAATATAGAACATAGAACAATTATAGAACAATTACTCATTGAATTCCTTAATTAAACTCAATAGAAGATAACATTGCTAATCTCGAGGGTCAATTGCCTTACGGATTGGATTGAGAACAGATAAAGTTAATGGCTTATTTTATAGTCGATTGCTTCAATATTGAGGTCTGTGGTGAAAGTGCGGCATGAGACGCGCAATAATGATGAGCTTGATAATTTTGTGATTTTTGATAATAATTTTAATATTTTTATGAAAAATATTGGTGCACCCTACTAAAATTGAAAGCACATTTAATATTTGCATATGTATGGGGCTTATGATTACATTTGGGTATTTCCGCCATGTGCGTTGCAGATTGCTGACGTGACCTCATGACTTGGAGTGGCCAAAAAGAGTTTCCGTCCGTATTTGGCCAACATGATATCTTTGAAACAATAAACGTGTCCCACATACACTTAATACATGCAAAAACATTATTTATACATTTAGGTACGTAGACTATGAAGAAGCAGACGACTATCCATCTTTTGTACATTTGAGGATGCTGCGTAGGCGCGTTCGTTGCACTCTCTTCTCTTTTCCTTTTCTTTATTTTTATCTTTGCTTCTTTCTTTGTATCTTGTACATTACTGTGCCAAAACGAAACGGAGCATACATATTCATACTCTTCAAGTGGGGGATACTAAGTTTAATTCATGTGTGATGGAATTTTTAAAAAGCTTTTTTTTTTTAAGATAAAAGCTAGTACTATGAATGACATAACTTAGTGACAATTTAATAATAATTGTTAAGGGTATATAAAATTCGGATAGAGCTTCTATCCGAATGCTTTGCATAGTAATATGGAAGAGCAAAAGAAAGATGTTGGGAGAGAGCATCTGCCACGTGTGCAAGAGAGGATGCAGAAACAACAGGTAACTAAGCCTGGTCCAGGCAGAGTGACAAGGACAACAGGATATCTAGGGTGTGGAGCAGGATGGCTACCCACCACCCACCGTGGATAGACGTGGCCATGTCGATCGTTTGGCCATGTTGGCGAGTTCATGGAGGCCAGAAGTGGAGAATTTGGAGCGCATTTGCTGACGCTATCTTTTCGTTATTTGTTGTTATTTGCCGCAACGCAGACACAACTCGACTCGATAAACAATGTTAACAAAAAGGTCGAAAAAGAGCGTTAATTAAACACTGAAAATACGACAGACAGACATACGAGTACTCTACAAACAACAGCAATACAATTAGAATGGCGGTAAATGGCAACAACAAAACACACAGCTCACACACACTCACACGGAACACACAGATACTTATGTATTAATGGTTTTGGGTACGAATTTGGTTTTACGTTTAAAAAAATGAAGAAAATGCAATGAATTACATGTGACCATTGGTTTTGGCTGCAATAGCCTTAACCTTTGACTGCAGTTGTTGTTGTTGTTGTTGTTGCTGATGATGCTGTTGCTGTTGTTGTTGTTGTTGATGGTTCGCGATAGTTAGTAAGCCGGCGGATGCGGATGCAAATGCTGATGATTTGCCCTTTTGGACATCGCCATTGTTGTGATTTTGGCTCGTCTTGCTGCACAAAAACGTGATGCTGCTCATTTTGGTCTGATATGAGAAGATTGGGGTCCGGCGTGGGCGGGCGCGAGAACGTAGCAAGTCTGTCGGTGTCGGCGCCGGCGTTGCCAAAATGGGTCACACTCTGCTTTGCACTCTAGAAGCACACATGGGCCGCCGGCGTGGATCACATGTGATTTAGAGCTTTTATTCCTTGGCCGTTTCGTTTCGTTTTGCGTTGCGGGCAATATTTATTCGATATCTAATAAAAGGCAAGAGCGGAGGTGTGTAAGGTGAGCGACTGACTGACAAAAAATGGTTTAAAAACTGCGATGCCGACGGCCGCTGTCGATTGTTGTTTGCGTCTGTAACTGTTCTCGCAGGGGGTTCGGCTGCTCTCTTTCACTCTACCTTTCTCGCTTCGCCTCCGCCTCCGTCTCTGTCTTTATCTTCTCCCGTCTCGCTTCAACTGCAGCTACCGGCGACTATTGAAATTCAATTTTTATCATATGTTTATGTCTCTGAAAGTTTGCCTGTATATGTATGTGTGTTTGCCCAGGTGAACCCTATGCCATTTTCCTCGCATTTATTTTTATTGCGTGTTTGATGAATGAGCTCTCCAAGCACATGCCACCGAAAGCGTGCGTGTGCGTTTTTCGAGTGTGTGTGTGTGTATGGATGTGTCTGTATCACATTCTAATGACTTTATGTCGGATTTTCACACTTTGCGTTGCCGTGCGTAAATAAATGCCGCATTAAAAAGCGTTTCGTTACCTGTCGGAGCTGGCGGAACTCGATGGATTGTAGAATTTGATTTGTTTTGTCTGCGCAGCACACATTATTGCAGCCAATTGCAGCGATTGGAAAAGAAAAACACGCGGTGATTTACTTCAACGTGCCTCTCCCTCTCGCAAGTGACTGAACATTGGAAAAACGTGCGCCCTCGCATCTGCCTCCGCAATTCATATGTATATGTATATATGTTTGGCGTCATGTGCGATGGCGGCCAATTATGGTTTTCTAACTGCTATCGTGGCGAGCACATCCCGTCAGACCATAAATTGTTTATTTATCTCAGTTTGATGCTGTCATTTGGCAATTATTCGAATGCCTGGGGTCGCAGGGGAGCGCTTGTTCTAAGCCTAAAAAAGCTTACCCGCCAACGCCTGGTCACTCTTTTTGACCCCCAAATTATTTTGAAAATTAGAATAGAAACAAGGGACTGCGACGACCATCTCTGTAATTTAGACAAAACCTTGGTATTGCAAACCAAGGTTAAATATCAATTTTTTCATCCTACCCTGACGAATTTTTTGGAAATCCCCGTAATTAGCAACGTATGTTTAAAAACGGCGGAAAAATTTCTCTTGAGTGTGACCGCCTGCTCCTTGAGAAAAATTCCTAGTTCATGTTAGAAAAAAAAATTTTAATTACAAAAATTTTTAATTTCCATTAGTTAAATATATTACTAATGATTTTAATCATTTTGTATTTCTTACAAAATCTGGTAAAAGATTTTATTTCTTTTCATAAAATTTATATTTTTGATATTCAAATGATCCTTGTTATTTACCATAGAAGGTACATGTTTTGAATTAAAAACTAGTTACGGTTAATTTTTTTCTTTTCATTTGTAGCTTTTTAAACTAATTAAATATTTAGCCGTTAATAAAAATGATTTCAAAAATATTTATAAACAAAGGATTATGTTTACAACATTTGGCAACCCTACCAGAGAGGAAGAACAAGAGGACGCAACAATATCCATATAACTAGTGGTCGGCAACCCTGCCCGTGGCCACAAACAATAAAAAAAACTCATACTTTGGCCGATCATTTTCCAGCGCAAATTGATAAAAATGCCTTAGGTGCTCGGATCGGGAGTTAGCAGAAGCCGCAGCAGGATGGCCTACATCAACATCGCCGAGTGGACGTCCGACCAGGTGACGGACTGGATCAGAGGTGCGTAGCGAGTGATAAACGATGAGCGAGGTCAAGGAGAAAAAAACTGCATCGCCGAGCCACTGCCCCAAAACCAGCAGAGGCAACAACAACGCCAACAACAAAGGGGCAGCAGCAACAAGCGAAACAAGAATTTCAGCTTTGCCAAAAAGATTTCTCCTGAATTTTTCGTCCGCCCTTTAATATATTTTCTTTGTTGCTGCAGGTTTGGATGAGTCCATGAAACCATATTTGTACGAGTTTTCCAAACACGACATCGATGGCAAGGCCCTGCTTAATATCCGGCCGTATGAGCTGGAAAATCTGGGAATGCGGAGAATAGGCCATCAGGAGATCGTACTGGAGGCAGTGGAGAACCTAAGGAATTTCGTAAGTATTCCCCAGGCAGCTAACTAGATAAAAACATTAAAACATAACCCGTGATTCCTCTTGCAGCATTATCACCTAAAAAACGACAATCTACAGTTCATGGCAATGCATGTGGGCACGGCTGCCAGGAATCTGCATCGAGAGTTGGCCAAAAATCATGCAGACAGCACCAAGATAGATACGAGGATACTGCACGATATTACCAGGATGATAGCCACTCTGAAGCCGTTGGTTAGCAGCCTGGAACGGGCACCGTTTCGCAAACAAGAAATGTACCGTGAGTACTGCGGCAACGTGCTGAAATTCGGCCTGGAGCTAGCAACCATTGCGCATCGGGATAGGTTTGCTCTTTATCCAGTACCTGCGATTCGGACATCGGCGGAACGGCTTGAGAGGCTGGCCAACTTCATAATCCAGGATATTTCTGATCCCATGGTGCTACAGCCCGCCTCTCTGAGCTTGGTGACCCTCAAAAAGGTGACCCGCGAATCGGAGCTGGGATTTACCATAGAGTCCAGCTACAATGGCATTCATCGTGTGACTGATAACAAGTACAACTCGCCAGCTCACAATTCGAGCAAAATCGAGGATGGTGACGAAATAGTGCAGATCAACTATCAGACTGTGGTCGGCTGGCAGCACCGAACGGTGCTGGAGCATCTGAGGGAAGCCCTACCAGATGTGGTGCTAACTGTCAAGAAGCGACCAAAGCACACCAAGATGTTCGGTCAAATCTACATGCAACCTTACCGGCTCCCCAGCAAAAAGCGAAACATGGCCAGTCGCTGGGCGGATCAAATGCACAGTCCAAGGGCTGCCTTTTTAACTCTGGACTCTGAGCGAGCGGCAACGGGTGGCATTGGAAGCTCCATACCGGAGTCTGGAAAGTCCCTGAGCATCGAAAAGAACGAGAATCTGGTCAAGGCCAAGCCAGTGGTGGAGTCGGCCTCCTCGGATTCGGACTCTAGTTGCAGTGATATTCCCACACCCACAGATCCAAAGTCGGCGGCCCGGGAGATCCGTTTGTATTACCCCAAGCCGAGGGCCCTGCTCCAGCGTAGAAACACCATTTGCGGCGATGAGTTTCTCAGCTTGAAACACTCGGATTTGGTGGTTCCGTCATGGCACGAAAGGAAACCAGGTGTTGGCTCTTCGGCTGTCTGTGATCCAGGGTCGCCAAGCATTCGCGACAAGTCGATATCCTTCGGTTACGGTCTGGAGATAGCACCCAGACCCACAACCTGCATTGGTATTGCATGTGATAGCTCTACGGACAAGGTCAAGCGAATGTTCCACGAGGCCAGGAAGCTGAAGCAGTTGACCGAGGAATCGCAGCGCGAGGTCCTAGAGGATCGGTACAAGCCGGGCGTCAGCAAGGTGGTCCGTTTCGACGCCAATATGAAGGTGGAGGATTATGTGGTGAAGAACGAGAAGTTTACGTGCAACGTGGAGAACACAATACTTGAAACCTTCGAACCAATACCCTTTGCGGACGAGGGCGACGAGGATGCCCTGGAGACGCTGCGCAACTGTAAGACCGAGAACGCCGAGGAGCTGCTGGAGGCCATTGACCAGGCTACTCGCGGCCAGGAGTTGCCTTTGGCAGAGGCCATAAATGTGCCACTGGTGTTGCAGGGACGTCGCGGACGATTGGACAAAAGCCATAGCACACCAGCCTACGACAATTCTGGAGAGGAATCGGATACTCCGCCGGCGATTGAGCCGCGCAAGGAATTCCTTTTGGTTACACCACCAGCGCCGCCACCGCGACCCCGGAAGCAGCGAGAGATGACGCCTCCATCAGTGCCACCACCGCCACCAAAGCCTGCCAGTATGCAGGCTGCCAGTAGCACCACCAGCATTTCTATTCCCGTGCCTATTTCAGTGCCAGTTCCCGTGCCAGCGGCAGGAGATTCCTCCGAGATCAGTGAGTTACACACGCCCACTAAATCAAGGACTTTGACCCTGAAGAAGAAGCACAGCCTTATGGCCAAGCGAAGGAACATGAACCTGAAGCTCCTGGGCACCGGCGACATTCAAGGTTACCTGTACCGGCGCACAAAAAACCACAACGGAGTAACCTACTGGGCGAGGATATATTTTGTGATGCTGGACACCATTCTGTACGGGTTTCGCAAGAAGGAGAGCTCCACCGCCAGCCTGGTTATTTTCCTTCCGGGATTCACGGTGTCACTGGCCAAGGAGGTGCACTCCAAGCCGCACGCCTTCAAGGTGTACCATACGGCCAAGTGCTTCTACTTTGCAGCCGAGTCGCTGAATGCCCTTAATCAGTGGGTGGACTTGCTGCGCCAGGCTTCGCTTAAGGTGTCTGCCAACTCCGGAATCGGAGGAGTCAGCCACGGGGCCAGGGATCTGTATTCGGAGGACGACAGTTCTGGGGAGGAGAACGACGCCCTGGTGGCCAAGAACCTGAGTACTCCATCGCCGCAGGCTAACAAGGAATCAGTGTCCATGTCCTCGCTCACCCTGCCAGGCGGAACACCTCCCTCCTCGGGAAGCACCAAGCATGAGAGAGGATATTTGGACTCCTTTCGAAAGTTCACGAGTACTTTTAAGAGCAGTGCCGCGAAGCCTTCGAGCGACATCCCCGTGCCAACGGAACAGTATCGCAGCTACAGAAAGGTGCCGGGCGGCAGTTTTGGCATCCAGATTGGAGCCAACACCCCGGGCTATCACGATCCAGCTCAGCCACCCACCCAGATCGCTCCGCCAGTGGCTCCCAAGCTGTCGCGCAGCTCCAGCCGAAGTTCCGTGGTTAGTGGCACAGAATCGGCCATCTCTGTATCGGCATCGATATTAGGACCTCCCACCTCACCTGCTCCCACGCCAACGGCAACACCAACTTCGTTGCAGCACCAGAGCTCCGAGGAGAGTCCTAGCCAGAGCCAGAGTCAGAGCCCAAGCAGCAAGTCCAGTCTGAAGAAGGTGCCGTATAACTTTCTGCATGCCTCCAATCCGAATTTGGTGGAGTTCGATTTCCACACCTCGAAAACGCTGTTGCCCAAGATGAGCGTGGGCACAACCCTGGATCATGGCCACAACACCCAGGGCTTCGTAACCCTCAAGGACTTGATGCTGCGCAAACAGGTGGAGGAGGCCCAGGAGATGTACAATAACAGGGTTCATCTGGGTGTGGAGAAGCACAAGCATTCTCGGACTGAATCGACGGCCAGTCAGCAGAGCTCCGCCAGCATGAGTGTTGCCAAGCCGCTGGAGAAGCTGCCCAAGATTCAAAGTGTCAGTCTGCCCAAGACGCCCGACTACGAGATCAGCTTCAAGCCAGACGACGAGAGTATAAAGCGGACGCGGACCAAGGAGGGCCAGAAGCTGCGTGACTTCGGCTACGAGCTGATCTGCGGCGACGAGCCAAGCTCCAGTTCGAGTAGCAGGCAGGAGCAAGTGCATCACTACAATCAGCAGCACCAGCAGCAGTCGCAGCAGCACCATCAGCCGCAGAGCAGCAAGACCAAGCAGTTTCTGCGCTCCCAGCAGCAGCAGCTCTCCAGTTTCCTCCACAAGAGCAGTGGCGACCAGAAGAAGAACAAAGGAAAGTCGAGCAGCGACCGACGTTTTCCCTTCTCGAAGCATTCATCTGGATCTACCGGCAGTTCGCCAGGGCATGCGATGACTATGACTCTGCCGCTGAATAAGAAATCGAAGTCAAATCACGCCTTGGACGGCGGCGGAAGTGGAGGAGGCGGTGGCACTGGCAGCGGGACGAGCATCAAGAAGAGTCAGACCTACAATCAGGACTTGCGGGATAAGATAGCGGGAACCAAATACGATGCCCATCGCAAGAACTCAGCTCCGATACCGATCTTCTCGAAGCTCTCCATTTCGAGTGGCACGCCGGCGAAGCCCTCTAAGGAGAACCGCTTTCTGGGATCACCTCTGCTGCATCGGACGCTCTTTGGACACCATCATCATCAACAGCACCACCACCAGCAGTCGTATCCGGTGCAGCCGACGACGCCGACCAGCATTGCGGATCTGGATGGGGATCAGGAGATCTTCTCGCAAATCACCTTGCCCACCCACAATCAAGCGGGCTACAGAAGCTACCGGGGGCCTGGCATGATGACCACATCAACGACTAACCTTTGCTCTTCGGAGGCACTTCAGCCCCCATTACCGCCGGCGCCACCGCCTCCCATACGGCAAAGGGAGGAAGAACCCAAATCGGAGGCGGTGGCAACCGAAGCAGCCGCATCGGAGAGTGCGGCAACGCCCAGGGTCTCCAACTCGGGATCATTGGACTCTAAAGCGGCCACACCGGACTACCCCAATATGGAGTGTCCGCCGGTTTTTGAGCCGGAGATATACTCGCTCAGCGAACCAAACACCAGCTTGTCGCGGCTAATGCTGCGCACAACAAGCAACAATAATAATAACAACAACAACAACACCACAACAATAATAACAACAACAACAACAAACACCAACAACAGCAGTCCCAGTGGCGGCGAACATCAGACCTAGATGTGTGATGGAAACTACTGTGAATGCTCTATTACTTATGTATTTACTTATACGCATATAGATAATATATATATATATACATATATTATATATAGCGATATATACTCGTATGATATAGGTATACAATTTGTTCATTTTGATCGTCTTCCCTATCCTGAAACACCAGCGCAATCCTTTCAAATCGATCCCCTAATTAGATGTAAATGTTTAATGTCTTATTTGCATTATTTTGGTTTTTAGGTAAAAAGTTTTAATTAAACAAATATGTATTCACGCGTACAAAAAAAGAACAAAACTAAAAAACAACAAAAAAACAATGAAATATAGTAAAAAGAAATTATAAATCTTTAAGCATTAACTGAGAAGTCTGTGCATCGAAGAGAAATAGTTCTTTATGATTTGCCTTTGTAATGGGATTAACCAAGTTAATCCGAGCTGTTTGATTTGCTCAACAGTTTGTGTCTAGATTATATGTATTATATTATGAAAATCGAGATATTATTGTAGTGTGAGGTTACCACTGATGGCAATGGAACCACGAAAACGTTGTAGCGAAAATAAAATATATATATACACAGTACACGAAATATACATGCATACGAATAAAGTCAACTGTATATAAAGAAGGAATCTATTTTAATTGAAGAAATATATGGGAAGTAGGTTTGGTATCCATCATTCAGAATAAAAAGTACCTTTTATACCCTCTCTCAGATCGATTTAGAATCCATTTATTCACATTAACGTTTCAAATTAACCAATTAAAAGTATTTGCGCTTTTACGCCAAATCGCTGATGTACTTTTCCACCTCCTCCTTTTTGAACATGTAGAACTTATCCTGGGGGGTCATGGTCATAACCTCGACGTTAGTCGAGTTCAGTTTCTCCTCCATAACCTGCTTCAGCGTCTTAAGCGACAGGTTAATGGCGTCCTTCAGTGTTATCTGGGAGTGATATTCATCCTGTAGGTTCTGTTGGGCGCCCTCGCTGCCTGATCCTATGGCCTTAGCCGAGTGACGCACAAAGGTGCCTGATGGGTCCATGTGCCAAAGCTGCGGCTGCCCGTCCTCAATGCCGGCAAACAGAATGGCCACTCCAAACGGACGGCTCATGGCAGCTCCATCGCTTTCTCCACTGTCACCAAACTGGATGGCCAGTGTAGACACAGCCTGGGCACAGGATTCGATGGACATGCGCTCGTCGTAGACAAACCAGTGGTTCTGGCACTCGACACGGGCACGCTCGATCAAAGTGCGGGCATCGGCCATCAGTCCAGAAGTGGCGCATCCAATATGCTTGTCCACTTCGACAATCTTCTCCACTGTGCTAGGGACCATGAGCGGCGATGTGATGCGTTTCTCCACGGCCAAAACCACGCCTGTTTAACAAGAGCATTAAAATAAGGGCTTACGATGTGTAATAAATCACTAACCCTCTGGTGTGCATATTCCAATGGCAGTAGATCCCAATTTGATGGCCTCAATGGCGTACTCCACCTGGAAGAGACGTCCCTCTGGTGAGAAGGTGTTTACACCTCTATCGTACTCGGAGCGGGTCAGAAACATGTTTCTCTGCAATATGGGTGTAATTGTTTACTGTTCGATTTGAATTAACACACTTAGAATGCTTACTTTATTTTATTTTGCTCAATAAATCCAAACGTATAAATAAATGACAGTGACTTGACGCCGGAATGACTTTGCGGATAAAACAATGTGACCACACTAGGATTACTGATAATATATCAAAATAAGAATATATCGATATACTATGCTTAAAAATTATATATTTATATTATGCTTTGAAGATTGCCTTAAAATCAATAATATAATTTATTTATTTAAAATAGTTGTCTTTTAGATGGCTTTTAGACGACTTTTATTGTTTATGGTTCTTGACATTGCTTCATGTCATCAGTTCAACTCAAAATAATCGCTTATCGGTATAGATTTGGAGGGAAATTCAAAATCTCTCTATTAATTTCCTCTTTCCGAGATACTGAAGATGTCAAGTTTAGTAATATATTAATTTTTTTTAGAAAAAATATCTAAACAATGAGATATATTTAAAAATACTAAGATGTTTTAAGTAATAGACAATTATATCCAACAACAGGTCTGGCATAGCGCTAACAACTCAGTTAACATTATGTTAATAGCGCTGTAACGGCCTAGGAGGGAAAATTTGAAATTTAGCAAAGTGGCAAATATTACACCATCAAATCGCAATTAGTGGGTACTTGATGGGTAATTGTAATTGTAATTGCAGCGACTGATGTTTCAAAATACCCAGCAATTTGGCTATTCGCTACGATTACTGTCCCCCCGCGAAAACGAGGCCATTGCGCACTTGAAGTGTGGCGTTTTTTATGTTTTTCCCCCGTGTCTCTTTGGCGGCGATTCCGCTTCAATAACGAATTAAAAACCATGTAGTACGTAGTTAATACAATTAGGCATTATAAATATTAGGCTTTAGTTGAAGATATTTTGAAGCTTTTAAATATTTGCCAAATATTTGTATGATTGCTAATTTAAGTTGGCCCAATTTTTTTACGTGCAGACATCAATTTTGTTGGCAATCTATGAATTTGTTTTTCCCCCTGTCTGCTATTTTTTAACCATTATGACAGGCCCCAGCGTAATTGCGAAAAAGTTGCCAAGTTTCAACGAGTGTTGGCAAGTGCTTCCTGCAATTAATTTGGCAGTCCGATGATGTAATCGGCGATCGGATCGCAATGCTCCTTGCATAATGAACTGGCCACAAGAATACACAACTAGACTAGCGTTAGTGGTAACTGGTTTTCTTTCATTTTCATTTTTCATTTTCCTCACTGCCAACAGTGGTGTTACGTGATTCGTGGAGGTTTCGGCCATGGCTGGCTGGTTAATTTTCACTTTCACTTCCCAGACAGAAACCCAGAAACCCATTAATTTGCGCCTGGTTTTCGGTGTGTCTTTAGCTTATAATTTAAATAGAAATCATAGAGTCTAACACAATGATAAAAGTACTAACACATTTGGCTTAAAACTGATGCGGAAGTCCATAGGGAGACTTCCGCCAGATCTCGATATTGGGAGTAGCTAGTTAGTTTGTCCTCTTACTGCTACTCCCCGCTGGTTCTCCCTCTTCTGCTCTGGCTCCTCTTCTTCTCCTTCTCTACTTCCTTTACATCCTTCTTTATCATCTTCCCCCGCTCGTGTCACCCGTTCAACGTCCAGCTCAACGTTGCTGCGTGGATGCATCTGAGAGATACAGATGGACTTGCTGTTAGTGTCTCGCTTCCTGCTTCTCGTACTCCTTCCTGTTCGTTCTTCTCCTCCTCCACCATCTTCTTTTTTTCTTGTGCTCGCTTTCTGTGCTTGATCTTGCTTTGGGCATCTTTCTGGCGATCTTTAGTAGTGACCACTGTAGTGTCCACTGTGGCTATGGTAATCGTGGTGATCCTCATGGTGGTGTTCGTGGTGCTTGAAGATTGGCACCTCGACGTGGTACTTCTCCGGCACTGGGATCTCCTTGTGAATGGGCACCTTCACCTCCGAGTAGACGGGGATGGGCTTCTCGATGGGAACCTTAACCTCATAGGGCACGGGCTTCTCGACGGTGTAGGGAACCTTCTTCTCGACGGTGTAGGGCTGTGGGACGGGCACCTTAATATGGACGGGGTAGGGTTTCTCAACCTGGTCAAGAAAGGTGGTAAGAGAAAGGCGATTTGGATAAATAAATAGCGCCTGGGATGACCGTAGACCTGGACCATGCTTACCTCAACCTTGTAGGGCTTATCAACGGGCACTTTCACCTCGTAGGGCACCTTCTTCTCGACAACCACGGTGTAAGGCTTCTCCACCTCCACATCATAGGGCTTGGGTACCTCAACGTTATAGGGCTTCTCCACCTCAACCTTCACCTCATAGGGCACCTTCTTGATCACTTCGTAGGGCTTGGGCACGGGAACCTCAACCTTCACCTCAACGGGCACCTTCTTGATCACCTCGTAGGGCTGGGGCACGGGCACCTTGACCTCATAGGGGATCTTCTTGATGACCTCGTAGGGCTGGGGGACGGGCACTTTCACTTCGTAGGGCTTGTCGACCGGGACCTTCACCTCGTAGGGCACCTTCTTGATCACCTCGTAGGGCTTGGGGACATGGACGGGTACTTTCACGTACTCCTTGACATGGACGGGAACCTTCTTCTCCACAATGTAGGGCTGAGGCACATCCACTTTCACCTCATAAGGGATCTAAGGAAGCGGTAGTTGAAGATGGTCTTGGTAAGGAATTCTTTGAATCTAAAATTCTGATGAACTCTCACCTTCTTCTCCACGGTGTAGGGCACGTGCTTGGTGACGGTGTAGGGTACTGGTACCTTCTTCTCAATGGTCACCGTCTTGATGTGCTCGTGATGGGGCTGATAGTGGTGGTAGTCGCCCAGATGGAGACCCCGCTTCTCCACGGTCTTGCCATCGCCCTCGGCCTTGTTGGCCTCCTCGCCAGCTACAGCCCCACAGTGGGCCAATGCCACGCACACGGCGAGACAAGGAAGTACGAACTGGAATGAGGGATACGTTTCACATCACTCTGATTCACACAGCACTCTGGATTGAATATCCTTCGGACATATGGATATATGGGAGTTTACCATTCGCATTGTTGAGCTGCTGATTCGACGTCTCACGGGGGAACAATTACTCCACGATTCGCTGTACTGCACGGGTAACGAGATCCAAGCTGGGACTGAATCGCTGTGCCACTGCACTCGGCTTATATACACCGAAAAATTGGACTGTCTTGTCTTTCTATATATCTCGCAACGCGGCGACGCATTCGCAACTCTTTTCGGTTGCCTTTCGGTTCGGCTTAGTAATGAAAAGTCAGCTGGGGGAACGGTGTTATATGAAAACTTGTTTCGGTTTCGGTTTCCACCAGACGGGGGGGAAATGGATATAGATATATCTATAGTCAGGAGCCTCGGCTATAGAGAGAGAGAGAAACCAGGTCGTTATCCTACAAACAATAGCTAGGAAGTGGAAATCTCTGTGATACACAAACCCACATATTTACAAACAAATCAGCGGCTCTTTGATTTGCGCCGTGGATTATATTGGCCAAAATGGCCAAGACGATGCTTCCGTTTTTATTGGACCCACACCTGGCGATATATGATCTCTCATATACCATCACATATATAAATATTTTTGATTTGAGTGGCTGGGATTATGCAAATGCAGGCGGCTATTGACATCAAATGGCTGAAATGGCGTTGCAAAGCCAAAAACAGAAACCCCTCTGTGTGGTAAGTGGCAGAGACAATAAGAAGGTTAAACCTTACAGCACAATGCGTTTTTGGTTATTTGATATATTTCATCTTGCAATATGTATTTGATCTCTTGGCTTATTCGGTTTAGGGGGTCATCTCGACTTGGCGAGTGGAACCTCAAAAGCTAGACACCGACAACTATACTGAATATTTATGATGGATTTTAGAAATATCTAAACCTTACTAATAAGGATTAAATTTTTAATGATTATTAAGTTTCATAAATATGAAGTACGAACTCACTAAATAGTGAGTCTCATTTTTTATGGATTTTACCTCGAAGTTGGCTTGAGTTTGGATTTCTAAAGAAAAGAAAACAGGTATACTGAAGCCTTATATCCTTAAGATTATTCCCCTTTACATATTTTATCTTATAATTTATAAAGTTAAAATTTAATTTAAATATTTTCCTCAGTGCTTTAAAGTTTGTTTTATTTTGGCATCATTGGTTAGTAGCTTTGGGTCAATGTATATATTTTTTTTGCATTTTATTTTTGGTAAAGTCTAGGAGTCCGAGCCACACACTGGCTGCCACAACTGGCAATTTGGTGGCTCTTTTTTTGGGCGATCGGGGGAGCGTGATTATAGCCCCCCAGCGTCTGCCTGTGGGATCTCGCCGCGTGACTGACTGGCTGGCTGGCTGGCTGCCTGCATGTATCTCAGCCATGTATCTTGCGGATACTACCATGGTACATACAGATACAGTATGAAGTATTCGCGAGTAAGCATTATGTATGACTGACTTACTGACTGACTGACTGACTGAATGCCTGGTTGCCTGGAATTTTGTGCAATCACTCGCAGTCATTAAATTGAAAACATACTTAGCTTCAAGTCGGCTATTTTAAAATCCATCGTGTGGCAATACCAACAATTCGACTAAACACATCGACTAAAACAAAGCCAGGTATTATTTTTCGCAAATGCAGCTTTGCTGAAAAACTGAAAACTGAAAAACTCCAAAAACAAAGCGACAGACGCGGAAGACAAGGGGCTCGCCATATAGTAGCATTTACATGCCCATTCTATTTCATAACCAAATTTTGGCTCCAATTTTGGGATATTCGTTTTTTTGGTATACCTGCTAATTGCCCATTGTCCAGCTTAGCTCCTATAGTACCCCCCAGTACCCCCCGTTATAGCCAACTTTTACACTAATTTGTTACTGCAATTCTTCGCTGCGATTAACGGACTTTCTGCCTGATTAACGGGTTCGCCAGCTACCCCTCTCTTTCGCTCCAGCTGTGCCTATCTCTTTCTGTGGATAGACTGCATTTGGTCAACGACCTTCACTTATTTGTTCGAGTGGCGTTTCTTCGCCCCTCCCAGTCTGCGGAGTTCGCATCTTATGGCACACGTTCGCTTTATCTCCAAAAGAAGGGTAATGGCAACCTTGACCCAATCGTTACTTCTCTTGTTATCTGTCTGGTTACACGGGGATTTACTCTCGAGAAACAGAAGGAAAGAAACTCGAAAAAAGATTGTGCGTGTGCGGCGTGATTAGATTTTGAATTTTAATTTTAAAAGCTCATAATTGCAGCCTCGCAGTCACGCTGCGCGAAAGGCAACTTTTCAATCAGATGGTTATGCAAAACAAACCCACCTACTTTGTGGGGCATATATTCATCCGATCCTGAAGAAAAATATCTCAAATAGATTCTCCATCAATCTGCATCAAAATCTATAAGCCTTATATTTCTTACCTATTAAAACTATTTTTTTTTGGTCTTCTGTAAAATATTGAAAAATACTTGAGTAGGACATTATGGTTCTTGTGATGCCTATAACTTTTTCAATAATTATTCGATCTATAAGCGAAATACCTTAAAATATTTGTAGATCGATTGACAATAAAACTGCATCAAAAATTAAAAAATTTTTATTTTTTAGATTTTTTGCGAAATTTTCTAAGCGGTCCCCTATAAAATGTATGAAAAAAGGCTTGGGGAGGAAATGATGGCCATGCAGATATCCAGAACTTTTTAAATATTCATCCGATCCTACAACGGAATACCTGTAAAGATTCGTAGATCGATTCTCCATCAATCTGTATCAAAACCAACTCACACAATAATTTTGTGATTTTTTTAAGGGTTTTCTGAAGGACTCCCTTCAAAAAAACTCAAAAATTCTTAGGAAGGAAACATTTGCGATTGTATAACTTTGTCAATTTTCCTCCGATCCTTAAGCAGAGTATCTTAAAAGAATCTTAGATCGATACTCCACCAATCTGCATCAAAACCTAACAACCCCAATCGCATCGTCATTGTATTTTTTAAAATAATCATAAACATCCTCTACAAGTCTTAATAATGCAATAATGCATTTTTATTGTATAATAGCCTCATAAAAAATGGGTCGATAAAACAGGTCCTTCATTTATTTTGCATAAGCATTTAACGACTTAAACGCGTTATGTAAATTGGTAATTAAGAGAGACTGTCAGATAATTACACTAAAAATGCAACTGAAAGTTTTCAGAAATTATATTTTAACTTTGTTAACAGAGCGCCTTAAATTATGCTGCACAGCCTGTTATGTTAACAGTTACAGTGCTGCCAAAAAAAATGTATGTACATATATAAACCAATTTTTATTAATTATATTTTTTGTATTATTTATTAATCACTTATTTTTAGTTAAGTTTATTATTTATTGTGATAGAATTATCAAAGAAAATAATATATCGCAAGCACTGTGGCATGCGGCGCATCATCTTGCGCTCGGTGTCCTTCAGGATCCCAAGCAATCTGGAATAAAATAAATTTTATAATAAATTTTTTTTGCAATTTCATGTCCTAATCACCAATCATTTCCTGCAAGGTCATAATCACAAGTTCAGGCCCATTCAAAAGCCGCGACTTGAGACAGCAGACTACAATCCTGATAAGAATTAGATCACAAAGATGAAGATTCTGGCAGATTTGCCATGATAACCATCGCGGACATCGAGCGCCAGATGATGAGTCGCATGAGCTCCAGGGTCTTGCCGCGTGGAAGGTTAGAAGTAAAGGCCTCATTTCAAGCCGAGAAAACTTGTCTAATCTCTAGAGTTTGATTGAATTTAGATGCCGATCCCTAGGCCATTTACATGTTAAAGGGCAAAGGTCTAATAATGTCCATTGTGGACATGCGCGTCAACCTCCTCTCGATTTCCTCAAGAGTCCAGCCTCGTGTCTCGGGCACGAAGAATATCACAAAGAACACGCCAACAAAGCACACCCCGGCAAACACCCAGAAGGCTCCATGGGTGCCTAGCAAGTCTGCAAAAAAGTAATTTTGTTAGAAAATGTTAGAAATTTTCTTAGTCCTGCCCACCAATCATGTCCTGAAAGGTCTTGGTCACTATAAAGGTGCAGGCCCAGTTGAAGGCCGTCACCATTGAGGCAGCTGGGCCACGAACCTTGGCCGGAAGAATTTCGCCCATCATTAGCCAAGGAATGGGTCCGAAGCCCATTGAGAAGCCAATGACATAGATAACAAAACAGGTCAATGGCAACCAGGTCACGTGGCTGAAATCCAGTCCGTGGATCTTGCAGTAGAAGAAGGCGCCTAGAATCGACAGAGTGACGATCATGGCAAAGTTGGAAAAATGCAAAAGAATCTAGAAAAAAAGGTGGTATAGTAGTTAAAATTTAAAACCTTAATTACTGAAAACTCACCTTTCTGCCTATCCTATCGATCAGAGCACTGGCAGCGAATGTGGCCATGAAGTTCACCACGCCCACAATAATTGTGCAAACATAGCTGTCAATAGTGGTTCCTGCTTCCTTGAAAATGGACACCGTATAAAAGATAACAGCATTGATGCCACTGAACTGCTGGAAGAACATCAGACCCAGGGAAATGGATAAAGGCTTGAGGTTGCGAGGCTTCATCAGCTCCAGCAGAGTATGCTGATTGGCCAGATTATCTGCTTCTGCCTGGGTCAGCATCAATATCCTCAACTCTGACTCTACATCCGCATCCTTGCCACGTAGCCAGGTGAGCGATTTGCGGGCTTTCTCTTCGTGTCCTTCTCCGACATACCAGCGCGGCGATTCCGGCATGAAGGACATCAGAATCAAGTACGGTACTGGCAATGCTGCGCCGAAAACGGCCAACTGGGACCAGTTCATGAAGGTGCCTGCCACATAGCACACCACGATGCCAATATTACCCAACGCCGTAGGGAGCAGACCCAGAGTGCCGCGAACTTCCGGGTGGAGAGTTTCGCCAAGGTAAACGGGAAGAGACAACGAGCCGACACCCACACAGAATCCGGTCAAGAAACGTCCGCACAAAACCGTGCCCACATTTTCAGCACATGCAATCAGTAGTTCGGCCAAAATAAAGGGTACTGCGATGAACTGGATCGTGGTTTTGCGACCCAGATATATAATGAACGGTCCTCCGCAAAATCCACCGGCCAAACCAGCCAGTGGCATGATGCCTCCTACCCAGGAAGCCTTTGAGCAAGAAGGGGCTTCATTAGTATCCAGATATCCTTTTTATTCGACCACTTACAGCTTGTGGGGTGACCTCGAAATTGGTGATTTTCCTGTCGGTCATGGAAATCAAAGCGGGTGAAGTGTAGGCGGCGGTAAAGCCGAGCACCAGGGAGCATAGGGAAACGCTCAAAGCGGCCAGGACCTGTAAAGAAAGACAAAAGAAAAAAACCGTCGTTATACAAATCTCAAAGTATTTCGAATTAAAGAACCTGAGGCAAGTTGAAAGGACTCTTGGGCTTGGGCTCATCTGCAGGCATGGCGTAGGGTATCGGCTCGCAGAAATAGGTTCATATAGCCTTTTTAGACAGTTTTTTTTTGTAACAATATATAATTTAAAAACAAAATAATTTTAATTAAACTTCCTGACATTCCAAAGCCGCGCGTTTTCATTGTGAAACATCGATGGAATAATCGATACAACGATGATTGTGGTTGTTCACTAACGGTAATGGAATTCAGTCATCTGGTCACATTGAGTTTTAAATATATATATTAGACTAGAGTTGCATATTCCTAGCCTAGGAAGAACAAAAGAACTTTAGTTTCTGTTAAAAATTGTAATATTTTCCATGTCCTGCTTACCAAATATATCCTAAAAGGACTGGTAGATTATTACACTAAAAATGCAACTGAAAGTTTTCAGAAATTATGTTTTAACTGTGTTAACAGAGCGCCTAAATGTATGCTGCACAGTCTGTTATGTTAACAATTACAGTGCTGATTAATAAAAGCCACTCTGATATAATTTAAAAATATTTGTATTATTTATTTATAGTGGTAAAATTATCACAAAAATTTATAAATGAAAGCACTTTGGCATGCGGCGCATCACCTTGCGCTCAATGTCCTTCAGGATCCCAAAAAATCTGGAATAAAATTAGGTTTACAATAAAATTTTACCAAAATTCGATGTCCTACTCACCAATCATGTCCTGGAAGGTCATGGACACTATATATGTAAGTCCAGGCCCTTTCCTGAGCCTGGTCCACTAGTTAAAGGACAGTGATTTAATGAAGATCATCGCGAACATCGAGCGCAAGGTTATAGAGCGCAAGATAGATAGCCGAGAACTGCGACTAAGAGTAGGAGGACTAGGAATTTTCGCAACGATTTTCTAACCACTTAAAACACTATTCAAATCTCTCGAGTTTGAATGAATTTTTATACTGAACCCTAGGCCATTTACATGCTAAATGGCAACAGTCTCATGTTGATCATTGCGGTGGCGCCCTTGAACTTCATCTCGATTTCCTCAAGGGTCCTGCCCCGCGTCTCGGGCACGAAGAATATCACAAAGAACACGCCAACCACGCACACCGCAGCAAACAGCCAGAAGGCTCCATGGGTGCCGAGCAAGTCTGCAAAAAAGTAATGTTGTTAGAAAATGTTAGAAATCTTCTTAGTCCTGCCCACCAATCATGTCCTGAAAGGTCTTGGTCACTATAAAGGTGCAGGCCCAGTTGAAGGACGTCACCATTGAGGCAGCTGGACCACGAACCTTGGCCGGAAGGATTTCGCCCATCATTAGCCAAGGAATGGGTCCGAAGCCCATTGAGAAACCAATGACATAGATAACAAAACAGGCCAATGGCAGCCAACCCACGTGGCTGAAATCCGGGCCATGGATCTTGCAGTAAAAGAAGGCGCCTAGAATCGACAGAGTGACGATCATGGCAAAGTTGGAAAAATGCAAAAGAATCTAGAAAAAAAGTTGGTATAGTAGTTAAAATTAAATACCTTTATACTAAAAACTTACCTTTCTGCCTATCCTATCGATCAGAGCACTGGCAACGAATGTGGCCATGAAGTTCACCACGCCCACAATAATTGTGCACACATAGCTGTCAATAGTGGATCCTGCTTCCTTGAAAATGGACACCGTATAGAAGATAACAGCATTGATGCCACTGAACTGCTGGAACAACATCAGACCCAGAGAAATGCAAAAAGGCTTGAGGTTGTGAGGCTTCATCAGCTCCAGCAGAGTGTGTTGATTGGCCTGATTATCGGCTTCTGCTTTGGCCACCAGCAATATCTTCAACTCCGACTCCACATCCGCATCCTTGCCACGTAGCCAGATAAGCGATTTGCGGGCTTTCTCCTCGTTTCCTCGTCCTACAAGCCAGCGCGGCGATTCCGGCATGAAGAACATCAGAATGCTGTATGGTACTGGCAATGCTGCGCCAAAAAAGGCCAACTGGGACCAGTTCATGAAGGTGCCCGCCACGTAGCACACCAGGATGCCAATGTTACCCAACGCCGTAGGGAGCAGGCCGAGGGTGCCGCGAACTTCCGGGTGGAGAGTTTCGCCAAGGTAAACGGGAAGAGTCAACGAGCCGATGCCCACACATAATCCGGTTACGAAACGTCCGCCCAAAACCATCCCCACATTTTGAGCAAATGCAATTAGTAGGTAGCCCAAAATAAAGGGTACTGCGATGAGCTGTATCGTGGTTTTGCGGCCCAGATATATAATTAAGGGTCCTCCGCTGATTCCACCTGCCAAACCAGCCAGTGGCATGATGCCTCCTACCCAGGAAGCCTTTGGTTAAGAAGGGGCTTCATTAGTATCCAGATATCCTTTTTATTCGACTACTTACAGCTTGTGGGGTGACCTCGAAATTGGTGAGTTTCCTGTCGGTCATGGAAATCAAAGCGGGTGAAGTGTAGGCGGCGGTAAAGCCGAGCACCAGGGAGCATAGGGAAACGGTTAAAGCGGCCAGGACCTGTAAAGAAAGACAAAAGAAAAAACCGTGGTTATACAAATCTCAAAGTATTTCAAATTAAAAGAACCTGAGGGAAGTTAAAAGGACTCTTGGGTTTGGGCTCATCTGGAGGCATGGCGTAGGGTTTCGGCTAACAAAAATATATAAATATAGCTATTTTTATAAAATTTTTGTTCTGTAAAAAAAAATAAAACATAAAAAAAGACGATTTGAACAAAACTTTCTGACATTTCAAAGCCGCGCGTTTTCATTGTAAAATATCGATAGAATAATCGATACAACGATGATTGTGGTTGTCCATGAAGCTGTAATGGATTTCAGTCAGTAAGGAATCTGGTCACATTGAGTTTTGTTTACATTGATTATCTTTGATAAATATATTATTGCGAATATAATGGCTGACGATCCGGATAACTCTGTCCCATCCGAACCAGAGAAGATGTTCACCCTCAAAAGGTGGAATTGTGTATGTTTTTGGAATTGGGATGTGGAATGCGATGTCTGTGCCATTTGTAGGGTTCAAGTAATGGGTAAGTAGTCCAATCCCGATAATGTTTTTATAAACTCTGATCTGATCTCTGGAAGGGATAAAGAAATACCCATTGTTTTGGTCTGGGTTGAGCTGGTATACCAAACACATTACTTGCTCTTGTCCACAAAGATAATAGCTTTTCGAAAAAAAATGGCATCTGCAGCTACGGGGAAAAAAGTTCAGTGACCCATACTTAAGATTGTTAGATCTTTTCGGGTGACCATTTCATACGTTTTAATATTATATGTATTAAATTAAAAGGATTTATTACACTGTTACCATACTGTAAGCTTAGTAGGCTGATTTTAAAGAATGTGGATCCCTTTCTTCAACTTTTTAAAAACTAAACTTTTGAAGGAACTTATAAGCCCCTTTCCAAAGCCCCTTTTCCCCATTTTCTATATACATACGTCTCTATAAACCACTTTATTAATTGAAAAGTTAAAGATAGAGCCTAATACAAGCAATAACTAATATATAGTTACTGAGAGCCTATCTTCTGAAATGCATTCATGAAATAATTGGGTTCTATGTATCACCATCAACACATCATATAAGCGTCCGGACCATCCATTGCACGGATGCGATTGTTTCGCAATTGTTTACTTGAATTTGAAATCTCGTAATTGCTTTCCGATAAGAATGGGACCTGGACCGTTCCGAATCCCAGGCAAGGACCATGTAATACTCAACCTTATCGCTGTCACTCGTTCGAGTATCAGCTGGAATGTGTGTGAGATGTGCTGATTGTCACTGCAAATACACACGGATAGCCAGAGCATCGAACAGCAGGCAGAAGTAAATGCGTTTCTATTTTTGCATTTCATGTGCCTCTGGAATGGCCATCTAGCCAGTTGGTCAAATATATATAAACACCCATGTGTATATATTTGACTAGAGTGGCATATTCGAAATGAAACTCACGTATTTGGGAGGCACTGACCTTGCCCGAACTGTAAACTGCATTATGAAGGTCGTATGCAAAGCATTTTCCACTCATTTTTGTTCGTTTTCCAATTTCCGACCTAGCTTAGAAAGAACAAAAAACATCCATAACATTTGTTTTGTTTTGTATTTTTTTGTTTGTTTAAATTAGTTTACAAATAGATACACTTATAGCTTAGGAGTAATTTTAAAATATATATTCGATATATAGCCAATTGGTGTATTTTTTAACGAAGAGATTTCTGGTTTTTTTGTCGGTTATGGGGATGGGGGAAAGGGTTTCGGGTTCACTACAACTAACTACTATTTCATGTCATTTTTGTACACCGATCTCGATCAACATCCGTCCAATGTCAACAAATTAGTGCTAAAATCATAATTTACACAATAAAACTATGCACTTAATGATTATAAATAATAATAATAACAATTATGCGTTTACTAACAATATTAGGACTAACAATATCAGAGCGCCTATGTGAGGGTCGGCCCATCCCGCCCTGTCCCGCTCCAATATATCGTATTTTTTCTTATGGCTTGATGGGTGGGGTGGGGGTTGCGCCCACAACTGCGTTACACGATTCCTTAATCACTAAAGGTACTAGTCTAGTATTTGGTTTGATCGCATTCAGATCCCGGCTCCCAGGCCGTTTACATGTTGAAGGACAGCGGCTTAATGTTGGCCACCGAGGACATGCGGCGCACACGGCCCATCATCTTGCGCTCGATGTCCTCCAGGGTCTTGCCCTGCGTCTCGGGCACATAGAGTATCACAAAGAACAGGCCAATGAAGCAGATGGCTCCGAACAGCCAGAAAGCTCCATGAGCGCCCATCACGTCTGCACAAAGATTAAAATTTTTATTAGTTTCGATAAAAAATTGCAATATTTTCCATGTCCTGCTTACCAATCATGTCCTGGAAGGTCTTGGTCACCACGAAGGTGCAGGTCCAGTTGAAAGCGGTGGCCACTGAGGCAGCCGAGCCACGAATCTTGGCCGGCAGGATTTCGCCCATCATTAGCCAGGGAATGGGTCCGAAGCCGAGGGAGAATCCAAGGATGTAGATGACGAAGCAGCTCAGAGGCAACCAGCCCAGGTGGCTGACATCCGGGCCATGGGCCTTGCAGTAGAAGAAGCCGCCCAGGACAAACAGGGTGATGATCATGGCAATGTTGGAAACATACAGAAGAATCTGGAAACGGGGAAGAATATCATGAGTCAAGTCTACTCTCATCCTCATAAGATCCTGAATAACTCACCTTTCTGCCTGCCCGATCAATCAGTAGAGTGGCAATAAAGGTGGCCAAGAAGTTCACCACGCCCACAATAATTGTGCACACGTTGCCGTCAATGGTGGAACCTGCATCCTTGAAAATGGACACCGTGTAGAAGATGACAGCGTTGATGCCGCTCAACTGCTGGAAGAACATGAGACCCAGGGAGATGGACAAGGGCTTGAAGTTGCTACGCTTCAGCAGCTCCAGCATGGTGTTCTGGGTGCCCTGACGATCGGCATCTGCCTGCGAGCGCATCAATCCCTTCAGCTCCGGCTCCACATCCGCCTCCTTGCCGCGCAACCAGCTGAGCGCTTTGCGGGCACGCTCCTCGCGTCCTCGGCTAACGAACCAGCGCGGCGTTTCCGGGATGAGGAACATCAGGACGAGGAACGGAACTGGCAAAGCTGCTCCCAAAAAGGCCAGCATCGACCAGTCCATGTAGGTGCCGGCCACGAAGCACAAGAGGATGCCGATGTTACCAAACGCCGTAGGGAGCAGGCCCAGAGTGCCGCGGACTTCGGGCTGAACCGTTTCGCCGAGGTAGACGGGCAGGGACAGCGAGGCGATGCCCACACAGAATCCGGCCAAGAAACGTCCGGCCAGGACCATGGCCACGTTCACAGCACAGGCAATCAGTAGCGAGGAGACAATAAAGGGCACGGCCGTGGCCAGGATGGTGTTCCGGCGGCCCAGATACTCAATGAAGGGTCCACCGGATATGCCGCCTGCCAGACCAGCCAGTGGCATGATGCCACCCACCCAGGAAGCCTAGAAATAATAGGGATTTTGTTTAGAAAGGTTGGTAGTTTATAGAGGGAGTTTTCCGGGGAAAACTTTACAAAATAGTTGAGGTTTTCACTCTTGATTTGGAAAACTTACCGCTTGCGGGGTGACCTCGAACGAGGTGATGTTCCTGTCGACCATCGAAACCAAGGCGGGAGAGGTGTAGGCACTGACGAAGCCGACCACCAGGGAGCCCAGGGAGACGCTTAGAGCGGCCAGAACCTGAAAGGATTTAATAAAGAACCCATTTAGTTTTAAGTTTTAATTAAAAATCTACAATTATTTTGAGTTTCAAGCACCTGAGAGAAGGTGCAAATAGCCTTGGGCTCCTCCACGGGCACGGAGAAGGACACATGAGTGTCCGCTCGCATAAGGATCTTCATGATGAAGCTTTGTTTTTGTTTTTAGCACAAACTATTGTTTTTTTAGACGGTTTTTTTAGGTAACAAGGTTATTTTGAACAAAACTGCCTTTCACTTTAGGCCCGCACACGGTCCTTGGAATCGGAATCGGAATTGGAATGCTTGCCGGCGCGTTCGCTAGTCCAAACTCAACTGAAACTTGTCATCGAGTCCGATTTGAAGTGCAGTTGCATTTCGCTAGTTTTGAGAACAGTTTTCGCTGCGTTTCAATATATTTGTTAGGCTCGGGCACGTACACGTATATATTGAATCTAGTATTGGATCGATTCGAGCCGATCGTAAACACAGACTATATTTGATTTCCCAGCGGGATCGGATTCTTATCAGCTTACTTGCTCTTCAAGAGCAAGCTGTACTTGGAATTTGAAGAAACACAATCGCAAAAAGGCAGCTAGCAGCGGTTCAAAGCTGTCTTGGCCAGCTCGAGTGCAAACTGCAACTGCCAAAGGACTTGGGGGACATCGCAGCAGGTCAGAATCTAGCTGATAATCTCGCTATAGAACCATTCAGTCCATCCATCAGACGGGTGGACGATATTTTTAGTTCGGCCATAACTAAATGCGTTAATTTCAATTAAGGCTGAGACCCGGGGAACGCGAATTGTGTTATTGGCATCCGGAGTCCGGAGTCCGGACATCGTGCGAAAATAGCACGCTAGCCACGCGTCTGAGGTTGTAAATTGCTCAACAAGTGTGCTTTATGGTTGGATTAATGCCATTCATAATCTCGGTCGGTAGGCGCCAACGAGCTTAACGAGCGGACAATGGATTACCATGGATGGTCATCCTCCCTCCCCCGTATCCAGACCCAACCCTTGGTAGTTTGACCCACCTGTGTCCATATGTAGATGGGATTCGTTGTGGGGCGGTAGACCTCCAGCTTGGGCTTGCCATCCTCGGTTATCTGGCGCACGAAGGGCACTGCATGACGGATGTTCTCGCCGCGCTTGTTTCCCATCTCGTCCATCTCGTAGAGGCGACGGCTGCGGGTGTTTAAAAATAGGGGTATTAGGATAGGTCTTATTTACTTATAAACGGGCTTTGGGTTTCTCTAAACAAATCTACAATAAAAGTGCGTAAATAGCCTGATTGCCAATTAATCATATTTCATAATCTATATAGGTTAAGTTGTTATAACATCACTATCCCTTTAATCTCAACTAATTTGTTTATTTATTTTAAATATATTTATAGACTTTATATAGATTTATACAGATTACTTAACCAACTATGTAGTTCTACTTTCTATCTCATGAATAATATGCATTGAGATCTTGCAAGTTAACTATCATCTTTTAAACTCAAATCTTTCCATTATTTTCTTCCAAGGTCCAATTGACGCAAATGTCTATCGATGATAACCCTGTTCCTGACCTCTCTGGGGTTTTCAAGATATTTTATTTTCTTTAAAAAGAATCCCAACTGACTCACCTTTTTCGGGAATCGGTGCTAATGGAGCGCTGCTGTTGAAAGTGCTGGCGCGACGTAAGGAAGTCCTCGTCGCTTTCGCTCTCCAGATCCTTGAGATCAATGATCACCGGCTTGGTGATGTCCTTGGGCCGGTGGATCAGACGCTTGTGCTCGGCGTCGTCGCCCTCCTCGTCGCTGTCGGTGCTGGAGCCTTGCAGGACCTTGTCTAGCTTGAAAGTGACCCGGGGATCCAAGCTCTGGTGCTTGCGGCCCTGGAATTCGCGGCGTGTCTTGTGGAACTCCTCCTCCGAGGACGACTCCTTGAGCAGATCCTGCAGGAAACGTGTGCCCTTGACGTCCAACGAGACGTGCTTCTTGGCCTGAAACTGGCGCCGGTTGTCGTTGGCCAAGATGTGTTTCAGGTCCTTCAAGATGCCCTTGTGATCGACACTGGTGGCCTTCTGTTGCTGGAAGCCAGTGCGTCGCTCCTCGAAGCTGTCCTCGTCACTGCTCTCCGCCTGCTTGTTGTTGTTGTTGTTGTTCGACTGGCTGTTGCCAGTGTCGCGTCGCTCGAAGGACACTCTGGATCCTTTGAGACTCTGCTTACTGCGCTGCAGCTCCTCACCAGCCACCTGGGCGCTTCTCTGTTGGCGATCGCGATGCTCCCGAATCTCCAGGGAGGTCGGTGGTGGTGGCAGCGGTGTCAATTCCAAGCTGCCACTGGCTCTCAGCGGAGTTCTCTGCTGCTGGGTGGTGAGCGGTTGGGTGGGTGGTTCGTTGATGTCGTCGTCCTCTAGCAGCGGCCGAAAGGATAGCGGCGGCTCGTCCTCCAGCAGTCGTTGTGTCCTCACGGTGCTCTGTGGATGTCGCTGCGGCGATACTTGTGGGAACAAGAACGGATCCTCCGGCAGAATTGTGTCCAAGCTGGTGGCTGTGTTCGAGGTGGACAGATTGCTTTCCACGCGATGATAGCCCAGCTCGTCCTGAAACCGATTCGAGTCAACAGACAGTCGGCGATTAATTGATGCGAATCATAAGCTTGTCATAATTATAAAGCCCCCCATATACATATTTTCATATTTCATATCAATATTTGAAACAAAAACCGCTGCAAACCGCCCGAAATCATTGTGATTATGAAAAGACAAGACAGATCTTTGAGCTGTTCTTGAGATGATCGGCATTCGCAAAGGTTTCTATAGCATTGGAGCATTGGAGCAGGCTTATCGGTCATGTGCGCAGTTCATGATGATCTCTTACTCTTACTCATCTTATTTTTTGGCATTTTAATATTCAGAAAAATTTGTTAAATGCGACACATCTGATGGGTATTTTCACACGTTGCTAGGCTTGATTATTAAAATTTTAAAATATTTTTATGGGCTTCTTTTTAATAGCTTCCTCAATAAAAATTATGAAGTGAGGATTAGAAGGTCTATCGGGCTCTATAATATAACTTTCATTCAAAAATCATCTATGATTGTTAATAATTCTTGAAAATATTTACTATTCCGTGGAATCTCTGTCTCGAAAACATGTTTATTGTTTTATTTTTAAATTAAAGCTTATAACTCCTAAGATCTATTAGAAAATAGTCCTTGAGAGTGTTAACTTTTTAAACATCAACATGTTTACATTTCCCATATTAATAATCTGAATCTTAATATGAATCTGAATCTGAAGGATACTTACACCTACTCGGGTTAGTTTCTCCTTGAGCTTGCCCATGGCGCTGCTGAGCGGTTGATGACCGCCACCGCCACCGCCGGCTCCTCTATTGTCGCGTCCACTCATCTTATCGGCTCTATAGCTTTAAAGTTGAACTTGAACTTGTTGGTTTTCCTTTTATTTTGGAGCTTCTGTACAGATTTCGCTTCTCCAATTAAATGATCAGCTTCTTTATGTTCTTTTTTTGTCTTTGCTGTAACAAAATAAGAAGTATTTGATTAATTAAAGGTGATTATATGATTAGATATCATTAAGGTTATCAGTTGGGGTTTATATTTATTATATGGGGTGGTGTCTGGTGTCTGGTTGAAAGTGGGCTTCTGCACTCTTCCAATCGTTCGATGTCTGGCGAAATTGCATTCGTTTAATAATAGTTTGCCACTCGAAAGGTTGTAGGTATCGTTGCACCATCAGGCCAGTAACTTGTCTAGGTTGTTATCTTTAGGAATTTATGGAGCTCATTGCGATAAAGCTCACGCCCTCTTGGCACACAACACACCCACTTTTTAGTCACCCGCTTTCGTGTCCTATCCTGTCCGAAGACTATTTCCTCAACCTCAACCCGAAAATACGTGCCTCTTTTTTTCCCGCCCTCTCATATACGTATCTGATCTCTTGACTTTGGCATGCGGCAGTTTGGGGAAAAAAATAAAAATAAAAAACCAAATATCTGAAAAATTTTCCATTCAATTTTCTTTTTCCCCATTTTTTTAAGCCAATATATATTTTTGAGGTGATTAATGAGCGCATCGCGGAAAAAAGGGAAATATAATAATATTTTCATTTGTTTGGTTTTGTCAAAAATTTTTTATTTGTTTTGACTTTTGCTTCTGCGTCATGTGATGCCAACAGAGAGAAGAGGAGGAGGAGGAACAAGAAAAAAAAGGAAAGGAAAAATGTGTGGGCGCCATGACGTCGACCTCCTCATCCACCCACTCTGGCGTATATCTAGCGATTCTATATATTCTATTAGTGGAAAAGTGGGTGTCGGTCTATTTCAACTCTATTCTTTATATGGAATTCCGTGCAAATATTCGCATAATTGCCCCAAAGGCACAAAGGGGGCGTGCCCTGCCACCCAAATAGTTCAATTGGACTGACTTGCAGTTATCTATTAATTGAATTTGTGTGGAAATGAACGTGTTGCTCCTCGAAAATGAAACGCAATTACAACAGTTGGTGTTTCGTATGTAAAATGCTAGATTCGAGAGCGACAGGCGCTAAAAATTGCCATTGACCTTGAATTCCTGTGTGTGTGGGCGGTAAAATGGCACATATTTTTGGGGGCCCAAGAGCGCCAATAAGAGATTGATCAATCGTTCACACACACACACACACACACTCTTTCAAATATATGCTGCTCTTTCATGAGCCTCTCTCGTAAGCTTTAGTTCTCTTAAAACCTTAACTCACGTGCCAAATAAGCCCCACTCTTTAGCACTATCTCTCTCTCTCTCTCTCTGTCGCCCTGGCACACTCATACACCTATACAGGTGCGAATTGCGCTCAATTGTCAACAGTGCAACGTTGCGATTTCGTATTCGTCATGATCTCTTGGCATTTTATTTTTAAAAAACGTTTTCATGCTCCGACAACAGATTAACAAAAACGTAACCGAAAATTAACAAAAGCCAGCCGCCTCAGCCTCAGCCTCAGCCGCCGCCAGACAGTTTTTCCACATTTAGCACACAAAGTCATATTATACTTGAATTTGGTTCAATTAGCGAAAATAAGACGCCTACGCATCCCATCTAAAGGCCCGCTTTGATAAATTTGTATAAATTGTAATTGAAATTCGTATATACAAAACCGTACTATATGGACGATATTTAAACTTTGTTGATTTCACTTTTAGCGCGCACTCACTTAATGATGGAGGGTGGTGGTGGGGGGAGGGCAATGTAATGGTTAAGTGCATATACATAAAGTGTATTGCAGAAAAAAAGATGCTCAGAGACTTTCTTGTCTAAATTTAAGATTTTTCACGGTCGTTCGCTCGCCAAAAATTTTCTCGACATTTCCCCAATTCTTCTTATGCATTTTCTTCTCCCATTTCCTCGAAAATTCTGCTGTCTTTACCCTTGGCAATTGTTGTTTGTTGGATTTGGTGTTGTTATTGTTTTTTTTGTATTTTTTGTTTTTGGCTTTTACAACATTTTTTCGCACATTACGTAAAATTCGTTCGTTTCGCGGACGGCAAGTGTCCAGTCCGCTGCAGGTTCATTAAAAATTGTACAAACCGCTTCGGGATTTTATAAATATTTGTCTTTTTTTTTGTCGTTTTTATTTCATTTGACGTAGTCTGAGCCAAACAAAAATGCGCATAAATTGACAAGACTCTGTTTTTTTTTTACTTTTAATTTTTAACGCCAGACAGCCCAGAGACTTGTTGGTTTTATTTTTATTTGTGTGGAAATATACTTTTTATTGCAAACATTTATGTTTTTTTTTTGTTTTTTGGAGAAACGCGATAAGGTTACGACCGGAACTGGTTACCAAGAAATCAGAAACAAAACTATTTTCATATCAGAAACCAAAAATTTAACAAGAAATTCGCACTAAAATCTATAGTTTTTTTGCTTGAAATTATTTAAATAAATATTCTTCGTTGATTTGGGATAGTTTCTTTTTAGTTTCGGCGTATTGTCTCTTATTATTTTTACCTTTTGAACAAACTACTAAATGTGATATATCCACTATTGTGGCAAACGCGGCGAATGCGCAACGCTTATATAGCGCACACCGATTCCGCGGAGCAAGAAGCAGCAGAACAGCGCCAGAGCGCCGCGAACTTTTTGTTGTTGCTCCCCCTCGAACGGTAAAAAAGGCGCTCTCCGGCGCTCTCTCTCTCTTACGCTATGGGAGCCCTGTATGTGTGTGAGTGGTGTTTTTGGGGCCAGAAGGAGAAGAAGCGGCAAGAGAGTGGTGGCGAGTGGTGAGAGAGCCGTCGAACGAAGGTCGAAAAGACGGCATGAATGAATTGGGGCCCGCCCGTGACTTGTTCTTGTTAGAGTGTGTAATGGTGTGTGTTAGCCGCCTCCTAGTCGTAGGTGTAATTATTGTTGGTATTCCTGTGCCGGCTTGGAGGCTGCGGCGGCGAGCTAGCGATGACGCGTGTTCTTGAAGAGAAATAACCGCGACCTACTGGCACCGCAATCCAAAAGCCATTGTGGATACACTCTCTTAGAGGTCCTTGGCTTAGGGATCTTAATATAAGTCTTACAATTTTGAAACTTTTAAAGTAAAATATATTATTTTTTGATTTTAATAATAGTTTATGGATTTTTTCTATTTAAACATAAGGAATAAACCCATTACTCATTGTATTTTTTATGGAAAGCTTTATCTTTATATAAGATAACCCGATTGATTGAAGCATTAAGCGTTCTAATGATATGATAAGCTAATCCACAAAGCCTGATTAACCTTATAAACCCTGCGGTAGCTATTATTAGGTAATTAAAAGAGATGTAATCCTTATATCAGTTAGGATAATAACCCTATCGGTGTGATTATATTTCACTCAAAGTTTAGATTTTTTATTGATTTGTTTTGGCCGATAGTCGTGGTTATTTTTTTGCGTCCAATTGCTTCGGCCTGGATGCTGAGGGCTGGCTCCTCAATGCGTTCGTACAAGTGCCAGCCAATTGATTTTTATTTACACACATATTTTCAATTGATTGTTATTAAATTGACTTTGAGGCGCGTGCAAATTTCTGGAAGCCTTGGAAAACATTTTGCGTGCAACATACGACGACTTCTTCGATTTCAATATCAATTTAATCACTTTATCACTGAGTTTCGGGGGCCTGACGCAAGTCCCAGCCAAAACAAACGATGATGGATGGCTGGGGGGTATAGCTTATATATATACAAAAATATTCATACGAGTATTAGGCAAATAATTAACCATCACAAGTGTTTTTCCCTTCAATTATTATTTATTGTTTTATTTATTTCTTCTCAGTGGCGTTTTCTCAAGATTTCAAATGCCAAACGCGCCCCCTAAAAAAAAGGAGAAAAAAAATGCAGGAGGGGGCTCGTCTATTTCATAACATGGCATAAACATTACCCGCAATGAGACGACACTTTTTCCAAGTACCCAAATACCGCCAGTGGGTTTATACGCAGATACAGATACGATTCGAACCTACCAGATACAGATACTTAAAATTTTGACGGGGTCACCCTGAGTTATGGAAAACAAAAGATTATACTTTTATTTCAAGAAAAAAAATACTAATAGTTGACTAATATGCACGTAATTAGTAATTATATTAATAGTAATTTTGTAATGTGCTCTGTTTCATATGTTTTTCAAACTAATTGTAAAAAATATTTAAATTCCTTAATTAATGACTCAGATCATTCAATTTTTTTTGTAAATTCTCAAGACTGAGTCTCGTGCTGCCTGCCCTCCGCACCCCCCGCTGATTTACGCCTCTGGCCGAAAATGTTTTTAAAATTTTAACAATTAACGGCAAGTTTTAAAACACGATTCTGCGAAGCACGCGTACGATTTTTGATATTTCGGCATTTCCATTCCCAGCGACCGTCATTTGCCCTCGAGTCGGAGTTGTGATCGGATCGGATCGGATCGTATCGCTTTTGGACGCTGGTTTCTTTTATTATTTTATTATTTTGGCATGACTCAAGGCTTTGTCGAGGAAAAGTAAAAACAAAAAAAAACTCTCAAATTTGATGGATATTGTTTGGCGTTTTGACGCCGGGGAAGGTCAAAGCAGAGGAGGGCTGGCAAAATTTAAGAACTTGATTGACGGGAATCTGAAACAAAGTCAGGGAAGGGTCTGGTATATAGAGCAATGGGGTAAGCAAGCTGGCGAAATAGGAATTTTAAGTGGTGCAACAAAAAAAATAAACAAAGTGCAATGAACCTTTTAAATAATTACACCAAAGAGAGGTGGTTTCCGTGAGAACGACTTTATGACAACTATGATTCATAAAAGCATAATGATGTTTTTTAAGCTTTCAAGGCTTTTGGCTCTTATCACTTCAGATAGATAGATAGTTAGATAGGCCTCCACCACTATCAGTAGTTCACTTCGGGGGGGGGATTCGCCTCATCATCCATCAAGCACATGACGTAACTGAACCAAAGCTTTCACGTAATTACCGTACTGTACTGGCGCAAATCACAGACCCACTTCCTCTTTTTCTATTTTTAGAGTTTTTTTCTGAAAAATAATGAAAAACCAAAACAGAAACCGCAACAAGCGCGACAAGTTGAGATGTTCAAATGCCACATAAGAGACGAGCCCCCAGACTATCGAGAGAGAGAGAGCTAAAGAGAAATAGGGTGATGATAAGGGGGTACCTGGCAACAGGGTACGGGCGTAAGAGAGTTTAAATGCAAAGGTGCTCGCATTACAACGTTAAGTGCATCAACCTATGAAATGTTTTCTGAGGTGGCGCAGGCGCACGACTCAACGACTTTTAACGGCTGATGCAATTGCGCATTTATTGCGTCAGATAAAAATTAAATACCGCATATATCGTGAAATTCCTTCTTGGTTTTGAAAATTTTCCATGCGCTAATTAAAGAACTCTGGCAATCCCTGGGAGGCTGGCAACAAATTGAAACGAATTGCAAAAAATCATTAAGAGCTTATTTATCTAATTGGTGTTGGAGTCACATCAATTCATTGGAGCAATCAAAAAAAAAAAAAAACTCCCCAAGTGCGAAAGAGATCTTGCAACTCTCTCTTTGTGCTCTTTAATTTGTGTTGTTTTGCTCTGAGCGGAATTAAACCAAAAATGCTAAAATTAGCTCAGCCAAAAGATATCAAAAAGAAAAAGAGACCAATAAGTTCAGTTAAGCATGTGATGCCGTAGCCCTTCTACTCTTTACCACCCTCCGCCCACACTTAACGTCACGCGCCGATTTCGATTCAACAAAAAAAAATAAATAAATACAAGTAAATAATGTATATATTTTGTAGATTTGCAAGTGTGTGCGTGTGTGTGTGTGGAGCTTGGTGGCGTTGCTGCTTTTGGCAAACCAGACGAGCCTCCAACTAACACAAATGACACTTCCCACATGTTTAAACACACAGATACTCTACACATGCACATACATACGCTTTTAGAAACGAGCTTCACATGGTGACTTTGCTCCAATTCTAAATTCTCCACTCAGACCTTTTGCGGAATTCGCAATCAGCCCAGCCCGGGCCCGGCCTTTTTGGTTTGCTGATTAGAGGCCAGTGACGAAGAATATCGTTGTGCAGAATTTTTATTTCTTTTAGTAATCACTGCAACTATGTACTTTAAACCGAGAGTCCAGTCATTGATCGGCCGATCGCTGCCCCCTTGAGAAAGCTCTCTCTAAGAGCTTTTTTTTCGCCAAATAATCATTAGAAATTGGACTTTTGTTTTCTATTTATACACGGCTAATTTTCAATGGAAGTGCTTACCTAGTACAACAGCAAACACGTGTGCACATGAGACTTGTTCCGATACGAAGAGCAAGCGAGACGGGGTACGGAAGAGAGTGGTGATGGAGAGAGATGCCTGACACTCTGGCACTCAGGCATCCAGGTAATTAAGGCGGCAAAATGGCAAGACCAGTGCCCTTCACCCAAGGTCAAAGTCGCAATGCCCCACCGCCAGACGACGTCTATTTGCCGCTTGGGTTTCTGTCACCAGTGGCCAGTTCAAAGTTGTGAAGTTGCGTCAGAGCGCTCGCTAATAGAAACCCTAACTCAACGCAGATACATAGATACATCCGTACATACGTAGAGTATCTGCCAGATACATACATACGTATGTACAATATGTATGTACGATCGACGTCTGACTTGACTAGTTAGTCATACGGCTATAGTCTGCCAACATCCAGTATGCAAAGATTAAAATACTTAACCGAGTCTGGTTTTGGCGGCTTTTAATTGATGGCCAGTGCCAGTGGATATTTATAAACTATCTCATGAATATGCACATTCCATTGAGGGTAAGAGTCTAAAAGTTCCGTTTGGACTTGTAGAGGGTGTTTCGGATATCGTAAGATAATCCAAGCTATAATATCTGTTTCCCGCTTTTTTTTCTGACATTCCAAAGTATATATATTACACATAAAAGCCCACAATTAAATCGGAAGCCAACAAATATGTCAATGGGACCTTTTATTGCAAAAAAGTAAACAAACAACTAATAATGGCAAATTATGTGCTAACTACTTAATAACAGCCTTGACTTACGTGCAAAAATGTCCAACAGGTTGTAAATTATTTTGCTATTGTTTCGCTGAGGTCCGAGGTCCCCAAAAGGTACAAATATATGGATGGATTCATCCCTCTTCCCCATACTCGACTCGTTGGAGAGCCACGTGGCAAGTAACAAGTTGGCAAATAGCCGGTGGTGAGAACATAGCCTCGGTGGCGCAGTTGGCAGCGCGTAAGTCTCATAATCTTAAGGTCGTGAGTTCGAGCCTCACCCGGGGCATGTACATTTTTTGCACTTTTTCTTATTTTATTTTTTGTTTTTAAATTATTTTTTAATAAATAGTCATCCTTGGGGACCATCACTATAGGGGAAAACCCCATTTTCAAGGGATCCCATCAAGAAAAATGGACAAAAAATCTAAAAAATATTTTATCTCAGAACTTTGATGCAGAATGGTGGGAAATCGATCCAGAAATCGTTTAAGGTACTCCGCTTGAGAATCGGATGAGAATTGGGGAAGTTATAGCCACCACAGTGGGCCATATAGGGAAAACCCCATTTTCAAGGGCTTCCATCAAGAAAAATGGACAAAAAATCTAAAAAATATTTTGTCTTAGGATTTTGATGCAGAATGGTGGGAAATCGATCCAGAAATCGTTTAAGGTACTCCGCTTGAGAATCGGATGAGAACTGGGGAAGATATAGCCATCACTGTGGGCCATATAGGGAAAACGCCATTTTCAAGGGCTTCCATCAAGAAAAATGGACAAAAAATCTAAAAAAAAAAACATTTTCTCAGGATTTTGATGCAGAATGGCATCTAATTAATTGGTTTCATAATAAAATGCTAATAAGGATTGGCCTACTTTATGCGATATTGGCTCCTCTCGAAGTAAGTTTTCTTTTATTATTTATTTTATTTCCTTTCCGCCAACAAAACTAGTTTCTATTTTATGCCGAAGGCCACAGTAGCCAGCGCTATATCATTAAGTTAGTCTAGTTTTATAAACTTTTCTATCTTTTATAATAATAATAATAATAATTTCTATTTTTTATGATTTGTTTAAAATAGTTTGTTTTTTCCTAATTTAAATATTTTTTCGACTGCACGCGAAGCAGCTGAGAAATCCGTTCATAAATAGAAAATGCACGGCAATAAAATGACACTGTCGTGCTGCCTGGACTATTACGACTACAAAAGGTGGACCAGTTATTCAGTTACAGCGACAGTTAGCCGGGTAATTACACAGCCATTACGGATGACATTAGCTTCTTCCAGCTAGCAACTCGACAAAGGCAAACAATGGCACGGGAATGCTCCCCTAGAACGATCGGATCAGTGGGGCTGGACCTGTGGGGATGGCTATTACAGTGTGGGCTGGATTAGGCGACGATGATGATGATGAATGGTGTCAATATTTGAGCACACCCACACCGGCTGAATGTCACGCGGTAGAGGACAGTGGGTTAAGGCCAGAAACCTGTGCTAACCAGATTTTGTGCCATAGGTCGGAGTTTAAGATGAGTCAGGTGATGTCTTCTTATCACATTATTTCCTGGTAACTCCACCTGTGCTGGATTGTCTTTCACGATGGACACCTGAGGGTTTTTTTTGTTCCTTCCCCATATGACACCTTTCTGCACCTGCCCGAATCGCATGTCTTATGTAAAGCGTGCCAAAAAGTCGACGCAAGGTCAGCGAGATCGGGTATTACTTTTTTTTGATAAAAAAAATATGAAATGAATTCAGATAACGAGTCCCAGCCATCCAGTAAAGGGCGAAGGGAAAGACAATGAGATCAGATTCTCCCACTTTATAGATCTGGTGAGAACATATGGCAAGAGATGCCTGCAAGGGGGGGAGTGCAAGACCCAAATTTTAAGGCTAGTGGAAAATTTTATGGAAAATTACCCGGAGGGCAATGCACACACATCCCAGATACTCAGATGCTCGTCCAAATGCAGGAGTGCAAAGATTTATGGGAAGGCTGAAACAAAAACGAAAATCAAAATTTTCCACTCTCTCTTCTGTTGGCATCCATCGACTGCAACTGATGTATCTGTATCTGTATCTGTATCTGTATCTGTATCTGTATGTGTGTGTAAAAAGTATCTTGGCCCCACAGCTCTTTTTTTTTTCCTAAAGCCCCATCAATTTTAAGTTTGCACTGAATTCTCCTCCGATCGTTCTCCGATCTCTGCGCATGTGATCGGTCATGTATCTAGATACGTGTGTCTCTGTATCTGAATCTGTATAAGTCTTTATGTATCTACATATATGCTCCGTTTATTGACCACTACAGAGTGGAACAAGCCAGAAATGGCGAGTTGTGTTTCTGTGCAATGCAGAAATATTCTCGAAAGTATTCGTACTGGTTCGGTCTAGTTGGTCTTTAGACTAGCTACTTCAGGTACCTTGAAATATCATATAGTCTGATTAATATTAAAACCCAATCCCAATCAAAGATCACTTACTAATTGGATGATATTAGAACTATAAAAAATATTTACCTTTACCTTTTTTCAGCACAAAATAGAGAGAGACTCCCTACTCTTTTTTCTTATTTTTATTTTTTCCTTAGCTTGTTAATTTCTTCTAAATGCCTGAATTATTTTACCCACCGACCTGGACAATTAACAGTTAGCTACTAACATTCACACCTTCAATTTGGTCACATGTGTGACTTTCCACGTACCGATATGCCAATGTGATCTATACCTGAAGATAATGTTAAAAAAAACAGTGTTTTTGTTAAAAAATCACCCACAGTGCAAAGTTTCCACGAGGCTAACGGATATTTCCATGCGTAGGGCATGGGGGAGATCTGGGCAGCCGACTCCCCATTCGGATGGGGGGATGCACTTAAGAGAGCAAACTAAAAAGAGCTCTGCTCAAGAGAGAGACAGAGAGAGAGACGAATTGTGTATGAAGAGCAGGTTTGGGGGCACGTTCGGTGTTTTTTTGTTATTTTTGTTGGTTTGCTGGCTGCTGGGCGACAAGCCCCCGTGCGTGACGTCACGTAATCGAGACCGTTACAGCAAAAGCGAAACGAGTTGGTTGCTGGTGGGGGGCTAGGAAGAGGGGGGCGACGAAGAGCCGCAATCATGCAACGTGACACGCGCAACGAAGTACAAAAAAAAAATGGGTATATGAATAAATAATAAAAAAATTATAATAAAGACGAACATGTGACCAATTTGTCGGTAAATTGAGTGCATCGATGATAAGACGCAGATATTATCGCCCCGATAAAATACCCATAGAGGTGTCAGTGGCGTATGCCGCCCCAACCCTTTTTGAAGCCGCGGGTCGCAAGTGTGAGATTTAACGAGCACTCGCTATTGTGGCCCGTGGGCCATGGTGGATCTATATTTAGGCCTTAGCCACGATCCCAGACAGATTCCGCCAGTGCAACCGCCAACCTTGAACTTAGACTTGCATAACCGCCCCAGACGGCCCACTGCCATTTGCATATCTCGCCGCTAGTCGATTAGATCCGCGGCACTTGTCTCTCTGTCTGGTGTCTGGTCAGGTGCAGCAAACTGGAATTTTAAATCACACCACTGTCGGGCCTGTCGAATGCCATCGCTTTGTATCGGCCGACCTGTAATCGGAACAGTAACCAACCATTTTGATATGCCCGGGCCAGTTCGACTGGTTTGCGATACCCTACATTATATAGTCTATAGGGTATTTGGATTACTAAGGCAAGTAGCCTAATATGTACACAATAAATTATATAGCCTGTTGTAAAAGTCTATTGTTTTAACAAATGATTAATGTCATTAGTGGACCCACCCATTATTATACTAAGTGAATTTAGAACAAGAAAGGAAAGCTAACTTCGGGCGGAGCCGAAGTTTATATACCCTTGCAGTTAAAACCGGATATATATCGCAAACATCGGATATAGTTGGCCGATCCTTATGGAAATAGGAAAATATAATCCAATTTATTACAATACAAAATCTAAAAAAAGTCCCAAACTTCTATCTTCAAAAATACGAAAGTTGATATTTCTACCAAATACCATTTCCGATCGTTCAGTTATATGGCAGCTATGAGATATAGTCGGCCGATCCTAATGAAATTTGGTAGGTTGGGTCAACTGACCAAAAATAGAATCTGTATTAAATTCCAGCTTTCTATCTTCAAAAACACGAAAGTTGGGTCATTTCCGATCGTTCAGTTATATGGCAGCTATAGGATATAGTCGTCCGATCCTTATGAAATTTAACATGTCGTAATGTTTTGCTAAAAATAGCTCTCGTGTCAAATTTGAACTCTCTAACTCTAAAAACACCAAAGTTATACCATTTCCGATCAATCAGTTATATGGCAGCTATAGTATATAGTCGGCCGATCCCGGTCGTTCCGACTTATATACTGCGTGCAAAGGAAAGAAGGGTGTGTGCAAAGTTTCAAGTCGATAGCTTTAAAACTGAGAGACTAGTTCGCGTAGAAACAGACAGACAGACAGACGGACAGACGGACAGACGGACAGACGGACAGACGGACAGACGGACATGCTCATATCAACTCAGGAGGTGATCCTGATCAAGAATATATATACTTTATAGGGTCGGAGATGTCTCCTTCACTGCGTTGCACACTTTTGGACAAAATTATAATACCCTCTGCAAGGGTATAAATATATATCTCCACACCCATAAAGTGAATAATGCCTTCAGACTAGGGTGTCACAGGGCCGTCGTAGTTCTGTAGACTTTCAGCTCTCGGATCAGCTTCCGACTCGAAGAGTCAGGTGAGTTGGCCCGTCTAGAATCGCACAATGTCGCCTGATGTTGGCTAATATAGTCTAAAAATCGGCTGAGACGGGCTGGCTGTCATTGTCACGTTTCGTTTGGTCGGCGATCGGAGCTCGAGCTCGGAGGAATATTGTGCAATTAACCCGTCCCGAGCTCAACTAAATGCATATTCATATGGACATATCTGAGAGAGAGAGGAGGTCCTATAAACGGAGTCAAATACCGATCCGCCTGGCAAGACACCAGACACACCCCCTTCGCGCCACTGGCCACTAAATTGAAGAGCCCTCCGGCCTCCCAGAAGGAGAAATATTCACAGATTTTTGCAATGACGCAGTTAGACTCGTTTTGCATATTTTTCCACTAACTATACCATATCGTACCCGGGGCATTACATATCGGATCTAAATGAATCAATTTACTATTTATTGGTGGATATTTAAATTTAATGGGTCCTCTAGTGAGCAGACTGATTGATCGATTATGGATACGGTCTGGGGAAGCTGCAAAGGTGGCACTTTTCCGGGCCGAGCCCTCTAAAAATTTTCCATGGCCCGTAATTGTTTATTGACTTGATTGACTTTAACAGGGAAAACCAATCGATGAACACCAGACAACGCCAGACAATATTCATATATTGTAATTGAAAATAGCGATGCCATTTGATTGAGTTTATTTGTACTCGTTCTTTTTTATTATTATTATTTTTTTATTTTTGTTAACTTACGCAAGAAGCAAGAACAAGTCTGTGACGCCCGGATCTTACTCGATTTTCTCGAAAAACACCTGTGTCAATGTGCGAGCAATACCATAGGCGTAAAAGGTGAAATCCAAGCGGTAAGTGCCAGAGGGTACTGGCATATTGATCTTGTCTAGCTCCAGGGCGAACTTCTCCACCGTCATGTGGTTCTAAAATAGTGTAGCGTTATACTACTGCCCTAATTTGATTTAGTTTCATAATATTTACTTCCTTCCATGGACAAGAGTGATTAAAGTTGCTGTGCTTCCGTATAGAGTCGAATATAAATCGCTCGAAGGATATGGCGTAACTGGCACTGCTCATCAGCTTGCAGAAGTCAAAGAGTATATTGTACATAAAAGGACGATAGCCATCGCGTCTTTGGAAACATTGCAGTCGGGCTGTCAGGTTCCGAATCGGAAGCTGCAGCAGACTGACCTTCAGGGAGAGCTCCACATGATTCCTACGGATCACTTTCAGGCGGCAATATTCATATTTTGTGAAACCCCTCGAAGTTGGTAGATCCATGCACTTGACATTCGTGAATTTTAAAAGACGAGTGCCCTTTTTAGAAATTATTTAAAAATTATAAATACTCTTATTTTAAGTAGGTATATGTCTTACGTGTGAAAAACGCCATAAAAATATAAGGAATATAAACACAAGAAAATATTTCGATGCCATTTTAAAGGAGTGATACAATACTTTACTAAAGTTTTCAAAAAATATTCTCATAAACATTATACCCCAAGCTATTAACCTGAAAACGATATGACTGATAATTACGAATGTTATAATTACAATTATTTTCAAATTTGGATAAACAATTAAAAAACAATTTAATAGAAAGCCCCCCTAGAGGGCCAGAGGCAACTCTTCCCTGGTTCAGTGACCATTTAAGTCCCGAAATTACCATTAAGCACTTTTCACAAACCAATCTATTGACTTCTTCTTCAATTACAAGTTACAAACGAACCAAAAAAATAATACAAATTCTTGGAAGTATGTTAAGTATTTCCTGTTTTCGATCCAGTTTCGGTTACAAAAAAATTGCAAAGCCCAGAAGAAATTGTGCGACGATTTTCACACCAAAAAAATAAAAACATAATTCCTTGACTCATCGCTTGTCATTTCTTATTTTTCTTGTAAGTTTCATACATATGCTTGTATTTTTTGTTTTCCACTGTTTTTATTTTTGGCCAGGTCAGCAGCATTCTCGGTTGCAACGCCAGCCAAAGCGGCGTATACGTGATGCCTAACAAGTCGTTCGACAACGACGACGCATTTACCCGCTTCTTGTTGTTTTTCTTTCTTGATTGTCATTTTCGAAGGTGTATTGTAAAATTTCTGCCGATGCGATCATATTTCGAAATGTCAACACCAACACCTGCAGGTCTCCCAAGCGGCTCAGGTGATGCCTGGCCAAAAAAAAAAAAAAAATTAAATAAAAAACCAAATACCTACCTAAATTATGAGCCAGTGATTGAACCATTTTTGCATTGACTTGGCGAAATTCGGCGGTGATTCTGAGAAACCTTTTTCGGGCTGTTGAAAAACGATTCGACTTCCAATTTGGGCCGCTGCTCAGTACAGTGACCCCTCCCACGAACAACAACAGATACTACATTACCTGAAGGGCTTGGGAAAGGGAATGGGAAGGGAAGGCTCGTCGAATTGTGATTTACTTTGCACTTATTTTTTATTGGCCTTTTGTTGAATGAACATTTTCGACGATTTTTGTGTGAATAATTTTCTGAATGGAGACTTGAACCCAGTACCCAGTACTCCGAAATAAAAATATCAAATAACTGCAATCGGTGGAATTATGGGATAGCTTTTTTGGTTGAAAAATATTAACAGGAAATGGTGTCAGTGTGGGAGGTTCATTTGCGTCACAGGAACAAGAGTTATAAACTTTTCAGTTACAGGATATCTTGCCATGTTTCTAATATTATTTTTGTTTATATTTCCAGATTCTTGCCTTCGATGTCAGGCGGACAACAAGCGTGATGTTATGGGACGGCAGGATTGCGTCGTGGTGTGGGGCGAGTGCAACCACTCCTTTCATCATTGCTGCATGAGCCTGTGGGTGAAGCAAAATAATCGATGCCCGCTCTGCCAACAAGAATGGTCCATCCAGCGCATGGGCAAGTAAGCCCTTCTAGCACACTCATGTCATTTAGTTTATGCTGTATTTTAAAGTAAATAAAGAACATTTTTATAATTAAAATAAAAAACAGTATTTTTAAACAAATTAACAAAAAAATGTACATGCCCCGGGTGAGGCTCGAACTCACGACCTTAAGATTATGAGACTTACGCGCTGCCAACTGCGCCACCGAGGCTATGGTTTCCTGCCAGCCTAAGCAGCAGTTGAGCCTCCAAACGTTCTAGAGTTAGAACAAAAAGTGTTCTAAGTAAATAAATATCCCATAAATGGTTTATTTAATGTTTTTTAAGCAAATTAAAGATGCTTAAAAGCTTTTTATTCTGTTTCCAGAGGAAAAAAGTTCCCTTAGCTTGTATGAGTCATTGGCAAAGCGTCCACCACCTGTCCCTTTGGCGCAGAGGATAGCGCGTTGGACTTCTAATCCAAAGGTCGCGGGTTCGATCCCCGCAAGGGATGACAACAAAAGTTGCAAAGTTCTTTTTTATTTTTTTTTTTAGTAACTATTTTATTAAATTTAGGTTATCACATTTAACGTTGAAGAATTATGAAGACTTGGGCTGAAGTGATGGGGAAAGATTACGCTCCAGCACAGGACTGCTCAGGCGCAGTTTTTCGACATCGGCGGCATTGGAGGACAAGCTCTCTTCTGACAAACGTTTGGCCCGCAGTTCCTGAATGGATGCTATCAATAAGAAATAGAGGATATTTAAATTTCACCAGTTATTCTTTTTTAAATCATTCACAACGTACGGCTGTAGGGAGTGTATTTGTCAGATATCATGCCCTCCAGGTTGTAGCCGATGAAGCCGACCACGCCGGCGATAGGCAAAGTGATGTAGACAGCGTTGCGGCGCAGGATAGCTAAAATAATAGGCCACATTATGTCGTAGATTTAATTTATACGTTTAAAATAAAAGACAGGTAACAGCGTGGGAAGTTATAGAATCAGCCGGAAAGATGCCGGATAGCTGAAATTGGTACAATCAGCTGATTTTGGTATTCAATTGGGAAAAATACCAAGACAGCTGTTGGCCGGGCTGCCAGACTCGAAGAAAAAATCAAAGTTGGCATCGCCAAAACAGTTGCCATTGTGTGGGTATTTGGTATTGGGTACGATAACAAACAAACGCAGTTTTCCACCAAAGAAAATCGCAATTACATAAAAACAATAAACGCCAGCGGACAGCCGCAAGAAAAATCAAAGTTAAAAGGCGGTAACAAGTGCGCGGCAAGCGGGGCAGCCAATTGTCAAAACGGGAATCGAAAAAGATGCAAGAACAAGAAACGATTTACGCATTACGAAGCTTGTTGCAGTTTCTTGTTGTAATGCCAATAAGGGGCGCTGCAGTGGTGCAGTTTTTTGTTTTTGTCTTGTGATGTAGGCAGCCACCAACACACTGGCCAAACCTCAACACCGTTTCCACTCTCCGGCTATCCAGTGCAATCGGCAATTACAACGCAATCAGAACAAAGAACTACCAGGACGCATAATTTCCTGCTTGGAGCAGTGTAGCCTACACACACTCACGCACACGCACCCACACAGCAACACAGGCCCCACAAAGAGAGCGGTCGTGTCGCGGTCGGGGGCAACAAAGAACATCGGTGGGGAGCTGCTGCATTTCTAGAGATCCAAGTTCCGGATATATCCATGCAAAAAATGACCAATTCGGGACGGCATCATCATCGATTTGAAGTAAGTAGTCCAATAAGTTTATCTTAATCTTTGGGATGTTCTTTATAGTGGCAGGGTCAATCAAAGCAAAGGTCATACCAGTGTCAACTTTATTTAAATCTTTGACCTTTTCTTTAAGAATTTAAGCAAAGGTCAAGTAGGAAAAATATTATTTGAAGATGAATTCTTATTTTTAGATTACTAATCCCAATAAAAAAGCCCGGATTAGTTATCTAAGAGCGTGGGAATGAAAGAATTTGTGGAATTAATTTGTGTTCTCGGCTTTGGGGATCATTCTTTAGTCTTTTAATTTGTTGATTTTATTTGTTTGCCCTTCTAGACAGTTAGTCAGACACTTCCACTTCCACATCCCAAGCCCCAAGCCCAAGCCCCTGATTAAAACTGTAGCTCGTTTGTTTTTATGGGAAAGCGAGTTCTTTGTCCTTCCTTTGAAGTCGGGGCGACGAAAAAGGAAGCAATACCAACAGGAGTTTTTTCCTTTGTTGGGGCTTAAGAGACCGTGAGGGAGGGGGAGGAGTTGGCCCCCCCAGCTCGTAAAAGTGTAAGTGGCTAATGCCTTTTGCCGAGGTCTTGGAAAATTGTATGCTTGTCTTGCGGCAAAAGTGCAATAAACTCACTTGCTGGCGACTCACCCCCAATCTTAAACCCCCTTAAGCCAACCCGCCCCCTTCCCCTCGACCAACTTTGGGTAATGACCAGTGACGAACTCTGAGGACTGGTGAGAAATTGGAAATTCTTCGACGAGCAAACCATTTCGAGTAAATAAGCAAAACGCTACCCATTTGTTAGACGTGTGTTAATTGACGGTAAGGGGGTAAGGGGGGTAATGGCCAACTGCAGAAGTGGAAATGAAAGACTCGTTTTAATTGCGTTCTCCTAGGTTTTAATCACACCGAGTTGTTTATTATTTTGGAGCTTATTGATTGCCTGGTACTTGGTATTTGGAGTACTTATCTATCCCCAAATGCCAAGCGAAAGTAAACAGAGAAAGAGGAAAGAAAGAGAGGGCTAAACAGTAGATATTCATAGTTTATATATGACTTTAAGTAACAATTTAATTTGAATATTTTAAGCCCAATTGTATAGTTTCCAGCTGACCCTGCCTAAAGGTTCAAGTAGTTGTCTAAGGGCATCTAAAGTTCTAAATGTTTTTTGTTTGGTCAGTGTCTGCACTGGCACTCTCTCTCTCTCTGTCTGTCTGTCTTTCTCTTTCATATCTCAAAACAGACTCGCTCTCATTGAGATTTCGCTGCCAGGCTTGTTTTTTTTTTGTGGTTTGCCTTTGTTGCCTGCTGGTGGGTGCATTGCCCCGCCCCCCACTCACGCACGCAGCTGATATTATGCTTCCCTTCACCCTCTCTCGCCTCTCGGCCACCTCTCGCCAAATGGTCTTGGGCACCCCCTACACCCCCTTTTGGTTGTGCATTTCCCAAAACAGAGAGCGCCAGGGAGAGAGCGCCACATGCGATTTCAGCTGTTTTTGGAGCTTGGCCAGAGTTCAGAAACGGTTGTCCGCGTCGAGTTCTCATTCTGCGCTCTGTTGTCACCGATGTTGGCTCGCGAAAAGCGCTGTGCTCTCCTCCGCCGTTTCGCCCCCCCACAGCCAAGGAAAAACGGGAAAAACTCAATCGAATAACAGAAAATCCAATTCTGTCACAAAGTTTCCCGCTCGTGGGCTTCAATGCAATTAACTGCAACAACTCCAAAGCCCAAAGTCCAGCATAAAATTTAATCAAATGGTATTACAATTGGGTTCTTTTGGCCAAAAACAGGCAGAAAAAAAATGAATAAACGTGAAAGTGTGCAAGAAACAAGCAATATTTTTGTGTATGTGTGTGTGTGTGCAGTGTGTGCAGTTTACTGTTGTTTTTGGGGAGGCTTTTCCGACTTGCCGTTTTCTGTTTTCCGTTTCTGGTGTGTCATCAGCTGTTTTTTTCCTTCTGTTTTCCTTTTTGAAGATATCCCATTGTTATGCCAGCGATAAGGTTTTTTTGATTTATTTGATTTTCTATATAGAAGTCTATATTTATAAGAAACAACAACAACAAAAAGAAAAATCCATTGAGTGCAACCCAATTTGGATGCTGACCCAGTTTCCCTTCTTCACTGACCTTGCTTGCATTACATACACATACACATACACATATATATGTATATAGTATATGTATGGGTATTATACAGAAGTGCTTGTCTATCAGTTGCTATCAACTCTCAACTCTTTGTGGGCCAGCTGACCCGGCCATGGCTTATATAAAATGCAGCTCTGATTTGTTGTCATGTGTGGGGCCCTCCCCCCGTCGCTCGAGGTCACTTGGTGGAAAGTAAATGCCCGACTGGGAATTTAAAATTTGTTTACCTTTCACACACACACACCCACACGCACCACCGCCTCCTTTTTCCGCCCACTCCCACCCACTCTTTAGGCCCGCGCGTCAGCTGTTTTATTTTCAAAACTATGTGCACGTTACGTATACGCCATGTGTTGCATGATCAAATAATAAATAATAAACCACGCCAAACGCAGGCATAGGCATCAAGCGAAATGCCTTGCACTTGTCGCTTCCCCGACACTTAAGGCGAATTGAATTGAAACTATTTGCTGCACTTGAATTTGCATAAGTACATAAGTGTGAAAGATATAGCGCCTCGGATCGGACCCATATCCAGTGGGTGGACTCGTTTTCCTCCATTGTCCGCTGGCGAATGAGCTCTGATTGAATTCCAGGCCACATTGAGTGTTAATTTTCGCATCAAAGTTCCTTACAAAACTGTAATTTATTGGACCTTCGATCGACCCATACATATTCATGCTTTACAATTGTGGAAATTTAATATTTTAATATTCAGGGTTTACAACAAAGAGAATACTCTACTGTAAGAATTCTTCCAAGGCGGTCACTTTTCCAAGGCATGCACGCTTCTCAATGACCATAATTAGGGGGGTAATAAAGCTCTCTTAAGAGCTACAAATTTAAGCACTTGGGAACATATTCAACTTGTGATTAAAAATTAAAAAAAAAGACCATAAACACTACAATCTTCACTGGCACTTAAAAATCTCGAAAATAGTCGAATATTTATGACATTTCCAATGTACCCTTCCTCCAATAGAGGAGGGTGTATGGAGGGTATGGTTCTTGTTTTTGTTTTTGTAATCAATTCAATCTCGTGTTATTGTCATTATTATTATATACACTTATTTCTTGTTCGCGCTTCGCTCAAATTCGTCACACGTCCGATCGATTGCCTTTTTTAAATTGCCTCTGATGACTTTTCATTTAAGTTGAATGCCACATGGTCGGTCGATGGTCGGTGGTTGGTGGTCGGTGGGTGGGGTTGTGGGTTGTTGGTCTTAAAGTTGGGTGCGCATTTCAATTAGAGCACGCTCGTGACCTTGCTGGGCGAAACTCTATGTCTCTTTTTTTTTTGGTTTGTATCAAGTCTCGTAATAAATTCCGCTGTTCTATTTTCCACGTGCTTAACAACACCATTTTTGGATGTCTCCAACCAGTTCCTGCTGCAATAAGCGATTTAAGAATTAAAAACAAAAATAAGAAACCACTTTTGGCCAAAAAAAAAAAAAAAAAGAGAGCCAGAGGCCAAGAGAGCAACGTATTGAAGACGCAATTTGTGAATATTTTAATCGTGCATTCACTTCCCTCATTCGGAAGAGAGTCCCGCCACGCCGAACCAAAGAGTGTGAGTGCAAAGAGTTAATTGAATCAGCAGCAGAAGAAGAAGAAGAAGGAGAAGGAGAGAGGCCATCTACCACACTCACACTGCTACTGATAAGCGGGGGACAAAAGAAAGAGGTGCCAGTTCAGCGGAATGTTTGCCAACGGCGAGGGTGGTGGCATGAGGTCGGGGGGCAGCAGCAGCAGTAATGGTGGCGCCGCCGGCACTAGCGGCAGCATCGAACTCCTCTGCCCGCCCAGTGGTAGCAGCAGCATCAGTGGCAGTGCCAGCTTCAGCAGCAGCAGTGGGGCCAGCAGCAGCAACACCCACAGCACAGCCGTCAGTAGTGAGTCCAACAACAATAGCAACAGTAGCAGCAGCAGCAGCAACTCTACTGGCGGCAGCAACAACAACAATCACAATCCGAGCTTACAAATCAGGCATAATCACAGCAACAACCTCAATGCCACAGCAGCAGCAACCAGCAACAATAATCACAACGGCAGCGGCAACCTAATCAGCGGCATTTGCAGCAGCATTTGGCGATCGGCGACCTTTGGTAGTGCTGCTCCCGTGGTGCCACCCACGCCCCTCCCAGATCCTAGTCCGAAAACCATGGAAAGCAGCAGCGACAGCTCCTCGCTCAGTTCCTCGCTGTCGCCCGAAGAGCAACTTAATCAAAGGACAGTGGCCACCAACACGGAAGTGCCATTACAGGATCAGTCCGTAAGAAAAATCAAGAAGAAAAATCATTCAGTAATTTTCCTGCCACCTTCGATGACATTTGTCGGCCGAGTTACATCATCTTGATCCAGCATTCTGTACATAGTCGCCCCCACCTTCCCCCCTTGCTCGCTGCCTCTCGCTCTCTCTCTCTCGCAATATCGCTCCAATATTCTTTGATTCCCCCCATCAATTAATTTGTTTTGTTGGGGAACTCAATTCGATCTATTGGTTTTCATTAAGTTAAATTTGTATTTATTTTTGGGGACTCAGTCAGTTGCTTTTGTTTGGACATCTCGCCCATCTCCTTCAAGATACCATTCTAGATACCCACATATATGTAAGATATGCTCATCCATGGACTCTCCTTTCCAGCAAACATTCCTAGGCGCCACCGAACTGGACGATGAGTTAATCAAGCAACTGCCAAAGGAGGTTCTGCTGCGTGTCTTCTCCTATCTGGATGTGGTATCGCTATGCCGCTGCGCACAGGTAAATGAACTCCTCCACGGGAGGCTCCGCCACGGAGCGAGGATTTCGGGTCGAGACGACTACTAATGAATTTTTCATGCTGCAGGTATGCAAATATTGGAACGTGCTGGCCCTCGATGGTTCCAGCTGGCAGAAAATCAATCTATTCGACTTTCAACGTGATATCGAGGTAAGTCTATACGAGAGCTTTAATGGAAAACAACATCCCAACATTAATTGAATCTTCCAACAGGGTCCAGTGATTGAGAATATATCGCTGCGATGTCGCGGCTTTCTCAAATCACTGTCGTTGCGTGGTTGTCAGTCGGTGGGAGATCAGTCCGTGAGGTTAATACCAGCCACTTATATACCTACATATATAATAGCATGTATTTGTTACAGAACTCTAGCGAATCACTGCCACAATATCGAACACTTGGATCTGTCAGAATGCAAGAAGATAACCGATATATCAACCCAGTCCATCAGCAGGTATTGCTCCAAATTAACGGCCATTAATTTGGACTCGTGCTCCAACATAACCGACAACAGTCTAAAGTATCTGTCCGATGGCTGCCCAGTATGTTCCATCTACTTTTAAATCATTTTCCAAATACTATATATAGTTTCCTTTTGTTGTGTAGAACCTCATGGAGATCAATGTGTCGTGGTGTCACCTCATCTCCGAGAATGGCGTAGAGGCGCTGGCTCGCGGCTGCGTCAAGCTGCGAAAGTTCAGCAGCAAAGGTTGTAAACAGATAAACGACAATGCCATAATGTGCCTGGCCAAATACTGTCCCGATCTAATGGTGCTAAATCTCCACAGCTGTGAGGTAATAATATATTTTATTTTAATTGCAAAAATTAGTCACAAAATGTTCCTCCAATTAGACCATAACCGACTCATCGATCCGCCAACTAGCGGCCAATTGTTCCAAGCTACAAAAGCTATGCGTGTCCAAGTGCGCGGATCTCACCGATCTATCGCTAATGGCCCTCTCCCAGCACAATCACCTGCTGAACACCCTCGAGGTCTCCGGCTGCCGCAACTTTACTGACATCGGTTTCCAGGCGCTGGGCCGCAACTGCAAGTATCTGGAACGCATGGATCTGGAGGAGTGTAGCCAAATAACAGACCTCACCCTGGCTCATCTTGCCACCGGCTGTCCCAGTCTAGAGAAATTGGTAAGGCTATTACTTTCATTAAAGAAAGCTTCTTGCTAACATTCCCCTCCAACTAGACCCTGTCACATTGTGAACTAATCACGGATGATGGGATACGACACCTCACCACTGGCAGTTGCGCCCCGGAGATTCTATCTGTGCTGGAACTGGACAACTGCCCCCTGATCACAGACCGAACGCTGGAGCATCTGGTGTCTTGCCACAACTTGCAGCGCATTGAATTATTCGACTGTCAGCTTATAAGCCGAGCCGCCATAATTAAGCTGAAGGTGACTAGCTGATGATAGATATTATTTAGATAGCGACCTATTAATATATTTTGTTGGCAGACCCATCTACCAAATATCAAGGTGCATGCCTACTTCGCGCCAGGAACCCCGCCGGCGGTAACCAGTGGACACCGACCACGGTACTGCCGCTGCTGTGAGATTCTCTGAGATTCGGCCATCGGCTTTGCCAGGAAGATAATGCGCAAAACCGCCACGGACTGATGCTGGCCGGTGTGCATCGTCATGTTCGCCACGGTGTTCAGCCTGACCCTCATCTCGATGATCTGCATGTACTTGCTGGGCCTGCTTGACGCGGCGATGAGCATATAGCCATCAGATCTGGAATAGCAGCAGCGGCTTCAACGAAACCTAACCATAGTTTTAGTTGGGATCGAGTTTTAAAAACTCACCGAAAACCAGCATCAAATTGTGATTATTTTATTTAATATGCTACTTTAACTAGACCCTGATTTGTGAAAACCGTATTAGTCCCACATGCTCTGTGTTTTGTTATTAACTGCAAGCCCGAAGAATTGCTATCTTATATAGCCCCCTGTATATATATATATGTATATGTATTTATGTATGTAGACGTGCACCCCATCCCCCCCCGGCAGCTTCAGGTGGCTCCGCTAAGTGTTCTGTGTCTAGCCTAGAATCTGCAATTATGTACGATTTAGTTTTAAATGGACGATGCATGCCTCTGTCTTGAATGTTTTATAAATTATAACTACATTTTGAAATTCATCTGGAGTAGGCTTGAATTTTTGGTCACCTTGAAAAGAAAAAAGAAACCTGGAAGTTGTTAAAAATTCCGAAACATGTCGATAGAACCACAAAGCGTTCAAAATAGCACACACACACACCACACACACAACACACTGTGACACTAATTTTGATAAAGTCTAGTGCCAGCTAGGTCTGTTCAGCAATTAGAGTTATCTATGTATAGCCATGTATAGTACACAACGAACAAACGACTCATACACTACAGTTACTTGAAAATATCCATTATAAAATAATTCAAAAATTATATTTACACTCCCGGATACAGATATAACTTTATAGGCTAAATGGAGAAAATCCTTAAACGGGTACAAAGCTTAAGGGCAGGACAGTTAGCCTTTCGAATTAGCTCACAGCTTGGACCACCTCAACTAAATAGAATATATATACTATATAAGATAGCTTGGACTTTTGATTTCCAAAAACAGAAAGGTTTCCCCTCCTCTGGCAGAACCACATACTCTATATAACCACAATCCTCGAGAGATCGAGCCAAGACTCCAGTTGTGAGCTGAGGGAAAGGGTGACCGAAGAAAAAGCGCTGGCGTGACAATAACAGGCCACTAATCCGTTTAACCCCTTAACACACACACAGTTGATTAACTTAACCCTTTCCGTACCCCGTACCCGCACAGAACATACAACAACACCACACAGATAAGCACAATAAACGCAAAACGATACCAGATGAGATATTTTCCTGATTCATTTTATTCTCTAAAGTTAAGCTAAGCAAATGGTGTCATACAAACATATATCTACCATATATTTTCCTAGAAAATCACATCAGAAAACAATGAAAGTCATATTTACAAAAGAAAAACAAGAAAATGGAAAATGAAAAAGAAAAAGCGATTAAATCAGAGTTGTAAGTGCGTAATTTAACGGATCTTTCTCTGTCTCTTGTAGTGTGTTTCAGCTTTATTTTAAAATGTTTGAAAAGAATCAACTAAATCACAACTGATATGTATTAATTAGAGTTAGTGTTCAAGAACCGAATAAGAAAAGGAAATTTGCCCTAAAGTGCATCAAATTTGTTCCGTACCACACACACACAAAAAACAAATGTTTTTGGTTCAATAAAATTTACATTTAAACAAAATGAAATAGTTCTTATATACACCTATATAGATATATATGTATTATGTAAAGGCTTTACAATGCAGACTTATATTTACATGATGTACGTACGTGTGTGTAGTTTTGCAAAGAAAACATGCAACTTTATCGGATAAAAAAAACACTTGAACTTTAACAAGAATTAATCTGAAGAAAACCCAGATATATATGACATTTTAAACTGAGAAACGTTTAACTAAATAATATTTTAAATATCAAATTGTGTTTTTCTTAGTAGCTGGGATAGTTAAAGGGACTCAATCGTATTCAAACATCCTTCAAAAGTAACGACTTTTTACGTCTTTCCCGCCAAGGTATCTTTATCAGGCCGCAATACGTTCACACCGGCGAAATCCACAGCTGACAGTCAGTCTGGTCAGTCTCGCCCCACACAGTTGTTTTTGTTGGTGAAAAAAAATAAACAATAATTTCACAGGCCCTTGGTGCGCGTATAAAAAGTGGAAATTATGCAAATCTCGACAGCGAAAACGCAAAGCAATGGCATTGCAAGTGTAGGCGCGGCTTTTCCGGATCTCCCAGCCCTCGAGGGACCGCAGTGCACCTGTGCTGGCATTTCCAGTCGTTTTTTCGCTGCAATGGCTGCCAACCAGCCGAGAACGATCAATTCCGATAAGTAGAAAGGATAAAGATAGATGAAGAGCTGAGAGAATTAGTCGGAGAGAACGCGGTTCGGTGCGTGGGTGTTGGCGAAAATCGAATATCAACCAAAAAAGAACCATTTCCTCCCGATGACCAGAAGAAATCGTAGGAAAATCGGCGACTAGTTGAAAAGAGCGAATAAGGCAACGAGAAGTGGCCTTCCCTGGGTTATATAAATTATATATTACATCTGTGCAATACAAAAAAAAAAAAGCAAAAAAGAAATGCAGGAATAGGGAAAAAAATCAATGTGTGCTATAGACGCAAAAGCCACGAAGGAAAAGCAGCAGTACCAGCAGCTCAGCTGAGAAAGTGCGTGTGTGTGTGTGCGATTGTGGTTGTGGTTGTGTTCGGGTAGGAGGCAGCAACAGCAACAGCGGAAAGCAAGTGAAATCAATAATTTGCAGCTAAAATAAACTGCAACAATGTCCAAGTATCCAGGTATCTAATTGCGTCAACAAATTAGTGCTGCCCTGGGCAAAACTTGTGCCTTTCGGTTTATTTTTTTTTGGACACCGATCTTCGGCGAGAAAGAAGAAAAGGTAAGTCGCCATTTTTATTGCATTCTCTCTACTCCCAGTTCCCGAAAGATATATCCAAAAAAACCAATTACCATTAATTGCTTTTAACTTTTATGTGGTGACATTAATATTTCGTCAGACGGACGCTTTTGTTAGAATATTGCTTCTGAAACCGCACTTGAGACTCGAAATGCGGGGGAATTATGTAAACAAAGCAGACAAAGTGATACATTATACATATATACCCAAAGATGTGTGTGTCTCTTCATTCTCGTTATGGTAAAAGTAAATATGATTTCAATTCACGTTCTGCTGCTTTCGTTTCAATCTTTATTTGTTAGTCTCTCTGCTTACATCCCCGCCCCCCACTCTCCCAATCAGCTGTCAGTGAGTGAGTGTGCGTGTGTGTGCTGGGGGGAAAGAGAGAGAGAGAGCGAGCACGGACAAAGCAACTGTTAGCATCGACTTTGCTGTATCCTTGAATTCCGCTCATTCTATTTCCTTTTCCTTTTTTGCGCAGAAGACCAGACAACAAAGGAATGGCAATAAAACGGTTGACAGTCCAACTACATAGCTCATCCATATTGATTTAATATTTGCATTGATTTGTTTGGCCAAATGATGGCCAAGCAGACTGTTTACATAAGCAATTAGCTGCTGGCTGACTGCCTTGCTGCCAAATGCGCAATATATGTATGCAACAGAGTCTTGGCTAAAAACACTGACGAAAGGTCAACGATGTTGCAATGTAGGTGGATTCATAGAATCATAGCTTCCTGAAAACATAATATTTTCTAACTACCTAGATGGTTGTGAACTTGCTTCTTATTGGAATTGGCTTGGAAGTAGTCAACTTCTGGCTAAGATGTGTAGAAGGCTCTGAAGTATAAAGGGTATCATTAAAAAAATCTTACAAATCTTGTAAGATATGCATTTCTCTCAAGGATTGAATACGAATGGGTTAAAAAACTATCATGCTTTGAGGGCTTATTGAAACAAAAATTCCTTTTAAAAACATTTCCCTAAAAAAGAACTTTATTTCCACTGTTTTAATAAAGAATTATGCATAATGCGTCACCCTACTCAACCCTTATGTACTTCCAACGAAGGACCACGTCAAAACCCCCATAAATGCGTGACGACTTATGGGTTTTTTTTCATGTTTTCCAGGCTGTTATTGAAGCCATAAGTAAAGTAGTCACTCTATACCAGCACCCCGATATGATTTGCTTGTACTTTGGCCGATAAGAAATAAAAGAAAATAAACCACACAGGCTTATCTCGAAGTCACCGAAACCTAAATTCGAAGTTTGTTTTTCGGTTTTGTAACTACTTTCAATATGGCTTATATGTATGTATGTATGTATGTGTGTGTGTATTTTTTTTATGGCATGCGGTTATGCGGGGGCCTGAGATAACTCACTCCTGAAAAAAAGAAACGAAACCGAGAGACCCTTATCAGAGTCTGCCTTCTTAGGGGCGACTATCTCAGATTCCGATTCCATTTCCTTAGGGGTTATTGCATTACCATTCAGGGTCGTATATCAATATTTTCACCCTGATAACAAGTGAATGACCAGAAGAACGGCCATCGGCCATCTAGCTGGTTTCTTCAATGAGTTTTAATGAACATATCCTGGTGGTTACTCCGAAGGCGGTTATTCACTTGAAGAGAAATTTTATAAAGGAAAATCTGGAAAACATATAAACTTACAAGTAAGAATTCTTAGCCAGACTCCCCACTACGCATTTATTATAAAATATTCAAAAAAAAAATTCAAGCTAAGAGAATCGCTGATTTTTGGCACTCCAAGTGTGGGGATGGATGAGTGAGAGTGAGAGCGATGGGAAGAGAAAAACAAATGGACTCTCAGTGACCCCAACGCTTCAGCCGTTGACTTTTTCCGTTCCCGTTCCGTTGTTGTTTTTGTTATTGCTTCCCCCAATTTCTCCCCCTCGTGCTGCTTCTTTTGCGTTTTATTTTACGTTATTTTGTTTGTTGGGTTGAATGACTTTGGGACAACGTGTGAGAGCCAGAAAGTAACAACAACAAAAATCATGAAAATTAAAAAAAAAAAAAGTAACAACAAAAAGAGCGTAACTTGCGAGGCTCTCGGAGTAAAACAACAACAACAACAAGAAAAAACAAAAAAAAACAAAAGAGAGATGTAAAGCCAATGAACCCACCAAAATACTCAGCACAGCTGATGGGTTCAACTGGCGAAAAATTAGAAGGTAAGAGATTGGGGGGGTGGTCTGGACTCTTGTCTGGCAACCCTCTAGTTTCCCTCTTTCTTTATTACTCTTTCCCTCTCCGGGGGGATTTTTGGATTCTTTTGTTTAGAACTGCATATACCCCCGGATACAGCATAGGGGTTGAAACGGAAAGCCGTCGTCGGGAGGGAGTGAGGGGGCGAAGGCATGCCAAAAATTTGTTTTGATTGATATTCGTGCAATGGCTTTGATGGAATTTGCATTTCTTTTCCTTTTCGCCACTCTATCGTTTCAATCGGAAAGGAAAAAAACAACAAATTCTCTAACTCGCCAACAAAGCTCTTTGTTTGGATTTTGTTATTTTGTTTTTTTACAAAAATAAACAGCATGTAGTCATCGCATGGTCTGAGAATTGGTGGAATGAGATGTTAAGTAGTTTCCATTTTCAAAATTATATCCCCAAGATATTTGATTGCGTCATAGCACGCCTATTTCTATATGATTTTAAGATCATGATTTATTTCGACTTAGAAATAATACTATTTTAACAAAATTATGATGAAATAAAAGAGAGTTGGAACATCCTTATCGCGACGTGCCAATTAAGTACAACTAACCCTCGTTGATAGCAAAACTCCAGTTATTATTCAAAATGTCTGCCCGCTATCGGTGTCAGATTATCAAAGTGCCAGGTCATCGGCCATCTATATATTAGAGACCACCCATCCGGCCCCCAATCTCAACCCCCTATATTCGCTCCTCAAAATGGCTGCCTCAGCACTCAACCTTAAACTTTCCGTGGCACCTCCGTTCTTCCCACCTGCCGAGTCAATCACAGTCACGTGTGGGCCAAGTTACAAGAACAGCTGTGTTTCGGGCCGGAAAACACGAAAGAAATGACGGCCAGACACAAAGAGCTGAAAGCAACGAGGAAATAGACAATGCCAAGGGTTGTACAGTAAAGACTAGATATAGTAAACAAGAGAAATTAATGTATATCTTTCACATGAAACCTTTTTCCTCTATTATATCAGAAACCTCTATTTATCAGTTGATGTAACCCTGGTGCTAATATTTACTGTACAATCCACACAGGTTACATGCGCTGCCCTCCGCTCTGTTCTTGTGTAAGACTTCGTCTGCCTTGAGTCTATATTTGCTTGCAATCAATCCAAGGTTTTTATTTCCAAGGGTTTCCACCGCTATATAGCAGGTTTCATAAAAAAAAAATACTTCAAACTTTATTAAACAACTGTGTTCTGTTTGATTTCAAAATAGTCTGCCGTAGAGTGTTCTATAATAATAATAACAAGTCGTGATAGTCTACAAAGTATTCAGTTTGCTAGTTTTGTTTTCCTCTTTTGCTTTCATAAGGTTTTTAACCGTTTTATTATCAAAACAGCTGATCGGCGCAATTAAGAGAAGCATGTCTCATGTACATGTGTGTGTGTGTGTATGAGTGTTGAAAACAACTGCGCATATAAAACAGGCAAGGGGAAGAGAGAGAGTCTAGCCCTTAATACTCACTCAATTTGAGTTAAAAGCTAGTTAAGGGAAAAATTAAGACAAACAATTAAGCCAAAACTATTCCACACACAGATACAAAGATATACGAATTCCATCTTAATTAAAAATTAACCGAAGAAAGCCAGACGTCAATCAGTGGATCTTTTCAAGCTTGAACGACTTGCCAGCAAGCCCAAGGGCTTTTGTGACCTCATCTCTTCTTCCAAACTTGTCCATATTATGGTGGAAATTTTTGGGTTTTTTTTTTCTAAGCGTGACTTTCCATTACAAAAAAAAGGTAATAACTACCTGTTACTTGAAGATAAAAAGGGTAACAGTAAATATTTGTCTCTAAATTGTTATCTTTTTAGGGTTTTACAGGAAATATGACGTATCTCGAAGTTAATATTGAAAAAGTTCATCCAAGTAGGGATATTCCCTACTATAATGATCCAGTTTTTAATGTTCTTTCAGCGGAAGAGCAGTTTCTTGTTTTCCTGTTTGGCCAGGAGCGGGAAGAAGACCCCAGTCTGCAGTCCCCAGTCGCCATCCCACAGACTTGGGTCTTGGTCTTGGTTTTTATTTTTCGTATTGGTCATGACATTTCTTTGTCTGGATGGCTGACTGGCTGGCTGGCTGGATGGCTGGATGGCTGGCTGGCTGGCTGGATGGCTGGCTGGCTGGCTGACTGGCTGGCTGCCTGCGTCTTTGTTGTCGCGCCGGGTATTCGTGTATCCTTTGGCTTCAGAACCTGGGTTACTCGAGTTCAGTTGGCTGTTTGTTCTTCTGCAGACGGACGCCTGACAAGTACATGCTGTTTGCTGCCTGGACTTTATTTTAAAAACTAATAGTATTTTTAGGGAACATTCCTCTTGAAATGAAATATCAAGTACAAATCATATCAGTACCAAGCACAAAAGTAAATAGATTATATATATGTATATAGAACACCCCCTGATAGTGTGTGGGTGCCATGCTGATAAGATTCGCATCGTAGGAGAGCCAAACAAGGGGACAGATGGAGAGAAGGAGAGAAAGAGAGACTATGAAGGAAACAACAACCAAAAACATAAATTCAGAATGTTGTCTGGGTCGCTGATGATTTTTTGGGGCTTTTGTATTTTTTGCATTGAAAGCGCATGCGTTGTTGTTGTTGGTCCTCCTCTTCTTCTTCTGGTTTTTGTGTTTTTTTTAAGAAATCTGCCAACAAGTACCCCAAGCTGATTCTTGTGTATATATACTATATAGATGTGTATATATCTCGCTATATACGAACCGATACCCGAACAGCTATTTTCGTACATAACACTCTACAACATGGCATCTCAAACATATGGAAACGGGTTCTCCGTCTTTTATTTATTTTGTTTTTTTGTTGTATCCGTATATCTGTATTTGTATTTGTATCTGCGCTCTGTATCCCCTATGTGTGTGCGACGTGTTGGCTGTGTGTGTCTGTGTAGCCCCTCTTTTGTTATTGAATCGCTATCGCAACAACAATTGCTCTTGCCCCACTCTATATAGTTGTTCGTATTTTTACCTATTTACTTGTGTCTCTTATCATGTGTCTGCCTGTTTATTTGCCCAGCCTATGCACTGGTATTGGTGAGGGCTTCCATATGATTTTTGTGTACATTTTTCGTTGGCTTCTCCTGCGCAACAGCAACATATCCCCAGCAACATGTTGCCAAAGAAACAAAAAAACCACAAAAACTAGCCAAATGTACGACGTAGTTTTCCCCCCTCTATATACTACATAGTATATAGATACACACACACACAGATACAGGCTGACTGGCTGGCTGGCTGACTGGCTGGCAGCTCAGCTGTTTTAGAAAGTTGCCGTCAGCAGAAGCGAACACTTCGCTCCGCGCATTTCAATTCATTTCATTGCGAGGCGAGTTGTCGAGCCAAAAAGTTCGAGTTCGAGTTGAAGAGTATCTGCAGAATTGCTTTTTTTTCGCAGTGTGTGTGCGTGTGTGTGGAGTGCAGCAAGTCAAAAAAAAAATAAATAAACCCTAAAAAAAAAGGAATCTAAGCAAACAAGTTTGTTTCGCCAATAATCGTCTTGTTACCTACCTGCCTGATTCCGTTTCGTGCGACTGAACAGCCGTGAAATCTGGTGGAGAGACCTCTCCAATATAATACCATCGCATTATAAAATATATTCATAATATTGCTTTCAAAAGCGATTGAGAATTCAAATGCAGCTAAGCGAACGCTCCAAAATATGTGGTGGCCAGTGCCATTATCCTATGCTCAGGACTAGAAGCCAAAAAACCACTCACATCCCCCACCAGAGAAGCCAAAAACGACAAAAACCCATCACAGTGAAAACATAAAATAATGAACAATATTCGTGTCTGGTGTTAGAAAGCAAATTTTTGAATTAGAAGCTCAAAAAAATAAAAATCAAAATAAAAAAAGGTTGGTGCAAAAAAAAATAAAAATAATTGTATGGCTTTAAGTGACGTTGGCTTTTGGCCACTCAGCTGGACAGCTGCGCATGTGTTGGTGACGTAATGCCACAAATACAGCGCAATTGGCCAAAGCTCTGCCCCCGACCACCCACACTAGAAACGATTGAAGATCGCCCAGCTACAGTAGAGCTTCGAAAGCTTAAACTATATCTAGAAATACTATATCTAGGCATTTTGGTTACATAAAGTGTATTAGATGGGAAGTGCTACTGTAGTATGTGGATTAGAGTACATGTGTAGGTGAAAACACTTTGGGAGACTATGCGACGCCCCCTTGAGCGTAACACACACTCACACACACACTCACTCGAAGCTCCATAAATTACTGTAAAGGCAATTCAAATCATGCTCTCTGCCCCTGGCCACCTTCCTTCGCCCCCTATTTCTCTCTCTGTCTCCACTCCCTTAAATGGTGGATGTGTGCATGTGTGTGTGTATTGGTGAAGTCAGGAGGAAAACTACTCGAGTTTTTTTTTTGTTAATATAATTGACACACATTTTCTAATTGTGGCGTTGCATTTGCTTTGCATGGGGGCATTTGTGTCATTTATCAGCTTTGCTTTTGAACTCTCCAACTCTCTGTCTGTCTCTTTCTGGTTGTAACCTGTTATTCACTATCAGCTGTGCGGGGGAGAAGAAGAAGAGCCAGCCTACCATTCGCCCATGTGCTTGATGTTATTAGACTTCATGTAACTAAAAAAAATTAGTATACACCTCGTAGCGATAAGAATTAGTTGCGCAACATTTGAAACCACCCACGTGTACACATACACATGCACTTGTGTAGAATGGGTTAAAAGATCAAATCCGAAAAAAAAATAGATTAAGAACAAGAGGCAACTTTCGCTATCTGTGAACCCTTCTCTTCTTATATGTATAAGTGAAAGTGTTTTGTTTTTTTTTTGGCAGATAAGCAAAATAGCCAAGCCAAAAATAAAAATAAATAATGAAAACAAACCAACAGCTGTTCTTTAAAAAATGAACTTTTGATTAAAGTTCTTCCTCACTTAACACGTACGACCAATTTATATCAATTCAAAGAGAAAAAAAAATAAATAAAATGTAACGCACATGCACACTAACACTGTTACACTCTGGCACACTCGTCATGTGTAATTTTATACGTGCGCAGTTGGAAATGTAAATGACGAAGAGGAAGAGCAGAGAGGTGGTGGGGCAGTGAAGGTGGAGAGCCACAAAGAAGCACAAAACTGGAGGAGTTGGCCAAGTTGAAGCAGACTCGGTGCGGAACAGAAGGCATTAACACTTCTTGCGGTCATTTGCTTTTCACTCCTGAAAATAAAAACAAAAAAAGAGAGCAAAAGTGCGTGCTATTTGGCAAGACGGGCATATTTTGGCTAAAAATAAAAACGTGCCATCGCCTCACACAAACACACACACACACACACGCTCAACAACAAGTCCTGTTCTGGGCTCCCCCACTCCAGGTGTCTCCCTCTCACTTACACCACTCCAGCAGATCTGACCCAACTTCGTGAGTGCGAGGGAGATGCGCTCACGTGCTCACGTTACACACACACACTGGCACACGTGGCCCCTACAGCCAAAAGAGGAAGAGGCAGACAAAGAGCCCCATAACTGGACTGTGTTTGTTTACATTTTTGCTTTGCATTTTTGTTTTTGCATTTTTGCTCGCCTTGCTTTTGTTTTTATTTACTGCGCACATGTGAGCTGGGGGCTATGTGGGTGACAGTGGATGGCGAGAGGAGAGAGTGACCGAGCAGGGGAGAGCTTTACATTTTAACTTTATTTGTTGTGTAAGAGAAACAGGGTGCCTCTTTGTCTTTGTCTATAAATTCTATATGTACATCTAATTGCTCCCAACTTCACCTTGCTAAATACAAAATTGCAGCTAATAATTGCTATTAATTGCGAAGAATTTCCTTTTCTAATCATCGGTTTCCCCCCTCTCTTCTCGTTGCAGCAAACGGAATAAATAATGGAATTTTAACAGCGTTTTAAAAGGTAAATGAAGGGCGATATCTCATATCTTGCAGCCTTGAAGTGTTTCCCAAACTTTTAAATGATTATGTTTTTCTAATGTATGCCTTATCTGATGGCCATGTTCCGATAAATTCCAACGAATCGTAGATTCTCTGATTTTCTGAGAGGAAAGAGAGGGAAATGTGCCAGGGTTGGGGGCGGAGAGGGGGATACGATGTAACCCACTGAAGGTGCGGCCCCCTCGGAAACAAAGAGAAGCTCGCTCAGCTGTGAAGGTTTATGATTGGGAGGGTCACCACCACCACCACACTCACGTGAAAGAGCACGCACACAATCACAATGGATTTTTTTGTGGTTCCCATAGCTAGGTCAATCAACAAACCTATTTCTTAAAAATATATGTACATATTTTTTAAATTAAAAATTTATATTATGAGAGTATGTTTTCATTTTCCAATCATCGCCTGCACATTTCCGCAAAAAGTGACACATCTCCAAGGGTAATTATACTTCAATTATGACGCATTCATCGAATGACTAAAGTAAACCAGTAAAAAAACCAAACAAAAGTCAGACTTTCGAACTGCACTCACGTGTTAAATTATTTTTGTATTTCATAACGCTACAAAAAAGAAGGGGGAAGGGGGGACAGAAGGAAAAGGAAACCCAAAACAAAGGAAAGCCACTAACGGAACTTGTTTTTCAAAGTTGCAACATAACCATTTTCCACTCTCCGCATGCTGTTGTTTTTCTTATCTGCCCCCGAACGGGTTTTCCGCCACAGACACTACTGGAGCTTAGCAGAGCGCCGCCTGGCGGCAGGTTTCGTGGCATGCCTTTCACCGCTTGGCGCTTGGCGCGCCTTTTAATTCGATTTGAATTTCCGCTCGCATTTTGTAATCAAAATATGAAATAAAAATAAAAATAATAAAATATACAATTCAAGCACACACGACGCTCAGATACACGAGCCAATACAACTGCACACAGAGCGCAGCGCATTGCAAAATCAAAAAGCATGCCAAGGACGGTGGCCGAGCTAAATGAAATTAGTTCAACAATGCGCCCCCACCTCAGCCCCCCCTTTGTCGCAACCTGTTCAATCGGCTTGCCAAGAAAAGCGCCAAAGTGTGCCAATCAAGGAGGAAAGGGAGATAAGGGGGAAGAGCCACCGCGGGCTATGACAAAGTTTTCCGAATCAACTTAATTGCAGTTTCTGCCAGTTCGTGGCTGCCAACTATCAATTTGGCCTTAAAAAGCACTAAAAAGCAAGTGGAAGAGTATGGTAATTGGCTCAGATCAGTTGCCAACAAATGCAGATGAAGGAAAGTTTTTCCGCCTCTGGGCAGCGATGAAGAAAAAGAAGAAAATCAAATGGAAAAAATAAGAAACAGTCAGGGAGGGCTATAATGTAATCGAATATTATTAAACTTTGGCGCTCCGTTCGCTTGTCCCCATTTTCATACGGGTTTTCCGTTGTGTGTGTGTGTGTGTATGTTAGTTTCGCCTATTGTGGGCCAAGAGTATTATTATGTATGTATGTATTTTATATGGTTGTGCCATAAACAAAACTAAACACTGATGGCAAAAGCAATACAAAAATCAGATGTTTTCTAACACAAACACACACACATACACACCCACAGCTACAGTAATGTGCAAAAATACACAGAGAGCCCAAAATAAAAAAGTCTCTCACGCCCCCCTCTTTAAATCGCTCTCTCTCTTTTGGGGGTTATATACTTGTGTCTGTCTCGCGCGCTAGTTATATATTGTGTATGCAGGTCAAGAAGAAACGCAAAAACAAAAGCAAAAGTAAAGACAAACATGTTTACATGTTTTTATGGCTCTCTTGTAGTCACGCTCTCTGGCGCTCTCTTTTAGCAACATGTTGCTAGCTCAACAATGCTGCAACAGCTGTTTTCTGTGTACATACATTCGATCCCATGCATGTGCACGTGCATGCAATGGTGTGTGGGGTGGGCTCTTAATTTGGTTTTCGGCTCCAAAAGCTGCTGTTGCTAAGCGCTATTTTAGAAAAAAAAATGTAAGAATTAAGAATCAAGTGATGGCAACAACATAAGAGAAGAGAGGAATGATGAAACATGGGAGTTTCTTTGGATGATGAAATAAATTAACTCTGAGGAGTGTAAATTTTTAAATAAAATAAAATATTTTTAAAAATGTTATTGATTTATTAGTTCTCTTAAGATTGAATCACAATTGGTAGTAACTAATAATTATTTTATAATTTTTACCTTAATGTCAGACCTAAAGCATCCTAACTCTTAGAGCATTTTCGAACGCTGCAACAAAACGACCTTCAAAGCCTTTCAAAGCTCCACTCAATGACGTCACACCGTTAGCAACATGTTGTCTGCCGACTTTCAAGCAAATCGCATTCCGAGGGGGTGGGTGGCCAGGCTGAGGTGCAGCGTGCATTGCCAAACGGCTGACATGTTGCTCGTAACTGGGTCTCCGGTTAAGTAACGACCTGGTTTCCAACTCTTGTTTTTTTTTTTTCCATCGCTCATTAGGGTATGTGTGAGTACACAATACATGTACATATGTATGTATGTATGTATGTATGTAAATAAATACATATGTGAATGACGTTTTCAGGCCAAATCGGGGCCGTGTCAGTGTGTCGCAGTTAACAGCAATTGGCCAAGAATTCCACAGGCCAGGCTTCAGAACGCGTTGCTTCCGCATCGGAAGGATGAACGGAAAGTAAACCATGTCAGCTATGTACCACCTAGTAGCTAGGCAGGAGGACCTTGGGGTCTCGATTCAAGTTGAGGGTGCCAGAGCTCCATCTAAGCGCCTGCAGAGGCTGCCACTCCATCTGTTGCTGGCCTTATGTACTGCCATGAATTATGGATTTTCCAAAAGGGGACGACCTTCACCCACTTTTTCATGATTTCTCATCATTTTCCGACATTCTATCGTTGCAGAACACTTCTGGTAGAGGAAGAAGCAGCTGCAGCAGCGTCAGAAGCTAAGCCAGAGGCATCGGAGGAAGCTCCAGCGCAGTTCTAGTGGACCGTTTTCAAACAACCGAACGAGATGATACCCACCAGCATCACCAACTCGCCGCCACCAGCGGGCTTGGGTCAGAATGGAGCTGCTGCCACAGCGACGGGGGTGCGGCGGGTCTGGGACTGGGGGTGGGAGTTGGTGGGGTGGCGGGTGTGGGCACTAGTGCAGGTGGGGCTCAGAACAATTTAAGCTCCATAGTGCTGGGCCTGGCCTCGCTAATCCTCGAGGGACGACCCATCTCCGATGACGAGTATCAGCAGCAGCACGTGGTGGTGGCAGCGTCCGGTTCTGGAGGAGGATCCGGCGGGAATAACCTTGCTGGCCGCCTCTCGCCACGTCCCTCCACATCGCGAGCTGCCATTAACATTACGACGAATCCCTATGGTTCCATGGGAGGATCGGATAGCCGAGCCGGCAGCGGCTCAGCCGGAGGAGGCGGAGGAGCGTCCAGCAGCAGCACCTCGTTGACCCACCAACGCTGGACGCAGAAACTGTGCCAGCTGCGACAAATCTCACCGGCTGCCCAGGCCATGAGTGCCGAGCCCGAGCTGGTGGCCTTGGCCATCAATGATCTCAACAAGGATCACGGCGACTATGAGATCGTGAGGAGAGTGATGCTCAACAGAGCGGGGGGAATGGGAGGCGGTGGCACCGGAGGCACCAACAACTCAAGTGCCGCCAGCTCCCCGGGCTCCAATTCGTCGGATAACATTCTGCTCTCCCTGCAATCGCTGGCCACGACGTGTTTGAGGGGCGGACCCGCCTTGCCACCGCCTCCGGCTGAAACACGCCCCCTGAATCTGTCGTTTGTCTGGTCGGGGTCGGGGGGATCGCCAAGTGGACCCGTAGTCGGAGCAGCGGGAGCTGTAGCCACCACCACCAGCACCACAACAACGGCCACTGCCAGCAACGGAGCCACTGGCTCCGCATCGAGGCCCAAACACGGGCCGCATTGTGATCAGTTCCTCAGGAAGATGGGTCTGGCCAAGGGCGAGACGCCGTCGGAGCTTGAGGAGCACATCTGTGATATGTCCTACGTTAATATGACCGTAAGTTCGTCCTCCATTCTTGAAGATTTGTGCCCTGAATCCTTTCATCCGCAGTGCAATCGTTGGCGAGCCTACTGTATGAAGATGGAGGCAATCCTGGCCAGGCGCGAACCCGTTTGCATCGAGGTGTACCTGGGCCCAGTCAGCCACAAGCTGCTGTTGGAGCAGTGGATCATCAGCGGCAAGGAAAAGTGGGTTACCTGATCTCTCGGTAATAGAAATATCACTAATACTGGTCATCTTACAGAGTTCCTCCGCCCACGATGACCCTACCCTCACTGTGCAGTGCCATCCGAAGTCAGTTGTACTTCTCCCAGATCGTGGCCTGGTGCGACCTGCTCCGCAAGTGCGATCCCTCGGTTTACGACAGCGGGCGGGTAATCTTCTCCAACTGCGCCAACAATGCCGGCGATCTGGCCACCACTTACACATCCAGCGGCGGCGGGCCGAGGAGACCTCGTCTCAACATCTTCTACAGGATCAAGCAGCACACGACCACCGGTGGCCAGTTCCAGGAGGATGGCTTCAGCGCCAAGGCCAATGTGCACAACTTTCCCAACGTGAATGTCTCGGAGAACTACAGCATCTCGGTGTGCGTTAGGAGCTTGCCGAGGATTAATGGTGGCCTGCCTCACGTGGAGCCTCTGGTCCCGAGTCCTGCCCCCAGACACAAGCTCCTGGCAGCAGATCCGGCCAGCACACCGACTGGTGGCGGGGGACTGCACGCAGCTACACCCACTGGTCTGGGAGCGAGGATTTGTGCCGCCACACCCACGACGTCGGCCGGCGGATCCCACTGTGATAACGGAAAAACGGGAATGGGCCTGGACGAACTGGACGGGGATTCGAGCCTGAGCCACCGGGAGAGGCAGCTGCAGAAGTACCGCAAGCGAATGCAGCGCCGGGACAAGAAGCGGGAGAGGAAGTCCTCTCCGGACAGGCAACACCACGCAGAGGAGCCCATGGAGGAGGGCGAGGAGTCGCAGTCGTTGACACAGTCGGAGCCCCAATCCCTGGCCTTGACTCTGCAACAGCCGCGGCGCATCGCCATGATCTCCACGGGCACCCAAACGTCCCTCAGCAGCTGCCAGCAGTGCGGGAGCGAGAAGACCCTGCTCTGCCTCAGCTGCACAGGGGGGGTGGGATGTGGCGCTGACAACGGCACGACCGCCAAGGGAGCCAAGGAGAGGCCATCGACCGCCAAGCTGGAGGAGCTGGATGACGGCGATACGACGGCTTCCGAAATGGAGGAAACGTCCAGCTGCAGCCTCAGCAGCGGTGATCTCATCGTGGGCACGCCTCGCAACAAGGCCGAGCTGCTCCTGCAGGCCATCCAGCGCACGCCAAAGAACCGCAGCCGGAAGCCCCAGCATCCGGAGGTGGCCTGCCGTAATTCAGATCTCAACGGGGGGCAGAACAACAACCTGGCGAAGATCACGTCCGCCAGTAGTGGCTGTCAGGTGTGCAAGCGCCAGAAAACGCAACACAACTTCTCGAATGGAAGCAACGGGAGCAGAGCGAAGGAGCAGTCACCCACCAACGAAAACCGAAGGAGTAATGGTTATGGGAGCATGGAGCAGGAGGCTCAACAGGCATCAGATGCTCAGGTAAGCTCTGGCCTCTTATTTCCAACCATCTCTTACAAGAGTACTCCGCAGAACGCCTCCACCAAGCTGACGCCCAACATAGAGCGCTGCTCGCTGAATCCTTCCGAGCGGTGCACAACACCACCACCAGGAATCAATGACCACATAGTGGTGCAGTTCAAAACGCCGCTGAGCCATGTGCCAGCCAAGCCCCAGCCGGATGCCATGGTGCCCCTGCAGCAGCAGTCGCTGGGCAGATCCTCCCCCAAACCCAGCCAGCTGAGGCTGAACTGTGGAAACGGGTTGGCGGACAGCGAGACGCCGCCACTGAGCATATCGCCTCTGATGCGGAAGGCCCTGCCCAAGGTCAACCTCACCACCATCTTCTGCAGCTCGGCTCCCATTGCCATCGGGGCGCCTGCCTTCAGCTTCGATCCAGCCTCCCTGAGTCATGCCCACTCTCAGCTGCTGGCGCCGGATGTGGGTGCCACGCCGCCAGTGCAGAAGTCCTTCTCGGCGCCCACTTTGCCGAACTCGGCTTCGCTCTCGGTCTCGCCCAGATTCGCCAAACAGGCGCTGGCGGCCCACAAGCGGCGCTCCCGCCACCTAAGCGACCGCAGCGACCGGAGCTCCCTGGGCTCCGACGAGCAACTGTCCGACGAGGATCTGGAGTCGGGCTTGTGCAGTCCGGCGGGTGGGTCGCCGTTGAAGAGTCGCGCCCGCTTGGCTGCCCACTTTGGAGGGCGTCCGCTGCTGGGGAATCTCGAGGAGTCGCTGCTTCAGCGCCGGCTTATGCCCAAAATCGAGGTGATGGGCTTCAAGCTGCAGCTGGGCGCCTCTGGCGGATTCTGTCCCACTCAGCTGACGATCCCAGCGGTTTCATACTTCTATGAGCTGCACGGCGAGACTCTGAGCACTCCCTACCTGGTGAGTTTGTGGTTTCTATCATCAACTGGAATCAGAACTAACTATTTAACTATTAGTGCGAGATTCGTCTGCCGCGGAAGGGGTACTCGGTGCCTAGGACTGGAACGGTGCAGGCCACACTACTGAACCCCATGGGAACGGTGGTGCGGATGTTTGTGATACCCTACGATATGCGGGACATGCCTCCCCTACATCGCACCTTCATCCGGCAGCGCATACTGGCCGAGGAGGTGGGCCAGGAGCAGGATTCTGGTCCGCAAGTGCCGCGAAGTCCAACCGCCCACAGCACTACCAGCAAACTGGGGCACTTTATCTCTTCCGAGCAAATGAAGCGACTGCGCTACTCCATCCACCTAAGGTATGGAGTCTTGAGGAGTCACTTTTAAAAAAGGATTCTCTAACTATTCCCTTGTCTTGACAGGTTCCAGACATCGCGCTCTGGACGGCTGTCCTTGCACACCGACATCCGTCTGCTGATCTCACGGCGCACCGACTGCGACACTGCCGCCGCCCATGCCAAGGGTGTGCTGGAGGCGCCCAATGAACTGGTGACGGACACCCTGATGCCCGGCGAGCCGCGCTACAGTGCCCGGCAGGAGAGCGCCAGCAGAATTTAGTAGCTACTGCAAGCCCTGGGCGGCACCTTCGAGCTACTCCGTCGCCTGTGCCAGCAGCTGCAGGAGAAGTGGCAGCAGGTGCAGCGGGAGCAGCAGGATCTCTGGCAGTGGCCCAGATACCAGTTGTAGGCGGAGGATAGGAGGGCAAATGCTTTACTAGCTTATCGTTTAATCTATCCCTAAGCTTAATTTCTTGTTCGGATTTATTTTTTTCGAAATAGCGCCTTGCAGGAGGTTTCCATTCGTTTAGTTTTGAAACATTGCAATGTAAAAATGTTGATGATCCAGTTATGAATACGAAAGCAATCGAATTAGTCAGACGGCAGTCGGTCAGACGCGCGAATCAAACCTTATTGTATATCCTTTGCAACTACAAACGAAACTATCTGTATCTTTGGGGGTCCACTTTTGAAAGAAAGCCACGGAAGAAGGCAAAGTTAGCAATACTACTATGAGTAAACTATGGCAAGTGTGAGGAGTGTAAACGCAAGGGAGTACTACATACCTTAAATAGGAATGCATACAGATATCACATACAATATATATATATATAATAATATATATTTATGTACCGTAATGTATAATCGTCGTCGTGTAGCGTCAACAATTTTAAATGCAATTTTGTGGGGCAAAGTAGGGGATGGGGATGATGGGGGGATATAGGGGTATACAAGTTGGATGCGCTCATATCGATCGTTGTTGTTAGTGGTAGCGTGTTTTAGTCGCAGCAAAGAATTTGTGAAACCTCTTGGGTTGAGTGAAAGTTTAAAATTCGAGTCAACATTTTTTTTTGTGTTTTTTGAGTTGGCGATTCCGTTTCGAGAGTGTCTATTAAGCGTGCCTGTGATACGATATGAGCTGCATATATATGGGGTCTATTCTAATAGATTTTTTTTAGTTAAATACAATTGACAAGTACATTTTTTTGTATAACCATGTTTATAACGTTTTCGGTTATTTTCTTCTCACTAAAAATTAGTTTCTTTTCAATTGATACCTGACTATAACTACTTTATAAACGTACTCCTGCTATTAACAAATTTTCAATCTAGGTGGTATGTAAAAAGATTACAGTAAAAAAAGTATATAAAAAATACAAAAAAACAAGAAAAAAAGCGAAACAATAAAGCCAATTGACGCCATCGATATTGGAAATCATAAAATTTACTTCGTTCAATTTGTTTTAAGTAGAGAGCTTAATGTGCGCTATCAATAGCAACTACATATATGTCTAACAATAACACCAATATACACAATTCAATAAATATATTTTGTGTTTTTTATTTCTGTTGGGAATGTTTAAGAAATTTAAAGTTTCATCCAAATAACGATTTTGAATTCAAAGATTTGAGTAATTTGAGTTGGCAACACCAATGAATGTGCTGCCAACTGTTACAACTTAATTACTTTCTGGCTAAAAATTGTAGATAAACTGAAAGCTGAATGATGATTTTTAATACCATTTAATATAGATTTCACAAAAAAATTATTAAAAACACAAGAATGAATTAAAACCTAGCCAATAAATTGAATCAGACTATTTATTGTAGATATTTTAAATATTAGTGTGCCCAGAATGGCGTACCGTGTCTAAGCCAAGACACGAACCAGTCTAATTTGACCCAGCCGTTGTCGTTTTCCAACACTGCTTATTTTAAAGACCATGATAAGACCGTATATTTAAAATGGCGTCAGTGTTGGAAAAAGAGAGGTATTTGTTTCTTCCAACAAACTAAAAAACCAAAATAGAATAAAAACATCGACAGCTAATTTTGGAGGTGAAAAGTGCGAATTAAAACTATTAGAAAGTGGTGCCGCGCATGTGCAATTAGCCCCGTACAAACACTGACATGTCGTTGGCAAGAGTGCAACAAGCGAGAGCAACAAGTGATTCGTGAAAAGCAATTTGTGGCAATTTAAAATGTCTAAACCAGCAATTAATCCGCCTGGCTGCAGCTAAAATAGAAGAATCCGTCCCAGCGTACCACTAATAGGTGTCGGAAGAGGAGCTGCGCCCCTAAAAACGCAGCGTCTCCAGTGTGCACACGTAACCTTGTGTGCGCGTAGCACGGAAGCTGTTGCTGCTACTTTGGCTTGGTTGAATCGGAATACTTGTTCGCAGGTATGTGGCTGTTGATGCCACTGCTTTGATTGCCCACCTAAACGGAGTTTTACTTGCTGCAGAGTCGATTGCGTGCTTTTCCACGGACGTCGGGTACGTTTCCGAAGATGGATACCAATTCCGGAGCTGGATCTGGATCTGGGTCTGGGGTCGGGCCGGATGGTGATGGTGAAGCGGGTCCCTGCTCCACGGTGACGACGCACAACGAACAGCCCCAAACAAAACGCCAAAAGATCGAAAAGCAGTTCAAGAATGATCGGAGCTGCAAGGCGCTCACCCCCTCCCCGCCCGACATCCTCGACGGGAGGAGGGGGGAGGCGGTATTGGACGCCAACAGCAACAACAAGAACCATCTCTGCTCATCGCTCTCCTCGTCGTCGACGCACTCGCTGTCCACGCCCAGCAGTACCAACAACTCCCCTACCACGACGCCGTGCAGCTCGCGAGCCGCGTCCTACGCCCAGTTGTTGGGTCATAACACCTTGCCACAAAACGGGGAGGCAGACGCGCATGCCGCCGACCCCGAGTCCACCAAGGATGAGGTGGACCGCGCCGCCCAATTGCCAGACCTGCTGACCCTCAACAAAACAAACAGCAACAGTAGCAGTAGCATAAGCAGCAGCCGCAATAACTGCATTCCGGCCGCACCCATCGACGATATGCTGGAGTTCGAGCAGTCCCTGACCCGCCAGTGCCTCTGCGGAGTGTCGGAGAGGACGCTGCGTAAGCCGTTCCAGTCGCACTACTCCCAGGACAGCAACGGACAGAAGCGAATCGCCTATCTGCGCGAGTGGCCCACCAACAAGCTGCTGCAGTTCCTGTCCAACCTGCAGCTCCTGTTCGACATATACTTGAAGCAGAATGCCAAGGGCTTCATCTGCACTCGGATAATGGACGTCTGCGACGCACTCATCCGCAACGACCACAAGCTCATTGACGAGATCATCGTCCTGGCCGGCTACGACAACCCGTACGTGCAGTTCCTGGCGGGCCGCGTTCTGGCCGCCTTCCTGGTTATTGCTAAACAGGAGCTGAACGACGAGTGGCTGCAGAAGATCGTCGACCAGCTCTTCAACTTTGAGCAGCTAGACCAGGCCGCCGTCCAGAAGATCCACTTCAGCCTGGACATAATTAAGCGAATCGTCGAGTGGAAGGACATGGAAATCCATCCCCTCGACGACGATTGGATGGCGGCGACCAACACGGCGACAGCAGCTTCCTCGGTAGTCCCACTTCCCACAGAAGCCTCTGTGAGCTACATGCACTTTCCCGTCCAGGAGCAGCCCATATCCAGCAACTACTTTGCGCTCCAGTTCCGTGAGGATGCGGCAGTGGATGCTGAGCCAGAACCCACCGACAATCGGGAGAGACATCGACGGCACTTTGGCGAGGAGCTGAGCGACGCCTACGACTCCCATTCGCACAGTGCGCCCCAGCCAACACCCACGTCCGCGTCCGTGCCCAACGGCTGTCACGTGGTGACCCTCACCGACTCGGAGAGTTTCGACACCACGCACCTCAAGTGTATTACCATACAAAAACTGGAGCACAAGTGGCCCACTCTGGTGAAGAATATGTCGGAGCTGATGGCACCCGCGCACCAGGACGCCACCGAGCACTGCGTTCTCAACTTCCTGCAGCTGTGGGAGAACATAATCTCGGTGAAGGCCAACCTGTCGATTGATGAGACGCGCCCCTACTACGCCCAGCTGGACAAGTTCGAGATGCTGCTGAACCACAACCTCTCCTGCACCGTCTACAAGCAAATGCTCTGCCTCTTCAACGAGGCCCTATGCTACGGCTCCACGCTGGCACTGCAGGACATGCTACCCGAGGAGACGTGTAAGCTGGCCCATCAAATCGTACGCCATGTGCGCGGCTTCCGGATCCTTGAGTCGCTGCCGCGCCGCCAGCCCGACAACATGGTCAGCCTCATCGGCTACAACGGCAGGCCGCTGGTATATGGCAACGGAAGCATTGCCCTAGCGTCGCAGTCCGCGCCGTCCATGGACGCTGGACAGGATGGGGACGATGTCGCGCCCCTGGACCTCATCGAGATGGACAAGACGTTGCTGCAGAAGATGGTGCTGCTGGTGCTGAAATCAATAGCGGTGACTGTGAAGGAAATCCGCAGCGACTCGTCGGACTCGTCCATCGACTCGAGCGACTACGACGCCTTCCAGGACATGATGCTCATTGAGCGCTCGATCCGGGACGTGCTCAGCAAGCTGGAGCGCTTCATCAAGCAGACGCTGGAGTTCCACCCGGAGTGCCACTTCAGCAAGATCCTGATCCACCTGTTCGACGACCAAGACGACCACCTGATCGAGGCCATGGTCTGTACGCTGGACGTCACTTCGGGCATATCGTTCCGGAACAACGCCTTCCCGGAACTGGTGGACATGCTGAATCCGGTGTACACATTCCTGGAGTTCCTCAAGATGACCTCGAACAGCTCGGACCTGCTGCTGGACCTACTCGTGAGCAACGAGACCTGTTTCCTGCTCTACCTTCTCCGGTTACTCAAGTACGTGCGCATGAACTGGACGATGTTCGTGCACAGCTGCAACAGCTTCGGAATGGGCAGCACCATGCTGGAGGAGGCGATGGGCGTGCTCATCCGGCTGCGCCTGCAGATATCGCGTCTGGTGTCGCGCCAACTGTATCCCTATGACATATCGCCGGTGCTGCGTCTGCTGGAGAGCTGCGAGAGTCTCTACGAGGGCAACGAGCTGAGCTGAGCGGAGCGATCAGATCAGACCAGATCAGATATGGAAGAAACCACTATATGCAATTAAAATACGTAATTTATTTTAATATTTAATGGAATAGGAGAAACTAGCGCAAAATTCGATGAAATATGGATCCTTGTAGCATATCACTCCACTCCGCACTAAGCACTCCGCACTACGCACACTCCACTCGACATATCTCCACAAACTGTCCCGATCCAGTAACGCGATAACCCTAGTTAAGCTCTATATACTCCTCATCCGATTCGCAGGCCTTTCCACCTAGTTACATAGCTGTATGTAGTTGTCATTGTAATGAGCATCATGAATTCCAAACTAAGCACTACCTTAGCCTAAGATTGTGTTAATCTTGCCTTAAGTAGAGTAATGTACAATAGGATGGCTGCTGATGTGATGACCCACGTTGGCTCATCCCACGAGAGGAATATTCTTTGTACGTTTTTTTAAAACACTTGAATATACAACCTAATTAACTGATTAAAAGAAACGCATTAAGACAGACTATATGTGCTATTTTAAGTTATTATAGAGTACTACTGGTACTGGAGTCTCAGCAATTTCGATGGGTTTTGGCCTGGTTGGTAGTATTTTGTATTCAAAGCTCTATCTTTCAATGGCGATTTATCATGCGGACGCGTCGCTTGGGATCGGCTGGGGCTGGCATGGTACTGGCATCTGGGGTCTGTCCCGTCAGGCTGATCACCGAGCCGCGTCTCGACAGCTCGGCAGGATGGGGGCCCGACACGTAAACGGTCTGATAGTTTATGGTAATGGGCACCGAGGATCGGCGGTTCATGCGCGGCTCTGCAGGAGAAAAGGGGTTCGTCTTATGGGAGATGCGCTCAATAGATGGGTCTTTACCAAAACGAACATCTCCAGTGCTCGGCGGCCTAAAGGGATGCTGATGGCCGCCCTGTCGGCCCACCAATGGCGATGTAACTGGCGGCGGCCTAGTGCCATGTCCAACTGGATCCGATCTATAGCGGTCCACCGATACGGAGCGCACTTCGCCCAGATTATGCCTGCGCCGGAAGATGGCAGATTCCTCAGCTGGGCATGCATATGGGGAGATTAAGGTCAGTCAGTGGCAGAGATGGCAGAGGTGGCGGAAAAGCCCATTCAAAGATCAGATCAGAGCAGAGCGGAAATGAAACGCAAGCTAACACGCATGGCTACGTTAATTGATCACAGGAAAGCACATAGTAATTGATTTATTTTACGTTTACACACATATAGGACAGATATAATATATAATCAGATATATACAACCTTACATTCAGTACAGTTTCACGAAAAAAAGTGAAAGGAGAGTAAACAACTGTGGACTGGGGGGGCAATCTTCTTCTTAATAAAAATAATAATTATAAACAGAGTTTTCGAACCCGAAAAAGTGCGATTATAGGATAGAGAGATATACATATATATAGAGATCAAAAAGGGCACATTGGAGGTACGATATACGATAATACTAGTATTTGATGCATTTTCCGAAAAAAGTCCGAAAAGTCAGAGCTCTCATACAAGAGTGGACGACAGTGCATTACATTACAGAAAATTGGCCAACTCAGTACATAGCAGTGGACAGTAGTAGATACATTTAGATTTGGTTAGGATAACAATTCACTTGTTCCCTCGTTTACATGGCCAGCTGGCCACCTGGGCACCTGGCCCATCGATTTCAAAATTTTGGCAAAGTTTTTGGTGAAATACCTTTTGATGCCCGCCGGTCTTGCTTGTGGATTTGTGCATAGGACTGCAGGGAGCACCGCCTCAGCCGTTTGTCGCCCTTGCTCTGCTGTCAGAAAGGTATTATTTATGAGTCTATATGGGCTGTATATATACACGATGGTCTCACCGATTTGTAGTGCTGGTTGATGTCGGAGGCGGCCTTTAGCAGAAGATAAATGAAGACCAGGGCGAAGAGGTAGATGATGGGCTCCGCCGTGTTGCTCTTCTTGGGCACCTCCTTCTTGCGGCTGATCTCCAGTGCCTTGGCCACTCGGGCATGCTTGCTGCCTGCTGCCGTTTTGACCCTCTTGCTGAGCCTGGACTGAGGCCGCTTAGAAACCTGGCTCTCGGACTTATTTCCATCCCCATCTCCGCCAAATATGTCCATTCTTTGACAGGCCTCGCCGTGGTGCTCGGCCTCCGCATCCGTGGGCTCTAGTGGGGACTCCTCGGGTTGACTTTCAGCTTGGGGCAGGTCAAAGGCAGCCACTCCCGACCTGAAATAGTATCTGTAGTTGCGCTGCAACCCAGCAGCCATAATGTAGACGGTGCAGAGCACCACCAGAATCCCCAGGGGCACCACATGATGATTGTTACTGTCCTTCGCCTTCCGCTTTTTGGGAGTCAAAATGGCCCTAATGTCATCGGACACAGTTGTACCGTCCCCGGTCGGCGATTTCATTGCCGAGCTCACGTTCTGTTTACTATTTGTCCAAAACAATAAAGCGACTTTGTGTATCTGTTGACTGCGAGTACTATTCGTGGCGGAAAATCGATACGGATTAACGTCCCAGCCTCCCACAATGGGCGAGCATTGTTATCCTGGCAATGCCACACGACGACAGAGGCACAAGTATGTGTACTGGATACTATGTATTTTATTGGACTTATTGCTTTATTTTTCAACAGTCAAAACTGTTCCGGACAATGGCTCTCCACCACCGCGCTGTCACACATGATTGTGTGTGTCTGTGTTTACCTTGCCGCCCTTTGACATTCAGGTGGTGGCACTATACGTTATTTTAAATTCTAAAATTGCAAATATTTTAAAATTAAAAGCTAATATTAAAAGCTATTTACAAATATTGAAAAGGTTTCAGCATTCAAAGTAGCCATTGGACATTCCGGTCAGCTGATCAAGTATATCTGAAAATTAATTTTTAATTAATTTTATTAAAAAAATAAAATATATTTGAAACGAACCAGTGATTTCCAGATCTGCCGACTGGTTGCTGATCGAGTTATACAGTTTCCTGCTCTCCGCAATATTTTGGCGTTTGAACATCACAGTTCTCAAGCTCTCCCCTTCAAAATGCATAAAACCCATTATTTTTTTGTACCTACTAAGTACTAAGTACCTACTTTTTAAAATATTTCCATTCGGCTTTTGCTTTTGTGACTTAATGTCGTTATTAGGTTCCTGATTAGTGTCCTTGGTTCTGTTTATTCGCCCTCTGCGTTCCGAGGCATAGAGAATACTGGTTTGTCCAGAAGTTAATCCAGAAAAGTGCTTTAAATCCTCCTTCGAAGCGTTGATATCTTTCGGATCATCCGCAACGTGGACTCCCAAGGGATGCGGGAAATCCTCCTCGCGCTGCTTCCCAGATCCAATGCAGTTCTGAAGCTTGCGCAGAATTGTGCGCAGGATCTTGAAGCGCTTGATAATTCGTTGCGGCTCCACTTGGGACGCGCATATCAGAATGGCTTTGCATTCGCGCAGAATCCTGATAAGCTGCTGGAAGTACTCCTCTCCGATTTGGTCCTTTGTCTCTCTTAGGACCTGGCGATTCACTTCCAACTGAAAGTGCTCAAGCAGCACCAGAGACATTTGTGACAGATCCTCTAGCTTTGCTTTATTGTACGACTTTTCCACGGCAGTAATTCCAGTCGTGAGAATCTCAAAGTAACATCCAAGAAGCGCTCGACTATCGATTATCTCCTGCAGAGCCACCTTAAACTTGCTCACTTCCTCGTTGAAGTGCTGTTCGAGTATGTCCGAGTGCAAGTCCGAACCATTGGCCTGCAGAGAAGGTATCAAGGAAGTGTCCAACGATTCAAAGGAAGCCAGACAGCTGCGTATCATTGTTTTTACTTTGAGGATAAATACAAATTAATTATCAATCATAAATGGAACTATTATTTCCTTACATTTCAGGTTTGGGGCAAAAGCTATAGCGAATATTCCAATCTGGGTAGCACGATCGATGTTCACATCAAAGTCTGCTATGAATTCATCGGCCATTGCTTCATCCTCCAGGCTGTTTCTCAGAACGTTTCGTATTTTTTCCACCGAGAACTTGTCAAAGTCCACAAAGCAGTGGAACACCAGCCGCAACAGAGCGTCGTTGATGAAATCCTCTAACTGGCAGAGCGCCTGCTCCAAGGTCATGGCTTTCAGCTTCAGATTGGAGTAGTAACTTTCGCTGGAGACTTTTGGAAACTGGCACTCTTTCTGGAAAGCGTTGCACTCCCGAATAACCTAGAAGAATCGTGGTTTAATTAAATTCTAGACATGGTTGGCTTGTAAACCTTTTGACATAGGGCACTGAGAGCCCTTTTGTCCTGCGGCAGAGATACGTTCGCGAACCCAAGTGCTTGGCTCAAGACAGTATCTATGTTGGAACGCAGTTGTTTGCTGACGGACACTATTTCCTCGGGTGACTCCAGGATGTTTGAGGACAATGAGGTATTCTCGTTGTGGGAACTGAACCAAGCCAGTGTATCTAAGCTTGAATCAATTAGTTTAAGGAATGAGCGCTCGGGAACAGTGGCAGCCGCTTCTCCATTAGTGTACAGATGTAGCAGACGCTCCAAACACCATTGTATCCGATCGAGGAAATATTGATGACTGGCCTGATTCGTAATGGTCAAATAAGTTAAATATTCTGTTAAATGGTCCCAGAGTACTCACAGAAACTGAGGTGCTGCAACCAAGCTTCCCCATCCCCTCAACCTGGCGAATACATATCATTATTTGGCTCAGGCATAGGCACACCATATCCGCGGTCTCGCTCTGCTTATGGCTGCTTAGGGAACTGTGGACCAATGTGGAAAATTCCAATAGCGCGGCACAAAAATTCTACGAAAAGATCAACAAGTGAGTCTACTTGGAGCCCTTAAAACGTGTATTCTTACATTTAGCCAGCTTAAATCCTTGATGTTGGTCCCCTTAGTCCTGCGGTCCAAAATGTGCAGGCAGGACTCTATTTTCTTTCTTAAAACGTCCATATTTCCGGTAAAATAGTTTTAATAACACCGACTTAAAGGTGGTAAACAGATTTTTTGAAAGTGGCTTCAGTTTCTGGGTGAATGTCACTACTATAGCGATGCCAGATATTTAATAGGAGCGCGGCAGAGTTGCCAGAATATCTGATAAATATCCTGGATTTCAAACCCCACAGGAGTAGCTTCTTACCGGCTTATCTTAGAAACCGGCTTATCATGCACTGCATCCAATTAGAGGAAGATTCCCCCCTATTTACAGTAAGGCTTTTGAAAATCCACTAATCCTTCCTTGTGCAAGGCCATATATCCGGCATCCCGGGAACTGGGAAACCCGCTATTAAATGACTAGTTTTTCCCCATAAGCATCAGTATAATGAAAAAATAATAACCAGAATTTTATGTTTTCAAACAAATTTAAATCAAAAACTAAGCAATTGTTTCATAGAACAGTTTTCTTAAGCAATCCTCGACCTAAGCTGTATAATCATTGGCAATAGCTGCGGCATCGGCATCGTCTCGGAACATCTGAGCCACTTGTGCACTGGGCAGGATCTTTTGGGAACTGCCGGTCTTCGTCTTCCGCCAGTTGTCCCATTCCACTGGATGCATTTTCTTCTTGTGAGAGTGCATGTTGGCGTTTGAGTTGAAGGTGCGAGGACAAAAGGGGCACTTGTAAAGTGGCTCTCCAGTGTGCTGAGCCATGTGCTCCTAAAAAAATTGAATAAAAATTAAAAAAATATATAAAAGTGATAAACAATTGTCCCACCTTTAAGCTGATATCTTTTTTAAAGGTCTTGCCGCATTGTTCGCAGGTATAGATGACATTAGAATGGGAGTAACGCTTGTGACCAATCAGCGCTCGAGAGTTTTTACAACTCTTTCCGCACTCTGAGCAAATGAAGAGCTTTCCCTCGTCGTTGTGCCGCCTCAAGTGTTGCTTCAAGTTGTCCTCATCCTTCAGCCAGCTCTCGCAGTCCGGCCGCGGGCACTTGATCCGTGGGCCGCTCTCCTCGAAGTGTAGGCGAACGTGCTTCTCAAAAACAGCCTTATCTTTAATTTTCTTTCCACAGACGTGGCATATGTTGGCCGCTTTGCGGTGTTGCATGCTGATGTGAACTTGCATATGGTACTCTGTTGCAAAACTGGAGAAAAAGATGCTGTATATTTAGAATAATCATTTCTAATATAGGAAGTACGTACGCATTGTGCTTTGGACATTGCGGACAGATAAACTTTCGCTCGTTCACTGGCACATGGGATCCTTTGTGCAGCTCGAGTAAGTTGCGACGAGAGAATCGCTTGCCACAGTCCTCGCACTGGAAGTCGCATTCCTCGTCTGGCACATGGTGCACCAACCAGTGGGCTCGCAGTACACTTGAATTGGCAAACACCTTTCCGCAGTCCTTGCATCTGTAAATTAAAGGGGTGAATTTTGATAAAGAAACTAATCTATTTATAGGGATACCTACTTTATGTACTCTGGGTTCTCATGCCGTCGTGCATGTTCCTGGATAAGACACCTCTTGTTCAGCTTACGGCCGCAACACTTTATATACGGCCGTTCATCCGGGTGCTTTTCCTTAAAGTGTTCACGAATACCGTCAAAGTCCTCGGCCAGGAATATACACAGCTCGCATCCCATAACAATATAGCGTTTGATCAGTTCTTCGTCCTCCTTGCAGAACGGGGGCAGACGCTCCATTTTAAATATTCTTTTTGTCGGCCCTCGTTTGGGGACAGCCTTCTCCTTGCTTTTTCTACCCGGCCCTGTCTTTTTCGTCTTTGCTGGCTTAGCCACATCCCGTTTCCGTTTGCGTCCACTCCTCGTGACGATTAGGTCCTCCTCATCATCGTCATCGTCTTCGTCCTCGTAGTCATCGTCATGGTCATCGTTGTTGGTATCCTCGGGGCCGAATTCCATTTCTGGTGATTGCCTCTCAGTTTTGATGTCTACCTTGCTGTCCTCCAAGTCCTCCGGCTCGAGGCTCTGGGACAGTTCGAGCTCGTCCAGTGGATTAATGTTCAGCTGGGCGCTTACGTCGTTGTCAACGGCCAACACATCCGCTGGCATCAGAACCTCTTCTGGCCAGGAGGTACTCACCATCTCCGGATCCTGCTTGAACTTCGCTGTGGTGGCATAAATCACCTGCGCTTCCTGAATGGACAGGTAGAACTGGTGGAACTCACTGACCTGTGTCCAGCAGACATTGCAGATGACCTTGGATATCTCATCGTTGGGCAGCACCTGGCAGCACAGTGGGAGATGAGGAGACCGAGATCAGAGAGTGACTGGGAAATAGGCCCCACAAGACCTGCATACCTCAAACCAGAAGTGCTGCCGCAGCACCTCCGCCACCTTGTTGTCCGCCGCATCTGCATTAAAGATCTGCAGACACATCTGGGCTCCGCCAACTCCGCGCAAACATAGGCGGCAGATATCCATTTTGCATTTATTTGATAAAACTACAAATAAAAAATAGTAATTTACATAGCGCTGGCGATGGGCGTTTGAGGCAAAAGTTTTCGTGCGCTAGAGATGGTAGATAATCAGATAGTGAAGGAGAAATGTTCGTGCGTGATGAACGATAGCCGCGGCCGGGTAGCAATGAACTCTCATCCCTATTTTCACAATAATGCAGAATAAACTTGGAAAATGAGTAAAGTGAATAAACCGAAGGATACTGCTGCGGCGGCTTCGTCAGGAGTAAAGGTAGTGGTGCCCCGTTTATCCGAGAGTGCCTTCTTCATGTTTTCTTGGTTTCTTATTTTCCATAGCGGATTAGCGAGAAGAAATTGGAGGCCTTCACTGTGGGCACCTTTTCGAAGCGCCAGTTATCCAAGAAAGAGATCGAGGAGCAAAAGAAGAAGGAAGATGCAGCAGCCGCAGCACATGTGAGTATACAAGGATATCCCTATTCTTCCGGCTTCAACGTACCCACATTATTTCAGGCGTTCAAGGAGTTTGTGGAGACGTTCCAGGAGGCACCCACACCATCCTCCAAGGTGTGGGTTAAGGCTGGTACTTACGATGCGGGCACCAGACGCGAAGACAAATCGGAAAAGGGCAAGCTTTACAAACCCGGCGCGAAGCTGCTTGAAAAGAGCTCCTCCGACAAAGCCGAGGAGTATGCCAAGACCCTGGCTTCGGACCTGAAGAAGGACTCAGGACCCTTGAAGAAGAAAAACCAGGAAAAGAAAAAGAGCAATTTGGAGCTCTTTAAAGAGGAACTAAGACAGTGAGTATTATAAAAGCTATTACTCTTTCAAAATTAACAGTCTATTATTACAGAATACAAGAGGAACGTGAAGAGCGCCACAAGTACAAACATATGGCTGTATCCCATGCCCACACTCAGCCATCCCAACAACAACAACAGCCCCAGGCCAAGCCTAGCAGCAGCAATGAAACAACCAGTTCCAAAGCGTCAAACAGCGCCCGGGACTCAGGATCATTTGATACTGGAGATCCCAATACGACCAATCTTTACCTGGGCAATCTGAATCCCAAAATATCTGAGCAACAGCTAATGGAGATATTTGGGCGTTACGGTCCCCTGGCTAGTATAAAGATAATGTGGCCACGATCGGAAGAGGAAAAGCAGAGAGGTCGTAATTGTGGGTTCGTAGCCTACATGAGCCGCAAGGATGCCGAAAGAGCACTCCGGGCTCTCAATTGCCGATACGTAATGGGCAACAAAATGCAACTAGGATGGGGTATATTATGCGTATTTGCTCTCAAGTTTCTCTTATAATTAAAATATTATATATTAAATAGGTAAAACTGTTCCAATTACGAACACACCCATATTTGCCCCGCAAGCACTGTTGGAGTTGACTCTACCACCGCCGCCCTCTGGACTTCCGTTTAATGCTCAGCCACCGCCAAGCGAACAAGACGTTTTGCCCAAGAAAAACTATAAGGAATTTGACAAGGAGGAGGACAAGGAAAATATGGAAAGGGTAAAACTTGTGCAACTCTCAAACTCTCATTAAAAACATTTGAAAATTATATTTCCCGTTTAAGATTCTTGGAAAGTGTGTTGTAAAGGTCGTTATTCCAAACGAAAAGTAAGTCTTATTGAACCTTTAAAAAGATTAGCCATCTTTTGATCATATTATTTGAAATATTTTATAGGGCTGTACTAAACATTATACATCGGATGATTGAATTTGTTATTCGAGAAGGGCCCATGTTCGAAGCTTTGATAATGATTCGGGAAATGGAGAATCCCCTCTTTTCGTTCCTCTTTGACAATGAGAGTCCAGCTCACATCTACTATCGATGGAAACTATTTTCGTTGCTTCAAGGCGATACTCCCAGCGAGTGGAGGGAGAAAGATTTCCGCATGTTCAAGAACGGACCAGTTTGGCGGCCACCGATTGCCAATTTCTTTACTCAGGGTATGCCGGATGAGTTGGTAGTGGATCCTGACGCTCCTGTAACCCATTCTGGAGCCTTGTCTCATGCGTATGTTAACCGAATAGAGGTCCTTCCAACTATAAACTAACCATTTCCATTTCAGGCAACGAGATCGCCTTGAAGACCTTCTAAGAAATATAACTCCGGAGCGTTCCCGGATCGCAGATGCAATGATATTCTGCATCGAGCATGCGGGCTCTGCTGATGAGATCTGCGAATGCATCGCCGAGTCTTTGTCGGGTGCCAAGACATTGGCTTCCAAGAAGATAGCTCGATTGTATTTAATTTCAGATATTCTGCATAATTGCACAGTTAAGGTGTCAAATGCGTCCTTCTTTCGCAAATCGTAAGTCTTGGACACTTCATTCTTACACTCCTTACTGAGATACCTTTTTCTACAGCGTGGAAAAACAATTGGTTGAAATTTTTGAGAGCTTGCACACTTACTACTCAAACATTGAGAGTCGTTTGAAAGCGGAAGGTTTCAAGTCAAGGGTCTGCAACGTTATTCGCACTTGGGAGGAATGGACCATCTATCCCAAGGAGTTTTTGGCCCAGTTGAGAGCAAAATTCCTCGGAAAACCGGTTCGTTACAACTTTCAAGTTTATCTATTCCCACTCTTTGATAACAAAACCACTTCTTTAGTATGTCATGCCATCGAGTTCGTCACCTCAAGCTGAGGAAGTGCACTCTGAAGAAGCTCTGGATGAAGATATCGATGGTGCCCCTCTCTCAGGAGAGGAAAAGGACGACGAAGACCTGGACGGAGTGCCGTTGGACGGAGCTGCTTTGCTCAAGAGCGCCTTAAAGCGAGCCATGCCCGAGGCTGCTACTCCCCAGCGAAATACGCCAAAGAAGGATGATTATCTGGACGAAATCGACGGCATACCACGTATGTCTTCAAACTATTACCTCTTAAACTCGAATTCAAAGATTTGTTTTGCAGTTGACGAGGATCTCGATGGCGTACCGCTGGAAAAAGAGGTAAAGCCTCAGGCAAAGATGCCTGGATTTATTCCTTCCAAGTGGGAGACTGTGGATCCACAGCAGGTGGAGGCTCAGGCCATTACCACAAGCAAATGGGACACTCTAGATCCCCCAGATCCTCCAAAGTTCTACAGCTCGGACGATGACAGTGAGGATGACAATTCCCAGACATTCAACGACGAAAAGCGCCAAAAGCTAAGAGATATCGAATTGAAAGCCATTCAGTACCAGGACGAATTGGAGTCTGGAAAACGGCGCTTGGAACCAGGATGGACTGTTCCAGAGCAAGTAGAGTATTTCCGTAAGCGGTTGCTGAAACAGGTATGCTTCAAAACATAATATTAGAAAGGAAACTATTACAAGCTCTTTCCTCTTTCAATCCAGGATTCCAGATCAGAGTCTACCGTGGACTCGCCTCTAAGCTACATGCACACCAAGACTAAGAGCTCTAAACGTAGCGCCAGCCCACCGTACAGTAGTAGTTCTCGCAAGCGTTCGCACTCGCCAGAGTCCAAACGTCGTGACCATTCGCCGGAAACCTCCCGCAGCAGCAAATCCTCGAAACGTAATCGCTCGCGCAGCCCTTCGGATTCTCCGAAGCGCTATTCGGAACGGTCATCTCGTAGTTCCAAGTACGACAGTCCGGCATCCAGCTCTTCGCGCTCCAGAAAGTCCCCGTCGCCGTTCGCTTCACGGTCATCTCGCCGTGAGGAGACGTCACCCCCAAAATCTCGCACCGACAAGCACAAACATCGGCATAGGCACTAGGCTCTTCTCTTCTCTTGACTACCGGGATTATAAATAAAAACAATGGATTGTTTAAATACACAGTATATATATATATTTTAAGTCTAAGTAATTGTTAGGATGTGGGAGACACGCACAACACACGGCCAGGAAGTTCGATTCCGCTCTGCGAATTTGTCTAAAAACATGAATCTAAGCAAGCTATATATAAATGGTTACGATTGTTAAGGAAAGCGCCGACCATCCCCAGGGATCCCCGATCCCCATTTCCTACCTTTCCTCGAACTGAACCGAAAGGCCAACACACAATGGGTGTATAAACTTATAGTGGCTAATGAAATGTGGCTTAAAAATAGATGCGAACTGCCTCCTCGGCGTTCTGCTCCACGGGGCAGTAGGGGCACTTGAGTATGTGACCGTTGCTAAGTTTGTGGAGGGCGTCGTTGGAAATGACATGGCCGCAGGTCAGCTTCTTTGGCGGGTTGTCCTCTGAAGTCTGCTGGCGCAGGATGGGACAGGCAAATATCGAGTGGAAGCGGAACTCTGGCTGGAGATCTATTTCAATTGGTAGCTCGTCGCAGCCGTTCCACATTCCCAGCACCTGGCGTGACTGCATCACCTGCTTAATGTTCAGCAAGGCGGGCAGGGCAGTACACCCGGCGTTCACCACGACAGACAGGGCAGAGTTCTTGCTGATGCCCAGCAGCTGACAGGCGTCCTTCAGAAATATGAACGAGAGTTCGGTCCACATCTCCTGTCCAAGAAAGAGCTTGTACGGCGAGTTCTCCAATCCACTTGGCAGGTATATAAAACTGGCCATCAAGTTGGCTATCTCGTGCTCATAACGTACTGCGAACTTCTTAAAGTTTAACCGGGCGTATGCAATAGCCTCGCGTTGCGATTCCAGGCCGTAGGAGACCAGCTGCATGAAACGCATACGGTGCAAGCGGAACTCTATCAGCGAGTGCCTATCCGCAAGCTGCTGCGAGTAGGTCTTGGCCCACTTGAGGGCGTCGGTAAGGTCACGTTTCTGTATCTTGACCCAAATTCCGTATATGTCGGCGAACTCACGTTCCGAATCGAACACATCCTGGGCGTGCTCCTCCGGCATATTGCATTCCCTGATCAGGGTACGAGCCACATCGTCCATGCCCTGACGGCAGTAGTGCTTAGCAATGGCCTTGTTTAGCAACATTAAGTTATCCTCGTCCTGAAGAACGTCCACGCGCATGGTGGAAGTGAAGTCGGCGCTGAAGTTGCGGTCTATGGCTTTGCCTATCTTGGAAATGGAGCCGTGGAGGTCGCGATGCTCCGTGGAGAGCTTCTGAACGCGTTCGTTGCATTTCAAAATAGCCTCTCGAATAATGCCCATCTGGCGGTCGGTTAGGCGCTGAGGAGCCGTTGGCTCCGTTTCCACCTGCATGCTCACACCATCACCCATGGGATCATCGCCGCTGGCAGGTGTTGCGCTCACTTGGGTGCTCGAATTGAAAGTAGTGACCATTTGCTCAGCTTTCCCCAGCACTTTGACCAGCTCCGACATCAGCGATGCAATGTCCCCGATATCAGCAGAGGCGTTCTCATGCAACTGCTCCAGTTTGGTGACCACTCTGGTGAGGTCCTTCTCCACCGACGCACAGGCCCACGACTCGTTGTCCATTGTTGGCTCCAGTTTTCGGGGCAGAGAACAGAAACGGCCACGCCAGGCGCACAAACTCCTGATTTCAGCTGTTAGCAGAAAAACTTTCTCTCTGGACGCACTTCTTCAAAGTCACTGCGACTCTCGACGATACCGTATTTAATTATATTATATTGCGTATTTATAAATTGACAAATTTTGTAACACAAAGGAACAGAGGCAGTGCTGCCAACTTGGCAATATTCTCAAATTTTGGTTGGCTAGACCACTGTTATCTGGCTATTTTTAAAAAATAGTTTAGTGAAAAGAAGAAATACAAATAATTTTATCTCTTTCAAAAAATGCACACAAAACTATATTATAGATTTATTAATAAAAACAAATGTTTTTCCCCTTATAACCCGCGTTGCCAACTATTAGATAGTTTAGTGCTGCCCAGCAACCAGTGTGACCCAGCCCGCCGAACAGTCTGAAAAATCAATTTTATTGCCGCTGCTTTCTGGCAGAGAAACTTTTAACGACAAACAGGCAGTTTGAAATAAGCCATAGTTAGATAAGTTAACGAATCCAAAAATAAACATAAGGTCTATACCAACGAAACTGGTAAATATTCAACAATTTTATATGAAAGTTATAAAAAGAATTCCAAGGACAAAGGATCTCTAGTGCGCTGTGTTCATATTTTTAAAAATAAAGTATGAGTATATGTTTTAAGCCGAACGACATTGAACCCTGTTACAATGCCGTGCCTCCAAAAATAAAAACACTAATTGGACATGCGGACAGCACGGAATATTGGGCCACAAACGACAGTGTTTGGAAAATAATATTTTAGTGGCATCGTGTCTAGTGAAATAAAATAACAGCAATGCACGGTTTACAATTTTACTTTCGCCCAGTGCCAGTCAGTGCGTTTGAAAGCGAAATGGAAAACTCATACCCCGAGGAAAACTCGTTGTACTTGTATGTGTGTATCTCTTAGCACTTGTCTGTGATAATAAGAGAGCAGAAGCTGTGAAATGGAAATATCAAAACATATAATCGCTTAGATACAATGGTGGTTACTTCATTAGAATTTCAAAAAAGATTTCAAAAGTTTTTCAAATTGTCTCAAATGGTCCTCCACTTTCCAAACTTCAATCCCTAAATGCCATTATTTTTTAATGTTTTTCATTAACAGAAAATGTGATAAGAAATGATGATGAGTTAGAGAAAAGCTTTCTCAGACACTTGAAATTTGTGAAACGTTTCAAGAATTTTTCGGTGCTATTTCCTTTTCTATAAATGTGAAGAGAGCTCTCGAAAATATTCCTACCCGGTGCAGGTCCAAGCTGCAAATCATTTTGTCTTCTTGATGCCAAAATAAAAAAAAATAAGAAAATAATGCCCGATGCCGATTAGATTATGAAAAAATAAAGAGCGCGGTCGTACGAGTTGCTTCGTCGGGGCATCCGAAAATTTGCTAATAGTTTTCAAAATTTGCCCGGCCAGTTGGGGAACAACATTCAAACTTTGCGTAAGCATTTCGCTCCGGCCAGCTTCTGTTTCCGTCCCGTTGGGTCCAGGAACACTTTTCCGCAAAATAATTAAAACGTTTTTTTTGGAGAAGCAGGCAGTATAATTTATGCTGTCATTAATTGCGAAAAGCCTCTGAAATATGTGCCCACGAATGAGTGAAAATAATAAAGAATTATTAGACAGTCCGAAAAGACCGAATTGCGCGAGCTAAAAATAAAAAATATCGGGACCGCTATTTATGTAATAAACTTTTTTGTTTTCCCTCAACAATATTTAAATGTATACACTAGCATTTTGCGTTGTGATTCGCCGTGCCCAGTGATCTGAATAAAACTCCGACGTACCGAAGCGTGTAACGGGAATATGAATCTCTGTATCTTTCAGATAATGCTTTAAACGTACAACTGTGAAAACCAACCAACATGAGCCAATGTCAAAGTTAACCAAGTGCAGGAAACACAGCGCCTAGCCGAACAGCTTTCAGAGATTCGCCAACGAACCAGAAACAGATCAGGAATACATCAGCAGAGTTGCCTTAGGATTAAGCTTTAGCTACCAACGACCATACGAAAAGGACCCGCAAGGATCCACAGATTCCATTTAGAATGCCTGCAGCCGCCACTACGAAGCAGCGCCCGCCCGCCTCCGTCGCCGAGGAGGGCATGACGCCCAAGAAGACTGCCCTCATCATTGTGACCGTCATCGGATGCATTGCCATTCTGTGGCCAAAGGTCTTTCATCCCATGATGTTTGGAGGAGTAGCGCCGCCCAAGCAAAACTTTAAGGATCAGAGGGCTGCTCCAGGCGGTAAGTCATCAGGTTTTCAAAACTAAGTCCATTAAGGGGTGTCATTGTTGTCATTATTATTTGAAAATATATAGTTTATTATAGATATTATCTTTATTTGTATACAATTTTCTTAATTATTATTTTTTTTTTACATTTATTTCCGTATTTATGTTTTGTGTGGGCTGTGGTGTTGTAGGCTGTTGCGATGTCGTGCTTGACAGGGAGCACTTTATGAATGCCTCTAAGCCGGGAAGCCCCGAGCCCTTTGGGCCGCATTTGTACCGCAAGCAGATCAATGTCTATACCGGCGAAATAAGTAGGTGGCTTAGCCTTCTCTAAAATATTTACTAACATAATTAAGAAGCTTTTTAAAAATATAAAATCAAAACAAACTATAAAACCCGAATGGTTGATCTAACATATTGACTTCTGCTCTTCCGTTGTACTAACAGAAGTGTTTTGTTCTTCATGAGTTGGTTTTATGGCCATTTAATCAATACAAATTTATTCCAGGTCTACGACAGGAGCGTCCAGCCCACCTGCATCCGGAGTCCATATATCAAGCAATGCGGGAGCGTGGGCGCGCCATTCCGGCCACTCCCACCGTTCCCATAGTGGAGCGCAAGAGTTCGCCCAGTAATCCGCCTCCGCGAATTGTCGACGGGCGGGTGAGTTACCCTATTCCCTACTACCTCCTCCCCATTTTGCATTATTCTCCGGATGGTAAATCCACCATTATACTATATATTGGCGATTTAAATGTATGAGACATCGTTTCTCGCATTGGAAGTCATTTATAAATAGCCGAAACGTTTATTTTATTTGGATTCGGGTTTTTGTTTTTATGACACTGCACGCAAATTGAAGGCAGAAGACTAGAGACAGAAGACCGAAGACAGAGTACAGAGCAGAAGAAAACACACAAAAGATACCGTAAACGATGAGTGGGAGAACGGCGAAATGTGCTTCTAAATATTGAACTTGTGCCAAATTTAACGCGCCAGTTCCATTTCGGATCGCTCTTGCCCAAGAAAACCATAGTTGATGGCTAAAAACTACAAAATCGAAGAGAGAGCAAATCAGCTGTGGGCTGATCATGTCAAAAAACAATGCGGCGTATACGTAATTTTTTATGATTACAAAGAGCAATTTCGGAATATTTCGTAATATGTAATTCATCATTCTGCTAGATCTATAGTTTACAAAAACCAATTTTATTGGCAATCAAAAAATTCGGAAAGCCAAAATCCATAAAGACCGTGTATATATTACGGAAATAATCCATGTTTCTTCTGCTCTAGCCTGGACCGATTCCTGGCATGCGTCCCCCCATGGGAGCCGGGGCCCTGCATCAACCACAGCAGCGTGGCAGTAGTATGGGTTTCCTAATGCCACTCTATACAATCGGAATTGTTGTGTTTTTCGGTTACACGATAATGAAGGTCAGACTTGTCTTGAATACGTATAAGAAACCTTCTAACATTAGCATCCATAGATTGTTTTCAAGAAACAAATCCCCAATTCTCCATACGGACCCACCCCGTCGGACCCCAGTTTCCGGCAAGAGGTCTTTGGCCAACAGAAACACAGCCAGGTGGAGGACTTGGCTGGCAGCAAATTGGGTGAGTGATTGGCTTGTTCGTATAACCACTCTCGTAGCTTTCAACACCTCACATCAACACACACTTAAAGCATAGCATTTCACGACATAAAGCTAACAAAAAAAACGAAAAAAATTCATTCGTTCATTTTGTAATCTTCCGCTTCCTCTCATGCAACTACGCCCACATCTTCCTGCAATAAGGCTGGCGAGAGCACCGTACAAGTAAGACCCATGGCTCCTAGGAGTCCTTTAGTTTAGTTTTTATTTTGAGTTTTGTGTCCAGACAGAAAACCTGTCGATTGGATGACGGCGAAGGATACTTTGCCACTTCTTGAGTTTTGAAATATGTCCTCCTCATTTGGTTTAGTAGACCGTAGCGACTCTATGTGTTTTTATTCATTTACGTAGATGTAATAATTATTCTAGATGTTGTACATATACTATACGTGTGTTTACTAACCCCGTATCAATCACGCGTTCCCGGATTGAGTCACGTCGTCCCAAGTCCCCAGTCCAACCGTGTAAATACTTAGTTTCGTTAGACACGTTTCATCCTCCACTGGCCCTGAATATCAATCTTAAAGCCAAACTCCTACGACAATTTTATAGGAGCTGCAGTCGTCGAGAAGTCGCCGGCACCCAAGGACACCGGCAGGGAGCTCTACAACGCCAGTGTGTCGGCCACCGAGGTGGCCAACAGCCTGTCCAGTTCGCTGAAGCAGCACCAGCAGGAGAAGGAGGTCGAGCAGCTGATGGAGATCGAGAAACTGCGCCAGAAGCTCGAGAACACGGAACGGGCGATGGCCAAGCTGATTGCTGAAATGAACACCGACCAAGTCCAGGCAAAGGTTAGCATCGCTACCGGCATCCGATCCAGATACACATCGAGATCCAGATCCATTTACAGATACCAGATAAAAGATAAAGACTCATTTCTTAATCATCGTAGCGAGTTCGTTTAGTTGGCCAACGATATCATTTATTAATCTTTTATCCTGTTTCTTTGTGTTCTCATTTTCAAGATGATTGCCATGAAGTTTCTCAAGCGGCAGCCAAACCTCTAAGACAAAATAAAACCATCATTCAGTTCACATAGAATCCATCAGTAAACAGACCAAAATCAGACCAAAAAACCGTCCAACAACTCAGATCACAACTAAGTACAAGCCAACGACTAGATTACTTTCTGTTTCTTTGATTTCTAGTGGCTAGATGAATCCTTTCGGAATGGTTTCTTACCCCACTTTTCTTGTACACCACCCACCCAACCCCTCTGACCACATTCATTGTTTCCGGGTCTCTTCCCGCTTTTAATCAGTGCATGATGCGGACTCCTTCCGTCTCTGACTCTGTTCTAACCTTGCTTGTCTGCTGTGAGCATGCAATACGATCTATATCCTCCACCAACTAACCAAAATATTGTCTATGTACTGCACTATATCTTAACTAAACTCTTTTGAAGGGGACATATTTTATGATTCGAGCAAGCAAGTCTCTCTTTCGATATCTATTCGAACACTCTCTCTCCTATTCGAGTCAAGACTGAAACATTCACATTGCCAATTAAAATAATCGCAATACTCATTCCATCGTATAAGCTAAGGAACTGACTTTATAAATATTCACTTTCTGTCGTTTCTACGTTTTTTCATGTTTTCTTACATTCATTTGTAAAAAATGTATTTCAAAAACCTTGGGGGCATAGTTGTAACAGCCATACAAGGTTTAATAGACGCTGCCGATGAGCAATTGAACGGCCCAGACAAGCTGAGGGCGACGAGCGATACTGAATCCGATTTAAATAAGGTTAGAAGCCGTCAAAGGGTCCGGCACGGCAATCCTTGATCATTAACTTTTTGATATATGTCTGATATATCTGATTATCTAATATTTTGTTTATTAACCAAGATCCTTCGACTAATTGAGTTTTGTTGCGTTTTCATCTAACCTCAACGAATTGAAGTAATTAATGCGTTTATTATTTTGTTTCCTTTTTTCGAGGCTGTAGCAAAGCTTAGACCTGCAAGTCCTTTTATTCCTTTTAAGATTGTAATCCTAATTCCGATTCTGTGCTATCGCCAGCAAAACGACAACAACGAAACGAAAGAAGACCCATCAGAGACCAAGCAGAACCTTTCCAACGGTCACCTAAAGAGCAACCAAGATCCGGACCAGGAGGCCAAGGGAGCAGTAGCTGGAGTGGGAGCGGGGCAGCAACGGAAGCGTCGGACACCGAGCGCTGAACGAGAACTTACGGTAGGATCACTTTCTTACTGACCTTGTACTGTAGATCTGTTGACGTAAATAATTGAATATTGGTTCAGGTACTGGGCATGGAGTTAACAGCCAGTTGCGAGGGTGGCCAAAGGTGGACTGGACGCCCTCCAACGCCTGTTTTCCGAGCACCAAACGAACATGTAAGTGCCCCAGTCGCACCCATTAGCTCCAAGCTTTTAACAATCTAATCGATCCTATATGACTGATCGAATATACAGGGCTTTGAAAAAACCCAGCGCTTATATGTGTCCTTCTTACATAAAAATTGATACCCAATTTTAATAATTATTATGCACTCCTTTATTTTCAGTCCAAATTGGAAAACTTGCCAGAACCGCAGTCCATTTACTTGGAGGGCGCTTTGGCCCACGACTCTCAGATTTTGGTAGCCGACTCCCAGATCAAGCGCGAAGAGGTTTACGACTCTGAACTGAATGGATCAGCCGAGGAACCAGCCGTAAGGTTATGGCACATTATTTATGTGTCAGTAATTTGTCACTTATTATATTTTCAGGTAATTCTGAGCAGCAGAATGACATTATCATTGATTAATTTGGACGCAAATCAACAAAATGGCAATGTAGGCAAAACCGAAGTGGAGAGCCCCCTGGCTGATGACATTGAAATAATTGGACACGACGAAAAGTAGACAGAACAACAGTATACATTATCGTATACAAACGAAAATTTGTATGCCAATTTGCATATATTTTTGGCAATGTTTATGACTTGCTTCCGATGATGACTAAAACTATTGCAAGAGCCGAGTGAAATATTTAGAAAGTTTCGTTGAACGACGAAGATTATGACTGATTAATATGAAACAGATTTGCCAATAATTTGATATCTGATTTGTATATACATATTGTATGTTTTGATATCTTTGTTTTGTTTTTGAAAACGCCAATGTTTTTGTCTTCCTCCCAAAACCCAGTCTCTGTACTTATGCTCTCCTAACAATGTTCTCTTTTGGTCGAAACGTAATCCCACTTGAATCTTCCATGAAAAAGGAAACCACGGGCTCTGTGAAATGAATGATTTTATGTGAATACTGTTAGTTGAAACTCAACTCAAAACTAATCTATTACTAAGATAAGCCCATGTGTAATTTGAAACCGCGTCGTCTATTACTGTGCACTCTACTCTTCGCATGACAACCCTCTAGTTATTTGGGCAAGGAACATTACAGAAACAGAACCGATCGATTGCACCTTATGAATAAAAGCTAAAGTTAGTGCCACAGCGTTTGTGAACCTAGTATAATGAATAAATGGAAAACCGGACTAGAAATGTTAAGCAATTGTTTTATTGGACATTTATTCTACTTTAAAAATGGAAGATGAATTATTGAAAATTTACTGTAGTATATTTATAGGTTAAGATGATTTTCAACGGAAATAGACAAAAATAGAGTCTTTATTTAAATAAGTTTTGCTAATTTGCTATTTTTATGGATTTGTAAAAAAAAAAATATTCAAATCACGCGCTATTATCGAATACAATCGAATCTATTCGATATATAGTAGTTGTTTTTCTGGCATTTTTAATTTGCCTCGAGTTTGGTCACACTGCCCTAGAGCGAATTACATAAATTTTGGCAGGTTAGTATTATTAATGTTTATTTTGCATAAATTCTGAGGTCCCTACGCCAAAGTAGACTCTCTAGAGACGGCTCACAATCCCAGGAATGAGGACAGCCGCTTCCGGGGGCTGACAGCCCATTGGGTGATGGGAATCCGCATCCTTGTGTTTTGGTCTAATGTTTTGCATTTTTCCACAGACATGTCGTTGCTACGCGCAAGATATTACGACCACCCCGATGGTGAGGATGCATTTGGAAAGATCGTGGCCACCAACAAATATGCGCTATCCGCCGGTCTGGCCTGGTCCATGTTCGACGTGCTGACGCTTACCAAGCCAAAGGGCTATGTTCCCACTCTTGGACGCTTTGCCTACAACACGGGCCCGCTGATGGGAATGGCCACGGCTTTCACGCTTACCACCCTGACAGCCACAAACGTCCGAGGCAAGGACGACAAGTGAGTTTGAAGTCAACCAGTCTTCCAACAACTAAACTAATAAATCTCAATTTCAGATTGAACTACTTCCTGGGTGGATTCGCGGCTGGCGGCGTCTTCGGCGCCTGGAAACACAACCACGTTGCTGGTCTCTGTGCCGGTCTCTTCTTGGGTTAGTTGTTTGTGGATTTACAAAGCTGTAACATCAGTACTAAAGTCTCTTTCACTAGGCATTGCTGGCGTTATCAAGAAGATGTCCATTGAGCAGGGCTGGGAGTTCTTCCCCAACACACCCTTGAGGCAGTACGGTGGCCTGAACATTGCCTCCAACGACTGGACAATCATGCCCGATCCCCCAAAGAACTGGACCACTGAAAAGCCCAAGGAGGAGAAGTAAAGTCTAGTTTCCTATGTTTAGTTTAATGGCGATTCGATGATGGAAGGATTAGGCGGTCTCTGTTTTCCCCGCTGTCACCTGAATAAAGCTTAGCGCGAAGTGATAAAGCCAGGCTAATTTTGCTGGAGTCCAAAACTGTCATTTTATCTTTCCCATTCCATGGGGACCAGGCTCGTTAGCCATTGGGGTATCCACGTTGGTGAAGTATGTCACAGTAACTTATCAACCGCAGTTGGCGTGAATGAGTGACGGCCCAGCGAAAAAAGCCACCTAACTGAAACGAGTCACGAACTGGCGGCGAGAGTCTTATGTACTACCAACAGTTTATTTCTTTATTTTCATCGGCCCATTTAAAATCCATGAATGTGCATTTACTCATGTTTGGGTCTTTTCACCTTATGTGCTCCCCACAGTTTTTGTTTCTTTGGTTTTTGTTTTTGTCGAGACGATAGGTGACTCATGATCCCCAACTCCCGAATACATATTCATCAGCATAGGTAAATGCCATCTTATGCATACTAATGCAGGTTCTTAAGTACGTTTTATTGGAGCTTAAGCTGGAATCCATAGAGGGTTGACTTCTTCCTTGGAGCCAGTAAACCATAATTGAGAATTCGCCAATTTCGCTTCTACCTTAACCTTTGCCAACCTCGGAATCTTCTCTTGGTTTTATTGCTGTGGCTTTTTTGCGGTTTATTTATGCTCTTTCTGGTTGGCATTTTTTTCTGCCAGATTTATTGTTATGGAGGAAGAAAGTTTTGTGAGTGAGTGGAGTGACCCTTAAGCTGGAAACCGTTAAGTCTTGCTTGATATTGATGATGGACCGCTTTATGCAAGCGATTTTAATATATTTGTGTTTGGCCAACTGATGTAATAGCTCTATTGGTATGCTTTTTTGATGGCCAGAACTCGGCAGCGCATATTTTTCGCCACTCCGCCATTCACCTTGATCTCTGGCATAGATCCCCGCCCTGGATTCCCTGAGTGTGGATTCCGAAAAACCAGTCCGACGACTTAGCTGCGAATAAATTGGAGTGCGCCTGGCGGAATCTGTATCTGAATCCAAATCTGACTCTGACTAATCTGTGGCAGCTGGCTCCACTCCACTCCATCCAGGCCACCTCCTCTCTCTTGGCTGCATGCTAACGTATCTTGGGGATGCGACCGTTGTCATGGGCTCTCAGCATGTTGGAGCATGGAGCATAAGCTGCAAAGTTTCGCGATCGCTGCGTGATTTATGGTAGATGGAGGCTGCGGGAATGACATCATCATTGGCCATTCGCCTTGGGGGATAGGATTGGGAGCGATATATGTATGTGAGTATATCTCTGGAGACGGCAAAAGTTAATTAAAAATAAAATAATTGTTTTTACTTTCATTTCCTGGCTGCAAATAAATATGGAAAGAGAAGCAGCTTACTTAGGAAACAGTAGCCCTCATTCAATTCCAATGTTTATAGCTTCTTATAGAAATATAAGGATGGCCATCCCCTTTTTCGAATCGCGTGCCAACAGGATCTAAGAATTAAAAATGAAATATGGTAATTTCAGGCAGGGATTCGTTTAACCCTCAGTCTGGTGATACGGAAAAGGGACTTAAAGTACTCGAAAAGCTTTTAAATTAATGAAACACTTGAGGCGACAAATGGCATTGTAATTCGGTATGTCAAAATATTGAACCAAGGAGTTGCATCTTTAACAACTAAAGCCAAAAATATAGTTACTGCAAGAGATTATTTAATTGGCAATCTATTGCCACTATTTTCCCCTCTCTATTATCCTGATTAAGACAGATACTGGGCAATACATAATCATGAATATATTTTTATGTTTTGACTGCAACTGTAAGCATAAATGAATGCGAAGTGGTCACGCAGCTGTGGGGAAAATGGAAATGGTGGTAGAAGCCGTGGCAAGACGCTTGTAATTAATCTTATTACGAACTGCCAGAGTGCGAGTACGACTGCTCAGCTCCCTCCGGTGATGGTGATGCGTTTTTATGGAATTGTGCGTCGTCTGTCCGGCGCTGGCGTGTAATCCTTTTAATAAAGCCCGCGCAACTCAGGCGACACTCTGTCAAATTAATCACCATGACAGCGCCGCCGATGAGCACTGCATCTGCTTCTGCAACTGCATCAGTATCGGTATCTACAACAGCAACAAGGGGCAGGCAGACATCGAAGGTTATTCCGCTCCTAAGCCTCTCACAATTCCGCAATTAAAGATCAGCGCGACACAAAAGATGCTGGCACTCGTACTGAAATGTACTTTTGTATCTTAATGTCTGTGCATATATGCCTGAATATGTATCTTTGTATCTACAAAAGTGCTTATGAATTTATGTATATAGTTGTGTTGCATTTGTGGCTGCCATTCAATTGGTGTCAAAACTCCTTGGCACCATGTACCGTGGAACAGTTTGGGTATTAAAATGAATATTTAAGTATGTTTTTTTCTACACTACGATAACTCCATTTCCAACCATCGTACGTTGCAATCAGACGAGGCGATCATGTTTGCTTATGGAATCAGGGACACAATTCATCATGCGACCCAAGACATCGCTAGTTGCAACGAAGAGCTGCCTCAGTGTCCCCGCAACATTTGTCTGTGTTCGGTTGCAATGACATTCAATAACCCGATCCATGGCCCCGCTCTCCCCATGCACTCGAGAAAAATTAATAGCATTGTATTAAATGAAAACCATTTAAGTCCACAGTTCCCTCTTCTTTTTTCTGTGTGTGGTTGAAGCTACGTTGCACAGACAACGGTTTCATAAGCTGAAGATGCAAATGCAGCAGTCGGCGGCTGTATTGGGTATCAGATTCACTTAACCCGATCCGCATCGGGGTCATAAGTGCAGAGTAAATAAAACATTTTAGAGCCGCGGCGAACGTGCCGCCAAGAAACCGGCGACGAAGATGCAACGCGGACGGAAAACAAATGAAGTGATTGAATGCGTTGCGCAGACGCAGCCGGGTGGGAGTGATGGGTGCGCAGGAGGGGCACGGGGTTGGTTGGGGAAAGTTGTCCCAAAACGACAACAGCACGCGATCGAGTCCCTGGCAGAGATCTTCTTATCCCACAAGACCGAAAGATTGATTGAATTTTTGCTTCTTTTTCCGTGCCTCGTCAATACAGACAGTCTGGTTGGTGAGTGGATGGATGGGTGGGAAAGGGGGAGTAGAATACTACAAAATGGAAAACTTTCTGAGTGCTGAGGTTGTACGTCAATTTAACACTCCAAGCGTACATTCCGGTAATCGGAGAATAGGGGAACGACAATAATCAATCAAATGAATACTCTGGGAACCATTTCCTTTCTTTCCTGTTTAGATATATTACCATGTTTTAATTGATTATTCACAAATAAGGTTTTTTTAATAGAACCCCATTATTTATATATAATGTATACATACATATTTGCTTAACCTCTTATATAATTCATGAAGAAATCGAAGGATTACCATTTATAATGTGAAACATATTGCTGCCTTGAGTGTTTACTTTGTGGCGAATTGTTTTGGATTTGGTAATAAAACCACATATGATGGGGTGCAGTTCCTCAATGCAAATATGCTGAGAAGGGAGTGCATAAATCAAATTGGAATTCGTCACAAGCGACAGCACCCAAAGAGTCGCTCCCCGTGACCCCCGGCGACCTTCGCCCGTCACAGGAATCTCTCCTTCTGGCAGAGACATGCAACATTTGTTGTAAATGAAGTGCGACCCAAGGGCCTTGGGCAATGCAATTCCAAGTTCCTTCGGTTTCTTCCAGCTGGAGACGCAATTATTTACCATTCCAGTAGGGACTCCTTTTGCTTAACCAAGGCAAAGCTCAGACTCCTCCTGTTTCTTGGTAAATACAGTGAAGCCTTCTAAATATTCTGGTCTTCGAAGATCGGGAAAGAAGTCGTCTTTAAAAATACTTGTGGCTTTAGAGACTATATTTTAATATTTATAGTTTTTTTCTTATCTAGGTTTATAAAATTTTAATTTGTGGAAGCCCCACTGTATGGTGGTTTCTCCCCTTGCTTTCTTCATTCTTTCACATGCATCATACGAGAAGAATTGCGAGTTCTCTTGACGGCGTCGCTGCCTGCCTCAAGTGGCATTCTTCAACTGCCATTCTTCCTCCCCTCCCAGGGCAGCACCCACTCCCCCGCTGCTGCCCATGTCTTTGAAGTGGCTTCCGTTTGGCTCTCCGGCACAATAAATCTCGGAGTGGGCGGGGCTGTGGGCTGCCTTCCCAGCTCTGCGGTCGTGACGCATTTGAACTTTGCTTTTCATATTTTTTCAATAAATGCAAGTCCATCGATCTCTGCCTCTCAATTGATAACGCATTTAAAATTTGAGCACGCAGAATATCAATTTAAGCCCCAAGCTGCTGAACAGAGAATGGGGAGTGTTTAAAAGCGATTTCCGAGTCTGAATTGGAGGCTTAAGTGTTCTTAATGGCAGCTCCCAACTTCGATCCATTACAATGTGTACTCATGAGTTTACAGCCATGGGCAAGTTACTAGTGTAAGTAACAATAGATCCATTGATATATTCTTTATAGAAATCTGCTTTAGTGCATTCTTTTTTAGAAAGGCAAATTCAAACTGAAAGACCCAAAGAATATCAATTAGTTGAGTTTCCACTGTACATATTTATTTGAATGATCGTTCATAAGTGCATTGGCCGCGCCGGCGCATCGAATCGAGGGAGCAATGAGAAGAATTTGGGGAGCTTTCAATTGTTGGGCTTCTGTTCGGCCTCTCCAGAGACCCCAGCCCGATGCATTGTGCTTTTATGCAGGCCTCTGGGAAATCTGTGCGGCGCGTTATTAACAATTCCATTAATTTTTCCCTCGAATCTCTTCCGACTGCTCTAATTATGAAAATGTTCTGATGTTCTGGCCCGGCTACTGTTGGTGTTGGCTGGTCCCCTCACTCAATTGATTCAATTATGCCTAACAAATCACGGTTTTTTCGTTTCGGTTGCTGATCCGAACCAGTAATCAACATATGTATGTATAGTATTGAGAAATTTGACTCGGAAAAGTGCCCTCAATTCCTACATCTTTCAAGATTAATAGTTGAATCTTAATTAAAAGCAATGAATTTTATTGATTAATTGGATTCTGGGTATTCGAAAAAAATGTGTTTAATGAATATTTTAATAGGGAAAAAATTAATATAATTTATTCTATAGTTAACTTTTCTTGTATTCCGGTTGCCATTCTTTAAGTTTCCTAAGAATCCTATCTGATTTCGTCTCAGTCAGTAACTTCTTTTGAATCTCTGATATCAGGAAACTTTCTTTCTGTCCTAACTGACATTTCCTCTATTTATAAGAAGCAATTTACCACGCCAACTACGTATCTAAGAGTAACAATATCCAATATCTGAGTGGCGGAATCTACCAGTTCCTTCACTCGATTGATTTGTCTTTCGCTACTTTGTTAGATGTCTGGCACACCCATCCGAGGCAATTGGCAACGGGTCTATCTACGCGTATCTATTTGTGCCACATTCGAAGTTAACTATTGAATGGTTTTTTTCTCCCTTTGTTTGCCCTCTTCCTCCCTCCACTGACGAAGCTTTAATTGCTACTTTTGTAGTTGTCATAGCCAAAGATACATTGATATCTATTGGGTTTCCACCGTTTCGTTTAGCTTCCGTTTTATAGGCGGCGACAAGTATGTGCTTTCTTTCTACACAGACACAGAGAAGATTCCTTTTTTGAACTTAATTTTTATTGTAAAATTAAATTTGCTAATATGTTGTTTTCATTGGAAACTATTCATCACAATAAATTCTATGATTTCTATTCTACAATAAATTTCTATTGTGAGCCTGGGCCATTAAAATTAATAAAACGAATCATTTCACTGCCGAGTGTTAGGACTCATTCTCCACCTAGTCGATTATCACTTTTCCACATGTCTTCCGATTTTACGGCTAACCGAGGAGATTTGTCGCTGAGAAGACTGGGCCCCCGGTCTGGCAGCCGGAGAAGTAATAATTGCCCAGATCACGCACAACTCCCATAAAACGTATGTTTTTCGGTAGAAGGGGAGTCCGCAGTGGGTGTACATAGTCAGGCATATACACACCAAGTTAGGGGACGTCTGGCTTAAAATGATCCGTAGTACAGTCTCCAGTACAGCATCCCCTGGTAATGGTGCACCATAAATTATGCCACGCGTTGCATCGGTGAAAGTCATTAAATTTCTGAACAAATCAAAACCTTTCCAACTAATGGGAAGTTTACAAAATATATTGCAGTTTCCATTTCCATGTTTATAGAGTGTCGGGCGATATAATGTATAGCCTCCCCCGAAAAAGGACATTATCGAAATTGAATTACTTTCAGCAATTTGTAATGCAAGATATTCTTTCTGTTTACATAGCCGGAAATGTCAAAAATGTCAAAAGGGTGGTTCTAGGAATCAGGAAAAAAATTGATTTTAGTGATATATATTCTATGCAACACTCCAAAGTGGAAGGGTCTAACCAAATTTGACTCTAGGAGAGAACATTTATAATTAACTCTGTAGTTATTTTAAAACAGACTCGCCATAAATAAATAAACAAAAAAATGTTAACAGACTTTTCCTCGCTCCAGTTTCTCCCTTTTCTCAAAAAATTATTCCAAATGCGTCACCATAAAGAATTGGACATTCCCCCTTTCGAAGGAAACAAAACAAATAGAATTACGTTTGCGCCATAAGGACACACTTATGGGTTATCCTGCGATTGACTTGGCGCACGCGTCCTGCCAGGAGCCGGTAATGAACCCCCTGGAAGGCAGCTGCCCGAAAAAAATCTTTTCGAAAGGGCTGCAGGACCTCCTGTCCCGTTCCGCCGACTCGTTATTCTTCCTCCATCAGGTCTGCAGTTGGCGGTCTTGTTAAGTCGTCGTTTATCCGCTCTAAGTCCCTCAAAACAAACAAAAAACATCCACCCCTCGACTTCTTTGATATTTTTTATTAACTGAGGACTGGGCAAAGATTATGCGAAGAAAAAAAACTTTTATGCGTTATGTCCCGAGCGTTATGATTGCTGTTTGAGACCAATATTTATTCTGGAAATAAAGCAAATAAACCCTCTGGGAAATGTTTACTTTCGGGCGGTTCTTATCAATATTAAAAATTCCGTTGTTAAAAGTGTATATACTGCATATTTTATTGGCAAAAGCGAAAGTCGGCAAAACGTCCGACAACTATAAACGTTAACCCCGGATTAATTACGATAATAAACTATCATTTTCACCCAAAACATGAACCGAGGTCCGAGCTGCAAACAAAAGAACCATCAAACCGGAACTGAAGTTGTCTGAAAAAAAGAAAGCGATATGATATAATCAAAAACACGTTTGTTAGAATGATATTAAATTAAATTAAAGTGTTTTTAGTTAGAGGTTGGATCTCTCGGAAAGATAATAGTCTTGAGTTTGTAACTATTCTACTGTCAATTGTTTGTCTTTCGTAAACCCGATTTTGAACTTTTTTCCTGAGGATTTATGCAAATGAACTCTATTCGGCAAGTTGTGTGCCAAAACTTTTGCGAAATGCTGTAAGAAGAACTCACATGACATACGGCAGCCCTGCGAACTCTATTTTTAAGCCATGTCTTCTATTTTTTTTGCTGGTTACAATCGAGTGAGCTTGATGAGCTCAGCATAAAAAAGTAAATAAAAAATAGCAACAAGAGTGTGGCTTTATATGGTGCGGAGTGTGGGCGAAAACGAAAGACTTGCGTGACGGCGACAAACGCCCACCGTTCCAAGAAGACACGCACTTTGTTTGTTGTTGGGTTTTAGAAAGATGGGTGAGCATTCTTATATCAATTTACAGCTGTAGTTTTTCTAACTGTGCTTCGTCATCAATGCTGATAAACGGTTATGTTGAAACCTATGTAGTACATGGTTATAATACTCTTACCCAAATTGGTGGCAATTTTTATTTATTAAATTTAATTCCATGAAACTCGGCTTGACACATTTTGTGAGGGAGGTTTGCTAAGGTTGGTCGTTGGTCTAAATTTGTATATAACTTTTGGTTGTAGATTAACCCTAAAAATATAGATATTTGAGTGAAAGACTACCATACCTACTACTAACACCTTAATCCTACAATACCATACCGTGGTGTAATTTATTCTTGAGAATATGAGAAATCTCAAACAGTTATATCTTAAATATTGATGCAACACCATTTCTAGGCAGATTTAAATCTTAAGGTTAAGATTAAAAAAAATTTACATAAGTATAATGATATACACAGAACGCATACGTTAATGCATTTTGTGGATTTGGGTCGCGGTCGCGTGTCACCTCCGAGCTGTGCCACTTAACTGAATATATTCTTGGTTTTGTTTTCGCTTTTATTGCATTATGACATTTATTTATGGTCATTCTCATTCGCTCGTTTCTCCCACTCAAACTTTTAGACCGAATCCACACGTGCAGGCAGCCAGTGGAGGTTGGTGGAGGGTGAATGGGAATATTGTGGGTGTTAATGGCGTGCAAATGCTTCACCTTTTGGGTCCCATCTCCCATATATGGTTATCACTATCAGCCAGCCGTTCCACAATGTTTTCTTTGTGTTGCATGTTGTGCACTTCCGTTTCCCTTCTTCGTGGCCCCCTTTTCACGGGCTTAACCACGAAGCTTTCCGGCCAAATGTCACGTTTGTTTGCCTGTCAACGGGTGTGGAGTCTTTACTCCATCATGCTACCTTTATTCCACACGATCTGAAGTCCAATCGAAAAGCAAATCCAACAGAGAAAAATAATATTTAATAATGTAATGGAACAAAAAAGTTAAGACTATAAGACATCTTGCTAAGCTTAATGCTTTTAAGTTTCTATCATAGATCTGTAAAAATGTCCTATGAGAAACCCCCTAAAAACCTTCAAAATAGTTTTCTTCAGTGTCTTGTTGGATCAGTTTCGAATGAGTCAGGTGTGAATCATAGCCGCTGGCTGTGAAAAATTACATGTTACAAATTATAAAGCAATATCCAAAGAGCTTATGGAATGCATCTGGATGTGGGTACTACCCCCAATCTGATATCAGGGAATGGGGATATTGTTTTCCGTTTCCCTCTGGCTATTTTTGCATGTTTTTTATTAAGAACACAGTGCTTGCGTAATGCAATTAAAATACTTGTAAGCAAAACAGCAATATCTGCCCTTGACACAGTCCCCTGGCGATCAGCCATTCACAATAATTAAATGAGGAGGGGTGTGGGTGGGTCGAGTGCTGTGGTGTGGGGGCGGTGGGTCAAAGACTCAAAGAGAAGCTCATAATTGCCACTCAGCTGCAAAACAATTTCAATTCATTGAAGTCGGGCTCGTAAGCCCGTAATTACCGATCGTGATGAGGAAAGAGAAAATAAAGCGAAGAAACGCCAATTACACCCTCGAATTTCAATTCAGTGTCAATGCAAAGTGTCTGTCTGATAACTTGATCAACGGAATTATATCTTCTCTATATTTGTAAATTAAATTATGGACTTGACACTAGAGTATGTCTTGCCATATTCTTCATTTTTAGCACATTCCTGGACGTATCGGACATGGAAATCTTAACCAGGAGGTTTATGGATCCATTAAGGCTTCGAGATCCAGATTGTGACAGGCAACAGGCAAGAATTTTCATAGCCAAGTTATTTTTATTAAAGCGCATAACGAGTCAGGTTAAAAATATGCAAAAATAAAATCAGAAAAAATATGAAGAGATATGCAGCAAAACAAAAAAACAAAGAAATAAACAACAAGAAAGCTTGAAAATATTTTTTTGCATATAAACAAGGTGCAAGATAAAAAATCAACAGACTCTTGCCTGTTGGCAGTCAGTTAGTACCAAAAGCAGTTGGTTGCAGCAGCAGCAGCTTTCTTGGCCGACAGTTAACTTGGCTAAACTTGAAAACTGGTAACTGAGAGGTGGAAAACTGGTTTCTGACTCGCCAAATGCCCGAAATGAAATGAAAACAAAAAGAAACTAAGGGAAAAAAGAAAAAGTTGACCATAAGCATAAGCGTTGGCCATCAAATGCGGTCTACCCATTCGTACAAAAGAGGTCAAAGTTGATCATGTGCCACAACTGGAAATTACTTTGCTCCAACCCGTCTGTCTTCAGGAAAATATAGAGCCAGCTGGTGCCTGCTAATCGCACCGACAGACTCTCATAAATAGCCCGGCTCGACACTAATCAGACTCCGGAGTCCCGAGTTTTGTTTTGCTCTATTTGTCTGTTTACCCAAAGAGCACTTATGACCGTGATCACCGCGACCCCTTCTCCCTTGGGATATTTTCCGGGCACGATGTCCCCCGGAGACGGGGCCTCGAGAAGTACAGAATGTATAAATAGCATTAAACAGACGGCGCTAAATGCAAACTCCGGAGTGCGTCTTCCAGATATGGATGCAAAACCATTTCTTTTATTTTTCTTATTCCCGGCACTCTATATGACGTATCGCAGTGCAAATATTTGATTTTAAACTAACTATGGAAAACATCTAAGGATGGGATCCTTGGATGGATGTAGACAAAACATTGTGCATAAAAACCTCCATAAATTATCTATGGATTATTTTTCAATTTTGAACCCCCTGGCACCATCCGAGATCTTCAAATATTTATGTATTTTCATCCGATCCTTGAGCGGGATACCTTGATCGATTCGTAGTTCAATTTGCCTTCAATCTGCATCAAAACATTGAAACAAAATTTTCGACTCAGATTTTTCAAATTTTTCCGATGGAACCCCTTGCAAAATCCAGGATTTCCATTTTGGCCCACATCCAAGACCATATCTTTGCCAATTTCTATCCGATCCTTGAGCGGGATACCTTGATCGATTCGTAGTTAAATTCCCCTTCATTCTGCATCAAAACATTGAAACCCCTTGCAAAATCCAGGATTTCCATTTTGGCCCACATCCAAGACCATATCATAGCCAATTTCTACCCGATCCTTGAGCCGGATACCTTCATCGATTCGTAGTTCAATTCCCCTTCATTCTGCATCAAAACATTGAAACAAAATTTTCGACTCAGATTTTTCAAATTTTTCCGATGGAACCCCTTGCAAAATCCAGGATTTCCATTTTGGCCCACATCCAAGACCATATCATAGCCAATTTCTACCCGATCCTTGAGCCGGATACCTTCATCGATTCGTAGTTCAATTCCCCTTCATTCTGCATCAAAACATTGAAACTAAATTTTCGACTCAGATTTTTCAAATTTTTCCGATGGAACCCCTTGCAAAATCCGGGATTTCCATTTTGGCCCACAACCAAGTCCATATCTTTGCCAATTTCTATCCGATCCTTGAGCGGGATATCTTGATCGATTCGTAGTTCAATTCCCCTTCATTCTGCATCAAAACATTGAAACAAAATTTTCGACTCAGATTTTTCAAATTTTTCCGATGGAACGCCTTGCAAAATCCGGGATTTCCATTTTGGGCCACAACCAAGGGCATATCATAGCCAATTTCTACCCGATCCTTGAGCGGGATACCTTGATCGATTTGTAGTTCAATTCCCCTTCATTCTGCTTCAAAACATTGAAACAAAATTTTCGACTCAGATTTTTCAAATTTTTCCGATGGAACGCCTTGCAAAATCCAGGATTTCCATTTTGGTCCACAACCAAGGGCATATCATAGCCAATTTCTACCCGATCCTTGAGCCGGATACCTTCATCGATTCGTAGTTCAATTCCCCTTCATTCTGCATCAAAACATTGAAACAAAATTTTCGGCTCAGATTTTTCAAATTTTTCCGATGGAACCCCTTGCAAAATCCAGGATTTCCATTTTGGCCCACAACCAAGGGCATATCATAGCCAATTTCTACCCGATCCTTGAGCGGGATACCTTGATCGATTCGTAGTTAAATTCCCCTTCATTCTGCATCAAAACATTGAAACAAAATTTTCGACTCAGATTTTTCAAATTTTTCCGATGGAACGCCTTGCAAAATCCGGGATTTCCATTTTGGCCCACAACCAAGGGCATATCATAGCCAATTTCTACCCGATCCTTGAGCGGGATACCTTGATCGATTTGTAGTTAAATTCCCCTTTATTCTGCTTCAAAACATTGAAACAAAATTTTCGACTCAGATTTTTCAAATTTTTTCCGATGGAACCCCTTGCAAAATCCAGGATTTCCATTTTGGCCCACAACCAAGGGCATATCATAGCCAATTTCTACCCGATCCTTGAGCGGGATACCTTGATCGATTTGTAGTTCAATTCCCCTTCATTCTGCTTCAAAACATTGAAACAAAATTTTCGACTCAGATTTTTCAAATTTTTCCGATGGAACCCCTTGCAAAATCCAGGATTTCCATTTTGGCCCACAACCAGGGGCATATCATAGCCAATTTCTACCCGATCCTTGAGCGGGATACCTTGATCAATTCGTAGTTAAATTCCCCTTCATTCTGCATCAAAACATTGAAACAAAATTTTCGACTCAGATTTTTCAAATTTTTCCGATGGAACCCCTTGCAAAATCCGGGATTTCCATTTTGGCCCACAACCAAGGGCATATCATAGCCAATTTCTACCCGATCCTTGAGAGGGATACCTTGATCGATTTGTAGTTCAATTCCCCTTCATTCTGCTTCAAAACATTGAAACAAAATTTTCGACTCAGATTTTTCAAATTTTTCCGATGGAACCCCTTGCAAAATCCAGGATTTCCATTTTGGCCCACAACCAAGTCCATATCATAGCCAATTTCAACCCGATCCTTGAGCGGGATACCTTGATCGATTCGTAGTTCAATTCCCCTTCATTCTGCATCAAAACATTGAAACAAAATTTTCGGCTCAGATTTTTCAAATTTTTCCGATGGAACCCCTTGCAAAATCCAGGATTTCCATTTTGGCCCACAACCAAGTCCATATCATAGCCAATTTCTACCCGATCCTTGAGCGGGATACCTTGATCGATTTGTAGTTCAATTCCCCTTCATTCTGCTTCAACACATTGAAACAAAATTTTCGACTCAGATTTTTCAAATTTTTCCGATGGAACCCCTTGCAAAATCCAGGATTTCCATTTTGGCCCACAACCAAGTCCATATCATAGCCAATTTCTACCCGATCCTTGAGCCGGATACCTTCATCGATTCGTAGTTAAATTCCCCTTCATTCTGCATCAAAACATTGAAACAAAATTTTCGACTCAGATTTTTCAAATTTTTCCGATGGAACCCCTTGCAAAATCCGGGATTTCCATTTTGGCCCACAACCAAGTCTATATCATAGCCAATTTCTACCCGATCCTTGAGCCGGATACCTTGATCGATTCGTAGTTCAATTCCCCTTCATTCTGCATCAAAACATTGAAACAAAATTTTCGGCTCAGATTTTTCAAATTTTTCCGATGGAACCCCTTGCAAAATCCAGGATTTCCATTTTGGCCCACAACCAAGTCCATATCATAGCCAATTTCTACCCGATCCTTGAGCCGGATACCTTCATCGATTCGTAGTTAAATTCCCCTTCATTCTGCATCAAAACATTGAAACAAAATTTTCGACTCAGATTTTTCAAATTTTTCAGATGGAACCCCTTGCAAAATCCAGGATTTCCATTTTGGCCCACAACCAAGGGCATATCATAGCCAATTTCTACCCGATCCTTGAGCGGGATACCTTGATCGATTTGTAGTTCAATTCCCCTTCATTCTGCTTCAAAACATTGAAACAAAATTTTCGACTCAGATTTTTCAAATTTTTCCGATGGAACCCCTTGCAAAATCCAGGATTTCCATTTTGGCCCACAACCAAGGGCATATCATAGCCAATTTCTACCCGATCCTTGAGCCGGATACCTTCATCGATTCGTAGTTCAATTCCCTTTCATTCTGCATCAAAATATTGACACAAAATTTTCGGCTCAGATTTTTCAAATTTTTCCGATGGAACCCCTTGCAAAATCCAGGATTTCCATTTTGGCCCACAACCAAGTCTATATCATAGCCAATTTCTACCCGATCCTTGAGCGGGATACCTTGATCGATTCGTAGTTCAATTCCCCTTCATTCTGCATCAAAATATTGACACAAAATTTTCGGCTCAGATTTTTCAAATTTTTCCGATGGAACCCCTTGCAAAATCCAGGATTTCCATTTTGGCCCACAACCAAGTCCATATCATAGCCAATTTCTACCCGATCCTTGAGCCGGATACCTTCATCGATTCGTAGTTAAATTCCCCTTCATTCTGCATCAAAACATTGAAACAAAATTTTCGACACAGATTTTTCAAATTTTTCCGATGGAACCCCTTGCAAAATCCAGGATTTCCATTTTGGCCCACAACCAAGGGCATATCATAGCCAATTTCTACCCGATCCTTGAGCGGGATACCTTGATCGATTTGTAGTTCAATTCCCCTTCATTCTGCTTCAAAACATTGAAACAAAATTTTCGACTCAGATTTTTCAAATTTTTCCGATGGAACCCCTTGCAAAATCCGGGATTTCCATTTTGGCCCACAACCAAGTCCATATCATAGCCAATTTCTACCCGATCCTTGAGCCGGATACCTTCATCGATTCGTAGTTAAATTCCCCTTCATTCTGCATCAAAACATTGAAACAAAATTTTCGACTCAGATTTTTCAAATTTTTCCGATGGAACGCCTTGCAAAATCCGGGATTTCCATTTTGGCCCACAACCAAGGGCATATCATAGCCAATTTCTACCCGATCCTTGAGAGGGATACCTTGATCGATTTGTAGTTCAATTCCCCTTCATTCTGCTTCAAAACATTGAAACAAAATTTTCGACTCAGATTTTTCAAATTTTTCCGATGGAACCCCTTGCAAAATCCAGGATTTCCATTTTGGCCCACAACCAAGTCCATATCATAGCCAATTTCAACCCGATCCTTGAGCGGGATACCTTGATCGATTCGTAGTTCAATTCCCCTTCATTCTGCATCAAAACATTGAAACAAAATTTTCGGCTCAGATTTTTCAAATTTTTCCGATGGAACCCCTTGCAAAATCCAGGATTTCCATTTTGGCCCACAACCAAGTCCATATCATAGCCAATTTCTACCCGATCCTTGAGCGGGATACCTTGATCGATTTGTAGTTCAATTCCCCTTCATTCTGCTTCAAAACATTGAAACAAAATTTTCGACTCAGATTTTTCAAATTTTTCCGATGGAACCCCTTGCAAAATCCAGGATTTCCATTTTGGCCCACAACCAAGTCCATATCATAGCCAATTTCTACCCGATCCTTGAGCCGGATACCTTCATCGATTCGTAGTTAAATTCCCCTTCATTCTGCATCAAAACATTGAAACAAAATTTTCGACACAGATTTTTCAAATTTTTCCGATGGAACCCCTTGCAAAATCCAGGATTTCCATTTTGGCCCACAACCAAGGGCATATCATAGCCAATTTCTACCCGATCCTTGAGCGGGATACCTTGATCGATTTGTAGTTCAATTCCCCTTCATTCTGCTTCAAAACATTGAAACAAAATTTTCGACTCAGATTTTTCAAATTTTTCCGATGGAACCCCTTGCAAAATCCGGGATTTCCATTTTGGCCCACAACCAAGTCCATATCATAGCCAATTTCTACCCGATCCTTGAGCCGGATACCTTCATCGATTCGTAGTTAAATTCCCCTTCATTCTGCATCAAAACATTGAAACAAAATTTTCGACTCAGATTTTTCAAATTTTTCCGATGGAACGCCTTGCAAAATCCGGGATTTCCATTTTGGCCCACAACCAAGGGCATATCATAGCCAATTTCTACCCGATCCTTGAGAGGGATACCTTGATCGATTTGTAGTTCAATTCCCCTTCATTCTGCTTCAAAACATTGAAACAAAATTTTCGACTCAGATTTTTCAAATTTTTCCGATGGAACCCCTTGCAAAATCCAGGATTTCCATTTTGGCCCACAACCAAGTCCATATCATAGCCAATTTCAACCCGATCCTTGAGCGGGATACCTTGATCGATTCGTAGTTCAATTCCCCTTCATTCTGCATCAAAACATTGAAACAAAATTTTCGGCTCAGATTTTTCAAATTTTTCCGATGGAACCCCTTGCAAAATCCAGGATTTCCATTTTGGCCCACAACCAAGTCCATATCATAGCCAATTTCTACCCGATCCTTGAGCGGGATACCTTGATCGATTTGTAGTTCAATTCCCCTTCATTCTGCTTCAAAACATTGAAACAAAATTTTCGACTCAGATTTTTCAAATTTTTCCGATGGAACCCCTTGCAAAATCCAGGATTTCCATTTTGGCCCACAACCAAGTCCATATCATAGCCAATTTCTACCCGATCCTTGAGCCGGATACCTTCATCGATTCGTAGTTAAATTCCCCTTCATTCTGCATCAAAACATTGAAACAAAATTTTCGACTCAGATTTTTCAAATTTTTCCGATGGAACCCCTTGCAAAATCCGGGATTTCCATTTTGGCCCACAACCAAGTCTATATCATAGCCAATTTCTACCCGATCCTTGAGCCGGATACCTTGATCGATTCGTAGTTCAATTCCCCTTCATTCTGCATCAAAACATTGAAACAAAATTTTCGGCTCAGATTTTTCAAATTTTTCCGATGGAACCCCTTGCAAAATCCAGGATTTCCATTTTGGCCCACAACCAAGTCCATATCATAGCCAATTTCTACCCGATCCTTGAGCCGGATACCTTCATCGATTCGTAGTTAAATTCCCCTTCATTCTGCATCAAAACATTGAAACAAAATTTTCGACTCAGATTTTTCAAATTTTTCAGATGGAACCCCTTGCAAAATCCAGGATTTCCATTTTGGCCCACAACCAAGGGCATATCATAGCCAATTTCTACCCGATCCTTGAGCGGGATACCTTGATCGATTTGTAGTTCAATTCCCCTTCATTCTGCTTCAAAACATTGAAACAAAATTTTCGACTCAGATTTTTCAAATTTTTCCGATGGAACCCCTTGCAAAATCCAGGATTTCCATTTTGGCCCACAACCAAGGGCATATCATAGCCAATTTCTACCCGATCCTTGAGCGGGATACCTTGATCGATTTGTAGTTCAATTCCCCTTCATTCTGCTTCAAAACATTGAAACAAAATTTTCGACTCAGATTTTTCAAATTTTTCCGATGGAACCCCTTGCAAAATCCGGGATTTCCATTTTGGCCCACAACCAAGTCCATATCATAGCCAATTTCTACCCGATCCTTGAGCCGGATACCTTCATCGATTCGTAGTTAAATTCCCCTTCATTCTGCATCAAAACATTGAAACAAAATTTTCGACTCAGATTTTTCAAATTTTTCCGATGGAACGCCTTGCAAAATCCGGGATTTCCATTTTGGCCCACAACCAAGGGCATATCATAGCCAATTTCTACCCGATCCTTGAGAGGGATACCTTGATCGATTTGTAGTTCAATTCCCCTTCATTCTGCTTCAAAACATTGAAACAAAATTTTCGACTCAGATTTTTCAAATTTTTCCGATGGAACCCCTTGCAAAATCCAGGATTTCCATTTTGGCCCACAACCAAGTCCATATCATAGCCAATTTCAACCCGATCCTTGAGCGGGATACCTTGATCGATTCGTAGTTCAATTCCCCTTCATTCTGCATCAAAACATTGAAACAAAATTTTCGGCTCAGATTTTTCAAATTTTTCCGATGGAACCCCTTGCAAAATCCAGGATTTCCATTTTGGCCCACAACCAAGTCCATATCATAGCCAATTTCTACCCGATCCTTGAGCGGGATACCTTGATCGATTTGTAGTTCAATTCCCCTTCATTCTGCTTCAAAACATTGAAACAAAATTTTCGACTCAGATTTTTCAAATTTTTCCGATGGAACCCCTTGCAAAATCCAGGATTTCCATTTTGGCCCACAACCAAGTCCATATCATAGCCAATTTCTACCCGATCCTTGAGCCGGATACCTTCATCGATTCGTAGTTAAATTCCCCTTCATTCTGCATCAAAACATTGAAACAAAATTTTCGACTCAGATTTTTCAAATTTTTCCGATGGAACCCCTTGCAAAATCCGGGATTTCCATTTTGGCCCACAACCAAGTCTATATCATAGCCAATTTCTACCCGATCCTTGAGCCGGATACCTTGATCGATTCGTAGTTCAATTCCCCTTCATTCTGCATCAAAACATTGAAACAAAATTTTCGGCTCAGATTTTTCAAATTTTTCCGATGGAACCCCTTGCAAAATCCAGGATTTCCATTTTGGCCCACAACCAAGTCCATATCATAGCCAATTTCTACCCGATCCTTGAGCCGGATACCTTCATCGATTCGTAGTTAAATTCCCCTTCATTCTGCATCAAAACATTGAAACAAAATTTTCGACTCAGATTTTTCAAATTTTTCAGATGGAACCCCTTGCAAAATCCAGGATTTCCATTTTGGCCCACAACCAAGGGCATATCATAGCCAATTTCTACCCGATCCTTGAGCGGGATACCTTGATCGATTTGTAGTTCAATTCCCCTTCATTCTGCTTCAAAACATTGAAACAAAATTTTCGACTCAGATTTTTCAAATTTTTCCGATGGAACCCCTTGCAAAATCCAGGATTTCCATTTTGGCCCACAACCAAGGGCATATCATAGCCAATTTCTACCCGATCCTTGAGCCGGATACCTTCATCGATTCGTAGTTCAATTCCCCTTCATTCTGCATCAAAATATTGACACAAAATTTTCGGCTCAGATTTTTCAAATTTTTCCGATGGAACCCCTTGCAAAATCCAGGATTTCCATTTTGGCCCACAACCAAGTCCATATCATAGCCAATTTCTACCCGATCCTTGAGCCGGATACCTTCATCGATTCGTAGTTAAATTCCCCTTCATTCTGCATCAAAACATTGAAACAAAATTTTCGACACAGATTTTTCAAATTTTTCCGATGGAACCCCTTGCAAAATCCAGGATTTCCATTTTGGCCCACAACCAAGGGCATATCATAGCCAATTTCTACCCGATCCTTGAGCGGGATACCTTGATCGATTTGTAGTTCAATTCCCCTTCATTCTGCTTCAAAACATTGAAACAAAATTTTCGACTCAGATTTTTCAAATTTTTCCGATGGAACCCCTTGCAAAATCCGGGATTTCCATTTTGGCCCACAACCAAGTCCATATCATAGCCAATTTCTACCCGATCCTTGAGCCGGATACCTTCATCGATTCGTAGTTAAATTCCCCTTCATTCTGCATCAAAACATTGAAACAAAATTTTCGACTCAGATTTTTCAAATTTTTCCGATGGAACGCCTTGCAAAATCCGGGATTTCCATTTTGGCCCACAACCAAGGGCATATCATAGCCAATTTCTACCCGATCCTTGAGAGGGATACCTTGATCGATTTGTAGTTCAATTCCCCTTCATTCTGCTTCAAAACATTGAAACAAAATTTTCGACTCAGATTTTTCAAATTTTTCCGATGGAACCCCTTGCAAAATCCAGGATTTCCATTTTGGCCCACAACCAAGTCCATATCATAGCCAATTTCAACCCGATCCTTGAGCGGGATACCTTGATCGATTCGTAGTTCAATTCCCCTTCATTCTGCATCAAAACATTGAAACAAAATTTTCGGCTCAGATTTTTCAAATTTTTCCGATGGAACCCCTTGCAAAATCCAGGATTTCCATTTTGGCCCACAACCAAGTCCATATCATAGCCAATTTCTACCCGATCCTTGAGCGGGATACCTTGATCGATTTGTAGTTCAATTCCCCTTCATTCTGCTTCAAAACATTGAAACAAAATTTTCGACTCAGATTTTTCAAATTTTTCCGATGGAACCCCTTGCAAAATCCAGGATTTCCATTTTGGCCCACAACCAAGTCCATATCATAGCCAATTTCTACCCGATCCTTGAGCCGGATACCTTCATCGATTCGTAGTTAAATTCCCCTTCATTCTGCATCAAAACATTGAAACAAAATTTTCGACTCAGATTTTTCAAATTTTTCCGATGGAACCCCTTGCAAAATCCGGGATTTCCATTTTGGCCCACAACCAAGTCTATATCATAGCCAATTTCTACCCGATCCTTGAGCCGGATACCTTGATCGATTCGTAGTTCAATTCCCCTTCATTCTGCATCAAAACATTGAAACAAAATTTTCGGCTCAGATTTTTCAAATTTTTCCGATGGAACCCCTTGCAAAATCCAGGATTTCCATTTTGGCCCACAACCAAGTCCATATCATAGCCAATTTCTACCCGATCCTTGAGCCGGATACCTTCATCGATTCGTAGTTAAATTCCCCTTCATTCTGCATCAAAACATTGAAACAAAATTTTCGACTCAGATTTTTCAAATTTTTCAGATGGAACCCCTTGCAAAATCCAGGATTTCCATTTTGGCCCACAACCAAGGGCATATCATAGCCAATTTCTACCCGATCCTTGAGCGGGATACCTTGATCGATTTGTAGTTCAATTCCCCTTCATTCTGCTTCAAAACATTGAAACAAAATTTTCGACTCAGATTTTTCAAATTTTTCCGATGGAACCCCTTGCAAAATCCAGGATTTCCATTTTGGCCCACAACCAAGGGCATATCATAGCCAATTTCTACCCGATCCTTGAGCCGGATACCTTCATCGATTCGTAGTTCAATTCCCTTTCATTCTGCATCAAAATATTGACACAAAATTTTCGGCTCAGATTTTTCAAATTTTTCCGATGGAACCCCTTGCAAAATCCAGGATTTCCATTTTGGCCCACAACCAAGTCTATATCATAGCCAATTTCTACCCGATCCTTGAGCGGGATACCTTGATCGATTCGTAGTTCAATTCCCCTTCATTCTGCATCAAAATATTGACACAAAATTTTCGGCTCAGATTTTTCAAATTTTTCCGATGGAACCCCTTGCAAAATCCAGGATTTCCATTTTGGCCCACAACCAAGTCCATATCATAGCCAATTTCTACCCGATCCTTGAGCCGGATACCTTCATCGATTCGTAGTTAAATTCCCCTTCATTCTGCATCAAAACATTGAAACAAAATTTTCGACACAGATTTTTCAAATTTTTCCGATGGAACCCCTTGCAAAATCCAGGATTTCCATTTTGGCCCACAACCAAGGGCATATCATAGCCAATTTCTACCCGATCCTTGAGCGGGATACCTTGATCGATTTGTAGTTCAATTCCCCTTCATTCTGCTTCAAAACATTGAAACAAAATTTTCGACTCAGATTTTTCAAATTTTTCCGATGGAACCCCTTGCAAAATCCGGGATTTCCATTTTGGCCCACAACCAAGTCCATATCATAGCCAATTTCTACCCGATCCTTGAGCGGGATACCTTGATCGATTCGTAGTTCAATTCCCCTTCATTCTGCATCAAAACATTGAAACAAAATTTTCGGCTCAGATTTTTCAAATTTTTCCGATGGAACCCCTTGCAAAATCCGGGATTTCCATTTTGGCCCACAACCAAGTCCATATCTTTGCCAATTTCTATCCGTTCCTTGAGCGGGATACCTAGATCGATTCTTAGTTCAATTCCCCTTCATTCTGCATCAAAACATTGAAACAAAATTTTCGACTCAGATTTTTCAAATTTTTCCAATGGAACCCCTTGCAAAATCCAGGATTTCCATTTTGGCCCACATCCAAGACCATATCTTTGCCAATTTCCATCCGATCCTTGAGCGGGATACCTTGCTCGATTCGTAGTTCAATTCCCCTTCATTCTACATCAAAACATTGAAACAAAAATTTCGACCCAGATTTTTCAAATTTTTCCGATGGAACCCATTGCAAAATCCGGGATTTTCATTTTAGCCCACAACCAAGTCCATATCTTGGGACATCTTCAAATGCAAAAGTGTCACACTTTGTCTAGACTATAAAACTAGACCTTTTTTCGGCGGGAGAGATAGATCAAGCTAATTTATGGGGCTCGAAAGGGGCTGGTGCCGTTTCCGCTCTGATGTCACTCACAAGAGAATGTCAATGAGCCGTTGTCTGTCATCATGGAAATGGCAATGGACATTAAGTCAAATCAAATTGTCCAAAATAGACATTCCGGCCACCAGGCAGGCACGAACCGCAGTCGAGGGCGTGTTTACGGACATCGTTGGAGTATTCCGGTAGCCTCCTCCCAACACCCCGAACGTTAATTGGATTCAGGGGTATCTGGAGGAGAACACGGGCATCATCGTCAACTAAATTAGCGCCAAAGTAGGCATTAAACTTTTATGACAGGCAAGTAAACAAAACCTGCAGATGCATCGGGGTGTGGGAGCTAGTCTGACAGTGAAAGCACTTGGCATGGTGCCACCCCTCGGAGTAGAAGTCATCCAGCTCGCAGAATCTCCGGCCCGCCTCCGTATGATTCCTGGTGTCATTTAATGGGCGACTGCTGCTGAGGCAGAAAGCGCCGCTGGAAGATTTATGGGGAATTGTAAATCCAAACGTGTGCAACATTGTCGGGGGAGGCGCAACGGAATGGTTCCCCGAACCAGACACACTATGCATATATTTTTGGGCAGCGTTTATTATTGAAAATTCTCAGCTTTTGCTGCATAAATAAATAAAGGCCCTAGACTTGGCTGGTGTAAACAGAAACTCCCCTCGAAAAACCATAAATAATTCCGGGTCCTCTAATTAAAAGGAATTCTATGTTGAGCTTGGGATTCGAATTTTATACAAATATGCTCTGGCTTATGAGTGGGCTTTGGGTTGCACATAAATCTACCCGAAAATTGTTTCTCTTAATTGATGGGAATACTGCTGAGCACGATCTCAAATTATAATATGATTTTGATTTGAATGTGATTTGAATTGCGTTGCCGGCAAATCTTTCTGGTTTTTTGGCTTTACTCCACTCCATTTCTGAAACAATAAACCGCCATGTTTAGATCCCTTAATAGAGTGGAGGGATTGAAAGAAAAGACTCCTCCAGAAATAGGCTCTGGAGCGGCCAGCTGTCAATCAAAGTGATCCCGAAAGGGGCGGGAGAATTTAATTGAATTTAGAAAATCGACTCACTCTGACAGCTTAGCCACGATTCCGGCGAACTTGTTGGAAGTGTGAAGATTTCAGCTTCAGCTCGGGGCAGTTTTAATGAATCTTTTGGGAGGAAAATATATTGAAATGCTGGTTTGGGAAAAGGGGGTATATGATGTTCATCAGAGGCCTGCCTACAAGAAAAAATTCTGGTTCTAATCCAAGGTCTGTAGCTATTAATACCCAGACTTATTTTTATGATATTTATACAGTTTTTGGAAATGGCAAACATTGTGATCCAGATAATCATGGCCAGCCAGCATTCCATTACCTGACAGGCCACTGGAAGTGCTGCAGCTGCTCAGATACCACTCTCATTGGGTTCCCTTTGAATCTGGAACTGGGGTGGCTAATCGGCACTGGACTGTGAGGGGTGAGCGCCGAGTGCAGCGAATAAATAACACATGATATCTGCCCGGCAACAAATGGGGCCAGGCGGTACACAAAATGCAGAAAAAAGCGGGCGAACCCGAGGATTGCAAAATGTGTAGAGGCAGCTGTGCCAACTGCAACAAAAAAACTGTCAAATAAGCAGAGCCGGGCGTTGTTATTGTTGTTAATTATGCCCAACAAAAGAAATAACAACAAAAAGAAATACACACAAAAAATCCCAATCAAAAAGAGAAGAAAAAGACCTGGCCGCCGGCAAGTCCAGACAAAAAACAGAGCAAGGAAACGAGGTCGCGCCTGCGCCGTCCAGCCAGGAACTCTGAGCGATTTAGTTTGCATTTGGCCTGGGCACGTGATCGGCGCAATGGCAGCTAATTGCTGTGTCTCAATTTTCAAGTCTCGGCCCGAACCGCAGTTGGGCTTGGTCGTCGTGACTCATTTGGAGGCCTAAACTGGCGAGGAAAGGCACGGATTCGGTCCGAGGCGAACTCTCCAAGGAACGGACATGGCATATGTTGCATGTTGACCACGTTTGACCCTCGGCCGGGAGTTAGATGTTGTCTTTTGGGCCAGGGAGGGCACAGGGTTGCAGGGTTTCAGTGGTTCAACGTAGGTCCAATTTCAACTCTGAGTCTCCGGGCTGCAAGCCACCTCTGTTGTGCTCTGGAGAGGGTATTACAAGTTTTGAGATCTTGATCTGAAGGCTTCTTTCCTTCATTTCCTAAAAACTGTCTATAAGTACAGTAAAACAACTATATAAATATTTGTTATAAGGCCAGAATATTTGTTGAATCTCCCAGAAAGAGTATTCCATAGGTCGATCCCCTAACCAACATTTCCTTTGTTTAAATTTAACCGTCAGCGTTTTTTAGTTTTTTACAATTTTGTAGCCTGGGTTCACGTTCTATTGTCGCTTAGGTTCGATGTGGTGTTTATGTGTGCTATGTACTGGGTACTGTGTACTGTGTATAGTGTACTCTGAGTATCTGGCAGATAGTTGCTGCTGCTGGTGGGTTAAAGTTGGAGCGAAGTTGAACGAACCGTGAACAACGAGCTGTTGCTGTGGGTGCAGGGCTTTCGATATGAAAATACCTGGTAGTTTTAAGAACACCTCTCTGCATTGCAACTATGGATGTCAGAGCCCTTATCGGAGCTTTGTGTGTTCAGATAAAGAAAGAGCTCCTAGATAAGATATGATTTTTCCGAGTGAATGTGACACTTTTTAGAAGTCTTGCTCAACGGATCAACCCCAATATTTGTTTAGTAATGTATGTATTTTTAGAAATGCCATTCAAGCAGTGCTGCTCTTGGACATCCTTTTCTGAAATCAGAAACAGAAATCAATGGAGTTAAAATAAATATTGATCAATCGCCTTGAAATCACTGCGATGACCGTGTGAAAATGAACAAAGAAGCCGTCTGACGGTGGGAAGACTTCAAAATACAAACAAGCTCTAGTCTCTTTCAACTCGAGACTGTCGAGACGTCTTCATTTGCATTTCATTTTAGCTTTTTCCCGCTTCTGGTCCGAACGAACATAATGAACTAATTTCTTAATTATTCACGGGAAGTTTCGACAGGTAACCTGGCACGCCGGCAGAGCCGAGAAAGCAAACCAAAGAAGTCGGCCAAGCAGTTTTTGCAAGCTTCTGTTTAAGTTGTGTAATTTACTCGAAAATGATTCAGCAAAACGCTTTCAAAAACATCCAACGGATAGATCAAATTACCCAAATGGCGTTAACAATTAACAAAGTTAAAAGCAGATAATGAGAAATTGGAGCTGGAAAATGGATTGAATTGTAAACTTACAACTCTATAGGTTTTAAAAGACATAGCCATAGGCATTGTAGTTTATTAGATATTTTTTCTAGATGTGAGAGCCATAAGTTTGCCATTTTTTGCCGAATCCTTTTTTTCCCTTTCGAAAACGAATAAAAATGTACATTTTGCCATCACTGGTTACCTGCCAGCCATGGCAACCGCAGCACAGGTGCAGCTCTACATAAACAGCAAAGCGGATGACACCTGTTCCCCTTCAGGGTTGAGGTTGATTCAGCCAGTTGTTTATCACGATAATAACAGAGGTGCTCACTCACACCCGGAATGGAGGGTGTACGGAGTGGAGTGCCTGGCGAGTAACCCCCGCGTTGACTTTGGCCTAAAAAGTGGATTGTAAAAAATATAATTTGTTACCAACTTGCAAATGCATTCGACTGTGTAAACCGGCGACGGAGTCGCGTGAGGATGAGACATCCCAGGCAGGGGTCGCCGCCTCGCTCCGGTGGGTTTTGGTCCCGGAATGCCTGGGAAAGTGACTGGCGCGGAGGAAGTCGCGTAATTGACCTTTTTCGGCTATAGTTTTCCATGCCACAAAAAATAGTTTCTGGCTGCCAATGACACTGGCACGCCCACATGTAAATATTTTCGAAAGTACAGTTTAACAGCCAAATTATGTATGGTAATTTCCCACCGTCCCACCAATATGTCTTTTTACACGATTTGCCTAACAAAGAGTTCAGTCAAGTAGCCAACAAGTATCTGCTAAATTTTGATATTATTCAGAGTGGGATATGGCTAGATGGCTGACTTGCCTGGCCAGACAAGCCCATGCTAATGCCAACCATATGTGGCCACCTTTTCAATGTAAACAATTGTTGACTGGGAATTTTCAAATGGGCTTCTAATTTTTTAGGAACAGAGAGGGATACGCTTCAGTTATGCTGGTTTTATGATCGATTTGCTGAGGCAATGTAGTACAAAATTCCACTATAGTTTTGTTTACCTTTTAAAGAAACTTATTTGCGTAGATCGCTTGGATATAATTAATCCAAAAATGGGTTGGTTAAGCATTTATCTCTTTTTGTACCAAATTTTTAGTTAAAATTTGGAAACAAGATAGTCTACAATTTCCATCAAATATTTGTCTATCTCTCAGCATTTTCTTCCCGCATTTGTTTGGTTTAAATTTCGCGCTTCATTTCTTTCCACAAAACGCACTCCCATGAAGGCATGTAGGCATTTCGATGGGACTCTCTCAAAAAAAGGCATTGTTTGGTTTCAGTTTCGAATTTCCGGTTCAATAGAACCGGGAATGTCGCCCTCGAGCAACAATCTGCGGTCACAAAAGTATCTAATTTGTTTAAATGCCGTTTTGGAGGTAATTGAAATTAGTCCAACAATGCGGCTCGACTTCGGTGCGTGCGCCTGCGTCACGGAAGCTTCTAATGGATATTGTATGGCTTTTTGGCTTCGGGGGGAAGAGGCCCCGGAGGGGTGAATGGATGGCCATCGGTGGACAGAATGGCCAGCGGAAATGCAGTGTCAGCCAAGCTAAGTTTGGAGCTGGCTTTGAAGCTGCCGCCGCGTTGCAAGTTTGGCTTTTGTGACGGCACGTTCGCCACCAAATCAACGTCGGCCCTCGGCGGGCGACTTGAAAAGCGTGGACAGCTACTGTAGACCATATTTTCCATAGGCAATTGCACTTTGAGGTAATCCGGGCAAGAATACTGAATAGGGTGTGGGGTTCTGACCTCGTTCTTAGCGTTAGTGCTGCGTAAAATGCAATTTACGCAGAAAACACTCAAAAGCACCTCTCACAAAGGTGAGAATGCAAAACGGTCTGAGAAGTACCTAGTAACGAGGTGTTGGATTGCTAGTTTTGACATGGTTTACTTATTTTAGTTAGGTAATTTATTTTAGGTAATATTACAGTCTATTTAGGCTTTAAATTTGAAGGGTATTCAATATATGTGTTATATTACCCATCAACCACACTAGCTTGTTCCAAACCCTCACGCACTGCTCTTGTTGCTTAAGTTGCGTTAAATCCAATTAATAATATTCTGCATTCACCTGTCCCCCAGTCCCAGTCCCAGCCCCGAACGTCATCATCATCATGGGTAATGGTGGAGAAGCTTACAACAGCGAGCTGGCGAAGCAATTCGTGCTCCTGGGTGGCTGGGGTTCGACAGCGGTTGGGTCACACAAAGTAAATACACGCATGAATCTATGGAAGTGCCCATTCCATCCATGCCCATCTCTATACTCATTCCGCCTCTGTTGCATTTGAAATTCCCAAATGGCCGGCTAATTTGTCAAACGCTTTGCCCTCGGCCGTCCATCTGGATGGTTTACGAGTTCTCCATTACCCAACAATGACAAAGATTCCAACAACCGATCATCTTACAGGGCCTCTTAGGCCACATTCCTATTTCTCCATTCTCCATTGTTCCAAGTGGTTTTTTATGAACTATAGTATACTGGGGAGTAAGGTCCAATCTCGGAGCACTAGGGCCGACACTTTTCGTGTTTATCAGCGTTTTGGGTGATAATTCACACGATGTGTGGTCCGGAAAATTGAAATATCCGATGGACATGGGAAATGTGTTAGTCCCCGTCAATTTCTTCATTAGGCCTATGGATCTAGCTTCCCTGGGTGCCCACAGTGGACTCGTCCTCCTATCCAGTTACTGAATTGGCCAACTAATTCCATTTGGGAGTGGATTTCCCTGTGTTGCACCAATATTCGTTGCACTTTCTAATGCCATTTGGGAACGGCAGCTCCTTAACCGTAAGTCGGTTGCTGTCAGAGCTCTGTTGGTCACCTTTTGCCCGTAAAAAGGTAAAAACGAAACTTTTGTGTCAATGCCTTCTTGTTGTTTCTTTTTCGGTCGATTTTATTGGTAATACTGTACCATGGTACGGTGTTTGGTTTTGGCTCTGTTTCTGCCTTTGGCTTTAAGGTGGCTTGGCCTGACCCGTCGCCACCATTGCCGGCAGCAGCATGTTGGCCCAATTGTTGGAGACCATTGCTGCTGTTGGCAGAATTTGCTTTTATTTTGAGTCATTTAATGACTTGAGTAGGAATAATATTTTGTTTTTTTATTATTATTATTTATAAGCTTCATTCTCAGTGCGGATGTCTCAAATTTCTTTTGCCTTTGCTGGACGTGCCTTCGTGGATGTTTGGACTATTTTTTGCAATGTTAACAATTTGTTGTGCAAATATTTATGCAAAAAGCGAATTGAGGAAGCTCACTAACGCCGATAGCCATTTATCAAGTCGGTTGTCGGGCACATACAAAGAGATATCTACCATCCAGCTTATGCCAATAGATATAGATAGCATTGAAAGTCATTGGTCTGGAATTTCTAGACTAAATGAATAAAATTGAATGCATTTCGGTTAACCTCATATTTCAAGTAGTGCTTATCCGGATCGGAACCCAAACAATTGCCAGTTCACCTTTGTCATCGTGGCTTGGGGTGGTTCTCTCTCTCTGGCGATCGGAATTTGGAGTTCCGATATTATTCCTTTTTTTTGGGATTTTGGAAAACGAGAGGGTTGTTTGTTGAGTTGTGCTGTGTGTGCTGGGGACACACATTTATATTAGGGTCATATTTCACTTGTAGGGTTTCCAGTGAAGTTTCATTTTAATTTTATTGTTGTCGCTGCGCCCCTTTCGAGTTTTGTTTTTGTTTTGCCCGTCCCGGTAGTTTCTGCCATGGTTAATGGGGAGTGCAATATTCCAACATCCACCACCATGGCCTCCGACGCCGACACCACCCTCTTTGCGGTCGCTTATTTTTGTAGTACTAGTACTTTCCTACTTCTTACCCTTCAGGGTAAAGACATTTCGGGGGTTTCGTGATTTCTGTGTTCTAGCATAAATACGAGCTCAATAAAATAAAATATGTTCTTCCCCTTTCCAGCTTATTCCTTAGATCTTGTCAGTTGTTTTACGATTGCGTATTTCCGTTTTGGTTTCTATCAAATATTGTGTCATGCTTAATGAATGTAGAGTCTGTACTCTATGACTATGAACAATATGTTATACTTTGTGGGCTAGCTGCAGCAAAACCCAATCGATTAGATTGGCTATGACTGATTGTTAGCGCTGGGGAGTGGCATAACAATAAAATATTAAACAATAAATCTAAAAATAAGTGCTGTCCTTTGACAAGCTTTAAAAACGATTTATAAAAGTTTCAATGTCACTTCAATTGGGATGCAGGCTTTAACATGGCTTAGATCCTCTATGAATCATATTGGATTAAACTGTGATTCTGACGAGGTTAAGTCTTTAGATGTATGAACTTTATTTCCTAACACTTTCCTTTATTCTTAGTAACTCGAACTTAAGACAGACTTGAACCCTTCAGTTGAGACAGGATTACTCTATGAATTCCTAAGGTTGGATCACCAAACTTAATTTAATATTAAATTAAATTTAGTTTTCTTCTTCCCTTTTTTAGCTGCTGACTATTCACTTATGTTTCAGCTTGCTCTTGTATTTTTGTTTAGACTTTGTCCGCTTTGTTATTTGGACACCATTAGCCGGCCAAGTGTTGGTTTCAATTTCAGCTTAAACGCCACGAAACTAGTTTAAGACCATATTTTCTGCCTTGATTGCAATATTTTTCAAAACCATTTCGTCTTGAAGGCAAATGGAGACAAAGCACCTGCACAGCAACCCAAATACGAAGGCGGACCAACAAAGCAAATAGGTTTGAGTCTGTTTTAAGGTGTGAATTTGCTCACCTTTCACGTTGGCCATCTTATTTCACACTCACCCCGTCTACTGGTAATTTTTTGCATTCCAAGAATCGGTTTTTGGACATTGCTTTCTTCAAATCGTAAGTCTCTTCGTTCCGCCACAAGGCATTCCCTGCCGATCCCTGCTGATCGCCACAAATCAGAGGAAAGTACGTGCCGGGCATCGATAATCGCCAGAAGTCGACTGGAGACCGGCACGTCCCGATGCTTGGTCAGCCACTTTAGCGTCCTCCTCGGCCGATGCGTATTACAAGCATTTTGCTTTTTCGAAAATTTCCCTTTATGAGAGCCAGCAGCCTAATCATTATGCATTCCGCAGGGAAAGAGGCTCAGAGGCCCGGCGACTAATAAGCGTTTTAGCACAGAAGCCACGTACGCGACTTCATAGAGTTATTAGTGCCCTAGAAGGCGGTTGGGGGGGCAGGGGTTTACACCATTTGTGGTCGCCATACATCATATAAGATCCATGCAGTGAAATTTCCCATGGGTTCATTCGAGGAGAACCGCCACAGACAGGGCGTTGAAATGTTTCAAAGGTTAAAAGTTCTAGGACCAGGAAACGAGTGATAATAGCAGGCGGATGAGGGAGGAATTCATTTAACCTGGGAATAAGAACCAGAGTTCATATATATTTTAGCTCGTTTCTTAAAAGAGATCGTAAGATACCCGACAAGCTAGTCGGTCTGTCTGGTAATTGAAACTATGATGAATACCCAGCGAGTGTTAATAAGCATCTCGAGCATTGCTATGTGATGGTACATCCATCCACGTCGTTCCACCGTAATTAATCAAAACAAGGCCTTGGCAGCAGAATCGTCTTCCCAATCAACAGGTAGTAAAGTGCCAATACGTGCCCCATCGATACTGTGGAGATATCACTTCTCTTTCTGCAGAAAAGCGAAGGTTTTTTAGCTTCATGCGTGAAAGAACGCTTGAAGTAAACTGCAAAAGTTAAATTATCCTTCCAAACCAAAAACGGTTCGGTTTTTTCCTCAAAAATACGTAACGTAAACAATGAAAGTCATCGCCCCAAGTGAGCCCCAAACCCTTTGTATTTCTCGTTACAAGTTCCACTCACTGTCGAGTGAAGTTCAGGGCTCAGCATGGTCTGTGGGGAATGGCAGGCTAACTCAAACACGATCGGAGCTCAAACAACTCCATGAGAGGCATCCAACAGATACACACCTCGATTTGAGCCGTTTTGGGAAATACTGGTTTTACCTGCAGCGAGCCATCGCCAGCAAGCCAAGTTCGCTTCAAAGATTTGCTTTCATTTTTCCGTTAAAAATAGCCCATGGTGTGTGTGAGTATCTGTGAGGTTCGGTATCTGCTCGCGAGCACTGCAAGCACGCCAAGGTGAGTATCTGTATCTGAGAACCTGTGTATCTGTGTGTGGGGGAGATACAGTCCATTAGTGTGCGTGCTCGCAGGTAGCCGCTTTTGGCTCTCATCTTGGCTTGGGTTTTACCTCGTCCCTGCCCCTCGGGCCCACCTTGTGTGATTCTTGAGATTCTCTTCGGCTGTTATGTTAATCCACTGGCCAAACACATCCCATAGAATCCGGCCCATACACACCTGAGGACTGAGAAGCGACCCGGCCGGAGGCACACTGGCAGCTGCAGCTGCGCGCAGGTAGCCCGAAGAGGTTATTTGATTACTCAACCATTTTTTTCTCCGGGCCGGTGCGATTTGGGAGTCTTCAGAGCCTGCACATGTTGCCGGTGAAACCTCACGTCGGCATGTCCGGCACAAATATCTTGCCGTTTTTTTTTGTTTTTCGCTTTTTGGAATTTAAGCCGAAACTCGAAAATTGAAAAGACATCTGTCTCATGGTGGGTTCCATTTTATCCGCCGGCATTTCCGCAAAGTATTGTTATACATACATACATCTTTCTTTTCAATACCGAGAAATGCCCATTTTTTCGGGAAATATAACGTTGCTCTTGATAGAGCACTTGATTGATTTTAAATTTAAATATTTGATAGACCCTTGACATGTATATGATGAAGTTGATGCCTTCGAAAGCCTCTCAAAGACCGCTCTTCACATTCCGTTTGCCTCAGAAAAGTATCTTTTCCCAGAATACTCAATGAAGTAGATCCAAAATGTATGGATTTCTACAAAACTGTTGAGATTACAAGCATTTTCAATTATATTTGATGTATTGATTTTCTATACAAACCATTTATTTTCAGCTGGAGAGGCAGCTGCAACGAGTCCATCCATATCTAACACCGACCCTTGGGTTACCCCCTGACATATCAGTCATGCAAATCTAAATTGAAGTCTCGGTGGCGGCGATCGTAGATGCAGATACTGCATACGCTGTGGAATGCAACTGCCAGTGCACCTGCTACGATAGATACACAATTTCCATGGCAGTCGCCGCCGAACGCCGCCACTCGTTCGCCGTTTACCCATTGGATTGCTCCACTTTTGTTCATTGACTCGCACCGCAATCGATTTGTTGAAACCGAACGAATCCAAAGGCAAACGTAACCTACTTTCCGTTGATAAGATAATGACGCTTTTCCGACGCGCGCGCACTTACAGAAGCTCCCGCCGACGACGCCTCAGTCAATGACTTACCATTTATATAAATTCCAACCATATACTTCCTGATACACACTCTTATGTAGCATCAGGCCCCTTTGCCGGGCACTTGTAAACATTTCACTTCCAATAAAAACTCCATGATCGGATCGAGGGCTGTCGGTCAAAAAATAGAAATAATCAAACGCAGGCAAGAGTTGTAATTTTATTATGTTTTTTATTTTGACACAATTATTGTGTGGTGTGGCTTCTCGTTCTGTTGTAAATATACAATTACATACTATGTACTATATTTATATAAATAAAGTAATTCAGTTTTTACTGCGGTTTCGCCTTGGCTTGTAAAATTCTTACGGCGGAAAACTCTTACAAAAATACATATCGCATTGATTTATTGAACATGATTTCTTACACAGATATGTCTCTATATGTATGTATGTTCTATCCACAGGGCTATAACCTGGATATAGCCTTACAAGAGGATATACTCATACTCAAGAAGGAAGAGCCGAACTCTACCCGATTCGATTTTGATTAACTTAGACCTAACTGGTTTATACACGAACTAGAGGACAACCCTAAGAACTTAGCTGATATTGATGGGGTGTACCGGTCTATATAAATTACGATTACAAATATATATATATATGTATACGATAGCTTAGATCTACGGACTCTTCTTATCAAATTGAGTTCTTGTTTGATTTTGTGTTTGTGGTTTGAATTTCTAAATGTTTGGAAGTTTCAGATGGCTCTGAATAAAGTCTGTTCTATATGCCTTTTACGATTAATTAAAATTAAACTAATAACTAGTGTTGGGAATATGTGTGGGTGTGTGTTTATACGCAATGAAAAATGCCTTCTGTTTTCTATTCTTTCGATAGGAATATAATTCGTATAATTTTTAGCGGAAATTCGAATTCGTTTAATACCCTAGTTGTGTTTTCGAAGCAATAACAGTTTGCAGATAATCGTGTTTTGTTCGCAGTTGCTTGGCTAGTGGCTACATTAGTGCTAGCTTTAGTTTGTATAGTTCGTTTACGTAAGATCAAGATCACTTTTTGCATTTACAAAACAAACAACAAAAACGTGTTCCCCTGGGCCCTTGCATAGCTCCTCCGTAAAATATATACTCGTATCTACTATAATGTACAGTTAACCCATATAGAAATACATATATCTCCCGACGCGACCTGGGGCCCGGCTAGGCCGGACATCCGTACCACCTCACCATTCTTACCACATAAAAAGTCTTTTCAATTACCATGTCATCGTCACCTAGACGCCTAGATGCGCCAGCCCTGGTCGTCGTCCACATTGGAGTCGGTGTCCGAGGGCTCCTCGCCGTACATGTCGGCCAGCTTGCGGAAGCGCGGTCCGAAGTTGGACAGGTAGTCAAAGTTGAGATCGCCGTCGTCGGTGCAGGACGCCAGGCTGGAGAGGCTGCCGTCCGAGTTGCCGTCGCCCTCGTACGCATAGTGACGCACATCGTCCACGGTGAAGGCACTTGCATCCCGGTCGCAAGTCTCCTTCTTGTCGCCCAGGAAGTCGCCGATGTCCGGGATGTCGTTGAGATCGCGCATGCCCGCCTGCAGGGCATGGGGGTCCTTGTAGAGCTTCTCCTCGTAGAAGGGCTGGCTGCGCAGCACGTTCAGGTCGTAGTCGGTGTCGCGCTCGCCGCCGCCCTCGTCCTCGTAGTTGATGATCGTTTCCCGGATGTCGTCCATGTCCTTCTCGTGCCAGCCGTTCTTCTGCTTCTTCTGCACGACCACGGCCAGCAGGATGATCATCAGCAGCGCCAGGCAGGCGATGATGGCAATGATGAAGTTCCTGTCGATGCCGAAGCTGAAGGCCACCGCCACGGACTGCTGGCAGCCGCTGTCGATGTTCCGGAAGTAGGAGGGCATGCCCAGGTTGTAGGTGTGCTCGTTGATCGTCAGGTTGCGGACGCACCCAAAGAATCCCTTCTGGCCGGGCACGTGGGTCCAGTTCAACTGCCGGCCCAGCTGCTCCAGCTCGACGGCACTGCCGCCCAACTGCAGCGGAGCGTTCACGTTGAGGAACTCGTTGGGTCCCTGCGGCGCTCCCAGGCTCATGCAGGTGGACAGCTGGCAGTTGTCCACGGTCATCTCGATGCTGGCGCGCTGCAGGATGATGTCGATCTGGTAGGTGCGGTCGGGCACGATCTTGATGTGCTGGTGCCGGATGCGCGTTCCCCCGGAGCCGTAGTCCACGGTCAGCACGGGGTAGCCCTGGTCCAGTTCGAGGGCCAGGAAGTCGGAGAGCGGCAGCAGGGGATTGTAGTTGAGCGGGCCGAAGTACATGATCAGGCCCTGGTCGATCTGGGGCGTGATCTCCAGGCTGATGCGGGTGTTGTCGCAGGCGGAGAAGGGCTCGTAGAAGGCGTAGCCGCTGCCGTAGAAGGCCACGGAGACGAGCTCGCAGTGGGGTCCCGTGAACCCGTCGATGCAGTCGCACACGTCGTTCTCCCCGAACCGCGGGGATCCTCCATTAAGGCACGGGGTCATCGGGGGCGCCTCGCAAACACACTGGGCCTGGACGAAGGCGTTCACGCCCACAAAGGAGGTGATGTTGGAGTAGATCATGTAGGGCACCGAGCTCTTGTGGAGCTCGTTGGTGCAGGAGCTCTCGCACTTGAGCTTCTCGATCAGGCACTCGTCGATGTTGATCATCAGCATCTGGAGGCCCAGCTCGTTCTCGAGGCGCTGCTGGTTCTGGGCCACCATGCCGTTCAGCTTCTCGGGCGCGTAGTAGGGCGACCCGTGGGCGGAGTAGCGTACGTCCAGGGTGTTGTTCTCGTTCTGGAGCACCGTAAACACGTCCACGTTGGCCACCGAGGTGTTGAACAGCTTGACCAGCGAGAGCTGGAGCTGATCCTTCAGGGAGAGCGCATGGTCCTGGCTGTCGCGTGGCACAGAGATGAACTCCTCCTTGGTGACGTTGATAAAGCGAATGCTTCCGCTCTTGTCCACCGCCTCCTCGGGCAGCTCGCGGATCACCACCGTGACATTGGCATCCACCGAGTGGGTGATGATGGCGGCCGAGGACTCGGTGACCGAAAACAGGAGCGCGTACTCGCCCTCCTCGGTGTGCTTCAGCATAGTGATCATGCCGGTGTTGGGGTTCAGCCGGAAGTTCTCGTGCCTGACGTCGTTCTTCCACCTGAACTCCTTGTCCTCCAGGTCCCAGTCGTCCAGGTCCTCGACGAAAACGCGTCCGATGTCCGTCTCCGGGGCCTCCCCGCGGAAGTTGTACACGAAGATGGTGGAGGAGCCCTCGCTCATGGCGTTGTCGTTGATGTCGCCAATCACCACGTGCAGGATGCTTACTGCGCTCTGGCGCGGCACCCCCGAGTCGCTGATCCGGATGGGGATGAAGTACTCCTTCTGCTGCTCGCGATCAAACTCGACGTTGGCGTGCAGGTAGTCGTCGTTGATGCTGAACTTGCTCTTGATGTCCGAGGACGCCTCGCTGTCGATGCCGAAGGTGAAGTCGCCCGCCCCGGGAGTGTCGTCGTAGTCGGTGGCCTGCAGCTTGACGATGTTGCCGGGACTGCGACCCTCCTGCCAGAAGACCGGCATCTCGTTGATGAGGAACGGGGCATTGTCGTTGATGTCTTTCAGCGTGATGGTGACCTCCTGCACCTTCTTGAGCGTGGTGCCGACTCCGTCCTCGTCGTTGGCCTGGATGAGGACCTGCCAGTTCTTGTGGCCATTTGGTGGATCTCGGTCCAGGGTCTTCACCAGCCGCAGGCAGCCGTTGTTGTTGATGCTGAACCGCTTCTCGTCGTTCTTCACGATCGAGTAGACGATGTGCTGGTCGGCATTGCGGTCCTTGATGTCCGGATCGTAGGCCTCAACGGTGAGGATGCAGTCGTCGTACATGGTCTCCTCCATGATGGTGACGCTGTAGGCTTGCTTGAAGACGGGCGGGTTATCGTTCACGTCGGCGATCTTGATGACCACGGTCGTGTAGTCATCGTAGATGCCATCAAAGGCCCGCACCTTCAGCTCGTACTCCGTGATGGTCTCGTAGTCCAGTCGCTTGTTCACCGTGATCTTGCCGGTCTTGAGGCCGATTTTGAAGGCGTCGTCAATGTTGCCGCTCTCGATGCTGTAGAGGATCTGGGCGGCGTTGTCCTTGTCCTCGGCCTTCACCTCGATCACCTCAAAGTTGGTGTTGGCGTCCTCGAGGAGCTTGTCCGCCAGGTACATGGTCTGCTGGAAGTATGGCTTGTGGTCGTTCTTGTCGCCGATGGAGATGCGGAACACCTGGTGTCCCCGGTTCGGCTCCCCGTTGTCGAAAAGGCTGGACGGCGAGTTGTCGCTGGCAATCACCTTGACGTTGTAGAAGTCGCGCTCCTCCCGATCGAAGGTGGTCAGTGCCGTGATGTTGCCCGTGTTGGGATCGATGGTGAAGTACTCCCGGTTGTCGGCCAGCTCGAAGGAGACGATGTTGTTGGCCGGCGTGCCGTCCATGTCGAAGGCGCGCACCTGCATGACGGGCGTGCCGGCCGGTTCGTTCTCCAGAATAGTGCCCGACTTGACCTCCGTGAAGTAGGGAATGTTGTCGTTGACGTCCTCCACCTTGATCTTGATCTGGTGCTCGGCGGCCAGCTCGTGGGTGTTCCGCACGCTCATCGTCAGGGTGTAGTCGGTGATGGCCTCGTAGTCCAGGTGCTTGCCCAGACTGATGGTCACCTCGTTGCCGATCTGGTCGAACACGAACGTGTTCTTACCGTTGGTCTGCTCCGTCCGGCCGGTGATTAGCTCGAAGATCACCTCCGGGTTCTCCGGCATATTGGACACAGCTTGCAGGGTAACGATGGGATGCGAAAAGTTCTTAAAGTTCTCCTTCAGATAAATGGGCACATCGTAGGGATCCACGAACGAGGGGGGCTTGTTCGAGGACTCTACCACCCGAATACGCACTTCGATCTGCGCCTCCTGCGGCAGATCAGGCACTATGTTGTAGGCACGTACGATTATAGCATACGACTGCCCCGGTCGCTTGTCGATTGGTCGATTCAGGTATATGATTCCGGACTCCTTGTCGATCTTGAAGTACTGGAAGTCGCGCTCGCGCAGGATCTCGTACTCGATGATGCTGTTATTGCCATCGTCAAAGTCGCTGGCGCTGATCGACATCACCACGGCGTCGGGCTGCAATGAAAACATAAACATAAGGCCTCAAGACATGAAGAGTAAGAGCCACTAGCTACTAGGCTCCCTTTACTTTCCTTCGGGTTTGCCCAAACCAGAAAGAAACACATCCTATGCTTTTCCTGAAAGTGCTTCCGGGGCGAAGGTCTCAACTAAACTGAAGCCTTTTTGCTGAAAATTTCTGCCGCTAACAGGGCTTTGCTAAAAATAACTATGGGGTTGGGTAACCATGTAGAGTATTGGGGAATATTACTATTTAAGAGGAGGTTGGCCGGATTTTAGGAAACCTTTCTAAAATATGTATTACTTTGGAAATTAAACTAACTTATTTATTTTTGGTTTTTGTTCAAATTAAAGTTTTTTAGTTTTTTTAAGGAAAACCTATATACTATTTAAAAAGTATATTTCAGAGACTTCTCATTGTTTTTAGATTTTACTATAATACCCTCTTTTTATAATAAATTCCTAAAAGTGTCTTCTTTTCTTTTAATCTCTTGTACTACACTCTGCTGTTTGTGGCTTGGCGACATGGAAATGCCCCAAATGGACGCCAAGGCGGCGTGGGCCCTTGGCGTAGGAAAGCGTTTCAAGGTTTCCAATATCGAACCGGCGAGCAATGAACCCAAAAACCCGTCTTGGCATTCTGCCTCCTACGCTGGGCTGGAAACTAGTTCCGCCCAGGCACTGGCTTGCCTCAACTGGCCGCTAATTAATGTTGCAGGTACTGCAGGAAGAGATGGGGCATGAAGTGCAAAGGTATATTGAGGCTAAAATGTTGAGTCTGTCTAAACACAGTCTGTATATGTGATTATTCAACTGCATTCTGAGTAATTAGGTCTGGTGAGTAAGAGTTGGCATTTCTATGAAGAAAGCTGGAAACAATAAATGGCTAGCTGTTGTCTTATGAGTGTCTGTTTTTTACTCTTCTGGCTACCTAATTATTTATAATTTTTAATTAATAATATCCTTATCTAAGAACAGTCGTTCTTATATTTTCTATCCATGTATCCCCTCCCTAAAAACTAATGAAACCCTCCCAAAAACCTATCAAGTTTCTACCAAAAATAAAGACCAGCATGACGTCACTTTGCCACCGTCTCACTGACTTGACCAAACCGCAGTAATCCGGGGTCCGCGAGTTTGGCCCTCAGGTACGGGATCAAATGACCGCCACCCGGGAGAAGGTAGGAATCCAAACTTACCTGGGCATTTTCCGAGATGGACTCGTCGTAGCGGGCCTTGTTGAAGACCGGGGCATTGTCGTTGATGTCCTCGATGGTGACGTTGAAGGTGCAAACGTCGTCGAGAGCGGGAAGGCCATTATCCGTGGCCTGGACGGTAACGAATACGAACTTTTCGTGGATCGGTTCGTCGCGGTCAAAGGTGTGGGCAGTGACGATCACACCAGAGGTGGGGTTTATGAAGAACTTGGAGCGTTCGACGGGGGCTTGGACGATGCTGTAGCGGATCTCCTGGTCGGGATCTGGGTCTACAGCCTCCACCCTGAACACGTACGTGTTCTCCGGCTGTTCCTCCTTCACCTTGGGCGCATAGCCGGCGCAGTTCTTAAAGGCGGGCTTGTGATTATCAGCAGGGGCATTGTGGAATGCGAGGGCGGGCGTGAGGACATTGAGCGTCACGAGAGCGGCCAGGAGAAGAAGGACATGTCTCGTGGGCATGTGGCCATTACTCCAATCTCGGCACTTTCGTTTGTGCTGCTGGTGCGTCTGCTGCTGGGCGGGATTAAGATCCTGGTCCGGATGGGGTCCGGTCTGTTGGTTCGCAGACATTCTTATGCAGTCGCTGGCGAGTCGTTGGGCGGTTGTGGACATTTCATTTAGCAGCCATCCGCCATCTCCGCAGTAACAATCTTGAGCACTAGCACTTCCCCGTGATTCACCCAGTATTCTCAGAAATCACTCTCTCGCACACCGGCACAACGGCGCGACTCCAGCTTACACCTTTGATTCGTTCAGGGGGCCCTGTTTGGTGGGTTCTGCCCTGCTATTTTCACTATTTCCACTTTTGTTTGTTTCCAACTACGCGTGTATGCGTGGGACTGACTAGCTAGCGCTGACGTCGACGCTGCGCCGTTTGTTTGGACTGCATTTTCATGGCAACCGCCTAACAATAATTACTATCAACGCACGGCGAGGGGGTATCAAGCTTTAAATCGATGCACCACGGAGTATGATCACGGCGTACAGTGCGCGCCAGCAGTGTAGCGACGACGGTATTTCCGATTTGAGCAGCTGCTGATTTGTTCACTTTTATCTTTGGCCCGTCCGCTTTGGGACTCTCCTTCTTTGGCTTTTTCACTCGCTCAGCAAACAGGTAAGACCAGGTAAAAAGTGGTTACACGCACACTAACAAAAAGGCGCGCTTGTGTGCGTCCCCGCTGCTTCAGCTATTTGCGGTGGTATGGGTGTTAGCAACTTTCCGAGAACAAGGCACTAGAACTTTACTGATTCCTTTAAGCCGCAATAATATTCGCTCAGGGAGAACTGTGTTTCTTTTCTCAAATTGATTTTAAAAACAGGGTCAAATCAATTTTAGCACGAACGCGCGGGTCCCGAGTTTGAAATTCTGTTGAAGCGATCGACGCGCTACGCAACCGCCGAGTTCGAGATGAAAATGTGGTGTGACCAGTTACGGATGATGGAAAAATATACTCCACATTTTCCGATAAGTTATCGGTTATCGATATAGGTTTTATATAGTTTGGTCACACAAAGGTCAAACACTAAAGAGTACACTGAAAAATATTCTTTCGAGGATTATCCTCTATGAGGATTGTTCCAAAAAACTTAAAAGGACATTTAACTGTGAAAAATGTAAATGTAGAACATCGAGATGATTTTCCTTTAATCGTAGAGGTGGAGAGCATTTGGCTGAACCATTTTAGTATATTTTTTAATTTTTGGTACCCAGAAATTTCATTAACAGGTCACAATGAATATGAAATGGGAAATTCATGAACCGGGCGGGAACATTATCTATTTTTAATGAAGGAAAGTTTTTTTATTTTACTATTAGATCACTAGACAAAAAAAGAGGCAATATTAAAAATAAAGCCATATAATTAAGCTCATAAACTTTTCTTTTATTTGTAGTATATTAAGTGGTAGTTAGAGATGACACTACTTGGGAAATTTTACTTAGCCGGGTTCACAACCACTGCCAGGTTCCTTACCATTAAACCATCATCGTTTCATGGTCCACCACTGGTATCGCCGTCATCTTCTTCATAGCTCCATTAATTGCCGAGAAAAATTTGCCTTTTTCTGAAAAGCCGAAAAAACCGTTCGGAAAAATACACTTAATCGTTAAAGCACATTGTTGCACCGTAAATCCTACCAGTGCCCTTACCTGCGAGCCGATAGGTGCAACCGACCCGCAATAAGTCCAAACCAAACAACCGCCCCTGCCCCGATTTTGTGAATCACCAACCAACCAGCACAGAAATGGAACAGGCTCCGATCACCGACGCGGAGAAGGTGCGCATCGTCTCCGACTTCATCCTACACGCGCCACCCGGCGAGTTCAACGAAGTGTTCAATGATGTGCGCGAGCTCCTCAAAAACGATACCTTGCTGAAGGATGGGGCCAGCCACGCCTTCTCACAGTACAACAAGGACCAGCTGACTCCGGTCCGTATCGAGGGAAGCGAGCACAATGCCATCATATCGGAGTACAACGATCTTGGTAAGTGAATGGGACAATACCCATAAATGGAATTCCTCTGTGTTTACTGATTGTGACTCATGACCCCCCGTACGAAACCGCAAATATATATGTAACTCTTTGTTGATATCTTCGACGGGTAGCCTAATACTTTTCACGCTGATAAGCTAATTGCAACTCTTCTTTTTTTAGGCAACGGTCGCTTCTACGATCCGCGCACAAAGCAGGCCTTTAAATACGATCACCTCAGGAAAGAGGCTTCCGACTATCAAGACGTAGAGGCTGATGCCAATGCAGAGCCTTGGCGGGCCGCTCTGGACTTGGAGACGCTCGCGTATACTGCCAGTCATTATAGACACGGAGTGAGTGAAATGCTATATACGACTTCTCTTATAGCTAATTCTTGTGGTTTTTGTTTGTAGGTCAGCTCGGTCTTTGGAAAGTCCCAGGGAAACCAGATTACACTAACGATTTGCATCGAAGATCACCAGTTTCAGCCGAAGAACTACTGGAACGGACGGTGGCGCTCACAGTGGCACGTTACTTTCCAGGCGGGCACTAGCACCGCCGAACTGAAAGGTGTTCTTAAGGTGCAGGTGCATTACTACGAAGACGGCAACGTGCAACTGGTGTCCTCCAAGGAGTGTCGCGAAAGCGTTGTGGTTAGCAACGAGCAGCAGGTGGCCAAGGAAGTTATTCGCCTCATCGAGGAGGCAGAAAACGAGTACCAACTGGCCATCTCGGAGAATTACCAAACGATGTCCGACACAACGTTCAAGGCCATGCGCCGCCAACTGCCAATTACCAGGACCAAGATCGACTGGAGCAAGATTGTCTCGTACAGCATTGGCAAGGAGCTTAAGACGCAATAAGACCAGGAGGTGCAAGCGGAAGCAGAGGGCACACAGTCGACGAAGCGACCCAACAGTCTTCCACTTGCCACGGCCAAGCGAGCATAGATACCAGCCGAACAGCAGCATTAGCAACCCAACATCCAATCCGAAGCAGCGCGGTAAAACGAATACGAACACAAGCAGGCAGGCGAATCAAACTCTAAGCTGGTTGGTTCCTGCAATAATAAATGTGTAATTGCTATATACATACGATCATATACATACATATATATATATACAGCGTGTATTTACAATGTGTTATATAACGATGAAAGTTCATATACATAACATAACTATATATATTAACTACGACCGAAAATTATTTGGTTGCGCGAATTTGGATGATTGAAGCCTGACGGCGAACGATGCTCTGTTGCCTCGTTTGAGTCACGATCGCCACCAATTGTCGCCTTTATCGGTTAAGAAGAGCATTAAACGCGGTTTTTATCATGTACTTTGACCTATGTATTATTCTAATTTTAAACAAATCGAACACGAAATAAGATGTCTAGACGAGCAACCTGCGGCAGGCCCACTGGCCTGACCAACTGTAAGAAGGCGTTGCGATTCGGGCAAGCCAATATCAGACCCTTGGAATCGAATGCCTTTACACTATTTTAAGCAGTATCATTAGACCACGAGCACCCATCCAGTTTTATCTAATTGAAACGCAATGATTACCCCAGATCCCAGATTATTTACAACAAGAAACATGAACACGAGTACGATATAAGCTTAATATTCATTGACCAACAGCAGTTCACTTCAATAACGAAAGACTTTGATTTTATAAAACAAAAAATTTTTAATTTAAAGAACGTAACTATAAAACATTTAAGATTGCTTGAATTAGTCAAATTTAATTAAAATAAACTAATTGAATCGGACTTCCTAGGTATTTCTTTGCTTAGAAAATTACTCTCAGACAGAATGGTCTATTCTATTTACTGGGCGGGAATTTTGCCTATTGTCTCGGGCGGACCGAGGTTAAGCTCTTCGGATTTTTTAAGCAGGAAGCGCTTTTCCGGATTGAGCTTGGTTTCCAGCTCCAATCGATCTATTAGCCATCCCCGTTCCGGCTGATGTGACGCCCAAAAGTAGAGAGTTCCTGCAAAAGAAATCTTTAAGAATCTGATTAGATCTCAGAGGGATTACCTTACCTTTGTCCTTACTGCCACGAACGGATACCTCAAACTGTGCTTTCTCCGCGTTGCAGTTGTTATTGACATTGGACAGATCAATTCCATTGTCCTTAATGGGCTCCCCTAGAAGTGCGACAGCTCCTTTATGCTGTCGAAGCCCCTTCAGAGCAAGTTTGTAATATTCACAGGATCGCACTCGGTCCTCCATTTTCCAGCGCATGTACATGACGGCCGATATGGAAGCCACAGCGCCATAGACGCATATGTTCCCTAGGGTGCGGTTGGAGGGCATTCGTAGTCCCACCATTGTGTGTTTCACTTATAAACTCTGAATACTTGGCTTGTGTAATATTTGTTATTGCCGGTTTTGGCTCAGAGGTGGGCATCCAGTCGATATATTTTTGTTTTGGTCTATCAGCTGTTCTGTGTGACCATATTTCGTGAGCAGACACACTTGTGCTTGGAATATTATACAACAAAACGCAGCGACTAAGTACCACTGCAATTTAAACCATGATTTGTCAATTAAATTGAAGATTAGAGGGTTAGCAAACAAGACAAAACGATGAGTAACTTTACAGCGGTACTTAACCTGCTGAGACAGCGTTTAATAGCCCCGGCGATGTCCAATCCTGTCCGGAGCTACGCCGTGAAACCGGCGGCACCAGGTAAGCCTCAAAGCTTTGACAAGAATTGGCAGATCGCTTTACGTCCCTTTATCCACAGCAGGAAAGAAAAAGAAGCTGGGAAAGCTGGGTCCCATTATGGAGAAGAAGATCATTCCAGTGGAGACGGATGCCAACAAGTTGGTGAACTACGTTTGCGGAAGCAACTACCTGAAGACCGGACAGGATGTCAAGGTGAGTTGTTTTCTAATTAGAACGGAGTTGCCTGAATAAAATCTTCTTTTAAATAAAGATCAAGCCAGATGCCGAGTATCCCGAATGGCTATGGACTCTGAACACGGAACGCATAATTCCGCTGGATGAACTGGATCCCAACACCAAGCAGTACTGGAGGCGACTTCGGAAATTGGCCCTGCGGCGAAACAACCAGCTATCCAAGCTGAAAAAGTTCTAGAAGCTGTAATTACGGCTAGCCGTAGGTGTTATCGTTGATTTTGGAGACTCATACTGGCCCTCAACCCGCGCCAGGGTGCAATCATGTTGGCTCGTATTTACATTGCTGTTATGCAGCAACAAGTGTACAAACACTTTATTGTTCTCTGGTAAAAACCGCAAATACATTTTACACTATATCAAAGACCTTATCAAAAAAGGGTTATTTGTTGACATTCGATTTCTTGTATAAAACACGTGGACCTGGTCGATTTTTCAATCAGTGGCAATGTGGAGTTCATCATCGGGGTATCTGGTGCTTTTTGGGGTCTTCCTGTTGGCTACGTCTATAGCTGGTCAAAGAAACACCTCAAGTAAGTGGTTGTCAAGGGGATTATAATCGGTTAGTAACCTCTCTTCAGATGTCGTTTGCTATCAGGGCACTTGGTCGGTTTACCGCCCTGGACTAGGCAAGTTCGGAGTGGAAGACATCGATCCCTTCCTGTGCACTCACCTGATATACGCTTTTCTGGGGATCGAGGAGACGGGTCAGCTCCGGGTCATCGATGCCTATCTTGACCTCGAGGATAACAGCGGTCGAGGAAATATAAAGAATTTCAACGCCCTGAAGCTAAAGAATCCCACGTTGAAGACCTTAGTAGCCGTGGGCGGGTGGAACGAGGGCTCGAAAAAATTCTCTTTGGTGGCCAGCGATCCTGCAAAGCGCTCGCGCTTTATAGACGATATAGTCAGATTTCTGCAACGACATGGATTTGATGGATTGGACTTGGACTGGGAGTATCCTGGACAGCGACACAGCCTGGAGAACGACGACGACAAGTCGAACTATATTACTTTTCTAAAGGAGCTTAAAGAAGGGTGAGTACAACACTTAACTTAAAATTATTAAACCTTATTCACAAATATTACTTTTTAGCCTGCAACCCTTTGGCTTCATGCTAAGTGCCGCGGTAGGTTCTGCTCCATTCTCTGCAGAAATATCCTACGATATTCCAGCAATAGTTCCCTACCTGGATCTCATCAATGTGATGGCCTATGATCTTCACGGTCCTTGGGATCCAGTTTTGGGCATCAATGCGCCCTTGTATGCATCCAAAAAAGATGCAAGTGATGCCTCAGAACGCCAGCAGCAGCTCAACGTGGACGCCATTGTCAAGTATTGGCTGCAGGCTGGAGCTCCTGCAGAAAAATTGGTTTTGGGAGTGCCTTTCTATGGCCGTACTTTCACATTGGCCAACGCAGAGGATCATGAACTGGGATCGCCCCACATTGGCAAGGGAATTGCCGGAAAGTATTCGCGAGAACCAGGTGTCCTGGGCTACAATGAGTTGTGTGAACTCATGCAGCAGGAGGACTGGACGCAGGCTTGGGAGTCAGAACAAAAAGTTCCCTATGCCTACAAACAACGCCAGTGGGTGGGCTACGAGGACGTGCACAGTCTCTCCCTGAAGGCACAATACGTTCTGGATCACCAGCTGGGTGGCATCATGATTTGGTCCCTGGAGTCGGATGATTTCCGTGGCATCTGTGGAAACCAGCGCTATCCTCTACTCCATGAAATTAATCGAGTGCTCTTTGGAAGTGACACCCCCAGTGGTTTGACGGATGAAACAAATGCTAGTCAGTCCAAAGAAGGGTTTAGTTGTCCGGCAGACGCCACGGAAGGATACGTGCGAGACCCTAAAAACTGCTCCAAGTTCTATTACTGCAATGACGGCAACACCCACAGTTTCGAATGTCCTTCAGGACTAGGTTTTGACCAAAACACAAAATCTTGTAACTATTTATCTTCAGTAAATTGCTGAAACTTTAATACGACCAACAGGATTTCACAGTTTCTTGTGGGGATCAGTGCCTACTCAACAATCTTTAGATTAATAGGAAAGTTATCAACGCCATAAAGGGGCATGCCCGGACTCCAAACAACAAAGTCCTGCTTGCACTCCACATCCTTTTCGGGGCGGCAATATCCCAATTTCTCATCAAAGAACTGTCCTCTGAGGCATTCGTAGTAGATTCTCTCTCCATTGCGGCACTCATGGTACAGCCGACAGTCCCAAAGATGACGCTGGAAACCGTCACGCGGGCAAAGGCCATTGGCCACGGTTGTGGGGGCTGTAGTCATTAATGCACTCTGATCACCCAACGCCGTGAATATAATACGGAGCTGGGAAAACTGCTCGCCACATTTGCCATTGAAGTCGTCCGCGTCAATGGTCCAGGCCATAGCGCCGCCTAGTTTGTTCGATTTGATTATGTTCATCTTTGGCCAAAGGCTGCGTGAGTCTTCAAAGCTAACCCATTGGTTGCCCCGTGTAGCGAACGGCACCATGAACTTCTTGTCAAAATGAATGGACCATTTACTCATCTGCAGGCACCACTCATTGTAGGTCATAAAACCAGGGCGACGGGTAAACGGCGTCTGCTTGCCGGGACCCTTGCAGGCGGATCCCACTGCGAACCTTTTCTTATCCATTGTATACGAGGTCAAAAATAGAGGAATACTGAGAATTAGCTTTTTGGGGGCTAGGCCAGCCTTCAACCAGTGCTTCACGGCAGCTTCCACACTGTTTTCGTCCCCATGGAGCGGGGCATTGTAGGCTAGTTTCCGACTATGGGAGTCTCTTTCGTCGTGGAGCATCAAGTTGACAAAGTCTGCTTCGTTTGCGATGGTGGGGATGTTGTAGCCATCCAAGGTCTGCTTGTCTGTACGCCCTAGGACCGCCACCATCAGGATGAACTTGTGCTTCTGGGCACTATATAAAAATATATATAATTTAGTATATCGAAGGAGACATTTTTGTTAACTTACGCAAGATGCAGCTCTTCGAGGAATATGACAAAATTTTCCTTGTCCTTGGGCTGACTACCCCTGGCAGGATAGCGCCAGTCAATCTGAACGCCATCCAAATGCCATTTGCTCAAAAAATCGGTAAGCGATTTGTAGAACTTTTCCCGTTTGGCCGAGGAGGAGATCAGTTCAGTGAGTCGACGGGATTCCCCATTAGCCAAGCCACCCAGAGTAAACAGAATTTTCTTGACGCTATCCATCTTTAGTCTTATTACTTCCGTCAAAAAGCCTACAAAAATAAGGTAGAATAAGCCCTATTCTATTTAGTTATGTAGTGTATAACTTACCATGTTGCACAAGCATGAACTCGTCAGTGATTTTGACTTCTCCGGTCTGTTCGTTTACACCGAATCCGTGTCCAACAACCAAGTGCGTGCACAGCCTGGTGTCTATGTTCCAGGAATAAACGTGACTCTCATTTTTAAAGTAAAAGGAGCCCAAGTCGTATTGGCAAAAAATATGATCTGAAAAACACTGTATTTGTATTTTCTTAGTTTATTGTTAGGGCTGTACTTACAATCCTGTGCTGCACAACCACATATCATAAAGATCATCACAGCAAGAACACAATAAAGTGGTCCCATGATTACGCCGGACCTTGTAAAATTAACTTCAAATTTTAATGTTAAATGGATTTTAATGTTTGTATAATGTCGGGATCTAAAACAATCTTTTTGTGAAATTTCAATTCGGACGAATAAAGGACTTGTTTAGTGTTATTTCTAAATATGTTACCATTGAAGTGTTGACTATTAAAAACATAACTGAAAACTGAGGCAATGTGAACTGGGAAATTGATTTTAGCCCCAAACCAAAAAACTTAACATATTTTAGCTATTTGGTAACTGATGGTAACGAAATACGAAACGAAATACCATTTCGGTTTATTATAAGGGTTCAAATCCCCTTCGATCTGCTTTCAAACATTCCAAATATCTAATAAAAAAAATTTGGCCCAATTTTCTGAAAAACTCATGAGGGTAACTCTTTGAAAAATGGGTCCAAAATTTGTTTCCAATTTTTTTATTGGGGTGGTGCTACTCAGAATTCTATGATCGGGAAGGTATATCATTTCATGATGCGCCAAGTATTAACCGAGTTATACCTTTTTTTTTATGAAAAAAAGTGAAATAATGATTATTTAATAATCGCAAGTAAATATTAGGTTTTCTTAACTTGTCAAAATCTTAACTTTTTATGTAATCTTTTGATGCGGATGGAAGATTATTCACGACCTGTTTGGAAAGAAAACAATCAGGTAAAATTCCAAAGCAATATTGTGTATATTACGAAATAGTAGAACAAGAAAGAGTCTTCCACCTGTTCGGTTACGGCACTTTTTAAAAGTCCACCCTGTTTGCAAAACAATTAAGATTAGTGGTCCGTGCATTGTTAACCCTTTCAAATATATGGCAAAAACATTACGTACAACTTTTATGGTTCTTGAATGACAATTCTTTTATCATTCTTTCAATATTGAAATTGATTCATGTGCACTTGCCCGAGGGCCAATCTGGGCCTTGATTACGGCCACTTAGTCATTTCAAAATATTTATATGTACATGTCGCATTCAATCTAATCGGAATGCGACCATAAATACAGGATTTATATGAATCTTTCAAGCACACCACTAGCCAGAGGTTCACCAAGGAAAAAATCATGGAATTGATGCATTTTTCAAAATATATATTTATTAAAAAATTTCCTAATAGGGGCAGTTAGGGACATCTTTCGGCCAGCAGCAGGTGTTTGAGGAAAGGTCAAAATACAAGCCAGATCCACACTCGAAGTCATGGCGAACTCCATTGATGCACTGATAGAAGAGGTTGCAGTTGTTGTCCCGCCAGAAGTAGCCATCTTTGGAGCAGTCACCGCCATTGCCGCCATTACCTCCGCTGCCACCTCCCGGAGTGGTAGCAGTTGTTGGAGCAGCAGTGGGGGCAGCTGTCGGTGTCGGAGTGACACTGCCTCCGCCTCCGCTGCCACCTCCTCCGCTGACATCCTTGCCCAGAGCACGGTTCATGGTCTTCAGCAGGGGATAGGATTCACCGCAAAGCCCGCGGAAGTCGTCAGTTTCAATGGACCACATCATGGCACCGCCCAGGTTGCGGGACTCAACCAACTGCATCTTCATCTGGATGCTCTCTGGGTTGTCGTAGCCGATCCACTGGTCACCGGAGAAGGCATAGGGAGCACCGTTCTCAGCGTCGAATACAGTTTGCCAATTGTTCAGGCAGATCTCATGGTAGCCCATGAATCCATTCTCTCGGGTGTAGGCACCAGCTGATCCGGGACCAATGCACGCGGCTCCGGGCCAGTTCTGCGAGCTATCGGCCATTTGGTAGCTGTGGCCGTAGAAGCCAATTCCCAGAATCAGCTTCTCTGGAGGTGCGCCATGCGACAGCCAGTAGTCAATGGACTCGGTAACCTCGGGAAGAGGAGCGTTCAGACCCAGGTAGCCATCCAGAGCCATGTGGAAGTCATAGGTCATGACGTTGATGAAGGTCAGATGCTGGGAGATGGCCGGGATGTCGTAGGATATGCTAGCCGACTTCTCGGAGGCACCCACGGCAATACCCAGTTCCAAACCATACTGATCGTAGCTGTGGAGGACACAGTTCAGTTATTTCATATCTAGGAGATAGGCATCCTTAGGGACTCACGTTTCCTTGATTTCCCGCAAAAGAGTTACAAAGTTCTCACGGTCAGCTTCGCTGCCTCCACGCTGTCCAGGATACTCCCAATCCAGATCCAGACCGTCGAAGCCGTACTGCTGAATAAAGGCCAGCGATGTGGAGACGAAAGTGGCACGCTTGGTGGGATCAGCAGCCATGGCAGAGTACTTGGTGGATCCTTCGTTCCAACCGCCCACGACCGCCAGGATCTTGAGATTGGGATTGCGCTGCTTCAGGGCAATGGTCTGGCTAATGAAAGCTAGGAACATTTTTTTGTGAAGTTTATTAGAAGGCAGGAAATAGAATTTGTAACATACCAAGTCCATCGTCCATGTCCAGCCAGGTGTCCAGGGACTTGAACTCGCCGGCATCGCTAATTCCAAAGAAGGTGTAACTGATGTGTGTGCACAGAGAGGGATCAATGTCCGAGGGCGTGAACTTGCCATCCCCGGGACGATAGTTCGCCCAAGTGCCCCAGTAGCAGTTGATCAACTCTGGAGGGGAGTGGAATGTAAGCCCTGGTGTTTTACAGACCCGGATTATTTACTCACTTTCGCTGGTGGCCACTTGGGCGAGGCAAAGGCCTGCCAAAGCCAAAATTGCAAAGAACTTCATGGTGTTGCCCGTGGGTTAAACGCCGGAATAGCTTCGTGCTGTATGGAACCGCTTTTATATCGTCGGTAACCGGCGATCCTTATCAATATTATTATAAATTACTAAGGAGATAAGCCATCGAAACGAAAGAAATAGAAAACAAAATACTAATATATTGCATCCAGATAAAATACTTGAACCTCAAGAGCCTATATGTACCCACTTACTATATTTAATTATGTTATAAATATTCAGTACAGGATTTTTGAGTGCATCTCAAGATTGTGCTAGTGGTTCTTATTTTTTTTTACCCCCATTGAACCCGTGTTGTCATCATCCTATTAGAAGATTCAAAACTGTTGCTATCCCGGGCCCCTAGACACTTTAAAGAACAAATAGCAGTTAAATTAATAAACAACTTTATTCTAAGAACTTTTATCAAAGTGATGCATACAACATTGTCACTTAAGGGGAATAATATGAAAAACAAAGGAGTTAAAAATAAAGTATTACCTTATTTTTAGGTACTTGTTTATGTTCAACGACTGTACGTCTATATAGCGTAGAAAATGATCTTATCGATCTTATATGAATAAATGGGTGAAATTTTAGGTATTGCCTATGAGTTATGAGAAATGAGCTATTGATACAGACTTTAATATCAGGAAAAGCTTTTAGATGACTCAGAATTGGTTTTACAAACCAATACATTACTTCCTTGTTTTATCAACTTTCCTTATATTTACAAATGCAATATGAGAACGCTTACACATTCATTCATGTGGAAATCTTTTGAAAAAAGTTCTAGCCAGGTATACCTATTAAATATTTATTTAATTTTATTAATTGCACATTTATAAGGAATGAAAGACTATAATAAGATGTATAATATATGGTAAAATACTGCTAAAGGTATTAGAGACTAAAAGACTCAAATATTCAATGAATATATTCCTAACAAGCAGATTAAAGTTTAAAAAATTGAATCCTTTAATTTACATTAATTTTTTGGTGTTTTGGGTAGATTTCGGTTAGCCCCATTAGCATGCAGGATCTGGTTGATGGCCTTCAGCAGGGGGTAGGACTCGCCGCACTGGCCGCGGAAGTCGTCCGTGTCCAGAGACCAGACCATGGCTCCAGCCAAGTCCTTGGAAATGGCAAAGTCCATCTTGTACTGGACACTGAGCACGTTGTCAAAGCTGACCCACTGGTCGCCGGAAGAGCCGTAAGGAGCGCCATAGTCATTATCAAAGTTGATATTCCACTTGTCCTGACAGATTTCGTTGTAGCCCAAGAAACCGCTTTCGCCGGTGCGTGCTCCGGCGAAGCCCCCGCCAAGGCTCGGAGCTCCGGGCTTGTTCTGGGAGGCATCTGACAGCTGGAAGGTTCGGCCGTACGTGGCCACACCTAGGACTAGCTTGTTGCGGGGAGCACCATGTTTTAGCCAGAAGTTAATGGAGTCCTTGACGGAATCCTTGTGGGAGCTAATGCCGGTCTTTCCATCGGAGGCCATGGCGAAGTCGTAGGTCATCACATTAATGAAGTTGACTTGCTGGGCGATTTTGGGAATATCGTAGGAGACACTGGCAATATTCTCTCCAGCTCCAACTGCAATAGTTAACTCATAGCCGTGGGGAGCGAAACTAAAGGATTCCAGCCTAATTAGTTTCATAGCCAAAAACCAGAGAGATATTCCAAACTTACGCTTCCTTCAGTTCGCGCAGAAGTGTCACAAAGTTGACGCGATCGTCTGAGCTTCCACCACGCTGGTTGGGATACTCCCAGTCCAAGTTCAGACCATCGAATCCGTTCTTGCTAAGCAGGTTCAAAGCAGATTTAATGAAGTTCTGGCGCTTGTGCTCATCGCCGGCCATGGAGGAGTACTTGATGGAATCCTCGAACCTTTAAGCCGGAATTCTGACTCTTCAGGCCAACAGCCTTGCTGATGAATCCCAGTTCATAGTCCACCCAGTTGTCCAGTGAAATGATCTCTCCGTTGTCGTTGATGCCGAAAAAGGAGTAGCTCAGATGGGTGCACAAGCTAGCATTGATGTTTGAGGCATCGAATTTGCCATCGTCAGGGCGATAGTAGGCCCAGGTGACCCAGTAGCAGTTGATGATGTCTGTAGAGTATGAAAACTTCAAGGACTCCATTCCCGATTTTAGATACTTTCACACTCACGCTCAGCAACCACAGTCTGGCTCAGACAGAGGATTCCAAGAAGACCTAATAGTTTTCCCATTTCGCAATGTGTTGTTTCAGTGCCGATACTGCAAAGAATTTATATCTTTTCGATCGGTCCCAACCTTCAGACTTATCTCTGAACGTGTACAAGCATTGAACATATGAAATTAATGGAGTTGTAAAGAAAGATTTTATAGGGCTCGGTAGAAAAAAGTGATACTTACGACCGATTTCTTGAAACTTTACATAAATATGCATAAGTCGCACTCAAGAAAGTGTCACGTAGTTTTAAAATTTAAATAAATACTATCTATGGTATGAATTGTTTTTGTAATAGACTTTTATAAAATAAAATCAGTTTTGCCATTGAATTCATTTGAATAAGACCAGTTTTTTTGGCTTCTACCAACAGTACTTGATAACCAAACTTCAGTTATCTGGTCAATGTATAGATTCTTCCTCAATATATAGATTCCCAATATATAGACAATATATAGATTTTCTCCCAGATTACACTTCCGTAAGTTTAAAACGAAAATGCTTTCAATTTTCATAGATTTTATTGAAACAATGCTATGGGGAAACCCTTTACCAACGCAGCTTCCTGTTGATGGTCTTCAGCAAGGGGTAGGACTCGCCGCACTGGCCGCGATAGTCGTCCGTCTCCAGAGACCAGATCATGGCTCCAGCCAAGCCCTTGGAAATGGCAAAGTCCATCTTGTACTGGACACTGAGCACGTTGTCGAAGCTGACCCACTGGTCGCCGGAGAAGGCGTAGGGAGCGGCGTTTCCGTAATCGAAGACGGTCTCCCAGTTGTTCAGACAGATTTCGTTGTAGCCCAAGTATCCGCTCTCGCCGGTGTAGGATCCAGCGTTACCACCGCCTCGGCATGAGGCTCCGGGCCAGTTCTGAGAGGCATCTGACAGCTGGAAGGTGCGTCCGTACATGCCCACACCCAGGACTAGCTTGTTGGCGGGAGCACCCTGGCTCATCCAGAAATTGATGGAGTCCTCGACGGCCCACTGGGGAGAGTTGAAACCCGTCTTGCCATCGGAGGCCATGGCGAAGTCGTAGGTCATCACATTGATGAAGCTGACGTGCTGAGCAATGTTGGCAATCTCGTAGGAGGCACTGGCGATACCCTCTCCAGCTCCAACAGCAACACCCAACTCATAGCCGTAGGGAGCGAAACTGAAGGATTCAAACTTAATGAGTTTCAGGAACCGCAAAGACATTGCCAACTTACGCTTCCTTCAGTTCCCGAAGAAGGGTCACAAAGTTGGCACGATCGTTCCAATTGCCACCACGCTGGTTGGGGTACTCCCAGTCCAAGTCCAGACCATCGAATCCGTTGTTGCGGAGCAGGTTCAGAGCGGAGTTGATGAAGTTCTGGCGCTTGTACCAATCGCCAGCCATGGAGGAGTACTTGGTGGATCCCTCGCTCCAGCCACCAACGACGGCCAGGACCTTAAGGCCGGAGTTCTGGCTCTTCAGACCAACAGCCTTGCTGATGAATCCCAGGTCATAGTCCAGCCAGGTGTCCAGAGAAACGATCTCGCCGCTGTCGTTGATGCCGAAGAAGGAGTAGCTCAGGTGGGTGCACAAGCCAGCGTCGATGTTGGAGACATCGAACTTGCCGTTGCCGCTTCGGTAGTTGGCCCAGGTGCCCCAGTAGCAGTTGACGATGCCTATAGGGGGTTACAACTTTTAGTACGCCCTGAGATTTGAGATCCCTTTGCACTCACGCTCAGCAACGATCGCCTGGCTCAGGCAGAGGACTGCAAGAATAGCTAATAGTTTTCCCATTTCGCAATATGCTGCCCAGTGTCGTTTCTGCAAGGTATTTATACCTTTCCGATCGGTCCCTATCTTCAGACTTATCTCTGGACGTGTTGAACAAAAAAAATAACAAAGATAGATTTTCAAGTGGACCCATGGAAAGAAGTAAATTTATAGATGCTTCGTCGCGTGCTTCTTGTTTTGGATTTTTCGTCATATTTATAATGGACTCGTATCTAGGAGTCAAGTAAAACTTGACTTTCTTGTCTATCCTAGAATTTTTATGACCCCTTTGTGAGTATTTTAATATTAGCTTTAGCTTTTGTTTTTTTTTGATTAAGCAAATCATATTCATTTAACTTTTTCGATTTGATAGGAGACATTGTTTTGAGACCCAGATTACTCATTTGATTATATTTTAATTTTATGGCTCGCTTTAAAGTTCATTGATAAGGTTTTGAAGGAGTAAACCTTATTTCATTAAGAAGTAAATTTTTTTGAATGGGCTAGCTCATAAGAACTTCGAGATTATGTTTATTATTTTTTTTTTTCATCACACTGGGAGAAAAGTTTTAGGGTTCAGAAACTACTCATTTTAATGTTTAAGACTCCAAAGTATCTTATACCATACATCGCATAAGAAATACTCCCAGAACCCCAAAGATAAGTCATTTGTTCTTAAAAGTATTTATTAATTTCTTTTTTTAACCAATTTGGATGAAAAATAACAAGCTCATTTGCTTTTATTCGAGATTCCTCAATAGTATTCAGTAGAAATGCAATTATAAATAAAAAGTAATGCGACCAGTTAGACTGTAAAGCGCTCAAATTAACAATTGTGATTCAGTGCGTTGGACATTCAATACGGCCAGGGCATGTGGCTTAGGCGACGTAGACCTCGAACTCCTTGTAGGCCAACTCCTCGCCGCCGTACGGGATGTAGCAGACGCCGTGGGATGGCTGGACCTTTCCGACCGTGATGGTTCCCTCGTGGGTGGCACGGCCGATGAACAGCGGCTCGCCTTCGGCGGTCTCACCGGCTGGCAGAGCGTTAGGCGGAATGTTGCCGGCCTCCACGGGCACCCACTGGCCACCACCGGCGCAGAGCACCTCGTATTCGCCGTGTCCGTGTTCGCCGCCTCCCCAGGCCACATAGGTGACTCCGTGGGAGGGGTGCAGCTTGCCGGGGATCAGGTCACCCTCGTGACGGGCACGGGCGATGTACAGCTGCTCGCTGCTGTCGAATCCGCCCTCGAGGGCGTTGGGAGGCACCTCTCCGTTAGCGGCTGGCACCCAGCATCCGGGTCCGCTGCCAGTGGGAGCGGCAAAGCCCAGCACGGGAGCTGATGGGGCAGATTCTGCAATAAATGGGAGTAATTAATAGGATGTACAAGGTAACTAATTAATTAAACTAGATCCTTCATAGTCAGTATCTCCAAAATATATATTTGATGTCAAAATGTCACAAAAACATTTTAAAAAACTCACCATCCAACAGCCAAGTACCGCTGGCACCCCATCCTGTGCAGACTCCCACGAAGTTGACCGGGTACAGGCTGCCGGCATCGTAGGATAGGAAGGCAGCGGCTTCGCCTTCGCGTCCGACGGTGATGACGTTGTCGTACCAACGGATCCAGAAGCCACGGAACTCGCCGGCATCCAGGATTCCCGGGGTGGGAACCTCAGCCACCTCGGGCTTTTGGCGGTCCTTGCGGATCACCGACTTGGTGTTTTCCCAACCACCAATAAAGATCTCATAGATAGGACCATTGTCCTCTGGGGCGGGGGCAAGGGCCAGATGGGCATCTTTGGGAGAGCGCACCTTGAAGGTGAAGAGTCCTCCGCTGGCTGGGAAGAATTGGTATTCCAACTTGTCGGGAGTGTTGATTTCTGAAAAAATAAAGATACAGTCGTAACTATTGTGTTTTGAAGGGTACTGTACTCCCATGACAATGGGAATATTTCGAGGTTTTAATTAACAAGATCTGAAAACCACAAAACAAATTCTGACAAAGTTTTGAACTGGAAAGAATTGGTGGCTATTTTTATGTTTTAGGCTTTTTTATGTATCCACATATTTAAATGTACATATATGTACATGTATATATCTAAAATGTTTAGCGTCTGTTTTTTGTTTGGCTCTTCTAAGCGCCATTCAAATGATGTCATTTGGATCGACGTTGTTTATTGTCTACAAAAAATTCTAGCGAGTTCCACTCAAGCTCACTCTCGGGTTCTAATAAGGTGAGCCAGCTTTACGGGGCCTCAAACATTTCTCTATGGGTCTATATGTTGTGTTTGCGGCTTGAATGTTTTCCCTAGCAGCATTATTTCGCATGACATCATTTTAGGTGCATCTCACGTCTGGCAGAGGTCACCATATCGGGCGGAATTCTATTGATTGCCAGAGTTCAAGGCCCAGCTGTCTGACTCACTGAAACTGCTACATATTTTTGGCCACTGCGCCGTATGACCACATCGAAAATCAATTTAATAGGTCATAAATAAATATATACAACTGACGAAACGGAAAAATGGACATACATATGCTTGTTAATTGGATCTGGGTGATCACAAGGTGAAAGTTTCTGTAAAAAAGTCTATCTTCGCTTAGAAATCACTTCTTTCACAAAAAAAATAATTTATGTATTTTATTTACTTCTTATGTTCGCGATTCTAGGAAAATGTTGACACAATTTTCTAATTTTTGGTGCTGGGCCAAAAATGTTCTTCTTTCTATCGTTTATTCTATCCGCGACCCATTCCCCATTTATTCAATTATCCATCTGGTTATCCAACTACTCTATGCACTCCACCCACTGGGGCCACTCACCAATTGGCATGATTGCTGCTTCCACTGAACGTTATTCGCTTTCTGAGATTCTGATTCAAACTGCCACTCCAAAACCAAAATACCGGCGAAGTAAGCACCGAAAGAAATAATAACGAGAGAAAATTCAAGAAGCTTTTAAGCTTTTGCGAATGAGAGATCTTGTTGTCTGTCTATGTCGCAATGTACACGACTGTACCTGCCCGAACGTTGCAAAATTTTGAGTCAGACTACTTCGGCAATACCCTTATTTTATAAATTTAATTATTTTAAATATTGCTAAAAAAAAATATATAAATCCATCCAAATCTTTAGAGATCCTCTGAGTTGTAAAGAAAAATTATAATAATAGGAAAAAGGTAGGCTTTTTTAAAAACAAATTGTACAATTAAAAATTGTAGCAACTTAAGCTCAAACTTTTTAAATTTATTTTTTTGCCTTATTTTTTAGATGAACTCTTAATTTACAAAGTTAGAGTACATCCGGTAGCTATTGTAACTAGTTCGCTTAGCACCTCTATGAGTCAGGCTTTCCAAAGCCACTGCTGATGTCATCAAAACACCCCATGAGCTTTTATACACTATATGTAGGTATAGGTACACTCTAACTCTCTACACTCTATAATCTCTAATGATAAACAGGTTTTAAATGTTGAACTAGCATTTGTGAGATTTGTTTCACAAAATATGAAACCAATAACTTATGTAAATAAAATGTATATTAAAAATTTTTTTCTGAAATATTTACTGAATATTATTAAAATTGTTTGAACAAAAATGAATATTAATAATTATATTTATTTACGAAAGGGTAATCAAATTATCATAAGCTCAAGATTGGTGTTTACTATTCCGTGCACTGCGGTTTCTGTCGTCATTAGTTTTGGCGTCATGTACCAGTTTTATTTTATGTTGTCACATGCCATTTTGTTTTGGCATCTTTTGAATTCGAATTCCGAGATAGTTTTTAATTGACTAACAATTTTAAAATTGGTATAAAGTTATATTAAAGTAGTTATTCAAAAATTAGTAAAATTTGTCCTTATGAAATAAGAGTATAAATAAATTACTTATAAGTAAATATGTACATATATGTAAGTCCTTATTTAATATTTATCCTTTTAAAATAAATTCATAGTATTATATCCAATTATTAGAACTATACAGAGTTTGATCATGTTTTTATTTTTATGGGTGTAACTAACTAAATGCCCCATGAGAATAAATAAGAGTATCCCCTTTTTGTCGAAACCTATTAAGTGTGCTGTGACCGGAACTGAAGTGCTTTAATATTTAATTCTGACATATAAAGCACAAAGGTGCAACTAAATATAAAGTGGCTTCTACGTGGAGTCCACTGTGCTATTCATTTTGAGCGGTGCCTTGGCCTGTGTTGGGTTGCGCGAAAATCGAAGCATACTTTCCGGGGGCATGGAATAAGAGGCATGTTGTTGGCACATTATGGCGCCTCCGTATTCATCCTGTAACGGGGGTGCGTGGCTTATTCTTCCTTGCGTCTGTTCTCTTTCGTTCCGCCTTTTCCACTCGAATTTCGCTTGGGGTCTCGCCGGTCGGTCGCCCTCTTTGGTTTCAAACACGTGCATGCGCAGAGCTTTGCAGCAAGTTCGATATAATCGAAAAACAAACAAATTGTGATATTTCTGTTCACAGAAACTGCTCCGAGTGCCAAACTGTCTTGTGATAAGACTCGATCCATTGCTCACCCCGCTATATGTAGGTGTATTTATATCGCAGACACCTGAACACACACACAAGCCCGTTACAGACACACAGTGGCAGACGCAGTCGAGTAAACAAACAAAAGAGTTGCCTCCCACAAGCGTAAGGAGCTTTTAATGTTAACTGGGATGTTAACAGATCAGGTTTCTAGACAGGGTTTCTATTAAATTCTGTGTCCAGGGTTATTGCATCAGATAACTGATAAGTACACAGAAACAAATCCTAGGTCCCACTATCTGGAAATATTTCTTTTAAGTTTTCTAATCTTTGTCTATCTCTAATCTTTGTGATATCTTTCGAATAAAGTGCAATAAAGTGCAGGACGAGCCCCCAAAAAATGCTCACTGCGCAGATAACAAGCTGGCTAAACAAGTTAACTTTGTTTACACTTTCCCATTAAGTTTTATTGTCAGTTTGCGTAACATCCTGACCTATGGAATGCTGGACCATCAAGCATGCCTGGCAATTCAATTTACAGATTTATTTTTATTCGTTCCAAGCACTAAGAGCGAAATAAATTAATACGATCCAATTACTACTTCCTCCCGTGACTTTTGGCGACTTTTGCGACATTTCCAAAAGTGACACTAAATCTGGTTTGCTGGCTGGACGATGAATTCATTCAATTGGATTCAATTGAGTCTCAGTACCAGTTCGAGACCACTGGATTTTCTCTGTCAATTGAGCCTGAAACGGCCTAGGGCAATCAACTTGGCATTACGAATAGATAGATGGTAATGGCACAGCCAACGAAAGGAAAAGTGGCATATAATAGACGCAATATCTTTAGATTATGACATATCGCGTATACGCCCTGTGGTCAGGAACTTATGAAATCCGTATAGTAACACGTCAGCTGACCAAATCTAAATTTGTGTTTTATGTTGTTTTTCTTATGCTTTTCCCTGTGTGTATATGTATCTGTGAGCTTGACGAGCCCCCAACACACCGACACTGGCGTGTGTGCGTGATTTTATGCTCTGAAATGTCAAAAAACTCGTTTTTTACTCACACCGTTCACTCTTGAAAAGATAAAAGGAAAGGAAATATCATCGTGATCGGTTGATTCGATCAACTGAGATTTCGGTACCCTTTGATTCCTATATTTATCTGCTGATTAATGTACATCTCGCTTGGTAATGGAGTTTTTGGCCCTCTGTTTCTACCAAAAAACAACTCTCTTATCTCTTTTGTTTTTTATTGCGTGTCTGCTTTGCCATTTACATGTGTGTGTGTGTGCTCGAGTTGTTGCCCAAAGGTCACAGCCGAAGGTCGTTGATATTTTAAGATCAAAACGTGTTGTATAGGCAAAAAGTTGGCACTTGTGCACTCGCATAATTTTTGGAACCGGTTTGACTGGCAAAAGGGTGGAAAATTGGCAAGGGCACCTTGGAAATGGCACAAATATGCCACAGACACAGACACATCTATGTTAGGTTCTTAAACATTCTGTTTGTGTCGCATACCATTTTTACTGTCAACGCGCCACTTTTCAAATCCTCCTGCAAATTGCATCAACAAAAGGGGGAAAGGTGCAACCGGCATGGCGAGGTGGGGTGGCTGGCAGCCAAAGTTCGCGAAAAGACTAAAGAGGTGTGAGTTGGGGACGGGCAAGGGGCGGGGAGACCGCACCGGCAGTTGTATTTGTGACGCACATCACACACACGCGACGAGCACGATCCGCTCACATTCTCGCTCCCAACCGCCATGTGTTGGTGTCTGCGTGAGGGGCTTTTTATCACAACAGAAGAGAAATCGCCCCACCACCAGCACGAGGCTCTCTCCCACTCTTACTCCCCAACGCTCGCCAACAGCTGTCATTTCTACACTGCCAAACAAATGACTACTAACAAGGCAAAAATAAAAATATAATTTATTTATAATACATACTACATGTTTTTAGAAATATTATATCCTTCGAATCCGACGTCCCAAATACTTTTCTACAAATATGTTTTATTAAATATTGGCAGCCCTTTCGGTTTTTGTCAAAGAACACTTAAGAAAAATTTCAAAAAACCAAACATACCTTTGGCAGTGTACACCTCTCCGATAAATTAACACAATCCTCTCACTGTATTATCCCACTTTTGGATATGTAGTGCTACGTGAGAGCAAAAAAGCGGAAAGGCGCTCACCAGCAGAAACAGAAACTATTTAATAACCGTAAGTTGCACGCTCGTGAATAGTCTCGTGGGACTGCTCGCTGCTCCAAGCCCCAAGCCCAAGCCCCAAGGCGAAACAAATGGTCCGACCGTAGTGGCGAAAACCTGAACAGAACAGAACGTCGCTGATCGAACTCGAGTGATAAATGCAAACAACGCATATCGAAGTGATAACCAAGTGAAAAACACACGGCAAACTTAAAACTACAAATTATTAGTTACAATAAATTCTAAAAAGTGACCAGCTCGCAGCCTTGCGAGTCCCTTCTACAAGCACTTTATTGCATCTCCAGGAAGCGAAATCCCCAGCAGCAACACCATGGCGAAAAACAGGTGAGTCTGTGGGAATACTCGTAGTTTCGCCAATTGCGGTATCATTGCATAATTCTGCAGAATGCAAATTTTGCACTTCGTTTGCCAAGTGAGGACATCTGTTGTCTAAATGTCTGCTTTCACTTTCCTGCCCGCCGCGGCAGAGTTGGCTGAAATGTCTGGCTGAGAAGCTGAGCGAAAATACGTACATACATACGACTGTATAGCGCTACGTGTGTGTAGTTTATAGTTTTATTTTAAACCACTGCTATTTTGCCTTTCTGTGCCAATGCCAAAATGTTTTTCGGTTTATTTTTGTTATTTTATCTCTTCATACGCACGCTTGCCAGTCAGCCGGCGAGCCAAAATCTCATTGTAATTGCTCATTACTTTAATCAGGCCCGTTTTATTTCTCATATTTGCTGGCAACAGGAAGTATTCACTCTCTTTAATTATTCTAATTAAATTGTAAACATAATAAATGAGTAAAATTTGAGCAATACGGCGATAATTGCTCGCTTTTAAGGGTATGAGTTCGAAGAGATAATTATATTGAGGCTTTTAACTACGAATTTGTAATGATTTTTTGAGAAATATACTAACTAATTCTAAGAAATTTTAAAAAAGTGACGACTCAAGGAATCATTTCAGTTCTGCTTTAAAGAGATTCAAAAAGTAGTAGTGTAATAATGAATACTTTCTCAACAAAAACACCTACCAGTTAAAAAATGAAAAAAAATGTTCTCAAAGTATTTGAACAAATGTTAACTTTTGAGGACTTTCCGTGACAAAATATGTAAAATATCAATGCACATTACAAATGCAATTACAAGCTAAATACATCAACAAGTAGCCGAGCACGTGTTTCGACTTTAGTCACATTCGACCTTCGCCTTACCTTTGCCAAGCTTTGGAATGCCAGTGGCCCGTGTCATAGTTTGGGAGGGGTAGGGGTGAACAAGTGTGAGAGTGCATTAGTTTTCGAGTCCAAGGACAGCTTTATCGAAACAAGAACTTTAACATTTTTATTGTTATCAGTCCTCAAGGAACTTTTATCAATATGGTATAACGAGCCCCTATTTCAGATTATAGTTTATAACTATAGTTATAGTTTATAGAGAGTTTGTTCTAAAAACATACTCTTAGGCTCCTGCAAAATGTGTTGCCCACTTTTAGGCATTGCCAGTTAAATGATCGTAACGACCCAACTGTCGAATACTTGATATATACACTGTAGAAATATTTGTTGATGTTATTTAGGTTTCTACACGAAACTAAAACAATACCATATTGTCTCAATACTATTTTGATTTATAAACACGTTGTAATATATGAGTAATATCTATATGCCTATCTATAAGTTTGAGTTAATAGCTAGAGATAAAAAGTGATCTCCCCTGACCTAATATATTACCTTCTCAATAGTTCGTCATAAATAATACTTGATTGTTTTAAAAAAAAATTGTTATACTTTTAGTACCCATAAGTAAAGCGAATGGCTCTAGAAATCATATTATCTTTATTTGCCGTGTTGGTATGACACGAACGACGTTCGGTTTTTATGGGATTGACTTTTCGTTTTCCGTTTGTGTCACGTTGATTTGAAACGTAACCTGTCTGTGTTGTACGTTGCGTATACGTAATAAACTTATGAACAATTTTAAATCGAAAATCTGAGAGTCAATCCATGGAAACATCATTAATAGCTGTGAGAGTGCAACGGGGAGTGTTTGCTGGTACAGATAGCGCAGCAATTAATACATTATCAGGCACTCTACTTATCAGTTGAGCCCCTAACAGACAGCGCTATAATAACCTACTACTTGTAGCTTCTACTCGGATTTGTGAATATTTGGAGCACACATATCATGATGCAGCAGCTTACACGACTTCCACGCTTCTATACCCTCTCGAAAACCCTATTTAAAACTGTGATTAGAGGATATTCCAATCAAAGGTGAGCCACAATGTCTTTTTAAAGGAAGTCTTTAGTATATCAATCAATATTAGTTGTTACTTGTTATAACGCGTTATCAAAAATTAGATTCCTGCTTTCGAGTACCATTTGAAATTATAGTATTCAAAGATTACCAATCCAATTTATCTTATCAGGCCCACAATTGTCCCATCTTCAGAGTAATTGAGCTATGTGCTAAATCATAAATGATTTGTTAACGTTATGGCTAACGATAGTGTTTACATAGGTTTAGCCACTATTTGGGAACAAATTAGCTGGTTTTGGTGTGATTCTCTTATCGTCTCGATTTCTAGATGCTGTCAAATAAATATTTAAACTTAATTATACGACTTTGGCGCCTTTTAAAGTTATAAAAGTTATGGAAAAAGGTTCGGTTGAATAACTGCCTGCCATTAAAGCTTGAAAAACATGTCAGTCGTACAGCATTCAAAAGGGGGAGTGTTTTGAAAACTTTTTCCTCTAAAATGGCTCTAATTGCCAACAGTCTTTTCAATCAGTACACAGCTGAAGTGTAAGCTATTACTTCACAAGGGAACACTTGGTAAATCCGATCTGTTCTGCTCCCAAAGAAAATCTCACTTAAATTAGAATCCCAAGCGTTTGGTTCGTGGCAGTCCGGCATCTGACTTCAAGCGCTGAACATCGGCGAGGTGCTGTCGAGCACCGTTTTTGATTAGAACTGAAAGTATATATAATCCCGGCATATATAGTAATCAGGTGCCAGGCAAAGATAGTGAGCCGGTTATAAAAACTCGAGTTCAGCTGGGCAAATTGCCAATAATAAAAGTGTGTGAAATGCGAAAACAAAGTTAAAATTAATTGGAAAACAAAAAACTAAATAATAAAGAAAAAGCAATGTAATTTAGTGAATTTAAATTTGCTGTGTTTGAGCTTGGCATGGAACTCCCAGACAGACACCTGGAAAACAAAAACCGCAAGCTGAATATACAGAAGCAATTAAATTATAATTTTCAATACAAATTGTTGTGGTTGCTGCGCTGACATTTTCCCTGATATTTTTCTGATATTTTTCCCTGGGCTTATTACGTTTTGTGTTCTGAGTTCGTTTTATTTTTATTCACTGTCAAGCGGTGTCAGTGATCTGTGTGTGATCCCCGTGTACTTAACATTTTATATAGAGACAGGTGGACTGGCGTCTCAAAATGAGAGTATATCTATTTAGTAGTCTAATGGCGTCTCGAGTCTCGTGCTGACACGTACATATATACATATTATTAGTTATTTAACATTTATTCCAAAAAAATAATGTCACAAAAAAATTGATTAGTAAGAAATACAGATCCATCCTGCTAAACCTGTTCAATTTTTTATTATTAAAATTTAAAATTGATGTTTTTTCTTTGTCAAAATTAATTTGCTAAGTGCTTGGAGCATTCTACTGGCGAAGAATATTATCAGTTGCCCTGAACTTGTATAGTGAGCCATTTGATATTGATTCTTCAACCTCAAGAGGTTGCCAGGGCCAGCTTTTAAAAATTGGAGGTCTTTTCCTCTCCAGCAGGGGATTACTTCAGGACCCAAATTCAATAAACAATCCTCTTGATAAAGTCCAAGCAAAATCAGTGATTGCGACTTTGTAATTTACGATCTTAAGCTCAATGTCTTGGATGCGATAACCGTAGGATCGGATAACATTCCACGGCACTCCACGCCCCGATAGTACATCAGTGGGTCGAGTAGCTCTGGCACCTTCATAATTCCAATTGGGGCTATTAACTAATTGTGGTTCTTAATCTAGCAATCTTCTTTCGTTTCCGATCTGTGGCACAGTTTCAAGGTTTTTCTTGAAATGCTGCAAACCTTTTTCGCAATACAATGACCTTTAGAAGGCCTTTGCATTTGCGTTTGAACCGTTAAGCAAAACAAATCATACAAGATCTAAAAACAAGTTAATTCAACCTGATGCAGGCTTCTTAATTACATTTCCAGTTTTTGTATTTGTTTCTTCGTTTTCCTTTCGTGTTTTCAAAAACGGCGTATCGAATGTACCCCACGATGTGAAGCTCAAATATCTGTTTGAGATTTTTATCCGACCATTAAACGGCTCGTGCTAAACTGAAGCTAGTCTGTCTATTTAAAACGACGTTTAAACCCTCTTAAATGGTCTACGTAGAATTCTACTTATTTTGTCCTTGGGCGATTCTGGCAAATTTTGTTTTTCGAATAGAGTTCAGAGATCGGGTCCATCGAATCCACTCTATAGTTGATTTCGGCATTGTATTCGAACAAAGACGTCACACTGGGGATACCTATGGCACTTAGCGCTTCCACCGATGACGACAATTGGGCCTCATAATCAGAATCTCTATAAACGCTGGCAAACATAATAAACTGGATGAATCGTGGGAGTGTGAGGGTTCATTTACAAAAACCTTATTTTTTTCACGTAGTAAAGAATCCCCATTTAGTATTAGTTGTTCGATAATTCGGGTATTATCTCGGGGGGAGGTCTCTCGTTGCATTTTTATGACTTAAATAGAACTAAAGCCGGAATTATTGAAAATTGTGCTATGCGGAATCGGAAGTCCCCGCCCAGGGAGAGCTAAAAACAAAGCAATACTTTAAACACAAAGTTTTGAACAGTTTTGAAACGCTTATCACGTATTAAGTCAACTCAGCTGCTATGCGGCTATTTGTCATCCGAATAATTGTTGAAAAACACCCTGATACTTGTCCAAACATTTGCTATCTTTCGGCTTAAACGGGGCGGAACTTACAACTTTGATAAATTTGTATCCAGTTAGTAAACTAACATATGACCTCTGATTCATCTGCCGTTGTCCGTAATGCAACTAACTGCGACTAATCTAAGAGTGTTGGCTTTTAAATGCTAATGGAATCATAAAAAGCCAACAGTTTGTGACGCGAAATCATTGATTCAGTTGCAGGTGCTGTCGTCACAGGGTAGAAAACAATACTTGGGTCGGCTCTATGGTTTCTATTTCTCACTCCCGTAAGGTTCAAATTAAATTGCACAATTGTTCTGTTTGTTTGCCTACCCTTTGTTTCCCGGGCTCTATACATGATGTGAGTGGTGTTATATCATTGGCCAACAGAAAAAAGATCATTATGAGAGTAATTCATCACAGGTTTAATGAAGCCGAAGGAAGATAACATCAATCGTTATTCCTCTATGGATGCTTTAACACACTTTCAAATTAATCTGGATAATTTAGTAAATATAATATAAGCTTCAGATGCCAAAATATCTATTTTAGTACGTTTAATTCAATTAAACTTTGACCATGCGAATCTTTTATACGTATGCTCTTTTGCGTTTTATCTTATCTTGGTCTTCTGTGATTCTATATATACATATATCCATATGTTAATCTTGAAAAAGCAATCCTTATTCAGCAAATCAGTTCAATTAAGACTCGTTAGTTCGTACTACATACGTTGAGGTATTTTCATGCGAAACCTCGCCATTCCGTTTTATTATTTGGAACTTGGACACGTGTCACTGCTCGGAGGTGTTCGTAACCCCTTCTCCTGAGAGGTAGTGAACCGAAAGTGACCTGTATGATAATATTATGCTGTGAACTGCCATGCAAATCAGTTTTTATCTAACCGCAATTGCAAAGTACCATTTCTGGATTTGCTAAAACAGGTTAATAAGATACAGGGGAAAATTGAGACCGATTTTCTTAGGTAAGCCACTCTTAATTAGCATTTAAAACTAGGCCTAAAATCCCCAAAACTGCCTTATCAAGTCTGCCTTGGCATTACAAAGGAAACCCAGAAGGTTAGGAGACTGAAGAGACGAGAGAGAGTTGGCAGAATGCTTCTAGTAATGGATTGGATGATGCGGGTACCAGGTGGAAAGGCTATTTTTTAATTGATATAATTATGGATATATAATTAGACACCGATATAATCCAAGGCCTTGCCGAAGAATAATGAATATTCATACGCCAGTTATCCGTATGGTAATGTATAGGTGTGCCAAAAACCCAATCGCCTGCCCTTTGCCACTGGAAAAGTCTATCCAATTACCATAGCACCACCTCACTGAAGTAGAGGTGGTTGAAACAGATACGGCTAGACCGATTCCAGTTAGCCAGCCGTAAGTAGCAGATGCATGACCAAGTTCACGAGACTCGCAGCAAGTGAACCTGAGAGATACGATTGCACTGCTGGCTTGTATCTGTTTCGGGCCACTTTGACGCTTTTTAAAAATAGACCGAACGCGCCCCCAAAGCACGACCGCTAGAATCACCCCAGTGCCCCCTGCCCGGCCACCTACACCGCCACCACCCTCTCCACTGCCAGTGACTTGGCTCCAGTTCCAACCTTGCCCCCACGATCGCTTGCCAGCCGATTGCTCGTCGGCGTTTTCGTCGTCTGGTCGTCGTCGGCGTCGTAAATTAATGTAGTTTTTTATAAAAATGGAATCGAACGAAACAGTTAGAAGTATTCTTGCGCTGACTGGCGCTGGTTGTGCTTGTGTTCAGATTAAGTCGGGGGATCACAGGCATATCCTGTACGCTCAGGGATATAATCGGTCGGCGATTAGCAACACTAATTTGTACTTACAAGTGATTTTTTAATTGCCAACAGCAGAAAAGTGAACAAAGTTCCTATAAAATATGACCAAGTTAGTGGCTAGCCAGTTGCTCCTTTTGAGCTGGTGCTGCCTGGCGGCTTTGTGCCAGGGCAAGTCCATAATCGAGGACAACAGTATCATCCAGAACTCCATTGACGACGAGTTCGAGGGAGACAACTTTCCCAGTTGGTAAGTGATATGGGATCTAATTCGTGAAATACATAGAACCGACTAAAGACTAAAGACTTCCGGACTCTGATCTTTAAGCCATGGGTCTGGCCAGGCCGCAATCGTGTATGCAAAGTATTACATGAGTTTTCAGCTTGAGTGCTTTCCTTTCCTCGATCCCATAAACCGTAAACGTGACGTGTTGGATACTCGTGCATTACCTTTATCTCAATCCGATCAAGAGATTCCATTCTACGTCGATTTAGACAGGTGTTCACTTAACCGGCACCATCTGGATACTATTAATTTGTTAATTATTTGCACTAATTAATGACGTCACTTAATTTATGGGAATAGAAGGCTTTTATGCTTCTAAATGGTAGCCACGTTACGTAAGACGAATCCGGGAATAGTTCCTATATGTGGCTGACTAAACAATTTAAGATTTATTTCCATATATTTCCTTTACTTGACGTCCATATACATACATATTATATGCACTATCAGCGCTTTAAAATGCATTCAAGGCACGATTCTGATTAATATTTCGTTTGCCAAGGTCAACAAACCACATTAAAATTATTTTTTATGATTTATATTAAGAAAGTTATTAATAAAAATATATACTTTCTTTTTTTAAGTGATGTTTTCTGCCGTGGAAACCTGTTACACACCATCCAAATGGCCAAAATTTTCGAAGACTCAAAGACTTTTGTGGACATGAAGCTCAAAAATAGTCCTGATAAGACCCTGGCGGATTTTGAAAAGATGATGGAGAACAAAAATCAAACTCCCTCCCGGGACGATTTAGTGAAGTTTGTCGACGTGAGTACTTAATATACTAATCCTTTTGGGTAGCAGACTTTCAACTACGGTCGTTTCACAATTTGGCAGGACTACTTTAGCCCCAAGGGTACCGAACTGGAAGAATATATGCCACCGGACTGGGTAAAGAGCCCCAGCTTTCTTGATGTCATCCACGACCCAGACCTTAAGCAGTGGGGAAAGGATCTGAACAGTATCTGGAAGGAACTAGGCCGTAAAATGAAGGAAGACGTTTCGAAAAACCCACAATATTATTCAATCATCCCTGTGCCAAACCCGGTGATTATTCCTGGAGGTCGTTTCATTGAGTTCTACTACTGGGACTCCTACTGGATCATCCGAGGACTGCTCTACAGCGACATGAAGGACACCGCCCGCGGTATGATCGAGAACTTTTTGTCGATTGTGACACGTGTCGGATATATTCCGAATGGAGGACGCGTCTACTACTACGGGCGATCCCAGCCGCCGCTTCTAACTGCCATGGTGAAGTCGTATGTGGACTTCACCAACGACGTAGCATTCGGCATCAAAGCTCTAGATGCCTTGGAGCACGAATTCGAATACTTCATCAACAACCACTCGGTGGAGGTTAAGGGACACAGCCTGATGAATTACCGGGATGCCTCGACAGGTCCGCGTCCAGAGTCCTACCGCGAAGATATCATATCCGCGGAATCATTTGCAACCGAGGAAGAAAAGGAGGACCACTACAGGGAGCTCAAGGCGGCTGCCGAGTCCGGAATGGATTTCAGTTCCCGCTGGTTCATCAACGCCAACGGCACCAATGTTGGAAATCTCACTGACCTCAAAACCCGCTCCATTGTGCCGGTCGACCTCAATGCATTACTGTTCATGAACGCCAAGATAATAGCCGAACTGCACTCCAAGAACAATAACGCCGAAAAGGTTACCGAATACGAGAAAAAGGCCCAGAAAATTCTGCAAGTAAGTAACTTATCATCTTAAGTTTAGGTTTAAGTTTAAGTATGACTAACGTTAAAGACTTTGAAATGATTGGTTTTCTCCCAACATCTAAAACATATTTTAAGTTGAATTCCAAATCGGTTTAGTCATAAACACTGGATGGGGTTATCATTGTGCGGTTTGGATTTTGGTTTAATATATTAATAAACATTATTTGTCATCTAAAGATATGCCTAAAAATACTCTTCCAATTGCAGGGTATCCAAGAAGTTCTGTGGAACGAAGAGGCTGGCGTCTGGCTGGACTACGACATGATTAACAAGAAGTCGCGCGACTACTTCGTACCCACCAACCTGGTCCCGCTCTATGCGAATGCCTTTAACATTTCAGATTCGGAGAAGATCTCGGCCAAGGTCCTGAACTATATAAAGAAAAACAAGCTGGATACATTCCCGGGCGGAGTGCCCAATACTTTATATAGAACTGGTGAACAATGGGACATGCCCAACGTTTGGGCTCCGATGCAGTATTTTTTGGTCGAGGGTATTAACAACCTGAACACACAAGAGGCGAAGGCGCTGTCTAAGGAGTGGGCCATCCGCTGGGTGAAGTCCAACTTCAAGGCTTACAAAGACGGCCGTCACATGTACGAGAAGGTATGTAGTGCATCTATCCGAGTCCTGGCAGTCCTTTTATATCCTTTTTCGTCTGCAGTACAATGCCGAGGAGTTCGGCGGCCATGGCGGTGGCGGCGAGTACGGAGTGCAGACCGGATTTGGCTGGTCCAATGGCGTCATCATCGAGTGGCTGGCCAAGCACGGCCGCGAGATGTCGGTAACCGGCGCTGCTCCAGCAGGTGAAAAGAAGAAATGTGTGCCGTGTGAATGTGATTGAATGTGCAGTGCCAATTGCCGGCCAGCGGCAATCCATCACTCACCATCGACACCTCATCACAGGCTCCAAGCCAAAGATCTTTGACATCAATTGATTTATAGAAATATAGTTTTTACAATCCATCTCGAAGCGCTCATTACCAGCTCATCCGTAGGTTAAGCAAAGCTCTCTTTTCCACAAAACTATCCCTTTCTTTGCCGCTGTGTAACCGTCTCTATACCGCGCCAATTCAACCAATTACAATCGAGAACCCAGAACCATGAACCACAGCACTACAGTCACAGCATTGCCAGGAGCCCGAAGCCAGGATACGACGTCTACCATCTACACAGCATCCTGTACTGTCTGTACCCATGAATTCGCCTTCCTGTGTGCACATCTATGTGACTTGTACAAATTAAATAATATTCACATTTCAAATGTCCAAAATAAACATCGAAAAGATGTGTCCCACACAACGCTCGCTCAAGTTCCAGAATCACGTGTAAGTGGCCAACTGGGTCATCAGTTTTGATTAATTTGTGTTTGTGAATGTCGTGGCATGTATTATGTGTAACCCAGCACCGGTTCCAGACCCATTTCCAGGACACACCAGGGGCAGGCCAAGCCAAACACAATCACCCTAAACCGCTCCATGGTGTCAAGTCAATGTAGCAGAAGTCCCAAATGCTGCTTTATATCTAACCTAACCTTTCACTCCTCACTTTCCTAACACGCATGTACAGTATACCTGGCTTAATGGAAACTATAGAATGTAAATATAGATAATCCCAATCAGTTTCTGGTGCTAAGAACTTGATTCATTAAAGACTATTTCTAATCAGTATCTGTCATTCCGTCCAATACAGCTACTCCACTGACCAGCATCGTGGGCATTGCAACAGCGGTCATCCTGGCTCTTGTAGTGACTCCTATTTTGTGGTGAGGTAAGGTTATTAGCAACATCTATACATTTTCCCAAGCATTAATCAGTTATCTTCTTTTGCAGATACTCTGTGTCAAGCACCCAATCATTGCTTCCCAACGAGAATGTGATTCATCCATGTGCGTGCCTGTGTTTATAGTGTTTGTGGTTTTCAGTCCTTTCGTTGAATGCGGAGGTTGCAGTATTACATTTTCGTTATGCGTTAGTTGAAGTGAGAGTTTGTAAATACAGAATTTAATTGGGCATGCCCGATAACGTTATTACTTTTATACATATATGTAGTGAATACCTAACCTATCCTAGATCCTCGCAACCAAATGAAGACACAAATACAATTGTTAACAATAATTTACAAAATATTTTTCAATAAACAAGCCCCAAAATACATACATACATGTATTTGTACCATGACCATAAACTATACAAATGATCTAACCATTAACCCCTCTATTGCAGGCGAAATTGGTTTAAATAAGCCGCTCAACAAATAAAATTTTGTTCGTAATTTGTATATTTGCTTTGAGTTTAATTTAATAATGAAACTTAACTACGAAAAAAAGCTAACATAGTTAACTCACATAGAGCAGAAAAAAGGTACGTTAAACTTGGAAAATAAACATTGGCGCAATGGAGCGTGGATATGACTCGATCTTGTGTGACAAATAATAAGGTTTGACCTCAAAAACGATGGCGGAGCATAGAACAAAATCGAAAAGGAGTATCATCTAATCCGTAGTCGTAGTTTACATAATAGAAAATACCTAAGCCTGGGAGCCGGCCGCTTAGCTGGACTCTTGCTGACCCTGCTGCTGTTGCGGAGGCTGCCCTTGACTGAAGTAGGGAGCGGTGTTGGGCGTGAGCAGCGTGTGACAGATATCACAGACACGAGCCACTCGTTTCCGTGGCCCCGATGGCACCGTTTTCGTAAGACACTTATCGCAGTAAATGTGGCCGCAGTGCCGGCAATGAATCTTGCGCACCATGACCGTGAAATATGCATTGCACGTGGGGCAGTTATTCACGTCATCATCATCCTGCCAGCGCACCTCTGTGTCAGCGTGCCGCAGCTCCTCCAATGACATCTTTAACGATAAAAATTGTAAACATTAAGATAATAATAAATACTTTTATATATTAATTACTTGAAGAGTTTGAGATAGTTTAACAAAGTCCTTTTGCACGGTCTCCATGGTGGACAATTCCTCCTGCAGGGTTTTAATCTTCGTCTTGTATTCTAAGTTGGATTTTGCGTACTTTTCCTAAAGGGAAAATAATATTCATTTATACCGACTGATATAACTAGAAATGCCCACTTACATTTGCCTCCTGCAGCTCAATAATTTCTACTCGGCACTCGGACAACTGCTTATTGAGCTCAGCCTCTTTGCGCTCCAATTGAGTCTTGGTCGTCTCGTGAGCCTGCACCGTAACCAAGTGCTCCGTCACTCTGTCTCTAAATATTGGATTGAAAACATTATCTTGATTTAAAATGTAAATATGCGACTAAACACGTACTGAAGCGACTTGATATCCAGTTGCATTTTCCGTTTATAGACCCGACGTTCGTTGTTGCTCTCCTCGAGCTGGGCCCGCAGTATTTGAATCTCATCTAGCGTACTCACGCGCTTCTGCCGTTCGTACTCACTGCTAACGCGGGCCTGGATTAGCTCGCTCTGTTGGCGCAGCATTAACTCCTGCAGCTCATCAACTGTGTTTGGTAGGTTGATGTACTGGTTCTCGATTTCCAGCGATGTGGCTAGGTAGTGGCCAGACAGAAAGTCGTTGTCCGCCTGCAACGTCTCGAGCTGCTTGTTGACACGTTCCCTGTCATCAGTGACTCTTTGTATCTGTTTCATCACATCGTCCTTGGTCTCCAGAAACTTTTGTTGCATGTCCAGCAGTCGCTGTTCATTAGTTTTGGCCTGCTCGCGCAGACTTTGTACTTCACTTTTGTGGGCTTCACGCTTTTCTTGCCACTGGTCTTCCAGATCTTTCCGCAGTGCCGCCTCCTTGGCCAGGGTCTCACGAGATTCCACCAACTGCTTCTGAAGAAGATCCACTTGCTTCTGCTGCTTTTTAACGGTTGCATTTAACTCTTCAGCCTTCTTCTCTGCCAAGGGACAGCTTTCGCAGGTCGACTCGGTCGCATCCATTGATGTGGATTTATGCGCTGCTCCAGAATCAGTCTGTGGTTCTTCAACCTTCGCTGACTTGGCCTGAAGCTGCTCATCCTGCTCGCGTAGTTTGACTTTTAGAGCCTTCATCTCTTCCTGCAGCTGCTCTACTATGGAATGTAGCATCTCTGCGTCTTCTGGAGCCTGAAATATAAATAGTTTTAATTCGATTCATTTCAATTATTTGAGATAAGTGCTAATGATTATTGGACTAATAAAATTTTCGAGATTAATTTTTAGCTGAAGAGCTACCATGTTTTGTGAACAATGTGATTATCTTTCCTGATAGAATTCTTGATAGGTAAAGTTTGTTTATAAAAAATGAATACCTAAATGAACTGCACCTATAATGGGAAATAAAATGAGTCAAGTTCGAGCAATCTTACATATTGCTTTCCGTTGCCCTTGCTTGATGCTCTGTTGTCCTCTTCTTGCTGAAAACTACTATTGAGAGAATCACTTCCTAGTTTTCGCACGGATCCCAGCGTTCTTTTAACCTGATTCAGCATTTGAGGGGCTATGCCGCCGGATGACTCAGACGGCTGGTGCTGGACCAATGATTGGGCCTGCTGGTATCTGCTTAGCTCTAATCTTAGGCGTTCCTGCTCTCCCTTATAGTGCGCCGACTCCTCAATAGTGTCCTGCACCAGCTGCTGCAGTGAGGAAATCTCTTCCTGAGCCTTTAGGTCCGCCACCATTAGATGTGTCTTCAGCTCGTCCAGCTCCACCTGAAGTTGTCGGCGCTCCGTCTGGACCTGGCTGCACTCCGCCTCTTTCTGCATGAACAGCTCCCGCATCTTGGCACGCTGAGTGTTAAACTCATTCTGCATTTTGCGAATCTCTCCCTGGAGAAGGGTCAATCTGGTCGCGTCATCGCCGCCTACGGAGAAAATGTGATTAGTAAAGACGTCGCCGGTGGCTCGGGGCCTTACTGTTGCTGGGATCCGTGGTGCCTCTGGTCTCCGTTTGGACCTCGTTCTCCTCCATGTTACGGTGTTATTTTTCTTAATTTATATGTACATATGTAGTAGAAGTAATCAAAGAGCTTGTGTGTTGGTAAATGCTGGTATTCTAAGATACGGCGTAAGCCAACACTTCAGAATAGTATGACCAGATGCTATTTAAAAATCCAACTGCCGGAATTGTGTGATAAATTTCAACAAGTTCATGTAAGCTTTAGTTAAATTATTAAAATAAATATACATACCTTATAAGAATTTTACTTTTACATGTTTAATAAAGGTCAAGGGTGTACCATTCGAAATAATAAAATCCCAGTATTTTAACGACATTTGCCGTAGACATTTGCGTGCATAGGTGTGAGAATTTACCGTACGATTTCTTTGAAAGGACGCGCAACCTTTTCTTGAATTTGATGCTGAGACAACATTGAAATTGAAGTTTTGTAAGTAGTTTTTCTATTGGTTTATGTTTTATACAAAATTTCTAAGTTTTTCTTCAGTGACTATGTTTAAGCAATGATGACTCGCAATATGATGAAAAGAAAAAGGTCGCCTTCGCCAATTCAAATGCAGCACTCCATCTTAAAAGAACGCAAAAAGAAAGAAAGTGAAGTAAAATCAAAGAGAAAAAAAGCCCACAAGGATTCCGAAAATGTTATTGGGGACTCAACTTCAGGTGAGATTAAGATGGCGATCATAAAATGTAACAGTACCCAATATGGCGAATTCCCACTTTTGTATGCATTTTCTATAGGTCTGAACGAATCTCCCCCGTCGCCTCCGGAAAGCTACATTGAGACACCACCACCAGTTGAGACACCAAATCAACGAGATGGGTCTCCGTCCATCTTTGAAGACCCTGGAACGTTAAAAGCCAATCGTTTCAACTGCCTTAACCCAAATGATTTATCAAACAAATTCAAAGATTTTCATCCGAAGAAGTTTATGGAATCACCAGTAACTCCCCCACTTCGCGAATTCACTGTAAAGATTAAAAAAAAAGGAAAACTGCAAAATGCCCAGAAGACTCCTGAGATTTTAGAAAAAGAAAACAATTATATGACTGCTCCTCCAACCAAAAAGAGTTTAGGAAGCCAATCGCCCCCTGACAGACCAGGAAGTCCACCGCCAATTGAGTTTTTTAAAGTGAGCAGCAATAAACAAGGACAATTAGAATTACCACAAACAAAAGAAGAACCATCTTTACACCTTGGTCCCCTTTTTTCAAAAGATGAAAATATATCCTCTCCAGCCAAAGAAAAATTTTTGAAGAAAAAGATTTCTTCCAAACCATTTTTCAAAATATTAAAAAAAAATGACATAAAAAAAGAAAAGAAAACAAAGATCTGTAAGGGCGAAATAAAGGCACAAAACCATTCTCAGATACTTCCTGAAACTGTGGAAGTTCCCAAAAAAGCTACAAAGAGATCCGGGTCCCCACTTCCATCATGGGATCAGTCGAAAAAGCGTATGGAAAATGTTCAAAGAGAGATCGTAATGCCGCGACAACCAGAGGACGCCACACAGATAAAGCAAAGGCCAGACGTGCTGTGCCTTCCAGACAAACTCTCGGTCAGCACTAAAAGGTTGCTTAAATCCTTCGTCACGGTTCATAACGCCTCTGTGGCAGATATAAAGAGATTTGGAAGGAAAGTGGCCTACAATGCACAAAAGAAAACAATAGTCTCACTCCACAAAAATTTGCAAATAAATGAGCTGACAAAACAGTAAGTAAAATCCCACTTGGAAGCTTTTCAGTTAACTTAATATGGCTATTTTACTTTCAAGGATGAACTCCATTTACGAGGAATCGGAGGAATATAAAAATAATCTTGCTATGTTGCAAAAGGATTACGAAGAATTGGAGACAAATTTTAGTAAAGCTAACCAACAGCTCCTAGACGCAGAAAAACACTTCCTTAATAAACTTAACAAATCAAAATCTCTTTATGATCAGCTTAACGCCGATCTTAACACTAAGAATGCTTCACACGAAGGAGAGGTAATAAATAATAGTAATACGATAAGATCATAGGTTAAAATTCAGTATATTACCGATTTTCAGATGAATAAAATGAAAGAGACAAATCGGAAACTCTCCATTTCAATTAAAAATGATAAAAAAAATTACGAGGCGAAACTGTCCGAAAATCAAGAGAAAATAAAGCAACTTAAGGCTGTAAATAACAACATATCTGAGGAACTAAAAAGATCTGGATTAGAGATGCAAAAAATAATGCTACAGAAACAGGATTTAGAGGTACTTTTGCAAGGATTGCCTCAAAAAATAATAATTTTTGATAAATTTATTTTTTATCTTTTCAGAGCGAAGTAAAGGAAATAAAATCCAAACTTGATGCCAATAATAAAACTTGTGCTAAGCTAAACATTTGCTTGGAAAAACTCGGAAGCGAACATAATGATACTTTAGAGAAGCTTCACGTTGAGTTGAACAATCACAAATTACATTATGTAGAATTAGAAATGATGATTGATGAAAGAAACAAACAGTTGGAACAAGTCAATAATGAAATTAATTGTTTAAAAACAGAAGCTGTAGAAAAAGATACGACCCAAATTTCGCTACAAGTCTATATTAATGAACTTCAGGTGCAGAGAGAGGAGTTAATCAAGAACAATGATAAATTGGAAAAGCAATTGGAAGAACTTAGATTAAAAGCAGAGGAGGAGACAAAAACTTTAAAAGAAACAAATGAGGTAAGTTAAGCATATATTGAGTTAAATTGATTTTTTTACAAATATTTTGAATAGAAAATTATTTGGGAGCTACGATCTGATATTGATAAGCACATAAAAGCTGCTGCTGATGCACTCGAGGATAAAGAAAAGGTTGAAAAAGAGAGATTACTACAGATTTCTCAAATTCAAAGCAAGCTGGACAATCTAGAAGGCGAGTGCAATGAACTAAGGGATTTGAAGAAGTCACTGGAGAATGAAATGGAACTGAAAACTAAGAACTGGCAAGACCAGGCAGCTTTACTGCAACAACAGTTTACTGAGCTTCATGATCAATACAAAATTAAAGTAACTGAATTAGAGGGCGAAATACAACGTGAACACGAGCTAAATGAATCTCTGAAAGGAGTCGTTAAAGAAAAGGATACAATAATCAATGATAACCGTACAAAATTACGAGGGCTGACCACGGCGAATAAAGCTCTGACAAATGATATAAAAAACATGAGCGGTGACATGAACAAGATTGTTGAAAATGTTTCCGCAGCCGAGAAAAGATTCGCAGACGAATTAAAGTTGAAAGAGCAAAACCTTGAGGTAAACTATATGTGTATTTAATGTACATATATAAATATATATTTTTCTCTTTGTAGGATTTTAAAAAGTCGCTTGAGAAGGAAATTGAACTCAGAACCAAAAACTGGCAAGAGCAGGAAATTTTGCAGCAAAAAGAGTTTTCTGAGCTTCATGATCAGTACGAAAATAAAGTAACAGAGTTTGAGGGAGAAATTAAGCTTAATATTTCTCTGAAAAAAGTAATTGAAGAAAAAGATAAACTAATCAATGAAAATAATCATAAATTACAAGTATTGATTTCTGAGAAAGAAGTTCTTACAAAAGATATAAAAACCATGAATGACGACAAGCAGAAAGTCATGGATAGTTTCTCCACAGCCGAGAAAAGATTCGCAAAGGAATTACAGACGCAAGAGAAAAACCATAAGGTAGACCAAGAATATATTGTAAAAACTGGCAGAAAATTTTAATAAATTAACAATTTACTTTGCAGAAAAAAATTGAGGACTTAGAGAAAGCACATGCACAGAAGAACGCCGAATGGGAGAAGAGAGAACAAGATAAAGATGTGGGTTACCCTTAAGAATTAATATTGCTTTATAACTTTATTAACCAAAATCCTTTGAAATAGGCTGTAATAGCAGAGCTTACATTTAAAATAAATCGTATTGGGAGCGTATGCGATCAATCTGTTGGAAAGGCGTCCATCCTGAAACCAGTACATATTATTCAATCAACGCCACAACAAAAACCAATTCCAAAGCCTCAAGGAGTGAAAAATGAAGCTATTGTTCGCCCGAGCACTTCCAAAAGGCAACCTATTCGGCGCAAAGTTGTTATCGAACAACATCTTTCCGATTTCGAAAGTGACACTGAGGAACTAGTAAGCATTTCTTGGCGAGATTTAGATATATAATTTTTAAATGACTATTTTATTTATTATAGAATACTCAAAAAAACAGAAATAATGTTACTTTCAAACGTCCTCGTGCGGCTGCTAACGTTAACGCGGTAGAGGAAGACCTGTTCGATATCTTGAAGAGGACTAATTAACTGAAACAACATGAAAAGTAAAATCTCATTTAGTTTATCTTGAAGATAAGCAAATAGAGAAAGTTTTTTTTACATCAATGTTTCTTAAATTATTGAAACTTCTTTAAAAGCTTGCCCTGTGTTGGCAAATTATTTTTAAGAAAAACATCTAAACTTTCAAATCAATTTTTACATACCTAACCATGCAAAACCTTTCAAAACTATATCAATTTGTATTTTTAAGATACAAATTTTAACTTTAATTACCTAACTTTAATTGAGAACATATCAAATAAATATCGTCAATCCTCACATATGTATATCTTTTCTTACCACATACATATATAATGTAGCTCCATTATCTTTTAATCTGCATTAAAACATAAGAACAAAAATTTCGATCCAGATTTTTCAATTTTTCTGATGGAACCCCTTTTAAAATCCAGGATTTCCATTTTGGCCCACTTCCAAGTCTATATCTCGGCCAATTTCTACCCGATCCTTGAGCGGGATACCTTGATCTATTTGTAGCTCCATTACCTTTTAGTCTGCATTAAAACATAAGAACAAAAATTTCGATCCAGATTTTTCAATTTTTCTGATGGAACCCCTTGTAAAATCCAGGATTTCCATTTTGCCCCACTTCCAAGTCTATATCTCGGCCAATTTCTACCCGATCCTTGAGCGAGATACCTTGATCTATTTGTAGCTCCATTATCTTTCAATCTGCATCAAAACATAACAACAAAAATTTCGATCCAGATTTTTCAATTTTTCTGATGGAACCCCTTTTAAAATCCAGGATTTCCATTTTGGCCCACTTCCAAGTCTATATCTCGGCCAATTTCTACCCGATCCTTGAGCGGGATACCTTGATCTATTTGTAGCTCCATTACCTTTTAGTCTGCATTAAAACATAAGAACAAAAATTTCGATCCAGATTTTTCAATTTTTCTGATGGAACCCCTTGTAAAATCCAGGATTTCCATTTTGCCCCACTTCCAAGTCTATATCTCGGCCAATTTCTACCCGATCCTTGAGCGAGATACCTTGATCTATTTGTAGCTCCATTATCTTTCAATCTGCATCAAAACATAACAACAAAAATTTCGATTCAGATTTTTCAATTTTTCTGATGGAACCCCTCGTAAAATCCAGGATTTCCATTTTGCCCCACTTCCAAGTCTATATCTCGGCCAATTTCTACCCGATCCTTGAGCGGGATACCTTGATCTATTTGTAGCTCCATTATCTTACAATCTGCATCAAAACATAACAACAAAAATTTCGATTCAGATTTTTCAATTTTTCTGATGGAACCCCTTGTAAAATCCAGGATTTCCATTTTGGCCCACTTCCAAGTCTATATCTCGGCCAATTTCTACCCGATCCTTGAGCGGGATACCTTGATCTATTTGTAGCTCCATTACCTTTTAGTCTGCATTAAAACGTAAGAACAAAAATTTCGATTCAGATTTTTCAATTTTTCTGATGGAACCCCTCGTAAAATCCAGGATTTCCATTTTGCCCCACTTCCAAGTCTATATCTCGGCCAATTTCTACCCGATCCTTGAGCGAGATACCTTGATCTATTTGTAGCTCCATTATCTTTCAATCTGCATCAAAACATAACAACAAAAATTTCGATCCAGATTTTTCAAATTTTTCTGATGGAACCCCTTGTAAAATCCAGGATTTCCATTTTGGCCCACATCCAAGTCCTTATCTCGGCCAATTTCTACCCGACCCTTGAGCGGGATACCTTGATCGATTTGTAGCTCCATTACCTTTTAATCTGCATTAAAACATAAGAACAAAAATTTCGATCCAGATTTTTCAATTTTTCTGATGGAACCCCTTGTAAAATCCAGGATTTCCATTTTGGCCCACATCCAAGTCCATATCTCGGCCAATTTCTACCCGACCCTTGAGCGGGATACCTTGATCGATTGGTAGCTCCAATATCTTTCAATCTGCATCAAAACATAACAACAAAAATTTCGATTCAGATTTTTCAATTTTTCTGATGGAACCCCTTGTAAAATCCAGGATTTCCATTTTGGCCCACTTCCAAGTCTATATCTCGGCCAATTTCTACCCGATCCTTGAGCGGGATACCTTGATCTATTTGTAGCTCCATTACCTTTTAGTCTGCATTAAAACATAACAACAAAAATTTCGATTCAGATTTTTCAATTTTTCTGATGGAACCCCTCGTAAAATCCAGGATTTCCATTTTGCCCCACTTCCAAGTCTATATCTCGGCCAATTTCTACCCGGTCCTTGAGCGGGATACCTTGATCTATTTGTAGCTCCATTATCTTTCAATCTGCATCAAAACATAACAACAAAAATTTCGATCCAGATTTTTCAAATTTTTCTGATGGAACCCCTTGTAAAATCCAGGATTTCCATTTTGCCCCACTTCCAAGTCTATATCTTGGCCAATTTCTACCCGATCCTTGAGCGGGATACCTTGATCTATTTGTAGCTCCATTACCTTTTAATCTGCATTAAAACATAAGAACAAAAATTTCGATCCAGATTTTTCAATTTTTCTGATGGAACCCCTTGTAAAATCCAGGATTTCCATTTTGCCCCACTTCCAAGTCTATATCTCGGCCAATTTCTACCCGATCCTTGAGCGGGATACCTTGATCGATTTGTTGCTCCATTATCTTTCAATCTGCATCAATTCGGCCAATTTCTACCCGACCCTTAAGCGGGATACCTTGATCGATTTGTTGCTCCATTATCTTTTAATCTGCATTAAAACATAAGAACAAAAATTTCGATCCAGATTTTTCAATTTTTCTGATGGAACCCCTTGTAAAATCCAGGATTTCCATTTTGGCCCACTTCCAAGTCTATATCTCGGCCAATTTCTACCCGATCCTTGAGCGGGATACCTTGATCTATTTGTAGCTCCATTACCTTTTAGTCTGCATTAAAACATAAGAACAAAAATTTCGATCCAGATTTTTCAATTTTTCTGATGGAACCCCTTGTAAAATCCAGGATTTCCATTTTGGCCCACATCCAAGTCCTTATCTCGGCCAATTTCTACCCGATCCTTGAGTGGGATACCTTGATCGATTTGTAGCTCCATTATCTTTCAATCTGCATCAAAACATAACAACAAAAATTTCGATCCAGATTTTTCAATTTTCTGATGGAACCCCTTGTAAAATCCAGGATTTCCATTTTGGCCCACTTCCAAGTCTATATCTCGGCCAATTTCTACCCGATCCTTGAGCGGGATACCTTGATCGATTTGTTGCTCCATTATCTTTCAATCTGCATCAAAACATAACAACAAAAATTTCGATCCAGATTTTTCAAATTTTTCTGATGGAACCCCTTGTGAAATCCAGGATTTCCATTTTGGACCACATCCAAGCCCATATCTCGGCCAATTTCTACCCGATCCTTGAGCGGGATACCTTGATCGATTTGTTGCTCCATTATCTTTCAATCTGCATCAAAACATAACAACAAAAATTTCGATCCAGATTTTTCAAATTTTTCTGATGGAACCCCTTGTAAAATCCAGGATTTCCATTTTGGCCCACTTCCAAGTCTATATCTCGGCCAATTTCTACCCGATCCTTGAGCGGGATACCTTGATCTATTTGTAGCTCCATTACCTTTTAATCTGCATTAAAACATAACAACAAAAATTTCGATCCAGATTTTTCAAATTTTTCTGATGGAACCCCTTGTAAAATCCAGGATTTCCATTTTGGCCCACATCCAAGTCCTTATCTCGGCCAATTTCTACCCGACCCTTGAGCGGGATACCTTGATCGATTTGTTGCTCCATTATCTTTCAATCTGCATCAAAACATAACAACAAAAATTTCGATCCAGATTTTTCAAATTTTTCTGATGGAACCCCTTGTAAAATCCAGGATTTCCATTTTGCCCCACATCCAAGTCCTTATCTCGGCCAATTTCTACCCGATCCTTGAGCGGGATACCTTGATCTATTTGTAGCTCCATTACCTTTTAATCTGCATTAAAACATAAGAACAAAAATTTCGATCCAGATTTTTCAATTTTTCTGATGGAACCCCTTGTAAAATCCAGGATTTCCATTTTGCCCCACTTCCAAGTCTATATCTCGGCCAATTTCTACCCGATCCTTGAGCGGGATACCTTGATCGATTTGTTGCTCCATTATCTTTCAATCTGCATCAATTCGGCCAATTTCTACCCGACCCTTAAGCGGGATACCTTGATCGATTTGTTGCTCCATTATCTTTTAATCTGCATTAAAACATAAGAACAAAAATTTCGATCCAGATTTTTCAATTTTTCTGATGGAACCCCTTGTAAAATCCAGGATTTCCATTTTGGCCCACTTCCAAGTCTATATCTCGGCCAATTTCTACCCGATCCTTGAGCGGGATACCTTGATCTATTTGTAGCTCCATTACCTTTTAGTCTGCATTAAAACATAAGAACAAAAATTTCGATCCAGATTTTTCAATTTTTCTGATGGAACCCCTTGTAAAATCCAGGATTTCCATTTTGGCCCACATCCAAGTCCTTATCTCGGCCAATTTCTACCCGATCCTTGAGTGGGATACCTTGATCGATTTGTAGCTCCATTATCTTTCAATCTGCATCAAAACATAACAACAAAAATTTCGATCCAGATTTTTCAATTTTCTGATGGAACCCCTTGTGAAATCCAGGATTTCCATTTTGGACCACATCCAAGCCCATATCTCGGCCAATTTCTACCCGATCCTTGAGCGGGATACCTTGATCGATTTGTTGCTCCATTATCTTTCAATCTGCATCAAAACATAACAACAAAAATTTCGATCCTTGAGCGGGATACCTTGATCGATTTGTTGCTCCATTATCTTTCAATCTGCATCAAAACATAACACCAAAAATTTCGATCCAGATTTTTCAAATTTTTCTGATGGAACCCCTTGTAAAATTCAGGATTTCCATTTTGGCCCACATCCAAGTCCTTATCTCGGCCAATTTCTACCCGACCCTTGAGCGGGATACCTTGATCGATTTGTTGCTTCATTATCTTTCAATCTGCATCAAAACATAACAACAAAAATTTCGATCCAGATTTTTCAATTTTTCTGATGGAACCCCTTGTAAAATCCAGGATTTCCATTTTGGCCCACATCCAAGTCCTTATCTCGGCCAATTTCTACCCGATCCTTGAGCGGGATACCTTGATCGATTTGTTGCTCCATTATCTTTCAATCTGCATCAAAACATAACAACAAAAATTTCGATCCAGATTTTTCAAATTTTTCTGATGGAACCCCTCGTAAAATCCAGGATTTCCATTTTGCCCCACTTCCAAGTCTATATCTCGGCCAATTTCTACCCGATCCTTGAGCGGGATACCTTGATCTATTTGTAGCTCCATTATCTTACAATCTGCATCAAAACATAACAACAAAAATTTCGATTCAGATTTTTCAATTTTTCTGATGGAACCCCTTGTAAAATCCAGGATTTCCATTTTGGACCACTTCCAAGTCTATATCTCGGCCAATTTCTACCCGATCCTTGAGCGGGATACCTTGATCTATTTGTAGCTCCATTACCTTTTAATCTGCATTAAAACATAAGAACAAAAATTTCGATCCAGATTTTTCAATTTTTCTGATGGAACCCCTTGTAAAATCCAGGATTTCCATTTTGGCCCACTTCCAAGTCTATATCTCGGCCAATTTCTACCCGATCCTTGAGCGGGATACCTTCGATCTATTTGTAGCTCCATTACCTTTTAGTCTGCATCAAAACATAACAACAAAAATTTCGATTCAGATTTTTCAATTTTTCTGATGGAACCCCTCGTAAAATCCAGGATTTCCATTTTGCCCCACTTCCAAGTCTATATCTCGGCCAATTTCTACCCGATCCTTGAGCGGGATACCTTGATCTATTTGTAGCTCCATTATCTTTCAATCTGCATCAAAACATAACAACAAAAATTTCGATCCAGATTTTTCAATTTTTCTGATGGAACCCCTTGTAAAATCCAGGATTTCCATTTTGGCCCACTTCCAAGTCTATATCTCGGCCAATTTCTACCCGATCCTTGAGCGGGATACCTTGATCTATTTGTAGCTCCATTACCTTTTAGTCTGCATTAAAACGTAAGAACAAAAATTTCGATTCAGATTTTTCAATTTTTCTGATGGAACCCCTCGTAAAATCCAGGATTTCCATTTTGCCCCACTTCCAAGTCTATATCTCGGCCAATTTCTACCCGATCCTTGAGCGAGATACCTTGATCTATTTGTAGCTCCATTATCTTTCAATCTGCATCAAAACATAACAACAAAAATTTCGATCCAGATTTTTCAAATTTTTCTGATGGAACCCCTTGTAAAATCCAGGATTTCCATTTTGGCCCACATCCAAGTCCTTATCTCGGCCAATTTCTACCCGACCCTTGAGCGGGATACCTTGATCGATTTGTAGCTCCATTACCTTTTAATCTGCATTAAAACATAAGAACAAAAATTTCGATCCAGATTTTTCAATTTTTCTGATGGAACCCCTTGTAAAATCCAGGATTTCCATTTTGGCCCACATCCAAGTCCATATCTCGGCCAATTTCTACCCGACCCTTGAGCGGGATACCTTGATCGATTGGTAGCTCCAATATCTTTCAATCTGCATCAAAACATAACAACAAAAATTTCGATTCAGATTTTTCAATTTTTCTGATGGAACCCCTTGTAAAATCCAGGATTTCCATTTTGGCCCACTTCCAAGTCTATATCTCGGCCAATTTCTACCCGATCCTTGAGCGGGATACCTTGATCTATTTGTAGCTCCATTACCTTTTAGTCTGCATTAAAACATAACAACAAAAATTTCGATTCAGATTTATCAATTTTTCTGATGGAACCCCTCGTAAAATCCAGGATTTCCATTTTGCCCCACTTCCAAGTCTATATCTCGGCCAATTTCTACCCGGTCCTTGAGCGGGATACCTTGATCTATTTGTAGCTCCATTATCTTACAATCTGCATCAAAACATAACAACAAAAATTTCGATTCAGATTTTTCAATTTTTCTGATGGAACCCCTTGTAAAATCCAGGATTTCCATTTTGGCCCACTTCCAAGTCTATATCTCGGCCAATTTCTACCCGATCCTTGAGCGGGATACCTTGATCTATTTGTAGCTCCATTATCTTACAATCTGCATCAAAACATAACAACAAAAATTTCGATTCAGATTTTTCAATTTTTCTGATGGAACCCCTTGTAAAATCCAGGATTTCCATTTTGGCCCACTTCCAAGTCTATATCTCGGCCAATTTCTACCCGATCCTTGAGCGGGATACCTTGATCTATTTGTAGCTCCATTACCTTTTAATCTGCATTAAAACATAAGAACAAAAATTTCGATCCAGATTTTTCAATTTTTCTGATGGAACCCCTTGTAAAATCCAGGATTTCCATTTTGGCCCACTTCCAAGTCTATATCTCGGCCAATTTCTACCCGATCCTTGAGCGGGATACCTTGATCTATTTGTAGCTCCATTACCTTTTAGTCTGCATCAAAACATAACAACAAAAATTTCGATTCAGATTTTTCAATTTTTCTGATGGAACCCCTCGTAAAATCCAGGATTTCCATTTTGCCCCACTTCCAAGTCTATATCTCGGCCAATTTCTACCCGATCCTTGAGCGGGATACCTTGATCTATTTGTAGCTCCATTATCTTACAATCTGCATCAAAACATAACAACAAAAATTTCGATTCAGATTTTTCAATTTTTCTGATGGAACCCCTTGTAAAATCCAGGATTTCCATTTTGGCCCACTTCCAAGTCTATATCTCGGCCAATTTCTACCCGATCCTTGAGCGGGATACCTTGATCTATTTGTAGCTCCATTACCTTTTAGTCTGCATTAAAACGTAAGAACAAAAATTTCGATTCAGATTTTTCAATTTTTCTGATGGAACCCCTCGTAAAATCCAGGATTTCCATTTTGCCCCACTTCCAAGTCTATATCTCGGCCAATTTCTACCCGATCCTTGAGCGAGATACCTTGATCTATTTGTAGCTCCATTATCTTTCAATCTGCATCAAAACATAACAACAAAAATTTCGATCCAGATTTTTCAAATTTTTCTGATGGAACCCCTTGTAAAATCCAGGATTTCCATTTTGGCCCACTTCCAAGTCCTTATCTCGGCCAATTTCTACCCGACCCTTGAGCGGGATACCTTGATCGATTTGTAGCTCCATTACCTTTTAATCTGCATTAAAACATAAGAACAAAAATTTCGATCCAGATTTTTCAATTTTTCTGATGGAACCCCTTGTAAAATCCAGGATTTCCATTTTGGCCCACATCCAAGTCCATATCTCGGCCAATTTCTACCCGACCCTTGAGCGGGATACCTTGATCGATTGGTAGCTCCAATATCTTTCAATCTGCATCAAAACATAACAACAAAAATTTCGATTCAGATTTTTCAATTTTTCTGATGGAACCCCTTGTAAAATCCAGGATTTCCATTTTGGCCCACTTCCAAGTCTATATCTCGGCCAATTTCTACCCGATCCTTGAGCGGGATACCTTGATCTATTTGTAGCTCCATTACCTTTTAGTCTGCATTAAAACATAACAACAAAAATTTCGATTCAGATTTTTCAATTTTTCTGATGGAACCCCTCGTAAAATCCAGGATTTCCATTTTGCCCCACTTCCAAGTCTATATCTCGGCCAATTTCTACCCGGTCCTTGAGCGGGATACCTTGATCTATTTGTAGCTCCATTATCTTTCAATCTGCATCAAAACATAACAACAAAAATTTCGATCCAGATTTTTCAAATTTTTCTGATGGAACCCCTTGTAAAATCCAGGATTTCCATTTTGCCCCACTTCCAAGTCTATATCTTGGCCAACTTCTACCCGATCCTTGAGCGGGATACCTTGATCTATTTGTAGCTCCATTACCTTTTAATCTGCATTAAAACATAAGAACAAAAATTTCGATCCAGATTTTTCAATTTTTCTGATGGAACCCCTTGTAAAATCCAGGATTTCCATTTTGCCCCACTTCCAAGTCTATATCTCGGCCAATTTCTACCCGATCCTTGAGCGGGATACCTTGATCGATTTGTTGCTCCATTATCTTTCAATCTGCATCAATTCGGCCAATTTCTACCCGACCCTTAAGCGGGATACCTTGATCGATTTGTTGCTCCATTATCTTTTAATCTGCATTAAAACATAAGAACAAAAATTTCGATCCAGATTTTTCAATTTTTCTGATGGAACCCCTTGTAAAATCCAGGATTTCCATTTTGGCCCACTTCCAAGTCTATATCTCGGCCAATTTCTACCCGATCCTTGAGCGGGATACCTTGATCTATTTGTAGCTCCATTACCTTTTAGTCTGCATTAAAACATAAGAACAAAAATTTCGATCCAGATTTTTCAATTTTTCTGATGGAACCCCTTGTAAAATCCAGGATTTCCATTTTGGCCCACTTCCAAGTCTATATCTCGGCCAATTTCAACCCGATCCTTGAGCGGGATACCTTGATCGATTTGTTGCTCCATTATCTTTCAATCTGCATCAAAACATAACAACAAAAATTTCGATCCAGATTTTTCAAATTTTTCTGATGGAACCCCTTGTGAAATCCAGGATTTCCATTTTGGACCACATCCAAGCCCATATCTCGGCCAATTTCTACCCGATCCTTGAGCGGGATACCTTGATCGATTTGTTGCTCCATTATCTTTCAATCTGCATCAAAACATAACAACAAAAATTTCGATCCAGATTTTTCAAATTTTTCTGATGGAACCCCTTGTAAAATCCAGGATTTCCATTTTGGCCCACATCCAAGTCCTTATCTCGGCCAATTTCTACCCGATCCTTGAGCGGGAAACCTTGATCTATTTGTAGCTCCATTACCTTTTAATCTGCATTAAAACATAACAACAAAAATTTCGATCCAGATTTTTCAAATTTTTCTGATGGAACCCCTTGTAAAATCCAGGATTTCCATTTTGGCCCACATCCAAGTCCTTATCTCGGCCAATTTCTACCCGACCCTTGAGCGGGATACCTTGATCGATTTGTTGCTCCATTATCTTTCAATCTGCATCAAAACATAACAACAAAAATTTCGATCCAGATTTTTCAAATTTTTCTGATGGAACCCCTTGTAAAATCCAGGATTTCCATTTTGCCCCACATCCAAGTCCTTATCTCGGCCAATTTCTACCCGATCCTTGAGCGGGATACCTTGATCTATTTGTAGCTCCATTACCTTTTAATCTGCATTAAAACATAAGAACAAAAATTTTGATCCAGATTTTTCAATTTTTCTGATGGAACCCCTTGTAAAATCCAGGATTTCCATTTTGCCCCACTTCCAAGTCTATATCTCGGCCAATTTCTACCCGATCCTTGAGCGGGATACCTTGATCGATTTGTTGCTCCATTATCTTTCAATCTGCATCAATTCGGCCAATTTCTACCCGACCCTTAAGCGGGATACCTTGATCGATTTGTTGCTCCATTATCTTTTAATCTGCATTAAAACATAAGAACAAAAATTTCGATCCAGATTTTTCAATTTTTCTGATGGAACCCCTTGTAAAATCCAGGATTTCCATTTTGGCCCACATCCAAGTCCTTATCTCGGCCAATTTCTACCCGATCCTTGAGTGGGATACCTTGATCGATTTGTAGCTCCATTATCTTTCAATCTGCATCAAAACATAACAACAAAAATTTCGATCCAGATTTTTCAATTTTCTGATGGAACCCCTTGTGAAATCCAGGATTTCCATTTTGGACCACATCCAAGCCCATATCTCGGCCAATTTCTACCCGATCCTTGAGCGGGATACCTTGATCGATTTGTTGCTCCATTATCTTTCAATCTGCATCAAAACATAACAACAAAAATTTCGATCCAGATTTTTCAAATTTTTCTGATGGAACCCCTTGTGAAATCCAGGATTTCCATTTTGGACCACATCCAAGCCCATATCTCGGCCAATTTCTACCCGATCCTTGAGCGGGATACCTTGATCGATTTGTTGCTCCATTATCTTTCAATCTGCATCAAAACATAACAACAAAAATTTCGATCCTTGAGCGGGATACCTTGATCGATTTGTTGCTCCATTATCTTTCAATCTGCATCAAAACATAACAACAAAAATTTCGATCCAGATTTTTCAAATTTTTCTGATGGAACCCCTTGTAAAATTCAGGATTTCCATTTTGGCCCACATCCAAGTCCTTATCTCGGCCAATTTCTACCCGACCCTTGAGCGGGATACCTTGATCGATTTGTTGCTTCATTATCTTTCAATCTGCATCAAAACATAACAACAAAAATTTCGATCCAGATTTTTCAATTTTTCTGATGGAACCCCTTGTAAAATCCAGGATTTCCATTTTGGCCCACATCCAAGTCCTTATCTCGGCCAATTTCTACCCGATCCTTGAGCGGGATACCTTGATCGATTTGTTGCTCCATTATCTTTCAATCTGCATCAAAACATAACAACAAAAATTTCGATCCAGATTTTTCAAATTTTTCTGATGGAACCCCTTGTGAAATCCAGGATTTCCATTTTGGACCACATCCAAGCCCATATCTCGGCCAATTTCTACCCGATCCTTGAGCGGGATACCTTGATCGATTTGTTGCTCCATTATCTTTCAATCTGCATCAAAACATAACAACAAAAATTTCGATCCTTGAGCGGGATACCTTGATCGATTTGTTGCTCCATTATCTTTCAATCTGCATCAAAACATAACAACAAAAATTTCGATCCAGATTTTTCAAATTTTTCTGATGGAACCCCTTGTAAAATTCAGGATTTCCATTTTGGCCCACATCCAAGTCCTTATCTCGGCCAATTTCTACCCGACCCTTGAGCGGGATACCTTGATCGATTTGTTGCTTCATTATCTTTCAATCTGCATCAAAACATAACAACAAAAATTTCGATCCAGATTTTTCAATTTTTCTGATGGAACCCCTTGTAAAATCCAGGATTTCCATTTTGGCCCACATCCAAGTCCTTATCTCGGCCAATTTCTACCCGACTCTTGAGCGGGATACCTTGATCGATTTGTTGCTCCATTATCTTTCAATCTGCATCAAAACATAACAACAAAAATTTCGATCCAGATTTTTCAAATTTTTCTGATGGAACCCCTTGTAAAATCCAGGATTTCCATTTTGCCCCACATCCAAGTCCTTATCTCGGCCAATTTCTACCCGATCCTTGAGCGGGATACCTTGATCTATTTGTAGCTCCATTACCTTTTAATCTGCATTAAAACATAACAACAAAAATTTCGATCCAGATTTTTCAAATTTTTCTGATGGAACCCCTTGTAAAATCCAGGATTTCCATTTTGCCCCACATCCAAGTCCATATCTCGGCCAATTTCTACCCGACCCTTGAGCGGGATACCTTGATCTATTTGTAGCTCCATTATCTTTTAATCTGCATTAAAACATAAGAACAAAAATTTCGATCCAGATTTTTCAATTTTTCTGATGGAACCCCTTGTAAAATCCAGGATTTCCATTTTGGCCCACATCCAAGTCCTTATCTCGGCCAATTTCTACCCGACCCTTGAGCGGGATACCTTGATCGATTTGTAGCTCCATTACCTTTTAATCTGCATTAAAACATAAGAACAAAAATTTCGATCCAGATTTTTCAATTTTTCTGATGGAACCCCTTGTAAAATTCAGGATTTCCATTTTGGCCCACATCCAAGTCCTTATCTCGGCCAATTTCTACCCGACCCTTGAGCGGGATACCTTGATCGATTTGTTGCTTCATTATCTTTCAATCTGCATCAAAACATAACAACAAAAATTTCGATTCAGATTTTTCAATTTTTCTGATGGAACCCCTTGTAAAATCCAGGATTTCCATTTTGGCCCACATCCAAGTCCTTATCTCGGCCAATTTCTACCCGACCCTTGAGCGGGATACCTTGATCGATTTGTAGCTCCATTATCTTTCAATCTGCATCAAAACATAACAACAAAAATTTCGATTCAGATTTTTCAATTTTTCTGATGGAACCCCTTGTAAAATCCAGGATTTCCATTTTGGCCCACATCCAAGTCCTTATCTCGGCCAATTTCCACCGGACCCTTGAGCGGGATACCTTGATCGATTTGTTGCTCCATTATCTTTCAATCTGCATCAAAACATAACAACAAAAATTTCGATCCAGATTTTTCAAATTTTTCTGATGGAACCCCTTGTAAAATCCAGGATTTCCATTTTGGCCCACGTCCAAGTCCTTATCTCGGCCAATTTCTACCGGACCCTTGAGCGGGATACCTTGATCGATTTGTTGCTCCATTATCTTTCAATCTGCATCAAAACATAACAACAAAAATTTCGATCCAGATTTTTCAATTTTTCTGATGGAACCCCTTGTAAAATCCAGGATTTCCATTTTGGCCCACATCCAAGTCCATATCTTGGCCACCTTTTATCAACCAAGTCCATACCTTGGCCAATTTTAATCAGATCCATCGGCTCCGTTGTAACCTGCATCAAACAATTTAAACAAATATATAGATCCATATTTTTCATATTTTTCTGAAGGATTACTTTCAGAAAAAGTGATGGTGTCTCACATGGCGTATAGGCCATATTAAGTTCCACAGCGAAGGCATCAACACTCTCACATTCTTAAATTATTTTTAAATATAGAAGATAAATTCATACAATTTTTGAAGAAAATTTACTGATGGAGGAAGTAGCGTCGACTTGGATTTCGGCTGAGTGCGATAAGGGTAAGGGGAAATTATAATGAATAATGATGCTGATAAACTGTCAAATTCATTAGTGCCAGTCCGAGCAAATGGGAATGCGAAAACATTTGTATAAATAACATATGAACTGGAATATATTTGTAGCAAAGTTTGTGTGCTTGGGTCAGCGCTTTACTAAACCAAAACCAGTATACGACGCGACCCTACCAACAATTAAGAGATAATAAGCCACACAGGGTGAGATCAGAGCCAAATTTCCTTGGTAAGATGTAGACAGCATAGAGCCCCGTGAGCTCATAACCATTGATGTCGTCATTATCGGCAGTGGAGGTTCGGCGAAAAAAGCAGCGGCGGAACAAAATCAGCAGCGACAACAGCCCCATGTTGGCCAAATGCTCGCTTTAGTTCAGTTCAGTTCAGTTCACGGCGGAGGCGAGAAGAGCCAGCATCGGAAAATACGCGGAGAAAAATAAATACCCGGCGCCAAGACATCGCAAACGGGAATTATACTTATAAACTTAAAAATAATACGAAAATATAAGTATATATGTAGTTGGAAGTGAAGAAGTGTGAAATGATGACCTGACAGTGTCCAAAGTCTTAAGTGATCAAAGATTTAAATAAGTCTAGGGCCAAATAAAACTAAAAATTGTCGAAGCCAGTCGATCCGTGCAGAGTCCGTGTACCATGTCGCAGAACCAAAGTCCAACGTCCGGGCCCGCGCCCACGCCCATCACACCGCCGCCCTCGCGAAGAGCAAACCGACCGCCGAGGATCAACATCCACAACCTGAACAGTGGCTCCGCCATGAGCCAGGCATCCATGCCTCCCAGCGCCCAGCCGCCCTTCACATCACAGACCAACTACACGAGCAACGGAACCCAGGGCCCCTACTGGCCACCAGTGGCCAATCCCTTTGGCTACGACAACTTCATGACCAAGGGCTACGAGGGCTTCCTCGATCTCACCAAGACAGGCATGAGCTTCGGCGAAAAGTTCACCTACGGCTTGTACAACAAGTTCAGTAAATTGTCACGCCGCTGGTTCACTCACATGTTCCTTATCATAGTTCTGGGTCTCTACAACGTTGCCGGAGCCCTCATCTTCAAGGCCATCGAATGTGAGTCTTTGGATTCCACTTTTGCGAAGTTTATTTAGTTTAAAATGAAAAATGAATGAATCCCTGAGACAATTTCATTAGACTGGTCCGAAATTAGATGTCCGGACGTGTGTACAAGTGCACTGAATGCTTTGTTTGCTTATCAAGCTCTTCGGCAAGCAATTGTTTGGAAAACAGTAAACAAAGCAGCCGGAATACTCGTACACCTGCCGTACGTTGATGTTGTATTGTAATCGTAAAAAAAACATTCCCGTCAAATTGGCAGGCGCCTAAATCAGTATCCGAGTACACGGAACAGGTGAATCTTTTTGGTAGAATCAAATGAGTCACAGCTGGGGGGAAATACTACTGTTTAAAAACTTAAAACCTAGAAGCGGAAATGATTAAGAAACGGTTTCTTCATTATACAGCCCGGAGAAAATTTTTTAAAAATTAGGGACATTTGTGGTGTTGTTCTCATGATTGTCCCGAGACTTAAGACATTTGTGTTTCAGATCGGAAAGAAGCTGCTGAAATAGCACAACTGCACAACGACCGAATAGCCTTCTTTAACAAAATTCTAAACTTGGCTAAGGATCCAGCGGTAAGCAGAATATTCTTTACCTATATATGATACATAATTCTAAAAAATTTCGGATTATTTTAGTTGAATTCTACCCTCTTTCCTGGAAAAATGGTAGATATTATGAACGACTATTCTCCTGTGATAGACTCGGTGATGCGAAATGGCCTGGTCGACAAACAGAATCCATGGACCTTCTTCAACGCCATGGTTTATAGCTCCACCATCTACACAACCATAGGTGAGTGAAGGAGTATAGACCTTTCCAGGGGAATGTTTTCGTAACATCTAAGTGTACTGCGGGTGCGAAAACGCCCACGACGAATATGTTTAGTTTGGACGCTAGACAATATATATTTATGTTCGTTCTTCTTCATTAGGCCAACAAAAAATAGTGTGACACAAAAGATGGAAATAGTTTTAAATATATTCGCAACGCCGGCACTTGTGTGCGAACATAAATTTGTGTCTCTTCTCGCACAGACAGTTTTAAGATCCGAATTCTTTGGAATTTTGTCACCGTTCTTAATTGGGATTTATAAATAATTCTGCACGGCCTAACTGTGAGATGCATACGTTATTAATCTGATTCTATTTTTTATTTGTTGTCATAAAATGTTTTTTTTTTACACAAACGAAAAAAATTGGTTTCAAAACATTTTACGGACTATAATTTTGATATTTATTGTGCGGTTAGTTAATGATTTAATTAGTAATTTTAATCTTTTAACATGTTACCTGAAATTTGTATTTTTGTATTCCTTTGTATTCATACGACTATACCTATAGATAGATACGTACTGTATATGTATGAATGGGGGAAATGGAAAGCGGTTTCTATAGTCAATAAATAAACCGGCTGCTTCTTCCACTTTTGACAAGTTTCCAACAACAGAAAAATAAAAATAAATAATCATAAATTTGCAAGTGTAGATGGCTTTCCACTCACATCTTCGCAAAAGCAATTAACACACTTTGCCGAAATTTTCGCCTCAGTACGATGACAGACTTTTCTTCAATACTAAAATAGTCCATATGTCTTGTAAACAGAACATGGGATTGTGAGAGCCCCGAATGCAATTGACTTGTCAAAATTGGCACATAATGTAAGCACACCATTCATTGAAATTAAAATGCGTTTGTGGCTAATTTTGTGCATAAGTTAATTAGAAATGGAGAGTCACTTAGCATCCTAGCTGATACATTGCTCATACGCCCTGTGAGTCATGTGGGGCATCAATTCTCGGAAAATGTAGTATTTATTTATTTTTAGGCCCTCGACTGTCACAAAAATATTACACAGTTTCCCCAGTGGCGCAACATGAAGCATTTCAATAATTTGTCTATCGAAAATATACTCTTCAAACGTCAGAAATTGGGCCACAAAATCCAATAAACTTGTGCTTTTAAAATGGAAACATTCAATATTAGTTAGCTTCCATAAACCTGTTGTTGGTGCTATAAAAATAATGCCTAGTAGAGCCATTTCAGAGGGAAAGGCCGACGAGTTCTATAATATGGTGTGGTGCATGCCCAAATGGAAAACAAATCCCGAAGGCAATTCGGAAATGTTGAATGAAATTGCGAAAAATAAACAAACGAAAAATCGCTGCTAAATTCCATAAAAGCGAACACGATCCGTCATCAACGATTCATTGATGAAGGGAGTGGGGTGTGGATAGTTCGATCCGACAGATCTGGGCTAGTAGAGGGTTATGGGGATGTCGGGAAGTGTCTGATGAAAATTTGGCAGAACTTTTAATTTATGTGAAATTTTAGAAGTGGCGAAAATCTCTGCGGCTACGATGACGTCACTAACAGTTCGACAAGTCCAAAAAAAATATGAATTGTGTTTATTGCGAGTGGCTGCAAATTATACAAATTATATGCCAGAATGAAACAAATATTGTGAAACGGAAGGAAGCTCCTATTCGAAAAGATAGCTTTTTAAACAAACCCATTCTCGATATCCAAATTCATATAAATTTCAAGGAAAATCGTATGAGTTGGAGTTTACAGACATAAATCTGTGACTTTATCCACAGTCCTTGGGGCTTCTTTGTTTCTAAATTTTGATAAGGAAAGCCACTAATTTGTTTTGAGTTACGGAATGCGTCCATTCTATAATTGGGATGGGTAATTTGTAGAAAAGTGCAATGACACCTTGGCGAGATTCGAAATTCACAATTAATCTCAGAAAACTGCCTCGAAAATAAGAGTATCTTTATCTTTGCTGACATGTGTAGAGCAATAGAGAACAGCTGATCCACCAAAAGTATAGAAAACAGAATAAAATTGGAAATTTGAATTTTCTAAACGCTCTCAGCAGTTGGGACGCCAGTCGTGGTCGAGACTCCGAGCACCGAAAGAGAAAATTTCTTAGAACGCGGCCGAGATTCTGGCATCTATAGATACAACTTTAGATACAGACATTCTTATATGTACTAGCGGCTGTCAGAATTCTCTCCAAGATATTGAAACATTCGACAATTTTTCACGTACATTTCACCTGTACAAAGTATAACTTTTACCAATCCGGAACAGTCCGTAACGCCTATATGCCAATAGGAAAGAAGACTGCAATTTCAAAGTGATATAATTACCCACGAATATGAATGCCTTGATGGCCAGTTAAAAATAGATGACCAGAACATGAGTGCCAGCACAAAGATAGATCGCGAAAGTAGCACACACGCTCGCCTGGACAAGGAGATGGAGCAGCCGCAGCGCCAGCGACGTCGCCTTGGACGCAGCCACCGCGAAGCAACGCCCGTCCAGCCGCCAGAACCGGATCCGTATCCACCAGACCCCTCGCCCCAGATGGTGCGCATGCAGATCCGTCCGCCGGGCTCGCTGTCCGCCCACGAGAGCAAGATCCTGCGGCGCCGGGACAAAACCTTTGCCAGTGCCTCGGCACGCAGTCAATCGCAGCCGCGCGAGGCGGAGAAGCTAAGCAGTCCGGATGCTCACCAGTTGATCAAACACCGCAGCTTGTCGTCGCCGCGCCACAAGGAGGAGTCCAGCGAGAGCGAGCTGACCACAGGAAGTAGTAGCCAGCAGCGAGCTGGCGAGCTGGTCGGTTTAGGACAGAAACACGATGCCCTCACCCGGCTGGAGCAGAACCTGCAGCGTTTCGAGGACGAAAGGCGGCGGTTTGAGGCCGATAAGCGAACCTTTGAACGCGAGAAGCGGGAGCACAAGATGCGCAATCGCCAGCAACTGGACAACGAGGAACGGAAGCGCCTGCTGCAGAGCTACCGCAAGCTGAGCGATCGTATTCAGCTGCCGCAGGACGAGGAGGAGCGCCGACGTCTCATCCACAGCCTGCGCCTGCAGCGCCACGAGGCACCCAAGGGTCGTGTCCGGAACCGCAGCAGTGGCTACGAGGAGTCATCCACGCAGTTCAGCTCTTCCGATGCCGAGACTGCCGAGGAAGTGCATCGCAGAACCCGAGTGCAGAAAACGCCCCAGGGATATGTTGCAGCTCCCATTCGGGGGGCTCCCCCACCCCCACCTTCGGCTGTGCCTAAGCCACCGGAGAGGCGCTCCGTCAGCCGGAACAACTCCCTCTCGCCGGTCCGGCCACAAAGGCGCTCCAAGACACCCGAACAGAGGGAGGAGATCATCCGCAAGCTGGAGTATGTGGAGGTGGGCGAGACCCGAGACGAGGTGGTGAAACCAAGAGCCACGGAGGCGGAGCAGCAGTCGGATTTGATGCGGAAGTACATGGAGGCAGCCGAGCGGGCAGCAAAAGCGGAGGCGGCTCTGGCAGCACAGAGTCTGGCAGTGGAGGGTGTTCGTCGCAGCAACAGCCTGCGGTTGACAGAGAAGGAGGAGAAGCCATCAAAGCCCGAGGCGAAACGGAGCTCCAGTCTGGAGAGGCCACTCCGTGCTAACCGATCCGGCAGCCTGGAAAGAAATACGCCTAAGGAGGAAGTCATACCCACACCCGAAGAGCACGAAGATGCAGAACCAGAGCTGGAAATAAAGGAGAAGGAGGATATACCTAGTGCTCCTGAAGACTACTCCCCGGAAGCAAAGCCCAAGCCCACTTTCCTTGAGCGCCTAAAAGGACTTTTCCGGCGTAAAAAAAAGATCCCGAAAGAAGAAGTCATTGTAGATTTGACCGCAAAACCGCTTCCAGAGAAGCTAGTGTCGAGAGCATTTCTGTACCATCTTCGCCTGGAGACCAGACACGAATGGCGGCGCCTCAAGTTGGACTATCCCCAGCGTGTTGAGGAGATGCGTCTGATACGGAACAAGTGCGTCTCCCACTGCATCTGCCTGGCCATGTTGCTGGGATTTGGGGGCCTCATGTTCCGCTACACGGAGGGTGCTTCCGAGGACATCTACAAGTGCCAGGTGCGCAAGGTGAAGCGTGATTTCATTGACAATCTGTGGGATGTCAGCCACAACATGAGGTAGGACTCGAGAGAGCATCCACTAGCCAAGTTGCGAGTGATTATTTTGTATATTTTCGCCAGAGAGGATGACTGGAAGTCCTTGGCACGCCAGAAGTTGCGCAAGTTCGAGGATGAACTGAACACGCTGGCCGAGTTGGGACTTAGGCGGTTTCCAGGACAGAGGTCCTGGAACTTTGTTAATTGCTTTATCTTCTGTTGGACCGTAATAACAACAATAGGTAACATAGATGTAGAAAAAGGGTGTTTGTACTTCATATTAAGGATATAATATTCTACATACATAGATTATTAATAATCGTGGAGATTAGAAATCATACTAATTTATTCTCTTATCTTCTTTTCCAGGTTACGGCCACATCACTCCAAAGACGCCCCTGGGTCGATCCCTTACCATCATCTATGCCATCATTGGCATCCCCGTCTTCCTGATTGTCCTCGCCGATTTGGGAAAGCTCTTCACTCGCAGCGTGAAGTTCCTGTGGGCCTATGTCCGTCGACTGTATTACACGCGCTCCTGCCGTCGGATCCGGAAGCAACAGCAAATCCGAGATGCGATGACAGGCATCAATACGGTCTACGACTTCGCCATCCGACGTCCCAGCAAGTACTTTGGCAACTCCGGCGAGGATAACGAAGATAATATCGCAGAGGCGGATGCCGAGGCAGGACGATCCCTGGCCACTTCCCATCCGGAGACACCCACATCACCGTACCCGGAAACTTTCGAGGTGGACGACGAGTTCAACCTGCCTATATCAGTGGCGACCCTGCTGCTCGTTTCATACATGCTGCTGGGTACCTTCTGCTACAGAATCCTGGAGGATTGGCCGCTATTGGACTCCTTCTATTACATGTTCATCTCGATGTCCACCATCGGCTTCGGCGACTTGGTGCCCACCAACCCGATATACATGATGGTCAGCATGATCTACCTGATCTTTGGCCTGGCGCTGACCTCCATGTTCATCAATGTGGTGCAGATTAAGCTGAGCGACCACTTCAAGCACGCCAGCGCCAAGGTGGGCGCCACCATCGGCATGAACATGGCCAGCGAGTTTGGCGATGAGACGGGCTCCCAGGCCAAGACGCCCTCGGAGCTGGCTTCAGTACATGGCTCACGACTAGATCGGATCGAGGAGGATGGTCAGGAGGGAAATGGCGGAGCAGCCAGTCCCCCGCCACCACCTCCCACCTCAATCCTGCGGGCACCGCGTCCCCTGTCTCCGGTCTCCAATGCTTCCGACGACAATGTTAGTCCACCACCCCTACTGCCACGCCGTCAGGTTTCCGTGGAGCCTCAGCCGCAGGACGCGGGAGAGAACAAAAAAAAGAAGAAGCACCGATTTTTCTAGTGTCTGGGTGACCGTTTGGCAAGGATCTGCCCTGAAAGGGACTGTTAACCAGTAAGGACCTCATAAATGACAAGGCAATTTCAATCGAATTTACGACCGGGCTGTTCTGCGAGAGCATCGGCTACTCTATTTATTATTAGTTTGTTATTTACTTTTACTTTTCATCTAGACTAAGGCTACTGTTAATTAAATAAAAGAAAATGATAAAATATATCCTTTTGGAGATTTTTGGTGAAATTTATCTTGAATGTTCTTTGGGTGTCCATTCCAAAGAATGCAATTATCAAATGCATATGTTTGAGCTGTTCTGTTTGCAGGGGAATGTGTCTGGTAATCCTTGTGAACAGGAGCAGGACTCAAGAAGGAACAGGAAGGGGGACAGGCAGAGAGAGAGACGCAGGACGAAATCCAAATGCATTCGGCAGCTGCACATCTGTCGGGTTGTTTCAGGAGGCGGAGGGGGACTCGCTGCTAAGTGAGAGAGAACACGAACTGCTAGCTCTCCCAACGCTGGCACACGACAGGACGAGCGCATTCGGGAGTCCTGTCGGCTGTGTTCCACTTCCACGATGTTCCAACCTTTGGCAGTTGCTAGCGTCAAAGGGTAGTTGTTGTTTTGGCAGCGTACGGTTCGGACATTCCGGGTACATCGCTTTATCGTCTCTACCAAAAAATAGGCGCCAATATTCGCTGAAATACCAAACAATCGCGCCGATTGATTTGCTAATCGCAACAGTGTTTCCGATTGAGATACTTTTTTAAAAGACACCTCCAGCTAACAAACTCTAGTCATCAGTGCCAAGGCTCGGGAGCCACCTGGAGAAAATCAAACGATCGTGGTGACAGGAAGAGCCGGCTGTTCCCGTCAGTCTGTGCCTTTCTTCATCCCCTCGTGGCCGTCGGGCGCCGTTAGCACAGCTACAAACTACAAGCTACACGAGCCACGAACGGCAAGATACAAAAATTCAAACTATCAGATACGCCACCACCAGGTGTTCGTGAGCGAACGAGCGAGCGGGCAATTCTTCTGGTTCTTTTCTGTTTTGCTGCCATCGTTCGCATTCAAAATCGCGTGAAAGATTTCCTTTCATTTAAATCTAAAAAAAAAAACATTGCCCAACAGCTGTCATCCCAAATGCCGGTCGCGTAACTTTGTGAAAATTCTGCAAGGAAAAAGTAAAATCATATAGGTGTTTCTTCTGCCATTTGCGTATTTCACATTAAATTTGACAAAATGTCTGCAATTAGCAGTCGCAATCAGAAAATGGAACAACAGGTAAGAAATTCCCAATGACAGATGATATAAAATCCGATTTTATTAAAAGAAAAAGTACGTAAATAAAGCAGAATTCAGCAAAAATATTTAAAAGCACCCGAATTTGGGTCGAATCATCATCTGAACGAATTTTAGGGGCTGCCTCTCAAATGAATTCCATTTAAGGTATCGGGTATTGTCTGTAGGAATAGTGGTTATCGGACTCGAAAAGTCTAGATATTGACCATTTAGATTACTTAAAGTGTAAAAATAAATTAGTAAAAACAATATGCTATTAATATTTAATTTACCTGTTTAAGCAACCATTATACCACCAAGCGCCAATGTGGTATTGGGCACAATTCTGATAAGTCAGGTTATCATTGTCGCGGTCAAAGGTTGAGAACTTGTGTCCTTTGTGGTAGGTCAGCGAGTCGCCAGCGGTGCCTGTGTAGCTGCCCAGGACCTTTAGGGCGAAGTCTTCGGACTCGTCGGCTATCGCGAACTCGTCGTATTTGGCAAACTTCTTCACACCCTTGAAGTTTTCCATATGAATGTACAACTCAAACGGCTGCGATTTTGTTAGCCAGTTCAGCTTCTCCAGGCCAATAAAGAAGTCGCCGGCCAGGCTTCCAAATCCAGACTTATAATCATTCCAATCCCGATAGAAACTGACCAATCCATCCCGACGCCTCTGAATCACTGTCCAGCCAAGACCGACCAGCTCGCAGTCACAGAGAACCGGAAAGGGACCATGTCCCGGGACCTTCACCATTAAAGTTGTGTTGTGCCTAACATTTTTTTGAAGGCAGGATGTGGGGTAGGATTTATCATCGACTGGGTCAACGCTATCCCTTATCTTCTGAAGCTCATCCCGACGAGTCTCCAAGCTGGCAGTTTGGGTTGTATAACATAAGTACTTTGCATATGCTTATCAGTCACCTGATTACTTACTCAGCCAATAGTTTATCAACACTTGAAACCAGATCCACTGCACTATTAAATGACTAATGATTGGCGTGAAAATATGCATTCACTAGAAAGTATTTTTGATCTATAAGCTTACCTCTTGAATGTCTGATGTCCCCCTACATACACAGAGGAAGAATCCCACAAGGGCTATTGAGAGACTTGAGTGTTTCATTTTTTTTCAAGTAAACCGAGGAAAGATCTCTTGCGTGTGTGTACTGATCGCCTGTCTTTTGCAAACTGCTTGAACCTCAAAATCAGTATTAGATTATATTTCCTAAGAGCTCATAATCATAATCGTATCAGTTTGAAAGCCTCTCATTCAATTTATACATAAATATGTATACTATAGCGTATCACTGTTGAAGCCTCTCAACTTCGGGGAAATATAAATATATATTTATCAGCTTGGGTTGAAAAATTTATTCCCAAAAAAATATAAAATATCAATCGGCTTGTTATTTTAAAAATGTTCATAAGTAATGAATCATAGCTCAAGCCGATTATAATTAGACAAAGATAATAAAGACATAAAAAGCATCAAAGCTAGCATATTTAAAAGCAACCAAATTTGGGGCGAATCATCATCTGAACGAATTTTAGGGGCTGCCTCTCAAATGTATCCCACTTAATGTATCGGCTAAAGTCGGCAGGTATAGTGGTGTTTGGGCTCGTATAGTCTAAGTATTGGCCATTCAAATTACTTGAAATATAAAAATAAATAAGTAAAAAAACAATACATTATCAAAAATAATTTACCTCTGTAAGCAACCGTTATACCACCAAGCGCCAGTGTGGTATTGGGCGCAATTCTGATAAGTCAGGTTGTCATTGTCGCGGTCAAAGGTTGAGAACTTGTGTCCTTTGTGATAGGTGAGCGAGTCGCCGGCGGTGCCTGTGTAGCTGCCCAGGAACTTTAAGGCGAATCCTTCGGACTCATCGCCTATAACATACTCGTCATATTGGGCAAACTTCTTTACACCCTTGAAGTTTTCCATATGAATGTACAACTCAAAGGGATGTAATTTTGTTAGCAAATTCAGCTTCTCCAGGCCAATAAAGAAGTCTCCGCCGAAGCTTCCGAATCCGTTCTTATAATCATTCCAATCCCGGTAGAAGTTGACCAATCCATCCCGACGTCTCTGAATCACTGTCCAGCCAAGACCAAGCAGCTCGCAATCACACAGAACTGGAAACGGAGCATGTCCCGGGACTTTCACCAAAAGTGTCGTATTGTGCTTTATATTTTTTTGAAGGCAGGACGTGGGATAGGAATCAGAATCGACTAGGACAACGCTATCTCTCTTCTTTTGAAGGGTCTCTAGACGAGTCTCCAAGCTTGAAGTATACATAGATCACATAGTGTACATCGCATATTGTTATGAGACTCTTAGACACTTTACTTACTCAGCCAAAAGTTTATCAATGCTTAAAACTTGATCCTCCTCGCTATAAATTTGCTATTGATAGGCAATATACTTTTACTACAAATTATTTTGAATCTACAAACTTACCTCTTGATGCTGAAGGGATCCTCCCTCTGATTTTCCCCTGCAAACGCAGAGGAAGAATGTCAAAAGGCCAACCAGGAGACTTGGGTATTTCATATTTGTTTTAAGAATTCCGGGAGAGATGTATTCCGTGGGGTTGTCGTCTGATTATTGAAAGTACTTGTACCGCAAATTTTGTTCCAGCTTATATTTACAAGCTTAAGAGCTTATCTTCTTCAATTAAACCAACAAATGGTATGTTTTGTGTGTGTTCTTATAAAGTTATTTCTGAATTTTTCATAACGTGATTGCGGTTTCTGAAAATATTTACTCGTGAAGTCAAAAAATTAATTCTTTAGATAATTTTAGCTGGGGCTCAAGGCAGCTTATAATATTTTTTTGCATTAAAAGAACTTGAAGTATTTATACCAGATCAAGACACAGTATCTCAGTACACTGTTATTTAAGTGGATGACGAACAGCATGCCTGAAAATATGCGTCGGATATGACAATAAAAAATCAAAAACAGTATAAAAGTGGTTTAGTAATGAGTTAACAGCTAGTTATTAAAAAAATTTTCCTATTTTCAAATATTTTAAAAATACTTAGAAAATACCTAAATGTAAATTCTTTTTTCCTCTCAGCTGAGGTTAGGAATTAATTTTAGTCTTCTACATTCTTCGTGAAATATTCTTTGTAATGGGGTTCCGATTTGGTAAAAACAAATTGGCCAAAGTATCCTTTACGTTAAAAAACGTTAAATTTTTTTCAAAGAAATATTTTGTTTTTTTAGGCAGATTTGCAAAGAATTTTCAACAAAAGTAAAAAAGCCAAAACTTCTATAAAACAAAAAACAAACTGGAAAGTTCCTTTCCCCCGCATCCTCCAGCCATTCGAAATGGTTCCTTTTTGGCCGCAAATCTGACCACTTAAGGCCCAAGCTAGGTGCCAGCCTAAACGCCTTTTCCAAGGGTTTTGTTGTGCCCATTGCCTCGTGCCACCTGAACGTCGGTTGCCCGGGAAACGGCGTCCAAATAAATCGAAACTTAACCTCTAAAGCCTCTGGTAGTGCAGTGGTTGCCGCCGGATAGGGTTGTCATTGGCCCTAATTATGTTGGGGGTTGGAATCCCACCATCCTTGCACCCGTATCCTTCCGTGTATATGCCGCATATAAATGGAATTCGTCGATTTCGGAATACAGTTGGCAAGTATTGGAGCTCTGTTTCCTTCGAGACGATTCGATTTTGTGACTTAATGGCTTATAAAACATGCAGAAGCTTTTCACAGCTCGCTGAGGCTTTTTAATGGCAGGACATCATGAAAACATAATTTCAAGCAATTTCAATTCCAAATGCAATTACCCAGAACAAATGCGACCCAATAAATATTCAAGCAATACCTACATAGTTACATAAACTTCGGAGATATTTAATACCAAAGAAAACTTTATTTTATACAGAAAATGCAAAAGGACATATAAAAGTGGAAAGGGGTTTTGGTGCAATCTCTCGAGATAATCATTGGGAGCTATTCCTTCAAGTTAAAATAAACACAAATTTATTTCTGTTATAAAAACAGAATAAAGGCAACAAAATAAATGGAGCAGAGGAGTCCAAATAGCTCTTGGCATAAATCAACCAGAAGATATATGGCCGTCAACTCATAAAGTGGCCGCTAAATATACACAAAGGATTAATAAAGTCTTTGGCTTGGACAGTGGCCGGAACCCGTTCTTGTTGGTGTCCACTGTAACTATGGGCAACCGTTAAAGCCAACACACACCCACAGTGGCAGGACAGACAGGCAACTAGAATTGTGAACAATAATAGTATTTAGTATTGTCTTCGTGTTTACTGTTGGCTCTGGAATTCCATTTGGCGACATGAAGAGCCTGAAAATCGATTTTATTCCCAGTCCAAAGGCGAATAAAATGTTTGTACTGTCCAACATGTAAGCATAATATACAAGAAATATACTCCAGGTGCCAGGAATAAGCTCCAACTTTATTTAACACGAAAACCAAACCAAATACCACCCATCAGAACCGGATATGACGCACCGCTTTTTAGGTTAAGGTGGATGTCCTTATAAAGTATAATTTACAATTTTATTCTCCGTAATTTATATTCTTAAAAGCTATGCCTTACTGTTGTTTAAATTTTAGGAATTTGGTTAAAAAGATTATCCTTGGGCATCTCTTCAGGTCCACCCCAAAAAGTGTGCTTTGCCTTTTCGGCTTCCTGGCTTTTACCTTTTGTTTCTAACCAGTAATTTGTGTGCTGTTGCTTCTAGTCCGAGGTTCTTGACCCAAAGCACAAAAGCCGGCTAAAAGGAAAATGAATTTTCACCAAACTTCTCGAATGTCAGCCATCAAAGTCGGAGGAGCCTCAATATTTAATGTGCCAGGCAGAGTATTAAATGTGCTTTCAGGCCTGTCATTACCAATTGATTGAGTGTTTTTTCTGAAAGCTTCTGAAATCAAATACCTTCGAAGGATAAAGAGCAATGTTTAGAACAAAGTCTTCAAAATGATGTGACAACAAGCAGTAAATATTTCATTCACATATCTTTTCCTTTTGGTATTTTAACTACATAACTACCAAAGCCCTCTGATCCTTTATTTCAATGAAACAAAAAAAGCGTGTATTTAAGAGAGGTTAAAACTAAGAACCCAAAAAGCAATTCATTTTCAATTAGAGCTCACAAATTCTGACATCTATACTAATAGCTGGCAATAAATTGTGGCATAAAACCTCTAGTCCCCAGCTCCATTTTCCGGTTCTTATTTCAGAGTGTTTATATCCTTTTTTTCCATAAACTGCAGTTGGCAGCTTCCAAATGGATCTAAATGGAGTCGGAGTCTCATGTTGCTCACATGAAACACTTATCCTGAAACACATTGCCAAAAAGATTTGTATGATTCAGCAAACATATTCTGTGAGGATTTATTGTTATCAACTCTCCTGCAGGACCTGATTTCAATTGCAAAATCCATTAATTGCAATTTGCTGGCGTGTAGTGCTGAGGGCTACCAGATATCCTGCAACTTGATTCAATTTATCAGGCACACCGTCCCTCCAGCCACACCACTGGCAAAAGTTTTGCATACACCGAAGTCCGGAGACCGGGGGGCAGGAGATTCCCTGCATGTTTCAAATTAATTACATCCCCGGGAATGCTGGTGCGATGAGTGGTGCAAACTTTTCGTGCAGTTTTCGCTACCTTGCCATGGAATTTTGTGAATAATTCACGGCCTAAACAAACTGTTTTCACACTGAAAATAAATAAAATATAATGTCCAAAGTTTGCACTTTTCGCTTTTTCTAGTGCACTGAAAAATGGAGCAATTAAAGTGAAAAATCTTTAATCGCCTTTTGCATATCGGTCGGGCTTTGTGGTTGGACTGTCACACGTGTGGTTTGCTGTGGCTTGCTGTGGTTGCTGCAGCGGAAAGTGCAACCGACAGTTTGCAGAGCTCACATCACTGATTAAGTGGTTGGGTGGTTTCTTTTTTTGGGTCTCTAGACTCCATCACTCCCAGGATATGGTTTTCACTTTCACAGCCACTCTGAGTCAGCATTCACGCGACCATTAGTCCTCATCCAAGGACTCTATTTGTATTCAGCAAAGGATTTCGGACCAATTAGGAGCTAAGACACGCTTCGAGCAAATGTTGTCACAGCTTCTAGCCAGGCCAAAAGCAATTTATCTCTTCATCTGAATTGTTTATTCGCCAGCCTGTTCAGATATTCATTTATTAATGAAAATTCTGTTTTGCAAACAACTGGGCGATTATTTGCACTTTTCTTTCGCAATTGGAAACTAATTAGGCCGGCTGCTGTTTGCCAAAATAATTTAATTGAAATCGTATATAGGTGGAAAAATAATACGGCTTTACGCGGTCAATTTGAAATTGGTTTCATGCCACGAATGCTAATTGGGATATTATGGCAAGTGGCATAAAACGATTGGAAAAATCTCATAATGGAATTTTGTGAAATGAAAACGCAAAGCGAAAGCCGATCGATAACAGTTGGAGATAATGGCAGGGAAAGTGGCTTCTGAATGGAATTGCCAGTCCACAGGATGCGTTAATACAATTGGCTTTTTATATATCTTTACTGCAGGAAGGGGAAACGATTTCCAACCTCCTCCTCCCACACAACTTACTTTGCCTTATTGCAAAATCATAACGTTCCCTGACCATCCTTGTGATGTCCTTCTCCAGCCAACAGTTGGTGTCCTTCCCATTTGCCATTCACTCGACTGAGATTTCCGCACTTTACTTAACTTTTACTGAGATATTTCTTTGCTTTTTTGTCCGTCTTTCAACGCTCGTCACTTGAAATGAAAATGTCCGAAAGGACCTTAATAGTCAGATTATTCCTTGTTGCCAGATCTCACAAGTCGTCAGATTTATGACACTCTGCCCGCTTTAACTTGCCAAAGATTAAGACGTCTTCAAGCTCACCTTGGGCAGTGAGAAGTCGCTTTAATTTGAATTTAAATCAGCCGCTCAAGACCAGAAAAAGGCAAATCCAATTACTTGGATGCCGGCAATGCTGCAGAGTGTTTGCTTTGGTTGTGATGACTTCTGGAATATTTATGGCCATTTCGAATTTCATTCAGTCCCGCCCTCTGGGAAATGGTTTCCTGCCCTTGGGTGTTTCTGTGTGTCCTGTCAACAGCAAATATCTGTATTTATTTAATTTGATTTGAGTTTATTTTGCGAATTAATTGCCAAATGCAAATGTTTTGGCACGCTCGAGGGCCTCCTACTCGACGAACTCGTTGAACGGCCCTCGTCACTGTGAGAGCGAGGGTCCTTTCGCAGCATTTCGCCGTAAAGTGGACAGCCAGTGGAGTTGTTAGCTAATTAAATGTTCATCATACACCTCGATGGCCCTCAGCTCTCTCCACTTACCCCTCCAAGGATGCCACTGGCTGTCCCTCATTAGAAATTTAATTAAAAGCAGTGTGGAAAATCATATAAAATTTCATTTTCTTTTGAAGTAATTAAATTCTCATTTCCTGTGTTTATTTTCCTCTATGGATTATGGCTAGCACTAACTATAAACAGGAATTAAATTAAATTAAAACGTAGTTTATTGATTTTATAAGTTGACTCGTTAAAGTGTTTGATTGAAAATAATTTTTGCCAGCATTTGTTTGCCTTGTTGTTGTGAACTCATTTTAAATATTTATTTGAATTGAACCATGAATTTCTAGTGAAAAATATTGTGACTTTTTAAATCGAGGCACTTTTTTGCTGAGCTATCCACAGACGGGTGGTCCTGTGAAATCAAGGCAGCAATAAAACATTTATTGCCCTCGACTTTTCGGCGCTAGGACTGGCATTGTAAATAAAATACCACACAGCCCCGGGAACGAGCTTTGTAAATGGAAGCAAACTATTGGGAAAAAGAGGAAAATCATTCAGCAATTTCAGGATACACTTCCTGCCGCTCTCCCTGCGTCCTTTTTCCGAAGCCCTGTTGCTGTCTATTTTGGCGGCCGCTTATCCGCTGCATTTGGCTTTAAGCTCCTCTTAATTACACTTTCAGCGGCACTTGCCTTTCTCCGGAGATTTGAGCCGTACAATTCCGGACAAGCTGTGGACATCCGTAATGGGTTTTCCCTCCGGAGACTCCCCCGGCTGTTTAAATGATTCACGTTTTATAAATCCGAACAAAAAGAAATATATTTATGGGGTGTTGGAGCTTTCCGGTCAGTAACTTTTGATTGCCCCTCGAAGTATGCAACAATTAACTCGCCTGAAGTGCTCCATCTGGCTGCCACTCCCACTCTCTCTCTCTCTGAGCGCCGCCCACATTTTTCCTTTTTCGAGGCCTCTGGCCACGCCCCCCTTTGGACGGTCATGCCAAGGATTTCTCATTTGTGGCTAGCGCCTGATTTTGATTGTTTTGGCACGAATCTACACCAGCCACGCCCCTTTCTGCCTGCCACCCACCGCGTTCCCAGCTAATTGCGGTTAACCTTAAAGCGGCTGAAACCGAGAACTTTGTGCCGGCTTGGCCAACTCTTTGGGCCACCTCTTCTGGCCACCCCTCTTGGCCCAAATTCCCCAGGCTAATTAGTGGCAGAGCCGTGGAACGGTTTGTTTTATTGTTTCCGCTGGGACGGAGTGCTGGAAAACTTGTCTTTTGATTAAATGAAAATATTTGATTGCAGGTAAGGATGATTAAAATAATAATAGTCAATCTAAAAAATATAAGTAACCAATCATTTAATTAGGACTGACAATACTACTATATTCCCTATAAACATATGTTTTACTTTATAACAAAAATCAATTTCTTTGAAATTAAAAACATTCTCAAGGACTTCTAAACTTCTGAGTGACTAAGTTCGTGGAAAGTCGTCAAGGCAGGTCCTTAACTTTCACCTTAATTACACTAACCGCAATTGGGTGGCACAAAGCTAACAACTGGGTGTATGGCGGTGGTGAGTCCTTCAACTCATTGAAATTGGAACGCCGTCTGTCAAACTAGAAAAATCGAAGGCTTCAACCCACATGTGTGTAGCGCCCAATGGAAAAACCAAAGGGAGTGGAAACTCGTACTCTTGGCCTTTTTTAGTTGGAGGGAAGACCATGTCCTCTGCCATTCATTTATTCAACCAACCACCCATCCATTCATTTATTCATTTAGTCATCCATTCATGGATCCATCTGTTAGCTGGCCCATTGAAGCTTGTCAGCTTTCTGACTGGATTAGGTTTGGACTTGTTAGGATACGTTAAAGGAATTTCCTTGGCTTTAGTTACTTGGTTAAAGGACTTTGAGGTGTATGACAAGTATAACAAATGGCAAAGGATTTTTGTTAAAGAAAATAATGTAATTTTAAAACTCTTGAAACGCTATGTTCCAAACCTAATCCCCTTGTTATTCCTTTCAACTACGCCTCTGCTGGGTGTGTATTTTATCGATTGAGAAGGACAATTGTCCCTTTTCACCCCAGTGCTGTTTGTTTTGACACTGAACCACAAACGCAACAACAATCATTGTGACAAGAACGCCTGAGCCTCGTCGTTCCACGTGTCGTATACGCGATTGCATTTCAATCAATCCCCCTGCATTTTGCTTTTTTTTTCACTTTTTTGCGCTGAGCCAAAGGACCTAATCTCTTTTTGTTTTTTTGTTCCGTTGCCGTTGACAACGTTGTTTTATTTTGACCAGTATTGTGTCTGAAGTCCTTTGGAAGGTAAACAAAGGACAAACTTGATTTCCCATCAACGACGTCGAATCAGAATTAATGATTTCCCAGTGACATATGACAATCGTATCGGCCGACTATACCGGTCATGATAAAAGTAATTTGCTTTGCCGCCAAGTCAGAAATCAAACAGGGCGATGTAATTAAGCTGAATGTTTTCCCACGGAAAGCTTAAAGCAGAATTCCTTCCTAATGGCATTTGCATATTTTAATCGAATTGTGTCGCATTGGAGAGATTCCTCCTTCTTTCGAATCTGAAGGTCTGCAATTCGTATACCAAGGTCGCAAATAACGATTGGGAACTATTCAAAAATGATATATCGTTCGCACACACCAGCACGATTTGTGGCGCATTGTTATCCTTCACATTCATCCTACCATCCATCGGGCCACCCATCACGTCCTCTTCATAAAGACGGGGAAAATGCGCAAATGAAATTGCACATCGAATTCCATTTTTAATGTGGAAGGAAAACATTCAACGCCAGAAAATGACATGACAGCCGGAGCGGAGTGAAGCGGAGTGGAGCTAAAGCCGAGAAAAAGTCAGGCAACTTGCAACAACAGCTGCCACTGCAGCAACATGCGATATTGCACGTTGCAGGAGCAGCAACTTTCGAGGAGTTTTTATTGATAAAACTTTTACCCCAGTGACGTTCACTGTGCCAAGGCAACTGCTTTATCCTTGTGTGTTTGTTATCCTGTGTCCATATTTGCATACTATTTGGATGAGTGCGTGCCAAAGGGGCAAAGTGTGCGTGTTAGCAACTAATTCTCAGCTACCGCACATCCTTGGGGCCATCAATCAAATTTTTATTTTAAAGTATAGTTTTATTTATAGCCTGAATGATTTATGATTTTAGTAAAGACAGTAATCAGTGGGAATCATAACATAAACAAATAAAGTTTCCAACTAATTATAATGTTGTATTTTATTATTTTTCTTTGTTAGCTTGTCAATTAATTGCGTAGCCGACCATTTTTAAAGTGCACGTTCTCCTGTTATACTAAAAAGCAACATTTATTTATATATATTTAGTTGTTTCTTTATCTCTTGGGTTCACTTTAAATTCAAGCCAATTAGGGACGCTAACCTGTATAAGTTGTGTGGAACTATCCCTTTATGCTGTTAAAATAATTACTGCCTCCTTAAAACCATCATCACTTGATGAATGCCACTGCAGTCCTTATGAGCCTGCCAGACGACGTCTTTCAAGGATGCGTAATCAGGACTATGGTAGTCAGATGAAAGGGAAACTTTTCCCATTCAGACAGCGTGCGCGGCTAAGTAGGCTACACTTTTTGCCAACAACTTTTCCAGCTCAAGAGGAAAGGCGGAAATGCAGCTGCTGCTACAAGAACACATACAACAAGTGAATGCTAAGTACATGCCAACTGAGATTTGGCTCGGCTGTCGGCGTGGCCTAATTAAATAACAATTTGTCGAATCCTGGTAAGACGCTGCCCACAGGCCCTGCGCTTTATCATAATTGCTGGCAAATTAGCAAAGCTGTCCCCTGGGGCGTGTCGTAAAGCGATTGTATCGAGTCCTCCCTCCGCCCAATAAAGCCTTTTCCATGAATATTCAATCGAGTCATTTGGAGGATGCGTCAGCGCCAACATTTATCGGTATTCGGCATGAAATGTGTTCAATCCAGAGGATGGTGCTGCTCCTGCGTCCCACAAGATGATTCCCTTGCGGCCTGTTGATGGGCCCCATCCGTCCGGTCCCTCCGGACGTTGAAAGTTTCATTCGGATTGCCATTTCCCAGTTACCAGCCACCGCAATCAAAGGCACAGAGAAGCATTTATATTGAAAGTTTCCAATTGCCTGCAAAATGCCAGAGCAGATTTCACACAATCGCCCACTTCCTGGCCCTCTGAACTGAACCATGTGCAGTTTGGCGTTACTTTGGGTTTGGGTTACTGTCCAAAAAAATGGAAAATTTTTCTTCATCGAGTTTAAGCCAGAAAAGTGTATATGTATGTTTGAATAAAAGCCGATTAAGTTAAGAAGGTTGGACAATACTTTTTTCCACATCCTTTTAAATTTATTGTGGTTTTTGGTGGACAAATAAAAAGATATATAAACACAAACAAGAATAAACAGAACATATGGTGGGATTTGACTCATGTACCATTTCAAAAGCTTAGTTTAATCCATTGAATAATAAATATGGCATTTGATTTTATTATTTTATGTGCATTTTTGTAAGCCCTATGCAGTGAAAACACTCTACCAAATTATTTTCGCACATTGTATTTATCTCTGCCGGAATCTCCCTTAAAACCACACTCCAAACTTTCCCACGATTTGTCACCTACTTTTTTGCAGCAACTTTGTTTATATTCCGTACCAGTTTGTCACCTTAAGAAACTTAACTCCAAGTCCCAAATCCCAGAGCTCCTGTGCCCATTCGAAGGCCCCACCTCAGTTAACCGCACAGACCGAAAAAAACTTTATTCCAGAGGAGCTCCAAAGCATTTTGGTATGCAACAAGGATATCTCTAGCGCAGATTTTGCAGTCATTTTTATGAAAGGAAATTTATCTAGCCAGGGAGAGGAAAAAGTGGAAAAGTAATATCTCGTAAGTAGCAAATAAATATGTGAGGATGTCAGGAGCAGAAGGATAGAGGAGTGGGCGGCATGAACGTGTGTGTGGCCGAAGGATTTACATATTGAACCTGGGAAATAAAAACGGAAACCCAAAAACTGCTCCCAATACCATGAACTAAAGAAAACGGGCAGGATATGTTGGGTATGTCTCGTTTAATGGCTATGAATATATGTATACTACGGGCTACAAGATGCATGTGGGAAGCTTCGATTTTATGTGCGAACATTAAAAGAGTTCTTAAAATGCCGGAATTTTCGGGGACTTTAAATTGAAACGACTGCAGATGCTCATTCGCCATTCACTTTGAAGAAGGAAAAGCCTTCTGAAATTCTGACAGGCTGTGGGTAGCAGGTGGGTGGACGAGGCTGAAACAAAAGACCTGGCCACAGTTTCAGGTGAAGAATTCCTTAGAGAATTTCCTGCATTTTTAATGGTTTTTCAACGGCTTCGTGGTCAACGTATTTATCGGAACAATGGCTTAAGCGGCACTCTTATTAATTAAATTTTTTGTTCTCATCCAAAACTTTTTCGCAAGTTGAGCATTTTTGGCCAACTTTATGAGCTAAATGTAATAAAATAGAGGAAAAAACTATTGAATAGCTTCCCATTGCCTTGGGTAATGATTTTACAAAGAACATTGTGTTGGAGAAACATTTTTCCTACGTAATAAAAATATTTTTGTTTTTGGTTGCAACTTTGAGCATTGAAAGACCTGAAACTTTTTCAATTTGGCGTTTTTTATTCCCATTCCCCAAAACAAAGGATGCACTTTTGCACACACGTGGTTTAGAATGTGATTCTAGTACTTTTTCTATTTTGTACACAAGTTTATTCCTCTAGAGAAACGTCCTCGAATTCACCAGGACGAAGGCGATCTGAGACGGCGTCCAAAAAGCGTAACTTTTCATTTTCGTTGAGAGGGGAAAAGTAAATGAAGGTTTGCGGCGAATTAACGATGTGTGAAATAAATTAAAAAATACAACTTCGTACACCCTTAGATTAAGCCAAGATTTTCTTTTCCTTTCTGTTGGAAAATCGTTAGAAATATCCCTAAAATTACCTTCATTTTTACCACTTAAAATTAATTACTTTACTGGCAATGGCTTGCTTCCTGCATGCATTGGTTATTCAAGGATAACAAAGGAGCATTCCATTCCCACTATCCAAACAGGCAACGACCATTAATATTTGGCTTGCCAGGACCTTTGACCGTCTCGTCCGGGTCTCCTCACTGCAAACAAGTATGTTGCACATGGAAAATTTGCATATACCTCATTTGAAATAGTTTATTCATTTATGAATTAAATTTCTATTCAATCTGGTAGTTTATGTGGAGATTATAAATGCAAGGGAATGGCTTTGCTGGATGTTGCAAATAAATGTTCTACATGAAATGCTTTAGATTAAATCAAGAATTATAAATCCTTGACTTTTTAAGACCATTTCGCCATCTACATATTAAAGCTTATAATCTTGTTAATCTTTAAGTATCTAATTTAATCCAAAATTCACTTTTTAGACTTCAATGTACAAACACAATTGATAATTAATCGTGTCCTTAACGATTCGAGGACAAAATGTATTTCCCAGTGTGCTCACCAAAGTGCTTACATATGGGTGTTCGCAGTCCCGTGGCAACAATAGCCAGGCAACCTGGCAACTCTTTCTGTTTGCCCCGCACAAACAATTTTCACCGAGCGAGGAGCACTCGCCAGAGACTTGGCACATCCCAGGAATCGGTAGCCGGCCCGCGGTCCCTCTTTGCTGTTTTTGTGGGTCAGCCGAAGGTGGGAAGGGCGACTGGGCATGCCGTGCCGACACATGCCAGAGCTGGAGCTGATTTGACCTTTCCAGAGGGCCGGCACAAGCCGACCCCTGGCTGTTTGCCCGATGTCCCCGGTGCAGGTGCAGGACCAAAAGCGTGAACAGGCACGCTGAAGCGCCGGTATGGTTATGTGTCCTGGTGCTAACGAGTGAATTCATGGACTTTGCGTTTGTCAGCCTTCCGTCTAGTACATACATTCATATGTGAGGACTCGAACACCCACATCTATGAGGAGGAAAGGGCGGGAGTTGCCGGAGGCCGTGTTACTTTGACTTCACTGCACTGTGGCCTGTAGTTGGCTTTTTTGTGGATGAAAGTGTTATTTTTGGATGTAGAGCCATCTCTGAGTCCTCTACAAGGTTAGTGAAAAATTACTACCATCCCCAAAAATGTAGTTCAACTCAAAGCATTAGGCTTAGTGATGAAAATTACTCATACGCCTCGTATGCCAGCACGAAATATTTTTGAAACATAAGCAGGATTCCATACACATTGCTGACGGGCCAAGGTGGCTCCCTTGGCATCGTGATTGTTTCTATTCCTTTTCACTTGTTCAGTCACTTGCCCCTCGTCACATTTCACTGCATACTCTTGGGGGCGCACTCACACTATGACGCTCTCAGTTACATGAATGCACACACACACTCTCGCACCCACACAGAAGCCGCAGTCAATGTCGTTAGTCGTTCTTTTTTCGTTGTTATTCTTGTTATTGTTCGGAATTTGCATACAAAGGGGGGAATTACACTAAAAACGTAACTAATTTGCGCCCGAGGATCTCACGCGTCTCAAATGTATTTTGTGACAGTCGCAGCCATACACACGCACACCCAAAGGACTTTGGTCCTTTGAGTGGCTTTGTCGACTCTTAAAAACTTTGTGAGCCGCATGCGAGCTGAAGGAATTTGCACTTGTCAGGCCCTGAAGACGGAAATCAAAGTACTTGCGAACAACATTGAGCGGAAGGAGCAGCTTTAGTCGAAAGTCTCGAATGTATTTATACCGAGTACTTGAGATAAAATGTGTCAAGGACCTGTAGTCCAACTAATTACATTTTTTTTATCATTGCTTCTGGCAAGATAAATACTTTTCTACCGTCGTCTCCTAGAATAACCACACAAAGACTCTGAAACATTTTCTTACATTCATTTGTTGCTTTGCTTTGCGGCTTCAGATGCAAACTGGCACAAAGGATACAGCTCGGAAGGCACAGATGCCAGTTGACTTTATGCAAACAAAGTCAGAATATATATATATCAGAACATGTACGACAGCCTTCACAAGTTAGATACTTTTGTGTCCCTTTTTTCTTGTCCCCAGTTCGGTCAATGGTTCACAGAATTAAATTGTTTTTCAGTCAAACCGGAAATTGAACTTTCTGGCCTTAAAAATGTGCACAACTTTTGAGGCAAAGAGGATTTTCTTGATAGGTCCTATTAGGGAGAAAACTCATCCTATCACTAGAACATAATACGGAAATGCAGATTGAAGTTATAACTTAACCGGCAAACTTTTAACTGCAAAAGTTGGTCTTTACGGAGCCAGTTTAATATGCCATATTATTTGCATTTAAAAGTTTGCTTCTCTCGTGGCTCGTGCTGCTATCAACCATTTTTATGTTAAACGGCTTAAGGATGTTGCAAAGCTCTAGGATTTAACCCTCCTAGCAGATATACATATCGAACAGTAACCAATGACTCCAAATTGCTGGACATTCTGTTATGTAGCTGTATGCCATAAGCCAATGTCCGCAAGCTCTTTATCCAATTTCGGGAAAACATTTGCCCAGGACCCGCCGCACATGGCGCATCCTTGTGGGTGATTGTGTCGCCTTTGTGAGAAGCACAATGTGAACATGACACGCCCGACATGGTCATGGCTTATGGCTTAATGAAGCGAGCACGTAAATGAATGTCAATATGGCCAAAACCAACAAGAGTGGCGGCAAACAGGAACAAAAAAAGCAAACGCCTGACCCCTGCCCGGAGGTCGGAAGGAGGCCAAAAGCCGGTCGTAATAGTTTTCACGCAGCCTCAACACAGTGTCCTCACACTTTGGGGGTTAATGGCCGGATCGTGAAGATATCAGGCTTTATTGTCTATTGACTAGCCTGAAAATGGATGAGCATTTTTCCAGGCCATCGGTTATTCGATTTTGCGAACGAGTCCTTCGACTGGACTATTAAAGTTTTCTAAAATGTATCCAGCTGCCTTTCGGCTTTCAACATTTTGGCAGGACGGAAGCTTACTTAAGCCTCTGTAATACGTGCATATAATCCTTTACGCCAAAACACATCAGCAGTAAGGTCCTTGGCAGACTCAAGAGCTGGCTGGCTGGCAGGGCTGGCTGGGTATGAAGGACTTGATTTGCTTGTCCTGGCTGTTGCCGTATTTACAAACAACAAACAAGCGACGACAACAAAATGCCACAATACTTATACATTCCGGCTGTTTTGGCTTGCTGACGCTCTCAATTTCCCCCACGTTCTGGGCCACGGGGCGTATGAGTAATCATTTTATTACGCGGCCCCCCGAAAAGTATGCCACACACTCCAAATATCAGCTTGCCAGCGCATGTATGTGGTCTGTGTGTGTGTGTGTGTGTGTGTAGCAGGGGTGTGCGCTTTTGTGTGTTTTGTGCTCATGTCTTTTATTGCACGGGGTGTGACCCCTTCATTACGTATACGCAAATTTAGCCTGGACCCAAATTAAAATAAATGCGCTAAGCAAAAACCAAAAATGTTGCTGAAAAACATTTTCCCTCTCGTTTCTACGCCAGTACGAAGGACTAAGGTCGTTTATTTTCCTTAATTTGGCATTCTGACCAGAAAACTGTGTACGGAATTGAAAAATAATACTAAGTAGAGGAGGAAAGGGCGAGCCACAAAGGATATTGGCTTAGATGATTGAATCGTTACGATTTTTCCTTTTATTCTCGACTCTGTTTAAGGAGAAGGTTAAAAAGTTGCATCTTATTTGAATACTTCTTCCCTTTAAATTGAATAATTTATTTCCCATTGCCGCGTTTTTATTTTCTCTATAAAGACAGATAAGTTTGGGGTAATAAATTTCACAATTTTATGTTTCAAGAAGATAAATCAGACGGCTTTATTCGACTGCTCCATCATTGAGCTCAACTTTATGCATTCGCTGCTTTGTACTTGTTATTTATGTCGAGCCATAAACGAAAACCCTCGAAAATGGAAAGAGTTGAGCTCCATTTCGACTCTTGCCAGGTACCCCGGAGCGTTGCATTTCCCTCTTCGAGCTTCCTGTCTTTGGCTGGCGGTACGTGACTCTGAGTGGTTGCGCTTTTTTCCACCATCGCCGCAGCCTTGGGATGTCAAAAATATTTTCACATAATCGCGTTTTCCTCATAAAAAAATAGAAAATAGCAGAGAGCAGAGAGACGCGCCCCCCTGGAGCTGTTGGGTGCGAGCTCAAGATGCAATCAGGCAACCAGTGTCGAACAATATAATTATGTGTGCACTTCACAGATTACCCTTGAGGGGATTGCACCCGACACTGTACCACCGGATCGGATGGACATAGTGTATAGTAAATACTGCCCCTCGCCAATTCAGACGGAAAACGAAATGTTACGAAATTCGTAATTGAGCGAATCGGATAAATTACACGGACGCCGTTGCCAGCAAACTTTCACCATGTAAATTGCTCCGACTGGGGGTCAGCCACCACATAAGGGGAGCTCGTCGCTGCATGTGGCCACCAGTTTCCGCATCCCGTGCCGCCCCATCTTCTCTCCCCGGCCACTGAAGGTGAAGCTTTTGCGCAACACTCAAAATCAAATTCATTTAAAACTGTCACTGTGGTAGCCCCCGCTGACGATGATGACGATGACGTAGGCGCTCCACCACCCCCAACCTAGCTTTCGCATCTGTATCTGTGATCTGTGATAGTATCTGAATCTGTGTCTAGAATCTGAGGGGTGAACACGAGTCTGAGCCACACGTGCATGAACAGAACGGGTTTAGCCGGCAACCGGGCGAGACATATTTCCATGATCGGCAATAGTTTGTGGCCGGGAATCTTATCACAACCAGAACCACTCGAAGATGTACTCGCGGCCATAAATCCCGGGCTCGTGACTACGATAAGATCACCGCCATAGGTCGCCCGAATCAGTTGCGCCGCGATCGCCGCCGAGGCAAGACATGTCGGTGTCCTGGTCCAAGACTATTGTGCTGCTCACCGTCGCCTGGGTGAGCACCCTGTGCCTGCTCCCCGTGGAGACCTTCTGCGACACCTCCTACTACGAGAAGTACTACGCCGCCAGGCGGTATGTTCCCCTGAAACGGAACGCTCCACTGCTTTTCAACTTCACGCTCGCCATACCAGAGGATGTACAGCTGGCTAGCCACGAACGTCCTGCCTTGGTGGGCAACCTGGCGGTACTTGGGGGCTGGCAGGCTGGCCAGGCTGTGCTTCTGAACCGGACTGACAATCACCGAGTATGGACCGCCTCCGTGGAGATACCGCAGAACAGCAGCGTGGAGTATCGATACTTTGCTGCCGCCGTGGGCAAGAGCGGAGCCGTGCAGATCCGGCGCTGGGAGTCGCACGTCCAGGTCAGAAGCTTCAACACCACCAAGTTTCCAGGAAATCGTAGTGACGAATTCGGATTGATTGACCACCAGCGGCAATTGTCACGTGGATGGCTCCAGGACTCTGGGAGTATCCTGCAGCTCAAGGTGTTCCGGGAGGCCCTTACATTAGAGGAGCAGCCAGAGGAGGGACGCGGGCAGCTGCGGTTACGCTTGCAGCCAGTGGATCCGAAAAGCCTGGCGCCCATTCTCAGCTCGGCCCGCGCCAATGTCGAGTACGTGCGCATGGTCTACGGAGACAGCAAGCTAAGAGCCCAGCCGGAGTATGGAGTGCCCTATGCCACGGCGGATATCCTGATGTATCACATAACCCTCGAACAGCTCGATCAAGTGGCCTTCCTGGTGGAGGTGTACGCCGATGAGCCGGAGGAGAGCCTGGTCCGACTGCTGGGTTACGCACACCTGCTGCCCGAGTCCTTCCCTGGGACGGAAGGAGCTCTCACCATCAATCTGATCTCGCCGCTCTGGCAAAGGGTGGTCGGCCAATTGCAGCTGGAGTTCCTCAACATCCGGCCTATGGAGCGAGAAGGCTTCGATCTTCGCACCAGCTTCGCCAACTACTGGAGATCCAACTGGACGGCCCTAGAGATTGGCCACCGGGGATTGGGCAAGAGTCTGACGGTGACCTCCAACGCTGCCCCGCTGATCGAGAACACTGTGGCCTCCATGATCGCCTCCGCCGATATGGGCGCTGACTTCGTGGAGTTTGATGTCCAGCTGACCAGCGATCTGGTGCCCATCATTCACCACGACTTCTCCATTCGGGTGTGCATCGACTCCAAGACGCCGACCAGTCGCAACGACCTAACCGAGGTCCTGCTGAAGGACATAACCTACGAACAGCTGAAGGAGCTAAAGACCTACCAGGTGGTGGGCAACAAGATTGTCGAGTATCCAGCGCACAACAATGTAGAGCCTCCGGAGCAGCGCCTCTTTCCCACGCTGCAGGACTTCTTCGAGCGGGTCAACCTGACCACGGGCTTGGACATTGAGATCAAGTGGCCGCAGCAGAAGGTAGACGGCACCTTCGAAAGCGAGCAGACCCTGGACAAGAATCTCTTCGCGGACCGAATCCTCGCCGTGGTGAGGCAATACGGATGCGGGAGGGTGAACCTCATCAAGAGTTTCGATGCCGATCTCTGTTCACTTCTGCGCTTCAAGCAACACATGTACCCGGTGCTCTTCCTCACCAGCAGCAAGGAGAACGTGTTCACAGACCCCCGCACCAGCAACGTGGAGCAGAGTGTCAACTTTGCCCAGGCTTTTGATTTCGGGGGGATTGCACCGAATGCCGTGTTCGTCAAGTCTGATCCAGCGTTAGTAAAGCGGGCCAAGGAGCAGGTGCCGATTGTCCTGCTCTGGGGATCGGACATTAAGGACCGCGATTCCATTGATTGGTTCCTGCAACAAGGACCCACGGGCGTCATCTACGATCGGCTTGATCTCTGGCTGGGCGCCAACAGAACCAGCGCCTTCGAGGCGGAGGACGACCTGCCTGGCTACTTCCAGCTGCAGTGCGATCCGGCGTCCAAGGAACGAGAAGTCAATGCCACCGTCGAGAGTATACTGAGTAACGTTAACTTATTGTAGAACCAAAGTCCTGTACACACATCTTATATGTCGGATAATAAAAGATATAAAATGAAAATCTAAGAGTTTTAAGGAAAATGTTATAATATTGGATTAGATATAGCGATTCAATTGCAGCCATAACTCAGAAATGTGAAATTCAACTGTTTTCTTCAAAATTATTCAAAAAGACACGCCTTAAGGGATAAGAAGCGAAGGCTGGAATCCATTTCTCTTGGGGATTTCTGGTTTGATTTACACGCGCAATTTATCCGTATCTTTTGGACAGGTACGGCTTTGTTTTCGCGCTCCGGAACATGGACGTGAACTTGAAATTTAAATCTTTAATGAAATCATTGCCATCCACCGACGACGTCCCACATGTCATTCGTCGGACCCATTTGCATTCGCGTTCCCACACCCAGCCCAACCCAAACCCATTGGCTGATTATACGCCAGAGGAATGAGCAGTGGGTGGTGTGCGGTTGTCTGGCGAGTGGGTGGTGGGTGGTGGGGTGGTCTGTGGTTGTGTGGCCAATGTTAGTGCTCATGGATCAGCATGATTCTCTCTCTGTCTCTGTCTGTGTTCCCCCGACAGCCAGCAGGGCCAATTACCTGCAGCTCGCTTTGCATTCCCTAGCTGTAGGGGATTGGGAATGGAGCGTTTCGGGCTGGGGCTTTCGGAGGTAGCCATGCATATGCAAATATTTTGGCATTTATTACAGTTACTTATCCGCTGCGTGGGCGTAAATTCTGTTTTTGCAATTTGTTGCAACTCGAAAAGTGGGACGCCTAATTGGGAATACGAAATTGTCGCGTACTATGTTTGCAGCAATTGTGGCTACGATTACGGCTGTCCACACTCCGGGGCGGGCTTTGGCCACCACGAAAATAAATTGATTCGCCATATATCATTTATATGTACTATCTATAGATAACCCAATCTCATCCAACCTGAAGTGGGTTTCAATTAAAAAACATAAACAATTCAGTAAGGAACTTATCTACTTGCAGCGCCAGCTGATGGAGGCCTACATCCGGCAGAAAAGAGCCTCGCCGGGCATGGTCCAGGCCAGCGATCTGCAGATCAACCGGCCAATGTCCGGGATGCGGAGTAACAGCCGGGAAATTCACGCCTACGACGGTCCCATGCAGTTCATCAGTTCGCCACAGAATCCAGACCAAATACTGAGCAACGGCAGCCCCGGAGGCATTCCTCCTGCTGCCATCAACACAAGTCGCAATCACTCCAACAACATGCGCAGTCTGAGCACCATCAACCAGGAGGGTAAGTGAAGGATACACTTTCCTAGTCCAATCCCTATAGTTAACTTGGTATTCCTTTCAAAAGCCGATCTCATCGAGGAGATATCCTCGCACGAGCTGGAGGACGAGGAAAGCAGTCCAGTGACCGTCATCGAGCAGCAGCATTCCGCCGTGCACAGCGCCAACTCAACGCAATCCCAGCGGCCCCGACCTCGCCAGCACTCCTTCAGCGATACCCTGGACGAGGACGACTACACCAACCGCAACGTGGCGGCAGCCGCTCCAGTGCGTCCTGCCGGCATACCCTCGTCGCCTTACAAGGAGGCGACACTGGACGGGAGCAGCAACGGAACTGGCAACGGGACAGGAGGCGAGTCTGAAGGCGATGTGATTGGCAACATCGATCAGTTTGTGATGCAACCGGCTCCCCAGGGCGTGCTCTACAAATGCAGGATCACTCGCGACCGGAAAGGAATGGACAGGGGCCTTTTTCCCATTTATTATCTGCATCTCGAGCGGGATTACGGAAAGAAGATCTTTCTACTAGGAGGTGGTTTGGACATAATTCTCCTAAAAACCTTCATTTAATAAACATTTGTTGCAGGACGCAAACGAAAGAAGAGCAAGACATCCAACTACATAGTCAGCTGCGATCCTACGGATCTCTCCCGAAATGCGGATGGCTTCTGCGGCAAACTCCGCTCCAATGTATTCGGCACATCCTTCACGGTCTTCGACAACGGGAACAAGGAGAGCACGGAAAGTCCTCGTCTTGACTTGGCTGTTATTATTTACGTAAGTATACTGAGCGTTGGAAAAATAAATTTTTTAAAAAATTACCCTTATAGGACACCAACATCCTGGGATTCAAGGGACCCCGCAACATGACTGTGATACTGCCGGGCATGACTGAGGATGATCAGCGTGTCAAGATCAGTTCTGCGGACCCCAAACAGCAGGGCATACTGGACCTCTGGAAAATGAAGGTACATGTTGCTTCTCCCATAACAATATTTCCAGCTGATCTTTAATGATTATTACAGAATATGGACAACATCGTGGAGCTGCACAACAAGACGCCCGTGTGGAACGACGAGACCCAGTCCTACGTGCTCAACTTTCATGGACGCGTCACCCAGGCGTCGGTGAAAAACTTTCAGCTGGTCCACGACTCGGATCCCGAGTACATAGTGATGCAATTCGGAAGGACTTCGGAGGACGTGTTCACCATGGACTATCGCTATCCCCTGTGCGCGATGCAAGCCTTCGCCATAGCCCTGAGCAGCTTCGACGGCAAGATAGCCTGTGAGTGAGCCTGGTCTCCCACTGTGGATTACCGGCTCGTCCTGCTGCCTTATGTACAGCCACCTGGAAGGTGGAGGTCGCCTCCCAGGCCAGGGATTATTTGGATATATGTGTATGTAGTCGCGGAAATCTAGTCACTCGCCGAAACCCGCTGCCATCTGGCGGCGGGATTCGGAACGACATCGTTGTTGTTAGTAGGTACTTGTACGGTAGCTCTAATTGTATGACATTTATTCAAAATGTGCTCACCGATTTTGTAATTATTTACCTAGGACTTACGTAGGTCGAACAACTTTGTAAATCTTAATGTGCCCTAGCCATAAGTTGGATTGTAAGAGAAAGGAATATCAAATTTACAGATCGAATATTATGTAAACTATATCAAATGGAATTACTATTAGTCGGTAAGAGAGCATTACTAACTTGTGCTGAGCTCTTAACTATAATAGGCAGCTGATCATTATTTTTCATCTTATGATTAAATACATTTATTTATGTATTTACGTCTTAATATCACGCAAATGCAAATCAAATAAAAACAAAGTGCAAAAGATACTTGTCGTTGTTTGTATTATATTTATTTACGTTTGTTAAGTACAATTGTTTACGCTATTTCGGTAAATGCAAGACAGCTGCCACTCCGCATTAAATTATAGTATATATTGTATGTACAAAAAGGACAAAATTAGCTGTCACACCTTGCAAAACAGCAAAGGATCGAAACGGGTATAAAAATATCGTGTAAATGAGTTTCAAATCGGTGTATAACTAATAAGTACAATGGATTCTCGAATCCATTTTGTGTTATCTTAATCAGACTGCGAACGTCACAGAATACGGAGCACTCTCTGCTCCTTCGACTCAAGTTGGCTTCTCGGCCTGTCTTTTTACATGCTTGTCAAGGACTCATTTAATTCATCTCAACTTAAGCTATGCTCGCTTGCGGGACTTGTGTGACGGTCGATCCTTCGGCAGCTTAAACTCGTCTGGATCGTAGTCCTCGTACGCGAGCTTTCGCTCTGGCGCCGACTCAGGTAACTTGTTGATTTTCTGCAGACGTGCGTGCACAATTTGCAGATGCCGCCCAATGTAGTCCTCGCCGGGCGCCAAGCGCTGGGCGTGCTGCAGACAGGCGGCCGCCTTGGCCAGGCGTTTGCGTTCCACAAAGACGACGCACAGGTTGTGCAAGCCCTGGGTGTTGTGCGGGTCGTAGTGGAGAATGCTGCGATACGACTTCTCCGCCGCATCCAGATCCTTCATGTGGTTTATGTAGATGTCCCCCAAAAGTATGAGGCCCTTTACGTGTGATGGATGGTGCCGAATCAACTGATTAAGGAACGGCACCGCATCGAGGGGCCTCTTGGTGTCTGCCAGAAGAAGGGCCAGGTTAAAGAGCGCACTTCGGAAGTCCGGCTTCAGGTGGATAGCCCGCTTGAAAAACTGCTCCGCCTCATCGAAACTGGACTCATCCATAGCCAGCATGCCCAAGTTGAAGTAAACCTTTTCGTTCTGGTCGTCCTTGGCCAAAACCTTGTACAATCGCGAACGGGACACGCGACGTGCCTCTTCTCCGCCCAGCTCCTGAAGCAAAATGGCCGAATTAAGAAGGGCCTGCTCATGTTCTGGATAGAGCTCTAAGGCCTTGTTGAAATAAACTTGGGCCTGCTGGCTCTTTCCCTGCTCCAGGAAAACAACACCCAGATTGTAGTAGATGTCAGCGTTCTCGCTGTCGTAGAGCAGTGCTTGCTCATACACCTCCTGGGCCTGGACGGTGCGATTCAACTTCATCAGAATGTCACCTCGATTAATGTACGCCTGTTGTCAAAAGATAGTTTCATTATAAGGTTTATTTAAAATGCAAGTATAACAAACATACCTGTACATAATCGCTTCTCATGCTAATGGCCTGCCGGTAGAGGTGGTCCGCTTCTTCCAATCGCGTTTGATTCTTAGCTATGAGATTCGCCAGGTTGATGAATACATTCAGATGGTTGGGGGCGATGCGCGCGTGATAGCTGACTCCCGGCTTTGCCTGTGGGAACAGAGCCTTTGCTTGTACGTACGCTTGCTCGGCTTCTGCATAGCGCTTGAGGTGGTTCAACGTACGCCCCACATTAATGTGGGCCCCTATATCGTCTGTTTGGATGCGGACTGCCTGCTGAAAATAAAGCAGTGCCTCCTCGAACCTGCCATCGTTCTCCAGGGCGTGACCGACGTTGTTGTACAGTTTGGCGTTACGCTGATTGACGTGCACGCCCGACATGAATAAGGAATACTCCGTCTGCCAGTCCCAGTTCCTTTGGTGCGTCTTCAAGCCGTGCGAAAGCAGCAAAACCGCCAACGCTGCATGGCCAATGCTTCGCCACCTTTGACTCCACCTTTGTTGCATTTGCTGGAAGCCGTAAGCTATCAGCAGACAGTAGCCCATGGACGGCATATAAAGAATCCGTTCAGCGACCACAAATCCAACTGGGAAGAAAAGATTGGAGGCCGGGAGGAACGGCAGTACCATCCAGCCGAGGCACATGATGAGCGTTCTCGATTGGGCCAGGTTGCGGGTGAAGCAGGCTTTGGCCACCAGGGCTCCCAGACCGATAAAGGTACAAATAGTGGCCACATTGCGAGGGTCTGCAAATCCCTCCAGCACGGGAACAGTTCCTGTTCAAAGAGGAGTCAAGTTGGTTAATAAAGATCCGACAAAAAACCAAGTTGTACTCACCCATTGTCCAGTCGCAGCATAGAAGCGAAGGGCAGAGCAACAGCCAAAAGTTCAGGTAGATGAGGTAAGCGTAGGTGAGCTGGCGCTCGGGAGAATCCGCCGCCGATGCTGGGTTGTCGAAGCGAGTGAAAATGGGCAACTGAGAGCCCATCACATAGACTCGACCGACTAACAAGGAGAGCGTAATGCCGACCAGGAAGGTAAGGCGCTTCCACAGAACTGGCGAAGACCAACGCCGGTTGGAAAAACGATTCACTAGTTTCGGCGACTGCTGTTCTGGTTGCTCCTCGAAGAGTCGAAGAACCAGATTTCCCAGGTCCAACGGACGCAGCTGCTGCACTACGAACAGCTCGTAGACGACGCATATTCCGGCTATAGTGATGCCCTGCTCCTTGCACAGCATGGAGGCCAATAGGCAACTGCCAAAGCAGACGAGTAACGTGAGCCATCGAGTGCGCCGAGAACAACCCGAGTCCCCGACCGACTTCGCGTAGATGAGAAAAGCCGCCAGGAAGCAGATGGAAGAGAGCAATTCAGCACGCCCGACCACGCCAGTAACGGCCTCCGTGTGCACCGGATGGGTGGCGAAGAGGAGCGAGGCCACAAAGGCGCATGTGTTGAGCGAAGAGGATGACGCCGGAGTGGAGACGGCGTTACTGCCCAAAGCTGCACACTGACGTAGCAGCAGCCGGCAGACCCGACGCCACAGCAAGCAGACGATTAGGTGCAGCAGCAGGTTGACAAGATGGTATCCAAAAGGCTCCAACGAATGCAGCAAGTAGTTGAAGCGAAACGTCAGGACGGTAAGCGGGCGATAGGACTTATGGGACTGCTCCTTGCGCATCGGTGTGCCCCAGAAGTCGTTGAGGAAGACGTTTCGCAGTGGCGTGTGCGGCCGCAGGTCCTTGTTGTCCCGGATGGCACTGATGTCGTCGAAAACCAGGCCGCATTGGGTACTGTTGTAATAGCATGCGATGCAGGCGGCGCATATGCACAAAAATTCGATCAGGTTGCGCTGCGAGGAGCTCACTGTCCTGACCTCTTTCTCCCTCTCCCGGACCCGATTGCATGCGCCATTATGGCCAGAGGGTGATGCAAGTTGACTTGCTAGGGGTTGGGGATTCGTTGACATGCTGACTTTGCGTTACTTTCGGAAACGCTTCATGTATCCATAATTGGTTGGTCCGGAGGTGAAATTTTGCATGCAGCAACGTCAAAGGACTTATTGGTCCCTAGGCGACCTGAAACGGAAACCATTGTTTATATTACTTTGTTAAGTTGCCAATAAAATTTATAGTCCATTAAAATGAGACTTGAATCTAAGCTATAAATTTAGTTGCCACAGAAGACCTTCATTTCCATAGAGTATAAATCACATTAGTATGTGTTCCATTAATTTATGCAGTAACGTACAGGATACGCATATATGTAGACTACTTTGTGGATACATACCCAAGGCCCTCTTACTTTCACACCATTCTTCTTACCACAGATTCCTTTATCTGCTTAAATTCCCACGGCTACTTCCCGTATTCAAAGTATTTTAATGACAAACTTTCTACCGTTTTTATGAGCACTTGAAGTTTACAAAGAAACAAGGCCCGGTTGCGGAAAAAATCAATTAATGCGCAACAAAGTAACTCCGTCCCGGTTACTGTCCTCTATACCAACTGCACACACAAAGGCCCGCCCGAAGTTAACAAAGTTGTAAACTGCGCCCCGATAGAACTCCGGTTTTAGGATCCGGCCGGAGAGAGCGCTGCAGCCCTGAGAAAACGACGGAGAGGGAGAGCGTTTGTTTGCATAAACGGTGTAAATATTGTGGGGACCTGGAGGAAAAGCGCAGCACTCGAGCATTACTAGGCGGGGCACATCCTGCTAGGTGGGATGCGGATGCAGGCACGGGTCGAAGGGGTAGACCAACAATGTTGCACTCAATGTCATCGATTTTCTGGGCGAACAGTCAAAACAAACCACCACCAAGTAAATGTTCGTAAAGAGCGCACGCACCCGGGAGCAGAGATTGTTTTGGGAGTCGGAGTCGGTGCCGTGCCGTGCCGCAGCTGAGCGCAACTTTGTTGCACGACCAACTTTTCCCGAAGGACGACTGGGTCGCACGTGCTCCGTTTTCCCGCCAAGTGCGGCGCATGAGCTCTCAAGTCCTTGCACTTTCACTTTGCGCCGTTCTCTCGGCTCTCTGGCGGCTCTTCGGAAATTAATAGCTGTTTGTGTTTTTGTAAAATTACTTTGACCGAGATACGGCTGGACAAGCTTCCGTAGAGCCGCTACCGGACTCGGAGCTAGGGGTGGAGGCGAAGTCGTAACTGTAGCTGGGCGGGAGTCGCATCCGGAGAGACATCCGCATGTGTCCTCTCCGTACAGACGTGGGACGCCATTACATCGACGGTGGCCACTACACACACCAACAACACACAAATCACAAATTTGCGAACTTTGTTGCAATATTTACAATGTTGCCTTTTAGACTTGCCAGAGCTGTGACCCCCAGCTGCAGCTTCTTACCGTGGCCCAGAGGAGCAAAACTGGTTGAGGTAGTTGCATTTACACGAATTAAATTACATTTTAACACAAAAATCAGATGTGTCCGCAGCTCAGATTGTTGTTGTGGTATCGATTCGCCGATAACAGCTGCTTCTTTAACGTTTGCCATTCACAGGTACTGCCCAACGATAGAGTAGCCGATAGTTCTATCGAGACTGCTCCATCCCTATCGTGTTGTCGGTAAAAGTTGGAAAATTTTTAGCGTTTTCCGCAAAAAATTGAATAAAACAGAGAAAGTACAGTTCCTGCCATGTCCACGGAGGACTTTTACTTGCGATACTATGTCGGCCACAAGGGCAAGTTCGGGCACGAGTTCCTGGAGTTTGAGTTTCGACCAGATGGCAAGTTGCGGTACGCCAACAACTCAAACTACAAAAACGACACCATGATCCGCAAGGAGGCTTTTGTCCACCAGTCCGTGATGGAGGAACTGAAGCGTATTATCATCGATTCGGAGATTATGCAGGAGGACGATCTGCCGTGGCCGCCCCCAGACCGCGTGGGTCGCCAGGTAAGTGGCTTTACTAAGTCCACAGAGGCCACAGAGAATAACCATGTGTCTTTCAGGAGCTGGAAATTGTCATTGGCGACGAGCACATCTCGTTTACCACCTCGAAAACAGGGTCATTGGTGGATGTAAACCGTTCGAAGGACCCTGAGGGACTGCGCTGCTTCTACTATTTGGTGCAGGATCTCAAGTGTTTGGTCTTCTCCCTCATTGGCCTGCATTTCAAGATCAAACCCATATAAGAAACGAATCTATCTTAAGTTAAAGCCTCAGTCAACAGGCGGCTCGTATTTTGTAATGGTCGATTGATAATACTTGTACTTGTATTAGCTCTAATGTACAAATTTCGTACAATCAGGATAACTAAATGAAGTCTGTATAATGAATAATAAAGTCTACGAAAAATAAGTTTCGAGCTGAATGTAAACAAAATAAGCTAAATCGGCAGAAGCGGTTTCTCTTTATTGATATATTATACATATATGCCTTGGACCACATCAAAACTCAGAATATATCATAAGTGCATATGTAAAGGGGCTGTTGGATATTGTTTACACAGAGATATATTTATAAATGAAACATGGTATCACAAATAAGCTCAGAATATATCATTGGTACATATGTATGTACTGTGCAGCTGCCGACGAGAATGAAAAATCGTTAAACAATAAGAGTTCAAACCGAGAAGACGCCCCATTGGAAGGAAGGAAAGCTGGTTAGTGCATGTTATCATATTTTTATACCCTTGCTGAGGGTATTATAATTTTCGTCAAAAGTTCGAAACGCAGTGAAGGAGACATCTCCGACCCTATAATTTATATATATTCTTGATCGGGATCACCTCCTGAGTTGACATAAGCATGTCCGTCTGTCTGCCTGTTTCTAACTGCGAACTAATCTCTAAGTTTTAAAGCTATCGACTTGAAACTTTACATAATATAAGTTGGAACGGAAATCATCAAGAAAAGTTGATAAAAAATCGAGTAATTATTTCGTCTCAGGATTTTTGCAGAGGGGAATCGATCTAGAAATCGTTTAAGGTACTCCGCTTGCGAAGCGGATGAGAATTGGGGAAGATATAGCCATCTCTGTGGGCCCTACAGGGGAAACCCCAATTTTCAAGGGATCCCATCACGAAAAATGGACAAAAAATCAAAAAAATATTTTGTCTCAAGATTTTGATGCAGAATAGTGGGAAATCGATCTAGAAATCGTTTAAGGGATATACCGCAAGGGTATATCACTTCGGCTCCGTCCGAAGCTAGCTTTCCTTTCTTGTTTTGTAAAGAACTATTTTCCGCCAGATTCCAACATGAGTCGCCACGAAAAAGTTGATGACTTTAATGAAGATTTGGATAACAATCCTTACTACCGCATGTGCGGACCCTACAACCTGAGTGATTATGAACGCGACCTGATCCAGAATGGATTTGCCTTCGGTCCACGTCCAAATAGACGTAATGGAAAAAATGTTCCTCACAAGGGACGCAATCAATCTTCAAGGCAATCTGAGAAACAATCAGAATCAAATTCATCTGAAGGAAAAATTGTCTAAAATTTCGTAAATATTCATTATGAACTTTCATATTCAATATTCATAAATTTTATTTGTATTGCACTTATGTACTCAAAATATAAATGAATTCAAGAAGGAATAAAAGCTCTGTTTCCTATTTGGTTTGTTATTTCTTAATTTTGAATCTCTAAAGGGGAACTTAGCTACCAGACGATATATTGAATGTTTATTTAAAGAAAATCAAAGCTTCGAATTACATCGTCGCGACTCGCTGGAGACTGAGGATGAAAGTCTAAAGCCTAGCTGGTATGGAGGAAAGAAGAGCTCTTTATTCCGAAGTCAGCAAAAGGGCTGTAGAATAAACAAGGAGCCAGGGCATATAGATTTGGAGAAGTACATATCGTCATTTATAATACATATGTACTTTCAAGTCTTTATATACAACCTCCTATTTAAACATCCAAAACTGATGCGCATAAAAATGGCTCTTGATCGCCCACTGGATGGGCGACGGATATTCAGTAGCTTTCTGGAGCTTGAGGAGTTCAGTCGATTCTTTTAACCAAAAATTAAATCTTTGGTAAGACATATTCTGGGTAGTTGTGAAATTAAAGCTACAAAAGTTACATCATAGAACAAAAATGAGTGGACGCCAAGTGGATAACTGGAATGGTCCGCACTACCAAAACACCAATCCTGGCAACCAGGCCACTGGCTCCTATCCGAGCCGGTACACCTCCAGGCAAATCCAAGCCTACAACCGTCGGGCTGCCTATGAGGTGCAGCAAATAACCCGGGCCCTGGCCAACAATGCTCCGCCTAACAGCATCACCTATAATGTGATCAACATCAACCACAGATATACAAAATAATCTTGGCCCTGAGCGCAACTAGATGTTTCATCTACTTTCCAAATTCGTTTTGTATTCCAAGTGGCATAAAAATGTACTCGTATACATTTAAATAAAGAAACGAACAACACAATCAGATTCTTGTTATTTTTGTTACTAAATTAAAGGAAGTAGGTACTTGACTATGGTTGATGTATGTATATTTGAAAAATACAACTTACTGCCTGACATACAAATAATAAAATATTGAAGTCCTTTACATTTTGTACAATTTAACATAGATCACTTATATATATAATATATCTAAAACACTTTATAAATTGGCAAAGTATAGTTTAACTTAACCCTATGTACTCCAAAAATGAAGGGATCTAAAAAAACTTGTTTAAAAACTCACATTCAACATCTGATCGACGACTTGACGCACTTAAAGATTCATACTATATTCAGTCTTTGGGGTTATAACTTATTTTACAATTAATTATGTATTTGAAGCTGCCTACGACGGATCTTACATTAGAGAAAGCTCTTGTAGAGCCGAATCCGTAGGTCTCAGAGTCATAATTGCGGCTGCTGCTGGTGCAGAGCCAGAGTGGCCGCGATGTTGGTGCTGGGCCGCTCCAAGTATCCACTGTTTCCGGGCATCGGCATTGACATTGGCATTTCCAGTTGCTGGTGATGATGATGGAGCTTCTGCTGTTGGAGTTGCTGATATGATTGTTGCGATTGTTGTTGCTGCTGCTGCTGTTGCTGGGGAACAGGTGTCTTGAGTAGACTGGGCGATGGCTGGAGCGGAGTGTGGCTGCCGAGCCCGACACTGCTGCCACCGGGACTGGGACCGCCCTCCTTTAGCGGACAACCGATGGTAAGACGCACATGCAGGCCCGATTCCTTGATGAGATTAACCACGTCGCCGTGCGACATCCCAGCGATCTCAATTCGATTCACCGCAATAATGCGGTCGCCCACCTTGAGTTCCCCGCAACGATCTGCCGGACTGGCGGGTATCAGTTTACCTTTATATAAAAAGTTAATGACGATTGATAATCTCAGACTTTTGAGGTGTTCCCTTACCTATCGTTGAGCCATAGTAGTGGTTCGATGAGGAAATTATAACAAAGCCAAAGCCCTCGTTCTCGTGTCGGCTCACAATCACATCATAGGGATACCGCCGCAACTGGGAGGTGAGCGGAGCTTGCTGCAACAGAGGAGCCCGGCGACGTCGCAGGATCATAGTTACCTGCCCACGAAGGGCTGATTCACCGACCAAGGAAACAACTTTATGGTGCGAAGAATTGAGCTAAGGATGAACATTCAAGATTACCTTGGAGGTCAGAAAAAACTACTGCAAATGTTGCTTCACCTACCACATTAATTCCATCGATGCTGAGAATTTCATCGCCGGTGGCTATGCGGTGGTCCTGGTCCGCAGCGCCCCCCGGCACTATGTGACCCACGGTGACCTGGGAGCCCTCCTCAGTGCCGCCAACTATACGAAACCCGAAGCCCAGCGCCTGCCGCTCAAGCGTTACTTCGGTTAGCTCACACTGATCCGCATCTTCGGATGCGTCCAGCAACGCTCCGCTCCGCCAACTGGGCGAGTGCTGGGACTGGAGCTGTTGTGGCTGTTGGTGCAGTTGCTGGGACGAAGGATCCAGATTGGCGAAGCCCACCCGCCTTCGATCGTTGAGCAACTCATTGACCCGACGCTGTATGCGCTCGTTCTGGAGGTGCGCCGTCTGCAAAGGCGAGTACTGTCCCTGTCCGGCACCCGGCATCCCCGCCTGCTGAGCCTGCATAAAGTATCCGGGGCGATAGCGCTGGGCCTGACAATCGTAGCAGTAGCAGGACTCGTGGTGAGCCATCGGCAGGGGCTGCATGCTGGGTGGCAGGCCGTAGATACCCGAATCTCCTTGGAGCGTTGCCTCTGCCAGGCGTTCATTCAGCCGACTGACCATCTTGGGGTACGGGTCCATGTAGGGAACATCGTCCAGTTCTGGCAGGCTGTTGTTGGACTTTCCTTGAGTCTGGAACTGAATCGGCTTACGGGGTTCCAAGTCGTTGGCCGCAGTGCCAACCCCAGCTCCGACATCACCGTCCAGCTCGTTGCTAGGCGTCTGAACCCGCGCCCGGCGAGTGTCTACCAGCGGAGTCTTCGGTCGCATGGGCAGCACCTCCTTCACCTGCGTACTGTACAGGTCCGCCGTGGGCGTCTTGCTCCGGAACAGTCCGCTGCCTACAAAGTTTTTCCGGAGCTTGGCCACGTTCCCCACCTGCCCGATCTGAGTGGGCTGGTCCGGGGGCGTTCGCTGAATCTTTACGACCGTGGGCGCCGTTAGACTGCATTCCTTGAGCAGCTCCACCACGTAGAAGTGCGGCTTGTTGCGCACGTTTATGCCATTGATCTCTAACAGGACGTCGCCCTCCATCAGCTGAGTGCAGCAGTTCCGGTCGAGGATCTTCTTAACGATTTGCCCACAAGCCGAGTCGGCAATGGTAAACCCGAATCCCATGGAGCCCTTCATGATCGAGAAGCTGCACAGTTCGGGCTTCTTCATCAGTATGAAGCCACTTCCATTGGCAGTAGCGCCCGCGCTGTTGGCCCCCTCGCCGGACAAGTCCAGGAAGTTGTAGTTCCCGTCCATGTTGAGGCGACGCTGCTTGTCCGAATCGCGCCCGTCCACCGCCATTGTGGTCACCACCTCGGTGTTGGGGTCATTCGGGTCGAACGGCAACGGGTAGCCGCGACACACCTCCAGGGTTGCCCGCTCGCCGGGCAGGATCGACTGGAAGATGTTGACCATGTCGAGGTGCGTATAGCCCAGCACGCAGGTGTCGTTAACGTATACCAGTACGTCGCCCGTCTGGAGCTGCCCGTCCAGCCAGGCCGGACCGTTCGGCACCACGGTTTTGATTTGAAGGAACTCCTCCACGTCCCCGCCGGTGCTGCCATCACTGCCTACAATGGTGAAGCCCAAGCCACGGGAAGACTTCAACAATGTGGTGTTGATTCGTTGCCCTTGCAGCTCTGCAGGATTGCGGGTGAACTTGTACGGGAGCTTGGTGGCTGGCACCTCTTCCTCCTGCCGTTCGGCAGCCGACTCCGAAGGCAGCACTGGTGGCGGCACAGTCGGCGTCTTGGAGCGCTGCTCTTGCTGGATCTGCTGCTGTTGCTGTTGGCGCTGCTCCGCTGCTCGTCGCTTAGCCTCCAGCACCGGGTTTTCGTACTGCGTCCTCCGGTTAACATGGTCGATGAAATACATTCCGTACATAGAGTCCTCTATCTTTTCCCATCCGTAGGGTAGCTCGTCCTCGCAGCAGTCCTCGAGTGACTTCTTCTGGTACTTGGACAGCCTGGGATCCAGCCAGTGGGAGGTTCCAGTATTATGGCTTCACGGGAAAGAGAAACAAGTAAGATTGCATATTTTTCCTTTAATCTGAAGGGCATACTTACTCTATGAAGTAGAGCTCTCCTCGCTCCGTGTAAGCCGTCTCCCACTTGGGTGGCAGTGGTCCCAGGCCGTCTCCAGGGTCGTCGCGGTTGGCAAAAGGTGGCTCCTGTGGCTGCCCCTCTCCAGCTCCGCATTCGCTGTCCAAGCTCTCGTCCCCGTTGAAGTATGTGTTCTGCAGGAGGTTCTCTGTGGGGAGAGGAGGGAAGAAACCTTGATTATTTTTCCAATCCAACCCAGCCTCAAAACGTTCAATGAACCTGACTATCGGAATTAATCAAAACAGAGTCACCTTGCCAGTTTGCCAGTTGGCCAGTGGAGTTAATGCTCAGCCAGCCGAAAATAGTTTGGTGGAGTCTTTTGAAATCGAACAGCCCCCCACAATAGATAACCCCATCCCTTGCCGCCAGCCGCTCCTATTGAATCCTCTCTGGCTGTGAGTGGGGAATGAAGCGTAAAGAGTTTCCGAGTTCCGAATGGGGCTGTCCAGAACAATAATTATTATTAGCAGTGGCCAAGCAGGCTCTGACTAGACTGTGACCTACTTTCCTGGCCCACTGAGATGATGGGACGATAACCAAGCACCGGCCAAGTCCCCACTCATGCTGGATGAGTAATGGGGAGACTTTAATTATGGCCAAGTATAAGAATTGAATGAGAATGGTCTTGGCAATTAAACGAACCTTTCGCTCTGCCATTCCGCTAAGATCTTGGGACTAAGAGCTTATGACAATAATACATATTATATGATATAGAAGTACTTTCTAAAATGTTTCTGGAGAACCTTTTCCAAATAAGACTTTGGGACTAAGATTGCCAACTATTTTCAGTAAGGGATTCAAGGGTGTTTAGAAAAAAAAGGGACCATCGTCGTTAACCCCTTTTAAGGTGCATGCCCTGGCCAGGTCCACAAAGGCAAACCATCGTAGATGGCCGGGCGAGCGGGCTAATCGAATGACGGAGAGCGACAGACCCGCCTAAGCCCCAGTCACAACATATTGGAAACCATTTGCATAGAAAGATGAATATTTATGCCAGACACTGGCAAATGGAACAGAGCAAGATGTGGCCAACGGGTTGGAGGTGGGGTGACACATCTCTGAACGGTAAAGCGAACATGTTTCATTTGGTGACTCTTTTTTGCCGAGGCGGAGTGGAGCCCCAGCCTCCGCTCGTTTGAATAACTGCAATCCCCGTACGATGTGTTTGCTCTGTCCAGACTCCGGACTCGGCATAATCCAGAAAGTGTTAACGAGCATGGGAGTGGGAGTGGGAGTGGTAGTGGGAGTCTGGGAGCTGTAAGTTCTCCCAGCGCGGAAGTTGCATGCGCCACAGTTTACTGCTCCGTTCTCGACTTCACTTGCTTTGCGTTGTATAAATATTTGTTGAATGCAGAGTGGGGCACGGATGGCGAGTGGCATGGAGGGGGAGTATTTGATCACCAGATGTAGCACACAAATAATGCTGTATGTGCAACACAAGCCAGGGCTACCGAAACTGAAATCCCAAGAAACTAGAAACTAATCCGAATATGTCGTTATATTTTCTCATATACTCGCACAGGAACAAATATGCTAATAAGGGTTATGATTTACGTTCTTAAAGAGCTTAAAATGGCTTATAATTGCCTTTTTTATCATATCTTTAAGATAAAATAAACAAATAAGAAAGGCTAGCTTCGAGTAAATGCGAATCTGGTACACCCTTTTGGATAAACCCATATACCCACTTACTACATTCATATCTACCAGACATAGATAGTCCATCCACCAATCTGAAAATATATTCCCACTAAAGAAAGAACTCCACTATCTTATCAGACCGGAATACTTTCATCAAGCTAGTGCGAAAACATGTTGTATGTTCTTTAGAAAAACAACTCTCTCTTCTGAGGAGATCGGCTGGAAGTGGGTGACTCACCTCCTGAAAATGCGGACCCCGGTGGAGCACGAAACCGACACAAAACAGATCCACGCAAACCTGGTCTGAGGTCTGGGGCTTGTGGCACGCAAAGCATTACTCATAATTACAGGGATTGCGATCGAGTCGGGCCTGATGATGATGATAATGATTGACAAACGATTATTCTGAAAGATTGTGGCTAATTGCATTTGGGGACTTTGAATGGAACCCAAAGAACCGTTCGGCAGAGAATCCATCTTATCGCTGATCGGGAGTGCATTAGTGCTTCGGCAAAGATCTAAAAATAAGGCAAGACTACAAACAAAGAACAGAGAAGCCGAGGAGCCGAGGAGGTTCAGCCAACATGTGGTGTAATTGAAGCAGATACAAACAATCCTCGGACGAGCAGCCCACCAATTACGTAAAGTCGGACTAAAATACTTAAATACAGCGCTAGTTCATTGACTCTGCTGGGCCCGAAAACGGAAAACAAAAGTCCCCACAAAAGCTACGCACGCTTCTGATGTTTTTTTTGGCTATTTAACATCTGACATGGGGCGAGGTCGCGGTAGGCACGGTCGCCAGGGGCGTGACCGTAACAGAGGCGTGGTATTTACTTGAACTTGCTCACACAAGTGCTGTTAAAAGATACAAATTATCTTGTTGCAAATGTTGGTTTTTTGGCTTCCGAGAGGGGCTTGTAAAGTGTCACTCTTGGATCGTGGACTACTGCACGACTGCTTTAATTATTTAACTTTAATTACAAAAATAATAAAAAGAGAAACCTTCAAGAATTAAATATTCAAAGTGAAACTCTCTTTATGCAAAAGCCTTTCTCAAATGAAAGAACTCCACGATTGCAAAGTCCGGTAATGAGATGTTTGCTCTTCCACTTCTAGAAACCCGTCTGGACTCGAGTCCCCAGTTACGCAACGGCCACTAGGAGTGACTCCGAGTCCCACTCAACGATCAATTAGCGGACAACAGAACTGGCAATCAACCCGGTTGCGGAGTTGGCGTGTAGCGGGTCCATTTGATTGCTCCTCCCGCGTTGGAATGCAACGCTTCTTATAAGAACAGCTCCGGCATGGCCTCTCAATGGATGTCATCGACTCAGACCTCTTTGTTCTTCGAGGGCCAGTCTCTATGTCATTTGTGACGACTCCTTCACGGACTCCCTGCTCCGCCTAATGATGGCATCTAATTGGCCTTGCTGCTTCGTTAACTTGGCTTACATGGCACGCCATAAACCAGAGCTGCCCCCTTTCGCAACTGTCTCGTAATCAAGAAATTAATAATCGCATCATATGCTGGAGATGGAGTCACCCCGACTCCGACACTACCGGAGAATCCCCACTGCTAATTGCATCTGACGTGAGGCGTAAATGATAACCAAGATACAATGTACGAGTGGGCTGGGGAGCAACGCTGGGTAAGGTGCACGCTCTCGGCGAGTTCATTGCTACCACTTGGGGTCTTTCAGAGATTTCCGAGACCTCTTGGCCAGAATCGACACCCCCTATTTGGAGTGGGTTTGTGGATAGTATTTAGGCGTTTTCATTTAAGCAATACCCATTCTCTCATCTGGACGTGTTACGAAACCCAACGCTGGCCAAACAATGGGACAGTGTGGAGGGGAAACTAAGCCAAGCGGCAAACTCCTAACAGATGATTCAGATACATACTAAACCCGGCTATCTTGCCCAACTTCCGAAAGCGATTTCCCATCCACACCTAGACCTCGTGGTGTTGTACGAAATATAACCAAAAATCCAAACGTGAGTGGGCTATTTCTTAAATACTCGACGATGTGTTTATAAAGACTAACAAGCTAATATGAGACTGATTTTTAAGGCCTTATGGAGAAGACTAATTCATGCAGATGACTGGTGACTTGATAGCCAAATCCACACCTACAAGCTTCAAGGCATTTAGACCATTTAGCCTGTAATTTAGTCGTTCGTTTTCTCTACAAATATTGAATTCCCACATCATCTATGTAGATTCTAGACCGGCAATTGTATGCCAGCCCCCCACACACTCGATCGAGATCGAGGTTACCTTCTTTAGCTTTAAAGTGAACCAGCTTTCTGGGCTTTCATTCATGAATGTCGTCTTACGAGCTCCAAGCTTCAGCTCCAGCTCCAAGACACAAAACAATGAGGGCTCACATAAATTAGATGGCAAGTGGATCGACTGGGTTCAGCAGGGGCTTCAATGGCTCCAACCTGTGAGAAAGTGATGTCAGGTGGATTAAATGAAACGGGAGTAGAGTGCCTAGTCATGCCAGAGTGTTATATTGAAAGTGTAATACTTAGTCCTCTTACAAATGGCTAAGAACGAAGACCCACAACCATAGCTTGGCGAAAGAAGGTTATTTGTATTGGGACGTGTAATGTGGAGCTCCAAGGCACGTGGATGGCACTTCAAGACCTTCAAAACTTCTACTTTATTTTCATTAATTTCCCGCAGTGAGCCAACTAATTTCGTGGCCCGGCAAGTGCATTTCAACTTGAAATTGAAACCAAAAACGAAATTGAAACTTAATCCGGAGTGGGAGTGGAGTGGCAGCACTCGGGGGCCAACATACATATGTGGGCGGAAATGAGTCACTCGAGACGAACCGCCCTGAATTAGGTTTAAGAGCTGGCCGGCCTGCTGCAAATTAATTTTAATATTTTATGAGACGAGCCTGAAATGGAAATTCGATTTTCAAACCGCACTAAGCACACATACTTAAGAGTTGAATATTTAATCGTTCTACTAATCTAAACTACTTTTGGGACTTTTAGGCCTACGAATTGAAGCTTCAAGTTGTATCTTATGCTCACCTTTGCTGCCTTTGAGGATGCTATTGGGAGCACCTCCTCTTCCAGCGACTGGGCCTCCGTTGACTTCACTGCCGGTGGGCCCTCCATTGCTTGGCAATCCGGACCCGAACTGATTACGCACCGACATCTGGCTGTTTAGCGAGGAAGTGCCACTCAGCGAGGTCACATCCTCGCGGGAGGCGGTGGTCCCAGCTGACTGGGATGTCTTCTTGATTGCCGGCGGTGGTGGCGGGCGCGAATGGTGGATGCCGGGCGGTGGCGCTAGACCGGCCGACTTCTCGCTATTCCCATTCCCAACCACCGCATCGGCAGAGACTCCAGCCATGTCGTCCACATCGCCATCAACATCATCGTCCACGTTGTCGCGGCTGCAATTGAATTTTCTGCCGCTTCCGTTGGCAAGGCTAGAATTTAGATTCGAGTTTCCGTTAAATGTTGCAAAACTGGTCGGAGTAGCAGCAGGATGTGGATGTGGATGTGAGTGCTGGTGTTGGTGGGAAGTGTTCAGAGGCGCCAACTGTTGTTGCTGCTGGTGCTGCTGTTGTTGATAGAAGTGGTTGGTGAAGTGGGGCTGCTGGTGCTGCTGCTGCTGTTGCTGTTGCTGGAGCATTAGGTAATCCGTGGGAGACTTGGCCGCGGATACGCCCCTGACAGCCACACCTGCTCCTCCGCCGGCCGATGCCGTTGTCGTGGCCGTGATTATTGGCATTTTTGTTGAATTGTTGTGACTGGTTAGCATTCTATGACCCAATGCTTTGTCTGGCCATTGCATTTGAATTGAAAGCTTCTTCTCTTAATTCGTTTTTCATGGGGCTTTCATTAGAGTGTCCATCAGGAAGCTGCCAAACTGAATAATCAAGCGAGAAACCATTAATTAGCAATATGCAAAGTAATATAAACAATTGCCACTCTTATAAATAATGGCTTTGAGTTTAAGACAAAAAAATACTATTTTAAAGTCATAAAATGAGTCACAGTTTAAAATACTATAAAGTTTATCAAATTTCTTCTCAGTGAGCTCTGCAACGGCTTCTTGGATAGCTGAGATGTGTGCCAGCCATCGCCAAATACTTTGAATATCTAACATTGCTCTGCCCCCCGCTCTGAGCCGGTTAGACGGCTACGGGCCAGACACGATCATTGTTCAGTGGCTAGCTCTCCACTGCAGACTTGCACAGCTCCAACTGGTTGGTTTCCTTGCTCCTCCTCCGTGGAGCACCCCTCCTATTGTTGACATTGCACTTTTAAAGACTCTGCTTTGGACTTTCCCATGACAGACATATAATTATAATAATTTTCTGCAAATTCCATGGCAGCTCTTTATTTTTTTTTTGCCTCAAATTTTCGCCAGTTAAAGCAATTGAGGTAATTCCAAATATTTTCAGCCTTGAAGTGGATTGTTTTTTAACGAGATCGTTTAATTGGAAGCTTTCCTTGGTTATATTTTGAAGTCCACAACTATTGATTGGAAAACGAGAGTAGCAGCACAAAATTATGAATAAGAGGGCAGCAATATAAGAAAATTAACTGTGCGAAAAAAAGGGGCACCAAACACGACAGCCACATAAAGTTCCTCAAGCGAAAAATTTACTCTTATGAGAAAAATACAAAAAAAAACGAACTATAGTACTTCAGCCAGAAGACGAGCCGTTAAAAAATGGAAAACCAAGAGGCCACAAGAGGAGCTGCGGGCAAGAATTCCAGCGCAACAACAACAACAACAGCGAAGAGAACAACAAATGCGAGAAACGAGTTTTTCAGGGCATGCCACCACTACCACCGGCACCATCCACCGCCACCAGATCGCCAGAAATCCAAAAACTGAAAACGAAAAGGTAACCCCCACAAATGCACAGGAAGAAAAGGCTAGCCAGGAATGTAGTTTGAAAACTAATGGGATAGTGAGTCATGTCCTTATAGTTCTCCAAGTGTATTCAGGTAAAAGGAAAAACGATTGTGGTGGTTTTGTTTCAGTTCAGGCTCACCTAAAAAGAGACCTAAAACGGACCACAAAACAGACCATAGCCCAGCCACCTGTCGTCTGTTGGCCAGGAGCATTAGAGGAAACTTTAGAGAAAAGGGAGTAAGTAGGGGGGGACTAACTTTCAACTGCAATCAGGCGCGACGCACAACCAGGCTGCCGTCAACAAGGGGCGCGGCAGCAATTTCACTTCATGGGTGAAATTCATCATTGGCGTCGTTAACGTTCAACTATTTCTGCGAAACTATTACCAAGTTAATGAATTCTGTGATCTTTCAATTTGAGGCTCAAACAACTATTTCTTTATTTCCTAATTTGCACCCATTGGCCAGCCATCGATCATAGATAAACACTCCATAGACACACTGGTGGTGGTCAATAGCATGGCCAAATATTGGAAAAGCAATGTCAGCAGATAAACAATTTTCAATCGGCCGCTTTCATAAATCGCACCTTTTTCTTTCGAGCTTGTTTTGTTTATTTGGCCCGCTGATCGCTGATGATCGTTATTGGCAGGCAGGCAGTATCAGTACGAGTGCCGGGCACCACTTTCCATTTTTATGGCGGTTTTCGGTTTCCAGAGGCGATGAAAACTGCAAAACGCGTTTTTCAAACAGGCACTCACACACACGGGCACTGAGATGCGGTGGCACTTATTAACTGTGATAATATGGCCAAGTCTGAACTGCCGCCGATTGGACCGAAAACACGTTGGATGATGCACACCTGTTGGTGATGGCGGATGATGGTTGCGAGAAGGGGGGCGTACTCCGATTATTTGCCGTTTTAATTCGCATTCGATGGCAATTTGATTTTCCCGCTGGAAAAGCACACGGAGCTGGAGCAGAAGCGACGACGCGAACCGAACACGCCAGAAACTCAGAAACAAATGACGCGAAGGAGGCCGAGCCTCGCTGATAAAAATTGAATAAAACCTGTTGCTTGCCTCCACATACACACACGCGCAGTGCGAGCAATGCACACCGCCAATAAATGCAGCGCCCCACGAGAGCCAGGTGTTCTCTTCAATTTAATTTCAACAATTGCTTTAAAAACGTACAATTTTCACTCAATGGTTTAACACAAAGGTATAGTTTTTATTTATTAAACAAACAAAAAATAAACAAAGCTAGGTGCGTTGGGTTTGAATATGGTGGGACCATTGCACACAAAGCCACAAAATACCACATTATCGATTATCGGTTATCGGACCACCCGCCAATGAGTCGTTAAATTCAAATAAATTAATTTCCCAATTGAAGTAACAAAAAAATACATATTTACTCTGAAAAATAAACATTGCACTTTATTAAAGCACACAATTTTGATAATGAAATATTATTTTTGTATCTATCATGATGTTGGCAAGGCCATTGGAGCCGGCTTTTTGCCCTTTTCCTTTTCTGCTTTTTCGGCCAATTCCTCCCTAATCACTTCGGCAATGTCATAGATTTCTGGCTTGTGCTACAGATTTTACAATTAAAGAACTTCGAAAATATAAAAAAGGATTTCAATATCCGCTCACCTTTAGCTGGTTGATGTAAAAGGTAAAGGGAACATTTCCTGTGATTGGATCAATGGCCACGGGCCACATTGCCTCCAGTTCTTCGTTAGTAAAAGGTTCCCCTTCCTCCGACATCAACTTTCCAAAATACTCCTTGGTCAGATATTTTTTATTCTCTGGATCTAGGGTCTCAAAGGCCTCGAGAATCTTTTCAGCCGAAGCCGGTTGCATTCTGTTCAAAGAATATTTTTTACACATTACGTAAAATTCTATCGAAGCTATCTTACTGTTTTTCCATCAGCAGTAGGGAGACATGGCCCATAAACTTGATTAAATGAGCCTCGCCAGGGTACTCGTGCGACTCTGTGGCTTTAATTACCGCTTGGACCTCCTTTTCTGAGGGCACGCAGCCCAAGAAGCGGAGGACATTGCCCACATTTCGGGTATCTATGTACTTATCACCATGCGTATCGAAAATGCAAAAAGCTTCCGCAATTAAAATCTCAAGTTCGTTCGATAGGGACACTGGGGATGGTAAAATGCATCAAAATAGGATAAACTGGGCTCGAAATTCTGCACAGCTTACCGCCAACCTCCATGGTAATAGTATTATTTAACACTTATGCAATTTTTGTTGTTAAATGGTATCCACGGAAAATTTTCAGGCACTTAAAATTTTTATGAATATTTCTCGTTCTGAAGCTGTCGTTACTGAATACTTCTCTGATTTTGAATTAAAAACCAAATATTAATAAATTTTATGATGCGGTATTTTAGTATATTCTTGAGAAGCATTTTATTTTAAGTGGCTTATTTTAATCTAAACTTGTTTATATTTAATCTAATTTAAAAAGCGCGCCTCGGTAAGACCAACCTAAGGCAAACACACAATGGTTTGGCAACCCTATTTAATGGGCAAGCGTATAACGCCCATTGGCACCAACTGGCCACATTACGTCCAACCAGAAACAGCCACGTCAACTTTTTCTTCCATCCACTTGAGAAAGAACACGACAGCCCAAAGGAAAACTAGTTGCAAAGGTGACTAAGAAAATTGCGTGAGACAAAGGCCGAAAAGCCCGAGGCAATGAAGAGGTGCAAAACTGAAACGCGTCCGAGAAGCGCAGTCGCAGCCAACGAGACAACATAATCAAGTCGCGAATCAGAAATCAGATTAAGTTCAGATCGGAAACAATGCAAACGTAAAACGGAGGCGCCTCCAACAGTCGCAACCACTCAGCATTTTAAAACCCAAAACAACCTGAACAGCAATTTTTTTTACCATGGCTCCCACCGCCAACACAGTTCTGATATCGGTACCGCGAACAGTCGGAGTCACATCAGCCTCGCTGCCCAAGCTTCGACCCGCACCCCTCACGGCTGCCCTGCTTAGGGGGTCAGCCGGCTCATCCCCCACACCCTCGAGCTCCGGATACGCATCGTCCTCGAACAGCGTTATAGAGGAAGAGACCATGGCGGCAGCGCCGCCTAAGGCCAAGAAGCGCCGACTCGACCATTTGACCTGGGAGGAGAAAGTGCAAAGAAAGTAAGTTTTAATAAATCCTTTCTTTCTGGGCGAAGTACTAGTTTCCCCCTTTATTATGCAGGAAGCTAAAGAACCGAGTGGCGGCACAAACATCGCGTGACCGCAAAAAGGCACGCATGGAAGAAATGGAATACGAGATCAAAGAACTAACAGACAAGACGGAAATTCTTCAGAACAAGTGCGACAGCCTACAGGCAATCAATGAGTCGCTGTTGGCCAAGAATCACAAACTGGACTCTGAGCTGGAGCTCATGCGCCAGGAACTCGCCGAACTAAAAGAGCAGCAGCAACAGCTCTCCAAAAACACCGCCACAACCATCATCCCCAATACCAGCAACAGCCAATCCAACGCCAGCATAGGCGCTGAGGGCTGTGCGTCCACAAACCTTGGATCCGCAGCATCCAATGCTGACCCTCTGCAGCAGGGTACACATCAAGTGGACACACAGTCGTCAGCGCGTCTGCTGACGGAGCAGCTGAAGAGCAGCCAGAGCCTGGCTTCTCTCTGGAAGGTTGTGGCGCTCTGCCTTCTCTACAAGACATGCTTGGCGACGACGAAGAATTCGACGTCCGGCGTCTCGAAGAGTTGGCCGAAAGTCTGCTCGCAGATATCACAGCAGACCTGGAGGCAGGCCCTGGAGAGGGCTGCTCTGCTGCTGCCGAAGATACAGGCAAGCCGGAGCGATTGCCTGGACCAGTGGTGGGGTCCACAGCAGAGCGCCTGGAACCCAACGGGCATAGAGCTGGTAGCCTAGACAAGGAAAAGGATTCTGGGAAAGAGCACAGCCTTAAGGTGCCTGTGTTAGAGTTAAATGGAAACACACAGCAAACAGAAGTGCCCGTCTCGACGATAATCACAGCCAAGACAGAAACGGCAGCGCCAATAGCTTCAGTCATCCAGGGAACTCCGGATACGGTGTATGGCACCTACGATGCCAAGACGAATTCGATAACCATTGTAATGGACGGCGACGCAGTGCCGGTTAACGAGGCCGTCATGGAGATCTACAGCGACGGTGTCACCGCTGGCGACGACGCCACAGATGTGGTCATGAAATGTCCGCCGCCAGCGACGTCTCCGTCGCAAGTCTATCTCAATGTGGTGAATGCCACCGAGGACTCCGACGACGAGAACTTCGATTCGTTCGAACGGTTTCTCTGCCCACGCGTCAAGGCAATCTCACCCCTGGCCAAATCTCCTGCGTTGTCCCTGCACTCAGCGACCTCAGACCACGGCTACGAGTCCATTCTGGGATCTCCATCATCAACAGCGCTCACTCTGCCCGCGGACGAGGAAGATTTCACGTGGCAAAGCAACTTTGAAGATCTATTTCCCAATTTGATTTAAGCCCCGAGCTTGGTGATCGTTTTTCAAATTGAAAATTGAATTTTGTTGGCCCAACGCCACCGTTTCGTTCTCTCTGTTTAATTGTTAAGGTTGGCAGCCGCTTAAGTTAAGCTATTAGACATAGGCTGTATGGAATTTCGTCATCGAAGGCTTTACATATGATATTCATCTTAGCACTTAGTTTAGCTGTATGTTTCCATTTATGTTTAACACTATAACCACATAGGCTTACATATTCTTAATTGTAATGTGCTCAATGGATTTGCTAAAACATTCGCAAAAAAAATTATATATTCAAAATATAAACAAACCCAAACCAAACCCGTATGATGTGTTTTCTACCCTCATCATTTCAGGTTCTAGCCATATGACAATCAGGCCATCATAGCTTAAATCAGGCCATATTTTGTGACGTAATTTCAACATGCGCAGATAGTATTACGAGTAAATAGAAATGAGTCATTTTTCTATTTCATTCTTGGGTGTACCATGACCCGCCTTTTGGGGAAATTATCAACTCACGCTAGCCTATGTCTTTATCTAGTACAAGCATGCGATTATTTCCCATAATTTCAGGTGCTGTTTAATAAAGTAATAAGATCTCGATAATAGGAACAGCATTTTTTCAGAAATTATAAACCTACCCTCGTGAAATTCAAATGTAGATATATTTCAAGGGGTTGCCAGATATTTTTCCAACGGAATTTTAAATATAAAACTTTAAAAATATAAAACTTAAATATAAAAAGAAAGTAAAAATGTATTTTAAAACTAAAAACAGAAATGTACAAAACTTCTATAAAGCTTATAAAAACTTTAATTTATTTTTTTTAAATCTTTCTCCTGAGATGGCAGCCTTAAAATGGCTAGTCAGGCACCTCTGATTAAAATAGTATCTTTTGGACATCATAACATTTTTAAATAACTTTTAGTTAGAATAGATTAAAATATATATATAATCTTTAAACTTAAAATAATTAAACAAACGGCTGAGAGTAAACATTTGAAATGCCGGAGAAAGCCGAGGAAACTGCCGCTGCCGCTGTAGATTCACCTGCCACCGTGCCCGTCAGTTCGCAATCCCAGGATTCGGGTGCCTTAGAAGAGATGGACTTGGAAGAAAAGCCGGTGAAGGGAGGAAAGAAATCCAAGAAAAGTCGTTACTCGGAGGAGGAAATGGAGTTTAAAAAGCTTGCCCAACGTCGGATTAACGTGGCCGGGGCACCAAAGATGCCGCTTAACGGCTATGTGCGTTTCATGAACGACCGCCGGGAAGAGCTCCGACGTGAGCAGCCCCACCGCACTGCCCTGGAGCATACCAAAATCATTGGTGAGGAGTGGCAACAGCTGTCAGAAGACCGCAAGATGCCCTACATAGAGGCAGCCGCTAAGGACAAGGCCATGTAAGACTACCACACATCCTATTCCAACACTTTGTTAGCATTATGGTCTTGTATTCCTTAGTTACCAGGAGCAGCTGCAACTATTTCTCAAGGAACATCCCGAAATTGTGGCCAAGGAGCTGGCCAAGGCCAAGAAGGCAACCAAGATAGAACCTACTCCAAAGGAGAACAGCAGCGCCACCAAGGGGAAGAAACCCAAGGCGAAAACAACGCCCGTAAAACGGCAAAGCGAGGATCCCGACGACATCCCTTTGGCTCAAGTCAAGCGGACTCCAACCCCTCAGCCTACTCCTTTAGCACCGCCAGTTGCGACACCTGCAGCCAGCTCTCAGCCAGTACCACCAGCGCCGGTCATTGCCCCCCGACCTCTGCAGCCAGGAGAGATTCCCATCTACACAAATGAATTCATCGAGCACAACCGCAGCACGGAGAACGAACTGCGCACTCTGCGCAAGGCCAAGACTGATCTGGAGCAGCAAAACGCGGTGCTGGAGCAGCACGTTGACAATACTAAGGCCGGCTACGCGAAAGTAATGGCCGAGGTGTCCGAGCTGAAGGAAGAAAATGTGCGATTAGAGTCCTACATGAATGCCCTGCGCCAAAAGCTGGTTACGTCGCTTGTCGGCGTCTCGATTCCCTCGTTCGAGTCGAGCGGCCCAAACATGGAGAACGTTGACAAATACATCCGCCACTTGGCATCCCTTGCCGGCCAGCCGAACAACGCCGCACTACTCAAAGCGCGGGAGGCACTCCGCAAGCTAGATACGTCCAGCCTGCTTAAGCCCTAAACGCCAACATTACCGTATAAGTTTGTGTCTAACGATAAGATCCTTTTAAAATAAGAATAATTTATGTGCTTGCATTATTAACTATGTATCTTTTACTGATTAAACACGCACTCTATAATTTACTAAAGAACAATTAGTTTTCGTTGCCTTCGCTGCGCGAGGTGGCATTTCCCATGTTGCGGAACTTGCGAAGACGTGGAGTGCGCGACATGTAACGGAAGCCATCGTTTTCGGATGTCTCTTCAACTCGTTGGATCTTGGAACGGTAGGAATAGTAGTTGCGGATGAAATAGTATCCGCCGCAAAGCATAGGAACAACCATGATTGGGTGACAGACCAATCCCAACACGAACAAAAAAGACGACATCATGAGGTTGGTCACAGCCTCTGTGAGAAGGAGAACGTACTAAGGATTCAAATTACGTTGGAGACCCACTTACGTTGAATATGCCAAACCGTGGCCACCACAGTGTAAATGGCGCCTGAGATGGTTTCAAGGATTCCATACAATAGTGAGAACATTTTCTGCTCAGAGAGTATAGCCCGAGGGAGAAATATAGCCCTTTCCGACGTGACTGATGGACTGAGATCAGAATCCTTTGACAGTTGGGGAATGGAATGCTTGAGGAAAATAATAAATAACCGAGAAAGTAATAAGCTTTAAGTCAAAAATTATAGATAAAGGCAAACGAAAGGTAATATTCTTGCTTCACACAGCGAACAGTTGTTCATTTATTATTTAAACAAAATAGTCGTCGTTTCACTTCTCGTAAATAAACTTAAGCGCTCTTTCTTAGTGGCTTTCGATTCTTAGTTTTTTTTTTTTTCTTTCTTAGGAACAGCAGAACTAAACAAAAATAAATTAAAACTTAAAAAGAAATCGTTTCGTTTGATGTTTTTTTTTTTTTTTTTCAAGAAATAAGTTCTAAATTATATCATATAGTTAAGGTTTTATAACAAAATAATTTAATGAGATAATAAATGAAGGGCGCAGACTTCAAAAATATTCCCTTGAATGGGAGGCGGATGATCGCGGATTTGGCAGCAGACATCCCCCGTCCCAGGGTCAAAGGCCATCACTATGGTTGGTCAAACTGTCTCACAGCGTTTGATAAAAGGAAATATATGTATATTACGTAGAATTCCATAGGGTCCTTGGTCCTTGGAACTCATCATCAATCAAAAATGCGAATCGCTTTTTTCATTTCGTTATTATTTTTAGAAATTTGTGTTTTGTTTTCTTGTTTTTGTTTTTTTGTTTTTTAAGTGTGATTTAGATTTCAAATCATCCGTTAAAGTAATCGTTTACTTTGCGTATTAGAAGGGAGATACTGAATGTGTATTTGGTGTGTGTTTGTAGACCCAAAACAAGTGGCTTACATGAGCTGGTAGGTCGTCACAATCAAGGGAAAGCATTTAGGCCTTCTAGGAAAATTGTAATTGGAATGCCAAATATAAAAAAAATAAAAATAAAAAAGGGTAACTTTTAGAAAAATTAAAAAAAAAAAACGTAGAAAGAATTGTTCAGCAATTCTGGGAGCTTGAAGTGAGCTGCATTCTGAGGCTCTGATTAAATTTGAAAGAAAACTGCTTATTCATATTACGGACATTCAGATATTGGATGCAAACGGCTGTGAATCCGGCTCCTGCATTGGGCTGTTGGCGGATGCATTCCCTAGTTCATATAAAGTATAATAATCTCAAACTTGTCGACGCAGGTGCAGGTGCGAGGACGAAGACGACGACGAGGGCGTCAAGGACTGCTGCTGTTGCTTTTGGCGTCAGGCATCCGTGCCATTCGGGTTCATGCCCACCGGCGACACCACCATCATGTTGCCCGTCTTGGGCGTGTACACACTGGCATTGGGATCCAGCGTGGACGATCCATTTCCGTTTGCGGCAGCAGCATTGGCCGCAGCCACCTGCAGGGCGGCAGCCACACTGACCGGCACCATTTGCTGCTGGGAGACGGACACACCGCCTTGTTGCTGATGCTGTTGATGCTGCTGGTGCTGCTGATGCTGCTGATGTTGCTGATGCTGCTGGTGCTGCTGATGCTGTTGGTGCTGCTGGTGCTGCTGATGTTGCTGATGCTGCTGGTGTTGCTGATGCTGCTGGTGCTGATGTTGTTGGTGCTGCTGATGCTGCTGATAATCCTGCGCACCGCTCAGGCTAAGCATGGGGGAGGACGGTCCTGGGCCCGACTGCAATGGCGGCGTATCGTTCATGCGCAGTAGGCTGCTAGTCGGGCCATGGGGTCCCGTGTTCATGCACAGAGTGTCCGGCATTACAGCCAGTAGCTGGGCTATCTTTGCCTTGAGATCGACGACCTCTTCCTCCTTGGAGCGACGATGGTCTGCCACGACAAACAACCATTAGAATTCACCTCTAACTTGGAACAGGAAACTAGATACTTACTGTCAGATATTTCGATCTGGCGCTTGGCTGCGCCTAGAGCCGAGAACAAGTCCAGCTTGACTCTCGTCTCTGCGGATAGATTTTTCTCCAGCGTAGCATTCTTGTCCTGCATGGCGGCCAGGGCATTCATCAGCAACTCCGGATCGGGCTGGGAGGATTCAAGATTTCGCAATTTTGCCTCGAGCATACGATACTGAAAATAGTTGAGGAATTTAATTTTAAAGGAACCTTAACGAGTTTAAAAAACGACATACCTCTTGCTCCAGTTTCCGTCCATGCTCCACCGCCAATTGCTTGGACTCTTCCGATTGCTTGAGCTCAGAGCGCAGCCGCTTCAGTTCCTCGTCCATCTGCTGCCGACGCTGCTTACACTGGGAACTGCATTCAGGACGGGCAGCCTTCTCCTCGGCTGCCTTTCGCGCCTTCTTCTCGTTGGCCAGCTGAGAGTCCAGAGACTGCTTCTGGCGGCGCTCCTCGTTCAGCCTCCTCTCCACGGTTTGCAGGTTCAGCATATCGGAATGGCGCGCATTGTTCAGCTCCTGAATACGCTTCTCCAGTTCGTCGCACTCCTTCTGCTTGGCTTGCAGGGTAGACTTGCTGGTGAGATTGGCGTCCAACTTCTGGCGCAGCTCATTCTCGATCTGCTTCATATGACTAATTTCCGCGCGGTACTTCTTTAAGTCAGCCTCTAGCTTGGAACAGGTTTCACATATCTTGGACACCACCTTGCTGGCAATCCTGGCAATGGCATCGCTCGATGTGGAGCTCGCCGACGATGACACAGAACTGGTGTCATTGTTATTGTTGTTGGCCGTGTTCTCCTTGTCCTTTTCTTTCTGTTGCTGGGCCAATTGCTGCTGATGGCTGTGATTGTCCTTGACGGTGTTGTCCTTTTTCCCGCGATTGCGACGACCTAGTAGGAATGTAAATATTGGTTTAATAATTCATTTAATATTAAATATAACCACTTACCTTTAGGTGCCTTTTCAGTTGGCGCTGTCGCTTCAACCGACGTGGTTTCTTCAGCCTCCAAATGATTCGCATTTCCATTGGGCACAGCATTGCTTGCCTTTTTGTCTAAAAAAGTGAAACAGTAACGACATTAAACTATTATTTTTAGAATACTTAGTACAAGACCCTACCGTGCTTATCTTTTCCCCCTTGCTGCTGTTGTTGTGGATAGTGGTTGCTATCCCAGTCTGACTTCTCCTTATCCTTATCCTTACTATTACTTGATGTGGCTGTTGCGGCTGATGCGGTTGCTGTGGCAGCACTGCTATCGACTTGGTGATAGTTGTGGTTGCTATTCTTACCCCCATGCCGTGTCGCGTTGTTGTGCTCATTATCGGCAGCGTCGGCCTTGTTGCGATGCTTATCCTTGTCCATGCTGCGGCGGTGGTTCCTCGACCCGCCAGCATGTCCGTTGGAGGTGGCTGCAACGAGGAGAGTATTTATAGAACGTTAATTAAATGTGTATTTATAGCCGTGGAATAACAAAGTAAAAGCGTTTCATTGATTTCACGGGGGAATGGGCTGGATAGCTGGTTAGTAGGTCAGGTTGGGCCGGTAGTGAGATTGGTGTTGTAACAGGGAGACATTGACATGAAGGTTTCGATGCTTGACTACCTAGTGGTTGCTGTGAGTTAGACATAGCATGAAGGCCTCACAGGCGGTTACTTGTAATGAGCTTATGGATGGGTGGCATGCGCATACTGAGACGTACACAACGGAGGGATCTGTTTTGCTGTTCGGAGGGTCAGCATGGAGCAGAAGAAGACTTTATTACCGCCACAACAACCGTCAGCATCAGCACTGTCTGAAGTTAAGGTACAAGAGGAGGCCGAAGAAGGCTGGTTTTGGTGCTGTGTCGCCGGGCTCGCAGCCACAATTGCCAAGGTTGTTCTATCGGAGTGACATGAGGCGATATTGCAAGAAGTGGATGCTGCACCTGTTGTGGCTGCTGATGCCGCCGACACTGCCGTCGACTGTTTGCCCGAACAATTTGCAGACGGAAAGGAACCGGAGGACAAGGAAGTCACTGTCGTCGCACCTGCAGCGGAAGACGATGACAAAGCAGACGCCGTCGAGCTGCTATTGTAGTTGTCGCCGGCACTGTTATCCTTGCTGCTGCTATTTGGGTTGCTGCTGCTGCTGTTCCCATTGCTGCCGCTGTTGTTGTTGTGGTGGTGATGATGATGATTGCTAGAGCTGCTGCTGGCGCCGGCGCCGCCGCTGTGATGATGCTCGTGATGGTTTTGTGCTTGCGTGGCAGTGGCCAAAATTCCGTTGGCTCCCGCGGACACTGTGGTAGGAGTAACCAGGCCGGGCGACGTCGCCGATCCGTTGGCCACCACAGCCGTGCTGGAGGAGGCAGGGGCTCCCGCAGTTGCCGCCTCCTCGGCAGCCTCTTCGGCCGGCAGTGCCTGCTGAAGGAGCTGCATATAAAACTCGTTGTCCTTGGCCACCTCGCGCTGCTTACGCTGGCGCATGCGGTAGCCCACATAGCTTTTAAAGCCGAATCCAAGTGTGACAACTGGGTAGCCAATACTGCAAAGAGAGAGGATCTCTTAATGGATATTGTTCTGCGATCCATCCGGATTGAAATTCTTACCAGTGCGCCGCGAACGGCCGGCAGAGATCTAAATGCGGCATATGGCGACTGTCCTTCCATCGAATGCCCACCTCCAGATAGACGAACAACATCCAGAGTATAATGGTGGGCAGGCAGATGCCTTTATCTGCAAAAGACATGGCCAGCGAAGTTAGAAAGTATAGAAGAAACAATGAAAGCACGGATGACGCACCTGTGTGCCAGACATACTGCACCCAGACATACGTGCTGGCCGCGAAGAGTAGCCAGTGAACGGGTATGAAGAACAAACAGACCAGATCCGACGTTATCGCTATGCATACGAATAGCACGGAGAAGGCCTGCAAAGTAATGGGTTAAGGTCTGAGCTATACCAATTGAGGATCATCACTTACCAGGCCCTTGTATTTGAAAGAATCGTGCACTGAGCGCAGGAGCAGCCAGAAGGGCCACAAGAACTCGAAGCGGAACATGAACATGAAGTCCGCCACCATAACGATTGCCCAAAGTATTAGAAACTTCATGTACAGAACAGTTGTGCTGGAATTGGAGAGAAAATGGGATTTTATGATTAGAACTCTTCACAAGTGGAAGGGCCATAAATTATTTATGGAACAGATTAGTCCAATTAGGCACGAAAGAAATAACGATGAGGCGGACGAAATGCCAAAGCGAATGGCGTCCAAAACACGAGCAATAAGGCCCAATCAAAATGTAAACAAACTTATTAATCAAAGAAATTAAGCAGCGAAGAGAACAAGTTCAGCCTCACACACAAACACTACTGGCACACTCACGCTCTCGCGTTGGTGCGTAAAAATTTATACATATTTTGAATTATTTGCGTCTCAGAATATCTGATAGTCACGGTGGCAAGTTGGGGGCCAGTCCGAATGCCAATATAGGGCCATTAACACTCACCTGCCGTACATGCCCTCTGTGATTTTGTTGCGCTTCATCGGCCGGCGCAGCTTGCCGCAATCCGCGTTGCGTCGCTTCATTCTGGATGTGTGGCGTCCGCCTCCGCCTCGTGAGATCTGCCTCCGCCTTGCCTAGATTTGTATTTTCTCGTTCCCCTTCCTCTTCCTCTCTTAGTCTTCTTGCTGCTTAATCTCCTCCACTTTTAACTCAATTAACAGATGCTTCTGCTGCTCGTCTTGCTGATGGCATCGATAGCGATGTCGGAGTGGTTGTGGTTGCTGTGGCCTCTGCTGCCGGCGCGACGGCATCTCATTTACATCTCATGCGTGTGGAAAACGGTTCTGGCCTCCTGCTGAGCCGGCTTTCTGTCTTTCTGCGCTGCAACGAGATAGGGGATAATGGGGGGATAAGAAATGCACAAAACACAAGTGCCCTGAGAACATCCTTATGTTATAGGACTCCTAGCATTACTAACAACAAGCCAACTCTCGAAATAATCAATGAAAACAGGACCTGCAACCTGAAACTCGAGCGTGGAGGATGGAGTGTGGGAGTTGCGAGACGTAACAGCGGATCTAAGCCAAAATCAAAGAGGGATGTTGGGGGAGAGGGACACTTTTCAACATGTGGATGTTGCTGGATGATGATGCTGCTGCCCGGTAAACTCAGTGGAACGTGGACCACCACGTACTTGGACTCACAAACACACACACACACAGGTGCACTGGTTGCGCCAGTTCGGCCACAGCTACTGCGACTGCGCCAACTCAATCGGAAGCGGAACTATGCAGACTTCAAGGAAGCAGAGCAGAATCAGTGGCCTGGCATCCTCGTGTGTATGTATTCAGCGAAAATGTTTATAAATAGCATCCAAAAGTGGAGCGCATCTATATATCTTGCATGGTCACACATGGTAATGGCAGCGGAAGCTCCGCTTACCTACCGATGACGTCGGGGGCTGTTGCTCTCCTTCTGTTCTGTTCGATGTCCTGTTTTTTGTGATGGAGACCGCATCTGAGCACCTGACTGCCCCCCAATGAGTGTTTTAATCCGCCATTTTGTAATCGCCATAGACCTGTTGTGAAATACACAGCCAGGAAGGGGGGTTGGCTTGCTCTGGGCCACCTAATTCGAATGCCATTCTTGTGAGGCATTTTTAATTACTCAACTTTTGTTATTTTATAAATTATAGCATGATTATGTTTAATCATCAGGCTTATCGAACGAGGGAGCTTGGCCTGACAACCAAATAGGCTATATAATTTGAAGGTTCTGACACTCTATTGCATTCTATTCCGCCTCCGCACTTTCTCAATTGCATTTCGGTGGCCAAATCGAGATCGTGCCGACAGCATCCCACCCCTCTCAGCTGTTCGGGCGCCCGCCTCGCATTTAGAAACGAAAACCACAACAGTGACAACCTCAAGATTTGAGTGACTCGCACCGAAAGGCTAAAGAACTTTGATAAAATGCCATTTGCCGTTTGAGTTTTTATTTATTTTTACTTTTATTTTTGCATAACACGGGGGGATGGATCTAACCACGTTGCAGATACGGGTTATCAGGAGCCACGTTCATCCGATAGAACAAAATGACTTAATAAGGGAATCTGGCGATGTAAATAAAGCAAGAACAGAACACTCATTGATGCCGGTCTCGATCACCTTCGTTTTCCGAAAATAGCCAGAAAAAAACAAAACATCAGCATCAGCGCGTTGATGGTATGGGTATGGGTATGCATGTTCGTTCGTGCATGGGTGTCGGACCCCCCGTCAAGAAGGAGCATATAACTGCATCTGGCCATGACGTTGAATTTCATCATAACATTTAATTTGATTATGAAATTAATCAGTACTGGATAGGGTTTATTAGCATCGTCATCGTGGTTTTGGGATTCAGAATCTCCCCCTCTGACGGCACCCATGCTTGTTGCAAAAACAACAACCGAGGCGGACGAAAAGTGAAAAGTTGTTCGAGGACTGCCCGGGGGGTAAGGCGGGAGCCATTTTATGGCGATGGGGGTGAGCTTTCGAACAGCATCCACATCCACATCCACACCGAGTGCTGCCAGGAAGGGAGCGCAAGGATGCTGTCAGCGCCGACTGCGGTTACGTTTGCTAGGGACACCTATGTGTTTTTTTTTTCTCACACTCCTCACCCATACAAACAGAGCCCCCGATATTTAAAGCATTGCAAAATTGCCCACGTTTTCAGGCGATTTAGGCTCAATTTTGGCCCCTTGGGACGCTCACGATACGCTTCCGATTATTTCACTTGGTTTTTCACACGTTTGGCTTGCCAATTTATTTACTTTTATGCGGATTTTTACACAATTTGCACATTCCCACAAATGCGTGTGTATGTATATGTGCCTCGCTTACGTGTGTGTGCGCTGGTAGTGTGGATTCTTGGCACCCGAAAAACGTCGCACTATTAAGCTGCGTGCCTTTGATTCTGTCGCTTAAATCAATCCCGTCGTGTAAGTATATCTAGTCGGATATCTGATTGATTAGCTTTGTATTTTGTATTTTTTTTAACACCCGAATCCCGAATCGAAACTTGACGCGACGCTGTAGAGGTGGAATAAAGTTCGATGGTTTCTGGGACTAGTGGCGATTTGTTGCGATAGTAGGGAATATCGGTTGGGCTGACTATCGAATAAAATTTTCCCGATTCGGAGAACTTAGAGATGGTACTTCCCCGCTAAATTTCAAATTATTAAATTAATATTTTATCCCATTTTTTTGTTTATTATCGTATTAAAAGTCGTATTTAACCTATTTTCTAATTCACCAAGTTCTATTATCAAACTTACTTAATTTCTACATTTAAAACAAAGTCATGTTTAATTTTTTTTCTTTATTTTATAGTATCCGGTAATATAGGTGTATTTGAATTGTACATTATTATGCGTGTACCTAAAATCTGCGCATTAGAAACAATTTGAGTGTTAAATAGACTCTTAAAACTAAATACATAACAAAATAATAAACATTCCCAGCGTTGCAATTGATTCTTCTGTTTGGGCTCTTCTCATGCCGCTCCTGTCAATTTCCTGTCCATTCAATCTGTTTTGCTAATTATTTGCTACAATCTGTTTATCGGTGTTTGTATCTGAACTACAAAGTGTGGTGTAGTTTCGAAGAAGTCCCCTGTTAGTAAAGTAACCGATTTAAAAGCAACCGTCCATCCATTCTTGTCCACAAATGCGCCGTAATCTCACTATAAAAATTGTAATATTTTCGCAAGTATGTAGTTACATTTAGTTTCTTTTTTAAAGGAAATTATAAATTACAGTTTCACTTTAATTTGCTCAAGAGGGCCATTTGTTCCTTGGTTGATTCGTCCGTCTGTCCTCCTATGCATCATCGGCAGTTCCATCATCGGCAGTATCTGCAGCAGCAGTAGCAGCAGCGGCGGCAACTGGTTCACTTGGATTCTCTGCGGTGGAAGCATCCGCCTGGGGCTCAGCTGCCGGCGCTGGAGCCCAATCTTCTTTGGGCGCAGCCTCTGTGTGAGTAACCTCTGGTTCGGGATGTGGTGGCGAAGGCCGAGCCTCAGCTGCCGGTTCGTCCGCCTCTCTCGTGTCCCGAACAGGTGCTGGTATCTCATCATAAAGAGGCGTGCAGGCGGGTGAAGCTTCGCGTTGGGGCTTCGGCTCTGATGAATCGGTTACCACATCAGCTGGCTTGGCAAAATCTTCTGTCTTTTCCGGTGGCACACTCTCCAAAGTCTGGGGAGCACCGGACTCTGTCTTTTGCGCCTCTCGGGCATCGTAGTCCTTCAGCTCGCGGTCCCAGTCCTCCTCGGTGTCAACCGCCCCAGCGGCTGCAGGCGGACCTTCTCTCTTCTCTACGGCCTTGGGCTTGCTTTCCGATTCCTGCGCTGGCTTGGTGCCTTCGTCCAATGAACTTACTGAGTAACGGCTGCTATCATCCCGCGAGGCTCGACGGTTTCCAAAAGCTTGGCGCTCACGATCTGGTCCATCACGTTGGCCATCACGTGGACCATCACGTGGACCATCACGTGGACCATCACGTTGGCCATCACGTTGGCCACCACGACCTCCTCGCTGATTGTTGCCGCGACGGTCGTCGCCCATGTCGCGGTCTCCTCTAAAACGGTTGCCACCAGGACCACTTGGTCCTCCAGGACCACCTGGACCTCCGGGTCCACCAGGTCCACCACGACGCTTGAAGTTATTTCCCCCCTCGTCTTCATCGTCACTCCAACGACCTCCTCTTCCCCCACCTCCCATATTACGCCCGCCGCCTCCTCGACCGCCACGTTGGTTGTCGTTGAAGGGATTTCGAGGATTGAAGAAACCTGAAAATGGAAATTGATGAGTGATTTAATGAAAAATAATTTGTTTGGAAAAAGGGGAAATATTTAAGTAAATATTTGGAAACAAACTAATTATTCTCGTTTAGAGACTCACCTGGTCCTTGCTGACGTCCGCCCGGACCACCGCCGCCACCCTGGTTCCGCATAAACATGGGGCCGACTCCGTTGCCACCATTACCAGCTGGTCCCCCCATACGCTGATTAAACACCGCCGGTGGTGGGATGCGCATTTGCATCAGGCTAGTGGGCTGATTAAATCGGTTGTGGTTCATATTGGGTGGGAAGAAGTCTCCTCCGGGACCACCTGGTCCACCAGGGCCTCCTGGTCCTCCATTGTGGTTCCCGCTTCGAGGTCCCATTCCCCGTGGTCCGCCTCGATTATCGAAATCTGGAAGCAAATGAAGGGTAAGTGAGTATTCCTGTTAGACTCCCCCTGAATCTCCACTCACCTATGCCCATAAAGTCAGGTCTTGGCATTCCGTGATCAATTGGGTTTAGGTTAAGACGCGCACGCGCCTCATTGAAGGCAGCGTTGGGCCCTTGTCCCTGGCCAGGGCCCCCAGGACCTCCACCGTTCTCGGCACGCCAACGCTCAGCCGCTTCTGACACGTCCTCTCGTCCTCCCCAACGCGACCCTCCGCCTGGGCCCCGTGAACGATCCCCATCCCTAGTGCGTTCTCGTTCCCGCTGAAACATTTCGTTGGCCACGGCCGCCACAGCCGCGTCCATGGATGACTGCTGCTGATTCGGCGGTGGGGGTGGGGCATCCTCCAGATCCATTTCGATGTCCATTTGATCGTCGCTCACATTGCCGCTATTGTTACTTGGCGGCGGCACGCTGCCTGAAATCGGTGGCGGTATGCCGCCTGAAATGGGCGGTGGTCCGCCACCGGGAATCTGTGGCGGTCCGCCGGCGATGGGCGGCGGCACTGCCCCAGGCGGAGGAAATGGCGCTCCAGGTGGCAGGCCCATGGGGTGCGGGGGACCGCCCATACCTGTAGATGAAGTAACATTAATATTTTCCGCAATGTGTCGCAAAATGACTCGTCGCCTACCTGGAAACCCTGGAGGCATCATGTTGGGGGGCATCATCATCGGTGGAGGCATGTTGGTCGTAGGTATCATAATGGGGGGCGGCATATTGGTAGGCGGCATCATCATGGGCGGCGGCATGTTGAGGGCCATTGGCGGGGCCATCGGGAACTGACCCCGCACCATTCCCATTAGCCCCGGCGGAGGACCTCCCGGACCGGGAGGGGGACCAACTGGTCCCACTGGCGGCGGTTGTGTGGTGTCAATACCGAACATTAGACCCGGCGGAGGCACTCCCACAGTGGGTGCGGGCACCTCGGAGACAGTCGTTGCCACCGGCTCCTTTGTATGATTTTTGACCTGGCTGATCTTCTGGTTCATCCAACCTGGCATAGTGTCTTCGTCAAACATGCCGCCCTCTTCCAAAGCATCAAAGTCCGTGTCGGGACTCAGCTTGTTCCATGGGATGTAAGTAACTCCCAGCTCCAAATCCCAGAAGTCCTTCCACTCTTTGCTCTTCACACCTTTGCCAGCTGCCCACGAGATGGTGATGGCGCGTCCCTGAAGTTTGTGGTTCTTAAGTGCCTGCATGGCCTTGTGCGCATCCTGGCGCCGGTTCATTACAATAAAGGCGCAGCCGCGCGGTATAATTTGGTCGATGCTCACGATGTCACCATATTCGCCAAAGGTGTCCGACAACTCTTCCTGGTAGACAAGCTTTGACAGGTGTCCCACCCACAGCGTGGTACTACAAACTGAAAGTTACAAAATGATAAAGTGTTATGTAAGTTCGGAGATGAATCTAAGGGGTTTTGGAGCTTCTTGGGACGTTGTGATGGGTGTGCTGCTTATGTAATTCACATGAATGGACATATACTGTTCATTTTATAAATATTTTCAGATTTTAAATAGTTTTATATAATATGGCTATATATTATATAAATATATACGAATTAATTCTATAGATACAATCTCCTCCAAGCATAAGGCTCCATAGCTGGAGCAGTGGGTATAAATATATTCCACTTATTTTAGAAAATAAAACTATCTCGTTTAAAAGGATTATGGCTAGAATATGTTCCACAACATGTAAATATCAAAAGAAATCCAATACATTGCTCGAAAACGCATAATTATAGGAATTGGGTTAATTTAAAATAATGCCAGACATTAAAGCTAAACACACACACGTCAACGAAGCCAAGGAGCTGCAGAGAAAACAAGGATGTGATGAGAAAATATTGAGTGTTTTTTAGTTTATGGCCGAAAACCCAGTTTTCGACTGGCCGGTTATAGTTACCGCTGAGGTGCTCCTTCTTGATATCTGGCAGGCCCTTCTTCCGTCGCTCCCGCTCGTGTTCACGCTCTCTCTCCTTGTCCCGGTTGCTGCGTTCCCTGTCTCGAGATCCCCTCCGGCGGCTGGAGCGCGGCGATCGACTGCGCGACCGCGATCGCGAGCTGCGCCGACGACGATCCGTGCCGGTAGTGCCTCCTCCACCGCCGGCGCCTCGTCCACGTGGTGACCTCGACCGGCTGCGGCTGCTCCGGCGGCTGCGCTTGTAGCGATCCCGATCAGGAGTCGGACTCCGCGAATCAGCCCCATCCAGATTGATCACCTATTGAGTCGGCAAGAGTGTTTGCAAGAAATTTGAAAGTGATTCGTGATAAAAACGTTTACATTTCGTTAAGCATAAGTTGTGAGGAGGAGTGATGGAGTGGAGTGTGGTGTTGGGTGGGATGGGGATTGGGATTAGGTTGGCGATTGGAAAGTACTGGCTGAGCAAAGAACAAACTCAAAATAATTGATTGATTAAGTTTCATTCTCTGGCGTGTGTTGACGTGTTGTGGCTTTGTTGCAGTATGATTTCGCTATCAACTGCACTGGCTTTTGTCGGAGTTCCCTTCAGCTATTTTTGGCATTTTCGTTTTGCGTTTTCGAGCAAGATTTTGATTCTTTGGATTTACATATTAGGAACTTACCAAACGTTGTTATAGCATCGGTAACGGGTAACGGGTTGTTTCCGCCAGAAATTGCGTGTCTTTAAAACCTTACCTTTGGCTTCGATTTAATACAATTTTTAAGTCTAATCTTTTGAGAAGTTATTCAAAATTTCAAGGGACATTCAGTGAAACTTTTCAAATGTTCTTTGGAATGGCACAAGGGCATCGTATTGTGAGATTATAATTGCATATCAGACTAAAATTAAGGTTTAGGCAGTGGGAATAGCAACATCGCAATTAAGTATTGGAAAAATATTATATATTTTAATTGAATTATGGTGAATATCGTTTGGTTCGGATCAACTTGGTCATGACTACGCCGAAACTCCATCGGTTATAACAACAGTTTGGCTACTTTCTTCGGCTCAACTGCACGTCAGCACTGGTGAGAGGGCATCTGATGCGACTCTTCTAAGGACACAGGTCCTTTGGAAATAATAGATTTAAATGGTATACCTCAATGGACTGCTGCTCCGATATGAACTCCACGTCCTTGTTGAGGTCCATGGCGTCGTTTAGGTTCATGCCCATGCCCATACCCATGCCCATTCCCGGGGGCATGCCACCAGAATTCTAAAATATATCCAAAAATGAGCACAATTCCTTCTAGAACCAACTGACCTACCTTCAAGACGTTTTGGAAGTGCTGTTGGAGTGCTTCGTCCGGATAGCGGTGTTTTTGGTTCTCCTCTTGCTGCTTGAACTTTTGGAAGTTCTGCAGAGTCTGCAGCTGCCGCAGCACATTGGGGTCGTTTAGCAGTTGCTTGAGATTGTTGTTCTGGAAGAAGAACGCAAATGGGATTTATTAGGAGCTCAGGAACGGCATCACCAAAAAGGAAACTATATTTAAAAAAAAAACCGAAATGAATGGTAAAGAGGTTGGCCATACGTCTAGCAGTTTCGATGAAGTTGGCGGCGAGTCATCGCCCATGCAGTGGTGATCGTCCGCCATCATCATTTGCATGCCCTCGTCCTCTTCCTCGATGAACTCCCGCACTTGATACTCAATTTCATGAGTGCCCTTCACGTATTCCCTCTTGTGATGGTGCGACTTGCTCGACTTTGACGAACATGAGGCTACCGACTGACGTTTGGCATAGTGCTGCTCCGCATAATACCGCTTGGAGCTACTACTACCACTGCTGTACTTCTCGTGGCCATGCTGCCAAGGTTATGAGGGAATGCATTGTTAGTTAAGAAAATGGGGTGAGAAGATAGATATGCAGAACAACAAACAAGTGACAGAGAGTTGGCGTTAGTTTTTAGTGGTCCAGCACCAGAGAGGGTTTTGTAGCATTATAGCAGACCATAGCTTACCGATAGGTCAGGCATATTTCCGCCCATCTTGTCCTCTGCAGCGGCGCTGTTTAGGCTTAGCTCCATGCTCATGCTCGAGCTGTTGAGACCATTGGGTCCGCTCGATAGGTCTGCCAAGCTGAGGGCACCGCTACTGCTCGGCCCGGGACCCACGCTGCCTCCGGGGCCGCCACTGGAGCTCATCGGAGGCATCTGATGGTAAATGGGATGGTTGGGATCAGCCAGATCAAAGATTGGCTGGATGACCTCCGACTTGAAAACGTTGTTTTTCTGCCACAAATTTAGCACTCGGATGATGCGACTCTTGTCCTCGGGAGCGCAGCGGAAGAGATTGGCAAACGTCTCTGGAAGGTTGCGCTGGAAGCGTGGGGCAAACACATCCTTCTCGGTGCCGTACTGGTGCCGGGACTGGCGGACGATCGAGTCGATAACGTACAGGCCGGGCACCTTGTACTCCGGCTTGCACTTGAGGATGAATTTCTCCACGCTTTGCACAACATGCTTGTAAAACTTGATGGCTCGCATCGCTGACTTGGTGATTGCAGCCATCTTGGCCTTAGATATGGGCGGCCGGCTGTCATAGAGTCCGGAGAGCTGCAAAGGAAAATAGCATTTATCATTTCAAGAGCACAAGCATTGGAGTGGGGATGCCCGGGGCTGCTCTACTGCGGTAGCAACCCTGGTCGGCCCCAGGCAAGTAAAATTAACGTATTTGTCGTCGGAGACGAACATGCTTCTCATCATAGCAATTGAGGCGACACAACGGCTTAGCCACACCTCTTGGCTCCTCCCTGGGCACCGGTCAAACACTTTTTCGCACGATATGCACACCTAGAACTCAGGGAGTCCGGCGGCCTCCGCCAATCACTTACCTCATTGTTGAAAGCCACGACGGTTTCCATCTTCAGATTTTTGATTCACTCACGGCGGACACTCGCGAACTTCAGTTTTGCATGCTTTGGTTGGTCTCTACGAACTTTTTCGAGTCGCTAAGCCCCGTTTTCGTAAACTTTTCTTCGTTTTCCACGACTTTTTTTTGAGCGTGAAAAAAATGGCTGACGCTAGTGTTGAACAGCCGAAAAATGTTCTACAACGTTTTTAATTTTTGTTATCGATGAAAACAATCGATATTCGAATGGAATTGATGGACTTATAAAATTTGTTTATTTAAAATTATTCAGAATAAAATTGTTCATTTTATTAGTTTTTTTTTAAGTTTTTCGATTTTATTTTGAAAAGAGTTAGTTTCTCCAAGAGAACTAACTAACATTATTTAGTCTGGGTCTGTTCCCAACACTCTTACGCCACAGATGCATACAAATGGATTTTCCAACACTCCACAATTTAACAACAACTGAAATAAACACATAAAAAAAACACCTTGCAAGTCAAATTAAAAACAATGAGCTCTAATCACCGCCCACTTGATGAATCGGACATTTTGCTCATCCGTACCATTCGCGACACACCTTCGCTTTACGATCCGCAGCAACCGTTCTTTCGGCTCTCGCAGCGCAAGGAGGAGGACTGGGCGAAGGTGGCCGAGGTGCTTAACATCTCCATAATGGATGCCCGGAGACGTTGGACTTGTCTGCGGGACCGATACTCGCGGGAGCTAAAACAAAAGCGCCTTCACCCAAGTGGCGAGTTCGGACACAACGACTTCTTTCGGAAGATGGATTTCCTACGGTCCTTCGTTCGAAAGCGACGCGAGAGGCGAGGGCGTGATAAAGAACGCGACATCAAACCGCATGTGTACGCTAAGACCCGACGGGGGCGTGTTTGGATTTCATCTGTTGGCCTGCCTTTGGATAATGATCCTAATATAATCGAGGAGCCGAGCTCCCAAGAGTTCGGTGAGCAGCAATATGATGCAAAGTTAGAAGTGCACACAACGCAGTCTGAGACCTACTCTGTTCTTGTAGAAGCCGACGAGGGCCAAGAGCCTGACCAGGAAAGTTTCAAGGAGTTCCTTGACACAGAATCAGAGCACAAGTCTATGCAATCCCACACAGTGGTTATACATCCGGAGCCAGCAACTATGAAAGGGTCTTCACCCGCGGTTGAAGCAGTAGATCCTGCCCATGGCGATGTAAACTACGTAGTGTGCATGCCAAATCAGGAAAGAGAGCACTTTACCACAGAATCTGTTACTCCTGTAGCCCCGGCGACAGTACAGAGTTGCTCAGAAACTGAAGATGACTTCTTTTGTAAGTCTATTGCTGCCTATTTGCGACAGCTTTCGCGAGTTCACAAGATCAAGGCCAAGGTGGAAATGTACCAAATCCTTGAGAAGTACATACTTCTTGAGGAAAGTGGGAGGGCGGGGTCAGGCTGAACAGGCGGCTTTTATGCTTATACATATGTAGCTGCTGGTGTAAATAGATTTTAACATAGATTTTAATGCAGTACAAATATACAAAGTGACAAAAATCTTTAGCTTAGTCTATGAAAAGCATGCAAAGGATTTTAGCAAAAGTCCTCATTGATGATGTTGGCATCGACCGCTAGGCCACGCTCTTTAAGTGCCTTTGATACCAGACGGTGTTTCTCCTGCCGTTGTTCCTGCTCGCGACGCTGGGCATCGAGGATCTCGTCGACCGATATCTCCTTAAGCGGCAGCTTCTGTTCCTTTTCACGATCCTGGTTTGAGATAAAAAACGCAAATTACGCTGCCTCAATGTAACAAGTTTCACCTACAATTTCGCCCAGCAGCACCACATTTTCGCCACGGATGATGAAGACTCCCCTTGGAATGTCGCCGTACTCGTTTCCAACATGTATTCTCTCGATGGTGCGCTGCAGCACCAGGTTGGCAAACTGATCCACGGAGCGCAAGTACCCTATTAGAGTCCGACCGTCTCGTAGGAGCACCATTAGTTTCTCTGTAAGTGGCCGGCTTTAGTGACAATTCTTCCTTTTGGACAATGGTGGCGGTACTCACTATCGACCTCTTCTAGGAGGTGAGCTGTGCCTGCCAGGGGGTTTAGATCGTCCATGTAACTTTTTTAATGGGTTTTATGTGATTAAAGGCTACTTATTCCAAAATAATGGTAAATTGTTTAAAAACTAATTCTACTCGATAACGATAGGAATGGTTAGTGTTGCCAACATATCGTTATAAACCTTTTACAAGATGTACATTTTATTATGTTATGTTGTTAAGTTATTTAAATGTCTTTAATCTCTTTTTTTATTTATTTCTGTTTGAACTAAACTAAAAAAATAAAAAGGTTAACAAAAACTTAAGTTTAGAACCAGTTGAAAAAAACTGACATAGCTCATCTCTAAGAAAGTCGATATATTTTTGTTTACATTGTATGCCGGCATGCGGGCGCTGTGAAAAACATTAAGAAATTCGCATTTACGTCTAATTAGAAGAAAAATGAAGTAAGTAATAAAATTTTTAAAGCTCCGGGTATAATTATCCAAAATCCACAGGCTGAGCGTAGACGGCCTTCTCGTCTACTTTCCGTACGAGTACATCTACCCGGAGCAATATGCATACATGCTGGAGTTGAAGCGAAGTCTGGACGCTAAGGGCCACTGTTTATTGGAAATGCCCTCAGGAACGGGAAAGACGGCCACGCTGCTCTCTCTAATTGTAGCCTACATGGTGGAATACCCGGAAACGGTGCGGAAACTTATCTACTGCTCGCGCACAGTGCCGGAGATCGAGAAGGTCATAGCCGAGTTGCAAAATCTAATGGTTTACTACGAGCGGCATTGTCCGACCCCCCCTCCGTTTACTGGCCTGGTACTTAGCTCGCGTAAAAACATGTGCATCCACCCGGAGGTCAGCAAAGAACGTGAGGGAAAGGCTGTGGATGGCAAGTGCTACGGACTCACTGCAAGCTACATTCGTGATCGGCATGAGATGGATTCTGAGACCCCTATATGTAAGTATCTCTTGGTACCTTTGTAGTTTTATCATGACATGGAAAATATTTGTAGGTCAGTATTTTGAAGGCTTTACTCTTGAGGGAAAGGAGTCTACCTTGCCCGTGGGAGTATATAGCATCGACGATCTCAAGGAATACGGGCGCTCCCGTAACTGGTGTCCCTATTTTCTCGCCCGCTATGCTGTGAGTGTTTTTTTTCCATTTTGGTAGTAAGAGTTAAGCTTAGCCATTAAATCCTAAATGGGATATTTTTGTAGATTGCCCATGCCCAAATCGTGGTATACAGTTATCACTACCTTTTGGATCCAAAGATAGCCCAGGTAGTATCCAAAGAGATGACTCGCGAGTCCTGTGTTGTTTTCGATGAGGCCCACAACATCGACAACGTCTGCATCGACTCGATGAGCGTAAAGATCAACAGAAGAACTGTGGAGCGCAGCACAAACGCCCTTAACCAGCTGACAAAACTCGTACAGGAGTAAGGCTAGCATACACCACAGTTTCTTGGTCGTTATCTAAGTCTTCCTTTGCAGTATTCGTGAAGAAGACACTAATCGCCTGAATGAGGAGTATCAGCGCATGGTACAGGGATTGAAAGATGCCAGCGTGCAGCGAGAAACGGATATGATTCTGGCCAATCCCGTGCTTCCTAACGATGTACTTACCGAAGTAGTCCCTGGAAATATTAGAAACGCTGATCATTTCCTTAGTTTCCTACGCCGGTTCATCGAGTACATAAAGACGCGACTGCGTGTCCATCATGTGGTACAGGAATCCCCGGCTGGATTCCTTAAGGACATATCTTCCAAAATCTGCATTGAACGAAAACCCCTGCGTTTTTGTGCAGAGCGATTATCGAGTTTGCTGCGCACTCTAGAGATCAGTGACATGACCGAGTATGGAGCTCTCACATTGGTGAGTAATGGTGATGGTTGTCGAATACCAATTTAATCTTAATATTATTTTTTAGATCACACATTTCGCCACATTAGTGTCAACGTACACCAAAGGCTTTACCATTATCATAGATCTGGATGACAAGACGCCCACTGTATCCAATCCTATTTTGCACTTTAGTTGCTTGGACTCTTCCATTGCTATGGCGCCCGTTTTTTCGAGATTCCAGACTGTGGTAATCACCTCGGGTACCCTTTCGCCCATGGATATGTACCCGAAAATTCTAGACTTTGATCCGGTAGTCATGAGCAGCTTTACCATGACTCTTGCTCGTCCTTGCCTTCTTCCAATGGTACTAATTATAGTTTGAACTCTCAGACTATACTAAAACGGTTTATTTTTCACAGATTGTATCTAAAGGCAATGACCAAGTGACAATATCCTCAAAGTTTGAGACCAGAGAAGACACTGCCGTCATTCGCAACTATGGTCAGCTTCTAGTAGAGGTAGCCAAAACAGTGCCGGACGGCATCGTGTGCTTTTTCACATCCTACTTGTATCTAGAGTCCGTGGTGGCTTCTTGGTACGACCAGGGCATCGTTGACACATTACTGCGCTACAAGCTACTGTTCATCGAGACCCAGGACAATGCCGAGACCAGCTACGCCCTCATGAACTATGTTAAGGTAAGTTAGAAGCAAACAGTAATGCACTAAGTTGACATATATAACTGCTATGGCTTCTCTAAAAGTGTGCTTGACACTGCTACCTTGCTCTCGTTTTTGTATACCCTTGTGAAGTGGGTAGCGGTTACAAAGCCGTGTATGTTACACAGAACAAAATGGTACTAACCTATGTCACTTCTCAAAGGGTGTTCGCAGATTGCACTGCCTAATTTACTCTCATTTCGACTTGCAGGCTTGCGATTGTGGTCGCGGTGCAGTGTTGCTGGCTGTGGCGCGTGGCAAGGTCTCGGAGGGTGTGGATTTCGACCATCATTATGGTCGCGCGGTGCTCATGTTCGGCATCCCCTACGTGTACACGCAGTCCCGCATTCTCAAGGCGCGACTGGACTACTTGCGCGATCAGTTTCAGATACGTGAGAACGACTTTCTGACCTTTGATGCTATGCGCCATGCCGCCCAGTGCGTGGGTCGGGCGCTGCGCGGAAAAACTGATTACGGCATCATGATATTCGCGGACAAGCGTTTCTCGCGCCAGGACAAGCGATCCCGTCTGCCCAAGTGGATCCAGGAGCACCTGGTCGACAGCTTCTGCAATTTGAGTACCGAGGAGGCCGTACAGCTGGCGCGCCGCTGGTTGAGACGCATGGCGCAACCCTTCACTCGAGAAGATCAATTGGGAATCTCCCTGCTAACCCTGGCCCAGCTGGAGAACATGGAGCAGGAGAAGCTGGAGAGGCAAGCGCAGGGAAAGCAGGGCGTGGGTGGCGAGGTGCAGGAGCTGTAAGCCAACCGGATCTTTGTCCGACTCCTTCCGGGAATAATTCAAGTTGCTGAGCGTCAGCTAATGGCATTGAATGTCATTAAAAGCGGAGCACAACGTCGGTGCTGGAAAATTTAAAAGTTAAATCGTTTGGGCTGCCATGCAAATCGGACGTAAATGTCCAATTAATGGCTAATTAATATTATTTATAATTTCGCAGGCATGACTAACAGATCGCTCAAGGCAGCGAAAGGGCGCAAGCGCAAGCGCAGAGCCAGCTTGCTGTTGGAAACGTAAACGTGTATTGGTTAAGCCGCGACTTAAGTAAACTTTGTAAACTATAATGGTTGCTATTGCAATAAGTATGTAGTTACACATTAAGATAATGAGCTGAGAAAATAGAATGTCCTATTTTGATTTGCTGTTTTTTGTTTTCATGGGTCCGTAGTGTCGCGTCGTAATCCATTTAATTAACTAAAATTGTTAATAGCACAATTATGATTTGCACGAGCAATTCACATTATTGATAAGAAATCGAAATGTAAATTAAATAATCTGGCAAAAGATGATATGTTAATGGCTCCTGCCTTTGAAAGTCCCGCCGCTACACTTTGAGGGGCTCGCAATCAGCCGCCCAATGAACCGAGATGACCGAACAAATTTCTCGCAAGGCTGATGGCTGATTTGGTCTGGAAATGGATTGGGCAGTGGAAATGCAACGCTATCGCCTGCCTCATAATTGCCAACGACCCGTTAATGATGCAGTCGCAGCCAGGTTATCAATTCGAAATTATTGCACCGGGGTCCGAAGCCAGGCGCCAACGTTTTCTTAATGGTCGTGTTTTGTTTCCCAGAATGTTTACTCTGCCAGCATGTTTTTAATAAATCTTAAATCGGAAACTTTTGGCCGTCAAACAGTGACTCGAAAGAAACAAAGAAGTTTCCAACCGAGTCGAAAATTATATACACTTGCAGATTTATTTACAGATTCAGATAAAGGTTATTAAAATATCTGAAGACCTCAGAAAGTTATTAGTTAAATAGTAAAAACCTAAAACTTTAATACTTTTTCGGTAACTTAGATATAGACAAGATATAGTACTTCCTAAATAGATAATTTCCTAATAAAAAAGTTACCAACCGAGTCGAAAATTATATACACTTGCAGATGTATTTACAGATTCAGATAAAGGTTATTAAAATATCTGAAGACCTCAGAAAGTTATTAGTTAAATAGTAAAAACCTAAAACTTGGATACTTTTTCGGTAACTTAGATATAGACAAGTTATAGTACTTCCTAAATAGATAATTTCCTAATAAAAAAGTTACCAACCGAGTCGAAAATTATATACACTTGCAGATGTATTTACAGATTCAGATAAAGGTTATTAAAGAATCTGAAGACCTCAGAAAGATATTAGTTAAACAGTGAAAAACCTAAAACTTGGATACTTTTTCGGTAACTTAGATATAGACAAGTTATAGTACTTCCTAAATAGATAATTTCCTAATAAAAAAGTTACCAACCGAGTCGAAAATTATATACACTTGCAGATGTATTTACAGATTTAGATAAAGGTTATTAAAGAATCTGAAGACCTCAGAAAGTTATTAGTTATAAAGAACCTTTAGATTAGCCCACGCGTTCAGACCTATCTGAAAACTTAGACACCTTTTCGGTAACTTAGATAAAAACAAGGTTTAGGTATATACTTCCTACATAGATAAATGGAAACTAAAGATAGTATATACACCTAATAAGTAAGAGATAACTTATTTTAAAAAATGTATAATACTCCATTTAAGAGTATCAAAAAAAACAGAATGCTCCGATTCCGGTTTCCTGGAGTCCTCGCCTTTCTCGGAGCTCCAAACGCCGTAGAGCGTGTGAAGGGGTTGGAGCGGGCGGATTGGGGAAGCAAAAGCTTTGGAGCGGAGCCGAGAGCAATTACAGTTAGCGCCACCGCCACCGCAACCATCTAAGCGAGATATAACTCGCGGGCGTTCGTGCTCGCTCTCTCGGCAGAACTTCGGGTAGATGCTTAGGAAAGTGAAGCAGTTAAATCAAAAACCAACGCGCCACCACTCGAAACTGCCAGTTCGAAAATCTCAACGCGATCGAACGCTAGCCACACCAAATATATAATAACATATTAAATATATCCTTAGTCCAGACGCCTAAAACAATTCCAATAATCGACATGAAGCCCCAAACTAGTGAACAAAATGGCAGTGCCCAGAACGGAGACCCTGCCGCGCACGCAGCTTCCGTTGCCACTGAAGCGGCTGCCACGATCCCTACTGCCTCCGCCGATGTGGCGGTTGCCGGCGCCGTTGTTCCTGTCACGGGCGCCAAAAGCAGCCAGCAACTCAAACTGGAAATGCTCAACATGGAGCTGGCCAGCAACGGAAGCGGTGAGTGTCCAGGAAGAGTGAGAGTTCCGGAATCGTTTACCAATTCCTGATTCACAGTAGTTACTGCAGGTGCACAGGAAGTTTATCCTCATAAAGGTGTTATAGAATATATCTTCGTTTTGAAATATATCTCCCTTTAAATCTTTCATCGTGTTAAAAAGAATAATGAACAATCATTTACAAAACCAATTAGGCTTGAGAACGATCTTAGATAATTCCTATCTCATAAAAAACCCCATTTTGATATTAATATTCTAAAATAGTACTTCCATGTCCGATATTCATTTGTGAAGGTGATTTTCAGGTGGGTTCTGAAATAGTTTCCCCTTTTTATGGCCAATTTTTTCAGATAGAATAGGTCTTAGGGCTGGGTAACCCGGGTAATAGAAACCCCCTTCGATGCACTGCAATCTGGGCCATGTATTGCATCACGCTGCCTGGCATGGATCGATTAAAAGTGAAATTCAATCAGATGCGCATAATGACCCGACTCTGATTTCCGGCGATGCTGGGCCGCATAAAATAATACCCAGCAGAGTCCCCGCACATAAGCCGCAGAATGAGAACTCGAATTTCTGGGGTACATCTATGCAAACCGCACATAGTGCCGGATAGTAGAGGAACGTACATAAATAAAGTGGTAGTATGAGCGGTATGGCACTGGACTGGCCTGCTCTGGCCTGGCCTGGCCTGGACTGAGCTTATTGACATTGACATTGAAAGATTTGCTTGGCACTTGGCGGATCCGATACAATCCGATCAGATTGGTAGATCCAGCGAGAGCAGAGTGTGCTGTGAGCACTAAACTCCTCAGCTTGTTGTGGTGGTGGTGGTGGTCAGATATTTGGCCAGCAGCTCGGCAGGGGGAGTGGGAGGGTACACAGACCTGAACTACTTTTTTGAAGGTTAAAAAGTGTTTAATTGCGAGTACCAGCGCAGGCCAAACACGGCGCTCCACAACGGTTTCAATTCGTGGGCTTTGCCGTTGGCCATTTTTTTCTTCGAAGTTTCTTCGATTGCCCCGCAAATCATATTGCGCTGGTGTCGGTGACTAATAAGCCAAAGCCGCAGTACTTCACATTTGAGCGATTGCGGTCAATAAAAACGGACCGAGTGACGGCTGAGAGCCTCACGGGTGTTTCGCCTTTAATTGAGGCATTTAAAAAATTCTCCGGTCAAATACCAAACGGTAGCGGTGGCAACCCTGCCAGCACGGAGTCCCCCGCTCGATGACATTCCGTATTCCGTAATGCGTAATTGTGTCTAGAGAGCCAAAGAGAACACCTGCCCTATGGAAAATTTTAATAGTGCCTTAATTATATTACCTTTCAACAGGTATAACTAAAATACACAGACAATCTTCCCATTTAACCAGTCATTGAATTCAAAATTATTGTTTTTTAAGAGTTTTACGTAAAGTACTCTTCATCTTAGGAGTCTGACATTTTGTATTTTACAGAAGGAATCATATTTAGGGAGATACCACTGTGCTGGACATATGGCTGCGTCATATGGATCAAAGTCTAAGCCATCTGCAGCTGGGCTTACTTTTACGTAAACTAACCCAGACAAGCAATTTCCCATTGATTTATTCTTTTTCTGCTATTTTATGTCTGCCTCTGGGAATTCCCCACCTACAGAGACTCTACAAAGATTATATTTTCAAAATTTGTCTTGAAAAACATCTTAAAATCTTAAAATCCAATCTCCCATTGAAACAAGCAGAGGTCCCCGTCTAAGGTCCCAGTCCATGGAGACATCAGAATCTTCGAATAATTTGCATGCTCTTCTTAAATCGGAATTGCATAAATGAATATATTTTCGATTTTAGGCAGACAATAATAATGAATAAGAGTCTCCGTCCAGCTGGAGGTTAGACAACTGCGCAGGAAACCCCACAAGTTAGATGCTGTAGGGTTTCAGAAGAAAAATAAGAAAAAAGTCCTTTTTGGGGGTGATTGGGATCAGATTTATTTGTTTCACTCCCCAAAGTGTTTTATGTTAATCCTAGGATGCCTTTTAGTAGCCAGCCCCTCACATAATGGTCTCCTCCTCCAGCATGTATTCGGTAAGATCGGCCTCTCCGGTTACAATGGTTACCGGTACACGGTTCATCTGGGCGACCCGCTGCCCTGGCCAGACCATCACGTCGCAGCAGTTGGTGAGAACCACCACGTTCGTGCTTGGCGTGGTGGTGCACATGAGATTACCGGACTTTTCCTGGTCACAGTGGTTGAACTTGCGCCGGAAGCGGAACTTTACGGGCAACGAGTTGCCCATCACGCTTTCCTCGTCGAAATACGGCGGTAGAGCTTTGTTGAACACCGGATTTGTCATTGCCGGCTTGGTGAGCTGTCGATGAGAATAGTATGGGGAATGAAGTTAGTGGCTCCACTTTACTCACCTCCTCGAGAACCACTGAAGTTGGAAGACGTCGACAGGGGTCACAGTAGTCCGGTGCTGTAGCACCCTCTGGCGTTAGAGTTGCACAGCCGTCCGGCTTTGGCTCCGGTACCGCGGATCCTTGCAGACTCCCCCTTTTCACAATACCGTCGTCCTTCCCTTTGCTTGGCCTGTTCATGGGATCTTCGCCCCGATCGATGCACTGTTGCAGGAAGTCCTCTTCTATGTCGATCAGCCTCTTCACGGCGCAGTCTCGCTTCAGGAAATTCTTGATCACCGAGAGATCCCGGGGCACCGCACCAATGACATCGTAGTCGTCGCTACGCAATTTCATGCGGTGCGCCATGCTGCTGGAAGGGTAATCTAATCCGGGCGGGACTGGCCAAAAGCAAATAACTTAAATTTTGCGAAGCTAGCTCCGGACTGGCTACGTTGTTTGAGATGAATGTTGACGGCTGCCTCCAGGTTGAGTAGCTCTGGCGCCGGCTTTGAAGGATAAAGCAAACAACTGTGTCAGGGACAAAGGAAGTGGTCAACCCACTCGATAGGCCAAGAACATCCCCATTTTCGAATCCTGGAGCGCAACAAGTACTTGGGCCACAGTTTGACAGCCACTGGCCACAAAACTGTAGGCCTGCGCTCAGGCTTGGCTCCACTTCGCTCTATCTTGACCAATTATCTCCGAGCTGGAGCTTGCTGGGGGGTGAGGTTGGGTGGAGCTTTCGAGCGCTCAAAGCTCCACGCGACAGGTTCTTATTGCCATCGCTGGCCACCCAGCGGAACAGTGGAACCCAACCACCCAGCGCGAAAAGTCCGACCACGACCAGCAGAAGTGAATAGAAATCAGAGTCAGGGGCCAAGTCAAAAGATTGTTTGTGCGAACCCAACAAGTCAGAGCGAGCAGTGTTCGAGTGGCAAATATACTTAAGTGCTTTCCGCGATGAGCTTCACCCGTCAGCTGTCCGAGATGAGCGCCAGCGAGCTGAACGACGCCATAGACGACACCAACTTCCCTCAGGCTCACATCCTGTCGCGTGGTCGCAACAACAGTGTCTGCTCAACAAGTAGCACCTCGGGCACCTCTTCGCTGGCGGACAGGGCCCAGACCCAGGCGCAGCCGGAGGAGACCGCCGAGCTACCCGCAACTCCTGCCGATGAGGTGGCACCTTCTACCCCAGCAACTCCTGCTACGGGCAACCAGCGTCCTCGCCTCATCCTAAAGATGAACGGCAGCAGTCCGGAAAGTGATGGTACACAACCGAAAACACCAATGACACCGCGTACATCGACAACGCCAGGTAGCCCAGAGATGTAGAGATCTGGGGATGCAGGAGCAGTCAGTGGGTAGAGTGGGTGGGGGCCAGAAAACTCTTTCCGCCGATAAGATGGCCGACTCCGCCTATCAGTAAAATTTTGTTTTGGTTCAGGGGGTCAAAGATGCGCCTCGATTTAGACAGTCACTTCGAATCACAAGCACACTCAGCCACCGGAGGGCAATGCCTCCCTATCGCACCAACTAGCAACGATAATAGTTTTAATGGATTCTATTCAATTCTTTTCTGTAGGCCACGAGAAGTGTACGTTCCACCACGACCTGGAGTTGGATCACAAGCCGCCTACTCGCGAGGCGCTCCTCCCGGACATGGCGCGCTCCTACCGTTTGCTGTTGGGCGGCCTGGGCGAGAATCCCGATCGTCAGGGACTCATAAAGACGCCGGAGAGGGCAGCCAAGGCCATGCTGTTCTTCACCAAGGGCTACGACCAGAGTCTGGAGGGTAAGCACTTCTCTTTTCCAGCAATTAGCACCAGGTCACTGATCGATGGTGTTGCTCATCCAGCGGTTTGGGTTTCCCCGATGCGGCGAGTGAAACTAGTTCCTCGGGACGTGATTCATAGAGCACTTTGGTTTTATCGGGGGTTCCTGAGACTGCATTAGTCTAATTGCGAAAGTAACCGTTTTTTAGTGTTTACTGCCTAAAAAGTGATCAAGAAGTAAGGTATCTTTCGGACTATACCTTACTAGATATATAGTTAAATAGAATGCTGAATTTTAGGTTCTTTTATTGGGAATCTAACTAAATAATCTCTGAACCATTTGAGATACATGTGTAATTTTATATATTTTTAATGTACTATAGTTTTCTCAGAGTGTAGATAGCGAGTGCCTAGTTAGTCCCAATTATTTGGCCAGCATTTTCTCTACCAACGATTGCAATCGCATTTGAACTTGTCATGTAATCAATGCGAGCCATTTGAAAAACAAAACAGCATCGCGAATGTGCGGCAAATACCCACCGAACACAACCGGTTGTTGTCCGAGAAATCAGGTTCTACAGTTTGTCAAATAAAATGGCATGTAAATTTAAGATCGACCACAACAACCGTCGCAAGTGTTGATGAAAGTGAATAGCCTTCGAAAAATAGAATGGCTTTGGATTGTGTTTAACCCAAAAGCGAGGAGAGCTCAAGACGTCACATCTAATCACCATGACTCGCCAATCTGGCATTGAGGGAGTATGGTAGAACCACTATAGAAGTTGTGAGGAAATGGTCCAGAGCTTTCCGGGCTGTACATTAAAATTCGAAGAGTGAGAAAAAGTGGTTGGTTAAATGGGGTGGGTGTGGGAGTGGGTGGTGTGTGGTGTGCCTTTAAGCCAGGCTAGCATCTTAAGAGCAATCACATTTAAAGCGAGGGCGGTGAAAGCTCTCACTGCCACTCCTTGCCCAACCCCCACTCCCCGCCACCAGTCACACATGCTTAAACTTAACATTCAGTTATGCAGCAAATAAATCTAACAATCTAACGAATGCGCACCATAAATCACAAGCAGATACGGGTTTTAAGTGACTTTGTTTCTGTTGGGCATTCGACGGCAGCGAAAACAACGACTCCGTGGCGCAACGGTAGCGCGTCCGACTCCAGATCGGAAGGTTGCGTGTTCAAATCACGTCGGGGTCAAGTCACTTCACCTTTTTTTATTTTAATTTTTTATATTTTCAATTTATAAATAATATTTTTTTTCAGATGTCCTTAATGGCGCAGTCTTTGACGAGGATCACGATGAAATGGTCGTTGTAAAAGACATTGAAATGTTTTCCATGTGCGAGCACCATTTGGTGCCTTTCTATGGCAAGGTTTCGATCGGTTATTTGCCTTGCAACAAGATTCTGGGGCTTAGTAAACTAGCACGGTATGGCCAAAAGTGGAGAAAAGTGTCAATCTTATGTTTAAATAATTATATTTTCCTATAGAATTGTGGAAATCTTTTCTCGACGACTACAAGTACAGGAGCGCTTGACAAAACAGATTGCCGTGGCAGTAACTCAAGCCGTGCAACCGGCGGGTGTTGCTGTTGTCGTGGAAGGAGTGTAAGTATTATATTTCAATTTACATAAATAAAAATAAAGTAAAAAAAAAGTGGTTTGCATCGGCCGGGAATCGAACCCGGGCCGCCCGCGTGGCAGGCGAGCATTCTACCACTGAACCACCGATGCTTGTTTTCGAAGATCACTCAAGGGCTTACAAATGTATACTTCTATATTTTTATATAAAAAAAATATTAATTTTAAGATAATAACTTTTTACTATATAAATTAATTATTTACAGACATATGTGCATGGTTATGCGTGGAGTCCAAAAAATCAACAGCAAAACTGTAACCTCAACTATGCTGGGAGTGTTCCGAGACGATCCTAAGACCCGCGAGGAGTTCCTGAACTTAGTCAATAGCAAGTAGGATGGACGCCTAGGATTGAATGAATACATAAAAGCAACTAAACCCTTATTTTTGGAGGCGCATATACAAACAAAAACGAAGAATTGAAACGAAACAAAGGGTCCAATAGTTTATGTGTTTTTAGATTTGATTTTCTTTAGTTAGGGCAAAGTTTTGCAGCCATTTTCCATGTTGATTTTTATGAAAATTGTTAAAAAATTCTGTTGACATATTCATGTTTACATTGAAGTGAGTGAGGAGAGTAAAGAATAGGGAAGTGATGAGGACGTGAATTGAATTTGGGTGTTGGGTAGTTTTATTTCCAATTTTATATACATTTTATGGCACTTAACGAAAGTTTATGCAACTTTTACATTCGAGAAATGCATTGTGCAATAAGGGAACAACTGATAATAAATCAAAGCAAACCGATTAGGGAATTTACATCATAGTAAAAATTAATCGAATATATACAGAAACTATATCTACCTATATTCATGTACCTACACTGCGTACAAGATACATACTTATATAAATATTTAAATTGATATTAAAGCCAATCCCGTGACTGGACAAGACAGACGATTTTAAATGTTGAATTTGATGTATGCTTAATAAGTTAATGTTGTTGCTTGTAGTAAACCAAAATTGCTTATAAATTAAAAAATAAATTATGTATTTAAATATTGTTGAAAAATACTGGTTTCAATACAAAAACACTAAAAAAAATGTTTATAAAGTAAAAAAATGATTGCTTTATATGACCCCGACGTGATTTGAACACGCAACCTTCCGATCTGGAGTCGGACGCGCTACCGTTGCGCCACGGAGTCCAGCTGAGGGGAGGGTCCCCATAGACCGGAATGCCCCAACACAACAGGTTGTTGCACAATTTTGGGGGTTCAGGCAGTAACAGCTACTTTTACAACGGAGCTCCAAAAGCATCGGTGGTTCAGTGGTAGAATGCTCGCCTGCCACGCGGGCGGCCCGGGTTCGATTCCCGGCCGATGCAAATTAACTTTTTTTTTACATTTTTTATAATATTATCTGTTGAAGTATTTGTGCTAAAGGATTTTAAAATATACAAAAATATTTATTACTATATTTTTTAATATATTTAGTTAAAGCAGAACAGAAAATGAACTTCCTTCTTGCCAAAAAAATTCTTTGGCTGACACATCTTTGGATGGTGTCATAAAGACTTTTAGTGAAATAGACTTAAATAAAAAATGATTTAATATTAAAAAAAACATATTTTAAATAAAAAAATTTACTTTACAATTGACCCCGACGTGATTTGAACACGCAACCTTCCGATCTGGAGTCGGACGCGCTACCGTTGCGCCACGGAGTCTGCTGGTTAGGTGCTTCTATTTTACCATATAGATACATACGCACATAAGCACCATCTAGTGGTGGCATTTTCCGTTTTTCGGAAATACCTGACCACGTGTTCCTTACGTGCATTTTAGATCATTTAGTACTAAAATGTGCGGCTTTGCCGGAATAATAGTCTGGCAACGCTGTGATCTAAAGGAACGTTTACAGCACTGTCGTTTTTACGGTCATACTTTTTTTCATCGCAGCCAACTTCAACTCAACGCGTCGGTATAAAATTTCGGGGGCCATTATTTATTTGCAACTAATGCGAATGTAAAAGTGAAGTGATTTAAAGACGCGAGCTCGGTGCTAGCAAGTAGTTGTACTATCGTTTGGACATTAACCCAGTGCGTGTGCTGTTTTGTAGAAAGCGCATAATAATTTCGCACATTTTTCCTGTTTTTTCGCTTCATCTTGCATTGGTGTGAGCGATAGTGTGACTGTGTAATTCTGCCGCCAATCCTAAGCCGAAGCGGATAAAATGGATGTGGCGAAATTGGAGAAGATGAAGGTGGTGGACCTTCGAAACGAGCTCCAGTCGCGCGGTTTGGACACCAAGGGAGTCAAAGCTGTGCTCATTGAGCGCCTGCGAGCTCATGTGGAAGGTGGTGCCGGCGAAGGAGGTGAGTTTGTGTGTATGCGTCATGGCTGTAGTGTGTGTGGCTTGCCGCCTTCGATGGCGTTGTATGCGTATTTGTGTGTGCGTGCAGCTCGGCTTGAATTAGTTGTAAATTTTGCTTACATAATGCGACATTATTAGATTACATGCTTGCATTCCCTTCTTTTTCCTTCCCGCCACCAGATGGCATGCCGGTCACGCCTAGCCGTCGGCAGAGACGTACCCGATCAATGTCCCGCTCGCCCTCTCCTGTAGGAGCTGCCCCGGTAGCCGCTGAATCGGCTCTCGAAACCTTGGAAGAGGAGGATCAGGCGGAAGAGCCTGCTCCAGAGGCTCACTCAGAGCCTGAGGCCGAACCAGAACCTGAGCAAGAACCGGAGCAGGAACCAGAGCCGGAACCAGAACCAGAATCGGAGCCCAGCGTGCCGGAGGCAGAAAAGGCCGAGGAAGCCGTCGAAAGTCAGGCAGACTACGAACAGGAATCGCCTCAGGAGGATGAGGCATCCGAACAGGAAACGGTAGATGCACCTGGCCAGGATGCTGATGTTCGCATGGAGGAAGCCAATGACAATGAAGAGGAGAAACAGCAGGAGCAGAGCGATTCGAACACAGTCGAGGAGCCCCAAGAAAATGGAAACAGCCAGAAAATGGACGTCGACGAGGGGCCTGCTGCTCCCTCAGCTGAGGGAGATGGACCAGAAGCCGCTGAGAAGTCGGAGGAGCAGACCCAAGAGCGGCGCAAGCGGTCACACAGCCGTTCGCGATCCCGCTCGCGCAGCGGCAGTCGCTCGCCGAAGCAGCGCGCCAGTGTGGGCGACAAGCGCGACTCCAAGGCAGCTGCTGAGGAGCGTACTGTACCCGAGGACGAGCCCGCCATTGAGGAGAACAAAGTGGGACTCAGCTGGGGTAGGTGGATTTTAAAGATTTTTGTTTATTTCTATCTTGAAAATTAATTTGGAGCTCATCATTGTCCATTTCCTTTTTAGTGGACTCCGATCTGCATCTGCGTATTGATCCGACCACGTTCACCTCCGCCAAGCCTCTGTCCTCGGAGATATACTCACTTATCTGGTCCGGAGCCCGCGCCAATTTCGGAGTGCGTGAGGGCAAGGTGTGCTACGAAGTGCGCCTGTCGGAAGAGTCACAGCCAGAGAACTCGCACCACTTCCGAGATGAGCCTCATGTGCGAGGCTTCCGCGTAGGCTTTTCCACGTCCAAGAGCTCGCTGTTGCTGGGCGAGGCCGAACATTCCTTTGGGTACTGTGAGACCGGCCGGAAGGCCAACCAAGGTGAGTTTACAGACTACGGCAAGCCCTTCCAGTTGGACGACGTGGTTGGCTGCTATTTGGACTTGGAAAGCGAGCCGTGCACCATTCAGTACACCCTGAACGGCGAAGATCTTGGCGTGGCGTTTGAGTTCGAGAAGAGCATCCTGGGCGAAGAGCTAGCCCTCTTTCCGCACGTTCTTACCAAGGGCTACGAGTTTTCGGTCAACTTCTCCGACACCGAGCAGTTGCTGGTGAATGCTGAGCGACCGACGCGCAAGCGCCGTAAGCCCCGCAAGGAAGAGGACAAGGACGACGATAAGGATGACAACGATGGCGAGAAATGGAAGGTCCTGGACGAGGCCACCGCCGACGACGATGAGGTCGAGAAGAAGGACGACGACGCTAAGGAGGAGCAGCCCCAAGAGGAAGGCCAAAAGTCCGAGGAGGAAGAAGCCAGCTCCAAAATGGAAACCGAAGCTGAGAGCGAAGAAAAGCCAAGTGCCGAGGATTCCGAGCCAAAGGAAGAAGTTACCAAAGCTGAGGAAACTGGTAAGTGTGGATATCCCCACCGATGTTCAGATAATACTAATTTATATTCATGTTTCAGATGAAAGCTCAGCTGTTTCTAATGGCAATGCGGCCGCCGAGAAGGCAAATGATGAAAAGCCCACCGAGGCGTCCTCGACCGAGGCTAATGAGGATGACGAGGATGGTCCGTCTCCCAACAAACGTCCCAAGACCGACGGCGATGTGGAGAAAGAGAAGGAGAAGGAAAAGGACAAGTCCCAGACCGACGATGAGTACGAAGAAGTGGTGCCCGAGCCAAGGGAAACCGCCGCCTTGCTGGAGGGCTATGTGCTGATCGGACTGGTAGAAGTGGATAAACTAGTGGCCGGTCCTCAGCGTGCCGAGTCCCGCAAGGAGTGCGAGGTGATTCTGTTGGTTGGCTTGCCCGGAGCCGGCAAAACCCACTGGACTTTGAAACACATCGCTGAAAATGCAGACAAGCGTTACGATGTTATTGGACCCGACGCGTTCATAGCAAGGATGACAGTGAGTAGCGAGACCTTGGATGGTCAGTAGCATCTAATGAACTGTGGCGTCCATTTCCAGATCGACGGTGCTTCCCGTAAAACGGTGCACAAGGGACGATGGGACAAGGTTTACGAGACGTGCCTAAACAGTCTTGGAGCTCTGGAAGACATCGCCATGAAGCGGCGTCGCAATTTCATACTTGATCAGGTAAAACATAAACGAATGACCCTTACACACACACACACACCTACAAAACCACACACACCCGAAACCAAAGTTGAGTTTCACACACAACACGCACACACTCCAGATAAGACTGTGAACGAACTAGAACCAACACACAAGAATACGAACAAGCGAGAACCTTACGTTAATGATGACTGGCTGGCCCCCAGCCGCCACTCCCTCAGGGGATAAGTTCCCGCCAGCAAAGGTGCAATTGTTTTGCCCTCTATTTCTGTTTCATTTTGTACATTTGAGTATGCATTTATTGCTCATTGCCCGAACGAACAGTAGAGATCCAAAGTGCCCTGGGGCGCCAACTTGCGCCCAAGTGGCTGGCAGGTACGTCCTAACTGTAAGTCGATCCGATAATTAGAGAGCTAAGATCGAGGCAGTAAGTATCGTGTCGGTGGCGTAATTCGTAAGCTAAGTTTAGGGGCAATTGGGGTGGGCATTTGGGGTAAGAGAAATGAGAATGGATGCGGATATGGCATTGGAGAAAGATGAGTGAGTGAAATGGAATGGAATGGAGTGGAGTTATGTGGCGTTAAATGGAGAGAGGAGCGAGCGGCAAGGAAGCCACTGTAAGTAGAAAAACACAAATCCGATCGACGAGTCGTTCGCTACAATCTAATCACATATACGTATTAGTATCTACTATCTCTACTCTTGATCTCTCTCTAAATGCCAACTATCTCATATATATATGTGTATCTACAGAGAGCTATGCGATGCTACAGCCTACAGTCAAGCCAACAGCAGCCACCACATCTTTTACCCATTCTATATAAATAAAATATTAAGTCATCTGTTATTAGTTGCGGCCAGGTTAGAAAATAACCGAGGCCTTTAGGTATTATGATGGCGTGCTACCCACCCCCATCCGTGTACGGGTGTATGCTGGGTTGGGGGTGGAGGCCGCCCAGGTGAAATCAGGTATGTGTTAGCTATTAAGTGTAAACTCGATGCGACGGGGTCTACATTGTCTGCACCGGCTATACGGCTAATCCGGCCGAGTCATCAACGTGTTTCTCAAAGGGCTTGCTATCCGTTTGACGGACCATCTTAAACCACAACTACCACCCAACTAAACAACAACTGGCAGACAACAATCTCAACCCACCCATCCAAAATGCAACCAACCCAACCAACCAACCAACCGATCAACTGTATTCTTGTAGACCAATGTATATGCCTCGGCCCAGCGACGTAAAATGAAGGGGTTTAGCGACTTCAAGCGCATTGCAGTCGTGTGCGTTCCCAGCGAAGATGAGTTGAAACGTCGCATCGCCGAAAAAGAGGAAAAGGGGAATGCTTTTACAGTTAAAGAATCAACAATTAATAACTTACGAGGTAAATATTGTCCACCACAACAAGCAACGAAATGAAAACATATCCAGAATAATGTACTATACGTTTGTTAAATTATGTTCTACCTATCTAAATAAGGAAGACATATGTACATGTAACGACCAATCAAAAAAAACATAAAAAATAATAATCCTTAAAACGTTATGTAAAGTATTTAGATTTAAGCAGCTGCAGTTTATGTATCTGTACGTAATTTAATTGTAAGCCTTTCAAGATATCTCATTATTTTACGATTATTATTTCCATTGCTCATTAACTTATACTATCAAGTCCCACGACTCCTCATTATCCTGGCAACTGGATTGTGTGAAGATCTTGGCATCTTACTGCCTTTGAACCTCAATTTCATCTCCGTTTCGGGGCATACCCATTGGCCACTGCACGTGAGCCACTACCACCCTGACATTCTCAGTAGAGTAGCTTTAATATTCCAGCACCCAGTTGTCGACCATTGCCCCCGACCATTACCTGTCCCAACCCGGCCTTACTTTTTATCTAATTGTAACATTGATATTTGATTTGAATGCTGAAGCCACTCATTCATGCCATGTACGCACTCTTTTTGCAGCCAACTTCACATTGCCATCGCTGGAGTTCGGCTGGTTCGATGACATAAACTACACCGAGCTGACCGGCGATGAGGCCAAGAGCGAGGTCAAGCGCTACAACGAGAAGGGCAAGAAGGCCATCGACGCCGACCGGTCGCGGGACAAGCGCTCCAGGGGCGGTCGCGACAACTATCGACGCGACGACCGCAACCGAAGCCGTTACAATGATGACCGTCGTCGTGATTACGGCGGCCAGCGCCACGACAGTCGATGGAGCGATAACAGGCGCGGAGGCGGCTACTCCAGCAACAGCGGCGGAGGCGGCAGCCGCGGATACGACAACCGTCGCAGCTACAACAGTGGCGGTGGCGGTCAGAACTGGATGCAGAACAACCGACGAAGTGGCTACGAGGACCGCGGCTACGGTGGAGGCAGCGGTGGCGGCGGCGGCGGTAGTCGAGGCTATGACAACCGGAACCGCGGCTACGGCGGTGGTGGCGGCGGCGGCGGCGGAAGCGGCAGCCAGCAGAATTGGATGCAAGGCGGAGGAGGAGGAGGCAACCGTCGCAGCGGGTATGACGATCGCGGCTACGGCAGCTCGCGGGACTACAGAGACCGAGACCGCGGTAACGACCGCAGTCGAATGGGCAGTAACGACCGTAACCGGGGCAGCAGCCAGAGCAGTTATCGCTCGGGAGGCAGTGCTCATCAACAACGGGATTTTCGGCCTGGCCACCGCGACACCAAAGAAGATAGTCGCGGTGGCTATGAGCGATCGGCTGGTCAATCGCTGCCCAAGTACGGCAATAACTCGGCTGCCGGCGGTGGCTACGAACAATACAAACAGCAGACAGGTGGAGCGACCGGCGGAGGCAAGGTAAGTACCGGTCACTGTTCGTTATTGAAGTGGATCTCAACTAATAGAGGTACAACTTGCAGTCCTCCCTGAGCGGCAAGTGGAGCACGTATTCCCAGCACCAGCCGCAACAGGCACAGCAACACCAGCAGACGAGCGCCTGGCAGACGCAACAGCAGGCGCAACCGTACCAGCAGCAGCAGCAGCAACAGTCCGCCGGCCAGCAGCAGTATTGGGGCTATAATCAGATGCAAGGTAAGCGCGAAGAAACTATATTCATTCTGAAATAAGGCATCTAACGAACTGATTACAGCTGGTTATGGAAACCAACAACCACAACAGGCCTGGCAGGGAGCTGATCAGCAACAGCAACAGCAATGGATGTCCTGGTGGCAGGTACGAAGGCTTTTTGGTTGAACTTATTGGAAAACCTAACCATTGATTTCTTGCAGCAACAGCAACAGGGCTCCGGGGGCTCGGCAGGCAGCAATGCCGGCGGCGGAGCGAGTGTGAATGTGGGTGGCGCCGCTGGCAATGATGGCGGTGCCTCCAATCACTATTGGTCTCAATATTCATACTCTACGCAGTCCAATGCAGGCTCCGACAAGAAGTAGAGTGTGCTCGTCACCCCCCCTGTTCAGTCAACACCGCAGCATTCTCAAGAAAGTGCGAACCACAAATCGGAACTACATTTTATAAAATAGTTTTAAAAATTAACAAACAGTAAAAACAAGAACTAACCTAGTTTAGCCAGTCTTAGGCGTTTGGACGATTGTGCGAGTCCAAACCGAACACCCACTTGGAGGGCCACCGCCCCCTCAACCACATTATTGCGTAACTAAAAATGCATATTTTAGAACAGTGTACCAGCGGCAAGTAGGAAGCTGATTGTGAAAAGGGCTTCTCTTGCAATAGAACAACTGGCGGGCAACAGTAATGATTTGTTTTTCAATTTCCAAAGGCATTTCTCTCTGACTGCGTCAAGCAGCAGCTCCAACATCAGTCTATCATTTGGCATTATGTATCTAGGCAGTACAATTTGTTTTTAAACGGTTATTATAATTATTGTTTTTATTTTACAACAAACGCAAACAGTTGGAAGACAGAAATTAGACAGCGACTTTAACAAATAAATTTAATTACATTGAAAAATTAACTGAAAACTTTTTCTGATTTGGGATGGGCGACAGCTCCTGGGATGTACGAACTTGATCAGTATTATCTTTGGAGTTTGCCTCGAGATTCGGGGTTGCTCTTCCGGGGCAATATGGCCCTGGGTAGATGCCATATTTTTCTCAAAAGTCATAAAATTCTAAACCTGAATACCATTTCCAAAAATTCCATTCCATGGGAGGTACCTTCTCCACTTTCGCCCCAAACCAAGTCCATATCTTGGCCAATATCCATCCGATCCTAGAACGGGGTACCTTAAACGATTCGTAGGTGGATTTGCCACAAAACTGCATCAAAACTCTGACACAAAATTTTCGATCCAGATTTTTCAAATTTTTTTGATGGAACCCCTTGTGAAATCCCGGATTTCCACTTTTGCCTCAAACCAAGTCCATATCTTGGCCAATATCCATCCGATCCTTGAGCGGGATACCTTAAACGATTCGTAGATGGATTTTCCACAAATCTGCATCAAAACACTGACACAAAATTTTCGATCCAGATTTTTCAATATTTTCTGATGGAACACCTCCATATCCGGAACCCCTTGTGAAATCCGGAATTTCCACTTTTGCCCCAAACCAAGTCCATATCTTGTCCAATATCCATCCGATCCTAGAACGGGGTACCTTAAACGATTCGTAGGTGGATTTGCCACAAAACTGCATCAAAACACTGACACAAAATGTTCGATCCAGATTTTTCAAATTTTTTTGATGGAACCCCTTGTGAAATCCCGGATTTCCACTTTTGCCTCAAACCAAGTCCATATCTTGGCCAATATCCATCCGATCCTAGAGCGGGGTACCTTAAACGATTCGTAGGTGGATTTGCCACAAATCTGAATCAAAACACTAACACATAATTTTCGATCCGGATTTTTCAAATTTTTCTGATGGAACCCCTTGTGAAATCCGGAATTTCCACTTTTGCCCCAAACCAAGTCCATATCTTGGCCAATATCCATCCGATCCTTGCGTGGGGTACCTTAAACGATTCGTAGGTGGATTTGCCACAAATCTGCATCAAAACACTGACACAAAATTTTCGATCCAGATTTTTCAAATTTTTCTGATGGAACCCCTTGTGAAATCCCGGATTTCCACTTTTGCCAAGTCCATATCTTGGCCAATATCCATCCGATCCTTAAGCGGGATACCTTAAACGATTCGTAGATGGATTTTCCACAAATCTGCATCAAAACACTGACACAAAATTTTCGATCCAGATTTTTCAAATTTTTCTGATGGAACCCCTTGTGAAATCCGGAATTTTCACTTTTGCCAAGTCCATATCTTGGCCAATATCCATCCGATCCTAGAGCGGGGTACCTTTAACGATTTGTAGGTGGATTTGCCACAAAACTGCATCAAAACACTACCACGAAATTTTCGATCCACATTTTTCAACTTTTTCTGATGGAACCCCTTGTGAAATCCCGGATATCCACTTATGCCCCAAACCAAGTCCATATCTTAGCCAATATCCATCCGATCCTAGAGCGGGGTACCTTTAACGATTCGTAGGTGGATTTGCCACAAAACTGCATCAAAACACTACCACAAAATTTTCGATCCAGATTTTTCAAATTTTTCTGATGGAACCCCTTGTGAAATCCCGGATTTCCACTTTTGCCTCAAACCAAGTCCATATCTTGGCCAATATCCATCCGATCCTTGAGCGGGATACCTTAAACGATTCGTAGATGGATTTTCCACAAATCTGCATCAAAACACTGACACAAAATTTTCGATCCAGATTTTTCAATATTTTCTGATGGAACCCCTTGTGAAATCCGGAATTTCCACTTTTGCCCCAAACCAAGTCTATATCTTGTCCAATATCCATCCGATCCTAGAACGGGGTACCTTAAACGATTCGTAGGTGGATTTGCCACAAAACTGCATCAAAACACTGACACAAAATTTTCGATCCAGATTTTTCAAATTTTTCTGATGGAACCCCTTGTGAAATCCCGGATTTCCACTTTTGCCTCAAACCAAGTCCATATCTTGGCCAATATCCATCCGATCCTTAAGCGGGATACCTTAAACGATTCGTAGGTGGATTTTCCACAAATCTGCATCAAAACACTGACACAAAATTTTCGATCCAGATTTTTCAATATTTTCTGATGGCACCCCTTGTGAAATCCCGGATTTCCACTTTTGCCCCAAACCAAGTCCATATCTTGGCCAATATCCATGCGATCCTAGAGCGGGGTACCTTAAACGATTCGTAGGTGGATTTTCCACAAATCTGCATCAAACCCCTGACACGAAATCTTCGATCCACAATTTTCAAATTTTTCTGATGGAACCCCTTGTGAAATCCCGGATGTCCACTTTTGCCAAGTCCATATCTTGGCCAATATCCATCCGATCCTTGCGCGGGGTACCTTAAACGATTTGTAGGTGGATTTGCCACAAAACTGCATCAAAACACTGACACAAAATGTTCGATCCAGATTTTTCAAATTTTTTTGATGGAACCCCTTGTGAAATCCCGGATTTCCACTTTTGCCCCAAACCAAGTCCATATCTTGGCCAATATCCATCCGATCCTAGAGCGGGGTACCTTAAACGATTCGTAGGTGGATTTGCCACAAATCTGAATCAAAACACTAACACATAATTTTCGATCCAGATTTTTCAAATTTTTCTGATGGAACCCCTTGTGAAATCCCGGATTTCCACTTTTGCCTCAAACCAAGTCCATATCTTGGCCAATATCCATCCGATCCTTGCGTGGGGTACCTTAAACGATTCGTAGGTGGATTTGCCACAAATCTGCATCAAAACACTGACACAAAATTTTCGATCCAGATTTTTCAATATTTTCTGATGGCACCCCTTGTGAAATCCCGGATTTCCACTTTTGCCCCAAACCAAGTCCATATCTTGGCCAATATCCATGCGATCCTAGAGCGGGGTACCTTAAACGATTCGTAGGTGGATTTTCCACAAATCTGCATCAAAACACTGACACGAAATTTTCGATCCACATTTTTCAAATTTTTCTGATGGAACCCCTTGTGAAATCCCGGATTTCCACTTTTGCCAAGTCCATATCTTGGCCAATATCCATCCGATCCTTGCGCGGGGTACCTTAAACGATTTGTAGGTGGATTTGCCACAAAACTGCATCAAAACACTGACACAAAATGTTCGATCCAGATTTTTCAAATTTTTTTGATGGAACCCCTTGTGAAATCCCGGATTTCCACTTTTGCCCCAAACCAAGTCCATATCTTGGCCAATATCCATCCGATCCTAGAGCGGGGTACCTTAAACGATTCGTAGGTGGATTTGCCACAAATCTGAATCAAAACACTAACACATAATTTTCGATCCAGATTTTTCAAATTTTTCTGATGGAACCCCTTGTGAAATCCCGGATTTCCACTTTTGCCTCAAACCAAGTCCATATCTTGGCCAATATCCATCCGATCCTTGCGTGGGGTACCTTAAACGATTCGTAGGTGGATTTGCCACAAATCTGCATCAAAACACTGACACAAAATTTTCGATCCAGATTTTTCAAATTTTTCTGATGGAACCCCTTGTGAAATCCCGGATTTCCACTTTTGCCTCAAACCAAGTCCATATCTTGGCCAATATCCATCCGATCCTTAAGCGGGATACCTTAAACGATTCGTAGATGGATTTTCCACAAATCTGCATCAAAACACTGACACAAAATTTTCGATCCAGATTTTTCAATATTTTCTGATGGCACCCCTTGTGAAATCCCGGATTTCCACTTTTGCCCCAAACCAAGTCCATATCTTGGCCAATATCCATGCGATCCTAGAGCGGGGTACCTTTAACGATTCGTAGGTGGATTTGCCACAAAACTGCATCAAAAAACTACCACAAAATTTTCGATCCAGATTTTTCAAATTTTTCTGATGGAACCCCTTGTGAAATCCGGAATTTCCACTTTTGCCCCAAACCAAGTCCATATCTTGGCCAATATCCATCCGATCCTAGAACGGGGTACCTTAAACGATTCGTAGGTGGATTTGCCACAAAACTGCATCAAACACTGACACAAAATTTTCGATCCAGATTTTTCAAATTTTTCTGATGGAACCCCTTGTGAAATCCCGGATTTCCACTTTTGCCAAGTCCATATCTTGGCCAATATCCATCCGATCCTTGCGCGGGATACCTTAAACGATTCGTAGATGGATTTTCCACAAATCTGCATCAAAACACTGACACAAAATTTTCGATCCAGATTTTTCAAATTTTTCTGATGGAACCCCTTGTGAAATCCCGGATTTCCACTTTTGCCAAGTCCATATCTTGGCCAATATCCATCCGATCCTTGCGCGGGATACCTTAAACGATTCGTAGATGGATTTTCCACAAATCTGCATCAAAACACTGACAAAAAATTTTCGATCCACATTTTTCAAATTTTTCTGATGGAACCCCTTGTGAAATCCCGGATTTCCACTTTTGCCAAGTCCATATCTTGGCCAATATCCATCCGATCCTTGCGCGGGGTACCTTAAACGATTCGTAGGTGGATTTGCCACAAAACTGCATCAAAACACTGACAAAAAATTTTCGATCCAGATTTTTCAAATTTTTCTGATGGAACCCCTTGTGAAATCCCGGATTTCCACTTTTGCCAAGTCCATATCTTGGCCAATATCCATCCGATCCTTGCGCGGGATACCTTAAACGATTCGTAGATGGATTTTCCACAAATCTGCATCAAAACACTGACAAAAAATTTTCGATCCACATTTTTCAAATTTTTCTGATGGAACCCCTTGTGAAAGCCCGGATTTCCACTTTTGCCAAGTCCATATCTTGGCCAATATCCATCCGATCCTAGAGCGGGGGACCTTTAACGATTTGTAGGTGGATTTGCCACAAAACTGCATCAAAACACTACCACGAAATTTTCGATCCACATTTTTCAAATTTTTCTGATGGAACCCCTTGTGAAATCCCGGATATCCACTTATGCCCCAAACCAAGTCCATATCTTAGCCAATATCCATCCGATCCTAGAGCGGGGTACCTTTAACGATTCGTAGGTGGATTTGCCACAAAACTGCATCAAAACACTACCACAAAATTTTCGATCCAGATTTTTCAAATTTTTCTGATGGAACCCCTTGTGAAATCCGGAATTTCCACTTTTGCCCCAAACCAAGTCCATATCTTGGCCAATATCCATCCGATCCTAGAGCGGGGTACCTTTAACGATTCGTAGGTGGATTTGCCACAAAACTGCATCAAAACACTACCACGAAATTTTCGATCCACATTTTTCAAATTTTTCTGATGGAACCCCTTGTGAAATCCCGGATTTCCACTTTTGCCCCAAACCAAGTCCATATCTTGGCCAATATCCATGCGATCCTAGAGCGGGGTACCTTTAACGATTCGTAGGTGGATTTGCCACAAATCTGCATCAAAACACTGATACAAAATTTTCGATCCAGATTTTTCAAATTTTTCTGATGGACCCCTTGTGAAATCCGGAATTTCCACTTTTGCCCCAAACCAAGTCCATATCTTGGCCAATATCCATCCGATCCTAGAGCGGGGTACCTTTAACGATTCGTAGGTGGATTTGCCACAAAACTGCATCAAAACACTACCACAAAATTTTCGATCCAGATTTTTCAAATTTTTCTGATGGAACCCCTTGTGAAATCCGGAATTTCCACTTTTGCCCCAAACCAAGTCCATATCTTGGCCAATATCCATCCGATCCTAGAGCGGGGTACCTTTAACGATTCGTAGGTGGATTTGCCACAAAACTCCATCAAAACACTACCACGAAATTTTCGATCCACATTTTTCAAATTTTTCTGATGGAACCCCTTGTGAAATCCCGGATTTCTACTTTTGCCCCAAACCAAGTCCATATCTTGGCCAATATCCATCCGATCCTAGAGCGGGGTTCCTTAAACGATTCGTAGGTGGATTTGCCACAAATCTGCATCAAAACACTGACACGAAATTTTCGATCCACATTTTTCAAATTTTTCTGATGGAACCCCTTGTGAAATCCCGGATTTCCACTTTTGCCTCAAACCAAGTCCATATCTTGGCCAATATCCATCCGATCCTTGAGCGGGATACCTTAAACGATTCGTAGATGGATTTTCCACAAATCTGCATCAAAATACTGACACGAAATTTTCGATCCACATTTTTCAAATTTTTCTGATGGACCCCTTGTGAAATCCGGAATTTCCACTTTTGCCCCAAACCAAGTCCATATCTTGGCCAATATCCATCCGATCCTAGAGCGGGGTACCTTTAACGATTCGTAGGTGGATTTGCCACAAAACTGCATCAAAACACTACCACAAAATTTTCGATCCAGATTTTTCAAATTTTTCTGATGGAACCCCTTGTGAAATCCGGAATTTCCACTTTTGCCCCAAACCAAGTCCATATCTTGGCCAATATCCATCCGATCCTAGAGCGGGGTACCTTTAACGATTCGTAGGTGGATTTGCCACAAAACTCCATCAAAACACTACCACGAAATTTTCGATCCACATTTTTCAAATTTTTCTGATGGAACCCCTTGTGAAATCCCGGATTTCTACTTTTGCCCCAAACCAAGTCCATATCTTGGCCAATATCCATCCGATCCTTGAGCGGGGTACCTTAAACGATTCGTAGGTGGATTTGCCACAAAACTGCATCAAAACACTACCACAAAATTTTCGATCCAGATATTTCAAATTTTTCTGATGGAACCCCTTGTGAAATCCCGGATTTCTACTTTTGCCTCAAACCAAGTCCATATCTTGGCCAATATCCATCCAATCCTTGAGCGGGATACCTTAAACGATTCGTAGATGGATTTTCCACAAATCTGCATCAAAATACTGACACGAAATTTTCGATCCACATTTTTCAAATTTTTCTGATGGAACCCCTTGTGAAATCCGGAATTTCCACTTTTGCCCCAAACCAAGTCCATATCTTGGCCAATATCCATCCGATCCTAGAACGGGGTACCTTAAACGATTCGTAGGTGGATTTGCCACAAATCTGCATCAAAACACTGACACGAAATTTTCGATCCACATTTTTCAAATTTTTCTGATGGCACCCCTTGTGAAATCCGGAATTTCCACTTTTGCCCCAAACCAAGTCCATATCTTGGCCAATATCCATCCGATCCTTGAGCGGGGTACCTTAAACGATTCGTAGGTGGATTTGCCACAAATCTGCATCAAAATACTGACACGAAATTTTCGATCCACATTTTTCAAATTTTTCTGATGGAACCCCTTGTGAAATCCCGGATTTCTACTTTTGCCTCAAACCAAGTCCATATCTTGGCCAATATCCATCCAATCCTTGAGCGGGATACCTTAAACGATTCGTAGATGGATTTTCCACAAATCTGCATCAAAATACTGACACGAAATTTTCGATCCACATTTTTCAAATTTTTCTGATGGAACCCCTTGTGAAATCCGGAATTTCCACTTTTGCCCCAAACCAAGTCCATATCTTGGCCAATATCCATCCGATCCTAGAACGGGGTACCTTAAACGATTCGTAGGTGGATTTGCCACAAATCTGCATCAAAACACTGATACAAAATTTTCGATCCAGATTTTTCAATATTTTCTGATGGCACCCCTTGTGAAATCCGGAATTTCCACTTTTGCCCCAAACCAAGTCCATATCTTGGCCAATATCCATCCGATCCTTGAGCGGGGTACCTTAAACGATTCGTAGGTGGATTTGCCACAAATCTGCATCAAAATACTGACACGAAATTTTCGATCCACATTTTTCAAATTTTTCTGATGGAACCCCTTGTGAAATCCCGGATTTCTACTTTTGCCTCAAACCAAGTCCATATCTTGGCCAATATCCATCCAATCCTTGAGCGGGATACCTTAAACGATTCGTAGATGGATTTTCCACAAATCTGCATCAAAATACTGACACGAAATTTTCGATCCACATTTTTCAAATTTTTCTGATGGAACCCCTTGTGAAATCCGGAATTTCCACTTTTGCCCCAAACCAAGTCCATATATACACGAAATTTTCGATCCACATTTTTCAAATTTTTCTGATGGAACCCCTTGTGAAATCCGGAATTTCCACTTTTGCCCCAAACCAAGTCCATATCTTGGCCAATATCCATCCGATCCTAGAACGGGGTACCTTAAACGATTCGTAGGTGGATTTGCCACAAATCTGCATCAAAACACTGACACGAAATTTTCGATCCACATTTTTCAAATTTTTCTGATGGAACCCCTTGTGAAATCCCGGATTTCCACTTTTGCCTCAAACCAAGTCCATATCTTGGCCAATATCCATCCGATCCTTGAGCGGGATACCTTAAACGATTCGTAGATGGATTTTCCACAAATCTGCAGCAAAATACTGACACGAAATTTTCGATCCACATTTTTCAAATTTTTCTGATGGAACCCCTTGTGAAATCCCGGATTTCTACTTTTGCCTCAAACCAAGTCCATATCTTGGCCAATATCCATCCGATCCTTGAGCGGGATACCTTAAACGATTCGTAGATGGATTTTCCACAAATCTGCATCAAAATACTGACACGAAATTTTCGATCCACATTTTTCAAATTTTTCTGATGGAACCCCTTGTGAAATCCGGAATTTCCACTTTTGCCCCAAACCAAGTCCATATCTTGGCCAATATCCATCCGATCCTTGAGCGGGGTACCTTAAACGATTCGTAGGTGGATTTTCCACAAAACTGCATCAAAACACTACCACAAAATTTTCGATCCGGATTTTTCAAATTTTTCTGATGGAACCCCTTGTGAAATCCGGAATTTCCACTTTTGCCAAGTCCATATCTTGGCCAATATCCATCCGATCCTTGCGCGGGGTACCTTAAACGATTTGTAGGTGGATTTGCCACAAAACTGCATCAAAACACTGACACAAAATTTTCGATCCAGATTTTTCAATATTTTCTGATGGCACGCACCCCTTGTGAAATCCGGAATTTCCACTTTTGCCCCAAACCAAGTCCATTTCTTGGCCAATATCCATCCGATCCTTGAGCGGGATACCTTAAACGATTTGTAGATGGATTTTCCACAAATCTGTATCAAAACACTGACACAAAATTTTCGATCCAGATTTTTCAAATTTTTCTGATGGAACCCCTTGTGAAATCCGGAATTTCCACTTTTGCCCCAAACCAAGTCCATATCTTGGCCAATATCCATCCGATCCTAGAGCGGGGTACCTTTAAAGATTCGTAGGTGGATTTGCCACAAAACTGCATCAAAACACTACCACAAAATTTTCGATCCAGATTTTTCAAATTTTTTTGATGGAACCCCTTGTGAAATCCCGGATTTCCACTTTTGCCTCAAACCAAGTCCATATCTTGGCCAATATCCATCCGATCCTTGAGCGGGATACCTTAAACGATTTGTAGATGGATTTTCCACAAATCTGTATCAAAACACTGACACAAAATTTTCGATCCAGATTTTTCAAATTTTTCTGATGTGAAATCCGGAATTTCCACTTTTGCCCCAAACCAAGTCCATATCTTGGCCAATATCCATCCGATCCTAGAGCGGGGTACCTTTAACGATTCGTAGGTGGATTTGCCACAAAACTGCATCAAAACACTACCACAAAATTTTCGATCCAGATTTTTCAATATTTTCTGATGGCACCCCTTGTGAAATCCGGAATTTCCACTTTTGCCCCAAACCAAGTCCATATCTTGGCCAATATCCATCCGATCCTAGAGCGGGGTACCTTTAACGATTCGTAGGTGGATTTGCCACAAAACTGCATCAAAACACTGACACAAAATTTTCGATCCAGATTTTTCAATATTTTCTGATGGCACCCCTTGTGAAATCCGGAATTTCTACTTTTGCCCCAAACCAAGTCCATTTCTTGGCCAATATCCATCCGATCCTTGAGCGGGATACCTTAAACGATTTGTAGATGGATTTTCCAAAAATCTGTATCAAAACATTGACACAAAATTTTTGATCCAGATTTTTCAAATTTTTCTGATGTGAAATCCGGAATTTCCACTTTTGCCCCAAACCAAGTCCATATCTTGGCCAATATCCATCCGATCCTAGAACGGGGTACCTTAAACGATTTGTAGATGGATTTGCCACAAAACTGCATCAAAACACTGACACAAAATTTTCGATCCAGATTTTTCAATATTTTCTGATGGCACCCCTTGTGAAATCCGGAATTTCCACTTTTGCCCCAAACCAAGTCCATATCTTGGCCAATATCCATCCGATCCTAGAGCGGGGTACCTTTAACGATTCGTAGGTGGATTTGCCACAAAACTGCATCAAAACACTACCACAAAATTTTTGATCCAGATTTTTCAAATTTTTCTGATGTGAAATCCGGAATTTCCACTTTTGCCCCAAACCAAGTCCATATCTTGGCCAATATCCATCCGATCCTAGAGCGGGGTACCTTTAACGATTCGTAGGTGGATTTGCCACAAAACTGCATCAAAACACTGACACAAAATTTTCGATCCAGATTTTTCAAATTTTTCTGATGGAACCCCTTGTGAAATCCCGGATTTCCACTTTTGCCTCAATCCAAGTCCATATCTTGGCCAATATCCATCCGATCCTTGAGCGGGATACCTTAAACGATTCGTAGATGGATTTTCCACAAATCTGCATCAAAAAACTGACACGAAATTTTTGATCCACATTTTTCAAATTTTTCTGATGGAACCTCTTGTGAAATCCCGGATTTCCACTTTTGCCTCAAACCAAGTCCATATCTTGGCCAATATTTATCCGATCCTTGCGTGGGGTACCTTAAACGATTCCTAAGTGGATTTGCCACAAATCTGCATCAAAACACTACCACAAAATTTTCGATCCAGATATTTCAAATTTTTCGGATGGAACCCCTTGTGAAATCCGGAATTTCCACTTTTGCCCGAAACCAAGTCCATATCTTGGCCAATATCCATCCGATCCTAGAACGGGGTACCTTAAACGATTCGTAGGTGGATTTGCCACAAATCTGCATCAAAACCCTGATACAAAATTTTCAATCCAGATTTTTCAATATTTTCTGATTGAAAATCAGAATCACAAGCACCCCTTGTGAAATCCGGAATTTCCACTTTTGCCCCAAACCAAGTCCATATCTTGGCCAATATCCATCCCATCCTTGAGCGGGGTACCTTAAACGATTTGTAGATGGATTTGCCACAAATCTGCATCAAAACACTGATTCCGAATTTCCCTCATTTCTTTAACTCACCGCGCTTTTTTGATTCGATAAGGTTTTGGTCAAAACACTTGAGACACAACTTCAAAGCTTCGTAAGGGACTGCCATCTGGAGAATGAATGGTAAATGGTAGCGGCCCCGCACCTGCGTCAATAGGTAATGGAAAATACAAGAAATCCAATGAAATTTGATTTTAGACCACTTGGATTACCTTGGGGACTTGCTAAACAGAAAAATGTATATTGGTATTTGTCTTAAGGGCTTCAAATAAATAACCTTACCCAAAAGTAGAAGCAGACTCATTTAAAATGTAATTCGCCTTTAAGAACAAATTGTTTTCCAACTTCATAATTTACGAGTATAATTCCGAATTGGAACAGTTTCTGAACCAACGCCCACAGACCTTGGCCTATTGCCCCAAAGTGTCCCCCACTTACCCACTTACCACTTACAGACACAGTTAAAAATTTCAAAATTTCAAACCTTAACGTACACGGGCCGTATGCTTGATGTGCGCCAACGAACTCTAGGCTCACACGAAGACATCGGCCAACTTTATTTTTGAATTTTTGAAAGTCGTTACATTGCTACAAGGGTGAAGAGTGAGTCTTCAGTTTAAGCAAAAAATAATACATTCAAATGGTCTCCGAAATCATGATCGTTCATCAGCAACTCATTCTGTTCATCTTGCTTCTGGAAACGTTGTAGGATCACCATAATGCGCAGGTGACTAAATAAAAAGTTGGCCAAAACGATAATCTTAAACATCACGGCAATTATAAATTGATAATATAACCAATAGGAGCCGCTCCTCTTGGCGAAATGGAACACTACCGGGTATGTATCAATTATATAATACCAGGATATGTACCAGATTAAAAGGTAAATCACGAAGGAAACGTGCATGGTCATAAAGGAGCCGCTTTTCGAATGTTGAATGTTCCTGGTTTGGCTGATGCATCGGCTTCCCAGGAAATTGCACCGGCAACGACGGTACAAATAAATCATCATCCAGAACACCAGAAGGTAAATTATTACCTCTAACTTGCTATTGGCGAGGAACGCGCTGCTGTAGCTCAAGTAGAACCTCTTTCGATAAGTCCAGTAACCGTTCTTCTCCCTGCGTTCTTTGATACAGGGCATAATGGCAGCAGCATGGAGCATTACCCACATATAGAAGCTAGCCATAGCACATTTGGTCAGAACCGACACAATTCGGATGAATTTATGGTAAACGTATTGAAATAGCATGACGATGTATAAAATTATACAATTCTTGATAAGAACAAATTTTTATGGAATAACGAATAGACTGATTTGTTGTGGAGGCTTGATATTGTTTACTGTGCTGTCCTCGAGAATATACTGACACTTCAAGCGCCACATACTGTTCTCAAATTTTCATCCATTTAAAAGCTTACTTGTAAACAAAATCCTTTTGCATTTGTGGCATGTAGGCTTTACATATCTCTGGGCTCTACAAACATCTTCGGCGACACCTAATCCTTGGCACAAAGAAAACAACTTAAACTTAAACCAATTCAATTTGCATAATTTCCATATTAATCCATAGCTCTTCCATCCATAGCTCTGGATGGCTCCACAAAAGAAAGACAAAACCTAAGCGACGGCAGTGCCACCTCTTCTGCCCGTTGCCACCATTGCCATTCCAATTGGTATCATTCGGTATAGCAGCCACCCTCTGCCTCTGCAGCCACCCGGGCTGCTTCACCCGAACAAACGGACACTTTATGACAGCTGTGATTGAGGCCATCATGGACAGTGTTAGTTGCTTGAATGGATGGAAATTCAATGGATTCTGTATCGGACTACCCTTATAACTAAAATTTAAAAATCGTAGATGGAATTTCTGTCAATATATTCTGTTCAAATGTTACCGCGCTCTTTTGGGTGGGGGTGAGGGAGCTTTCAAGCTCGCAGTTGGTATTTTTTAGGGTAACGCGGCGATCAGCTGATTTGATTAGACCCCCGCATTTTACACGCTTTATCCAATATAAAAGAATTCTGCGGTAAGTGAAGAAATTCCAAAAAAAATAACATACTCCGCGCGAAAAATAATTATTTTATAAATGAGAACAATCTTGTGAATAGCTCCTATTGTGATTCACCAATTTGGGATTGGTTTTCATTACAATAGGAAGGGTCTTAATTGGGAGCTGGTAACGTACATGTATCTACATGTGAACTAGCCCCAAAAAAGCGATAAGAAAACGACATGACACATACTACCTCCGCGGGAATAAAATGTTCCATTGATTTTCCACAGAAGGGCGCGGATCCTAACTTCCCAAAATGGTAGCCATCCAGTTGTTTAACGAAATCCGGAGCATATTCCGCAATGTAAGTACATTTATATCTTTATCTTGGCCCTTAAAAACCAAATTTTCTTTGAAACAGACGCCCACATTCGCTCTCGTCTTGGAGACACTCCTACTCATAGCCGTTATATGGCTGCTGCTCCACAGGCGCGGTGGAGGTCGCCGTCGGCGTTTGACCAAGGAGGAAGAGGACAGCATCATAGCCAGCTACGAGCCAGAGCCATTGGTGGGGGACACCGATCCCAATCACCCACTGCTGCGCACCCGCATCGTCCAGTCTAGAGTGGGGAAGCGAATCAAGGTTGATGGCCACGAGTGCCTTAATCTGGCTTCCCACAACTACTTGGGTTTTCTAGAGGACCAGGAGATCCTAGATGATGCTTGCAAATCCCTTCGAAAATACGGCGTGGGATCGTGCGGGCCTCGAGGTTTTTATGGCACCATGGATGTGCACCTCGACCTGGAAGACCGCATTGCCAAGTTCATGGACCTGGAGGAAGCAATTGTGTATTCATATGGATTCTCTACGGTGGCTAGTGCAATTCCCGCCTACGCCAAGCGTGGTGACATTATTTTTGTGTACGTTTATATTTTTAAGCTATTTTATAGAACATTATGATCGAATTTTGGTTTCCTTTCAGGGATGAGGCAGTGAACTTTGCCATTCAGAAGGGCTTGGATGCCTCTCGAAGCACCATTGTGTTATTTAAACATAATGACGTTGAGGATTTGGAGCGATTGCTGGTTGAGCAGGAGAAGCGGAACCAAAAGAACCCCAAGAAGGCACTGAAGACGCGCCGTTTCCTGGTTGCCGAAGGCATATACATGAATACAGGCGAAATCTGTCCACTACCCGACCTGGTTGCCCTGCGTCAGAAGTACAAGCTTCGTCTTTTCATTGACGAGAGCATATCCTTCGGCACATTGGGCAAGGGTGGCCGCGGAGTGACCGAGCACTTTAATGTAGATGTAAGTTGACCCAGCTCCCTGTTGCTCCATAATCTTATACTTCTTTCTTTCAGCGAGACGAAGTTGACTTGATATCTGCCGGAATGGAGGGTTCAATGGGCACCATTGGCGGCTTTTGTGTGGGCTCGCACTTCATAGCCGAGCACCAGCGTCTCTCGGGTCTGGGTTACATCTTCTCGGCATCGCTTCCGCCCATGTTGACCCAAGCCGCCATCTCAGCGCTGAACCGCTTTGAACAGGACCCGCAGATCTTTGAGCAACTTCAAACGAAGGCCAAAACCCTGCACCAGAAGTTTTCCAACTTCACCAAGCTGCGACTACGGGGAGATGCGTTGTCGCCGGTGAAACACTTGTACCTGGCTGAGCCCGCTGAGAACTTTGACGTGGAGCTTAAGCTGCTCACTGAGCTGGCTGACAAGGTTAGTACTCTCAGAACTGTCTACTTTCAAGTCTAACATTCTAACACACTCTCCTCAGAGCATCTCCCAAGGAGTGGCTATTGTGCAGGCTGCTTACTTGCAGAATAGGGAGCGTGTTCCAGTGCGTCCCAGTATCCGGATAGCCGTCAACCGGCTGCTGGACGATGCGGACATTTCCACGGCCTTCGAGGTCATCGAAAAGGTCTCCAACAGTCTTCTGTAGTCTTCTAGCTTCTTGGGAAACACGGAGTCGTGCCTTTGTGTGCGTATTGTGTCTTGATGCGGTGTTTAGTTTGAGAACACTAGTTACGTCCAATCCAGTATGAAATGTTATTGCACAACTATGACTAACTTTGCACTTGGTTTTTATTCGGAGCTGCATTGCATTTTAATAAACTCTATTCTATAAGTATAAATTCCAAAGCTTGGTTAAATAAAATAACATTACCTCACCTTTTTTATTGAAAGATTTTCCTCTCATTACTATAGATAACATATTTTATAGTTTTAATCATAGTTCATGTAACAATGCTACTGATAAGGTAAGACTGAAGTAGAAAAAATCAGATTTTGATTACAAATCCGACCCCTAATCATAACCCTTCGACTTTGAAAAGCATGAGTTTATTATGCAAACCTACCTATTCTTAAAATGAACTTGACAACGTCCACAAATCATGATGTTTGTCCATAAAGGCGGCTCCGAATCAGTTCAAATATGTCACCCGAAACGGCGATCAGCAATCAGTAGCAATTAGAGATGCAATACCAGGGTGGATCTGTTTTAAAATATTTAACCTTTGGATGTCATAGGTTACAAGAATTTAATAAAAAGATTTTAAAGGGTAATAGTTCTATATAAAATATATACTTTTAATACAAAAATTTGTAAAGATTTCCAAGTCCCATAGAATCCGATCCACCCCATTGTATACCCTATGTAAGTATGCCGGGTCTTATCACACCGAGTACGGGAATACTTGGCCACAAAAACATGTTGTTTACATGCGCCAGTGGGCGGAGAAAACAGCTGTTGCGCCGATTCCACCACCGAAAGCTCTACAGCGCCAGAGCTTTAGAGGCAGATTGCAGCTGACAGGCCGGCACAGTCGCCAGCGAACTCTCCGTATCAACGTTTCCACCAGAGATCTCCCACATCCATCCGGTACGATACTGCCTTCCTCAACATGGGCGACGCCATGAACGTGGAGGTTAAGGATATCAACAAGCTCTTCGAAACTGATGGCTACCTGAGGCCCTTTGAGCGCGAGATCCGTCGCAGGTGAGTTTCTGCCTCTCAGGCTCCGCATCTTGTAAATCAAGGTTGGCGCCGGCTTATGTGCCGCTGATAAGGAATGTTGCTCCTCGACCTCCTGGAGAATCATATCAGTTTTTAGTTGACCTTGTGCCCCAGCGGCTCCCACCTTTAATCCACCAGTGACATGCAGTTGGAAAACTGCGTTTGCAATGACGAATGAAGGTCGCCGGTGTTTGCTGCCCTCCCGACCATAGTGTGTGCCTGTGTTTGTGTGTGTGTGTGCGGCCTGGTGTTTGGTGAACTAATATTACCTTGAATGTTCGCAGTGTTTTCTGCGTGTTGCCGGCGTGTTTGGAGCATGGACGATCTTGGCCTTGGCAGCCTATTCTGATTGGCCCAATGATGTCAGGGATCCGGGCGTTCTTTTCTTATTTTTGCATCATTGCCAATTTTATTCCTCTGGCTGCACTTCCGTGTTTTCCCATGCCGTGTATTTTGTTTTGGTTCTGTTTTCGCGTAAACTATCTTAATTCTTGTATCTTATCAGCGGGACTAGTGCATTTTTTATAGCCGGTATTTAAAGATAACTGAAAATCCATATAACTTACATATGTACATATGTATAGTATATTCAGAAATATCAAGGTATTTTCTCCTGTATAATTTCTTAGAGGGACTTAGCCACCTTAAACATCCTACCTTCTTCTAAAAAAAACTATTATTTCTACCATACCTTTTCCTTAAACACTACCAAGATTTTAAAAAGTCTATAACTTCACATCTTAATATTATTTTAGACATGGAGTCCTGCAAGACTGGCTGGGTCGAATCAATCAAGGCGAGGGCGGACTGGAAGAGTTCTCGCAAGGCTACAAGTACTACGGCCTCCACTTCCAGCCGGATAACACTGTTATAGCCCGCGAATGGGCGCCAGGTGCCAGAGATGTCTACCTCACGGGTGACTTCAGTAAGTAGTCCTCAAAAGACAAGCTTTCCAAACTTGTTAAAAAAAATATCCATTTTTTTAGACAACTGGCATTGGGAATCACATCCTTACAAGAAACTTGACTACGGAAAGTGGGAACTGGTCCTGCCCCCCAACGCAGACGGCAGTCCGGCCATTAAGCACCTCAGCGAGATCAAAGTGATCATTCGTAATCATTCCGGCCAACTGCTGGATCGTCTGTCGCCCTGGGCCAAGTACGTGGTTCAGCCGCCAAAGTCCGCCAACCAAGGAGTCAACTACAAGCAGTACGTGTGGGAGCCCCCGGCATCGGAGCGGTATCAGCGCCAGCACTCCCGCCCGGCCAGGCCCAAGTCGCTGAGAATCTACGAGTGCCACGTGGGAATAGCTTCCCAAGAGCCTCGGGTTGGCAGCTACGATGAGTTCGCTGACCGCATTGTGCCAAGAATTAAGCGCCAAGGCTACAACTGCATCCAGGTAATGGCCATAATGGAGCACGCCTACTACGCCAGCTTCGGCTACCAGGTGACCAGCTTCTACGCTGCCTCCAGTCGCTACGGAAACCCAGAGCAGCTGAAACGGATGATCGATGTAGCCCACTCGCACGGCCTGTATGTGCTGCTCGATGTGGTCCACTCGCACGCCTCCAAGAATGTGCAGGACGGTCTGAACCAGTTCGATGGCACCAACAGCTGCTTCTTCCACGACGGAGCCCGTGGCGAGCACTCGCTCTGGGACAGTCGTCTTTTCAACTATGTGGAGTACGAGGTGCTTCGTTTCCTGCTGTCTAACCTGCGTTGGTGGCACGACGAGTACAACTTCGATGGATACCGATTCGATGGCGTTACCTCCATGCTTTACCACTCACGCGGCATCGGAGAGGGCTTCAGCGGCGACTACAACGAGTACTTCGGCTTGAATGTCGACACAGATGCCCTCAACTATCTTGGTCTGGCCAACCATCTGCTCCACACCTTGGATCCGGAGACTATAACTATTGCGGAGGTGAGTGAAGAAATATCCACTTGGTATGTTGAAATATAGGTATATCCCCATCTTAGGACGTTTCTGGTATGCCCACCTTGTGTCGTCCCGTCTCGGAGGGTGGCATTGGATTTGACTTCCGCCTGGGCATGGCCATCCCGGACAAGTGGATCGAGCTGCTCAAGGAGCAGAGTGACGACGAGTGGAACATGGGCAACGTCGTGCACACGCTAACCAACCGCCGCTGGATGGAGAACACGGTGGCGTACGCCGAGTCCCACGATCAAGCCCTGGTGGGCGACAAGACCATCGCCTTCTGGCTGATGGACAAGGAGATGTACACGCACATGTCCACGCTCTCGGATGCCTCAATGATCATTGATCGGGGCCTGTCGCTGCACAAGATGATTCGCCTCATAACACACTCGCTAGGAGGTGAGGCGTACCTCAACTTTATGGGCAACGAGTTTGGACATCCCGAGTGGCTGGACTTCCCGCGTGTGGGCAACAACGACTCGTACCACTATGCCCGTCGCCAGTGGAACCTGGTGGATGACGAACTCCTGAAGTACAAGTACCTTAACGAGTTCGATCGAGCTATGAACGAGGCGGAGGAGCGCTACGGATGGCTGCATTCCGGCCCGGCCTACGTCAGCTGGAAGCACGAGGGCGACAAGATCATAGCCTTCGAGCGTGCCGGCCTGGTGTTTGTTTTCAATTTCCATCCCAATCGCAGCTTCACCGGCTACCGTGTCGGCACCAACTGGGCTGGCACCTACCAGGCTATCCTCTCCTCGGACGATCCGCTCTTCGGCGGCCACAACCGCATAGATGCCAATTGCAGGCACCGCTCCGATCCGGAGGGCTATGCCGGAAGAAGCAACTTTATCGAAGTTTACACGCCATCTCGCACAGCCGTGGTGTACGCCCGCGTTAGCGACTAGATCCCCGAATTTGTTAAAGCCTGAACGGATTTTATCTTAGTAATAGTCTTTGTTAATGTTACGAATTGGGAAAGCCAATATTGAAATATATGCTGAGGTATAGTTTTCTAAAATTCTATATTATTTCTTTACTTCCTTGCCTTTTGGGTGTTTGGGAATATCTCTAGTCTCTACTCTAGTTACATTACTCTGATCCTGTAGTGATTAAATATTTAATTAATTTAGATATATTATTCTTCGACTTTGTGGGGATCAGAGATTCAAAGGCCTTTCTTATAAAAGAACTATATAGTTATCTTTGTGAGAGAATAATATGAATACACCGATGAAGGTTGGACCGTTTTGGAAGTAGACCTTTCTTACTAAGCGCAGGACTCTTATTTTATTTCAATTTACAATTTGTTGATCTTATAACTTAATCTTAAACTCTATTTTCATTTTTTCCATCATTGATGAATTAATAAAAAGATCGTACACATCTAAAAACAAAGGGGCGAATAAATTATACTTAAGATAAAATATACTTAAAGGAACGCCCCCCATCCAATATACATGGCAGCCAGGTTATCCACCTTGGTGGCCTCGTTAATAAGATAGTTGACCTGCCCCTCGGTGGACAGTGGAATGCTGTTAGCCTGCTGTCGCTTTATCTGTAGGAATAAAGTCTATTAATATTAAAGATTTTAATGAAATTGTAAAGTCTACTTACATGACCCTGCAGTCGATCGGCGATGCGCTGGACATCGCTGGTTATCTTGGCCGTGGCGGCACCATGGCGGATCTGGGCTCCCACATCATAAACGAAGGGTCTCAGCATGGACATCAGGGTCTTGGTCTCCTGCTTGAGCAGACGGAGTGTGATCTCGCAGCACTTACGATAACTGCCCTCCACACCCAGGGGACCCATGGCGGCGATCATGTTCTGGGTGAGGCGGAAGGGAACCACCTCGGGATAGGCTAGCAATTCTCCCTGATTAAAGAGGCAGTTGAAGTCCACATGAACGGCGTCGCCGTTGCGCTCATCGAACAGGATGTTCTCTCCGTGCCGATCGCCCAAGCCGAGAATGTAGCCCACCATCGACATGACGGCCACGGTGCGGATGTAAGTGTTCCGGGCCTCGTACCAGCTGTGTGGGGTGGCAAAGCGCTGGCGCAGCCACTCCTGGAAGACCGGCGGATGGGCCGGCAGAAGCTGATTGAGAAAGACGTCTCTTTTTCGTTCCAGCGGGTCGTGAACGGGCACTGCCATCTGGTGCAGCTGGCGGCTGGACTTGGCTTGTCCCCGCTGCGTATACAGGCTCATCACTATACTCCGGTAGGAGGCCAAATTGGGCAGCCACTCCACCAGGCCGCATTCCTCATTGAACGGCAACACGGCGTACGTGCGGATATGCAGACGACGCTGCCTAGCCGGTGCATTTTGATGCAAGTAACGCTTCACCAGACCGTTGAACTCCATCAGACGAGCGTCGCGACGCAGGTCGTCCTTGGGCTTAACCAGCACATCGTAGTGCTGGCCGTCGCTGCAACGAATGGTGAGCTTCTTGGGCTTGGCCGCCGAGCGCAGGATTAGGACCGACTCCTGGAAGCCGTTGATGTAGATCTGCTGGTAAGGGAATAGGTTCGGTTTCGCGGTAGAGCTCGCTGGAAGAGGCACCGGATTCGAGCACGTGCCTTCTGAACTAAGAGGCAGGGTGGGTTGCATGTATTTCTCAAAAGGCAGCAGGATGTTTGAGAAGTCAGCCTGGTTGCAGAGCTTGGTAAGGCGCTTGTCCAGATCGCTCAGCTTGTAGCTCCGGTCAAGGGTCACCTCTTTGTTGGTGACATCCATCAGTCGCTCCGCCAGACAACTGAAATCGTGGAGGAGCTTCTGGAATGCGGAGTTCTGCAGACGGCTGTCGGTGAGTATCAACTTGGAGCGCTTGATCCTGTTCGCCGTGGCGGACTTAAAGTGCGGCAACAGCATCCAGAGCGACTGTTGGGGAAAGTCTTCGACCAGGCGAACGATCACGTTGCGGAGTACGGTGAACACCTCGGCCGAGGGATGGCACAGACGACTGAGCATCTGGGAGAACACAGTGTAAAACATAGACGTTGGCAGGACGTTGCTGCAGTTGGTCAGCAAGTCGTTCATCCTCTTGATCATGTCCTGATTGGGGCAGGACTCGGCGGTGTCCAGCCAGAGGCTGATCAGGCGCGGCATCGACTGGTAGACGTGCTCACTGCCGTATCGAAGGGACTTGGCGTAATTAACCAGGACCTGGAGCAATACGTCGTCGATTCCCGTGCTGCTCGTCTGCTTGGCCTCGCGCATCTTCTCCAGAAACTGGGCCAACTGCACGTAGCAGCTCTCTGACTGACGATGCACAGCGATGGCCTCCTCGAAATACTTCAGGACGGAGTCGGCGCACAAGTGCATGGACTCGGCACTGTAGACGGCCTGCAGGTACTTCCCCTGGAAGTACAGATACCGCTGGTCAGGAGGCAGCTGCTTGACGTAGCCCTTACAGGCGTCGCGCATGATGGACAGCTGCTCCTCAAGGTAGTTGATGGCCATCACCTGGTCCCCCTTTTGCCAAAGGAGCTTGGCGCGTTCGAGGAAGAGGCCTGTGGGCTGATATTCTGCCGCCTTCAGGATGTAAAGCTGAGCTCGCTGGAGTTGTCCAGCATTCCGGTTGATCTGGGCACTGTGCAGCCAAAGCCTGGCCAGCTCCGTTTGAAGACGGGGCAGTAGGTGCTTCCGATCCGTCAGACGGCGCTGCAACTCGGCTAACAGATTCCGTCGAAAACTGTAGACGGGCTCTTGGATGCGCACCTGCGGCTGGATGACCCTCAGACGGTGCTGCCAGTCATCGAAGTACGAGGACATCAGTTGCTCTTGAGCCTCCTCTAGAGTTTCACCTTCCAGTTGCTCCACCAACTGCTGACTGCACTGCAGCTCATGAACCAGATGTAGTTTTAGGACGGCATCGTAGGCATTGGCGTACGAGTGCTGTTGCACGGCGGAGCAGTTGCGCAGCTGCTCCAGCACCGATCCCCGCATCCCATCCAGAAGGGACTCAAACTGCGAGGAAGTGGTCAGGGGCTGACGCAGGGCTAGGCAGCCCTGGGCGCACTGGGCCGGCCAGTTGTGGCCCGACTGGAGCTCCTCCAGCTCGTCGTAGCTACCCAGACGCCACAGCAACTCCGATTTGCATTCCACAAAGCACTGTTCCGAATAGCGATCCGAGAGTCGCTGCCACAAACCATCCGCTATGAGCTGGGCGGTCTTGGGGGTGTCCATCAGGTAGGCGTCCACCATGGCACGCACATGTTCCGGCTGAAGCTGCTCTGTGCTCGACAGAAGCTGCTCGTAACAGGTAATCATGTCCTGCTGCCGCTCCACCAAACGGTTAACGAGTATGTCCTGGGTCACGCTCATGTCAGAGTTGCGCACTTGCACAGCGCCCTCCACGGAATCGGAGTCCCGGAGGGATCCGTAGATCTCAACTAGAAATGTGAATTGCTCCAGAAATCGCTTCCTCTGCTCCTCGCCCTCTTCCTCCTCCAAATAACTTTCCAGATAGCTGAGGGCTCTGGCATACTCTCCGCAGTTGTAGCTGGCTTGGGAGACCAACAGCTTGGGGATCTGGCCCAGGAACTCGTAAATCTTCCGGTAATTGGGATCTACAGTTTGTGGAGGCTTGCCGCCGGTGCTTCGGCCGTGCATCCGCTCCCATTCTCGTAGCCAGCGCTGAAGAAAGTCCAATAGCTCGGCGCAGAGCTTCCCAGCCATCCTTGGAACATGGCTGGAGTCTTCTTTTCGCTCCAGGACTGAGCTCCCGGCTGTGGGTTTGGTTCCTGCGGCATACTTGCGGGATTCGAACACCTTGAAGGCGTTCTCCTTTACGGCCCCCAGCTCCTGTTGGCCTTTGACTAGGGATGATCCCGCGCCCAGTTCGTTGGCCTGAAGAACGGCCAGGAACTCCTCTTCAATGTGCTCCCGTTGCTCCGGCGAGCACTCCAACAGGGCGTGGAGCAGTATGTATGGATAGAAGGTGCTTAGCATGTTGCCGTCCCGCTTTATGCTGGGCTTGTAGGAGCTAAGCAGGTGTTTTGTCTCCGAGGATTGAACGTAGTCGATCAACCGGCTCGCCCAGAGGAAGGCCCACTCCTCATAGAAGTTGTTGGAGTAGTGGCTTCCAAACAACGGCTGCTGAGTACAGGTGCTGGGTCGCTGGCAACTGGTGTAGCAGGAGTGAAGTAGCGGTTCCATCACCTGACGCATGCGGTCGGGCAGGGACTCCCAGAGCTCCACCTTCTTGTTCTCCTTGGGCGAGATGCCGCACACGGCCAAGGTCTCTTGGATTGCCAGCGAAAAGCTGTCCACGTGCTTGGTCTTCTGTTGGAACTGGTAGCCCCGGCACAGAGCTGTGAGGGCTAGAACGGCAAAGTCATCGGAGAGAACATTCAGCGGCAGCTGCTGGGGAGCGGCAAAGTTGTAATGCGAGGGCAGATAGCTAGCATCGATGGCCCCCAGCTCGCCGAGACACTTGGCCGACGCCATCTGCAACTGCCTGTCATCATGCTGGCATCCCGCCATCAGGACATTGACGATCTGCTCCAGCAACGGCTCAAGCGGGAGTCTGCTGAGGATCGTGCTGTTGAGCTGCGAGCGCTTTCGGACGAAGAGCTCGCCCAAGTGCTGGAGCGCATAGATCCGCACTTGAAGGCACTCGTCGGTGATGTGTTTGAACAAAAAACGGAGTTGCTCCAGTAACTGGGCTGAGGGTTGACCCTCCTCGTCCACACCTCCTCCAAAGTCCAGATGAGCGGTGTGTCTTCTGATGAACTTCCTGATAGTGGGCGATACTTTCTCATTTCGCTCCAGAAAGTAAAGGTCTGCTATGTAGTTTCCCAGCATGGAGGCATTACGGAGAATGACGAACTCGTACAGTTCGTTCACCTGATCCACGCTCACCCCATCCGCCAACAGCGGCAGCAAGGTGGCCACGATCCTACCCAGCGACGGGCCCAAGTCCTGCATGTTAACCACGTGGAGGAAGATGTGCCAGATCTTGAGGCAGATGCGCTGCAACCGAGGCTCCTCCAGGGTGTGCACGAAACTAAGCATGGCGATGATCTTGAAACGGAATTGCGTCACGTGCTGGGAGCCCACGAAGCGCATGATCTGGCCAAGGCTGTACAGGGTCTCCTCCTTCAGCGGCTTCTCGAATGTCGGTTCGCTCAAGCAGCTCTCGAAGAAGGTAATCACGCCCAGAAAACGTTCTGCGATGAATGTGGCGAATTCCGCATTCGCCGCTTGGCTGGAGAGCTCCTCCTCTGTTGAAACCTGCAGCAGACTTTGGAAGGAGCGCATCACGAAGGTGGGATTCCGATTGAAGTAAATCAGCAGCTCAGCCACCGTTTGCTAATGGAATTCGAATGAAGAAGTGAGCAATAGTGTCCTAGGAATCCAACACTTGACTTACTTTCACATCCGCATTCATTAACTGCTGCAAGCTGGACTGGGTGCAGCTGACCACCAGCTCGATGCAGTTGTTGGCCAGCTCCGGGTCTTCGGTTAGATACACATGAGTATAGATCCGCAGGAAGGAAGTCGCAAATAGAGTGGCGATGGGTTTCCGCAGCTGCTTGGCTATCAACACTAGAACTCCTTTGCAACGCGGCTCCACGATGCAGTGGGGCAGAACCATGGCGGTCAGAAGACGATGGTACTTGCAAGTAAACTCTTGGACACACGAGAAACCCAGCATTTTGGTTAGCTGAAAATAATAGTTATGAGTATTAGGGCTTGCGGAAAAAAAGCTTTCTTACTCACTGCTCTGAGAGATCGGGTGAAGCGCACACCATCTGACAGATATGCTGTAAGAGCCAATCGCACAACCAGGTCGAGGGCATCCCGGCGATACCAGTTCCACAGGTGGATCGTCTGTAGGCCATGGCTAGCGCACATCTCCGTGACGGCCAGTACTGCCTCCTGAGCCACAAGAGACCGGATGTGCACCAGAAAGAAAAATGTCATCTTAAACCAGTGGAACAGCCAGAGCTCTTCCATCTCCGGATAGGCAGTGGCGATTATTATCCGCAACAAGGCTCTTTGTCCTAGGACTTCTTGGTCCTCCAATGGCTCGGCCAGCATGGATTTGATGACATCCAGGACGAAAGAAGCCCACTGCTGCATGAAATCCGATGACTGAGCAGTCATTACAGGCACCACAAGACTGAGGCTCTTTTCATTGAGCTCCCGCATGTTCTTCGTCTCTGTTAGAAGCCGCAGGATCATGGTCGGTTCGATGCTCAAGGAATCCAGATGCTGTGCAATGTACTCCGAATCCGATTGGTACAACAAATCTTTGGCTATTGTTTCAGTGATGGAACTGGAGAAGTCCAGACCGAATGATTGCTGTTTGGTTTTGCCCAGGAAGGTGCCAGGGAGCTTCTCCGGCAGAGGATGACACTTTGGACAGAACAGTTCAATGCTTTCATTTATTTTGAATGCGCTTAGGGGTCCTGCATTTGAGCAGATCAGTAAACGGATGACTTGACGTCGTCCGGCTTGGTCGGCGGCTGATATAGACTTTAATAACTGCTCCGGCTTGGCATAACCGGCAATATACAAGAGTGGTAGGTTAGCCCAAAAGTCGCTTTGCTCATTTGACCGAATGAGGTCCTGAAAGTGCTGTGCGTAGAAGGATTTCATCTGGGTGTGGGCACTAGATGGCGTCTCCAAGCGTATGGCATACAGATGGGACATTTCCATGTGCCGCTCCAGAACAGCCAGTAGCTGGTGTTGCGTTTGAGATTTCAAGGATTGACGGATGTAGGCAACCTGCATTAAGAGGGAGCATATCTCCAAGAATGTCTCTGTACGGCACTTTTTTTCTTTTTCAAGTAACTTCGTGGAAAGTGAGTTCCAATTGACGTTTGTGTCTTTTGGAAGTTCACATTGCAAAGGTAGCTTAGCCAGTACAGAAATGCTAAGTTCACCCTCCTGCTCTACGATTCTTTCCTGACATTGCCTCAAGATTAGCAGCTCCAGCTGCTTGAAGGCCTTTAAAGTCTCGATCACTTCCCGCCATTCGCTCACCGAAACTTCTTTCCTGTCTAAGATTGGCACGAGAGATTGCGTTAGAGATTCAATGACTTGCTTTCGGCTATCAGTGGCTTTCACAGCCACATATGCCATCAGGGGCAATAAGTGAGAGGGGTGCGAGCGCCAATGGCTCTTGGCCAACTCATGCAAGAGGACCAACTGATCCGGCGAGCTTAAGGAACGGTCGAGCAGCTCTTGGATGTACTGGCTTATGCTCAGCAGCAACGAGCTATTGCATTCCTCTTCTGGCAGCCCCAGAACCTCATTCAAAAGCAGGTATCCTAGCTGTACAGTTCCTGCACCGTGCGCTTTAAGAACAAGTAGAAGTTTCTGGGTGGCATCATCCAGGTGTTTTAGTTCCTGTCGGGACATGCACCCAGTCTCCTGCCACTTAGCTACCATGGACCACATAGCCACGATGGCCTCCAGCGTTAATTGTGCGTAATGGGCCACATCTGGCTCTCTTTTCCAGTTGACAACCGATTGCGACTGCAGGACATTGTGGCAATAGTCCAGACTAGCTAGTTTTGTATCCATATCGCACTCTTTGAGAATAAGCAGGGCTTGGTGGAGGCTGGAACAGAATATCTGAGCATGTGTGGAGTGCCCGATGAGCTGGGCATGCTGCAGAACTGTCAGCAAATGCTTAGCAAAGACGTCCGCCTTATCCACGGGTAGGTAGATGTCCTCCAGTGCGCACTGCGGGTCAAACTCCTGAAGACAAGCCACATCGCATTTGAAAACGGATATGGTAATGCCTTTGTTGTCATGTTCTTGGCCCTTGCTGTAGTCCAAGGAACTGAGCAGCAGTTGAATTTCTTGCAGGGCCTCCACATAGGCCAACACTAGACGCTCGTACAGCTTCGGATGATTGGAGCAGCAAGAAGTGAGGATTTTCTGCTGGAGCTTGATGCATTCGCTGAAAACCAGTACTTAGTGGAAAAGTTTCGCTAAGTTTGGAACATTGGCTACATTACCTGCTAGTCCCGGATTCACTCAGGCACTTGGCCAACTTATTAAGTAGCCACAGTAGAAATGTATCCTGGAACCTATTGTGCAGTTCCCGCACCAGGGAGCAACTTATGAGACTTGGCTCCTGGCAGAGTATGTCTTCAATTACGGTGTACACCTGGGCCAGGTTTCCAGCGTTCCGGTTTACGTGGTTGTATAGCAGTTTCCACATGTCCTTTCGTTGGCCCGACATTGTGCTGGTTTTATTTTGAAGTTATTAAATTTAAACCAAAAAGAAGCGGACTCGACAATCGCTTATCGGTGCCGGCATTTGTGGCGTTGCCAGATCAGTACCCTCTTATCAGCTGTTGAGTTAAGGGTGGTTCTACTCCAGACCGATAACTCTTATACGATATCGGTATTCTTTTTCAAATTTTATCGAATTCAAAAGAATATCCTGCCATATTTTCTAAAAGTGAAGAATCATGCAAATGTATTCGTATATCCTTCAATCATCCAAAAACCCAAAGTCAAACACATTCCATGATAAATTATACATAAAGAAATCCAGTTTATTGCTTTAAACTTTTAAAATTTTATTTTATTGTTTATAATAAATATATACGTATATCTAAAGTAATATTAGCTTTAGACCTTTTATGATACATGATGTACGCTACCTCGAGATGCTTAAATATTTCTCCTCTTCGTTAATCTTAGACCTTAGGTGTAGTATATATCTTACAGAAGTGAAACTCACTTTGCTTATTCGTTTGCATCTTAGATTACATATTTATATTAATTTTGAATCATTGTCTTCCATTAGTTAATGTTACCTTAGCCTTAATCTAGCGCGGCTTAGTTTAGTGTGTGTGTGTTGTGTTTAGGTCTTGATTAGTCGAATTCACAATTTCTTACAAAAATACTTCAATCTATATTATCCAGTCTAGAACCTAGAATAATATTAGGTCAGTGCTATGCTTGAACTCCTATTTTAGTTTAATGGCATAACAAAATTGCAGATAAAAAATGTAATATATATGTTTGTAATGAATATACAACACGATAAAAGAAATCATAGTGACAAGGGACAAGGAGCACATAGATGCGATGGGGGAGGTTAACAAAAATAAATAAATACATTGAGAACTTAATGAATAAATACTAAAGATTTACGTTGCATAGTCGCTGTCTATTACTCATTATGCAAGGAACAAATAATATGTATATGATTTATAGAGAACTCTCACGTTTAATGCTACTAAACAATTTTTTGCGGAAATAAACTTGAAATTATTCTAAACGTATTTTTGGCTGCTCTGTGTCGGCAGGTAAAATAGTTACAACTGGTATGGGGTGTGTGTCTCGCCTTTTCACTTATAACTTAGCTTAGGCGTACAAATAATTTAAATATATACGTTTTTAAGTATGCCCTCCCACAGCAAACACTGCCCGCGATGAACAACGTTTGATTTGTTTTCCTCTTTGTAGACATTTCTTTTGATTTGGTTAATAAAAAAATAAACTTCTATGCACATCCAACATTGTAGTAATATCAGTGATTTAGCTTGGCTTCTTTTTTGAGTTTGTTTCAGTTTCAGTTTCAGTTTCGTTCCCCCCATTTTTTGGTGGCCGAATGTGACGATTTTTGACATCATGGTTCGAGGCTAGGGCTGTGGTTGCCGACAACTCAGGGCTGTTAAGCAACAGCCCTGAGTCATGGGCAACCCACTTTTGGTCTTTAAAAGAAGTAGGTGGTCGGTATTATGGTGGCGCTGTTCAAAAATCGACCCATTTGGCCACCCATTAGACCCTACGCGGCAAACAACTGAGCAGCAGCAGCAGCAGCCTGTTGCTGTTGTTGCTGCTGCTGCTGCTGTTGCTGCTGAGGAGTGGCGGCCAGGATGGGAATGGCCGTGCCATCGGCCGTTAGTAGAAGCGTTTGCGTGGCCTGGGGAGCCTGAGCAGTTGGTTCAGGTGCTAGTGCCACATTTCCCGGCAGGGCTATCAGCTGCTGTTGGCCCGTCTTGTTGGGATGCGGCACCTGGGTGGCGGCAATGATGCTGCCATCGGCGGACTGCAGCAGGATGGTGTTGGCCGGCAGGTTGAAGCAGGTCACGGTGCCATTGGGGCCCACTGTCTGCAGCTGTAGGGGCGGTGGGTTGGGGGCGAGCATCATCGTGGCGGTTGACGTCGTCGCCGTGGTACCATTCGAACTGCTCAGGTCCAGGCCATTGCTTTCGGCGGCAGCTGGCGGGGCCTCAGCAAGCTCCGACTGCTCCTCGCCGGCCTCTTCGTCGATGATCTCCTCGACCAGGTCGTCTTCGTTGAGTTCTTCGATAATGTCGTCCTCGTTCTCAACGTACTCTGCAGAGTCAACGGCCGAACTGACCACACTGACACCAGGCGGCGAGGGAGTGGGCGTGGGCATGGCCAGGTAGTTCTCTCCCGACTTGGCAGTCAGAGCCGTTCCCTTGGGGATGCGGAACTTGCGAAGTATTTGCGCTGTGGACGAGGACAGCCCACTAAGCGGCGTTCCGTCCTCGTCCAATTCTTCTTCGAGCTCCTCGTCCTCGGGCAGGTCCTCCGCTTCAGTCTCCTGTGGTTGGGGCTGCTCCTGGCGCTGGCCACGACTGGCTGCATTGACGCGCACCACCGTGACAGCTCCGGATCCAGTTGGGTTGGCGGTCTTGGTGGCGCCATTGAGGATGCTGATCGGCGTGGGCTTGCCACCACCGCGGGCGGCCAGCAGGATGACGGGCGTCTTCTTGGCCGCCGCCTTTAGCCCATTGGTGGCAGTGGTGTTGCTGCCGCCGGCATTGCTGCTCACCAAGGCCACGGGATTGCCGCCGCTGCTGGTTGAGGGAGGAGGAAGAGACGAGACAGCATACGCATTAGTGGTGGGATGCAGCACTGGGGGCATGGGATCGGGCATGGGAGAAGTTCTGAACGAGTGTGAGACAAAATCGGCGAAGTGGTCGACGAAACTGCGTCGCCTTGGGCTGCATTCTTGGGGCTCTTGGACTCGCGCCCGGGACTTGGCCTGCTTGAGGACAATCTCTTCGTAGTAAATGCGATTCGCTTCCGCTTGGCGATGCTGCAAATCTTCATTATTCATGTTCGTGGTCTTGCCGCTGACTGGTGGGTTGGTGGTAGTAGTGGTTGTATACTGAGTCTGGTGGTCAGTGTTCAGTGGATGGGTGGTACTGTGAATGCGTGGAGTGTGTGGCCGCTTGAACAATTGTATCTGGACGTTGGTAACGTGTTTAGAAGAACCTGTTGTTGTTGTTGATGATGATGTTGTTGTTGATTTGTTGGTTGTTGGATGTGTCGCATGTTTATGAGATTTCGTGTGCAAATCATACATATATGGAATGGAACACAAGAACACAAACAACAGACGAACGAAAAATGTTGTGGGTGGAAAAAAGAAAAATAAAAACAATTTGATTAGCATATTTTGTGGATCCTTATTTTGATTGGTTTATAGGTCATCTTTTGATTTGTTTTAGTTTGAATTTTAAAATTAAATTTAGCTTTAGGATATGCTTAAATCAAAGTTAATCTGGGTTAGTAAATTATAACAACGCTTATGACTGATAGCTTAATGTGGTAGTATGTAGGTAGGTAGATGTGTCGGATGGATCGCAACAGATCGTGATGATTTGGTGGTCAGTTGCCGTCTAAACAGATACCATACATATATCTCGATCTGTCCAGACGGCAGGGTGGAAAAGTCAAAGAACCAGTTGATATGATTTTTTTTTATATTTACATAAAAAACATAAAAGTATCAAATAAAACCAAATTAAAATATGAAAATATGAAAATAAAGCGAGTAAACAAAAGTACACATACCTTGCACTAATTGTCCAATTATATTATTTTTTAATGTTTGTTATTTTTTTAATAAACTTGTTATGAGTGGGTCTGAGAGTGGAGATCATTTTTCGTGGCAGACACGTACAGTACACAACATGAATGATTCAATGAGTGAAGCAAGAGATGTCCTCAAGCGACTGAATGGATGTGGATGGATATGTGTTTTATTTTCATTCTGGACCACAATCTCGGCAAACATTGAAAATAGCTTCCATTTGCGCGGCTTGTGTTTGGGATCTGGCATTTAATGTTATACTTTCTATTGGCTTTTCGCTTATCATCTCACTTGAGGTCTTCTTATGCGATATTTAACATGATTGTTTTTATTTTTTTGGTACTTTGGCTGCAGCTTTCGGTGGCAATGGATCTGGTTCAGAGGGCTAATAGTACGGCCTCTGATATATCATAGCTATATTGTTTGCAGGCGTTTATTTCGTTTATGCAATGGTTATAGTTTCGATTGATTGGTTGGTTGGTGGGTTGGTTGTGTGTACATAAAATAAAACAAGAGAAAGAAAGAAAAAGAACAAAATTGCATTGAAGTATAAAACGTATTTGAACACAAGATTTTCTCCAAAACGAAAAGGGAACGGAAACGGTTACGGTTGCGGAATGGGGTGATTGGATGATTAATTTGGAATCGAGCCAGGCGGAGGGATGGGGTTAGGTGGCGGGGTGTCAAGTTAGCAGGTGAATTAGAAACAAAAAGCCAAACACACACACACACTCAGTGTCGACTCCGATTGGCTTCGCATGGCACACAATTAAATAAATAAATGCACAAAAATCGACTTAGCTCCTACAATAAATAAAAATAAAAAGATACGTGTGTAGATAACTAAAGCCTTACGGAAATGCACAAAAGAATAAAACTAAAGTACAGCTAGTTGATAACTAAATAGGTTTATGCTTAATGTACTTGGTTCGACTTGACTCATCAAAACGTCTGTTTTCTGTGGTATGTAGTTCGTGGCGGCCATCGAGTGTTGCAAGTGTTTAGTAGCAAGTATTACAGCGGGCGATGCGCGGCTCTAAATACGTGAAAGGAAGATCGAGGACCGACTACTCACAGAGACCGGAGCAGTACAAATAGAGACCTCTATGTACAAATACATAGAGGTGGTTCGGAGCAAGGTACAAGATACAAGAGTGGGATCAGTAGTTCTAACGAGCGCGTTACTTTCGGGGATTTGGGGTTTGGGGGATGGACGGGCTTGGGGGATGGAAGATCTGGAAAAAGAGCTTTACCTAATTTCTTTGGTCTCCAGCAGCGACGAGGTGTTCACATCGTTCACCGCATTGATCATCGAGGTGGGCGAGAAGGGCAGATGGTACATGGAGGCAGTGTCCAGGGCGTAGGTGTCGCTGCCCTTGATCAGCAGCTCGTTCTTCAGCTCCATGAACTGCTGGTGCGGATTGTGGTGCGTGGCGAACGGTTGCTGCAGCTGCAGGTGCGTCTGCTGCTGTTGATGCTGGTGGTGTTGCGACTGCTGGTGGTGTTGCTGCTGCGTTTGTGCGTCCAGGGCGTTCGCGTTCAGCGTCGGCTGGGCTCCCGTATGCGTGGTGAACGTGTACTGCGAGTAGGGGCACAGGTCACCCAGTTCGGCGGTCTCCAGTTTCGGCTGGAAGCTCTGCAGGCCATCGGGCGTCAGGATTTGGTAGCTCTGGACCGTGCCGATGACGTGTTGCTGGTGCTGTTGCTGCTGTTCGGCCGCCGCCGGTGTGGCAGCCGACGTGGAGCTCAGGTAGGTCACGTTGTCCAGTTCGTAGTGGGGTTGCTGGGCTTGACTCGAAGGCACCTTCAGCGTCTGCTGCTGCACCAGCTGCTGTTGCTGCTGCTGTTGTTGTTGCTGCTGCTGTTGTTGCTGGGCTGTCTGATATGTAGCCGTTGGGGGTTGGCTGCGCTGTGCCTGCGGAGCTGCCGGCGCCGTCGTGTAGATCGCCTGCGAGCCGTCCAGCTGGAGCGGCACCAGGTTGCCGGCCTGGTCCTGGATCATTATGCTTTGGCCGTGCAGCTGTTGTTGCAGCAACGCTTGTTGCAGTTCCAGCTGGTTGGAGTATATCAGCGTCGTTGTGGGCGCCCCAGCCTGCCCGCCGTTGGGCGTTCCCGGGCCGCGTTGCAGTCCCATGGAGCTGGTGGCCCCTGGGTTGGCCAACGCCAGTTGAGCTCCACCCGGCAGGATCATCCCGCTGAAGTCCAGGGACGGCAGCGTCTGGAGCTGCTGCTGTTGCGGTTGGGCGGGCGTCGTCGGGGCCAGGGTGCTGGTAAGGCTGTGCTGCATGGATTGCTGATGCTGACTGGCAGGTACCGGGGCCATGGCGATGGACTCGCCATTCTGGACCTCGTCCAGAACACTGTCGATCTGGGCAAGGCGCTTCTTGGCCGGCGTGCTGCCGTCCCCGACCTTCGACTTCCGGCCCCGGGGTGTCCGGGCGTTGCGCGCCTTTTTCGCCGGCGGGCCGTCCGCCTTGAGGGGCGTCGTGGTGGCGGAGGGCGGCATCGGCACGTCGCCGTGCTTGTCCTTCTTGTGCATCTTCATCTTGTCGGGCCGCGAGAACTCCTTGTTGCAGATGGGGCAGGCGAAGATCTTGCGGTTCTGGCCCTCGTGGAAGAGGTAGGCGTGTCGCTGAAAGCTGTACTTGTTCTTGAACGTCTTGAAGATGTCGTTCTTGGCGCACACCAGGCAGTAGGCCACCCCGTCGATGATGTGCTCGTAGCGGGCTATGTCCAGGCCCCGGACACTCATCTTCTCCAGATACTCGCCCTGCTCGTCGTCGGCGATGACGCGCGTTTTCCGTTTCCGTTTCTGTTTGGCAGCTGCCGCCGATCCGGACTTCGGCACCATGGAGGACACCGTCGATGTGGGCGTGGTGTTGGCCTGACCGCTGATCGTGTAGCTGGTGGTGCCGGCAGCCTGCTCGGCAGCCTCTGCCTCGACCTCAGCCTTCATCACCTGGTAGTCCTCGTACTCCTGATCCTGATCGGGATCGTGCTCGAGGCTCTGCTCCTCGTACTTGACGTGCAGCATGCTCTCCTCGTCGTCATCCTCCTCGACGGCCATGCCGTGCTGCGGCTCGTACTTGATGATGTCCGCGGCCACGGCGCTGCTGCCGTTGCTGAGGCAATCGCTGCTGCCGGGCTCGCTCTTCAGCACGTGGTACTCCTCGTAGGTGCTGCCGTCGAACTCGATGATGGTGCCATCGGTGTTGACCAGGGCAGTGGTGGTCGTTGTCGCTGGCGTGGTGGCCTGCTGCCCGGCCACCGAGACGGAGACGGGCGTGGGTGCGGCGGCGGTGGCGCCGTTGTAGTTCTCGAACACTATGGTGGTCGGTGGTTGTCCATCCTCGCCGGTGGTGGTGATGTAGTGGTACTGGCCACTCGTGTCCACTCCGTTGACGTTGACGTTGCCGTTGCCGTTCGTGTGCAGGATGGAGGACGAACTAATAGTTGTGACCACATTGTCTTTTGTTTATATATATTTTGAAAATACATATTCGGTTCGGTTCATAAAAGATGTGTTTGAATGTAATATTTGCATAAATCAATAAATCAGATCGTAATCGAAATTTAAATTGAAATCAATCAACAATTCACTCAAATCAGATTCGGATAAAACTAATGTTGTGCAAAATGAAAGCAACTTATGGCCAACTGGATGTAGAGATGCCGCAAAGGAGGCACGGTGGCCCTCCTCTGTGGCACTTACACGGGCCTCTTGATCGATTGGATTGGATACAATACAGAGCAATACAGGATATACAAGTTATATTGAGAGAACGTGAGTGAATTGGTTTTTGTTTGTCGGTAGAATTTGTGTTTACTTAGATCTACTTTACAGCAATCGTAATTGTAACTCTGGTACAGTACTCGCAACTCAATACTAATTACTAAATAAACTAAAAAATAAATAAACCTACTCGACTGCGAGAAATAAACTGAAAATACGGTAGGACAGAGCAATGAGGAAGGTGGAAGGTGTTTTTTGGCCAACATGATCAGCATTAGTCCTCCTAAAACGGGGATAGCCGATCATGATGTGGTTTAGTGTCAAAAAATGGGGGAAGGGGGGGAACTAATGATGGAGGCAGCAAAAATAGAATCTCTGCTAAAACTAACTAAATCGTAAACAAAACTAAAGAAACTATGAAATAAACTAAGAAATTCAAAAATGGCGCGCAAGTGCTGCCAAGTGTCCGTGCGGATGGGCAGCACTTTTGTCAAACTTCAATGGCCGCACGGTTTGTGGGTTGTGGGCGCCAACTTTGATTTGTAAAGTCTTAAACTAGCATTATAACGTAAAATAATAATGAGTCCGCGCTGCCCGGCATTTCCTTCGGTTGAAACGGTTTGTGCATTTATTTACTGTGACAGTGACAGTTCCAATATTCATGAGAAATCGACAAGAGTCGAGGGTAAGAGACCTGGGAAAGGTGTCGCAAATTAAAACAAGAGCATGTTGTGTTGTGAGGCGGAGCAGTCGAAAAGCATTGGTTTTTTTTTTTGTTTTTTGTTAATTATGGATTTGGATATTCAGAGACGATATTAATTGGGGATATTTTTGTATATTTTTCAACCGCAAATGGAAGTCTAGTAGAGAGTTCAATGTTTGTTCTTTTTCTTCTGGGCATTCGAATTTTGTGCACAAAACGTTATAAAAATCACAATAAAATGGGAAATAAATTGATATTTTAATGGGTGGAAATGGTAGAATATAAATGAAACAAGTGAGTGGCATGAATTGAGTTTGCGACACGCACAAAGCAAAGCATTAGATGGAAGGGGTGGGGGGCGGGATTAGAGAGATTTCGGCCAATTGAAGTGACAGTCAAATCATAAGTGCGTGAGTATGTTGCTACTGTGAGAGGTTAGTTGTAGAAGCACCAACTGAAACACCAATTACGAGTACACAAGAAGGGTTAAACCATACACAAAGACTACAACCAACAAACAAATAACATAGGGCGTTTTCAAAATTCAAGCCAGACACTTACCGGCAACATTCGCTGTGCTGGCTGCAACACTTTGTTGCTGCTGCTGCTGGTGTTGGTGTTGCTGCTGCTGCTGTGGACTCCTGGCGTTGGTCTGATATGTGGCCGTGGCGGCCGCTACGGCCTGTCCATTTGCATCACAGAGTATTTCGTTCTGCAGCTGGTAGACGTTACCATCCGTGCTACCATATTGCTGCTGTTGTTGTTGCTGCTGCTGCTGCTGCTGCTGTGGAATGCCGTTGAGGGTGGTGGCTACGGGCAACATGCTGACGTAGATCTTTTGCTGCTGCTGCTGTTGCTCCTGACTAGACTTGGATGTGGATGCTTCGGTTTCAACCGGCGGACTTAGCTTTGGTATCTTGCCCTCGAACTTGCGTGGCTGTTGCATAAACTGCAGCGATTGCTGCTCCTTTTTGGCATCTGGAAAACGGCAATCGTTGGAATTTAGTTTCTGGTTCGTGCAAGGATATTCAGTGATTGTGATTGTGATTGAATGCGTTTGTAACTGTTTTTCTGTTGATGTAAACACACACACACACATAAAGGGACGGGCCTGCGATGGTTTGGATGAATGGGTATGGCGGGGGAGGGTGTCATGTTTGGAGTAAGGGGGGCGGCGGGCAAGCGAAGCAGATTGGAGAAAACAGAAAGTGGAACCGGCCCAAGCAGCACCAACACCGTGGAGTGGGTTTTAGTAAAACAGTTTTGATTTTTTGTTAGTTTTTAGCATAAATTTAAAAGCGTGATCGTATATTTCTCTTACAATTAAAACAAACTAGACGACTTAATTTGTACATTAACACAAAAACGAATACAAAACGATACAAATGCCTTTCCGATCAAACTTCGAGATTGTTCAAGAATCGAATCGAATCGAATCGAAATGCAACGAAGCAGCTGTGAAATGTTCTATATATGCAAAGTATTATGAATGAATATGAGCTGTTTTGCTGGAAGGGATGTCTGGAAGGTGGAGGAGTTAGTGTGGATGGATGATATGGTATATGGATGAGATGATGATGTGGGCCAGGCCAGTGTTTATATGGATGCAGTGGTGCAGTGGCTGCTAAAGCTGCTGCTCTCACCTCTGCCGCCATCGTTGCCAGTTGTTGTTGCAATGGCTGTGGTTGTTGTTGTTGTTGCTGTTCGCGTAGCTGGTGTTACTGGTGTGGGTATAGCTAATGGTGGTGTGGCTGCGGCAGGCGGTGGTGGCGGCGCTGGAGAAGCAGCCACTGTGGCTGCCGGCGATGTGGCAATGGGATCCTTTTTCCGTCTCGCCGGCGTCTTGCGGGGCGTGCTGCCGGCCTTGCCGCGTCTCGCGCCCCGCGACGTCGAGGAGGTGGACGAGGCCGGTGATATGGAGCGGTCGTCCTTGGTGCGCGGGCTCCGACCCCGACTGCTGTTGCGCGAATTCGTCCGCCGCTTGGAAGCTAGCCAGTCGTCGTCGTAGTCGGCGTCGTACTTCCGCTTCTGCTTGCGCCGCTTGAAGTCCTCCTCCTCGTCGTCATCTTCTGTCGAAAGAATTAGTTTCCAAAAAGAGAAGAAAAGACGGGGGAAAAGGACAAATGGAAAGAAAAGACAATACATTATAAGATAGGTGAGCTGGCGAATGAAAGCACCCTGCAGCCACACACCTGTGCCATCGTCTATGTACTCCAACAGCTCCTGTTTGGTCTTAAAGTCGGCCGGACTCTGCAGGCTCATAGCCTCCTCGCCGGCAAAGTCACCATCCTCGACAGCCAGGTCACTGGTGTCGAGCGTGAGCACGCTCTCCTTCAGCATGGCCTTGACATCGTCGGGCACGTTCGGATTCTGCTGGATCTCGTCCAGATCTAGGTCAGGATTACGCTCCTTAAAGCTCTTGGCCTTGGTGGGGTTGCACTGCTTCTTCATTCTGCAGAGAGGAGACCAAAACTTGAGATAGTATTCAAGGGCCCGGCAAGCGACAAGTTACGAGAAACCTACTTCTTATCACACAGCAGGACGTCTAGATGCGGGGGCAGTGGCGCTGCGGAGGGCACCCCGTTCGGCGGATCCTCCGGATGCCGGCCGACATCCCGCCCCTCCAGCCAGAGGTCATAGCGTTCGTTTTGGAACCGCTTGACGAACGTGTCCATTGAGATTTTGACCATGTCATTGCTGCAGGTGCACTGCACCGCCCTCTTCCCGTACTCGATCCAACGCTCCATCGCAAAGTTGGTGGACTCGGCACAGTTGAAGCCGTGATTGAAGCCGGCATGATAGCCGAAGGGGAATGTGATCATTATCTCCCCCGCCTCCTGCGTGATCTGCAAGAGCCGGATTTGGTTAGGAACAGCCCAGGAACAGCATCAGGGAGAGGAACTAGAGAAACGCACCTTGCTAACTGGCACATTGTGATGCTTGAGAATCTGCGGTGAGATTAGCGTCATCTTGTGACGTAGGTAGGCATTGCAGTTCTTATAGCTAGCTGGGAAATACTGGTTGGCGACCTTCTCCAGCCGCCGGCCGTACTCCGGCGGCACCACGTACCACGTCTTCGGCGCTCCGAAGTGCAGGTAATTGATCGAATAGAGGTCCATGTCCTCCGTGTGCCACGCAAACGTCGTCTTCCACATCCCGAAGTACAGGTAGGCGGTGTTGACCCCGTCTATCTGGATATTATAGTCCTTGTTCACAAAATCCAGTATGGTGCCCAGACGGTTTATGTTCCAGCTCTAAGGCAACAAGGTCAGAGGTCAGGGGTCAGAAAGAAAATTCGAAATCCCTAAGCCCAAACTTACATCCTGGTCGGTGTCTGTGATGCTGCCGCTGACGTCCGCCCCGTAAATGGGCGCCACATAGGTTATATTCTTCCAGTACTTGCGCTCCAGGTCCTCAAAGTCAAAGTGCTTCGGCGTGGCATAGCGCTCGGTGCTGGCCAGCTCGCTGAACTGCTTCACGGTGAGCGGCTTCTTCTGGATATTGATCTGTTGGTAGTAGCCCTGCTTGCCGGTGACCACCTGGCAGATGGGTGCCGGAATGGTGACATTGAGGGCGTCCAGATCGGCGTAGCCACTGCGACGCGGCACCCATTCCGGCGGCGGCACCACCTTGGCCAGTCCGGCCTTGTGCGCGCCCTGGGACTCCATGTAGGCAACGTATTTGGGAAAGTCCTTGAACTCCTCCCAGGTGGGCCGGAAGACCATAATCCGCGGTATGTCTGACATTTTCATTATATTCCCTCAGCCTCAGTGTCTCTCTGTTCTCTCATCGACCGCTGTCCCGATCTAGAACTGTGATACAAGCAGAGATGGCACATTAGATCTCCGTGTGGCCTGTTAATCCCAGGAGCTGAGCTGATGCCAATGCCGACCTACACGACTGCCTGCCCTATACCTAGTCAAAGGATCGGTTCGCTGAAAATTGAAAAAAAGGAGGAGCGCCGCCGAGGAACAGCTGCAACTTTCCGTGCGCCTTTTTTGAATGAATGGGCGAGGCAGCGAGACAACAGCAGGCAGGCAGGCAGGCTAAAAGGAAGGCTGGCAGGATATGCAGTTGCTGCTACCCCTGCCCCTGCTACTCGGTTCGTTTCGAGTGGTTCTCCTTTTCCTCCAAAGAACCCATACAAAAAAAAGTGCAGCGATCGTTTTCCTGATATCCTTACAAACTAAGAAATGTAAACTGACTACATATATCATATATCATATATATCCAGGACAAGGATAAGTATTTGCTTTTAAAGGAACTAGCTTAGCTGAAATTTAAAGAGTTATTAGATAGGCCTGGGGGTATCTTACAGTTCTTATTGTAACCTCTATGATACACTAACTTATAAACATAGTATATAGTTTAATTTCCTTAAACGAAGAAATAAACAATAGTATCCTGGGAATAATATTTTTACTCGCTGATTCTGATTCAAATGTTTCTCTCCATGTATAGTACTTCTGTATATGTGGAGAGGTGGGAAACCAAAAAATTTGCAATAAATCACTCTGAATGCGGATAATTAATTATTGAATGGCAGGATGAGGCGCCATCCTGGCTATCCCCGCTGCCAGGATACCGAAAACGCCCAATAAGAAAATGACACAAATCCCGCGACATCGTTTTTTTTTCTCACACAATTGCAATATCAATGATTTTCCTTGCCAGTCCTGGCGTTTTTCCTATTTTCCGCATAAACAGACTGAAAAAGGATATGAGGTCCGCAGGACAGGAGCGACGAGAATATTTGATTCGACGATACAAGCCAACAAGGACAACGCCGTGCGAGACATCCCAGCAAACTAGATGAAAATTTACGCAATTTTTCGACCACGCAGAAAACTGTACCACCACCCGACCCGACAAAGGACGATTCGAGAGCGGAAAGGATACCAAGAGAGCGCTGAGCATGGGAGAGCGGATGGGAGAGCCGATGTAGGGTCAGGGGCAGGGGGGTAGGGGGGGCATCTATAAAGGACGAGTGCGCCAAACTATTTGCTAGTTCCAAACGGCAATAAAAAGGAATAAAGGAAGCAGGCAGGATATTAAGAGGGCTTCCAAACGGGCGAGTCGCCCAAACCAGCGAGTAGCTTGTATATGTGTGTGTTTACATCTTCTATTTTAGTGTGTGTGTTTGTGTGTGTGTGTTTTGTGTGTGAAAGGACGAAATTTGGAACTCACTTGTGATTTGCTTCGATGGGTTTTTTTTTTGTATTTGCCTCACAGTTAGGTTTTTTTTTTCGTAGCTCTTCCTAACAAAATGGCAAGTATTTCTGTGACTTTACGGGTAAGGCTTGCTCTATGATAGATCCTAGTCGGTTCTGATGATGTACTCCGTTGCCTGTTGTTGTTGCAGTTTATTGCACATTATATATTATATATTATATTTTAAACTTTCACACAATATCTTGTTTTGTTTTTAGAAACACTTTTCTTCACGATTTAGCTTAGCTTTGGGTTTTGGCTTTGTTTTTTGTCGTAATTTATCGTATTTTGTCGTTTTGCGTTGTCCTGCAACATCAGATGGTCGAAAGGCGTCGTTTTCCAGTCTTTGACTTGGACTTTAGTTGACGAGTATGGGGCGGGGTGGGGGGCGGAGGCTATCGGCTCTCATACACTGGCGGCACTGTGGCAAACTAGCACGAAAAGCACTCACGACGGGCGCGACACACGAGCGACATGTCTGAGCGGTCTGAGCGGCGAGCAATGACTGAACCGCATCCTGACGCCAAGGACTATGGGATGGCGACGCAGACGCAGACGCAGGCACAGACACAGGCACAGGCGTCGGCAGAACTCGCTCGCACTCGCAATCGCTCTCTCACACACACACTCTCGCACCGCTAAGAGCGTTGTCCTTTTAATGCGAATGCTCTGGCCAAAGCATAATGCGAAAGGAAAATCGGTGTACAACGAGAGGGAGACGGCCCAAACAAGTTTGGCAGGATAATAGTCCCAGGGGGAGGGGAGGGGAGGGGGAAATATATTCCAGTCGAGAGGAAAAACAGCAGTTGTGCGTTGTTTCCATCGTCCTTTTTCTTTTATTTTATTTTTTTTTTCCTATATCCATCAATAGAAAACCATTCATCTGTCTTTCCTTCAAACAATGCCGTTTCCCCCTGCTCCTGGAGGTCCTGAACGAACTGTTTCGAATTCGGTTCAGTTGCGAAAACTAGATGTGGAAAATGGAAAATGCATTCGCCATTCTACACGCTCCCGATCGTCCTTTAATTTTTTTGCAGGAGGCCCTCTCTCTCTCTGGATGTGTCTCTCTTCTCGGGGTAGGGGATCTCGATTAAGGCTTAGTGCATCATTAGGAATTGTTCAGGCAGGGATTTTAGATCCCGTCAAGAATATCTAATCAGGGCTTAGAGTGAAAGGATATAAAGCGATCTGAGGTAGGTAGAGGGAGACAAGACAAGGACCTTAAGGACCCTTTACCTAAAAAGAGAAGCTAGCTCTGCCGACTAGTCTATAATTTGAATATTTTATGATCAGAATTAAAAAAAAAATAAATTATATATTATTTCCATAGTGGGTGAATGGCATGCCATTCCCTTTACAAGGAGCGCGTGTCTTCCACAAAAAAGGATACAAAAAAGAACAAACAGAAATTTTAAATAAAAAGCCAGCTAGAGGAAAAAACGGAAGGAAGGCTGATTTTGAGTAATTACAGCAGCATGAAGCGGCAAAAGAAATGGCGAGGAGAAGTATAATTTACAACATGTCATTAGTTGGGAAACGCCTACAGGACTCGGGACAGGGCGAGGAAAGGACGCAGATGGGGGGGCAGCAGTACGGCAGGATCAAAGCGTGACCAGAACACAGGAGAGTGGCAACACTGCGCGGCAGGACTTGCCCACAGACCAGAATACTGAGTAAGCGAGGGGGCCAAGGATCTCCAGTGCGACTAAAAAACTTGTTTGCTCATGCATAACCCAAAGAGAGAGACAGGGAGAGAGAGAGAGAGAGAGCTTGCATAAAAGCAGCGAGAATGACCAGGCGGCGGCGTTAACTTCCGGCAGGACTTACACATACGAACGCAGTTTACACTGCAGTCGGGTACACAATGTGGTCATTGACTGAACGGTAAAAAAAGCGAAAACAGGAACAGGAACCATCAGCCGCAGCAGCAACAACAACTGCCGATGACGTCGTCAAAGAACACACAGAGAACCGCCATAATGCGCGTCCCCTTTTTCCACATTTCTACTTCTTCCGCCTCCTTCCTCCCTTTCCACACACACACACACACACATACACTCGCACTATATATAGTATGTGTGTCTCGTGTGATTTCACAAAACATTTCTCTAATAAAATTTCACATAAAATTTCAATTCCAACTCGGCTTCAGCTGCGACAACAACTACAAGATTATTTATGCTTTTTTCCTTGTTCCCCGCTCCTTGTTCCTTGTTCCTGTTTTTGTTTTTGTTGCTTTTGTTGTTGCTGGCAGTTGGCTGTTTTATGTCCTTTTGTGCCGCTAAGCACGCGCGTCAAAGCAGGACAGTGGGATTAGTTGGGATGTTTTTTATAGAAATTCATAGTTATAGAATTTTTAGTCTTTAAATTTTAATAGAAGGAGCTACTAGATATTTGTGGCTCTCTTTTAGAGACATCTTTGTGTCCTGAAACCCCGTTAATAAATTAAGGACAATTAAATTTTAGCTGCTTAGTAAGATGCGAGTTATTTGAAATATTTAAACCAAAACCTCATAATTTTGATCTTTTTATTCATTATTTTATAAAAGTACTAGTAGTAAAACTAGAGTTACTACCATTATTAATTAAATACTAAAAGTTTCTGGTCTCTCTTTCAAGGAAATCTGATGTCTTGAAAACCCCTTTATTAAATTAAGAGCAATTAAATATCATCCTTTCTGTGAGATAACCCGCATCTTGAAAGTTGAAATATTTTATATTTTTAGTATTTATCCCCCTTTTTCTTCAATTTATATAAGCAGAAGTAACTAGAAGTTAATTATTTCATTTATTAGATTATCTGGCCTCTCTTTCAGAGAAATGTTTATGTCCCGAAAACCCATTAATAAATTTGGGACATTTAAATATCATCCACTTCCGGATGCATACCACTGTGCGCCGTCGACCAAAAAGCAAAGCAGGCGTCCCCTTTTTGGAGTTTCCCTTTTGTTGTCCTTTATCTCAATTGCACAACTGTTTGGCTTTGGCTCTGGCTCTAGCTCGACTCTCTGTCTCAGCCATTGTTTTGTTTTTGCTTTGCGTTCGTTACATTTTATTTTTCGCCCAATTGTACGACTGTGTGTGTGTGTGTGAGTCCTTTTTTTTTAAAGCAGGCGCTATAGTCCTGGCGTCTATTCGGAGAGACAAAGGAGGAGGAGGAGAACGCTTGCGCTTTAAATGAAAACTTTTTCCAGTACAGGCTTTCGGCGCACACTCGCTGCCACTCTCTGGCCCTCTCACAGGACACATCGGTGCTCTCTGCTCAGCTGCAGTACGTCCAGCAGCTGCCGCCGCAATCTAATTAATTCTCCTTGGCACACTCTCCTCCTCTATGCGGCCGTCCGCCATTGCTAGTTCTACACTTTTCGCATCCCAGTCTTATTGGTCAACAAAATGGCGGCCAGGATAACAAGTAGGCGAGTTTCCCGCGACGCGTGCTTAAGTGCCTGCTTTGTGGGCATCCTGTCGCTGTAAAATGTGGAGCAGGATGCGCGCCGGATGTTTTCCGACAATGCTCTAAATAACAAGGATTTAAGACTGAACTAAAGTCCTTCCTTGACAGGAAGAAGCACAAGCAGAGGCAGACTTACTAGGAGGAGTTCTACAATAAAGGATCTCAGAGAAATTCCAGTTATCCTTGGGGAAACTCCAAGTTCCTTGAATCCCTTCATACAATCCTTTGGTGGGGTATCCACCCACCGCCGGATGGCGACCTGTTGAGTTGCAAACTTGTTAGCACATCCTGGAAACCGTACACCTGACCTGCGGCTCGGCACGGATCCGTGCCAAAAACACCACCTAGTCCGGGGGTATGTTTACTACGGCTACGGCTAATGAATGGGAGCGGAAGCTCCTTGCGCTGCTCTAACTACCACCGTGGTGAACGACTCGCTCTGTTTTGGTTTTGGGTGTTTGGGTGCTTGGGTGTTTGGTGTTCCATTTTCGGGAAAACCCCTAAAAATGACGAAGACATCGGTTGTGTATGGACGGATGACATGCCGGCACACGCCACCGATTCCACCCGTTGGGTGGTGGTTCTGACACATGTCCATAGCAAGAGCGGATGCGGCCGGTCGGTGCCTCTGCCGTTGCCATTGCCATTGCCGGTGTCTGGGGTTGCTCGTCGTTTGTTTACATTTTGGGGGTTTCCCAACGTCCTTGCACCTACCGAAGGCCGTGCGTGTGAGCGGAACCACCCCATGCGCCATGTGGCCCAGAGCCAGTGCGCCAATGTAGGTCGGTGGTGACTCTGGTGCTCTGGTTCTGAACTGAGCCTCGGTGGTGATTCCAGAAATATGCCCAGACATGTCTAAGGGTTACTGCCACTGCCACTGCTAATGCCACCGCCACCGCCACCGGCTCACATTTTGTTTATAAACATTGCGCAAAAACAGCTGATTTTCGGCCATCCCCCATGTGGTGCGTCTCGTGCTCTGCATTTTCTCCAGCCATCCAGTCCAGTCCACACCACAATCTTCCCGTCCAGCTCCAAGCTGCAGACACAAAATGCTGCATCACCTGCATGCCGAATACTTACTCGGAGCTCGGCCAGCTGGCAGCTGGCAGTTGAGGCGCAGCAGGCAGCCGTAGAGTGCAGGCTATTAGGCCGACATCTGTCGGGTTGTGGAATGCTAGGGAACTACTACCTAGTGTGTGTGTGTGTATGTGTTTGCAACAATCTAACGAACTGCACCCGGCCGAGTCTGTCTGGCCTGCTGTTGCATTGATTCCAGGGCCGAGGACTGTGCCAAACATCTGGCTACGACGGTCGTTGTCCCTCGTTGGCATGTGCCACGGCTAGGGATCCTGCCAGCTGCCTTCATTTCGATGGGGATCGATCCAAAGAGATCGATTGTGTTTCTTTCTGTTTAATGGCCAAATGGTTACAAGCAAAAATGAAGGTAATTGAAGGAAGTAGAAGTAATTCTGATCGATCTCCAGTCTCCAAGCTTAATGCTTGGATGCTGGCCAGCTGCTCCTCGTGTTTCAACCGCACGACCCCCCAAGAATCCTTGGCCGAAAAACCAGCATAAAATAAACTGAAGCAAGCATACAGGGACAGGCTTTCCGAGCTGAACTCTCCCAGCTGTAACCGGACACCACAGCCCGTAGCGGTTGTCTTGCATCGAACGAGTAACAGGAAGAGGGGGCCTGCCTGGTCCTGCTCCTGGTATGCTTACAAAACCTGTATGCTTATAGGGCTAGCCAGGACTTGGCTGGAATCGAACGCGATTATTTACAAGTTGCTGAAAGAAGCCAGAGAAAGGGGTTGCCGTAACTGTTACAACATTTGAGACTTCCGCTCCTCGTTTCAGCGTCAAGAAGGAAGTGCCAATTGTCGCTGGAAATCACAACTTCCCAGCCAAATTCCATATTTCATGCCAGGAGCAGCTGCAGCAGTATTTGCGCAGGCGTGCATTGAACTCGGCTGCTCCTTGACTGGCGGCCGAGCAGGTAAGCAGGCCGACCCGAAAAACTCAGACGAAACGGCAGATGTTCCCTTTGTCGCAGGTCAGTTGCTTCCTCTAGAAGGAGTTGATTTCTGGTGTCCTGCCGCAGGATCGAGGGCGCGTCAAAGACTTCTCAAATATTTGTTTACCTTTGTTTGGTTAGACGCCGTCATTATGCGCTGGCTGTCGGCAGAGAGGGGGCTTAAAAGTCGCAGCTGTCGTCGAAATAAGAGCACGGTGTGAGTTTTCAAATCAATGAACCCTTTCATTTTAAATATTTTTCTTTAGCAGGCTCCCTCTTTTCATATTGAAAAAAGGATATGCCAAAGGTAAAGTACATCAACAGACTGCTTTTCCTACAAAAGCTATTCCCAAAGTGTTGCCTACATTAGAGGTTTCTAATCAAGGTTAAGTAACTGCAAGTAAGACGCTTTGCAAACATTTTTTAAAAACCTTAATTCAAGAATAGAATGCTAGCTTTCTAGCTAGCTATTTATAAATAATTATTCGCATTTTAATCCTTTCCAATAGGATATTGGCTCATGTGAGCTGATAACCTTGAAGCTGACCTTAATGTTATAGATAAGAATATAGCAAAGATAGAAACGAGGATATAATTGATTTTCTAATAAGTAATACCCTTCAGTTTCATTCCTTATATTTCTCGTAAAAAACATAGCATAGAAAAGTGAGTATGCTCCATAGTATTCCATAAAGATTCATAAAGTGGCTTAGACATTAGACAAGTTTTCAAGGCATTCTAACTAATAATTCCTAATAGAACCCCAGATCTTTATAAAAAGCCAATTCCAATAACTAAGAACTAAGGACAGAGTCACTTTTTATACACTTTCCACAAAAATATATGTACATAACTACGTTAGACTCTTATCACTGAGGCTTCAAATTATGAGTTTATTTTGAAAAGTTTCCAATTGCCAAGAAAATGACTCATTAAAGTCCAATCCCAGCTAGGTTTCGCAGAAAAACAGCCACTGTTATTTCAGCAATAATGTAATTAAAACCGAAAACAGCCCCACACTGAATCATAATAAAAATTTTCCAATAAGAATCATTTGTTTTGAACTCTAGAATACCCAACAAAGAAAGGACGCCGCAGCCTTTGCAAATTTTACAAGTTAATGCAATTAATTATAGCCCTGTCCAGTAACAAAGTGGGTGGCAGGGAGGCCTCGCGTAGTGAAAAATCGATTTTACAAAAGTTTTTCGCTGCAGCGAGTGGCCCCATTGCGGGGAAAACTTACCCGTTGACCGGTCGCTGGCGCTCTGCCCTCACTGGTGGTGCGGCTGTCCAAAGCTGGAGGCTGGTACCTGGCGTCCCGCTTAGATGGGAGAATCACCTATGCTGGTGATAAGTGGCAGCCACCCGCACTGATATTAGATACTAGGAGCTCGGCGGCGTACGTGACCGAGAAAATGTGCCCGTTCACAATAGATGTGGACGCAGTTTATTTACAAAAGATTAGCTGCACGGTGCACATGTCTGAGTGCGCTGGTGTTACGTTTTTGTTTTAAATGTAGTTGGCGAATGGCGAATGTTTGACAATGGTTGTTCACACTGCTATGGAGCCATTGTTGGCTTGGACTCGGCCAGGGTCTTGGGGGCCTGCTTATCAGACGCTCCTTTTCTGTACAGGCACACGCGAAAAGTTTACAATGGCACGGGACCCTAAAATCATCTTCCGGGAGGTATGACTTCTGTTTATTTACGATGGCAGTAGGGTTTCCTTGGTGAATTGTCATTTAGCAAGCTCAAAACATAAATTACATTCTTTTGGGGGGCACTTTTTCGCAAAAATTATACTCCGATGCAAAAACAATCTAACGACAGGTGTGACCAGCTTATGGCACTCTTAATATGCGAAACTATCGATACATCGTATCTAAACTGCATTTTTCGAGTTGCCAACTATTGATCCTAAGAGCTTTGTAGATTCCTACAAAGCTTAAAAAACATATTTAAAATATAGTATCCCTTCATTGGATAAACAGAATAACAACTATGTAATAACATTTTGCAACTTCATGAATATAATTTAAATAGTTAAAATATCTGCAATAGCCTGGCAACCCTGGCCCCAAAGTGCACACGTTTTACCCCAACTTCAATTCGACTGCATGTGAGTAATCAACATCTGGAGTTTCATCAGTTGATTGATTGTTGCACCAGCCAGAATTTAAAAGAACCCCTGCGAAATGCCAGAGCCAGAGCAGCGGAACGAAGCTAGTGCTCCCGAAGGAGCCGGTGAGCCTCCCAAGACTGCCAAGCAGTTAGAGAAGGAGCGTCTGAAGGCGGAGAAGTTGGCCAAGCTGCAGGCTAAGCTGGACAAGAAGGCGGCTGCTGCTCCTGCTGCAGGTGAAAAGAAGGAGAAGCCAGAGGTGAGTGTTCGTCAAAGGTACTCCTTCTCGGCACTCAAAACGAGGTTATGTGGCAGAGTGAATGGATGTAATTGGTTCCATTGTTATTGGTGAAAGTTAATGCCACGCTCTGTTTCTCCACTTCATCTTTCAGAAGCGCACCAAGGAAGTCAAAGAGGCTGCGGTGTACACCGCCGAAACCGCTCCCGGGGACAAGAAAGACCTGAGTGGCCCCCTACCGGACGCCTATAGTCCGCGCTACGTGGAGGCCCAATGGTACAGCTGGTGGGAGAAGGAGGGCTTCTTCACTCCAGAGTATGGAGTAAGTTTTGAAATGAGTACTTTATAGAAATATCCTAACCATAGTCTTCTAGCGACCATCAATCGATGCTCCCAATCCCAACGGAAAGTTCGTGATGATCATTCCTCCACCAAATGTGACGGGATCCCTGCATTTGGGACACGCCCTCACGAACTCCATCGAAGACGCCATCACGCGCTACCACCGCATGAAGGGGCGCACCACCCTGTGGGTTCCCGGATGTGATCACGCCGGTATCGCCACCCAGGTGGTGGTGGAGAAACTTTTGTGGCGTGATGAGAAGCTGTCGCGTCATGACCTCGGACGTGAAAAGTTTATCGAACGTATCTGGGACTGGCGGAGAGAAAAGGGCGGTCGCATCTATGAACAGCTTAAGAGCCTGGGATCTTCGTACGACTGGACACGTGTGGCCTTCACCATGGACCCTAAGCTGTGCCGCGCCGTCACAGAAGCCTTCGTTCGCTTGCACGAAGAGGGCAGCATTTACCGAAGCTCCAGGCTGGTGAACTGGTCGTGTACGCTCCGATCGGCGATCTCGGACATCGAAGTCGACAAAGTGGAGATCCCCGGGCGCACATTCCTGTCCATTCCCGGTTATGATGAGAAGGTAGAGTTCGGCGTGCTGGTCAAGTTCGCCTATAAGGTGGAAGGCAGCGAGGAAGAGGTGGTCGTCGCCACTACCCGTATTGAGACAATGCTCGGTGATACGGCGGTGGCAGTCCATCCACAGGACGAGCGATACAAGCACCTGCATGGAAAGTTTGTCGTGCATCCATTCTCGACACGACGCTTGCCGATTGTGTGCGACGAGTTTGTGGATATTGCGTTCGGCACAGGTGCCGTGAAGATAACGCCGGCCCACGACCCCAATGACTACGAGGTGGGCAAGCGCTGCAACCTACCCTTCATCACCATCTTCAACGACGATGGCTACATCATCGGCGACTATGGCGAGTTCACGGGCATGAAGCGATTCGAGTGCCGCAAGCAGATTTTGATCAAGCTGAAGGAGCTCGGACTCTACCGTGAGACTTTGAACAACCCCATGGTTGTGCCCATCTGCAGCCGCTCAAAGGATGTGGTGGAGCCACTCATTAAGCCCCAGTGGTATGTCAGTTGCTCGGATATGGCCGCCTCTGCCACCGAGGCCGTGCGTTCCGGTGCATTGAAGATCGTTCCTGAGCATCACACGAAAACGTGGTACCACTGGATGGACGGCATTCGTGACTGGTGCGTTTCCAGGCAGCTATGGTGGGGACACCGCATTCCCGCCTACCATGTCAGCTTCAGCGATCCCTCCATTCAAACTGGATCGGTAAGTAGACTACATTGGAGAGTCATCTCCACCGAGATAATATGTGTGTTCTTAATCTGTCAGCCTGCTCTCGAAGGAGTGGTAACTAAATCTAACATAGTTGATCCTATTTTTCGTGCCCACATTAATTTTAAACTCTCCCTAGGCCGATGACGAGCAATACTGGATTGTGGCGAGGAGTGAGGAAGAGGCGTTAGCCAAGGCATCCGAACGGTTTGGCGTGGAGGCCAGTAAGATCAACCTGAAGCAAGACGAGGACGTGCTAGACACGTGGTTCAGCTCCGGCATCTTCCCCTTCTCTGTGTTCGGCTGGCCGGACCAGACCAAGGATCTGGAGACATTCTATCCCACATCGCTGCTGGAAACTGGACACGACATTTTGTTCTTCTGGGTGGCTCGCATGGTATTCTTCGGTCAGAAGCTGCTGGGCAAGCTTCCATTCAAGGAAGTCTACTTGCATCCCATGGTTCGTGACGCGCATGGTCGCAAGATGTCGAAATCTTTGGGGAATGTCATCGACCCCATGGATGTGATCCGTGGCATCACTTTGGAGGGGCTTCATGCTCAGCTAGTGGGCTCTAACCTGGACCCCCGTGAGATTGAGAAGGCTAAGGCCGGACAGAAGCAGGACTACCCGCAGGGTATTCCCGAGTGCGGTTCGGATGCCCTACGCTTCGCGTTGTGCGCCTATATTACCCAGGCGCGTGACATTAATCTGGACATTAACCGTGTCCTGGGCTACCGATTCTTCTGCAACAAGCTCTGGAACGCCACCAAGTTCGCCCTGCTCTACTTTAACGGATCGGAGAAGTTCGACACCGAGCTCAAGGCGTCTGAGGTCGTCAACCAGATGGATGCCTGGATCCTATCCCGGCTATCGGCTGCTATAGAGGCCTGCAACCAGGGCTTTGAAACCTATGACTTTGCGGCTGCCACCAGCGCTTGCTACGCCTTCTGGCTTTACGACCTGTGCGACGTATATTTGGAATGCCTGAAGCCGATCTTCCAGAGCGGCAGTGAGCAGCAACAGGCCGCTGCAAGGCGCACTCTCTACGTGTGTCTGGACTACGGCCTGCGGCTGCTCTCGCCGTTCATGCCTTTCATCACTGAAGAGCTTTACCAGCGCCTACCAAGAGCCAAGCCCGCGCCTAGCATTTGCGTAGCTAGCTATCCCAGTGAGTACTCCTTATTTACCGTGAACTTATATGAATTTTATAACTAATATACCCTTCTTCATAGGCAACGTCTCGTGGCGCAGTTCGAAAATAGAGTCGGAAGTGGAGTTTGTCCAGAAGGCCGCTCGCATCATTCGCTCGGCCCGTTCCGACTACAATCTTCCCAACAAGACCAAGACGGAGGCTTATGTCGTGTGCACCGATCCCGCACCCAATGAAATACTCAAGCGCTATGCTGACGACCTGGCCACGATCTCATACTGCTCCAAGGTGGTCTTCGATGGCGAGGCCCCGCCCGGCTGTGCCATTTTAACCGTGACAGGCCAGTGCGAAGTTCATCTGCTGCTCAAGGGTCTCGTGGAAGCTGACAAGGAGATCGCAAAGCTACAGAAGAAGCGCGACCAACTGGTCCAAACTGTGGGTAAACTGACCCAGGCCAGTCAGGCCGCCGACTACGCCACGAAAGTTCCCGCCGAGGTCCAGGCAGCTAACGAAACGAAGCTTACAGAGTCGCAGGCAGAGATAGAACGCATCGCAGCCGCCATCGAAACTCTAAAGCTGATGTAAGCGGGCAACTGGAATAGATACTTTCCAGAAGGGGCATTTTGTTGATATTTTGGCGTGCTGGCAAGGCTCGCCGCTGGACTAAGCTTAAAAATTATGTATGCTTTTAAAAAAAATAGTTGCATTTCGAACAGAATAAATAAAAGCCATAGGTTTTTCTTTATTTATTATGCACCACACATGTAATTTTTCTTCATACAAATAAATAGAAAAGTACAGTAACCTAAGAGCCTGGATCACCAAGTCAGGCGGGTGGCATGGTCCGTCTTCCGCTTCGACATTTTGATGTACCCCAAAAATTGTAACTCGGCCACGGCGCGGGTGAAGCGTGCTCTGAAACGTTAAAAATAAAAATTAAACTTCTAAAAGGAATGGTAGAAAAGGGGAACTTACTGAATCTGGGGATCGATTTGCTCCTGGTTAGATTCCTCCGTCTCGTCGTCGCCCCCATTCAATACAGATCGGAACGCCTGCAGCCAGTCGAATAAGTTTATCATTCGGCCGCACTCCAGGTGCAGCTTGTAGGCCACTGAGAGGTCCGGCAGTGTGCTAACCAAGAGGGACTGTTCCCGGAGCTCGCAGCATTTGCATTGCAGATAGAAGTGGGGATTGTTGAGCGCCGTGTGGAGCGCTGCCCGAGGAGCTCCAATTATATTCCGTCGCACGGTGGCGATATCATTGAATACAAACAGCTCATGAAGTGGCGGCGCATCCTGCAGGGACCGCAAGTTATCTTCAACCAAATTTGTTTCGATGAGTCGTAGGGTGTTTTGCAAGGCGCGAGCGAATTCGGAGGTGGGCTGCTGCTGATCCTGTCGTTGTTTGTCCTCCTTGCTTCGCTGAAGAAGCTGGGCTTTTAGCTCTTGCCTTGAGGCCACTTGGGAGATGTCGGTAGGCGGAAGTCGTGAGTCGTCGGAAACTGAAGCAGAAACGGCCGTCATAGATGCCTGAATCACATCATCTAGGGACTTGCGGATTTCAACTAGTTGTGGACGTAGAACCGCGGCGCAGGACTCGCCGAGTTCCAAAGGCGCAATTTCTTCGGTCAGAAAAGACTCGACCTTCTCCAGACTTCGGTTGACTTTAGCCACGAACTCGTCCCTAGACAGAAAGCCGAGCATTTGCCAACACTCTTTGAACTCCGGCGTGGTGGCAAGCGGCCTGTTAAGGCAGTGGACGTACAGCTCCCGGCGAAGCTTGCCCAGGGGACATCGTGGCAAGTCACATACCAGTTCCGTTAGGAACTCGAGCGCGCTTCGAAAGAGTAGGAAGTGGATATGGCAGTCCCGCAATAGCTGCGGCAGTTTCTTTTTAAGGTACTCGTCGTCGGTGAGCACAGCTATCACTCGCTTGCAGTCGTTGATTCCCTCGACGTATGGCCGGAAGGAAGGGAGTCGGCGAATGGACTCCATGTCCGTGTGTGTTAGCTGTTGGATTCGGCCCAAAGATTGGCTATACTCTGAACAGAGCCCAAAAGCGTTTCCAGCGAAAAAATGTTCCATCAAGCAGTACTTGAAACCCTGGATGAAGCCATGGACGGAGAAGTCGTAGTATAGGAAGATGTGAGTCAGAAACTTGAAAGCCTTTCCCGAAAGGTGGAATGCATACTTGGGCGACAACAATACTTTTTCGAGAACCTGAAAGAGTTAAAGTAAAGTATGGAAGTACAAACTTTTTAAGAAAATGGAACTCACCTCATTCAGGCCCACTGGGGCAGCTTGTGTTTGGAAAACCCTCAGACGAATTTTGCTGCTAACGTGGTAGGGCAAGGTTCCGTGAACCGCTGAAACAGCCGTAGCTACTCCTAGAACTAGTACGAAAGGAAGCTCATCACAATGCGCGCATAGTATAAGAATGAGATCCTGTAGCACGCTGGCACTGAAGCACTCAAAATCAGGCAGGATTACTACGAGGTGGTACTGCTTTCCTTCCGATGAAAAATTGTTCATGTACCAAGACTTCAATTGTTTCATCGTGCACTGCGAGCGCCGTAAGCGTTTACGGTCACGCGCAGCAACATCCTCCTCTTCCTCGCCTGGTTCTTCGCCAGCATCGTCTTCAACAAGGCCGAAGACCATGGTCTCAACTGCTGCTTTTAAAGTAGAACAATCCCGGGACTGAAGCACACAAACTTGAGCGGACCGCTGCTCATGCAGGCGTCGGGTGAGAGCGTCGAACTGGCTTAGGTGGTCGGGTTGATTGATGCCCGTTAGCAAGGCGGCAGTGGGCAGTAGATCGTCCGTCGCATCCTGGCTTACTACAAACTCCACCAGCTGATCGAGGGTTCGGGCATAGCTGCGCTGCTGAAGATCTGCGATGTGGGAGCTAATCTGGCGCCACGTCTGGTTGTAGGTTTCGTAAAAAGGCTGCCGGGTTATCTCCTGACCCAACAGGTTGCTGGTGTTGCTGCTCCCGACCGAATGCTTGCGCTTGCTGGACGCCTTCTTGCCGGCCCGCGTAGCTCCATTTTTGTACACAAAACAGCCCTATAAAGAAGACACCACATAAAACATTAAAAAGTGCATCCAGAGTAAAAATTAAATGTTCACTTTACCTTTGACACTGAAATGGTGGGATCCATAGCTGGCATTCAACTAAAAACGCCCTAGAGTTGGGATACAATAGTGAAGAAGTAGCGCTTATTTATTGTTTAGTCAGCTCTGTCTTGTTCCAATTTAAGTTTATTCACCAAGATAAAAACGCAAACCAAAAACCAGCTGCATGGGCAGCTTGTGTGTGTGAGTTGGCGCCAACATAATCAGTGTTGGGCAACGATTCCCTTTCTAGAGGTAAGAAGTAGTGGTGCCATCTGTAAAGGCGGCTAATTTAAACGAGGAAACTGAAGATTTAAAAACAATTAGCTAATTATTGACCTTCTTCTGGATCAAACATCCTTTCTGTCCTAGATTCTGTATAACCACTCGTGGTGGAATTTTTAAAGATTATCAAATAATCCATACGTTCCTTGTCACAAGCGTCGGACCACTTGGGAGCCAATTGAAAAGAGAACAGGTACATTAGCAAAAAATCCAGGAAGAGGATTAAAGCACCAAGGAAATAATCCTTTGTGCGCATTTCGGCAAACCTTCCTCCGTTAATAATTTGTGCGTGATACATTACAAACTGAAAATGGGAAAGTTTCAATTTTAAATAAATTTAGGGCCTTAATTATAACTTACCATCCAAATGCTAATCACTATAAAAATTCTAACAACTATAAACGAATATGGCATATTAAATAGGAGATAAAACATTAAAAAATGCATGGCGCAAATAATGGATATGACGGCGATGACGAATAAGACTACCACATCCACCGTCAAGTCGAGCTGTTTAAAGAACGAAAACAATTAAAAATGTAAGAATATGGTGAGTTCTTCAAACTTACCGGCAGGAAGGAACCAATTAGAATAAAAATCAGCAGAACTATGGCCCAAATGAGGAAGCTGAATAGAAATTGATATCTATATTGACGAGTTATCAATGGAGCCATGCCCAGCACAACGAATTCGAACTAAAAGTATACAAATTTAGTTAACTCTGCAAAAGGTAATGCTGTTGTATCTCACAATCAAAAGTGCAAATAGCCAATTGATCATTTTGTTAAAACGCAAGACCTCGAAAAATATAAAAACTACGAGAAGCAGTAGCCCAATAGTTACAAATATGCTGCCAATCCAATAGTAATCGGTGAAAAATGAATTAATAGGGTCTCTGAAATATATTCAGGATTATCATAAAGGTATAGATCTAATGCCAAATATATTCTTACACGAAATGAAAGAGACACCATTCCAAAAGTGCAACAATCATGGCTACGGCAGTCATTAAATAGGTGATCATGGCAAACTTCCGCCGCTCATTCCTGTAATATGCATTATTTGTGTCACCCATAGTTGATTGCCTTCCGTGGGGTCTTTGTTTGTCTTATTTTATCTAGTATTCAAAATATATAGACAATTTTTTACTTGAATTTGTAACATGAATTTCTGTGCTGTTGTTTTTTTTATTAAACATTTTTACCTTAAACCGATTTTACAACTATGTTAAAAATATTTTAATATTTGAGGACTTAAAAACCGTACATAAAGAGATAATAATTAAGGTTTTACCCTATAATTAAAAATATTATTTCATTTACATTTTTTAAAGTGCTACCCATCCTATTAAAAAATGTTTGGGCCACACTGTTTGGTTGCTGTTTTGTTGTTACCCAGCACTGCAACAGATGATCTGTTTTTGGCTTGAAATTCGCAAACAAACGCAGACTTAAAAATGCTGGGGGACGACGATTTGGATATCTATGAGGATCTGGAAGATTTCCAAAAAGTGGAGGATAAAGTAAGTTACATTAGCGTTATCATCCTGCAAAAATAAATACGGTGAGATGTCTTGCAGAAATCCGAGCAGCTGCGGGCTTGGGAAGAAAAATACAAGAGTGCAATGGCCGAAGTAGAATCATTAAAGGCGGAGAATAAAGCACTCGGGAAAAAGATTAAAGTCATGGAAGTCAACCTCCAGAATCTTCTGGACACTGCCAAGGCGGAGGTGAAGAGAAAGGAGACGCTAATAGACCAGCTGCGAAAGGAGTATGTTGGGAAAAAGTTAATGTTTTTCAAACTAATAGTTCCCCACATTTGTCCACAGAAAAGATGATGTGTGTTTTAGACGAAAGCGACCTGCATTTGACGGAAAACCAGCAGACACGGAACACCAGAATAAACGACCGAAACAGGCCCCCCCAAATGAAGTTTCCCGGAAGGAACCAGAAGCGCAAAAGAATCCATTTAGGGCGCGATCGAAAGAAGAAAATAAGTCTGAAAAGCCAAAGTCTAGAAGCAATTCTCCCAGGCATAGCCTTCAAAAGAACAACGATAGCAGGCCTAGAACACAGGCGCGACATCCGGAGAACCGTCAAAGATCTAGAGACCGCCGACGTAGCCGCAGTCCGAGGCCCGAGTCCCGACGGTACCGTGGGAAAGATGGCAGGGAAAGCCGAAGGCGCAGCCGTTCCCAATCACCAGGGTAAATATGAAGAGTCGTCGATAGCACTATTCATAGTAGCGCCTCGCATTTCCTTGCAGTAAAAAAATTCAGAGACAAAAGTCCCAAACCATAACCACTCTATTCGGCGACGAAACAATCTGTTCAGACCACGACAGTCCACACTCAGAGATGGTTAAGAAATTACAAGCCAACAAAGATCCCTTAACTCCTGTGGATCATTACACACCAGAATCTGCCAAACCACAGCCAATTAAGGGGGCTATTCCTAATGAATGCGAAGACACTGCCGCTGTCGATGGGTATTTTGAAAAAAACATTAAAGTTAAGACGAAGCCGCCAGAAAAAGACGTAACTAGGCAATGTGAAGGATTTTTCTCCTCGATCAGTAACGCACATAATCTGCCCATCCCCGGGCTTAATCTATTTACTGAAAAAAATGCCATTGATCCAATTCATAAAGTAATTGAGTTACAAAATGAAGTTCAAGAATCTGCTAAGCAGGTTGAGAAAGTCTGCGTAGTCTCTGCCAGCGAACAAAAACAAGATCAAGTTCAAGCTGAAATAGTTCAAATTCCAGGAATAGATTCTGCTGCTTTTGACCACAACGAAAAGAAGCCTGAACCTATAGAAGAGTGTAAAGTAAATTCATCGAATAGTTCGGATGTTGGCGAACAGAAGGAAATAATTTCTGAAACGGCTTGTGACTCTATTATGCAAGATACCAATGTTTCAGATATACTTCCTGAGGAATTGACAGTCAATGAAACTATTGATGAGACTGTACCAATGGAGCTAGATTATGATATATACGGCGATCTCGACAGATCAGACGGTCCCAGCTTTTCGAAAAACATAGGTTCCACCATCATAGAAGCTCCCAACGTTAAAGATGTATGTGGGTCGCCAAAAAAAGCATCAGAAAATGACGAGGGAATACAGATTATAGAAGATATCCGATTGCCCGAAATAGCTGATATAGAAAATATTGCCTTTACAGTCGACAAGAATCTGCAAGACTCGGAAATGCAAAATATTGATACATTTGATAAACCAAACAATGAGAGTAAGGAACAAGAAAGGAAAGAGTCCAGCTCTAGTAAGGATGAAGCTCCGGGCAAGTCTTCAATATTATATGCCCAGCCGGATTCTACAAAAATAGACCACAATGATGACGCCATCCTCGAGAACGCGATGAATGAATTAACTGGGGAGCAGGGGCCCCCAGATAACCACAATTCCAACTACTTAAATATGAGCCTCGCAGAAGATGCCATTGAGATGGCCTTAGAGCAACTGCATCAATCTTCGCCAGACGAAACTGTGGTTACCTCAACGTCAAATAAGGCTCGACAAACATCCAAAGATATTATTACAATCTTGGCCCAATCGCCCCTTCATGCCAGTCCACTTAAGGCGAAGAGTCCAGTACAATCCCCGGAAATGGAGGCTCCCGTAAAAACCCCGTTGAAGAAGCGTAGAGTCAACTTATCGGAAACTGCTGACAAGTCTCCTAGCCAGAAGGCTCCCCTGGAAGAAACCAGCGAGATCCTTAGCTGCACAGACACCAATTCCGATTCCTCCAATGTCACCAAACGTTTTTCGATGGGCCGCACAGATTACCAGTTTGAGCAAATAAAGAACGAAATCGTTTTACGTGTTAAACGTCGAAGCCGCCGTCAAAACAGAGCTCCTAATGAACAAAAAACGATTCCATCGGATGGAAAGTCTGTTTAGATTTAAACAATTTAATTATAAGCATATTTATGTCTTTGGACAATTTAGTTTTAAACTATTATTTTAAAAACTGAAAATTTTGTTCAACAATCTCTCAGAAATCCGGGAGGCGGCAAGGGTAAAAGGTTTCACACTGAAGAAGTTCACACAGTCATTTGGTTTGGACGTCTAGACAATGAAGGTTCAAAATAAAAACGACAAATTTTGTTCATATTTATGTAGAATTATCCGGGAAGCGTCAAAAGATTGTATTCCGACTCAAGGACTCGGGGTCATTAATCTGCTGGAGTACGACCGCCGAGTTTCCTGTACCATGAGTAGATAACCAACCAAAAGTAAACGGTCAGAACTGTTGGAAAAAATTCATTAATGCATTAAAGTCAATACATGAAAGTAACAACTTACCTAGATATATAATAAGTATGATGGCGGTGATTAGGGTATCACCTTTGAAACCGAATTCTATGATAATAAATATTAGCAATATTATATCAAAAATGAATCTTATTAGTGCTGTAATAAGGTAGATACAGGGAAACTCCTTCTTTGGCTAAAAATGAGACGAAACAAAAAATTGTAGTTGCTTTCGAAAATAAATTCCTGATTAGTTCCTGATGATTACTTACCACCCAAACAGAAACAATAACTAGAATGCAAGCGACTATGTGGGCTATGTGGAGCGCAACTGCTAGAAACCACAGGATGTTAAGAATATCACCGCTTCTTATTACTAGGGAAGAGGTAAGAAGGAAGTTATTGATAGCCCTGAGGACGAAATGTGTATGTACTTACTGGACGCATGCCCTGCTGCTCCGCCACAGAATATCAAATCCACAATGGCCACAATAAGAGCTCCCCATTTAAGCTCGAGGCAGCAGCAACTACTAAATGTAGGAAGTCCCATTTTGTTACAATTTCCCGATGAATGGGTAATTTTTTACTGTTCTCTCAGCTTCAGATTTAGTTCAGGTTTTGTAAGGTATTTTGAATTTGAGTCAGGCGATTTGATATACATTTGCAAACGCCAACTATTCTCTCAATTTTGAACCTGTCGGCTCCACACTTTTCATACTTACATTTCATTGCACGGAGTGGCGGGGATCGGTCGACTATATCTCTTTAATATTATTAGCCTAAAAGGTTAAAACTACCGACCATCTACAATCTAGATAAACCAAACGGTTCGACAAATGGGTCATAATGTCATAAATTCCGTGATTCTGAAGATAGAATCTTTTAATCCACAAAGGAATTTGTCTGCACTAAAAATCCTATTGCCCCATAGATTATGTCTTCGTCATTGGCTCTTTCGATATTATATATTCTTTGCAAAAAGGTAGAAGGAATCATCTCTGACCCCTATTATACATATATCCAGCCGAGTCGACACGGCTAGGATCTCGGATACTATAGGACTGTTCAGCTCGACAATAATATGCATGCAGTTCAAGTTTATCCCCGCCCCCCAAAAATACCAAGCCTGGAGTGACATTTTTCAACGAAAGGTCTATTTATTAATATTTGTTTAATTTGGATTCAGTACACTAAATATGCTTCATTTTTCCAAGATAAGTAGTTTTGGCGTCTTGAGTTTAAGATTTTCATTAGTTTAGGATGAACTCATGGGAGTAACATTTCGGGCTTCTCTTAACACATATTGTCATTTGATTTAATTTTCACTATTCGGCTGGGCTTTGAAGTTTCTTGTACCATGAGTAGATAACCCACCAGCAGTAAACGGATATAGCTGTTGGAAACAAAATTATTAGATGCATTAAGTAAATCAGTTACAATATAAGCTTACGAAGTGTGATTAAACTATTAATTAAATGTTTTAACGGTTCTATCTTGTCTTCACTTTGTGTACATAGAATAACTGTGAAATATATTATATTGAATATTAATGCAACAATTTCAACAATTCCCACGATGAGATAGACACAGGGAAATTCCTTCCTCGGCTACAAGTGAAAAGAAAATTTTTAATATTATCTAAAAACTTGAATTCGTAATAACTACTTACCACAAACAGAGAAATTATGACTAGAATGCAAGCCACCACATAAAATACTCCTAGTACCATTGACAAATACCGCGACAATAATGAAAATTTTGTTTCTTCTAAAGGTTCAGAAAAATATTATTGACAATCGTAAAAATTTAATGAATAATTACTTACGGATGGCTAGATAAATTATACCAAAAAAATCCAATAAACCAAAAAGGGCCACAATGAGAGCTCCCCATTTTAAATCGCAGCAGCAACATTTCTTAAAAGTAGGTATCGCCATTTTCTGATGGTTTTTTGAGTTGGTCCTGTGCTTCCTGTTTTATGTGGCTTATATTTAGTTAAGGTTCTGATTGTTTGTGTATCTGTCAACTATTGTTGTCAGCTATACACGTCTAGTGTTTTATTTGAGTTTGATGTGGATTTCACGGCAGATTTGATTCGATTTTGGATTTTGGCTTTGAATAAATACACGATAGCTGTCTAGATGTCTAGATATTTTCAACGAAAGGTCTATTTATTAATATATGTTTAATTTGGATTCAGTACACTAAATATGCTTCATTTTTCCAAGATAGGTAATTTTGGCGTCTTGAATTAAGATTTTCATTAGTTTAAGACATGAACTCATGGGAGTAACATTTCGGGCTTCTCTTAACACATATTGTCATTTGATTTAAAGGTCACTATTCGGCTGGGCTTTGAAGTTCCTTGTACCATGAGTAGATAACCCACCAGCAGTAAACGGATAAAGCTGTTGGAAACAAAATTAATAGATGCATTAAGTAAATCAGTTACAATATAAGCTTACGAAGTGTGATAATACATTCAATTAAAAAGTTTGTCGCTTCTCTCTTATTGTCTTCACTTTGTGTACATAGAACAACTGTAAAATATATTATATTGAATATTAATACAATAATTTTAATAATTCCCACGATGAGATAGACACAGGGAAATTCCTTCCTCGGCTACAAGTGAAAAGAAAATTTTTAATATTATCTAAAAATTTGAATTCGTAATAACTACCTACCACACACAGAGAAACTAGGACTAGAATGCAAGCCAACATTAAAAATGTTTCTATTACCACTGACAAATACCGCGACAATAATGAAAATTTTGTGTCTTCTAAAGGGTCAGAAGAATTTTATTGACAATCGTAAAAATTAAATGAATAAGTACTTACGGATGGCTAGATAAATTATAACAAAAAAATGCAATAAGCCATAAGAGGCCACATAGAGAGTTCCCCATTTTAAATCGCAGCAGCAACATTCCTTAAAAGTAGGTATCGCCATTTTCTTATGGTTTCTTGAGTTGGTCCTGTGCTTCCTGCTTTATGTGGCTTACATTTAGTTAAGGTCCTGATCTGTCAACTATTGTTGTCAACTATTGTTATTTGATTTGGATGTGGATTTCACGGCAGATTTGATTTGATTTTGGATTTTGGCTTTGAATAAATACACGATAGCTGTCTAGATATCGTTAGCCATATACCATGAAACGACAGTCAGCCAAAAGTATGCTGCTGGTGCTGTAATTTTTTTAAAATAGGTTAGATACCATTTTTAAAGTTAGCACTTTCTCTTGAAGAGGAAATTAAATCTAACAGAACTTAGATTTATTTAGGTTATCCAACGGTAACCCAACTACATTCCAGTTGGAAGACACTCACCTAGACTTAGGCCGATTAGCCAGTATGATGTGGTACAATCATATGATTTTGTGGCAATCCAAGCCACAATCAGCAACAATAATACGAATCGCATTAGAGCAGTGGCAATATATGGAGCTATCATTAATTTTTGTGACTGCGGAATGCAGAAAGTTTTATCGATCTATAGTATCATCAAAGGATGTGTTTACTCACGGATTCGGCTGAAACTATTAGCAAGATACAAGCGGCAACATGAAGGACAAGTACCACCAACAGGAAGACATACATCGTATAGCCGAACCTATTCACGTACATTTCTTCCACGGACTTTTTAAAGAATCCGGCGGTAGCCTCAGTCCAGTATTCATAATCCGATTCGACAACACGTCTCAACCCTGATTAAAGAACCATACATTTCGATATAAAAAACATTATAATGGTACTCCACTTACATGGCAAATAGCATCCGCAGAGAACGCTTAATATAATTTCCACAAATCCAATTATTATTACAGCAAATTTAAGCTCGATGCAATTAAAGAATTTTGTCACGAGTCCCATTTTGGATTACTGGGATGAAATTATTTTCTGGATGTTATAGACCCTGTGTTTCTTTGGTAATTTATTTATTTAATGTTGTCTCAATATTAACAAGTGACAACTTTTTCAAGGCCGCTTTGAATGTTGTGATGAAAAGATAAAAAAATGGAAAGTTTGATCTGATATTCTGTGAAATAACTTTTCCTTGAGGCCACTCCACTAAATAAGAAGCAAAGAAAAATATATTTAAAACATTTTATTAAATTAACCACATATACTACGAATAAATTAACTATAAGAGTAACTATAACAAAGGTTTTTTTTTATCAATTAAACAGTAACTAATAAGTATGTTTAATAGTTGTGCTTTGAATTTTCTAAAACTATGCTTTCTTGTTAAAACAATGGGTGCAATGTGGGGAAGTTTAGGTCTTTCAAAGGCCTCTTTATCCACTTTAGAAATGTCTATTCGTTCTTGGCCTTTGAGCCAGTCTCCTCTCCTATGAGAATCCTCCTCACCGCTCCCAACTTAAAGATGGGAACGGACAGGATGGCCCCGGCACAGGCGCCAATCCAGTATACAATGATATGCTCCAGATTTGTGTGGCCACGACAACCCCACTTGAGGGCAGTGGCCAGGACTGGGTTAAAGTATCCGCCGGAAAAGTTGAAGGCTGAAATCATAGCGTAGTTAAAAGCATAGACTACTTGAGACCACGGGCGACAATCGGCAAGCGAGTCGGATCGGATAAGCGCTACCCACCTGCCACCACCAGGCTGGTGCCGATGAAGGAGTCGATGTAGCTGCCAAATCTGGGCTCCTTGGCTCCGATGGCCTTGGAGGCCAGACGGCACAGCAGCGTGGCCACTCCCTCGATGGCCGCTCCCACGTAGGGGCTGACTTGGAGGTCAGCATTACATGCCTGAAACGCGCGACCTCGATGAGTCTCGGCGAGCTCGAGCCACCAGAAGGCCTGGACAATTCGATAGACGCAGCATCCGCCCATCAGCTCTGCCCAACTACGCAGTGCCATCTCCTTGAAGCTGGTACGTCCTTCCACCAAATCCTCCATGTGGGTGTAGGGACATGCAGAAGCATCGCCCCAAACGCGTCCCCACCAAATGGTCAGCAGAAACAGGCAGACGGCGTACGTGGATACTCCGAAGTTGTCGGCCACTTTGAAGGGAAATTAGTTTATTTTTTACTTTTCAATCAAATTTAAATTGGGGGGGGATTACTTTCTAGTGAAGGCGGGATCTTCGTGTTCGCCTTGACACTTACCGATGATAAGCTCGAAGCAGCAGGCACATAGTTCTGCGGCGGCGATCGCCTCGTTGATCAGAGTGGGCACGATACCCTCCCGGGTCACCAACCTTTGACTCAGGAAGCGGGCAATTTGAGCGGCGGCACAGCACCCGACCATGAAAAGGGCACTGATGCCCAGCGATGCCAAAGACATTGCCTAACAAAGAGAGAATTCAAAATGAACCATATGTATGACTATTTTTTTGTAGTAGTTGTACAATCCACAACTAATTATTAAATAAATCTTAAACCGGTTACCGGAAACTTTTCTGACGTTTCGATAATTAGTTTATTTAAAGAATAAACACAAAAGTAGTTTCGGTTACAGCAGAGTTCATACCACTTTTGAAGAGGAGACTGACTAACTTGATACAATCCAAAACGAAAAAATTATGAAAAATATAAATAAGTGCAATGCCAAGGTTATTATTCGTTTACATTTATTTCTAAACATGCACACTGAGAAAACTATGGAAATATTGTAAGAAAAGTGAGTATCGACTTTTAAGAATCCAGAAGAAACATGTAAAGATTTGAAAAAAATCTGAAGAGTGTGAGAAACTATTTAGTTATAGTACCCTTTACATTTTCAGTGATCTTAAACCTTGAATTGAAAATTCGCAATTTGAACAGCATTATTTGTGTTCTTTGTGTGCAAACAACTATTTCTGAATCCAAAGCACTCGAAAAGTTTCTAAAAATAAATGTTTTCGACTGTCACTTATTAGCATTAAGCAACAAATTAAGGTGATAAATAACTGATGATAATCCGAAAACTTTCTATTTATCTGTTTGCATTATTCTTTAAATTAACCTATTGTCAAAACCCGAAACAATAATTTGAAATTCAGTCACGTACTATGCAATTGTCAAATTAGAGGCACAAAATCACGAATTGTGGCAGCGGGATCCGGCAGAAGACTGAGACCTGGTATAGTCGATTTATATATATTGATCACACTCTCTTTATATGCTCACCGGGAAACCATTTGGCTTTGCTATATTTATACACTGGGTCCTGACGTAATATCAGACTTTTACGGAATAGTGAGCGGGATTTTTAAAAGTCGCGGTTCATATCATTGGTTTATGGACAGCACTGTTCAGTCAGCTGATCAGCTGTTTCGCACTGTTTACATCCGGCACTCCTTACGCAAGTTAATGGTTTTTTAAACAAAAAACCAATAAATACTCTGTTTAATATTGTTAAATATTACTATATAACTAAGCTAAACTCAGACGTTAATAAATACATGTATTTTTGTTTAAGAATAGGTTTAAAATTCCCACAGAACAAACAGAAAAATCATAAAAAAGTGAGTTGTTTATTATACATATTTTACAATAATATTTTATTTATGAATGAAATGTAATGTTGACAGTGCTACCCGGATTGTGCCGGAATGTGGTCGCACCATGCCGTATAAAAGGCGTACCCGCAGTTATTCAACAACTTCAGAGACGCCACTTTTCATCGGAGCCCGCCGAAAAGGTCTCGGCACATGACCAGGCATTGTTTTCGGAGTGGCGAACCATTTACAGCTTGCCATCGATCCGACTGGTGGCCGCCTTAAGCAGGCTAAAAGTCTATCAGGGAGCCGTCACAGTGGCCGGATTACCTATAGCATTTGCCTTGGGACAGACTGGCCAGTTGGGGACGGATGTGTTCGGAATTTACGCAGCGATTGGCATTAGTGGACTGGCCACTCTTAGTCTAGTGAGCTTAGCCGCCAGGAACCTCGTGGGCTTTATATACATTAATGAGCAGGAAGATCTGCTAAAGCTTGCCTATGTAGATTTTTGGGGCCGAAGAAAGGAGACTCTGGTGGACACAGATGATCTCCTGCCAAGCTGGGAACAGAGCACGGTCTCTCGCCTCAAGTTTGTTGTTCCCATCGGTCTGCGCAGTGATCCTAAACAACAATATAAATTACTGAATCGTTTTGGCCACGTCAGTGACCCAGAATTATTTGAAGGACTTTTTGGGAGCTGAAGGTTTGAAGAACTTTTTTGTTGAGGTCTGAAATAAAATAAATTATTTTAAAAAATAAATACTTACATGAATTTATGTGATTAAGACTCTTCCAATGAATAACAAAAGGAAACATTTTTAAAGTGTAGAAATGTGAGTTTTTCTTGATGATTACAACTTTTTATTTTTATTTATGTATTTTCTTAAATGAATCCTTTATTCAGCCTAATGTTAATATGGTGTTAGAAAGATATCTAAATTAAGGTGTTTGTTTAAATGAGTATTTCTAGAAGTCTTCAAAGACAACCTATTAATACCATACGGATCACTTGCTAAATGGCACGATGTGACCCAAGCAGTAAGATGCATAACATACATTTTAAATAGTCATTTTGAGCATTGAATCATTTTCCCAGTGCTATCGCCTCCTCCACCTAAAAAATACAACTTTTTATTTGAAATGTTTAGGGGACTAACTTACCGTGTCAGGTAACTTTTTGTGAAATGTTTCAGGCAGGAGAAGTGATACGAGTCCGGCCACTAGGGAAGTCGCTCCGAATAACAACAAAGGCAGTGGCTCATAGTAAGATGCCTGTGAGAAACAATAAACAATAAAGTATTCCATGGTTGGAAAATGATCCTCACCAAAAGCGGAACAAAGGGGGCCAGCATAGCTCCAAAGCGTGCAAAAGTAGACATAACACCAACTCCACCGCTTCGAATAACCTGTAATACAGTCCTTAAGCTTTATTTATCAACCTAAAAATATTTCACCTACCGTTGGCATCATTTCTGCTGTGTAAGTGTAAATAACAGCGAAGGAGGATGTGATGCCCAGTTTTCCGATTAGGAAAAGCGCCACCACCAACCAGTTTGCACCTGGGAACGTCGTGAGGGAAGATTATTTTTTGTAAAGAAAGAAAATTGCTTTAAACCTATTAACTATTTGAATTAGTCTTTTCAAAACTCACAAATCCAAGATTTTTTAAAATAACCTCCTATCCAAATCCAATCGCTTTGAGCTTAAAGTTATGCATGTAAAAATAAATTTATTCCAATTTTATTACTTTCTTCCAGAAAGTTTCTAGGTAAAGGAAGCCAAGGGTTATACTGTTCAGTTATAAAACAGGAAATCTATCAAAGGAAATGGAGGAAATAAACAGGAAATGGAGGATAGAAAATCTATCCACCAAGGCCAAGGAAAAAAAAACATCTCCTTTTTTCATTAATAGTTTAATAAACAACCCACCCATGGTTACAAATCCACTAGCCACGCAGGTTATGGAGCAGAGCAGCAGCGATCCGGAAAGAGCCCAACGTCTACCAAGTCTGCGTAGAAACACCTGTTAAAAGACGATACTTTTTTAGAATATTTATCCTGCTTTTTTCACATAATATACCTACCCAAGCCAGACTATATCCGGGTATTTCAACGAGGCACACCAGAGTAAAGTTTAGGTACTTGTTGCCACTCAAGCTAGTGGCGTTTAAGGAGAGACCATAGTAAACAATGGCATTCACTGCCCAGACAAGCAACATAATGGCATATCGAGCCAGCAATATGTGGGAGCTAAGTACTTGCTTGACTGCTACCCAGATCTGATCGTCCTTCTGTCCGGGGACGGTGATATCCGTCGATATTTCCTCACCTGTAACCCCTTGCGCCTCCAGCTCTTGTTGCTTAAAGCTGGCCATGAGTTCGACTGATATGTCGCGCCGGTTCACCTTCGCCACCTTTCGGATAATAGTGCCCGCCTGTTCCCGCCGGTCGCGGGCCAGAAGCCATCGTACCGACTCAGGAACTAGCCAAAAGTATCCCACGCAGACCAGTGGCGGAAGGGAGAGCACTAGCTGCAGATTCCGCCAGTTGGGCAGAAAAAATGCCAGTCCCAAAAGCGCCTCACCCACAGCATAGAAGTAATTGAGCACAATGGAGGACATCTCCCGTTTCCGTGGACCCACCATCTCCACGCCGATGATAAAGGCCAGAGGGTAAACTCCGGAAGTGCCCACTGCATTCAAAAATGCAAAAACTAAGAAGCTGATATAGTTCCATGCCAAAGCTTGTCCAACTCCAGTCAGTGCCATAAAAACAATGCAGAACAGGAATACATGCTTGCGTCCAAAGCTGAAAAAAGTTTATATAGTAAATTAATACTTTCTCAAAACATATCTTAAATAAAACAATGCTTCATTTTAAATTTTTGAATTTCCCATTTCCGCTCCTTCCGATGTGCATAGCTCTGCCAATTTATATCCGATTAGAAAACAAAGTACCATTTTGTTATCAGTGCTTTCAGAACCTCATTTCCTCATTCAAAATATTGCTGAAATATCGTTTTTAAATTTTTCGAATTTTTTCCAGGGATGAAATTGTGGCTTTTCTGAATTTCCCCATTTCTGCTCCTTCCGATGTGCATAGCTCTGCCAATTTATATCCGATTAGAAAACAAAGTACCATTTTGTTATCAGTGCTTTCAGAACCTCATTTCCTCATTCAAAATATTGCTTAAATATCGTTTTTAAATTTTTCGAATATTTCCCAGGGGTACCCCCATGAAATTGTGGCTTTTCTGAATTTCCCCATTTCCGCTCCTTCCGATGTGCATAGCTCTGTCAATTTATATCCGATTAGAAAACAAATTACCATTTTGTTATCAGTGCTTTCGAAACCTCAATTCCTCATTCAAAATATTGCTTAAATATCGTTTTTAAATTTTTCGAATTTTTTCCAGGGCTACCCCCATGAAATTGTGGCTTTTCTGAATTTCCCCATTTCCGCTCCTTCCGATGTGCATAGCTCTGCCAATTTATATCCGATTAGAAAACAAAGTACCATTTTGTTATCAGTGCTTTCAGAACCTCATTTCCTCATTCAAAATATTGCTTAAATATCGTTTTTAAATTTTTCGAATATTTCCCAGGGGTACCCCCATGAAATTGTGGCTTTTCTGAATTTCCCCATTTCCGCTCCTTCCGATGTGCATAGCTCTGCCAATTTATATCCGATTAGAAAACAAAGTACCATTTTGTTATCAGTGCTTTCAGAACCTCATTTCCTCATTCAAAATATTGCTTAAATATCGTTTTTAAATTTTTCGAATATTTCCCAGGGGTACCCCCATGAAATTGTGGCTTTTCTGAATTTCCCCATTTCCGCTCCTTCCGATGTGCATAGCTCTGCCAATTTATATCCGATTAGAAGACAAAGTACCATTTTGTTATCAGTGCTTTCAGAACCTCATTTCCTCATTCAAAATATTGCTGAAACATCGTTTTTAAATTTTTCGAATATTTCCCAGGGGTACCCCCATGAAATTGTGGCTTTTCTGAATTTCCCCATTTCCGCTCCTTCCGATGTGCATAGCTCTGCCAATTTATATCCGATTAGAAGACAAAGTACCATTTTGTTATCAGTGCTTTCAGAACCTCATTTCCTCATTCAAAATATTGCTGAAACATCGTTTTTAAATTTTTCGAATATTTCCCAGGGGTACCCCCATGAAATTGTGGCTTTTCTGAATTTCCCCATTTCCGCTCCTTCCGATGTGCATAGCTCTGCCAATTTATATCCGATTAGAAAACAAAGTACCATTTTGTTATCAGTGCTTTCAGAACCTCATTTCCTCATTCAAAATATTGCTTAAATATCGTTTTTAAATTTTTCGAATTTTTTCCAGGGCTACCCCCATGAAATTGTGGCTTTTCTGAATTTCCCCATTTCCGCTCCTTCCGATGTGCATAGCTCTGCCAATTTATATCCGATTAGAAAACAAAGTACCATTTTGTTATCAGTGCTTTCAGAACCTCATTTCCTCATTCAAAATATTGCTTAAATATCGTTTTTAAATTTTTCGAATATTTCCCAGGGGTACCCCCATGAAATTGTGGCTTTTCTGAATTTCCCCATTTCCGCTCCTTCCGATGTGCATAGCTCTGCCAATTTATATCCGATTAGAAAACAAAGTACCATTTTGTTATCAGCGCTTTCGAAACCTCATTTCCTCATTCAAAATATTGCTTAAATATCGTTTTTAAATTTTTCGAATATTTCCCAGGGGTACCCCCATGAAATTGTGGCTTTTCTGAATTTCCCCATTTCCGCTCCTTCCGATGTGCATAGCTCTGTCAATTTATATCCGATTAGAAAACAAAGTACCATTTTGTTATCAGCGCTTTCGAAACCTCATTTCCTCATTCAAAATATTGCTTAAATATCGTTTTTAAATTTTTCGAATATTTCCCAGGGGTACCCCCATGAAATTGTGGCTTTTCTGAATTTCCCCATTTCCGCTCCTTCCGATGTGCATAGCTCTGCCAATTTATATCCGATTAGAAAACAAAGTACCATTTTGTTATCAGTGCTTTCAGAACCTCATTTCCTCATTCAAAATATTGCTTAAATATCGTTTTTAAATTTTTCGAATATTTCCCAGGGGTACCCCCATGAAATTGTGGCTTTTCTGAATTTCCCCATTTCCGCTCCTTCCGATGTGCATAGCTCTGTCAATTTATATCCGATTAGAAAACAAAGTACCATTTTGTTATCAGCGCTTTCGAAACCTCATTTCCTCATTCAAAATATTGCTTAAATATCGTTTTTAAATTTTTCGAATTTTTTCCAGGGCTACCCCCATGAAATTGTGGCTTTTCTGAATTTCCCCATTTCCGCTCCTTCCGATGTGCATAGCTCTGCCAATTTATATCCGATTAGAAAACAAAGTACCATTTTGTTATCAGCGCTTTCGAAACCTCATTTCCTCATTCAAAATATTGCTTAAATATCGTTTTTAAATTTTTCGAATATTTCCCAGGGGTACCCCCATGAAATTGTGGCTTTTCTGAATTTCCCCATTTCCGCTCCTTCCGATGTGCATAGCTCTGCCAATTTATATCCGATTAGAAAACAAAGTACCATTTTGTTATCAGTGCTTTCGAAACCTCATTTCCTCATTCAAAATATTGCCTAAATATCGTTTTTATATTTTTCGAATTTTTTCCAGGGGTACCCCCATGAAATTGTGGCTTTTCTGAATTTCCCCATTTCCGCTCCTTCCGATGTGCATAGCTCTGCCAATTTATATCCGATTAGAAAACAAAGTACCATTTTGTTATCAGTGCTTTCGAAACCTCAATTCCTCATTCAAAATATTGCTTAAATATCGTTTTTAAATTTTTCGAATTTTTTCCAGGGCTACCCCCATGAAATTGTGGCTTTTCTGAATTTCCCCATTTCCGCTCCTTCCGATGTGCATAGCTCTGTCAATTTATATCCGATTAGAAAACAAAGTACCATTTTGTTATCATGTTGTTTACCACATGAAATTGTGGCTTTTCTGAATTTCCCCATTTCCGCTCCTTCCGATGTGCATAGCTCTGCCAATTTATATCCGATTAGAAAACAAAGTACCATTTTGTTATCAGTGCTTTCGAAACCTCAATTCCTCATTCAAAATATTGCTTAAATATCGTTTTTAAATTTTTCGAATTTTTTCCAGGGCTACCCCCATGAAATTGTGGCTTTTCTGAATTTCCCCATTTCCGCTCCTTCCGATGTGCATAGCTCTGTCAATTTATATCCGATTAGAAAACAAAGTACCATTTTGTTATCAGTGCTTTCAGAACCTCATTTCCTCATTCAAAATATTGCTTAAATATCGTTTTTAAATTTTTCGAATATTTCCCAGGGGTACCCCCATGAAATTGTGGCTTTTCTGAATTTCCCCATTTCCGCTCCTTCCGATGTGCATAGCTCTGTCAATTTATATCCGATTAGAAAACAAAGTACCATTTTGTTATCAGTGCTTTCAGAACCTCATTTCCTCATTCAAAATATTGCTTAAATATCGTTTTTAAATTTTTCGAATATTTCCCAGGGGTACCCCCATGAAATTGTGGCTTTTCTGAATTTCCCCATTTCCGCTACTTCAAGAATTGCCATTTGTAAACGAATGGCTATTTCTTGTTCTATTTTAAATCATCAACTGGATAACGGCTCGACTTTCAAATCAAAATGATTTTTATTTTATAGTAATAAATACTGTAGAGACACGTTCATCTGCCACTTACCGATCGGCCAGGTAGCCTGACAATGCGGTGCCCACCACCAGCCCAGCAAAGTGTGTGGTTCCCACGAAAGCCAATTTCCAAAGGTTCTCCTGGCACTGAAGTCCCCATTCCTGTACAATAGTGTGTTCGTCACTGTTGTAAACAAACTGCCAACACCGTTCCGTATAAGTTGTGAAGCTTTCAGCCGAACAGTGCTCGGATGAAGGAATGATGGAGTCGGTTTTATTCTCCACAAACTTGTTACAGGTGTCTGGAGTAAATTGGCCTTGATTATTCCATCGTCCGGGAACGGCTATCGGCACCCAATCCGCGCCATAATCCGGTGCCTCTAGATTGTCACAGGCGGGAACTAGACAACGATATGTTGGTGCGCCCGCTGTAAACACGTATGATAGACTATTGGCCGCTGCGAACAGGACCGGCAGGCAGATGAGTAAATAATTTCGTCGCTGGAATCGCCCAAACTCGCCAATTTCGGTAAGTATGTCGTCAAAATCAAGAAGAGGTGATGATGCTTGTGATGTCGGAGTTGGCATGTTTCTATGTTTTGGGTGTTGTCTATCCAAACGTTACAACCATAAATCTACTTTGTCCTATGTCATCCTCCAAGTAATGTTTACAACTACAACGATTATAATATTGAATATCTTTAATAGGGGATAGTATCTTTAATTCATGGGTTCTTAAGTTTTTATATTGGAGCTCCTGGGGTTGACGCCTTCGGATCAATAATTAATTGACTTGATTTTACAAGATGCGCCTCCCGACATTTTAAAAAATGTAAGAGCATGTCAGCATGCAAACCAATCTTCTTCAATTGAGATAAATTGTTGCATGCCAATGTCTAAAAGCGTGAGTGTTCCAAATGGAACGGGTTTTGTTTAAATAAAGCTAACAATATTGTTAGCCTTAAGGGAAGTTTATCTTGCTGAATTGTAAATGAAATGATTACTGAGTTGACCAAGGTCAAGGCTTAAATGGCATTTACAAAAAGTTTCAGTTGGTGGGAATTCGCACAGGCTGCCCAAATACGTTGGCAGTGTCCAGATTAGCCTGCCCCCGTTATCTAATCGCGGCAATTTTTAACGATGCACTTAATGCTCTTACCACGACGCCGACTGAATTTTGTTAAATTTGCACTCGATTGTATAGCTTGTTTTCCAAACACTTGCCAGGTGTTGGGATAATTGATGTTGGCCAATCCCCCAATGTGGCGCCAAAAGCTTCAGTTAACCGCGTGCGTCCGGTGTCCGGGTTAAGACTTTCGACCGTAATGAGACTCTTAGCAGCGTATAACCGAGTCCCGCAACGTCTGGCGAAATACTGAAATAACTTGCAAGACATTGTGCAAACGTACACAGAGAGTGCTATCTTTCGTTCTCAATCTGAAATCAGAACTGCCGGCATTAAAATCAATATGAACAATGAGAGAGCTAGCCGGAATAGAGAAAGTGAAAGTTTTTCTCTTCCGGATAACGATTGAGAAAATCTAATGAGAGCAGAGGAATCTCTTCCTTGGCGATCTTTATAAAAGTGATATCCAATCTTGTATCAATTCTATAATAATTCCTTTATTGTTCCAAACAAAATGCAGCGAGATTTATATTTAAATCACTTCTTTAGCTTAATAAACTTTGATGCAAACTCATAGATTCCGACGGAGTTGTTGTTTTTTTGGTCGTATTCCACCCAATCATCCTCAGATAGATCTACGTCCTCAAAGGTCTGCCCATTTTCAGAGCTGGATACCCGCCAGCCGGCTCGAGGAGAGAACTCTACTGGTTCCACTCCTCTGCAATCAAAGATAACGATCGTCTTGAAAGATCCCGCATCATCCGCAGTGTAGGCCGCTGAAAAATGGAATTTTTTTTAAAAGTTTCATTGATTTAAAGGTAACCCACTTACCGTTGGTCTTTTCCACAATATCAATGCTGTTTTCCCGGCTACACATCTTGCATTTCATATAGAAATTGAAGCCGGCTGCATTGCGCGTGTCCTGTTGCACCCGGTCCGCTTCTGTAATGTCGTGCCACTTGTCCGACTGCTCTCCGCAGTTGCTGCAAACTAGCTTCACGAAGAAGGGGTAGTCCGGATGGTTAGTCTCAAGCCGGTCAACATTTTCCAGCGTGGCGGAAATCTGTAGACCTACTCGCACCATTTCGGATGATAAATTTATAATTATATACAAAATCAGCTGTATCAAGGTGTTGCCACTTGGCAATACTCCCCAGCAGTGGCAGCTTTTAAGGTTTTGTTCTCACAAAGTGGCAAGACTGAAAAAAATAAAAATCACAAATAAAAGAACAAATTAACAAAAAGGACACAGAGATGGATCTCAACATGAAAAGTGAGACTTTTTAACTCGAGAACGGTGAACAATTTCTGGTTTTCCCGATTTTTTACATATTTGTTGAATAAATACTTATCCCATGACGCCTTCCTTTCTTTTAACGCTTCTTTTTGACGCTTTTCGGGGAAACCGCGCTTTCAGGGTTGGAAAGGGTCAAAACATTTGATTAATGATAATGGGGTAGTAATGGTGAATCAAGGACTTAAATTTTAGGAACTTGATTAGTCCAAATTTTTGGAAGCGATTTGGGTGGGAATGGAACTATTTGATTGGGCTAAAAATTACCTTTCTCGTGGTATAATAATGGCGCATCTCTTGGCTCTTGGTTCTGAGATAAGGATCAAAACAGTATGGGTGCAATTCTTCAAACCAATTTTAAAGCTACTTAAAGAGTGTAGAACCCGCTTAAAGTAAGGAAAACAATAGTTTATTCAATTCTTTATAATTCTAGTGTTTATTTGATTCAATTTAGTGGCTAAATACTGAAATAATTGAAAAAAAAAGTTCGTTGCTGTGTTCCAATTCCACCGTGCCGTGTCGACGCTAACGAGTGACGCTATTTTGACGGACATTAAATTACGCTAAAATTTAAAAACTTAAGCTTATTATTGAATTTAAATGTAATACTACTTACGATTTTCTTTACAATTAACAAACCAAAATAGTTTTATTGTATGATACATATTTTACTTCATGTATATGGAATATTTGGCAATTTTTGGCGCCTTTCCACATGGTCACATTCAAAATATTAACATTTTTGATTAAAATATATTTAAAAAAAAAACTTAAGGAATAAAAATAAACAATGAACTGAAAGATTTTTCAAATAGTATTTATAGATTCGCAGATGGACTTTTCCTGGAAAATCCCCTGGGTTCCCCGAAAACGGTGACGCCACTGTTTTTTGTTTGATTGTTTTGATATTTTGGTAATGAGTCATCCGCCGGCTGTTTCCGAGGTGTTTTCACTTTTGTTGTGGCCCTCGAATGGCATTTAAGGCATTCCGGTGTAGACAGCGCTGAAAGTAGGACGTACACGCAATTCCGCGATTACCCGCCCACAATTTTAATCTCAACTTAATCAATATGTTCGACTTCAACTTGGAATTCGCTCGCGGTGGCGCCCGCTTCACTTCGGAGCTCTTCCAGCTCCTGGCCGCTGGTGGATTAAAGGAAAATGTGGTCTACTCCCCCTTCTCCATCCAGGCCTGCATTGCTCTGGCCTTTGCCGGATCCAAGGGCGAAACCGCTGACGAGATCGCCAAGGTGCTCCACTTCGTGTCCAACTTCCCCCCAGAGGTGGCCCAGACCTTCCAGTTTGTGCTGGAGAAGTACCGCGGCAGCAATCTTTTGCGAGTGGCCAACAAAGTCTACGTGCAGGAGGGCAAGCAGCTGAAGGCGGACTACCAGGCTGCCATCAAGGAGCAGTACCACTCCGAGGCGGAGTCCATTAACTTTGCCCTGAACGATGCAGCTGCTAAGGCTATCAATGCTTGGGTGAACGCCAAGACTCAGGGCAAGATCACGGAACTGGTCACCGCCGATTCCTTTGACGACAACACCAGGGTGGTTCTGCTCAATGCTCTCCACTTCAAGGGCAGCTGGACGCACAAGTTCAATGAACAAAACACCCAGGAAGACGACTTCTGGGTGGGCGAGGAGGAGCAGGTGAAGGTGAACTTCATGAACCAGAAGGCCAAGTTCCCCTATGGCTACTTTGAGGATCTGGGCTGCACTGCCCTTGAGATGCCCTACCAGGGCTCGGATCTGTCCATGTTCGTCCTGTTGCCACAGGAGCGCACTGGTCTCTTCGACCTTGCTAAGAAGCTTAAGACCGTGAACCTTGTGGATTTGGCCGACAAACTGGTCGTCGAGGAAGTAAACGTAAAGTTCCCCAAATTCAAGGTGGAGTACTCCCTGGACTTGGATCAGAAACTGAAGGAGGTAAGCTTCCCAATAAACTAAAAATTGGGTTTCATTTTTATGGCCACGTTGCAGCATTGCAAAGGCCTCTGAAAATATTTATTGAGGGTCTTATCTAGAAAATTCCCTTGCTAGATTGATGTATGAATTATTTTTAGTAGCTTATCGGTTTTACGGTGTCTAGATAACCCAAAGTACGGCTGTGGTCAGCACCTTTTGACGCAGCCTGCGGTTTCGTGTTAAAGATCATGTATCAGCCGCACGATTCCATAAAATTGTATAATTTTAGTCCCGGTCGGATGTGACAAACCCTGTCCAACTATCTTATCGATCACCAGACCCTGAGTTGGCTATGACCTCATTACCTTACCCCACCTGTTTACCAAACACATTACTTATGGCTTGTTTGCTTCTGCTCTCTTCCAGCTGGGTATCACCAAAATGTTTGCTGAGGGGGCCGAGTTCGACAACCTCCTGGAATCCCCCGAGGGCGTCTATGTCTCAAAGGCTCTCCACAAGGCCACCATCGAGGTGAACGAGGAGGGCACCGAGGCAGCGGCTGCCACTGGAATGATCATGATGACCCGCATGATGACTTTCCCGATCCAGTTCCAGGCTGATCGCCCGTTCCTGTACGTCATCTGGAACCGGAAGAACATCCTGTTTGCCGGTGCTTTTGTTAAGGCAGCTTAGAAGCTCGACTCTCTAGATGTATTATTTTGTACCATTTTGTATTGTTTTTATTGAAAAGTATTGAAATCTAAATAGATGCTCCATGACAAAGTCATTGTTTGAACCGATATTTTAGTTTTTTTACCCTGGCAGAGGGTATTATAATTTTGGTCAAAAGTGTGCAACGCAGTGAAGGAGATATCTCCGACCCTATAATCGGGAATGACTTCGTATTACCAACTTTCGTATTTTAGAAGATAGAAAGCTGGACCTTAGTACAGATTATATTTTTGGTCAGTTGATCCAACCTGACGAATTGCATAACGATCGGCCGTCTATATCATATAGCTGCCATATAACTGATCGATCGGAAATGGTACATTTATTTCAAATGGCTCCGTTGGGGGTTATCCTGAAATGTCTGAAATTCAAAATTTTGTTACCCGACCTTCTCAAACGTTTTCCAGTGAAATTTTATTCAAAAAATATAAGAGTGCAGTTTATCTAATTATCGTCTTAATAATTTCAAAATTAAAAAAAAATTACATGTAAATTACATAATTATAATCTTTATATTTTCTAAAAATGTTTCATTTTCCAAGTACAAGTATGTGTTTGCTTTTTTTTAATTTGTTCTTCGGATGTACATGAACATGCCAGCATTTTCGGGGCTTCATAATCCTCATACGTGCGATTAAATTTTCGTGAGACAAAATATTTTTTATAAACATGCAACCGTCCAGATCCAAACTCCGAATCTGACACACAAACCACATTAAACGGGTATGAGCCTGGAAGTTGGATTTCGCGAAGGGTTTTTGTGCTTTCTTATTGGTTTTGTGGACAAGGATCTGGAAAATCAAAAAAATACGATGTTTTATGTTGCAAACGATTGGGTTCTGCCGACTTACCTATGGTCTTCTTCAGCTTTAACTAATTCTCAAATTTTGTCAATGTCTTTGCTTAATTTATTTTTCGACGAAGCAGCAGGAAGTTGACAATCTAAAAAATCAAAAAAATAAGGAAATCGACCTCCTAAAAGACCAAATTAGTGAACTTGCAAGTTTACTTTTTTCTTTTATTTCCTTAATTTGATCTTTTAGGACGTCAATTTCCTCATTTTTTTGATTTATTAGATTGTCAACTTCCTGCTGTTTCGAATGCAACGCGCATATTTAACTTTCTCATCCATAATTTAACTCAGCACTTGCGAATGCTTTTGCGATCCAACAGAACATTCTTCTGAAAGAGTCTCTGGAAATATTTCAACTGATGCTGCGAGTCTTGAAGCTCCGGCTTTTTAAGCCCTCCTCGGCCTTAGCTGGAGCTGAGACTGAGCTTTAAAGCTTCCTGATAAGGAATTGGGACATACCCACACATATAGAGAAGCCAAAATATTCCACAGACAGAATGCGTTCGGACGGAATGTCAAAGGTTATTAGAGATTATAGAGAGGTGATTAGCAACAAGACCTGGCTTATGATCTTAGCTTCTTCTTCTTGGTATATATAAACATAATATACATTATATACATAAATTTGTATATTTGTATGTATGTATATACCATAAATTATTTATATATTAATTTATTTATTATATATACACTATATACTATACTATATACTATATATATACATATATACTACTATACATATTCCCAATCAGTACAAACAAGTTGGTACAAATACCAACTTTGGTATTTTTGAAGATAGAAGATTGGGACTTTTTTTTAGATTTTCGGCCAACTATATCCGATGTTTGCGATATATATCCGGGTTTAACTGCAAGCTAAACTAAGTTAGCCTTCCTTTCTTGTTCTTATAAATATTTTCATTTAAAGAAACTGCCTGAAAATATGCAATAAAAAACGAACACATGAAGTTACGAAATTGGAATATTTTTGGAATTTAATGTTTAACTTTTTCTTTCTCTTATCAGAGACTTTTATTTTTTATAATCTTATCAGTTCATCTACGCAGCTATATCTTATATATATATATATATCCCCTAGATGTGACTGATGAAAACTTTCTTATCCAATAAATTGGCGTAAGCTGGCGGATCGTCATTTCGCATCCTGTCGAAAGCCTTTCGAACTGAGACCAGAGCACAGCAGAGATAAGCTGAAATATAAATAATTTTAAAAGAAATACAATTTAAATCATTATCATTATGAAATCTACCTGTAAATGGCACCACCAATGGCAGGAAAGCACAATCTTGGGTCCTGATAAGGGTAACAATGGTCAAATAAACCATTAAATATAAAAACAGTGCTGTGGTAAACATCCAAGGCACAAAAAACTTGTAATTTTGCTGCAAACATAACATTTATTATATTTGGCCTCTAAAATTAGGATATTACTTACCCAAAGAGCCCCGATTATAAGGCTAATGCTACCTATAATTTGAAGACTGGAACTGTGGATTCCCAGATCAAACAAACCAGCTATAAAAAATAGTCATTTTCAAAGCACCTTTATAAAAATTTAAGAATTATTCCCACCTCGCCAATAAAATCCATCCTTTAGCACCAAATAGATGATGGCAAAGACCATGGACAAAATTCCAGAGCAGATAATTCCATGCTTGGTGTCCAGTTTCAACATTTCACAAGTTTTATTGTGCGACTGGGAGGACGACTCTCTTACAAATGACGCATTTTCAGTATTATCATTTATATTTTTGGTTTATCTTATCGGCCCAGAAATTATGTACCTATTTGATTGATTACTGTTAGGCCTTATTTACAATAGATATATAGATTCTATATGTAATTAACAAAATCCTTCTTGTTATCCAAATTAGTATATGCTGGCGGTTCCTCCTTTCGCATCCTGTCGAAGGCCATTTGCACCGAGTACAGGGCATAGCCAAGGAATACTGGAATGGAAAAGAATATGTTTATTTTCCAGGCACTCTTATTGGGTTAAAAATATTACCTGCAAATGGAACTATCAGGGTGGGAACTAATACCCAATTTGACCCGTTGGCCAAGCTCACAATAGCCACGTAACCCATCAGATACATGAAGAAAGCAGTGGTTATCATCCAGGGCACAAAGAATATATGTTTATTCTGGATAAGGTGATTATATTATTGGCCCTTTTTTTTTTTTAGAAAGAATTGGTTGGACTACCCACCTTGACAGCCCCGACTATGAGACACAAACTGGCCAGGATTTGAAGACCTGAAATGTGTATTCCGAGCTCGTACATGCCATCTGCAAGAATATAATTTTTAGTTCATGCCCTCAAAGATTCCGAGTAATTTCGAGTACATCGCCAGAAGTAGTTATCCATCAAAGCCAAATAGGTGATAGCAAAGGCGATGGACGCACATCCCGAGACAATGATGCCAGCTTTGGTGTCCAGCCGCAACATGATGACGAACCGTGCACTGGGAAGACCTTTTAATAACTGAACAGCCACTCGGCGCAGATGAGCAAGCTTTTGGCCATATCTTATCAACGCCGTATCTACGCTCTCCCAAATCGGCCAAAATCGGAAAACCTTTGTTCGTTGTTGTGTATAATTATATTTTTATTGAAGGATTTGCTTTTTATTGCTTCGACTGCTGGCCAGCAAATGCGGGCAGACGCCTGGGGAGCCTCACCTCCCCCCCTTTTACAATGAGTTTCGATCTCAAGTCGATTACTTTTTTGTTTCTGAATAATGCAAATGGTTGAATTGATTAGCTAACAAATCGAGTGGCGATTGTGCAAAATTTGTTAATTGTAAAAATTTGTAACATGCATTCTTAATGTTTTTCTTTTTTAACTAGTATCTTGAAGTATAAAAAAAATTGTTTATCTGTAATATCGCTTGGCGCCGCATGGCATTGCTTCATATGTATTAATGTATAATTATTCGATTTGAAGTTAACTCGTTTGATAATCCGTAAAATGTAGCATATTTTTAGATAAGTTTTCGAGGCATAATTCTGTGGGAGAATCAGTTAATTTATGTTTTAAGTTTTGCATTTAGATTTGGTGTAAGGGGTAGAGTTAAGAAAACTTTTCTCAATATTCCATTGGGGTGATTTTTTGTTTTTTTTTCAAGTTAGTCAAGTTATATAAAAATACGTTAGATTATAACATTCGATTAGTACAAGTATGTATGTATAAATATATAAAAAGTACACAACGTGTAAATTAGACTAAGTCAATAGAGGAGAGCTCCTTCGGGCAGGTTGCTTAGCTGCCCCTCGTGCTTGTGTTTAATTTTCATTTCCCATATCGTTTTTTTTTTCTTCTTTTTTGTTGTTTTTCGTTTTCGATTTTTTGTTTTGTTTTTGGCAAAATCACAGGAGAATTAGAAATAATTAACGTAAACTAGGACACATCGATTATAGAGTGATAGAGTGGGTGTGCGTGGTGTGCGTGGCGCGTAAGAGCGGAAAACCATGAGTTACCGATTCGAAAGAGCTTTGGATTTAACTTGGTTTTCTTTATTTCTGCCTTCACTTGCATTGAGTTGGTTGATTTTCATTTTAGTTTTAGTTTCGCTTTTAAGGTTTTCAATTTCATTCATTAATTGTATATTTGTATAATAAATTATGACTATATATGCATGTATATATGTATATAGATGTATATATTAAAAAGAAGTAAGTAGGAGGCGCATTATTCCACTTTTCAACTTAGGATAACAACATTGTTCTCACGACTGTGACTGCTCCACTGCGAGCGCCCTACTGACTGACTGACTGACTCTGACTGAACTGGCTCGCTAACGGCTTATAACAATATTCAACTAGAGAATCGCTGATCGAAAAATAATAATCATAATAATCGTAGTGATAGTGATAAACGAAGGATGCTGACGCATGTACAAAAGAATAAATAAATTGCGTATAAAAAGGATCGGCTGTAAACCTATTTTAGACGTCAACAACCATCTTCTTGTGTATGTCCGTGTTGCCGACCACCGAGCAGAACTCGTCGAACGATATCTTGCCGTCTTCGTCCTTGTCCGCGAAACCGATTGTCTTGTCCACGATCTGCTGCAGTTGCGTGTCCTTCAGATTGTTGCCCACCATCATCTTTAACACCTGAAGGAGATAACATTCTTAAAAGTGCTATTATATTCTTAATATTGTCATATATCTTACCTGAAACAGTTCTCCGTTGGAAATATAGCCGTCGTTGTCCATGTCGTAGATGCGAAAGGCGAAGCGCAGCTTCGACAGCTTGTCACCCTTGACACTGAACTGTGAGACGCCCTGGATGAACTCCTTAAAGTCCACTTCGCCGTTGCCGTCGGCGTCGAAAATGTCAATCACTCGCTGCACCAGGGGATTCTGTTGCAGCTCCGGCAGCGACATGAACTCGTCCACACTCAGGGCTCCAGAGTTGTCCAGATCCAGTTTGCGGAAGCGTTTGCCCAAGCGGCGAATCTCATCGGCGTCGACTATTTAGAGGGTTTAGAGAAGTAATCATATAACAATTAAAATATTAAGACTAAGATATAGAGCCTATATGACATCATGAAGCCAAGGAACTTGAGTCATAGAGCTTTGATATGAAGGTTTCGAGACCTATTTTGCTTTTAAGTATTAAGATTTACAAAAATATTTAAGCATTCCCTTGATTTATGATAGAAATGTTCGCCTGTGGATTATTTTTAGCGACAGGTTGTCTGTCACGGCACGGAAGGTGTAACAGAAACACATTCTAGAATGCAAATTTCGAAATTAGCCAAATATTTTCGAAACAAATTATAAGCCAGTCAGGTAGGATAGGAAGTATCGCTGGCCAGGAATTCCGTTGTAAACCAAATACCTCCACGCCACGTTTCGTTAGCTACGTTATTTGCATATAGTATGTATGTATTTGTTTGTACCAATTTCTGTACATACATACATATATAGGGGGCCATATAAAAGCAAGTATATACGTATGTATTTCGGTAGGTGCCGTTGTTTGCATATTCATAAACAGCTGCCATTCCGTTCAAATGACATTGACTGAAGATATTCCCATACTTACAATTGGAACACATTTCCATGGGCAGTGATGTTTCGTTTCCCTGCAACCGAGACGTAAAAATTATTTTAGAATACAACGCTAAAAATCACAAATTTATTGCACCAGCAGCAGCAGCAGGTGGGGGAAAAATGGGGGGGAGGAGAATATGAATCGAAAGGGTGCTGATATGGAAATTCCAACTCTCTCTTCCTTGTTAGCCCATTATTTTTGGCTAATTTTATTCCCCGCAGCACCATTTTCCCCCATATTTGCTGTTGGCAGCGCACATTTTGGCCATATTTTGGTCGCACTTTTATTACCATTTTGGTTTTGCCTTTTGTGGATCTCCTTGGATGCTATCTATAGTACAAAAAAGTTTGCGTTTTTCAGCGCTCTGCGTTCGCTCTCTCCGCCGTATTTTCTTTAATTTCGTTCAAAATCCTTAGGCTGCGAGTGTCCTGCACATGCTAATCGGTTTCCTGGACTTTAACTTAGTGTTTTGTTGTGGAAATTCTTAATTTTCTATTGTGCATTTGCAAAAAAAGTAGCACGAGTTTTTGTTGCTTTTATCGATTCGCGTGGGCATATCGATAGATAAAACTATATTCTGAAAACATCTTATTTTTTTAAATTTTAAATTTAGATCTAGACGTTAATTGAATCTTATAATCGTACTATATATTCTTATTTTAGTAAATCCAACTAAGTTGCATGATTTTACATCATCAAAAAATATCTACATCCGTTTCTACACGATATGTTGTCATTCTGTTTCAAAAATTTCTTCTCAGACGCATGTGATATTTTATTGTTGCCCATGTACAATTTGTAAAATATCTTAAGATAAATAAATGAACAAATCAAAATACGCATATTGACCAAATCTTTTAAAACCTAAGCTAACGAGCAATACTGAGAGCGAGAGGGATAAACCGTGATTTAAACCGATAGTTCAGTGACTGCGGAATGTAACAAAATAATTTCTAGTTGTCATCGATAACTGGCGCGCTTTTTAAAATCTCTTTAAGCGTCTTTGGAGATAGGAACCTTGTTTGATTAAAACCTGTCCACATGTTTATACTTATCTCTTATTATTTGTTGCTTCTTTGTAGCATCCACAATTGTTTCGTATTTATTTGATTAATAATGGAAAGTATTGTACCCCCAAGAAGAGCGTCTTGGCTACGCCCAGCAGTTGGTGGGCTTCCCGCAGCAACATCAAACACACAGATAGCGTTTACTGTCTAACCGACATAATCTATGCGTTAAACATTTCCCCAGCCCGTTGATGGGTTTCCATTTCACATCATTTCACTGACAACGGTCCACAAGAACGGTCATGAAGCCAGGAATCGTCTGCTCGGATGTTAACGGTCGCCAGGACGCGGCAGGATCTGCTGGGGAGGAGGTGCGTCGGCGCAGGGTGGCGGTGGTTGGTGCCGGTTTGGTAAGTAGACCTTTCCAGAATATGTTACCTGAGAATGGAATATACTTCCTCTCCAGAATTTTATGATTATTTGAGCGCATAACTTATGCGTGGCACTTATCTGAATGCTGGGAGGCTTATCTTTTGGAAACTTCTAATCCCCGAGTTTAGATAAGTCACTTTTATAGCTTCTTTCTTACTATCTCTTAACTTTCCCTTTCTATAGGTTGGGTCTCTGGCCGCATTGAATTTTGCCCGGAGGGGTAACCACGTGGACTTGTACGAGTACCGCGAAGACATTCGCCAGGCACTTGTGGTCTCCGGAAGGAGTATTAACCTGGCTCTGTCGCAGCGGGGGCGTAAGGCCCTGGCTGCCGTGGGCCTGGAGCAGAAGGTCCTGGACACCGCCATTCCGATGCGGGGACGTATGCTGCATGACACCAGGGGGAATACCCGGGTGGTTATCTACGATCCCTGCACCCAGCAGTGTTTGTATTCCGTAGGTCGCAGGAAGCTAAACGAAGTTCTTTTGGATGCCTGTGATGAGCTGCCGAACATAACCTGCCACTTCAACCACAAACTGTCCACTGTCAACCTGCGAGAGGGAGCGATGGAGTTCAGCTGTCCTCAGGCAGAAGGGGAAGCCATTAAGACCAGCGCAGATCTTATCGTAGGCTGCGATGGCGCCTTCAGCAGTGTTCGCCAGAATTTGGTCCGCTTGCCGGGGTTCAACTATTCCCAAATCTATATTGAGACCGGCTACCTGGAGCTGTGTATACCCGCGGCGGCGGGGGACTTCCAGATGCCACCAAACTACCTCCACATTTGGCCACGTGACTCCTTTATGATGATAGCCCTGCCGAATCAGGACAGATCCTTCACGGTTACCCTATCCATGCCCTTTGAGATGTTTTCCAAAATCCAAACCAAAGACCAACTTCTGGAGTTCTTCCAAGAGCACTTTAGCGATGCCCTGCCCCTCATCGGGGAGGAGCAGCTGGTAAAGGACTTCTTCAAGACAAAACCACAGCACCTGGTGTCCATCAAATGCCGTCCGTATCACTATGAGGACAAGGCCCTCATCCTGGGCGATGCCGCTCACGCCATGGTGCCCTACTACGGCCAGGGAATGAACGCTGGCATGGAGGACGTCACACTACTCACCGAGATCCTGGACAGGCAGCTGCCCCTGGACGAATCACTGGCCCAGTTCACCGAGAAACGCTGGCAGGATGCCTTTGCCATTTGCGATCTGGCAATGTACAACTACGTCGAGGTAGGTTGTCCCTTTTTATACTCTTGCAGAGGATATTATACTTTTGTAAACAACATCCGATCTGTCTTATGAATAGGCCGACTATATCCTATAGTGATTTGAAAATGCAGATACAAGATTGGGACTTTTTTCAAAATTTACATTTTACCGAATTGTTATCTTATCGGTCAACTATATCCGATATTTGCTATATTTGTATCCTTAATCCCTACATTTCTTCGCTACATATCCTTTATTAACATAATTTTCCTATAATTTCTAAAAGAAAACATCTTTTTTTATAAATTATTAAACTGAAAATGTAAACTCTCATAATTCCATTGCCTAATTTTAAGGGCGCCTTAAAGTCAAATGGTAATGAAGAGTAAAATATTACCATTTATTTTGCTTTGATAACATTCCAGAAGATGCTTTATTTTTTTAAATATTCAATAATTAAAAAAAAAAAAATTAATTAAAAAATAGCGCCCTCCTCCTCGATTCTCATAGGTTGCACTTAAGCAGGCCCGAAAAATCGGGAAAAAAAAATTTTTTTTAATTAAATTTTGTTTATTATTTTTTCCTTGCTTGCTATTGTTGTTTTTATTGTAATTTTTATATACTTTGTTGTTCTTGTAATTTTTCTCTTTTAATTTCTTAATATTTTTTTTTATTTTATTTTTTTGTTGTTTTTTTAAAATTATGTTGCGATATATTTAAAGATAGCACCTTTACAAATCCCTACTGCCACTAACTGCAAGGGTATATCACCTTTGTCTTCTCCCGAATCAGCTTTCCTTTCTTGTTTTAAACCCTTATTGAATATGGAGTTGATGTACGACTATTTTCAGATGAGAGACTTGACGAAACGTTGGTCATTCCGGCTTCGGAAGGTTTTGGACACGGTACTTTTCCGGATTTTCCCAGCCTGGATTCCGCTCTACAACACTGTCTCGTTTTCCAGCATGCCCTACAGCCAGTGCATTGCCAACCGGAAGTGGCAAGATCAGCTCCTGAAGCGTGTTTCCGCCGCCAGCCTTTTGGGCATGGTTTTAACTGCAGGAGCCCTATATGCTCAGCGTCTTTCATAACATAGACACTTTTAAAAAAATAATCAAAAGTGCAATAAAAGCATTTAATCGTTTCTTGTACATTTTGCATATTTTCCAAAAAATGCCCATAATTGTATGCTTTAAATAATGTATTTTTTGAATTCTTGTAATTTGAAAAAAGTAATAAAAGGAATATTATCATTTTTATCAAAATATTCATTTATAATTTAATTAATTGGTTGTCTTTAAGCCATTATCGTCAGCGAATAAGGAAAACCTTGTTTTCTTTCAGCCCTGCATTGGAAAATGTTGCCAAGAAAAATGTATCAGCAACATGCTGCCGCAACACATGTACCTACAGCCCCACTCGCTTCTCTCCAAAATTATTAACTTCAAAATTAATTAATAAATAAATATAATTCAAAAAAACTTTTTAACATTACTCATTTTAAAAAATATAGTTTTACATTCCCTTTTTTTAATTACTTTTATGTAAGGATAATTTTTTGTTAAAAACCAAACTTGGGGATTTTCCGCCATGGAAAATGTTTGCTTGTGTCATGAACGTTTAAAATTTAAAGTTAAAAAAATATTTCAAGATTGACAATCTTAGATAAGTGAAAAATCAATTGCAAGAAGGTTAACTTTCCGAAAACCAAACAATTGATAAACTATTGTTTACTGTGGATTCACGCAGGTCTTATAAAATGTACCCACACATTGCCAGTCAGCCCGATTGTTTTCGTGGTGGCAAAATAATTGAAATTTCTTTTTGGCCGCGTGGCTACTACCACTAACCATACAGCATATAGACAACCCATTTCATACAACGAAAATGGACGCGAAAATTTCTTGCGACAGGCCCCAGCAGGCCCCAGAGCGGATTTCTTACGCTCTCTTACGCTCATCGTTCGTTCATCTTACGCTCATTCTCTCATTAAATTTTTTCTGTTTCTCAGTCTCTAAACGGAGCGCGATGAAGAAGGTTGGCCTGCGCTTCGGTTGATCTTCGTATGTATGCGTGTCACACATTCACATACATGGGTGTATGTGTGCGTGCGATTTCGTTTCGAAGCCAGCGCACAAAATTTTGATTTTTCTTACTTTTCAGGCTTGCTACCCTAACCAAATTCGGGTATTCGTTATTTGATGAAATGACGAAAGCAATTATATTATTTTTTATATTATATTTTTTATTATTTCAGCATACATTTTTAATTTATTTAGGAATAAGATTAAGTGTTAGTAGTAAAATGTTTTCTGTATATATATTTTTACGAATCATTAAAAATCAATATACTGAGAAAGTGTCAGAGTATATTTCAGTCGGAGTCACTTAAAAAGCCGATTGCTTTTAAGTTTTTGTTGTTCTGCAAGAGGCTTGTGCATGCCTACTCTAACGATGGAATGATTTTTAGGGGAGGGTGAAGACACGAAAACAGCTGATGGACTTGTTTACCTTTTTTGTTTACAATTTTTCAGGCACTTGTTATTATTTTGGTTTATTGTGAGATTTTATTAAATTATTGTCGTTAATTTAATAATTTCCCTATATATTTTGGAACTTTAAAAAGTCGCCGCTCGAATTTGTTACAGATATATATACATATATATAAATATATATATATATTTACATTGCTTTTATGCTTATGGATTCTTATATGGTTTTATGATCTATAGTGCATATCTTATTGTATGATCTGCTGTGTAATTTAAAATATATACATGAATATAAAAATGTCACTACCGTATTTACACACCGTCATTTCCCTGTGGTATGCCTTTGGAGTTCTTGGCAATGAAAGTGTTAACTTGCGCGCCAAAACTATTTTTTTTCCTGGTTTGTTTTGATTCTTGTAATTTTTGGTTGCCACTTGGCTTACCCACCAACCTAATTTACCCGCCTAAAATATTGCCATTTGATGAAGAAGAGGAAAATGGTTTAATCGGCATTCTATTTTTGTTCTGTGAGGAGCGTTTTTCGTGAGGACCAAATTAAGTGCTGATTTTTGTGAACAAAGTGATTAGTATCGGTGTGTTAACGTATTTTTCGGAAATATTTTTACTAAACGTAAACTTTCCGAGCGTCCGTGGCTACATCATCATCAATTGCAAGTATAAATCTAGTTATTTAAACCTTAAATAATTTATTTAAATATTCGGTTTAAATATTTTTAAAATGAATCGGCCTAATGTTAGGAAAAATGGACGCAAGTGCATTATTGCATCCTGCCAGGGGAGTTACAGGGATTCATCACACTCCATTCCAATTAGATTGTTTTCTTTTCCATCGGATGATAGGAATCTTAAGAAATGGGTTGAATTGTGCCAATTGGATGACACTTTTAACAGACGAACTGCGCGAATTTGTAACAGACATTTTGAAAGTAAATATATTGGGAAAAGTAGGCTTAGAAGCAATGCCGTACCCACTTTAAATTTATGTGACAATTCACTATTGCGTCCGAACAGTACGGTTCCATGTGAACAATTTGAATTTTGTGATGATGGGGCGGAAGAACCAATTCGCACTTATATTAACCCAATAGAAAGAAAAGAGTTTTTAAATAGGGTAGGTAGCCCTTCCAATTTAGAAACTCCCAATTTAGAAAGTTCACCTCAGTTAGAAGATTTTTGTTCAAATTGCCAGAAGAGGGAAGAAAATGAGAGATTTTACAGAAAAAAGAATTATGAGATGTCTCTTGAACTAAAAAAATACAAAGAAAAAATGCAAAAAATGAGAAGGGCTTTTGTTTTAATGAAAAATTCTAGTAGACGCAAGGGTATGAGAAATAGTAGAAAAAGCACCCTAAATTTATTTAATATTATAAATAAATTACCTCATGTTTCTGATGAGGCCAAAACATTATGCAAAATGCTGCTAAAAAAATCGAACTCATATAACAGCGCAGAAAAAGTGATAGCCCAGAATATAAATTTTTATTCTTCGCGAACGTATGAGTACATGAGGGATGTTTTAAAGTTAAAACTTCCTGCCAAAAGTACGTTGTGTCGATGGGCTCTTTTTAAAAATATGACGCCAGGATTTCAACCTGATTTTCTAGAAAACCTCCAGAAAATTGTTGGTGAAATGAGCGAGAAAGGTAAAGAAGCAGTGATCCTTTGTGATGAAATAAAAATCAAAAAAGGACTGCAATATAATATCGCTCTCGATGAAATTCAGGGATTTGAAAATGATGGTGAAAAAAGAACTCGATTTTTAGGGCAGCAAGTATGCGTCTTCATGGCTAGAGGCTTATTTGAAAATTGGAAGTACGTTTTAAGCTATACTGTTTCGGCTAACGGTATTAAGCATGATTGCCTCATGAAAAAAGTTGAAGCGAACATAGAAGTTTCGCAAACGTTGGGGTTAAACGTACGTGCCATAATATGCGATCAAGGCTCAAATAATAGAGCTGCATTTAAGAAATGGGGCGTTAGCATAAACAAGCCGAGTTTCAATGTTAACGGTAAAGAAATATTTACAATATTTGATGCCCCACATCTTATAAAATCATTGAGAAACCTTTTAATAAAAAATAATTTAAACACGCCGGATGGAGATGTATCTTGGGATATAATAAGGAAGTTATACCAAATTGAGTCTAGAAACTCAACGAGGCTTTGTCCCAAAGTAACGGCGAAGCATATAAATCCAAACTCATTTGAAAAAATGAAAGTTAAATATGCAACACAAATATTTAGCCACACTGTTTCGGCCGCAATCCGAACAGTGATTGATTCTGGCGGATTTGTGGAATGCCGAAATAGCGCAGAAGCTACGGCAAATTTTATTGAAAAGGTTAATAAGCTCTTTGATTGCCTCAATAGCCATGTTTTGTATGAAAAAAATCCGTACAGGTGTGCACTGCAAAATAATAATAACGTTCACAATTACCTCTTAGAAATGAGGAATTATTTTGCAGAATTTAAATATCCACAAGTAGTACACTGCATTGACGGCATGATGTTAACAATTTCATCAGTACTTGCACTATCTGAAAGTGTGTGGAGCTCCGAAATCTTTTATTTATCAACCGCGAAATTGAATCAAGACCCCTTAGAAAACTTGTTTTATTTAATAAGGGCTCGCGGAGTAACAAATAACAATCCATCGATGTCAGAATTTAATACAATAATGTCAAAAATGCTATCAATGAAAATATTAACTTCGAAATCATTATCTGGTAATTGCGGCCCAGATGAAGATACAATGTTAATTAACGTTATCCAGGACTGCAGCTTGAATAAAACTTGCAAAGAGTTAAAAACCGACGAAGACAATACCGATTTCGAGATGTTCTCAGATGACGAGACGGAAATTGAGCAAGTTTTGGATATTGCAACTGGTGACGAGTTTGATAGCAATGCCTTGCGATATTTTGCAGGCTATATATTGTTTAAAATTCTGGAAAAAAAAGATTGCGGAGTGTGTGCTGATCTATTAAAGAAAAAAATAGAAGCACAAACCTGTACGGAAAATTTTATACTGAATAAAAATTATGACTGCGCTGATAAAACTTTAAAACTTAAAGCTCCTTCTGACTACTATTTTTCTTTGATTGAAATACATTATTCTGTTTTTAAGAAAATATTTGAAAAAAAGCCACAGATGAACAGAATAAAGAAAACAATTATTCAATCTTGCATATCCTCCACTGAAAAATCCAGCATATATTCTAATTGGTTTTCGGTTAGCCATCCCTGTTATGAACACAGGATGAAAATGCTTGACGGATTTGTTTTAATATTATTGAGGAAAAACAGCAAATGGCTAACAGAAAAAATGTATTTCAAAGGAAAAGCTGCATCAGCAGCAGGTTCAAAGAAACTAAAAATACTCAAAGAATAATTTTTGGTTTTGTAATTGTCTCATTTTATTATTAGTTTAGGAGTAGGTTATGTTAGGTGGGGAACAAGGAGATAGCCAATTAGTTTTGGTATCTCAAGTCGACTCGAAAGTCTTCATTGAAGACTCCATCGCAATCGCAATGGCCTCCTCGTGGTGTTCCCTGGATACCGACATAAATACATATATATATATATATATATATATATATAAGTACGTAAATATATATATATATATTTATATATATGTATATATATCTGTAACAAATTCGAGCGGCGACTTTTTAAAGTTCCAAAATATATAGGGAAATTATTAAATTAACGACAATAATTTAATAAAATCTCACAATAAACCAAAATAATAACAAGTGCCTGAAAAATTGTAAACAAAAAAGGTAAACAAGTCCATCAGCTGTTTTCGTGTCTTCACCCTCCCCTAAAAATCATTCCATCGTTAGAGTAGGCATGCACAAGCCTCTTGCAGAACAACAAAAACTTAAAAGCAATCGGCTTTTTAAGTGACTCCGACTGAAATATACTCTGACACTTTCTCAGTATATTGATTTTTAATGATTCGTAAAAATATATATACAGAAAACATTTTACTACTAACACTTAATCTTATTCCTAAATAAATTAAAAATGTATGCTGAAATAATAAAAAATATAATATAAAAAATAATATAATTGCTTTCGTCATTTCATCAAATAACGAATACCCGAATTTGGTTAGGGTAGCAAGCCTGAAAAGTAAGAAAAATCAAAATTTTGTGCGCTGGCTTCGAAACGAAATCGCACGCACACATACACCCATGTATGTGAATGTGTGACACGCATACATACGAAGATCAACCGAAGCGCAGGCCAACCTTCTTCATCGCGCTCCGTTTAGAGACTGAGAAACAGAAAAAATTTAATGAGAGAATGAGCGTAAGATGAACGAACGATGAGCGTAAGAGAGCGTAAGAAATCCGCTCTGGGGCCTGCTGGGGCCTGTCGCAAGAAATTTTCGCGTCCATTTTCGTTGTATGAAATGGGTTGTCTATATGCTGTATGGTTAGTGCTACTACGCATCGCATTTGGGACTATCAACTGGTGGATATTTTTGGTTTTGTTTTGTCGCTTTGCTTTGCTTTTGAGGCGGCGACAGCCAAAAATACGCCTCGACAATGTGATTTTAGTTATTTCGATATTTATTTCTAGACCAGCCTTGGTCACGTGATCGACATTCGCTGCATCCGGCTGCTGCAACTGAAATATTCTGAGGACCTTAAGGATCAAGTGGTAATCCCATGGATACATTATCTTTATATCTTATTCATAAATGGTCATAATACCGAGAGCTTTGAAGAGTGAATGGTGTGAAAGCTTGCGATGAATTAGCATATCATTTTGTTGCTACCCCAACCTGCTCCAAGTTTCCCCTCTCCATTTTTGTTTAGTTGCCTCCCACTCTCTCACTTTTTGGGAGAGACAAGGTCAGCGCTTTCTCAACGCCGGCCGGTATTTTATTACAACAACATTTACAACGCTCCGATCGGAAAAAAGCTTTTTACCCTTCCCTGTCTATGTTTGCTTAGCTACTCTTTTCAGCTTGGTTGAATCTGATTAAATCTCGGGCCTAAAAGTGAAAACTCGAAACAAAACAATGGCTCAAAGCCCGAACATCTCTTGACCTAGTAGCCAAAACCAAAGCTAAAATCGATCGAGGGAAGCTTTTTGCTCAGCGAACGAGAGCGGAAACGAGAATGGACAAGAGGGAGAGAGGGTGAAACCGATTGGGGAAGAGTAGCGCGATTGCTCTGCTCATTTCGGTCTTAATTGTTGTTGTTAATAACGTGATTCGAACATTTCACTGTCGCTCTCTAGAATAGTCGGCGCCACTGCCTCTCTCCCCCTTTTTACAGTGACAGTTCGATAACGTAAACAGTGCTTATCTTCAAGATTGAAGAATAGTACTTGTTTTTTTAAAGCATTTAAAAAAAAATGATATTAAGCCTTGACGCTCCGCACTGACGATAATTTTTGTTCGAGAAGTTTCTCGATTTTGGAGGAATGACTGTACTCACACCGCTGCCACCGAGCGGTGTCGTTCGTCTTCGCTTGCCCAGCGACTCGCAGTTGCTCAGCGACTCGACACTCAAGTAGACCAGGGTATAGCTAGTGCCAGCCAAGAGCAACCGTTAGACATACAGTAAAATAGCCATAACCGCAACGACCTATCCACTTCCCACTGTTTATTGTGCTATAAACCAGGTGCAAGTGCAACATTTAACAACTACAATATCGCGCCCTTGCCACCACACTTCCGAATCCCACCCCCCTCTATAAACTAATAAAACCAAAACGATCGCAACATTCTCGAAGCTTTTTCGGCAAGCTTATTACATATAACCTACCAAAGCCAAAAAACGCGTGGTTCGCAAAGAAACGAAAAGAAATACATAAAAGCGGAAAAAAGTGAAATTGAAATTCAAATTCAAAGTCAAAAATTCAAATCTAAAGTTGTAGAAGAGTTACGAACAGTGATCGCGAGTGAACGATCTTATACGTGTGTGAGTGAGAAAGAGCAAGTGCAAGTGCAACCGGTAACGGGATAATTGAAAGAAAAAGCTTCAAAGGAAATAACGAAGAAGAAAGGACAGGACAAAGACCCTCAAAGCAGTTAGGGCTATAAGTGTCAGTAGAATTGTAGAAACTCGGCCTACACTCGGCTCGGTTTGGTTTCACGTTTCGGGAGTATTATTCCAAAATCAAAACCAAATACCCGAACCAATCGCCGCCATCCTGGCACGCCGTTCGCTGTTAGTGTGAGGCGTAATCGGTTCGCCGGAACGGTTAACTCATCCAACACCCCAGCTGCCCGTCGTCGATAGCATTTGACCAACCCACCCACCCATCCATCCACCCATCTACCCTGCTACCGATAGCCGGTCGCCCGATAGCCGATAGTCCGCCACGTCGATAGCCCGTTAGCTCGGTTCGACTGCTCTTACAATTCGCATTGAGGAACTGCACCCTGCAACCGGTGCGGATACGGAATATTTCATCTAAACCGAAGCCGGCCCTGCCGGTCAAGTACGTCTGCAGCAAAGAGCGTGAACCTTGGATAATGAGCGCCTAGGCACGAGCTGTCCGAATTACTCAGGTAAATATATGAAGAGACAATCACCGTTATCGATCTCAGCCAATTAGTGGGTCTACGTGACTCCCAAACTGCAGCACAGTTGCCGGGTGGCCGAGTGTGTCGTGCGGTGCGGTGTGGTGTCGCATGGTATTGGGTTCTGCCTAAATGAAAACCAAACCAGAAATGCGGATAACGATCTAGGCACACACACTTGCCACCCCACAACCCGAACCCCCTTGCCTCACTCTCACTCGGTTAGTTTTGGCATCTGGCATTTCCGGTTTCGCTATTCTTTTTTTTTGGCGGTGTATAGGTATGTCTGTAGAATGTATATAGATGAAAACACCTTCAGATACATATGTGTGTATTCTTCAAACCCAAGATTCCTCCCCTTTGGAGGTACGCATGTGTATGCACTCAAGGAAATCATTAGTTCTCAAATTCAAGCATCTAATCTTTAATCTAAATACCTTAAAACAGGTAGTTTAATATTTCATCTTTTAAATCTACACTTGAATTTAATTTAATAAAAGCTTTAACTTTAAATGTGAAATAGGAATACAATGAAAGTGCATCATCGGACGCGACGGGGTTGATTGTTATTTGAATTGTAATGCCAACTGTTTATTAATTCGAAGAACTCGTTATACTGTCTGATAGACTGGAATCATGGCGGTTCTTCGAAGTTTCCAGTGTAGATCGCATTATTGTAAACAAAAATGTCTATTATCTCTGGATCTTTGGAATAAATAAAAAAATATAGCAGGGCATTATTTATTTAACGATCTAGTTCGAGCGCTAAGTGCTTCACTGTGCAACAAACGGAACCGATGACTGTCATAGCATGTGGGGGGCACCCGAAAATCATTTTTAGTCTCTATCTAGTACGCACTAAAACTAATACCAGAGGTCGTTAGAAAGAGCAATTAGTGCAGTTCTGCGGTTCATCCATCATACTATTTGGGTTCAAGATCGGTTAGTGTCGGAGCATTTCTGGAAAATCCATTAACTCAGTGCAATTGTGGCATTGAGTCATAGCCTTATAAACAATAACTGATTAACTTCTTAACTTGTTTTTACGTATAAAGTACATATTATCCAATTGAGTTAGTCGGGTGCAGTAATAAAATGGATGTTAATGGGGAGATAAATGATGGAGATCCCACTAATATTATTGATCTTGTGATCAGTTTGCTCTCCACCTTACACACACACATTAAAATGAAAAAGAAAAATAAAAAAATTTCCGATCCGAAAACTTACATCATCGTGCTGATGTGAGAAAGAGAAAGGAAGAAACGCGCCCGCCAAATAGCGAGACATTTACATACTAACACATGCTATATACATCTACAAACATAACCCAAGATACATGTGTTTTTTGTTATTGTTTTTAATTTTTGGACTCAACAAATAAGCAATTCATATACTTTGTAGATCGAGCATTTTAAATGGGGGGAATTTTATTTTGTAGCTTAAGGAAATCACAAAAGCTAAGGCGATAAAAACTAAACAAACCCCTAAACGAATGGGGGATAGTGGATAGTGATGTGGAATATTCGTTCATAAATTTGCCGAAAAAATTATAAACGATCTGCTAGCCTTTATAAAAATAAATCAACGGGCATATAGAATATATAAACAATGGCAAACTGAAAACAATTTAGAAACGACATACATACATACATACATACATAGAAAATAACCAATAACTAATTTTGTCTGTCTCTCTCTTTACATGTCTGCGACTGATCCTATTCTTCCTGGTGCTTTCTCCTCTCTCTCTGTGTGTCTTGCGGTAAATGGCATCCAAAAGGGGTAGCAAGCAGCATCAACAACAACAACAACAAAGTCAACAATAACAAATAACAGCATTTTTTTGCTAAAAGAAGACGCAGTTGAAAAAGTGTTAGCAAGTGAAGAAGAACAAGATCAACAGAAAAGAGAGCAGAAACAACTTTAATGAATTTCGTGATTAAAAACATTTCAAAGATACAACAAAAGCTCATTTAATATAAAAATAAAAAGAACGCAACACCAAGAGTGAGTGAAATACAAAAAAATACAAAAAAAAAATATTTAAAATCGTGGCACAAACTAAAAACACAACAAAAGCTCTCCGTCAACGAAAACGAGAGCGACTGTGCGACTGTGTGTGCGAGTGCGAGTGAAATAGCAAAAGCGTGAAAAGAGCGAGCGAGAGACAACAACAAAAACCGAAGTAAAAACCAAAAGCCAAGCCAATTGCGCACGGAACGTAGAACGGAGAAAACTAACGGAACTCGCGAGCTAACAGCACGGATAACGGTAAAACGATACGAACAATCGAACGGTTAACGGTTACAATAAGAGCCAGCCATTAGAGAAAGGAAGATGGTAAACAAGGCCAACGGCAAGGCGCTGGGGCAGAAGGCGGACAAGGACAAGGAGAGGCAAAAAGATCGCGAGGCAATGTTGCCGGCGGCGGGCAACAACAACAATAACAACAACAGTAACAGCAACAGCAACATCACGCAAATGACACAGAGCAATAAAGGGGGCAATAAGGGTAACAACAACAACAACAACAACAGTAACAGTGCCAACAACAACAACAATAACAATGGCAACAAGGCCAAAACAAACAGTAATAAGAAGAATGGAGGTAAAGGACAACAAAATCAGCAGCAGCAACAACAACAACAGCGCAGCAGCAAGAAAGCCAAGCCCCAACGGCAACAGATATTCCTGCAATCGTTGCCACGCGACACCAGCCATTACAGGAACAACAACAACAACAACAGTAGCAGTAGAAATATTAGCAACATAATAAATATAAGCTACAGTGGCAACACAGCAGCAGACACACCGGCACCCACCGATGCCAGTCTAGTGGCCACCAGCAAGGTCAGTTCCGGTGAGTTGCTAACCGCCGCCTTGACCGTGCCGTGTGCCAAATGCTCCAAGCCAGCGATGATCTCCAGCTTGACAACCACCGTAGCCGCCGCCACCACCGCCTCGTCCGCTTCCTCCTCGGCCTCCTCGGCCAGCTCCGCCCTTTCGACCAGTTCCGGATCGGAGACGGCCAGCAATCACAGCGAGCTCAGCTATCCGGAGCCGGTTGTATACTCCGGCAAGCAGTATCGCAAATCCAAATCCTATATGGGCGCATCCCAGTACAATAACAATTCCTATCAGTCGGGCGGCTCGAGCCGGGCGCCGAGCACCTCCAACGGCAACAATGGCAACCATGTGGCCTATAGACGCTCTCACAGCGATCGCCGCAACTCGTTCGATCGGACCTTTGCCTTTCGGAATCGTGACTTTGTTCCCATTGTTCCGCCGTCGCGTCCCGTCCTATCGTCCTCAAATATAGCCGGAGTGATGGCCAGTTCCACCAAGTTGACGATCATCGAGCGGTTCGGCAAGGGACGTGTCGCATATCCCATAATGCAGGTGAGTGTCCAACCATACTAGTAATTAGTAGTAAGTAAGCTTATCAGCTTGTAGATTAATATGATTATTTGAGGAAAACATTTTATTTTCAAATATTAAGTATACGTATATTTAATATTTTATTCATTTTTTTATTCAACTAAGAACCTCCATTATTTTTTATTTTCAACTGTAAGGCTACGCTTTAAATAGAATTGCAGAACAAAATGCAATATTTCTGTTTTTCTGAGAAATGGAGAAGCTTTCGTAACTTTCCATTAGTTGGCTGGTTGACGGTTGCCACATTTTCGAGAAGTTCTAATCAGCCTCTACCACCCAGCCAGCAGCGCTACCGAAGGAAGCAGCCATAATTAATGGCCCACAAACAACACCCAGGTGATAAGAATGGGTTGGAAATGGGCGAGAAAGCGGCCGGAGAGGTCTGCCATGTTTACTCATCTATATATTTTTGATAAGCTGATTTCATTTTTGGGAGTCGATGAGTTTTAAAACTTCATCAGATACTACATACTTTCAAGGGGGGGAAATACTTCTTTCGAACTTTCCCATATATTGTTTTGCAATTTCTTATCTTGGATGGGTGGTTTGATTCTTGAGGAGAATATTACGTATACGCCCTGGCTGGTGCAGGTGCTGGTGCAATCGGGAGAGACAAATGCGATGCTAATATACGGAAATACAGTCTTTGCCTTGAGTCTTCGTCACTCTTAATGGCTGCTTATGTCTGTATATTTTTGTATTTTTGTATTTTAGTCCCAATCTCTGCCAGAAGTTTGAATCTTTAAGTATTTTATGCAAATTCTTCGCTGACGTCTCTGCATACAGATGGTTGGGCTGTGCGAACTGATCGAACTCTGATGGTTACCGATTTTATTGTGGAAAAATATCAACCGAAAGTGGTTTGATTAGCATGTGCGACGGCACTTAGTTAGTTACCAAAACTAGTTCTAAACGATATTCAGGAAAAAACAAGACAGACTGATGCGAAAAGTGAAACTTGTTTTTGGCTCTGGCTCTGGGTCTGGCTCTGGTGTCACAATATACTTCCCCAAACTGTTGCCTCCCGGGGGTTTGTTGGCCAAAGACAATGGCCGCCTTTTTACAAGAAGTTGGCCATAAAATTTCACATTTATGAAGTTTGCTTCTTTGGCTAATTGAACAACTGTATCTACAAGTTTGCTTAGCCTTAGCATTGCCTTTGGCACTGGCCTTCAAGTCGTAAACAAAAACCTAGACGAAAACATTGAATATTTTTGAAAAACAATCCCAACACACATTTTCAAATGAATCACTAGAAAAGGCCCTCCTCTCAGTATCTTTTGGGTGTTTACTCTGTGCTCTGTGCGGCAGACACACATCTATTCGCTCGCCCCACGTGAATTTGTTGAATTTGAGGCACAGTGGTCGGAGGGGTGTCAGTTTGGTGGCGAAATAGTTTCAGCTTGGAAACAACATCTCTCCACACGTGGCACACACTTTGGCGACGGAAATGAGCCACTTGATAAGATAGGGAGTGGTTCAGCCCGACATCAGGAAAGCTTTATATGCATATCTATACAAGCGGCCAGTCGCAGTAAAAAGTAATGTTTGGCTATCAAAACAAAAAGTTTAAAATTAAAATTTAATTAACTACTTAGTTATCGTGCAGGAACTGCGATGAAATAAAATGAAATCTTTTGAGTTGCGATGCTATCGCATAATACCCAGTTATCGCAGGAAGTTAGGCTCTACTGCCAGATAGCCATCAAACAAAGAAATATTTGAATATTTAATATTTAGACAAGAAACTGTGTAAATTTAGAACAGATCATACCATGTTTACGAAACACACTACATTTGTGGGTTTCAGGGCCGGGGATTTCCAGGCCTGATTTAAATCTCACCCGGCTTATCAGCAGAAATAGAAATGGGCTTCTATATATATTGAAATCTAGCAACTCTTCTGCTTACGTCAAGCTCCAGTCGATTCTATATGTGCCCGCGAATGTGTTATATGGACAGGTGGAAATGTTTACAAAGAACCCGAGTCTACGTTACGAACTTTCTATTGGAGCAAAGGCAGCTGATATAACTCATGCCTCCTCCCCCCGCTCAATTTTGTTTTTTATGATTATCTAAATAGGTAAATACAATAATATTTAATAGGTATATTGGATGACTTGTAGCCTGCCTTCAAAATATATTAAAGCTTTTTATTTTTTGCCTAATTATTATATATTTGTACGTGTGTATATTTTTGTATTATTATTTGGCTCAGTAAATATTACGCTACTAAATTGCATATTGTTTTTTGAAAATTGCCACAGCTGTGTGTGGCCAACTTTGGCTTCAGTTGGCTTCCACCAACTCAACTGCGTAGTAAAGCCATTTCTATAAAAAAGAATATGATTTCGGTGTGGGCCCCCAAAAGTGCAGTGGTGTGCGATTATTATTTTGATTATGGAAATCAGTGGCAGAACAAATAAAAAATGAAAAGAAATGGCCTGTCGGCCGAGTGTTTAGGCGTGAGGCGTGAAGGGGTTCCTATCACGTGTGCTTGAGATTTTCAACGCTTATCGTTTCTGCCAGAAAGCGTGCAAAATATAATAAATTTGATTTAGCCAGTCACAAAGAAGAGAGCACCTTTCAAGGTGGATAGAAAGTTTCATGACTATTCAATTTTTTTTTTTTTGGGTATTTATCACAAGCAACCCCCTGAGGCAACAATTGAAGCTTTTTGTTTGCGCCTAGCTGTCTATTAGGGTATCTGATTGGGGACACTTTTGAGCTGAGCCTAAAAATAGGCAATATAAACCGGGTTTATTGGCACAAGTCTCTACATGTCGGGTGTAGAAAAATACTAGAATGGTTTAAGGTTCTTTAATTTTAGTTTATAAATATTTAAAGTCTCTTAGAAGTAACTTGTTCTAAGTCCGGTTCTTAGGGATAATAATAGTCACTGTAATTAGGAGGGGACTTTATAAAAGCTCCCAAACTAGGCTTGGACGCCTCACAGCCCTGAACAAATATAGAGACGAATGACGTTGACCTCTGAACTGTCATTACTTTATCATCATATCTCTAAGACTATTTTTAAGTAACCTCTATTTATTTTTATACCTTTATGTCATTCTTTCATAATAGAAAGAAATAATAAAATTAAATAACTTGAAACACAAAACCATCAAAATGGTCAACCCTGATAAGATGTGAAGAAATGCAGAGGAACTTGAAATGTTTGCGGTCGCAACACAAACAAATGCAATATAATTGCCTTATTTATTGTTTTTGCCGTTGGAGGTGCCTGTTGCTGTCGCGATAAGGAACCACTCACCAAGTGTGAGAGAGCCGGAATTGTGGAAGAACACTAACACACACTCGTACAAGTTCAATTTTGATGTTGATAACAAGAGGCATACCACAGGCTATTTGCTGAGAGATTCCGAGGCATTCCAATCAAAGAAATTGTGTTTATTTTTAAGGCACTTTGTAGATCCGAGATTGCATTGATTCGTCGTGATATATACCGGGAGAGCGGGAGTGACGGCCACTTGACTCTGGTCTGGCGTGGTCCGGTCCGGTCATAAATCGGAATCGGAATCGGAATACATTGTGTGGGCCTATACTTAGGTGCTCGGACTGATAACCATGGCTCAAAGTAGACATGGCCTGTCACACGGGCATGATTCTCAATGAAACTGTTGTGGAACAACAGGAACTGCACTTGATTTAACCGATAGTTTATTGAACTCGCTGTTTTTATAATCAAATCAGACGTAATTTCACAACAGTTGGTGGTATAAAACTACTAAAACGATCGAAATACTGTCAGTGTTACCATCATTTAATTTTTTCTTATATATGTGAAGAGGATTTAAGAAAAAGTTATGATCTTTCTCTTTATTTTAAACCATCTATCTAACCATCTAAATTTTATTAAAATCTCTGGTGATATAATCACATAATCGTTGGCATAACTACCTTTAACTACCTACCTATAACTTAAACATACTTGCGCTTGATTGATGCTCCTTGAGATTTATCGAAATACCAGTGTTACCATAACACATATATTTTATATACCCCATAATTGGACATAAGGGATTGTTGAAGATCTTTCTCTTTATTTTTTTTTTAACCATTTATTAACCCGACGCTGTTGTAGACTGTTAGTTACTTGGGCCAACAGACTCCAAATTGGTAAGAAACCAAAAAAAATGCACTTGTATGTGTTGGATTGTGTACGTAAATTACTTGTTAGCCGCTGCCACTTGCATTCCTTTGTTGCAAATGCAACAAAATGCCTTGCAATGCATTCGCGTGCACCTTTCAAATTTTTTTTTCAGTTTCGCCTAATCTTCGAGTTTGACTTGCAATCGGCATTTTGTTGTTTGTGTTTGTTGGCCGTTTCGGTTTCTTGTTATTGTTATACACTTGCTGAGGGTATTACGACGAGGACCCCAACAGAAGCTTACGATGGACATAAAAAACGTCTAACGAAGTCATTATTAATTTAGGAGGTATTACCAAAAATTTACCTTATGTATAAATTATCTTTAAAGTGTATTTATGTTTTTTTTTAAAATAGCTTGTTAAAGGTAATAATATTTTAATGGGTAGCTCAGGGGAGGGCACAGAATATAAACAAGTGTGTTTATAGACCTTCTTCCAAGTCTCTGTCCTTGATGGGCTAAAAACGCAGTTTTCTACTGAAAGTATCTTATCTCCGCCATTCCCATATCAATGTCTTTATTTGAAATGTGCTTCAGAGCATTCGATTAGGTCATTTAACGATGCTGCCTTCGTAGGTGTCTGGTCTTGTTGTGCTTGTGTGTTGTGTGTTTATTAGTGGCCTCCTCAATTTGGTATTTAAAAGACATTTAACATTTATGCTTGAGTAGCAGCGGCTTTATAGCCGGCTCTCTGACATTTAAATCAGCTTCTGTACCAGAAAGCAGCGAGCCTCACCGACGATCATCATGCATGAAAATTCTTAAACTTATCTCCGAATTGGAATAACTTTTGAAGTTGTTTTTGGTTTTGTCTGGCTGATAAATTGTGTAATTGTGTTTTCCAAGAAGCAAAGCCTAGAAATAGATTCCAAATGTTGGCAAATTGCTTTCTGATATACTTCTTCTGATATCTATTGTATCTGGTAGTATGGGTTTTGCTTTGTTGTGGTGTGTGTCTGTGCGTGACACAAGTTACTTCCGGCAATTATCAACATTTTTGGGGCTGTCTTCGTTTCTTTATTTTTTAATGAAAACACACGCATATATGTACAAAATATTGTGGTAAGGTTAAATCCAATATTTTAACAATAATAAGTGGGTTGTTTACGCTTCAGTGTGACTAGGTAGAAAAAAAACACAACAATAGAGAAACAAATGCTGAAATTCGGAAATTATAATGCGAACCAATTTTCCTATAATTATGACGAGGCAGAAATAAATTGTTTTGCCAAATTCGCCAAAAAAATGGGTCTAAAGGTATATAGGATTGGCGGCGCGCTATTCAATAAAACAATAGAAAGGTATTATTATAAAACTTGGTACCTTTTGTCGGGAGGACATTGTTGTAATCTAAAAACCGTGCTATTTTTGGGATTTTGTATTTTTTGTTTTTGCAATTAAATTGCTGTTCAGTGTCTATATAATTTGCAATTCATGTAAGATCAGATTTATAATTACTCCGTGTGTTGATCGTCAATTGCACGTAATCGAAGTGAATAAACAATTGAATACTCACTTCTGTTCACAGTAAGATGCGATATGAGTAGTGAGTCACTTGCTACCTCTACCCCAGAAGCAGCCTCACGTGCTAAATCCCCCTTTGATTACTCCAAAACTATTAACATTGAAATGGTTGTTTTCCCACTTTATATTAATTATTAAATTGGAGTTTTTTTTTCATATTTTGATTTGATGATTTGGAGCGTAAATGAGAATGCGGATGTGTTGAAAACGGATTCTATCTAGAAATCTATTTATGACTCCCCAATCCACTTTACTCCAAATCGTTTATTGTTCCGCTATTGTTATAACTTATAAGAAGTGGAAGCAAAATAACCAAAAAATACGCAGTTTTTTTTTTGGCCAACAATTTTTCAGTTACGCTTGAGCATTATGAGCCGCTAATTCTTTTATTGCCAAAGTCGAAGACTTTGCTTTGAAGATTGCCTTTGGCAAGGTCGTTCCACAAAAAAAGAAACAGATACAAAGATACAAACGTGAAATATTAGTGCAAGAAACCGTTTATGCATTTGGTGGCTCGGCTGATGATTTCTTGGAATTTTTAATGTGACTTCATGCAAAACTTTGTTCAACAGGTGTAGGAATGCTATATCTAACATACCTGTATATGTCTATATGCGTGTGTTATTATTATTTATTTCTTTTCTAATTTTTGGTGTTTTTGTTTTAGTATTTCTGCCTTACGGCTATTTGCCAACTTGGTTTCGCTGCTAATGCGCAAAAAAAAAACCAAATCAAAAAAATAAAAATTAAAGAAGAGCCAACACTTAATATCAAGTTTTTTTTTTTTTTAATTTTTTCTTATTTTGTTTTTGAAGGGTTTCAACACTTGAGTGAGGTATGTGCTCGAGCACATCGACAGCCAGCCCGAGCCGGAGACCTTATACCAATTACTTTAGTCGATTGTTGTTGCGACTCAAGACTTGAGTAATTAATGCTCCACTTAATTACATGTATTTTAAATTGGCTTGAGGTTGGAATTTAAAGGTTTTTTTAAATTATAATATTGCTTGAATATCGGAGAAGGAGGGAGGTTTTTAAAAATAATTTAATATTTTCGGCCTACACTCTATTAATTTCATCATAATTTGAAAGTATTTCTAAGAATATTCTTTAGTTTGCTTAGATAATTCTTAAATCGTTATAGAAAATAGGTTGTATTAAGCTTTTCATGATTAAAATAGTATTGTTTGAGAATCGGAAATGAGCGATGATTTTTAAAAGAATTTAATAATGTTTACATAGGATGAATAAGTAGGTAAGGGTTCTTTTAGAAAAGTTTACATAAAAGGTGCAATCTCTAAAAATATTGTAATATAAAGGGTTCTAAATAAAAGATAAGCTTCTATAAAGTGTTTTTAAAGATTGGAATTTAAAGGCTTTTTATAAATAAAATATTATTCAACAGAACTTAGACGAATTATTTAGAAGAGTTGAGTGTTCTGATAGTTGTTTCGCTATAATATGAAAGTGGATTATTAATAATATTTTATTTTGAAATCATGGACTTGATCATGGACAGTAAGAAATTGAAATTGAAATAGTTTTTGAAATTGGCGTTGAAATAATTCCTAATGCTTTATAAATATGGGATTGTTTTCTAAACTAAGTTTAAATGTTTTAATTTAAAGGATTTTCATAATTCTAATATATTCTGATAAAAGTTATGCCTTTTCTTTCTCAAACTCTGTCGATTTCATAATAATCTGAAGTGTGTAAGAATATTTGAATACTGCTTACCAGAACTGCCACCATTTTTATATAATTCCTAATGCGTTCTAAATAATAGATTGTTTTCTTAACTTATTTGAAATCTATAATCGGTTCAGTTTGATTGCGGCACTTGTCTCTGACGGCACACAGTCATATAAATATATGTATAAATACTTATGATTATAAATCGTATTGTATAAGCTGATTTGGTTTTGCATGCATATTCATTGGGTTGATATTGTTGTTGTTGTTATTGTTGTTGTTATTATTTTTGTTGTTGATGTGGTTAAACAGGCAAATTAAAACGCCAATTGCAAGAAATGAAAGGCAGCAACAACAAACAACAATCTGAACTGAACGCATTTACAGCAGCAGCACTAGCAGCAAGAAACATTGGGTAGGTTTGGCCTGGTCTCTTGGTCTCTTGGTCTTTGCCACAAAAACAGTCAACAACAAGCCCAAGCCCAAGCCAGTAAGCCAGTAAGCCAGTAACCACCATCCACCATCCAACCACCTTCAATGTCAATTCAATGCAGGTGGCTCTGGGGGCTATAACTGCGCCCCAGCCAGCCAGCAGCTACACTTTACTCTACACTTCAGTTTGGTTTATTTCACTTGGCTTAACTCGATTCAGTTTCAGTTTCAACTACAGCGACACAGAGTTACAGATACAGATACAGCTTCAGTTTCATTTTCATTTTAAGCCTTTGGCTCTTGGTTTTGGTCAAAACCATTGGCGCTTTGATTTATCTGTAACGCGCTCACCAACACACCAACACTTTGAGATACTATACTGGATGCTGTGTCCGCTTAATTGTTTTGCTTGGATCTGAAATAAAAAAAAAAAAAAAAAAAATAAAATAAAAATGTTATGTAATCGCATTATAGCTCATTGTATAGAAATGAGTGAGGGACGGCTATGGGTATTTTTTTAAATAATTTTTTAATTGGGCAGCCAAGCATTCAACAGCAAGGTGTTTAAGGATTTTTATATTCAGGTATCCGATATATAGAGGGAGTGGTGGGGGTATATATTATATATACCAGAAAGAACACGTCCCGGATCTGGCTTGCAGCTCTGGCTGGTTTATCGGTTAATCGAATATCAATTTTTTTGCATTCGCTGCTCTATCAAATGCCTTATTGTGTTTTGATTTATTTGAAAAACAAACCACACCCATTGGCAACCCAAATACTTCTTGGCCTTCTGATCGCCCCTCTCGACCGATCAGGTGAATGAAGGATTTAAGCCAGCCCAAGACCCAAGTTCCAAGTTCCAAGTAGTACAAGTAATACACTGCGAAAAATATTCAATAAACTAGGAATATTAGGAGAACACTATTATTAGAAGATTTCTTGCAGTGCCTTGTACCTGCAGTAACTGCCACAGAGCTACAGTTCACTGTGCCTCTGTGCGGCAAACTGGAAAGATCGGTTTCAGGTTTCAAGGACTTTTCGGTGGACATTCACTTTTATCCGCACGTAAGCACACGTATAGGTATATTTTTTTTGTTTTTTCTTTTTTTTTTGTAAAGAACCACTCAAATAAAATGAAGAAAACAAGAAAAACCCAAAAAGAAACAGAAATAAAACTCTTGACGGCGAATTAAGAGTTGAGCTGTGTGTCTTGGGGCCTAAACTGCATTTTTGTGTCTCGCGAGTGGCAAGTAACTGGAGTTTCTGCTTCTTGCTGCTGGTGCTGCTTCTTATTCCACCCTCTTCTACGAGTCCAGGCCCAGGCCCAGGCCTCGCCCAAAGCTTTCGATTTGACTTTCAATTATTTTTTGTCTCTCCTCTTTTTGAAGCTGGAAGCTGCTCAATAAAGCAACGGTACATTGTATTTGCATTGTTTTTTCTTTTTTTTGATTTTTGTTTTTTTTTTATTCGCAGTTCACCGTTTTGCTTATCTGCATTTAAGAGCAGGATGGGGAGACAGATAAAAAGAGGGAGACAGTACCACACACTTGTCTTGTTTCATTTGCCGTTGCTTTTGCCCTATAAACCGCAACTGGTTGATCGGCTACTTGAGATATTTTTGAATCTTAAAGATACTTTTTAGAGAATCTATTAAAAAGTGCGAGTAGATCTATAAATTTAGATTCTAGGTTTTTATTCATTAATATAAGATTAGGTAATTTTTTTTAAGATTATATTTCAGCAAGATTCACTGAAGATATTTTTGTATCTTAAAGAAGGGACTAGAGCTACGAATTTAGATTGCTAATTTATAACAAAAATGTAACTATTTTTTTTATTTATATATTTTTTTAAATTTAATTTCCTTTTACTTAAAAAATTGTAGCAGTTTTTAAAAGAATGTATAGATACTTACTACTTATAGACTTAAAAGGGGATTTTTTTTTACTTTTTAGATAATAAAAGGTGACTCAGATATCCAGATCGTTCAAGATCTACTTCAGGTATTTTTGATATCTTAAAGATTGTTTTAAAATAATAATTTGTCAAAAAATTGACTAGAATTATAAATTTAGATTCTCTTCTTTCTTTTTTTTTGTACTTATATATTGAAATAAAGTTTTTGTTTTTACATGAATATTTTTTTTATGAATTTCTTTCTCAAAAGGAGTATCTCTTGGTTCGACTTTGATGTCTCATGTGAGCCTTTGTTGCATTCATTACACAATAAATTATAATACGAGTTTGCGGTGGAATCCAAAAGGTTTCGTCTGCTTTGGCGCCCCCCTCGTCCGCCCTCGCCACCCACCTGCTCATCATCATCATCTTCATCATGATCATGCTGATCATTAGTATTATTTTGCTCCAATGCTCTTTTCGATTGGATTGGATAACTCGTTTCGATTCGCCGTCCAAGTGCAAACTTGATTCGCAGACGTCGCATCTGCAATTTTGACATTTCGAATCAACCTTGAAATCGTATGAGTGAGTGAGATTTGCACGAAACCCCCCTGCCACCCCCTCATACCAAACAGAGTGCATAAATTCATCAGTTTATTGGGCCTGGCCTGGCCTGGCCTGGCAGTGCAGCAGCAGCAGCAGTGGTATGTTTTGAGGGTTCGGCCGATTGTAATTCCTCGATTCTGGCCATATCCAAAGCCGGCTTGCCGCAAAAAGGTCACTTGCCATGTAGCTTTCACTCAAAATTTCACTCAAGGCCTGCGCACTGACGAAGGTCAACGAAGGACTTGCTCTTTCGCTTCCACTCACCGGGATTTTATGAATGAAATGCACAACGAACGCCCACACCCTGCCATGCAGCCACCTCCGACAGCCCAACCACCCACTGGGCGCTACTATCCCCCATCCCGTTCTGGCGTGCCCAACCTACGACAAAATCATTTGGTATCCATGAATGAATGACGCAGTTTGTGGCGTTTCAGCTGGAAGGTTCTAACCATCCACCGGCGCTCTCTTTCGCTGCCGAGCTTTCGTTTTCGGCCATTCACGGTGACGTCAGCATGCGTAATTTCCCAAAAGCGTGGGCGGCCAGCGTAGGTGTAGGCGTGGGCGTGGGCGTCGGGATGGGCATGGTCGTAATGCAGCTAGTAACTTACGCAAAAGAGCGGCAAACAGCGTGGTTTGTCATCATAATTCGCACATGTGTGGTGTTGACGGAAAAGGCAAATAACCAGATAGCTGGTGGGGTGGCTGGGTGGTAGGCGGATGTGGCGGCAAGATAACACAATGCTAGTCAGATTCCCCATCTGTTTGCACTTCACTCGAGGGAGCTTACCGCCCCAAAGGAGTCGAGAATTCCCCGGCCGTTAAGTCCCCAGATTGTTTTCAGATTCCAGTCTTAAAAATAGTCGGAATTGCAAAACTCTATTTATAGAACTTGGAGTTTTTGGGGAAAATCCAAAATATTATTCCTTTAATATTCACATTAAATCCCGTACCGCTTGAAAACAGGACTTACGTAATGCACTAGTTAAGCTTAAATTGCACTTAATTGAATGTTATATTGCTGGTCATGCGCACGCCCACGCCCTCGGCATTACTACGGCGCCATATACTGGCACAGGGACACGCCCCTTTAGGCCCTGCCCGGTCCGCCTGTCGCCGCCTGGTCCTCGTCCTGGCTGCTTCGGTTCATGCTGGCAACAGGCGCCAGCAGCCTTGTCCTAACCGTAGCATGCGCAGGACCTTCCAGGCACTTTTAAAAATTTTCATCATATTTTTTATTATTTTTTTTTTTTTTATTTTTAACTCTTAAAATTAATAGAGTTTAGGAATTATTTTATAAATTTTTAAATATTCTAGAATATAATATACATATATTTTAATATTATTTCTTCGAGTGAAGGACAACACTGGGCGCCTGTCGGCTGCCAACCTCCTGTTGACTGGGGTGTACCGCGATATCCCTACTTCTTGGGATGTTGGCTCCCGTATGGACGCTGCCAGTTGGGAACCGGCTCATCGATTTTTCATTACTTACTCAATTTAACGTTGACGTCGTTGAGGAGAACCCTGCCCCTGCCCCTGCCCCTGCCCCTACCAGAACCCAACAAAGTCAGGTTGCTGCCAGTTTGCGGTTCTGGGTTCTTGAGCATCTCTGGCATTTGTATTTTGTGTGGGCGTTTGTGGAATAAATGGCTTATCCTAGAGAAGCTGAAAACTTGGCCAAAAACCCATCCAATGAAGGTGAAAGTTTTGGTTGAGGTGGGTGGATTATGTAAGAGAGAGGTTTATAGAAAGAATGGAGGATACTCGTTGGTTTATAAACCTTGTGTCTTAATGAGTGTATATTTTTAAATTAAAATATATAACGATTTGGGTTTAATTAAAGCTTATTATTGGAGGTCTTTCTTGTAAAGAAGGGTATTGAAGAGTCTCTCATGTCCCAGCTTTCTTCCTTTTGTCTGTCTTTGCTTTCTCCGCTGCGCTGCCCACGCCATCGCCCATCGCCAATTCGAGTTCTATTTTTAGCCAAGAAATTGCAAATAAGGCGAGTCACTCAGTCGAGAATAATACCATCGGCACTCTGAAATTGGAATTGAATTTAGGAAGTGGATGGGTTGAGCTCTCTGGTCCATATCCTCTTAGCCCGGTTGTGTGTGTGCCATGGCCCGATAACGCCAAATGTGTTAATGCTTAACACCAATTTACGATTATCTCACACTTGACATCCACCCACCAGGGCTATCCACAAAATAATGTATGGTTTTTGGGTTTTTAGGCTTAGAACCAACCTGACCCTGTCCCTGGATTTGTCGGCAAGGTGTGACCTCGACAGGATATAACCTCTCCGTTTTTTTTTTTTTTATTTTGGCCAAGAGCCCCAGACAGAGGCCCAAGCCAACTTTCAATTTCCAAACCAAAAAAACGCCAGAATAGCAATAATTGTTGTGCGTGTGTGCTAGATGGTAGTTGGTAGTTGGGGCTTTGTATTATCAAATTGGTTCATGGCAATTCTGGTGCGTTGTTGCAATTGGAGTTTTAATTTTGGCCAAGAGATGGGGATGGGGGAGGGAGGATGGCGGCGGCGGAGCTGGTGCACGAGCTAGAGCTCGTTAGCGGAGGCTGCTGTTGCCTGCCGCCATGGAGGCGTAGCTCGGCTCGACTGCCACTGAAGAGTGTTAGGACACAGCAGCTGCCAGTAACCACTAACCAGTAACCAGTTCCAGCCTCGAGCCATTCTAATGTGTCCGTGTCTGCAAAGTGAGCGTAGCTACGGTGGACACTCCTTAACGGAGAACAGAGTTCAGGGCATCTTTGAAGACAAACCGATGGAATGTCAAACGGATGTCGACTGTTGGCTGGTTATGTGGAGTGCAGGCATTGCAACTGCCCTTGGAGCCGTTTCTTGACACACACTGTACACTGTACACACTCACTATAATGGCACACACTTTCAGAATCTCCGACATGAACGCAATTAAGGTCGTTTCTGCGTGGGCGTTGGATGGGATGGGGGAGAGATCGTAAATCTGCAAACGTTCACGCCGCCAGCAGAACGGCAGAACGTGTCTGGAATAGTGGAGGTTGGAGGATGCCACTTTCAGTCTCATTCTCTGCTCTTCAGCCGATCCACGCTGCGTATACGTAATATTTGACTCTATGGCCTGGCTTGCGCTCCATGCCGAGTGACTTTCACTTTTTGTTTGGCTTGCATTTTGAAATTTTTGCATTCTTGCATAAAAACCGAATGCAATTATCGGTTAAATAATGAACTGAAATTCACAAAAAAAAATTGCCAGCACTCGAGATAAGCTAAAAAGTGGCAATGAACGTTCTATGGAGTGGCTAAGAGCGCCTTCTAGACTTTGGTCCTAATTCAATATTTCAACAATTCACTTTGCATTCTCTTGGCCAGCCATAATCAAACGGCATTTTTTTCTTCTAAAGCAAGTAACAGCTGCTGGCCAACACCCAATATGGCCAACACCGACACACACACACACACACACACTTGCACTTTCTGGCAGATTTGATTGCATTAGAGCTGCTGCGGTAGTTGGTTGGTCGGCTGGCCAAAGAGAGAGGGTCTGACGGGGCTCGGGTCTGAAAATGCAACAGAAGCGAACCGAGCTGGCTAAACTAAACCAGTCTTGAAAGGTGTCTTATATATACATATATCTGGCACTGGCACACAGATACTCACCACTACTCGGGCTAGAGACTAGAGTGCTCAGGTTCATGTATTTCAGATACACAGAGACCGAAACTAAAGCAAAACTAAGATACTTTTTGGCCAGGCCGACAAGAACTTGTTGCCAGTGGCCATTGTTGTTGCCTTTGAGGTTGAACTAACTTTAGTAACTGACTTCTTCAGAGTACTATCTTCAAGATAGATGTTCCCTTTTTATTTAGTAACTATCTAATAATAGTCAATCGGCTTGTCTAAAATGCTTTTTCTCTTAAGCTCTTTACGCTCCATTCTATTTTTTGTCAATATTCATTTTTTATTGGAGGTTTTTGTATGTTTTTTGTTGTTTTCCAGCTTGGCGAATATTTCTGTGAATAAAATAGCAATTTGAACGTTTCTTGTTTTGACCATTTTGTGTGTTTGTGAGTCTATACGAGTGTTTATGAGTGTGTGTAGTAAACACATTTTAAAAAATCGAAAGCAAGGTCTTTTCTGCAGACTACTAGTGTGGTGTTTTTGTTGTTTTGGTTGGCGTACCCTAAGTCCGGACTTTTAGTTTAGAACGTAATTTATAAATTAATTATTGGCCCGGAGTGGTCACATGTTTGGGCCACGAATTCAAGCCACCTATCCTATCCAACGTATTAACAATTTGGTTGTTTTTTTTTTGTTCTGTAGGGCTTTAAACTATTTTTAACAGCACGACCCGGGCAAACAAACAAATTGCAAAAAAATGCATATGTTTGAGATAGCAGATAGCCCGCCAGAGGCCCTTACCCCGTTGCTTTGGCACGTGTCTGTCAGAAGCCTACCAGCCCTCCACCTCCCCCCGACCCAGCCCTTCGACGTCATCCACGTCTACTAATTGCAATTAGCGCGGCCTACACCAGTGGCAACACAAATTTGTTATTGGCCATGTTTGTTATTGTCAAGAGCCATCACTAGGGCCCAGAAGTTCGATAAGCTTATGGGTTCTGAAATTAAATAAATGTATTTTTTTCGTTATTTTTTTTTACAAAAAGTGCAGTTGTTGCTGGTAGAGATTGTTATCAAGCCTTAGTTTTCTTTATTTTTTATACAATTTCTTATAATTTCTCAAGAAACTCAAACCACACTGCGTATACGTAATGGAATTTGGCATATATTACGTATACGTAGTGCGGTACCTTTGGGAAACAATTCTTTGGAGTAATTATATCAATATTAAGCATATTTGAGCATTATATAATAGAATTCATTATAAATTCACAAAAAAAAATTTTTTTTAAAAAACCCAAATCTCACTGCGTACATTACGTATACGTCATGTAGTACCTTTGAGGAAACTTTGAACGTCAGAACCAATTGAATTCTTATGAATAATTATATCAGCATCTTGAGAATAGCTTTATTCTAACAATTACTTTCAATTCTCTTCAGTCTTCAGTCTGTCAGTGGTTTTCGCTTCAAATATTTAATAACAGCCCACATGTCGTATACATGATCTTGAGTGGTTTAACAAAAAAAATATATAAATAAATAAAAATAAAATAATAAACAAGTGATTGAAGAGTGAAGAGCAGAACAAACAGCAAGATCCGAGTATAAAAATAAATTGTTTATTTCTATAAATAAATTAAATGGCGAGCGAAATAGTTTACCAAACAAAGACAAAAATGCGGCAACAACAAGCTACAAGAAACAGTAGAAGAAATAGAAGAAAAGCTGTTAAAACAGTTGCTTTGATAAGGCACATTTTCAGTTAATTTTTATAATTAATTTTTATTTAATTTTTTTGGAGCGTATTTAGAGCCCAAAGTGCCTGAGATGAAGAGCTTTTTGTACACCTCTCCGTCTGCCCTACCCCTCCTCCTTCTTCTGTGAGCTTCTGACGTAATTGTGCCGTTACCAAGACCAAAAACAAAGCACTCACTCACGCTGTTTGTTGTTGTCTTCTGATCGAAGTTTGCTCGCTTTGCCGGTTTCGACAAGCGACGGGCCAGCTAGAGAGCGACAGAAAAATAAAATAAAATAAAATAGAAAAAAAAAAAACAAAAACACGGCACACACAGCATAGCAACTAGTGTCGGTTGGCGTAAATATAATTAAACTTTCGAATGGGATCAGTAAGCTAACGAAGAAACGAGCAGCGAGCACCGGAGGCCTGCAGTTTCATTTTATTTTATTTTTATTTTTTCTTTTTTTTTCATTTTCACTCAATTGAGCAAGCTTTGGGGCTGCCGCGGCTGCCTCGACTGCCTCGGCTGGCTGGGAGCTTTTCCCACTCGATTGGAATGGACGCGTAGTCAAGTTTCATGCCAACGCCGAATGCCTTTGAAATCAGTCGTTCAACGAGAGTGACCGCGTACGAAAGCCAGAATCAAGACCTCTATATAGTATACAAATATATAGAAGACACATATTTGAATAAATTATATTGAAAACGAAGCTAGAAGATACAAGCCAGAAAAAGCCGAAAAGCTGAAAGAAAAAGGTAACAAGAAACAAAAAAAAAAAGCGAAAGATACTCCTCCTTAACCAGGACACCCAGACAACGACAACGACGACAATTCGCTCGGGAACATTCTGGCAAACAGCAGGACTGTTGCTTTGCTTTTGGCCATAATCCACCACCAGCCCAGAAGCCACCCACAGCCGCCACCCACTCTTCGCCACATCAAGTGGAACACTCAACATATGTTTTGCCTGGCTACACCCAAGCCGCGTTACCTTTCGGACCATATGTTGTTTGCCAGATTGTAGGGCAGGAGGAAATATTTCGCTGCCGTGCTGCCGTGTGACTTTTTGCGTCGAAAATAATAAAAAAAAAAAGTCTAGAGAAAACAACAGATATACAGATATATCTATATAAAAGTATATAACAAAAAAGAGTATAAAAAAAAGTAAAATAGAAAAGTAAAATAAGAAGAAAACAATATTTTGAGTGCGCGTGTGAGTCTCCATCTTGTAGTGTGTGCGTACGGTGCTCTCGAGTGTGCAATAAGAGTGCAATTGAAAGAAAAGCAGAAATAATTGCAACAGAACCGAACCCAAAACCATAACCAAAACCAAGCTCCTCACCCACCCACCAAGGAGCACCCACTCGGCCATCTGGAGTGCTGCTGCAAGTGCGTTTCGTTATATTTCGTTGCATATCCTGTCGCTTGTCGCATCCAGCATTCTTATGAAACCGGAAAATCGGCATGAATCGTACAATGCAAAGGTAAATGTCAAGACCACGCCTACTCAGTCGGCCCCCATATTTCCTCCCTTCATGTTGCAGCATATGGCGAAAAACTTAAATGCGCAAAAATCTATCTGTATCTGAATCTGAAACTGTCTATGTATTTGTATCTGTAGCATGGATGGCCTGTAGCTGTCTCTCTTTATGATACAGTATGCTCCTCCTAGAGCTCTCTATCAATGACAAATCTTGTTGAATTTTTTTTTATTTTGGTTTTTATGTATCTTTAAGTGCGTTTATGGCATTCGACTCTCGACTGTTTATTGTTGTAGTTTGGTTTTGGCTCATTAGGTTTGAAGAATTCGCAATGGATTGGATTTCATATGGATTTATGGGGAAAGAAGCAGCGACAGATGTTGATCATGATCCGTATATACCATAATTCAATAGGGGTTTGATTGGATCATTAGCTTTTATTCTTTTTAAAGAGGTAAGGAGGATAATATTAACAAGAAAAATAAATGATCAAAATAATAAGGCCTTTATCCTCGATTCTCATGGGTTGCTCTTAATTAACCTGTAAAAAAATATATTTAAATATTTAAAAACAAAAATATTATGAAGTTAATATTTCCCTTCTCCTCATAGTACATAGTTTGTAATTAATCAGCCTTTAACAACTATTTAAAAAATAAATTAATAATATGTTTTTATTTAAAAATTGATAGCGCCTTCCTCCTCGCTTCTCATAGGTGGCACCTAAGAAGTCACAAGATCTTAAACAAAATTTCTCAAAAAAATACTTTTAACTATTTAAAATATTTTTGGAAGGAAAAAATAGTTAAAAACAGATTTCTTGTCCTCGCTTCTCATAGGAGGCACTTAATCAAGATTAAATAAATAATATGAAGGCTAATAAAATTTTAAATAAATATAAAATAATATTAAATGAATCGCGCCCTCCTCCTCGCTTCTCATATGTTACACTTAAAAAGCCCCATAGATATTATTTAAATTTAACCTTTAATTATTTTTGTAATCAAAGAAACAGAAGCTTAAAGAACCTTGATTTTTAAACAAGTTATTTTGTAGTATCTAGAACAAGTATCTTTAGTATGTAGTTTCAATAGCCATCTGCATAGCTCTGAAGTATTTCATCATTTTCGAAAACTCCTTGAACGAAAAAACTGCGTTGTGCTCTAAATTGTAGTTGTCAGTCGTAAAAATTAAAGTTCGCGTACGAGATATTCAAATGAAATGCAATGCATATTGCTGGCCTGGTGTTTTGTGCTTCTGTCACCGCTTTTTGGCTTGGAATTTCAAATTGGAATCGGAATTCGGAATTGGTATTCAAATTCGATTTCAAATACATAATGTCTGCAAGCAAAGAGAAGGTGAAGGAGAAGGAGGTGTGAGGTACATACGCGAGTATATTATATCAAAAGTCCAGCACATATCCGGGTTCACTAGCTACGTCAGTTTCGATTTTTTTTTAGCTGGTAGTGAAACCTCATGGTGGTCTGGGCCCACCAATTGTCGTCTGGTCACGTGTAGGGTAGGCCAACAAACGCAAATTACATTTGACGTTGCATGCAACAGCAACAAATACATAGATATAGTCAGAGCTAGAGCTACTACTGAAGCAACCCTCACTAATTACATTATATATAACACTTGGCGCAATGTCTCGGCTTGTTGGCTGGCTGGCTGGGTGTTTGTTGTCTGTATTTTGTTCACGTTGTGTCACCTGAATTGGAATTTAAATTTTTGTTCGTAAAGACGCACTTGATACTAGCAGCACTAGCCTCAATAAAGAAATTATGCAAACACTATGATGGTGAAAGATAAATAAATACTCTTTTATATCTATGGCTCTAGATACAGATACAAATACTGAACTTGGCCGATCCCTATTGTTGTGCTTCTGTTTTTCTGTGCTCTAGAAGAAAGTGTTTAAACAGTTTGCCTTTTCAAACTGTTGGTTGTTTTAACAAGCGACGTTTGTTTGAACAGAACCATTAGCAGCAACATTGTTTCCATTTAATATCATCCAATGCACTTGTTCCGAGTATATACATAGAAATATTGCATCTGCCAAGGCACATGTCTGAGCTGTGTCCACGCGAACGCTAGCTAGTTTTTTTTTTTTTTTTTTTGTATTTTATAGATTTCTGTTTGCGGAGGTTAATAACCTGACTTCTAATTAGCCAAGCTTCACTACCTGGGCCGTCTACCTGAGCTAGAGTTCTGGCTCCGTTACGATGCTGGCTCATGACCCCATTCAGAGAGCTTCAGGCGTCTGGCCGGCCGAATCTAAATCCGAATCCGAATACATAATACTTCTCGGGCTGGCTTCTCGGGGCCAACGCCAAAGCTGTGAGATATTAATTACATGGGCCGGGCCTCGCAGAACGTAAGCTGATTATGCCTGGCATGTCCATTTCTAATCAGATCCCCAAAAGAATAACAGAATTTAATTATGCAACCTGGACTTTTGTGGGGGCGTATGATTTATGAGATCTCAAATCTGAGATCCAGAGCGAAGGATCATAGAGAAGCACAGGTATCTCTAAGTTGCAGTTTGCGTGGCTCGACTTCGTGACTTGAAAATAACAGCAACTTTTGGTGTAATGAGGCAGAGATGCGTGCTGAATAAATCTTATGATTGCTCGCCGATTTGGTGTATCTTAACAAAGTATCTATTCCTGCTAGTCTTAAACTTAAAGTTGAATGTTTGCTTGTTTAACTTTTCATTCGAAAGTGGAGCTATTTGCCATCCATTTGCCAGCCCAGCAGTTTGTTTCAACATTTTGTTAACCTATTTTGTCCATATTTGCATATCAACCTAATTCGTCTATCGGGAGTTGGGGGGCCTTAACATATTCTCCATTATGCATGAGGGGCCTAATCAGAGAGTTGCATTGGGTAACTCCCCAAGACGGCTGACTGAAAAACAAAAAAAAACCCTTTAAAATGCAATCAACTTTGATAAAATTTTGTATTTCTGCTCTACTTGGTGTTGTTGTTGTTGTTGTTAATGTTGGTTAAGCTTGTTGTAGATATTTTTGTTGTTGTTTTTGTTGTTGTTATTGATTGTCAACCTTCAGCGAACAACGCTGTATGCCGCACACGGCGAAGGTCGGCCACTGCTGCGTTCGTTGTCCGTCGCTATTCTGTTGTTGTTGATGTTGTTGTTATTTTGTAGCTATTGCTGCAGTTTATATTTCTTATTGTTGTTGTTGTTGCTGAAAACTGAACTGAACCGAACTGAACGAGCTTTGAGCTACACATGCATTTACATACATTTGGTTAGATAAATTTTCGAGTCTATACACAACGCCTATATATCTTTGACTTTGATTATATATAGATACAAGATACAGATACAGATACAGATACAGATACATATACAAATACAGATACAGATACTGTGTGAATGCATACGTAGGCCAACGTAGCGTTCTAATTAAAAATTGATACATTCAAGTTAAGGACAGAGACCAGAGACCAGAGACCGACCAGACCCCAAAGAGACCTGAGACCAGACGACCGACCACACCAGCTAATTGAATTAAGTTCTGTGCCACCAAAAGGTACAAAAGGAATATCTGGGGGTTACCTGCTGTTTGCACCTGCTATTTTGGGTCCCTCTGTGTAAATATAGCCCTGGGGCCCATATACAATTATTGAATATACATATAACTCGATGATAAACTATGGGGCCCCCCCAGACACGTTGCCATAGTTTTTCTTCCATTTCGACTTTAAACAATGCCCAGCAAGGCAAATATAAGCCACAACTTTCAGCTGTTTAAATAAAACTTAAAAGCCTAAATAAAAATATGAGAGAAATGACTATATTTTAGATATATATTATCATACAAGCACATATAGTAGATATTGTGGATCAACTGGGCGTATCTAGAGCACAAATGCTGTCCTAGATTCGGCCAGGAATGCGACAATTTTTAAAGACAGTGATCAGTCTTTATAAATGACAAATTTTATATAAATAATTCAAGTATTTTCTCGGGCCAGTCTTCACTGTAGTTGTTGAGACTAAAATCGAATTAATTGAAAGAAAATGTGCGCCTTGGCAGCGTCTCTTTTCGGTTGCCAGGCGCCGCCTTCTACGAGTATTTTTAAATACATTCATCTATTTTTTGAATCTTTTTAGCAAGCCCCCCCCAGCCCCACCTTCTCTATCTTTCTCTATGATTTCTTTAGTTCTTTTCACCTCGATTAACCTTTTCTCTTTCCATCTTTTCTTGTCTATTTGCAGGTAAGCATCTATCTCGACACTGTCATCAGTTTATTGTTTATCGAATGGGTATTGTGTAAGTATCGAATGGTTTTCCAAAAAGTTCAACAACCTCGCACGTCCGAAAGCAGAAGAAACTCACAAACTTTTCTGTTCGACCACACAGAAATCAAAGAAAAGCGCGTTTTCAAGAAAACTCCAACAAAAATGAGTAAAAAAAAAATGAAAGATTTCACTTTCACGCTTTAAACGGCAAAACGCAGCCACAAACGGACAGAGTCGGCAGATACTTTGTTGCAGTGGCAGTTGCAATGCCACTTGATTGTTGTTGTTGCCCCATCGGCTGGCTGTGGCAATGGCCATTGCACATAGAAGTTCCACCAGAGACGCCATCGACGCCACTAAAGTGAAGATGAAATTTTGTTTGTTTGTTGGCCAGCCAGTCAGCCAGCCTCCAAGTGGCTTTCACACAAAATTTTGTTTAAAATGGAGAAGGCTAAGAGGGAATCATTAGTTACTACTATTAGTAGTTACTAGTAGGGCTTTAAATTCTAAAAAGTAATGGATTCAAGGCATAGTTTCTGGTATTTTCCTTTAAATTTTATGCCTTTTTTGTCAACAACTTGATGGGTTTGTTTATCTTTTGTTTTTAATATTTATGTCTTCTTTTAAAGATTATTTTTCCATTTGAACCTTAAGTGTTGACTCTTGAAATTCTTAACAAATTTATGAGCCATTTCAAGCTACATATTTAAACTTTATTTAATTTCTCTATCCAACTCACTTGTCTCTGCTTTTGTGCAACCAACAAATGCTTAACTTCTTTTTATTTTTATTTTTTTTTTTGCATATTTTAAAGTTGGCCAAGAGATCTCGATCTTACAATTCATGCGGAATCTCTCGACGGCAGTTAGTTTCAGTTTCAGTTGGAGATTAAGACTCAGGTGCTCTCGGTGGTGCTGTAGTGGTGTTGGTGCACCACTGGCGGTTTGGTGGCGCAACGCTTTGGCATGTGCATGTTCATGTGCATGACTCTCGAGTGCATTGTACAACTTACACACGAACAACAAACACACAACACAATTGCCACAACATTAGCGGCAACAACAGCCACAATTTGTGGCTTGTTTTGGGCTGGGCTGGGCCTTATACTCTTGTACATGATGCTGCTGCTGCTGGTGTTTGCTAAGTGAAAAGCCTTGTTTTGTTTTTCCAGTAATTTTCACCATTAGCCAAGTCGCGACTTGCCGCTATTGGCATTCAGTTTTTAGGGTTCATCAGTTAGTAGGGAGTTAGTAGTCACTAATTAGTAGTTAGTAGTCTTCCAAAAATATTTTTTAAAAATTAAATTATCCAAAGACCTTTTCCTTTCACTTGAGGATCTTACATCTTTTTTTTTTGTTTCTTTCCTTAAATGTCAAAGATGGCAACATTTTTCTTAAAAATTATTTTGGCATAACGGCAAACAAGAGAATAATAATAATAATAATAATAATAAAAAATATACAAATGTTTGAAAAACTCCTTTCACTTTTTTGAAAAGTTGAAACCAATCCGTCGTTGCTGGTAGTTGTTTTTAAGCTTTTCGTGCAACGAAGCATTGCCTGCAGCAGCAGCAGAATGTTTGCCACATTGCCACAGATATACACGAGAGGCATGGGGCATACGAATACAAATACGAATACGAATACGAGTACGAATCTGAATCCGAGGCAAGGTGGCATTTCAGAGTTCCACTGACACAGAGACCAACTAAAGCGCAACGCAAAACGAAGCGAGAAACGAGTATTTCACAGATAGCCGAAGTATCTGGCAGATACGAACTTTCGGTTATTGCTGTTGCAGCAGCAGCAGCACTAGCAGCGACTAACCTTTTGAGCGAGAAGTGTATTAGTTCAAGACACATTCCTTGATCCAGCACTCAAGACATAGATGTATCTGTATCTGACACGAAAATGCTTGGCCAAGCGCAACAAATGTATCTCATAGGTAGACGGGAGAACTATAATTGAAATCGGGTTTCTATTTTTACGGCTCCAATGATGATGGGTGCGCAGTGCGCACTCGAGTGGAGCTGAAGGCATCAGCTCATGTCTAATAAGCAGATTACGCAGCTCGCACTTCAATGCCCACGTCGACCAAAGCCAATCCTCGTTAGAAACTCAATGGTACTTCACAAAGTATCTGAAGAATCTGCCAAAAAAGAAACAAAAAAATCATTTTAATTTGTATCTTTTGGGCCATGATGCAACAAGCTAAAGTTGAAATCAAATTATAATTCAATTTACAATTTTCCTCTGCCAGCGAAATACTTTTTCCATCGATTGCATAATACCTTCGATGATTGCTTTGGAATGGCAGCCACGTAGCTGCCACGATTTGTTGTCACGTCGAAGAAAGTGAAATTGGACAAGAAACCTACCGAAAAGGGCACACACTCTAACTAGGGTTATAAAGTTCCAAATTCCAATAGATCGGGGGCTGAATGAAATAATTCACAATGGCTTTGGATGAGAGATAATCTACAATCTGTAGATTGTCGATTGTAGATTGCAGTTGATTATAGTTTTAGTGTAATTGTGCGATTGGTTTGGGGCCATTAACCGATTTGGCCTGCACGTGCTGGCTAAAATGCTGAAACAGCCAGCATCCATTCCGTTCATCATCTGAGCCGTGATTGATGATAAGCTCTGTCAGTCAGTCAGTCAGTCAGATTGAAAGTGCACGCCAGGCTTAAATACTTCGTATACATATGTACTATAAAGTACATACGATGTAATAAGCAATAATTTTTCTGAAATTTCTGTTGGTATAAGCAATTTAATTTTATTTAATTTCAGCGTCTTGTCGTCTTGTCGAAAGCTGTTGCCGAGTCTCTCTCTCTTATTTTTAATATATTTTTATTTTTTTTTTATTTACTCTTGAGGGCAATAAACCCTCGACTCGATGACTTTTGCACGCTGACATACGGTACTGGGATTGGGATTTATTCAATTTATTAAATTGTTTATTAAATTGGCATTTCAAAGTGAATATTAGGTTTGTGGCAAAACAAAACATCTTGAGCACTTAAGGGACACTTAACGGAGGCAACATAAATCAGAGCCACCAGAAGGCCTCCAGATGAGTTAATTGCCTTGTTTGTGCCCAGTTAGCACTCGGAATGAATCAACATTGCGATCTCGATCTCGATGCCGATCTGGGCCAGGCAAATCCCAATCCCCAACTGCCATTACTCATCATCGCCATACCAGGCGGCCCACAATGTTTCAGGTTTAACTTGTGGGCTGGTGCCTTGCACTCCCCTGTGACTGTGACATCTTCAATCATCCCATGTTCGTGCCAAACAAGTGGGGGAGGCAACAAACCAACACCCAAGAATAAAATCACCCAGAAGATACATTCTTGGTTCGTGCTTTCCACAACCAAGCCACTTGCACTCTTGAATCTGGCACAGCAGTCGTCGGTCTGTAGATACAACTGTTTTTTAAATTTATTTCATTCTCCATATATATATATAGCTACTGATTGTTTAGTCGACAATTTTCACCTTCTTTTTTGTTTAAACCTAGCTTGTTCTAGTTAGTTTGTATCACTTATCACTCTGCCAGCGGAAATGTAGCGAGGTACTAGTTCTTTTTGTCACAAGCGGAAGTAAACGAGACTACTCTTGAGAGAGTATCTATTTGTGAAGATTTCTAAAAGGGCAGTCATATATCTGAGAGATAGTGGGCTTATTCCCACCTGAATGCTTAAGTAGATACTTGAACTAACTTGTTTAGTCAACGAACGTTTCCCAGGAAGCAACTGATACTGGCTAAGAACAGTTTTAGTGGCACGAAGTCATTTATCAATTTTAATTACAATGAAATTTCGACTAAGAAAGGGGTCCAGGGCTAGGGGCTGGGGTCTAGGGAGGTGTTTCAAGGTCTGCCGCACACATCGAAAGTATCACGGAGTTGCGCTGTAAACGATTTTAATTGATTCCGAGTCGAAATTGCCATTAACTGATAGAGACAGATGGGGGAAGGCACGTCGCCGAGCACACACACACCTTATAGACCAGAAACTTTGTTCATTACAATTCTGGCCAACTGAATTTGTTTATTTGTGTATCCCATAGATACACAGATACCCATCGTCACATTGCTGTAATTATAAGTTGCATGATTCTGAAAAGTCACGCTAGAAAACAATGAGAAGCCACTACCAGCCAGCCACTACCTTGTTGCTTGTGGGCTGTATTAGTAGACACATAGAGCACATCAAAATGATATTAAAGCCATCGGAATAACAAAAAACCTAAAAAACAAACAACAAGCCAAATAAATGAAGAATAACAACGCAAAAAAGCCATGAAGACGACGTATTTGCAATTGAAAATGGAATTTGTTTATCTGCTGGCTTTAATCGCTTAATTGAAATGGAAATCGGTTGATACGCTTACCCGAATTAGAGCCAAACTCGGCCAAAGTGGCACTAGTAGTTGGGATTGGTAAACAAAAAAAAATTTGAAATAAGACTTTATCAAAATAAATGAAAGAAAAACAATTTAATTCTTGATTTCTCTGCCTATTTTTCCACTCAGAAGTCTTTAATATTTAATCTTTATTTAATTTGTAAGACCTGGTATTATAACAAATAAACAAACAAGGCGACAATTTTGCATAATATTTTTTTTCTTTGATAAGAATAATATTTGCACAAATGCCATATAAGCCATTTTTCCCATTTTGAGGCTTTTTTTTATTTGATCAGAATCTTTTAGAGCCGGATATGGCTTAAACATATATATTATATAGCATATAGTCAACTAATTCCTAATTTTTTTGTTTCGGACCGACACTTTCTATTTTTATTTCAATTTAATGAACCTCAATTAAATAGCCTAATCTAAATTTATTTAATCTCTATACTAGTACTGTAACTACCTGTGTGGTTATAATTGAGTTCTGGAGTTTTTTTGTGGCGATCGTTTATTTTATTAGTAATACAAACACGAGTCGCAAATGGGCCTATGTGAATTGCATAATCCCCCGGCCCAGAAATGAATAAAAATTTAATTTAAAGGCAAGCCCACAAATGAATTCAATCAAATCCCAATCAAAAATTAAACCAACTCTCCCTCTCACTCGTCGGTCTCTAATTCTGTGTCACGTTTTGACACCAAACCCAACCAAAACCTGGCCCAAAGTAGAGCTCTATCGGGCCAAGACAGCCAGACAAGCAAAACCGAAAACTGCTGAAAGGTGAGGCCCCAAAAGAAAGGAAGAAATTCCATTTCCATTTCCGCTTTGTCATACACTCTGAAGGGCTTTTCATTTAGCACTTCCGATCAGCATTTTTCAGCAAAAAACCTGCAATTAACTGTTGGCTTTAATTAGCCAAGTTGTGTTAACTATTTAAGCCCTAATTGTAGAAATAGAAACCACAAGCCAAGCAGCCAACTGGCCAACGAGTATTCTCGACTGGGGCACTTTCATTTTCAATCTGGTTTCTGGAAGTATGTGAAGCTATGCCAGAAACGCAAGTGAATCTGAATCTGAATCTGATTTTTGATTTCGGATTTCGGCCGCGTATCCCTCCATCGTCTGGCCCTCAAGTGAGCTACATCGAATCGAATGCGTATTTGAAATGTCGGTCGGACCGGTTTTGGGGTCTGGGGTCTTTGGATATTGGCTGCCCTGCCTGCCCGCTGCTTGGCATAACAATTAGTTGCGATTTGCATTCGTGGTGCGATGGCAGGTGTGGTGGGAGGGGGCTAGAATTTGGCTATCACACTTTCGTTTCAGCCGCAATGCCTTGTTTGGGAAAGGGCGACGGCGGAACTCGGTATTTGGCCACAAAATGCAGAGTGCTTAACGTGAGATACTCTGATACATTCGCAATGGACACGGCTTATTGGGTCAGGGTCGCCCTGAATGAGTCTGCGTCTCTTGCCAAACAACCCAGCCGCGTCGGGCCAAGACAAGCCATCATCAGGCATAGCCACAGAGATACAGATACAGCTAACAGGCAACAACAATAGCATTAATAATGGCAACAAGCTTGGCCCGACTTCGACCTTAGCACCACCATAGCTTTGTATTATATATCTCGAGTGTGTGTTACTACTAGTGCTAGTGGTGGTGCTGCCACTGTTGCACTTCAAGATGGTTTTGTATCTGAAAGATACATTAACGCTTGCCTCAATGTTATTGCCTTTTTTTTTTTGAGCATGAACATTAATCAAGCAATCCAAACAACCTTTCAAAAATGTTGCAAAATGTTTTGCTGAATTTTTCGTTAAATTATAACATTTTGAACCGGCATTCTACGCCCTAACGGTAAAGCTAATGAAGCTAAATTATAATCAAATGTTATGGCATCTCTCGGATGTGATATTTTTATTGTTGTTGTTGTTTTTGAAAGGCCAACGCATCGGGAGATAAACGAGTATCTGATAGGAGCGTATACCCCACATAGAGAGAGATAATTGTTGCCAGGCTTTTGGGTCGCCGGTTCTAAATAATTATTCACATAATATTATATTAATATGTATTTATTTTTGGCTGCTCCGTCTGTCTGACGTCTCTTCAATTACCATAATACACAAAAATCAGTGTCTTATCAGTAGGTTTTTGTTTTCCTCCAATCTGACCGAATGTTTCTTGGTTTTTGTGTTTGTGTCTATTGTTCGGGTCATTCTATTTTGTTTCTAATTTGATTTTTAAATGTTTGCTTTGTGTTTGCAACAAATGGGCATATTCCAAGTACTCTATTTTTTCTTTCAGTGTTCCGTAACAAAGTAACGAAATCGAAATCTCAGCTAAAAAATGGCTAAAAAGCATCTCACCAACATGCAACGTGCGCACTTGCGCACCTAGAGACTGCTTCTTCTTCTCATGTATCTCTATCTTTATTTTTTCTTTCTTGATCGGTTTATCAGCTGAGCGCACTGCACCCGCATTGCATTAAGAGAGGCAGAGAGAGCGAGAGGCACTCGATCGACCGACTAACCCATCAACGCTTGCCAGTGTATGTGTGTGAGGTTGCCCTTCTAAAAAAGCCCAAGCCGCAAAGTCACTCAAACAAAATTCCACTCAAAAGCCAACTGTAGTTGGGCTGGTGGGGGTTGGGGAGAGGCAAAAAAAAAACCTTGTGACGTCAGCTGGCGCGGGAGAGCTTTTATTCGCTCGCGAATATTCTAAGCGTCGCAGCCCCTGTTGCTGCTGCTGCGCTGCCTCTGCTGCTGCTGGCGTTTGCCGCAAAGCCACCAGGCGGTTTTCATTTGGTTTCTGAACGCGCAACCTAACGGACGCATCCGGCTCTCCACTCTGCGGTGGGGCGAGACAAAAATTGAAAAGATATAGCAGCCAAAAAAAATAAAGAAAAGAAAAGGAAAAATATTTCAAATAAATTAAATAGCCAGTGTGTGGTGTGTGGTGTGAAAAAAAGTGCAGAAATTCGAAAAGAAAGATACGAAAAATAAAAGATACTTGCAACGAAATACACGCAGCGCAGCCTGAATCGAATCGAATCGCAAAAAAATCCCCCCGAGTTTCCGAGTCCCAGAGTGGCGTAGTCGTAGCCGTAGTCGCGTTTAGTAGGCGCCAATTGGGCACCCGGCCACCCAGCGCCCCAGCGCCACCCTCCTTCTTAATTTCGATGGTGCTAAAATAAAATCCACACGGAATCCATATTTGTTTTTGCCTACTTACTTTGCACTCTCTGTCCGGTAGGTTGAAAAAAAAGTATCTTAAAAATAAAGTATCTATGAGGTGAAACTTGTAAAGGGACTAAGTATCTTCAAGATATCTTTAAAAAAAATCTATAAATTAAATCTAAAAGTTTTCTTAAAAGTTAACCATTTTAATTGAAAGATACCTGCTCTTAATATTTTTCCCTAGACTGTGCTTGTAATATTGTGAATGCCATTGTATCTGTATCTGTATAGGCCAACTATTTAAGCTTTGATTTTGTGAGTTGGCTTTTGTTTTTATTGTTGTTGTTGTTGTTGCTGTAAGAGACTTTCTGCCATTGTTGGATTGTTGCTACTGCTTTCCTTAGCCACGAAAGAGCGAAGCAAAGCGAGAGGCGAAGGAAAAAACAACGATTTTCACTTTTATTTGAGACCAGTCCCCCCCCAGTCCCACTCCACCCCACCCCGTCTAGGCCAACTTGCACCTGTTTGCATGCAGCAGAAGCAGCATTGCTGTTGCCACTGAAACTGAAACAGAGATATGATAATGATAAAGCCTAATGAAGTTTACAAAAAGAGTATCTATTGCCAAAAAAATAAATAAATAAAGAAAGTAATTAACAAAGAAATAATTATTAACTAGCGGAGAGGTGTTAATGAAGTTACGACAGGGCCAGGGCCCACTAAATTGGCTAGAAAGTTGTCTCCCATCCCAGGAAGGCCAGGAATTCAGTTGAAACAATTAAAATAAATACATTTAAAATTGCGCTCTGACAGCCAGAATTTGTGGTCTGGGCCCGGACGTCAATAGAAAAATTTATAAAAAAAATATAGAAACATTTAATTGTCCAGAAGAATCTGGAAGTAGACTACTCTACTCTCTGTATAGTGTGTGTATGAGAGACGACCCCCCTTCTAGAAGTGTGAACCCAGCCACGCGGCAGTTCCCAAGATGCAAACTAACCCCGTAGCCGAAGCCAAACTAAAATTAAGTTATATATTACCCAATTCACACGAAAACTAAGCACAAATTAATGCACTGGTGTTTGCAATAGCGGTCTCCCACTTTGTCAGTGTTGGCTTTATTTTAGCTTCTTAAAAATATCATACCTTTTTTTTTTAAATTAAAGTCTAAGTTTGCTTAAAAATAACCCTATAATGGTGAAATTCCATTAAAATAGTAACAAGTCTGGCGAATCGTTATCTTCAGGAAGTTTCAAAGTGCGATAAGTACACTTTCTATATATGTATATTTTTATTTTTTTTTTTTTTGCATCGGAGGTGGGTCTTCTGGCACCTGATCTTCCAGCTGTGGATTGCGGCAGCACTGCTCTGTGTTTTTCAGTCTTTTTTGTGTTGGCGTGTGAATAATATTTAATAGAAGAGCCTTCGTCTTGATTTGCATGAAAAGTACTGACGTACCGAGGTACTGACGTACTGACTTGTGCAAATCGGCAGGTCGGCGGCCCGGCTGGCGTATTCTCGGGGTCGGGGGTTAACTAAGTTGCTGGCTGTGTGTGAATCATTCCGAAGAATCCATTTGAATGGTAAAGTGCCTGCCTCAGTTCTCTAATTCCCTAATCGTCGCTCTTGGCGGCACAATATATACACTCTATACTATATATGTGTATATATTTTATTTGTGTGGTGACGGCCAGTTATGCCAGAAAATTAATTCTTTCTATTTTTTTTTGCTTTTATTTCGTGAACGCACAAACAAAATGATAAAAAAAATAGAGAGAGAACCCAAAACTCACACACACACTCTCAGCCACTACCGGGGAGATAAAACTTATACAAGAGATAGAGCTAAACGATATAATAGCCCCTCATCGGCTATAACAGTGGCACAAAAACAGAAGGCGATTGTATTATATATTGGGGAGGAGTGGAGTGTATGTGCCATATAGAGAGCCAGCCAAGATAACAACGCGGAACTTTCGATCCGATGAGATTCAATTGAATGTGATGCCAAAAAAAAAAGGGAAAAAATAAATAAAACAATAAATGGCGCAGAACTTGGTGGTGTGTAGGCTGCGCCATAGACACCGACAATTTTAGCAGCAAATTTAAAGCAAATTAATTAATTAGAAGAAGCCCCGGGGCGGCAAATGACATTGGCAGAAAAAAAACGAATCTAGAAGTCTAGACTTTATAGTTCTCCTATCATCAAGTAGCCTTTTCTTTTTGGAGAAACTCACATGGCCTTTTGAATTTAATCAGACAGTTGCTTTTTAGCCAGATTTCATTCGTTGGCTCAGACATTTCCACCTCCACCCAAAATTCCAAATACAAAATTCGGTCTGGAGCAGCCACTACATAGTTCATAGTCCCGATGCTAGTCTAGCCCACAAGAATTAACTAATAGAAGATCAAAAGAAACATAACCATCTATATATTACTTATATTATATACTACATAGGTATATAGTTACAATAGTTATAATCCATTGTACTAACTAGTATCCTTTCTTGCAATTACAGTGCGGGACACTAGACGGAGCCGAACCGTTATATCATCAGCAGCGCAGCAACAGAATGGACGTATACCAGATCGATGATGGCTTCCACTCGGATGGCGGCACTGAGACACCGCCACCATCACCGAGCTCCGGCTCATCGATTGCCTCCACCTCGGACCATGGATCGCTGGAGAGCGTGGATACCGGGGGGACGCAACGATTGGCCGTGCTCTCATTCGAGCAGGTTAGCAAGCTGCACAACGTAATGGACGAGAAGGTGGCCATCCATGGACGCGGCAACTTCCCCACACTGGAGGTGACACTGAAGGACCTGGTGAATCTGGTGCGGCGCAAGCTGGAGGCGGAGGTGAATGCCGGCGGCGCCGGGGTGTTAGTTAAGGACATCCGTCTCAATGGCGGGGCAGCTAGTCATGTTTTAGCCAGCGAGGATCAGCCGTACAACGACCTCGACCTGATATTCGCCATCGAGCTCAGTTCGCCGAGGGTGTTCGATCGGGTCAAGGTCGCCGTGCTCAACACGCTCCTGGACCTGATGCCCGAGGGCGTGTGCAAGCGTCGCATCTACACGTGCTCCCTCAAGGAGGCCTATGTCGGCAAAATGGTGAAGGTGAACAACAACAATGACGGCGATCGCTGGTCGCTCATCTCGCTGGGCAACTCTCCCGGCCACAAGAACGTCGAGCTGAAGTTCGTGGACACGATGCGGCGTCAGTTTGAGTTCTCAGTCGATTCGTTCCAGATCGTGCTCGATTCGCTGCTACTCTTCTATGACTGTGCCGCACTCCCCATATCGGAGAACTTCTATCCGACGGTGGTCGGCGAGTCGGTGTACGGAGACTTCCAGGAGGCACTCTACCACTTGCAAAAGAAACTGATCTCAACGCGTCAGCCGGAGGAGATACGAGGCGGCGGCCTGCTCAAGTACTGCAATCTATTGGTGCGTAACTACAAGGCCGTCGACTCGCAGCTCATCAAGACATTGGAGCGGTACATGTGCTCGCGGTTCTTCATCGATTTCCCGGACATCAATACGCAGACCATCAAGCTGGAGGCCTATTTGCGTAACCATTTCTGGGGCGTCGATGAGGAGCCGCTGCAGTATCAGTACCTGATGCATTTACGCGAGGTGGTCGAGATGTCGACAGTCTGCCTGATGGGCCACGAACGACGTCAGACCCTCCACTTAATCCAGTCGCTGGCCGCCCAGGTGCTCTTCAACAAGCAGGAGAAGCAACAGCAGCAGCATGCCCAGGAGCAGTACCAGCAACAGCAACAGCAACAGCATCAACACCAACAACAGCAGCAGCAACAGCAGCAGCCACATCATCCACATCACCGTCAGCATCAGCATCAGCATCAGTTCCTGGACCCCGCGCAGCAGGCGCAACAACAAACACAGGCGCAACAGCAGCAGCAGCAGCAACAGCAGCCGCAGCCGGCCGCCACACTGACCTTGGTCTCGCAGGCGCCACCAACGGCCCAGGCGCAGACCATCTACGTGCAACAGGCCGCTCCCGCTGCCGTTTGCTGCACGAGCAGCGCGGACCAGTCGGCGACAGCCGGTCCACAGACCATACAGATACAGGCCGGTCCGCCGGGACTCATTTACGCCAACGGCGTCTACTATGCACCTGTGATCCCCAGCACCATCTGCACGTGCAACTCCACCTGGCTGAGCACGTGATTGGAGCAGCAGCAGCCGCATCATCATCATAATCATCAGCATCAGCATCAGTGGTCGGAGAATGCATGGGGATCCATGCTTTCGGCTGAAACTGAACCACCTATAGACACAGCACCACTTATCCCACAATCACCACCGTCATTATCACCATCACCATCTGAATCAGAACTAGAATCCGAATCAGCACCCGATACCCAAGTCAGAAATCAGACAACTAGACCCGCAACAAGCGCCAGGAAGAAGGACATGGGCAAGACTCAAGGACGAGGAGAAGCAGAAGCCCATCGAGCGGAGGCGACCGCATCAGCAAGAAGAGCAACTAAACCCACAACCATGACAAGGACTTTGAGGACGGGCGGATCCACTACCAGAATCGATCAGAACCAGTCATCAAAATTAGAAGATGGAGGAGGAGGAGGAGGAGAAGTTGTAGGCGCAGAAGGAGGAGGTCCGGCAGGAGTCACTGGCAGCTTGGTGCTGACACCTCAGCAGATCAGCGGTGTGCCCGTTTACTACAACCTGCCGGAGAAGGTGGCAGGTGGCAGGAAGACGGCAGCGGCGGGCACCTACAGCGGCCAGTTCGCATACTTCTATCCGCACGACGGCTCGGCGCCCAGTGTACTGCTGCTGGGCAAGGACTCTTACCTCAACGTGACCGAGCAACAGCAGGAGCAACACCAACTAGGACAGGATCATCAGAAGCAGCAAGGACAGCCCAAGAAGAAGCAACTTCATCAATCAAGGATATAAGGGAAGATCAGATCGGATCTTGGATTGGATTACAACCTTGCCCCTGGGTACCTTTCGATTACTGTTTCGATTCATTTATCATTCGGTTAGCTTCTACATTGCTTTGTTATCTGCCTGATCGGAACTCTACTTACCTGTTCCTTTTCTATATATATATACGATTCCACTACGATATATTCATCATTGTGACCGGCGACTGTAAACTTTCCACGACGCAACCACACGCGCTCCTACTTTAATAATCTGTAACTTGTAACTTAATCATATCGAACCCGAGACGGCTATAGTTGCTAACCAAACGACACCCCCCCTTCCCCCGAAAGAATGTAATTTTGAAATATTTGATTAATCCACCCAATGCATGAATCTTAATCTGAATCTTAAATCTTAAATCTGAAATCTGAAATCTTCAAATCAACTGAGAAATGTAATGCAGCGATAGCTCTCTGGTATATTTTTACTTTCCCCCTTCGCACAGCCCCCGCTCACTGGAGTCATATATATATATATGTGTCATTGCCAGGACTAGCTATATAGCTATATAGAGAGGACAAAATTATGATTTGTAAGATCTTTGAGAGAATGTAGTGTAATGCCAAAATTTGTTCTGTTTGCTCGGTCCAACAGCGTTTCCATCTTTTCCAACTTTCCTCAATTTTTTTTGTAATAAACTAACCCCCCAAAAAACCCCCGAAGTACCAAGTGTTGTAATATTTCATCCATAGACATTGTAATTCCTAATTTTTTTTTTTAAATAAACAAACAGACACTCACCCAGAAAATTAGTACTATATGAATATGATATAGCCTGTTAATTATGAATTGACCTTTTGGGTGCACTGGGTCTAGGAATTCCAAGCAACTATCTAATTGCAGGCTGAGGCGACAAAATGATACGATAATATGTAAATATTAGTCAAATGGAACTGTAGTAGAGGTCGGAGGAGGACGAGTTGCTCAATGAAATTCAAATCACAAAAAACAAAAATATCTAAAATTATATACTAAATGTCTAAACAAATCTCTAAACTAAAAGAGCTGTCATATTTTGTAGGATATTTTCGGTGAATGATTGATTGATTGTTTGAGGAGTAAAATGAATTCCGATGGGTGATAATTTATGAATGATTAACTGATATACAAAATAAAAAACATAAATATTTACAAAACAAAAAATGAATGCTACAAACAAATCAAGAAAACAAAAAAAAAACATAAAATATATGAATGCTTTATGTGTAAGTCTTCTATTTTTTGCAATTGCAACAAAAAATGAAAAAAAAACATGTAACAAATATATACGATATATATATTTATAGTATAAAGGCATATATATATATATATATTTATGTATCTACAAGAAATGAAAGACAAAAGGTCCACGAAAGATTTGATGACAATGATAAAGATGATGATGATGACAATGACGATGATGTTTCCTCTCCGCGTGCATTCTTTGAAAACTTTAAGAATTGTTTAAACACACACACCCCCAACACACACACACACACACACACTTTTGTATAATGTTAACCTTGAACTTGTGTTTTGAATTTATGTATTAACTTTAGTTTAAACGTTGTGACATAATCTACGATGTACAATGTACGATGTACGCTGTATGTATGTGTATATATCCAGATTATCTATATGCATATTCGACAAGGTCCAAAGCCAATGTATTCCAATTTGCGAATTGTTCGCCCAGTCCTCCCTAGCGAGGGATCGGGCCGAAGAGTTCGCAATACATTTTACTTAGTGCAAACATTAAAAGAAAAACGAGAAAACCTGAAACTGAAACTGAAACTTAAACCACAACTAAACTGAATCAAAATCTAAGCCAAAAAAATCACAAAACAACAAAAAAAAAGTCTATTAAATTTATAATAATGAAAGTGAAAAGTCTATCAGAAGGATGCAAGAATGGTTTATTTTTTATTTGGGTCCCCAAAATAGGCGGATTGTGTTTTTACAAAACAATACAATACAATACAATACAATAAAATATATAGATATATACACATATATATATTATTTAGAATGTATGTTAGTCGGATAAGCCTGTAGAGAGTGGACATTTTTTGAAATATCTCTAGCGTGTAATCTTAAATTTATACAATCTACAGTTACAGATACAGATACCAGATACCAGATATAATTGTAAATTCAAGCAAATCAATCAACAATCCATTGAGATTTGTATATAATATATACTTAATAACGTATATCTAATTATTATACCAACATACCCACACATTAAAACACTGACACACACATTGCCCATACACACACACTACACACACACACACACAAAACACACACAAGAAAAAATTATAAATATTACTTATTACATTATATATAAATGATAATAATAATAATGTATCTATATCTATACCATATACAACAATTACCATACATATTACTTCTGTGCGCTTCTTGCGATCTAAGGAATTTCAATAAAAACAAACAAAAATACCTAAAAAGTATAAAACCTACGAAAAATACAAAAAAATATAAAAAACAAAAATTATAAATCTGTCGATTGTTTTATTTTGATACTAATTGGTCATTGGGCAGCAGAAGCTATCGTTGTTTCGGCCATCGTTGGCCATATAACCAGTTGGCTGGCCATTCCAACTGTTTCCTCCTTTCCAATTTTATGGCTAACATCTGCCTCGGCCATCCGATTATGAGAGAGGTGTCTCGGACTGGGACAAAAGTGCATCATCTAAAAAATGCCTCAACCTCGACTCCAGCTGGATCTTGGGGCTACAACTTCATCTTCCCATCTAACAGCTACAGCTGCGATGTCTTTCGCTTGCTGGTTTCACTTTTTGCTTCTTTTACAATTTAATTCGCATTTGTTTTTGGGTAATTGTATAATTTGGATTTTTGTTTTCAGCCAATTGCAGTCGTCTAGCCACCAGTTATATGTTATATGACCCGGGCCGGGACCGGGACCGGGTCCATGAAGTCGTTGATAGGTTGGAAATATGACAAATATATGTACAAGATTCGGCCGCAGGTGAATGGCTATCCGTTGCGGCACAGAGACTTTGTAGTTGGCATCTTGTATATTGGTGATTTATGCATTTTGATTAGCTTGTTAATGGCCCGAAGAGTTTTTCGCGTGCCTGCCTGTCCAGTTACTAAGCATGCCAAAAATAGATAACATGTACACGCGTATGCAGATGAGCCATCAATGGCCTAAAGCATAAAAGCCTGAATAGACCAGACTTAGCTTCTAAGCCAATTTCAATGAAAATCGTTAGCTTTAAGAAAATATTACGTATACGCGCCTTTGGTTTTGAACAAGGTCTAAGGGTTTCAGAGCAATTAGCTTGCGTCTGTGTGCTTGCCAACGTTGCCATCCATTTAGAAAATGGCGGCCGGATGTGTTACGGTTATGGAAGTATTTTATTGGTATTTTTATAATAAAATAATTAAAACTAATATAAAAATTAATTTAAAATATAAGATATTAGATTTTTACAATTTCGCAAATATTTTTATAGTAGTACGATAAAATAACGGATTTTTGTTGGCTTAAACAACGTTCACACTGAGAAGTTACTGAAAGTTTAAAGCTGGCCCGAAAGCTTTCGATTGCTTCACTGTCGAACGCGAATTACAGACGAGAGGTGGCCGAGAAAAGCGATTCGGTTTAAGCCAAGAGCCACAGAAACTTGCAACACACAAAACACACGGACATAAACACACACCCACACAGACACATCAGCCAAAGAGACAGTGCACAAAGTGAAGTTGTTACTAAACAAGTTTGTTAAACAAGAAGACCCGAAAATCTGTAGACCCGAACAACAAAAAGGAAAACAAAACCGAGTGATACAAGCCAGTTGAGAGTGGAGTTCGAGTTTGATTCATTGATTGACACAGCGAGTGCGTAAAGCCCGTAAAGTTTGGATTGCAAATACACACACATTGTTACACGTGCCCCGCAGTACTACACACGCTAGCTTTACACATACATACACATACACTTACATACATTTACCGACTCACCCACACAGAGAGAAGCTTACCTGAAGCACCGCCGCGCCTACCACCGTCAACCAACTACCGCGTTTTCTTTTTATCTCACCCCCACCGCCCACTGAGCCCCCCCACCCCCTGTTTTTACCCGCTTAACGGTATACGAGTGTCGTATCAGCGTGTGAGTGTCAGTCTTGTGGTGTTTTCTTTTCGAAAAAACGGTGTATGTGCATTTTTGAAAACGAGGCCAGCTAATTGCCACCTAAATTCCCGATTATACAATAACCAGTATTTTGATTTTATTTTGTGGAAAGCAGAAAGCGTTCTTTGACAACGACAGGGTGAATATAAATACACCACCCACACACACATACAGAGGCAATTACGGGGAGACACGCGCACACACTCAAAGATTTTGAATACGCTGGTTCCAACAAAAAAAAAAAAAAAAAAAAAAAAAAAAGTGGAATAACCTTCAAGAGCCGAGCTTGTGCAACTTCCAATTCTCAGCTCTGCAGAGGGGGTGACCGCAAAGGGGTGGTGGTGGCGCACGAGAGAACTACATGCAAAGAAATGTATTTATTTATCTAAAAGTTGGGATTATAACAATCCCACAGATACGATAATTAACGAGTAGGAAGGTGCAATTGAAAAAGTGATTCCCAGAAAAGAGTGCTAAAGTATTGGACAAACATTTAACAAGCCTTTTGAACAAGTTGTTGGAATAGCCATTGAAATATTTCCCAGTGTAGGCACTAATTATTTATGATTTGAGCTTAATAGCGAGTTGGTAGAAGTTTCTGATGTGGGTGGCGTAAAGTTCATTTAGTGACAGGTTTATCCACTGACAACATTTACCTCGAAGCACTTTCCAAAACCCCCCACAGCTCTTCGGTTGGGTTTTAGCCATTTTCCGCCTCTCCTTTTTGTTGGTGTTGTTGTTGTGCTTTGTACGTGCTGCAACATTGGTTACGAATGCATTAGAAATTTATACGAAAAATACATAAATAAGTGCGGGTCATAGCATTTTGATTGAGCCAGGTTCTTCTTGTTAGGGCCAGAACTGCGGATTTTCCTTGAATTTCCGTGTGCTGAATATCAAATATGACTGCAGTCCATCAATCCGAATTCATCGCTCCACTGCTGCCGGCCAGCTGCGTGGGTTTCCGGCCATGGAATGTTGGCGTTGAATCCCTCCGAGGCCCACAGTTAATTGCCAAAGCAGCCCCATGGAAGTAACTCGAACTGCAGCTCAATTATCAAGCTATATTGAAATTGCTTTGAGACAACAACCGAGCAATCACAATGGGCAGAGTAATTGGCAAAAAAAAAATAAAATTGATGTTTAACTTTCTGAAAAGTTGTTAATTATTCAAAATACCCACCATTACTGGAGTGCCCTAAAAACAACCTAACTAGAATATACATTTTCAGACAATTTGCCCCACAGTGCCAGATAATCTCCTTCCACTCCGCAACTGACAAATATTAATAAGCGTTTTAATATTTCCCGCCGCCATTCGATATGCGTACATATGTATGAGGAATTTTCTTAATAGAAATGTAATTTCCCCAGCCATTTGGCATAACATTGGGGGAGTTATTGTTTGGCCAGCTTATTGGGGTCATTGGAGCTAGCTGGCCGAGCACGACAGCGGCCATATCCGAAATGGAACAATTAAACGAAAACATGCCAAAGCAAAGTATGTGGCCATTCATTTAATGCTCCAGCAGTTGCCATTATATTATACAAGTGCAATGGCGGTTCTTCAAACAGATAGTACCGGATAGTCCTGTGTCAATATTGTGGAATGGCTACGAATTATAATTAGCATTCGGGGGAGACGACAATTTGACACAATTTAGTTGCGAGATAATGTGGCTCGGAAAATGTCGGAAAATGGCTGCAATTTACTCGTTTGGTTAACAATGGTTTGTGTTTTTTTTTTGTTTTTTATTTCAAATTAGTTTCGGATGGGGTGGTGACGTCAGTGACGGGGGCTCCAAGCTGAGAATCGGCAAGCGGGCTAATGATTGGAAGAACGCTACAAAGCCAAACATGGCCAACAGTCGAGGCCGGGCTGGGCCACGGCTATGACGCATCCGAAATAAATATAAACAACAAATATTTGGACGTTGGTGACTTGACGCTGAATTCCAAAGATACACAAATCGCGGACCGCTTCCCGACTGGTACTGCCACTGCCACTGGGTTTGTTTTTTGTTCGTGGGCCCTGTTCTCGGGGCCAGAGATCAAAAGGCAAGGGACAATGCCAACAACCTGCACCACTCACAAACACCACACGGCGTATACGTAATATACGTATACTTAATATCATCCATGTATGGAGAAGAACAGAAGCCTGTATGGGGACTTTGTTACTTTACCTCCGATTTCGTATTACGTTTCGGTTCGTGCCAAGCGCAGCCCAGTTGGATTTGGTTGCCACTATGTAGTACTTCTGGCCGGGTGCTCCTCCTGTAGTTTTACATGCCCCACGACGGCAACAAAAGCCAAGTTTTTTTTCTTGTTTTTGGGCTTTTTGGGAACATGCCCAGCTCGATGGAGAGGCCTTGGCATGTGGGCGACAATTTCGCATTTATTATGCAACAGTTTGGCGGATTGAGCGTGTAGCGTAAACAAAGTTTGCTGCCAACATTGCTGTTCCGGCCAAAAATGAGAACTGGGGAGTCGCGTCAAGAGCCTCCGAAACCAATTCCCATACATGCAATTCAGGTGGGTGGTGGGCGGTGGATGGAGGCGGTATAAACAAGTAAATACTCTTAGAATAAAGGTATCAACCTGATTATAAGAACAAGATTTCAATTACTCATCCAAGGCTGACTTGGTTTTCTTTTTGCAAAATACTTGTATTACTGCATCAATATTTTGCTTGTTTTCCGGCTGCCCAGTCTCTGGAATCCAGCCCACCTTTATCTCCACGGGAGACGACAGAAATCATGTCATGCAGCACAGTTGAAATAATGTAATTGACTCGGGCACGCCAACTGGCAAGACGAATCAAGGCGAGGCCTTCGGAGGCAGAGAAGCACATGTGTCAGAGCCCAAGGGCCAGTTGGGAATGGGAATGGGAAGGGGGGATCTGTTTCTAGCCGTGATTGCTCATAGTGCAATGCAATCCGGGGAATAGCTGGAGAGGCAGTTATCAGCCAGAAGCCGGGCCGCCACTTGGCTGCCACAGTGGCACCGCACGTTGCAGCTTAAAAGCATATCTTCTGGAAGCACTAACAGATATACACTTGGCGAGAGGTCGAAACCAACAAGATTTGAAAAAAAACATTTATTTTATCTAAAAATCTCTTTAGCTTGAAACATGTGTTAACACTTTGTTTTTAAATAAAGTGAGAAAGCTAAAACGCATTAATTATAAGACTCTAAAAGGTGTAAGTTCTTCCTTTAAATTACTTGAATTTTTCAGAGTGCATCAGGGCAGTGGCACTTTGTTTATTTGTTTCTCGACAAACGTGAGACAAGCGGTAATAGCCAAGTCAGCCTGGCAGTGGGCGGCGTTGGAATCTAATCAAAAGTCCAACTCGGTTGAGACGTCATTTGGTTTTCTGTTAGCCATAGTATATTATTCTCTAGAATAAAGCAAAATAAAGGCAAAAAGCAATAAGTAAACAAGCTGTAAAATATTTGTCAAATTGATTGCCGGGCAGACCAGTCGGACTTGTATACAGGGTGTCTGTCGATCCGAGAACCTAGCCCGCCGGCCAATCCAAGCCAATCTTATGTAAGACCGATCGGGGATCCATTAGGAACACTTGAATGTTTGGCTAATTGCTATTTACTCAATAATATGGCAATTGGAATGACGATTTAAATGGCATCTACTTTGTATATGGAATGTTCTGATGGGTAGTACGCATCTACAAAAGTACGTATCTGGTTCTGAGTTTACAACATTTTATTATCTTATCTTGTTGGTGATCTCGTTTAAAATGTCTATAAAGATTATTAAAATTCTTGAATCTATTTTCCTCTCTGTTTATCATTTTTTTGGATAGAATTCGTCACCTTCCTATATTATAGCTGTGTTTATTTTTGATTTTAATGTAAACATTTGTATTTGAAACTTAAGATCAGATAGATAGCATAGCATGATTTAAACCTCTATGAGATAAGGCCCACTCCATAGCTTTCGTGCCTGGAAGTCGTCACCTTCCTGAAATGTTAATTTTTATTTTAATGTAAATGCTTATATTTAAAGCTTAAGATTAGATAGAAATATATCCCAAGTATAATTGAAACCTCTGAAAGATAACGTCTATTCAACCTCATAGACATTGATTTTAATGTAAATATTTTTATTAAAAGCTTAAGAATAGATAGTAAAATATTTATACTATGATTGAAACCTCTAAAAGATAACGCCCCTTCCATAGCCTTCAAATCCGCCATGTTTACTCAACTGCTGGGAGGTACAATAGTAGGTCTATGGAACGTTTTTCTTATTCTGATAACACAGAATCACTTGACACATATCCATAACAATACGATCCGCTTGGCTCCATAGAACATACCCATATAGGTTTAATACCCCGGGCGAAAAGCCAATTCAGGTCACAGCGTCTTGGCATCCGGCTTTGTTTTAGGTTTTGGTTTTTGTTGTAAAGGTTAAAGGGCGCTGGGTTCAACTGGTGGGCGTGGTGGCAGCCCCTTTCAAGCCGATATGGCAATTAAGAGCGCAGCTGCAGTTTGCACATTTTACCTGGTTTTTTTTTAGCCCGAAACTGTGCTATTTTGTTGCTTTTGTTTTTCACCTTTCACTTGGCTTGTGACGCACATGCGGAGCGTGCAGGCTGGAGCGGAAGCTGGGCGGGAGACGGCCAGAATGCAAAAGCCCTTTTGTATCTCACAGTATTCTCCAGCCTCGGTTAGCACTCACACCCGCCACAATGGAATGGGATCTCAGATTGTTCCCTGCCACCGCCTTATTTTTTTGTGTTTACCCGCGAATTAAGATCTTCCGTCTACGTGATGACATCTAACGATGACAATTAGAAAGTAAATATTTATAGTTTTCATTCACTACCCTTTAGCTTTGGATCAGCTTTTTATTTTCGAGAAAATCAGAGTGTCTTCTGGCCTTATTCGTGATTCATGTGCAGAGTTCTCAGCGGCTAACGATAACTTGTACACACCTGTATTCGGACTCGATATTGTTCGAGTTGAAACTGGCTCTGGCCAGATAATAAAAAAGAGTTGATTGTAAACAGAACTCCCGACCTCAATGGAAATGGCTCTGGCCAAAATCAGTACAAAGAACAGGTTGTGTTTGGAGGCTAACTAAATACGGCCGGTGGTGGACAGATCTCTCATTCACTGACATGACTCACTAGCTGTTTTTTAGCGAAGTTTTTAGCTAATTTGTTTTTAAATTTTCCCATCCCCAGAGCAATGCGTCTCGACACGAACTCAAATGTGGACTTCAAGGCATTCGAATCCAGCTCCAACTCATGTGTAAGTGTTTTGTTTTTTTTTTTTTAGATAAATTATATTAATGATTGCTTGTTTTAGCTCATCAAACTGGACAACCTGGCCACCTGGGGTGGCTCACAGAAAACAGACACACGGCTGCCGATCACGGACTATTCGAGTTTGGGCGGACCTCGGCACAATCGCAGTCCGTTTCCTCTCTCCAAAGATGTCAACAATCGCTTTATAATTTGGTAAGTGCTTTTTTTATTCTCTTAAACAATTTAGTAATTTAAAAAAATATTTTAGGGATGGTGACATGACCACATTGGAGGTGGACGCCATCACAAATACCAGCGATGAGACTCTGACTGAAAGCAATAGCATATCGGAGCGCATCTTCGCCGTGGCTGGAAATCAGCTACGAGAGGAGCTGAGCACTACTGTGAAGGGTAATATCCTCTGTTAAAGTATATATTTTCTAGATTATCCAACTAACTATTGGATTTCTTTAGAGTGCCGCACTGGGGATGTGCGCATCACGCGTGGATACAATCTGCCCGCTAAATATGTGCTGCATACTGTGGCACCAGTGTACAGGGAGAAGTTCAAGACGGCGGCTGAAAACACATTGCATTGTTGTTACAGGTAATATTTTTCTAATGTATGTATATATAAGAAAAACAATCAAATAATTATAAGTATAAATAAATTAATTTTTGTTAGTTTGTTAGACTCCAGACTTATAGAGCTACATACCTCTAATTACTCCAAGTTTAGAGGTTTTCATTTTTATTTCATGTCTTGCGCCTTAATTCTTATTTCAACAAAGTTTTTAGTCACTTCCTATATATAAAATAATTCCTTTAAAATTTAAATCCAACAGATATTTGTAGCTCATCGTCTTAAAAGATAGTAGCTTGCGGTTTTTCGTATTATTTTTTTAATTTTCGTTTAAGTCTGATGATATAAGCCTTAGCTCGTGTTTTCAGAAATTAGTTAATAAATCAACCATGAGTCAAGACCTGTCATTTGCAAATCACTTTAGTACTCTGTCTAAGCAAACAAAAAAAAGTAATTGCTATTTACCTTACTATCGAGTTATGACTGCCATTGTCTAACATTATATTTGCTCGTGGAAAATGTTTTAAAAACATTATTCTTTTTAGAAACGTCCTGTGCAAGGCGAAGGAACTGAATCTGCACACCATCGCTTTGTGCAACATCAGTGCCCATCAGAAAAGCTTTCCAGCGGACGTGGCCGCCCATATTGCCCTGCGTGAGTACTGGGTATGGATTGTTTTAGTATCAGGACTAATAGATTCCTATCACCAGGTACCATTCGTCGCTATCTGGACAAGTGCACGCTACAGGTTGTGATACTGTGCGTGGCAAGCAGCGAACGTGGCACCTATGAGGTCCTGGCCCCACTGTACTTCCCCCGGGATCAGCTGGAGGAGCGCAGTGCCCTGTGGCAGCTGCCGAAGGATATAGGCGGAGAGTTCGGGGAGCCCCAGCATCCGGATCCCGATCGCCAGATACGCATTATACGCAATCCCCAGCACAGTGTCCACATGCGGCATCGCCAGAGTGAGTATTATTTTGTAATTAAATCCATATATTTTTTTTCAAGTGAAAGTTTGTTATTGTTTTCCGTGCACTTGCCTTTCGTCACTGTTTACTCAGTGCCGGCTTATCAATCGACTGTCGATGATAAGGTGCCTTATCGTGGCAATGATTCCTCCATACGGAGAATATACTATGCCATTGTCGATAAGATTAGAGTGGTTCTGAGTCTACCGAAAACAAAAACAAAGAAATGGAATATATGCAAAAATTCGTTAGTCAGCTATGTTGACTGACAAGAAACACTTCTAGGGTTTCAGTTTCGTTGCAAAGGCGGTCGTGTGCGGGTCACTTGCCAGTAGTTGCATTCGATTGTTCGCGAATTATCGTTAAATTTCGGTTATTTCAGTGAATACTTGTTGTTTAATTTGTAAGTTTCAAGGCAGATTATAGTAAAATTTAGTAAAGTTTATGAAATATCATTATTACGAAAGTGAAAAGGGTGCGAGTCTAATGGCTGCGAGTGAAGCGTGACAAAAAGCTGGTGGCTTTAAAATTTTTGACAATTTTTGAAGCATACTTTTTGGAGACAACATTTTGTGAAATAAAGTGTATAATTTTAGTCATCAAATAATTAAAGACAATACTACATAAAGATTCTTTTTAGCTGGTTTTAAGACCTAGTATACAAAATATCAATTTCCAATAAATTCAAGGCTTTTTATTTTGTTGGCCTTTCATAATAATATTTAAAATAAATAACTTAACAAAAATATTTGTTAAAAATCTTTCAAGCTGCTTAAGAAGTAAAATCCTCATTTACCTTGTTGATCGTTTAATCCAATCTGAATTAAGAAATGTTTTTGATTACAGCCGCAGTTCTTTGTTGAAAGAAGAAACGTTCCCACTCTCATTACGTTAGTTAATCAACAAAAAGTTAGTTCATTTAGCCGTCCACCGACCGCTTATCACAACGAGTGTCACTCATTTCGTGAGTGTGTGTGGGTGTGGGTGTGTGTGTGTGTTGGCCTGGCCAAGCTCCTTCTTGGCCTAAATCATTTCCCACACCGCCGTCGAGTTATCAGCTTATCTCTCGCGAGAAATGCGGAGAATACTGAGAGCGAGCCGGGTGCGGGGACTTGGCCAGCATCCAGTTTTTTGCTCAACGCTCGTGCGTTTAACATCTCGCTTTATCGTCTCATTTGGGAAGAGCTTGTCGTTCCGTTCAACTCATATTTCGCATTGTTAAAGTTTGAACCAGACTCAGAAGCTCAAAATGATAAACAATTCGTTTGAATTTTCATGTAAAAATAACACAAATCTCTAATATATAACTCTATATCACTAATGTTTATATATTTTTTTAAACTTTACAGCCGACGACGACTCAGACGTAAGTCCACACGATATGGAGGGTAATAGCTCGGATCTGGAGTATGGAGCTCGGGACATGAATGGTCTTAGCCTGAATTCCTACAGCAGTGGCTTGCAGGCCCAACTACAGGTGGGTCTCAATTGTTTATCAAGTGAATAATATTATTAATAAAGATTTTGTTTCTCATTAGCGCGATCTGGACCGGCAGCATCTGCTAAGTGATCGTCCACGTGCTGGAGTGTATGAGAATGTCATATCCGAGGGCGTTGAGGGAATCGAGCATCAGGAAAGGTGAGTGCTTCTCTGAAAACTCCACCGAATATGTATTTTAGATACTAAGAATGGAAAACCACAATAGTGATCGTTGGATTATGTTTACTACTTCAAACCCTTTATCTATGATATCAGATTACACTCAAGAGTGTGGGAACTTCTGCAGTTCATAAAACAGCCAGCCAGTCACGCAGAATGGGGGCTAGAGCTGTTCTCTTTCCCAATAAACACCTCGTAACGGAGCCCTCCAGGCCCAGTGTATTTATTACAAGAGCATGCCGGAAATATCTTAACCGCCTGACAAATGCCTTTCCTCTGCACCCCCTTTACTTTATACCTTCTATGTAAATTCCGGCGCTTGACGAAATTTTAGAGACTCGTGGCACGCAATCCAGGAGCTCAGGCTTTGGGCTTAAATTGAATCGAAGGCGCCCGAAGTGGAGTGTGGTGGGGAAAGTGCTTGGCCATCGTCCTGCATAATGCTAATTGGACAGAGCAAGTGTTTTATTACTTTAAGGGTTCACCGAGTGACGGCCTGACCTATGACGTATGAATGGAAAACCTGGTGGCGTCACAAGTTGCATGACGACCCCGAATCGAAGAGCAATTGCGTGATGGTCAGTGGCCACCTTTTTTCGGGGGCAGGTCTAAAATAAGAGTTGATTGTCTTTTATGAGCCACTTGGGGCACAGATATCCTAAAAGGTTCAAACACTGAAATTAGAAGCTTTGAATCCTTATCACTCTTTAAATCATTTGTATAAATATTAAAAAGCATTTTCAGGCAAGCAAAATATTTATTTTTCCATTTTACGTGAGCGGCGAAATAAAACTCTAATATTTATGAATATTTACTTTCCATCACATGGCCGAGATAATGTCCATGACAAAAGCTCTAGAGATAAAGTACAGATAATCCCTTGGGGGTACGACACTTTCAGGAGAACTCCCTCCTAAAGAATTTCTCAAAACAATTCCCCATTAAAATGATAAATGTCAACACGATTAACAATCTCGCCAAAATATTGTTGATTCTGGTAATTAAAATAATTAAAATGACAACTGGGTCTGAGGGGCTGTGGAGGAGGTGGGTGGTACGTGTGGGGGATCCGCAGGTAACCGGATCGGCCAGTGGCAGTGCCAGTATAATCAGAATATCGAACCGTTGCAGTTCAATGAATGAAACCGCACAAATGCCCGGTTCGCACATTTTGTAGACATTTAAATGTAACATCTCACAGGCAACTTAATTTATTCAACCGAGTGTGGAGTGAGGTGGGGTGGTGGCATGGTGGGATGTTGACATGTTGGCGCCATTTCCTGGTTTTGCATTGCTTTTTTTTTTGAGTGCGTGAGAGGGGAATGCACCCTACTGTGCCGCTTCTTCATTTATTTAGAATCAATCTGGGGCCACGGACATGACTCACTTGACTCACATTGTTTTTTGTTTACCACTGGAAATGATGGAAATGTTGCAAATTGAATGCGTGCGTAACTGCCATGGTTTTGTTTTCGTGATGGGTCAGTGGGTGGGTGGAAGGCTGAATTGGTGGGCTGGTTGGAGGGAAGAACCGAAATAGAATTCGTGTGTGTTCGTTTTTTGCGCATTTAGCTTTCAACTGACAAAGCAAACATTTGAACGGATTTCATTTTTTGGACAGTTTTGTTTTAGCCAACTGGCATTTGGGTAAATAAAGTAGCGGTTGGCGTGTCCTTGGCTTATTGTTATTACCGTTACTGTCTTTGCTCTCGGTGTTATCGGTGTTGTAACTGATGTCATTGAACAGCCAAAAGGGCGCAAACTCAAAGAGTGAGAAGCAAGTGAGAAAGAGAAAGAACAATGAAAAAAAATATTTTGACTTTTAAAAAAATATTGAAAAATATTTTAGTATATAATGGGTTATAGATTTTATCAACTCTTAAAAAATGCCTTGTTTGGTAGTATTTTTTTTAAAGCTCATCTTAGGTATACATTTTTCTCAGTGCAAGAGAGCATCTCTGCCTGCAAGAGTCAGAATGAGAGCTTTCTTCGCCTTCCTTTCACGGCGACGTCGCCATCTGCGCCGCTCTCTCTCTCTCACTGGCTCTTCGTTATGGTCTCTCCCCTTTTCTCCTTTGGGGCTGCTGTTGGGGGGCACCTACACACGCGCACACCCACAGATGGGGCGGCAGAAAAACATTCAAGAGGAGCGCAACTCGCCGATTGTCCGCTCATTCGAAAGGCGCAACTCGCGGCGAACGGACGTGCATCGATCTAACCCACTAGCGGCGCCAATCCCTATATAGTATAGATCGGAGATAAATCCATAAAATCGCACACCGATTTTCTGCCCAAAGCAGAAGCGAAAAAAACTATTTTTGCATTTCTACGCGCGGCTTCCGTTCAAAACGCAAAAGTCTGGCCACCAAGCTGCCCACATTCACTTTTAAAATTTGACAGCACCCCGAACTATTTATACATTTATTTTTTGGCGAACGGAGGAAAAGAAACCAAAACACACACACACTCATCCAGCGAGAGACAATTTGTGCGTCAATTGAATACGAAATCGGTCCGAAAACAAGTCGCTAGTGGCAATCATCCGCAAAGGCTATAAAACTGAAATTTCTACATATTTTGACTTAAAATCGATAAACCGTAATTGTGCAAAGAGCAGCGCAGAGAGGCGGAGGCCGAAGTCAACAGTCGAAGGGAACAGTCCAACAAGGAACAGTGCCACCCACCTAACAAGAACCACTTTTACATCCACAACTACCAACTACAAACTATGACAATGCTGGAAGGAATGACGTCGATTGACTTGGGATCCAGCAACTTGCAGGAGACCACGGGCGACATGAACGACGTCCTGCCCGATGAGCTAATGGAAACGCCGGAGGAAAGGTACGGGGTATGGGGTATAAAGCTAGAGCCGGAGACGGTTCCGAGTAAATTGAAACGTGTCAGTCACGGAGGCCGACAGGCCTTCAACGGAGTGGGTCTGATTGCCTGCCACCCCTTCTTGCAATAAACAATGGCTCCTAACTAGGGGGCGCCTTAATGACGTCAGTCATGGGTGGTGAGTGGTGGGCGGTGCATTACATACGAATCTTTTCTTTTTGGGCAGGCCATTAACTTTTTTTCACATTTGACAAGTTCGTTTCCTTTCTGAACTGATATGAAGTCTATTTTTGGATTTCCTTGCATTCAGTTTTTTGCCCATGACATCGTATCGAACGCCCCCACCACCCAACCCCACAGAGCCACAGTGGCAACCTTCACCCCACTGCTGCCATCAGTGCATTGGTGAATTTAAAAATAAAACATTGCCTTTTTTGGCCTTGTTTCCCTCAGTACGTGCCAGTGAACAATAATAACAGGCAATGTAGTACTGGGGATGACAGAAATTGTGATCTAATAGTAATGTTATTACTTTTCTGATGCGCTGACTCGTTAAAGTGTGAGATTTATTCTATGGATTAGCATTGCGCTTGCAAATTCATTGTATTTTTCACGCGATAATCACATTTGGGGAGCAACCAACACCACCCACCCATCACTCTCCCACCACCTCGCATCCGCAATCCACAATCCGCATCCGCAATAGTATCTGTATCTTCAACTGGGCAAACACTGAGGCTGAGATTATGATCAACTTGGCTAAGACTGCGTCACAATGCGTCACATTTTTATCTGCATTAGCTGCTCTGCAATCGTAAATGGCTTATCGGTTGCTGCTACCGGAGTTTATTGCGGCACGAGGCGGCAAAACATCACATCGCATCATCTGCCATCCACACTCCCCCTTAATCACCGCCCAAAGTCACCTGAAATTGAGTCACTTTGGGGCCTGAGGTGTTCAATTAACTGGCTAATGAATCTTGTATTTCGGCGTGAGCTGTCGAAAGTTGTTAATCATTTAAGCACAACTTTTCACACATTTTCGATCCTAAATAGAATGGAAATTGGCTTATAAACAAATGGATTTGCCGAGTAATAGTAAGTGACTCACGGGCACTTATTCCCTGGGCAATTGAATCGAGATTTCTGTTTTCCATTTTTAGTCAGATTGACCCATTTCTCTATAGTCTCTCTAGATCCCATTCTATTTTTGTACATTTATCTGGTAAACATTTGCCTTGAGTTTAGCACACCTGGTATATAAAACTAAAACATAAGCTTAGCACGCCTTTCAGATTTATAATTCGCCCGGCAGATAATCATGACTTTCTGAGCTTTTTGCTAAATGAATTTCAAGCAGTCGGCCAAGGTGATTTGTCAGACAGTGGGGCTGTCATTTAATGCTTATATGGAATATACATAAAAAATTGCGTGTCCGCACATAATAATCGATCGAATCACTCCAATTTCAACACTCAGTATGTCCACATAATTGTCGTGGTACAATATTTATATTTAGAAATAAATAGTAATCATTCCTAGAAATGAAAATTAACCCTATTTATATTTATGTTTTATTTTTTAGGTATGAACGTCTATTGCGTCGGGCCCAAGTGGAAGACTTGACGGAGGTCTCGGGCATTGGCTGCCTTTACCAGAGCGGTGTTGACCGTCTGGGCCGGCCTGTGATTGTGTTCTGTGGAAAATGGTTTCCCGCCCAGAACATTGACCTTGAGAAGGTACCCTACACCTCTTAAAAAATAAAAAAAATTCACACTATAATATATATATTTTGTTTAGGCCTTGCTTTATCTGATTAAGCTACTGGATCCCATCGTTAAAGGAGACTATGTCATCTCGTACTTCCACACGCTGACATCCACGAGCAACTATCCATCGCTGCACTGGCTCCGTGAGGTCTACGGTGTCTTGCCCTACAAGTATGTTTTATAACGCGATCTTATAATAATTTTGTAAGTAACTTTATTTTCTTTATCTCGTACCATCAGATACAAGAAAAATCTGAAGGCCTTCTACATTGTACACCCCACGTTCTGGACTAAAATGATGACCTGGTGGTTCACCACATTCATGGCGCCGGCCATCAAAGCCAAAGTGCATTCGCTGCCGGGTGTGGAGCATCTCTACTCGGCCATCACAAAGGATCAGCTGGAAATTCCCGCCTACATCACCGAATACGACATGGCGGTAAGTGCTGGAGATACATTTTTCATTAAATTTATTTGGCTTATTAATTATTTTTAATTTTTACAGACCAATGGCCTGCATTATTTCAATCCTGTGCCGACTGCCTCGTAGATGGCGGCCATCGTAGCTGTCTAGAGACAGTGAAGAGCCACCATAGCATATATACTTATATATAATTAAAGATAGTTACACACACTTGTGAAGTTTTTATAGATTTTATAGAACGTATTTTGTTTTCTTGATAAGTAATATTTGTTTACTTGGGCATAACTTTCGATGTTGTCGTTTATCGATTGACTTGCCGCAAGTTTTGTTGAACATTGTGTAGCATACTTTTACGGGAGTGGCAGGGTCGCCCGATCCCCTCAAACCAATTAGCTAAATGATAAATCGGCATAGCAAGAAGAAAAAAAAGTAAGATATTCTTATGAAGTGCATGGAAATTAGTTAATTAGTTGGCAGAACAACCAAACCTTGTTAATTCGCTAAAAATAGTCGTTGGATTATTGGTAGGAGACGGTGAGGGTGGGGAAAGGACTCGTTGACGGGATAAGATATAACAAAAATAAATTAAAATGAAACCAAAAATGTTAGCAATGCTGAACGAAATGAAATTTGATTAGAGAACCTGCATATACCGATATACAAGATTATTCTAAATATTAAATTGATAAATTGTACTTGATTACGGAAATGAAAATATACATAAATACATGTATAAGTATATACATATTGTTAGTTATCTTTGCAATTACAAATTGTATTATTAATGTATTAATACTAGAGCTAAAGCGTATGCAGTTTGATCCCCCGATATATACACACACATACGTACTATAATTCAATTGTATTTATACATAACTCTATATACTAATTATACAAACCAAATAAATTAAAAAACAAAAAAAATAACAAAAAGAATGAGCATGATGATGCCTCGTAGAGAAGCATATATATATATTTTCGGCTCAGAGAAGGGCATGCAAATACATAACTTTTGTAGATACTTACTAGAGCTCACCGTAAGGCCCCTCCCAGCAATCGAAACACCAATAAAGAACCTAACGAATAATTATTGAATACTGAATGTTAAATGTTCGAACTTTGATATTTGATATAGATATGATTAGGCGCAGGAGATTTTCCAAACTCGAGACACGTCCCCTTTATCTTCCATGCACCGTTTGCGCTCAAAAGTAATCCGGATTCAAAGCCAATAGCACGCCACTGCTATTCGTATATATTTGTAATGAAACTAGGTATTGTAATTAGTCGAATCAATTATGGCACTCGCAGGCAATAATCAGACAACAGAGCCACACACTCACCACTAACTAACCAATTGATGAGCCAAAAGACAAAAGCCACAGCCAACACCAGCAGTTGATTTAGCAACTACGCAACTACATGCAAAGTAAAATGCACTCAGGGATTGATTTAAAAACCAATACAAAAAACCAAAACTAAAAAAAAAGAACCCAAAACAAACAAAAATTTAGATAAACGACAAATGCGCTTTCCTCGAACCACAATCGGCAGCCTGGGTAGTACCTAAAAAACTAAATTAACAAAAATAAAGGAAAAGTGAAATCAAGTAGAGTAATAGCGACACCTAAAAAAGAGAGATAGTTTTTGGAATTATTCTTATAACGTACATCTATATGTATCGCGTAGGATGTTCATGCGGGCTCCGAGGATGTCACCCACTTTACAATTATGCCAATTACATATTTTGTATTGCCTCGGCCGAACAAATTAGATAAACTAACCAGAGTGCGATTGGGAATGTGAGTTTCCATCCTATAACCGAATAATCAGAAAACCACTAACTGCTAAAAGCGTCAAATTCAAAATTAATGCTTTTATGAGACAACCACCTTACAGGAGTACAACAATCGCAATATATATTGCCCTATGGTGTATCTTTCTATGGCTTACAAACTGTTAATTGACAAAATAAAAGTAATAATACAAATTAAAGAGCAAAGCCCTCAAAAGCAGTGAAAAATACCAAATACAAAAATGGAGAACCCACGTTATGCCAAGTGTTCCTTTCTAAAAGTATATATCTAGACGAATACTTTTCGTAATATCTGAATATTTGTAGATAAATCTAAAAAGTCTATCATTGAATAATGAAGCCAACTACAAGTAACTAGTAATCTCATTCAATCTAAATATTTTCCAAATCTCCCCTTTCTAATATTGCTATTGCTTTAGCGTTAAAACCAACAACAAAACCAAAAATTCTGACTAGAACGGAAAGCTAGTAAAAATTAATAAATACTGATTTGTTGCTAAATTAATGAAATTGTACCTTTGAAAAAGGAATTCTGCGATCGATTCATTCCTAGCGTAGCACGAAATCCTTATAGTTGTTAAATCAGATGATGACGAGATGATGATGAGAAGAATGAGATCGTCGTGGCACAAAATGCGAAATTAAGTTAAGTTTTTCCAAAAATTCGAGAATCCAGCTCCTTGTTCTTTTTGTATATATAAGTACATACAAGGTAACAAATTTAATTGGTAATTAATAAAAGGAAAACAACAAAAAAAGCGCTTTCGTTAAAAATAATCTCTCAACTGTGTGTGTCCTGTGTTGTTGTGGGTTTAAAAGAGTCTTTTCTTAAATTCTAGATAAAATCACAATACAAAGTAGACCTTGTTTTGGAACTACTGGATATTCAGATTGGTTTGGCGGGAGTTTGGTATGTATTTGTCCTTATGGTCCTCAAAAATCTTATGCAGAGCCTCCATAACTTTTCCATGAATTTCGTCCACGTAAGCCATATCGGGCTGATCACTCTTGATCACATCAATGGGAGATCCAACTGAAATATTATTTGGTAAAGGATTCGATCAAACTAGATCATTTTTAAGGACTTACCAACTTGGACAATACGCCGACGATAAGGTACAATACCAAAGGTATAGTTGAACATGCCACGTCCTTTAGGAATTATGGGTGAAATTCCGGTTAATTTCTTTACAGAATTCTGAAATCGGCGGAGCTTGGAATTCGGGGGATTCTCCACCTGGTCGTATATATCCACCTCTCCAAAGGACAATGAGGGTACGATGGATGAGCTAAAGTTTCAAATAAGTTTAAATACTGTCTAAAATATGTGTTGAGTAACATTACTCACCCGGTTCGAATTGCCATTTTGACAAAGCCCTTTCTATTCTTAAGGGTCAACACGTATTGGCCAGGATGCGAGTCCATAGCTTCTTGGGCTCCACCAACTAATATTGCCACTGCGTTCGAGGTGAATCCATCTTGATTATCCTCATGTTTGGGATCATTTGATTTGTTTAGCAAATACACCAAAGACTCCTTGGAGACCGATACCATGCCCCACAGCCGAATAACTTCCCGCAGGAATGGGGTCTTGAAATGATGATCCAATGTGGCGATTTTTGGACGAACTTGGGGAAACAATTTCAGCCACTTGGAAATTTCCATTCCCATATTAACACAGATACCCATTCTATTACAATAATAATGTTATTAAAGTTGATGTTTAATCTAAAGTACTTACCCTATGAGCCCGTGGGGAAAACTAGCTATAATGTAGTTTCTATTGGGCGGCAGCTCGGCGGTCTTTACAAGTTCCACGGGGAAATAGTCGCGATAACTTGGATTTTTGCGAAGAAAAGGCACTGACCAGCTGAAAGAATGAATTTATCAACTGTTTATAATCTATAATACAATCTATATTATATATTTTTCTTACCCGTTGCCCTCCATGATGCCAAAATGCTTTTTATAATCCCTGTATATGTAAACGAAGTAGATCAAGAGTACAGTCCGCAAAATAAATCCTCCATAATACTGTATGTAGAAAAAGTAATCATTTTGGAATAATAGTTTATCAAAGTAATGGGACTCTTAAAATTTAAGTGTTCCACTCCAAACGTTGGGATTTTTTAAGAGTTTTATTTATTTATTACACTTGATTCATAATTCACTTGACAATTAACATTGTATTCACTATTATCACATTCAAATAATTTTTAAAAATTTCATGAAAAAAAACACAAATCAACGTTTTATTTCATTAAACATATTCTTTTTGTAAAAACACGGTTTGATCTAAGGCTTTTTAGAATATTAATTATTGATAAAAATAGAAGTCTTAAAAGAATCACTATTTATCACTTATGAATCCTGTGACATCCTTGTTGTATTTTTTATAAAAAACTAAAAAAAAAGATATATATTACCAGCAGGAATGGAGTACAAAATGTTGATATAATTGGAAGCCAGAAAATTGTGTATGTAAAAAAGGCCGTGAAGAAGGTCTGAAGACGCCGATCCATCGGAACGTTGAGCGGAGCCCATTCTATTTTCATGATGGCTTTCCTTTTTTTAATCTTCACCGATCTTTGGAAGAAACCTGCGACTCTTTCGACGACTGTCCAGCGACTGAGCTCTAGAGAAACGGCGACAACATATGTACTTCCCATTTGTAATGGGTCTACTTATCCTTATCAATACGGCAGACAGCCTCTTCGTAATAGTAACGGCTTGAGAACCTCTCTTCAGCGATAAGAAACTGATAATTACTTAAGACAGGCACTAGACTTTGCATAAGTATGTATTTAAAATAATATTCAATAATCATATACATATGTATAAAGTAATATTACGTCACAATCTGATGATGCTCGACACATGAGACCATTTATAAGACTAATTTATATGCACAAATTATAATCAAATCAGCCGTCGTATCAATCTGATAAGGAAAGTTTATTGAGTAATAGTATATTCCATTGAGTGGCTGTAAATTTCTGATTAGGATCTTAGTACACCCTCAAGTTGAATCATAGCTGTAGTTTCATATTGGGGTCTTGAGGGCAGAGTAAGATTCATAAGATGTTTATGTGGGCAACCCGATCCGATATCAGCAATCACTTACGACCTTTAGAACAACATGCTTGGCAGAACACTTCGCAACAGCCGAATTTTTAACCCCCAATACTTGTTTTATTGATAAGGAGTTCAATCCACTTTTTTGTATTGCCAGCTTGGGATTTGTGTCGCCCTTATCAGTCGTGGGTCTTCATTCAACAAATGCTGATTCATTCAGATTTTATTACATGACACTTTGTATATATTTTCTGCTTCTCGAATTGCGTCTGTCACTTTTGAACTGAAATATAAAGACAAAGGGCAGCTTACTCATTGACCTTGTCTTTTGATTAAGGCAAGGGTCAGGCGGGTCAGGTAGCAGCTGCTGAATTAGCTTATAGTTTACTTATTATGCTTAAGATGTCTAGTCGGGCCGCACTCTCTGGACATTACATTAAGTCACTGCTTAGCACCATAAACTGGTCTATCTACGGGTAACGTCTCTAATTATTTCATTTGTGTTTTTATCTTTGAGTGGATAAATGTCATTGAAAAGCCTCAATAACCAAACACTAAACATTCAATAAAGTTTTATACAAAATGTTGTCTGTATTGCTTTCAGTTAAGAGTTCTTTTGCAAAAAAATTTCATTTGTTTAACATTTTCTTAAATAAAATGATCACATTATTCTTAAAGTTTAAGAAGAATATACATTCACTGTATAATAAGCTTGGCGTTCTTGGAGTTTTTAATGTACTTGTCCTTGTGCTCTTCAAATAATACTTTAATGGCCTCGATGACCTGTCCATGAACTTTGTCCACGTACTCCGAATCAGGTTGAGCGCTTTTCACTACATCAATAGGTGAGCCAACTGAGAAAAGCCGATTATGAATTAGGTTTTAATCATACCAAAAATAGTTTATAAATAACTTACCAACTTGAACGATTCGTCGACGGAATGGCAAGAATCCAAAGGTGTAGTTAAAGAAACCCCGACCCACGGGAATCAACGGAGAAACGCCAGTGAGTTTCTTAACCATGTTTTGGAATTTTCGAAGCAGAGAATCTGGAGGATTGGCCACTTGATCAAAAATGTCCACCTCGCCAAAGGAAATGGAGGGCACAATAGAGGAGCTGAAGTAAAAATGAATTATGAATGTACTAACTTCATTATTAGACAAGTACTAACCCTGTACGAATGGCCATTTTAACAAAACCCTTGCGGTTCTTCAGGGTCAAAATATACTGGCCAGGATGCGAGTCCATCGCCTCCTGGGCACCACCCACCAGAATAGCCACCGCATTGGAGGTGAAGCCATCGCTGTTTTCCTTGTCCTTGGGATCATTCGATTTGCTGAGCATTCGAAGTAGAGCCTCCTTGGACACCGATACCAAGCCCCAGCAGCGCAGGACCTCACGCATAAACGGAACATGGAAATGCTGATCCAGAGTGCCCAGCTTGGGGCGCACCTGGGGGAACAACTCCAGCCACTTGGAGATCTCGACGCCCATGTTAATGCCAATGCCAGTACTGCAAACCGAATCAGTGTCTATTTATAATGAATCGATAAGATTGGTTGTCAGTAATCATACCCAAGAATGCCATGAGGAAAGCTGGCCAAGATGTAGTTGCGGTTAGCAGGCAAATCAGCGGTCTTTACCAGCTCCACGGGGAAATAATCGCGATAGTACCGATGCAGGCGATTAGTTCTGGTTATCATCCAGCTAAAAACAGGGTCAAGATGCCAATTTTGTGAATCTTATCTTTCGAGAACAACTTACCCATTGTTATCCACAACAGATTGGGTTTTCTTATGGTGAACATAAACATAACCCAAGTACAGTAACATCAAGCTGCGCAGCATAAGGCCCCCATAGATCTAAGTATGCGATTTTATTTTTTGTAATCTTGATAATAATCCAGATATATCCTACCAGAGAACCAGCAACTAGTAGAAACGATGTGGATAGGAGCACCAACAGCATGGAGGTAAAAAATGCCGTCACCACAATCTGAAGACGACGTTCCAGAGGAACTCGAAGTGGGGCCCATTCGATTTTCATTTTAAGTCACTGTCAGTCCAATACTGTTCAATAATCCACCAGCTGCTCTATCGATGGTTCTCCCACGACTGAATGATATGGTAGCCGGCGGCGGTCAACTTGCTGTGCATTAAACTTATACTTATCCTTATCGGCTTTAGTTCTGATGTCGGGCGCCCGCGTTAGTTGGCTAATCATTAACCAGCTACTGGGTCTGGGTCTTTGTTTGGGGGCGATGGGAATTTGTGATTAGAGTGATAAAGATGATAAAGGTTGTTTTACAGCTAACGTCTGGTAATCGGCAATCACATTTTTTTTTTGGCGCAAAGGTATGCGGCTATTCCCAACAACATACAATATCGTCTTTTGAATTATAGCACCTTTCGAGTTAAAGAGTTGGGTGATTCAATTAAGTTTATTTAGTATTTTCTGTGAGTAACTATGATAAGAATTAAAGATTTGTATGCCAATTTTATTGGTACTAATTAAAAGGTGGACTTCTAGACTAAGCTAAACTACTAAACTAGTGCATGATGAAACGATTGATTTAAACGAGGTAATCATGTTTAACAAAGGCAAAGTCCAACCACGTTTAAGCAGTGCAACCTGCTACCTATTAAAAAAAAAAGTATGCTAAATGTCTAAAAGCCTTATATACATTTAAACCTCTTTAAAAATATAAATTTAAATAAACAGTAAATATTTACAGGCAAGCACATGCTTTTACTTCTTTTCAAATTCGATTGCCCCAATTTTAAACTGATTTTGGTATATACTGTTTAGTCAACACCTGAAACTATCGATAGTCATTTCATATTAAGCTTTTAGTGATGGCACTAAAGTTCAATAACTTTGTCGATTGATTTTATTTTATTCAAAAAATGTATCCCTAATTAATAATTCACAGAAATTATAACAAATTCGCAACTTAAAAAAATAATAAATTGTTTTTTAATTAATGCTTATAAAGCATCACATTTGATCACATTAAAAATATAGATAACAATTTCGTTGACTAGTGAATGACAAGCTTGGTATTCTTGGCATTTGGGATGTATTGATCCTTGTACTGGACAAACATCTTCTCCAGGGCCTCAATGACTTGATTGTGGATTTTATCTACGTAGGCAGGATCGGGATTATCGCTCTTGATCACATCAATGGGGGAACCAACTAAAATTTCAGTTTTGATTAGTAACGAAGGATAACATTTTGAAGAAACTAAGACTCACCAACTTGAACAATGCGACGACGATTGGGCAGAAAGCCAAATGTATAATTAAAGATTCCTCGTCCCACAGGAACCAAAGGCGAAATTCCTGTCAGCTTTTTCACAAAGTCCTGGAAGTGACGAATCTTAGAATGGGGTGGATTAGCCACTTGGTCAAGAATGTCCACCTCGCCAAACGAGAATGTGGGTACTATTGAGGAACTACAACAAAATAAAATTTATCAAAACTTTAATATGAATTGCCATTAAAAGTTCACTTACCCCGTTCGAATGGCCATTTTGACAAAACCCTTTCGATTTTTCAAAGTCAAAATATATTTTCCTGGATGCGAATCTAGTGCCTCTTGAGCACCACCAACCAAAATGGCCACCGCATTGGAGGTGAATCCATCTCGATTGTCCTTATGCTTGGGATCATTGGATTTGGTCAACAAATAGACTAAAGCCTCCTTGGATACGGAGACCAAGCCCCAGGATTTCAGCAGTCCTCGCACAATAGGGGTCAAGAAATTCTGGTCAAGAGTGGCAACCTTTGGCCTGACTTGAGGAAATAGTTCCAGCCACTTGGAGATGTCTAGACCCATGTTGGTGGAAATGCCAGTCCTATCGGGGGTTTCAACATTTACAACATGTGTGTATACAAAAGTTTCGTCACTTGAGGCGGATCGATAAGATTCGCTATCAGTCAACAAGTCTTACCCCAGAATTCCGTGGGGAAAGCTGGCCATGATATAGTTTTTGTTCGGGGGAAGTTCGGCGGTTTTGACCAACTGCACGGGAAAGTAATCTCGATAATGCCGAAATAGCCAATTATTACGGAAAATCTTCAAGCTAGAAAGGGTTTAATTTTATGAACTATTTTTTATTATCGTTACTAAGATTTTAAGCTCACCCATTGCCGTCCATGATAGAGTGGGTTCTTCTATGATCCACAAAAACGTAGACCAAATAAATAATGGTTAGAGTACGCAAGTATAGACCGCCATAGATCTTATTAAAACATAGTTTTTATTTAAATAGGAAAACCATTAAATGAGTAATTTTATTTACCAGAAAAGCAGCCGTCAGAAAATACGAGCCCAGAGAAAGCAACATAAACGAAAGTATAAAGAAAGACATGGCAAATACTTGCCGCCTTCGTTCAATTGGAACATTTTTGGGAGCCCACTCGATTTTCATTTTTAAAATATTGAAGCACTCTTCACTCTTAACAATTATTAAGTAGCGACTCTAAGAACGGTCCTCTAACGACTGAAAAAAATTCCAATGTTTAAGTTACTTTTTTCTTATCCTTATCAGTATCCGCCGATGGCGCGAACCGGTGCCTATCGGTAACAGTTATTAACAAAAAATAATATGAGAAAAAAGAATGTTGGCCAGTTAATGGCTATTTGCTTGGGGTGGTTAAAAATTCTTATAATCGCGATGACTTTAAATAGTCGTCTGGTTGCAATTATCGTCACTCTTATCACGGCCAACAGCCGGCAAATGAAAACGTTTGCTTGAAATCACACTCTCCGAGTTTTGTTTTCATTTTTTCTGGTTCCTTGCTTTGGATTTTATTAGAGTTGAAGTAATAATTACAAGCGATTTTCCAATTTAAATGTCATTAAAATGAGAACGAAACTTGTTTGGCAAATTATGGCAATTAACTTTTATATTGAACTGTATGGCTGTTTTAAAAAGATAAGCTTTGGAACATCATGTTGTTTTTGAGGGAAAATGGGTTATTCAAAATCAATTATTTTTTAAATTCTAAAATCACTTGTTTAAGAATATTAAGTACATTGTACAGGTAATTAAATCCAAAATGAGTTTTAATTTAATTTAATATTTAAATGTCATTAGAGAGAGAACGAAACTTGTTTATGACTCGTTTTGTAAGTTATGTCTCGTTAACCGGTGGCATGTTCTTTAAATAATCACAATGTAATCTTTGGATCACCAAGGACATTATTCATTCATAAAAGCACTACATATATTTTTATAAATATACAAATGTTTATTGAAATGCCAATTACCTTCAAAGCTATGATGCGAGAGTCTCTCGGTTACATATATTTATTTTTGTTTGGAGAAGTCGCACGCTTTTTTATTGTTTACACACGTAATGGTTCGTTATCGCATTTTGAGAGCAGAACCGATGAGACGAACGTTCAATTTGTAAATAAACCGCAGAGCAGCGTGCACAAAGTCAGAGAGCCATACATGAGATTCTCATATGGGAATTATACGATGCAACAATTGAGTCAGAGGCCGTAATTGGGTTCTAAAGCCTTATAAACTGACTCAGTGGCAACAGAGGTCATGTACTAAAAAGTGCATTTAAAATGGTTTTTATTTTTTGAAAAATAATACACATATATTCGTTTCAAATTCAAAACTTTATTTTTGAGTTCAATTTGGAAAGTAATGTTTTAGTAAGGGCTGCTTTAAATGATTTGTCTATAAAGCATTTCAAATGAGCGCCAAACAGGTTTTTAAAACGATCATTGTGTTTTACAACACTTAAATCGAATTTTATCGATAAGCAATGTTTGCCGCCAAATTTAAAACCAAACTTAGTAGACATATTGGAAAGCCAACTGATGAAACTGCAAGGATATAGTTACATATTAATCTTTCCATTTTATTATATTTCAATCGAATTAACGTAATAATTCCAAGTGATTTTCCAATTCTTCCAAATAAAAAAAAGTTCGGAAAATAAATTTTCCAATTTCTGCTTTCGTTACGATTACAAAGTGACGATCCAATTTTTGCATTTCAAATGACCCCTAGGCCGATCCACTCCATTGCATGGAACAGAGCCGTGAAGTACCGCCAAAGAAGTGAAAAAACAAAACAAAATAGCACAAAATTTATTCACCCAGACACCGTTTATCATGATTTCTTTATACACCGTATTCCTCCGTCGCAATTTTGGTCTCAGTTTGATCTGAAAATCCCAGAACGGAGGTTGCTATTGATCTTATAAAGTGAAAAATCTAATTTTAAACCTTTTAACACTAAACAATTACCAAATATTAAGCTAGATTCAAAGTTCAGTTTAGTTCAGTGCAATAATTGAAAAAAAGTATTTAAAGAACGGGTTCACACAAAGAAATTTATTCTCAAGAAAGTTGGGAATTATGGTGATTTTTTATGCCAGATATGCATTTCTATTCTGGTTCTTTGTGGGTACCAACCAAGGTCAACTGATGCGTTTGACCCAGATCACCGAGGACGAGACTCTGCTCAATGTAACCTCTTGCACACAAAATTGTCTTGAAATAGGGGAAAATGTACGTATGTGTCCAGGTGCTTGGCTTCAACAGTGCTGGCTGTTTGGCTTCTTTCTAGATAAGCTATTTGATCTAATTTCTTTAGGACTTTAAAGGCTGCTTCAGGGCCTGTCGTTTTAATGGCACTGCTCCAGCTCCATTACGAAAAGTCCAGGACAACTTTCAGCTTCAGATGCAATGCCATACAGAGTCCCAGCTAGTTTTCCGCATCAACTGGGTCCAACACAGCAAAGGAAACGATACCGCTCCAAACGTCACTTATGTAATCAAATTGGATCTTGCCAATAACGATTTTGATGAGACTATTCTTTACCTGGTAAAAAAATAATATGAAATATTAAATTAAAAGGGTCTTGATATAGTTATATATATTTTAGTCCGATGACAATTTTTTGGAGTTGCCTGATTTGAGAGCCAATTGCAGTTACAATGTTACAGCTTTGGCGGTACATGGAGATGGAAGTTATTCCTTTATAACAAAGGATGTCACTTTTTCCACTCTCATGCGAGGTTATCAGCCCAGTAAAATGGGAGCTGTCACTCTGGTTGGGTTTCTTCCTCAAGACGGGGACCTTCAGCATATATCTGCTGAGATTGAGTGGCAACCATCAGCAGGTGGGTATTCAGATACATTGTGATATAATAGAGGTTTTCAAATACAAATTTTCTTTCAGAAAGGAATTGCTTTTTTGACATGGTATCATATTCCACCAATAGCGTCAATATGGATGAGCCTAAGGTTGAGACTTTTCGTGATGTGAGTATTTTAAATACAAGCCATAAACTTTGACCTGGATTATGCTTAATGTAGCTAACAAAACAAAACCGACACACCTTGGACAATCTGGAATTTGGAAAAAACTATTTAGTTGGCGTAAGGACAGTAAATATCATGAATCGATTGGAAAGCGAGGTGGAATGGCTCACGGTGGAGGTGCCTAGTTGCTTGGAGTGGTATCCCTTTAACTACACGCTTTGCTGTAAGATATATTCTATTAAAAGATTGTTGAAATCCCTTAAATAACCCTATACTTTAGCACCACACAAACCGGAGAATTTAAGTGTCCTGCAGGAGCAATATCTACCAAATACTTTAGCCCTAAATATTACTTGGACGCGTCCCACCCACCTGCCGGATAACTATACCCTGCTAATTTATGACTTGTTTGTGGGTGGCTCAAAGATGAACTATACGCTGGACAAAAACCAAAGCCACTTTTTCATACCAAAGATCACAGTAAAAGGTCCCAGCTTTGACGTATACTTAATAGCCGAATCCGAGGGAGGCACAAATATAACACATTTAAACCTCATAAAAGCACCTTTTGAATCTTGGCTAAGTGGTAGGTGACCAAAACAAACCTACAAACATTTTTAAAGCTAACTCAATTACTCGCTATATAGGAGGCAACCTGGCCAAGCTAATAATCTTCATAATTGTGCCCATTTTTTGCATTGTAATGCTCTGCTCCTTGACCCTGTGCCGGCGGAATCGGCAGGATTGCCAAGCCCTGGAAATGGAGGCGAAAGATGGAAAGGCTGTCGGGAATCCGGCCAGCGATTTCCATCAGTCCATCATGGATAGCAGTGGCCTAGGATTGGTGACCCTGTTGGGTAACGAAAGTCTGGACATCATTGACGAGTTGGAGGTGGAACCGCGATCAGTGCTCTTGCAGGATGTCCTGGGCGAGGGAGCTTTTGGTTTGGTGCGACGAGGAGTATACAAAAAACGACAAGTGGCAGTCAAGCTGCTAAAAGGTAAGCTTATAAAATTTATTATTATTATTATTTTCAAACCATAAGTTTCGTTTTTTCAGACGAACCCAATGAGGAGGATGTGTATGCCTTCAAGTGCGAAATACAGATGCTGAAAGCTGTGGGGAAACATCCGAATATTGTGGGAATTGTAGGCTATTCCACACGTTGCAGCAAAAGGATGATGTTGCTCATTGAATATTGTAGTCTGGGAAGCTTGCAGAACTTTTTACGGTAGAGGATTAATAATCTTCCTTAAAAACTGATAAAAATTTAACAATTATTTTAGAGAGGAATGGAAGTTCCGGCAGGAGGGTCCAGCCATTAGTCTTAAACAAAATACAGAAGAGAATGTTGAGAAGCGCCGCTTCCATCGTCCTAGCCGTAGTTCCATTCATGATCGGATCGAGGACATTAATATCTCCATGCTGTCCACCGTGGAGGAGGAAAATGAAGCTGATCAGACTAAAACCAGCAGTAGAGTGGAGACCTACACTCTAACTCGAATAACCAATGCAGCGAATAATCAGGGTTATGGATTGGAGGATATAGAAAATATAGGTGCTCATCCCGAAAAAAGTGCAGATACCCAAGAGGAGAAGCCAAACATACAACGCACTTTTGAAAACAAAGAGTATTTCAACACTTTGGACTCAACAGATGCCAACAAGAATTTAACAAGAGTTCCCTTGAAATATGCGGATTTACTTGATATCGCCCAACAAGTGGCTGTTGGAATGGTAACGATTAAAATTTAGAAAAACCTAATTATAAGTCTTATCTTCTTTCCAGGAATTTCTGGCTCAAAACAAAGTGGTTCATCGCGATCTTGCAGCCAGAAATGTTTTAATTTCACTGGATCGGAGCATTAAGATTGCTGATTTTGGGTGAGTAATACATACTAAGAAATATGATATGATATGACCTATGATAATTATATGTATTATGTTCAGATTAAGTCGGGATGTGTACCATGAGAACGTCTATCGCAAATCTGGAGGAAGCGGCAAACTGCCAATCAAGTGGCTGGCTTTGGAGTCACTCACCCATCAAGTGTACACCAGCCAAAGCGATGTGTAAGACAATAAATATTGTTAATACTTAAAATACCAATAACAAGAAAGGAAAACTAACTTCGGGCGGAGCCGAAGGGATATACCCTTGCGTTGAGGAGTGTAGGCCGATCCTTAAAAGAATTTTATTATGAAACCAATTTAATAGAAAACAAAACTTAACACAAAGTTATGTTGCAGCTATAGGATATAGTCCCCTATATGGCTCAAAGTTGAGGGCTGTCTTTCCCCGATTCTGATCCGTTTCTCAAGGGATTCTCAAGTGGGATCCCTTGAAAATGGGGTTTCCCCCATGTGGCCCACTGGGATGGCTATATCTTCCCCAATTCTGATCCGATTCTCAAGCGGAGTACCTTAAACGATTTCTAGATCGATTTCCCACCATTCTGCATCAAAATCCTGAGACAAAATATTTTTTAGATTTTTTGTCCATTTTTCGTGATGGGATCCCTTGAATATGGGGTTTTCCCCATACGGCCCACTGGGATGGCTATATCTTCCCCAATTCTGATCCGATTCTCAAGCGGAGTACCTTAAAAGATTTCTAGATCAATTTCCCACCATTCTGCATCAAAATCCTGAAACAAAATATTTTTTAGATTTTTTGTCCATTTTTCGTAATGGGATCCCTTGAAAATGGGGTTTTCCCCCATATGGCCCACTGGGATGGCTATATCTTCCCTAATCCGGATCCGATTCTCAAGCGGAGTACCTTAAAAGATTTCTTGATCGATTTTCCACCATTCTGCATCAAAATCCTGCGACAAAATATTTTTTAGATTTTTTGTCCATTTTTCGTAATGGGATCCCTTGAAAATGGGGTTTTCCCCCATACGGCCCACTGGGATGGCTATATCTTTCCCAATTCTGATTCGATTCTCAAGCGGAGTACCTTAAACGATTTCCAGATCGATTTCCTACCATTCTGCATCAAAATCCTGAAACAACATATTTTTTAGATTTTTTGTCCATTTTTCGTGATAGGATCACTTGAGAGGGGGTTTTCCCCTATATGGCCCACTGGGATGGCTATATCTTCCCCAATTCTGATCCGATTCTCAAGCGGAGTACCTTAAACGATTTCTATGTCGATTTCCTACCATTCTGCATCAAAATCCTGAAACAAAATATTTTTTAGATTTTTTGTCCATTTTTCGTGATAGAATCACTTGAGAGGGGGTTTTCCCCTATATGGCCCACTGGGATGGCTATATCTTCCCCAATTCTGATCCGATTCTCAAGCGGAGTACCCTAAACGATTTCTATGTCGATTTCCTACCATTCTGCATCAAAATCCTGAGACAAAATATTTATTAGATCTTTTGTCCATTTTTCGTGACGGGATCCCTTGAAAATGGGGTTTTCCCCTATACGGCCCACTGTGATGGCTATATCTTCCCCAATTCTGATGCGATTCTCAAGCGGAGTACCTTAAAAGATTTCTAGATCGATTTCCCACCATTCTGCATCAAAATCCTGAAACAAAATATTTTTTAGATTTTTTGTCCATTTTTTGTGATGGGATCCCTTGAAAATGGGGTTTTCCCCCATATGGCCCACTGGGATGGCTATATCTTCCCCAATTCTGATGCGATTCTCAAGCGGAGTACCTTAAAAGATTTCTAGATCGATTTCCCACCATTCTGCATCAAAATCCTGAAACAAAATATTTTTTAGATTTTTTGTCCATTTTTTGTGATGGGATCCCTTGAAAATGGGGTTTCCCCCATGTGGCCCACTGGGATGGCTATATCTTCCCCAATTCTGATCCGATTCTCAAGCGGAGTACCTTAAAAGATTTCTTGATCGATTTTCCACCATTCTGCATCAAAATCCTGCGACAAAATATTTTTTAGATTTTTTGTCCATTTTTTGTGATGGGATCCCTTGAAAATGGGGTTTCCCCCATGTGGCCCACTGGGATGGCTATATCTTCCCCAATTCTGATGCGATTCTCAAGCGGAGTACCTTAAACGATTTCTAGATCGATTTCCCACCATTCTGCATCAAAATCCTGAGACAAAATATTTTTTAGATTTTTTGTCCATTTTTCGTGATGGGATCCCTTGAATATGGGGTTTTCCCCATATGGCCCACTGGGATGGCTATATCTTCCCCAATTCTGATGCGATTCTCAAGCGGAGTACCTTAAAAGATTTCTAGATCGATTTCCCACCATTCTGCATCAAAATCCTGAAACAAAATATTTTTTAGATTTTTTGTCCATTTTTCGTAATGGGATCCCTTGAAAATGGGGTTTTCCCCCATATGGCCCACTGGGATGGCTATATCTTCCCCAATTCGGATCTGATTCTCAAGCGGAGTACCTTAAACGATTTCTAGATCGATTTCCCACCATTCTGCATCAAAATCCTGAGACAACATATTTTTTAAATTTTTTGTCCATTTTTCGGGAAAAATTCAATAAAAAATTTTACAAATTTTCCAGTTGGTCGTTTGGAGTATTACTTTATGAGATCACCACGCTTGGAGGAATGCCGTACCCGTCAGTTTCCCCTGGAGATCTCCTGCAGCTCCTGCGACAGGGACACCGCATGAAACGTCCTGATGGCTGCACTGATGAAATGTAATTTTTTCAAGTAATTAAGGAAGATTAGCATATTAATCAGTTTCTTTACTTTTCAGGTTTGCTTTGATGGAAAGCTGCTGGTGTTCCGTTCCCTCTCACAGACCCACATTTTCTGGCCTCAAGGAGCGACTGGGTGCCATGATTGATGTTACCAACGAGATCCCTCAAAGGTTGCAGCAACTTCAGGCTGCATTGGACTCCACACCGGAATCTAATGATAGTCTCCACAGGTGAGTGAGATTAATAGTAGATTCAATTAGAGATTAATGGAGCTTTTATGAACTCTTCGATCTTAGTAAAGTGGAGACGTTGCCCTGCCATGAAGAAGCCTACTTGGAACCCCTGCAGTAAAGTTGGAAATCAACCAATATCCATTATTCAAGTGCAATATGATAAACTATTGAACATCTTACTCTAGAATTCGAAACCCAACTAAGACAAAGCTATTAAGCAGCTAGCATACCTCTACTTGGGAATAAAAATTAATGTTAAGTTTTAAATAATCTTAAAAGATTTTTGAGAGAGTCGGGAATTTAAGACCTTCCTATCTGATGTAGAATCTTGGACTTTGCACTTTGCGTCATCTTCTCCAGCTTAAATAATTTTTCCTATTTTGATTATTTTTTTTTTTGGGGAATTGAATTGACATTTCAAAATGAACGTCCTCATCTTCGGAGGTGTAGACTTCGCAACAATCTGGCTTATTTGGAACTTGGTCCTTTTTCTCGCCACGGCCTCTGAAAATTCGAAATTAAACGTCTTTGCAAGGTCCCAACATGTGCATCCACTGCTGTCGACTGAGCCGGACACCCTGTCCGAAAATCCCATACAGCTGTCCCCACTGTCCGGTACGCACCATCTCTAGATGCTGTCCTTTGGGTAGCTATACGATTCCGGGCGGTAAGCCCAAGTACGAACATCCCTGGATAAGGGGTAAGGATCCGAGGACTTTGCCAAATCCCTGCGTCGTCGGACCACCGCGTTGGCTGGAAACGAACCGGGAGGCTATTTTCGCCCTGGCCGCGAAGGTGAATCGCTCCCCGGAAGCTGCCCATTATCTGGTGATCCAGTTACTGCACGCCAACTACAGGAAAGTAATGATGATATCCCGAAAAAGGCGCACCTTTAAGGTGCCCTTGGCTGGCTACCCAGACCAGGATTGCTTTACTGCTGGCAATACGATTATTGATGACAATGGTGATGTTATTGCTCCTTTGGCTCCGGATACTCTGGGCAAGTTGTTCCTGATGATGCAGGACTACATCTTCCGTTTGAGGCTCCTAAACAGGAAGTACAAGTGGTATGGGAACGGGGATGATCAAGGTAACATTCATTGCCTTCTGGGGGAGCAAGATGAGCTGGTGCGTCTGCTGAAAGGCCTCTTCGGAGGCAGTAGTGACATTGTGGCCGTCACGGATCTTCTCAAGGCCCTAAACGAGCTGGACTTTCAAGATCTGTACACCAAGAAAAAGACAAAGGCATCTCCCTGGCTGGTGCGAGACATTTCCGACCTATATTTGGAAGTGACGGCTCCGTCCGAAGAGCCCTCGCCAAGCCCATCAATGATTGGCGATGCCTTCCATTTGTCGGACTATAAACTCCCATTCACATATTCAACAAGGGGGAATCCCAGTAAGGACTTTATACGAGGCAGGATGAGGCACATTGAGAGAAATGACGACACAATACAAGAAGTTGTTAAGCCCAAAAAGGTCCGCAAAGGTACCTACGTGGCCAACGAAATACCGCAGCTCTTCTTCGGGCCCTTCGACCGCAGAAACAGTGCCACCTGGATGTCCCGACACCCAGACACCATCCGGTTAGGACCTACCGGCAAAATAGAAAAGCGACGGGTGAAGCATTACAGGAACAGCATTGAAAATGCAAAGTTTAAACGATTGGCAGATAGGATGTCCATACACAGCGAAAAGTCCGACAGATCGGGCGATTTCAAGGATATGTTCGGTCGTGATGTTTCCCATAAGAGGATTGGCAAAAGCCCACGAAGCAGCTTCAGAAAAAAGAACCATAATAGGTCACGACGGCAAAGCCAAATTTCAGCTTAAAGAAAATCCTAAAAATGGTTTTTTTTTAGAAGACCAACCAAAGGTCATGAGAACTGAGCCAAAGTTACTCAAACATTGGAACAGTAGTCATGGTCTTTGGTTGGCCTCTGAAAAAAATTTATTCATTTCCTAAGAAATATTTTAATAAACTAAGAAAATCCATGTTCTTTGAATATGTTTTATAAATTACTATGTTTAAGAAATCACTCCCTTGCAATTTTGATTAAGAGTTTGAATAATGGGTTATTTAACATCAGAGTTTTAAGGTCATTTGAACTGAATGTTTCTCAAACAAAGTACATCTTTCAGATACAAAGTATTACGATAATATAATCGACAAACAAACGAGTGCAAAAAATGTTCCCCATTTTTGTTTACCCCCCTATTGGGAGTGCGAATACTAACAAGTTTTCTGTTGCAATTTTAGCAAAACCGTAAAATTGGAAAAACGACTTAAACTCTCAGAAAATAATGAAGTGTTTTTATTAAAAATCCCCCATTCAAAACCACAAAAACTAAACAATACGATTGTATAAAGGTGTACTTCTATGCACATATATACATAATGGATTTACGTAAACATTAGTGTAGTTCTCCAGGTGGGAGAGGTGTCACTCCCACCGGAATCATTTATCTTTGGACTTCCTGCGGTACTCGAGGTTACGACTAGTTGCGGTTATATCCCAGGCCAAGAATATTACGTGCCTGGGAAAGAATTAGACTTCAGTGGAATGTACATGGATAATCCCAAGGGTTACTCACCGTTACGAAAGCTGAGTTGAAGGAACGTTGAAATGTGTGCGTCATGCCCTCGGTCTGGCTGAGCATCATCTGCAGTTGCACGGCCTCGTCCATTCTGTTCTTTAGGAACTCCCACGTATTGGCATGTCCTGGCGAGGTGTCTTGCAGCAGGTACAGCTCCGTCATCTTCATAATGGTGGCCAAGCCCACGCGCCGCGTGTACCAACCAAACTGCAACAGAGAACACCATTAATATTTGAATGTAACTTTAAGGATGTCAGGACATCTTACATCTACGGATCGATCTCCGGAGTAGTAGCAAATATCGTCGACTAGGGTGAGCACCTGGGCCAGAGCTGTGGGTGCGTGCTGTGGCTGGGCAATCAGTGCCATGGCTTGGGGCCACTGTGCTTTGTAGGGTGCAATCATCTCCATGCGCTGCCGCACAGCTTGCACCAGGAAATCCATGGGGTTCTCCACCTCCTGTTTCCCATCGTCTGTCTTTTTCTGCAAACTCTCCACCAGCTCGGCATTGCACTTGCCATTGAAGTGGGACACCAGGGCGAAACCGCCCTCGGGAAACATGCCGTGCACCACACTGGGATAGCCGCTGTCCTCGGCGCCCTGGACAATGGCCTGCCGGGACCAGCCATGCTGTGGCACATGCTGCAAAGCGGCGTCTAAAATCTTGGACCTAATGGCATCAACCTTGGCTTGCTTAGCCTCGTCTTGTTGGCTATCGGTTCCTGTTCCTGCTGAACCTCCTCCACTGGCTGCTTCCTTCTTTGTTTCTTCCGCATCCCGCTCTTTTTCACGCTGCTCCTCCCGCGCCCGGAAGGAGTCCAAGTTGCTGTTCTTATCATCGCTGGCATACCTTCTCGACAGCAGGAAGGTGAGAGGTCTGGGCTGCAAGGTGGCTATTCTGGAACTCTGAGCATCTGCAATAAAGGGGTTAACTTCTAGGTAATTGCTGACCATAAAAATTCTAAACTGCCAAAATAAAAAAGGTTCTGGCCATTTCGCAATGCAAAAATGGCATCTGTGGCTACTTAATTAGCACCCAGAACTGGCTCAATTATCGCCCCAGTCGAGAGCCCCAAAACCCACATAGATCAGTTTCAGTTTCGGTCTTGTTTACTTGTTTACTCATACTATTTACTGTAATCATTTCCCTTTCATTATGGACATATTATAAGTTAGGCATTCAAGGGGAGGCGTCGCTTGCGAACCGTCAGCTCGATGCATTCGTTGACGCGCACGTAGAGAGCCAGCAGGGTTTCCAGGCTGGTGATTGAGCTGGCCAGCACCTCGAGTTTCTCCTTGCGTCCAAGGTCCGGTACATGGTTGTCTCCATCGCCGCCAGCCATTCCGCTATTGGAGATGTTCACGGCCAGCATGTTTAGCTGGCGTTGCATCAGCGCATCGTCCGAAGCACTCTGGCCGTTCTCCACCCGCTCCATGTACGCTTTGTAGTGGGCCATGGAGAAGTCCAGGGCCTTGCCCAGCGGCACCAGGAATCGCTTCTTGATTTCCGGCAGAACCTGCCAGAATCCAGTCAAATTCTCCACGTCCCTCAGCGAAAAATATCGCAAAATATTGAGGGCATTGCAGAGGCGATCGGCATTCAGCAGCAAGTCCGACTTAACATCGTCAGGCAGGACACAGACGCACAGCAGCAGCATCTCCCGGAACAGCTCTCCGCGGAAGACCTCTGGCAGAAGCGAGGACTTTCTTATACATCTATCCACTAGATCCTTGTACATCCCACTGAGATAGCCCATCAGTCCGTCGTGTTGGAGTGTTTCCAGAAGGTTTTTGATTATCAGATACTTTCCCTGATCTTCGAAGGCGAAGATATATTGCCGGAGAACGTGGAGGCCTACTTGGCGGAGAGACACCTCCGGGGAGTAACCCACAATTTTGCACAGAGCCTCGCAGAAGCGTTTGTGGACGTCCAGCTGAAGGGAAGTGGAGGGCACAGGCTCTGATAGTAGCGTCAGAATGTGTTCTTCCAAACGCAGACCACAGTGCTGCAGGGATGGCTCCTGCTGGTTAAGGAGAACCTCCACCAAATAGGCAATTGTCTCGAAGAGAAACTGCGGGGCGTAGATCCTGGGTGCGGTAAAGGGCATCTGGTTTCCCACGAACAGGGAATGATAGAACATGGCTACGGCGTGCAGCGGCAGCTTCTCCTCGATGAGGAACAGATTGTGGTTGCTCATTTCGTAGACACCCTTGGAGGCATCCAGTTTCCTCTGCCATCTGGCGCGCATTTCCACCAGGTTCAGCAGATAGTAGGGATCACCCAGGCCCCTGCTGGCATCCTGCGTGAGGCCTTCAACCACCTGATTGACGTACGTGCGCGTCATGTCCTCTTTTTCGATGTTCATCTGGAGCAGGGCCAACGGGCGTCCCAGAAGTTGAATGAAAAAACAGGTGAAGACGTTTCGGCGGTTTATGGAGCAATCTCTAAAGACTTGGTCGTGGGGGCGCAGGTCCTGCTCCATGATTTCGGTGAACAGTGGCTGTCGGAACAGCCCTACAGTGATGTAGTGGGCTAGCAGGTCCTCCACCTGCTCCTGCTGCTCAATCAGTCGGGCCTGTTCTTCGTCATAGCCCTCTGAGAGATAATTTGGCAGAGGAAGGTCCTTGATTCGAGTAAACACACTCTGGAGGCACCACTCCACCGCCTGCGGCTTGTCGCGTCCCTGCCGCTGAAGGAGAACCTGCAAGGCGCGCAGATGAGCCCCAAAGACTGCCAAGCTGGAGCTCTCCTCCACGCGCTCCATCATCTCCAGCATCAACTCCTGCAACGGGGCATACTTGGCCAGCACCTTCAACAGTTCGTCGGAGCAGTCGAACAATTCCGGCTCCTCGGAGTACACAATGTCGCTTATATTTCCGGAGCACACATCATGGTACAGATCCATGGCTATCAGTGGCAACTGGCGGGTGTTCCTCTCGGCCTCGTTGGGGCTGTTGAAAAGCATTCGCACGCCATCGTATGCTTTTTCCACCAGCAGCTGCTTGATGAGTTGCAGCAGATTGGCGGCCTCCTTGGGATCCCCCTGCGTCCGCACATCCATCGCCTGCTCCTGCTCCATCTCCATCTCCAGGTCCAGAGTTTCAAGTAAAATTACACGACTCAATTATGTTTTTTAGACATTAACAATTTGGGAAAAAACTTCAGAATTTTACGCCGGCATTGGCAGTCGAGATTTTAACACTCCCCCCCGTCCTTTCCCCTTCTCTCTTTCACTCACACGCGCACACTACTCGATCGAACAGCTGTTCGATTGCGGGCTCTCTTTCGTAATGACCACAGAAGCTTAATTATTCGCTTACAGTTGGGTCGCAGGTGTTTGGTTACTTACTGAGGGGCAGCAGCAGCTTCTGTAGGCGGATTAACTTGTGTAAACAGCGCACATTGGCCATTTCAGCGGCTTGAAGTCGTTGGTGCAATTGAAATTGTTTTTGGAATTCACCTGGAAGCCGAAGAAACCAGTGCTGGGAAGCGGCGATAGTTTTTGTGCCTACTGCGTTTCTACATGTTTAAAAACTTTTAAATTTTGGCTATTTGGAGCTATTAATCTGTACGCGACTTAACTTAACAAAGTAAATTATATTAAAAATAAAATAAATCGTTTAAATTTGTCCCAATTTTTAAGTGTTGTATACAAAAGAGATATGATTTAAGTTCAGTTTCTGCCGGGACCCTCTATAATTTGGAGTAAAAGTTTAGTTTAAATCATTTTTTAAATAATAAAAGCCTTAAAACAACATGTTTTCGAAATTATAGATTTTTGTACTGATTTCCATTGCAAATTAGAGTTGCCAACTAACACCATTTATTCTTGGGGCTTATCACCCCCTTTCTTATGAGTTCCCCCCTTTAGCGCAGTGATTTCGCGGATTCGGTCACACCATTTCCTCGAGCTCACTTCGTTCGCTGCGGATTTTTTATTAATTTTTAACCGAGATCCGCAAATTGGCTCTTTTAGCCGGAATTGCATTATCATAAATTAGGCTCGTTAGGGTTTTTCAAATGAAATATTTTTACCGAAAATAAAAAAATTTTAAAACTTTAAAGTATGATTGAAGCCTAGCTGAACGGATACATTCTTAATCACGAATTTAAAAGGAAAACAGTGAAAAGTGTCGGCTTAAATTGGCAAACAAAGTGGCTAACTGAAACGGCAAAAAGAGTTAAAAAATAAAAAAAAAGGAGACCAAGTGGCAGTCTGTGCGGCGGCGTCCTTCGCAGGAGTGCGAGTTTTCCTGGCCCCGCGACGACGACGACGAGGGTGGAAAACTCAGGGAAAACGCGTGAAAAACCGAAACGAAAATTGTGCGTGTGTGTGCAAATAATGTGAATGTTAAATTGGCAGGAAAAAGTGCTACATCTTCGGGTTTCTCAATTCTCGATTAATAATAATTACAAGGAATGTCCGATCGGCGATTTTTTGTGTTTGCACGGGATGCGTAGCGGCAGCGGCGGCTCTAAAATCCAGTTTCGTGCTGCAAGGCGTGTCAGGATTGAAATCGAACCACAACCACCACCGCCAGCAACACCACCACCAACAACAACAACATCAACAAAAATAACAACAAGACGAGTGCGGTGGATCGGCTGTTTTGAGTCAAATTCGTTGCTTGTTGGCCCTTTCCTGGTTATTCCTGTTTGACTTCATTTCCACTGAGCCGCTGCTGCACTTTCGCCAGCACAACAACAACAACAACAGTAGCAGTCTCTTCAAATCACCAGAATTTCTTTTTTTATTCAAAAGACAAAATGTCGACGCGCTCGCAATTAACCAAGGACCTCAACGGTGAGTAATGCCAGCCAGCCAGCCAGGCTCTCTTCCCCTTATCGCCACTCTCTTGCTGTGTTGTCCTTCTCTCACCTTCCCCCCCGCCCCCGTCACGTTCTTTGTTTGGCGACTGAACAAAAACAAAAACAAATACAGATGCAGATGCATCCCCCTACTGGGTGGCTGTGTGCTTGGGCCGCCGGCTTCCGTTTTCTTCAATGCGACACCACCCACACACAGCTAACCACCCCCTCAGCCCAACCCCCAACCACTCACTGTTTAGAATGCACTGGGTTTTTTTTTCCTAGAATTCTGACTCATAAATACATATTATTGTGTTTTTATCTTAAATAGCTTTTAAAAATATCCATAAATGGTGATTTCCTGGGTATGGTTTTTTTTAATTTAAATTATTTAAAAATTTAAAGCCCCTTCAGAAGATAAGAAAAGTTCTAACAACTAGAAGTTCCAAACCAACACATCCATTATTCCCATGTTCGCAGCTAGTAAGCTGGCTCCCCACATGGTGGTACTGGTTCCTACGGAAATCGGTTAACGCTCGGCCTGTTGCCATCTCCGCGGGGCGTGAAAAGCGATCTGGTCTGACAAAAGACCAGACCCCCTAATTCCGAACGACAGGTGCCTGTCCCAATCGTCACAGTTCATCCCTATTAGATTGGAAGCCGGATGGTGTACAGCTCCCCCATCTATGGTAGATGGTTCTACGCCAGAGGGTATTTAGAATGAAATGTTTGAAGCTAAAATTTTATGTAGAAATTAGTTTAGACTCCATCATCATGCCTGGTTATTTAATTGGAGAGCAGTCCCACTCCAGTTCCTGTCGAGAGTCTCCCAGGTGTGGGCGTCGACACCTCTTTTCCTTTATTTGCTCGGTAGTTGGCTTGTTTGCGTTGGCTGTCTGTTATCCTTTAGCTGTGGACTAATTTGGAAGCAAACTTTCCCATCCGTCTGCCAATTAACGTATTCTGATTAAGTGCCTAGGCAGGGCACGACAGCTGCTGTCCACTGGAATCTGGGGCGCCCCATTGACAATTTTATTTACGATGTGATGTGACTGCCTCCGCCCTGCTTCTAGTTGGCTTTCCAAAATAAACTCGCTGCCCCAATTGGGCGTTATACATATAATTACATAATGGGAGCGATCCTCTATCTGATTTATGCAATTTCGACACGCTCCTCTTGTCATTGTTGACCCGGCCAACAGTTCATGTTTGTTTCTGTTAATGGACACCTGTCGTCGGAGATCACCTTTCCGAGGTTCTTTTAATCGGATCTTGATGAGAAAGTTTATTCCCCTGCAAGTGAAATGGACATCATATTATTATTGCTCTCCTAGCAGCAATTATTAGTCTCCAAATGGGTAGAAAAACTAATAAATGTTTTCTATTTCCAATTACCTAACGTTGTAGCCTTCGAACGTGCCTGGAATACCAGCTAATACCTTTGTTGTGACAATGAATGCTTATTCCAATAAATCACCCTGTAAACCCATACCCTGACGGGGTCTCTTCCCTCTCTGGCTGATAAGGTGGGAAGTCCGCTGATAAGACGATCGCAGTTATCGGGGCTCAGTGCTGAAATTGCCGCGTTCGGTGCTTAGCCGGCATTTGAGAGTGGCCTGGCCCGTGAATCCGTTAAAGAACTCATCGTTAGTCTTCCGTGGCATAAGCATATATCATCATCATCGTTCGCCTTACTCGATAAGTGTAATTACAATTGCAATTGTTGGCTTTGCGGGCTAACCGTTAGCGCGCGAATGGCTGAAATGTACACGGTCGAGATGATGACTCACATCGATCAGTATCTGCGGCGCATTATCGAGCTGCAGATACGGGACGTGGTCAAGCAGAAGCGCGACGAAGGTGAGCCATAGAAGATGATCATCTGGAATGGGTGGCGGGGCACTGGGTGGAGGCCGTAACTTCATATGTTTACAGAATGAGTCATGCCACGGCCAGGCATTACACAGTATAGAGTTTTCCACAAAAAGATCTTTAGAATATCTTGTAGTTCTGATGACAAATTCTGAATAATTTTCATAATACCCCACCTCAGATTCAATCAGTGGGTGCTCCCGGTACCTCTGCCTCTGACCACACCCTCGTTCAACGGAAACCGACTTGTTGAAAGTTTATTGATGGTTTCGCACTATTATTCCATACACTTGTTTGTTTGTTTACTTGTTCCCCAGGCCTTCAAAGGCTTATCTCGAGCGGCGCGTCTCCATTTACTCACTCGGTCGACTATGGCCCGGGCCCCAGTTACTCACTCACTGCAATAAGCCAAATAAACAATAAACACATGAAATTAATTTATGTGCGCCACTTCCTTAACTTCCACTTCCACTATCAACACACTCTATATATTATGAATTATTAAAAGAAAGCCTAGTAGTTGTTATGCAATAGCCCCTCTGGCCATCCTTCCATTAACCCTAATTCCCCGCCCCTGGCTGCCAAATTCAAATCGCTTGACCTTCCCGGCCAGGCCAGCTCTTTGTGGCAATAAAATGGATGGCCAGCCCCTCAAGTCTGACGGAGATGGGTGTGAGAACAATCCATTCCCATGCAAAACGATTCAAATTTGTATAAAAAACAAAAGCCCAGGCCTCTTGGGATTTTCGCCCCCATTTGCGAAAGCCGATACCCGTTGACCCCTGAATGACCCACTTAGAGCCGCTGAGCATATCGCCTCTCGATAATTTATGCCTGTAATTAAGAGGCTGGCCATTTGGCATGCAACTAAGTGGCCAATTGGCTGCAATTAGTCCGCATATTTAAACGCAGCACATTTAATCCTCCAGAGACTGGGTGTGCTAGGTGCTGGAGGTGACCCATAATTCCACACCATACTCTCCCTTTCAGTTGCTCCAATTTCCAATTTCCAGCTGCCTGTGCCCCAGTTATCCTCTCCGCTCATTAGTGGGGCATATTTCTCACCTGAGACACGCAGCGATTTGGGGAGACGAAAGCTGGTGGCGAACTAGTCTGACAACATCTCAAAAACACATTAAAAAAAATCATTAAAAAAAAGTATAAAAAATAGAAAGAACAAACTAACGAAGCAGCGCACGCAGAATTTACAAAAAAAAAGAAGCCGAAACACGCTCATGTGCTCCATTTTCCAGCTGCCAGTTGCCAAATGCGAATAGCTTCCCGTCTCTTTCACCTATGGGGCTATGCCCCATCTCTCTCTTATCAGGTACCCCTCTCTTTCTGTGCATCGCTTGGGTGTTGGTGGGGAAATTGTGTCACCCGCCAAGTGACGTTAATGACGCGGCTCGCATCCCTGACCTAATGGCTAGCTGCTGCTGCTGGCCAGCATCTGCTTTTGGCCCACTTTGGAGAGGCCAGAAAGAGCTGGGGAGTAGGAGTAGGAGAGCCGATGGAACCTGTCGCTTTCTATTGCTCTGCACAATAGCCGAACGAAAGATTCGCACAATAAATTGCTTTTTGAGGTCAAGCGAATTAAACTGGCCAGTGGACGACACCGCCTCCGAAAATAAACGAAATCCAATTAGATCAACAGTGACTCAAATAAGTTACTCACAAGTTTTACTCACATATGTATATGTATTATTTGTTTATTTATTTATGTTTATTATGTGTATATATTATTTGATCGAACAGGAGCAGCATTGTTTTCAAACTGACCTCGATTCTTGGAATGGAAAACTTTGTTAAAAGTTTACAGAGTTTACAAATGCATTTCAGTTATTGATAAGAGGAGCCCCAAATACGGGTCTTACTCCAATGAGCTCCTTTTGGAAACTGATTTTATTCGTCAAAGTTCTCTTATAAGTAAGATACATGAAAATCTTAAAACTATTTAAAACTACTTGTCAACGCACTGCACGCTGACCTGCTATGCGACCCTTTCTCCAGTGCGATAAGCGCACCACTTATGTATTTGTTTGTGTTAGGCTGCAGGGGATCGGTTTTGAACCAATGTGTTTGACTCGTATTTCATGGGTCCGATCCCTTAACACTCTAACTTAAGAATTTATGCCTATAATCGTGTTCAATGCTTGAACAGTTATCTTGTAAGCTGCTTGTAGCCACCCCCTCGTCTGCTCTTTTTGTGCAAAAATATAATTAACATAACGTCAAGTAATCGCAACTTTGCAAAGAAAAACGAAAATAAAAATAAAAACTCAACTTGGCTCAACTTTCTTTTGTGTGGCGCCGGTTGGCTCTGGCTGGCAGAGGCCTTGCCATTGTTGTCTTTGATTATTTCTTTTGACTTTTGCCTTTGCTGCTGGGGCATTAAAAGCATTTGCCGTTATAGCCAAAATCATTGTTGGCCTACTCACATTTCACTCACCGAGATTATGGCCCAGAGAGGGAACTTCCCAAATAAAATTCAATGACTCGAGAGTTTGTTACACATTTTGGTCATCTTTCTTTAAAAAGAGTTTTGGAAAGGTACCAGGTATTATATAGTTTATTATCAGACACATCCAGGCAGTTCCTGTCCAACTGTTATGGGATATCCTGACAGGCCTTTCAGAAACAATAATGTCCTTAAAAGGGCGCTAAGGCACTCTGCCATAAACTGAGAAACTAAATGAAAACACTGGCAACTATTAACACTAGTAGTGAGCAGTGGCACGGGCGAACGATGACACATCCACCCAGCCCCAGCTCAGCTCCCACACACTCCCACTGCTAGCTGCTACACTTGTATAGTTTGAGTATTTTGAACTCGTGTAATCTCTGGCATTGTGCTGAGCTTTGCAGCTGCAAAAAATGAAAACATGGTCGGCATGGTTGAAAAATGCAATGAATTGGGTCACACTCGTTGGCTTTTACGCCGCAGCTTAGATTGTCAATGCTGCCGCCTGCAGGTTCCCAGCCGAGTGGAAGCTTTTGTGACAAACTTTTCCGAGAATCAGTTCTTTGAACCCCAAAGCCAAATACTAGAGGAAGGCGTTTTAGGGCCAAGACAGGGCTAACAAAGCTCTGTTTTTGTTCGAGTGTAGTTCTGCATTGTGGCCAGTGAGCGAAATAACCGCAAAAGGCAATTAAAGCCAAATTTGAAATTTCCTTGTGGCGGAAATGAAGTCGCGACTGAAACGGTACAGACAGTGTCCGGTGCAGACTGGCAGGCAATCATGGCCAAAAGAAGATGCACTCTCTGTCCAGAATATGACCCGGCCAATGACAAATATTAACAGCAGAGCTCCTGTAGTACCCTCTATGTTGACCTTTACGAACCTTTAAGGTCTGTTAAAGAACTTAAATTAAATTAAAAAAGTTAAGATAAGCTAGAAATAATTTAAATTATAAACTTTGTCATGACATGTGTAGCTATGCTCGTTTAGTTATTCAAACTTCTCTCATTTCCGCTCCCCGGCACTTCTGAATGCTTTTGTTGAAAGTTCTTCCGCTCGGTATTGACACCCAAGACAGGCACCCAAAGTTCATAGGCAACAAATATCCATCCCCGGTGGTGGTTTCTCTGCCCAAGTTCATTCACATTTGGACGCGCTCGAGCTCTAATTAAGAGGGAATCAGTGAGCTGTTGTTGATTATGGCCGCAATGCCCGATTTTTATCACAAAACAGAAGCTACTACTGGTGGTAGAGTAGTGGGTGAGTGCGTGTGTGCAGCCAAGTGCGTGCGTGCCGAAATGTCTTAACAATCTATTTTGGCCATAACGCCGCGCAATTGCCGCTCATTATCATAGTCACCCACGCCCCCTGGTCGGTCGGGCTTATTGGCCATAAAGACGACAGCGGTCTGTGTTTATTTTGGCCTTTGAGAGGCCACTTGCCAAGTCTTGAGTGTGGTCAGGATCGAGACTATCCAGCTGTTCTCTTTATTAGCCACTTTAGTCATTGGAGAGGCTCTTTTGATTTAAAAAAGTATCATACCCTTTAAAAGGGAGTGGCTGGCAGTCTGAATATTCGACATTTCAATTCCATTTCCCCTCTGGCACTTGCCCGGCTCCGGCTCCGGCTCCTTTTCATTCCCAGACAGGGGGAGTCATAACTCTCGGCTTTATGCTGCCTTTAGAGAGGTGCCGGAGGAATCTGACATGCCGGTAGCATGACATAATATTGTCACCCCCAATGGAGCCCTCCCTCGCCTCATAAAAGATATCCCTCACTGGAGGAGGAGGAGTGTGCTGGCTTGGAGTATGTATATGCTAAGTAGCTGCCGCCATCAGTGGGGGGACTCCGGAGGAGCACAGTCTGAAAATTGCCTCCTCTACGTGTTTCATTTGAATTCGTTTGAATAAAATCGCTTTACTGACGGCCGGGCGGGCCAATGATATAATACTCGACTTTGGCATGCACACCAAAGCTCCAAAATGTATATATATTAATTTTTTTTTATAAACGACCATCCAACACAATGCATTCCGTTGTGTCTCATCGTAGAGAGTGCGAAATATCAGCATGACTATGGCCAGCCACAAAGATATCTAATACTTAAGATATCTTATCAGTACTATAATTATTTTTGATTCATTTTAAAAGTACGACTGACCCATTTTGGATTATATTTTTTGATTGTAAGAGTATCATTGTTATTGTGCGACGCAGTTTTCGAGAGCGACTTGAGCCGACCTCGGATGTGACTAATTCAACTGCGACTGCGACCGCGACTGCCACTGACTTTTAATTGCATTTCCGTTCCGTCTCCAAGTGATCTTCATTCTCTATACGATTCTCATCCACAATCTCCCTATGATTCTCTCTTTGCAGAAAGCGTCAAGTCCATACTGGGTCGCCACACCAAGATACTCGTCAAGTATATGGTCAAATTGGAGACGAAAGGCGACAAGACGGAGAATCGTGTTCTGGTAAGTGGATAGCCTGGATGCGGGCCTGGCTTTTGGCTACTTTGGCTGTTCCAAGACGCGGCCAACAGAAGCTGTCTGGGGGCTGGAAATTGCATCCTCGAGAGTGTAATTGCCTTAAATTCGGAGGAGAAGTGCCATTAAAGTAATGAATGTTTGTGCTTTTGCCTGATGGCTTCTTATAGATTTAAATAGAGTCTTTCGGTGACTTGATTCATCCATTTAGCTCTGGACTCGGCTTAACCTCTTGAAAGACTGCTAGCCGTAATTGATATTTTATAGCCTACTTGGGGTATGCTAATTTCCTAGCACCTGACCTGCCCTGGCCACTTGTACGGCCGCTTGGAGGGCGCATACAGCCGGAAAATTGATTTGTGCAAGCGGCTTACAAGGTGGCCGAGACAAAGTGTCCAATTACCAAAGCCCTTGAGAGCCAACTTCACCCACACCTCCTGCCCTTTGTGCATTAGGGGGTCTTTCCGATTCTAAATGAATTACTAGACGCACTTTGATTTGCCATTAAAGGCTGCGAAAGGCCCTCTTGATTGAGTTAGGAGTCGGCTCCTTGTAGATAATGCAGTTATACTCCAGTGACTGGCTGAAAAATGGTCTCCTCCTCCATGCAGAGTGCTGGCCATGCATGTTGGCACGCATCCGTCTGGCTTTCTGGTGCTTTTCTTGCCAATTATGTTACAACAATTTTCGCTCATGTTCCGACACACCTCTTCTCGCCACCAGGTCTTTACGCCCGTGAGGGTATATCTGCTCAGTGCCAAGGTGCCCACCAAGGTGAGTTTTAAGCACGTGTACCTAATTATATTCCTTGTACTAATTAATTAATTACAAAATAGATCGAATGCCATTTCCACTACCTGGACATTGTGGGAGTCGAGAGCAAGAAGCCCACCCATTTCTCCATTGTGACCAACGATAGGCCCTACTCGTTTGCCACCACCGGCGATGCGGGCAGTTTCAGCTCGGTACGGTCCAACTACCCACTCACTATACTATATGATATGATGTTCTATATGTAATTATCTTTATTCTGTTTCGGGTTGTGTTCATTCTGCAGAACGCTGATGTCATTCTAACCGATCTGGCCTCGGCCATCAAGCAGATTTTTCCAACAGTTCCTCTGAAATACATAATACGAAAGGCAAGTATTGATTCACATTATATTTCTACAAAGAACTAAAGTTGAGTTTTTGAAAATAAAGCCTAAGTATGACCTCTTAAATGAACATGCCACCGTGACTCACGTCTGGCTTTAATTAATAATTAATTAAATATTTAGAGAACATTGGTGTGTGTATCTGTCGTCGTCATGGGGCATGTCACCCACTGAGCCATGCTACCCAATTAAGCATTAAGTGCATAAACGTCGTCATCTGCAAACTGTTGGGGTTAATAATTCAATGCATTTATAATGCTCCCCAGCTCGGAGTAGGAGCCCTAGGAGTAGTATGCCAACAACGTTTATGCAAATCGCCTGAAAGCACCCACAACCATTGTAGTTCAGGGGGTTTTATCTTTGGACGTAAAAACAAACAACAAACATACATGGCTTAGATAATTGCAGCGGGGCACGCGATTTAAACGTCATCGTGTTGACGCCTCACAATGTTGCCATCAAAATGCTCACTTGGCCAAAGTGTTAAATGCGAAATTAAACTCTAGAATGCAGGGATGAGAAGAGAAGCCTTTGAGAAACTTCCAGGCGGTCCGAAAAAGTTTGCATTGTTCTTCAAGTTGGCCAGCTCGAGCAACACAACAAAGGCGGGGCACTGGCCACTCGAGACGGCCGAAACTTTTGAAATGAATTTTAGCATCGGGTCGTTGAACTGGCTTTCTTCCTGCTTCTTCCAGATCGATATCCAGCCGCCGGAGCGGGAGACCATATTCTCCGAGGAATTCCGGCCATCCGATCCGCGCAATGTCGGTCCCTGCGGCGGATTCAGTGCCCAGTATGCCTGCATGTGCGACTTCCACGGCGTGCCCTACCGCGAGGAGGTGGCCTGGGATGTGGACACCATCTATCTGTCGCACGACACCCGAGTGCTCAACCTGCGCGACTTTGACCACCTGGAGCCCAAGTGAGTTTCCTTTCCCACACTATTGGAAATTATAACCTTCTCTTGATTTCCCCCACAGAGACCTGATGGCCATCGTGTCCGCTTTGGAGTACAATACATTTTTTCGCGGTCTGAAGGCTGCCCACATGCGACTGTCCCACGAGACCCTGGAACGCATCCTGCACGTGCTCAAGCGTTCGATGTGGCTGGAGGAGCTGCATCTGGAGGCGCTAGGATTAAGGTGAGCCCTTCTTAGCTTAAAAGAAAACAGCGACTAAAGCAATGAACCTCTTTCAGATGGGATTTCCTAAACAAGTTATCGATATCTGTGATAACGAATAGCAATCCCGCCATTCGCACCATTGATCTGAGCCACAATATAATTGAGGATAAAGGTGGGTACTCCCAGTCCCTCGGGGTGTCAATCAACTGTCCCTTGGGCTAGCCAACTGAATCTCAAACCTGGCATCGAACCTGGTGGTTCTCTTGTAATCGAGACCACCCGCCACCTCGCGTAATCCAATTAATCCAATTTTTGTCTACCTTTCTGCTATCGTTTCTCTTCCCATCTGAAACATCTGTGTTGTTTGTCGATTGCCATTTTTGACACGATTTGTGAACTGTGTAGGAGCGAGCTCATTGTGCGCCCTACTCGGAAAGATTGTACAAGGTTTGCAGCCACCAATAGACACCATAGCCGCCACAGCACTACAGCCATCTAGCCTAAACATAAACATTTGTCATGCATTCTTGTTGTGTTGTTGTGTTACTGCTATATTGCCGTTGAAATTGTTATTTTGTCTATGTTTTGCAATTTGCGACATTTGCGACTTGTGTGGCCATTGTCGAGCCCCCAAATTGATTCTATTGGAATGAAACGTTCAGATCACCCACCCTCCAATCGCCACACAGGTTTCAACTCATTCGACAAGGTCATCATACATTGTCTTCATATTCGTTCGTCTTCCAGTACTCTGCTCTATCTAAACCAATTGGTTCGAAAAAATTATAAATGTTCGAATTGGCCACAAAGATCAAGCTTTTCTTTCATCTCACAGTCATTGTTAAAGGCCTCCTCTCGATTGCCCTTCCTTGGTATTAAAATTATTGTTTCCTTTCGGATCAGGTGCCATCCATTTGGCCGGACCCATTGCCAAGGTGTCCAAGGGCCTGTGCAAGCTGGCCCTGGCCCACTGCGGCCTGACTTCGAAGGGAGTGAACCAGATGTCCCACTCCCTGACGCTCAATCAAAGTATTTCCAACTCGCTCACGTATCTAGACCTAAGTGGTAATAGTCTCAAAGATGATATAACCGTAAGTACTTCTAAATTAATCAAATATTTATTCTAAAGTCTCTATTTTTCTTCAGAATCTGCACAACTTCCTGGCTCAACCCAATGTGCTGGAGCACTTGGACCTGGCCTCGACTGACATCACATTGGAAAACGTAAGTTGGAGTACACTTTCTTGAAGATTTCAAATTCTAAAACATAATCTTCTTAACTTTCCTCAGTTGTTTGGAGCTCTCTTGCGCGGCTGTGCCACGCATCTGGCCCACCTCAACGTATCGCACAACTCGTTTAGCACCAAAAAGGGCAAGGAGATCCCGCCCTCGTTCAAGCAATTTTTCACCAGCACCCTCAGCCTGAAGCACCTCAACATTGCCGGCTGCAAGCTGCCCATGGAAGCCCTTAAGAATTTGCTGCTCGGCCTGGCCTGCAACGAATCCACAGCTGGTCTTCATCTAGATCTCAGCGGCAACACGCTGGGCACCCAAGGCGCCCACGTGCTTGAGTCCTGCATCCACGGAGTACGAGTGCTCCAAAGCCTGGACATCAGCGATAACAGTAAGTGGAGAAGGCAACTTAAACTTAAATATTCTCTAACCTATATCCTTACAGACTTGGATGCTGAGCTGGCGCCCGTGCTGACGGCCATCTCAAAGAATCCCTCAATACGAACGCTATACCTAACCCGCAACCTTACGGGCATGAAGCCAAAGCACATTCCACCCGTGATGGACGCCCTGGTGAACCTCATCCAGAAGGACGACTTTCCACTGGCCGAGCTGGTGCTGTCGGAGAACAAGCTCAAGCACGACCTGCACGACTTCATCAACGCTCTCGGCAGCAACCAGAGCCTGCAGAAGCTGGACATTAGTGGCAATTACATGGGCGATGTGGGTGCCCGGCTGCTGGCCAAAGCCCTGCAGATCAACAACCGGCTGCGAACCATCTACATGGACAAGAATGCGGTGACGCTGCAGGGATATGCAGACATTGTGTATGCCTTGGAGCACAACCACAGCATGCGCACCATCCCCTTCCCTGTGTTCGACATCGCCCCGCATCTGAAGAGTCATCCGGACAAGACGGATGCGGTGATGCGGAAGATGCAGGAGCTGCTGCAGCGCAACTGCAATGGACTGAAGCGCACCAATGGCCAGGGCTTCCGGCTGCAGCATGGCTTCATGCTGTCCTCCACGCACCAGCTGGTGGACAAGCTGGTGGCCGAGACGCAAGACACCATCTCTCTGGCCAAGGGTGGCGGGGATTCCGCCTCGGCGGTTCAGCGCCTCATCACCGATGCGGAGAACTGCAAGCAGCTGATGCCCAAGCTGCAGGAGGCGGTTCGCAGCGACGCCCATCCCATCGAGATGAAGCTGACCCGCGTGGCCAGTGAGCTGGCGTACACGATCAAGAGCTATCTGGAGGAGACGCTGGAGACGATGATGCGAACGGGCATCGAGCAGTGTCCCAAGACCCTCGGCAACCAAATAGTGGTGCAGGATCTGCGAAAGGTCCTGGCCGAACGCCTGCTGGTGCCCGAAGACTTCCTGCAGAGCTGTTTGCTGAACAATGCCGGCAGCGAGATCATGAACAAAGTTAGGTAAGTTTCGGCCAAGTTAAGAGGAGTTTTGAAAGTGGAAAGAAACAGGCAAGTGAGAGGTATTATTCAAATGAGACTTGCGAACAAAAGAGGAGGTTGGTGAGAGGCCTGATGGGGAACTCTAAAGCGAATATTTATTTTGAGTCACTGAAATGCTAAAATTTAGACATGTTTATTCAGTGATGGGGTAAATAGTGTGTGTTTGTGTTGATATTGATAAACAAACTCAAGATTATGCAAGTCTGGTTATAAAAGTAGAGTATTGATAGTGGAAATCGGTAGGAAATATTCTAGTTATTACCACATTCGCAATAGATTTTGCACGTTCTATGTAAACAGAGGGGAGAATGGGACTACAAACATTTGCTTTCCGAAATCGTCTTCTCGAGAGGGAGCGCCTCTCATGGCGCTCTTCCTGCTCCGGCCACCAACACCATCGAAGCTTGCTCCCCACATCCGTACTCCCCACATGTGTTCATGGGAGATGGGGGCCTGAGTGAGAGAGCGCCCCAAGCTTAGATAAGATTAAAACACACAACCCACCGAAAAACCAGAAACAGCTGAATGCAGTTCCACTGTGGTGCTGCTGTTGGCTGCGGACTACGCCGAATAGTGTATCTAAGCTCACCGCCGGGACTTGGCCAAGTCTAGCAGCCCTTCAGTTTTCCACCAGCTGTTGGCCGAAAGTCGGTGTTTTTCGGGCAGAAAAATGGGTTTAATGGGCGCCTTGTGCTGCTGCTTCGGTGGCAAGGACACCAAGTCCTCCTACAACAGTCCGGCCTACAGAGAGTGTCCGGATGAAGAGCCCATGGAAGAGATGACGCGGGAAGCAGTAGCTGAGGATGATGGGTCCAACAAAAAGTTGGCTTCTCCGCCTCTATCTTTGTTTCTCCAATTTAATTTATATCTTTTCTTAAATACTTTCAGTGAAATCGAACAATCCCTGGCAGCTGCCATCTCGGACAGGGCTACTGATGAAGTTTTGGAGGCTCTGACCCGCTATCGCCGCGGCCTGGGCATTGCTGAGTCGCCATCGGTGCTGCTGGACGAGCCGCAAACGCCGGACATTGTTCGCAGTCGCTCCAGTCATGTAAGTTCCCTATTCGAGCCGCGTATCGATCGCGGATGGCTCTTATCAGTTTTATTCAGATATCTGTGGAGAATGGTTGGCCTTTCAGCTATTTTCCGGCTGTGAATATTAATTTGGAAACAATGCTTATCGGAATGCTTATTTGTTTTTAGAAAAAGCAACCATTTTATGAGAGTTACTTCATAGTTTGTGGCATTGTTTAACTTTTATTCTTGATGAGTATTGTTTCTCCAAAAAGCACAAACCTGCCATCACTGGCCGGTGACAAATGTGATGTCATGGTGCCGTAGCCCCTTGGTTTGGTTTACTTTCGCTTTCGACCCACGGCCATTGTTTTGATCGGCGGGGCCGATGCCGCCTTATCTATCAGCGGAGGTTTAACGCCTTCGATCGAGGGAATTTCACCCACTTTGGGGAGTTGCCGAATCGAATAACAATTTAGAGTGAACCTAGACACGATAACAGCAACAAGGCCTCATTATTTTTGTCTCTTACAGGACGCGGATGGTTTGATCATACGGCCGGGTGGACGAGGCTCTATATTGCCCAAACTGGGTCTGGAATCGCCCACTGTAAGTGTTGAAAATCTCTCGCTACCCAAGTGGATGCAATAGACTCCTCCGAATTCAGCAAAAAAATACATTAATAATAGTTCATAAGAGTATATGCGAAGATACTCCATGCTCCATTCTAATAGATACACAAATACACATCCCAAACAGTCTCGTCATTAAATATACATACATATAAGCCTAGTACGTTCATGTGTAAAAATGAAGTCACATTCTTATACCCAACTAGCTGGAAGTAGTTGATACAAAGTGAAGAATACAAAGCACTCACAATGATACCCAATGATACATTGAATCACATCAATAAATTACTTAAATGTGTATACCAAATGCTCATGCTCATTATTTTTTTCGTGTCTTCCTGCCCCGATCTACTACTCTTCATCATCATCATCACCAATCATCCAACGATCCAAAACATAATTGTACAAATCGCAAATACTCGTACTCGTACTCGTACTCGTTCTAATTACATTAATTAAACCTTGTCTCCAACTCATTTACATAAATTGCATTTCAAAATCAAATCAAACACAAAAGAAATTGGAATATCTGAACCTTGTAAGTAGTTTTTGTCTTGTTCTCAACTATCTATCTATGAAATACTATCTCTGCGATAGTAGTACCAACCCCCTTACATATTATGTTTCCTCTGTAGCCTTCTCCTATCTTTAGTCTATCTCTGTGATTATTTTGATTTGTAGATTTCTTTATAATCCCCGCAAAAAAACAAAAACATTTTTCATTATTTCACAAAACACAACAATCCCCAATTAGCACATAACGCCATTTAACCCATGAGAACCACTCTAATGCTTCGCTTTAACCCATTAGGCCACTCCTCATCTGGCCACCAAGCGACGCAGCGTTGCCAGGAAAGTGCGTCCGCAGTCTGTGGTTGAGAATCTCAGCCTGGGTCACATACCAGATCTCCTGGACTCGCCCTCGTCCCACCGCTCCAGTTCCCAGCTGTCGACCCGAGCTGCTGCAGGCGCCGCTGCCGTGACCGGTGCCACCAACATGACCGACAGTATCGCGGCCATGGACGACGGAGGGGTAGACGAGTGCTGTGACTCTATTACCGAGTTGCCCAGTGCTTCATTCCAGCTGCAGCACCTGGTCAAGGGGCGACCAAAGCGTGCCAAGACGCGTGCACCCACTCGACCGCTGGTTAATGCAGAGTGCGCCGGAGGCAGTCGGGAGATTGGCGAGGGGCTGGAGCACTTCTTCCGGCCCGGATCGGTCACACCCACTACGCTCACGCCCTTGGTGTCGCCCACGTCGGAGGAGTGCAGCTCGCTGTCGTTTGTGGACAGTCCCACCATGAGCCGGGATGGAAACGGACACATGACCTCCGAGGAGACCACGCCTATTCTGGAGGAGCGTCGGCCAATCAAATTGGAACGTCAGTCGCCCCTGCTCAAGAGTAAGTGCCGAGCTAGCTCAAGTTTCCAAAATGTCCATCTAAATCTTGTTTGTTGGCTAACGTAGGTGCCTCCTGGGCCACAAGATCTCGCTCCACCGACAATTTGGAAAAATATTCTCCTCTGGTGGGTCGCAAATCACCGCTGGTCAAGATGCGCACTGAAGGCGGGCCTGGCTCTGGTGCCGCTGGTGGTGGCGAGGAGACTGCCATTCCCACATCCAATCTTTTAAAGGCCACCGCCCGCGATGATAAAATGCGGTCGCCGAGCAGCGATTCAATTAAGAGTCATGCCACGGGCGAAGGCAGCGTGATTGTAAAGACGGGCAACGGCATCCTGCGCACCCCAATTGTGCTGCAGAAGCCACGTCCCTGGTCGGTAGTCGGCAGCGAGCCGAAAGCCAGTGGGGAACTGGTCACAGGAAACGGAAATACTGATTCCACCAAGACCACTCCAGACAACCTGGAGGAAGGTGGGTACACAAAAATAAAAATAAAATGGCACAGCCGTTAAGCATATCCCATTTAATTAGATGAAGTCGAGGTGGTGGCTTTTGGGGCAAGCAGCGGTGGCTCCATAGTTGGCATCACGCCTGGCATAGCCTTAACCACCAGTACCAGTGGAGGTGGCAGCATTGTGGGCATCACACCAGGTAGGTTAAGCCTTCTGGGATATCTATTAAAACGTGTATTAAATAAAACTTTTATAGGGGCTGCCCTGGAGAAGAAGTCTGTCCGCGAACTGGCCGCCGGACTCAACCGACTGGGTAAGTAAAGGACCCTAATTGCGCACGAGTAGCTATCGAAGATGCCTGCCCAGCACTAGAACCATTCTTATCAGTAGATCTGCAACCTATGTGATTTTCATTTTGTTTCGTATCTTATTTATTTTCATATTTTGATTTGTTGTACTACTCGTTACTTGTAAAGAACTTCCCCTCAAGCCGCCTGTTATGCCCAGAACCCTCTTGAATGCAGCAAATGCGCGCACGAGCAGCACCTCCACCACCTCCACGAGCTCTTCCAATGGAGGGACTTCTTCGACAACAACCAGTACGTCTTCGACAGTATTAAACAGCCAGAACCAGACCCGTACGCAAGTTGTGACAACGACCAGCAGCGAGTCCACTACGGAGCAGACCACCAGCAGCACTAGTAGCACCAGCAGCAGCTCCTCGACTCGGCAGGAGCAGCGGCATGCCATGGCCTGTGCCAGTCTAATCAGCAACGAGATCCTGAGCATGCGAAACGGCCAATTGGCTGGCAAGTCGGGAAGTTGTGCGGAAAGTGGAGGCGTTAAGCGGATAGCCGGCAAGGAGATATCCACCCTTTTCGAGGTTTGAGCTCCGGGACTGGAACTGTATTCACCGTTCGAAATTTTGGTGGCCAAGTTGCTTCGTTGATTTCGGTGCTCATCCTGTGCGTCTAACATCCGCATTTGTTGCTTAGTGTGTAGCCGTTAAGTTCTGTTCTGGTAGTCAGTAAGCTGCATGTTGCCTGTATGTTCCATTCTCGCTAATCTGTATGCCTGTTGTTACCCGTACATCATGTCCAGATAATCCACATCGAAATAATGTGGCACTACTTTCCCGCTTTCCCACAGGAGACATTAGTTGAAGAGCTGCAGCAGAGCATGGCGAACCGACGCATGTTTAGAGACTCGGCCTACACCAAGGAGGATGTCGTTGATTTATAAGTGTTCTAGTTATATGCTCAACATTCCCTCACACCGATCCCCCAGACCCAGTCCGCCTGACCTGCCACAGATGATTGCGTGATTGATCGCCGGGGTTTGGAGACGATAATGATAATGATTAAGTGATTTAGGCGATGGCAATGAATGGATAGATGGAGGATAGATGGATAGATGCAACTTATTCGTACTGAACCATTAATTTATGTGCAATGGCGCGTGTGTATTGTTTTCATTTGGCAATTTTGAATGAACGTGATTTATTTATTGATATATAACCTAATACTTTTATCCAAATTTACCTTTGCATATTTATAAAGATGTTTTGTGTACTATATTTTATATTTTTATGTATTTTAAATGAGTTAAGTGCCAATAATATACAGAATTAACAGAAGTCTATTTTTAGCGTGTCCTATACACCAACTTCAATGAAACTAACGAAGATAACGCAATGAATATGATATACACCTATATACACTTTATGTAAATCGATTGCGTATATAAGAACTATTTTAATGGCCTAAAACTAAAACAACAAAAAATATTTAAACAAAATCTAAATGAAATACAATATTTTTTATAACTGCTTCCAAATACAAGTATTCGTGGTTTTTAATTTCCTGATTTTTATTTACCTTAATTATACACATACTTATAGTATTCGAACGACAATCCGTTTTCAAACATTTTAAGCGCAATGTGCCGCCAAAAACGAATGCATTTATTTAGAAAAACGGAGACGGAGTTTATTGATTATTTTCTAAAAAGTTAACAATTTACTCTAAGGAATTAGCGATGACGTTACCGATAATTACCGAATGCATTTAAACAAGAAAAATCTTAAGAACTTAAGAAAAAACTACACACAATCTAATTAATGTAACCAATCGAAAAATTTCCATTTAAATTTTGAAGATCAAGTAGTTTGCACCAAAGACACTGGATTTTTGCGAAAAGCGTTCTGCCCATCCACCACCGACCACACACACTTTCAATTTTGAGTGTTACCCTTTTCCCATAGTTGGCTCCTTCAAAGGCCATTCAACTTCAAAAACCAAAATCGAATCTTTAAAGTGTTCATTAAAGTTAAGAAAATACAAACTTCATTGTAATCTATTGAAATTCAAATTAAATGGATAACATCTTAAACCTGTCTTTTAATTTCAAACTTTAAAATTCGCGCCCCAATGTCCTTCTATTTTCGATACTGTTAAAAACGATAACAGTGAAATCTCCTATGCCATTTTACAACACTGTTATCGCTACCTATCGATACCGGCACATTGTAATAGCGCTCTTTTCTCATCTCTAACTCGCGTCGCTAAAATATTTTCTGGTTTTTGGAAAAATAAACTTAAAAAGGTCCATATAAGGAACTTTCCTGTCGTATTTTAGCACATACACACTGCCAGGATGGTAAAGCTAACGCCAGAGTTGATCAACCAATCGATGCAGTACATAAATCCTTGCCGGGAGCGCGAACTGGATTTGCGCGGCTACAAGATTCCACAGATTGAGAACCTGGGAGCCACATTGGACCAGTTCGATACCATCGACCTCTCCGACAATGATCTGCGCAAGCTGGATAATTTGCCGCACCTCCCGCGCCTCAAGTGCCTGCTCTTGAACAACAACCGCATACTTAGGATCAGCGAGGGCTTGGAGGAAGTGGTGCCCAACATGACCTCCATTATTCTAACCGGAAACAACCTGCAGGAGCTGAGCGACCTCGAGCCATTGACAGGATTCACCAAACTGGATACCATTTGCCTGCTGATCAATCCAGTGTCCACGAAGCCCAATTATCGCGAGTACATGGCCTTCAAGTTCCCACAGCTGCGGCTGCTCGACTTCCGCAAGATAAAACAAAAAGACCGACAGGCAGCTCAAGAATTCTTCCGCACGAAACAAGGCAAGGACATGTTAAAGGAGGTCAGTCGGAAATCCAAACTTAGCGCCGCCGCTGCCCTGGCTGCCGAGGCGAACACTGGTAAGGGCAGGGGGCCAGATGGAGGTCGGTTGGCCAACCCAGAAGACATGCAGCGCATCCGTGAAGCTATTAAACGTGCCAGCTCGCTGGCGGAAGTGGAACGGTTATCACAGATCCTGCAGAGCGGCCAGCTGCCGGAAAAGTTCCAGCATGAGCAGGAAGCCGAATCAGCATCTGGACAAAATGGATCGACGCATAATGGCTCGGGGGCCGTGGCCATGGAGTACTAGAATCCTTTTTTGTCCACCGACCCGTCAGCTACCTTTTAATCGTAGACCAATACTTAAAATAAAACACCGTAACAAGTTACTTCATCGTATTCTGTACTTTAGAGTCTAGACATACACAAATATATTTAGTATCTTTTGTTCTCAACTAGCCGCTCGCTGGGACCTTTCACGGAAAGATCTCAGCGGTGGCGATGGTACAGTACAGGACAAATGCATCGTATGACCGTAATTAGCTAAAAGTTTAACAATCTACACCGAGTTTAAAAGGACAAAACAGAAGCTGATATCTTATTTGGCTTGGCAATGGGATCTATGGAAACATGTTGGGATCTGGAACTGGAATCTATTATTGCTTGGATGCAGCTTCGTGCGAGATGGGCGAATATTATGATGCTTTCGCCGCCATTATGGAGTCGTAGTGCAGACCCGTGTAGAAAATAATCCACGTCACCAGGAACCCGGCGAACGACGTCATAAACCCTTCCTTCACCAGCTCCCAAACACCTCCATACGCATCCTCGTCCACGTTCTGGAAGTTAATAGCGTACAGGTAGACGATTCCGCAGCTTATTCCGGCGAATCTAAAAAGGATAACCGGGTCAATGATGGCAGTTTCTATTTTTAACCTTTAGCTGCACTCACAGAACAAGGCCTAGGAATCCTTTTAGTGGCACTATTCCCCAGATAACGCCGAGAATGATACCGAACACCTGTCGAGACCAGTAAATAACGTCCAGGAACTCCTCCTGCAAAGGATTGGGCGCAATTTGGTTATATGGGTCGCAGATTCCGGCGTGCTTGCGGAACTTTGCTCACCTTGTCCTCCCACTCAGATTTTGTGATCGCGCGCGCGCATATTTCCCTCAGAGTCGATGACTTGGCCGCTCCGTTGGCGTTGCGCTCAATTGTACTCGTCTTGGTAGCCATATTTTAATTCAGGTTTGACCTATTTGCTTAAAAAGATAGTTAATTAATTTTTTCACTATCTGTAAATTAGTGTTGCCGTTCTACCCGTATAATCGTTTTGTAGGCATATTTTTCTCACCTCTAGTTTTTTGTATAAGTTATCGGATTGCCTAAAAAGTGTTTTTTTTACAAGCTTTAGTGAATGTATAAAATGGTCATTTATATAGAATCTTAAACAAATATCACTTTTATTTGTGGATATATTTTAGATTTTTAGATTCAGTACAAGTTTTTAATATGGTCTGGCAACGCTGCTCGTTGGGGCTAAAGTTAATCGTTATCATTGTTATCGAACTGTTAAGCGCAACTAACAGCTGTTTTTTGGTTATGTGATTAAGTTTTCAATTGTTTGTCGGTTTTTTACAAAAATATGCTACAAATAACCAAGATCTGTTTGGCAAATACTGCCTCATTGACAGGTAAACTCCTACTGATAATCTTGAAATGGTTTAATTCATTAAATATTGTTGCCTCCCTTAAAAATTCATGGCAGCCAAATTCCAAACGTTAATGTCTAACAATAATTTCTTTAATAAAATATACCTTTTTTAAAACAGTTCAGCGAAATTTGGCTGTCACCGCTGTACGTTCTATAGACCAGAAGTGGCGTGCAGGAAAAGGATTGCCGGAAAACCCCAATGCCTTTGGCCCCCTAACCAACATGCCCGATTACACCTTTCTAGATGGACGACCCACACCACTGGGGGTAAGTATTTCCTAGATGACCACCTCGAATTTGAATATTGAATTCACGTTTTATTCACCCTTTTTTTAGGCAAACCAAAAGAGACGTCTCCTGAAGCAACAAGAAATTGCCGCCAAGATCGTGGAACTGAGTGGAGAACTGGAATTCGCCAAAGAACGGCATGAACGATTGAAAACGGAAGCCGAAGCCGAGAAACAACGCATCCTACAGAATAAGCTGAAACCGAAGGGTCACCTGCTTCTCAAGCAAAAAAAGTAGCCGTTTCACCAGCTTCCTATTTTTACTTGTTGCGTTTATAAGTTATCATAAGCTTAGTGAATGAAGATGAATTATACGAGATGGGTCTTGTGATGTGGACACATGTTTGCCGAAAACACGTTTCAAAAACGTTCCTCAAACAGCAAGCGTGGCGCAGTCGACGATTCATTAGACTGCCCGCTAATAGGATCTTAATTTTAACTAATAGCGGGCACCCCTTTGGGGACACATCTGCCGTCCGTTAATTGAGTGTTAAAACGCGAGTGACGCACTAAACGCCCCTCCGTGTCCTGTTGTTTAGGAGAGATGAAAGGAAAGCTTTTCCGACTGGTCATCCCTCGATTCGGGGAAAAGTGTACGTGATGGCGCTATTTACTGGGGACGATTAACACATTAGTTGCTAATGTGAGGCTTACGCTCCCACATTCGAGTCACTCTTCAAACTATTTTTGTAAATAAGGAAGTCAACAGATTTGTTGATTTGTAAGCTTTTGTTGCGAAGGCCAGTTACAAGCTGGATTTCCTCTTCCGACCTGCACAACCTGGGCCATCGGCTCCGAAATTTTTCTACAGAGGGATAAAATGGATCGGTCGTGCCACGATATCCACTCAACCATAACAAATGTGCTTCTCGGTTTTTGGGTTTATCATATGTAAATATATGCTCAATCGATTACCAGTCAAATATTTGCACACCTTGCCAGTGGCTTTTGGTTCCCTTGTTTTTCAGCCTATTTGGCTTATCGGTTAGGAGTTCAAGAATTTTGCACGCCACGCAAATGTTTGTCCCTGTTCCGGTTGATCCAGTCATAAAACAAATTATAAAACCCTCCGAATGTGCTTCATTTTGGATAGGAACTAAATCTGTTTTATTTTTCGACCAAGACTTGGATTCTCATGTCTCGAAAAAACACCAACAAAAGGAATCCATTGATCCCCTAGGTGGCAGACATAAAAATTTCCATAACTTTTCGTATTGCCAAGTCACACCAGGTTAAAATTGGTAAAAGTGGCAATTAAATAAGCGTATAATGGGCCACAGTAAATATTAAAATATTGCAGGGCGCAAATTTAGCTGTTTATATTCGCACATTGGGCTAACAAAGAAATCAAGTCTGAGGAAATTTTCTAAGCAGTCGCCCGGCAGATGATCAGCGATTTAAAATGGGGATATTGGTAAGACTGCAAAATGTTTGTCGCACTTCTTGCATGAATTAGACCAGGTGTATGAAATTTGGCACCATGGTTCAAGATCTTCTCTCCGGCAGAGTGGGTGCGTCCAAAAACGTGCTGAAAACGTGCGTCCAGAGGGGCTCTTAATCAAAATGCTATCTCTCTGCAGTGCAGCCAATCGTGCGTATACGTAATGCGATCTGAATTCAACTGGATTGTTTATGTTTCCTTTATCACAGGCAAATCTCGCACCTTTCTGTTGTTGTTGACAGTATTTGGATTTTGCAAAAATATTTACCCTCTTGGGAAAAGGTAAAGTTGTGGAAAACAACTGAATATGTATGTGTGCTGTGTGTTACTTCCCCCGGCAGTCTGCATCGTATTTTTATTTATATAATTGTATAAATTTATTTAATTAGCAAGTTTATATTTACGACAGCAACTTTCCGAAACAATTTTTGGATAATTAAGTGTGAATTGTTGGGGTCCAAGATTAGGTATTTTCCTGAGGTCTATTATCGATGAGTTACAAATGTCTGGTGGTCCCAAAGAGGTCTTTGCCTCTCCTGATTCACCTCCGAGCTCAAGCGCCAGGCCAGAGGCATGCCCCCTTTTGGGGCCTGTTTTCAGTTTGCAAACCGCAGACTTGCTATATATTTGCTAATTGTTTTATTGCTCCCTCAAGTCAAATGCTGGATGTTTTTCTAGAAAAATTTCTCACTTCCTTAGTCAGCTGGCCGCATTTTCACGAAATTTTGATTAACCGCCGCATGAACCATTGCGGTTAGTTATTTTTAACGTGTGAGCTGTATTTTTAAACTTTTGGCTTATTTGCGTGTCTATGCTGATTTATGATAAATACTCGGAATTTCATTACAACCCTATTTTTAAAGTCTGGTTTTGAATTGAGCGTGTGACCGCACAAAAATTACCACCCGGCGATCACAGCGCCTGGTACACAAATTACTCATACGCCCCAGTATCCCACAAACCTTTCACCCATAAATCTTTTGCCAAAATCATCCCTCCCCACTAATTATTTTGTTGATGATTATAATTTTGTAACGTATGGGAAACTTTACAGTCTGGTCCAGAACCAAAACAATATTATTAATAATCAGTAATTAATAATTAGAGACCTATCTCAGACTATCGGGAATTTTAGGGAGTCCGTATCTTTCCGCATACTACAAACTTTTCCGAATCAAACTGGCCCCACGCCATGCTAACCGAAACAGTGCACCCGGCAATTAGAGCCTTTCGTCCACTGGATCACTTAGAGATAAGACAAAAGACCACAGTCGAAAAACAGATCCCAAAAAAACGCCCCATTCGTTGTCACAGACTACGCGCATGCGCAAAAGCCAGACGCGTCAACCAAAAAGCCGGGCACAGCTTTGAAATTTGTCGCAGCCGGAGACGTGCGTTTCCTCCAGACTTGCGTCATGCCATGGAGATGGAGCGTCGGCTCAGCTCGGCCTGAGAGTAAATTTTCACATTTGGGTGCGAATATGGCGGCAGGTGCGTATATAAAGGAAGCGTTCTTCGAGGTAAAGCACACAGAACTCACCCAACGTTCAAAGCAATCACAACAAACAGCCAACCCCCCAAAGGATAATACTACCGACCTGGTCCACCCGGATTACAAAGCAAATTTAATTTTTAAAACCAGAATTCAAATCTAAACTCATACAATGGATCTTAAGGTAAGCATCCGCAACCCTTGGAGTTTTGGTAGAATTCAGCTTACCCTGGTATTCTTCTCTTCAGCAATTGTACTCGTATGTCTGCCTGCTGATCAGCATCATCATCTGCAAAGTGTCCGAGAGCAGTGCCAAGCCCACTTATTATGACCTGGATAGCTACGAGGCCTACGACACAGATCGCTACGATACCGACAGTGGCAGCTCCTATGCCCTCACCTACGGGAGGCCTCTGACTGACAATCGTCTCAAGAAACTGAACCCGGGCTACTACTACGTAGACGATGGGTACATCGCCCCCGTTTCCACCTCCGGAACCTATACCCGCCGTGAAGATGGCAGCTCGCAGGGAGGATCGTTGCCCTCGAACGTGAAGTTCACTCCCATTGTGCGAGTCCGACAGACCAAGACTAAGCGCAAGAAGCTGTTCGTGCCCAACTTCTTTGGTTAGACGGTGCCGGTTCTCTTTCCGCCGGGACTGAGAGTACAGACTGAGGATGTTATAGGCTTAGATGTAGTATTAGTCGCGTGGCCACCACACCAAAAAGTACCTTATACTGTTACCTATTTTTTATACGCGTTCGCCAAAATATTACCAAATTATATTTATGTATATACCCAAAAATATGGCTTAATGTAAAACCAAATATATAAAATAATTTCCAAACTTGTTGTTTATATCTGCGGTTGCAACGTGCCAATCGTGAAACCCAAATTATTATTTATTTTTGGAAAGCCGTGGCGACGCAAATCCCCAAATTGTAATTTTGACACTACCGCAAAATATTTATCATTTCTCCTATCTGGTTTGATTTGGATATTAAATTTAACCAAAGCATTTTATTATTTTAAGCGGTGATCCATATGAGTTATATGAAAGAATTTTACATCTGGAATTGTCAGTTATTAGCAGCTAATGCTATTGTTGATTGCGCCTACACTCCATCAAATTTTATCATCCGTAGAATGTCTATTAAATATGGCAAATCGGTGCTAATTGACCACTTAGGGGATTCAATAAAATCAAAATAGCTTTTACTTCTATTTACACGTGTGTATGTTCCTTTCAACGGCGAAATTGTTGTACAATAAATTTTATTGGGTGATGTGATCAATTAAAATAGAATAAAAATATTTGTAAACGAAAGTGTGTTAATGAATTCCATTTTCACTTCCGCCAAATAGGTTTCGTATCAATAAATATTTTCATAAAATAATTTAAAAAAATTCAAATTAACCAATTTACAGTGCGTTTTAAAATACTTATTTGGGTATAGTTTATTTAAAAGTTCATTCATATTTTAATTTAAAAAGAATACTCCTTAAAGTTTAGGTACGGCTTTTTAAAGTTTAAATGTTTAATATCGTTGTATCGTATATACACATTAATTTTTAATAGTTGATAAATTACTTTAATTTATATTTACTAAAGATACATTTTAAATCCATAAATATAACCGCCATATCGAGTTCGAAATTCAATCAACGCTGCCAGACTGTTAACAGGTTTCGAGCTGAGTTTATGTTCTACAGAGATTCCAAGCTGTCCTTTTTTTTGGAGAATTTATTTTTCTAACTTTTGCTAAGGATAGTATCTGAATCTGAAAAATTATCAAACATCCTTTTTTTCGTATTAATTTTTTTTATTTTGTCCTTTTTTAAAATGAAAATTTGGCATCACTGCTGTGCTGCCGGACTGCTGACTGGGAATCTCGTCATTCGGCAAGAAGAAGAGAAATTTGCAAATTTACAAAGAAATCGGGTAAATTATTAGCACCACCCAAGATGAGCTTCATGCAACCGAGTCCCGTCAAGTACGCGTGCTCCTGCGGCGTCCTCAACCCGATCAACAAGCTCTTCTTCTGCCGTCACTGCCCGAAGCTGCGCTGTGGCTTGTGCGTCTGCCACGAAATCGAGTCCCACTTTTGCTCCAACTGCTTGGAGAACATCCCATCGACGGAGGCCCGTCACAGGAAGAACTGCTGCGCCAACTGCTTCGAATGCCCCTGCTGCCAGCACACCCTTTCCGCCAGAGCCACCACGGTGCCAGTGGTGCGCAAGACGGAGGAATCCAAGGACACCAAGGAGGGTGAAAGCGCTGGAGGTGCGGCTGCTGCTCCCACTGCTCCGGCAAGCAGCAAGCCATCGGCTGTGCCAACAACCAAGAAGATGTACTACCTCTCGTGCCTGTCCTGTCGTTGGACCACGCGCGATGTGGGAATTCCCGACCAGGGCGTGGCCACTGGCACCTGGCCTGACAACGAATGCTTGTATCAGGCGCGTTTTAATACCCTTGTGGAGTATTTCCAAGCGGTAGTGCTTCAGGATAAGCAGGAGAAAATCGATTTTTTGCGTCGCAAAGCCCCAAAACAGCCCAAGTTTCCAAGTCTAACAGATCGTACGGGCCTCACTGTTTCTATGATTCGTCGCCAGATTGGCTGGACCGAAAAAATTCTTCCAAAACCAAGACCTGTGATTACCCCTGCGGAGGCAACATCGGAAGTAGAGGAACTGCCTGCGAACATCTTTACCGAGCCGTTGAATCTCCGTAATGTGACCACGATTGCTCAGCGTCACAGCCAGCCGGCAGAGCAGCCGACGTCAGTGAGCAAACTCTACCCACAGCGACGCTCGTTGTGGATCAAGCGCTCGCTTCGTTGTCGTCAGTGCGAGCATAATCTGATCAAGCCGGAGTACCATCCTACTTCGATAAAGTATCGCATCCAGCTCTTCGCCAGCTGTCATGTGCCTGAGGTCGTTATGGTGCGATGCGAGCAGCCTTTGGTAGCCGGAAAGGGCAACGCTATTCTGCTGAAATTTACCAATCCAACCATGTACGATATGACCATTAGTTTGCTGACAGATGCGCCACCCGAGGAAGATGAAGTCAATTCGGAAACCCAACGCCTTAAGGATGAACAGGATACTGCAACGCCAGTAATAAAAGGCGCGAACTTAGCTAGGCAGAATTCCACAAGGGAAGTAACACGCGAAGTGAAAGACATATCCAATGCTGCGATTGTACCGCTTGAAAGCGAGTTTGTGTTGAGTCAGCGGGATGACTCCAAGGAGTTTGATGAATACGTTCAACTGCCTACTGAGGAACCGAAATTTATTGTGTGGCGCAAGGGCAATAAGGTACTTATTCGCCTTCAATTCACTCCGTCAGAAGAGCTGTCCCCAAACACTGAAGTTGTGCTGGGTTTCTTCATGCAGTACACATATGTGAACACGGTGACTAACGCTTCGGAAAAGAAGGAGCCGACTACACACGCCCTTCACTCCCGGGTGTTTATAACAGCGGGGACTACTGATCAGAAGGCGAATTAAGTGTGAAACCTAAATATCCTTATACAATACTAAACGAACTAAATTGTAACTGAAGACCGCTTTAAGAAAGCTAGGCAAATATGTATTTATTGAATTAATATACTCGTGGAAAGCAGCTAGTATTACTGTTAAATAAAACGCTTTTTCTAACCCTACTCGGATTTTCCCAAGCCCGTCCACTTTTCGCTTTCCTCCCACAGGAACTTTCCAGTCTTTTCGTCCTTGGCGGCAGGAGCAACCTCTTTAGGCTTGCAGTCGCTGAAGTACAAGCCAGTCACCTTCTCCAGTTCAGGGTCCAATGCTGCGTAAATCGTGGTCTGAGCTCCACTCTTTGGTGTCTTCATGAGAGGCCAAATCGCTGGCATGAAAACGTACCTTATAGATGGAAAATAGTTACCACTGTTTCAAATGGATCCCGCATTAACTTACTTGGCAAAGTTTGTTTGTAAAAATGCCCAATTTCTGCCCAGCTCGGTGCTTACAACGCCTGGATGCAAAGAGTTAACTGTGACACCAGTTCCTTCCAAGCGCTTGGCCAATTCGCGGGTGAACAAAACATTGGCCAATTTGCTTTGGCTGTAGGCCAGTCCCTCATCGTAGGACCTTTCGCTATTCAAGTCCTTTACGTTTATAGTGCCTCGGGTGTGTGCCAAACTGGACACGACCACAATTCGGCTGGGAGCTGTTTTCTATAATTTATAAAGGATGAGTATTAATTTTTCCTTATCTATAAGCATAATATACCTTCAATACATCCAGCAACAGGTGGGTTAGCAGGAAGTGACCGATGTGGTTGACGCCCAATTGAATTTCGAAACCATCCTTAGTCAAGGTTTTGGGACAGCGCATCACTCCGGCATTGTTAATCAGGACATGTAACTTATCCTGCTCTTTTAGGAAGCTAAATGCCGAAAAAATTAATCCAGGATGTGACAAGGATCCTTGGCTGTGCTTACCCAGCTGCGAATTTGCGAATGGAATCGAGGGAACTTAAATCCAACTGGCGTGAGAAAACGTTTTGGTTGTTCGTCTCCTGGACAATTTCTTTACGGGCCTGTTCGCACCGGTTCATATCCCGGCAAGCCATATAGACAGTACCACCGCGACGGGCTATCTCCAAGGCCGTCTCCTTGCCAATTCCGGTGTTGGCTCCTGTGATAATAAATACTTTGCCGGTTTCATTGGTAATCTTCTCGAACTTTCCGCCCTGCATGTATTCCCTAAAATTGAGTCAATTAAGTAATTGTGCGAATCATTGCAAGGCGTTGCTTTGTCATTCCTTATTTCATAATTTCATGGGTAATTTCCTATCAATCGAGGACTTACTTCAAGAAGTAGATAGCCGTGGCGATTATGGTCGGCCAGAGAATCACCGGACTCAGTAGACAGTCGATGAAAATGCACATTTTGTTATATTTTAATATTCACTATGTATATTTTGTGGTGTTGAGTGTTTTGACTTCCCAACTAGATTGCCTGGAAATGTGTTCGAGCGGCTGTTAAAATACAACTGAACGCTATCTAGAAAGCCATATTATCGCAAATGATTATGAGAGCATTGGGAAATTTTTCAACAGTCAAAAGAGAAAAAAGACTGCGGTTTTAAGAGAAAGCAACCTAAAGAGAGTACTATTTAAGGTATTAAGGTAATAATTACACTCGTCAAGGTCCATCTAATATTGAATGGAACGATACCTCAGAAATTGTAAAGCTATACACATTAAGCACGGTATTATGGGTTAGTATGGGTGACATTATAAAACAGCTTTGATTTGCTTAGATTCCTAAATAGTTCGGTATTCTCACAGAATGCTAAAAAAAATTGTTTATAAACAATTTCGCCGGGGCGCTATCGAGTGGGGAAACGGGGCACACGACACCCCAAGTGCTTAGTCACCGTGAGAATAACATTCCTAACTATGAAAATAAACATAAGAGAACTATGAACCGATATCTATACTCTTTGGAAATCATAAGCCATAATAATGAAATATGTTAGAGAACCGAATTTTTATTAAATATTTCCTTAAAATTTTATTATTTTAAACAAGAACATATTAGTAACAAAAATTTAAAACACCATAACTTATTCTCTAATGCCAGTCCACTTTTGGCTCTCTGCCCATAGAAACTTGGCTGTCTTTTCGTCCTTGGCAGCGGATGACACGTCCTTGGGCTTACAGTCACTAAAGTACTTCCCAGTTACGTTCTCCAGCTCGGGATCCAATGCAGCATAAAGTGAAGTTTGAGCTCCACTCTTTGGCGTCTTAAAAAACATCCATATGGCTGGCTTTGTTAAAAATCTACCAAAAATTCGTTAGGGATTATTTAAAATTATAAAATCAAAATATTGCAACCTACTTCATAGCTGAGGGCCATGAGTCTACAAGATCCGTGTCCACGGCGCCGGGATGAAGGGCATTGACAGTTACACCAGTTCCTTCCAGGCGGCTAGCCAGTTCTCGGGTGAACAAAACATTGGCCAATTTGCTCTGATTATAGGCTCCGAACCGACTATATGATTTTTCGCTGTTCAAGTCATCTACATTAATAGTTCCCCGTTCGTGCAAAGCACTAGAAACATTTACAATTCTGCTGGGAGCTGTTTTCTAATTAATAAAAAAATTAATGTTAAATAATATAACGTGTTTATAAATATAGCACCTTTAAAACATCTAGCAGTAAGTGTGTAAGCAGGAAGTGACCCATGTGATTTACACCCAATTGCATTTCAAAACCATCCTTCGTTAAAGTCTTCGGTAGGCCCATCACTCCTGCATTGTTTATAAGGACGTGGAGGCTATCTCTCTCCTTTTTGAAACTTTTATAATTATTGTGAACATGTTAAAAATTGGTTGTATATATTTTTCAGGTCTTACCCCTCAGCAAACTGTCGAATTGAGTCCATTGAGCTAAGGTCCAACTTCCTTACGAATATATTTGGATTGTTGGTAGCACTAACGATTTGCTCCCGGGCTTGGTTAGCCTTTTCAATATTCCGGCAGGCCATGATGACAGTTCCTCCACGTTTGGCTATCTCCAGGACAGTCTCTTTTCCTATTCCAGCGTTGGCGCCCGTGACAATGAACACCTTTCCGGTTTCATCCGTCTTTTTTGTAAACTCTCCGTCGCAGAATGGCATTATAGCAAATAGAACTTTCCAATCATGAGCACAATCATAGATTGGCAGGCCGACAAACTTGGCAGTCGCTTAAATACTGTTAGCCACTATTTGAGAGGGAAATTGGGTATTTAGCGAAAAGAGAGACAATTCAATGACATGGGAGAGAATGAATGATTAGTTAACTTGGTAGCTAGACGGGTTTTCAATATAAAAAAGAGTGTATGTATGTATATGCATTGTGGAACTAATAAATTCACAATTTTCAATACACTCTGTATTTAATATTTTATTAAGTATGTTAATGATTCAAATAAATCGTTAATATAAATCATTATATAACTATAATCTTATATTTTCAAATATCTTGGTGATTTAATTTACTTTACAACATTGTAAAATAAGAAACCACAATTTTTGAGTTAGTTATTAAAAAATGTCGAAAAATTAGTAGAAATTTTGTTTGCAAGGTTTTGATACACAGCGATGGTAATTAAAAAATATTAGATTGGAGAGGTATACAATTTTTAGATGTACTAAGAATGAGCCAATTTATTAAAATTTTTTTTAACTGCTTTGAACTGCTTAGGTTTCACAACAACTCAGAAATCTCACAGAATGCCACAAAATGTTTGAAATGACTTATGCCAGAGCGCTATAATGGTGCACGCTATAGCCAGAGCGCTATCAATGGTGCACGCCACACCACAAATTCTAAGTCACCGTGAGAATACCATTCGAAACTACAATAATTCAAGTTAAAGAACTTACTAATAGTTACTTAGTTAATACTCTTTGAACATCACGAACCATAGTAGTGTTTAAAGAAAGAAATTTTAAATAAATTTTAAAGTCTTTATTTAGGTATACGATATACATGTAAATAAACGAAAAAACATGTTACACTTCTCAGTTTAACCTATTCTTTAACGCCTGTCCATTTTTGGCTCTCTGTCCACAAAAACTTGGCTGTCTTTTCGTCCTTGGCAGCGGATGAAACTTCCTTAGGTTGCAGTCACTAAAGTACTTCCCAGTAACCTTTTCCAGTTCAGGATCCAATGCAGCATAAAGTGAAGTTTGAGCTCCACTCTTTGGCGTCTTAAAAAACATCCACATAGCTGGTTTCGCTATAAACCTAACGTAAAATTTAATAATGAAAGTGATAAAGCGATGTATTGCAACCTACTTCATAGCGGAGGGCAAGGAGTCTACAATATCCGTGTTTACGGCTCCTGGATGTAGGGCATTGACAGTTACACCAGTTCCTTCCAGGCGCTTGGCCAGCTCCCGGGTAAACAAAACATTGGCTAATTTGCTCTGCTCGTAGGCCCCGAATCGGCTGTAGGATTTTTCACTGTTCAAGTCATCCATTTTGATAGTTCCCCGCTCGTGTGAAACGCTGGAAACATTAACAATTCGGCTAGGAGCTGTGTTCTAATTTAAAAGAAGATTAATTAAAACTACATATAGATAATTTTAAAATAAAATTGGTATTTACCTTTAAAACATCTAGCAGTAAGTGGGTAAGCAGGAAGTGACCCATGTGATTTATACCCATTTGCATTTCAAATCCATCCTTCGTCAAAGTCCTCGGTAGGCCCATCACTCCTGCATTGTTAATGAGAACGTGGAGGTTATCTTTCTCTTTTTTGAAACTTTAATAATTAAAATGAAATTAGTTAAACTTTTTTTTTTAAATGTATTTTTCCAGTCTTACCCCTCAGCAAACTGTCGAATTGAGTCCATTGAACCAAGGTCCAACTTCCTTACAAATACGTTTGGATTGTTGGTAGCAGTAACTATTTCCTCCCGAGCTTGGTTAGCTTTTTCAATATTCCGACAGGCCATGATGACAGTTCCTCCACGTTTGGCTATCTCCAGGACTGTCTCCTTTCCGATTCCAGCATTGGCGCCCGTGACAATGAACACCTTTCCGGTTTCATCCGTCGTTTTTGTAAACTCTCCGTCGCAGAACGGCATTATAGCTAATATTACTTTCCAATAATAAACTCAACTGCAGATTGGCCACCGGACTAACTTAGCAGTCGCTTAAATACTGTTAGCCACTATTTGAGAGGGAACTTGGTCAAATAACGAAAGAGAGCCAACACAATGGGTATAAGGGAATAAGAATGATTAGTTCATTTGGTAAATAGACGAGTTTTCTTCTTTTTCCAAATGATTTTATATTCTAAGTAGACTTACCAATTTAATATATTTAATAAAGATGTTCAATATATCTAAAGAAAATATAATATTTTTATTCATATTATCATAGCACCATCAGCAATCAATATTTTGGGCACATACTTTACTATTCGGATAAATGTACGAATACGGCTTTAATGCCCTTTGATCTGCTTCATAACATCGTAAAAGTGAAGAACAAACATTTGGGTGATTTTTGCCATTTAGCCATTTTATAATTGATTTTGAAAAGGAAAGCAAAAAGAAAAGCAAAGAATTTGTGATAAGGACTTCATACCCTTTAAAATATCTCAAAAATAGAGATATAAAATTTTGAGTTTAGTTTTTTCCAGAATTGTGATATTAGCCCTTTGAAAAATTAAAAAAAAAACATGTGAAATTTTTTGTTGCCAAGTTTTTGATTGAGAATGATGCAACTCAGAGATACAAGATTGGAAAGGTATGAAATTTTAAGAAAAGCCAAGTTATGGGCATTTTCATAAAAAAAGTTTGCTAAATTATTTATTTGGTTAAATTCGTAGCTTTTGATACACAGAATGGTTTACAACCGATACCCTGCAACCTCACATAAATGGTGCGCTTATCACACTTAAGAAAGGGTCATGTAAGATTTTCAGAAGATTTTCAGAAAAAGATTTAAGTATTTTTCGTAATAGAGAATTTTTGCCCAATATTATGATGATATATTTTATCCACGTATTTTAATGAAATAACAATATATTTAACAATACAATTTTTATAAATTCTTTATGTCATATTAGTATACTTCGATTCCAGTCCACTTCTCGCTTTCAGCCCACAAGAATTGTGAAGTTTTATCGTCCTTGGCAGCAGATGCCACATCCGTTAGCTTGCAGTCGCTGAAGTACTGACCAGTAATCAGCTCCAGATCAGGATCCAATGCAGCATAAAGTGAAGTTTGAGCTCCACTTTTCGGTGTCTTAAAAGCCCACATTACGGGGGTCATAGCAATCCTAAGAATTAGAAAACCAAAATATTAACCAATTGAGGAAGAAGCTTAACTTAAACTCACTTTACTGCGGGGTGCCAAGACCTTGCCAGTTCTGTGTTCACGGCGCCTGGATGCACGGCATTGACGGTAACACCAGTTCCTCCCAGGCGTCTAGCCAACTCCCGAGTAAACAAAACATTGGCCAATTTGCTTTGGTTGTAGGCTCCGATGCGGCTATAGGATTGTTCACTGTTCAAGTCATCAATATTGATGGAACCAACCAAATGGGCAGCGCTTGATAAGTTTACGATACGACTAGGCGCCGATTTCTAAAAAAATTCAACATATTAATAAATAATTGCAAGGGTTTAGTAATAAATAATTACCTTCAAAACATCCAGCAGTAAATGGGTGAGCAGAAAGTGGCCGATATGATTAACACCCAATTGCAACTCAAAGCCATCCTTAGTGAGAGTTTTCGGGGTGTGCATCACCCCCGCATTGTTGATCAGGACGTGGAGCTTATCCTGCTCTTTTTTGAAACTTTTGAATGCCACAAATGTAGCAATTTACTTTTAATCTTACATTGTGACTTACCCCTCTGCGAATTGGCGAATTGAATCCAAAGAACTTAAATCTAACTCTCTCACAAAAACATTTGAATTCCTCGAAATGGTTTCTATTTCCACCCGGACCTCTTCAGATCTATTTAAATCCCGGCAGGCCATATAGACAGTACCTCCTCTTTTGGCAATTTCTAGGGCAGTCTCCTTTCCGATTCCAGTATTGGCTCCCGTGATAATGAACACCTTACCGGTTTCAACAGTTTGTTTTGTAAACTTTGCGTCACACACCATTTTGTAATATATTTAACAATATTTAATGTATCAACTGTCTTTCCTGTTTCGCGAGCAAACAATAAATGGTTGGTAGAATTACGTGTCTGGAGCTTTAATACTTTTGGCGATTGTGAGAGCCTATACAATAACATCACAGACGTATTGGTAAGTCATGATGACTTGGCTAAAAATCGGGAGAGAATGTTTAGGGAATGGAATCTATTGATTTTTTACTTTTCCATATGCGTGGTTCTCAAATAGGATATTTATTTATGTTTATATAGTTGTTATATTTGAACCATATTGGTAGTACATATTGAATATATGTACATATTGGTAGTTATTTAGACCTTTACAGAACCCATAATCAGTTGAAATACTTAACAACTTTCAATGACTGGGGGTACTGAACCTTCTGGAAAGTTAGTCACGCATTAATATGATATACTGTCATATACTGTGAAATAACTTATGTCGGAAACCCTATAATTTAAATTAAGGAAACCATCTTTTTTAATTTTTTTTTTTTAATTTAAAATTTTTCGACAATGTCATGAGATTTATTTATGTATTAAATGTATGTATTAAATGACAATAAATATGATTTATTTTATATTTGTATAAAAAATATTATGCCTTAGTCCGACTTAGAACCATTCAGGCCAGTCCACTTTTCACTCTCCGCCCACAAAAACTTGGCGGTTTTATCATCTTTGGCGGCAGGAGCCACATCCTTGGGCTTGCAGTCACTGAAGTACCATCCCGAAATCTTCTCCAAATTAGGGTCAAGGGCAGCATAAAGGGAAGTCTGGGCTCCATTCTTTGCTGTCTTTTCCAGCGTCCAAAATATGGGCCGGGTCAACAACCTGTCGGTTAAAATTAAATATATTAGTTACGCCTTTATAGTTTGGTGTTCATAATGTCAGTTAGTATGATAAAAATATGACAAAATAACAATGTATGACAACAAACCTAAGGAATCCCCAATATCTTTGTAGCTCCGTGTTCACAACGCCAGGATGCAAAGAATTGACGGTGACTCCAGTTCCTTCCAATCGCTTGGACAATTCGCGAGTGAACAGAACGTTCGCCAATTTGCTCTGACTGTAGGCATTAATTCTGCTGTAGGATTTCTCGCTGTTCAGGTCGTTAACATTGATAGATCCTTGAGTGTGGGCCAAGCTCGAAACGTTGACAATACGACTGGGAGCGGTTTTCTATAATTAAGATATTTTAGTAACAAAGTAAAAGGTATTGGTGACTCAGAAAGTTACCTTCAGCACATCCAGGAGTAAATGCGTTAGCAGGAAGTGACCCATGTGGTTAACACCCAACTGAAATTCAAATCCATCCTTGGTCAAAGTTTTCTCAATGTGCATCACTCCGGCATTGTTAATCAGGACATTAAGTTGGTCCTGCTCACGTTTAAATCTAGGTAAAGTATGTTTGTTGGAACTTTTTCAAAATCTAATAAATTGAATCATCCTGGCTTACCCTGCCGCAAATTTTCGAATCGATTCCAGAGAACTCAGATCCAACTCCCGAGCAAAGACGTTTTGATTGTTGGACTCGAGGATGATTTCCTGGCGGGCCTTTTCACATTTGTTCATATTCCGGCAGGCCAGGTAGACAGTTCCTCCTCGTTTTGCAATCTCCAGGGCTGTCTCCTTGCCGATTCCCGTGTTGGCTCCCGTGATAATAAATACTTTGCCGGTTTCATCGGTCTGTTTTGTAAACTTGCCGCCTTGCATGTACTGTCTAAAATTTAATAAGGCGAAAATTGGTTAGGCGTTATCACAGAGTAGACTAGTTATCAGGGGTTTTCGTTGTCCTAGTAGGGAGTAAATAGGCATTCGGCTGATTTCTTGCGTCATATCCGTGTATGCATGTATATGTTGGTGGGAACGTAAATCCACAATCCAATATACACTCACATATATATATAATCCTAAATAAAAAATACATATTGACCTTTCATCCGACCCTGACATAAATATGACTCCTGCAAGAAAGTGATAAAAAGGGATCGCAGCAGGTCAATTGGTTCCTTTTTTTTATTGATCCTTCAGGGTGGGTTTTCACTTTTCTACGAAATGGTTTTCTTGTGATATACTTACTCCTTGTAAAATTCTGTAATTATATTTTAAAATTAAATTTCTTTATATAAGTCCGAGTTAATTTAAAATTAATTAAAAAAGAATTGGCGTAAAAAATCCTTTTAAATGATATGCAACACCATAATACAATTTTGGATATTTTTTTTTTTAATAATTATTTGTTCTTCATCATTAATTTTAAATTAATTACAAAAGAATTATAGTAAAATACACTTTTAAATGAACTGCAGCACCATGAATATAATTTTTGTAAATAAGCATTTTATTTTTTGTTCATCAATTTTATTTATTTTGTCACGATCCTGAATCTTATTTATTTTTTCACGATCCTGAATCTTATACAGGTATCTTATACAAGTGTGCAGTTGAATTTGTAGGGAATTAGGCAAACGGCGTATAAGCGGCAGAAAAATTTTAGTAGTATCTAATTAGGCAAACGGCGTACGGGGTGAATTTAGTGGCGCCATCTATGGGTCAAGTTTGTGTAAATTTGACGTTTTTCATGCGCCCTCTACCGGATGGTAGATTAAATTTGACAGGATCACTGCCTAATTAGATACTACTAAAATTTTTCTGCCGCTTATACGCCGTTTGCCTAATTCCCTACAAATTCAACTGCACACTTGTATAAGATACCTGTATAAGATTCAGGATCGTGAAAAAATAAATAAGATTCAGGATCGTGACAAAATAAATAAAATTGATGAACAAAAAATAAAATGCTTATTTACAAAAATTATATTCATGGTGCTGCAGTTCATTTAAAAGTGTATTTTACTATAATTCTTTTGTAATTAATTTAAAATTAATGATGAAGAACAAATAATTATTAAAAAAAAAATATCCAAAATTGTATTATGGTGTTGCATATCATTTAAAAGGATTTTTTACGCCAATTCTTTTTAATTAATTTTAAATTAACTCGGACTTATATAAAGAAATTTAATTTTAAAATATAATTACAGAATTTTACAAGGAGTAAGTATATCACAAGAAAACCATTTCGTAGAAAAGTGAAAACCCACCCTGAAGGATCAATAAAAAAAGGAACCAATTGACCTGCTGCGATCCCTTTTTATCACTTTCTTGCAGGAGTCATATTTATGTCAGGGTCGGATGAAAGGTCAATATGTATTTTTTATTTAGGATTATATATATATGTGAGTGTATATTGGATTGTGGATTTACGTTCCCACCAACATATACATGCATACACGGATATGACGCAAGAAATCAGCCGAATGCCTATTTACTCCCTACTGTAGGCTCTAGGCTCTAAGCGTTATCTTTTCTTTGGGGTCTTCTGATTGGTTTTCCCGATTCACTAACCGGAAAAATGTGTGGAAAATTGGGGTGGTTTTCATGCGTTAACTCATGTACATGTATTGATGATACCAATACATTCAAACACAAGTACCTGTTTTTCGTTTTCGAGGATCAATAGGTTTTGAGGTTTATGCTAAGAATCAAATTTTTAGTATAAATCCAAAACCTAAAGAAAGAGTTTGAAGTTGAAATAAAAAGATTAAAAAAAAAAAAATATGAGCGAGTTAGAAATTATATTCGAGGATACCCAACCAGCTCTTAGTGATATTTGTGTATCGAACGGTTCACTTTTATCATTAATTGGTATTGGGGAGAAAACTCAAGAAGAGCTTTTTAAGAATCTAAAGGATGATTCTCTGTCATCCATATACGATTTGTTGACGCCAACATGGGATTATTCAGCAACTACCATCGAGGATAAAACGTATGCCCCGGACACTCAAAAAAATATATTCGAGGAATTTGATGACGACGACATACCACTTTCTCCGTGCTTCATTCCGGAGACCCCCGAGGGAGAGGAAAAATCATCAACAGAATTTTCTTTCCCGGACGATGACCACATATTTTTTGAACTAAATGACGGAAATGATAATTATATAAGTTTAATGGATGAGGAATTTGATGAAATTTTAATTGATTGGCTTAGAAATAATGAATAAATTAAATACTATATTACCATATTTCATTATTATGTAATTATTTTTATTTCATGAAAAATAAATAATTTTTCAAAAAAAAAATTACTTTTGGACTTTATTTTTATCAAGGTTTAGTTAAAATTTATTTAAAATTAAATGAAAACCAATATTTGAAATTTAAAAGAAATATTTTGAAGTTCGTGTTAAGTTAATTATTTCCATTAATATCGTTGGATGATCCATTAAGAAATGGGCGTATAATTCACTTCGGAGCCAGTACGTTTTCACTTCAGGACAGAAGTAGCATTTATAGTATGAGGATCGTGCTTTTCTTTTGCTGAAGTTGTGTTTTTTTAGAATGTGACGTTTTAATCCATATCGATATTTAAAGGATGGACTTTCTATACAGAGATCACAAACGAACGATTTCATTTCGAACAATTTGAAAATAAACTGATAGAAAGCAAACATAGATCTTGATTTATATATTATATTTTTAAGATTGAAACTGTGCTATTGTACCATACAACCATCTCTTTCATTCCTAATAACAATTAACATATCGCTAACTATAAATTCCTTATATACACAAATACATTTATATAATGGGTATGATGTCATCCCTTTCATTTATATAAAAGCATATTATTCCTATGTATACTTATATAGATATATAGATATATATATATATAGGTATATATATATATATATATATATATATATATGTAAAAATACAGGTATAAAAGAGCGGGCTCATTGAATAAATTTATTAGTACCTAAAAGTAGCCTTTTTGGAACGAAACCAGGAGTACGTGAGTTGCATATGATGGTATGTTTACAAATTCTCACAACCAATCAAAAAATAGCCTTGTATTTATGTATATTAAAGTCTTTCTTAGATACTCTGAATGATCAAAAGCCTGTTATTGGCTACACAAAGACTGAAGACTTATGTATTAATTTCGAATACAAGATCATTGGTTGTAAGATAAAGAAAACCACATATGGGGCGAAAATAGCTCTTTATTTGACTGATAAGGACGACGAACCACTCTGGATATTTTTACCAAAGAGTTACGTGAATAAATTTTCAACTAAAACACCATTTAAGAAATTAAAGGAAAATGGTATAACACATCTTGTATATAAAGGAAAAGAGATGACTAGATATAGCTCAGCCTGTTTACAATTTATCTCAAAGGAGTAACAGTATAAAAGAGTTGGATCCTTACATTGGATCATCAGTTTTACATTTACCATTAAGTCAGAATCAATTCAGCTAACCTCGCAATGTATGCTCATCAAATAAAATTATTTTTACTTCAATTTGAAGACATGCTTTTCGAGGAACATCTTAGAAAACTTGAATATTTAAAAACAACGCTAGAGGATTTAGAAGAAAAGGAAATGCTCTACTCCAAATATGGATTCCACTACAAAATATGTCCCTGGAGTGATGATGAAGCAACCGAAGGACCGGACACTTGTAATTGCAACAAACTTCCTCTATATATAAAGGAAGCTACGGATATTATGTTAAGATACTATAAAATAACTAAAAGAATGTATCCAAATTTATGAAAATAAAGAACATTTTGTCTAGATATTATATATAATATTGTTTATTTTTCATATTGGGTTAAAAAAAAAAAAAAATAAATAAAAAATCATTTAAAACATTTACTAAACATTTTAGAAATTAACTTATCATTATAGGTGAAATCTTTAATCTTAAAATTCTGGATGAAACTCTTTAAAGTTTTTCGATTGCTTTTGTAAAGACCAAAAAGCATGCAGTAATGTCCACAGGTATTTGAAAAGTATCCTTGTAATTGTTGCTTGTTATAAGTATATTTTGAGGCATTTCTTTTTAAAAATGCAATAAATTCTTTTTTCTGAGGATATTGTCCATAAGAATCGAAAAATTCTCCTGACTTTTTGTTATAGAAGTAAAACGCAACCCAATGCATTCCTGGTTGGTATGAATAATCAGTGTTAGCCACAATTAATGCTGGATAATCACGAATTTCTTTTGGTAGTTTATCGGCCGAAAAAACCCCTTTAAATATTTTTTTAGTTTGAGGATGCTTGGAGAGCAAGTCCATGATTTGTAATGTATTCATTTTTACAAAAGTACTCGAATATTTCGATGCTTATCAATATCAATCATAGAGTCGTATTCACAATAAACAATGCAAGTAACAGCCTCAGCTAGAGGCTCAGAGAATCTTCCTTCTATTCTGATCGTTCCTTGAGAAATCAGGTTAGCGCAAACACTAGAATTGGAGTGATCAGCAGTTAAATCAAACGCTAATATAAAATTGTTTTTGTCAAACATATCCTTGGAAATTTGGAGACCACGATCATAATGCTTAATTCCACAAGCTTTAAATAGTAAATTATATGCTCTTGAACTTTGGGTATTGGTAGGATTCGAGAAATCAAATTCAAGTGCCTGAGAAGGTACCTGTACTCCATTAACTAGCAGATTGAATCGTTGTATTTTAAAGTTTTCAAAATTAAAAGGATCTAATCCTCGATTTCCTGAATATGCTCTGTTTTTTACCATACAAAAGGCTAAAAAATTTGGAATTTGACCAATAACTGCATTATCGATGGATAATGTATTATTTCCTGGATATATTGTAAATGATTTTACTTCAACTTTATTGTATGGGTATATTGCATTTTTTGTTTGTAAAACGTGATGATGAGCTAATAAAATGCTGGGGTTGACTACTACATGATTCATGAACAGCTGGGCTTCCAAGATCTTTAGATTCGATTCAGTTTCGGATTCCAATAAATAAAATGCTGTTTTTTCAATATTAAAAGTAATGCGCAAATCAACATTATTTACAAGCAGTTTTGGTTGGTTGAAAATATCACCATGAACTTTTCCAAATAATTCTACTTTATTACTATTTTGAAACATATTTTTAAGAATTTGACTGCCATCACTTTTAAATGGTGTTTGGATACCATAATTTGGGAAATATCCTTGTGTTGCTAAATGACTTTCACTTGCATCACAACCATAGTTTAAAATTGTTTGCAAATATGATCTATAATGATAATTATTGTCGCTTTGGGAAACCAAAGTATTATTTAAATATACCGATGAGCTTCTAAATATAGAATGCAATATATTATTTGCTACACCAACAGCATTTCCTTCAATACTACTATTATCAATTTTTTTAAGTTGAACCACAAGTTTTAAGTAAACACTTGAAAGATCTCTATAGGTTTCTCCATTCCCTAAACAAACGAACTCAATTGATGAAGCACTATCCAAAGAAGCAATAGGGTTGTATGAAACTTCTTCGGTTTTCAAAATACAGCTTTGCGTTGGATGAGGCTCAAAAAGATCCAGTTCGCTTTTCATGCATTCAATGTGGTTACTCATTTTGAATTGGAAAATATGTCACTAATTTTAAATTTTTTAGATGATTTTTTTCTTGACTTTTTTGAACGCGTATGTTTACGACGTTGTTTAGTTGTTAAATGATTGCGATTTTTTCTTGGTCTCCTCTTTTTATGCCTTTTTCCTTTACCACTTTGTAATTTAGTAATTTTATGAATTGCTTTGTCAGATAGATTATGTAATGCGATTTTACTTTGTTCTTGAATGATATTTCGTAGAGGTTTTCGGCCCAAATCATTTATAACAGCCTTTCCGGTTTCAGCAGCTTGATTTTTAAGTGCATTTATCCCTGACAGAAAAAGCGGTTTAATGTAATTAAAAAGTCCACTAAAGAAATTTCCAATACCACGACCATGCTGAACAATTCTTGGGGAAACATAGAGACTACCTATGTTACTTAAACTTCCACCGCACTGATTTAAATAATATTGATGATAACATTTCGCCATGATTGGTAAATCAATTCTAAATGTTAGTTTCCCTTAACATTATTATTTATAGATTTTTTCTTCTTTTTCTAAAATGCAGAGTTAGAAAAATTGGAACTGATGAAGTTTCAAAGGGGATTTTATATCCACTTGAATCAGTAATTAATATTGAAATTTCGTTTGGTGAAAAATTTTCAATAGGATAAAATTCAACATTTCTAAACTGCATAAATTTTTCTTTTCCATTTGTAAATAAAACTCTTAAGCAACGTGGTCTTTTGCTTCCTACACAACGTGGCTTTATAATGTCCGTGTAAATAAATATTGCACCGCATTCCATCTCATCCGCTTTCATTGGTGACGATTTGTATCGAAATGTTTCAGAATTTACTAAACTTATAAATTCTGTTGAATTAGAGCTTGATTCTTCTGAATCATTTTCTTTTGTTTCTCTCCTTTTTTTAGGATTTTTTCGAAAAGAATTGTTTAAATATATGTCAGTTATACCGACTTCCCATTCCTCAGACATTGTTTCAGGAAGGTTTACAATATTTGTAAAAGCGCATTTTACATTATCAGGAAACACATTTAAGGAGTCATTGCTGAGCAATGTAATATAAAACTCGTTTTGAAAAAACATTTTAAGCTCTGCAGTTAAGAATATGAGATCCAATTTAATTTATTTTTACCAATTTGGATATTGTTTTCTTTGCGGTTTACCCTTTTCAATTTTTCTAAATCACTTATATACTTAAGATTTCTAAGTGGGTAGGGGGAATCTCTATTCTTTTTAACCTTATTTCTCAGTTTAAGTTTCTTTTCAGTAGAATTTCCTTTTATAATTCTTGTTTTCTCAACTAATGATTTTTTTAAAATCTTATCATCAGTGAAAGAAGTATCTGCGAGTGATCGTTTATTATTAATTGGAATTGAAACAGATTTCTCAGATGATTGTTCTTCTTCATCGCTGGGTAAAATGGCTAAATCGGGTAAATCCTCTCTTTTAAATGATGACTCGTTCTTGTATTCTTTTGAAGTACTGGCAATAGAATCTTTCCAATCATCTATATATGTTTGGGTTTCTACATTTTGATTTAATGAAAACGGGGATTTCGATACCGATTGATGCAAAACAGCTTTGTTTCTCTTTTTATTTTGGTATGCACATAATTCTTGTTGAATTTTAATCCATTTATCATAATCACTAATTTTTTTATTGTTTAAAATTGGTAAAAATTTTAAATTTATAAGATCATTTCCTCGATCATTTACTAAAAGTTTATGGTATGCATTTGGATGCATTAAGATTACTTTGTTTAGCTGATGCTTACTTTTAATCATGACTCAAAATTTTTCCAAAAATCCCAGAAAGCAATGAACTTATTAAAATTGGTAAAAATCCGCCTTTTTGAATAAGAACTCTTCTCTTAGAATTTAAAGATTGTTTTGAGCTGGAAATATGTCGTAATACATTTTTATACTTTTTTAATGAATTTAAGATATTTTTTGATATTTTATGGTTTCCTTTTAAAGTATTTATCACTATCTCCGACAATGTTTTTACTAACTCGCTATCACTATTGCAAATAATCGCTTTTCGAAGTTTATTATTTGCTTTTTTGAGCACATACAATAAATGTTTGTTCGCTTTCAATCGCCTTATGCTCTTTTTGCAAACCATTTTCATCTGAATAGCAAATTGAATATAATGGATTAAAAATCTCTGTTCTAAATCTTAAAAGATCATTTATTCCTTGCGTAAGATCAATAAGTAAATAACCATGAGGTTCATTCGTGACTTCTTTATATATTCTAAAAAGTTCTTTAGGGTTTTCAGGATATATCTGTCTAGCTAAACATTGAAATTGTAATTTATCTCTAGGATTTTTAAATGCCACAATGTATTTTGTATTTAGTGATATGTCTCGGGTGTGAGTAGATTTATGAAATATATTTTGTGTTACAACAATTACAGATAAATTTCGATGATGAGATCCTTTGGTAAAAAGTTCACATACATTTTTATTAAATGCTCCCATCATCAAATCATCTAATACCAAAAGTATAGGTTCATTATTTTCATTTTCAATGGAGTCAGGTACCCCATGGTAATATTCAATATTGGTAAAATTTGGTTTCGCTTGCTCTTCACCGTAACACCATATTATTCTATCTATTGAAGTACTTATTAAGTCCTTCCTTCCATTTATTAAATTTTTCAAAAATGTTGTTTTACCCGATCCTGAGGGACCACAAATAAGCATCGTAAAAGGATGAACAAATTGTGTAAACATTTTGATAAAAGTTTTTTTTTTTTTTTTTTTTTTTTTTTTGTTTATTCAATGATAATTATCAAAAATAAATTTTTCTAATGATTTTTTTCCTGGTCCCGTTTTTTAGCGCAGTCCTTTTCAAAATGAGTATCAGAACCACAATAGTTGCAGTATATAAGTTGACTGTATCCTTTTTTACGAGGATCTTTTCCAAAGATGCGATCCATTTTGCTAAAACAACTTCTCAATTGAAGTACTAAAATCATACTGTTTATTAAAGTAATTTATACATATGATTCTCCGTTATAGTATATATCGTAATTACAGTTTTCTAAAATTACAAAAAGCTTAAATAAATTATTTAGAGCACATCTAAGCTTAAGTTTTTTGTGAATTTTACAGTTTGTAAAAAAATTAGGATAACATGTCAGGCTCTTTCCTATATCTATATCGATAATATTATTCGATAGAAACTTGGATAAAAATTCCTTTTTTACTTCACCACGTACAATTATATTGGAAAACTTATTTAGTGGAGAAAGTACATCGCTTAAGCAGTTATAGGGTATTTCTCCTTCCATCCAGTCCAATCCGTTAATGTTTTTTCGATGAATATTATGTTGTTGTAATGTATCATAATTCAACTCCTTAATGTTGTATGGAGGTTTGAAGTGAAAGAAGTTTGGTATTACAGTTCCTCCAGGCATGAAGGCCAATTCCTTAACAAAAATTTGATTGTTATTTCCAACAACATATTGAAAATCTACTATAACGGAATTTGCTCTATCAAATTTAGTCATTTTAGAATGAGTTTTAAATGTAAACTGACTTTGGTGTCTACATTTTAGGTCTTTATATACCATTCATTTTATTATATAATGCATGCATTATGTAATATATAATATAAAAGTTTCCCTCACATCTTAGTAGTTTGTATATATGGATATATATTTCATTTCATTATGTAATACATAATGTATAATATATATATATGTATAAACGGCATACTAAACCCTTTATATACCACACATTTTAGTAACTAATTTCAGTTTGTTAATAACATTCAGATTCAATGGATACACTCCAAGCTAAAAAAGATAGAGCCATAAGAAAAAAACAGAACCATGAAGTTATATTTGGTTTTGAATATTTTGTGGCTCAAAATTTAAAAATAAAATGTGGATTTTCGACATCTAGAAAATTTACTCCAATGATTTGGATGCAGCAGCACAAAAACAATTATATTGGATTTGATAAAGAAGAATGGATGCAACTGCTTACATACAAGGAATTTATACAATTAAAGATTGATCAGTATGACTTCCTAATGTCTGATACAATTTTGGATCATCCTATTTTATCAACTGTTAAATGTAATTTTAGATTTAGAAAATCAGATAAACAATTTGTTCTGATACTAAATCAATTCGGTAATAAAATTGAAATAGATAGTGACACTTGGAGATCATTAATTCGCCTAGCTATATTTTTAACTACATTTTTATGTTGGAACACTATATTAAAACAGCAAATATCCTATCTATACTATAATCATATCATTCCGAAGTGCGTCTCTTTACAAAAATTCGATATTCAATTATCCGATTTAGAGGGTAACTATGATAAAAATGTTCAAATAGATTTAACACGTTTATGTTTCGAAATATCTAAAAAAATGACAAAAGAAATAAAAGAAGATGTAATTCATTATAAGAAATCATTAATCTCTAAGAACTCAAACATTAACAATAAAAAATAAGTTTTTTAAAAATAAAAATGAGTAAGCAACAAGTTGTTGATGAAATACATAAAACTTGTAGAAAAAATTTTTTACGTCGAAAGTTCGTTCAAAAAGGGTTGCATGATACTTGGCAAATTGATTTGGTTGAAATGATCCCATATTCCAATCAGAATAATGGATATAAATATTTACTAACGGTTATTGATACATTTTCAAAATATGCTTTTGCTAAGCCTGTAAAATCAAAATCGGCAATGGATGTTGCAACTGTTATGAAATCTATATTGAAAGATTCCAAATACAAACCAAAAAATATACATTCCGATCAAGGCAAAGAATTTTTTAATCAACTCTTTAAAGAACTTATGAAGAAAAATAATATAAATCATTATCATACATTTACACACCTTAAGGCTTCGATTTGTGAACGATTTAACAGAACTTTAAAAAATAGGATGTGGAAAATGTTTAGTTTTAATGGAAATTATCGATGGATTACCCATTTGAATTCGCTTGTAGAAGACTACAACCATTCTTACCACAGAACTATAAAAATGAGGCCAATCGATGTTTGTAAACAGAATGAAGAGTTTATTTTGAAAACATGTTATAACATTGTTAAGGTATTCCCAAGGCATAAATATGTAGTAGGAGACCATGTTAGAATAAGCAAATACAAGGGTGTATTTGTTAAAGGATATGAACCTAACTGGACCACTGAAATATTTACAATTTCAAAAATAAGGTCTACATTCCCAGTTACTTACGAGCTCATTGATTATAAGGGTGACCCTATAAAAGGTACATTTTATGAAGCTGAAATTCAAAAAGTTAAAGACAAAAGTGCATTCCTAGTTGAAAAAGTAATAAAAAGAAAAAAAGATCAAATTTTTGTAAAATGGTTAGGTTTTGATGAAACACATAACTCATGGATAAATAAAACAGATTTATTAAAATAAAATTTTACAATTTGGAATTTATTTATACAAATTATACATACATATATACATTTTTAATTTTTATTATTATTTATATACATTTTTAATTTTTATTATTATTATTTATTTTTATTTTTATTTTTTGTTTTTTTTTTTTTTTTTTTTTTTTTTTTTATTTTTATTTTTATTTATTTATTTATTTTTTTTTTTTTGTCGCTTATTTAATATTTTTAAAAATACGTACAATATTATTGACATTATCCATTTGTATTTAATAAAGATCTTAATTTATAATGACCATATGCTAAAGTATTAATATTACAAGCTAATACCCATCTTTTATCATCTCTAGGGCTAAGACTTACTTTATTAACTACATCAGTATATAACTGATGGCCCCTACTTCTTATACATCTTTGTTCACCATAGTACGTTTTCATATGTCTAATACATTCAATATAATCTAAATGACACAGTTTTTTGATTACTGATTGCTTAACACCCTTAACTTTCTTTGTATCTATATATTCGTCATTGTTTTCTACTAAAAATGAATATGCTTTAGCTTTTAGACCCGCGAAAGAGGTCATAATTTTTCCAGCATTTTCATCTTTGAATAAGCCCAATTCTTTGTTGTTAGCTTGAATAATGTTGAATCGGTTTCCTGTCTCATAATTTGATGTGTCAAAACGGCTAGAATTTTTTTTTATTATTTTGTATATATCCTCTTCACAGGAAACTATAAAAGAGTCTGTATCCATATATATTATTTTTGCTGAGGGACACTCTACTAATAAAAAGTTATAATAGTAATCATACATTAGCCATTTGGACAAATCGAGAACAGTAAATCCAATATAAATAGGCTTATCATACAAAATTGAAGTCTTTGTAGTCTCAATTGCAGCTAAATTTTCTCCAAAAATTTCTAAACTATGAAAATTATTCCTTGCAACTAGTTGTCTAAACCCTGGAGAGTTTTGCGCCGATTCATAACGAGTTACTAGTGTTATTTCTCGACGCTTTTCTACGTTTTCCATGGTTTTGCCGTATACGGCATTATTCATTAATTTATAAAAATTTTTTTCAAATTCATTTTTTGCTATTTTTCTATGTTGGGTATTTAAATCTATATAGGGCTTTAACCAGTATGACTGATTAAAAGATAAAATTCTATGAATTTTCTTTAATTTTAATCCCTGTTTAAGACACAATTGAAGCTGTTTTAAATGAATAATATAAAACTCTTTAGAATTTAAATCAGCTATTAATTTTGGCTGTTTTCCTCCTGGGGGAACCTTGTTTTCAGGACAAAATGGTAGACTGTTATGTTTGTCATGAATTTCATCAGGATATTCTAAATCTACTTCTAAAATATATCCTGTGTCTCCTGAGGAATCAGCATTTTCTACATCAAATAAATTGGTTTCATTTTCGCTTAAAAATTGAAAATTTGAAAATGGGAGTTTTTGGCTCATAGCCCAACCATATAAATTATTTGCGTCAATATACGACAAATAATTTTTTGGTTTTGTTTTATCATAATTTCTCATGTACTCATTATTTGCTTTTGAAATTCTTTGAGTACATTGAGTCAGACCGCCCCGTATACCTCTTTTAACAAAATTGTAAATGTTGGGGTCACTTATTAAATCTAATTCTACTTTAGTATACTTCAGCATAGCATCCCATGAAATAGATGGGGCTGAAACATAATTAACAGGGTCTAATTTATAAATTTTTGAGCATATATTACGGAAGTTTTCAAAAACGTCTGCTAAAATTAGTACGTCACTCTCCAAATACAATTTCATATAGTCTTTTAGAGTTCTGCACTGAAACGAACTCCAAATTTCTTTAGCGAAATTGTATTCGCTAATACTGCACTCTTCGTCTTTCAACGAATTATAAAAATATTCCCTAGGAGGAAGTTCGGTTTCATTGAATTTTTCAAAACTATCCAAATAATCATAGGGAAATACTCCCTTTCTTCTCATTTGCCTAAACTTCTCTCCACTAAATTTTGATTTTAATATTTTAAAATCTTTATCTTCCATGTTGTAAGCTAATTTTTCTAAACTAGAATTTAAAAACCTATTGGAATCTATGTACTTTATAGTATAATTAGTCTTTCCCTTTTCAAAAATTGTCTGATTTAGAGCAATATATAACTCTTTAGTAGAGGGTATTGGTTTTAATTTACCCCCTAGGGCATTAATAAAGAGGTGGATATCGTATCTTGATAAATTATGAAAAACTACAGGGAAATAAGCTTTTAACTTAAAACTATCTTTACAACTTCTATGGATAGGGCCTTGGTATTTACCCGTGAACTGGTTAAAATATTGTGCGCGTTCATCCGTACTGATGACCTCTTCACACGCATAGCAGTTCCCATGCTCCTGGTAGTCCTCATCGCAGATGTTAAAGTTATATATAGGTTTTTTTGATCCCTTCCAGTATTTGCTATATAAAGCCATTGTCTCCTCTTCCAAAGTTTTAACAAAAACCTTCATACAGTCATGTCCTGTAATTTGTAAAAAGGAAAAATTTATTAACTTTAAAACTTTTCATTTATTTTAAAATAATTTATTTACCTTCATAGGTCCATAATTTATTCAGCTGAGGGTTGTATTTATGGGCAACATAAAACGAAACAGCACATGCTGTATGTTTCTGCACAGGCTTGGTATAGGATTCGTTTGGATTATTTGAGGCTGTTTGGTAATGTTCCAAAACTGCCTCAATGTCCGCATAAATTACCACGGGTGGTGCCAGTTTTTTTGAAAAATTTTCAAATTTGGTTTTAGTGTTTGGTTGTGGGTATAGTGAAGCCACTTGACCGCACTCCTTTAGATTGTGGGTCTTGTTAGTGCTGCAATAAAATTGTAGGCAATTTCTACAAAAATATCTCTCCGAATTTGAGTTGTTCACTTGTGATTTACACAATGTTTTTATGCTTGTAATGTACGCATAATGCAAACATTTTTCTTTGGGATTTTCTATACCCAATATATCAATATGGGTGCTTTTAACTTCTTTAGTCCTAATTGTAGGACCTTCTATGCGACCGTTATAAATTTCATATACATTTATGCTGTAATTTGAGTTATTTTTCTCAAACAGCTTTATTCCATCCTTTGTAATGGGAAACTCTATTCCCGAAAAGTTTAATATTTTTTGATCATATTTTATAATGGGTTGGCTAATATCCAAAATTCCATAAAATGAAGTTCTGGGCAGTTTTTCGCGAGCTGATTTTTTTTGCGCTGATGTATCAAAATTTATTTGAATGTGTTTCATATATGCTATATGAGCCAAAATGCACCACTTAAAACAATAATTGTCATTATTTTTAACATTTATGAGAGCATTTCTCTTTCTTATGCTCTTAGGTGCTTCAACATATCCCGATCCAGGAAGGTGCTCTAGCTTTAATATTTGTATTTCATAAAATGTAAAATGCTTAATAGCCCATCCAGAATCCCTCTCCTGGAATTCATCGGCTTTTGCAATTAACATTTCGTTGTCGTCATTTAAAATGTATTCGATGTCGTTATATGAGCTGACGTAAATTGCTTTATAATTTGTTGAGAAATGTTTTGTTTCTTCTTGCATCTTATCAGCTTCTTCAGTGGGTTTTACATATTTCCCATGAACTGATAGTCGCACTTTTATAGCTCTTAATTCGCTAAGTGCATATTTTATAATGTTTAAAAGATTATTTTTACATCCATTGTAAAATTCTTTTAAATCTAGATCGCGCACTCCGAATACTTTATACTTTTTTGTGTAAAAAGTATCACTTTGTGTTATAGGAAAAATGTTAGCATTTTGCCACACAAGTTTCCTTAATGCTGCTCTATGATTGGGAGAATGTAAATGAATTCTCTCCTCAACGAAAGCATAATTTTGATTACAATCAGGACAAAAATTCGTCTCAGCAATTGGGCGGTCTAGTCTAGCCCTTTTTGATGTTGATGGCTGTTCTTCAATATCCCTGGGTTGTCCCTCTTGAGGGCTAGTTTCCTTGGACACACCAGCCTTACGTTTTACAGCTGATCCATTGAAAATATTATGATTTGCCGTAGTTCCTTGGTTCCTGATTCCTTGGATTTTTGGTTGATGATTTTCAACCTGTTTTTTGGGCACCGTTGTTCGCGCACGATAAAAAACTTTCACCAAACCGTTGGCCTGCGATTTCTTGTTAATCTCCGAGATGGCATTTCGAGGTCCTTCACATCGCTCATAATGAGTTATAAACTCATTAACACTAATAACTTTAGAGCACAAGTCACACGCAACTTTCGACTCCATTTTTATGTTTTTAGGTTTGGTTTTTTATTTTTTGTAAAATAGAAAAAGAGTAAAAATTGCTTTAATCGGCAAGGCAAGATTTATACTAAAAATTTGATTCTTAGCATAAACCTCAAAACCTATTGATCCTCGAAAACGAAAAACAGGTACTTGTGTTTGAATGTATTGGTATCATCAATACATGTACATGAGTTAACGCATGAAAACCACCCCAATTTTCCACACATTTTTCCGGTTAGTGAATCGGGAAAACCAATCAGAAGACCCCAAAGAAAAGATAACGCTTAGAGCCTAGAGCCTACAGTAGGGAGTAAATAGGCATTCGGCTGATTTCTTGCGTCATATCCGTGTATGCATGTATATGTTGGTGGGAACGTAAATCCACAATCCAATATACACTCACATATATATATAATCCTAAATAAAAAATACATATTGACCTTTCATCCGACCCTGACATAAATATGACTCCTGCAAGAAAGTGATAAAAGGGATCGCAGCAGGTCAATTGGTTCCTTTTTTTTATTGATCCTTCAGGGTGGGTTTTTCACTTTTCTACGAAATGGTTTTCTTGTGATATACTTACTCCTTGTAAAATTCTGTAATTATATTTTAAAATTAAATTTCTTTATATAAGTCCGAGTTAATTTAAAATTAATTAAAAAAGAATTGGCGTAAAAAATCCTTTTAAATGATATGCAACACCATAATACAATTTTGGATATTTTTTTTTAATAATTATTTGTTCTTCATCATTAATTTTAAATTAATTACAAAAGAATTATAGTAAAATACATTTTTAAATGAACTGCAGCACCATGAATATAATTTTTGTAAATAAGCATTTTATTTTTTGTTAATCAATTTTATTTATTTTTTCACGATCCTGAATCTTATTTATTTTTTCACGATCCTGAATCTTAGACAGGTATCTTATACAAGTGGGCAGTTGAATTTGTAGGGAATTAGGCAAACGGCGTATAAGCGGCAGAAAAATTTTAGTAGTATCTAATTAGGCAGTGATCCTGTCAAATTTAATCTACCATCCGGTAGAGGGCGCATGAAAAACGTCAAATTTACACAAACTTGACCCATAGATGGCGCCACTAAATTCACCCCGTACGCCGTTTGCCTAATTAGATACTACTAAAATTTTTCTGCCGCTTATACGCCGTTTGCCTAATTCCCTACAAATTCAACTGCACACTTGTATAAGATACCTGTATAAGATTCAGGATCGTGAAAAAATAAATAAGATTCAGGATCGTGACAAAATAAATAAAATTGATGAACAAAAAAAAAAATGCTTATTTACAAAAATTATATTCATGGTGCTGCAGTTCATTTAAAAGTGTATTTTACTATAATTCTTTTGTAATTAATTTAAAATTAATGATGAAGAACAAATAATTATTAAAAAAAAATATCCAAAATTGTATTATGGTGTTGCATATCATTTAAAAGGATTTTTTACGCCAATTCTTTTTTAATTAATTTTAAATTAACTCGGACTTATATAAAGAAATTTAATTTTAAAATATAATTACAGAATTTTACAAGGAGTAAGTATATCACAAGAAAACCATTTCGTAGGAAAGTGAAAACCCACCCTAAAGGGACAATAAAAAAAGGAACCAATTGACCTGCTGCGATCCCTTTTTATCACTTTCTTGCAGGAGTCATATTTATGTCAGGGTCGGATGAAAGGTCAATATGTATTTTTTATTTAGGATTATATATATATGTGAGTGTATATTGGATTGTGGATTTACGTTCCCACCAACATATACATGCATACACGGATATGACGCAAGAAATCAGCCGAATGCCTATTTACTCCCTACTTGTCCTATTACCCCATTTGGATTTAGGCAAGTCATGGCCAGTTTACCTCAGAAAATATACACCTACGCCAATAAGAGCTGGCCATAGTATTAGAGAGCACAAACAACCACAGATAATCATTTTGAAACAGCACTAGTGTTCTGTTGAACGATCGGTCACGGAATGCGAAACTAGCAGAATTATCCACCTTATATACTTGTTTTGGCCTTATCTGGGAGCGTATTTTTAAAGAACTCAAACTCATGGAAATCGAAATTAGAAGTTGCTAGAACATCAGAGGCAAACTTTTTTAATTTCGATTTATTATGTTTTATTTCGTGACTTTTGCTTTGAAGCCGGAATCTTATTTTTAATTCTTTAAAAGTGTGTAATTGTACATATGTATGTATATAAATCATAAAGAGTACTATCACTGGTCGACATTTACTAGACAACTGATGACCAAATAATAAAAAATACTCTTTTATAGGAACAATTCTCTTCGCTCAAAAAAGTGTTATCTCATGATGATAAGATACTACACTTATGAAACTGGAAGAGAACACAAAATAAACAATATAACAAGAAGAGAACAAACAAAAACATGTTTGGATTGATAACAAGGAGAGACAAAAAACAAATCTATTCAGAGTTCGGACATTAAAGCTTGACCCCGCATATCACTCATACGTCATGTAGGTCAGACTGCAAAATCAGGTTTTAGTACTTGGTAGTCATTTTAGAAATGAGACTTTATTTTATTAAAGCTTACTCAGGTTTTATTATTATGTTCAAAGTATTAAATTATGTGGTTAGTCATACCAGTCCACTTCTCACTCTCTTCCCAAAGAAGCTCTGCAACATTATCGCCTTTCGCTTTAGATCCTATACTTGTGGGCTTGCAATCACTAAAGTATTGTCCTGAAACCTTTTCCAATTTGGGATCCAAGGCCGCATACAAGGTTGTTTGAGCTCCACTCTTCGGAGTCTTGAAAAAAATCCAATAAACAGGCCTAGAGATGAATCTGCAACCATTAAAAACATGAAAACTCTGAGAGAGTCGAAAGCTATTTAGTAATGTTCTTACTTTATAATTTTCCATCCAAAGAATCTCATGGACCGAAAGAGTTCCGTGTCTACCACTCCGGGATGAAGGGCATTAACAGTGACCCCTGATACAGTACATTAGCCAGTTTGCTTTGGGCGTAGGCGAATTTCCGGCTGTAGGACTTTTCACTGTTCAGATCGTTAAACTTTATTGTTCCAAAACGATGTGCCAAACTGGATACGACCACGACTCGACTGGGGGCGGATGCTTTTAGAACATCGATGAGCAGAAGTGTCAGAAGAAAGTGACCCATGTGATTTACGCCGATTTGCATTTCAAAGCCATCCTTGGTCACCATTCTGGGAATATCCATAACGCCGGCATTGTTTATAAGAATGTGAAGTTTTGTTTCTTCCCTCTTAAATCTGATGGGAATTTTTTTTAATTTTTAAACTTTAATTCAAAGAAATGATACTACCTTGTGACAAAATTTCTTATTGATTCCATAGAAGATAAATCTAGTTGTTGCGAAAATATATTCTGGTTGTCGGTGGCCTCAATTATTTCTTTTCTAGCCTGCTCGCACTTGTTCATATCCCGACAGGCCATGTAAACGGTGGCTCCTCGGCGGGCCAATTCCAGCACAGTTTCTTTGCCAATCCCCGTATTGCATCCTGTCACGATCACCACCTTTCCAGTTTCATCCGTTTTTTTGGTGAACTGCCGTCCCTGTACATAGCACCTAAAATGTGTTGCTTTATATCCTTTATTTTAATATCCTTATTTACCTTATGAGGTAAAGTCCGATAATGGTTACTATTGGCGCGTACACCTCCGGTCGAAGTATGAACTCTCCAAACTCAGACATTTTATTCTGATCTTACTGCCTCCAACTCTAAATGTAGACTGTGGAATAAAATCGTCGTATTCGTATCTTTATACAAATTAAGTGCCAGTTTTCATGAGACACATTAACTTTTATGATTTCAAGTCTAACAACAAAGTAATTGAGGTTATTGGTCTTACATAAACTATAAAAGTTATACAATTTTAAATTTGTTCTAAATTCAGCCTTAAAATTATTCAATTGAAGGTTTAATAATACATACACTTAAAGTATGAGTATTAATTGATTTGTTCAATATATAGAGTGATTGAATTATCATTTAATACTAGCAAATGTTTTGTAAGTCGGAACGGCCGGGATCGGCCGACTATAGGATATAGCTGCCATATAACTGATTGATCGGAAATGGTATAACTTTGGTGTTTTTAGAGTTAGAAAGTTCAAATTTTTGTGAATGCTACATTTAGAAAAATAATACCATCTACCAAATTTCATAAGGATCGGCCGACTATATCCTATAGCTGTCATATAGAAGCTGGAACTTCGTACAGATTCTATTTTTGTTTAGTTGACCCAAACTACCAAATTTCATAAGGATGTAATACTAGACTTTATCTTATAGCTGTCCAATAACTCTGCCAATAACCATCCGATTCTTGCGGGGAATGGGCAAATCCTACAAACATAGGACTCCCAGCAATGTTTTTTATTTATTTTAATTTATTTATTTATTTTATGACGTTTTATAGTGACATAACTACGCATATATCCGGAGATATACAAAAAATCCAACAAACTTTATTTGCTTTGATCAGGAAGCTTTGCAGATTTATTAGATAATAGATAGAAGTTTGGGACTTTTTTTAGATTTTGTTTTGTAATGAATTGGTTATATTATGATATTCTCCTAAGGATCGGCAAAATATAAATTTTTTGTCCTTCCGATTGCCATAGCTCCTACAATTTACATCCGATCGGAAAAATACATACATTTCTGTAATTAGAGCTCGAAGTAGCTTAATCCCTAATACAAAACCTTTCTAAAATACCGTGTTTCAGTTTTTTGAATTTTTTCCAAGGGGTACCCCTTAAAAATCCTGAATTTTCGATTTTCTCTATTTTTTGCCCTTCCGGTTGCCATAGCTCCTACAATTTACATTCGATCGGAAAAATACATACATTTCTGTGATAAGAGCTCGAAGTAGCTTAATCCCTCATACAAAACCTTTCTTAAATACCGTTTTTTAATTTTCCGAATTTTTTCCAAGGGGTACCCCTTAAAAATCCTGAATTTTCGATTTTCTCCATTTTTTGCCTTTCCGGTTGCCATAGCTCCTACAATTTACATTCGATCGGAAAAATACATACATTTCTGTAATAAGAGCTCGAAGTAGCTTAATGCCTCATACAAAACCTTTCTTAAATACCGTTTTTTAATTTTCAGAATTTTTTCCAAGGGGTACCCCTTAAAAATCCTGAATTTTCGATTTTCTCCATTTTTTGCCCTTCCGGTTGCCATAGCTCCTACAATTTACATTCGATCGGAAAAATACATACATTTCTGTCATAAGAGCTCGAAGTAGCTTAATCCCTCATACAAAATCTTTCTTAAATACCGTTTTTTAATTTTTCGAATTTTTTCCAAGGCGTACCCCTTTAAAATCCTGAATTTTCGATTTTCTCCATTTTTTGCCCTTCCGATTGCCATAGCTCCTACAATTTACATCCGATCGAAAAAAAACATACATTTCTGTAATAAGAGCTCGAAGTAGCTTAATCCCTAATACAAAACCTTTCTTAAATACCGTTTTTAAATTTTTCGAATTTTTTCCAAGGGGTACCCCTTAAAAATCCTGAATTTTCGATTTTCTCCATTTTTTGCCCTTCCGATTGCCATAGCTCCTACAATTTACATCCGATCGGAAAAATACATACATTTCTGTAATAAGAGCTCGAAGTAGCTTAATCCCTAATACAAAACCTTTCTTAAATACCGTGTTTTAGTTTATTGAATTTTTTGCCCTTCCGGTTGCCATAGCTCCTACAATTTACATTCGATCGGAAAAATACATACATTTCTGTGATAAGAGCTCGAAGTAGCTTAATCCCTCATACAAAACCTTTCTTAAATACCGTTTTTTAATTTTCCGAATTTTTTCCAAGGGGTACCCCTTAAAAATCCTGAATTTTCGATTTTCTCCATTTTTTGCCTTTCCGGTTGCCATAGCTCCTACAATTTACATTCGATCGGAAAAATACATACATTTCTGTGATAAGAGCTCGAAGTAGCTTAATCCCTCATACAAAACCTTTCTTAAATACCGTTTTTTAATTTTCCGAATTTTTTCCCTTAAAAATCCGGAATTTTTTATTTTCTCCATTTTTTGCCTTTCCGGTTGCCATAGCTCCTACAAATTACATCCGATCGGAAAAATACATACATTTCTGTAATAAGAGCTCGAAGTAGCTTAATGCCTCATACAAAACCTTTCTTAAATACCGTTTTTTAATTTTCAGAATTTTTTCCAAGGGGTACCCCTTAAAAATCCTGAATTTTCGATTTTCTCCATTTTTTGCCCTTCCGGTTGCCATAGCTCCTACAATTTACATTCGATCGGAAAAATACATACATTTCTGTGATAAGAGCTCGAAGTAGCTTAATCCCTCATACAAAACCTTTCTTAAATACCGTTTTTTAATTTTTCGAATTTTTTCCAAGGCGTACCCCTTTAAAATCCTGAATTTTCGATTTTCTCCATTTTTTGCCCTTCCGATTGCCATAGCTCCTACAATTTACATCCGATCGAAAAAATACATACATTTCTGTAATAAGAGCTCGAAGTAGCTTAATCCCTAATACAAAACCTTTCTTAAATACCGTTTTTTAATTTTTCGAATTTTTTCCAAGGGGTACCCCTTAAAAATCCTGAATTTTCGATTTTCTCCATTTTTTGCCCTTCCGGTTGCCATAGCTCCTACAATTTACATCCGATCGGAAAAATACATACATTTCTGTAATAAGAGCTCGAAGTAGCTTAATCCCTAATACAAAACCTTTCTTAAATACCGTGTTTTAGTTTATTGAATTTTTTCCAAGGGGTACCCCTTAAAAATCCTGAATTTTCGATTTTCTCCATTTTTTGCCCTTCAGATTGCCATAGCTCCTACAATTTACATCCGATCGGAAAATTACATACATTTCTGTAATAAGAGCTCGAAGTAGCTTAATCCCTCATACAAAACCTTTCTTAAATACCGTTTTTTAATTTTCCGAATTTTTTCCAAGGGGTACCCCTTAAAAATCCTGAATTTTCGATTTTCTCCATTTTTTGCCCTTCCGGTTGCCGTAGCTCCTACAATTTACATCCGATCGGAAAAATACATACATTTCTGTAATAAGAGCTCGAAGTAGCTTAATTCCTAATACAAAACCTTTCTTAAATACGGTTTTAGTTTATTGAATTTTTTCCAAGGGGTACCCCTTAAAAATCCTGAATTTTCGATTTTCTCCATTTTTTGCCCTCCGGTTGCCATAGCTCCTACAATTTACATCCGATCGGAAAAATACCTACATTTCTGTAATAAGAGCTCTAAGTAGCTTAATCCCTCATACAAAACTTTTCTTAAATACCGTTTTTTAATTTTCCGAATTTTTTCCAAGGGGTACCCCTTAAAAATCCTGAATTTTCGATTTTCTCCATTTTTTGCCCTTCCGGTTGCCGTAGCTTATACAATTTACATCCGATCGAAAAAATACATACATTTCTGTAATAAGAGCTCGAAGTAGCTTAATCCCTCATACAAAACCTTTCTTAAATACCGTGTTTTAGTTTTTTGAATTTTTGCCAAGGGGTACCCCTTAAAAATCCTGAATTTTCGATTTTCTTCATTTTTTTGCTCTTCCGATTGCCATAGCTCCTACAATTTACATCCGATCGGAAAAATACATACATTTATGTAATAAGAGCTCGAAGTAGCTTAATTCCTAATACAAAACCTTTCTTAAATACGGTGTTTTAGTTTATTGAATTTTTTCCAAGGGGTACCCCTTAAAAATCCTGAATTTTCGATTTTCTCCATTTTTTGCCCTCCGGTTGCCATAGCTCCTACAATTTACATCGGATCGGAAAAATACATACATTTCTGTAATAAGAGCTCGAAGTAGCTTAATGCCTCATACAAAACCTTTCTTAAATACCGTTTTTTAATTTTCAGAATTTTTTCCAAGGGGTACCCCTTAAAAATCCTGAATTTTCGATTTTCTCCATTTTTTGCCCTTCCGGTTGCCATAGCTCCTACAATTTACATCCGATCGAAAAAATACATACATTTCTGTAATAAGAGCTCGAAGTAGCTTAATCCCTAATACAAAACCTTTCTTAAATACCGTTTTTTAATTTTTCGAATTTTTTCCAAGGGGTACCCCTTAAAAATCCTGAATTTTCGATTTTCTCCATTTTTTGCCCTTCCGGTTGCCATAGCTCCTACAATTTACATCCGATCGAAAAAATACATACATTTCTGTAATAAGAGCTCGAAGTAGCTTAATCCCTAATACAAAACCTTTCTTAAATACCGTTTTTTAATTTTTCGAATTTTTTCCAAGGGGTACCCCTTAAAAATCCTGAATTTTCGATTTTCTCCATTTTTTGCCCTTCCGGTTGCCATAGCTCCTACAATTTACATCCGATCGGAAAAATACATACATTTCTGTAATAAGAGCTCGAAGTAGCTTAATCCCTAATACAAAACCTTTCTTAAATACCGTGTTTTAGTTTATTGAATTTTTTCCAAGGGGTACCCCTTAAAAATCCTGAATTTTCGATTTTCTCCATTTTTTGCCCTTCCGGTTGCCGTAGCTCCTACAATTTACATCCGATCGGAAAAATACATACATTTCTGTAATAAGAGCTCGAAGTAGCTTAATTCCTAATACAAAACCTTTCTTAAATACGGTTTTAGTTTATTGAATTTTTTCCAAGGGGTACCCCTTAAAAATCCTGAATTTTCGATTTTCTCCATTTTTTGCCCTCCGGTTGCCATAGCTCCTACAATTTACATCCGATCGGAAAAATACCTACATTTCTGTAATAAGAGCTCTAAGTAGCTTAATCCCTCATACAAAACTTTTCTTAAATACCGTTTTTTAATTTTCCGAATTTTTTCCAAGGGGTACCCCTTAAAAATCCTGAATTTTCGATTTTCTCCATTTTTTGCCCTTCCGGTTGCCATAGCTCCTACAATTTACATTCGATCGGAAAAATACATACATTTCTGTGATAAGAGCTCGAAGTAGCTTAATCCCTCATACAAAACCTTTCTTAAATACCGTTTTTTAATTTTCCGAATTTTTTCCCTTAAAAATCCGGAATTTTTTATTTTCTCCATTTTTTGCCTTTCCGGTTGCCATAGCTCCTACAAATTACATCCGATCGGAAAAATACATACATTTCTGTAATAAGAGCTCGAAGTAGCTTAATGCCTCATACAAAACCTTTCTTAAATACCGTTTTTTAATTTTCAGAATTTTTTCCAAGGGGTACCCCTTAAAAATCCTGAATTTTCGATTTTCTCCATTTTTTGCCCTTCCGGTTGCCATAGCTCCTACAATTTACATTCGATCGGAAAAATACATACATTTCTGTGATAAGAGCTCGAAGTAGCTTAATCCCTCATACAAAACCTTTCTTAAATACCGTTTTTTAATTTTTCGAATTTTTTCCAAGGCGTACCCCTTTAAAATCCTGAATTTTCGATTTTCTCCATTTTTTGCCCTTCCGATTGCCATAGCTCCTACAATTTACATCCGATCGAAAAAATACATACATTTCTGTAATAAGAGCTCGAAGTAGCTTAATCCCTAATACAAAACCTTTCTTAAATACCGTTTTTTAATTTTTCGAATTTTTTCCAAGGGGTACCCCTTAAAAATCCTGAATTTTCGATTTTCTCCATTTTTTGCCCTTCCGGTTGCCATAGCTCCTACAATTTACATCCGATCGGAAAAATACATACATTTCTGTAATAAGAGCTCGAAGTAGCTTAATCCCTAATACAAAACCTTTCTTAAATACCGTGTTTTAGTTTATTGAATTTTTTCCAAGGGGTACCCCTTAAAAATCCTGAATTTTCGATTTTCTCCATTTTTTGCCCTTCAGATTGCCATAGCTCCTACAATTTACATCCGATCGGAAAATTACATACATTTCTGTAATAAGAGCTCGAAGTAGCTTAATCCCTCATACAAAACCTTTCTTAAATACCGTTTTTTAATTTTCCGAATTTTTTCCAAGGGTACCCCTTAAAAATCCTGAATTTTCGATTTTCTCCATTTTTTGCCCTTCCGGTTGCCGTAGCTCCTACAATTTACATCCGATCGGAAAAATACATACATTTCTGTAATAAGAGCTCGAAGTAGCTTAATTCCTAATACAAAACCTTTCTTAAATACGGTTTTAGTTTATTGAATTTTTTCCAAGGGGTACCCCTTAAAAATCCTGAATTTTCGATTTTCTCCATTTTTTGCCCTCCGGTTGCCATAGCTCCTACAATTTACATCCGATCGGAAAAATACCTACATTTCTGTAATAAGAGCTCTAAGTAGCTTAATCCCTCATACAAAACTTTTCTTAAATACCGTTTTTTAATTTTCCGAATTTTTTCCAAGGGGTACCCCTTAAAAATCCTGAATTTTCGATTTTCTCCATTTTTTGCCCTTCCGGTTGCCGTAGCTTATACAATTTACATCCGATCGAAAAAATACATACATTTCTGTAATAAGAGCTCGAAGTAGCTTAATCCCTCATACAAAACCTTTCTTAAATACCGTGTTTTAGTTTTTTGAATTTTTGCCAAGGGGTACCCCTTAAAAATCCTGAATTTTCGATTTTCTTCATTTTTTTGCTCTTCCGATTGCCATAGCTCCTACAATTTACATCCGATCGGAAAAATACATACATTTATGTAATAAGAGCTCGAAGTAGCTTAATTCCTAATACAAAACCTTTCTTAAATACGGTGTTTTAGTTTATTGAATTTTTTCCAAGGGGTACCCCTTAAAAATCCTGAATTTTCGATTTTCTCCATTTTTTGCCCTCCGGTTGCCATAGCTCCTACAATTTACATCGGATCGGAAAAATACCTACATTTCTGTAATAAGAGCTCTAAGTAGCTTAATCCCTCATACAAAACTTTTCTTAAATACCGTTTTTTAGTTTCTCGAATTTTTTCCAAGGGGTACCCTTCAAAAATCCGGAATTTTCGAATTTCTCCATTTTTTGCCCTTCCGGTTGCCATAGCTCCTACAATTTATATCCGATCGGAAAAATACATACATTTCTGTAATAAGAGCTCCAAGTAGCTTAATCCCTCATACAAAACCTTTCTTAAATACCGTTTTTTAATTTTTCGAATTTTTTCCAAGGGGTACCCCTTTAAAATCCTGAATTTTCGATTTTCTCCATTTTTTGCCCTTCCGGTTGCCATAGCTCCTACAATTTACATCCGATCTTAAAAATACATACATTTCTGTAATAAGAGCTCGAAGTAGCTTAATCCCTAATACAAAACCTTTCTTAAATACGGTGTTTTAGTTTATTGAATTTTTTCCAAGGGGTACCCCTTAAAAATCCTGAATTTTCGATTTTCTCCATTTTTTGCCCTCCGGTTGCCATAGCTCCTACAATTTACATCCGATCGGAAAAATACCTAAATTTCTGTAATAAGAGCTCTAAGTAGCTTAATCCCTCATACAAAACTTTTCTTAAATACCGTTTTTTAGTTTCTCGAATTTTTTCCAAGGGGTACCCTTTAAAAATCCGGAATTTTTTATTTTCTCCATTTTTTGCCCTTCCGGTTGCCATAGCTCCTACAATTTATATCCGATCGGAAAAATACATACATTTCTGTAATAAGAGCTCGAAGTAGCTTAATCCCTCATACAAAACCTTTCTTAAATACCGTTTTTTAATTTTTCGAATTTTTTCCAAGGGGTACCCCTTAAAAATCCTGAATTTTCGATTTTCTCCATTTTTTGCCCTTCCGGTTGCCATAGCTCCTACAATTTACATCCGATCGGAAAAATACATACATTTCTGTAATAAGAGCTTGAAGTAGCTTAATCCCTAATACAAAACCTTTCTTAAATACCGTTTTTTAGTTTCTCGAATTTTTTCCAAGGGGTACCCTTTAAAAATCCGGAATTTTCGAATTTCTCCATTTTTTGCCCTTCCGGTTGCCATAGCTCCTACAATTTACATCCGATCGGAAAAATACATACATTTCTGTAATAAGAGCTCGAAGTAGCTTAATCCCTCATACAAAACCTTTCTTAAATACCGTTTTTTAATTTTTCGAATTTTTTCCAAGGGGTACCCCTTAAAAATCCTGAATTTTCGATTTTCTCCATTTTTTGCCCTTCCGGTTGCCATAGCTCCTACAATTTACATCCGATCGGAAAAATACATACATTTCTGTAATAAGAGCTTGAAGTAGCTTAATCCCTAATACAAAACCTTTCTTAAATACCGTTTTTTAGTTTCTCGAATTTTTTCCAAGGGGTACCCTTTAAAAATCCGGAATTTTCGAATTTCTCCATTTTTTGCCCTTCCGGTTGCCATAGCTCCTACAATTTACATCCGATCGGAAAAATACATACATTTCTGTAATAAGAGCTCGAAGTAGCTTAATCCCTCATACAAAACCTTTCTTAAATACCGTTTTTTAATTTTTCGAATTTTTTCCAAGGGGTACCCCTTAAAAATCCTGAATTTTCGATTTTCTCCATTGTTTGCCCTTCCGGTTGCCATAGCTCCTACAATTTACATCCGATCGGAAAAATACATACATTTCTGTAATAAGAGCTCGAAGTAGCTTAATCCCTAATACAAAACCTTTCTTAAATACCGTGTTTTAGTTTATTGAATTTTTTCCAAGGGGTACCCCTTAAAAATCCTGAATTTTCGATTTTCTCCATTTTTTGCCCTCCGGTTGCCATAGCTCCTACAATTTACATCCGATAGGAAAAATACATACATTTCTGTAATAAGAGCTCTAAGTAGCTTAATCCCTAATACAAAACCTTTCTTAAATACCGTTTTTTAGTTTCTCAAATTTTTTCCAAGGGGTACCCTTTGAAAATCCGGAATTTTCGAATTTCTCCATTTTTTTGCTCTTCCGATTGCCATAGCTCCTACAATTTACATCCGATCGGAAAAATACATACATTTCTGTAATAAGAGCTCGAAGTAGCTTAATCCCTAATACAAAACCTTTCTTAAATACCGTGTTTTAGTTTATTGAATTTTTTCCAAGGGGTACCCCTTAAAAATCCTGAATTTTCGATTTTCTCCATTTTTTGCCCTCCGGTTGCCATAGCTCCTACAATTTACATCCGATCGGAAAAATACATACATTTCTGTAATAAGAGCTCGAAGTAGCTTAATCCCTCATACAAAACCTTTCTTAAATACCGTTTTTAAATTTTTCGAATTTTTTCCAAGGGATACCCCTTAAAAATCCTGAATTTTCGATTTTCTCCATTTTTTGCCTTTCCGGTTGCCATAGCTCCTACAATTTACATCCGATCGGAAAAATACATACATTTCTGTAATAAGAGTTCGAAGTTGCTTAATCCCTCATATAAAACCTTTCTTTAATACCGTTTTTTAGTTTCTCAAATTTTTTCCAAGGGGTACCCCTTAAAAATCCTGAATTTTCGATTTTCTCCATTTTTTGCCCTTCCGATTGCCATAGCTCCTACAATTTACATCCGATCGGAAAAATACATACATTTATGTAATAAGAGCTCGAAGTAGCTTAATCCCTCATACAAAACCTTTCTTAAATACCGGTTTTTAATTTTTCGAATTTTTTCCAAGGCGTACCCCTTAAAAATACAGAATTTTCGAATTTCTCCATTTTTTTGCTCTTCCGATTGCCATAGCTCCTACAATTTACATCCGATCGGAAAAATACATACATTTCTGTAATAAGAGCTCGAAGTAGCTTAATCCCTAATACAAAACCTTTCTTAAATACCGTGTTTTAGTTTATTGAATTTTTTCCAAGGGGTACCCCTTAAAAATCCTGAATTTTCGATTTTCTCCATTTTTTGCCCTCCGGTTGCCATAGCTCCTACAATTTACATCCGATCGGAAAAATACATACATTTCTGTAATAAGAGCTCGAAGTAGCTTAATCCCTCATACAAAACCTTTCTTAAATACCGTTTTTAAATTTTTCGAATTTTTTCCAAGGGATACCCCTTAAAAATCCTGAATTTTCGATTTTCTCCATTTTTTGCCCTTCCGATTGCCATAGCTCCTACAATTTACATCCGATCGGAAAAATACATACATTTCTGTAATAAAAGCTCGATGTAGCTTAATCCCTCATACAAAACCTTTCTTAAATACCGTTTTTTAGTTTCTCAAATTTTTTCCAAGGGGTACCCCTTAAAAATCCTGAATTTTCGATTTTCTCCATTTTTTGCCTTTCCGGTTGCCATAGCTCCTACAATTTACATCCGATCGGAAAAATACATACATTTCTGTAATAAGAGCTCGAAGTAGCTTAATCCCTCATACAAAACCTTTCTTAAATACCGGTTTTTAATTTTTCGAATTTTTTCCAAGGCGTACCCCTTAAAAATACAGAATTTTCGATTTTCTCCATTTTTTGCCCTTCAGATTGCCATAGCTCCTACAATTTACATCCGATCGGAAAAATACATACATTTCTGTAATAAAAGCTCGATGTAGCTTAATCCCTCATACAAAACCTTTCTTAAATACCGCTTTTTAATTTTTCGAATTTTTTCCAAGGGGTACCCCTTAAAAATACAGAATTTTCGATTTTCTCCATTTTTTGCCTTTCCGGTTGCCATAGCTCCTACAATTTACATCCGATCGGAAAAATACATACATTTCTGTAATAAGAGCTCGAAGTAGCTTAATCCCTCATACAAAACCTTTCTTAAATACCGTGTTTTAGTTTTTTGAATTTTTTCCAAGGGGTACCCCTTAAAAATCCTGAATTTTCGATTTTCTCCATTTTTTGCCCTTCAGATTGCCATAGCTCCTACAATTTACATCCGATCGGAAAAATACATACATTTCTGTAATAAGAGCTCGAAGTAGCTTAATCCCTCATACAAAACCTTTCTTAAATACCGTTTTTTAATTTTTCGAATTTTTTCCAAGGGATACCCCTTAAAAATCCTGAATTTTCGATTTTCTCCATTTTTTGCCTTTCCGGTTGCCATAGCTCCTACAATTTACATCCGATCGGAAAAATACATACATTTCTGTAATAAGAGCTCGAAGTAGCTTAATCCCTCATACAAAACCTTTCTTAAATACCGTTTTTTAATTTTTCGAATTTGTTCCAAGGGGTACCCCTTAAAAATCCTGAAGTTTCGTTTTTCTCCATTTTTTGCCTTTCCGGTTGCCATAGCTCCTACAATTTACATCCGATCGGAAAAATACATACATTTATGTAATAAGAGCTCGAAGTAGCTTAATCCCTCATACAAAACCTTTCTTAAATACCGGTTTTTAATTTTTCGAATTTTTTCCAAGGCGTACCCCTTAAAAATACAGAATTTTCGATTTTCTCCATTTTTTGCACTTCCGATTGCCATAGCTCCTACAATGTACATCCGATCGGAAAAATAAATACATTTCTGTAATAAAAGCTCGATGTAGCTTAATCCCTCATACAAAACCTTTCTTAAATACCGCTTTTTAATTTTTCGAATTTTTTCCAAGAGGTACCCCTTAAAAATCCTGAATTTTCGATTTTCTCCATTTTTTGCCCTTCAGATTGCCATAGCTCCTACAATTTACATCCGATCGGAAAAATACATACATTTCTGTAATAAGAGCTCTAAGTAGCTTAATCCCTCATACAAAACTTTTCTTAAATACCGTTTTTTAGTTTCTCGAATTTTTTCCAAGGGGTACCCTTTAAAAATCCGGAATTTTTTATTTTCTCCATTTTTTGCCCTTCCGGTTGCCATAGCTCCTACAATTTATATCCGATCGGAAAAATACATACATTTCTGTAATAAGAGCTCGAAGTAGCTTAATCCCTCATACAAAACCTTTCTTAAATACCGTTTTTTAATTTTTCGAATTTTTTCCAAGGGGTACCCCTTAAAAATCCTGAATTTTCGATTTTCTCCATTTTTTGCCCTTCCGGTTGCCATAGCTCCTACAATTTACATCCGATCGGAAAAATACATACATTTCTGTAATAAGAGCTTGAAGTAGCTTAATCCCTAATACAAAACCTTTCTTAAATACCGTTTTTTAGTTTCTCGAATTTTTTCCAAGGGGTACCCTTTAAAAATCCGGAATTTTCGAATTTCTCCATTTTTTGCCCTTCCGGTTGCCATAGCTCCTACAATTTACATCCGATCGGAAAAATACATACATTTCTGTAATAAGAGCTCGAAGTAGCTTAATCCCTCATACAAAACCTTTCTTAAATACCGTTTTTTAATTTTTCGAATTTTTTCCAAGGGGTACCCCTTAAAAATCCTGAATTTTCGATTTTCTCCATTTTTTGCCCTTCCGGTTGCCATAGCTCCTACAATTTACATCCGATCGGAAAAATACATACATTTCTGTAATAAGAGCTTGAAGTAGCTTAATCCCTAATACAAAACCTTTCTTAAATACCGTTTTTTAGTTTCTCGAATTTTTTCCAAGGGGTACCCTTTAAAAATCCGGAATTTTCGAATTTCTCCATTTTTTGCCCTTCCGGTTGCCATAGCTCCTACAATTTACATCCGATCGGAAAAATACATACATTTCTGTAATAAGAGCTCGAAGTAGCTTAATCCCTCATACAAAACCTTTCTTAAATACCGTTTTTTAATTTTTCGAATTTTTTCCAAGGGGTACCCCTTAAAAATCCTGAATTTTCGATTTTCTCCATTGTTTGCCCTTCCGGTTGCCATAGCTCCTACAATTTACATCCGATCGGAAAAATACATACATTTCTGTAATAAGAGCTCGAAGTAGCTTAATCCCTAATACAAAACCTTTCTTAAATACCGTGTTTTAGTTTATTGAATTTTTTCCAAGGGGTACCCCTTAAAAATCCTGAATTTTCGATTTTCTCCATTTTTTGCCCTCCGGTTGCCATAGCTCCTACAATTTACATCCGATAGGAAAAATACATACATATCTGTAATAAGAGCTCTAAGTAGCTTAATCCCTAATACAAAACCTTTCTTAAATACCGTTTTTTAGTTTCTCAAATTTTTTCCAAGGGGTACCCTTTGAAAATCCGGAATTTTCGAATTTCTCCATTTTTTTGCTCTTCCGATTGCCATAGCTCCTACAATTTACATCCGATCGGAAAAATACATACATTTCTGTAATAAGAGCTCGAAGTAGCTTAATCCCTAATACAAAACCTTTCTTAAATACCGTGTTTTAGTTTATTGAATTTTTTCCAAGGGGTACCCCTTAAAAATCCTGAATTTTCGATTTTCTCCATTTTTTGCCCTTCCGGTTGCCATAGCTCCTACAATTTACATCCGATCGGAAAAATACATACATTTCTGTAATAAGAGCTTGAAGTAGCTTAATCCCTAATACAAAACCTTTCTTAAATACCGTTTTTTAGTTTCTCGAATTTTTTCCAAGGGGTACCCTTTAAAAATCCGGAATTTTCGAATTTCTCCATTTTTTGCCCTTCCGGTTGCCATAGCTCCTACAATTTACATCCGATCGGAAAAATACATACATTTCTGTAATAAGAGCTCGAAGTAGCTTAATCCCTCATACAAAACCTTTCTTAAATACCGTTTTTTAATTTTTCGAATTTTTTCCAAGGGGTACCCCTTAAAAATCCTGAATTTTCGATTTTCTCCATTTTTTGCCCTTCCGGTTGCCATAGCTCCTACAATTTACATCCGATCGGAAAAATACATACATTTCTGTAATAAGAGCTTGAAGTAGCTTAATCCCTAATACAAAACCTTTCTTAAATACCGTTTTTTAGTTTCTCGAATTTTTTCCAAGGGGTACCCTTTAAAAATCCGGAATTTTCGAATTTCTCCATTTTTTGCCCTTCCGGTTGCCATAGCTCCTACAATTTACATCCGATCGGAAAAATACATACATTTCTGTAATAAGAGCCCGAAGTAGCTTAATCCCTCATACAAAACCTTTCTTAAATACCGTTTTTTAATTTTTCGAATTTTTTCCAAGGGGTACCCCTTAAAAATCCTGAATTTTCGATTTTCTCCATTGTTTGCCCTTCCGGTTGCCATAGCTCCTACAATTTACATCCGATCGGAAAAATACATACATTTCTGTAATAAGAGCTCGAAGTAGCTTAATCCCTAATACAAAACCTTTCTTAAATACCGTGTTTTAGTTTATTGAATTTTTTCCAAGGGGTACCCCTTAAAAATCCTGAATTTTCGATTTTCTCCATTTTTTGCCCTCCGGTTGCCATAGCTCCTACAATTTACATCCGATAGGAAAAATACATACATTTCTGTAATAAGAGCTCTAAGTAGCTTAATCCCTAATACAAAACCTTTCTTAAATACCGTTTTTTAGTTTCTCAAATTTTTTCCAAGGGGTACCCTTTGAAAATCCGGAATTTTCGAATTTCTCCATTTTTTTGCTCTTCCGATTGCCATAGCTCCTACAATTTACATCCGATCGGAAAAATACATACATTTCTGTAATAAGAGCTCGAAGTAGCTTAATCCCTAATACAAAACCTTTCTTAAATACCGTGTTTTAGTTTATTGAATTTTTTCCAAGGGGTACCCCTTAAAAATCCTGAATTTTCGATTTTCTCCATTTTTTGCCCTCCGGTTGCCATAGCTCCTACAATTTACATCCGATCGGAAAAATACATACATTTCTGTAATAAGAGCTCGAAGTAGCTTAATCCCTCATACAAAACCTTTCTTAAATACCGTTTTTAAATTTTTCGAATTTTTTCCAAGGGATACCCCTTAAAAATCCTGAATTTTCGATTTTCTCCATTTTTTGCATTTCCGGTTGCCATAGCTCCTACAATTTACATCCGATCGGAAAAATACATACATTTCTGTAATAAGAGTTCGAAGTTGCTTAATCCCTCATATAAAACCTTTCTTTAATACCGTTTTTTAGTTTCTCAAATTTTTTCCAAGGGGTACCCCTTAAAAATCCTGAATTTTCGATTTTCTCCATTTTTTGCCCTTCCGATTGCCATAGCTCCTACAATTTACATCCGATCGGAAAAATACATACATTTATGTAATAAGAGCTCGAAGTAGCTTAATCCCTCATACAAAACCTTTCTTAAATACCGGTTTTTAATTTTTCGAATTTTTTCCAAGGCGTACCCCTTAAAAATACAGAATTTTCGAATTTCTCCATTTTTTTGCTCTTCCGATTGCCATAGCTCCTACAATTTACATCCGATCGGAAAAATACATACATTTCTGTAATAAGAGCTCGAAGTAGCTTAATCCCTAATACAAAACCTTTCTTAAATACCGTGTTTTAGTTTATTGAATTTTTTCCAAGGGGTACCCCTTAAAAATCCTGAATTTTCGATTTTCTCCATTTTTTGCCCTCCGGTTGCCATAGCTCCTACAATTTACATCCGATCGGAAAAATACATACATTTCTGTAATAAGAGCTCGAAGTAGCTTAATCCCTCATACAAAACCTTTCTTAAATACCGTTTTTAAATTTTTCGAATTTTTTCCAAGGGATACCCCTTAAAAATCCTGAATTTTCGATTTTCTCCATTTTTTGCCCTTCCGATTGCCATAGCTCCTACAATTTACATCCGATCGGAAAAATACATACATTTCTGTAATAAAAGCTCGATGTAGCTTAATCCCTCATACAAAACCTTTCTTAAATACCGTTTTTTAGTTTCTCAAATTTTTTCCAAGGGGTACCCCTTAAAAATCCTGAATTTTCGATTTTCTCCATTTTTTGCCTTTCCGGTTGCCATAGCTCCTACAATTTACATCCGATCGGAAAAATACATACATTTCTGTAATAAGAGCTCGAAGTAGCTTAATCCCTCATACAAAACCTTTCTTAAATACCGGTTTTTAATTTTTCGAATTTTTTCCAAGGCGTACCCCTTAAAAATACAGAATTTTCGATTTTCTCCATTTTTTGCCCTTCAGATTGCCATAGCTCCTACAATTTACATCCGATCGGAAAAATACATACATTTCTGTAATAAAAGCTCGATGTAGCTTAATCCCTCATACAAAACCTTTCTTAAATACCGCTTTTTAATTTTTCGAATTTTTTCCAAGGGGTACCCCTTAAAAATACAGAATTTTCGATTTTCTCCATTTTTTGCCTTTCCGGTTGCCATAGCTCCTACAATTTACATCCGATCGGAAAAATACATACATTTCTGTAATAAGAGCTCGAAGTAGCTTAATCCCTCATACAAAACCTTTCTTAAATACCGTGTTTTAGTTTTTTGAATTTTTTCCAAGGGGTACCCCTTAAAAATCCTGAATTTTCGATTTTCTCCATTTTTTGCCCTTCAGATTGCCATAGCTCCTACAATTTACATCCGATCGGAAAAATACATACATTTCTGTAATAAGAGCTCGAAGTAGCTTAATCCCTCATACAAAACCTTTCTTAAATACCGTTTTTTAATTTTTCGAATTTTTTCCAAGGGATACCCCTTAAAAATCCAGAATTTTCGATTTTCTCCATTTTTTGCCTTTCCGGTTGCCATAGCTCCTACAATTTACATCCGATCGGAAAAATACATACATTTCTGTAATAAGAGCTCGAAGTAGCTTAATCCCTCATACAAAACCTTTCTTAAATACCGTTTTTTAATTTTTCGAATTTGTTCCAAGGGGTACCCCTTAAAAATCCTGAAGTTTCGTTTTTCTCCATTTTTTGCCTTTCCGGTTGCCATAGCTCCTACAATTTACATCCGATCGGAAAAATACATACATTTATGTAATAAGAGCTCGAAGTAGCTTAATCCCTCATACAAAACCTTTCTTAAATACCGGTTTTTAATTTTTCGAATTTTTTCCAAGGCGTACCCCTTAAAAATACAGAATTTTCGATTTTCTCCATTTTTTGCACTTCCGATTGCCATAGCTCCTACAATATACATCCGATCGGAAAAATACATACATTTCTGTAATAAGAGCTCGAAGTAGCTTAATCCCTCATACAAAACCTTTCTTAAATACCGTTTTTTAATTTTTCGAATTTTTTCCAAGGGGTACCCCTTAAAAATCCTGAATTTTCGTTTTTCTCCATTTTTTGCCTTTCCGGTTGCCATAGCTCCTACAATTTACATCCGATCGGAAAAATAAATACATTTCTGTAATAAAAGCTCGATGTAGCTTAATCCCTCATACAAAACCTTTCTTAAATACCGCTTTTTAATTTTTCGAATTTTTTCCAAGAGGTACCCCTTAAAAATCCTGAATTTTCGATTTTCTCCATTTTTTGCCCTTCAGATTGCCATAGCTCCTACAATTTACATCCGATCGGAAAAATACATACATTTCTGTAATAAGAGCTCGAAGTAGCTTAATCCCTCATACAAAACCTTTCTTAAAAACCGTTTTTTAGTTTCTCGAATTTTTTCCAAGGGGTATCCCTTAAAAATCCTGAATTTTCGATTTTCTCCATTTTTTGCCCTTCCGATTGCCATAGCTCCTACAATTTACATCCGATCGGAAACATACATACATTTCTGTAATAAGAGCTCGAAGTAGCTTAATCCCTCATACAAAACCTTTCTTAAATACCGTTTTTTAATTTTTCGAATTTCTTCCAAGGGGTACCCGCTAAAAATACAGAATTTTCGATTTTCTCCATTTTTTGCCCTTCCGGTTGCCATAGCTCCTACAATTTACATCCGATCGGAAAAATACATACATTTCTGTAATAAGGGCTCGAAGTAGCTTAATCCCTCATAAAAAACCTCTCTTAAATACCGTGTTTTAGTTTTTTGAATTTTTTCCAAGGGGTACCCTTTAAAAATCCTGAATTTTCGATGTTCTCAATTTTTTTCCCTTCCGATTGCCATAGCTCCTACAAATTACATCCGATCGGAAAAATACATACATTTCTGTAATAAGAGCTCGAAGTAGCTTAATGCCTCATACAAAACCTTTCTTAAATACCGTTTTTTAATTTTCAGAATTTTTTCCAAGGGGTACCCCTTAAAAATCCTGAATTTTCGATTTTCTCCATTTTTTGCCTTTCCGGTTGCCATAGCTCCTACAATTTACATTCGATCGGAAAAATACATACATTTCTGTCATAAGAGCTCGAAGTAGCTTAATCCCTCATACAAAACCTTTCTTAAATACCGTTTTTTAATTTTTCGAATTTTTTCCAAGGCGTACCCCTTTAAAATCCTGAATTTTCGATTTTCTCCATTTTTTGCCCTTCCGGTTGCCATAGCTCCTACAATTTACATTCGATCGGAAAAATACATACATTTCTGTGATAAGAGCTCGAAGTAGCTTAATCCCTCATACAAAACCTTTCTTAAATACCGTTTTTTAATTTTCCGAATTTTTTCCAAGGGGTACCCCTTAAAAATCCTGAATTTTCGATTTTCTCCATTTTTTGCCTTTCCGGTTGCCATAGCTCCTACAATTTACATTCGATCGGAAAAATACATACATTTCTGTCATAAGAGCTCGAAGTAGCTTAATCCCTCATACAAAACCTTTCTTAAATACCGTTTTTTAATTTTCCGAATTTTTTCCCTTAAAAATCCGGAATTTTTTATTTTCTCCATTTTTTGCCTTTCCGGTTGCCATAGCTCCTACAAATTACATCCGATCGGAAAAATACATACATTTCTGTAATAAGAGCTCGAAGTAGCTTAATGCCTCATACAAAACCTTTCTTAAATACCGTTTTTTAATTTTCAGAATTTTTTCCAAGGGGTACCCCTTAAAAATCCTGAATTTTCGATTTTCTCCATTTTTTGCCCTTCCGGTTGCCATAGCTCCTACAATTTACATTCGATCGGAAAAATACATACATTTCTGTGATAAGAGCTCGAAGTAGCTTAATCCCTCATACAAAACCTTTCTTAAATACCGTTTTTTAATTTTTCGAATTTTTTCCAAGGCGTACCCCTTTAAAATCCTGAATTTTCGATTTTCTCCATTTTTTGCCCTTCCGATTGCCATAGCTCCTACAATTTACATCCGATCGAAAAAATACATACATTTCTGTAATAAGAGCTCGAAGTAGCTTAATCCCTAATACAAAACCTTTCTTAAATACCGTTTTTTAATTTTTCGAATTTTTCCCCTTAAAAATCCTGAATTTTCGATTTTCTCCATTTTTTGCCCTTCCGGTTGCCATAGCTCCTACAATTTACATCCGATCGGAAAAATACATACATTTCTGTAATAAGAGCTCGAAGTAGCTTAATCCCTAATACAAAACCTTTCTTAAATACCGTGTTTTAGTTTATTGAATTTTTTCCAAGGGATACCCCTTAAAAATCCTGAATTTTCGATTTTCTCCATTTTTTGCCCTTCCGGTTGCCATAGCTTCTACAATGTACATCCGATCGAAAAAATACATACATTTCTGTAATAAGAGCTCGAAGTAGCTTAATCCCTCATACAAAACCTTTCTTAAATACCGTTTTTTAATTTTTCGAATTTTTTCCAAGGGGTACCCCTTAAAAATCCTGAATTTTCGATTTTCTCCATTTTTTGCCTTTCCGGTTGCCATAGCTCCTACAATTTACATCCGATCGAAAAAATACATACATTTCTGTAATAAGAGCTCGAAGTAGCTTAATCCCTCATACAAAACCTTTCTTAAATACCGTTTTTTAATTTTTCGAATTTTTTCCAAGGGGTACCCCTTAAAAATCCTGAATTTTCGATTTTCTCCATTTTTTGCCCTTCCGGTTGCCATAGCTCCTACAATTTACATCCGATCGAAAAAATACATACATTTCTGTAATAAGAGCTCGAAGTAGCTTAATCCCTAATACAAAACCTTTCTTAAATACCGTTTTTTAATTTTTCGAATTTTTTCCAAGGGGTACCCCTTAAAAATCCTGAATTTTCGATTTTCTCCATTTTTTGCCTTTCCGGTTGCCATAGCTCCTACAATTTACATCCGATCGAAAAAAATACATACATTTCTGTAATAAGAGCTCGAAGTAGCTTAATCCCTCATACAAAACCTTTCTTAAATACCGTGTTTTAGTTTTTTGAATTTTTGCCAAGGGGTACCCCTTAAAAATCCTGAATTTTCGATTTTCTTCATTTTTTTGCTCTTCCGATTGCCATAGCTCCTACAATTTACATTCGATCGGAAAAATACATACATTTCTGTGATAAGAGCTCGAAGTAGCTTAATCCCTCATACAAAACCTTTCTTAAATACCGTTTTTTAATTTTCCGAATTTTTTCCAAGGGGTACCCCTTAAAAATCCTGAATTTTCGATTTTCTCCATTTTTTTCCTTTCCGGTTGCCATAGCTCCTACAATTTACATTCGATCGGAAAAATACATACATTTCTGTGATAAGAGCTCGAAGTAGCTTAATCCCTCATACAAAACCTTTCTTAAATACCGTTTTTTAATTTTCCGAATTTTTTCCCTTAAAAATCCGGAATTTTTTATTTTCTCCATTTTTTGCCTTTCCGGTTGCCATAGCTCCTACAAATTACATCCGATCGAAAAAATACATACATTTCTGTAATAAGAGCTCGAAGTAGCTTAATCCCTCATACAAAACCTTTCTTAAATACCGTTTTTTAATTTTTCGAATTTTTTCTAAGGGGTACCCCTTAAAAATCCTGAATTTTCGATTTTCTCCATTTTTTGCCTTTCCGGTTGACATAGCTCCTACAATTTACATCCGATCGAAAAAATACATACATTTCTGTAATAAGAGCTCGAAGTAGCTTAATCCCTCATACAAAACCTTTCTTAAATACCGTTTTTTAATTTTTCGAATTTTTTCCAAGGGGTACCCCTTAAAAATCCTGAATTTTCGATTTTCTCCATTTTTTGCCCTTCCGGTTGCCATAGCTCCTACAATTTACATCCGATCGAAAAAATACATACATTTCTGTAATAAGAGCTCGAAGTAGCTTAATCCCTAATACAAAACCTTTCTTAAATACCGTTTTTTAATTTTTCGAATTTTTTCCAAGGGGTACCCCTTAAAAATCCTGAATTTTCGATTTTCTCCATTTTTTGCCTTTCCGGTTGCCATAGCTCCTACAATTTACATCCGATCGAAAAAATACATACATTTCTGTAATAAGAGCTCGAAGTAGCTTAATCCCTCATACAAAACCTTTCTTAAATACCGTGTTTTAGTTTTTTGAATTTTTGCCAAGGGGTACCCCTTAAAAATCCTGAATTTTCGATTTTCTTCATTTTTTTGCTCTTCCGATTGCCATAGCTCCTACAATTTACATCCGATCGGAAAAATACATACATTTATGTAATAAGAGCTCGAAGTAGCTTAATTCCTAATACAAAACCTTTCTTAAATACGGTGTTTTAGTTTATTGAATTTTTTCCAAGGGGTACCCCTTAAAAATCCTGAATTTTCGATTTTCTCCATTTTTTGCCCTCCGGTTGCCATAGCTCCTACAATTTACATCCGATCGGAAAAATACCTACATTTCTGTAATAAGAGCTCTAAGTAGCTTAATCCCTCATACAAAACTTTTCTTAAATACCGTTTTTTAGTTTCTCGAATTTTTTCCAAGGGGTACCCTTTAAAAATCCGGAATTTTCGAATTTCTCCATTTTTTGCCCTTCCGGTTGCCATAGCTCCTACAATTTATATCCGATCGGAAAAATACATACATTTCTGTAATAAGAGCTCCAAGTAGCTTAATCCCTCATACAAAACCTTTCTTAAATACCGTTTTTTAATTTTTCGAATTTTTTCCAAGGGGTACCCCTTTAAAATCCTGAATTTTCGATTTTCTCCATTTTTTGCCCTTCCGGTTGCCATAGCTCCTACAATTTACATCCGATCGGAAAAATACATACATTTCTGTAATAAGAGCTCGAAGTAGCTTAATCCCTAATACAAAACCTTTCTTAAATACGGTGTTTTAGTTTATTGAATTTTTTCCAAGGGGTACCCCTTAAAAATCCTGAATTTTCGATTTTCTCCATTTTTTGCCCTCCGGTTGCCATAGCTCCTACAATTTACATCCGATCGGAAAAATACCTACATTTCTGTAATAAGAGCTCTAAGTAGCTTAATCCCTCATACAAAACCTTTCTTAAATACCGTTTTTTAATTTTTCGAATTTTTTCCAAGGGGTACCCCTTTAAAATCCTGAATTTTCGATTTTCTCCATTTTTTGCCCTTCCGGTTGCCATAGCTCCTACAATTTACATCCGATCGGAAAAATACATACATTTCTGTAATAAGAGCTCGAAGTAGCTTAATCCCTAATACAAAACCTTGATTAAATACGGTGTTTTAGTTTATTGAATTTTTTCCAAGGGGTACCCCTTAAAAATCCTGAATTTTCGATTTTCTCCATTTTTTGCCCTCCGGTTGCCATAGCTCCTACAATTTACATCCGATCGGAAAAATACCTACATTTCTGTAATAAGAGCTCTAAGTAGCTTAATCCCTCATACAAAACTTTTCTTAAATACCGTTTTTTAGTTTCTCGAATTTTTTCCAAGGGGTACCCCTTAAAAATCCTGAATTTTCGATTTTCTCCATTTTTTGCCCTTCCGGTTGCCATAGCTCCTACAATTTACATCCGATCGGAAAAATACATACATTTCTGTAATAAGAGCTTGAAGTAGCTTAATCCCTAATACAAAACCTTTCTTAAATACCGTTTTTTAGTTTCTCGAATTTTTTCCAAGGGGTACCCTTTAAAAATCCGGAATTTTCGAATTTCTCCATTTTTTGCCCTTCCGGTTGCCATAGCTCCTACAATTTATATCCGATCGGAAAAATACATACATTTCTGTAATAAGAGCTCCAAGTAGCTTAATCCCTCATACAAAACCTTTCTTAAATACCGTTTTTTAATTTTTCGAATTTTTTCCAAGGGGTACCCCTTTAAAATCCTGAATTTTCGATTTTCTCCATTTTTTGCCCTTCCGGTTGCCATAGCTCCTACAATTTACATCCGATCGGAAAAATACATACATTTCTGTAATAAGAGCTCGAAGTAGCTTAATCCCTAATACAAAACCTTTCTTAAATACCGTTTTTTAATTTTTCGAATTTTTTCCAAGGGGTACCCTTTAAAAATCCGGAATTTTCGAATTTCTCCATTTTTTGCCCTTCCGGTTGCCATAGCTCCTACAATTTACATCCGATCGGAAAAATACATACATTTCTGTAATAAGAGCTCCAAGTAGCTTAATCCCTCATACAAAACCTTTCTTAAATACCGTTTTTTAATTTTTCGAATTTTTTCCAAGGGGTACCCCTTAAAAATCCTGAATTTTCGATTTTCTCCATTTTTTGCCCTTCCGGTTGCCATAGCTCCTACAATTTACATCCGATCGGAAAAATACATACATTTCTGTAATAAGAGTTCGAAGTTGCTTAATCCCTCATATAAAACCTTTCTTTAATACCGTTTTTTAGTTTCTCAAATTTTTTCCAAGGGGTACACCTTAAAAATCCTGAATTTTCGTTTTTCTCAATTTTTTGCCCTTCCGGTTGCCATAGCTCCTACAATTTTCATCCGATCGGAAAAATACATACATTTCTGTATAAGAGCTCGAAGTAGCTTAATCCCTCATACAAAACCTTTCTTAAATACCGTGTTTTAATTTTGCGAATTTTTTCCAAGGGGTACCCCTTAAGAATCCTGAATTTTCGATGTTCTCAATTTTTTTCCCTTCCGATTGCCATAGCTCCTACAATTTACATCCGATCGGAAAAATACATACATTTCTGTAATAAGAGCTCGAAGTAGCTTAATCCCTCATACAAAATCTCTCTTAAATACCGTTTTTTAGTTTCTCTAATTTTTCAAGGGGTAATTTCAAGGGGTATCCCTTAAAAATCCTGAATTTTCGATTTTCTCCATTTTTTGCTCTTCCGATTGCCATAGCTCCTACAATGTACATCCGATCGGAAAAATACATACATTTCTGTAATAAAAGCTCGATGTAGCTTAATCCCCCACACAAAACCTTTCTTAAATACCGTGTTTTAGTTTTTTGAATTTTCGCCAAGGGGTACCCCTTAAAAATCCTGAATTTTCGATTTTCTTCATTTTTTTGCTCTTCCGATTGCCATAGCTCCTACAATTTACATCCGATCGGAAAAATACATACATTTATGTAATAAGAGCTCGAAGTAGCTTAATTCCTAATACAAAACCTTTCTTAAATACGGTGTTTTAGTTTATTGAATTTTTTCCAAGGGGTACCCCTTAAAAATCCTGAATTTTCGATTTTCTCCATTTTTTGCCCTCCGGTTGCCATAGCTCCTACAATTTACATCCGATCGGAAAAATACCTACATTTCTGTAATAAGAGCTCTAAGTAGCTTAATCCCTCATACAAAACTTTTCTTAAATACCGTTTTTTAGTTTCTCGAATTTTTTCCAAGGGGTACCCCTTAAAAATCCTGAATTTTCGATTTTCTCCATTTTTTGCCCTCCGGTTGCCATAGCTCCTACAATTTACATCCGATCGGAAAAATACCTACATTTCTGTAATAAGAGCTCTAAGTAGCTTAATCCCTCATACAAAACTTTTCTTAAATACCGTTTTTTAGTTTCTCGAATTTTTTCCAAGGGGTACCCCTTAAAAATCCTGAATTTTCGATTTTCTCCATTTTTTGCACTTCCGGTTGCCATAGCTCCTACAATTTACATCCGATCGGAAAAATACATACATTTCTGTAATAAGAGCTTGAAGTAGCTTAATCCCTAATACAAAACCTTTCTTAAATACCGTTTTTTAGTTTCTCGAATTTTTTCCAAGGGGTACCCTTTAAAAATCCGGAATTTTCGAATTTCTCCATTTTTTGCCCTTCCGGTTGCCATAGCTCCTACAATTTACATCCGATCGGAAAAAAACATACATTTCTGTAATAAGAGCTCGAAGTAGCTTAATCCCTCATACAAAACCTTTCTTAAATACCGTTTTTTAATTTTTCGAATTTTTTCCAAGGGGTACCCCTTAAGAATCCTGAATTTTCGATTTTCTCCATTTTTTGCCTTTCCGGTTGCCATAGCTCCTACAATTTACATCCGATCGGAAAAATACATACATTTCTGTAATAAGAGTTCGAAGTTGCTTAATCCCTCATATAAAACCTTTCTTTAATACCGTTTTTTAGTTTCTCAAATTTTTTCCAAGGGGTACACCTTAAAAATCCTGAATTTTCGTTTTTCTCAATTTTTTGCCCTTCCGGTTGCCATAGCTCCTACAATTTTCATCCGATCGGAAAAATACATACATTTCTGTATAAGAGCTCGAAGTAGCTTAATCCCTCATACAAAACCTTTCTTAAATACCGTGTTTTAATTTTGCGAATTTTTTCCAAGGGGTACCCCTTAAGAATCCTGAATTTTCGATGTTCTCAATTTTTTTCCCTTCCGATTGCCATAGCTCCTACAATTTACATCCGATCGGAAAAATACATACATTTCTGTAATAAGAGCTCGAAGTAGCTTAATCCCTCATACAAAATCTCTCTTAAATACCGTTTTTTAGTTTCTCTAATTTTTCAAGGGGTAATTTCCAAGGGGTATCCCTTAAAAATCCTGAATTTTCGATTTTCTCCATTTTTTGCTCTTCCGATTGCCATAGCTCCTACAATGTACATCCGATCGGAAAAATACATACATTTCTGTAATAAAAGCTCGATGTAGCTTAATCCCCCACACAAAACCTTTCTTAAATACCGTGTTTTAGTTTTTTGAATTTTTTCCAAGGGGTACCCCTTAAAAATCCTGAATTTTCGATGTTCTCAATTTTTTGCCCTTCCGATTGCCATAGCTCCTACAATTTACATCCGATTGGAAAAATACATTCATTTCTGTAATAAGAGCTCGAAGTAGCTTAATCCCTCATACAAACCCTTTCTTAAATACCGTGTTTTAGTTTTTTGAATTTTTTCCAAGGGGTACCCTTTAAAAATCCTGAATTTTCGATGTTCTCAATTTTTTTCCCTTCCGATTGCCATAGCTCCTACAATTTACATCCGATCGGAAAAATACATACATTTCTGTAATAAGAGCTCGAAGTAGCTTAATCCCTCATACAAAATCTCTCTTAAATACCGTTTTTTAGTTTCTCTAATTTTTCAAGGGGTAATTTCCAAGGGGTATCCCTTAAAAATCCTGAATTTTCGATTTTCTCCATTTTTTGCTCTTCCGATTGCCATAGCTCCTACAATTTACATCCGATCGGAAAAATACATACATTTCTGTAATAAGGGCTCGAAGTAGCTTAATCCCTCATAAAAAACCTCTCTTAAATACCGTGTTTTAGTTTTTTGAATTTTTTCCAAGGGGTACCCTTTAAAAATCCTGAATTTTCGATTTTCTCCATTTTTTGCTCTTCCGATTGCCATAGCTCCTACAATTTACATCCGATCGGAAAAATACATACATTTCTGTAATAAGAGCTCGAAGTAACTTAATCCCTCATACAAAACCTTTCTTAAATACCGTTTTTTAATTTTTTGAATTTTTTCCAAGGGGTACCCCCTAAAAATCCTGAATTTTCGATTTTCTCCATTTTTAGCACTTCCGATTGCCATAGCTCCTACAATGTACATCCGATCGGAAAAATACATACATTTCTGTAATAAGAGCTCGAAGTAGCTTAATCCCTCATACAAAACCTTTCTTAAATACCGTGTTTTAGTTTTTTGAATTTTTTCCAAGGGGTACCCCTTAAAAATCCTGAATTTTCGATTTTCTCCATTTTTTGCCTTTCCGGTATCCATAGCTTCTACAATTTACATCCGATCGGAAAAATACATACATTTCTGTAATAAGAGCTCGAAGTAGCTTAATCCCTCATACAAAACCTTTCTTAAATACCGTTTTTTAATTTCTCGAATTTTTTCCAAGGGGTATCCCTTAAAAATCCTTAATTTTCGATTTTCTCCATTTTTTGCTCTTCCGATTGCCATAGCTCCTACAATTTACATCCGATCGGAAAAATACATACATTTCTGTAATAAGAGCTCGAAGTAGCTTAATCCCTCATACAAAACCTTTCTTAAATACCGTGTTTTAGTTTTTTGAATTTTTTCCAAGGGGTACCCCTTAAAAATCCTGAATTTTCGATTTTCTCCATTTTTTGCCTTTCCGGTTGCCATAGCTCCTACAATTTACATCCGATCGGAAAAATACATACATTTCTGTAATAAGAGCTCGAAGTAGCTTAATCCCTCATACAAAACCTTTCTTAAATACCGTTTTTTAATTTTTCGAATTTTTTCCAAGGGATACCCCTTAAAAATCCTGAATTTTCGATGTTCTCAATTTTTTGCCCTTCCGATTGCCATAGCTCCTACAATTTACATCCGATCGGAAAAATACATACATTTCTGTAATAAGAGCTCGAAGTAGCTTAATCCCTCATACAAAACCTTTCTTAAATACCGTTTTTTAATTTTTCGAATTTTTTCCAAGGGGTACCCCTTAAAAATCCTGAATTTTCGTTTTTCTCCATTTTTTGCCTTTCCGGTTGCCATAGCCCCTACAATTTACATCCGATCGGAAAAATACATACATTTATGTAATAAGAGCTCGAAGTAGCTTAATCCCTCATACAAAACCTTTCTTAAATACCGTGTTTTAGTTTTTTGAATTTTTTCCAAGGGTTACCCCTTAAAAATCCTGAATTTTCGAGTTTCTCCATTTTTTGCTCTTCCGATTGCCATAGCTCCAACAATTTACATCCGATCGGAAAAATACATACATTTATGTAATAAGAGCTCGAAGTAGCTTAATCCCTCATACAAAACCTTTCTTAAATACCGTTTTTTAATTTTTCGAATTTTTTTCAAGGGGTACCCCTTAAGAATCCTGAATTTTCGATTTTCTCCATTTTTTGCCTTTCCGGTTGCCATAGCTCCTACAATTTACATCCGATCGGAAAAATACATACATTTCTGTAATAAGAGTTCGAAGTTGCTTAATCCCTCATATAAAACCTTTCTTTAATACCGTTTTTTAGTTTCTCAAATTTTTTCCAAGGGGTACACCTTAAAAATCCTGAATTTTCGTTTTTCTCAATTTTTTGCCCTTCCGGTTGCCATAGCTCCTACAATTTTCATCCGATCGGAAAAATACATACATTTCTGTATAAGAGCTCGAAGTAGCTTAATCCCTCATACAAAACCTTTCTTAAATACCGTGTTTTAATTTTGCGAATTTTTTCCAAGGGGTACCCCTTAAGAATCCTGAATTTTCGATGTTCTCAATTTTTTTCCCTTCCGATTGCCATAGCTCCTACAATTTACATCCGATCGGAAAAATACATACATTTCTGTAATAAGAGCTCGAAGTAGCTTAATCCCTCATACAAAATCTCTCTTAAATACCGTTTTTAGTTTCTCTAATTTTTCAAGGGGTAATTTCCAACGGGTATCCCTTAAAAATCCTGAATTTTCGATTTTCTCCATTTTTTGCTCTTCCGATTGCCATAGCTCCTACAATGTAAATCCGATCGGAAAAATACATACATTTCTGTAATAAGAGCTCGAAGTAGCTTAATCCCTCATACAAAACCTTTCTTAAATACCGTTTTTTAATTTTTCGAATTTTTTCCAAGGGGTACCCTTTAAAAATCCTGAATTTTCGATTTTCTCCATTTTTTGCCCTTCAGATTGCCATAGCTCCTACAATTTACATCCGATCGGAAAAATACATACATTTCTGTAATAAGAGCTCGAAGTAGCTTAATCCCTCATACAAAACCTTTCTTAAATACCGTGTTTTAGTTTTTTGAATTTTTTCCAAGGGGTACCCCTTAAAAATCCTGAATTTTCGATTTTCTCCATTTTTTGCCTTTCCGGTATCCATAGCTCCTACAATTTACATCCGATCGGAAAAATACATACATTTCTGTAATAAGAGCTCGAAGTAGCTTAATCCCTCATACAAAACCTTTCTTAAATACCGTTTTTTAATTTCTCGAATTTTTTCCAAGGGGTATCCCTTAAAAATCCTTAATTTTCGATTTTCTCCATTTTTTGCTCTTCCGATTGCCATAGCTCCTACAATTTACATCCGATCGGAAAAATAAATACATTTCTGTAATAAAAGCTCGATGTAGCTTAATCCCTCATACAAAACCTTTCTTAAATACCGTGTTTTAGTTTTTTGAATTTTTTCCAAGGGGTACCCCTTAAAAATCCTGAATTTTCGATTTTCTCCATTTTTTGCCTTTCCGGTTGCCATAGCTCCTACAATTTACATCCGATCGGAAAAAGACATACATTTCTGTAATAAGAGCTCGAAGTAGCTTAATCCCTCATACAAAACCTTTCTTAAATACCGTTTTTTAATTTTTCGAATTTTTTCCAAGGGATACCCCTTAAAAATCCTGAATTTTCGATGTTCTCAATTTTTTGCCCTTCCGATTGCCATAGCTCCTACAATTTACATCCGATCGGAAAAATACATACATTTCTGTAATAAGAGCTCGAAGTAGCTTAATCCCTCATACAAAACCTTTCTTAAATACCGTTTTTTAATTTTTCGAATTTTTTCCAAGGGATACCCCTTAAAAATCCTGAATTTTCGATGTTCTCAATTTTTTGCCCTTCCGGTTGCCATAGCTCCTACAATTTACATCCGATCGGAAAAATACATACATTTATGTAATAAGAGCTCGAAGTAGCTTAATCCCTCATACAAAACCTTTCTTAAATACCGTGTTTCAGTTTTTTGAATTTTTTCCAAGGGTTACCCCTTAAAAATCCTGAATTTTCGAGTTTCTCCATTTTTTGCTCTTCCGATTGCCATAGCTCCAACAATTTACATCCGATCGGAAAAATACATACATTTATGTAATAAGAGCTCGAAGTAGCTTAATCCCTCATACAAAACCTTTCTTAAATACCGTTTTTTAATTTTTCGAATTTTTTGCAAGGGGTACCCCTTAAGAATCCTGAATTTTCGATTTTCTCCATTTTTTGCCTTTCCGGTAGCCATAGCTCCTACAATTTACATCCGATCGGAAAAATAAATACATTTCTGTAATAAAAGCTCAAAGTAGCTTAATCCCTCATACAAAACCTTTCTTAAATACTGTGTTTTAGTTTTTTGAATTTTTTCCAAGGGGTACCCCTTAAAAATCCTGAATTTTCGATTTTCTCCATTTTTTGCCTTTCCGGTTGCCATAGCTCCTACAATTTACATCCGATCGGAAAAATAAATACATTTCTGTAATAAAAGCTCGAAGTAGCTTAATCCCTCATACAAAACCTCTCTTAAATACCGTTTTTTAGTTTCTCGAATTTTTTCCAAGGGGTACCCCTTAAAAATCCTGAATTTTAGATTTTCTCCATTTTTTTCCCTTCCGATTGCCATAGCTCCTACAATTTACATCCGATCGGAAAAATACATACATTTCTGTAATAAGAGCTCGAAGTAGCTTAATCCCTCATACAAAACCTTTCTTAAATACCGTGTTTTAGTTTTTTGAATTTTTTCCAAGGGGTACCCCTTAAAAATCCTGAATTTTCGATTTTCTCCATTTTTTGCCCTTCAGATTGCCATAGCTCCTACAATTTACATCCGATCGGAAAAATACATACATTTCTGTAATAAGAGCTCGAAGTAGCTTAATACCTCATACAAAACCTTTCTTAAATACCGTGTTTTAGTTTTTTGAATTTTTTCCAAGGGGTACCCTTTAAAAATACAGAATTTTCGATTTTCTCCATTTTTTGCCCTTCAGATTGCCATAGCTCCTACAATTTACATCCGATCGGAAAAATACATACATTTATGTAATAAGAGCTCGAAGTAGCTTAATCCCTCATACAAAACCTTTCTTAAATACCGTGTTTTAGTTTTTTGAATTTTTTCCAAGGGGTACCCCTTAAAAGTCCTGAATTTTCGATTTTCTCCATTTTTTGCCCTTCAGATTGCCATAGCTCCTACAATTTACATCCGATCGGAAAAATACATACATTTCTGTAATAAGAGCTCGAAGTAGCTTAATACCTCATACAAAACCTTTCTTAAATACCGTGTTTTAATTTTGCGAATTTTTTCCAAGGGGTACCCCTTAAGAATCCTGAATTTTCGATTTTCTCCATTTTTTGCCCTTCCGATTGCCATAGCTCCTACAATTTACATCCGATCGGAAAAATACATACATTTATGTAATAAGAGCTCGAAGTAGCTTAATCCCTCATACAAAACCTTTCTTAAATACCGTGTTTTAGTTTTTTGAATTTTTTCCAAGGGGTACCCCTTAAAAATCCTGAATTTTCGATTTTCTCCATTTTTTGCCCTTCAGATTGCCATAGCTCCTACAATTTACATCCGATCGGAAAAATACATACATTTCTGTAATAAGAGCTCGAAGTAGCTTAATACCTCATACAAAACCTTTCTTAAATACCGTGTTTTAGTTTTTTGAATTTTTTCCAAGGGGTACCCTTTAAAAATACAGAATTTTCGATTTTCTCCATTTTTTGCCCTTCAGATTGCCATAGCTCCTACAATTTACATCCGATCGGAAAAATACATACATTTATGTAATAAGAGCTCGAAGTAGCTTAATCCCTCATACAAAACCTTTCTTAAATACCGTGTTTTAGTTTTTTGAATTTTTTCCAAGGGGTACCCCTTAAAAATCCTGAATTTTCGATTTTCTCCATTTTTTGCCCTTCAGATTGCCATAGCTCCTACAATTTACATCCGATCGGAAAAATACATACATTTCTGTAATAAGAGCTCGAAGTAGCTTAATACCTCATACAAAACCTTTCTTAAATACCGTTTTTTAATTTTTCGAATTTGTTCCAAGGGGTACCCCTTAAGAATCCTGAATTTTCGATTTTCTCCATTTTTTGCCTTTCCGATTGCCATAGCTCCTACAATTTACATCCGATCGGAAAAATACATACATTTATGTAATAAGAGCTCGAAGTAGCTTAATCCCTCATACAAAACCTTTCTTAAATACCGTGTTTTAGTTTTTTGAATTTTTTCCAAGGGTTACCCCTTAAAAATCGTGAATTTTCGATTTTCTCCATTTTTTGCCCTTCCGATTGCCATAGCTTGCCATACATCCGATCGGAAATAATAAGAGCTCGAAGTAGCTTAATCCCTCTTACAAAACCTTTCTTAAATACCGTGTTTTAGTTTTTTGAATTTTTTCCAAGGGGTACCCCTTAAAAATCCTGAATTTTCGATTTTCTCCATTTTTTGCCTTTCCGGTTGCCATAGCTCCTACAATTTACATCCGATCGGAAAAATAAATACATTTCTGTAATAAAAGCTCGAAGTAGCTTAAACCCTCATACAAAACCTTTCTTAAATACCGTGTTTTAGTTTTTTGAATTTTTTCCAAGGGGTACCCCTTAAAAATCCTGAATTTTCGATTTTCTCCATTTTTTGCCTTTCCGGTTGCCATAGCTCCTACAATTTACATCCGATCGGAAAAATACATACATTTCTGTAATAAGAGCTCGAAGTAGCTTAATCCCTCATACAAAACCTCTCTTAAATACCGTTTTTTAGTTTCTCGAATTTTTTCCAAGGGGTATCCCTTAAAAATCCTGAATTTTCGATTTTCTCCATTTTTTGCCTTTCCGGTTGCCATAGCTCCTACAATTTACATCCGATCGGAAAAATAAATACATTTCTATAATAAAAGCTCAAAGTAGCTTAATCCCTCATACAAAACCTTTCCTAAATACCGTGTTTTAGTTTTTTGAATTTTTTCCAAAAATTCAAAAAAAAAAAATTTTTTTTAAAAATCCTGAATTTTTGATTTTCTCCATTTTTTGCCTTTCCGGTTGCCATAGCTCCTACAATTTACATCCGATCGGAAAAATACATACATTTCTGTAATAAGAGCTCGAAGTAGCTTAATCCCTCATACAAAACCTTTCTTAAATACCGTGTTTTAGTTTTTTGAATTTTTTCCAAGGGGTACCCCTTAAAAATCCTGAATTTTCGATTTTCTCCATTTTTTGCCCTTCAGATTGCCATAGCTCCTACAATTTACATCCGATCGGAAAAATACATACATTTCTGTAATAAGAGCTCGAAGTAGCTTAATCCCTCATACAAAACCTCTCTTAAATACCGTTTTTTAGTTTCTCGAATTTTTTCCAAGGGGTATCCCTTAAAAATCCTGAATTTTCGATTTTCTCCATTTTTTGCCCTTCAGATTGCCATAGCTCCTACAATTTACATCCGATCGGAAAAATAAATACATTTCTATAATAAAAGCTCGAAGTAGCTTAATCCCTCATACAAAACCTTTCTTAAATACCGTGTTTTAGTTTTTTGAATTTTTTCCAAGGGTTACCCCTTAAAAATCCTGAATTTTTGAGTTTCTCCATTTTTTGCTCTTCCGATTGCCATAGCTCCAACAATTTACATCCGATCGGAAAAATACATACATTTATGTAATAAGAGCTCGAAGTAGCTTAATCCCTCATACAAAACCTTTCTTAAATACCGTTTTTTAATTTTTCGAATTTTTTGCAAGGGGTACCCCTTAAGAATCCTGAATTTTCGAATTTCTCCATTTTTTGCCTTTCCGGTTGCCATAGCTCCTACAATTTAAATCCTATCGGAAAGATACATACATTTCCCAGATTTTCAAAGTATTCAGTACCCGAAAACGGTTTATAAGAATCAAAAGCTTTCGTTTTGTTTGTGAGACAAAAAAACTAAAAAAAAATGTTTTCAATTAAATTAATTTGTATTACATTTTGCATATTTTTAAAATTTGTTTCATTTGAAATGAAACCAGTTAATAATTTAATTTTACCACATATAAATGATAATTCATCAGCATTTATTCAAAGTGCGGTGAATGATAATAATAATTCGGTGGGAGTTTTAATAAACTTTCCATCATTACATAAAATTATAAAAATTGATTTTAAATTTGAAATTTTGGAAGACAGCCAAATTTTCCTTAATGTAAACACAACTCAAAATAATGTAAAAATTGATAGTGAGTCAAAACAATTAAATGCTAGTAATACTAGTAAAGAGTCAACAACAACAGATACAACAGGAACAGCAACGGGAACAGCAACAGATACAGAAGAGTCAGTAACAACAGAAACAACTGGATCAGATACAACAGGAACAGGATCAGATACAACAGGAACAGGATCAGATACAACATGAACAGGATCAGATACAACAGGAACAGGATCAGAAGATATAGATACAGAAGATACAGCAGGAACAGGTAAAGCAACAAGTTTTTATTTATTTTCAACCCCCTCACATCAACTAACGGTTTAACCACCTATCAGATATATCTATCGAGCCTTTTAAAATAGACGTAGAAACAACATTATCTACAACCACAACACCATCAACCACAACAACAACAAGAGCAACAGTTAGTGAATCTATTACTAAGGAGAATGACGAAAATATTTTAGATGTAACAAAATTAATTGAAAATGAAATAAGTACTGATAAAAACAATAATGAAAATCTAAGTGAAATCTCTATAACTCCTCAAAAAATAGTTTTAGGAATAAATTATGAATTCGAAATATTTCACCCAACATAGGTTTGGGTATTAACGAAAATGAATCCCAATTAATAATGGGAATTCAAGAAAATGAAAATGATCATTTTAAAAATAATCTTCAGGAAGTTAGTAAATTTCCAATAAAAAGAAACACGACTCGCAAATTAAAGAGCTCAGAAGATGTCCATAGTTCTCAAATAGAATTAACTAAGAAAGCAATTATAGATAATTTTAAGCAGAAATTAATTGAAAATGAGCAAAAAATAGGTGGTCACATTGACTTAGGTAGAAGAGGATTAAACAGATATTTTACTATTAACTATAAGAATGCCAAAGTAGGAATTAAATGTCACTATAATAATATGTATAAAAGAACACTTCAAAATTCTCTAGCATTCTTAAAAATCAATTGTTTTGAATTTGCTGAAGTTCTATCTTATTCGTCAATTGCTGAACAAAGACGTAAGGATAAAAAATTCTTCGCAAAAATATCATATTATTATAGTGACATTTAATTCCTACTTTGGCATTTTTATAGTTTATAGTAAAATATCTGTTTAATCCTCTTCTACCTAAGTCAATGTGACCACCTATTTTTTGCTCATTTTCAATTAATTTCTGCTTAAAATTATCTATAATTGCTTTCTTAGTTAATTCTATTTGAGAACTATGGACATCTTCTGAGCTCTTTAATTTGCGAGTCGTGTTTCTTTTTATTGGAAATTTACTAACTTCCTGAAGATTATTTTTAAAATGATCATTTTCATTTTCTTGAATTCCCATTATTAATTGGGATTCATTTTCGTTAATACCCAAACCTATGTTGGGTGAAATATTTCGAATTCATAATTTATTCCTAAAACTATTTTTTGAGGAGTTATAGAGATTTCTCTTACATTTTCATTATTGTTTTTATCAGTACTTATTTCATTTTCAATTAATTTTGTTACATCTAAAATATTTTCGTCATTCTCCTTATTAAAAGATTCACTAACTGCTGCTCTTGTTGTTGTTGTGGTTGATGGTGTTGTGGTTGTAGATAATGTTGTTTCTACGTCTATTTTAAAAGGCTCGATAGATATATCTGATAGGTGGTTAAACCGTTAGTTGATGTGAGGGGGTTGAAAATAAATAAAAACTTGTTGCTTTAAATGTTCCTGCTGTATCTTCTGTATCTGTATCTTCTGTATCTGTATCTTCTGTATCTGTATCTTCTGTATCTGTATCTTCTGTATCTGTATCTTCTGTATCTATATCTTCTGATCCTGTTCCTGTTGTATCTGATCCTGTTCCTGTTGTATCTGATCCAGTTGTTTCTGTTGTTGTTGACTCTTCTGTATCTGTTGCTGTTCACGTTGCTGTTCCTGTTTTATCTGTTGTTGTTGACTCTTCTGTATCTGTTGTTGTTGACTCTTTATTAGTATTACTAGCATTTAATTGTTTTGACTCACCATAAATTTTTACATTATTTTGAGTTGTGTTTACATTAAGGAAAATTTGGCTGTCTTCCAAAATTTCAAATTTAAAATCAATTTTTATAATTTTATGTAATGATGGAAAGTTTATTAAAACTCCCACCGAATTATTATTATCATTCACCGCACTTTGAATAAATGCTGATGAATTATCATTTATATGTGGTAAAATTAAATTATTAACTGGTTTCATTTCAAATGAAACAAATTTTAAAAATATGCAAAATGTAATACAAATTAATTTAATTGAAAACATTTTTTTTTAGTTTTTTTGTCTCACAAACAAAACGAAAGCTTTTGCTTCTTATAAACCGTTTTCGGGTACTGAATACTTTGAAAATCTTTCCACCCTTTATATAGCATAGATTTTTACATTTAAATATAGACTTCAATTCACATGATTACACTCCATTAACGTTAATTTATTTGTTCTATGCTTTCAGATGTTTTTCTTTGTGAAGAAACATACATAATTTATTTGTTCTTTGTCCTCATTTTGTGAAATGAGAGTTCTGAATTCTATTTATGAACAGTCAAGAAACATGTGGGGTAGTGGTATGTAGCATTGAGGGGGAATATCAGCATGAAGCAATAGCACTGATTGTGAATTCTAAAATTCTAGTATTGGTGAAGTGTGAAGAAATATGTGGGTTAGTGCGATGTGAAGAAACATGCGGGCTCCCCACCAAAAAGCATTGAGGGAGAATATCAGCATGAATTTTATTTGTTCTATGCTTTCAGATGTTGTTATAGAATTTCGTTTTTGTGTATCCAACTATCTTCTGATTTTGAAAAACCTAGCCAACTCACAAATACATGATCACCTTTTCTTTTTAGAATCTTTTCTATGAGATAAGTATTAGGGAATTTTGTTTCTTTAATTTCTTGTTTATAGAACCCCCCTTGAAGGGGGATCCAGCCCTTCAAGTCCTCGAGTAAATATGTAGTGGGGTATGTATTTTGTACTTTCCGGACTCGAAAAATTTGCGTTGTCCAGTTTGGAGTATAACCTTTATCAAAGACATGTTTATATTTACTTATTCGTACATGATCCCCCTCTTTAAAGTTTCCATTTTCAAATATTTTTAGATGATTGTATGATTTCATCAAAATCTGTTTTTCATTGCTAGCGTTAACATCAGCGGGTTTCATTTTAATTCTTCTATGCTTTCTGTTGTTATACATTTCAATCAACTCTTTATATATTTGAAGCCATGCATATTTTCCATTAAAACTAAACTCACGCCACATAAGTTCTTTAGTGTCCTATTAAAACGTTCTACAATAGACGCTTTAAGAGTACTAAAAGTTGAGTAATGATTAATTTTATATCGTTTCATTAATTCTCCAAATTGTTTATTATAGAATTCATTTTCATTATCAGTTTGTAAATTCTTTGGTACTCCACGATTAGATTTTATTATTTTTTCCATTGCTTTTGTAACTTCTCCTGCATTTTTTGATTTTATTGCTTCACCCCATCCATATTTAGAAAATGTATCTATTACTGTTAACAAATATCTATACCCCTTATTGGATGATGCATATGCTCCCATTTCACTTAAATGGGTCCGGCAAGTACAACATGTACTCCTGAAGTTCAAGAGCAAGGGACATACCAAAGGCGGTCTTCTTACGTTGTGCACGATCCTACAATTTACATCCGATCGGAAAAATACATACATTTCTGTAATAAGAGCTCGAAGTAGCTTAATCCCTCATACAAAACCTTTCTTAAATACCGTTTTTTAATTTTTAGAATTTTTTCCAAGGGGTACCCCTTAAAAATCCTGAATTTTCGATTTTCTCCATTTTTTGCCTTTCCGGTTGCCATAGCTCCTACAATTTACATCCGATCGGAAAAATACCTACATTTCTGTAATAAGAGCTCGAAGTAGCCTAATCCCTCATACAAAACCTTTCTTAAATACCGTTTTTTAATTTTTCGAATTTTTTCCAAGGGGTACCCCTTAAAAATCCTGAATTTTCGATTTTCTCAATTTTTGGCCTTTCCGGTTGCCATAGCTCCTACAATTTACATCCGATCGGAAAAATACATACATTTCTGTAATAAGAGCTCGAAGTAGCTTAATCCCTCATAAAAAAACTTTCTTAAATACCGTTTTTTAATTTTTCGAATTTTTTCCAAGGGGTACCCCTTAAAAATCCTGAATTTTCGATTTTCTCCATTTTTTGCCCTTCCGATTGCCATAGCTCCTACAATTTACATCCGATCGGAAAAATACATACATTTCTGTAATAAGAGCTCGAAGTTGCTTAATCCCTCATACAAAACCTTTCTTAAATACCGTTTTTTAATTTTTCGAATTTTTTCCAAGGGGTACCCCTTTAAAATCCGGAATTTTCGATTTTCTCCATTTTTTGCCTTTCCGGTTGCCATAGCTCCTACAATTTACATCCGATCGGAAAAATACATACATTTCTGTAATAAGAGCTCGAAGTAGCTTAATCCCTCATAAAAAAACTTTCTTAAATACCGTTTTTTAATTTTTCGAATTTTTTCCAAGGGGTACCCCTTAAAAATCCTGAATTTTCGATTTTCTCCATTTTTTGCCCTTCCGATTGCCATAGCTCCTACAATTTACATCCGATCGGAAAAATACATACATTTCTGTAATAAGAGCTCGAAGTTGCTTAATCCCTCATACAAAACCTTTCTTAAATACCGTTTTTTAATTTTTCGAATTTTTTCCAAGGGGTACCCCTTTAAAATCCGGAATTTTCGATTTTCTCCATTTTTTGCCTTTCCGGTTGCCATAGCTCCTACAATTTACATCCGATCGGAAAAATACATACATTTCTGTAATCAGAGCTCGAAGTAGCTCAATCCCTCATAAAAAAACTTTGTTAAATACCGTTTTTTAATTTTTCGAATTTTTTCCAAGGGGTACCCCTTAAAAATCCTGAATTTTCGATTTTCTCCTTTTTTTGCCCTTCCGATTGCCATAGCTCCTACAATTTACATCCGATCGGAAAAATACATACATTTCTGTAATAAGAGCTCGAAGTAGCTTAATCCCTCATACAAAACCTCTCTTAAATACCGTTTTTTAGTTTATCGAATTTTTTCCAAGGGGTACCCCTTAAAAATCCTGAATTTTCGATTTTCTCAATTTTTTGCCCTTCCGATTGCCATAGCTCCTACAATGTACATCCGATCGGAAAAATACATACATTTCTGTAATAAGAGCTCGAAGTAGCTTAATCCCTCATACAAAACCTCTCTTAAATACCGTTTTTTAGTTTCTCGAATTTTTTCCAAGGGGTACCCCTTAAAAATCCTGAATTTTCGATTTTCTCAATTTTTTGCCCTTCCGATTGCCATAGCTCCTACAATTTACATCCGATCGGAAAAATACATACATTTCTGTAATAAGAGCTCGAAGTAGCTTAATCCCTCATACAAAACCCTTCTTAAATACCGTTTTTTAATTTTTCGAATTTTTTCCAAGGGGTACCCCTTAAAAATCCTGAATTTTCGATTTTCTCCATTTTTTGCCTTTCCGGTTGCCATAGCTCCTACAATTTACATCCGATCGGAAAAATACCTACATTTCTGTAATAAGAGCTCGAAGTAGCTTAATCCCTCATACAAAACCCTTCTTAAATACCGTTTTTTAATTTTTCGAATTTTTTCCAAGGGGTACCCCTTAAAAATCCTGAATTTTCGATTTTCTCCATTTTTGGCCTTTCCGGTTGCCATAGCTCCTACAATTTACATCCGATCGGAAAAATACATACATTTCTGTAATAAGAGCTCGAAGTAGCTTAATCCCTCATACAAAACCTCTCTTAAATACCGTTTTTTAGTTTATCGAATTTTTTCCAAGGGGTACCCCTTAAAAATCCTGAATTTTCGATTTTCTCCTTTTTTTGCCTTTCCGGTTGCCATAGCTCCTACAATTTACATCCGATCGGAAAAATACATACATACCGTTTTTTAATTTTTCGAATTTTTTCCAAGGGGTACCCCTTAAAAATCCTGAATTTTCGATTTTCTCCATTTTTTGCCCTTCCGATTGCCATAGCTCCTACAATTTACATCCGATCGGAAAAATACATACATTTCTGTAATAAGAGCTCGAAGTTGCTTAATCCCTCATACAAAACCTTTCTTAAATACCGTTTTTTAATTTTTCGAATTTTTTCCAAGGGGTACCCCTTTAAAATCCGGAATTTTCGATTTTCTCCATTTTTTGCCTTTCCGGTTGCCATAGCTCCTACAATTTACATCCGATCGGAAAAATACATACATTTCTGTAATAAGAGCTCGAAGTTGCTTAATCCCTCATACAAAACCTCTCTTAAATACCGTTTTTTAGTTTATCGAATTTTTTCCAAGGGGTACCCCCTAAAAATCCTGAATTTTAGATTTTCTCCATTTTTTGCCCTTTTGGTTGCCATAGCTCCTACAATTTACATCCGATCGGAAAAATACATACATTTCTGTAATAAGAGCTCGAAGTTGCTTAATCCCTCATACAAAACCTCTCTTAAATACCGTTTTTTAGTTTATCGAATTTTTTCCAAGGGGTACCCCCTAAAAATCCTGAATTTTAGATTTTCTCCATTTTTTGCCCTTTTGGTTGCCATAGCTCCTACAATTTACATCCGATCGGAAAAATACATACATTTCTGTAATAAGAGCTCGAAGTTGCTTAATCCCTCATACAAAACCTCTCTTAAATACAGTTTTTTAGTTTCTCGAATTTTTTCCAAGGGGTACCCCTTAAAAATCCTGAATTTTCGATTTTCTCCATTTTTTGCCTTTCCGGTTGCCATAGCTCCTACAATTTACATCCGATCGGAAAAATACCTACATTTCTGTAATAAGAGCTCGAAGTAGCTCAATCCCTCATAAAAAAACTTTGTTAAATACCGTTTTTTAATTTTTCGAATTTTTTCCAAGGGGTACCCCTTAAAAATCCTGAATTTTCGATTTTCTCCTTTTTTTGCCCTTCCGATTGCCATAGCTCCTACAATGTACATCCGATCGGAAAAATACATACATTTCTGTAATAAGAGCTCGAAGTAGCTTAATCCCTCATACAAAACCTCTCTTAAATACAGTTTTTTAGTTTCTCGAATTTTTTCCAAGGGGTACCCCTTAAAAATCCTGAATTTTCGATTTTCTCAATTTTTTGCCCTTCCGATTGTCATAGCTCCTACAATTTACATCCGATCGGAAAAATACATACATTTCTGTAATAAGAGCTCGAAGTAGCTTAATCCCTCATACAAAACCTCTCTTAAATACCGTTTTTTAGGTTCTCGAATTTTTTCCAAGGGGTACCCCTTAAAAATCCTGAATTTTCGATTTTCTCAATTTTTTGCCCTTCCGATTGCCATAGCTCCTACAATTTACATCCGATCGGAAAAATACATACATTTCTGTAATAAGAGCTCGAAGTAGCTTAATCCCTCATACAAAACCGTTCTTAAATACCGTTTTTTATTTTTTCGAATTTTTTCCAAGGGGTACCCCTTAAAAATCCTGAATTTTCGATTTTCTCCATTTTTTGCCTTTCCGGTTGCCATAGCTCCTACAATTTACATCCGATCGGAAAAATACCTACATTTCTGTAATAAGAGCTCGAAGTAGCTTAATCCCTCATACAAAACCCTTCTTAAATACCGTTTTTTAATTTTTCGAATTTTTCCAAGGGGTACCCCTTAAAAATCCTGAATTTTCGATTTTCTCCATTTTTGGCCTTTCCGGTTGCCATAGCTCCTACAATTTACATCCGATCGGAAAAATACATACATTTCTGTAATAAGAGCTCGAAGTAGCTTAATCCCTCATACAAAACCTCTCTTAAATACCGTTTTTTAGTTTATCGAATTTTTTCCCCTTAAAAATCCTGAATTTTCGATTTTCTCCTTTTTTTGCCTTTCCGGTTGCCATAGCTCCTACAATTTACATCCGATCGGAAAAATACATACATTTCTGTAGTAAGAGCTCGAAGTAGCTCAATCCCTCATAAAAAAACTTTGTTAAATACCGTTTTTTAATTTTTCGAATTTTTTCAAGGGGTACCCCTTAAAAATCCTGAATTTTCGATTTTCTCCTTTTTTTGCCCTTCCGATTGCCATAGCTCCTACAATTTACATCCGATCGGAAAAATACACACATTTCTGTAATAAGAGCTCGAAGTAGCTTAATCCCTCATACAAAACCCTTCTTAAATACCGTTTTTTAATTTTTCGAATTTTTTCCAAGGGGTACCCCTTAAAAATCCTGAATTTTCGATTTTCTCCATTTTTGGCCTTTCCGGTTGCCATAGCTCCTACAATTTACATCCGATCGGAAAAATACATACATTTCTGTAATAAGAGCTCGAAGTTGCTTAATCCCTCATACAAAACCTTTCTTAAATACCGTTTTTTAATTTTTCGAATTTTTTCCAAGGGGTACCCCTTAAAAATCCTGAATTTTCGATTTTCTCCTTTTTTTGCCCTTCCGATTGCCATAGCTCCTACAATTTACATCCGATCGGAAAAATACATACATTTCTGTAATAAGAGCTCGAAGTAGCTTAATCCCTCATACAAAACCTCTCTTAAATACAGTTTTTTAGTTTTTCGAATTTTTTCCAAGGGGTACCCCTTAAAAATCCTGAATTTTCGATTTTCTCCATTTTTTGCACTTCCGGTTGCCATAGCTCCTACAATTTACATCCGATCGGAAAAATACATACATTTCTGTAATAAGAGCTCGAAGTAGCTTAATCCCTCATACAAAACCCTTCTTAAATACCGTTTTTTAATTTTTCGAATTTTTTCCAAGGGGTACCCCTTAAAAATCCTGAATTTTCGATTTTCTCCATTTTTTGCCTTTCCGGTTGCCATAGCTCCTACAATTTACATCCGATCGGAAAAATACCTACATTTCTGTAATAAGAGCTCGAAGTAGCTTAATCCCTCATACAAAACCTTTCTTAAATACCGTTTTTTAATTTTTCGAATTTTTTCCAAGGGGTACCCCTTAAAAATCCTGAATTTTCGATTTTCTCAATTTTTGGCCTTTCCGGTTGCCATAGCTCCTACAATTTACATCCGATCGGAAAAATACATACATTTCTGTAATAAGAGCTCGAAGTAGCTTAATCCCTCATAAAAAAACTTTCTTAAATACCGTTTTTTAATTTTTCGAATTTTTTCCAAGGGGTACCCCTTAAAAATCCTGAATTTTCGATTTTCTCCATTTTTGGCCTTTCCGGTTGCCATAGCTCCTACAATTTACATCCGATCGGAAAAATACATACATTTCTGTAATAAGAGCTCGAAGTTGCTTAATCCCTCATACAAAACCTTTCTTAAATACCGTTTTTTAATTTTTCGAATTTTTTCCAAGGGGTACCCCTTAAAAATCCTGAATTTTCGATTTTCTCCATTTTTTGCCTTTCCGGTTGCCATAGCTCCTACAATTTACATCCGATCGGAAAAATACCTACATTTCTGTAATAAGAGCTCGAAGTAGCTTAATCCCTCATACAAAACCCTTCTTAAATACCGTTTTTTAATTTTTCGAATTTTTTCCAAGGGGTACCCCTTAAAAATCCTGAATTTTCGATTTTCTCCATTTTTGGCCTTTCCGGTTGCCATAGCTCCTACAATTTACATCCGATCGGAAAAATACATACATTTCTGTAATAAGAGCTCGAAGTAGCTTAATCCCTCATACAAAACCTCTCTTAAATACCGTTTTTTAGTTTATCGAATTTTTTCCCCTTAAAAATCCTGAATTTTCGATTTTCTCCTTTTTTTGCCTTTCCGGTTGCCATAGCTCCTACAATTTACATCCGATCGGAAAAATACATACATTTCTGTAGTAAGAGCTCGAAGTAGCTCAATCCCTCATAAAAAAACTTTGTTAAATACCGTTTTTTAATTTTTCGAATTTTTTCCAAGGGGTACCCCTTAAAAATCCTGAATTTTCGATTTTCTCCTTTTTTTGCCCTTCCGATTGCCATAGCTCCTACAATTTACATCCGATCGGAAAAATACATACATTTCTGTAATAAGAGCTCGAAGTAGCTTAATCCCTCATACAAAACCCTTCTTAAATACCGTTTTTTAATTTTTCGAATTTTTTCCAAGGGGTACCCCTTAAAAATCCTGAATTTTCGATTTTCTCCATTTTTGGCCTTTCCGGTTGCCATAGCTCCTACAATTTACATCCGATCGGAAAAATACATACATTTCTGTAATAAGAGCTCGAAGTTGCTTAATCCCTCATACAAAACCTTTCTTAAATACCGTTTTTTAATTTTTCGAATTTTTTCCAAGGGGTACCCCTTAAAAATCCTGAATTTTCGATTTTCTCCTTTTTTTGCCCTTCCGATTGCCATAGCTCCTACAATTTACATCCGATCGGAAAAATACATACATTTCTGTAATAAGAGCTCGAAGTAGCTTAATCCCTCATACAAAACCCTTCTTAAATACCGTTTTTTAATTTTTCGAATTTTTTCCAAGGGGTACCCCTTAAAAATCCTGAATTTTCGATTTTCTCCATTTTTTGCCTTTCCGGTTGCCATAGCTCCTACAATTTACATCCGATCGGAAAAATACCTACATTTCTGTAATAAGAGCTCGAAGTAGCCTAATCCCTCATACAAAACCTTTCTTAAATACCGTTTTTTAATTTTTCGAATTTTTTCCAAGGGGTACCCCTTAAAAATCCTGAATTTTCGATTTTCTCAATTTTTGGCCTTTCCGATTGCCATAGCTCCTACAATTTACATCCGATCGGAAAAATACATACATTTCTGTAATAAGAGCTCGAAGTAGCTTAATCCCTCATACAAAACCTCTCTTAAATACAGTTTTTTAGTTTTTCGAATTTTTTCCAAGGGGTACCCCTTAAAAATCCTGAATTTTCGATTTTCTCCATTTTTGGCCTTTCCGGTTGCCATAGCTCCTACAATTTACATCCGATCGGAAAAATACATACATTTCTGTAATAAGAGCTCGAAGTAGCTTAATCCCTCATAAAAAAACTTTCTTAAATACCGTTTTTTAATTTTTCGAATTTTTTCCAAGGGGTACCCCTTAAAAATCCTGAATTTTCGATTTTCTCCATTTTTGGCCTTTCCGGTTGCCATAGCTCCTACAATTTACATCCGATCGGAAAAATACATACATTTCTGTAATAAGAGCTCGAAGTTGCTTAATCCCTCATACAAAACCTTTCTTAAATACCGTTTTTTAATTTTTCGAATTTTTTCCAAGGGGTACCCCTTAAAAATCCTGAATTTTCGATTTTCTCAATTTTTTGCCCTTCCGATTGCCATAGCTCCTACAATTTACATCCGATCGGAAAAATACATACATTTCTGTAATAAGAGCTCGAAGTAGCTTAATCCCTCATACAAAACCTCTCTTAAATACAGTTTTTTAGTTTCTCGAATTTTTTCCAAGGGGTACCCCTTAAAAATCCTGAATTTTCGATTTTCTCCTTTTTTTGCCTTTCCGGTTGCCATAGCTCCTACAATTTACATCCGATCGGAAAAATACATACATTTCTGTAGTAAGAGCTCGAAGTAGCTCAATCCCTCATAAAAAAACTTTGTTAAATACCGTTTTTTAATTTTTCGAATTTTTTCCAAGGGGTACCCCTTAAAAATCCTGAATTTTCGATTTTCTCCTTTTTTTGCCCTTCCGATTGCCATAGCTCCTACAATTTACATCCGATCGGAAAAATACATACATTTCTGTAATAAGAGCTCGAAGTAGCTTAATCCCTCATACAAAACCCTTCTTAAATACCGTTTTTTAATTTTTCGAATTTTTTCCAAGGGGTACCCCTTAAAAATCCTGAATTTTCGATTTTCTCCATTTTTGGCCTTTCCGGTTGCCATAGCTCCTACAATTTACATCCGATCGGAAAAATACATACATTTCTGTAATAAGAGCTCGAAGTTGCTTAATCCCTCATACAAAACCTTTCTTAAATACCGTTTTTTAATTTTTCGAATTTTTTCCAAGGGGTACCCCTTAAAAATCCTGAATTTTCGATTTTCTCCTTTTTTTGCCCTTCCGATTGCCATAGCTCCTACAATTTACATCCGATCGGAAAAATACATACATTTCTGTAATAAGAGCTCGAAGTAGCTTAATCCCTCATACAAAACCCTTCTTAAATACCGTTTTTTAATTTTTCGAATTTTTTCCAAGGGGTACCCCTTAAAAATCCTGAATTTTCGATTTTCTCCATTTTTTGCCTTTCCGGTTGCCATAGCTCCTACAATTTACATCCGATCGGAAAAATACCTACATTTCTGTAATAAGAGCTCGAAGTAGCCTAATCCCTCATACAAAACCTTTCTTAAATACCGTTTTTTAATTTTTCGAATTTTTTCCAAGGGGTACCCCTTAAAAATCCTGAATTTTCGATTTTCTCAATTTTTGGCCTTTCCGATTGCCATAGCTCCTACAATTTACATCCGATCGGAAAAATACATACATTTCTGTAATAAGAGCTCGAAGTAGCTTAATCCCTCATACAAAACCTCTCTTAAATACAGTTTTTTAGTTTTTCGAATTTTTTCCAAGGGGTACCCCTTAAAAATCCTGAATTTTCGATTTTCTCCATTTTTTGCACTTCCGGTTGCCATAGCTCCTACAATTTACATCCGATCGGAAAAATACATACATTTCTGTAATAAGAGCTCGAAGTAGCTTAATCCCTCATACAAAACCCTTCTTAAATACCGTTTTTTAATTTTTCGAATTTTTTCCAAGGGGTACCCCTTAAAAATCCTGAATTTTCGATTTTCTCCATTTTTTGCCTTTCCGGTTGCCATAGCTCCTACAATTTACATCCGATCGGAAAAATACCTACATTTCTGTAATAAGAGCTCGAAGTAGCCTAATCCCTCATACAAAACCTTTCTTAAATACCGTTTTTTAATTTTTCGAATTTTTTCCAAGGGGTACCCCTTAAAAATCCTGAATTTTCGATTTTCTCAATTTTTTGCCCTTCCGATTGCCATAGCTCCTACAATTTACATCCGATCGGAAAAATACATACATTTCTGTAATAAGAGCTCGAAGTAGCTTAATCCCTCATACAAAACCTCTCTTAAATACAGTTTTTTAGTTTCTCGAATTTTTTCCAAGGGGTACCCCTTAAAAATCCTGAATTTTCGATTTTCTCAATTTTTGGCCTTTCCGGTTGCCATAGCTCCTACAATTTACATCCGATCGGAAAAATACATACATTTCTGTAATAAGAGCTCGAAGTAGCTTAATCCCTCATAAAAAAACTTTCTTAAATACCGTTTTTTAATTTTTCGAATTTTTTCCAAGGGGTACCCCTTAAAAATCCTGAATTTTCGATTTTCTCAATTTTTTGCCTTTCCGGTTGCCATAGCTCCTACAATTTACATCCGATCGGAAAAATACATACATTTCTGTAATAAGAGCTCGAAGTAGCTTAATCCCTCATAAAAAAACTTTCTTAAATACCGTTTTTTAATTTTTCGAATTTTTTCCAAGGGGTACCCCTTAAAAATCCTGAATTTTCGATTTTCTCCATTTTTGGCCTTTCCGGTTGCCATAGCTCCTACAATTTACATCCGATCGGAAAAATACATACATTTCTGTAATAAGAGCTCGAAGTTGCTTAATCCCTCATACAAAACCTTTCTTAAATACCGTTTTTTAATTTTTCGAATTTTTTCCAAGGGGTACCCCTTAAAAATCCTGAATTTTCGATTTTCTCCTTTTTTTGCCCTTCCGATTGCCATAGCTCCTACAATTTACATCCGATCGGAAAAATACATACATTTCTGTAATAAGAGCTCGAAGTAGCTTAATCCCTCATACAAAACCTCTCTTAAATACCGTTTTTTAGTTTATCGAATTTTTTCAAAGGGGTATCCCTTAAAAATCCTGAATTTTCGATTTTCTCAATTTTTTGCCTTTCCGGTTGCCATAGCTCCTACAATTTACATCCGATCGGAAAAATACCTACATTTCTGTAATAAGAGCTCGAAGTAGCTTAATCCCTCATACAAAACCCTTCTTAAATACCGTTTTTTAATTTTTCGAATTTTTTCCAAGGGGTACCCCTTAAAAATCCTGAATTTTCGATTTTCTCCATTTTTTGCCTTTCCGGTTGCCATAGCTCCTACAATTTACATCCGATAGGAAAAATACCTACATTTCTGTAATAAGAGCTCGAAGTAGCTTAATCCCTCATACAAAACCCTTCTTAAATACCGTTTTTTAATTTTTCGAATTTTTTCCAAGGGGTACCCCTTAAAAATCCTGAATTTTCGATTTTCTCCATTTTTGGCCTTTCCGGTTGCCATAGCTCCTACAATTTACATCCGATAGGAAAAATACCTACATTTCTGTAATAAGAGCTCGAAGTAGCTTAATCCCTCATACAAAACCCTTCTTAAATACCGTTTTTTAATTTTTCGAATTTTTTCCAAGGGGTACCCCTTAAAAATCCTGAATTTTCGATTTTCTCCATTTTTGGCCTTTCCGGTTGCCATAGCTCCTACAATTTACATCCGATCGGAAAAATACATACATTTCTGTAATAAGAGCTCGAAGTAGCTTAATCCCTCATACAAAACCTCTCTTAAATACCGTTTTTTAGTTTATCGAATTTTTTCCAAGGGGTATCCCTTAAAAATCCTGAATTTTCGATTTTCTCAATTTTTTGCCCTTCCGATTGCCATAGCTCCTACAATTTACATCCGATCGGAAAAATACATACATTTCTGTAATAAGAGCTCGAAGTTGCTTAATCCCTCATACAAAACCTCTCTTAAATACCGTTTTTTAGTTTCTCGAATTTTTTCCAAGGGGTACCCCTTAAAAATCCTGAATTTTCGATTTTCTCCATTTCTTGCCTTTCCGGTTGCCATAGCTCCTACAATTTACATCCGATCGGAAAAATACCTACATTTCTGTAATAAGAGCTCGAAGTAGCTTAATCCCTCATACAAAACCCTTCTTAAATACCGTTTTTAAATTTTTCGAATTTTTTCCAAGGGGTACCCCTTAAAAATCCTGAATTTTCGATTTTCTCCATTTTTGGCCTTTCCGGTTGCCATAGCTCCTACAATTTACATCCGATCGGAAAAATACATACATTTCTGTAATAAGAGCTCGAAGTTGCTTAATCCCTCATACAAAACCTTTCTTAAATACCGTTTTTTAATTTTTCGAATTTTTTCCAAGGGGTACCCCTTAAAAATCCTGAATTTTCGATTTTCTCCTTTTTTTGCCCTTCCGATTGCCATAGCTCCTACAATTTACATCCGATCGGAAAAATACATACATTTCTGTAATAAGAGCTCGAAGTAGCTTAATCCCTCATACAAAACCCTTCTTAAATACCGTTTTTTAATTTTTCGAATTTTTTCCAAGGGGTACCCCTTAAAAATCCTGAATTTTCGATTTTCTCCATTTTTGGCCTTTCCGGTTGCCATAGCTCCTACAATTTACATCCGATCGGAAAAATACATACATTTCTGTAATAAGAGCTCGAAGTAGCTTAATCCCTCATACAAAACCCTTCTTAAATACCGTTTTTTAATTTTTCGAATTTTTTCCAAGGGGTACCCCTTAAAAATCCTGAATTTTCGATTTTCTCCATTTTTGGCCTTTCCGGTTGCCATAGCTCCTACAATTTACATCCGATCGGAAAAATACATACATTTCTGTAATAAGAGCTCGAAGTTGCTTAATCCCTCATACAAAACCTTTCTTAAATACCGTTTTTTAATTTTTCGAATTTTTTCCAAGGGGTACCCCTTAAAAATCCTGAATTTTCGATTTTCTCCTTTTTTTGCCCTTCCGATTGCCATAGCTCCTACAATTTACATCCGATCGGAAAAATACATACATTTCTGTAATAAGAGCTCGAAGTACAAAACCTCATACAAAACCTCTCTTAAATACAGTTTTTTAGTTTTTCGAATTTTTTCCAAGGGGTACCCCTTAAAAATCCTGAATTTTCGATTTTCTCCATTTTTTGCCTTTCCGGTTGCCATAGCTCCTACAATTTACATCCGATCGGAAAAATACATACATTTCTGTAATAAGAGCTCGAAGTTGCTTAATCCCTCATACAAAACCTCTCTTAAATACCGTTTTTTAGTTTATCGAATTTTTTCAAAGGGGTATCCCTTAAAAATCCTGAATTTTCGATTTTCTCAATTTTTTGCCCTTCCGATTGCCATAGCTCCTACAATTTACATCCGATCGGAAAAATACATACATTTCTGTAATAAGAGCTCGAAGTAGCTTAATCCCTCATACAAAACCTCTCTTAAATACCGTTTTTTAGTTTATCGAATTTTTTCCAATGGGTATCCCTTAAAAATCCTGAATTTTCGATTTTCTCAATTTTTTGCCCTTCCGATTGCCATAGCTCCTACAATTTACATCCGATCGGAAAAATACATACATTTCTGTAATAAGAGCTCGAAGTTGCTTAATCCCTCATACAAAACCTCTCTTAAATACCGTTTTTTAGTTTCTCGAATTTTTTCCAAGGGGTACCCCTTAAAAATCCTGAATTTTCGATTTTCTCCATTTCTTGCCTTTCCGGTTGCCATAGCTCCTACAATTTACATCCGATCGGAAAAATACCTACATTTCTGTAATAAGAGCTCGAAGTAGCTTAATCCCTCATACAAAACCCTTCTTAAATACCGTTTTTTAATTTTTCGAATTTTTTCCAAGGGGTACCCCTTAAAAATCCTGAATTTTCGATTTTCTCCATTTTTGGCCTTTCCTTTTGCCATAGCTCCTACAATTTACATCCGATCGGAAAAATACATACATTTCTGTAATAAGAGCTCGAAGTAGCTTAATCCCTCATACAAAACCTCTCTTAAATACCGTTTTTTAGTTTATCGAATTTTTTCCAAGGGGTACCCCTTAAAAATCCTGAATTTTCGATTTTCTCCTTTTTTTGCCTTTCCGGTTGCCATAGCTCCTACAATTTACATCCGATCGGAAAAATACATACATTTCTGTAATAAGAGCTCGAAGTAGCTCAATCCCTCATAAAAAAACTTTGTTAAATACCGTTTTTTAATTTTTCGAATTTTTTCCAAGGGGTACCCCTTAAAAATCCTGAATTTTCGATTTTCTCCTTTTTTTGCCCTTCCGATTGCCATAGCTCCTACAATTTACATCCGATCGGAAAAATACATACATTTCTGTAATAAGAGCTCGAAGTAGCTTAATCCCTCATACAAAACCCTTCTTAAATACCGTTTTTTAATTTTTCGAATTTTTTCCAAGGGGTACCCCTTAAAAATCCTGAATTTTCGATTTTCTCCATTTTTGGCCTTTCCTTTTGCCATAGCTCCTACAATTTACATCCGATCGGAAAAATACATACATTTCTGTAATAAGAGCTCGAAGTTGCTTAATCCCTCATACAAAACCTTTCTTAAATACCGTTTTTTAATTTTTCGAATTTTTTCCAAGGGGTACCCCTTAAAAATCCTGAATTTTCGATTTTCTCCTTTTTTTTGCCCTTCCGATTGCCATAGCTCCTACAATTTACATCCGATCGGAAAAATACATACATTTCTGTAATAAGAGCTCGAAGTAGCTTAATCCCTCATACAAAACCTCTCTTAAATACCGTGTTTTAGTTTATCGAATTTTTTCAAAGGGGTATCCCTTAAAAATCCTGAATTTTCGATTTTCTCAATTTTTTGCCTTTCCGGTTGCCATAGCTCCTACAATTTACATCCGATCGGAAAAATACCTACATTTCTGTAATAAGAGCTCGAAGTAGCTTAATCCCTCATACAAAACCCTTCTTAAATACCGTTTTTTAGTTTATCGAATTTTTTCAAAGGGGTATCCCTTAAAAATCCTGAATTTTCGATTTTCTCAATTTTTTGCCTTTCCGGTTGCCATAGCTCCTACAATTTACATCCGATCGGAAAAAAACCTACATTTCTGTAATAAGAGCTCGAAGTAGCTTAATCCCTCATACAAAACCCTTCTTAAATACCGTTTTTTAATTTTTCGAATTTTTTCCAAGGGGTACCCCTTACAAATCCTGAATTTTCGATTTTCTCCATTTTTTGCCTTTCCGGTTGCCATAGCTCCTACAATTTACATCCGATCGGAAAAATACCTACATTTCTGTAATAAGAGCTCGAAGTAGCTTAATCCCTCATACAAAACCCTTCTTAAATACCGTTTTTTAATTTTTCGAATTTTTTCCAAGGGGTACCCCTTAAAAATCTTGAATTTTCGATTTTCTCCATTTTTGGCCTTTCCGGTTGCCATAGCTCCTACAATTTACATCCGATCGGAAAAATACATACATTTCTGTAATAAGAGCTCGAAGTAGCTTAATCCCTCATACAAAACCTCTCTTAAATACCGTTTTTTAGTTTATCGAATTTTTTCCAAGGGGTACCCCTTAAAAATCCTGAATTTTCGATTTTCTCCTTTTTTTGCCTTTCCGGTTGCCATAGCTCCTACAATTTACATCCGATCGGAAAAATACATACATTTCTGTAATAAGAGCTCGAAGTAGCTCAATCCCTCATAAAAAAACTTTGTTAAATACCGTTTTTTAATTTTTCGAATTTTTTCCAAGGGGTACCCCTTAAAAATCCTGAATTTTCGATTTTCTCCTTTTTTTGCCCTTCCGATTGCCATAGCTCCTACAATTTACATCCGATCGGAAAAATACATACATTTCTGTAATAAGAGCTCGAAGTAGCTTAATCCCTCATACAAAACCCTTCTTAAATACCGTTTTTTAATTTTTCGAATTTTTTCCAAGGGGTACCCCTTAAAAATCTTGAATTTTCGATTTTCTCCATTTTTGGCCTTTCCGGTTGCCATAGCTCCTACAATTTACATCCGATCGGAAAAATACATACATTTCTGTAATAAGAGCTCGAAGTTGCTTAATCCCTCATACAAAACCTTTCTTAAATACCGTTTTTTAATTTTTCGAATTTTTTCCAAGGGGTACCCCTTAAAAATCCTGAATTTTCGATTTTCTCCTTTTTTTGCCCTTCCGATTGCCATAGCTCCTACAATTTACATCCGATCGGAAAAATACATACATTTCTGTAATAAGAGCTCGAAGTAGCTTAATCCCTCATACAAAACCTCTCTTAAATACAGTTTTTTAGTTTTTCGAATTTTTTCCAAGGGGTACCCCTTAAAAATCCTGAATTTTCGATTTTCTCCTTTTTTTGCCCTTCCGATTGCCATAGCTCCTACAATTTACATCCGATCGGAAAAATACATACATTTCTGTAATAAGAGCTCGAAGTAGCTTAATCCCTCATACAAAACCTCTCTTAAATACAGTTTTTTAGTTTTTCGAATTTTTTCCAAGGGGTACCCCTTAAAAATCCTGAATTTTCGATTTTCTCCATTTTTTGCCTTTCCGGTTGCCATAGCTCCTACAATTTACATCCGATCGGAAAAATACCTACATTTCTGTAATAAGAGCTCGAAGTAGCTTAATCCCTCATACAAAACCCTTCTTAAATACCGTTTTTTAATTTTTCGAATTTTTTCCAAGGGGTATCCCTTAAAAATCCTGAATTTTCGATTTTCTCAATTTTTTGCCTTTCCGGTTGCCATAGCTCCTACAATTTACATCCGATCGGAAAAATACCTACATTTCTGTAATAAGAGCTCGAAGTAGCTTAATCCCTCATACAAAACCCTTCTTAAATACCGTTTTTTAATTTTTCGAATTTTTTCCAAGGGGTACCCCTTACAAATCCTGAATTTTCGATTTTCTCCATTTTTTGCCTTTCCGGTTGCCATAGCTCCTACAATTTACATCCGATCGGAAAAATACCTACATTTCTGTAATAAGAGCTCGAAGTAGCTTAATCCCTCATACAAAACCCTTCTTAAATACCGTTTTTTAATTTTTCGAATTTTTTCCAAGGGGTACCCCTTAAAAATCCTGAATTTTCGATTTTCTCCATTTTTGGCCTTTCCGGTTGCCATAGCTCCTACAATTTACATCCGATCGGAAAAATACATACATTTCTGTAATAAGAGCTCGAAGTAGCTTAATCCCTCATAAAAAAACTTTCTTAAATACCGTTTTTTAATTTTTCGAATTTTTTCCAAGGGGTACCCCTTAAAAATCCTGAATTTTCGATTTTCTCCTTTTTTGGCCTTTCCGGTTGCCATAGCTCCTACAATTTACATCCGATCGGAAAAATACATACATTTCTGTAATAAGAGCTCGAAGTAGCTTAATCCCTCATACAAAACCTCTCTTAAATACCGTTTTTTAGTTTATCGAATTTTTTCCAAGGGGTACCCCTTAAAAATCCTGAATTTTCGATTTTCTCCATTTTTTGCCTTTCCGGTTGCCATAGCTCCTACAATTTACATCCGATCGGAAAAATACCTACATTTCTGTAATAAGAGCTCGAAGTAGCCTAATCCCTCATACAAAACCTTTCTTAAATACCGTTTTTTAATTTTTAGAATTTTTTCCAAGGGGTACCCCTTAAAAATCCTGAATTTTCGATTTTCTCAATTTTTGGCCTTTCCGGTTGCCATAGCTCCTACAATTTACATCCGATCGGAAAAATACATACATTTCTGTAATAAGAGCTCGAAGTAGCTTAATCCCTCATAAAAAAACTTTCTTAAATACCGTTTTTTAATTTTTCGAATTTTTTCCAAGGGGTACCCCTTAAAAATCCTGAATTTTCGATTTTCTCCATTTTTGGCCTTTCCGGTTGCCATAGCTCCTACAATTTACATCCGATCGGAAAAATACATACATTTCTGTAATAAGAGCTCGAAGTAGCTTAATCCCTCATACAAAACCTCTCTTAAATACCGTTTTTTTAGTTTATCGAATTTTTTCAAAGGGGTATCCCTTAAAAATCCTGAATTTTCGATTTTCTCAATTTTTTGCCTTTCCGGTTGCCATAGCTCCTACAATTTACATCCGATCGGAAAAATACCTACATTTCTGTAATAAGAGCTCGAAGTAGCTTAATCCCTCATACAAAACCCTTCTTAAATACCGTTTTTTAATTTTTCGAATTTTTTCCAAGGGGTACCCCTTAAAAATCCTGAATTTTCGATTTTCTCCATTTTTTGCCTTTCCGGTTGCCATAGCTCCTACAATTTACATCCGATCGGAAAAATACATACATTTCTGTAATAAGAGCTCGAAGTTGCTTAATCCCTCATACAAAACCTCTCTTAAATACCGTTTTTTAGTTTATCGAATTTTTTCAAAGGGGTATCCCTTAAAAATCCTGAATTTTCGATTTTCTCAATTTTTTGCCCTTCCGATTGCCATAGCTCCTACAATTTACATCCGATCGGAAAAATACATACATTTCTGTAATAAGAGCTCGAAGTAGCTTAATCCCTCATACAAAACCTCTCTTAAATACCGTTTTTTAGTTTATCGAATTTTTTCCAAGGGGTATCCCTTAAAAATCCTGAATTTTCGATTTTCTCAATTTTTTGCCCTTCCGATTGCCATAGCTCCTACAATTTACATCCGATCGGAAATATACATACATTTCTGTAATAAGAGCTCGAAGTTGCTTAATCCCTCATACAAAACCTCTCTTAAATACCGTTTTTTAGTTTCTCGAATTTTTTCCAAGGGGTACCCCTTAAAAATCCTGAATTTTCGATTTTCTCCATTTCTTGCCTTTCCGGTTGCCATAGCTCCTACAATTTACATCCGATCGGAAAAATACCTACATTTCTGTAATAAGAGCTCGAAGTAGCTTAATCCCTCATACAAAACCCTTCTTAAATACCGTTTTTTAATTTTTCGAATTTTTTCCAAGGGGTACCCCTTAAAAATCCTGAATTTTCGATTTTCTCCATTTTTGGCCTTTCCTTTTGCCATAGCTCCTACAATTTACATCCGATCGGAAAAATACATACATTTCTGTAATAAGAGCTCGAAGTAGCTTAATCCCTCATACAAAACCTCTCTTAAATACCGTTTTTTAGTTTATCGAATTTTTTCCAAGGGGTACCCCTTAAAAATCCTGAATTTTCGATTTTCTCCTTTTTTTGCCTTTCCGGTTGCCATAGCTCCTACAATTTACATCCGATCGGAAAAATACATACATTTCTGTAATAAGAGCTCGAAGTAGCTCAATCCCTCATAAAAAAACTTTGTTAAATACCGTTTTTTAATTTTTCGAATTTTTTCCAAGGGGTACCCCTTAAAAATCCTGAATTTTCGATTTTCTCCTTTTTTTGCCCTTCCGATTGCCATAGCTCCTACAATTTACATCCGATCGGAAAAATACATACATTTCTGTAATAAGAGCTCGAAGTAGCTTAATCCCTCATACAAAACCCTTCTTAAATACCGTTTTTTAATTTTTCGAATTTTTTCCAAGGGGTACCCCTTAAAAATCCTGAATTTTCGATTTTCTCCATTTTTGGCCTTTCCGTTTGCCATAGCTCCTACAATTTACATCCGATCGGAAAAATACATACATTTCTGTAATAAGAGCTCGAAGTTGCTTAATCCCTCATACAAAACCTTTCTTAAATACCGTTTTTTAATTTTTCGAATTTTTTCCAAGGGGTACCCCTTAAAAATCCTGAATTTTCGATTTTCTCCTTTTTTTGCCCTTCCGATTGCCATAGCTCCTACAATTTACATCCGATCGGAAAAATACATACATTTCTGTAATAAGAGCTCGAAGTAGCTTAATCCCTCATACAAAACCTCTCTTAAATACCGTTTTTTAGTTTATCGAATTTTTTCAAAGGGGTATCCCTTAAAAATCCTGAATTTTCGATTTTCTCAATTTTTTGCCTTTCCGGTTGCCATAGCTCCTACAATTTACATCCGATCGGAAAAATACCTACATTTCTGTAATAAGAGCTCGAAGTAGCTTAATCCCTCATACAAAACCCTTCTTAAATACCGTTTTTTAGTTTATCGAATTTTTTCAAAGGGGTATCCCTTAAAAATCCTGAATTTTCGATTTTCTCAATTTTTTGCCTTTCCGGTTGCCATAGCTCCTACAATTTACATCCGATCGGAAAAATACCTACATTTCTGTAATAAGAGCTCGAAGTAGCTTAATCCCTCATACAAAACCCTTCTTAAATACCGTTTTTTAATTTTTCGAATTTTTTCCAAGGGGTACCCCTTACAAATCCTGAATTTTCGATTTTCTCCATTTTTTGCCTTTCCGGTTGCCATAGCTCCTACAATTTACATCCGATCGGAAAAATACCTACATTTCTGTAATAAGAGCTCGAAGTAGCTTAATCCCTCATACAAAACCCTTCTTAAATACCGTTTTTTAATTTTTCGAATTTTTTCCAAGGGGTACCCCTTAAAAATCCTGAATTTTCGATTTTCTCCATTTTTGGCCTTTCCGGTTGCCATAGCTCCTACAATTTACATCCGATCGGAAAAATACATACATTTCTGTAATAAGAGCTCGAAGTAGCTTAATCCCTCATACAAAACCTCTCTTAAATACCGTTTTTTAGTTTATCGAATTTTTTCCAAGGGGTACCCCTTAAAAATCCTGAATTTTCGATTTTCTCCTTTTTTTGCCTTTCCGGTTGCCATAGCTCCTACAATTTACATCCGATCGGAAAAATACATACATTTCTGTAATAAGAGCTCGAAGTAGCTCAATCCCTCATAAAAAAACTTTGTTAAATACCGTTTTTTAATTTTTCGAATTTTTTCCAAGGGGTACCCCTTAAAAATCCTGAATTTTCGATTTTCTCCTTTTTTTGCCCTTCCGATTGCCATAGCTCCTACAATTTACATCCGATCGGAAAAATACATACATTTCTGTAATAAGAGCTCGAAGTAGCTTAATCCCTCATACAAAACCCTTCTTAAATACCGTTTTTTAATTTTTCGAATTTTTTCCAAGGGGTACCCCTTAAAAATCCTGAATTTTCGATTTTCTCCATTTTTGGCCTTTCCGGTTGCCATAGCTCCTACAATTTACATCCGATCGGAAAAATACATACATTTCTGTAATAAGAGCTCGAAGTTGCTTAATCCCTCATACAAAACCTTTCTTAAATACCGTTTTTTAATTTTTCGAATTTTTTCCAAGGGGTACCCCTTAAAAATCCTGAATTTTCGATTTTCTCCTTTTTTTGCCCTTCCGATTGCCATAGCTCCTACAATTTACATCCGATCGGAAAAATACATACATTTCTGTAATAAGAGCTCGAAGTAGCTTAATCCCTCATACAAAACCTCTCTTAAATACAGTTTTTTAGTTTTTAGAATTTTTTCCAAGGGGTACCCCTTAAAAATCCTGAATTTTCGATTTTCTCCTTTTTTTGCCCTTCCGATTGCCATAGCTCCTACAATTTACATCCGATCGGAAAAATACATACATTTCTGTAATAAGAGCTCGAAGTAGCTTAATCCCTCATACAAAACCTCTCTTAAATACAGTTTTTTAGTTTTTCGAATTTTTTCCAAGGGGTACCCCTTAAAAATCCTGAATTTTCGATTTTCTCCATTTTTTGCACTTCCGGTTGCCATAGCTCCTACAATTTACATCCGATCGGAAAAATACATACATTTCTGTAATAAGAGCTCGAAGTAGCTTAATCCCTCATACAAAACCCTTCTTAAATACCGTTTTTTAATTTTTCGAATTTTTTCCAAGGGGTACCCCTTAAAAATCCTGAATTTTCGATTTTCTCCTTTTTTTGCCCTTCCGATTGCCATAGCTCCTACAATTTACATCCGATCGGAAAAATACATACATTTCTGTAATAAGAGCTCGAAGTAGCTTAATCCCTCATACAAAACCTCTCTTAAATACAGTTTTTTAGTTTTTCGAATTTTTTCCAAGGGGTACCCCTTAAAAATCCTGAATTTTCGATTTTCTCCATTTTTTGCACTTCCGGTTGCCATAGCTCCTACAATTTACATCCGATCGGAAAAATACATACATTTCTGTAATAAGAGCTCGAAGTAGCTTAATCCCTCATACAAAACCCTTCTTAAATACCGTTTTTTAATTTTTCGAATTTTTTCCAAGGGGTACCCCTTAAAAATCCTGAATTTTCGATTTTCTCCATTTTTTGCCTTTCCGGTTGCCATAGCTCCTACAATTTACATCCGATCGGAAAAATACCTACATTTCTGTAATAAGAGCTCGAAGTAGCCTAATCCCTCATACAAAACCTTTCTTAAATACCGTTTTTTAATTTTTCGAATTTTTTCCAAGGGGTACCCCTTAAAAATCCTGAATTTTCGATTTTCTCAATTTTTTGCCCTTCCGATTGCCATAGCTCCTACAATTTACATCCGATCGGAAAAATACATACATTTCTGTAATAAGAGCTCGAAGTAGCTTAATCCCTCATACAAAACCTCTCTTAAATACAGTTTTTTAGTTTCTCGAATTTTTTCCAAGGGGTACCCCTTAAAAATCCTGAATTTTCGATTTTCTCCATTTTTGGCCTTTCCGGTTGCCATAGCTCCTACAATTTACATCCGATCGGAAAAATACATACATTTCTGTAATAAGAGCTCGAAGTAGCTTAATCCCTCATACAAAACCCTTCTTAAATACCGTTTTTTAATTTTTCGAATTTTTTCCAAGGGGTACCCCTTAAAAATCCTGAATTTTCGATTTTCTCCTTTTTTTGCCCTTCCGATTGCCATAGCTCCTACAATTTACATCCGATCGGAAAAATACATACATTTCTGTAATAAGAGCTCGAAGTAGCTTAATCCCTCATACAAAACCTCTCTTAAATACAGTTTTTTAGTTTTTCGAATTTTTTCCAAGGGGTACCCCTTAAAAATCCTGAATTTTCGATTTTCTCCATTTTTTGCACTTCCGGTTGCCATAGCTCCTACAATTTACATCCGATCGGAAAAATACATACATTTCTGTAATAAGAGCTCGAAGTAGCTTAATCCCTCATACAAAACCTCTCTTAAATACAGTTTTTTAGTTTTTCGAATTTTTTCCAAGGGGTACCCCTTAAAAATCCTGAATTTTCGATTTTCTCCTTTTTTTGCCCTTCCGATTGCCATAGCTCCTACAATTTACATCCGATCGGAAAAATACATACATTTCTGTAATAAGAGCTCGAAGTAGCTTAATCCCTCATACAAAACCTCTCTTAAATACAGTTTTTTAGTTTTTCGAATTTTTTCAAAGGGGTATCCCTTAAAAATCCTGAATTTTCGATTTTCTCAATTTTTTGCCTTTCCGGTTGCCATAGCTCCTACAATTTACATCCGATCGGAAAAATACCTACATTTCTGTAATAAGAGCTCGAAGTAGCTTAATCCCTCATACAAAACCCTTCTTAAATACCGTTTTTTAATTTTTCGAATTTTTTCCAAGGGGTACCCCTTACAAATCCTGAATTTTCGATTTTCTCCATTTTTTGCCTTTCCGGTTGCCATAGCTCCTACAATTTACATCCGATCGGAAAAATACCTACATTTCTGTAATAAGAGCTCGAAGTAGCTTAATCCCTCATACAAAACCCTTCTTAAATACCGTTTTTTAATTTTTCGAATTTTTTCCAAGGGGTACCCCTTAAAAATCCTGAATTTTCGATTTTCTCCATTTTTGGCCTTTCCGGTTGCCATAGCTCCTACAATTTACATCCGATCGGAAAAATACATACATTTCTGTAATAAGAGCTCGAAGTAGCTTAATCCCTCATACAAAACCTCTCTTAAATACCGTTTTTTAGTTTATCGAATTTTTTCCAAGGGGTACCCCTTAAAAATCCTGAATTTTCGATTTTCTCCTTTTTTTGCCTTTCCGGTTGCCATAGCTCCTACAATTTACATCCGATCGGAAAAATACATACATTTCTGTAATAAGAGCTCGAAGTAGCTCAATCCCTCATAAAAAAACTTTGTTAAATACCGTTTTTTAATTTTTCGAATTTTTTCCAAGGGGTACCCCTTAAAAATCCTGAATTTTCGATTTTCTCCTTTTTTTGCCCTTCCGATTGCCATAGCTCCTACAATTTACATCCGATCGGAAAAATACATACATTTCTGTAATAAGAGCTCGAAGTAGCTTAATCCCTCATACAAAACCCTTCTTAAATACCGTTTTTTAATTTTTCGAATTTTTTCCAAGGGGTACCCCTTAAAAATCCTGAATTTTCGATTTTCTCCATTTTTGGCCTTTCCGGTTGCCATAGCTCCTACAATTTACATCCGATCGGAAAAATACATACATTTCTGTAATAAGAGCTCGAAGTAGCTTAATCCCTCATACAAAACCCTTCTTAAATACCGTTTTTTAATTTTTCGAATTTTTTCCAAGGGGTACCCCTTAAAAATCCTGAATTTTCGATTTTCTCCATTTTTTGCCTTTCCGGTTGCCATAGCTCCTACAATTTACATCCGATCGGAAAAATACATACATTTCTGTAATAAGAGCTCGAAGTAGCTTAATCCCTCATACAAAACCTCTCTTAAATACAGTTTTTTAGTTTTTCGAATTTTTTCCAAGGGGTACCCCTTAAAAATCCTGAATTTTCGATTTTCTCCATTTTTTGCACTTCCGGTTGCCATAGCTCCTACAATTTACATCCGATCGGAAAAATACATACATTTCTGTAATAAGAGCTCGAAGTAGCCTAATCCCTCATACAAAACCTTTCTTAAATACCGTTTTTTAATTTTTCGAATTTTTTCCAAGGGGTACCCCTTAAAAATCCTGAATTTTCGATTTTCTCAATTTTTTGCCCTTCCGATTGCCATAGCTCCTACAATTTACATCCGATCGGAAAAATACATACATTTCTGTAATAAGAGCTCGAAGTAGCTTAATCCCTCATACAAAACCTCTCTTAAATACAGTTTTTTAGTTTCTCGAATTTTTTCCAAGGGGTACCCCTTAAAAATCCTGAATTTTCGATTTTCTCCATTTTTGGCCTTTCCGGTTGCCATAGCTCCTACAATTTACATCCGATCGGAAAAATACATACATTTCTGTAATAAGAGCTCGAAGTAGCTTAATCCCTCATACAAAACCCTTCTTAAATACCGTTTTTTAATTTTTCGAATTTTTTCCAAGGGGTACCCCTTAAAAATCCTGAATTTTCGATTTTCTCCTTTTTTTGCCCTTCCGATTGCCATAGCTCCTACAATTTACATCCGATCGGAAAAATACATACATTTCTGTAATAAGAGCTCGAAGTAGCTTAATCCCTCATACAAAACCTCTCTTAAATACAGTTTTTTAGTTTTTCGAATTTTTTCCAAGGGGTACCCCTTAAAAATCCTGAATTTTCGATTTTCTCCATTTTTTGCACTTCCGGTTGCCATAGCTCCTACAATTTACATCCGATCGGAAAAATACATACATTTCTGTAATAAGAGCTCGAAGTAGCTTAATCCCTCATACAAAACCCTTCTTAAATACCGTTTTTTAATTTTTCGAATTTTTTCCAAGGGGTACCCCTTAAAAATCCTGAATTTTCGATTTTCTCCATTTTTTGCCTTTCCGGTTGCCATAGCTCCTACAATTTACATCCGATCGGAAAAATACCTACATTTCTGTAATAAGAGCTCGAAGTAGCCTAATCCCTCATACAAAACCTTTCTTAAATACCGTTTTTTAATTTTTCGAATTTTTCCAAGGGGTACCCCTTAAAAATCCTGAATTTTCGATTTTCTCCATTTTTTGCCTTTCCGGTTGCCATAGCTCCTACAATTTACATCCGATCGGAAAAATACCTACATTTCTGTAATAAGAGCTCGAAGTAGCTTAATCCCTCATACAAAACCCTTCTTAAATACCGTTTTTTAATTTTTCGAATTTTTTCCAAGGGGTACCCCTTAAAAATCCTGAATTTTCGATTTTCTCCATTTTTGGCCTTTCCGGTTGCCATAGCTCCTACAATTTACATCCGATCGGAAAAATACATACATTTCTGTAATAAGAGCTCGAAGTTGCTTAATCCCTCATACAAAACCTCTCTTAAATACCGTTTTTTAGTTTATCGAATTTTTTCCAAGGGGTACCCCTTAAAAATCCTGAATTTTCGATTTTCTCCTTTTTTTTGCCTTTCCGGTTGCCATAGCTCCTACAATTTACATCCGATCGGAAAAATACCTACATTTCTGTAATAAGAGCTCGAAGTAGCTTAATCCCTCATACAAAACCCTTCTTAAATACCGTTTTTTAATTTTTCGAATTTTTTCCAAGGGGTACCCCTTAAAAATCCTGAATTTTCGATTTTCTCCATTTTTGGCCTTTCCGGTTGCCATAGCTCCTACAATTTACATCCGATCGGAAAAATACATACATTTCTGTAATAAGAGCTCGAAGTAGCTTAATCCCTCATACAAAACCTCTCTTAAATACCGTTTTTTAGTTTATCGAATTTTTTTCAAGGGGTACCCCTTAAAAATCCTGAATTTTCGATTTTCTCCTTTTTTTGCCTTTCCGGTTGCCATAGCTCCTACAATTTACATCCGATCGGAAAAATACATACATTTCTGTAATAAGAGCTCGAAGTAGCTTAATCCCTCATACAAAACCCTTCTTAAATACCGTTTTTTAATTTTTCGAATTTTTTCCAAGGGGTACCCCTTAAAAATCCTGAATTTTCGATTTTCTCCTTTTTTTTGCCCTTCCGATTGCCATAGCTCCTACAATTTACATCCGATCGGAAAAATACATACATTTCTGTAATAAGAGCTCGAAGTAGCTTAATCCCTCATACAAAACCCTTCTTAAATACCGTTTTTTAATTTTTCGAATTTTTTCCAAGGGGTACCCCTTAAAAATCCTGAATTTTCGATTTTCTCCATTTTTTGCCTTTCCGGTTGCCATAGCTCCTACAATTTACATCCGATCGGAAAAATACATACATTTCTGTAATAAGAGCTCGAAGTAGCTTAATCCCTCATACAAAACCTCTCTTAAATACCGTTTTTTAGTTTATCGAATTTTTTCCAAGGGGTACCCCTTAAAAATCCTGAATTTTCGATTTTCTCCTTTTTTTGCCTTTCCGGTATTTTTCCGATCGGAAAAATACATACATTTCTGTAATAAGAGCTCGAAGTTGCTTAATCCCTCATACAAAACCTTTCTTAAATACCGTTTTTTAATTTTTCGAATTTTTTCCAAGGGGTACCCCTTAAAAATCCTGAATTTTCGATTTTCTCCTTTTTTTGCCCTTCCGATTGCCATAGCTCCTACAATTTACATCCGATCGGAAAAATACATACATTTCTGTAATAAGAGCTCGAAGTAGCTTAATCCCTCATACAAAACCTCTCTTAAATACCGTTTTTTAGTTTATCGAATTTTTTCCAAGGGGTACCCCTTAAAAATCCTGAATTTTCGATTTTCTTAATTTTTTGCCCTTCCGATTTCCGACATACATTTCTGTAATAAGAGCTCGAAGTAGCTTAATCCCTCATACAAAACCTCTCTTAAATACCGTTTTTTAGTTTATCGAATTTTTTCCAAGGGGTACCCCTTAAAAATCCTGAATTTTCGATTTTCTCCTTTTTTTGCCTTTCCGGTTGCCATAGCTCCTACAATTTACATCCGATCGGAAAAATACATACATTTCTGTAATAAGAGCTCGAAGTAGCTCAATCCCTCATAAAAAAACTTTGTTAAATACCGTTTTTTAATTTTTCGAATTTTTTCCAAGGGGTACCCCTTAAAAATCCTGAATTTTCGATTTTCTCCTTTTTTTGCCCTTCCGATTGCCATAGCTCCTACAATTTACATCCGATCGGAAAAATACATACATTTCTGTAATAAGAGCTCGAAGTAGCTTAATCCCTCATACAAAACCTCTCTTAAATACAGTTTTTTAGTTTTTCGAATTTTTTCCAAGGGGTACCCCTTAAAAATCCTGAATTTTCGATTTTCTCCTTTTTTTTGCCCTTCCGATTGCCATAGCTCCTACAATTTACATCCGATCGGAAAAATACATACATTTCTGTAATAAGAGCTCGAAGTAGCTTAATCCCTCATACAAAACCTCTCTTAAATACAGTTTTTTAGTTTTTCGAATTTTTTCCAAGGGGTACCCCTTAAAAATCCTGAATTTTCGATTTTCTCCATTTTTTGCACTTCCGGTTGCCATAGCTCCTACAATTTACATCCGATCGGAAAAATACATACATTTCTGTAATAAGAGCTCGAAGTAGCTTAATCCCTCATACAAAACCCTTCTTAAATACCGTTTTTTAATTTTTCGAATTTTTTCCAAGGGGTACCCCTTAAAAATCCTGAATTTTCGATTTTCTCCTTTTTTTGCCCTTCCGATTGCCATAGCTCCTACAATTTACATCCGATCGGAAAAATACATACATTTCTGTAATAAGAGCTCGAAGTAGCTTAATCCCTCATAAAAAACCTCTCTTAAATACAGTTTTTTAGTTTTTCGAATTTTTTCCAAGGGGTACCCCTTAAAAATCCTGAATTTTCGATTTTCTCCATTTTTTGCACTTCCGGTTGCCATAGCTCCTACAATTTACATCCGATCGGAAAAATACATACATTTCTGTAATAAGAGCTCGAAGTAGCTTAATCCCTCATACAAAACCCTTCTTAAATACCGTTTTTTAATTTTTCGAATTTTTTCCAAGGGGTACCCCTTAAAAATCCTGAATTTTCGATTTTCTCCATTTTTTGCCTTTCCGGTTGCCATAGCTCCTACAATTTACATCCGATCGGAAAAATACCTACATTTCTGTAATAAGAGCTCGAAGTAGCCTAATCCCTCATACAAAACCTTTCTTAAATACCGTTTTTTAATTTTTCGAATTTTTTCCAAGGGGTACCCCTTAAAAATCCTGAATTTTCGATTTTCTCAATTTTTTGCCCTTCCGATTGCCATAGCTCCTACAATTTACATCCGATCGGAAAAATACATACATTTCTGTAATAAGAGCTCGAAGTAGCTTAATCCCTCATACAAAACCTCTCTTAAATACAGTTTTTTAGTTTCTCGAATTTTTTCCAAGGGGTACCCCTTAAAAATCCTGAATTTTCGATTTTCTCCATTTTTGGCCTTTCCGGTTGCCATAGCTCCTACAATTTACATCCGATCGGAAAAATACATACATTTCTGTAATAAGAGCTCGAAGTAGCTTAATCCCTCATACAAAACCCTTCTTAAATACCGTTTTTTAATTTTTCGAATTTTTTCCAAGGGGTACCCCTTAAAAATCCTGAATTTTCGATTTTCTCCTTTTTTTGCCCTTCCGATTGCCATAGCTCCTACAATTTACATCCGATCGGAAAAATACATACATTTCTGTAATAAGAGCTCGAAGTAGCTTAATCCCTCATACAAAACCTCTCTTAAATACAGTTTTTTAGTTTTTCGAATTTTTTCCAAGGGGTACCCCTTAAAAATCCGGAATTTTCGATTTTCTCCATTTTTTGCACTTCCGGTTGCCATAGCTCCTACAATTTACATCCGATCGGAAAAATACATACATTTCTGTAATAAGAGCTCGAAGTAGCTTAATCCCTCATACAAAACCCTTCTTAAATACCGTTTTTTAATTTTTCGAATTTTTTCCAAGGGGTACCCCTTAAAAATCCTGAATTTTCGATTTTCTCCATTTTTTGCCTTTCCGGTTGCCATAGCTCCTACAATTTACATCCGATCGGAAAAATACCTACATTTCTGTAATAAGAGCTCGAAGTAGCCTAATCCCTCATACAAAACCTTTCTTAAATACCGTTTTTTAATTTTTCGAATTTTTTCCAAGGGGTACCCCTTAAAAATCCTGAATTTTCGATTTTCTCCATTTTTTGCCTTTCCGGTTGCCATAGCTCCTACAATTTACATCCGATCGGAAAAATACCTACATTTCTGTAATAAGAGCTCGAAGTAGCTTAATCCCTCATACAAAACCCTTCTTAAATACCGTTTTTTAATTTTTCGAATTTTTTCCAAGGGGTACCCCTTAAAAATCCTGAATTTTCGATTTTCTCCATTTTTGGCCTTTCCGGTTGCCATAGCTCCTACAATTTACATCCGATCGGAAAAATACATACATTTCTGTAATAAGAGCTCGAAGTAGCTTAATCCCTCATACAAAACCTCTCTTAAATACCGTTTTTTAGTTTATCGAATTTTTTCCAAGGGGTACCCCTTAAAAATCCTGAATTTTCGATTTTCTCCTTTTTTTTGCCTTTCCGGTTGCCATAGCTCCTACAATTTACATCCGATCGGAAAAATACATACATTTCTGTAATAAGAGCTCGAAGTAGCTTAATCCCTCATACAAAACCCTTCTTAAATACCGTTTTTTAATTTTTCGAATTTTTTCCAAGGGGTACCCCTTACAAATCCTGAATTTTCGATTTTCTCCTTTTTTTGCCCTTCCGATTGCCATAGCTCCTACAATTTACATCCGATCGGAAAAATACATACATTTCTGTAATAAGAGCTCGAAGTAGCTTAATCCCTCATACAAAACCCTTCTTAAATACCGTTTTTTAATTTTTCGAATTTTTTCCAAGGGGTACCCCTTAAAAATCCTGAATTTTCGATTTTCTCCATTTTTTGCCTTTCCGGTTGCCATAGCTCCTACAATTTACATCCGATCGGAAAAATACATACATTTCTGTAATAAGAGCTCGAAGTAGCTTAATCCCTCATACAAAACCTCTCTTAAATACCGTTTTTTAGTTTATCGAATTTTTTCCAAGGGGTACCCCTTAAAAATCCTGAATTTTCGATTTTCTCCTTTTTTTGCCTTTCCGGTTGCCATAGCTCCTACAATTTACATCCGATCGGAAAAATACATACATTTCTGTAATAAGAGCTCGAAGTTGCTTAATCCCTCATACAAAACCTTTCTTAAATACCGTTTTTTAATTTTTCGAATTTTTTCCAAGGGGTACCCCTTAAAAATCCTGAATTTTCGATTTTCTCCTTTTTTTGCCCTTCCGATTGCCATAGCTCCTACAATTTACATCCGATCGGAAAAATACATACATTTCTGTAATAAGAGCTCGAAGTAGCTTAATCCCTCATACAAAACCTCTCTTAAATACCGTTTTTTAGTTTATCGAATTTTTTCCAAGGGGTACCCCTTAAAAATCCTGAATTTTCGATTTTCTCCATTTTTTGCCCTTCCGATTTCCGACATACATTTCTGTAATAAGAGCTCGAAGTAGCTTAATCCCTCATACAAAACCTCTCTTAAATACCGTTTTTTAGTTTATCGAATTTTTTCCAAGGGGTACCCCTTAAAAATCCTGAATTTTCGATTTTCTCCTTTTTTTGCCTTTCCGGTTGCCATAGCTCCTACAATTTACATCCGATCGGAAAAATACATACATTTCTGTAATAAGAGCTCGAAGTAGCTCAATCCCTCATAAAAAAACTTTGTTAAATACCGTTTTTTTAATTTTTCGAATTTTTTCCAAGGGGTACCCCTTAAAAATCCTGAATTTTCGATTTTCTCCTTTTTTTGCCCTTCCGATTGCCATAGCTCCTACAATTTACATCCGATCGGAAAAATACATACATTTCTGTAATAAGAGCTCGAAGTAGCTTAATCCCTCATACAAAACCCTTCTTAAATACCGTTTTTTAATTTTTCGAATTTTTTCCAAGGGGTACCCCTTAAAAATCCTGAATTTTCGATTTTCTCCATTTTTGGCCTTTCCGGTTGCCATAGCTCCTACAATTTACATCCGATCGGAAAAATACATACATTTCTGTAATAAGAGGTCGAAGTAGCTTAATCCCTCATACAAAACCCTTCTTAAATACCGTTTTTTAATTTTTCGAATTTTTTCCAAGGGGTACCCCTTAAAAATCCTGAATTTTCGATTTTCTCCATTTTTGGCCTTTCCGGTTGCCATAGCTCCTACAATTTACATCCGATCGGAAAAATACATACATTTCTGTAATAAGAGCTCGAAGTTGCTTAATCCCTCATACAAACCCTTTCTTAAATACCGTTTTTTAATTTTTCGAATTTTTTCCAAGGGGTACCCCTTAAAAATCCTGAATTTTCGATTTTCTCCTTTTTTTGCCCTTCCGATTGCCATAGCTCCTACAATTTACATCCGATCGGAAAAATACATACATTTCTGTAATAAGAGCTCGAAGTAGCTTAATCCCTCATACAAAACCTCTCTTAAATACCGTTTTTTAGTTTATCGAATTTTTTCAAAGGGGTATCCCTTAAAAATCCTGAATTTTCGATTTTCTCAATTTTTTGCCTTTCCGGTTGCCATAGCTCCTACAATTTACATCCGATCGGAAAAATACCTACATTTCTGTAATAAGAGCTCGAAGTAGCTTAATCCCTCATACAAAACCCTTCTTAAATACCGTTTTTTAGTTTATCGAATTTTTTCAAAGGGGTATCCCTTAAAAATCCTGAATTTTCGATTTTCTCAATTTTTTGCCTTTCCGGTTGCCATAGCTCCTACAATTTACATCCGATCGGAAAAATACCTACATTTCTGTAATAAGAGCTCGAAGTAGCTTAATCCCTCATACAAAACCCTTCTTAAATACCGTTTTTTAATTTTTCGAATTTTTTCCAAGGGGTACCCCTTACAAATCCTGAATTTTCGATTTTCTCCATTTTTTGCCTTTCCGGTTGCCATAGCTCCTACAATTTACATCCGATCGGAAAAATACCTACATTTCTGTAATAAGAGCTCGAAGTAGCTTAATCCCTCATACAAAACCCTTCTTAAATACCGTTTTTTAATTTTTCGAATTTTTTCCAAGGGGTACCCCTTAAAAATCCTGAATTTTCGATTTTCTCCATTTTTGGCCTTTCCGGTTGCCATAGCTCCTACAATTTACATCCGATCGGAAAAATACATACATTTCTGTAATAAGAGCTCGAAGTAGCTTAATCCCTCATACAAAACCTCTCTTAAATACCGTTTTTTAGTTTATCGAATTTTTTCCAAGGGGTACCCCTTAAAAATCCTGAATTTTCGATTTTCTCCTTTTTTTGCCTTTCCGGTTGCCATAGCTCCTACAATTTACATCCGATCGGAAAAATACATACATTTCTGTAATAAGAGCTCGAAGTAGCTCAATCCCTCATAAAAAAACTTTGTTAAATACCGTTTTTTAATTTTTCGAATTTTTTCCAAGGGGTACCCCTTAAAAATCCTGAATTTTCGATTTTCTCCTTTTTTTTGCCCTTCCGATTGCCATAGCTCCTACAATTTACATCCGATCGGAAAAATACATACATTTCTGTAATAAGAGCTCGAAGTAGCTTAATCCCTCATACAAAACCCTTCTTAAATACCGTTTTTTAATTTTTCGAATTTTTTCCAAGGGGTACCCCTTAAAAATCCTGAATTTTCGATTTTCTCCATTTTTGGCCTTTCCGGTTGCCATAGCTCCTACAATTTACATCCGATCGGAAAAATACATACATTTCTGTAATAAGAGCTCGAAGTTGCTTAATCCCTCATACAAAACCTTTCTTAAATACCGTTTTTTAATTTTTCGAATTTTTTCCAAGGGGTACCCCTTAAAAATCCTGAATTTTCGATTTTCTCCGTTTTTTGCCCTTCCGATTGCCATAGCTCCTACAATTTACATCCGATCGGAAAAATACATACATTTCTGTAATAAGAGCTCGAAGTAGCTTAATCCCTCATACAAAACCTCTCTTAAATACAGTTTTTTAGTTTTTCGAATTTTTTCCATTTTTTCCAATTTTTTCCACCCCTTAACCGTTTTTCGAAAAATCCTGAATTTTCGATTTTCTCCTTTTTTTGCCCTTCCGATTGCCATAGCTCCTACAATTTACATCCGATCGGAAAAATACATACATTTCTGTAATAAGAGCTCGAAGTAGCTTAATCCCTCATACAAAACCTCTCTTAAATACAGTTTTTTAGTTTTTCGAATTTTTTCCAAGGGGTACCCCTTAAAAATCCTGAATTTTCGATTTTCTCCATTTTTTGCACTTCCGGTTGCCATAGCTCCTACAATTTACATCCGATCGGAAAAATACATACATTTCTGTAATAAGCGCTCGAAGTAGCTTAATCCCTCATACAAAACCCTTCTTAAATACCGTTTTTTAATTTTTCGAATTTTTTCCAAGGGGTACCCCTTAAAAATCCTGAATTTTCGATTTTCTCCATTTTTTGCCTTTCCGGTTGCCATAGCTCCTACAATTTACATCCGATCGGAAAAATACCTACATTTCTGTAATAAGAGCTCGAAGTAGCCTAATCCCTCATACAAAACCTTTCTTAAATACCGTTTTTTAATTTTTCGAATTTTTTCCAAGGGGTACCCCTTAAAAATCCTGAATTTTCGATTTTCTCAATTTTTTGCCCTTCCGATTGCCATAGCTCCTACAATTTACATCCGATCGGAAAAATACATACATTTCTGTAATAAGAGCTCGAAGTAGCTTAATCCCTCATACAAAACCTCTCTTAAATACAGTTTTTTAGTTTCTCGAATTTTTTCCAAGGGGTACCCCTTAAAAATCCTGAATTTTCGATTTTCTCCATTTTTGGCCTTTCCGGTTGCCATAGCTCCTACAATTTACATCCGATCGGAAAAATACATACATTTCTGTAATAAGAGCTCGAAGTAGCTTAATCCCTCATACAAAACCCTTCTTAAATACCGTTTTTTAATTTTTCGAATTTTTTCCAAGGGGTACCCCTTAAAAATCCTGAATTTTCGATTTTCTCCTTTTTTTGCCCTTCCGATTGCCATAGCTCCTACAATTTACATCCGATCGGAAAAATACATACATTTCTGTAATAAGAGCTCGAAGTAGCTTAATCCCTCATACAAAACCTCTCTTAAATACAGTTTTTTAGTTTTTCGAATTTTTTCCAAGGGGTACCCCTTAAAAATCCTGAATTTTCGATTTTCTCCATTTTTTGCACTTCCGGTTGCCATAGCTCCTACAATTTACATCCGATCGGAAAAATACATACATTTCTGTAATAAGAGCTCGAAGTAGCTTAATCCCTCATACAAAACCCTTCTTAAATACCGTTTTTTAATTTTTCGAATTTTTTCCAAGGGGTACCCCTTAAAAATCCTGAATTTTCGATTTTCTCCATTTTTTGCCTTTCCGGTTGCCATAGCTCCTACAATTTACATCCGATCGGAAAAATACCTACATTTCTGTAATAAGAGCTCGAAGTAGCCTAATCCCTCATACAAAACCTTTCTTAAATACCGTTTTTTAATTTTTCGAATTTTTTCCAAGGGGTACCCCTTAAAAATCCTGAATTTTCGATTTTCTCCATTTTTTGCCTTTCCGGTTGCCATAGCTCCTACAATTTACATCCGATCGGAAAAATACCTACATTTCTGTAATAAGAGCTCGAAGTAGCTTAATCCCTCATACAAAACCCTTCTTAAATACCGTTTTTTAATTTTTCGAATTTTTTCCAAGGGGTACCCCTTAAAAATCCTGAATTTTCGATTTTCTCCATTTTTGGCCTTTCCGGTTGCCATAGCTCCTACAATTTACATCCGATCGGAAAAATACATACATTTCTGTAATAAGAGCTCGAAGTAGCTTAATCCCTCATACAAAACCTCTCTTAAATACCGTTTTTTAGTTTATCGAATTTTTTCCAAGGGGTACCCCTTAAAAATCCTGAATTTTCGATTTTCTCCTTTTTTTGCCTTTCCGGTTGCCATAGCTCCTACAATTTACATCCGATCGGAAAAATACATACATTTCTGTAATAAGAGCTCGAAGTAGCTCAATCCCTCATAAAAAAACTTTGTTAAATACCGTTTTTTAATTTTTCGAATTTTTTCCAAGGGGTACCCCTTAAAAATCCTGAATTTTCGATTTTCTCCTTTTTTTGCCCTTCCGATTGCCATAGCTCCTACAATTTACATCCGATCGGAAAAATACATACATTTCTGTAATAAGAGCTCGAAGTAGCTTAATCCCTCATACAAAACCCTTCTTAAATACCGTTTTTTAATTTTTCGAATTTTTTCCAAGGGGTACCCCTTAAAAATCCTGAATTTTCGATTTTCTCCTTTTTTTGCCCTTCCGATTGCCATAGCTCCTACAATTTACATCCGATCGGAAAAATACATACATTTCTGTAATAAGAGCTCGAAGTAGCTTAATCCCTCATACAAAACCCTTCTTAAATACCGTTTTTTAATTTTTCGAATTTTTTCCAAGGGGTACCCCTTAAAAATCCTGAATTTTCGATTTTCTCCATTTTTTGCCTTTCCGGTTGCCATAGCTCCTACAATTTACATCCGATCGGAAAAATACATACATTTCTGTAATAAGAGCTCGAAGTAGCTTAATCCCTCATACAAAACCTCTCTTAAATACCGTTTTTTAGTTTATCGAATTTTTTCCAAGGGGTACCCCTTAAAAATCCTGAATTTTCGATTTTCTCCTTTTTTTGCCTTTCCGGTTGCCATAGCTCCTACAATTTACATCCGATCGGAAAAATACATACATTTCTGTAATAAGAGCTCGAAGTTGCTTAATCCCTCATACAAAACCTTTCTTAAATACCGTTTTTTAATTTTTCGAATTTTTTCCAAGGGGTACCCCTTAAAAATCCTGAATTTTCGATTTTCTCCTTTTTTTGCCCTTCCGATTGCCATAGCTCCTACAATTTACATCCGATCGGAAAAATACATACATTTCTGTAATAAGAGCTCGAAGTAGCTTAATCCCTCATACAAAACCTTTCTTAAATACCGTTTTTTAGTTTATCGAATTTTTTCCAAGGGGTACCCCTTAAAAATCCTGAATTTTCGATTTTCTCAATTTTTTGCCCTTCCGATTGCCATAGCTCCTACAATGTACATCCGATCGGAAAAATACCTACATTTCTGTAATAAGAGCTCGAAGTAGCTTAATCCCTCATACAAAACCTCTCTTAAATACAGTTTTTTAGTTTCTCGAATTTTTTCCAAGGGGTACCCCTTAAAAATCCTGAATTTTCGATTTTCTCAATTTTTTGCCCTTCCGATTGTCATAGCTCCTACAATTTACATCCGATCGGAAAAATACATACATTTCTGTAATAAGAGCTCGAAGTAGCTTAATCCCTCATACAAAACCCTTCTTAAATACCGTTTTTTAATTTTTCGAATTTTTTCCAAGGGGTACCCCTTAAAAATCCTGAATTTTCGATTTTCTCCATTTTTTGCCTTTCCGGTTGCCATAGCTCCTACAATTTACATCCGATCGGAAAAATACATACATTTCTGTAATAAGAGCTCGAAGTTGCTTAATCCCTCATACAAAACCTTTATTAAATACCGTTTTTTAATTTTTCGAATTTTTTCCAAGGGGTACCCCTTAAAAATCCTGAATTTTCGATTTTCTCAATTTTTTGCCCTTCCGATTGTCATAGCTCCTACAATTTACATCCGATCGGAAAAATACATACATTTCTGTAATAAGAGCTCGAAGTAGCTTAATCCCTCATACAAAACCCTTCTTAAATACCGTTTTTTAATTTTTCGAATTTTTTCCAAGGGGTACCCCTTAAAAATCCTGAATTTTCGATTTTCTCCATTTTTTGCACTTCCGGTTGCCATAGCTCCTACAATTTACATCCGATCGGAAAAATACCTACATTTCTGTAATAAGAGCTCGAAGTAGCCTAATCCCTCATACAAAACCTTTCTTAAATACCGTTTTTTAATTTTTCGAATTTTTTCCAAGGGGTACCCCTTAAAAATCCTGAATTTTCGATTTTCTCAATTTTTTGCCCTTCCGATTGCCATAGCTCCTACAATTTACATCCGATCGGAAAAATACATACATTTCTGTAATAAGAGCTCGAAGTAGCTTAATCCCTCATACAAAACCTCTCTTAAATACAGTTTTTTAGTTTCTCGAATTTTTTCCAAGGGGTACCCCTTAAAAATCCTGAATTTTCGATTTTCTCAATTTTTTGCCCTTCCGATTGTCATAGCTCCTACAATTTACATCCGATCGGAAAAATACATACATTTCTGTAATAAGAGCTCGAAGTAGCTTAATCCCTCATACAAAACCCTTCTTAAATACCGTTTTTTAATTTTTCGAATTTTTTCCAAGGGGTACCCCTTAAAAATCCTGAATTTTCGATTTTCTCCATTTTTTGCCTTTCCGGTTGCCATAGCTCCTACAATGTACATCCGATCGGAAAAATACATACATTTCTGTAATAAGAGCTCGAAGTAGCTTAATCCCTCATACAAAACCCTTCTTAAATACCGTTTTTTAATTTTTCGAATTTTTTCCAAGGGGTACCCCTTAAAAATCCTGAATTTTCGATTTTCTCCATTTTTTGCACTTCCGGTTGCCATAGCTCCTACAATTTACATCCGATCGGAAAAATACATACATTTCTGTAATAAGAGCTCGAAGTAGCTTAATCCCTCATACAAAACCCTTCTTAAATACCGTTTTTTAATTTTTCGAATTTTTTCCAAGGGGTACCCCTTAAAAATCCTGAATTTTCGATTTTCTCAATTTTTTGCCCTTCCGATTGCCATAGCTCCTACAATGTACATCCGATCGGAAAAATACATACATTTCTGTAATAAGAGCTCGAAGTAGCCTAATCCCTCATACAAAACCTTTCTTAAATACCGTTTTTTAATTTTTCGAATTTTTTCCAAGGGGTACCCCTTAAAAATCCTGAATTTTCGATTTTCTCAATTTTTTGCCCTTCCGATTGTCATAGCTCCTACAATTTACATCCGATCGGAAAAATACATACATTTCTGTAATAAGAGCTCGAAGTAGCTTAATCCCTCATACAAAACCTCTCTTAAATACAGTTTTTTAGTTTTTCGAATTTTTTCCAAGGGGTACCCCTTAAAAATCCTGAATTTTCGATTTTCTCCATTTTTTGCACTTCCGGTTGCCATAGCTCCTACAATTTACATCCGATCGGAAAAATACATACATTTCTGTAATAAGAGCTCGAAGTAGCTTAATCCCTCATACAAAACCCTTCTTAAATACCGTTTTTTAATTTTTCGAATTTTTTCCAAGGGGTACCCCTTAAAAATCCTGAATTTTCGATTTTCTCCATTTTTTGCACTTCCGGTTGCCATAGCTCCTACAATTTACATCCGATCGGAAAAATACCTACATTTCTGTAATAAGAGCTCGAAGTAGCCTAATCCCTCATACAAAACCTTTCTTAAATACCGTTTTTTAATTTTTCGAATTTTTTCCAAGGGGTACCCCTTAAAAATCCTGAATTTTCGATTTTCTCAATTTTTTGCCCTTCCGATTGCCATAGCTCCTACAATTTACATCCGATCGGAAAAATACATACATTTCTGTAATAAGAGCTCGAAGTAGCTTAATCCCTCATACAAAACCTCTCTTAAATACAGTTTTTTAGTTTCTCGAATTTTTTCCAAGGGGTACCCCTTAAAAATCCTGAATTTTCGATTTTCTCAATTTTTTGCCCTTCCGATTGTCATAGCTCCTACAATTTACATCCGATCGGAAAAATACATACATTTCTGTAATAAGAGCTCGAAGTAGCTTAATCCCTCATACAAAACCCTTCTTAAATACCGTTTTTTAATTTTTCGAATTTTTTCCAAGGGGTACCCCTTAAAAATCCTGAATTTTCGATTTTCTCCATTTTTTGCCTTTCCGGTTGCCATAGCTCCTACAATTTACATCCGATCGGAAAAATACCTACATTTCTGTAATAAGAGCTCGAAGTAGCCTAATCCCTCATACAAAACCTTTCTTAAATACCGTTTTTTAATTTTTCGAATTTTTTCCAAGAATTAAAAAATCCTGAATTTTCGATTTTCTCAATTTTTTGCCCTTCCGATTGCCATAGCTCCTACAATTTACATCCGATCGGAAAAATACATACATTTCTGTAATAAGAGCTCGAAGTAGCTTAATCCCTCATACAAAACCTCTCTTAAATACAGTTTTTTAGTTTCTCGAATTTTTTCCAAGGGGTACCCCTTAAAAATCCTGAATTTTCGATTTTCTCAATTTTTTGCCCTTCCGATTGCCATAGCTCCTACAATTTACATCCGATCGGAAAAATACATACATTTCTGTAATAAGAGCTCGAAGTTGCTTAATCCCTCATACAAAACCTCTCTTAAATACCGTTTTTTAGTTTATCGAATTTTTTCAAAGGGGTATCCCTTAAAAATCCTGAATTTTCGATTTTCTCAATTTTTTGCCCTTCCGATTGCCATAGCTCCTACAATTTACATCCGATCGGAAAAATACATACATTTCTGTAATAAGAGCTCGAAGTAGCTTAATCCCTCATACAAAACCTCTCTTAAATACCGTTTTTTAGTTTATCGAATTTTTTCCAAGGGGTATCCCTTAAAAATCCTGAATTTTCGATTTTCTCAATTTTTTGCCCTTCCGATTGCCATAGCTCCTACAATTTACATCCGATCGGAAAAATACATACATTTCTGTAATAAGAGCTCGAAGTTGCTTAATCCCTCATACAAAACCTCTCTTAAATACCGTTTTTTAGTTTCTCGAATTTTTTCCAAGAATTAAAAAATCCTGAATTTTCGATTTTCTCAATTTTTTGCCCTTCCGATTGCCATAGCTCCTACAATTTACATCCGATCGGAAAAATACATACATTTCTGTAATAAGAGCTCGAAGTAGCTTAATCCCTCATACAAAACCTCTCTTAAATACAGTTTTTTAGTTTCTCGAATTTTTTCCAAGGGGTACCCCTTAAAAATCCTGAATTTTCGATTTTCTCAATTTTTTGCCCTTCCGATTGTCATAGCTCCTACAATTTACATCCGATCGGAAAAATACATACATTTCTGTAATAAGAGCTCGAAGTAGCTTAATCCCTCATACAAAACCCTTCTTAAATACCGTTTTTTAATTTTTCGAATTTTTTCCAAGGGGTACCCCTTAAAAATCCTGAATTTTCGATTTTCTCCATTTTTTGCCTTTCCGGTTGCCATAGCTCCTACAATGTACATCCGATCGGAAAAATACATACATTTCTGTAATAAGAGCTCGAAGTAGCTTAATCCCTCATACAAAACCCTTCTTAAATACCGTTTTTTAATTTTTCGAATTTTTTCCAAGGGGTACCCCTTAAAAATCCTGAATTTTCGATTTTCTCCATTTTTTGCACTTCCGGTTGCCATAGCTCCTACAATTTACATCCGATCGGAAAAATACATACATTTCTGTAATAAGAGCTCGAAGTAGCTTAATCCCTCATACAAAACCCTTCTTAAATACCGTTTTTTAATTTTTCGAATTTTTTCCAAGGGGTACCCCTTAAAAATCCTGAATTTTCGATTTTCTCAATTTTTTGCCCTTCCGATTGCCATAGCTCCTACAATGTACATCCGATCGGAAAAATACATACATTTCTGTAATAAGAGCTCGAAGTAGCCTAATCCCTCATACAAAACCTTTCTTAAATACCGTTTTTTAATTTTTCGAATTTTTTCCAAGGGGTACCCCTTAAAAATCCTGAATTTTCGATTTTCTCAATTTTTTGCCCTTCCGATTGTCATAGCTCCTACAATTTACATCCGATCGGAAAAATACATACATTTCTGTAATAAGAGCTCGAAGTAGCTTAATCCCTCATACAAAACCTCTCTTAAATACAGTTTTTTAGTTTTTCGAATTTTTTCCAAGGGGTACCCCTTAAAAATCCTGAATTTTCGATTTTCTCCATTTTTTGCACTTCCGGTTGCCATAGCTCCTACAATTTACATCCGATCGGAAAAATACATACATTTCTGTAATAAGAGCTCGAAGTAGCTTAATCCCTCATACAAAACCCTTCTTAAATACCGTTTTTTAATTTTTCGAATTTTTTCCAAGGGGTACCCCTTAAAAATCCTGAATTTTCGATTTTCTCCATTTTTTGCACTTCCGGTTGCCATAGCTCCTACAATTTACATCCGATCGGAAAAATACCTACATTTCTGTAATAAGAGCTCGAAGTAGCCTAATCCCTCATACAAAACCCTTCTTAAATACCGTTTTTTAATTTTTCGAATTTTTTCCAAGGGGTACCCCTTAAAAATCCTGAATTTTCGATTTTCTCCATTTTTTGCCTTTCCGGTTGCCATAGCTCCTACAATTTACATCCGATCGGAAAAATACCTACATTTCTGTAATAAGAGCTCGAAGTAGCCTAATCCCTCATACAAAACCTTTCTTAAATACCGTTTTTTAATTTTTCGAATTTTTTCCAAGAATTAAAAAATCCTGAATTTTCGATTTTCTCAATTTTTTGCCCTTCCGATTGCCATAGCTCCTACAATTTACATCCGATCGGAAAAATACATACATTTCTGTAATAAGAGCTCGAAGTAGCTTAATCCCTCATACAAAACCTCTCTTAAATACAGTTTTTTAGTTTCTCGAATTTTTTCCAAGGGGTACCCCTTAAAAATCCTGAATTTTCGATTTTCTCAATTTTTTGCCCTTCCGATTGCCATAGCTCCTACAATTTACATCCGATCGGAAAAATACATACATTTCTGTAATAAGAGCTCGAAGTTGCTTAATCCCTCATACAAAACCTCTCTTAAATACCGTTTTTTAGTTTATCGAATTTTTTCAAAGGGGTATCCCTTAAAAATCCTGAATTTTCGATTTTCTCAATTTTTTGCCCTTCCGATTGCCATAGCTCCTACAATTTACATCCGATCGGAAAAATACATACATTTCTGTAATAAGAGCTCGAAGTAGCTTAATCCCTCATACAAAACCTCTCTTAAATACCGTTTTTTAGTTTATCGAATTTTTTCCAAGGGGTATCCCTTAAAAATCCTGAATTTTCGATTTTCTCAATTTTTTGCCCTTCCGATTGCCATAGCTCCTACAATTTACATCCGATCGGAAAAATACATACATTTCTGTAATAAGAGCTCGAAGTTGCTTAATCCCTCATACAAAACCTCTCTTAAATACCGTTTTTTAGTTTCTCGAATTTTTTCCAAGGGGTACCCCTTAAAAATCCTGAATTTTCGATTTTCTCAATTTTTTGCCCTTCCGATTGCCATAGCTCCTACAATTTACATCCGATCGGAAAAATACATACATTTCTGTAATAAGAGCTCGAAGTAGCTTAATCCCTCATACAAAACCTCTCTTAAATACAGTTTTTTAGTTTCTCGAATTTTTTCCAAGGGGTACCCCTTAAAAATCCTGAATTTTCGATTTTCTCAATTTTTTGGCCTTCCGATTGCCATAGCTCCTACAATTTACATCCGATCGGAAAAATACATACATTTCTGTGATAAGAGCTCGAAGTTGCTTAATCCCTCATACAAAACCTCTCTTAAATACCGTTTTTTAGTTTATCGAATTTTTTCAAAGGGGTATCCCTTAAAAATCCTGAATTTTCGATTTTCTCAATTTTTTGCCCTTCCGATTGCCATAGCTCCTACAATTTACATCCGATCGGAAAAATACATACATTTCTGTAATAAGAGCTCGAAGTAGCTTAATCCCTCATACAAAACGTCTCTTAAATACCGTTTTTTAGTTTATCGAATTTTTTCCAAGGGGTATCCCTTAAAAATCCTGAATTTTCGATTTTCTCAATTTTTTGCCCTTCCGATTGCCATAGCTCCTACAATTTACATCCGATCGGAAAAATACATACATTTATGTAATAAGAGCTCGAAGTAGCTTAATCCCTCATACAAAACCCTTCTTAAATACCGTTTTTTAATTTTTCGAATTTTTTCCAAGGGGTACCCCTTAAAAATCCTGAATTTTCGATTTTCTCCATTTTTTTCCTTTCCGGTTGCCATAGCTCCTACAATTTACATCCGATCGGAAAAATACATACATTTCTGTAATAAGAGCTCGAAGTAGCCTAATCCCTCATACAAAACCTTTCTTAAATACCGTTTTTTAATTTTTCGAATTTTTTCCAAGGGGTACCCCTTAAAAATCCTGAATTTTCGATTTTCTCAATTTTTTGCCCTTCCGATTGCCATGGCTCCTACAATTTACATCCGATCGGAAAAATACATACATTTCTGTAATAAGAGCTCGAAGTAGCTTAATCCCTCATACAAAACCTCTCTTAAATACCGTTTTTTAGTTTATCGAATTTTTTCCAAGGGGTATCCCTTAAAAATCCTGAATTTTCGATTTTCTCAATTTTTTGCCCTTCCGATTGCCATAGCTCCTACAATTTACATCCGATCGGAAAAATACATACATTTCTGTAATAAGAGCTCGAAGTTGCTTAATCCCTCATACAAAACCTCTCTTAAATACCGTTTTTTAGTTTCTCGAATTTTTTCCAAGGGGTACCCCTTAAAAATCCTGAATTTTCGATTTTCTCAATTTTTTGCCCTTCCGATTGCCATAGCTCCTACAATTTACATCCGATCGGAAAAATACATACATTTATGTAATAAGAGCTCGAAGTAGCTTAATCCCTCATACAAAACCCTTCTTAAATACCGTTTTTTAATTTTTCGAATTTTTTCCAAGGGGTACCCCTTAAAAATCCTGAATTTTCGATTTTCTCCATTTTTTGCCTTTCCGGTTGCCATAGCTCCTACAATTTACATCCGATCGGAAAAATACCTACATTTCTGTAATAAGAGCTCGAAGTAGCCTAATCCCTCATACAAAACCTTTCTTAAATACCGTTTTTTAATTTTTCGAATTTTTTCCAAGGGGTACCCCTTAAAAATCCTGAATTTTCGATTTTCTCAATTTTTTGCCTTTCCGGTTGCCATAGCTCCTACAATTTACATCCGATCGGAAAAATACATACATTTCTGTAATAAGAGCTCGAAGTTGCTTAATCCCTCATACAAAACCTCTCTTAAATACCGTTTTTTAGTTTCTCGAATTTTTTCCAAGGGGTACCCCTTAAAAATCCTGAATTTTCGATTTTCTCAATTTTTTGCCCTTCCGATTGCCATAGCTCCTACAATTTACATCCGATCGGAAAAATACATACATTTATGTAATAAGAGCTCGAAGTAGCTTAATCCCTCATACAAAACCCTTCTTAAATACCGTTTTTTAATTTTTCGAATTTTTTCCAAGGGGTACCCCTTAAAAATCCTGAATTTTCGATTTTCTCAATTTTTTGCCCTTCCGATTGCCATAGCTCCTACAATTTACATCCGATCGGAAAAATACATACATTTATGTAATAAGAGCTCGAAGTAGCTTAATCCCTCATACAAAACCCTTCTTAAATACCGTTTTTTAATTTTTCGAATTTTTTCCAAGGGGTACCCCTTAAAAATCCTGAATTTTCGATTTTCTCCATTTTTTTCCTTTCCGGTTGCCATAGCTCCTACAATTTACATCCGATCGGAAAAATACCTACATTTCTGTAATAAGAGCTCGAAGTAGCCTAATCCCTCATACAAAACCTTTCTTAAATACCGTTTTTTAATTTTTCGAATTTTTTCCAAGGGGTACCCCTTAAAAATCCTGAATTTTCGATTTTCTCAATTTTTTGCCCTTCCGATTGCCATGGCTCCTACAATTTACATCCGATCGGAAAAATACATACATTTCTGTAATAAGAGCTCGAAGTAGCTTAATCCCTCATACAAAACCTCTCTTAAATACCGTTTTTTAGTTTATCGAATTTTTTCCAAGGGGTATCCCTTAAAAATCCTGAATTTTCGATTTTCTCAATTTTTTGCCCTTCCGATTGCCATAGCTCCTACAATTTACATCCGATCGGAAAAATACATACATTTCTGTAATAAGAGCTCGAAGTTGCTTAATCCCTCATACAAAACCTCTCTTAAATACCGTTTTTTAGTTTCTCGAATTTTTTCCAAGGGGTACCCCTTAAAAATCCTGAATTTTCGATTTTCTCAATTTTTTGCCCTTCCGATTGCCATAGCTCCTACAATTTACATCCGATCGGAAAAATACATACATTTATGTAATAAGAGCTCGAAGTAGCTTAATCCCTCATACAAAACCCTTCTTAAATACCGTTTTTTAATTTTTCGAATTTTTTCCAAGGGGTACCCCTTAAAAATCCTGAATTTTCGATTTTCTCCATTTTTTGCCTTTCCGGTTGCCATAGCTCCTACAATTTACATCCGATCGGAAAAATACCTACATTTCTGTAATAAGAGCTCGAAGTAGCCTAATCCCTCATACAAAACCTTTCTTAAATACCGTTTTTTAATTTTTCGAATTTTTTCCAAGGGGTACCCCTTAAAAATCCTGAATTTTCGATTTTCTCAATTTTTTGCCTTTCCGGTTGCCATAGCTCCTACAATTTACATCCGATCGGAAAAATACATACATTTCTGTAATAAGAGCTCGAAGTTGCTTAATCCCTCATACAAAACCTCTCTTAAATACCGTTTTTTAGTTTCTCGAATTTTTTCCAAGGGGTACCCCTTAAAAATCCTGAATTTTCGATTTTCTCAATTTTTTGCCCTTCCGATTGCCATAGCTCCTACAATTTACATCCGATCGGAAAAATACATACATTTATGTAATAAGAGCTCGAAGTAGCTTAATCCCTCATACAAAACCCTTCTTAAATACCGTTTTTTAATTTTTCGAATTTTTTCCAAGGGGTACCCCTTAAAAATCCTGAATTTTCGATTTTCTCCATTTTTTGCCTTTCCGGTTGCCATAGCTCCTACAATTTACATCCGATCGGAAAAATACCTACATTTCTGTAATAAGAGCTCGAAGTAGCCTAATCCCTCATACAAAACCTTTCTTAAATACCGTTTTTTAATTTTTCGAATTTTTTCCAAGGGGTACCCCTTAAAAATCCTGAATTTTCGATTTTCTCAATTTTTTGCCTTTCCGGTTGCCATAGCTCCTACAATTTACATCCGATCGGAAAAATACATACATTTCTGTAATAAGAGCTCGAAGTAGCTTAATCCCTCATAAAAAAACTTTCTTAAATACCGTTTTTTAATTTTTCGAATTTTTTCCAAGGGGTACCCCTTAAAAATCCTGAATTTTCGATTTTCTCCATTTTTTGCTCTTCCGATTGCCATAGCTCCTACAATTTACATCCGATCGGAAAAATACATACATTTCTGTAATAAGAGCTCGAAGTAGCTTAATCCCTCATACAAAACCCTTCTTAAATACCGTTTTTTAATTTTTCGAATTTTTTCCAAGGGGTACCCCTTAAAAATCCTGAATTTTCGATTTTCTCCATTTTTTGCCTTTCCGGTTGCCATAGCTCCTACAATTTACATCCGATCGGAAAAATACCTACATTTCTGTAATAAGAGCTCGAAGTAGCCTAATCCCTCATACAAAACCTTTCTTAAATACCGTTTTTTAATTTTTAGAATTTTTTCCAAGGGGTATCCCTTAAAAATCCTGAATTTTCGATTTTCTCAATTTTTTGCCCTTCCGATTGCCATAGCTCCTACAATTTACATCCGATCGGAAAAATACATACATTTCTGTAATAAGAGCTCGAAGTTGCTTAATCCCTCATACAAAACCTCTCTTAAATACCGTTTTTTAGTTTCTCGAATTTTTTCCAAGGGGTACCCCTTAAAAATCCTGAATTTTCGATTTTCTCAATTTTTTGCCCTTCCGATTGCCATAGCTCCTACAATTTACATCCGATCGGAAAAATACATACATTTCTGTAATAAGAGCTCGAAGTAGCTTAATCCCTCATACAAAACCCTTCTTAAATACCGTTTTTTAATTTTTCGAATTTTTTCCAAGGGGTACCCCTTAAAAATCCTGAATTTTCGATTTTCTCCATTTTTTTCCTTTCCGGTTGCCATAGCTCCTACAATTTACATCCGATCGGAAAAATACCTACATTTCTGTAATAAGAGCTCGAAGTAGCCTAATCCCTCATACAAAACCTTTCTTAAATACCGTTTTTTAATTTTTCGAATTTTTTCCAAGGGGTACCCCTTAAAAATCCTGAATTTTCGATTTTCTCCTTTTTTTGCCCTTCCGATTGCCATGGCTCCTACAATTTACATCCGATCGGAAAAATACATACATTTCTGTAATAAGAGCTCGAAGTAGCTTAATCCCTCATACAAAACCTCTCTTAAATACCGTTTTTTAGTTTATCGAATTTTTTCCAAGGGGTATCCCTTAAAAATCCTGAATTTTCGATTTTCTCAATTTTTTGCCCTTCCGATTGCCATAGCTCCTACAATTTACATCCGATCGGAAAAATACATACATTTCTGTAATAAGAGCTCGAAGTTGCTTAATCCCTCATACAAAACCTCTCTAAAATACCGTTTTTTAGTTTCTCGAATTTTTTCCAAGGGGTACCCCTTAAAAATCCTGAATTTTCGATTTTCTCAATTTTTTGCCCTTCCGATTGCCATAGCTCCTACAATTTACATCCGATCGGAAAAATACCTACATTTCTGTAATAAGAGCTCGAAGTAGCCTAATCCCTCATACAAAACCTTTCTTAAATACCGTTTTTTAATTTTTCGAATTTTTTCCAAGGGGTACCCCTTAAAAATCCTGAATTTTCGATTTTCTCAATTTTTTGCCCTTCCGATTGCCATAGCTCCTACAATTTACATCCGATCGGAAAAATACATACATTTCTGTAATAAGAGCTCGAAGTTGCTTAATCCCTCATACAAAACCTCTCTTAAATACCGTTTTTTAGTTTCTCGAATTTTTTCCAAGGGGTACCCCTTAAAAATCCTGAATTTTCGATTTTCTCAATTTTTTGCCCTTCCGATTGCCATAGCTCCTACAATTTACATCCGATCGGAAAAATACATACATTTCTGTAATAAGAGCTCGAAGTAGCTTAATCCCTCATACAAAACCTCTCTTAAATACCGTTTTTTAGTTTCTCGAATTTTTTCCAAGGGGTACCCCTTAAAAATCCTGAATTTTCGATTTTCTCAATTTTTTGCCCTTCCGATTGCCATAGCTCCTACAATTTACATCCGATCGGAAAAATACATACATTTCTGTAATAAGAGCTCGAAGTAGCTTAATCCCTCATACAAAACCCTTCTTAAATACCGTTTTTTAATTTTTCGAATTTTTTCCAAGGGGTACCCCTTAAAAATCCTGAATTTTCGATTTTCTCCATTTTTTGCCTTTCCGGTTGCCATAGCTCCTACAATTTACATCCGATCGGAAAAATACCTACATTTCTGTAATAAGAGCTCGAAGTAGCCTAATCCCTCATACAAAACCTTTCTTAAATACCGTTTTTTAATTTTTAGAATTTTTTCCAAGGGGTACCCCTTAAAAATCCTGAATTTTCGATTTTCTCCATTTTTTGCCTTTCCGGTTGCCATAGCTCCTACAATTTACATCCGATCGGAAAAATACCTACATTTCTGTAATAAGAGCTCGAAGTAGCCTAATCCCTCATACAAAACCTTTCTTAAATACCGTTTTTTAATTTTTAGAATTTTTTCCAAGGGGTACCCCTTAAAAATCCTGAATTTTCGATTTTCTCAATTTTTGGCCTTTCCGGTTGCCATAGCTCCTACAATTTACATCCGATCGGAAAAATACATACATTTCTGTAATAAGAGCTCGAAGTAGCTTAATCCCTCATAAAAAAACTTTCTTAAATACCGTTTTTTAATTTTTCGAATTTTTTCCAAGGGGTACCCCTTAAAAATCCTGAATTTTCGATTTTCTCCATTTTTTGCCCTTCCGATTGCCATAGCTCCTACAATTTACATCCGATCGGAAAAATACATACATTTCTGTAATAAGAGCTCGAAGTTGCTTAATCCCTCATACAAAACCTTTCTTAAATACCGTTTTTTAATTTTTCGAATTTTTTCCAAGGGGTACCCCTTTAAAATCCGGAATTTTCGATTTTCTCCATTTTTTGCCTTTCCGGTTGCCATAGCTCCTACAATTTACATCCGATCGGAAAAATACATACATTTCTGTAATAAGAGCTCGAAGTAGCTTAATCCCTCATAAAAAAACTTTCTTAAATACCGTTTTTTAATTTTTCGAATTTTTTCCAAGGGGTACCCCTTAAAAATCCTGAATTTTCGATTTTCTCCATTTTTTGCTCTTCCGATTGCCATAGCTCCTACAATTTACATCCGATCGGAAAAATACATACATTTCTGTAATAAGAGCTCGAAGTAGCTTAATCCCTCATACAAAACCCTTCTTAAATACCGTTTTTTAATTTTTCGAATTTTTTCCAAGGGGTACCCCTTAAAAATCCTGAATTTTCGATTTTCTCCATTTTTTGCCTTTCCGGTTGCCATAGCTCCTACAATTTACATCCGATCGGAAAAATACCTACATTTCTGTAATAAGAGCTCGAAGTAGCCTAATCCCTCATACAAAACCTTTCTTAAATACCGTTTTTTAATTTTTAGAATTTTTTCCAAGGGGTACCCCTTAAAAATCCTGAATTTTCGATTTTCTCAATTTTTGGCCTTTCCGGTTGCCATAGCTCCTACAATTTACATCCGATCGGAAAAATACATACATTTCTGTAATAAGAGCTCGAAGTAGCTTAATCCCTCATAAAAAAACTTTCTTAAATACCGTTTTTTAATTTTTCGAATTTTTTCCAAGGGGTACCCCTTAAAAATCCTGAATTTTCGATTTTCTCCATTTTTTGCCCTTCCGATTGCCATAGCTCCTACAATTTACATCCGATCGGAAAAATACATACATTTCTGTAATAAGAGCTCGAAGTTGCTTAATCCCTCATACAAAACCTTTCTTAAATACCGTTTTTTAATTTTTCGAATTTTTTCCAAGGGGTACCCCTTTAAAATCCGGAATTTTCGATTTTCTCCATTTTTTGCCTTTCCGGTTGCCATAGCTCCTACAATTTACATCCGATCGGAAAAATACATACATTTCTGTAATAAGAGCTCGAAGTAGCCTAATCCCTCATACAAAACCTTTCTTAAATACCGTTTTTTAATTTTTCGAATTTTTTCCAAGGGGTACCCCTTCAAAATCCTGAATTTTCGATTTTCTCCATTTTTTGCCTTTCCGGTTGCCATAGCTCCTACAATTTACATCCGATCGGAAAAATACATACATTTCTGTAATAAGAGCTCGAAGTTGCTTAATCCCTCATACAAAACCTTTCTTAAATACCGTTTTTTAATTTTTCGAATTTTTTCCAAGGGGTACCCCTTTAAAATCCGGAATTTTCGATTTTCTCCATTTTTTGCCTTTCCGGTTGCCTTAGCTCCTACAATTTACATCCGATCGGAAAAATACCTACATTTCTGTAATAAGAGCTCGAAGTAGCCTAATCCCTCATACAAAACCTTTCTTAAATACCGTTTTTTAATTTTTCGAATTTTTTCCAAGGGGTACCCCTTAAAAATCCTGAATTTTCGATTTTCTCCATTTTTTGCCTTTCCGGTTGCCATAGCTCCTACAATTTACATCCGATCGAAAAAATACACACATTTCTGTAATAAGAGCTCGAAGTTGCTTAATCCCTCATACAAAACCTTTCTTAAATACCGTGTTTTAGTTTTTTGAATTTTGTAATTTTTTTAAGGGGTACCCCTTAAAAGTCCTGAATTTTCGATTTTCTCCATTTTTTGCCCTTCCGGTTGCCATAGCTCCTACAATTTACATCCGATCGTAAAAATACATACATTTCTGTAATAAGAGCTCGAAGTAGCTTAATCCCTCATACAAAACCTTTCTTAAATACCGTTTTTTTAATTTTTCGAATTTTTTCCAAGGGGTACCCCTTAAAAATCCTGAATTTTCGATTTTCTCCATTTTTTGCCTTTCCGGTTGCCATAGCTCCTACAATTTACATCCGATCGAAAAAATACATACATTTCTGTAATAAGAGCTCGAAGTTGCTTAATCCCTCATACAAAACCTTTCTTAAATACCGTGTTTTAGTTTTTTGAATTTTTTAATTTTTTTAAGGGGTACCCCTTAAAAATCCTGAATTTTCGATTTTCTCAATTTTTGGCCTTTCCGGTTGCCATAGCTCCTACAATTTACATCCGATCGGAAAAATACATACATTTCTGTAATAAGAGCTCGAAGTAGCTTAATCCCTCATAAAAAACTTTCTTAAATACCGTTTTTTAATTTTTCGATTTTTTTCCAAGGGGTACCCCTTAAAAATCCTGAATTTTCGATTTTCTCCATTTTTTGCTCTTCCGATTGCCATAGCTCCTACAATTTACATCCGATCGGAAAAATACATACATTTCTGTAATAAGAGCTCGAAGTTGCTTAATCCCTCATAAAAAAAATTTCTTAAATACCGTTTTTTAATTTTTCGAATTTTTTCCAAGGGGTACCCCTTAAAAATCCTGAATTTTCGATTTTCTCAATTTTTGGCCTTTCCGGTTGCCATAGCTCCTACAATTTACATCCGATCGGAAAAATACATACATTTCTGTAATAAGAGCTCGAAGTAGCTTAATCCCTCATAAAAAAACTTTCTTAAATACCGTTTTTTAATTTTTCGATTTTTTTCCAAGGGGTACCCCTTAAAAATCCTGAATTTTCGATTTTCTCCATTTTTTGCTCTTCCGATTGCCATAGCTTCTACAATTTACATCCGATCGGAAAAATACATACATTTCTGTAATAAGAGCTCGAAGTAGCTTAATCCCTCATAAAAAAACTTTCTTAAATACCGTTTTTTAATTTTTCGATTTTTTTCCAAGGGGTACCCCTTAAAAATCCTGAATTTTCGATTTTCTCCATTTTTTGCTCTTCCGATTGCCATAGCTCCTACAATTTACATCCGATCGGAAAAATACATACATTTCTGTAATAAGAGCTCGAAGTTGCTTAATCCCTCATAAAAAAACTTTCTTAAATACCGTTTTTTAATTTTTCGAATTTTTTCCAAGTGGTACCCCTTAAAAATCCTGAATTTTCGATTTTCTCCTTTTTTTGCCCTTCCGATTGCCATAGCTCCTACAATTTATATCCGATCGGAAAAATACCTACATTTCTGTAATAAGAGCTCGAAGTAGCCTAATCCCTCATACAAAACCTTTCTTAAATACCGTTTTTTAATTTTTCGAATTTTTTCCAAGGGGTACCCCTTAAAAATCCTGAATTTTCGATTTTCTCAATTTTTTGCCCTTCCGATTGTCATAGCTCCTACAATTTACATCCGATCGGAAAAATACATACATTTCTGTAATAAGAGCTCGAAGTAGCTTAATCCCTCATACAAAACCCTTCTTAAATACCGTTTTTTAATTTTTCGAATTTTTTCCAAGGGGTACCCCTTAAAAATCCTGAATTTTCGATTTTCTCCATTTTTTGCCTTTCCGGTTGCCATAGCTCCTACAATTTACATCCGATCGGAAAAATACATACATTTCTGTTATAAGAGCTCGAAGTAGCTTAATCCCTCATAAAAAAACTTTCTTAAATACCGTTTTTTTATTTTTCGAATTTTTTCCAAGGGGTACCCCTTAAAAATCCTGAATTTTCGATTTTCTCCATTTTTTGCCTTTCCGGTTGCCATAGCTCCTACAATTTACATCCGATCGGAAAAATACATACATTTCTGTAATAAAAGCTCGAAGTTGCTTAATCCCTCATAAAAAACATTTCTTAAATACCGTTTTTTAATTTTTCGAATTTTTTCCAAGGGGTACCCCTTAAAAATCCTGAATTTTCGATTTTCTCCATTTTTTGCCTTTCCGGTTGCCATAGCTCCTACAATTTACATCCGATCGGAAAAATACATACATTTCTGTTATAAGAGCTCGAAGTAGCTTAATCCCTCATAAAAAAACTTTCTTAAATACCGTTTTTTAATTTTTAGAATTTTTTCCAAGGGGTACCCCTTAAAAATCCTAAATTTTCGATTTTCTCCATTTGTTGCCTTTCCGGTTGCCATAGCTCCTACAATTTACATCCGATCGGAAAAATACATACATTTCTGTTATAAGAGCTCGAAGTAGCTTAATCCCTCATAAAAAAACTTTCTTAAATACCGTTTTTTAATTTTTCGAATTTTTTCCAAGGGGTACCCCTTAAAAATCCTGAATTTTCGATTTTCTCCTTTTTTTGCCCTTCCGATTGCCATAGCTCCTACAATTTACATCCGATCGTAAAAATACATACATTTCTGTAATAAGAGCTCGAAGTAGCTTAATCCCTCATACAAAACCTTTCTTAAATATCGTTTTTTAATTTTTCGAATTTTTTCCAGGGCGTACCCCTTAAAAATCCTGAATTTTCGATTTTCTCCATTTTTTGCCCTTTTGGTTGCCATAGCTCCTACAATTTACATCCGATCGGAAAAATACATACATTTATGTAATAAGAGCTCGAAGTAGCTTAATCCCTCATACAAAACCCTTCTTAAATACCGTTTTTTAATTTTTCGAATTTTTTCCAAGGGGTACCCCTTAAAAATCCTGAATTTTCGATGTTCTCCATTTTTTGCCTTTCCGGTTGCCATAGCTCCTACAATTTATATCCGATCGGAAAAATACCTACATTTCTGTAATAAGAGCTCGAAGTAGCCTAATCCCTCATACAAAACCTTTCTTAAATACCGTTTTTTAATTTTTAGAATTTTTTCCAAGGGGTACCCCTTAAAAATCCTGAATTTTCGATTTTCTCAATTTTTGGCCTTTCCGGTTGCCATAGCTCCTACAATTTACATCCGATCGGAAAAATACATACATTTCTGTAATAAGAGCTCGAAGTAGCCTAATCCCTGATACAAAACCTTTCTTAAATACAGTTTTTTAGTTTCTCGAATTTTTTCCAAGGGGTACCCCTTAAAAATCCTGAATTTTCGATTTTCTCAATTTTTTGCCCTTCCGATTGTCATAGCTCCTACAATTTACATCCGATCGGAAAAATACATACATTTCTGTAATAAGAGCTCGAAGTAGCTTAATCCCTCATACAAAACCCTTCTTAAATACCGTTTTTTAATTTTTCGAATTTTTTCCAAGGGGTACCCCTTAAAAATCCTGAATTTTCGATTTTCTCCATTTTTTGCCTTTCCGGTTGCCATAGCTCCTACAATTTACATCCGATCGGAAAAATACATACATTTCTGTTATAAGAGCTCGAAGTAGCTTAATCCCTCATAAAAAACTTTCTTAAATACCGTTTTTTAATTTTTCGAATTTTTTCCAAGGGGTACCCCTTAAAAATCCTGAATTTTCGATTTTCTCCATTTTTTGCCTTTCCGGTTGCCATAGCTCCTACAATTTACATCCGATCGGAAAAATACATACATTTCTGTAATAAAAGCTCGAAGTTGCTTAATCCCTCATAAAAAACATTTCTTAAATACCGTTTTTTAATTTTTCGAATTTTTTCCAAGGGGTACCCCTTAAAAATCCTGAATTTTCGATTTTCTCCATTTTTTGCCTTTCCGGTTGCCATAGCTCCTACAATTTACATCCGATCGGAAAAATACATACATTTCTGTTATAAGAGCTCGAAGTAGCTTAATCCCTCATAAAAAAACTTTCTTAAATACCGTTTTTTAATTTTTAGAATTTTTTCCAAGGGGTACCCCTTAAAAATCCTGAATTTTCGATTTTCTCCATTTGTTGCCTTTCCGGTTGCCATAGCTCCTACAATTTACATCCGATCGGAAAAATACATACATTTCTGTTATAAGAGCTCGAAGTAGCTTAATCCCTCATAAAAAAACTTTCTTAAATACCGTTTTTTAATTTTTAGAATTTTTTCCAAGGGGTACCCCTTAAAAATCCTGAATTTTCGATTTTCTCCTTTTTTTGCCCTTCCGATTGCCATAGCTCCTACAATTTACATCCGATCGTAAAAATACATACATTTCTGTAATAAGAGCTCGAAGTAGCTTAATCCCTCATACAAAACCTTTCTTAAATATCGTTTTTTAATTTTTCGAATTTTTTCCAGGGCGTACCCCTTAAAAATCCTGAATTTTCGATTTTCTCCATTTTTTGCCCTTTTGGTTGCCATAGCTCCTACAATTTACATCCGATCGGAAAAATACATACATTTATGTAATAAGAGCTCGAAGTAGCTTAATCCCTCATACAAAACCCTTCTTAAATACCGTTTTTTAATTTTTCGAATTTTTTCCAAGGGGTACCCCTTAAAAATCCTGAATTTTCGATGTTCTCCATTTTTTGCCTTTCCGGTTGCCATAGCTCCTACAATTTATATCCGATCGGAAAAATACCTACATTTCTGTAATAAGAGCTCGAAGTAGCCTAATCCCTCATACAAAACCTTTCTTAAATACCGTTTTTTAATTTTTAGAATTTTTTCCAAGGGGTACCCCTTAAAAATCCTGAATTTTCGATTTTCTCAATTTTTGGCCTTTCCGGTTGCCATAGCTCCTACAATTTACATCCGATCGGAAAAATACATACATTTCTGTAATAAGAGCTCGAAGTAGCTTAATCCCTGATACAAAACCTTTCTTAAATACAGTTTTTTAGTTTCTCGAATTTTTTCCAAGGGGTACCCCTTAAAAATCCTGAATTTTCGATTTTCTCAATTTTTTGCCCTTCCGATTGTCATAGCTCCTACAATTTACATCCGATCGGAAAAATACATACATTTCTGTAATAAGAGCTCGAAGTAGCTTAATCCCTCATACAAAACCCTTCTTAAATACCGTTTTTTAATTTTTCGAATTTTTTCCAAGGGGTACCCCTTAAAAATCCTGAATTTTCGATGTTCTCCATTTTTTGCCTTTCCGGTTGCCATAGCTCCTACAATTTATATCCGATCGGAAAAATACCTACATTTCTGTAATAAGAGCTCGAAGTAGCCTAATCCCTCATACAAAACCTTTCTTAAATACCGTTTTTTAATTTTTAGAATTTTTTCCAAGGGGTACCCCTTAAAAATCCTGAATTTTCGATTTTCTCAATTTTTGGCCTTTCCGGTTGCCATAGCTCCTACAATTTACATCCGATCGGAAAAATACATACATTTCTGTAATACGAGCTCGAAGTAGCTTAATCCCTGATACAAAACCTTTCTTAAATACAGTTTTTTAGTTTCTCGAATTTTTTCCAAGGGGTACCCCTTAAAAATCCTGAATTTTCGATTTTCTCAATTTTTTGCCCTTCCGATTGTCATAGCTCCTACAATTTACATCCGATCGGAAAAATACATACATTTCTGTAATAAGAGCTCGAAGTAGCTTAATCCCTCATACAAAACCCTTCTTAAATACCGTTTTTTAATTTTTCGAATTTTTTCCAAGGGGTACCCCTTAAAAATCCTGAATTTTCGATTTTCTCCATTTTTTGCCTTTCCGGTTGCCATAGCTCCTACAATTTACATCCGATCGGAAAAATACATACATTTCTGTTATAAGAGCTCGAAGTAGCTTAATCCCTCATAAAAAAACTTTCTTAAATACCGTTTTTTAATTTTTCGAATTTTTTCCAAGGGGTACCCCTTAAAAATCCTGAATTTTCGATTTTCTCCATTTTTTGCCTTTCCGGTTGCCATAGCTCCTACAATTTACATCCGATCGGAAAAATACATACATTTCTGTAATAAAAGCTCGAAGTTGCTTAATCCCTCATAAAAAACATTTCTTAAATACCGTTTTTTAATTTTTCGAATTTTTTCCAAGGGGTACCCCTTAAAAATCCTGAATTTTCGATTTTCTCCATTTTTTGCCTTTCCGGTTGCCATAGCTCCTACAATTTACATCCGATCGGAAAAATACATACATTTCTGTTATAAGAGCTCGAAGTAGCTTAATCCCTCATAAAAAAACTTTCTTAAATACCGTTTTTTAATTTTTAGAATTTTTTCCAAGGGGTACCCCTTAAAAATCCTGAATTTTCGATTTTCTCCATTTGTTGCCTTTCCGGTTGCCATAGCTCCTACAATTTACATCCGATCGGAAAAATACATACATTTCTGTTATAAGAGCTCGAAGTAGCTTAATCCCTCATACAAAACCCTTCTTAAATACCGTTTTTTAATTTTTCGAATTTTTTCCAAGGGGTACCCCTTAAAAATCCTGAATTTTCGATGTTCTCCATTTTTTGCCTTTCCGGTTGCCATAGCTCCTACAATTTATATCCGATCGGAAAAATACCTACATTTCTGTAATAAGAGCTCGAAGTAGCCTAATCCCTCATACAAAACCTTTCTTAAATACCGTTTTTTAATTTTTAGAATTTTTTCCAAGGGGTACCCCTTAAAAATCCTGAATTTTCGATTTTCTCAATTTTTGGCCTTTCCGGTTGCCATAGCTCCTACAATTTACATCCGATCGGAAAAATACATACATTTCTGTAATAAGAGCTCGAAGTAGCTTAATCCCTGATACAAAACCTTTCTTAAATACAGTTTTTTAGTTTCTCGAATTTTTTCCAAGGGGTACCCCTTAAAAATCCTGAATTTTCGATTTTCTCAATTTTTTGCCCTTTCGATTGTCATAGCTCCTACAATTTACATCCGATCGGAAAAATACATACATTTCTGTAATAAGAGCTCGAAGTAGCTTAATCCCTCATACAAAACCCTTCTTAAATACCGTTTTTTAATTTTTCGAATTTTTTCCAAGGGGTACCCCTTAAAAATCCTGAATTTTCGATTTTCTCCATTTTTTGCCTTTCCGGTTGCCATAGCTCCTACAATTTACATCCGATCGGAAAAATACATACATTTCTGTTATAAGAGCTCGAAGTAGCTTAATCCCTCATAAAAAAACTTTCTTAAATACCGTTTTTTAATTTTTCGAATTTTTTCCAAGGGGTACCCCTTAAAAATCCTGAATTTTCGATTTTCTCCATTTTTTGCCTTTCCGGTTGCCATAGCTCCTACAATTTACATCCGATCGGAAAAATACCTACATTTCTGTAATAAAAGCTCGAAGTTGCTTAATCCCTCATAAAAAACATTTCTTAAATACCGTTTTTTAATTTTTCGAATTTTTTCCAAGGGGTACCCCTTAAAAATCCTGAATTTTCGATTTTCTCCATTTTTTGCCCTTTTGGTTGCCATAGCTCCTACAATTTACATCCGATCGGAAAAATACATACATTTATGTAATAAGAGCTCGAAGTAGCTTAATCCCTCATACAAAACCCTTCTTAAATACCGTTTTTTAATTTTTCGAATTTTTTCCAAGGGGTACCCCTTAAAAATCCTGAATTTTCGATTTTCTCCATTTTTTGCCTTTCCGGTTGCCATAGCTCCTACAATTTACATCCGATCGGAAAAATACATACATTTCTGTAATAAAAGCTCGAAGTTGATTAATCCCTCATAAAAAACATTTCTTAAATACCGTTTTTTAATTTTTCGAATTCTTTCCAAGGGGTACCCCTTATAAATCCTGAATTTTCGATTTTCTCCATTTTTTGCCTTTCCGGTTGCCATAGCTCCTACAATTTACATCCGATCGGAAAAATACATACATTTCTGTTATAAGAGCTCGAAGTAGCTTAATCCCTCATAAAAAACTTTCTTAAATACCGTTTTTTAATTTTTCGAATTTTTTCCAAGGGGTACCCCTTAAAAATCCTGAATTTTCGATTTTCTCCATTTGTTGCCTTTCCGGTTGCCATAGCTCCTACAATTTACATCCGATCGGAAAAATACATACATTTCTGTTATAAGAGCTCGAAGTAGCTTAATCCCTCATAAAAAAACTTTCTTAAATACCGTTTTTTAATTTTTCGAATTTTTTCCAAGGGGTACCCCTTAAAAATCCTGAATTTTCGATTTTCTCCATTTTTTGCCTTTCCGGTTGCCATAGCTCCTACAATTTACATCCGATCGGAAAAATACATACATTTCTGTAATAAAAGCTCGAAGTTGATTAATCCCTCATAAAAAACATTTCTTAAATACCGTTTTTTAATTTTTCGAATTCTTTCCAAGGGGTACCCCTTATAAATCCTGAATTTTCGATTTTCTCCATTTTTTGCCTTTTGCCATCAGCTTATATTGCAATGCGTCATATGTATGTACATATAGTCGATAAGTTTCAGATATTTGTTGCAGTTGTCCAGTATCGCGAACTGTAAGCACAATATCGAGTTTTCCCAATTGTTCACCAACAATCATGAGGGTTTGAGTCTATTATTGTTTTATTTGATGATTGTTTCCATATTGTCATTTTAAGTTTTTACCATTTTTAAATTTATTCCAATTTGTTTAGTATACTATTTTAGTGACTAGTTTTTAAAAATACACATTCCAACCAAATTCACAGGGCAATGCCCGCCCACTTTTCGGTCTTGGCCCAAAGCCATTTGGCCATCTGATCATCGAGAGCTGCAGGGGATAGTGGCGCCAATTTGCAGTCGCTGAAGTACTGCCCGGAAATATGTTCCAGTTCGGGATCCAGGGCGACATATAGTGTAGTTTGGGCTCCATTCTTTGGTGTTTTCATCATGGACCACAGCAGGGGCCTTAGAAGGGTTCTGAAAAAAAATTTATTTATTAAACCTAAATGCTTGGAGGAAAACCTATGAAGAGAACACACTCTACTACATACTGGGCAAACTTGGTTTGGAAGAAGATCATGTTTCGGGCTATTTCTGTGTCTGCGATTCCGGGATTTAAAGAGTTCACAGTCACTCCCGAACCCTCCAGTTGCTTGGCCAACTCGCGGGCGAATAGGATGTTGGCCAGTTTACTTTGGCAGTAAGCAATGCCCTCGTCGTAAAACTCCTCGCTGTTAATATCCTCCACATGGATTTGCCCACGCTCATGTGCCTTACTGGCCACCACAACAATCCGGCTGGGAGCTGATTTCTTCAGCACGTCGAGCAACAAGTGGGTGAGCAAAAAGTGCCCAATGTGGTTAACACCCAAATGCGTTTCGAAACCCTCTTTGGTGACCCTGCGTGGCTCCCAGAAGACTCCTGCGTTGTTAATTAAAATATGCAACTTGTTCTGCTCTTTTTTGAAGCTATCGAACCATACGTAACCAATTAGAAAGAATTTGCTTAGGATTTCGAATCTGACTCACCCTTCTACGAATTCCCGAATAGATTCCATCGAAGACAAGTCACAGAGGCGAGAAAAGACATTTGAGTTACCAGTGGCCTTGATGATGTCTAGCTGGGCTTTTTCGCCCTTTTCCTTGTTCCTGCAGGCTATGTAGACAGTGGCTCCTCTTCTGGCCAACTCCATAGCTGTCTCCTTGCCAAGACCAGTATTTCCGCCCGTAACAATGGCCACTTTTCCCGTCTCATCGGTTTGCTTTTTGAACTTTCCCCCCTGCATGTACAATCTGAAATAAGCAGTGGACATTTTTGTTGTTATGGGTGGTAGAAAATGTGTCGTCACTGGCACACACAATTGATAATGCTTTTCAGCGTTACGTTTCAAATAGGCGCCCCAACTTACCTCACACAAAAGGCGATAATACCGACACAGCCATGAGCCAGCAAGAAGGGCGCAATTTTTTGCAGAAAACTAATAATGATTTCCATAGCTAAGCGATCTGGTCGTATTCGTGGTCTACTCGTAAATGCCTCGACAACCGAGTCTGCCAAATTTTATAGGTGATTTGCCGAAGCGATTACTGGACGACAACTGATAAAAACGATAGTGCAGCCTTTTGGCGTTCTCCGAGTAGCCGGTAATCTAACAAGTACTCCTGACCACATTTAGCATAGATAGTTAAGGCAAGAAACTTTAAGACCGTGAATATTCCCCGCAAGCCGATTGGTTGTGGCGCAACTAAACTTTTGGACCGAAGGCTTAGGTTAAAATTGTAATGGATATATAGCTATTTTAAACAAATGATGTAGAGTTTGCCCACCAACCGGTTCCGCAGTACAAACGTACACATATGTATAAGTCTTTGCCGGTCAACTGTTTTGCCAATCAGTTAATGCCCCCCTGTAAGCCAAGTTGACAAATTTAGATAGATCTGTTTTTAAAAATAAAAATTTAACTTTAATTTTGGAGCGTCAAAAACATTCAGTTCAACATGTGTCTATTTGATATTGATGGTCGTTGGTTTGGTCCATTTGTCACTTACTGCCCAGAGCCACTTTGCAGTTTGTACGTCAAAGGCAGCCGGAGCCATTTCCTTAATTTTACAGTCGCTGAAATATTGGCCGGACACCTTGTTCAGTTCAGGATCCAGGGCAACATACAAAGTGGTCTGCGCACCGTTCTTTGGAGTCTTAACAAATGGCCAAAACAAGGGTTTCACAAACAATCTGTAAAGTGGAAGTGGAAGTCGGTTAAAATGTCCTAAAACTTGTCCATCAATGACTCACCCTGCAAAGAAGTTATTGAAGAAGCCCATGTGTCTTATAATCTCGGTATCCACAACGCCAGGATGAAGGGCATTTACTGTAACGCCAGTACCCTCAAGTCTTCTGGCAAGTTCCCTTGTGAAGAGGACATTGGCTAGTTTACTTTGCGCATAGGCTTTGCCTTCATCATAGGATTTGTCGCTGTTGAGGTCGCCCGTGTTTATTTCACCACGCGTGTGTGCCAAGCTTGATACATTAACAACCCGACTGGGTGCCGATTTCTGGTGATAAAAAAGGTAATAAACGTTATACAACTGTTTGCAAACAATCATTGTGCCTACCTTTAGCATATCCAGCAATTGCGTGGTTAGGAGGAAGTGACCCATGTGATTTACACCCAATTGAAGCTCGATACCATCGGTCGTCAAGGATCGAGGACAACGCATGACACCTGCATTGTTTATAAGGACATGCAGCTTAGATTGCTCCCGCTTGTAGCTAAGGAAGTTTTTAATTAAACATCAGTGAACTTTAAACATAATTTAAATTCTTACGCAGCCACGAAATGGCGGATGGATTCCTGCGAAGCAAGGTCACATTCTCTGCAGTAGACATGCGGATTCTTGGTTTCCAATACAATTTCTTGTCGGGCCTGAAAGTTAATACTTCATTTTGTCAGTTTTGGCACAAGGCACTTTAGAAATATAACTTACCTCTTCACATTTCTTCATGTTCCGACATGCCATGTAAACCGTGGCATTCCGCCTAGCAAGTTCTCGTACCGTTTCCTTACCAATCCCCGTATTTGCACCTGTCACGATGATCACCTTGCCGGTTTCATCGGTCTCTTTGGTGAATCGGCCGCCTTGCATAAGGTCCCTGTAAAAAAAAAAGATCAGAAAACTAAATTTCTGTATGGACACAAGCTCACCTACTTTATACCGCATGCTGCACCCACCGTAGTGCCGGCGACACTCAGCCAGAAAACGGTTCGACTTCTTAAAAACGAAAATAATGACATTTTACGAAAAAAATACAAGATATAAACTAACAGAATAAACACAAACAGCTGAGCTCAACAGAGCTCTGTTATTCCGATACCGATAGGTTGCATCTCTGCCAAAGCTTCTCTCACACTGTTTTTGTTGTTGGGCTGCTGAGAACAAACTTTACACGTAAATAATCCAAATTGCTTTAATTAATATTCCATCGCTTGGCCAGCACAAAGAGCAACAATTGCAGCGCCCACTGAGACGAAATCCGAGTCTTGATCCAGGAAATCCCTTTTCCCCTTCGAGAACAGGCCCGAAATGCGACGCAATGCGTAAGTCAACGCCAACTCGACTGTTGCTTTTGTGTTTCCTGCTCTGTCGAGTGTCAAATTATTAGAATATGACCGACGCTGTTTCTTTCAGGCGCCAGCAACAGAACAACCTTGTCGAAGAAGATCTCGACGACGTGGAGGATATCTTTGCCCGCCCAGCCTATGATGACGGTGAGTTTGCGGAGATGGTCCCTTTGGGCAGAAGACCCAATGGAAACGCGCGCCTTGGTCGATTCGAAAACACCTTGGAGGTGAAGGTGCAGGAGGGCGATACTCTCCAAGCTCTGGCTCTGCGCTTCCATTGCTCCGTAGCGGACATCAAGCGGCTAAACAAGATTGACCGCGAGAATGAGATTCACGCGCACCGTGTCATCCGCATCCCGGTAACAGTGCACAACGTTCTACTGGGCAACAACGGAGTCGATGCGCTACCCTCCGTCCATCGTAGTGGGAATAATAGTCCTCGGCACAATTTGGAACGCGAGCCAGCCCCAGAACGTAATCCTCTTGAGGATGCGCGCCAAATGCTGGACGAGCGACTTCTGGTGGCATCCGTGAATGCATCCGGCACTGTCAGTGGCGACCAGCCATCCACAAGCAAAGCAGCTAGACAGTTTTATGAAGGAGCTCAAGGAGCACCCAGCGATGAAGGTGAGTCCTGGAATCTGGAGGGGATTAGCTATAAAATGGTCGCGGTTCAGATTGTTTTTCAAGTGCTGTAAGGTTGGTAAAGTGGTGTTGAATCGTGTCAAGTAGTGTTGTAAAGTGTCTGAAAATTTATATCGATATACCCGTTTTTCGATATACCGGCATCGATGATTTGCCCAATTGACAGAGCATTTTGCTCCCAAATTGTTTAGTCATTCTCGCCGTAAAACAAAAGAAAAACATTACTTTGGCATTATTTTCGCGCATAAAATAGTACAAAACTAATTAAGAAAGATGCCGGACTACCTGGGAGATGATCAGCGCAAGGTGAAACACGATGAGAAGGAGGAGAAAGAAATTAAGTCTCTGGACGAGGGTGATATAGAGCTGCTGAAGACCTACGGACAGAGCCAGTACCACAAGTCGATCAAAAGCATCGAGGAGGACATCCAAAAGGCGGTTAAGCAGGTCAACGAGTTGACTGGAATCAAGGAGAGCGACACTGGCCTGGCGCCACCCGCGCTATGGGATCTGGCTGCCGACAAGCAGATCCTCCAGAATGAGCAACCCTTGCAAGTGGCCCGCTGCACCAAGATCATCAACGCCGACTCCGATGACCCCAAGTATATCATTAATGTGAAGCAGTTCGCCAAGTTCGTGGTGGACTTGGCTGATTCGGTTGCTCCCACCGATATTGAAGAAGGCATGCGTGTCGGCGTTGACCGCAACAAGTACCAGATCCATATCCCGCTTCCTCCGAAAATCGACCCCACGGTGACCATGATGCAGGTGGAGGACAAGCCCGATGTGACCTACAGCGATGTGGGAGGCTGCAAGGAGCAGATTGAGAAGCTGCGCGAAGTTGTTGAGACCCCGCTGCTGCATCCTGAGAAGTTCGTAAATCTTGGCATTGAACCACCCAAGGGTGTGTTGTTGTTCGGCCCTCCTGGCACAGGAAAAACCCTGTGTGCCCGTGCTGTGGCCAACCGCACAGACGCCTGCTTCATTCGTGTTATCGGATCCGAGCTGGTGCAAAAGTACGTGGGTGAGGGTGCACGTATGGTGCGTGAGCTGTTCGAGATGGCGCGCTCCAAAAAGGCCTGCCTTATTTTCTTTGATGAAATCGATGCTATTGGAGGTGCCCGATTCGATGATGGCGCCGGTGGAGACAACGAAGTCCAGCGTACCATGTTGGAACTGATTAACCAGCTGGATGGTTTCGATCCTCGTGGCAACATTAAGGTTCTCATGGCTACCAACAGACCCGACACCCTCGACCCGGCGTTGATGCGTCCTGGTCGTCTTGATCGTAAGGTGGAGTTTGGTCTGCCCGACCAGGATGGTCGCTCGCATATTTTCAAGATCCATGCCCGGTCCATGTCCGTAGAGCGTGACATTCGTTTCGACCTGCTGGCCCGTCTCTGCCCTAACTCGACTGGTGCTGAGATCCGATCTGTGTGCACGGAGGCCGGTATGTTCGCCATTCGGGCGCGTCGTAAGGTGGCCACCGAGAAGGACTTCCTCGAAGCTGTCAACAAGGTTATCAAGAGCTACGCCAAGTTCAGCGCCACTCCCCGCTATATGACCTACAATTAAGTTTAATATTATCGGCATTACTTTGTAACGACTGCATAAAATTTGTAAAACATTCTGCAGCTGGCAAATCATGAAATAAAAAAACCTATACCTCCATATATTTTCTTCTTTTGTAATATTTTAATTTATTTAATGATTGCATCTTTCTAAACCTTCTACATCTTATACTTCAGCTAACATGGAACATCCGTTTGAGGATAATGCCCCTCTTTTGAACCACATGCTGGTGGACAGACATGCTCCTTTGGTGCGCCCTATCCCAGGACCTTCGTTTCGCGCTATAGACTGGTCCGGATCGGACTGTGACTTGTCCTGGATTTGCCTGCTGATCTTTATACTCGCCCTGTGCGTCGTCATACCGCTGGTCTACGTCATCTACCTGGCGGAACACCCGCACCAGCACCACAGTGCCAAGTAGGAGGGGCTATAGTGCAATCTGGCACCGAAGTGATCGTCATTCCAAATGTACCGGCAACATACGACCTGTCTCTCAGCAACTCTCCTCAAATCAGCCAGGCGCATTCAAAATGCAGCTGCAGGCGGTGGAATTTATTTTTATACAAAACTATATGTAGAATTTTATACGGACTCTTGTTGAATAATAAGGATTTAATGCACCGCAAGGCTTTTCGGGTTCTTCCAAGTTGCAAGGCAATGGTTTTAAACGCGCTCCACCCAACTCCTGCTAACCCGAGCTAACGAGAACCTATAATATACGATTGTGTTGTGAATTTTAGTAATCCCCCATCCCAAGTTCTTTGTCTCTTTAGGTTTTATTGAGTAAAATTATATAACATATTTAAACTAGAACGGGTGAAATGTAACATTGTTTAGCTGAAATTGGAAATTGTTTCGCTTAGGCCTAACAAGTACATAATACATATCTTAGGGCTAAATAAATAGTATCCATGGATATATTGTATAATAGTAAATACGAACTAGAAGTAACAATGGCACACTGCAGAGTGCCAATTGAAGTTAAGTACTTTGTTGTGTGTGTAATTTCGGTCTGGGAAATGCATGAAGTGGCCATGGCACATGGTTTTTGGCGAAGATTTGGTTTGAATTATGGACTATGGTCTGGGTGCTGCGCCATTATCGTTCATTTTCCCATCCAGGGAAGATCGAACAATGGCCGCACGCCTGTAGATCCCCATTCTCGCACATTTACTTGAACTTTAAATTCTCAAAGAAAGCAATGTTGCTCCGGAGGAAGCCATGTCGCACTGGAACAGGACTAGCCGGCGAGGCAATTGGTGGCAGGCCCTCCGAATGAATGGATGGATCGCTGAAAATAATCAGGTGTATAGATTACTTGGAACAATCACCGCGTTGGAAAACCTACGTTTCAAGGGATGATAGATCCGAGGCTATGGTGGACTCATCAGCCACCTCAGCCATGGAGACAGCATGCTCCAGTTTGTGACGTTTAGCCAGTGAAGAACCTGGCTTATCGGGGGTATCTGGTGGGGCAGCTATTCTGACCTAAAAATAAGGAAAAGTGGGTAAGTTTCTAGGGAAATCTTTTAAGTTATTCAACCAACCTTGGCCCGCCATCGTCGCTCCGGTTGAGTGTGCTTGCTGGTCAGGAGGAATGCCTGGGCCAGAGCTTTTACGGATGGCATGGCGTGAGCCACTTCGTCTTCGATGACGGGTTTCTCCGCTGCTGGAGTTTTCGGCTGATCAGGCTGCAAAAAAGATGGGTTCAGCCAAGGATTTGGATCCTAATACGTGCCTGACTTACCTCATCATCTTCATCTAGTGACAAAACCTGACTGGGATCGATTAGCTTCCGCTTGGGTTGCAGGAACCTAAAGGCCGGCGGTGTAGATCCCCGTGTGGGAGTGCTCACGGGCGAGCCTATGGTGGGTGCAGAGTCGCCAGGTCCGAACTGCAGGACCACCGGTCGCTCTCGCTTTTTGGAGACGGAAGAATCGATGGAGGAAACCGAAGCCGGAGCACTCTGGGCCGACTCCATTGACGACGTGGTGGAGGTGCTCGGTTGCTGCTCCGCCGGAGTAGCTCGAATCACTGTAGTTTCCTGCTTGTTAAAATCGTAGATGCGCACCGTATCGGACTCATCGCTTGTGGTTGTATTCGTTGTCTGGACAGAGTACAGTGAAGGATTCGACTGGGTCTCCAGGGACTCGTCTTGGACCACAACTGGCAAGGCTTTGTATACCGACTCCCCGGGCTGTTCCTGCTCTGTGACAGCCTCGTTTGCCTTTTGAGCCTTTGATGGAATATTTCAGGTTTGATATTCGATATTCGGTTGTTGGTTTGGGTGGGTGGGTGTGAGTGTGGAGTGTAGATTTGTTGGTGGGTTAGTACAGGTAGTTACGGTTTAATAAATAGAAAGAAGAAGTGTATAGTAAGTGTTTTAGTAAAAGTTATTCTGTAGAGTGTGATGTATTGGAAAAGTATGATTTCGTGATGATTGGCAAGTCAGGCAGCAGCATGCAGGCAGTTAGTTTTCAATTATTTTCGAAACAAATGCTGTTAGTCGCATCCAAAAGCAATCCCATAAACATATAAAAGTCATTGTACCATTGGCTCAGAGGCCTCTCCTTGGAGTCTTGGAATCTTGGCCAATTTCCGACTTTGTACTCACCTATTCAATTGGCTTTAGGAAACTAAAAACATTTGTTTCAGTGGTTCAATGGTTGGATACTTTTTGGTTGGTTTATCGTTTGGCTTTATTTGGAATTAATTAATGCATTATTGATATCGCTAGGCATATGTGTGTGGTTTGTTTTTTATAAAAAAGAAACGGTAAAGGAGTGCATACAGATACGGTACAGGAATTATTATATTATTTCATAAAATTAACAGCAGGTATACTTGTATTGATTAAAAACAAACGTTGCATACTCTAGGGCATTAGCATTACGTAAGTATTGTAGTATTTACTAAATTACAATTAGAACACTAGCTCGACCCTCTCATTCAAATTAGCATGTTGCTGTTGGTTGCTTGGTGGTGCAAATGGTGGAGTGGGTGCAGTGGACGGTCACCAGATGGCCGGTCCAGTGCCGGAGATTCTAAAGTGCGCCTTTGTGTGTGCTTTTTCAATTCTAGTTTTCATTCCTTAATTCCCGCCCCTGCCCACCTCGATAGTATGTACAGAGAAGTTGGCTTTTTCCTACGACTGACTAGTGATTAAACTTTAAACTCTTGTTTTGACTAAGCTATGCGTAATTTGGCAATATCCGTAAAGGCTAGAGACTAAGTCAGCCCCACCCGACCCTGTCCTGACCTGACCTATGAGTCAGCTCATCATGAGCCTAGAAGAGCAGACTGTTGTTGCTGTACTTGGTGTCCGCACCACTGAAGCCGTTCAGGCAGCTGTCCACCCCGGAGTCGCCCTGCTCGTCCGTGTCGGGACGCAGAGCCAGCTTTCCCACCTGGAGGGGCTCGCTCTCGAACAGCGGATTCATTACGAAATCCTTTGAAGTGGTGGACACAGCCCGGAAACTGTTCCGCTTAAGGTCCTTGTGAAGCAGTTGCTTCTCGAACTGAATGAGAACCCCGGCGGAGGGACCTCCGGCCGCCAGGCGCCTCTTCGAGGCGGACGAGCCGAAGGACACCCCGCTGCCGCTGCTGTGCAGACTCAGGGTGGACTGGGTGTGCCGCTTGGGCAGGGAACTGTAGCTGCTGCGCCAGGAGCGATGCGATCTCACGTCAAAGTCATGATCGTCGTCTCCTATTCCTAAACTCGATTCCCGATAATGGGACGCCGATGTGGAAGGACGTTCAAGGGGCGCTGCCCGATCGTAGGCTAATGAGGAGCTGGCGTACGGTGTGGGGGACAGGGACGGCGAGTGGGAGTGGGTGAGGGAGTGGGCGGGGCGGCTGTTAATGAACTTAAGCGAACTGCTACGGCGCACTGGCGTGGATAGTGTCCAATGAGAGAGGTCGGCAACGTTACTCTGAGCGCTACTTGAAATGCGTTGGCCATGCGTTGGTGGAAGTGGTTCTGGTTCTTCATTTACCTCGTTGATCACAATGTCCTCGGCATCCTCAGCGGAGATGGAAGCACTGCCAGTGGCACTAGTCCTTACACTTCCAGGGGTGCCATTGGGGGCATCGTTGATATAGTAATCTCGACTATAGCTATTGGTTAAGAATATTATAGAAAAACTACTATGTTATAGTAGAGAAGCCAGTTACCGCTTATAGTCCGTTTGTGGCGAGGCAGAATCAGTGCTCTCCGTTAGAGCCGATGCCAGAGCCTTCTGCTCGGCACTGGGACTGATGTTTGGCACATCCATGTACCGCTCCTGGGTGCCACTGATCCGCTGCTTCAGGGCCTCCGGTGCGTATGGGTTGTTTGGCATCTCGACGGCGTTGTACCACTTTTTCACTTCCCGCTCCGCAATGGAACCTAGAAATATTTTGTAAATATGATTTAATATCAAGGACCTGGAAAGGAGAGCGGGTCGAGTGAGTTGAAAAGCGAAAAGTAATCCCCCTCTTAACGAAACTGCTTGAATTTCCAAAACATATCCTTTATTTCAACTTTTCAAATACAGTATAGTTATTTTCTAATATCTTTTACATTCAGAGTATAATTTAATATATTTTTGAAATAAAGGTATGTTTTTTTAATGATTACTCTTCGCTTTTATTTTTGGTTAATACTTGAATCGACCCACTCGATTGTTGGGCGGGACACAAAAACACACACATGGACAAAAAGTGACAGTGAAGCCAGGCTAAGGATCGAGGGTAACAACAAACACCGAGAGATGACAGTTATGGCCTTAACCCTGGGTTACCTGGCACAAAGCGCCGCAACAGTACAACATCGTCATCGGCAACGTCGTCCGGTTGGGCAACCGTCGGGCCACCGTTGGGTAGTTCACTGCCAATGTCATTGACCGACTTGTTTGACCATCTCAGGGAACCATTTGTTAGTTTTCCGTTAGTGCGTCCACTGGCCGAATGGGAGGTGTTAGTTTTGGTTAGAGTTAGATGCAAGTTGGCGTGCGAGGTGCGATTAGAGTTTGTGTTAGTACTCGGGGATCGATGCTCGTCCAGGACTAAGACCCTTTCGCTAACAAAGTCCGGCTCGTAGTCGGCCTCGCGGTTGAACGTCTCACAGGCCGTGGACGGCTCACTCTCGTCGCTGTGATACGACTCTGAACTCAATTGATCTGAGAAGAGAATGTCGTTGATAAAGTTATAGGTGATTTCACCGAGACTAACCGCAGTAAATGACTCTGTGTCTAGCTCATCTGCCATGTCGCAGGATGTTTGACTGGCTCTATCCCATCGCAGGATGGTAGCTAAACTATCGCTTACGGGAACCCTATCATCTATAGTTTTTACAGGAGATTCCTGCTGGCCCGTCAAACTAGCTACTTCTGTACTGACCTCGTCTACAAAACTTGGTTCAGTCTTAACTAATTCAAAACTATTAATTTTACAAATTTCTAGTAAACCCTCTGGGGGATCTGAATCCTCTACACATTCAGTCTCACTTGTAGCTACTGTATCTTCTATTTCGACTTCAGGTGGTGGAGTTTCTACTCTGCCAGTTGGCGGAATCATCTCTACTTGGGGCTCTGAGCCATCTTCATTTAGTTCTCGGAACAAGCTCGGATAGTCATCGCAGACAACATCCTCTATCGTATCATCCATGGAGTCGAAGGAACTCAGGTACTTGTGCATGATCAAAGCCCGGCGCCGTCTCCGTTCGATCGTTGCCAAGAGTCGTTTGTCTTTTATGTAAAACTTGCAAATGGTGCCCAGGAGGTTCACAGGGTCGGATTTGAAGGAAAAGTTTCCCTCGCTCGGTATTGTGTCGGTTATGTTTGGCTGTCTTCGCAGGCACTTTTGAGATGCTTTACCTATAATGGAAGCATCTCCTTTGGAAGCAATTTCCTGCGCTGAATCCACCAGTTCCTGGTCTACAATATCTTGGTCAGCGGCGGGTGATTTCAAGGCAGGAGCTTCTACCGCTGAAGGCTCAAGGTAAATATCATCTAGAGGCGTTTCAACATGAACCATAGCTTCTGCAGCAATGGATTTTAAAGTCTCCGTCGCAGGCTCTCCAGGAGCCAAGATAGTTTCCACAATTGATTCAGCTTTTTCTTCAAAGGGTTCTGGTGAAGGAGTATCCACTGGTGCGTTAACAGGACTTGGGATTGTTTCCACAGGGGCTGCAGCTTCTGTTGCTACGGGTTCTAAAGCAGGAGTATCCACTGTTGCTTCCACAGGAGCAGGAATTGTTTCCGCAGGTGGTGCAGTTTTTTCTGTTGCCGGTTCGGAAGCAGGAGAATCCACTGGTGCTTCCACAGGAGCAGGAATTGTTTCCGCTGGTGCTGCACTTTCTACTGCTGCGGGCTCTGGAGCAGGAGTATCCACTGGTGCTTCCACAGCAGCTGGAATTGTTTCCGCAGGTGCTGCAGCTTCTACTGATATGGGTTCTGGAGCAGAAGTATCCACTGGTGCTTCCACAGGAGCTGCGGCTTCTAGAGCAGGAGTATCCACTGGTTCTTCCACAGCAGCTGGAGATGTTTCCGCAGGTGCTGCAGTTTCTTCTGCTACGGGTTCTGGAGCAGTAGTATCTACTGGTGCTTCCACAGGAGCTGGAATTGTTTCCGCAGGTACTGCAGCTTCTACTAATATGGGTTCTAAAGCAGGAATATCCACTGTTGCTTCCACAGGAGCAGGAATTGTTTCCGCAGGTGGTGCAGTTTTTTCTGTTGCCGGTTCGGAAGCAGGAGAATCCACTGGTGCTTCCACAGGAGCAGGAATTGTTTCCGCTGGTGCTGCACTTTCTACTGCTGCGGGCTCTGGAGCAGGAGTATCAACTGGTGCTGCAGCTTCTACTGCTACGGGTTCTGGAGCAGAAGTATCCACTGGTGCTTCCACAGAAGCTGGAATTGTTTCCGCAGGTGGTGCAGTTTCTACTGCTGCGGGTTCTGGAGCAGGAGTATCCACTGGTGCTTCCACAGGAGCTGGGATTGTTTCCGCAGGGCGTGCAGTTTCTACTGCTACGGGTTCTGGAGCAGGAGAATCCACTGGTGCTTCCACAGGAGCTGGGATTGTTTCAGTAGGTGCTGCAGCTTCAACTGCTGCGGGTTCTGGAGCAGGAGTATCCACTGGTGCTTCCACAGGAGCTGGGATTGTTTCCGCAGGTGCTGCACTTTCTACTGCTGCGGGTTCTGGAGCAGGAGTATCCACTGGTGCTTCCACAAGAGCTGGGATTGTTTCCGCAGGTGGTGCAGTTTCTACTGCTGCGGGTTCTGGAGCAGAAGTATCCACTGGGGCTTCCACAGGAGCTGGAATTGTTTCCGCAGGTGGTGCAGTTTCTACTGCTACGGGTTCTGGAGCAGGAGAATCCACTGGTGCTTCCACAGGAGCTGGGATTGTTTCAGTAGGTGCTGCACTTTCTAATGCTGCGGGTTCTGGAGCAGGAGTATCCACTGGTGCTTCCACAGAAGCTGGAATTGTTTCCGCAGGTGGTGCAGTTTCTACTGCTGCGGGTTCGGGAGCAAGAGTATCCACTGGTGCTTCCACAGGAGCTGGAATTGTTTCCGCAGGTGGTGCACTTTCTACTGCTGCGGGTTCTGGAGCAGGAGTATGCACTGGTGCTTCCACAGGAGCTGGGATTGTTTCCGCAGGTGCTGCAGCTTCTACTGCTGCGGGTTCTGGAGCAGGAGTATCCACTGGTGCTTCCACAGAAGCTGGAATTGTTTCCGCAGGTGGTGCAGTTTCTACTGCTGCGGGTTCGGGAGCAGGAGTATCCACTGGTGCTTCCACAGGAGCTGGAATTGTTTCCGCAGGTGGTGCACTTTCTACTGCTGCGGGTTCTGGAGCAGGAGTATGCACTGGTGCTTCCACAGGAGCTGGGATTGTTTCCGCAGGTGCTGCAGCTTCTACTGCTGCGGGTTCGGGAGCAAGAGTATCCACTGGTGCTTCCACAGGAGCTGGAATTGTTTCCGCAGGTGGTGCACTTTCTACTGCTGCGGGTTCTGGAGCAGGAGTATGCACTGGTGCTTCCACAGGAGCTGGGATTGTTTCCGCAGGTGCTGCAGCTTCTACTGCTGCGGGTTCTGGAGCAGGAGTATCCACTGGTGCTTCCACAGAAGCTGGAATTGTTTCCGCAGGTGGTGCAGTTTCTACTGCTGCGGGTTCGGGAGCAGGAGTATCCACTGGTGCTTCCACAGGAGCTGGAATTGTTTCCGCAGGTGGTGCACTTTCTACTGCTGCGGGTTCTGGAGCAGGAGTATGCACTGGTGCTTCCACAGGAGCTGGGATTGTTTCCGCAGGTGCTGCAGCTTCTACTGCTGCGGGTTCTGGAGCAGGAGTATCCACTGGTGCTTCCACAGGAGCTGGGATTGTTTCCGCAGGTGGTGCAGTTTCTACTGCTGCGGGTTTGGGAGCAGGAGAATCCACTGGTGCTTCCACAGGAGCTTGAATTGTTTCCGCAGGTTCTGCAGCTTCTACTGCTGCGGGTTCTGGAGCAGGAGTATCCACTGGTGCTTCCACAGAAGCTGGAATTGTTTCCGCAGGTGGTGCAGTTTCTACTGCTGCGGGTTCGGGAGCAGGAGTATCCACTGGTGCTTCCACAGGAGCTGGAATTGTTTCCGCAGGTGGTGCACTTTCTACTGCTGCGGGTTCTGGAGCAGGAGTATGCACTGGTGCTTCCACAGGAGCTGGGATTGTTTCCGCAGGTGCTGCAGCTTCTACTGCTGCGGGTTCTGGAGCAGGAGTATCCACTGGTGCTTCCACAGGAGCTGGGATTGTTTCCGCAGGTGGTGCAGTTTCTACTGCTACGGGTTCTGGAGCAGGAGAATCCACTGGTGCTTCCACAGGAGCTGGGATTGTTACAGTAGGTGCTGTAGCTTCTACTGCTACGGGTTCTGGAGCAGGAGTATCCACTGATGCTTCCACAGGAGCTGGGATTGTTTCCGCAGGTGCTGTACTTTTTACTGCTGCGGGTTCTGCAGCAGGAGTATCCACTGTTGCTTCCACAGGAGCTGGAATTGTTTCCGCAGGTGGTGCACTTTCTACTGCTGCGGGTTCTGCAGCAGGAGTATCCACTGTTGCTTCCACAGGAGCTGGAATTGTTTCCGCAGGTGGTGCAGTTTCTACTGCTGCGGGTTCGGGAGCAGGAGTATCCACTGGTGCTTCCACAGGAGCTGGAATTGTTTCCGCAGGTGGTGCACTTTCTACTGCTGCGGGTTCTGGAGCAGGAGTATGCACTGGTGCTTCCACAGGAGCTGGGATTGTTTCCGCAGGTGCTGCAGCTTCTACTGCTGCGAGTTCTGGAGCAGGAGTATACACTGGTGCTTCCACAGGAGCTGGGATTGTTTCCGCAGGTGGTGTAGTTTCTACTGCTGCGGGTTCGGAAGCAGGAGAATCCACTGGTGCTTCCACAGGAGCTGGGATTGTTTCCGCAGGTGGTGTAGTTTTTACTGCTGCGGGTTCGGAAGCAGGAGAATCCACTGGTGCTTCCACAGGAGCTGGGATTGTTGCCGCAGGTGCTGCAGCTTCTACTACAACGGGTTCGGGAGCAGGAGAATCCAATGGTGCTTCCGCAGGAGCTGGGATTGTTTCCGCAGGTGGTGCAGCTTCTACTGCTACGAGTTCTGGAGCAGGAGTATCCACTGGTGCTTCCACAGGAGCTGGGATTGTTTCCGCAGGGGCTTGACTTTCTACTGCTGCGGGTTCTGGAGCAGGAGTATCCACTGATGCTTCTACAGGAGCTGGGATTGTTTCCGCAGGTGCTGCAGCTTCTACTGCTACGGGTTCGGGAGCAGGAGTATCCACTGGTGCTTCCACAGGAGCTGGGATTGTTTCCGCAGGTGGTGTAGTTTCTACTGCTGCGGGTTCGGAAGCAGGAGTATCCACTGGTGCTTCCACAGGAGCTGGGATTGTTTCCGCAGGTGGTGTAGTTTTTACTGCTGCGGGTTCGGAAGCAGGAGAATCCACTGGTGCTTCCACAGGAGCTTGGATTGTTGCCGCAGGTGCTGCAGCTTCTACTACAACGGGTTCGGGAGCAGGAGAATCCAATGGTGCTTCCGCAGGAGCTGGGATTGTTTCCGCAGGTGGTGCAGCTTCTACTGCTACGAGTTCTGGAGCAGGAGTATCCACTGGTGCTTCCACAGGAGCTGGGATTGTTTCCGCAGGTGCTTGACTTTCTACTGCTGCGGGTTCTGGAGCAGGAGTATCCACTGATGCTTCTACAGGAGCTGGGATTGTTTCCGCAGGTGCTGCAGCTTCTACTGCTACGGGTTCGGGAGCAGGAGTATCCACTGGTGCCTCCACAGGAGCTGGGATTGTTTCCGCAGGTGCTTGACTTTCTTCTGCTGCGGGTTCTGGAGCAGGAGTATCCACTGATGCTTCGACAGGAGCTGGGATTTTTTCCACAGGTGCTGCAGCTTCTTCTGTTACGGGGTCTGGAGAAGGAGAATCAACTGGTGCTTCCACAGGAGCTGGGATTGTTTCCGCAGGTGCATGACTTTCTTCTGCTGCGGGTTCTGGAGCAGGAGTATCCACTGATGCTTCTACAGGAGCTGCGATTGTTTCCGCAGGTTGTGCAGTTTCTACTGCTACGGGTTCGGGAGCAGAAGTTTCCATTGGTGATTCTACATGAGCTGCGGCTTTTGGAGCAGAAGTATCCACTGGTGCTTCCACAGGAGCTGGGATTGTTTCCGCAGGTGGTGTAGTTTCTTCTGCTGCGGGTTCTGGAGCAGGAGAATCCACTGGTGCTTCCACAGGAGCTGGGATTGTTGCCGCAGGTGCTGCAGCTTCTACTACAACGGGTTCTGGAGCAGGAGTATCCACTGGTGCTTCCACAGGAGCTGGGATTGTTTCCGCAGGTGGTGTAGTTTCTACTGCTGCGGGTTCGGAAGCAGGAGAATCCACTGGTGCTTCCACAGGAGCTGGGATTGTTGCCGCAGGTGCTGCAGCTTCTACTACAACGGGTTCGGGAGCAGGAGTATCCACTGGTGCCTCCACAGGAGCTGGGATTGTTTCCGCAGGTGCTTGACTTTCTTCTGCTGCGGGTTCTGGAGCAGGAGTATCCACTGATGCTTCTACAGGAGCTGCGATTGTTTCCGCAGGTTGTGCAGTTTCTACTGCTACGGGTTCTGGAGTAGGAGTATCCACTGGTGCTTCCACAGGAGCTGGGATTGTTTCTGCAGGTTGTGCAGTTTCTACTGCTACGGGTTCGGGAGCAGGAGTTTCCATTGGTGATTCTACATGAGCTGCGGCTTCTGGAGCAGGAGTATCCACTGTTGCTTCAATAGAAGCTGGAATGGTTTCCGCAGGTGCTGCAGTTTCTACTGCTACGGGTTCTGGAGCAGGAGTATCCACTGGTGCTTCCACAGGAGCTGGGATTGTTTCCGCAGGTGGTGTAGTTTCTACTGGTGCGGGTTCTGGAGCAGGAGAATCCACTGGTGCTTCCACAGGAGCTGGGATTGTTGCCGCAGGTGCTGCAGCTTCTACTACAACGGGTTCGGGAGCAGGAGTATCCACTGGTGATTCCACAGGAGCTGGGATTGTTTCCGCAGGTGCTGCAGTTTCTACTGCTGCGGGTTCAGGAGCAGGAGTGTCCACTGGTGATTCCACAGGAGCTGGGATTGTTTCCGCAGGTGCTTGACTTTCTACTGCTGCGGGTTCTGGAGCAGGAGGCTCCACTGGTGCTTCCACAGGAGCTGGAACTGTTTCCGCAGATGGTGCAGTTTCTACTGCTACGGGTTCTGGAGCAGGAGTATCCACTGGTGATTCCACAGGAGCTGGGATTGTTTCCGCAGGTGCTGCAGTTTCTATTGCTGCGGGTTCAGGAGCAGGAGTATCCACTGGTGATTCCACAGGAGCTGGGATTGTTTCCGCAGGTGCTGCAGTTTCTACTGCTGCGGGTTCTGGAGCAGGAGTATCCACTGGTGCTTCCACAGGAGCTGGGATTGTTTCAGTAGGTTCTGCAGTTTCTACTGCTACGGGTTCTGGAACAGGAGTATCCACTGGTGCCTCCACAGGAGCTGGGACTGTTTCCGCAGGTGCTGCAGTTTCTACTGCTACGGGTTCTGGAGCAGGAGTTTCCATTGGTGATTCCACATGAGCTGCGTTTGTTATGACAGGTTGAGCCGCTTGTACTGCAGCAGATTCTGGAACAGGATTATCCATTGATGCTTCTACAGGAGCTAGGATTGTTTCCGCAGGTGCGGCAGCTTCAACTGCAGCGGGTTCTGGTGCAGGGGTATCCGCTGGTGCTTCCACAAGAGCTTGGATTGGTATGGCACTTGCAGCCGCTTCTACTGCAGCGGGTTCTGGAGCAGGAGTATCCACTGGTTCTATAGGAGCTGGGATTGTTTCCGCAGGTGTGGCAGCTTCTAATGTTTCCGGATCTGGAGTTTTTACTGGAATTGGAGCTGAAATGGTTTCCGCTTTTGCGGCAATTGGTTCATGTACGTCCGAAGAACTTTGTGCAGAAATTTCTAAAATATGATCCGAGACTGCTGTTGCTGGGAGCTCGGTGTTCTCCTCCTCGATGATATCCAAGGAGTGGTGTGCCAGCTCCATTGTGCGAGCGTTAATCTCGGCGAGGGCCAAGTCACTGAGCTCCTTGAGCGTATGCATTTCGCTGGGTGTCATGGCGCCGGGCTGTTCCGAGGCTGGAACCGCCAGCATAGGTCCCAGGGCCATGGCGGCCAGAATCTCGATCACCGAGGGCACAGACTCTCGCATCTGTTCTTCGTCTAAGTACTCGACCGTGCTGAAGCCGGTGCAACCATCGAGGCTGGCTAGCTCCTCGGAGTCGACATGGGCTGTAACACAAACGACTGCTAAGTGCCAGAGCTTCAAGATCATGCACAGGTGGACTGGGCTACTTATCAGGGGACTCCGGGCTCTAAACACTTGGGACTGAGTCAACGATCTAAAGGGCTAATGGTCTAGTTCTAAAGGCTTACCTAGGTTAGTCATAGCAGTGTGAGTTAGGTACAATATTTGGAGGTGAGATGAGACTTTAAATGGCACTAACCTGCAATGGGAGCTGGAACCGGCTGCTCTGTCACAGAATCATCTTGGAATACCATGGGAGGTGGTGGTAGAGGACACACTGGCGGCGCCACGCCCGTGGTTTCCACCAAAAGGACATTCGTGGTCTCCGTAAATGCGGGTTCGTGCTCCTCCGGCAATGTGTGGGAGATGAGACTGGTGCGATCGACAAGTTCGTCCAGGACGAGCTTCGTATTCTGGCCACCGATGAGGTGCTTGCTCAGAAGACGATCGTTTAGCTCGTTGCAGCGCATCAAGTCCAGCGAACTGTCCTCGGCATCCGAACCCATCTCCGACAGATCACTGACCTCGTCGGCGGTCTTGTCGCCAATCTGAGCCCGGACATTCTCCTTGGGCGCGGGCACCAGCATGCCAATGCTGCTGGGAGTGGCTGAGCTGCGTTTCTTTTTGAATAACCAATTGTCCTCCCAGGTGCCATCGGCAATCATGCTCGAGGAGATGGAGCCTACATCTGAAAATGGAGAAAGTCCTTTAATAATCATGATAGACATGAAGGAACTTTCAAAGAATTACCATCCTCGGATTCCGTGACAGAGGCTGAGAAATCAGGAAGTGGCACCATGTGAGCGGCTATATAATCGCTAAGTACCGATTCCCTCTCCAATTCCGCCTGCAGGGATTGGGATTTGCCATTCTATGGATAAGTGGTTATGGGTTAGGAAATGCATTTAATTTCATCACAGAAATGTTCTTACATCCAAGACAATCTCATGATCGGTTAGGCTGCTATCACTTCGTGGCTCTATGGAGCTACCGGACGTGGTGCTCAACGCTTCGGCATTGAAATTCTCGTCAATGTGGTGACCACTCAAGTCCGGCGTGCTTTCCGCCAGTAGCCTTGTATTCCCTTCCTTATCCGCAATCTGTGAAAGACACAAGACATGTTATCCCATGGGCCTTGGCATTGTGCAATTTAAATGTTGTTGAACTCGAAGAAACCGATTTGTTGTGGGTCAACCGAGTGGGTGACACGAAAAGCCCCTAAGTAGATTAAGTCCAGTAGCTTCCTAAAGTGGTCACTAGGCGACAGGTATTTCATCGATTCATTAAACAGAACCCACAACGTCATCGATTACCAAAAAATTGATAGGAAACGATGAGGAGGTTTAATTTTCTTGGGCGATTGAGTTGTTAAGCGCTGACTGGATCAGTGACTCGATAAGATTTGAATGCCCGACTGGAGATGACTCATTGCATCATTATGTGTACTTGATTAATGGCTCTGTACTTCTGGTATGTGATTACTTTATCGGCTGGATCGGCCATTGTCTTGTAAGTAGGAGTTCTGTTCCTCCAAAAGTCTTCCTCCAAAATCAGTTTATCCAATTAGTGCTGCGATTGATTTATGTAGTTTTCTGCTGAGTTCGAGACGTCTGCACGGCTGAGACAATGGACTGCAACTAATTAGCCCGCTCTGGTCTGGTCTAACAATATACCAGCCATTCAATTGAAGCCGCCAAAGTGCAGGCCAAATAAAAACGAAAAATGGCGGAAATGGGCAGAAAATGGCTTACAAAATGGTCAACAGCGAGAGTGGGGAACTACAGGTGGTGACTGGGTCATTGATTGTGATTTCCTTACCTTATTCAGCACCGCCGTGGCCAACAGATCCTGGTAGATCTTTGGCTCAAAGTAGTGCTCGGTGCGGTGGCGCCGCTTTAGGCCATTTCCATTGGCCAGCTCAGAGACATGGGACCTGGTGTCCAAGCTGATCTCCGATACGGCTCCGCTGGCACTCAGGGACGAACTCCGCAGGGTCTCCGCTATAATCGTCTCGATGAGACTTCTTAGCCGGGTCTGCGTGATGTCGGCCAGCTCGTTGTTGTTGTTATTGTTGTTGTTGGTGGTGTTGGTATTGCCATTACTGTTGTTATAGCCATTCACTATGGCCGGGAGATCTGAAAGCAAGTGCAGAGCATTGTCAGACGAGAAACAAGACCCAGAATTCAGCCAACAATAATGCTGGGTTAGCAAAGATCGATACAATAAAAAGTGAAAACTTGGTTACTTCTAGGCGGGTGAGTGTATGTATGTGAAAGGCAAAGAAAGTGAGAGAGTGTGAGTATTTTAGCCATACCTAATTTCACCTCAATGACGTAAACGACGTAAAATACAATTACGGCCACAACGGCATACATGCCCGTGACAAGGCCCAAAGTAAAATCCATGCTGCATGCACATATATTATTTATATCTTCGGTCTGGACGATATTCCTGATACTCCGCCTGATATCGCCGGCTCTTTATTGTTTATTTACGTATTTGTACTTTTGTTTGGGTTTTGTCTAAAGCTTTCATTGATATAACGGCTGGGCGGCGAAGCTGTTAATTATATTGAGTAAATATTTGAGTTCGTTTTGTTTCCCTAATTGAGCTCGAAGCATAAACCTGTCACCGCCTCCCCGGAACGCTCTCTAAACCCTTTAATGAACTCCACTCATGCTGAAAATCGCGAGTATCGTTCGCATATTTATCATTTTCCTTTGACATGCCAAGTCTATTAACATATTGCGGTTAATACCACGCCGCATAATGAATAACCCCGAGTTATCTATTTTGCGTTACAATACCGCCCATATATCTTTATCTGACGGACTACCTGGCTGAATGCTTTTGAGCCGCTGTCCCCCGTTAGTCATTCAGGTGTGCAAAAATAACAAATAAAAAAAAATGTCACAAGCAGATACTTTTGTATCTGCTATCCAGAATGCTAGATTTGTGTTCGAGTCATCAATGGAAATAGCAAACGGAATCTTAGAAACTGGCCCCCTAGGACAGAACCAGCCGGATCACTTTTCAACAATCATTCTCAGCCACTCCAAAGTTCAGGGTTCAATGGAAATCACTCAAGCAATTATCAGCGGGCAGAGTAGTTCGGTTTATTTCACTTTTAATACTTAAACTCCTGCCCCTGAAAAAGGGTTCAAGTGGCCTGATAACTCGCCATCAGATAGCTCCGACTTCGGTACGATCAATTAGGGCTTTTGCGATAAGTTGGGTGCACAGCAAGGTTTTATAGACATCTTAGTTAGGGTTTCGTTGACTTAAGGTCAGATATAAACTGTCAAGGGGGAGCAGGCACACTAGCACACTCATAGACTCGTGTCGAAAGTCCACGCTCATCAATGGAAGATCATAATTTGTTGTTAATCTCGGGATTGCCGACACACATAGGAGTAAGCATTGAGGGCTCTAAGCGGGACTGGGGGATCATTAATATTTATTAGCGTTGATTAAGGTCTCTTCCTCGTCTGTCAGGTTGTTTTACCTCACGATTATTGATTTCTAATTTTGTTCATTTCATTTTTTGCCAACTTGCTGCCGGGTCAAGGTTGGCGATAAGTCATAACTAACTCTGCGATCTCTTTACGTGTTCATATGTTTTACTGTCTTATCTCTCTGCCCTGTCACCTGAAGATGGAAAAGTTCTTGCTTTTGTTTTTGGCCAAATTCTTGTGTTATTTATGTTGTTTTATATGCCATGTTATCACTCGCGGATTCGGTTGGTCCGGAGCCCGTTTTGGCGTTACGATCTCGGCGCGACGCTTCTGACAACTGAAGCGGTACCGTGCGATTCCCGAGCAGCTAGCAGCTGGCGGTAAACGGCGAGCGGTGAGCAGCTAGCGGCTAGCGGTGAGCGTATACCGTCTAAACGCTCACTCACACTCCCAAGTTGGACTAAGTGATTCCCTACAGTGGGCCCAAACGCGGAGTTTGGCTTTGTAATTCACAAGCTGGTGATTACATGGCTAGGAATTACCAAAATCAACTCAGAGCGTGACCATGTCAATCGTCCAAGCCCCTGAGTGGTCGTGTAAGTAAGCCAGTTACTTCAATTTACAAAACTCGGAACCAGTTGGTGAGCAAGGCGCCTACAGTGCGTATGATTAATATCTGAGCTAAGGCCAGCTGTCTGTGCCATCGAAATGGAAGTGTGTGTTTTATTTCGTATCATATTCCTCCGACTGTTTTCTGGCAGTCGGCACTTCAATGGCAGGAGGGAACCTTATCACCGCTGTAAGCCCTTATCAGCCAGGCTGACTCTGTGCGCTTCTTATCAAAAAGCACTGACCGCGATTTTAGATTGCCTGTCGTTAGCTTTTTCGAGGGAGAGGTATGTATTTATAGGCGAGGTTTGTTAGTGAGAGGAACTAGTGAGAATTATAGCGCCTGATAACAGGGGCAATCTTTGATTCATAGATTTCTTTTATGGTTTTAGGGCTTTTCTTCAAATCAGTTATAAAGGAATGCATGCCAAGGCTAGACGGTTATCACACAACTGAATTACACTTAGAAAAACAGTAATATGTTTAGATTTCATTCAGAAAGAAGTCTAGTTATCGGAATTATCGAAATGGAAATACATTATTTTCTATTATTATAATTACTTTCCATTACAGTTTACAAGACTACTACTCGATAGCTTTTAGATTAGCATACACAAACTAAGGATTATGGGCGTCCATGCTCGATCGATAGGGGACTATCGGATATCGATTACTTACCCCCTTTGAGCGCGCGCGCACACAAACCGTTCTCCAAATTGATAAGCAGGTTACTCAGCTTCGCATGGAATTTATCGAAGAGTTGCAAGTCTAATTTGCAGATGTGTTTGTGTAGTTTTCGGTGTGTGTGAATGTGTGTAAAGGTGTGCAAATAATTGTTAATGAGCGAACAACACAAAATGGCTACAGAAAGACTTTCGAGCAAGCTCTCGAACGAAAGCTCGCCTAAAAGTATGCTTCTTTTAGAGCCTAGCAACAAATGTTGCCAAGACGCGAAAGGCACATTGTTGCCAAGCCAATTGAAATTTATTTGCGCAAATTACGCGAGTGCACCCAAAGTGCAGAAAATTGCATTTGCCCTAATCAAATCTAAGGCAATCAGTGTACTTACAGGTCTCGCTTTTAGACAGCTGCCCCACTTTGATCTGATCCAGGTTGCCGCCCAGCATTTCGGCCACGATCTGCTCCACGTATTCCCGTATCTTGGACCTCTCATCCAAATTTTTAGCCTGCCCTATCTGGCTAACACTCTCAAATTCTGTAATTGAGACTGGTTTTAGTCATAGCTTAGTATAATTTATAGGAATACTTACGCATACTACTATCATTGCCATCGCCAGCAATCGGTATATAAACCTCACTGCGGGCCCTCATGGGATAGACAAACTTGTGCTGGTTGAAGGACATCTGTTCCGCTACCCAGGAGGAGGTGTGGTCCAGGGACTCCTTGGAGTTCTGGCACAGTTGGCACTCCCATTTGGCGTCCTTGGGCCGCCAGTCGGCGCACTTGAGGCCGCGGCAAACCGACTTTCCGCAGGTGCAACATGTCACATAGCTGGAAAAGTCAAAAATAAATTGTCCTAGATGTTCTGGAGATTCTTTAAAGATCTTCACACCCCAATTATCATTTATAATTGATATTTTGTTTATTTCATTGGGTTTTTCTATGAAACCTCAACCATTAACTGAATATCTGAATTTTTTTGAATCAAAAACATCTTTTAATGAATATTCTAAAGAATGCAAAATCATTCGACAAATGACTAACGGTTGTGACGCATTTGAAACTTTCACTTTGGGTTCTTGTGAGACTAAACCTCTACCTCTTGACCCCAATATTTATACTCACTTTTTGGCACTGCTCAGATCCAAGTCTGCACAGCAGACATTGCAGTTGTGATCCTCGCGGGTCTCCTCCTTCGTCCACTTCTTATTGGCTAGTTTACTGGAAAAAAAGGCGGAAAGAATTCTATGGTTAATCCAAAATAAGGAAAACAAACAGCACGATTAGTCAGGTCAGTTCTAGCGTAGCTCTGGGGTTATTCAACGGCCAGAAGGTCAAGATAAGCAGAGTGTTGGAAAAAAAATCAGCTAATTAGTCGTTGTTGGCCAGACTCGCCAAATCAAGCCAAAAGATCACGTTGCCAAAGCTTCAAGCTGGACTTCCAATGACTTCCCTGTTGCAGCTGGTATTCGCAATTGACTTTCTCCAGCGCCCCATTCCAGAAAATTGCATAAGTAACATGCAAAACCCGTTGGACCAGGCAAACAAAAATAACGTTTGTTTTCTAGCCAAGTTTATTCAACTCCCTCAGGCCTCCAGCCTCCAGGGAGTACATCAGATGCCTTAAAATATACCAATTTGCAGCTTAGAGCTAATCACACGTCTTAAAAGCTAAGAGACATTTTGTCGCCACTCGGATTATGTCAGTCACTTACAGTTCTTACACAAGACCCGATAAAAAAGAAGGGAATTCCTAGGTGTCTTGTACGTGCTCGCAATCGTTAATCACAAAAATCATTCCGCTGTTAAACCTATTCAAATGGCAAATTTCGCAATTGCTTACAAACAAACAAATACAATTTAATGATGAACGGAAAGCGAAAATATTACACATTCGGTAGCTGGCGAACGAAATAACTAAATAACTAATTAATTTTTAAAAGTAATACAGGATAGGAAAATATATATATAGATTCAGTCCACAGTATACCCGACCTAACCAAGTTTCTAATTAAATCTAATTAAAATCAATGTCCATTATGTGTGCAACTGCTGCTGCTGCTGTTGCATGTACTGTTGATGTCGCTGATTGTATCGCATTCTGCGGCGCGCCCACTGGTCGTAGTTGTTCTCCAGATTCTCGTAGTAGATCTGTTCCTCGCGATCGTCGCCGTTGTCCTCCTCCCAGTCGTCGGCGGGTCGTCCAAAGACCGGGTTGCTGGTGGTTAGCTTGAGGAGGACCACCTCCATGGTGCAGGCCATGAAGAGGAAGCCCAGCACGGCAAAGCTAATGGGCATGCACATGAGCCTTTCCACCTGGCACAGCAGCGACGAGGAGAAAATCATTCTCCTTTTTGGGTGGCCGGTTGTTCGAACTGGTATGGGGATTGGTCTTTCAGGTATTCAAATTGTTTTTTGTCGAATGATTTAAGCCGAATTGTTTGCTGTGATTTGGCATGGCACTCGCGTTGAACTGTTTTCGCCAATGGAAGCACATAAATGCCAATTCGCTATCAAATCGCGATCCGCGTCCCCTCGACACTGACAACTTTCTCGCACAAGGTTTGCCTTTGTTATGCGCAGTTGGCTTTGAGCGTCGGCGGTCAACAGCTGAGCTACAGATACATCGGGTCTCTCCATAACTCTACTATATACCTCGATATATCTCTGTTCGGTGGCGTTGCTCATGCGCCGCGTGCCCCAATGCCGGTTTGTTAGACACTCGCGAGCGGATAGCCCCCCCAGAGAAACGTAGCGCTCTCTTCCTAGACCTCTCACAAACTCGTTAATGACGTAAGACGTAGCTCCCCCCCGAAATCGGAGGAGGAACAGGTCCATATAGCGGAGTGACTCCGCATATTTTCATGCAGATTTATGGCCTTTCTTCAATGATCTCTCTACAAGCCCGACTGGTCGACTGGCCCGTCTGGGGGGATCTGGCTGCTGACAACCCGGTCAAGCAGGAACCGTTTTTGGCGATGGGGAGGCTTCTCCACTCCAAAATCAGAACCAGCATCATCAGTTGTCCGGGCCTGTATACTATGCATATGCATTCATTTGTCTACTAATTTATTTTTTGGCTATCTATATATATTTTTCCCGCTCGGTGTCTCGGCCTGAACTTCATTAATTTCCAAATGCTAATTGTGAGAAACATTCCGCAAACGAGTTTGCCAAAATTCTCGTCTAGTACAGTAATTTATGCATGCTTTAAGCGCTTTATTAACTAATCAATCGAGCTTCTGACTAGTATCGTCTAGATTATTATAATTACTAATATTTCAGGCGCCAAGAATTCGCAACACCTTCATCGGACGTTGTCTGGAAATCTTTAAAAGTCAAATAATTCATGAAAGAGGGGAGTCGAAGATTTCCTCGAAATCTGAATGGAGAATCTGGGTTAATATATGTGTAAGTCTCATGTAGCCCATTAACATATTCTCCAGCCTGAGAAAGCATCAAGCCCTAGGGTTCTACGGTTCTGAATTAATATCTCAAAACAGGGCAAAAAAAAGAAGCTTTCACAAACGTGTCGGTGATAACATAATCTTCAGGTTCTTCAAAGCTGAAGTTGTGTTTTGCGAAATCACCATAACTGTTTTATAGTCATTCTAAAGATAAAGATAACACACTAGAATGTGTCATTTTTTATCATTTCTGTGAGATCATCAAAGGCTAAAAAAAAGGAATTTTTTAAGCAAAAATTAAGCATTTGAAGTGAGCGCCTAAAAGCATGCTTTTAATAATAAATTTTACCACAAAGCTGTCTAACACATTCCGCCTTTTTATTGAGTTTCATGTTATGGTTCTCACAAACAGTTTTTAGAAGCCACTTTCGACGGTTGAAATTGTTTGGCCATAAGTTTTTGTGGATTTCACTTGCCACATGGATAACACAACCAGTTTGGTTCTCACTTTAACAGCAAATAAAGACCGAGAATATCTTTGCATATCTGTACTGCGGCATCGTAAGAAGTTAATTGCACTTGTCAGACTTTCCACAGCTCCGCAACTTGTTTTTTGCTTTACGAGGCAACAGAAACAGAATTAAATTTGATGTTTTTTGGCATTTAATTAACATAACACCTTAGGATGTAAGATATGGCACACATGGCACACTTTTGATGAAGTTGGCATTTAAAATGCACACTTTTCAAACTTTAAATCAATTTTGAAACACACAATACTGTCACTCCGCCAATAAATAAAGTGTAACTGTAGCTGTTATTAATAATACTAATTACGTTGTCAACAAAACGCCTAATTAAGCCGCCATTGAGTAGTGACGAAAGGCAAACAATCGAGGGTGTTGTTGGCTTCGGCTAATTGTTATTGGCAATTCGTGACGCTTTTTAACTGGGCTTGTGGGTGGAGAGCAGACACAGGGCCTTGTTGAAAAGCTCAAGACAGCCCTTTGTTGGCCAACGACTTCCGCTTGCCATTCTGAGAGCGGGTTCTGGCCACCAAATTGGCATTACAGAAGTCAACGACTGAGTGTCTGCAATTGTTATGAAACGGTCTAACGGTCTACAAACGACCAGCCATTGATAAGCCATTACACCTGCAGCATAAATAAGTTCGAAACAGGTGGCGCGGATTGCGCAATCCTTAATTAAGGCAGAGCTATGTACTGGATGCCCAAAGAAAGCAATTGCAACGCTGAAAAATGGAAACTGGCAAGTGGCAACTGGCAAGTAGCAGCTGGGGGGCCAAAGGAAAAAAAGTGGCAGCAATTATGTCAAATCTCATTTTATGCGAAACGCTCTTTCTCTTGGCAGCGGAGTCTTTTCCCACACGCAAACGCAATCAAGTCATGCGAAACGATGGACACGTAATCGGGACTGGAAGCTGCAAGCCCAGTTAAGTTTCAGTTTCTATATTTTTTATATTTTTTTTCGGGTTTATCTGAATCTGTTTTAGTCGCATCTGCTGCACTGGTGCGCTGCACATGCACGTGCGGATGCGCCGGGGCTTACCTCACGTAGCCACGGATATGTGCCCTCGCTTATCGCTCCCCATTCGATTAACTCACCCCAGAACTCGCTGGGCGCCACACTGCAGCAGGTAAGCGCCTCCGATGAGGCCCACCAATGAGGTAAGTCCGAGCAGCAGGTTGCCGCTTCCCGGGCGGTTGATCGGCAGCTCCATGATGCAAATGTAGGGACGCATCCACCGCTTCACACACTGCGGATTTGGCATTAAATTCAATTACTTTTCTGATTGCAATCATCCGAAGCACAAAGACACCATACACACAACACAAGAGCCCTTTGAAGTCACTTCCTATGCATTGGGAATCTTTAATTCGACTAAATCAAAAGAAATTAAACTATTTCCTATACTACGTTTCGGGCAATTCATACTTTGGCCTCAGTCTTATCAAAAAGTTTTGTTTGTTTGGTTTAATTTTCGACTTCTTTATCGGGGTTTGGTCGGAAAGTTGTACCCTTTGCCGGGCATATAAGTTTCTAAAAGTTAGCTTGGCCAATAATAGCATTTTATTAGTATTTTATTACAAAAAACTATTCATTTTTATTTTTCAACAATCACGTTTATAAATATTTTCAAGTACACATCATTTGAGGAAACACTTAAAGGTAATTTCGTGACTTTAGATAATTAACTTTTTTTCATAAAAATTCAAGTATTTTGAGATTTAATATTGCCAACTAAACCCTAATAAAATAAACTTAAATTGATTAATTTTATGAACCTCTTCTAAAGTTTATTTTTAGGTTTAAGAACTTTTGTTCAGTCACATCCGTTTCAATCACGTACAACGTTTGGTTATTTATTCGTTTAGTTATATTCTCGAGTGTTTCTTTGTGTTTAATTTTGCACACTGCGATTAGCACTAATTAAAGTTGATAAATGCGAATATATGTCTGCCATACTGCAGGTTCTTATCGACAGCTTTCGGCCTTCTCCAGAGAGATCTCCGATGAGAGTTGCGTAACTTCTTTGGCCTTTGGCTAATTAATTTTAAAAAGTTATGGGCTTTTGTTGGTGATTTTGTGCTTCTTAGACTTTGGCTGATTATCGCGTTATTCACTTCAGTTGGCATTAAAGTTTTTTTATTTTCTATAGTTTATTCCACTATAAAGTTCCAAGTGAACCGAAGTGAACTTCACTGGGGAATATCTGAATAAATAATTACCCAAAACTTGATGAATTTTTCAGGTTTTATTTTTGTTTAATTATGTACAACGTTGATTATCAATCACTTTTCGGGGAATATCTTTTGGAGGTGTCTGCCACACGAATTGAACCTGCTAATTGCCATCGCCCCCGCTATCCGCCGCCCGATCACCGCCCCAGCTCCTCAAAACTCAAGCCGACCGAACGCATGACGCAAAAATTGAAACAATTCGCGGCTGTTCACTCGTAACAAAACTGATTAAGATCACGAGGCTATATAGCCAAGTAAGTAGCTGTAAGGGCTATAGCTGTGTAGCCTCCACTGTGGGCCAAGTTAACGATTGGAGCAGTTGACTCCGACTGGAGCAGCGACAGGTTTGTTTTAGGCAAGTTATATTTTGGTTTGTTTATTTTCTCGTACAATTAATATATAGCTCTGGGGTTTTGTTTGTCCACTTCGTTATTGCAGCGATCCGAATATATAAGGCTCTGCTGATTTGATAAGAGTTCCGCTGGCGTCCGGCGATAAATATATATATCTGAGCGCCTATATACAGGTAACTCTTCAGCGCCGACCGAAAAATTCACAGATAAGTGTCAAGACAATTCCGGAGGTTAAGTCACTCCGACGTATCTCTACTACTCTATATACATCCAACTGGGTTAATACCAAAGCAAAATATTATTTTTGGGTGTATTTTGGAATTTTTCAGATTTATGTTTTTTTTGTAAATTTTTTTAAATTTTTGTAGGGTTTTGTGTGCGTAGCGTGCGAGTAACCAAAATGGAACTGGCCAATATTCGCGGACTGGGTCAGTCCAGCATTGCTGGACATGCACCAGAAAGAGGAAGGAAAGCAAATCCCCGCTGATCCGGCAAAGATGTGACAGTTATGGGCACACCACCTAGTGCTACCCCACCCACTGGTATTGGCAGTGGCATTTCATATTGTCCAACGGCCTTATGCAAATTCGTTGGCAGCTGCCAGTCACATGTCAGCGGCTTGGCGGCTTGGCTCTTGACGGCTTTTGTGGCAAGAGTTTGAGGACCAAAAGAAATATGTTTGTGCATACCTTTGAAATCGATTGGCCCTGCCATTGGCCATGCAAAGCTTGCGGCAATTAATTGGTATTAATCAACTTAATTATGAAATGTTCGATAAGATTGCGGCTACACTCCCCAGGCGAGCCGACTCGTGTAGCGAAAATAAATATTTGCTGGAGTGGGGAACGCGGGTTCAGGAATCTTCAATGACCACTTGGAATACACTATGCTAATTTTTATTCAAAAATCCAAAGCCAAACAATGAGTGGAAAATGAGCTTGGCTTTTCATTATATAATATGAAAAGCTGGTTTTACTTAAAAGACATCATGTCTAATGACTATAAATCACGACTCATTTATATTTTTCCAGAAATAAAAAGTATATTATCGAATTTTTATAGGTTTCTTTGAATTTTTAAGACTATAACCCTATTGCCCCTTAATAAAGTTAACAACTTCAAGCCGAAAGACAGACATTGTAGTTTAAAGAGACAGACAGCTCATATACGAGTTCTGCAAAGAGGTCTCTTCAATTATGATCGTCAAACTGGGTAGGTCAGCCATTATCGTTCTAATGGTACTTTTCCAAAACAAATTGCCAACTCATTTGAAAGTTCAGCACTTCTAGGTTTCTCTTGGACAATTGTCATTCAAACATGTAGGATTCCCAGAAGAACCGTCTTTGGGTTGCATGAACGAGCCAACGAATAAATTGACTAAATGAATGAATGAATGAATGCATGACTGACTGACTGCGCCCGAGATTTTGTCATTTACATTTTGAGGTCGGCAAATTTTCATAAATTGATATCCGCCCGCAGTCTTGCAACCGGAGATGCATGCAACCCATGCAGTGAAAAAAATTGTTTATAAAAGAAAGAGTATCAACGAATCTTTGCGGAAAAATTATACATATGAGGGAGATACTTATAACCTACACTCTGATATAATGATAAACAAATATTATCTTTCTACAAGAATTTTGAAAAGTTAATCTTGGTAATCCACAAGTGAGACGCATAGTGCGCCTTTATCGCTTCCGAGTGCAAAACTAAGAAGTTGGTTCGGTTGCGATTGTGGGCATTCTGCATTCGAATCACTCAAGAGCGCACCCAACTTGGCTCAAGCCAATCCCAGCTGACAGTTGCTTCCGTTTTGGCCACGCACTCACCTTAATCTATCGCGCAGCTGCTGATGGGTGAGGCGGTCCCGCTGCAACACCTGGAGGATGCGTTGGCACTGTTGCAGCCGTTGCCGCCTCCTCAAGGTCGGGGTCTCCGCCTCCAGCACCGCTATCCCGCTGTCCACACTACTGTTGAGCTGTTGCTGGACAGGACTACTCTCCTTGCTGCTACTGTCGCTGTTGTTGTTGATGTTGTTGATGTTGTTGTTGTTGCTGGTGTTGTGTGCCACTGGCGATGCTGGTGTGGCTGCTGCGGGTACTTCACCTGCCATGTTGCTGCTGTCACCGGTGATTGTGCGCGGTTTGTTTGCAAATTTCGAACGAACGGCCCTAAGCCATTTCCGCCTCACTCACGCATTTAGTTCGCCGCGTACGAGTATCTCACGGGTTGAAACTGCGGGCTCTGGCTGCCTCTCGAAAATGTCGCGCACATGAAAACACTTCTGCCAAACAAATTCGCTTCACTTTGAATTTTTTGTTAACTTTTTACCACTCGCATTCAGTGCTTTTTGTGTGTTAATTACGCGCCAGTTACGACCATTGTTTTGCCACTGGAATCGGGCCGGCACTGCCTTAGACTTGGCAAGTGAGCTGGCTCCCCAAAAAAAAAAGTCGCTTACGGAGCAGCTTATCAGGCAGCGCGATACACAAATTCAAGACTTCCCATCACGGGTAGGCGTGCGTGTGTATGGGTTTTTTTGTGCCTGGGAGCGTTCGGTTTCGTACTGCAATCAAAGGAATTTTTGGTTTATTTTTATGGCTGGAACCCCATAAACAAATGCGCCTCCAGATAACGAGCTTCTCTTTGCCATCACCCCTCCTCCTCCCCCAGCTCATTGCCAGATAACCAGAATCTTGCGATGCCTCATCCCGTGCCACTGACGTCAGAGTGCTCTGTAACTGCCGTGTCTGTCACCTTCTCTGGTTGAGATTCATGAGATACAGATACATCCGAGTAATGCTGCTGCACCCATGAATGAAATATGCATCTACAGCTGCGGTTCGCACGCCCAAATATGTAAATTTTCGGGGGGGGCACGTAATTACGTTGAGTGCTTCGATTTGGGCCAGTTAACCCATTTGGCCATTCGGCTAGTGCCCGGGGAGGGCGCATGGCTTAAGTGGCTCAACGGTTCATCTTCGGCAGCATCGAAAAAAACCCTAGGCCCCTCGGGGTACACCAGCATCCACCATCATCCAGCATCAGTATTTTGCAAGCCGACACCGATGTCGGGCCGAACCGAACCGAAAAAGGCCAAAAACAGAAATCCCAGCAAATTGGAAAAGAGAAATTCTTGGAATGACGGGCCAACTCGGACTTTTTTGTTTTGGCCAGTTAAATTGTTGACTTGAAATGCTGACAGTGTGTCTGCTGGGGCATCTATGGATGGATAGATGGATGGATGCTGGATGGATGGCCCGAACAAGATGATTACGATTTTTGAACAACATTTCAGTTGACAGCCGACGCACTTGTTGTTCAGACTTTAGTGTTCAGTCTTTGCTTTTAAGCCATTGTAGATGGCTTGGACAATGCTTTCTTTTCTTTTTTTTTTGTTGTTGGTTGTTGAAATTCTCTGAATGGGATTTGGAAGATAATTTGGGCTGTGCAACACCGTGATATGCAGTTCACAAACAATACTGCAATTAAAAATGCATTTGGCAATGCATTTCAGGCCCAAATCCGTTTGTCGGCGGGAACACCAAACGTTTTGCATATCATTTCAGTGGAGGTTGGTCAACTGAAATTGATTTCAAATCCAAGTGCATTGCCCAATGCATTATAGCTACCACTATATCTACATATATGTATCTATGCGCTTGCTACTGCTGCTGCGTTTATGTATCTGCGAGATAGATTTGTGCAATTTTCACACAATTGTTCGCGGCATTCGCATGGCATGTCGAATTAAGTTGTTACAGAAACTAATCTGATGATTAATTAGACAACAATTTTAAATGCAATTGGGTCGCCATCGTCAAATGGGTCAACTCCATCCGGAGAAGTGGCTAAAACGTGATACTGGAGCTACCTAATGGCTATATTAATTAAGACGGCGTTTTCATACACAATGAGAAAAACTTGTTCGGGTTTTGGGTTCAAAACAAGGCCCTATTATTATATTTGTTATCCATTTTCTCGGTGTATCTTTTGCCAATATTTGAAACTAGGGAAACTATTTATCTGCCAGCGGGTGCTATCAGTGTGGGCCTTCCTAACGGTTTCACACTCTCCCTGGCCAGCTTTAATTGCCGCACCACACACATAGACACACATACAGTGATAGTTGCACTAAAAAATAGTAAAAAATGGTAAGCCGCAGGGCGCAGCCGCAACTGCCGATTCATTGGGAAATTAGTCAAAGCAATTCCACGCCAATGATGCGTTGCTCAGAGTTTCTTTTTGTGGTTAACTGAGCTGCCTTTGCCCCTCCGAGTTGCCACTATATGCTGCACCAACAACAATCTGCTTAAACGAACGGAAGTCGACAGTGTAGACGCCAGTCGCTGCTTAATACTGTTAACCGATGCTGTCCGATTGGTTTTGGTTATCTCAGTTTTCTTATTTTCTTATTTTTTACTTGCTGGCTTTTGTTCGTTTTCAATTTACGGGTGAAATGTCTGTTATTTTTTCGTTTGTAAAAGTTGTTTTCGCAGCCATGGCTAACAAGAAAATAATGGACCAAAAAAAATGGAGGAAAATAAAAAATAAAACAAACAAAAAATCAATTGGATGCCAGCGGAAGTGCAACTTGTTGCCATTTCTCACAGTCGGGGGTTGTTCCAGGGTTCGATTTCAAATCCATACTAACTACAGTAGTCCCTCGAGAGACACAAACAAAAGCTCAGAGGTAAACATTCAGCCTTGCTCTCTGTTTTCGGCTGACATTGACACCTGTCCACCCGGTGACCTGGTCACCCTTAACCCCCAGCCCCCACCTGACATTCTTTCCGTTTTTTTCGTCATTTGCTTTGCGCATGAGTCGCATGTTTATCCGACTGCTTGGCATATCGCACGCTCCAGTGACCCACTAGCCACCACTGACACAGGACGCTCTCACAGACACAGGCACAGACACAGACACAAGCGGCTAGAGCACTAAAATGTTTCGGGTTTTCGGGACAAGGCTCAAAGGGCTGCCCTTCGCCGTCGAGGTTGCGCTTCAACGGTTCGAGGTTCACTTATCGCACATGAAACTCATGCAACAGAGCAACATAAACAACACACACTCTCGGTTCCTGAGCGCCACTCCGTGTGGTAGAGCGTGCGACGCAGCGGCTGAAACGCGAATGAGAGGTGAACGGAAAGTCTGGCTTGAAGTTTCTGCTTTACCGTTTTTTGTCGCAGTCGTTCTCCCCAACTGGTAGTGCTCTCGGCTCTCCCCCAATCTCTCTATTGTTGCTGCTCAACAGCTGTCACAAAAATTTAGCGGCAAAACTTTTGTTCTGCACTCTTTGCTTTTCTTTGGGGGATAGAACTCGTTCCGAGGACGGGGTAGGACTGGACCTAGCTGAGCAAAAACGGGTTCCGATTTCAAGTTCGGCGCGGGTCTAGGGCATGGAAAGTGCGATTGCAGATTTAACCCTGGTATTTTTTCCAAAAAAAAATTGGTTAAAGCTTGAGTCCTGTTAGTAGTGAAGATAGTGTATGTTTAGAAAGTCCTTAGTCTTCATCGAATTTTTTCAAGAAAACATGCATTCTATGAGTATAATCCATAAGAAGATATCAACTAGATGCAACACCTCATGATTCAGCGGGTTAAGCCTCTAATTCTTGTCGCCTGTACTTAGCTGCTTTCTTCTTCTTGGCTCTTTCCTTCTCGACTCTCTCCCACTAAGCTCTCTTCCTGTCCGTCTTCCACTTAGCGCGACGTGTGCTAAAACGTTAATTTGCATACATAAGGAAGCAATTGTAGTTGGAGATTGCGGGAGAAAGAGATACAGAGCGGGAAGACTGACCAGTGGAGATTCGGTTACACAAGTTCAGCTAGAAGGAAGCCTCGTAGCCAAAGTAGTGACAGACAGGTGGATAGACGGACCAAGACATCGGGCTAAAAATAGTCTATGGGACGTCCAGCCGATGCGGGAAATACCCTACACTAAAAACCTCGACATGGCTATAACGACTTGGGCCAGGCCTGTGTTTATGGGCTGCGTTGACCCAACTGCTAGGCACTCGGTACTTGGCTTGTGGTGGAGTAGGAAGCGTTTAACTGCTTTTGAAAGACATTTGATACATGGGCAAGACGAGCTTGCGGAGTTTATTTTTGTCTGTGTTTTCTTTTGGTTTTATGTACTTTTTGCCGGCACTCCCTCTCTCTACCTCTTCCCCAAAAAACACAACAAAAGCTATGTGGCTGTTGGCCAGCAGCACATTGCACCTGACACACTCACCTGAGATGGTGGAACAACACAAAATACACCGAGAGAAATGGAAACTACTAAATGGTAAGATTGGGAGGTATAAGTGTTTTTACTTAAACATGTTTTTTAGTGTATTTATGGTAAGAACTTTAGTTTTAACAAACAATTTCGCACTCTTATTCGTTCTGCTGTCGATACGCTGCTAAAAAAATACGAGAAAATGCGAATAATTCTCCCCACCCGATGACTTTTCTTTTTACATTAAAATTCCTCGTCATCATCCCGCCAGATGGAATGCGAAGAACCTATGTTAACCGTTAAGATAATCATCAATGAAATGCGCGAATGGGTGAATGAGTGAATAAAAACATCCATAGGTTTGCTGGCCACCTCGCATGCCATTGTTTATATCCCATAAGTTTGCTGGGTTTATGGCCAAAACGTGTATCCCGTATCCCACATCCCAAATCAAAGAAGTTTATTCAGTGGCCAATTACATCAGCTGGCGCCCCGATCGGTGAAAGCCTTTCATCAACAAACACTTTCGTTGACCAGAGCGCCACGAAGTGATCTTTCGGCATCAATCATACGACAGAGATTAATTTTATGGAAATTGCCAAAAACTTTGAGGCTGTGAGAACAGAAAATAGAAAATTTCAAAGTCGATTTGGGTCGTTAATATTAATTTATTCGGTTGGCATAAGAAATTAATCAAAGAAACTAACGATTAATTCAGTATAATTAAGTACTATTATAAGGGAATTAGTCTTTAGTCTTTAAATTATATTTAAATCAGTTAGTCGTAATAAACTAATTTGGTAGAATAGCTTCATAAACATGGTAGAAGCAACAAGTGGTTCCATCACTCGAAACACGAGTCACCCTGCAGCCCAAATAGTCATCACATTAAAGTGTGGCCTACTTCCGGGCTGGCCCAATTAATTGCTTTCGTAGTCGCGGATTTGTTTCTGTGAATTTAATTTCAGTGCTAACCACTAAATATTAATTATAAAAGGGGGCACGGTGCAACCAGGTCCTTGTTTGTACCTGCGCGATGGCGCCAGCCCCTAAAGAGAGAGCGTCCCAGCATCCACAGCATCCTGCCAGCTGTTTGCCGTGTGTGTGGAACCCAAGCGCCTCGCCTATAAAACGGACCGAGGCAATAGGATTCGCAGTAGTCCTGTTCAGCGATTCCTCCCCAAATCTTGGCACCGAGCAAAGCGAATTCGCAGAAAACAGCAGCAGCAGTAGCCAGCAGAAAAGGAGGGAACTTTCTGCAGTGCTGAGCAAATATTTAAAGTGCCCAAGTACGTGTGGAATGGCGTATAACGAGTTACCAGTTTCCAAGTTACCAGTGCAGTGCAGTTATCCACCGAAAAAATCCTTTCTAATAAATGAATTCCGTTTCACTCTTTTGTTCCATTCACAAAAACCTCTGACATACTCACGCACACGAACGGCATTTTAGCGCGCCAACGGAAGATCTCCGGCTGTATCCTGCGTCCTGCGAGCTAAGCGAAGGCCCAAGTGTGCAAAAAGGGTAAGTAAAGAAGCTCAAGTTTTCGTCTCATTTGATTGCAATTAAAAGAAATTGCTTTAATTGCGAGTTGCCGAGTTGCCGAGTTGGAGAGCTCGAGTCCCCCAAGTAGGGACCTCGAACTCTTTCAAAAAGGATTCCCATTGCTGGGCGGTGGCATCAACAAGCTGCCAGACGCACTGAAATGCTCAAGAGGCGCGAACGTGTCAAAAGTCGGAAAGGGGGCACACACAGCAGCAACAACAAACACAAGACAGTCGAAAACAAAAAACAGAAACAGAAGATATATGAACGAAACTAAAATCCATAAATTGATTTTTCCGCTTTGCAAAAACCGAGAAGAACAACAGACAGAAGTGTTGCCCAGATCCGGGTCCAGGTGTCTTCAGGTTTTATGCTTTTTTTCGTGTTACCCCAGAACCAGAACCTCAGTATTGCCATAGCCGAGTCAACCCCAAACCAAAGGCAGCTGGAGAGCTAGACAATTGCAAAACACAGACGCAGAGACAGCGCTCCAGCCCCTGTCCGTAAACCCGTAGCCGTAAACCCGCTAACCCCAGGTCTCCCCCGTCCATTAAGTCCAAAGCTCGGGAAAAAGATGTACGAGAACAGCAGCAGCCATGAATGCCTCTGTAGCTGTGTGCTGGTGTGTTGGCTTTCATGTGTTGGTGTTGGTGTCTGGCCCGCAGCCATTTTTCGATGTGTGCGAGTTTCGCCTCCCCGTCTGTGTGGATTTGAGCTTGTGACGTAATGTTTGGAGGTTTTTGAACTGAAGCACTCTCACACACTAACACACAAGCCTCACACACATGCAGTAAACACTAAAGCATTCAATTCTTAAGCTCATTACGGTTTTAGCTTTAACAGCCACTTTTCCCAGGGCCACCGACTCTCACCTTTAATCAGGAAGGATGTGGCTCCACACAGAAAGTGCTTGGCTCCTTTTATAATTAATTTAATAAATCCAATTACAAATAAATCAAACCCATAATATACCCATTTGATCTATAAAACTATTAGTTATTTTAATTGAAAAGTGTCGAAATCCATTATAGTAGTTTAATTCTCAAAAGCCAATAAATTTCATTCAAATTTGTTTAAGAAAATAAACCCATTTAAGGAAAAAACTTTCAAAAATTTTGCAGGTTTAAATGTCATGAATCAAAAAGCAAACTTTATGGAATAAAAGTTTCAAGTTTTTTTCAGACACATATTGCATCTATCGCTCGATTTTCAGACATAACAAATTGCATTTATCACTTGCCGTAAAGCCGAGAACAAACTATTTATCGTATAGGTCAATTGCCACCGCTTGTGGGGGCGGATTTCCAATAAACGAGAATGGGTATTCAGGTGAACCAGGCGGAGAGGTCGAGAGTGCAGGGGACGAAAGTTTTCGACACGTAATTGAGAGCTGCTCGAGAGCTGCGCCACAACCCAAGACATGCAACTTTAATGGACAATTGGCAGGACCTGAGAATCGAGAATTGAGAACCGGAAGGGGGAATGAAAATTATTGATTTGAGTTGTGGGCAGAAAGTAGGCCACTTCCTGGCGGCAGCACAAATGAATGCTAAACTTACCATTTGACCACAAAATGCACTTTCTGTGCACTCGAGTCGGGGTTAATTATGACAAACTGGAGACATTCGCCCAGCGCAATTAAACTGCTTTGTTCGGAGCCACTCGAGGGCCATTTGCTAGTTCTGTGCTCTGGGTCTGGTCACCACCCGCCAGTAGCTTGAAAAAACTAAATCCGACCTTGTCCACCACCTCAGTGCAGTCCAATAAATAAGAGTCCGCCGAAAACTAACGAGCGGTACATAAATAACCCTACCAACTGAGGAATAAGAGTCAACTGCATTAAATGCCAACTGCACAGTGAGAAATGAGCCAAAGGATAAGGCGGAAAGGACGAAAAGAATGCAACGACCGGACTGGCCACTGAAGTTAATTACAAATGTCCAATTAGGAAACTGACAAGGCCGGGATGGTGGACGGTCGACACCAGTCCAGGACCGGAAGCCGTCTTTGATGCAATTAAAAACGCATCTGGCCGCAGAGAACCGAACAAAACTGCACACTAATCGCAGATATTCCGAGCGAGAATTGCATAATTGAGGCCGAAATTCCGCCCCCGGCCCTCTAGCCAACCGCAGCATGTGGCCGAGGTATGAAAAAATAAAAAAAAAGGGTACAAGAACTGTTCCAGCTGCTGCGGCAAAAAGTTTTGGCCTGATAATAGGAAATTCACAGCGCGCGCTGGGAAGTATGCTACAACATTTTCGGTACTTTTCGGGAACTGCAAACGCAGAAGAAAAAGCCCTACCCCTCCCCACCTTTCAGCCACCCATTCAGCCTATTATTCTCTTTGTGATTTGGAACTTGGGCAATAAAATACAATTTATGGTAATTTATCTAGCTTACTCTTAAGCTCCCGTCGTCAATGGCACAAATTTTTTAATTAATAAATAAATGTTGCGGAAATTATATCGCAGTTTGTAGGCCGATAGCTGAGGGGAAGTGTGCCATTGTGTGTTCTTTGTATGTATATAATTACGCGATTTGCTGGGGATTAAGAGGGGCCTGACAAATGCTGCTCCTGGCCCCACCAAGGACGCATTAATGAGCCACCCACCGCCCTCCCGTCAACGGTGAGCCTACATTTACACAAAAGAGTCTGGATACCACTTATCCCTCAAACACAAAAACACACACACTTTTTATGGGAGCACAATCACAGTAGAGCTTGACTACCAAGAACTTGGGAGAAAATTCATTCAAATGCTTCAGAAAACTTGATTTACTTTCCAACAAAAAGCACTTTATGTTTTTTTTAACATTTATGGAAATTCCTACCTAAAAGTACCCACTGTAGCACCTTAATATGCTCCAATGAATCTCCTTCGCACTTACGCTTCATGGAAGCGTAAAAACGTATTCATTTCTGGGCCAATGCCTGCTGTCCTTCTCGTTTGGATTATGATTTGGTCCTTCGAATTTGATGAGCTTTGGCCACCAAATCGCCGCAAGGTGTGGGCCCCCAGCTCACGTTCAAATTGCGCGCATAAATATTTCCCTTTCCCTGGATCCTTAGCCTAATTGGCGCGAGGATTACGTTCGCGTTTACATTTCGCCTTTTGCGATCCATTGTGTCCGCCGGCCACTTGTCAGCTACAAATTGCATTTCGAATTCAGAGTCCAGCGAAAGTGAAATCAAGACAAAAGCCCGCTAGTGCTTAAATGCAATTGTTTCTAAAATTCGCATGAGAAATGTTACAATCAGCCCTCGGGCCCAGAGTTGCACATTTCTCAAGTGGACGGTGGGTTGGTGGGTCTGGGCGACCACCCACTCTGGGTGGTTAGGGGATTTAAAAGGATTACGACCGTTACGGGGCGTGCAGTGAGAATCCATTAGTAGCGTATACGGTTGTTGATTCCGCCAAAGAGCTTGGTTCGCTTTCGCGCCCTTTCCAAACAACAGAGGAGCAAAAGCTCTCTTCTGGACTCGGAATAGCCCGGCAAAGAACGCGCCAACTGCTCCTTCCTCAGTGGGTCGTATCATTGGCTTGGCTCGGCTTTGCTTTGTTAGTAAATTGTAAGTTTAACAAAAAACAGATTCGCTTTAGCTTTTTTGGGACACCTTTAGTATATTTTATCCCAGGTAGGGTATAATGTCAGGAATTAAAGGAAAGGTAACCTTGTAAGTTTCGGGCGGGGATAAAGATTGAACTCCCTAGGAGTTATGTGGAGGAGTCATTTTCATAGTTTTGTTGACCGGGTTTAATGTAATTGAATTGAAATCGAACTAAAAATGTTTAAAAGCTAAGAACGCTTAAGGATCGGATCGAAATTGGCCAAGATATGGACTTGGTTTGGGGCCGAAATGGAAATCCCAAATTTTTCAAGGAGTTCCATCAGAAAATTTTTTAGAGAAATGACCTAAACAAATTAAATTTAAAAAAGAGATAAAAAAACTTCAGAGAAAAATATTTATTTTGAGGTACTTCCCTAAAACTACAATATAACTACAAATTGTTTAAGGTATTCCGGTCAGTAATTTTATAATTATTGGCCATGATATAGCCATCTCTGAGGATTGCACTGACCTTCCCATCCATTGTCCAAAATTTTTAAGGGAATCCATCAAAAAAATGAGTAGAAAATTTTAAAATATTTTGTTTTTAGGTTTTGTTGTAGATTGATGGATAAATTATTAAAAAATCTCGGACGAAAATTGGCCAATATGTAGCTCTCTCTGTGGATAATTATGTATGTCCTTTCAATTCATTATTAGCTATTAAAGTACCATAAGCTCTAAAAAAAAAATACTTCAGAAATCGAAAAAATTCACGCGGAATAGGCATTTATTTCGAGTATAATTTAATTGTTAGTCTATTAATTATACCGGCGAGTATTGGGTTAGGCCTAGGGAATTCCCGGAATTGCATATAACTAGTGATAAGCTCGAACAGCCTGAAACGTGACCGCCACTCGAAATGTCATTAGAATATCAATTGGAAATCATCCGATTTGTGGGATTTACTGACCCGCAACACGAGTTACTATCGGTTAATAATATAATGCTTCTACAATTCTTTAATCTCTAATAACAACTTTAATGCTTATCAGTTTTTTGAATTACCTTGTCATTATCGGAAGGGGGCCTGGGGCTGTAGAAACAGATGCCAGGAGGGAAAAATATTCGCAGTGGCAAAGTACAAATCGCAGATAGGAATTTAAGCTAGTCACTACTATATATTATATACTGAGAAAAATCTACAAGTTAAAAGAATTTTAACTAAAGTTTGCAAAAAAGATGAGTATACTTAGTAGACTGTGAATCTTGTACGCTCATAATGAAAGAATAGGTAATTATTGGTAGAAAAAAACCTTATTTTTAAGGTGCAGAGCTCTGTGCCAGCCACTTGAAGCCATTGAAGGCACTATCCTCCTCGCAGCACCATCAAATCGCAGCCCGGCCGTGTCTGTGCTGATATTTGCATTATAAATAATAAAACATAATAATTTGCCTTAATCGAATAATGACCCCCAGCCAGCCGGAGCGATGGATGGCGTCGCTACCACGCTGTGGGCACTGTCGGATCCATCGGATCCGTCGACGTCGTCTGGAATACGACGACGAAACACGGCGCACCACCAGCCAGGTCCACGACCACGTCCCGGGAAGTGGAAGTTCCCGCAGGCAAATTATTCAATAAAAACCGCAAAAACAGCAAAATGAAAAGTGTGTGGGCCTTGGAGTGGGAGTGGGGGTGGCTGTGGGAGCTGTCCCACAAATACACGTGCGAGCCAAAAGGTGGAACAAAACGGGGCCAAAGCAATAAAGGAGAGGGGAAATACTAAGCAAATAAAAGCAATTTTAAAATGGATTGCAAATGCAATTGTGTTTTAGGTACAGTAAAGCTACTTTATGAGGAAAGTTAATAATACATTTTGGGACAAAAACTGGAAATTTGAAGCTAATTTTAACGATAATTCTAACTAAAACCAATGCTTTAGAAAATATGAAATATTAGGCCTGATTTCTTTAGTAAGCTCTAGGGCCCTGAAAATATTAATGATTTTTTTCTTTGAATTTTTAACAAAAAAAACCAATTACGACTTAAGTTTTTGAAATTTGATTATCCAGTCTTTGCCGTAAGCTGATTCACAACAGCTGGACTTGTTTCGGGGGGCGATTCCGAAACTGAGGTTCCCGAGTGGGACCCGTGCTCGGTCGATCCCAAAACAGTGCCCCTCAAATGTCAAACAACAGCAACCGACTTCGCCGCTGGTTGTCTGGCAAACGTGTTTCAATATTTGTCACTCGTTTCGGTGATAATGAACCAAATCCATACAATAATTAATGATGGCTGTGGAATACTCTGTTGTGGGTGATAAATATTAAAAGTGAAACGTTGTAGGTACTCATAAAACAATCACTCTCAAGTATTCATTTATCATTTAATCAGAATGATTTTTAATCGTGAAGACCCTTGGAGGTGAGTGTATGTGGCTTACTTTGTATGTGACACTACTAACAGCAAATCAGCTGTTTGAAATAATAGCAATAATAAAAGCAACAACTAAGGCCAGCCCGCCAGACGAAAGCCGAAAGCGTTTTGCAAATCAACATTGCTGTTTATGACAGAGAGTTGAGCGGTTTGCGGAATCAGTTTCAGTGCCGCTGTGTCCGTTCGCGATTGCGTGCTCAGAACAGAGAAAAGGTCTTCTCTCTAGAAAACTCGGCACCACCTTAAGACCTTTTTGCACCACACAGACCCATAGAGCCGCAGTACCACTCGGGTATACGACTCAGTGATTGTAAATCCAAAACGTGCTGCCGAAAAGTGAGTGAAGACTTTAAAAGTTACAACTTTAAAGTCTATTTTGGCATCAAAACTATGTAGTAGTGACTCTGTGTAAATCCCAATCGAAATTTAACGACGTGCGTGTTGTTGTAGTGGAGGTGGGGTAGAGTGGGCGGTTGAAGGCAATTTCCGATTTCAGCCAGTTTGGGAAGTTATTTACGTTGATTCAACCCGTTGGCCAAACTGCACTCTGAAAAATGGTTCAGGAAACAAGATTAAAAGCAATTAATGGTCTTAATTCATTTGTATACAGTTTTTTCCTGTAATTAACCTAAAAAAATCAATTTAGTGATAATTAATCCTTAAACTGTGGATTTAATTAAAGTGTTTTAATCTCAAAGCTGTTTAAACCCCGTACTGTTCCATATTTATGACACAGATGTTTTGTTCGGAATTCAATAAACTGATAAAAATATAAGAGAAACTTTACAAGCAAAGTGATACAATCATTTATGGCAGTATAAATACAATTTGAAAAAAGAAATAAACATTTCTCTCAGTGCAGTGGGTGTCTCGAATCGGTCTTATCGCAATATTCACGCTCATCGAGTACAAGGGAAATACATTTTGTAGAACCTGCTCCATTTACGACTATTTATCTTGGCGAAGACCAGACCACCTCCCCATCAAAAATGTTGGGCAACAGCCGGCGATAATCTTGAGTATTTCGGAAATAAATATAAGAAAAACTTCTTGAAAGAAAAGTGTAATACAATGGGGTTTAAACCTTGAATAGTGTTGAGTTAAATCATATGAGATAAGATGATTTCCATCTTAGTTAAATCAATTGGCTAGTTAGACCTAATTAGCAATAATTGAGCCAATGAGAAAAAACAACACAAATTTACGTTTGGGGAAAAAAAAAAAAACAATTTCATTTCAATGTAAATTAACCAATTTTGGCTAATGGCTTCAAGCCAACATGCCAACAAAACGCGATGCGTTTTTTCGCACGTGCCAAATGAGCGAAAACCCGTCCAAATGCAAAATGGAATTTCGAAATCGGAATCCGAAATTCCAATTCGGCAATCCACTCAATTTATTTGGGCGGCAAATGCAGTCAGAGTCAGTCATCTGGCGCTGATTGCATTTTTCGCCACAAACCCAAAGCCAGAGACAGAGCTGAGGGCTGTGAAGCTAAAAAAAATCTAAAATCTGAAATAAAAAAATCCCCAAAAGCTAAATCCGAGTCTGCTGACAGAATGCGGAGCAACAAGTGGCCGTGAGGGTGAATTCCGTGCTTAAATTTGATTCAATGGCTTTATTAAAGGCAATGGAAGAGCGGCCAGTCGCAAATTGCAATGTCACAACAGCAGATGGAAATATTCGTGTAATCATCCCAGTCAACAAGCTAATTAAAGCGTATTAATATCGGTTATTATGCCTCTTTGGTTTACTCGAAACCACTTAACATGATCCACAATAATTTTGTTTAAAAGCAAAAAAACACAAATTTCATTTTAAAAGCCTTGTTGAAAGGTTTTTGCCCATTTACTTAATTATATATGCAGAGACTTGTAAACTACTAATCGGATTAGGCATACAAATCACGAATAAGTGTTTTTTTATTGCCATTGGAAAAGTTACACAGTAGGAATTACAATTTTTTATGTAAATAGTAATTGATGGAGTTGTGATTCGAGTCTACTAGCTAAATAGTTAAATATTTATTGTATTACCTTGAAACCCTTAACTTTATTATCCAAGTTCAAGTTAGAACTTGGTACTACTTGGGAAATTTACATCAATTGACAAACGACCCTGAATTAAACGTGAACAATGAGGTCTTACAACTCAAGATCAAAAGAAATATGAATTATGTATAGGCATTGTGGTTAACCGAATCTAAAACCAGTTTTTCATTTTCCTATCTTCCAGTTAAAACTATTAAAATAAAGTGAGATTGAAGCCCCCATCGAAATTACACGACACCACCGATCCCGGCAAGCGCTGCCAAAAGCACAACCGCCCAACATCTTCTAGGGATTCCCAGATCCCACCTGTATTAACACCACCCACCAGCACCGACCTTTGGATGGATCTGAAGCACAGCGCCAGTGGTGCTGTCGAGAGCACTGAGTCCTACATAGCCACCAGCAAATCCACAGACATGATCACTCCCAAGGAAAAGGAGGAGCAGCGGGCCAAGGCGGGTGCACTTAGTGCTCCAGCTGAAGGTAGGAACTAGATCTATCAGAACTATACCTTTTTGCTATGAATTCCTGGAAAAAAGTGTTGATATGTTTTAGGCCAAAAAATAATAGTAATTGCTTAATCTAAGCCACTTGAAAATGTCAACAGCTTTTTTAATACATCATCTAAACTTTTCTTGATATCAGGATCATTTAATAATTTCTTTTGATATGGATTTCAATCAAATATAAAGATTAGACCCTTCCCCATACCGATTCACATTAATTTCCCAAAATGCCATACTTTCCATTCGAAAAGCAGACTGTAATCCATGTAAATACCAAAAACACATGCATAGTTTACGTTTCAGTTACTTTACATTTGTATCTGCCTCCGCACATGCACTCTGCACACTCTGCATGTCAGACATGGCCAACAACCACTTTGCCCTAACGGCACCTCAAGGTAGACTAGGCCTGCCTGGTGGGTGCCTGGCTTGTGGAAAGGGATGAGTGTGTGGCACAGTGGTGTGCATTTGTATGCAACAACCATCAAACCCAACCGAATGCGCTTCGCAAAAGCCTGCCAAAGCCGCAGCCGCACATTCACTTAAATGCATAGCCACCTGCATTTACATATACATAGGCAAATGCAAGTTTATTGTGTGTTTGTGCTTACCCATACAGGCTCACATGTGCTCACATGTGTGTTTAAACTAAAAACAAAAACTAAAAATGCATAGCCATAAAAAACGGCATCAAAGGGTTTTGTTTTTTCAATGCCATGCAAGCCAAAAAGTTGTCAGGCAGCGCCGCTTAGTGACGTCGCTGGAGAATTGTCGCAAATTGGAACAAAAAACTACAAAAATCGGATGTTTATAAATAGAAGTAAAGCTTTAATGCCAAACCCAATGAATGCCATACATACAGTTGAATGCGTTTAAATAAGTCATTTTAATTTACGAATTATTTACACTTTCTGGTCAACACTCAACGGTTGTGTTTACAAATATTTATTTCTGTAGCCCAGGGACATTTTAACGACTCCCTGCAGGAAGAATTTAATGCCAGAGGAGGATAATGAAATGTCACGAGTGCACTTATGCTTCTTTAAAGCTGGTTTTCCACTTCATTTGGCCCTGGATGTGCTCATTTCAATTCCATTTGTCAGGTTAGGATGCAAATGGAGGGATTTTGCAATTCCAGTGGCATTCGAAACCAATGCACGTCTTTGTTTTGTCACGAATGCCATTAATCTATGTGTCCTTTGAGTATCGATTGGTATTTAAGGTCAATTTTAGGAAAGTTTGTGTATTATTATTAAAAACAAATCAGGAAAATACTTGCCAAACACACACTTTGAATATTTATTGCCAACAGTGCGTATGATTGATAAATGCAGCCATTTTTGTTACTCATACGCCCTGTATACAGCGAGACATTTTTGTTACTCATACGCACTGTTTACAAAAGCCACTAGAAAATATTTTATAATATGAAAACTATCAGTTACTCAGCAGGGACAAGCAGCAACCTACTGAAATCCCTAAGTAACTGCCAACTGCTTGTTACCCTTTTAAGCTTTCTTGGCAAAATCTGTAAAATATTAGCCATTGTGAGTCGAAGCTTTCGATTTTCGTCCTTGAGGAAAACCTTAAGCCATTACTGACTAAACAGCCAGGATGGAAAACCGTATTACTATGATAATAATGGGCGGTAGGTTGTAGTTATTTGCATGAATATCAGCCAGGGCAGAGTCTCATCCTTAAGTAAGTAGTCAGTAGTGTTACAGTAAGTAAGCCTGCCCCCTAATCCAGTTAATCCCAGGCAGCTACATGGGGGTCATGAAGCCCTGGGACAAAGATTGGGATTGGGACCACAGCTCAGCCGTTCAGAGCGTTCTGAAGTGGCTTTTATATTTTTTTTCCTTGCAAGCGACTCTCACCTGGCCCGGCATTCTATTTTCTATTTACAGGCTACAAAGTCTACGCCCGACGCTGGGCGGTGCTCTTTCTCTTTGTGTTCTATTCAGCCTCGAATTCCATGCAGTGGATACAATACACCATCATCAACAACATAATAACACGGTAAGCGAACGCACTTCTGCGAGGTGTAGTCGAGCAGTTTGTGGGTCCAGAATCGGTGCATTCCATTTAATTAAAAGTTTTCATAAAGCTCATTAAACAGCCAGAACTTTGGGGGTTTGGAGCCAAGGGGAAGCTACTTAAATGAATGGGCGTGCATAAATTAACTGAATTTTCTCTGTGGGTCCCTCTAATGGTGGCTGTTCTTTATTTTTCAGCTACTACGGCATCAGCGAAAAGTGGGTGGACTGGACGTCCATGATTTATATGATCCTGTATATACCACTCATATTCCCTGGTAGTTGGTTTTTGGACAAGGCGGTAAGTTAAATAACTAGGAACTATGCCATAGTTCAGACTCTTAGTTTAAGGAAAATAAATAATTACTTTCTATTGTTCTCTTCTGTATGTCATCAACAGGGACTCCGCATAACCGCCCTGGTCGGAGTGGTGGGCACTTGTGTGGGCGCCTGGATTAAGGTCTTTTCGGTGGACCCATCGCTATTCTACGTGGGCTTCATTGGCCAGGCGATCGTGGCTCTGTCCCAGGTGTGCATCCTTTCGCTTCCGGCCCGGCTGGCGGCCGTTTGGTTTGGACTGGATCAGGTGTCCTCGGCCACCAGTGTGGGAGTGTTTGGCAACCAGGTAAGTGGGCTCGAGCCGCATCACGTATACGGCACGTTGTAAGCGGGTTATTGATGGCCAATCTGTGCGAGGCGCAAAATGCAATTGCCATGTAAGCCTTTTGCTCCGACATTGTCTTGTGAGTTAGTGAGCCGTTGAATTTGCATTAACACGGAAAAGGCAGAGACGGCTGAATAGAGCCGGTTGATTGACGCTGGGAATGGCCATGCCCACTTCCGTTTAGGCGGAAGTGGTTCGCTCTGACATTTTGCCTTTGCCTTGAATGGCCGTGCCCTGTGCTCCACATGACCAGGCCGGGAGGCAATCATGAAATTGGCAAAAAGATTCCGGAACCCAACTGCACTGCAAGTTAAACAAAACTGACAACGGCAGGGTGTACGCCTCCGGGCCCCTTTTCCAGCGCCCTCTGCTTCGGCCGAACGACTCTCCCATGCTAATGCATGCGGAAGAGTCTTTGAGTGGAATCAATTTGGCGCACTGCATCCGCATCTCGGCCTCCCAGAGGTCAGGGGTTCCGAATTTATTCAGAAGCGCCAAACAAACGAAATGACCTCTTTGAAATTCACCAGCGCTTAAGTGATTGCCTCGCTGCTACTGGACACTAGACACTGAATACCTTGGCTACTCCTCCACAATGGCCACCTCTGCTCGGACAATTGAAATGTCACCGGGGCGTGTAGGTGAGGCAGACCAGTGGCATGCACTATCTGCTTGCCACTAGAAGGTGTTGCATGCTCGAAATTCCAGCTGTCCATGTAGATGACTTCTTGCATCTCTATTCTGGGGAAAGAATTTGCATAGAGATGTCTGTCAAAATGAAAAACCACAAGCCCATAAACTAATAAAGAGAAAATCCTTAGTTAAGTTCTGAGTAAGTGTCACAAATTTAATAAATATTGACTTTAAATGACATAAGCACTGATGTAACTCGAAGACAACCTAAATTGCCAATGTAGACTGAAACAAAAAATGACTGCAACGATTGCTGTGGACAGGGTTATGGGCTTAAACACCGCAAAACAATTAGGCCGCTTGCTTAGCCATTAGCCAACAGTGTCAGGTGCGGCTGTGATGAATGACAATGGCAGCGGAAAGTGGCAAGAGGAACAAGGGAGGTCAGGCAAGCGGCACAGAGGTTATGGGGCGTACGAGGCAGAAGGGATGTAGAGCAGTTTGCTTTTAATGTTGATTTACGAGCGCATCGGGAAGCAGTCTCAGCGGTTGGTTGCAACTGCAAATATGTGGCCCGAACATCCATACATCCATCCACAGGCCCAGACACACAGCCACACAACACATTGCATCCTAAGCGCATATGTGTGAGCGGGGATTGTCATATTTGCCTTTCACTCGAGTGCAGCTGAAAAGGCTTATAATTTCCTGCTTGTCACAGGTAGAGGAAGTCACAATGGGGGGCTACGTGATGATGACTGAGATGGGGACAGAGTGGGTCAAGTGCTCCTGACTGCACGGAGAAAAACAAAGGAGCCTCCCGGGGAAGTAGCTTGTTATTGCACCTCATAATAATAGCAAATAATTGATGTGAATAGGAGCTTTAGAGAACTCCTAGGAGTGCTCTTAGGGTCTGCCAGAATGCAAATGTCGAATTGGCCCAAAGGCCAGGCTTAAAGCCATCTTGGGTAATCTCTTGTCGAAATGCCAAGCCGAACTTGTCCCAAAAAAATGTATATGTATATATAGAGAGAGAAGCTCACACAAGCCTTCATAAAAAACCCAGCGGGTGGCACCTAGATGGCCCACATACCGAGTGTGACATTGAAAGATACCTCCCACCACCAACCCGCTCCTCCTTGGCTCAATCGCCTTGGCTGCCTTATCTGGCAAGGACGACGCACCACACGCTTTTCGGAAGCACCCCGACCCACTGTCCTCATCCTGCTCTGATTCCTGACTGCCTGAGCTGAGCCATTCTGAAGCGGATTTGGCGAAGGAGCATTGTTGCCAGAGTGCTGAGCAAACACTGTTTCTTTCCCCTATTTTTTACACGTTTTTATGCACCACGTTTTTTTGTTTTTTATCTTACTCTTTTCTACTTTTTTGTGATGGTCATGTAAACACGGCCGGAACAAGTTGTGCCGCCAAGTCGAAAATAACATTCTCCAGCGGCCATTTCAGCCGTGAAGCACGCGACTCAGGGCCAAATAACGATTCCGGCCTTAACAGAGACCAAGGCTCAGACGCTCGATTTTGAGCCCGTCTCCAGTCGTCGGCAGTCGGTTCAAATATTTATTCTTGATACCGTAGAGAGGCTCAGACTGCAGCCGAGTGTCCCGACCCACTCGAATGTCCTTTTGCGTCGTCTCTTCATAAAAACCCAAACAGCCGGAACAAAGGAAAACGGAAAGCGGCCGCCACCAGGCGGGTAATGGGAGTGGAGATGAGCTCCTACTGGCAGCTGCCTGGTTTATGGCCAGACTCTTGAATACATTTATGCAAATTGCTGCAATTCTATGAATTTCTTCATGCTTATGTATTGCATGGGTATTTTAAAATCGCATTTTGGTTTTTACTCGATTATAACCGTTCCGTTCCGTTCCGAGCTTCATTGCCGAATCAAACAGAATTATTCAAATTTGCGGCAATAAAAAACAAAGTGAATCCTTGGAATTTATTGGATCATATTTCCCAGAGATACATCTGGCAATAAGTTTTATTTATCATCAGAGCAGGGAAATACTTAAATTTGAAATGCGGAAAATAGGTGCTTCTGGTGGGAGAACTCCAAAGTGATTATTCAAGATAATCTTAATCTCTTGAGTGGATTGTGTTGGCCGAATTGTATTTCTCTTGGCCAAATAAAGACTGTACACCGACGCCGGAATTGATTCTGTTTGTACTCCCAATCTCAAGTCCAGGCCACCTGCAGCCTGACTGTATCTCTTCGGCTCGGCCACGACACTGTCAGGGGTTTTCATTTAACGGCAGCGAGAAATCACATTTTCCCAACTCCCAAGCCACCCACAGGAGGTGGCCTAGACTCCCTACTAGCCCCATCCTCTTTCCAACCCATTCCTTTGTTTGCAAAAACGAAAAGTTATTACCAAAAAGGGAACCAAGCTCCGGCTTAGTTTATTGTGTGTGTGAACCTTGGTTGATATTTCTTTTGTTTGCTGAAATTGAAAACAATTGGGACTCGCATACAGCTGATTATTTACAATGGGAAAAGTATTTAAATTTAATTCAAACCAAGACTCGTCTTTTTCCTGGCATGTAAGTTACAAAAATTCCTTCAAAAGAACCTACATTTTTGGCGAAAATGCAATTTATCTCAATTTCCACGTAAATAAAAATAAAAGCATCCTTTATGGTCCAATTTATTTTCCCGACTGTCAAATGTCACTTTGTCTTAAATACGGCAACTGCCACTAAGCCCGATTTATAGGACTATCCAAAAAAATATGGTAACAGTAACTGGATTAATTCAACGGAAGGATACTCTCTCTAAAAATATTTCACCAAAAAAAATCCATAGATTAAAATTGGATAAACCCATAATCGAGGCAGGAATAAAAAATTGTGTAAACAAAAAATTACTTTCCAACCATTACACAACCCACCGTGATACCCTTTAACCCTTTTATCAAGGAAAAAATCAAGGAAAAATAACTAAAAATTGCATGGCTCAACTTTTGTGCACTCGCGTGTGCAGGCAAAAAAAAATAGGGCCCTCCGCCTGTCACAGCCGAGCCGGGGGTGTACATTGTACGGAGATTTCTGTTCCGTTGAATAGCGTCAGAAACTTTGACGAAAACAAAAACACAACTGCAAAGCCGTAACTGCTGCCGGAATATACGAGTATCTAGCAGCAGGCCCACCATAAATCAATTTCACAGTTGCAGCGTAAATAACATCAGACAAAGGGGGTCAGCGGCGGACGAGGAGACGGACGAGTATCCGGAAGTGGTACAGAAATGCCAGCGGATTCAGTGGCAGAATAGGAACCGGAACCGGATACAGATTTCGCTTTGAGCAAGTTTTATACAAATCCGAACTCTTGCATTCTTCCAGCTGGGCGTAGCCGTCGGCTTTGTGCTGCCACCCATGCTGGTGCCGAACTCCCCGGATCTGGAGACGGTGGGCAATGATCTGAGGCTGATGTTCTACATGGTGGCCGGTCTCACCAGTGTCCTGCTTGTACTGATGGTCTTCTGTAAGTGAATGCCTAAGCAATTACCAGGAAATATCACATCACCTTCGCTTACAGTCTTCCAGGACAGGCCGCCAACTCCACCCTCCGCCGCCCAGGAGGCGGCCCAGAGGTTGGAGGCCTCGGACGCCGAGCAGGTCAGCTTCATGCACTCGCTGAAGAACCTGCTGACCAACAAGAACTTCATCCTGCTGCTCCTCTCGTACGGCATCAATGTGGGCGTGTTCTACGCCATCTCCACGCTCCTGAATCCGGTATGAAAAGCTGATTAATGGCCGGTTAACGGACGCTAACGGCTGGGATCTGTTTTCTTGCAGGTGGTGCTCAAGTATTATCCTGGCCACGAGGTGGACGCCGGACGTATTGGCCTCAGCATTGTGCTGGCCGGCATGCTGGGCTCTGTGGTGTCCGGCATTGTCCTGGATAAGTCGCACAAGTTCAAGTAAGTACAAGTAAAACAATCAACAGCTGAAGGGCTTTTTCGAACATGGTCCAAACTCATTACGCATACGCCGTGTGCGCCGCTTGAGAAACTTTCCGACCGGCAGTTGGGGAACTTGTAATTAATTGGAGGGGGGTAGGCACTCGATGTTAAATGAACGGTACTCAACGGTTTCCCCAACTCTCTGTTCTTTATCTTCTCCAGGGAAACCACATTGGCGGTCTACGCTCTGTCCATGGTGGGCATGTGGATATTTACCTTTACCTTGGACGCGGGCCACATCGCGGTTGTCTATCTCACGGCATCGCTGCTGGGGTGAGTAATTTAGATATATTCCTATAATTAGGAAGGTATTTCATTTGAATGCTTCCGTGACTCATTATTTAAATAAATTAAGGACCTTGTATCCATATTTGAGAGTATATAAATTATTTATTTAATTTATACTCCTTAGATTCTTTATGACCGGCTACCTGCCAGTGGGTTTTGAGTTCGGGGCCGAGCTTACCTTCCCGGAGCCCGAGGGCACTTCCTCCGGTCTACTGAACGCCTCCGCCCAGACCTTTGGCATCTGCTTCACGCTCTTCTACTCGGAGCTATTCTCCGAGTTTGGGGACATTGCCGCCAATGTAACCATGGCTATAATGCTGATCGTGGGCACGATCATTACAGCCATCACACAGTCGGACCTGAGGCGCCAGAACGCCCAGGTGACGATTAGAGGGGATGCAGGTAATCCGTAAATATCCGATGGACACACACCTGGAACACTAGTTCAGTCGCCTGGACCTGGGACTGCCTTTTATGTATAGTATTCTGCGCATATCGTTTTACTGTTTAATTTATTCAATTGTTTATTGTACATTTCGTTGTAGCCTTAAGTGTTGAATTTTAAAATGTTCATTAAAGGTGCATAGCAAAAACAAACACACACAAGAACACCAAACACAAATATTAGTAAGCTTAGGCAATTATTTTTTACAAGTTTTATACATATTGGCCAATGTTTAAGGTTTAGTGCATAGGTTTAAAGAATATAAATTGTGCAACTCGAAGACTTGCATCGAAATTCAGCTTTATCTTTCCGTTGCCACTGCACCCAGAACACAATTACAGACAAGTATTAGAAACAAGAAAAAAATAGGAATTATCCTCCAGTATTATAGCCCCCAAATTATTCTAGCGAATGTTGAAAATTGATTAGCGGAATATCCAAAATGAGTTTGAAGCAGTAACGCCAAGACGCCAAAAACCAGCAAATGCATTACCGGACAGTAGCTGACTCTCCAGCCACTTCGATTCCAGTTCCCGATTCTTCCCGCCTGCGAGAATTTGTACATAATCTATATATATATAACACTTTTTCCAGACCCGATCCAGCGAGAAGGCTACTGTCGTTGTACAAAACTCTAGTACACAATTATCCTGCATATCTGGCAAACTGTAATAATTTTGGAGAATTTACAATTAAAACAGCAGATTCAAGAGTCAAATCAATATATAAATAATATTATATATACAAGATATATCTATACATATGATAGTGTTGTGAACTAGATGACAAAACCCACACACAAACACTCGCGGAGGACGGAAGATGGCGTGTAACCCCATTTTTTGTAGATAGCCTTTAGGCCAACACGGCCAATTGACATACGTAACGAAGTTATCTCCGAACTAGAGTCAATTCAGATGGCAAAAAGCAGAAGCACACAGAACTACCTGACATGAGACAACCACCTACACAGTACAGAATGAGCTAAAAAAGAGGAGCGCTCGAGCGATGCCCGTTCAACCGTATACGGATACGGAAACACGGAGTCCTGGTGCCGGAGTCCTCAGTTTTTTGGGCACTAGAACAGCCGGGGTCGTGATAACACGCAAGCTTTAACTTCACTTGTTGTTAGATTTGGAATGGCCAAAGATATATACATATATATTAAATGATAGTTAACACACACGGACACCACTTAGCCACCACTTCATAGCCACGAGTTCTTGCAAAACGCTATATGTGAATGTATATGTGTACGTGTATAAAAGTATTCAATAAACTATTCAGTGTACGGCTTGTTTTTCGATTTACACACATTATTATATATTTTGCGAGACATTCTAAATGCAGTGTACATATAGGTATTAAAACAATACTTTTCCATATAGAGCGAACACGAGCGTGTCCCAGTCGAATACAAGGATACAAATAATTTGAATGGGAAACACAAAACGAACGCGTAAAACTAATAAAATTATGAACTTAAAAAGAGAAAACTTTAAACAACCCGCCCGTGTGGTGTCAGTGTCAGTGCCTCTTCCCGTGTCCGTGTCCAGGCCGCTCTGACAGCCATTGCAATCGCTAGTGGTTGGTGAGCGGGTCAGTGGGTTGTTCCCCAGGCGCGCAGTAGTGTCAGGGCCTTGTTGAAGTAGGCGCACCACTCCTCTCGCTCCTCCTTAGTATCGGCGGAGAGCAGGTGCCGCACCGTGGTGGTGCGTCCGTTGGGCACGATTATCAGCGACTCCTGGTCCGTGTCCTTCGCCGGTCGCTCGCATTCCAGCAGCATTGTGTTGAGACGGGCGCAGATGTCGCGCGGTGCAGTGGTCACCTTCTGGGAGCTGCACGCGTTCAGGTCGATGCTGCCCATTGGCGTCTTGCGCTTCTCATCGTCCGGATACTTCCAGTAGTTGAGCACCGAGCCGTTCAGATAGCACCATCGTCTATGCCAGGCCCCAAAGCCGGAGATGTCCTCGAACATGGTGAGGAAGCCCTTGTACTCCACGCTCACCGACAGTTCGCAGTTAACCTTCATGTGGACCACTCCTTCGAGAGGGCTGACGCCCAGCACCTGAGTCAGCGTCCAGCTAGTGCGCTGAATCTCCCGCAGCGAGAAAATGGCAAAGCCGTATTGCACCAACTGAGGTGTTCGCACCACATGCGGACCCGCAGGGCTCTGAACCGGCGGCATGACCAGTCGGTTCTCGCCACCCTTCTTCTTCGGGGTCTTTACACCGCCCTTCTTGTTCAGGTTAATGTGGTACTTCAGCTCGTGGGGCAACTGATCGCGCTGAGCCAGCATTCCGTAAATTTCCAGGGTAATCTGTAGCCGAGTGAACCGAAATTAAAAACAATCCAAATCTAGACCACCACTGAGACTCACCCGAAAGTCGGCGTAGACATTATTCAACTGCAGGACATCGGGGAACTTGACGGACAGCAGGCCGGGCATCGTGGGAACAGTTTTGGTGGCCAGCACGTGCTCATTGTACTTAAGCAAGCACACAAGGTGGTGGCCATTAATGTTGCCCGATGCCATTTTGCGCACGTACTCCTGTCGCAGGGGAATAGTGATGTCCTTGACCGTTAGCAGACCCTTTTCTTTTGGGGCGCCCACGGGACGAATGCTGTTCTCCACTCTCAGTCGCTGGACCTCATCCAGACAAGCCTGGCGGCGATGGGCTGGAATATTATTAAATTTTCGCATAAATAATTAAAATTTCAGTAAATAATATTTCAAGAAAACCAGCTCATCAACCCATTGGGATACTCACTTGCCAGTAACAGATAACGCTCTCCCTCGACGGACTCGGTGGAGCCGGAGAACTCCACAGTGGCTGCACAGAGGTTCAGTGCCTGGCTGGCCTGGCCTATGACCTGCTGCTGCTTGCACACCTCAGCCAGCAGCTTTTTGATTTTATCCTGCGCCATGGATGCCTCGTTGGATTCACGCGCGTTCTGTAGTTCCTCATCTTCGTCCTCTGTGGGTTCGTCCAGGGCTGAGGTTGTCGCAGCTTCGCCCTGCTGGGGAGAGTCGCACTCCAATCGGTGCTTTGCATGGCAATCGCCAGCAAGAGCCGAACGCATTACCTGCTGCTCCCGACAGATCTTCCGCACAGGCGTAGAGTTGGAGCTCTGTGGACACGGATAATTAGAAAAGGATGTTTAAGTCTTTCCATGATTACTTACATTAGCGCTTTGTTGACGGCGATAGAAGCTAACAGTGTGCACCAGCGTGACTAGGTTGTCATTGTCCTGGTTTACGCTCAGCTCTGACTTGACTGGTTGGGCTGCACTAATAGGCAATGGAGTTTGGATGTCCAAGAGCTCGTGGTGCTCATCAATAGGCGAGCAAGTGCTGGCAGCAGGGTTCTTACGGAACGAGAAGCTGTTCGAAGCTGTGGTTCCTTTGCTCTGCAGAGGCATTCAAAATAGGGAATGATGTCAAATAATTTGAAATAAATATTTAAATAATAAACACTTACACCCAAAGACAATCGACTGGCGTTCTGCTCATCCCCGCTGTCACTTTCATCATCCTGAGTGCTGCCGTAATCCTCGACAAGAGCCTCATCTAGGTAGTCATCGATGCCGGCTGAGACCTGCGACGAATTCATCGAGCTGTCCTCCTGGGCCTCGTGATTGTAGTACATATCCTGGTCCGCATACCGCACAGTCTGAAGGGGCAATAAAAACAAAGAGGTGTTGTGATTATAGGACCGCCCGCTGAGTTCCAACTTTTCTACCTGCATTAGGTACTCACCTTTTTGCCGTGATGCTGGTGCTGTATCTCTGCCTCGTTGCGCTGCACAGCATTCATTATTTCTCGACCCAGACTACCGTTGCACATACCGGCGCTGCTGTCCTCAGTCTGCGACTCCGACTCATCCATGCAACTGCTCGAATCAAAGATAAGTGGTTAGTTAAGCAAGCGATTTTATTTTAGCCTTGTCTAGGGAAGGGGATTAAAGCTATGTGTCTTAAGCTATCAGTCTTAGAGTGTTACTCGATGCAGAGCAGGAATAACAAGCAGGAGAAGCATTTATCAGCGCACCTTTCTGTTTCCTCGTCCTCCAGCTGGTCGCTGTCGTCCGTGGCGGAGGCAGTGACGGTGGCACAACAGTTGTCGCCGCTGGAATCGAGGTCGGACAGGGCGGGATACAAGCGATCGGGCTGCGATTTACGCGCCCGCTTCGACTCCTCCTCAGATATGGGAGCATCACCAGCTGAAATTAGGAAAACATCAGCTATAAGTTCCGCCAAGCCCGGGTTAGTTATTTGCTTACGTGATCGTCTCTTACTGCTGGCGGGGGAGAATCCAGCAATAGGAGGTGGCGGAGGAGGCGGCATGGGCCGCACTACTTTGCTGACAACTGGTGCAGGAACAGCGGGAGCTGGCACCGGAGCAGTTGGTTGAGTTTCAAAAAGTTCCTTTTGTTTGGTGAAGCGATTGGCAATGATTTGCATGTCCTCTTGCCTCTGCCGATCGATGTCCTTGATGCGGTTCTCAGCATTCGATTGCGCACTAGCCACCAGAGCAGCTACCTTGTCTCGTAGCTTGTTCTCCGGCTTGGGCTTGGCTGCAACAGCTAAGGTGGTAGAAGCGGCGGCAGTGACTGGATGTACTGCAGTAGCATGGGCTTTGGGAAATGGAAATTAATGCAAGGAAGTTACCTTAGAATTCAATAAACTTACGTTTCGCCTCCTCTTGCCTGATCTGACTTATACTAGGAGCAGATCCTATCGGAGCAATGGGCACAATAGCCTTGTTGTTTCCCGTTTCAAACAGCTTCATGCGCTCCTTCAACGACAATTCACAGGGATCCTTCTGGTTGCGCTGGCTACCCTGCATCTGTCCACCGGGGCCTCCTTTCTCGAAAATGGCTGCTCGTCCGGAAACCAGGCCCGATTTTACACCAACAGTAGCCGCAGGAGGAGCTGGAGCCGGCTTAACAGCTGTAGCGGAAGCTGCAAATGCCTTGGCCACCTGGCTGACGGACGTAGACTTCTCCGGCACTGGCGGCTTGGCAATCGGCGCCACCTCTCCCTGTTTGGCATAATCATAGGTGTGTTTAATGGTCGAAGACTCACGACGCTGAAAACCTTGGGCCTCCAGAGAGCTCAGTACCTTAGGATCCCACTTTAATTGCTTGGTCTTGACGGCCTCGTCGACTTCGTCCTTTTTCTGAGGCGGCTGTGGAGCTGGCGCCTTCTCTATCCGTCGACTGGGCAGGTCTGGCTTGGGTGGCGGCGGATCGATGGGTCTGTGCACTTCGTGGTGCGCCGTGTCATCCTCCCACTGGTTGATGGTGTCAGCCAGTGCGGCCAGCTTACCGAATCGCTGCTTGGGCTGCTTACTAGGTCTTGTATCGGCTCCGTCATTGTCATCGTCTGCGTGGAATTGTCCTTCCGTCCTATGAATGGGTGAAGACAAATCATCGGTGTTGGAGTACAAAGCGCCCATGCGCTGCAGTCTACTCCGGGAGGTATCCCTAAGACGCGCCAGAGGCTGATTCACAGGAGGGGCAGGCTGCGTAGTCGTTACAGCCGTCGCTTCGTCGTCGTCGGTCACCTCTTCCTCCTGAATTTCAACTTGCACCTGGAAAATGCCAGCAGATAAGCAAAAACACACCACCGAGGGCGCAACTAAGGGGTGGGTGAGCGAGACTTACCCCAATTGGCTTGTCTGTGGTTATGTTTATTTCGATGCCCATTTCCATGTTTTCCTTATTGACCGCTGTATAGTGGCGCAAAGGCTTGGTCGGCGATGCCTCCAGTGCTGCCTTGTCCAGAATCACGACCTTGCTGCTGGTGCTCCCGCTACCCGGAGAGCGGCTCCTCTGGGGCACCACTGCATCCGACGCCGAGGTGGCGGAGGGAACGCTGCACTCCGACAATGGGTATTTGCTGGCATTGCTGATGCCGAGGGCGCGACTGCGCTGTTCCGCCTTCTCGAGCATGTGCTGGAAAATCGCAAGCGCATTATAATTCACAGATGCTATTACGTACACCACTGCAACCGGAGACAAAGGGCCTCTCTGTGTGCGAAAAGCGCAGCCTTCGTACCTGAGTAAACGGGTCCATTGCGACGATTTATGGGCTACTGTGATTGCAAGATGTAGTTGCGCGCACTTCAATACTGAGAATGAATACTGTACTAACACTCCACGATTGCAATGTAACCGGCCGTTTGCGACTGTTTTTTATTTACTTCTTGCTGCTGCGTCCGTTGGCATTCGAAATTCTGCGCGTCGCTTCTTTTTAAGGCGGTTGGAGACCTAGAGATGTAACACTCGCGATAGTATCGTATGGTTATCGTAAATAGTGCTGGAAAATGGTTCACATTTTCGTTACGAATCTGTGGACTCTGTGTGGACTTAATAATTCGCCCAGCTGATTACCAACATATCGTAGGAAAAATAACAAGGATTTTATTAAAGAAATTACTATAATTCTTATATAAATAAAAACTACTATTCATTAGTGGCCTTTTTCTGGTCAGAGGCGAAAAAATACTTGCCCTCCAATCCAAAACTGAAGGGGTAAGTAAAATAACGTCAGATCATGTATTCGCCATGTGGGTTCTTAAAGAATTCCATTTTATCAATTTTTATAAAATTTCTATATTAAAAACTATAAACCGCATTATTATAGTTTGTTTCTAGGCTTGTCTATATGCCATGGCGGATCAAAAGACCGTGGACTTGCTTTGGAACTGCGCCAAATCACTGACCTCAGAAACTCATGCAGAAAGACTCCTCAAATCACATTACATGTAAGATTCTGAACTATTCCATCGAACCATCATTTTAATTCACCTATTTAAATACAGAAATACCTGCCGCAAACTAGCGAGGCATAATGTGCAACTACCCGAGGACAGTTTTGGACCAGCCAGGATGTGTAGCCGCTGTGGCAACCAATGGTCCGATGGCCGCTATGAACTCCACCTGGAATCCCAAAAACTGAGGCAAAATGCCAAGAACCGAAGACTTATCGCCCGCCTGGATGCCGTAAAGGCAAAAATGCAAAGGGGCGAGATGAGCAGCGCGGCTAGGAAGCGCGCCAAATGGCTAAAGAAGCGCATGGCCAGCCATATGGTGAGTCCAGCCCCAAAAACTACCTTTGTACCTTTAAACTACCATAAATCCTATTTCAGGCAGTGGACTGCGAGGTTTGCCGACACAAAACAATGCTGCCACTGGAAAAGGGCCGAAAGCGAGCCAAACTCCAAGACAAAGAAGAATCAATAGTCGTTGCCCAACCTGCGGCAACAGGGCCTACCAAAAAAAAGGCAAAAACGAAAGCCCAAAATAAAGATATCAATGCAGGCCTTAAAATTCCACAGGCGCAACCGAAACAACAACAACCAACTCCCGCGAAGAAAGCCCCCCAAACAGTCCAGCATCCAAGTCAAACTCCAAAAAAGAAGAACCAGAAGAAAAGCAAAGCAACACAACCGGCGCCCGCACCGAAAACTCAGTCCAAGACGCAAAAACAAAACGCACTGCTGCAACTGGCCGCGCAGCTAAAGTCGAACGCGTTTAAAAACGCCAGAAAGTCGCAGGAAAACCGCCTGCAAGCCTTCCTCAAGTAGCGTGTAAAACCGCTCGCCAATATGCATTTAAGTACAAAGATTGTGGTTTAGTTGAATGAAAATACTTGTTATTGCACATAATTAAGCGTTAGCAACAATACAAGAATCAGGCTCTTTGTGCCGGGACAGAGAGTGTAGTGATAAAGGTGGCTGGGCCCAGGTGGGAACCTGTTATCCAGCCGCCCGGTCTTCTGGGTCGAGTCACGCAACGGTCGGCGACTTATCACTGCAGCCTCACCGACCCAAGGTTGTCCAGATATTGCGCAGCCAATATGGCCAGCCTGGCTAATTTATTTCTCGAAGCACAACGCTTAATTAAAATTGAGTTGTTTGCCTCAGCCATAGTCATGGTGTCCCATGTACGCGTCCTTCAAAGCTGCTCCCGAAAAGGGCAACCGATCGGGCTCGGACAGCTCTCTTTATCTGCCGCCAATTGTTCAAAGAGCACACGCACTGGCAGAAGGCTAAGTCTACTGATTTACCCTCGGATTCGGTTTTCCTCTTTCGGCCTGGAAGGCTCTCCGATTTCTTAGCGACAGCAGCTGCGGCAACAACATCTGCCTGCCACATTAGATGACCATTCTGGTTTTACAGTCAAACTTCATGGAAAAGGGGTTACATTATTTGTAAATTTAAGTTTATTTTAAATTAATTCTCTATCTAGAATCTAGAATATTAACCCTAACTATTAAAAATATTTTAATTTTATTTTTTTAAATTATTTTAAGAGTTTCATATTCTTCTAAGTTTTTGGCCAAGTCATTTTTATGATTCTTTACTGTAGTTGGTTTGGCCAAAATGGGCAATATAGCCGCAAAAATATGATATCAAGTTTGGGATCGCCTCACCAAAAGTGGCCATAGAATTTGGGAACCTACGAGGACAGTGACTAAGAATGAAAACAGGGCGTGGATTGGCAACTTTTTAACAAGCCGGCCGGCTGTTATTTTTCCCCAAAAACCAAAGTGAAATTCACTAGGAAAAATAAAGTTATAGTGACTTTAAAAACATAAATTTTTAATAAATTAAAAAATAATTTTTTTATAAAATCTGTACTTTATATTTTTTTAGGTATTGGTTACTATATTTTAAAAATTTTAATTCATCATTTTTATGCCAAAAATATATGTTTTCTGTGCAATGAGAGAGTGTGAGAGAACCGAAAGCGCTTCGGCCGAGTTCGGAGGAACCATCGGCTCCCAATCGAGAGTTGGGGCTGCGCTAGAGTGGGTCTCAGACCAGGCCATCATTCGAGCTCGAGTGATTCATGGTGCCGCACCACCGCTCCAAAGTCGCAGCAACTGGAAAGTCGCGCTCGCCACTTGGCTGCTCCCGGCGATGAAAAGTACGTTCGGTCCGCGTCCGAAAAGGTGTCAACGTAGTCAGAACGCAGTGGAAAAACCGGATGCAAAACTAAACTCTGTGCGTGGATGCATTTCGTAATTGGGGGGGGCTTCGTGCCCGCAGGAAGCCGGCCCGTCGCCAATGACCGGAAGTGTCGGGGGGAGGTAGAAGGGGGCCAAGCTGTCGGCCCGGCCACGCCTGCGCACAGGTTTCGGACAAAATCGCAAGGCCAGGCTGGCCAGCTAGACAGCTGGCAGCAGGCAGGAGGCAGTTTGTTTGGCTTATTCGCGGAACAAAACTGGCCAACTGGTACATAGATTTCGATGAATGTTTACCAATAACAAACAATGGTGTCAGGTTGCAAATGTTCTGTATCAATAAATAATTTCCAACGGCTGGCTTTGGTGCCGGGTCCAGAGAGCACCAGTGCAAATTATATTACACATTTTCCTTCTACGATCTCGATAAAAAATAAAGTAAACCAAAAAGTAAAAGCTGGCCGGCAGGTCACGTTCTCAATGGCAAGTGTATGTGGCTGGTTGTGAGAGAAATGGTCAGCACTTTGGGTACATATTTGCATATTGGTGGACAGAGTGTCGCTTCTTTGTGGCGACACGCGTCGCTTTTCGGATGAGTCACAATTAAAAAGGCTGGGCCCAGGCTGGGCTCGGGCCGGGCACATCCCGGGGTCCACCAAGCTCCTCCACTGCGTGTGGGCAACCCGTGTGTATTTGTATTCAATTCTTGGCCGCAAAACAGTGGAAACCGCAAATGACAGACAAGACAAAACCGAAACGGCTAGGAAGCAAAATGAAAAACAGTCAGTCAGACAACCAGACAAGTGCAAAGGGGGCGGTGGGGGCTATACGGGCGCCCAAAAGTGGGATTTCGTAATGCCATTTAATGGCAGCAGCAGGCACACACACTGCACACAGCGGCGGAAAACGAATCTAGATACTTTATCCAACAGATACAGATACATATAGCGTCATCGGTTGATTTTCCATGAGGCGCCAAACGAAGCGTGCAACCAAAAAAGCAAAATAGTAGACAATAATAAAAAAAATAACGAATAAGGCGAGAGCCGCAGGCACAATTCAAATTGTATTGTTATTCGACGCGTATCTGCTGGATGCACAAACTAAAAATATGTCCAGATACCCAGATGCAATACCATCAAGTGTTGCATCGATAGTTTGGCTATTAATAGTCTAGCACCACAGCGGGTTCGCAGCGGGGGAGGTGTTTAATTTACGTGGCCGGGACGGGTCGGGTCGGGAGACAATCCGCTCCAGGAATACCTTTTCAGTAGCAATTGAGTTTCATGCGAGCGTGTGTGTCGCTGCCCCGTAATCAAAGATAACTTATTGCATCCCATAAGTTGCTGTGCATGTGATCTTATAAAGTAACAAAAATAAAAATGTGTTATCCACTTTTAACAGCAAACTGTTAATTTCTAAAGCAAAACGGTGTATGTGCAGTTGGTGGATATGCCAGTGGATCCAGATCGAGATCCAGAGCAGAGGGAAGCCACAATAAAGCCCGGGCGAGAAATCAAACGATCGGCAACACAACAAGCACTCAACGCACATTAACGCAAAACGCTTCAAATTAACACTGAACGCTAAATACAATAATACGAAAAATACAAAAACAGCAAGAAGACAAAACCCCAAAGCCATGGATACAAAGCCAACTACTAAACGGGCCGAAATTGAACAGTTTCTGTTGGGTAAGGTTAATAATTTATATACATATATACATAATTTTTTTGGCAAAAAAAAACTATATTAAAGCCAGTTAGTGTGAGATAGATCAACAGAAACTTTGTTAATTTTTCTTCGCAAGCAGCCCATCAAAAAATTAAAAACCAAGCCAGTGAAGAGAAGAATGCGAAAATACACCAAAAAATATTTAGTTAGGTCTTTTAGATATAGGAAGTTCCTTGTTTTTATGATCAACCAAGCAATAAATGAGACTGTTAAATAAATCTGATAAAAACCTTATTTAATACCCCATGAATCAGTCGTACAAAAGGGTTAAAGTTTATAAAAAAGTAAGCCAGTTTTAAACAAAAACTGTGAGTAATGTCCTAAAGTAATTTTGAACAAAACGAACTTTTTTCTTTAATTAAAATATATTTTCGTTAAGTGTAAAAAGCATTAACAATAACCCAGTGCCAGAGAGTATTATTGACTCATTCCGCAGGCGTCCAACTTTAATACGCTTTTGTTCTTGTTCTGGCTTATGATCAGACTCCTCTTGTTCTGTTTCTGGTGTACGTACATTATATGGAGAACGATTTGGACTCCTCTGCGGATTGTTGGACCGCTGGATCGCTGGACTGCTCTTCCCCCGAATCGTTTAAATATGTTTGTGTGTTTGTATCCAAATGTATACACAAGGTAGACAATAAACAGAGGATTGGACATGCCGCAAAACTACGCCTAAGGCGCTTGTTTTAGCCTCCGTCCCTTGCCGTTTGCTTTAGTCAGTTTAATTTTCTCAAGTTTCGGTTCACTGGTCATGATGAAGGGCATCGTAACCATATCAAAGCCCTCCTCCGATGACTGTTCTGTTCACTCTTCATTTATCTGGGTTGTTCAAAGTCGAAGACCCTCTTCTTTTGTTATTTAAATACTATACCGAAAGGAAGCTGTCGGGAGATCCCCACAACTCGGAGTTATTCCATGTTCTTATCAGCAGATTACAGAAACAGAAATACACACCAATGTTATATCTTTGTCAATAAACATCCGGATCCGAAAACTTTAAAAGATTTGTAGGTAAATTTTGCGCTATTCTGTACAAAACCACTCAACGAAAATTGTCACCAACATGTAAAATCATAGATTTCCATTTTGGCCCCAAACCAAGTCCATATCTTGGTCAATTGAAACCCTATCCTTGAGAGGAATACCTTAAACGATTTGTAGTTTCATTCTCCTCCAATCTGCATCAAAACCTCAAAATAAAAATTTCGATCGACATTTTTCAAATTTTTCTGATGGAACCCCTTGAAAAATCTGGGATTTCCATTTTGGCTCCGAACCAAGTCCATATCTTGGTCAATTTTCATCCGATCCTTGAGAGGAATAACTTAAACGATTTGTAGTTCCATTCTCCTCCAATCTGCATCAAAACCTCAAAATAAAAATTTCGATCGACATTTTTTAAATTTTTCTGATGGAACCCCTTGAAAAATCTGGGATTTCCATTTTGGCTCCGAACCAAGTCCATATCTTGGTCAATTTTCATCCGATCCCTGAGAGGAATACGTTAAACGATTTGTAGTTCCATTCTCCTCCAATCTGCATCAAAACCTCAAAATAAAAATTTCGATCGAGATTTTTCAAATTTTTCTGATGGAACCCCTTGAAAAATCTGGGATTTCCATTTTGGCCTCAAACCAAGTCCATATCTTGGTCAATTTTCATCCGATCCCTGAGAGGAATACGTTAAACGATTTGTAGTTCCATTCTCCTCCAATCTGCATCAAAACCTCAAAATAAAAATTTCGATCGAGATTTTTCAAATTTTTCTGATGGAACCCCTTGAAAAATCTGGGATTTCCATTTTGGCTTCAAACAAAGTCCATATCTTGGTCAATTTTCATCCGATCCCTGAGAGGAATACGTTAAACGATTTGTAGTTCCATTCTCCTCCAATCTGCATCAAAACCTTAAAATAAAAATTTCGATCGAGATTTTTCAAATTTTTCTGATGGAACCTCTTGAAAAATCTGGGATTTCCATTTTGGCCCCAAACCAAGTCCATATCTTGGTCAATTTTAATCCGATTCTTGAGAGGAATACCTTAAACGATTTGTAGTTCGATTGCCGTTCAATCTGCATCAAAACCTTAAAATAAAAATTTCGATCGAGATTTTTCAAATTTTTCTGATGGAACCTCTTGAAAAATCTGGGATTTCCATTTTGGCCTCAAACCAAGTCCATATCTTGGTCAATTTTAACCGGATCCTTGAGAGGAATACCTTAAACGATTTGTAGTTCCATTCTCCTCCAATCTGCATCAAAACCTCAAAATAAAAATTTCGATCGAGATTTTTCAAATTTTTCTGATGGAACCCCTTGAAAAATCTGGGATTTCCATTTTGGCCTCAAACCAAGTCCATATCTTGGTCAATTTTAATCCGATTCTTGAGAGGAATACCTTAAACGATTTGTAGTTCGATTGCCGTTCAATCTGTATCCAAACCTCAAAATAAAAATTTCGATCGAGATTTTTCAAAAATTTCTGATGGAACCCCTTGAAAAATCTGGGATTTCCATTTTGGCCCCAAACAAAGTCCATATCTTGGTTAATTTTCATCCGATCCTTGAGAGGAATACCTTAAACGATTTGTAGTTCCATTCTCCTCCAATCTGCATCAAAACCTTAAAATAAAAATTTCGATCGAGATTTTTCAAATTTTTCTGATGGAACCTCTTGAAAAATCTGGGATTTCCATTTTGGCCCCAAACCAAGTCCATATCTTGGTCAATTTTAATCCGATCCTTGAGAGGAATACCTTAAACGATTTGTAGTTCGATTGCCGTTCAATCTGTATCCAAACCTCAAAATAAAAATTTCGATCGAGATTTTTCAAAAATTTCTGATGGAACCCCTTGAAAAATCTGGGATTTCCATTTTGGCCCCAAACAAAGTCCATATCTTGGTTAATTTTCATCCGATCCTTGAGAGGAATACCTTAAACGATTTGTAGTTCCATTCTCCTCCAATCTGCATCAAAACCTTAAAATAAAAATTTCGATCGAGATTTTTCAAATTTTTCTGATGGAACCTCTTGAAAAATCTGGGATTTCCATTTTGGCCCCAAACCAAGTCCATATCTTGGTCAATTTTCATCCGATCCTTGAGAGGAATACCTTAAACGATTTTTCTGATGGAACCCCTTGAAAAATCTGGGATTTCCATTTTGGCCTCAAACCAAGTCCATATCTTGGTCAATTTTAACCGGATCCTTGAGAGGAATACCTTAAACGATTTGTAGTTCCATTCTCCTCCAATCTGCATCAAAACCTCAAAATAAAAATTTCGATCGAGATTTTTCAAATTTTTCTGATGGAACCCCTTGAAAAATCTGGGATTTCCATTTTGGCTCCGAACCAAGTCCATATCTTGGTCAATTTTCATCCGATCCCTGAGAGGAATACGTTAAACGATTTGTAGTTCCATTCTCCTCCAATCTGCATCAAAACCTCAAAATAAAAATTTCGATCGACATTTTTCAAATTTTTCTGATGGAACCCCTTGAAAAATGTGGGATTTCCATTTTGGCCCCAAACCAAGTCCATATCTTGGTCAATTTTCATCCGATCCTTGAGAGGAATACCTTAAACGATTTGTAGTTCCATTCTCCTCCAATCTGCATCAAAACCTTAAAATAAAAATTTCGATCGAGATTTTTCAAATTTTTCTGATGGAACCTCTTGAAAAATCTGGGATTTCCATTTTGGCCCCAAACCAAGTCCATATCTTGGTCAATTTTAATCCGATCCTTGAGAGGAATACCTTAAACGATTTGTAGTTCCATTCTCCTCCAATCTGCATCAAAACCTTAAAATAAAAATTTCGATCGAGATTTTTCAAATTTTTCTGATGGAACCTCTTGAAAAATCTGGTATTTCCATTTTGGCCCCAAACCAAGTCCATATCTTGGTCAATTTTAATCCGATCCTTGAGAGGAATACCTTAAACGATTTGTAGTTCCATTCTCCTCCAATCTGCATCAAAACCTGAAAATAAAAATTTCGATCGAGATTTTTCAAAAATTTCTGATGGAACCCCTTGAAAAATCTGGGATTTCCATTTTGGCCTCAAACCAAGTCCATATCTTGGTCAATTTTCATCCGATCCTTGAGAGGAATACCTTAAACGATTTGTAGTTCCATTCTCCTCCAATCTGCATCAAAACCTTAAAATAAAAATTTCGATCGAGATTTTTCAAATTTTTCTGATGGAACCCCTTGAAAAATCTGGGATTTCCATTTTGGCTCCGAACCAAGTCCATATCTTGGTCAATTTTAACCGGATCCTTGAGAGGAATACCTTAAACGATTTGTAGTTCCATTCTCCTCCAATCTGCATCAAAACCTTAAAATAAAAATTTCGATCGAGATTTTTCAAATTTTTCTGATGGAACCTCTTGAAAAATCTGGGATTTCCATTTTGGCCCCAAACCAAGTCCATATCTTGGTCAATTTTAATCCGATCCTTGAGAGGAATACCTTAAACGATTTGTAGTTCCATTCTCCTCCAATCTGCATCAAAACCTTAAAATAAAAATTTCGATCGAGATTTTTCAAATTTTTCTGATGGAACCTCTTGAAAAATCTGGGATTTCCATTTTGGCCCCAAACCAAGTCCATATCTTGGTCAATTTTAATCCGATTCTTGAGAGGAATACCTTAAACGATTTGTAGTTCGATTGCCGTTCAATCTGTATCCAAACTTCAAAATAAAAATTTCGATCGAGATTTTTCAAAAATTTCTGATGGAACCCCTTGAAAAATCTGGGATTTCCATTTTGGCCCCAAACAAAGTCCATATCTTGGTCAATTTTAACCGGATCCTTGAGAGGAATACCTTAAACGATTTGTAGTTCCATTCTCCTCCAATCTGCATCAAAACCTTAAAATAAAAATTTCGATCGAGATTTTTCAAATTTTTCTGATGGAACCTCTTGAAAAATCTGGGATTTCCATTTTGGCCCCAAACCAAGTCCATATCTTGGTCAATTTTAATCCGATTCTTGAGAGGAATACCTTAAACGATTTGTAGTTCGATTGCCGTTCAATCTGCATCAAAACCTTAAAATAAAAATTTCGATCGAGATTTTTCAAATTTTTCTGATGGAACCTCTTGAAAAATCTGGGATTTCCATTTTGGCCCCAAACCAAGTCCATATCTTGGTCAATTTTAATCCGATTCTTGAGAGGAATACCTTAAACGATTTGTAGTTCGATTGCCGTTCAATCTGTATCCAAACCTCAAAATAAAAATTTCGATCGAGATTTTTCAAAAATTTCTGATGGAACCCCTTGAAAAATCTGGGATTTCCATTTTGGCCCCAAACAAAGTCCATATCTTGGTCAATTTTAACCGGATCCTTGAGAGGAATACCTTAAACGATTTGTAGTTCCATTCTCCTCCAATCTGCATCAAAACCTTAAAATAAAAATTTCGATCGAGATTTTTCAAATTTTTCTGATGGAACCTCTTGAAAAATCTGGGATTTCCATTTTGGCCCCAAACCAAGTCCATATCTTGGTCAATTTTAATCCGATTCTTGAGAGGAATACCTTAAACGATTTGTAGTTCGATTGCCGTTCAATCTGCATCAAAACCTTAAAATAAAAATTTCGATCGAGATTTTTCAAATTTTTCTGATGGAACCTCTTGAAAAATCTGGGATTTCCATTTTGGCCCCAAACCAAGTCCATATCTTGGTCAATTTTAATCCGATTCTTGAGAGGAATACCTTAAACGATTTGTAGTTCGATTGCCGTTCAATCTGTATCCAAACCTCAAAATAAAAATTTCGATCGAGATTTTTCAAAAATTTCTGATGGAACCCCTTGAAAAATCTGGGATTTCCATTTTGGCCCCAAACAAAGTCCATATCTTGGTCAATTTTAACCGGATCCTTGAGAGGAATACCTTAAACGATTTGTAGTTCCATTCTCCTCCAATCTGCATCAAAACCTTAAAATAAAAATTTCGATCGAGATTTTTCAAATTTTTCTGATGGAACCTCTTGAAAAATCTGGGATTTCCATTTTGGCCCCAAACCAAGTCCATATCTTGGTCAATTTTAATCCGATTCTTGAGAGGAATACCTTAAACGATTTGTAGTTCGATTGCCGTTCAATCTGCATCAAAACCTTAAAATAAAAATTTCGATCGAGATTTTTCAAATTTTTCTGATGGAACCTCTTGAAAAATCTGGGATTTCCATTTTGGCCTCAAACCAAGTCCATATCTTGGTCAATTTTAACCGGATCCTTGAGAGGAATACCTTAAACGATTTGTAGTTCCATTCTCCTCCAATCTGCATCAAAACCTCAAAATAAAAATTTCGATCGAGATTTTTCAAATTTTTCTGATGGAACCCCTTGAAAAATCTGGGATTTCCATTTTGGCCTCAAACCAAGTCCATATCTTGGTCAATTTTAATCCGATTCTTGAGAGGAATACCTTAAACGATTTTTAGTTCGATTGCCGTTCAATCTGTATCCAAACCTCAAAATAAAAATTTCGATCGAGATTTTTCAAAAATTTCTGATGGAACCCCTAGAAAAATCAGGCATTACCATTTTGGCCCCAAACAAAGTCCATATCTTGGTTAATTTTCATCCGATCCTTGAGAGGAATACCTTAAACGATTTGTAGTTCCATTCTCCTCCAATCTGCATCAAAACCTTAAAATAAAAATTTCGATCGAGATTTTTCAAATTTTTCTGATGGAACCTCTTGAAAAATCTGGGATTTCCATTTTGGCCCCAAACCAAGTCCATATCTTGGTCAATTTTAATCCGATCCTTGAGAGGAATACCTTAAACGAATTGTAGTTCGATTTCCATTCAATCTGTATCCAAACCTCAAAATAAAAATTTCGATCGAGATTTTTCAAATTTTTCTGATGGAACCCCTTGAAAAATCTGGGATTTCCATTTTGGCTCCGAACCAAGTCCATATCTTGGTCAATTTTAACCGGATCCTTGAGAGGAATACGTTAAACGATTTGTAGTTCGATTCTCCTCCAATCTGCATCAAAACCTCAAAATAAAAATTTCGATCGAGATTTTTCAAATTTTTCTGATGGAACCCCTTGAAAAATCTGGGATTTCCATTTTGGCCTCAAACCAAGTCCATATCTTGGTCAATTTTAACCGGATCCTTGAGAGGAATACCTTAAACGATTTGTAGTTCCATTCTCCTCCAATCTGCATCAAAACCTCAAAATAAAAATTTCGATCGAGATTTTTCAAATTTTTCTGATGGAACCCCTTGAAAAATCTGGGATTTCCATTTTGGCTCCGAACCAAGTCCATATCTTGGTCAATTTTCATCCGATCCCTGAGAGGAATACGTTAAACGATTTGTAGTTCCATTCTCCTCCAATCTGCATCAAAACCTCAAAATAAAAATTTCGATCGAGATTTTTCAAATTTTTCTGATGGAACCCCTTGAAAAATGTGGGATTTCCATTTTGGCCCCAAACCAAGTCCATATCTTGGTCAATTTTCATCCGATCCTTGAGAGGAATACCTTAAACGATTTGTAGTTCCATTCTCCTCCAATCTGCATCAAAACCTTAAAATAAAAATTTCGATCGAGATTTTTCAAATTTTTCTGATGGAACCTCTTGAAAAATCTGGTATTTCCATTTTGGCCCCAAACCAAGTCCATATCTTGGTCAATTTTAATCCGATCCTTGAGAGGAATACCTTAAACGATTTGTAGTTCCATTCTCCTCCAATCTGCATCAAAACCTGAAAATAAAAATTTCGATCGAGATTTTTCAAAAATTTCTGATGGAACCCCTTGAAAAATGTGGGATTTCCATTTTGGCCTCAAACCAAGTCCATATCTTGGTCAATTTTCATCCGATCCTTGAGAGGAATACCTTAAACGATTTGTAGTTCCATTCTCCTCCAATCTGCATCAAAACCTTAAAATAAAAATTTCGATCGAGATTTTTCAAATTTTTCTGATGGAACCCCTTGAAAAATCTGGGATTTCCATTTTGGCTCCGAACCAAGTCCATATCTTGGTCAATTTTAACCGGATCCTTGAGAGGAATACGTTAAACGATTTGTAGTTCCATTCTCCTCCAATCTGCATCAAAACCTCAAAATAAAAATTTCGATCGAGATTTTTCAAATTTTTCTGATGGAACCCCTTGAAAAATCTGGGATTTCCATTTTGGCCTCAAACCAAGTCCATATCTTGGTCAATTTTAACCGGATCCTTGAGAGGAATACGTTAAACGATTTGTAGTTCCATTCTCCTCCAATCTGCATCAAAACCTCAAAATAAAAATTTCGATCGAGATTTTTTAAATTTTTCTGATGGAACCCCTTAAAAAATCTGGGATTTCCATTTTGGCCCCAAACCAAGTCCATATCTTGGTCAATTTTAATCCGATCCTTGAGAGGAATACCTTAAACGAATTGTAGTTCGATTTCCATTCAATCTGTATCCAAACCTCAAAATAAAAATTTCGATCGAGATTTTTCAAAAATTTCTGATGGAACCCCTTGAAAAATGTGGGATTTCCATTTTGGCCCCAAACCAAGTCCATATCTTGGTCAATTTTCATCCGATCCCTGAGAGGAATACCTTAAACGATTTGTAGTTCCATTCTCCTCCAATCTGCATCAAAACCTGAAAATAAAAATTTCGATCGAGATTTTTCAAAAATTTCTGATGGAACCCCTTGAAAAATGTGGGATTTCCATTTTGGCCCCAAACCAAGTCCATATCTTGGTCAATTTTCATCCGATCCCTGAGAGGAATACCTTAAACGATTTGTAGTTCCATTCTCCTCCAATCTGCATCAAAACCTCAAAATAAAAATTTCGATCGAAATTTTTGAAAAATTTCTGATTTCTGACCCCTTGAAAAATCTGGGATTTCCATTTTGGCCCCAAACCAAGTCTATATCTTGGTCAATTTTAACCCGATCCTTGAGAGGAATACCTTAAACGAATTGTAGTTCGATTTCCATTCAATCTGTATCCAAACCTCAAAATAAAAATTTCGATCGAGATTTTTCAAAAATTTCTGATGGAACCCCTTGAAAAATCTGGGATTTCCATTTTGGCCCCAAACCAAGTCCATATCTTGGTCAATTTTCATCCGATCCTTGAGAGGAATACCTTAAACGATTTGTAGTTCCATTCTCCTCCAATCTGCATCAAAACCTTAAAATAAAAATTTCGATCGAGATTTTTCAAATTTTTCTGATGGAACCCCTTAAAAAATCTGGGATTTCCATTTTGGCCCCAAACCAAGTCCATATCTTGGTCAATTTTCATCCGATCCCTGAGAGGAATACCTTAAACGATTTGTAGTTCCATTCTCCTCCAATCTGCATCAAAACTTCAAAATAAAAATTTCGATCGAAATTTTTGAAAAATTTCTGATTTCTGACCCCTTGAAAAATCTGGGATTTCCATTTTGGCCCCAAACCAAGTCTATATCTTGGTCAATTTTAACCCGATCCTTGAGAGGAATACCTTAAACGAATTGTAGTTCGATTTCCATTCAATCTGTATCCAAACCTCAAAATAAAAATTTCGATCGAGATTTTTCAAAAATTTCTGATGGAACCCCTTGAAAAATCTGGGATTTCCATTTTGGCCTCAAACAAAGTCCATATCTTGGTCAATTTTCATCCGATCCCTGAGAGGAATACGTTAAACGATTTGTAGTTCCATTCTCCTCCAATCTGCATCAAAACCTGAAAATAAAAATTTCGATCGACATTTTTCAAATTTTTCTGATGGAACCCCTTGAAAAATCTGGGATTTCCATTTTGGCCTCAAACAAAGTCCATATCTTGGTCAATTTTCATCCGATCCCTGAGAGGAATACGTTAAACGATTTGTAGTTCCATTCTCCTCCAATCTGCATCAAAACCTCAAAATAAAAATTTTTCCCTTGAAAAATCTGGGATTTCCATTTTGGCCTCAAACAAAGTCCATATCTTGGTCAATTTTCATCCGATCCCTGAGAGGAATACCTTAAACGATTTGTAGTTCCATTCTCCTCCAATCTGCATCAAAACCTGAAAATAAAAATTTCGATCGAGATTTTTCAAAAATTTCTGATGGAACCCCTTGAAAAATGTGGGATTTCCATTTTGGCCCCAAACCAAGTCCATATCTTGGTCAATTTTCATCCGATCCCTGAGAGGAATACCTTAAACGAATTGTAGTTCCATTCTCCTCCAATCTGCATCAAAACCTGAAAATAAAAATTTCGATCGAGATTTTTCAAAAATTTCTGATGGAACCCCTTGAAAAATGTGGGATTTCCATTTTGGCCCCAAACCAAGTCCATATCTTGGTCAATTTTCATCCGATCCCTGAGAGGAATACCTTAAACGATTTGTAGTTCCATTCTCCACCAATCTGCATCAAAACCTCAAAATAAAAATTTCGATCGAAATTTTTGTAAAATTTCTGATTTCTGACCCCTTGAAAAATCTGGGATTTCCATTTTGGCCCCAAACCAAGTCTATATCTTGGTCAATTTTAACCCGATCCTTGAGAGGAATACCTTAAACGAATTGTAGTTCGATTTCCATTCAATCTGTATCCAAACCTCAAAATAAAAATTTCGATCGAGATTTTTCAAAAATTTCTGATGGAACCCCTTGAAAAATCTGGGATTTCCATTTTGGCCCCAAACCAAGTCCATATCTTGGTCAATTTTCATCCGATCCTTGAGAGGAATACCTTAAACGATTTGTAGTTCCATTCTCCTCCAATCTGCATCAAAACCTGAAAATAAAAATTTCGATCGAGATTTTTCAAAAATTTCTGATGGAACCCCTTGAAAAATGTGGGATTTCCATTTTGGCCCCAAACCAAGTCCATATCTTGGTCAATTTTAACCCGATCCTTGAGAGGAATACCTTAAACGAATTGTAGTTCGATTTCCATTCAATCTGTATCCAAACCTCAAAATAAAAATTTCGATCGAGATTTTTCAAAAATTTCTGATGGAACCCCTTGAAAAATCTGGGATTTCCATTTTGGCCCCAAACCAAGTCCATATCTTGGTCAATTTTCATCCGATCCTTGAGAGGAATACCTTAAACGATTTGTAGTTCCATTCTCCTCCAATCTGCATCAAAACCTGAAAATAAAAATTTCGATCGAGATTTTTCAAAAATTTCTGATGGAACCCCTTGAAAAATCTGGGATTTCCATTTTGGCCTCAAACAAAGTCCATATCTTGGTCAATTTTCATCCGATCCCTGAGAGGAATACGTTAAACGATTTGTAGTTCCATTCTCCTCCAATCTGCATCAAAACCTCAAAATAAAAATTTTTCCCTTGAAAAATCTGGGATTTCCATTTTGGCCTCAAACAAAGTCCATATCTTGGTCAATTTTCATCCGATCCCTGAGAGGAATACCTTAAACGATTTGTAGTTCCATTCTCCTCCAATCTGCATCAAAACCTGAAAATAAAAATTTCGATCGAGATTTTTCAAAAATTTCTGATGGAACCCCTTGAAAAATGTGGGATTTCCATTTTGGCCCCAAACCAAGTCCATATCTTGGTCAATTTTCATCCGATCCCTGAGAGGAATACCTTAAACGATTTGTAGTTCCATTCTCCTCCAATCTGCATCAAAACCTGAAAATAAAAATTTCGATCGAGATTTTTCAAAAATTTCTGATGGAACCCCTTGAAAAATGTGGGATTTCCATTTTGGCCCCAAACCAAGTCCATATCTTGGTCAATTTTCATCCGATCCCTGAGAGGAATACCTTAAACGATTTGTAGTTCCATTCTCCTCCAATCTGCATCAAAACCTCAAAATAAAAATTTCGATCGAAATTTTTGAAAAATTTCTGATTTCTGACCCCTTGAAAAATCTGGGATTTCCATTTTGGCCCCAAACCAAGTCTATATCTTGGTCAATTTTAACCCGATCCTTGAGAGGAATACCTTAAACGAATTGTAGTTCGATTTCCATTCAATCTGTATCCAAACCTCAAAATAAAAATTTCGATCGAGATTTTTCAAAAATTTCTGATGGAACCCCTTGAAAAATCTGGGATTTCCATTTTGGCCCCAAACCAAGTCCATATCTTGGTCAATATTCATCCGATCCTTGAGAGGAATACCTTAAACGATTTGTAGTTCCATTCTCCTCCAATCTGCATCAAACCCTGAAAATAAAAATTTCGATCGAGATTTTTCAAAAATTTCTGATGGAACCCCTTGAAAAATGTGGGATTTCCATTTTGGCCCCAAACCAAGTCCATATCTTGGTCAATTTTAACCCGATCCTTGAGAGGAATACCTTAAATGATTTGTAGTTCGATTTCCGTTCAATACCTGAATTCCCTTCAAATCTGCATAAAAAACCTAGACACAATATTTTTGATCAAAAAGTTTCCCAAATTTACTTATAAAATACGGGGCGCAAAACAGTGCCCATAATTTTACAAATTTGTATAGAATACTAAATAGGAATACATTTAAATTTTTCTTAAAGATAATAGATACATAGATAAATCTATCATTTGTATACTTCTGCAAACATAATTTTAAATTTGTATAATCGGAGATATTTGTTTAATAGGTCACAACAAACCTCTTAATCTTGGCCATTATACTTTAGATTTTTAACACGATGTAATGCAAATGTGTACACTTTAATATTTCTTTTGAAATCATATTTTTTTTACCAAAATGTATTTTTTAAGTGCATTTCCAATTCCAGTTAGTCGTTCCTTGACTTTCGTTCTTGTTTCGTATTCCCATATTCGGACATATTACGTTTAAAGAGCTTTCCGGATCATTGCGTGTTCAACTTTTAACAAGTCTTGCAAATTTATGATGTTTTTTATTTCGTTTTTTTTTACCGTTAAATTATTTATACATAAGTATGTAAGTAGTTCTCTTTAGAGAGGAGGGGCGGACACCAGTTAACTTTCTTGGACAGTGAAATTATTTTTAATTGCCGCGGTCAATTCGCAGTTGACTCTTGAGCGAGCGCTTTATGAGGTCACTCGTGTATATAGAAGTGTACAAGTGTAGATGTGGTTCATGTGGTTTGGGGGCTTGGAATCGGAGTAGTTAACTTCCAGCTTAGTGAGTCATGGCCCGCAGAAGAAGCACACAGTCTAATTGCCACTTGGAAACTACAAACTCTTGCTCAACAGCCACTCCGCCATTAGGGCCAATGATGCGTTTAAAAATTAATTGCTAATGGGGACCGCCGCCTTATTTAGAACTGACGATCCTCTCCATCTCCATTGCAGATGTTCGCGCCCATTTCCGAGCCTCGCTGGAGACCTCGGAGTACGAGAACGCCTCGAATCTCTTCCATATGACGGCCGCCGAACAAACCGCCGCTCTTCTGGCCCGTTGTGAGATGCTTCTGGCCTCGGGATCTGGATATGGTTGCGCCACAGACGACCAGGCGGCATCCAAACGGCTAAGTAGCCTGGTGGACTGCGTCGACAGCAAGGTGGGCGCGGATACCGGTCCCACTGGCCCCAGTTACCTGCCGATGTTAACCTCCCCGTCCTCCTCGAAGAACTCTCGTGAGTACCGTGGAGAATTAATGGTTATAGTTTTTATAGTCAAGCTTCCTTAAATAAAAACAAACATTGATGTGGTATACGTTTAAATGTTTTTATTTTTAACATTTTAAATATTTTGAATTAAAAAAAAACATGTTACATTATTATTACATGTAAAGACTTTTATTTTAATATTAAAAGGTATTGTTTTGGAACAGAAAAGACTTTCTTACCAAACCGTTTTCCAAATCAGTTTTAATCTTTAATGAAGCTTTACTGTATTTAATTTCTACAAGTTGCACTAATTACTCTTAATTTCAGTGTCCGCATCACGAGAATACATTGATCTTGGTAGCAGTGGCTCACTGGACCGCTGCTCCACCGGCCAACCGGTTATGGGATCAGCCGAAAAGGAGCAGCACCAACTTTACGAGATCTGCCAGACCCAAGATACGAGATTGGGACAGGACGAAGACGAAGCCCAGCAGGTTATCACATTCACCCACGAGTTGATCCTTGATTGTCCGTATGCAGATCTCCCGGCAGGACACCTGGCACTGCAGCGTTCCACCAAGTACGGGCAGCTGCAGAGGATCGTTCCCAAGCGACTGTTTTTCGATCAGACCCGCAAGTGTTATTGTGGAATCCTCAACGACTGGATGCTGTGCTATGCAGACGGACCGACTTCCTGCCGGCCTAGTAGCACTCTCTACCTGAAGAGCTCCTCCATCGAGATCGAGCACTTCGGGGAGGGCAAGCGGCGCGAGATCTGCTTCCAAATAACCACCGATGACCCCAACAAAAAGTTTGTCTATCAGGCCAACAACGAGGTCGATGCCAAAGAGTGGATACACGCCATCGAGGCGGCCATCCGCGGAGATGCAAGGGCGCATACTCCCCTAAAGCTTCCACCACCCCGGAAGCTGCCCACACCTCCCGTTCAGAAGAAGGCTGGCTACACACCAGCGGACATTATTTACGAAGAGCCCTCTCCAATCTATGGGTTGATGGACTCCTCGCCGACAATGGTGCTGCCCAAGCTGCCGGAAAAAAACAACAGTCCTAGCGCCCTGGCACGTCGATTCGAGTACGATGTACCCAAATGTCCTGCTCAGCCGCTGGAGGAAACCCATGGTTCTGGCCCAGTAGAGGGGGAGTCCCTGGGGCTGCTCAACCTAGAGCAGGGTGAGCAGGTGAAGGTCCAACCGCAACCGCAACCGTCCAGCTTGCATGGCAATCTGTCGCTGGACTTTCAGGCCAAAGTCAAGACGGTGCACAGCGAACTGTCGAACCAGCTCTCCCCGGGAGGACCCAGTCCGGATCGCTTAAAAAAGGCTGTGAAGAAGAGCTACTCCAACGGCAGTGGCAGCGAGCCGGAGATGCTCTCCCCGCTAACCAGCCCCACCCACACACCCACAAAGGAGCAAAAGAAGCAGCGCAAGGACAGCAAGGACTGCGACAAGCTGGCCAGGAACTGGTTCCTCAATCGCCTTAACAAAAGCACTGGAATGAAGGTCACCAATTCAGGCAGTGGATCGCCAGCAAACGGGAAATGCAAGCAAAGCGAGAAAGAGAACCTTCTGACTGATCCCGATCCAGGCGAGTGCTACGAACCCGGCAGTTCTCCGGGCGACCGAGATGGCAGTCTGTCCGGCAGTCACCCCACATCGCCCTGCCTCAAGGCTGAGGCCCAAAGCAAGGTCAACAGGATCATCAACCAGTTCGAGAGCAGCGGTCACCTGTCCACCATGTTCAGTGTGGAGGCACTGGCTGCCAATGCGCTCGCCTCGCTCACCTCCTTTTGCGATGGCGACGGGTGCAACAACTACGAACCCATCATGCCCCTGGCCACCACGCCCAGCAGCTTCCTGAAGAAGGTCTAGGCCAAGGCGTCTCTGTATTGTAGATTTAATTCTTAGGCTAGTGAAACCACTCTCCGGATGTGACATCAACTTTGACATAAAATTTTAATATCAAAACAATGGTTGTTAGCATTTTTAAAATAACGACATGTGAAGTGGAGGATGCAGGGTGCATGTTGCTGGGACAGACAGAATCCTTAAGGTCGAGGTAGATGCCGTTTGGAAGAGTGCAAAAGTGGATTATAATACAGTTGGGAGTTAAATTCAGGGGCACTAGTCCGTATCCACGGGATAAGAGACGGTGGTTCGCATTGGATTCGGGTCATTGCGATGAGATTCAATTTTATCCACGAAGTGACGTCGCCTCCGTTCATCGCCGAGGAGGACCAGCTTGCGAGGTGATTCCTTAGTGGCAAATAGGCCCAGTACCTTCTTGCCATCCTGTTTGACTGTGATTTGAACACCGCGAGAGGTGCTTTCCACGGCACTAATCTCATTCCAAAGGTAAGACCAAAGCGACTGAAATTCAGGAAAGATTAGGTTGGAAGCGATCCAATGTTGGGTGGCCACTTACCGTCCATATGCCAAACATTTCATTGCGCTGCACATAGAGCAGTCGGTAGTTGGTAACGATCATATACTCATTTTTCGGGATGATCTCCTCACAGTGCAGGAAGCTGTCCGTATTGGAGAACTTTCCTTTGTCGGTTTCCCTGCAAAAAAAAAACAATAATAGTATCCAGAAGGTACATATGTCTTTGGCAGCCACTTACTTTAAAATCTTATTGCCAAAGGCCTCCATGTAGCAGTAGGGACGCAGCACAAAGTCATAATGCTGGAAACGTGGAGGACGCATCCGTTTCACATCCTCGCTGGCCTCCGCCGCTCGTTTCACTGCGTCGAAGCTGCCACTGGCGAAGTCAACCACGCCAGCGGTGGGGCGAGCTACAAGGCCAATGGCTCCTTTGCCCAGGCCCTTGAAAAAGCCTTCAACGCCGTGTTCGCGAGCTCCAGACACGGGCTTGGTTACAACGCCAGTGACACCATCATAGAAACCCTACAAGAGAAAATGTAAAATATTACCAAATTATAAAATGTTGTTCGTATGACTATCCCAACCATGACAAGACCCTTGCTGCTGCGAGCCAATCCCTCATGGAAGTTCTTGGGTTTATTATGAATTCCCTGCCGTCTTTTCCTCTGGTATTCCTCGTCGAAAGTCAACGCAGCCAGACCCTTGCCCATGGCCCCAGTGATCCTAAGATTATAAAAGTTTTAAGGATATTAAATAAATTCTAATTCCATTTAAAGATAGATACTCACTTGGACATGGCTCCTGCAGCACCGCCCACAGTGTGACCAAACAATGACTTCACGCCCAGCACCAAGCCCTCGGCAAATTCTCCCGGTCCCTGAATAGCTCCTTGGAACGGTTCGTAAAACAAGTCCTCTACGCCCTTCTTGAGCCCCACCACCAAGCCATAGGGATTTCCCAGGACATCCAGACCAAGGACAAGCACGTATAGCTGTTTCAGGGCCTGGCCCGTGTAATGCGAGGTGATTTCGTTGATGAGCTGGTGTTGCGAGAAGAACTGGTACTCGCGCTCGAAGAAGGCCAGCCTAAAGACCACGTCGTTGACATCAGTAAGGGTCACACCGACACCCTGAATCACCGTGCCCAGCACTCCGGGAAGAGCTTTCGTGTCCGAGTTTGCCATTGAGAAGCTGACGTGAATCTTAAGTGGACCCAAATGAAGGTTGTCGTAGAAGCTCTTCTGCTCCTCCATCGAGTGCTCTTCGAAAATGACGGACAACGGCATCTGGATCGACTCCACATCCTGGCGGAACTGTTTAGCTTTCACATCGTCAGTCACCTCCTTGACGAACATCTCTGAGATGGCCGTCAAGAAGTTAAGATCGACTTTGAAGTGGAACTCCTGTATTAGGAGCTTGGCGTACTTGAACTGCCGCACCTGCGAGTTGGGCATGATTCGTTGAACCATGCTGCACTCGATGAATGGTTTTAGGGTGCAGGTGTTGGCCACACTCTTTGGCGGAGGTATGGGCGCCAGGACGACGGGGAATATGGGGTCTACGAACTGATTGTCGATCTGAATGCGGTTGATCTTCACATGCAATTGGTTCTGGTGGGGCGACGATTTGCGGGCCAACCAGATGGCCGGATAGAAGCTGCGCCTTAGATCCCGGACCACTGACTTCTTGAGTTTCATATCCACAAAGTCAATCTATGGGAGAAAGTATTAGCAACCAATACTACAAAATAATTTCTAAAGAATATTTTACAGGGAATTTGTTGTCCAGAGTGTAGCTTTGAACTTCGTTGACGCTCCTGTTGAGCAGATAGCGCTGGTATTCGGCCTCCAAAAGGGCGTTGTCATTGATGGTCATCTCCTTGTAGCGCTTCTTGGTAACCTTCTTGGACTCCCATATAATCCCCGAACTGGTGACGCCCAGATAAAGAATATCTAAGCCAGTCTCGTTGTTAACCACAGACAGACCAATGCCGTGGATTCGCACATCGATGCTCTGGGTTACGACATGGAATGAGCCGGTGGTCTCAGTGCGCTTGACAATCGAGTCATCGTCGGTGAACAGCAGCACACGCTGCAAGCCGTCCAGGAATGATACCCATTTGGACTTGTAACCGTCTTGCATTCTGCAAATGATTCGATTTTAGGAGTTTGGGATATTTTTTGGGTAAAGTTTAACTACTTACACAACCTCACCACAGCCGTCGCGCTTTAGGTCGTTCTCTTCCTTGCTGTTGCCGAAGACAAGCATCTTGGGACCTGTCGGATCGTCCCAGGCATACATGGTAGTGCTCTTGGCGTTCAGAATCTTTTCGTTCTTTGTGCCCTTCTCGTAGTATACTACTTGTCGCCCAGTGTGGTTTATCAGCAGGCCGGGAGCATCGCCCGGTTTGTAATCCGTAAAGGTGATGTAGACACCACCCTCAGTCGTCTGGACATCTACATTGATTCCTCCATATTTGCTGTTCTCCAGCTTCAGCAGAGTGCAAATCACCTCCTTGTAGTCAAAGGCAGGGGTCACCTTCCCCTCAACACGGACCACTAGATTGTTTTTAGTTTCGTTTTTGGGCCAAAGCGGCTCAAACTGGCCCGGCGATAGAGCCAGCCAAGGATCACCAGGGCGGCTTTGTTCCTGCAATTCCACCGTGAAGCGGCACTTGTTGCAGACAATGTAGAACGGTATAAAGGTGATCTGCTTGGTAAGAGAGTTTTGCGTCATGTGATTGTGAACACCAATGTGATATTTCTGGCTGTTGGCTTCGCAGGTGACCTCGCCGATCGCTCCGGCCACGTCCAGGGGAATTTTCTCGCTCCACTCGCCATTGTCGCAGCGAATGGAGGCCTTCTTCTTATCAAAGAAGGAATTATCTCGGAAAGTAAACAGAATGGGCCCGGAGTATTCTGGCGGGTGGTAGAGCATCTGCATGGAGCTCGTTTCAGTCCTGTACGTCAGCATCTTGCCCGTCTTGTTTATCATCCAGAAGGGGCTGTAGAGTGTAAGCATTACACTGCCATTTCGATCCTCTGACATAACATAGAGATCCATGTCCACGCGCATTTCAGAATCGTATGAGGAGAATTGCCAGGGGGAGACTTCGCCAGTTTCACTCGATATTGCTGTTGCACAGGACCAATCCTTCTCTAGGTATTGAAGTAGCTTCATAAAGTATAAAAACCTGGTTAAGCCTTGTTATTTAAATAATTTAGAAAAACCTACCCGAACAACCAAAAAGGTTCTGCGGTCCTTGCCCTTTTCCACCAATCGGACAGTGGGTAGCAGTAGCACATCGCCGGATCTGACCTCCTTCTCGCCATAGTCCAGCAAGTCTTCCTTCTGGTAGGAGTTGCCTATCAATGCAGTCGATGAGTCTTCTTCGAGCCCATCATTCCGGACCGCGCATCCTGCCACCGACACCTTCATGTCGATGGGCAAGCAATTGCGGAGATAAAGCGGCGGGCGCAGGTGAATAGTGTAGAAGGCGCTAAGGATGGTGTACTTATTGGTATGCTCATAGTAGATCTCCGTTTTGGTGCGCCTTGCGTTGATGAAGAGTGGCTCAAACGAGGATATGGGATCGCAGGACAGCTGGTGGTTGTAGCACGTGTCGGATGGATGGGCAGCCCAGGAGATACCCTGAACCGATGGCCGGTAGCCCTTCATTGCAAAGTAAAGCTCCTTATGTTCCCCATAAATAGCGTGCAGCGGCACATGGAACAACCCGCCAGCAGGAATGCGACCCACCAATATATCTTCGAAATTTTGTTTCGTTGGATGCAAGTTGCGTCGATAGACACAAACGTTGGTGGTGAAGTGATTGTGAATCTGCAAATCAAATCAATTATTGAGGCGCACAAATAAAACAGAGGAGGCCGAGGAGACTTACACTGACAACACCGTGAATGTTAATTTTTGTGGTGCCGTACTCCTCCCGCACCTTGGACACAATGCCCCATGGTTCGCTGTCAGGACTGCGGAACAGTTCGAAGTACCGTGTATCCGACTTCGCAACCGGCAGGGCTATCTCCTTTTTTATGTCGCCAATCTGTGAAGAAGTTAAAGCAATTGGAAAAGTTTTTAAAATACTACCATTTATAGATACTCCCATACCTGCACATAAAGCGACTGGTCGTTGGCTTGCTCCGGATCCAGTAAGCTAAAGTCCTTGGTTTGTAGATACGCTCTACCTCCCGATGAAATGGTACATGTCTTAATTACAACAGGATCGATTTCAGTGGTTTCGGCTGTTACGGAAAAAGTTCTACCGTTGGCCGACGGCACACCGCGATGTACTTCATGCAGAGTATAGATTCCCTTAGTTACGTTGAGAGTAACCTCAAAGCCTGTGTCATTCTCTAAAACGAAGGGTGCCACGACATCGGGCTTGACAAGACCCTTCTGGTCAATGGCCTGCGAGAAGGCCTCTCCGAGATCGCTTAGTAGACCAAGGCACGTTTTGCTCAGCGTGATTTCTAGCGTCTCCTCTGAATGAATGTTCATGTGTAGAGCTTGCTGCGGTTCGCCTCCCTCCACTTCGCTCGGAACCGTCTCCATGCCCATACTGAACTTTAGCTCCCACGGCGAGTATTCCTGAATGCCTTTGTTCTCGATCTCGTTCAGTTCTATAATCGGCTCCCATTCGGCTAGGGTCTGATTATAATAGTTCTGCAACGAAAGAAGCAATGTATTGGTTGGTTTTGCATTTTTTAATAATATAGTTACCATATTAAGGGTCAACGAGCCCTGGGCAGTTAGGTTGCGGCTCCAGTTGTTAAAGACAGCTGTGATCCGCACATCCATAGATATGAGAGGCCGCGTGTAATATCCCACGCCGGACTCGATCACTAATGTTATGCTGGGCACCTCGATCACACACTTTTCCGTCTTCCCTTGGGCAGCGACTGTGCTGGGGCTCTCAATTAATTCGTCTTCGAAGGCTTCTTCGGCCTGCTCCACCCGAGTAAACCAATAGTTGCGACCGTGCAAGTGTCGTGGCAGCCAAATTTTGGAGTAGTTCCTGGACTCCTCGACAATCGCAGCCTTGGCCATAGTGCCGGTGGATATGGATAACATCGCCTTGTTAAGCAGTTCAATGGTGGCAGGGGAAACATTGACAATAATGTCACTCAACTTGAGACTGATGTGCATGCCCTCCTCCTCGGGGGTGGAGCCCTGCAGACTGATCTCACATGGATGCAGGATATAGTGACGGGTAGACTCGCGTCGCTCTGGCAGAAAGGCACACATGTACATCTTGAGGCTATCGATTTGTCCGTTCACGAGCTGTTTGTCATTCAGACTACGATAGTTTAGGTGAGCTTTAGCCTGCCGGAAACATGTATATTGGGAGGAGTATAAAGGGATTATTCAATTCGACTCACATTGAAGATAATGCAGCTGGTGTTCAGATCATCTAGGTTCTCCACCAGAATAATGTCCGGCTCGTCGATGTGCAGTATGAGGTTCATTTTTGTATTGACGGCTGTTGAATTAAATAATAAGTAAATAACTAACAAATTAAAATATAATACGTACGCCCTGCGCTCTTTTCCAATTTTTCTTCATTCGACATTGTGGACGATCGAAGCGTGGTTTTAGTATCACGAGCTTCAAAAACTTGTGATCCCTGAACTTCGGGGCCTGCGGATGCCCGAACAGGTGGAGTTTGCGCCGGCAAAGCAAGGAATGTGGTCAACTTCATCAAGAAATCGATGCAGACAATCATATCGAACCCGCGAACACGAACCTCAGCTGTAATGGACACATTGTAAGTTTGCACCTCAGAACCAAAGCCTTGAAGGACCTACCAAAGGTGTCATTTGGTTTGGTGATGGCCGTCACATCGACCATGTAGTTGAGCTCGTTGTAGCAGGCGTCAATTATATCTTCCGTTTTCAGCTTAGGCTCCACCCAATCCTTGCGGCTGAGGTACTGACGAATTTTGCTTTTGGTATCCTGGCGGGTATCGTCCATTTGGATGTTGCACAGAACCACCGAAGTGCTCATCGTGTCGTTGTCTAATTTGGTGCCCTTGATGGACAGGAAGTATATTCCAAAGCGAGCCAGTCCTTTGTCCTCATCTGATTAGAAGGCATAGAATTTAAATATATATCCGATCCAGAAAGCTTTATTTTCCTTACCCTCCATCAAGTTTATGATTACACCGTCGAATTGGAAGTTGAACTTGAGTGATTCATGTACTTTTTGTGCCTTTGGTTGCACAACAATGCGCGAAGGCCTGGAGGCCTTTGATGGCCTTTCGGAAGATAGTTTTATTGGCTCTGGCGGAATTTCCTCAGGGGGAGGAAATTCTGCCAAGCCCTCGCTAAGGTTGTTGTTCATAACCGAAATGACCAGGGCATAGTCATCAGCAAAGAGAGTGAGCTAAAGTTGGACAATACATTTTAGAGAATTTAAAACAAAATAGAATCATTCATCAGACCTCCACAGACTTGAGGCGACCGGCCAAGTTAACCTCTGGAACTTCTTTGTACCAGCCGTACGATAAGTTGCGAGTAACCAGGACAGTGCAACTCATCGGATTCATCATATTGAACTTTGACGAGAAGCCATAAGCAGCATCGACGTCTGTAAAGAGAACACACCTTTAAAGGTTTATTTGTAGAAAACATATCTAAGATACTGACCATCTACTGATGTCTCATGGCCATCCAGAATAACAATCTTGGATATCTTTACATCGCATATTTGTAGCTTGATCTCATCGATAACTGCCAGGCGCTCTTCGTTGGGCACAGTAATCTCTGCCGTGTTGTTCGTGATCTCCAGCAGACCCAAATCTAAACAGAGCGCATCGTTGGAAACCGAGCATGTGGGTATCACGATGACAGGTGCCTTGATGCGGATGTTAAGGTTGAGACGAGTGGCCGTTTCATAGGCATCCAATGCCTTCTGACGAGCTGTTTCCGCCGCGGCTGCACTGGCATCGGACAAGGCCTTCTGGGCTTCCTGGAACTCATTCAGGAAGCTCTGCAAAGGCATAATATTTCAGATTTCTATACGGTTTGTGGGGCATAAAAACCTACCATCACTCCGGCCACGAACCAATTAAGGAACACTATCTTCATACAGCCAATGTCCACAGTGATTTTCATGTCATCGGAATTGTAGTCGCTTGTCTCCTCTTTGTTGTACATCACCAGTTGGCAATTGAAGGCATCCTTGCCCACAATACTCAGGATCTATAAAAATATATTCCCTTAAAAGTGGGTTCATCAACTGACAAATATTAAGCCTTACATTTTTATGAATAGTGTTGGGATTCATGTCGATAACTTGTATGTCCTTTAGACCCATGTTGACCTCCGTGTATGAGGACTTCAAAATAACATTAGCTACGAATTTCTTCACATTCATCTCGGCCAGCGCTCGTCTACGGCTCGTGAGTACTAATCCCAGCTCATCAAGATTCGCGATGATGCGAACCTTTACACTCTCAACAACGCGATGCCGGGCCGTCTTCTTGTGCTTTTTCATCGAGGTGGTGCTCATTATCTCCTCGGTGTCCTCCAGGATCACTGTTAGCTTCCTCGCAATGCCATCGCCACCTCCGGCATAACTAACCCGGTCCAGCTGCGGCTTGTTCATCATCATTATTGCCGCCAGCTCATTTTGGAAGGTTCCCGCAACCTCCAGAAGGCGTTTTAAGCACTCCTGGTGCAGCACCACGCGCAGCACCTTGAAATTGGCCACGATCAGTTGTTCCGTGGAATTGTACTTTGTGTTGAACTCCGGGGATGTCTTATCCGCTATCGTGCACGAAACCGTAAACAAGTAGTTTGAGTTATCGTCTTGATCGGGCGTGTTAATCACTTCAAGCACCTCCATGTTGTCCTCCTGGGTATCGTACTGACAAAGACTGATACCACCCAACCTAAAAACATTGGAAAAAGTTAGGGTATCTGAATGAAACCTAATATCAGATTGTACTTACTTGACCGTAGCCACAGACTCGTAGGTCCGGGCAGCAAAATAGGCCTCCAAACGGCGCACATCGACGGAGAGAATCTGATGCGGTGGTAAGTCGCGCACCGGCTCTTGAGTAGGTTCCTGGGTTCCGGCGTCAGGAACCACAGGCATCGGCACGCGGTCACCCTCCGGGGTGAGATACTCCACCGACACCGTGGAGGAGAATTCGCTTCGAATACCTTGAAACAGGCCAAAGGAAATGTTTCCCAGCGAGAAGTTCACCTCCAAGTTGGTGTACTGCACGATTTCGCCCGATAAAGGTTGGTTTTTGCTTTCCTGCGTGGCGGATATTTTTTTCACTTCCTTGTTGATGAAGTTTGAGATGGAAACCATGGAGCTGCGAGAGCTGCGCGTCGAAAGCAATGTCTCCCGAGGAGGAGGAGCATCCTGATTCGGCAACGGAATGCTGAGGGCCACCCTGAGCGCCAGAATAACGCGATCCTCCGATATGTTGAACATAATTGAGGGCACTTCGATGTCTATCTTGACTTTGGGCATTCGGGGATCGTTGTCCATTACGCAGAGGGCCGCAGTTAATTTCAGCGAGACGGGGCGCAGCACGTGCATTTCTGTGGGCCGGGCAGCCTTCAAAGCAGTTTGCCACGGCTCCATGGATCTCACCACCAGCACCTGAATGTCGTCCAACTTTACTGTGAACTTATCGTAGGCGTTATCCATCACCGCCTTAAGAATGTCATCCTTATTCTCTTTCGAGTGGAACAGATTCTGAACACTAGCCGAGTGTCGACGCGGAGTGCTCGAAATGTGCACTTGGCCCATGCTCACTACTAGTAGCGGCGACTGATTCTCCACATAGGTTCCCTTGTGCGGCATTATGAGGATATTCGGCATCAGCAGAATGTCCGCATCGAGAACCGGCTTTTTGTCAATCAAGTATTGCATGCCGGTGGCCGAGCGCTCCTTGAAGTTGGACATCTGAAGGCTAGCAGACTCTTCGAACTTTGACAAGGTTACGTCCCCGGGGGCTTTGAAGGTACTTATCAGTGCCAAGACCGTGGGTGCATCGTAGATGATCTGCAACGGCCTCGCTACCACCTTTACCCGCTGGTCGCATATTTTGTCAATGGGGTTTGTTTCGAAGAAAACATCGAGCAGATTGAACTCATCGGTGATCTTGGACTCCACCAGCAGCGGCGTATAATCATTTTGCTTAAGGCCCGTCACTTTTAGTTCCTTCATGCCAGCTGTGATGCTAAGGGCATCGCCAGCCGGCCGCTGCCTAACGGCCGCTGTGGCCATCGAAAACTTGAGCAGGAGTATGGATGGCAGAGACGCAAAGTCATGCGACTCGATCCCTTTGCTTTCGTCTTTGTACAGGCCTACTTCCAAGGCAACAAGTTTAAAGTTCATCAGGATGGCCACATATTCCACTGGTAGGTCCGTGGGCTTGGCATTCTCTTGGTAGCCTATTGCATTGTACATTTTTTCTTTTTCTTCGCTAGTCATGGCGGCCTCGAACTTTTCCACTGAAATGGTAAATACAATTAGTTATCGAATTTGGGATAAATACTTAAGGACTTGCCTAACTTCTGGCCCTCGGTCTTTTCCTCTTTCTTTTCACCGCCTCCGAACCAACCACCGAACCAACCGGCCTTCTGGACCGGCTCAGTCTCTCGCTTCTTTTCAATTTCGATGTTGACCCGCTGCCTAATCATGAGCAGATTCATAGCGTCTAGTTCTGTTTCCAGCAGGCGACAGGTTTCTACCAACACTGCTGGAGGTTTCTTATTCAAAGACAGCTCCTTGTATTTCTGAAGAAGTCCAGAGCACGGGTATTTTTAGTAAAAAAATAGAAAAGGTTCTTTACAATACCCACCGAGGCGTATGTGTGACAGCGATCGCGATGCGCCTTCATATGGGCCCAGGTCCAGGCCTGTCGAGGCTTTCGTATGTCCTCCTCAAGAACACAAGTGATGGCAAACTTCCACCACTCCTTTGCATGGCCCTTGTAGGCTATATAGAGAATGCATCTTATTAGTTGAGAAATAATAAATAAAAAAAGGAAATAATTACGTATATTATGCGGACGGTATTTGCGATAAGGAAGACCCAGTTGCTGCCGGTTCATAGCATCTCCCAGTTTCATTAGGTTCTCGAACTGTGTATCGGTTAGACCCACATTCAGGGTCTCCATCTCCAAAGTGAGATCAATCTTCGGCCTCTCAAAAGGTGGGTCATCAAATTCCGGGTTCATGTTCAGCTTCAGCTTGGCATTGCAAGAAATGGGACCCAGAACTGCAGAACAAAAGATACTTCATAAGTACATTCTCATTTTTGTTAACTTTGGCCAGAACTTACCATACTGATAGTTCGAGGGCTTGGCATCTTTCCGAGCAATATTGGTTTGAAACTGAGGTGTTAGTTCTGACTTGTTGCTGCTAAACAGATTTCCGCCGCAGTTGAGGTAGGCGGACAGGCAGGAGAGATTCGCTATTTTGAAGACCTGTGACGCTTGCTGGGACATGTAGCACTTCTCCCAGTCGGCATCGGTGGTGTAGAGCTCCAGCTCGTGCAGAGATATACCGAAAGAGAAGGGACTACCCGTGGTAGTGGTGTCCTCGTATCGGACATGGACGTTGGTAATCTGCACCTGCAGGTTGTTCACAATCTGCGCAGTGAGCTTTTCGGCAAATCCAGCGTCGGGCTTGGGTTTATCTGCAAAAAGTGAAATTAATTTAACTTATCTAATCAAAATATTAAAAATAAACAAGTTTCTAAACTCAAGATAGTGTAATTTATGAAATTGGTAGATATCTTGTAGAATCTAATCTGGCTCACCCTTCTCAAGCTCCTTTTTTCGGGCAGCTTCCAGAGCGTCCAAGGCGATTTTTTTTGCATCCATTGCGTACTTGGCCTCCTTTTCGGCATTGTATTCGACATTGTTGTTGGGCTGGACCAGGCAGTAAAGATCCTCGATCTTGACAATTACCGGTTGGCTATAAAGATTCTTCCAGGGTATCTTGAGCACCAGTTTCCCTGCATTTGAAAACATTAGATGCTGTTGCTGTACGCCCCTTGTTTGCTTTCCACTCACCCAGGTATCCGTAGATAAGCTGCACTGGGAGATCCATTTCGTCCAGGGCATTCTCCCGTATCTTGAGGTTCTCCAAGACCACATCGCCTACAAAAATAAAGAATGAATGGATTCCATTAGTCTTATCAAAACAGTAATCAGTCATTTATAGGTGTTGCCCAAATGCCCCTTGATTAATTGCTGATTAATAATAAAGGGTGTGCAGAATACGTCGAAGGTCAACTTTTAGATATCGGAATTATCGTTCTGCGACGTACTGTATTATGTACGAATGTGTGCATCAGCGCCTAGAATTTTGGGCATGAAGCCTTTTATTCTTCAAGTGTTTGGTATGCTTGGAATTCCAAATGAGCAGCAGCGAAACGGTGGATTCATATTGAATTACGCATGTGGGTCAATAGTTTAACGACCAGCCACCCCAACACATCATGGCAAATATACGGACTGCGCCCCAGCTGATAAGACAAGTCAGACACAGCAAATACACTTAATTCAAAAACACTTTAATATCGAACCTATATCATCGATTGATTCTTATGAAAGATAGCGGCAGTGTTACAACTATAAATGCAATAATACGATTGACACACGATTGACCAGATAAGGCCTCAATCCAGCCTATGTTCATAATGGTTTCTTTGTGTTTACTGAAAAAGATTATTTTATTCATAAGCCAGGACTATCAAAATAAATATGAATCATTTAATACATTACTACGAATAAAAAATAATCCAAGTATTATTCACTTAAATTGATTTATTGTGTCTTAAAACCTATTTAAATAATGGATGTTTTATAATGGTTATTGCGTGGGGCGCTGTCGGGTAAAGATAGCAAAGTTAGGGATTATTCTATGGCGAAATTGCGAAATATTATACAATATTAAATAGAGAGGGAATCCCCTGTAGCTTAACTGAACCTGTTTGCATTATAAAACAAAGATTTTAACAAGCATATTAGCTTTTTTATAGGAAATCAAACAGCAATGGTTAAAAACGTGATCGTCACAGGCCTCAAGTAGAGTATAACAAAATGGAAATTTTATTTCAAATATTTCGAGCTATCAAGCATTATGTCATCAAGTTCAAGCCCAGCCACAATCATATAAAACAGGCTGGTCGGTCCGTCACTCCCGACCTGCGCCACAAATCACACGCAAACGGGTTTGTTTGGATCGTCTTTTATTTTTAAACAGCTTGAACTTGATATTTTTGTGGTGATGTGGACCCTTGGGGTTGAGGTGAGGCCTATATTAAGACACTAGACTCTATTTACAACGTACTCCATTGGACGGTCTTCTCTGTCTTGTTGCTTTATGACTCAAATGGAATGCCAACGCATTGCTCGGTTTGAGAAATTTGAGAGCAGCTTTAGATAAGTGCCGGGAAGTGATGTTTACATTTTGCACACTGATATCTAGCAGAAGTATATATGTATGGTATAAAAAACGAATAAAGTTGAAGATAAGTGACGTTGTTCTGCAAATATTTCGACGTTTTTCAAGATCTTTCATGGGCTACATCATAAAATTATTTTCCAAGTACTGATAGAGCTAATATATAAACAGAAACCGCAAGGGAGGTGCCCCACTGGCTCCAACAAATACACGTGGCGCACATTCTTACAACCAGATGCAACAGTTGGTCCACAGGTACCCCACCCATCTAGCCAACCATCCGGATCGCGACGTGTTGGGAGCTGGGAGAGATTTTTTCTCTCGCGAATATGCGAATATTTTGCTCAGCCACATTAGCATCAACCGAGGCAGAATTAGGTCACTAATTGCACACTGACAAGGATAAGGTCATCGCTGTTGTTATTCTTACTTGCGTGCTGAGAGAATCAAGCTATGAAACGATTATATTGCGTGCGGGTGGAGCATAATTGTACCTCATTCCCGGGGGATCCCAACCCGACTCACCGCCCCATATTCCAATTTTCAGCTGCTTGTGATCCAAATTCTCGATGTAGTCGCCCAGGACCTTGTTCAGGACGTCGGCCACCACCGACTCGAAGACCATCTTGTCCTAGCAGCTGCTCCTCCACTGGTGGCTATTGATTTTTCGTCGTTTCCTCGGCTCCAAGATTATCGTGTGCGTTGATTTAAACACTTTGGCGTTCGTTGTGTAGACAAAGATTTTTCTAAAATATACGTAAACACAGAAAACAACAGATGGAACAGAGAGGTGAATTAAAAAACACTGTCTCGGTGATGTCATCAACGCCGCTTTTGGCACTATTCACTAAGGTCCCATTGTTTTTCCGAAATAATTGGCCGACATTGGCCGACCGGATCGAGGCGTAACTAATCCGATTATGTAGCCACTCCACGTGGTAGTGGCTGCAACTTCCAATATTCTTATCATTATTTACAACACCTATGTATTTACCAGCGGCATTTCCACAATAACAAAACTCGCGCACGACGCACTCTCGTCCGACGTTCGCTGCAGATTAAACAGCTGTTGCCGAATCCAACGACGCACAGCTCGCACAGTGGGATTGGTTTTTCGATAGCTACATATGTATATTAAAAAAGTTTCCAAATTATTCAATACCTAAGAAGTTATTAACACCAAAAACCTTAAGATAGTAAGAAGAAAGACTCGTACATTTATATATTTTCATGGCGGTATATTTTTGTGCCTCGTTTTAAAAATGTCCCATATTGCGCGGTTCACAGCTGACCGACCGGTGTTATCGTTATCGATTGGTATCCGCTGACGTGTTTGGATAGATTTCTTGGAGAAAATAGAAAGGTATCATGCAAACAAGGCTTATTTTACTGCTTCTGGCCCTGGCGCCCATCGTATTGGCCAAGAAGTTCAAGGACGAGGAAAAACCAGATTGGGCCAAGAAAGATATACGCGATTACAGTGATGCGGACTTGGAGCGCCTGCTGGACCAGTGGGAGGTGAGTGGCTAAAGTCTAGAGAAGGCCCGCATTTCTATAGTTAATCTCTACCAGGAAGATGAGGAGCCTCTGGAAGCAGATGAGCTTCCGGAGCACCTGAGGCCCCAGCCCAAGATAGACTTCTCCAAGTTTGACGGCAAAAACCCGGAGGGTCTGCTAAAAGAGTCCAAAAAGGGACGCACGCTGATGACTTTCGTCTCGGTGACTGGTAATCCAACTCGGGAAGAAGCTGAAGAAATTACCAAGATATGGCAAACCAGTCTATGGAACAACCACATCCAGGCCGAGCGCTATATGGTCGACGATGACCGGGCAATATTCCTCTTTAAGGACGGAGCACAGGCTTGGGAAGCTAAGGACTTCCTAGTCAGTCAGGAAAGGTGCAAAGGTGTGACCATCGAAAACAAAGATTTTCCAGGTATCCACGCCCAAAAGGACGAATTGTAGACACCCTTGTAGTAAGACTGGCCCAATCATTCCCATCCAACAAGTATTTCTAAGCTCAAAGTGAACAAATTTAAATAAAGTGAATTTATTGAAGAATACCCTTAATATTTTTGTGGGAATAATCGATAATATGCTGAAGGAGCAAGTTTTATACAAAAAGAAAAACATGTAGATATAAAATTTAAGTAATCTTGTTTCACTATTATTAGCTGTTAATTCTCTTGTTTTTCTATGAACTATGAACTTAACTATATTAAGCTCAACTTTTTAAATACTTCATTCAATTATTTGTTAAAGTTTGTTTTAATATTTTTATCTCAAAACAGCTTACCATTAGGAAGACTCCTAACAAAAAACTTAAGTTTGATTTAATTTTAATGTGTGAAATATTCTGACATTAAAAAAATATAATAATGTTTGAAAATATTTACACAAAACTCCAAAAATTCTTCAAAGTTTGAATTTCCGCTATTGGGGTTCATGTCACGCTGCCATCACTAAAGTTATCGTATCTTTTTCAAATGTTCCGAGCTCCAGCTCCCCTCTGCGTGACCTCCAGGCGTCAAGACGGCGTCCATACCCCGTGTAGTTGTCCGCCTGCTAAGTAGCTGTGCCAGCAAGATGCCCGTCCAAGCCAAGATCGGCCCCAGCATTCTCAATGCGGATCTCTCCAACCTGGCCAGCGAGTCTCAGAAGCTGCTGGACAATGGAGCCGACTATTTGCACCTGGACGTGATGGACGGTAACTTTGTGCCGAACCTTACCTTCGGTCATCCCATGGTCAAGAGTTTGCGCAACAAGATCAAGGTGAGATCGGACTTCCCTGAGCCAGATTTCTAGTTACACTGTTGCCCTTGCAGACGGCCTTCTTTGAGACGCACATGATGGTTCAGAATCCGGAGCAGTGGATCGAGCCCATGGCCGATGCGGGTGTCAATCTTTACACGTTCCACACCGAGCCGGTGGACGATGTGGCGAAGGTCAGCCGCCTGGTGCAGGAGGCCGGCATGAAGGTGGGCCTGGCCATTAAGCCGGGCACTGATGTGAGTTGAGGTTATGTTTTGAGTTTATTATTTAAACAAACCACTTGTTGCTTTTTTTTAAAAGGTAAAGGACATTGAAAAGTACATAGACCTGGCCGACGTGGTGCTGGTGATGACCGTGGAGCCTGGATTCGGAGGTCAGTCCTTTATGGCCGATATGATGCCCAAGGTGGAGTGGCTTCGTGAGAACTATCCGAACCTGGACATTGAGGTTGACGGCGGAGTTGGCCCCAAAACGATTGAGTGCTGTGCCAAGTCCGGAGCCAACATGATCGTCTCAGGAACGGCCGTGGTGGGAGCCTCTGACCAGGCTCAAGTCATCCGGGAGCTGCGCGATGTGGTGCAGCGCTACCTCAAGTGAAGACAATTTTTATTAGCCATAGTAATAAGCTGAAATTGATATAAGTGTTGACAGTAAACTAGATGAGGAGGAGGACTAAAAGACATTTAGAACCGCATATATGTTTTTATACATTTATTTTCCAACATTCATATAATATATGTGTGTAAGTATATATCATGTTTCGTATGACATGTTGCTTTTAGCATTTTTATTTGGTTACATGTGTTCTCGTGTAGTTAATGTAGTTACATTCAGGATTCTGCACTTTCCCAGTTATTGTTGTGGCATTGACCCAGTCGGTCTGCCGTATTGTCATAGTTATTTATTTATCGCTTTTGTTTTCCAAAATAAAGTTTCAACAATCGTCTCGTGACTGATTCGCGTCAAAATTTCAAAATCTGAATGTAAAACTCTTCATAAATTCTCAATGCCTCCGATGCGCTTGTCCAGCTCACAGGAAAAAATTCAGTTTCAGTTTGTCTTTTATTGTCAAGGTTTGTTTCTTGTAAATTCTTCACAAAGTGGCGTCTGTGCATAAATAACAAGTGCTTCGTCATCAAATGATCGTCTCTTTAAAGATATACATATAATATATTCTGATACTTTGTGTGTACACATAATTCATTAATTTCTTTTGGTTTCGCGACACATATGCATGTAAATTCAACTAGTTTGGTAATCAGCTTGTTTTTTGGATTTTGCTACATTTACACATAACGTTTCGCTACAATTTATTGATTCTTAGGGTTTTTGGTTTTTAGTGTTTCGAGCCCCTTCAAGCACATGGAGCACGCGGATCTGAATTGAATCCTTCGAAGGGCAGGGATGCGGTAATGATTGCGGGGGAGTCAACCCCCTGAAGCTTTGCCAATTGCAATTCAACTAGGATGGGGCTTGTGCGGCTCTGAGTTCTTCGTGATGATTGTATGCATATTTTACTTAGTATTTAACTATTCTGCTATCCATGTCACGTGTAAATTATTTCACTCACTTCCCTTGCCAATGCTAAGCATTTTACAATCTACAATATATATATAATATATCCGGGTTATGTTCGATTTAGACTAAATGTACATAAAGCTAAGCGTTTTGATAGTAGCCTGGAGCATGGGTGTATAAAATAGACCGCCATAGTCCACATATTCGTAAATGCACACAAGGAGTGGGTACCCACGAAACATAAGGTTCGAAAGGATATGAGTGGCTAACTGTCCAAGGCAACAGCTAAAGGAAACAATAGTTGCAATCGAATGATGAGTTTCAAAAGCTCAACGATTCTTAGGAGCCAACACCACTTTTAAGGAAAGGTTAAAGGTTACTTTCGTATTCCAATTGGTGTTACCTCCTAAATATCCCAGAGATTTTCTCAACCCGCCCATTTATGTCTATGCAATGCATGATATCGAAGTAAGCATTATGTCTGTGATATGGGTATATCCCTATGAATATGTATTGTCCTGAATCCGGCCGCTGTCCTTAAGCCCTCAGTAGTAAGTATGCTTTCGTTCTAGACGCAACAGCCCACAGATTTGTCTCGAGTATAAACTAAGCTTTGCGCTCTTCGCTTGATAATATGCATGTATAAATTTAGACACCATCACATCTGCTTACAAGCTACTGCTACAATATATATATAGAATATATTTATCCGCGTTATATGTATATTTCTTGTATATATATTTCAGTTACATATGGTTTCTTTTCATGTGCCTTGTGTAATATGCGCTTCATTTAACCCCCCATTTAAGACTAATAATACTTTTCCACTTGTAAACTGATTGTACAAAACATGCATATATATATATAGGTAGGCATATAATATGGTATATCTATCTGTGTCTGTATATGTCCAACTAGAACTAGTAGTGATCGGTTATACATTGGTAATCTCTTGTCTAAAGCATTTCAACAGTTTTCGTATTTTTTTAGCTAGAAAGAATAAGTCTAATACACTGAGCTCCTGGAGTTCCGGCCATTTTGTTTGTCTGGCTTCCGGTTCCGGATTGAAAATAATATCAAAGCTGTACACGTCGCGAAGCTCAAGTGTGTGTGCGTGTGAGTGTTTTTTGTTTTTTGTGTAATTGATGAAACAACCAATTTTGAGTCTTTAGTTACGCATATTTTACATTCATTTTTGTGCCGTTTTTTTCTTATATTTCATTTTTGTTTTAGCAAAATAGTTGTACAAATTTACGCACGTTAGCTTGTGAGTGGCACACCTAGGACTACGGATGAAGGGAGCACGGGGGATACAAATTAGAGCGATAATATTGAGCTTCGACTATAAAGCGGCCAGTCTAAGAGGGGCGTGGCAATCGTGTAAATAGTTCTAAATATTAAGTTACACAGAGCTATCATCTAGCCGGCAATGACATCTTCAATTTCGTTTTGATAACTTCATTTAGTGTTCTTTAAAGCTGAAACCCACGCATTGTAGTTAGTATTTTCATGACTTAATCGCTAAATATATATTTTCATTTAGTTGCTTATTGTGCATTTGTATTTCTCGTTATTGTCAACTGCACTTTTCCTCCATCAAATGCCCAAGATCAGCAAGTTTCCCTTAATTCGATACGTTTAAATATAGAGTTACATATTCACTAAAATTTATTACATGTATTTTTCGCTTAGTTAGTTGCTGCTCTAATTTTCAACACTCAATAGCTTTGGTTCTAATAATATATATATTTTCTATCTTTTTCGTCGACATTTATATGCTCTTAGTTTTTACCTATCAGGGCCTTTCAACACAAAATTCAGCTACAAAATCGAATTATTGTCCAGATTTCATTTTAAGTTTTTTTTTGGGATATTTAGACACAATTACCAATCGGTTACATATCGGCTATATATTGGATATCATCTTTCACTTTTTAAAATATATAAATCGCGTTCGCAATATTGGGTATTGACATTTAGGTCCTTCCTTTGATTAGGATATCATTTTCCTTGGGTTTCAGGTTCGTATAAATGTTTTTGTAAAAAAATTGACAAATAAATTCGGCAAATTGACACATGATTATGTTGCCCAAATCGGTTCTAGCAGGATGGCTATAACCCTCTAAGTTCAGTAGCAAAATATATGTATGCATCCCGCAGGATTCATCCGGTTTCTGTGTATTTTCGTGTGTATATACTTTGTGCAATCGTTCCTGTTCGATATTAGATATGGTGTATTCAAGTGTCACTACATTTCGTCTTAAGTCCTCTGTTGCCAGGCTTAGGTTTTGGACGCGGTCCTGGGATGAGAGTAGTAGTACGGTTGGCCATTCCGCATCGGGTCTGTGGCTATTTTGGAGAGCATGTCGGGTCCGCCGGGGTGCAGGTCATACTTGTTCACCCGCTCCTCGTTGATGGGGCGGGCATGCTTCGCCATCTGCTCCTGGATCCATGGCACGTACTGTACCACGTTCGCATAGACACCGGGCAGTCGGGGGTGGGCGCACATGATGCCCCAGGACACGATGCCGCCGACAAACCAGCGGTCCTTCTCCCCCGGATACGGACACAGAAGTGGGCCACCCGAATCGCCCTGCACAGGCAGGTAAGAATAATAGAAAATCCTCCATCATCCTCTTAAAGCTTGGGGATAAGGCTAAACTCACCTGACAGGCGTCCTTGCCTCCGTCATCGAATCCTGCACAGACCATGCCCTCCGACACTGTCAAGTTGTCCAGCCACTCGTCGCACTGGTTGCGGGTAATGATGGGCACCTGCACCTCGTTCACAATAAACTCGTACGTGGACTTGGCTGGTGGATAAAATAATGGACTGTTACTTTTCTCCTTCAAGGCTATGTATTTAAATTGTTAATAAAATTGAGATCTTCACTTACGATCCTTTTCTTCCCTTTTCCCCCAGCCAATGACAGTGCACAGAGTGCCAGGATGGAGGTTCCTTACGCTCGGAGGTGGCAGGCAGACCGGAAGGAGATGCTCATGGAAGGAAACTCGTGTAGCCAGCTTAAAGTTGAAAAGTAGCTTAAGAATCATTCAGAGATTATCCCACCCGTTATGCCCACCTGGAAGAGTGCAATGTCGTTGTCGTGGGCTATGGCCATGTTGTACAGAGGATGTGGAATAACCGCCTTGACTTTGACCTTCTGACCCGTGTAGGTGAACGAGTTGCGACGTGTCACCCCCAGCTGTATAGTCCAGTCCTCCAGATCAATGACCGTATAGCTATCAAATAAGGTTTAATTTATAAACTAAATAGATTTTATGAAATGAAATCTTACTTTCCAACACAATGGGAGGCTGTTAACACCCATTGGTCAGAGATTAGAACGCCGGCACAGTAGAAGATCTTTTCCGGGCCCCCCAAAATGGCTGCCAGGAAGGGCCAGTTGCCAGGATTTGCCGGAGTGCCGCCAATAATACGCCTAGAAGGCTTGTGGCGACCACGTTTGACTCTTCCGCATTCTAAGATTATTATTTAATATATTTTTCAAGATGGAAATTATAATTAACTCTCACCATAATTGGAACAAGTTAGCTCAGCCATGGGATAATCCTCGGATCTCTTGCAATTGGAAAACTCCTGCATCAAGGTGGAACGCCTCTTGGCGTACATTTTCCAAATATCAGTAGACACATTTACGGATGCCAGCAAAGGACGATGGGTGCGTTGGGTCAGGACACTCGTGGCATTCACAGCCGAGTAGCCAAGAATGGAGCAAACGGCACTCGGGGAAACGGCACGATCCCAGTTCTTGACACAGGCTGGCATCCACTGCCGCTGACCGATGCGATAGACCTCCAGGACACCAGTGCCGACATCTCCATTTCGCTCACTCAATCTCACTAATCGAAAAGCACTTATTATCCAATCTGGAAGATAAAAGAGGTGTATTACTCACAGCAATTCCGCTCGTCCTGGCCGTAAGGACAATCGATTATGCCATCGCATATGTGCTTGGTGCCAATGCACTGCATATCGCCACAGTAGATCTCGTCCGGACCACATCTTTCGCAGCTGGCCTCGTCCGCCTGATCCATACAATCCAAGTGACCATCGCATACATACTCGTGCGGCAGGCAGCGGTTTTGGTCGCACTGGAAGCCATCGCACTTTGGATTCGAGGAGGCTATCATCACTTCGCGCACCTCCTCCAGGCCCACACAGTCCTCGGAGCTGGGGAAGTCCTTGAAGAGCTTGCAGTTCAGGTACTCAGGAAGGCTCAGGCCAAAAACGTCAAAGAAAAATCCACATCGTCGCATGGTCTCAGTGCACAGAGTCTTGCAGGGTGGCACGGTGGCACTGGTTAAGAGAATAATAGAGTTATTAGGTCCTCAAGCTAAGGCCTCCTAACTTACCCACTCTGCCCACACTTGGGCACAAACAAGGTACATAGGAACAAGGAAACCAGTTCATAGCATCTTACATCAACTAAGGCCTCATAGGAATCCAAATCCTAGAAAATAGGAAACATACATTAAAGGCTCTAATCTAAAGGAAGGTTACCAGACTAACCGTTTGTGTTTCCAGTTGACCAAAGTGTCCGATGTAGTTCGGGAACACGGTATAGTTATACGGTATCTGGGGACCCTGACAGAAGCGTACGATTATCGGCAGACACGTGCCCGGAGCCGGGTTTTTGCCAAAGCTGGTGGTGTCCTCCACATGGATTGTATTGATGATCGTCTTGTTCACAAACTTAATTGTCGGATAGGCATTGAAGTAGGCAGCCAGTCCTCCGGCGATGGCCAGCAAGGCGAAGGCATTGATCAGGATCTGGAACAGGCGGAACTTCAACCGGCCATTGGTAATGTACGGATTTGAGCTCTTCCGCCGGTTGATGATCTGAAAGTATTGGGATTATATCGTTGCCTAGTCTGAGGAATACTCTTCCTTACTTGATGCTGCAAGGACATGGTGTGTGGGGCACCATTCTGGAAACGAACTATAGTCTGCAGGCTGCTGGGCGGAACACTCGTCTTGTGGAGCGGCGATAGAGTCTGCGGTGGCTCCAACTCCTCGATGGGTTCGTGCTGTATTCCCTGCCGGCAGACTATCGGTGCTGGTGCTAAAAAGGACTCAAAGAATTTAAAAAGTGTCCTTTCTAATTCATGTCCTTTAATCTTACCACTGCATAATCGCTTGGCGGAGAGGGAGGGCAGTAGCGGCGCCTCCATGAGCTTGGGGTTGTACCCCGGACTGGACGTCTGACTGAAGCTATCGCTAGAAATGGTTGAATCCTGACGGAAGTTAATCCTGCCCCTTGGCGGTGGCACAGCTGGGGACTGCTTAGCTGCACCGCTACCGCCACTCAAGAACCGCGTCGGTGCCAAGTCCGTTAGTGGAGTCTGCCTTTGAGCGGATCCGGGGGCATTCGATTTCCTGCCAACCTGGTGGGATCCTGAGCCCAATAGCGGCGCCTCCATTAACTTGGAGTTGTAACCTGGACTGGAGCTGATCGAATAGCTGTCACTCGACAAGGTGGAGTCCTGGCGTTGCTGCATTCTCGGATACGAAATCGGTGGAGGCTTGGTGCGTCCCAGCTTATTCCGTACGGTCAGGGGAGGAGCTGGATGCCCCCGAGGACCCATCTCCATGGAATCAAATACTGGGTTGGCCTGACGCAATGGTGGCTCCGGTGGCCCTGGACGTTTCAAGTTGGGATTCAAATCGGCTACCGACGGCACAGTCACAGAGGGCGATGGCCCGGACATGGAGGACATGGTACCACTAGAAATAGTACTGGAGCCTGCCGAGGCGGCGGAGGAGGTTGAGGCCGATGCCGAGACGCTGGTGGTCTCCGTGGAGTTCTGAGATCCATTTTCCCCCGACGAGTTGTTGCTGTTTCCACTGTTCTTGCCATTTTGTGGTGGTTGCCTCCGGGCGGGAACTACTGGCAACTTGGAGCCACTATCGATGGAGGCTCCTACTCCACTGCTGCTGCTAGTGCTGTTGTTATTGTTACTGGCCTGGTAAAGAGCCAAACCAAGGCTGTTGTTGTTGTTCAACTTGTGCATGGCATCGTTGAGGATTGCCCGCTCCCGAAAAGCTGAGTCCCGGTTGGTGGCCAATGGAGAGTCAATTGAGCTCGACAGTGGCTTCTCGTCCAGCGAGGACTGCGTGTCCACCGAGGAGAAGCGACTGCGAAAATCAACACTGGTTGAGCTGCTGGCGAATCTCTCGCTGTGGCCACCCAGCGAGGACCCATAGGCAGAGTCCACGGTGCTGCTGGAGGAGCGCTGGGCTCGCTTAGCAATGTGACCCATTGCAGAGTATCGCCCGCCGGCGGCATGGTAGCTGGCGACCTTGACCGGCGTGGAGGTTAGCGACTCGTCGAAGACTGAGTTCTCCAGACTCATGCGGTCGTCATCGGAAATGCCATCGGCATCCGCATATCCGTGAGCCGGAGCCGGACGTGTGGCAATGTCAACAAGCAGCGCTGATTGTAGCCCACCTCCCTGTCCACCAGTTCCTGTACCAGCCCCTCCTCCGCCTCCGCCTCCGCCTCCTCCGACGCCGGTTACTGACTCTGTGGTCACGTTTGTTGGCTGCGGATAAACAAACACCGTGCCAGTGCCCTGGGCGCTATCCTGTCCGCTAGTATTCATGGGATTGGGACTGCCACTCGCCTGCCAGGCGGACTTGCCCCTCAGCAGTCGGCGTGGAATTGGCGGAGGGGGTGTGACCGGGGTGTCCACCCTCACCAGCTGCTGTTGCTGCTGATGAAACTGAAGCTGCTGCCTGGCGCCCATTGGCAATGACTTGTCGTATTTCTGCTCCGTCATGTTTACCTGGCAAGGACGAAGAAAAATAGAGGAAGAGCTCAGAGTTATGACTTGGCAAGTACAGTAATGCATCAAATTAGAAGGAAGTGATCCAGTAATTAAGCTAAGAATATATACTTTTAGAAAATCCAACTCAAAAATGGTCCTGTTCTTTGTTTAATTGACGGATCAGTTTTGAAGATTTTTAGTTCCTTCCTGGAAAGATTCACTGTAGCCACTCTATCCTGCGGCAATATTCTGCACTATAAGCTCCTGACAGGTGCCAGGATAGGGGCGGGCGGAATCTGGGAGGGGCTAAGCTCCCAATAAGCCGAGTGCATAAAAACCCGCCACAACGCCCGGCAAAGGGAAATGGGAAATGCGGAAAAATAACCCTGTGTACCGTCGGATTTGTGGGCGTGGCCATGGATGCGAAAATATAGATTAAAATATGGGTGGCTCTAGTGGTTTTTTTGGCTGCCCTTCGCCACCATCATCGATCTCCCGGAATGATGCAAAGCCAGCAAAACTTTACTTAAATCCCAGCGAAGCTAATCTCTTCTCGTCCCCAGCCCGCCACTCAGGATTCTCCTGTCTGCGATGTCAGCTAAATGATACCAAGCTGCGTCCTGCCAGCCACTCTAATAATATTTATGTTGCCACAATATTGCAGCTGAAATTTGTTAGCTTTTCACCTAAGAAAGCGAATGGATTCCTGGAATATTCAAGAATCTTCCACCGTCAAGAGTATTAGGCTGAGATGGCAATGAAAAAGATAATGGACTTTTAATTCTTTCAAGTTCCTAGAAACTCATTTGGCTTTCGTTTTAATAATTTATATGTATAAAGTTTCAAACATAGACCCTGAAACGAAGCTTAAACTAAATTCAATTGATGAAAAGTTTGAGAGTTCTGTAACCCCTTAAAGCTATTCAAAAGTCCACCATGAACCCCCTACTTACAAGCATTTGTGTGGCTGCCTGCGGAGGCAACTGCGACGGCTTTTGCTTGTCCTCGAGCATCGGATAGTAGTGGGAGGAGTGGCGCCGCACGATGCTGCTGCTGCTGTTGCTGCTGCTGGAATTTCCGGAGTTGCTGGGAAGTGGCAACAAAGTTACCGACTTGCACTGCTCCTGTTGCTTGTCGTAAAAGTCCAGCAGAGAGTTCAGGGGCAGTGCCAAGCTCGAGGCACGCTCCGATCTGTTCAAGAAAGCCCTTTTAAGGCTAGCTCTTCTAATTTTGAAAGGTCAACTTACCTCGAGCGACTCCTCTGGTCGTCGGCCGAGGCCTGCTGATTGTGGTCCTGGGAGACGCTCAGAAATTGTTTATTCATATCGAGTGCGTTCATGGCTTAATCGTCGTAATTTGGCGGAATCGAATCTGAAAACGATTATTGGATGGGTCAGTTAAGTTCTTATGTGATTCACATGCGAAAGATGTGCCGCCGCTAAAACTTTGTTTTATTTCACTTTCTTAGCCGCGGCGTTGTGCATGCCGCGCATTTCCAAATAGGACTAGTGGCTATAGACTGACAATATAGACGTGCTCACGTTCCGGCCAAGACACCCCCCCTAAAAACCTAAATGCCGGCCAAAATGAGCCAGTCATGCAAATAGCTGCGGGATCCTGTGGCTACAAGAATCGAAATCATTTACACAATAGGCCACCCACATAGACCCACACCGCCGTGAAACGGACACGTGACAATAGATGCCACAAAGAATCAAAATAAATGCAGGCCCCAGTGTAGGGGAATGGGTTTCCATATGCCGGCATTTGGTGGCTATCTGGATACATAGTATATATCGATGCCATCGGAACCGGGCCAGGCAATTTGGTCTTTTGTGTCTAATGGATGCCATTAGTCGGCTCACAGCACAAAACCTCCTGTTGTTGGTATTAGGTATTGTGTTAGCCAAAGTCGATTTCAGGCGAATTTAGCCGACCATCGAATTGAGTTGCTTTCAGAGTCCTTTTTGCCAGAAAATGGAATTCGGGTTAATTAAGTTGGGAGAACTCGACAAAGCAGTCGATATCGAATTAAAAATTGTTACTTTTAAGTTGGCTTAAGCCTAGCAAACACTGTTACAGACTTAAGATACTTTTTAAGAAGCTTACTAACTCCCTTATCCGCTGCGATGCGTTTTCAATGATTTCTGATTTGATATTAAATGCTCATGGATTGAAAACTAGAGCCAAAGGGAGGGCGCCTTGCAGCTCTGACCCACTTTAATCGACTGAATGGGGGCGAGCGAGACAGCTGGCAACAGGTGAACTATCACCTCAACTGGGCCAAAACGAGAAACCAAAACACAACACAAACACACACACTCACAGCCCCAGCTGGCCGAGCTGGTCTTCCATCAAAGTTCACAGTGTGTCAAGGACGAGTATTGACACTAATCCAATGCAACCAGCCCGGGCAGGGGGCCTGACCCCGCCCACAATGTGTGGGCGTTAAAGCCAAAGTGCATGAGTTCATGAAAGTGCCATGAGTGCCCGAATCTGTTTACATAAACTTCAATTATCGACTTGATCAAGTTCAATTACAGCAGTTAACTAGTTAGGTGAGAGGTTCTAGTTGGCTGGATGTGGTTATAAACTAAAAAGCCTTAATATTAAAGACTTGATATTTAAGACTGAAAACTTCGTAAAATTTAAAAAACCACTCTTGTTTTATTAAATAATCTTTTAATAAATAATCTCGTGCAATTACTTCTCAGAACTGGTAAACAAACTGGTGTAATCCAGCCACAACTTTAACCAGGCAAACATATTCGCAGCCACGGCTCATGGCTAAGCATAGAGTTTTCCCATTAACCCACACACATGCCCAGCATCCGGATGAAATGAGAGAGCCAGAAGGACCGGGTGGAGGTTGGAGTGGGTAGCGTGGCAGGGACAGGATAAACACACAAATTCTATTTGCCTGGCATTTGTATGCTGAACACCAATTCCAAACTCATATGAACCATAAATTGTTTGCTTTTGTGCCGTCCTTTCCGATATTCCTGTGCAGGAAAGCAAAAAACCGAGAAAAACCAAAAGGAAAGCGGAAAAAGCAGTCAGGCAAATCGGTTGGGCGGGGTTGGCTGGCTTTTAAATTATATTAACTCGAAGGCCATGGCTAAGGAGGCTGAGCTTGAGCCAGGGCAGTATTTGTATTTATCGCCGACCTTTAAGGTTATTACCCAAATTGTTGGCGCATTTGCCAAGTGTCGGCTCCTCAAATTCCAATCACAAATCAAAAATCTCGTCCCGGCTCTGTCAGATGTTGGTATTAAGAGCCAGTGGCAGGCAGTCCCTGCCGAAAAGGTTGAAATTCCGATCCAGACAATCCAGCCCCGGCAATCTAGCAATTGTTCCTGTGCGCCTGATTGCTTGGGTAAACATTATTAAGTATACGTCTAGTTGTTCAGATGCCCCAGCCCGCAGAAAATTACATTTCGAGAATGGCAATGGGAATGGAAATGCGAATAGAAATGGAAATGGCATTCGTAGTTAATCAGCAGACAGTCTGAGACCAGACTGTGGAATTTTCCTACTCTGGATCTTATCGGAGTCTATTCGAAGTGAACGCAGATTCCAGGAATTGTGGCTGGTGGCATTCCATCGAAAACTGGTTACTCCCGCAATTGGCACTCTTTTCTTTTACATCCTTGACTCTTACATATATTTCGTAATCAATCTTTACGCTTTAGTTTCCCTTCTGTGAGAACTAAGGCCGATTGAAAGGAAATCATTAAAACGCCAGCACATGAGTCCTGACTTGCATAAGGCCTGTGCCAATTACCGTATGCCTGGTGGACATCTTTCGGTCATGTCCTTCGGGCAATCAGGCCCATGATTTGGGTGCGACAGATTAGGTGTATAGTATACACGAAAATGTTTGTGTATATTATGGAACGGAGCAAATTCAAATTCCAGCCATGGCACATTTGCCTAGAGTCCAGGTCCGAAGTCCACGGAGTCTATGGAATTTCATTACGTGGACATCCTGAGCAGAGAATGCCGAGCAGTGTGTGGCGCAAGCATCTGAGCCTGGCCATTTTTTTGGGCAACAAATTTTCCACGCACTTCCCCCTAAGCATATTACGTACACGCCTTAGCTGGGGAATATTTTAAATTTATGACCCCTCGCCGGTTAGGCTCCCATTTGTCTGGGACTAGACATAAATTATGGCTAAGCATTTAATTAGATGGCCCAGGTGACTTTTGTATCCCGGCAGCTGGGAAAATCAAGACATTCCATTTAGTTGCTGTTACATCTTTATCAATTCCGCGAAGTATAGCATACTTTTGCGCGCCCAGCGGGGGAGAATATCAAGTATACGCCCGAGCGGTGAGGAATAGTGTTCAAATATTACGTATACGACATGTGGCATGTTCAGACATAATACTTTAATTAGCAAACAAATAAGAACTTTTTCCCAATAAAAGTACAGACTTATTTGCATGGGAAAACGTGACTATTGTACAACACAATCATAGATGCAATAAAAGGTACCCAATGCGATTATGGCCAAAGGTAACAATATTACTGCTTGAAGCCGAGTCAAAGGACATGATCTTAGCTGTGATATTAAATGAATTTCCAACAAATACACCACAAAGCTTTCCAGCAGCTACCATGCCAATTTACGTAACTTGGCATAGAATTGTTGCTTCAGCAAAGTGGGTAGGAGGCGTGGCAGCTAGGCACGCCCATACAATTAACAAACAAAATGTTAGAGACATATACAAGCCCAACACACGCTGCCAGACAGAGTCAGCGTGCCATTGTTGGTAATTGTGCAATCAGCAAGGCGATGGTGTGCGATATAATGGGATTGTGCGTCTGTATGGGCGCGTGCTGTGAATTGCTTTAAAAGGATGCCAACATATGATGGCCAGGGGCGAGTGGGGGGGCTGTTTGAAAGAAATGGAAGGCAAGAAGCCCTAGGCGGCTTCCAAACGCAAAACGGGCGTTCAGCAATTTCGAATTTGCAATTCCATGTGGCAGCCAGCTCCGATGTTGCAAACTTCCGCTGGGAGGGCCTCGAATCGATTTCCATTTCCATTTTAGATTCGCAGGGCGAAGCAATGCGTTGACAGACATCCATCGGCGTCATCGTCCTTGTCGATGGGCATCCTCTCTATTACTGCCAGCCAGGCATCTAAGAAAAAGACCAATCAGTGGCACATTCATTTCCGTCAACCGTTGATCGGTCACATGAGATTTCAGGGGAATCTTATTAGAAGGAGTACATTCCTTAGTAACACCCTGATCTCAAAAAGGTGTGCCAATCATCAGAACAAGACCAAAGACCATGGCTCGAAGTATTTAAATTTCATCAGCAAGGCTATTCTGCTTTAAACGAGAAGCCGGCTGGCTGGCTTAGGATGTCAGTTAGTTATCCTGCCAGGATTGCAGTTGACATAGTAGCAGCGACTGAAAGGAGGAGATTGACGAGCATTGAGCAATTTTCTGGATGCGTTCGACCAATGTGTGCTGACGTTCTTTTTTCCCCATCCTGATACATTGTTCGAACAATTCGAATTTACTGTCATCGTCAACGCTATTGTCCTCTTTGTCAATTTACGTTCAAATCGGCGGGCGGGATAGGGAAAGAGCTACGAGGTTTAGGAGCTGAGGGACTAGGTCTGGTCCTGTTTGCCAATGTCTAGCCTGAAGCTGGGTCGACGGAGGCTTCACTTTCATTAGTCAATGCGGCAGTGTTGGCAGCACCGCTTTGTTTCTGACAACCCAACGGCGCACGTGGCGCTGGCCGCGATACCAGGATGCGGCAGGATGCGGCGCGATGGGGCAGGAGAACGAGGCACATGGTGTCTTTGTTGGGTGATGTGCTTCTGGGCTGTGCTGTGCTGTGCTGTGGCACGGCTTATGATGCCTGGTCGGGCACTAATGGCTGTCTGTCTGTCTGTCAGTCAGCGGCTCTGCGAATGTGTGCGTTTGTGGGCAAATAGATGGAACCAGGCAACCGGAAAGTGGGTTGTGATGGGAGGTGCTTTATGGGTAACAAGTTCGCAGTTTAACTTTCCATTTAATCTTTTATATACCCTGAATTATAAAAACATATACATAGTTTACAAAAAACTTTGAAATATTTAGTAGCAATAAAATGGAACAATCCTTTGTTTTCAGTGCATAATGGAGGGGAGTGTTTATGGCAGATAACCCAGAACCCTATTCACATCCTGTGTGTCCTGTGCTTCGAACCGCTAACGGTTGGATGGTTGCGAAGAGAAACAGTGGGGTAATGGAGCAGTGGAGCACTGGAGTACAGAAGTACTGCATCAGTTATTAGCAGGAGGAGGACAGTACAGAGTGAAACAGAGAAAAAGAATTTCCACGCTTTTCCCATTTCGATACCAGCTCTCTGACGTTTGCTTTTCCAACCGTCTGCCTTGTCGAGGACGGCAACGGAAATGGATTTTCGTACTTGGACGCTTCGGCCGTAATTTATGAGCCTTTTTCCACAATTTCACTTCAGAATCCGGCCCCAGCCGACTTGCAGCTCAACGCTTTTGTCAATTAAATATCGGTTAAGGCCCCACCCAGTGTCTTCGAGTGCAATCAGTTGCCATTCAACCGAAAACCCCAAATGCAAGGTGGATGGGTGGCGGGCTTGTGGTTGGCATCCTCTCTACCAACTCAAGGACACACACGAGCCGCAAGCCCCCGAGGCGCAGCTGATTCCGGGGCGGGGTGGGATGTCAGCTGCGCAATTCCCAGTCATTTAATTATGGTCGGAACTCACCCACTAGTTTCCACTTAAGATTTAATTTCCAAAGACCGTTTTTTTCCCTGGTCCCGGAATCGTTAAAATCAAATCAAAGGCACAAATTTATCTTTTTCATTAAATCGAAAATGCCTGCGAGACACCCCGAAGGCCCAGTGCGGCCCGTTGTCTAGGACATCGCTGCCAGGACAATGTCATTGTGAGTAAATTCCATGGTAATTAGCTATCTCGGCCCGAGAGGTCGAAGGCTAAATATTTGCATATCGATTTAGGCCTCGGCCCCTGGGTGCAGCAAGAGATGCTGCTCCAAAATGGATAATTAATTGAACAATTGAATTCCTGAAATGATTACTTATTGGGATTGTGAAAAAAAAAATCAAGGCACCTATTAAGGTTCCTCTATCATTAAAGTTAATAAATGAGATTGTTTGGGAGTATCCTTGATGGTGGCATTATTGCAAATTGTAAAGTGCGTTCATCTCATTTAAATGCAATTTGTGCGTTCCCTGAACCCCGGAGTTAATTGTCTGGTCTGGGTTTTGGGTCCAGACAGAGCTAATTGATTTCTTATTAGGGAGCCGAACCGAATTTATGGTATTTCAGTCCATTGGCACTTTGTTTGAAAATTCAAAGGGCAGGCTGACCACGGCCCCAAAAAGGGAAACTGTTGAACTGGATTGCTTAAGAATTTTCATTCCCATCTAACTTTTTTTGTCGTTCAATCGATTTTTGTCCTGTGGCTGAGCCTGTGTGCGGCGGGGTCTTTGTTTGTATTTGTTTCTACCAAATTGAGTTCGAATTCTGCGCGGATGGCCGAGGGTTTCCTTTTTTTCTGGGGATAGCACAACTTGGGGGAACTCGCAACGTGATGTTTAAGTGTGATTCCTTGTAGTTCCTCTGTGTGTTGGTCCTTGTAGGTAGGTACACACACGCACACACGTGTGTGTGTATCTGCCTTGTTGTCCTGTTTGTTTTGCACTTCAGCTTTGCCTGGGCCTAAGGTTCAACAAATTCATGCTTCCATCTCATTTTACTTACTCTTCCCCTACGTTTTTTTTTGTATTGTGTTGTGTCCTTCTAACGCTCTCGGCTCGTCCTGCTCTCTTTGTCTTCCTCTGTATCTCTCTTTCACTACCTTTCCCTTCCTCTTGTGCTCTTCGAGGCTTAGCAATTTTCGTGCCTAAGTCAAATAATGCGCCAACACATCGTTTCACACTTAAATGCTATCAAAAATAATATGGAAGGACTTTCAACAGTTGATATTATATTAACTTAGTTAGTCCTCAATACATTTGCCTTTGATCTACTTTTATGTATTAACTACTACATAGTCCTATGTATCTTAACATTAATTATCAACTGAGGTCCTGCTGGTACTATCTCTACAAAAAGACCTTATCGGTATGACTTACTTATTTCAATTAATGTCGATTGTATCTGCTCACTTTAGGCAGTTACCACTGTTCATTATTGTTGTTGTTGCTGTTAGTCGGCAGCCAGCATCAATCTTTGTCCAGCATTTTGGCATCTTTCTGGTTGGGCTCCCGTTTCTTTTTTGTTGTATTCTTTTATATATTTTTGTCGGCTGGCTCTGTTTGTTTGCCCTTTCTTGGGGCCATACACCTCAGTGTTGGGTTTATTTTATATTTATTTCGTGTTGCAAAGTAGGATGGGCCAGGGAGGGACGAAGTTTGCCAGAGGCAGTCCAAAAATATGAACCCCGCACTTTGCGTGCGTGTATGTATATGGATGCTGGTTCTTGCGTATGTGTGTGTGTGTCGGGTATTTGCCTCGATATTTTAAGTATCCTGTTTGCGCTGTTTGCTGCGGCTGCTGCTTCTAATTCTTGCGCTGCCTACTTTTAGGCAGCTCACTGCCGCGCCTCCTCTTTCCCGCTTTCTGGCTGGCTGGCTGTTGTTGCTGCTATTGGGCTTTGTTCGAGGTATTATTTGCGTAAATAGAATTTACGTTTACGTTTTCCACACATTTGGGCTTTCAACGTAGTCACACACACACACAACTAAATTAACTTTGATTGCTTGCCTGTTGTTCTTGGCTTCTTCTCTTCAGCTTTATTGTGTTGTTAGCATTACACTTCCATACATATATTCGTGTATATTCTTATGTACATATATGTGTAATCCCGTCAGGATCCAGGTGCAAATAACAAGGTGCAGGTTACGGCTAATTTATTGTCGCATTCTCACACGCACTCCACTCACTCACACACTCACAGTCATTCTTTTCGTCTGATCTCACTCGCACTCAACAATCTTGCACTGATGTACTGTCTTGCTGCTTCCTCTTCTCCAACCGTTTCAATTTTTACTCAAGCATCCTCTTCTTCTTCAGCATCCCATCCTAGCCATCCTCCCTAGCCTAGCGTAAAGCATTTGTTGTTGCGATAGTGCCGACGTTTTTGTTGCCGCTGCCGTTGCTGCTGCTGTTGTTGCTGCTGCTGATGCTGGCCACCAGCTGCTACAGCTGCACGCGCCGCCTCGGTTAGCACGTGCTTTGGGCCAAGACCGTCAAGTCAACGGCGCTCAAATTGAACTAAACGAAATCGCTTTCGAAATGTGCCTTTTCTTTGATTTTCTGCACGGCATCGAGGCCCGCTCCTTTACCAGTGCCAGGCGTGCGCAGAAAGGGCACATCCCTTCGGCACTGTTTCGCGGTTTCGTGCCACAATGGGCTACGCAGCCATTTTGAAATAAACGGCCATCTTATTTTAAGTTGTCTATGTTACTTATACGACCTGTGGCCCGAAACATTTTCGTAAATTTAAGCTTGTTTTTAATTTAGTTTGAAAACTACACGATTTTCTGTGAAAGCCAAGTGAACTTTAGGCCTCGAGCATATTTTTTACCATAAAAGTTATTTGCCATCCCATGGTATTTTCGGGCCAAATTACCGTTCAAATAGCCAGAGTGGAGACTTCGGCAAAGTCTATCTCTCTCAGAGCACCTCTTTCCTCTGGAAGTGCCTCTCTTTGTCTGTGGTGAATTAAAGTCCTTTCGCTCTTTACTATTGCCAGCTGAGTCTAAGGAAACTTAAATATTCCCAGGATAAACTATCAAAATCGTGGAATTTTTTACAATTAATTCTTTTATTGAGTCTGATACTAAGTTTTGAGGTCTTTAAAATAATGCGTATACTTAATATATTGCGTATACGACTAATAGTCCAACTAAAAACTGTTTAAACTAACGGGATTTATTCTTTAATAGAGTAAAAGTAGGCAAAAATTACTATGAATATGAAAACTATTTGCCGGTAGAGAATGTGACCTCCACCCTCGATTGCCTCTGTTCAAGGTACGTGTGACACGGTCCAAGGACCCACTTCTGCCATCCCAAGAATCCGCATACTCAGCCCCTTGCATAATGTGCTTTTGTGTGCAATTAACATTTGAATGTATGCTCGTGATTTTATTTATGGCCCTCACTTGCACTACACAATATCCCTTCGTCTTATCCTGCCCCCTTCCCCAAAGGATGTTGTTTTGTTCTCAGTTCCTCTTATCGCACTCACCGCTGAGCAAAAACAAAAGCTGCAGCTGCAGCCGGAGGATACGAGAGCAACAACAAGCCAGCCACCGGCAAGGAAGTCATAAATTTAGCCAACGGTTAACAGGTGCATTTGAAATGTTCGCCCTTAAAAAGAGATAAATGCATAAGCTTGTGAGAGGGTGTATATGGGAAGGATGCTGGTGTGCTGTGAGCCGTTTTCTATTATACGAAGCAGAACAGTGGGAACGGATAGAATTCAATTTCCGTTTAGGTTTTCGGATACAATGCCATGGCAATGTGTTTAATGAAGAAGATTATCCATATTAATAGAGTTTCCTACTTTCGTTGTTAAAGTCCACTGAATATTAATTATTACCGTAACCCTGTCCGCTCTTACTCGATTAATCATATTTTTCTTCGCCCACCACACCACAGCAAACTTACCCGCTTACACGTACTTGCGAATAATTCGAATTAATGTCTTGCAACTCCCGATGCGAATACCTCGAAGTGCACTTGTGAATTGTTAAAGCCAGATTCAAAGCCATGGCCAGAAGCCAGCGACAAAAAGCCAGAAAAAACCAAAGCGTAATCGAAATTCCTCAAAAAGCTGTGTCGCTTTCAAGGAAAATTTATGCAGAGCTAGCAGGGCTGGGGATTCCTACGCGTTAGCCGTGAGTCAGTGGGAATTCTATGGGGGGTAAGCTGACTGACACGCCTGTTGCATGCAACCAGCACGAAAGCCACCACTTCCATTGAAACGAAAAAGTGGAAAAAGGTCGCATGTGAATAAACGCGTTTTTCATAGAAAATTTTCCACCAAGTGTCATTTCGTATTAGCTTAGCTGTCCTTTTATTTAGCGAGATACTTCCACACTTGACCAAATGGGAATACAAATTAAAAAATTATATAACATAATAGTAGTACCAGAGTAGTTGTTTTCCACGAACGCATAAAAGAACCTACAGGGAGCTCAAAAAACCACAGAGACTGTAAAGCTTTCCATAACCCGGCGCACTAAGCAGATTTCATTTAATTAGTTTCTTAGTTGAGGAACAACGTTTCAGGGGAAAATGGAAAACACAATAGCTTAATGAGGATTTTTATGAAACCAAATGCAAAACAAAGGATTCCACAGGTACTTCAGGGGGTTTGTTTCGGTTGGATTTTAATTAGTAAGGAAAACGGACTAATCTAATAATCTTTAAGGTTTGGATTGGCCAAGATATGGATTTTACAGAGGGGTTTTCTTATCGCAAAAATTAAAAAAAATTGGGATCAAAAATTTAAACCTTAAATCCTGGATTTAACAAGGGATTTTCAAGGGAAACTTGGATATTCAGGATCGAAAATGTTTGAATGTAAATTGGCCAAAATATGGACAAGATTTCTGGCCATATAGTGAAATGCAGTATGCGACAAGGGGCTTCCCCTCAAATATCGACAAATATCGATCATAAATCCGCTTAAAACTGGAAAAGATACGGGCATGGATAGATACATGTATGGATAGCCAGAAGTTTGTAAAAGGTTTGTACCATTTGAACTTTCCTGTATTTAATCCGGACTTGCAAAAAAAAAAGAGAGAGGGACAAAGATAGGGAGAGATGGCCGCAGGTAGCACGGCAAATTGTCAGGTGCTAAGCTTTGATAAAGTGCGCACTCAAAAGGACGAAAAAAAGAAGTTAAGCTCCGGCCAAGAGGCATGGGGAAATTGCCCCAAAGAGAATGTGGACAGGAACATTCATTCGTTGCGAGACGCGAATGGTTTTTGTTTGTTTTTGTCCAGAATTCCACGCCCCCCCACAACCACCCCACCAGCCGCCCAGGTCAAAGTTTTCTTTGAAAGTTTCATATGGGAAAATTTTAGGAGCAGCGACTGGGGGAGCTGCCAGGTAACTGAAACGTTCATTTCAAGCAAATTGGCTGTGCCGAGCTGGGCCAGGTCGGGGTGCCTGTGCCTGTGAGTTGGGTTTTTGTTTATGGAAAGTGTTATTGTTTGACTTTGAACTTTCCGCTTGTTTGCGTGTGTGTTTTTTGTGTGCTTTGGACCAAAGCTGAGAATGGCCCAAACAATATCATAAAATTTAATGCGCTCATATTTCATGGGTTAACAAACGCAAAAGGATCTGCCGGGCCGCGGTGTGCCTGAAAATATCATAAATCATTTCGGCTTGCTTTTATCGCTTTACTTTTTAAACGCCCGGCCTAAAATGATTGAAATGTTACAGACGAATAATACGAATTGCATTCGAGGTTATTTTATTACATCGATAACTCTCATGAATGGGTCTCTTATTAAGCTCTTAGGTTTTCTAGATACATATATTTTATTGTTTGACATAATTATTTCTAGCTCGGCGATAACAGAATATCTACCGACAATCGATTATGTCTTTTCCATAAATGGATGGGTTTTTAATTCAAATGATATCACAGGTGAAAGTAGTTTAAATTTGGCAATATTTGATAAAATATTTCTAGCCGATAAAGATAAACAAAGCGTGACCTGAGGAACACACCCACTCTTAATTTTTGTAAAAATAAAATGTATCTTAAGCTTTAAGACTTTTCTAGCTTTGTTCAGCTTCCGTATTAAGTGATAAGGAATTCCATACTTACACAAGAGTTCAGATACTGAGACTTCTTGGGCTGCAACTGTTCTGAGAACATATTAGAACTTCCTAAGACACTATTTTATTTTGGAAAAAATCTTAATTTTAATAGGAGATCTCAACTTCCGACATATTCCGCAATAGTCCAATAAACGGAGCTACAAATGCACGTATTTAGTGGAGTCACTGCCGGCCGGAGGTGTTTCCACAACTATTTTTAGGAGCCTATAGCTATACGACTCTGCGTTCTTTTGTTGCTCGCAGTTTCTCCGCCGCCTCTAGGGTTTTTGATAAGCTCGCGATTCGCACAATTAACAGTGTCGGTCAGGGGGGGAATGAAGAACGACAATGAGACGAGCATCCGCGACGCTTATTGTGATTTTCCTGTGCTCCGGGCGCTCTTTTGTGCACTTTAATAGGCCCAGCCGAAGAAGAAGATCGTGAGAAATTGACGCAGTGGCATTCACAAGAGTGTTAAAGATACATTTTTTATTATCATCTATTTTAATTGTAAAAAAATAGCTTATAGATTAATTAATTCCCATCTTAGTTTTACAAATACGATTTTAAATTTTTAGTTGGCGCCCAAATTGTATCTTCATCCCTGGTTACTTGTAATAGTGTTGAAAAGTGCTTGCCAAGCTTGGGGAAATTTTGGTCAGTCCCTGGTCAAAAAGTGCTGTCAAAAATCATTTCTCCAAAAAAATATCGATATATTGATATTGTGATATATTATCAACAACCCTAACCGAAACACAAATCATAGCAATTAACCAGCAATATTCGAACAAATTCTTTCGTGACGTGTCTCGATTAAGCTGGCAACATGGCTGATAACTTAGAGCCGCTGGAACCGAGTCTGCAGAATCTCGTCGAACAGGACTCGCTCAAATGGATCTTCGTAGGCGGCAAAGGGGGTGTGGGCAAGACAACCTGCAGGTGAGACAATAGCAACAACAAAACTGGAAACATGGAAATCTTACGGCTCACTCTATAATCCATATTTATGTGAATATTTCAGCTCCAGTCTGGCAGTTCAATTGTCTAAGGTTCGCGAATCGGTCCTTATTATATCCACAGATCCGGCGCACAACATATCTGATGCCTTCGATCAAAAGTTCACTAAAGTGCCGACAAAGGTAATGGCACTCCCAATAGCAGCCAAGACTTCCAGTATCCAGTAATTAAACGTCTTGTTTCCTCCAGGTTAATGGCTTTGACAACTTATTCGCCATGGAAATCGATCCAAATGCTGGACTAAATGAACTCCCAGAGGAATACTTCGAAGGCGAGAACGAGGCACTCCGCGTGAGCAAAGGAGTCATGCAGGAGATGATTAACGCCCTGCCCGGAATCGACGAGGCTATGAGCTACGCCGAGGTGATGAAGCTGGTCAAGGGCATGAATTTCTCAGTGGTTGTCTTTGACACTGCACCCACGGGACACACACTGCGCCTGATCGCATTTCCGCAGGTCGTGGAGAAGGGCCTGGGCAAACTCTTGCGCCTCAAGATGAAGGTGGCGCCCCTGCTAACACAGTTCGTTTCCATGCTGGGCATGGCAGACGTCAACGCCGACACGCTCTCCCAAAAGCTGGACGATATGCTGCGCATAATCACCCAGGTCAACGAGCAGTTTAAGAATCCAGTAAGTGCCCAGTTCCCTTTTTATGATTGTCCATTTTAAATCCTTGGTTTCTCTCTTCCATCCAGGACCAAACTACTTTTGTGTGCGTGTGCATTGCAGAGTTCTTTTCTTTGTACGAAACGGAGCGACTGGTTCAAGAGCTGACCAAGTGCGGCATCGATGTGCACAACATCATTGTGAATCAGCTACTGTTCCTTCAGAACTCACACGACTCCTGCGGCATGTGCGCCTCCCGCTACAAGATCCAGGAGAAATACCTGGACCAGATCGCCGACCTGTACGAGGACTTCCATGTAACCAAGTTGCCGCTGCTCGAAAAAGAAGTGCGGGGCCCGGAGAGCATCAGATCGTTCTCCGAGAACCTTATGACGCCCTACGAACCTAAAGCGAAGCCCAAGGAATAGGAACACCCTTTAAACCTTTCTACCCCAACCGTTTGTAAGTTTTGTCCCGTAGAGTTTTCCCAACCGGAGCGCTCAAAATAAAATTGAGTTGAGGTTGCAATCCCAGCAAGGATTGGCTCCTACGTGTAATCTAAAAACGTGTAACGATGCTGGTTTCTGAATATTACACGTACATTTTCACAGGGCGCCTCCTGCCCGCTCCATGGGTACCAGGCTGGGTAGGGCGTTGCCTGGCTGTTTCTTCTTGTAGTCGAGATACAGCCGGGCGTAGCGAAGGTACGCCATGTCACCGTGCACGACAGCCGACATGAGTAACAGGAACTCGTAGAGATTCACCTTTCCCTGGGCGTGACAGTCGATGTCGCGGAGCACGTTGTGCATTAAATCCAGTGGCACCTCCTTCACACCTAGGCTCTTCATGGCGCGACAACAGTCGGAGATGGACACGTAGCCGGTTCCCTTCTCATCCAAGTTCTTGAACTGCGTGGCATACATGCGCACCTGGTTCGCAGACATTTTGATAGGAATGGTCATGTGGGGGGAGTCTTCCTTAGTGAGTTGGCCCATCTGGGTGCGGAGGAAGGTGCGCGTCTGACGAATCTGTCGTTTCTTCTCATCCGGCGACCAATGTAGCTCCTTGGCCATAATGTTCGCAACCTGCGGGAGTATCGACTCGGCCACCTGGACGTTAAGGAATGCCACTCGAAGCCGGCGGGCCACCATGTCCTCCAGCGTACAGGCAAAGTCCCGGACGCCCTGCTTGACCTCGGCCTCAATGTACGGGAACTCTGAATGCAGTCGCTTACCCACAATGGGCCAGGCTATGCCGCTCCTATCCGCGGCAACGGCGACCTTGAAAGCATTCGACCCGTATGTGTTGGACAAGTGCTCGGCCACATCGCGCTCCATGCCGAAGTCCTGCACTAGCCGGATGTACATTTTCGGGCTCCAGCCATTCGCCCCGTCCAGCTTGCACGACTCCGCCGTCACGGAGTTGGCACGCAGGGGCGTAAGTTCTCCGTATCGAATGGCTGCATTCACGGTCTTCTCGGCCACAGTCCTGAAGGAGGACCAGGTGCCACCCACAATCGAGAGCATATTGCTGGGGCCCAGGTTGATGACATGGTTTTTCATCTTCGTGTAATGGAGGCAATCCGAGGGCACGGGCAGGGGCTTGAAGCCACCCCAAACGGCCAGCACATCACACCGGCGGACATCGAAACTCGGACTGACAAAATTTTTCACGCCCTCCAGTAGATACTGCACATCGGATTCCGTTGGCTGGGTGGCATTGTCCATGGGATCCCTCGGCTCATGGCTGGTGCCCACCAGGGTGTGGCCTTGCCACGGCAGGAAGAAGATAGACCGCCCGTCGGTGGTGTGTGGGTCGAAGACGCCCACGTCCTCGGGGCAATAGAAGCGGGGCATTACGATAATCGATGACCAGCTCCGAGTGCACATGGGCTGGGCGTCTGCGTCCTCCATGCGGCGGACATTGTCGCTCATGTGGCCAGTGGCGTTGACCACCACCTTTGCCTGTATTTTGTACTTCTTTCCCGTTAGCTGGTCCACCGCCTCGGCACCATTCACATGGCCCTCCTTGTTCTTCAGCAGCCGCACCACCTTCATGTGATTGCAGATGTCAGCGCCGTAGCGGGCGGCCGTCAGAGCCACCGAGAGGCACATCCGGGCATCGTCGTGCTGCCCCTCGTAGAAGACAAAGGCCCCGAACAGCTCCGGACGACGGAGCATGGGAAAGACTTCCACCGCCTTGTCGGCACTGAGGTATTGAAAGGACTTGGTTCCCTTGGGAGCTATCATATGATAGAGCTTCAGTTTCATGTAATAGAGCGGGGCCTCCCACCAGTTGTGGACAGGCAGCAGGATGGGAACCGGCTGGCTAAGATGCGGAGCCATGTTGCCAATATGACTGCGCTCCAGCAAGGAACAGCGCACCCTTCTGAAGGCAGCCAGATCTAAGTGGGATACGGCCTGCTCCAGATCCCGCAGACCGCCGTGCAGTAACTTGCTGGACTTGGACGAGGTGCCGCTTCCAAAGTCCTCCGCCTCGACCAACGCCGTCTTCAGTCCCCGGGTGGCTGCGTCCAGGGCGCAACCGGCGCCAACAGCGCCGCCGCCAATGATGAGGATGTCGTACTGGGTGCGACCAAAGGCCTCCAGGCACATTTTGCGGGTCGGCAGCTCCCTCTTCATTTGCGGCACCGGCTCCGCTCCCGGCGGCCTCTCCTCGAACCCGAAGGAGCCGTGTGCCAGCTTGGAGCTTCCCAGCATCACCGCCATTTGGATGAACCTGGCCATGTTCTCTGGCGATAGGTTATCCCCTGCAAGTAGCGAAGAATTTTGACAAAATCTGAGGTGGGGAGAACAATATTAATGCCAGAAACGTGTTGATGAAATAAGAAAACTAAGCACTCGGAATTCGAATGACTTTTTCAGAGTTTTTCTTCTGGAATACGTTTAATGTACATACATGTGGTTTAAAACGTTCTGCTGTCGTTTCGTTTCATGCCTCAAAAGTTTAAATATCAATTGGAAAACAGAACTCTAGCCCCGCCGTCTGAAGGAATTGCATGTGTAAAGGTGGTGTACAAAAAAATGCCAAAGGTAACTTTAAAACTTAGCACAAATTTTACTATTAAATATGGCCCCGATCCGCTGCCTCCGTCCCGCTTCCGCTCTCTCCCCACCCGTTTGTGAGCCTTTTGACTTTGAGCGTTCGTGGATTAACTATTTGGTGGCTCCGCATCGCGATCGGGTGGCCTCCGATGGGCACCGTTTGGGATTGGGGACTATTACTGCTTGGCGCCGCCAAAAAAGAACTTGTAGAATAGCGTGGCCACCAGACAGAGGACCAGCGGCAGCAGCCAGGACTTCACGGAGCTCTCCTCGTTCTGCGTGTCCGTGCTCCAGGTGGGCTCCGACTTCTGGGCCACGCTGGTGCGTTCGCTCTCAACCAGCTCACCGATCTTGTACTTCTTCATCATGTCCCGGGCGTCGTTGCTGTGGCCGACATCCTCAAAGTTCTCTGTGGCATCCTTGCCGGCCTGCTCGATGAGCACTTCCTCGCCACCGGGATGCTGTGGATACAAATGGGAAACAGTTGAGTTATATATTCGCATAAATTACTGGCCAATTGGCTTTTTGTATGCTAATCCCCGTCTGACCCTGAATTCGATGGCTAAAAATTCAAGAAAGGGAATCGGAATTGGAATTCTGGAAAGGGAACTTAGAAGTCTTTGCATATGGTAATCGGTCGTTCAAAACGAATAATCTCAAATGATAAGGCCAACTTTGAATTCAAACTATATCTATCAAACTGAATCATTCGAAATGATGATAGCTCCACTCAAACTGTCGCAATTAAAGTTAAAAGTAATTATGGCAGTGTATATAGTAATATGTGGTTGTACTTCAGGGTCGAACTCAGTCCAACAGGAGCTTGTTGATCTTCACGAAAATCTGGTAGTATAATTCCGTTGACGTAGATCTAGTGATGCTCGGAAAGTGTTTATTCTGAACATTGGGAATACACCTTTCCCAAAGGAGGGCGCATGTTTTAAACATGATCGGATCGGATCTGCCGATAGTCGGACTCAAACTTTGGAATGGAAACGCTTGGTCACTATTGTTATTTTAAGGCACACGCAAAGTGCAGTGTCATCGTTAGAACCAAGTTTTGTGAGCTTATCTTAACAAGAGCATTAGATTCCACAGATAGCAAGGCCATTAGTGCTGCGGAGGCGTTATTGCGCCAGAATGAAGTACTGCACGGAAATTTCGCCGGTTGGCGGAGCACTTGCACAAGATTCTCCCCTTCAGGCGGCAGCGAAACTAATGAGATGCAAATGCAGACAAGTCACACCGATTTTGCTTAAAACCTGACCCGGAGCACACGAATGCAAATTGATAGTTTCGCCACGACAGGCGATTACAAAATGTGATCGAGGGGGTTTCGTCAATAAGTGGGGCGGCTTGTACTGTTGCTGTTGCTGCTGCTGGAAGCTTCCACGCGGCGAAACGAGAAATCCGGACACGGGGTCAGCCAGCTAGTGTCGGCGGGTCAAAGTACAGCTCTAATTACAGTCTCGCGTCAGCTGCAGTTTGGTAGAGAAATTCATACTTCCACATGTGCGTACGTGAGCCTTGGCTCTACTCTAACACTTGGACAGTTGTCATTAGCTCATTGGCTATAGTGTGGTATGGAGATAACACCCGACGGCGACCTGGAAATGTCCGCCGTGCCCCTAATTCCAACGTGTACGCATTTCTTCGCCTCCAACACACTCTCACCTCGTTCAGAAAAGCCGTCACATCATAGACGTTGTTGTGGATGAGCAGCCAGGTGTCCTTGTTTGTGTTGTGCTTGGCGACCTCTGCGCGGGTGAAAGTCTTTGTTCCTTCGCTGGACATGGTTATTGAGTGGTGATCACTTGTTGATTTCTACTGCGCGTTTAAAAAAGCAACTTTTGATTGGGCGAATGAAACATTAGTTGCTGATGGTGTGACCAGATGCGAGAAGGTGGCTTAGACGCCCTTTGACGCCCAAAATAGACAAAACAAACCTATTACTATTTTGTAAACTTATTGTTTTTTTTTTTGGAAAAGTGTAATTTGGTTTAAATAATACTCTTAAAAAAAACCTCCCAGCTTAAAGTTGTCAAACAACGGTGGAAATTCTTAAACGTGAATCTATTTTTGGAATAGCTTTCCAACACTGCCTAAATACTAAACACATACCAAATTTAGAGCGCCATTTTCAAATTATTTGACTTTCCATATTTTATGTTAAAGATGATGTTTATATATTATGTAATGATTAGATTATAAGATTACAAATATTATAATTTTTCCGACATATTATTTTTATTTCATTAATCGCAAATAAATTTCTTATGGTTTTGTAATATTTGCTATATGTAGCCTACTTTATGGGTTATATTTTCTAAGAAACGGAAATTCAAAGATTAGAAACTTTTCTAACTGAAAGATTAAATAAAAAATTCTCTTACGTTAAATGAGGAACCAGTTCCGTCTTAACTTAACCATAAACCCCTAATACTTTATTGGGAGCAACCGACACTGCGCAAACTCAGGTCTTATATTTACACTTAGACCCTGCCTATTTCATACTTGGCAAAGGAGACTTCAAAGTCAAACGTATCCTGCTGTACGCCGTGCGGCTGCGGTGCTCCTTTAAATTAAAACAGTCGACTGGCATCGCAAAAACTAAGAAAACATTGAAAAAACGCTGCCTAGGCGTTTAAATAATAAAACAAAACAGTTAACAATAAAGTAAACATATTTTTAAAACGAACAGCAGGAGTGTTTTGAGACGCTGCGCTTTTAACTTTTTTTAAGAGGTAAGTGGCGAAATGGATCCATATTACGCAATTCTCTTCCTGGAGCGGCACACAGTGTGTACGTGCGGGTTAGCATTTTCTCTAGACGGTCTCCAGAACTTCCTTTTCTACCAAGGGGGAGGCATGCCAGTTTTTCTGGCCCCCTTGGTGTCCACCTTTCTGCTGCGTAATTCAAATCCATGTAACCAAACTGGGCGTCTGCCAGGATACATACATGTTTAATGATTTCGGTAGCTGGCTCCTGATCTAAATCATGATTTGAAGCCATGCAGGCACCTGAAAAGCCCCGAAAGTAAACAACTCTATGGGGGCCATTCAAAAACCGAGTGAAGTGGCTTGTAAATCAATGAGTTTGTTTGTGTCTTCTGAAGTATGAAAACGTGGGAGCCTCTGTTTTGTACTATAGAACCCATTTCCTTATCAGCACCTGGAGATTTTAGTTGACCATAACACAGTTAGTGCTCTCCAAGATAATAAGGCTTTTAGTACACTTCTGGAGTATCTCAAACACGCATTTGGAAAATGATGCCAAAACTTGGGGTAGGCAAAAGTTTGATTGATGACTGTACGAATGTCCTGGCCTCAAGGAAATTGTATATATTTTCAGGGCGTGACGCAAATGAATTTATTGCTATATTTACCCTTCTAACACGCTATATGTACATATTTATTTTCAAGCACAATCGAGGATTGTAAATTAGTATCACACAAGTGTGGATGGAAACAACGTGAAAAATATAAGAATCATATAACAGAAACAAAAACAGATCTCGATGGCGATCGGCTGCATTAATCGCCTTCATACACAAAGGGACTAAAAATAGCCAGTTTACCTTTCCCAGTACCGAGAGTTCAGTACCTGGCTTCCAGAAAGGTTGCGATTATAATAAACTTTAATGCCTGATTCCTGCATAATCGGTGACATTTTCCCTGTCCGGCGTCAGTGATCCACATTTTTTTGGCGCGACAGCCAGTGGGGCATTTGCATTGCCAATTAATCATTAGAACTTGATTGATTTCATCATTAAATACAATTGAGTGGAATTGGCCAAGGCGAATGTTTTCAATTCCCGTCCGGAGTCCCAACAAATAAATAAATAAATAATTCAGTAAATATTTTGTTGTTCATGTGCTGATCTGATCTTTTGATCGCATGGGGAGATCTGACCAACTGTTTTTAATTGGTTTTAATTTAAAGAAAGATATACATATTGTTTTTAATATTTTTTATGGCACTTTCCCTTTTGCCAGATGTGGCTCTTTGTATCTTATCTTTGAAGAAACATTACCTGATAAAATATATAATCCCCTTATTATATATAATATTTTAGCACCCACAGATCTTGATCTAGAGCTGTAAATCTTATCTTTTTTAAGAAATGATGTCAGAACCAAGAAAAAGTATTATTATTCTATGGTTTTTGAGGGCTTATCCTATATTCTCGGACTTAGTGGTTATAGGCATTGTGGCCTTTTTTGAGGTCAAGCCTTGAACCCAACAAAGATAAATTTTTTGGCATTTCAGGATGCGATGGCGAAATGTAACTGCGTAAAATATGAAACATATTTATAGCTCGTTTATTTACATATTTTTTATGTGAGGAAAACAAAGATGAACACAAAGCCCCACGCACAAAGAAGCTGAATGTCCATTTCTATCTATCCAGCCGCGTTCCATTTTATGCATTTTTATTCTCCAGCGGAGAAGTATCTGAGAGCTGGCAGAAAAGTATCTGAATCTGGCGGGGGGAAGCTTACAGCAGCAGTCAGCTGTCTGCCAGTTTTGTCGTATTCGTGCTCTCTCTCTCTCTCTCCACCTCTCTCTTTTTCTCCCCGGTTCTCAGGCGGGCAGTGCGTGATAATCACGCACCGAGCACGTGTACATGGCTTTGGTTTTGTTTTGCTTGCTCAACCCACAGCCCCTGCACCCCAGCCCCCTGGCGGCATTGGCACTCAAACATCCACCGTTCTGGCTTCGCAAACAAAAACAAAAGCAAGCCCAATCGGATAGATACAGATACTGAGAGATACAGTGTAAAATGCATTCATTTACAAAGTCATATAAGTATGCTAACTATGGTGGAAAAAAACTGCATTTTGCATCTATAAGATAGAATCTAAGCCTCTTTATTGAGATACTTTTCAAAATAGATACAAATGTATCTACACACTCGATAAGTTGTTCTATGCGACACTCGTAACGAATTTCAATTAGAAATCCTCAATGGGAGATAAGACTAAATACTTCCCTATGGAATCGCACATCAATATGATAGTGATGCCCCCCCTCGAAGCCACACGCTGAGAAGGTGACGTGACTAATGGGGCATCCTCCCAGCCCCTTCCACTTTTCGCAGAATCGTTAGAAAAATTCGGAAAATTCTGTCATCGAAAGTTCTAAAAAAAAATCATTTGACGGCCGCCTGGCAACCTAAACGAGGTGACTTCCACATTTCGTACAGAGGACCAGGCTCTCGAACTTTGTTTTGGCCATAAATCTGTCGCACGCGTTGGCCTAATGCATTTGTTGTTTTTTATTAATTTGTTATGATCGCCAAGTGACTGGGCTTTCTGTTTGTTTTTCTCTCCGGCTACTGCGTCCCCAATGTTAATTCGAATGTGTAAACAAAAGATAAACAATCTTGTTCTAGTACACTGCCCAAAAAACTGCCTTATAGTGTGAGATCGGTATGCAAGCAGTTAAATTGGAAAACCTATAAATAAATATGAATTATTAAAATGCATCCTATAGATGCAAATATATTCGGCCATGCAACCCACTCTCAGATACCACACACACACACACACCTAAAAGTATCCGGTACACTCACTCTTCAAATGTTTCACGCATTCCGTGCGTGCCGTGTACAGGCTCTTTTCGGCGTGTGTGTGTGTGTGCGAGAGTATCTGTGTGAGTTCCATACGCTCGCCGGCTTTTTTGCTTTTTAGCTGGCGCATCGACGTTAGCGGGCTCAGATGTTCTTTGGAAGTGCGCTGGTCAAGACGTGTGCAGCGAAAAGAAAAATCTACTTGAAGTCACAAACTAGAGAAAAGTGCTAATTGAAAGTGCCATTGAAATAAAAGTGAAGAAAAAAGCAAGAAATTTAATAAAAAATAAGCCAAAAACACAGACAGACACAATGCCGGTCGATATCTGCAGTCAACAACACAATCTGCTCGGTTCCATAAGGTAAACTATTGATTGAAAGTAATTGGCCCTCTTGCCTCACCTCTGTTGGGAAAAATAAATTCAATTTCTCGCCAAAAGTGCAAGTGAAGTGAACTTTAATTAAGTGACGCGACTGTGGCGCCTTCGTCACCGTCCCTATCTACGGCCTACACACAATATGCACTAATTGAAACGCCAGACACTAGGCCAGACCATCAAATCAATATCTCTGTTTTATCTACTTCCTCCATGACCCATAAACTGAACAGCTTTGGTCGTTTATTCCGCAAATCTAATGTCCGATACCGATACCGATGGCGATGCTTATCTTTTAATTGGAGCTCAGCCAGCTCATTGAAGTGAAAGGATCCGTATCGCATATCGCAATTGGTGTGTCCACCTGCCAATAAATCAAGGCATATTAATGAAAATCAATATATGCACATGACCTTTCAGAACAATTGTATATCAAGTGGGTGATCATAATTCCACACTCTTTTCAATTACATCACTCGAAAAAAGTTGCTAGAATAATATATACACACATGAGGGCTCTGAATGCTTGTTGGCATTGAAATCAAAGATAATCACTCACACAGTGCTTGTATATAGGAAAATCGGCCAGAGAATCGCTATTACAACTGGCCTATCGAGTTTTTGGCATTGAAATTATTGAAAAGTACGCAATAGGGTCTCGGAAGTCAAATGTGTATGGGACTATGGAGGTGGGGTTGGGAGAAACATTATTATTGTATTGAGTAACATTTTTCGAGTTTTAGATTAAATCCAAAAAAAAAACCACAAAATGAAACGCGAAATACAAAGATATTTTTAAATCTAAAGAAAAAAAGGATTTCCAAATCGAAATTTTCAACCACAAAAGTTGATTACCCCTTATACTATATAGAAATTCATATTTTTAGTCTGAGATATATTTCTAATATGTATCTTTACCATTTCTCTCTGTGATTGCAGCGGAACAACAGATACCTCGTTGTCGTTAAATTCATTGTCCCTGACGTGCGCTCTGCCGCCGACGGATCCTGATCACCACCACGACCACAACACACACAACATGAACAAACTGTGCCGTCAAGTGTCAATTGAGTCGCCCGGACCGGGTGCCAAGAACTGCGTCTTCAACTTCTTCGTCCCTATCGAGGATACGCCAGCGCTGGGCGCCCGCATCCGGATCGTGTGCGCCGGAGCCTGCTACCGTCGCCGCGATCGCTCCAACTCGATAACCAGCATGTCCTCGGTGTCCTCCGAGCTGAGCGACTACTGCCCCTCAGTGAACTCGATTTCCTCGCCCGCCCACCAGGGCATCCGCGAGGGCTCCTTCTTCCCCGGCTTCGAGGTGGCCGGCGTGATCGAGTCCCTCGGCTCAGAGATCACCGAGGCCAACAACCGGGGCCTGCGCATTGGACAGCGCGTGATCGTCTACCCGTTCGATGAGACCCCCGCCGGCTATGCCGAGCTCTTGGTGGTTCCAGATCTGAAGCATGTGGTGCCCATTCCCGACAGTCTGCCCATGGAGGTGGCCGCCATGCTGCCCACGGGCGCCCTCCTGGCCATGAACGCTGTCTTCAAGGCCCAGGCGGTGGTCACACAGATCCTCAGCCAGCGGGCCGCCACAGAGCCGCAACGGAAGTGCAAGATCCTGATCGTTGGCACCGGCGGCCTGGCCCTCTGGGCTGTGCGCATCGCCTCCTATCACTTTGCCTCCACTGGAGCCGACAATGTGGACATCACAGTGGCCAGTCTCAGGGACGAGGGCTTCCGTCTGGCCACGGAGATTAAGAAGTAAGTATTTTTGTCAAAAAAGGAGCTTATCCAACGTCTTCTGAAGCAGTTATGTAACATCTATTAATACCATATTTTTATCTATTCTTTTTTTTCAGTGTCAGTGTGGTACAGTGGAACGAATGCCTCTATGAGCCGCAACTGATCGAGCGCACCAAGGATGTGTGCGGCGGAGCCGTGGACGTGGTGATTGACTTTGGCACAACCTCCAGGAGCCTGCACCGCTCGATGCACTGCCTCTCAAAGGGCGGCGTGGTCCTGATCAGTGACGAGGTGGCCGAGAAGCTGCTGCCCAAGTTCTCGCGGCTGTCTAGCGAATACCAGCAGGACATCATCCCGATCTCCAACGGCACCGCCGAGCAGCTGGCGGAACTGGTCGAGCTGGTGGCCAACAAGAAGATCGAGCCACCACCACACTCCGTGTTCCCCTGCGAACAGGCCGCCGAGGTCATCCAGAAGCTGTGCAACTCCGAGATACCCGGACGCGCCATCCTCCGCTTCCACGACATAGAGTAGGCCATCACATCACAGTTAAATGGGAGGGGCGGCGAAGGACATGGCTCCCAGTCAAGGCATTAACTCATTCAGTACGGATATATGTTAGTTGTATTCAGCGGACACCCACAAAACACTGCAACCTGCAACACTCTCGAAGCGGATTCAATTGTGCTTATTTAGTAGCCGGTCTTTGTTTTGTATCCTTAGTTTGGACCCATTAGGCGTCCGCCTCGTTTCATTGATTTAGAGTTTTAAGCATTTTAGTATTATGTACATATAGATTGTGATTTATTTTAATTTGTAAGCAAAGCCAGAAGCACCCATCACCTCACATCAACATATTAGCCGGAACAGGTCTCCAGGCATTCGATTATGCTTATTTAAGATTTCGTACAAGCCCACGAGCAGATTCGGATTAAAAAATAAATGTTATACATACTATATACAAAATTGTTATGCATGCGATGCAAAATGTTTGATTCAATTGCTTGATGTTTGTACTCATTACGTACCCAACATTATATTCTACTCTTAATCATAAATAAAAGCCATAACTATCAAAGAATCGGGGTTGCTAAGGATGTAGAAATGGATCCAAAATTTAGAATCTCGTTCGCTCTTGTTGTGAGTTCAAAAAATACTCTTAAAATGTCATAGAAAAGTTTGTTTTTCAGAAACTTGTTGTTTTCAAATCTTCATAAAATGGCGGCACTTCATAGTTTGGTGTCTTGGCAGCACTGGTCTCCAACTGAAATCCAGTTGACAGTTCCAATTAAATTTTAAAAATTATAAATACCTTTTGCAACACTGGAAAGCCGCCTTTGCACAATTCCGCCAAAAACGGGTACTTTTTAAATTTCTAAAAGACTAAAGTTTTTTATGGCAGTTTCCGAAAAAGCTTATGCTGCATTTCCTCCGCTGCTCTGCGCTATTATGCTAATTAGGCTTATAATTTTGAACCGCCAACCAGAATTTGCAGTTCCAGAAAATGTCTGGCTATTGGAATCGAATATGAAGGATATGGGGTGCTTTAAGAGTTCATTCCATTGGTGAAAAACCCCACCTCCAACCAGGTCGATGAGGAAGGCCATCCCCCGGCTCCGGCCAAAATCTACATCCTGGTCACTAATAGATTTGCGGCATCTATTAGTTTCCATTAATTTTTTCTCCTGGAGGAAGAAACCATCAAAGGATATTGTTTCACATCCCGCTCCCTACAATTTTGGGAAAAAGGATTCCCAGTTCCCTATTTTGCCTGATAAGAGAAGCGCCAACTAGGAAACTGGTACCAGTCCACAAACAAGTTCGTTCAACTAGTTGCAAAATAATAGATGGCCCTCTTCGCAGAGGATGCCCCACAGTACGTTATACCGTTGGAGAGCTTTAAATTTAAAACTTTTAAGTGTGACCTGCAGTTAGAGAATAAAATATCTGGCAACGCCATTTACATCAATATTATTATAGCACAACCCTAGAAACGCGCACAAAATGTTTTCTTTTAATCTCCCTTGCGGGGATTTCCAAACATTAACAACTTTGACCAAAACAACAATTACTTTCGAACCACCTGTGTACGAGCAGCGCTACTGTGCTGCCATCCAAATCCTGGAGGATAGCCGCTGGTCGGCTCAGATCAAGAAGGTGGTGGAGTTCGGATGTGCTAATATGAATTTTTTTCAGCTACTGCGCCGCATTGAAACAATTGAAAACATTACGATGGTAAGTCTTGATTTTGAATTAATGTTTACAGTAAATGAAAATTCAAAGACGTGTTCGGGTAATTGTTAAGGAAATACAATTCTAATTTATTTATTTCCGCTGCTTGTTTATACAAGTAAATCCTAACTTAGACTTTTATCATGTTTATGAAGTAACCATTATCTAGTTATATTAAATACTTTTTGAGGAGAATATGTACCTTGCTGAATGAAATGTTGTTGAAAACGGGTCTTACGTCGGTTATGGACTAACAAACTAACATATGGGTTGGATAAAAACTAAAAAATATATAATCAAGGATTTTGCTATCAAGGCCAATCATAACTTACAGGGCACTGCTCCTGGGCTCGGTATAAAAACACACAATATCTCTTACAACTGGGGACTACATGGTATTTAAATGAAAAATTCAACAACATCTTCCCAATGGAGCTGAGCGCGCTTTCCTATGTGACGTTCTTAACCAAAACTTATATCTTTAATGTGCAAAAAATCAAATTACAATGTAAAGCCGATAATATGCATATAAGTAGGATCTGTCCTGTTGGGTGCCTTATCCTGCACCGACTTGACTTAATTACCACTAAAAATACTTGAAACGAATTTAGTTTCTTCTCTGTTCTGTTCTGTTTTAGCTTTTGCATTTGGCATTGCCTTCGCTTCTCTTCCATCAATTCTTCCATTCTTCGTCCATTTCTCTCCTTTCATTTACGGTCACTTATCCTATTCCTTACAGTCATCTAGCAATCATTTGCGGCAATGCCTGGACGCGTGGACATGGCGCCCCTTGCCGTAGTTGTTCTCGTCATCATATTCGCCATAAAGGTTCTGCACTTCCAGCAGGTTTGCGTTGTTTTCCACATCGTTCTCGCCGAGTTGTGATTCAGTCTTATAGAGGCAGCGGCGCGTTTGCCGCTGCTTAGGTTGTCGGCCAGTTTGTGGCGCCGACTTCTCTCGGCCCGCCTTTAGTTTCCTCTCTCCCGCTGGCTCGCCGGCAGCTGAGGCCAGTGAGGTGTTTTCCTTGCGTGTGGCACAGCCACGTTTGTTACTGGCCACCGCTGACAGAGGGGTGGAGCGGTTCTTACTCACAGCACCGAGCCGCCGAGCTGCAACGCGATTGCACTTCACCGGCGGCTGTGGTGCTTGGCCAGGCTTGCTGGTGGTCCTTTTGCGACTGCCCTTAGGTCGGCCGCGCCCAGCCCGAGCGGTCTGATTGGAATAATCGCTACCATCCACTTCCTCCTAAATAAACGAGAGGTAGTTTAATAATGAAACAAATGTATATTGGGGATATGTCGAAACTCACCTCTTCAACCTCGTCGTTTTCTTCCTCCTCCTGTTCATCAGTATCCTCCTCTTCGTTTTTTTCATCATCTTCGTCTTCATCTTCATCGTCATCATTATCTTTCTCTTCATTATGCTCCTGAACGACCAGGCCCTTGTCGCGACGACTCTGTTCGACAGCCAGTATCGCATAAGTGGGCTTTCCATCATAACGTCTGGGAAGACGGGATTGTAGGGGGCATATCGACTCCTCCCGCTCAAACTCCTTGACTGCGCGTTCCCGGGCTATTTGGTCGGGATCCTGGGACAGGACCTCCGCCCAGGAGAACTTCTTTTTCGTCGTCTTCTTGCTCGACTTGGAGCGCAGATTCTTGGGTGAAACACGATTGGTTAGCGAATGCTCCTGGAAGGGGGTGTTTAACGCGGAGTTTCGCATAACATTCGCAGTGATCTTATTGTTCAACTCGAAAATGTCACATCGGCTACCGTCCACTTCGTCCTTGACAGAAACGCAGGTGCGCTGAATTTCCTCGCTGCTCAGGCGCATCTTCTCCAGATCGAAGCCCAGATTCTGGTACTCGCTTCGGAAGATCTTGCGATAGCGCTCGTAATTTGGTCGCTCCTGGTACGCCAACTTTCCGATCTGCTGCAGGAACTCGCCTAGGTATTTAGGAACTTGCTTGCCATAAAATTGGCGCAGCATCTCTGGCACATCAGTCATGAAGAGCTCCTTGGAACGATGTACCTTCTCCTGCTGTTGCTGTTGGGCTGCATCCTTCCACGGTAGGCAGCCCTGGGACCAGTAAACCAGATTATACCCCAGGCACTCAAGATCACTGCGCCGCGAATGGGCTCCCAAGTGGGCGTCCCGCGATGTAAACTCCAAAGTACCGTCATGCGCACGCCGCTGATCCATGATGAAAGGGCGATGGACACCGCGATCCTGATACTTGGAGGCCAACCCAAAGTCGATAAGAAAGACGTGCTCCTCCTCCACAGGTAGGAACTGGTATTCTGTGGGAGGCTGATTCTCTACAAGCTTGTTGCCCCTTCCGCGTGTTCTGTGCGCACCATGCGTTTCCTTCTTCACCTTCTCCTGATTTCGCGTGGCCCGAGTCGAGACGGGTCCTTTCTTGGCACTAGAGGCCAAAGGAAGCCTACCCCTCTTGCTCGTTGATCGGCGTTCTGAGGGCGGAATGAACTCCTCTGACTCGTTGTCGGAGGACTCTGCCGACTGGTCGCTGTTATCCTCGCTCTGCTTAATGGGATCACCTGCCTCGTTGAACTCTTCGCGGTAGCTAATACGTTTGGTGGGTCGCAGGTAATGCGACTTGACCATTTCCTCGTACATGGAGTTACGCTTCTCACGGCGGCACGAGCGTACTGGATTGGAGCCGCTGAATTGAACGTTGTTACGTCCACGCCGCTTCTTGTTTATGGGCGTGTGGTAGACATCCATGCTATTGCTGTTGTTACTGTTCGACGTAGCACCGTCGTCGAAATCTTCATCCTCGTCGTCTTCCTCCTCATCGATATGTGCAATTCTTTTGAGGGGAAACCGATCGCTCTTCAGAAAGAAATCATCATCGTTGGTCTCCTGCTCTGAACTATTGCCACTGTCTGTGGTCTGTTGCTTCTCCTCGTAGTGATCGTCGAAGTTATTTCCCTTGTTCTTGACACCAGCGGCTGCACCCACTCGAACTTCCTGCCTCTTGAGATACTTGCACTTGGACACCATCAGGTTTTGGGCTTTAATGTCGTTGTGACAGTATCCCTTGTCGTGCAGATTCTCAAGCACATCGATTATGTGGATGGCGAGCACCAGCAGTGACTTTTGCTGCACCCGCGAGTTCCTGATCAGCGAGTGGAGGTCGCGATCGAAGCGGGGCAGCACAAGGAAACGGTATCGGGCATCTCCGAAGTAGTGAGTGCCAGAAGCAATGTAGCTAGGTATCCCAGAAGGCGGGCCCTTGGCGAGGGCAAGGGGCTGTTGGGCTGGCAGGTTGACAACGTTTTCTTCTATAGCCGATGGATCTAAAATATCAGACTTAGTGCTCGTTCAAACTATATTGGCTTGGTGCTTACCCTTGCTCTGTGAAGTGTTAATCAGACAGTGAATCTCCACGAAAAGTGGTCCATTGGAATGGGGCTCAATCTTAACGACATACTTGGCGTTTTCGGAACTCGTCGGGCAAACTGTGTCGTCCGAGGCCAAAAATATTTCCCCAAAATTACCTTTGCCTAAATAAGAGTGCGGTGACTATTGGAATCATGTTGTAAGACTTAAGTCACTCACCTATGGGTCGCCCCAAGCGCCAGGCCTTGGAGAGGACGTCCCGCAGAATGGTACCGTTTACAACCGATGGTCTCAGGGTGTAAACCGGACGCGGTGACTCCGTCACACTCGAATTATTATGGTCACTGGCGAAGCTGGCGCCGGTTAGAAGCAAACCTCTACCTTGGGGAGTGTGCATCAGTGTCGCGGGGACCAGCTGGTCCACCTCCATGCGAGCTCCCTCGCGACCGGCAGCAGAGCCCGACGAAGATGAGTCCTCGTCATCATTCTCGTGGAATTCGTAGTTGTTTGGACCGTCCACGCGCTGGTGCTTCTCGGCAGCCTTAATCGCCGACCGCTTCCGTTTTCGGATGCTCCTGTCGGTGGGTGGGCGCTCAAGCTGGAGCCGCTTGCCCATTGTGGGCTCCTGGCTGGGATTTGTGAGCCCGGGAATATGAAGACTCCTCCGCAGACGCAAAAATTTTATCTCCAAATTCAATAAGCAGAGAGTTTGGGGAGCCAACGTACGTTGGATTCAAATTGTTACTGAACTTTGTTTTTGTTCGATTCCGCTTTGAAGGTTGATTCTTTCTTTCACTCGCTCTTCGCCGATTTCTATAAAAATTTATTCATCAAAACACTGTGATTAGTAAGTGTCTATTTTCAGGTAACATTAGTTATTGTATTAATGCAAATCCGATGGTAACATTGTTTTAACGATTTTTTTTACATTTTTTTTGCAATATCATTTTTCAAGTTTATTGTTTGGCTACCACACGGGATGGGGAATGAAACATGTCGGTCCAATTGGGAATGGAACACACAAACAGTAAGAAAAGGAACATGTGTTGGTATACAATATTACAACAAAAATTCTCAACAAAACAAACAAAAAATCAATTCTTGTTTCTGGAATTCTCCCCGCGCTTTATTAGCCTTTTCTGACGTTTTGACCATTTTATCAGCAAAATGCACATTTTTAGTTACGCGGTTATCAAATACAAGCACAAACAAACACGGACGCGAACGCACCACCATGTCTGGAAAACAGACGGACAGACATATGTACATATATATACAACATATGTATGTAGGTCCTAATGTCGGAAAAAATCAATTTTTTTTGGCCGGTAATTGGCCACAAAGAATAAAATTCTTCACTATTTATTTCCTTCACCGAGGATTTTCGACAGATAACGCGTATTCACGTGCAACCCGTTTTCGAGGCCCCAGTCAAATTGATTTTTTAGTATGTATTTTTCTCACGTATTACTGGTTCTCTTCTTCTTGTTTTTGAGTTTTCTTTCCCCCATTCCAAAGCAAACTACTTTTTCACTATAGAATCTGTTTGTTTCGTTGCTTACATCTTTCACTTGGTGCGACGGTGCTCAGTTGCACTTTCACAACGCCCTAGCCACTATATTTTAGCTTCCATTTGACTTATTTTCGTAACAATTACACATTATTCCCGAGCACAGCTTAGAGGTGGAGAAAACACGACGCATCGATGATTTTCGGTTCCGATAGGTCGATATCGATGTTCTGCTTTTCAAGCGTTCCAATTCTCATCATTCCTAACCGATTCGAAATGAGTTTAACCGATAAAAGAATTATTGAAATAGAATGGAGTAATTTATTTATTTTTTACTTTAAAATAAAATTACATCAAACATTTCAAATAACCAGCAATTATTTCCGACAATAGCTCTTAAGTTGCCAATGATTTATTCTCGCTGGTTCCATCACTTAACGATGGCGGTTTGATTTGAATTTTCAGGTGGATATTGACGAGGAACTACTGATGAGACATATAACTTGTATAAATCCATTAGCATCGGATTACATAAGACATAGATTAGGTCCTCTTCACGTAGAGATTCTAAAAGGAAGCGTGGCGGACCCATCTGAGCAATTACTAAACACTGATGCCGTAATTGCCCTGGAACTGTAAGTTAATTTAAAAAAATTAAGTTTTCTTTAAAATAAAATAAAATATCCATAAAATTTCTTACAGAATCGAACACGTTTATGATGATGTCTTGAACCAAATACCATCAAATATTTTCGGTTTAATGCAGCCTAAAGTGGCTGTTTTTAGCACCCCGAATGCTGACTTTAATGTGATCTTCAAACCATTTAATACCCTTCTACCGAACGGCTTTCGCCACGAGGATCACAAGTTCGAATGGACCCGAGAGCAGTTCAAATCGTGGTGCATGGGAGTTGTGGAGGAGTACCCCAACTACATGTTTTCTATTATGGGGGTGGGCAAGCCTCCCGAAGGCTTCAAAGACGTGGGTAATGTGTCCCAAATAGCAATATTCGTTCGGAAGGATTTTCTCGACATGCAGTTGATTGATCCCTTGAACCCGTCGCCCACTTTCGAACCAAAGGAACCCTACAAGCTGTTGTACTCCGTTGACTATCCGTTCTCAGTAGACACGAGGACTGTCAAGGAGAAAATATGGTGCGAGGTGGATTTTGAAATACATAGATTTAAAAGAGCCCAGGACACTTCCGAAAATTATACGGAGTACGACAAGGAACCCGGGTATAAAATACCAATTGCTGACTTATTGACACGCATTCAGCATGCAGACGTCTCCAAAGATATTCTGATGGAACTTTTCCAGGAAAAATCCTTGGAGGTTAACGATGACTGCGTAATTGTACCGGAAACGGACGAGGAATCGATTGCTTCAGATCCTGGTGATTTGTCTGATCATTCATCTCACGAAGCTAGATTTTCCGACCATGTAGCGGATGAAGAGTGCTGGGATACAGAGGAAGATTCCTAATTAGAAATGTTCCTGTTTTCATGTTCCTTATCTAAAATTAAGTTTTACATATAAAAATTAACCTAATTAATTATCTAGCACCGTCATCAAAGTTTCTATTTAAGCTATACATTTCACAGATCATTAATCCCCAATAGTATTCTCCCATAAACCAATCTCATCTGACAGTCTGTTGACATTTTGAGTGCATCAAGGGATGCGAGTTGGTTTTCCCCCGAATTTCTTCAATCCTGCAGAACTGACCACCTAATCCACCCCCCAAGCTGGCCATTTGTAGTGCGAAATGTTGCAAAAATTGGGGTTGCCGCCAAGATGATGACGATGACGCCATGTCGTCTGTCTTGCTGTGGCACCCGCACGGAAATTGCTTTTGTTTGCAACTATACGGGGGATGCAGGCAGGGATGTGGCACGGAGGAAACGAGTTTAACATGCAGACTTGGCGCAAACGCAGCGCACACCGAGCATAGTAGCTATTAATACCACTGGAGCCACATATAGATATACATACATATATACAAGTATTTGCACACCACCCGGCGAAGGGACTCCGGTTGCGGTTGGCAGTTAATGGAGCTGGCGTCAGGACGGAGCCGGCGGAGTATTGTTGTCGTTAGTTGCAGTTTAACCTCGCTCCTGACATGCTGGCAGGCGAACCCAATCCGAATCCGAAATTGCCATAGCAATCCTGTTCCTGCCGTGACTCGTGACAAATAGCGCAAAAAACGAAAATTCATAAACATTCACCTGTCAGTGGATGGAGCACCGACACACACACCGAATAGCGCCGCGTTTACCTTGACTTGTGTGTCACATGTAAATAGGAATTTAACTCAATTTTTATTACATTATCCTGGCTTCGTGTCAGTTGTTTTTCGGATACTACTTCCTTCGAGTTCAGTCGTCGGTGAATCGCAGACATGGCAGATGAGGCTGAAGGAGGCAAGGAGGGCGAGAAGAAAATCGTACACGTATATCCTTTAGTGAAGGTTTGTCAACTATCTTCAAGTCCTTAAAGGGTTAACCTTCTATGCATATATGTTTGCAGCACTCGGATATGAACGAGGAGATGCGTATCGAGGCCATTGAACTGACCATTATGGCTTGCGAGAAATATTCATCTAATTATGAGGTATGAAGCATCAGGGAGATAGTCCAAGTTCAAGGCCTAATTCCATTAATGAGCCACCATTTCCTTGCAGCACGCCGCCAAAGTCATCAAGGAAACCATGGACAAAAAGTTTGGAATCTATTGGCATGTGGTTGTTGGCGAAGGATTCGGCTTCGAAGTCTCGTACGAAACCCAGAACATACTATACCTGTTCTTCGCCGGGAACTTGGCCATCGTGCTGTGGAAGTGCTCCTGAAAGCGGGTCAGCAAACAATCAACAGTACCTAGAAACCACAACCGAACCCCAGAAAACTCCAATCCTAGCACTAACTTTAGTCGTATATTAAACTTACCGTTAACGAATGTTATTACTGCCAAGCGTGGTTCAGGTTGATAAATGAAGCAATCAATTCCATGGCAACAACATGGGTTGGTGGTAAAAAAGACAGATTTTTATTACAAAATGTACCTAGACTCTAGCATTTTGAAAACACGCTTATAAAACTGCTTGTTTGCACTAAAAGATTAAACGAAGAACCTCAGAATCCAGTTGGGATTCGCGCCTACGCGTAGACATCTTCACGATCCGCGCCAGCGCCGTCGCCGCCATCTTCGAGGTTGGAGAAGAGCAGGAAGTGCGAGGTGCGGTGGAGCTCGTGGTAGAACTCCTTCGGGTTGGCCAGCTGCAGTTCGTACTTCATGTTCGGGTCGTGACGCACGCCCATGAAATTGTAGTTCCAGCTGCTCTGCGCCGGCACCATGAAGAAGCCCAGGAACTTGTTCGACAGCAGCATCTGGACGCGTTCGTAGTGGGACGGGAGGTAGCCTTTCGGGTTGTTGCCCTTGTCCGTGTTCTTGGAGCCCCATTCGAAGCCCGAGGGCGTCAGCTTGTAGGCGGTCAACGAGCACGAGCCAGGAGTGAAGGAGCACGTTATCACTATCGTCTTCTCGCCGTCCCAATTCGAGTTCTCTTGCATGATCTTGGCGTGGGTGGTAATGTCCTGCGGCGATAGCTGCGGCAGCTCGTTTGGCTGCGTATGTATCCAGCCTAGCGGCTCCATATCTTTGAGGTACTGATGCGTGGGCAGGGTGTTGGGAAGGTTGATCGTCTGGTGGGTGCCCCACTGTGGCGGCATAACAATGCAGCGAATCTCCTTCACCTGCGGATTGTCGGGCGGACTCACTCCGTACAGGTAGCCCGCAATCTGGGCTCTCAGATCCGAAATGGTCACAAACTTCTTGAGGATGTTCTTGGGCAGGATGTAGGTGTAGCCAGTTTCCTTGATGTCGTCCGAGCTGACATAGATGTGGTTGGTTCGCAGGTGAAGGTTGGTGGCCGAAATGGCTCTCACACGCCACTCTGTCTTTGAGCTGAAGGTCTGCGTCTCGTAGTTGGACGTGGTGGATGTGATGATCTCGTCACCGTGCTTGTTCGTAGTCCTTGTGGTGGTTGCCGTCAGCTGGTTCTGCTCCTTGGTCTGCTTCTCGATTTCGGCGATCTGTTGACGTTGCGCCGAGGGAGCACTGATCTCCATGCCCAGGATGATGTCTCGGATCTCGGACTGTGTCAGCGAGGCCACGTTTACGTTGTTCTTTTTGCCGTAATCGGCCAGAATGAGATCCTTCAGCTGGACTTCCACCTTGATCCACTCCTCGTCGGACAGCGTGGGCCAGATGTGATGAGCCTCCGTGATGGTAGTCTTGTCCGGCTTCAGAATGATCTTGGTACGCTCTGTATTCACGTGCAGAGCACGCAGGATCAGGATGAGCCTACTGAAGGCCGTGTACGAGGAGATGGTCTTCAGCCAGTCGTCGTACAGATTGAACAGCACCATCTGCGGCTCAGTGGCCTTCAAGATCAGATCACCAAACTTCTCAACCTTCAAGCAGGCCTGGAAGGGAAGCTGCAGCTCAGAGCCCTTGATCACAATGTTCGGGAAATCGAGCAAGTGCACCTCCAGCGGATCCAACATGCCTTTGCGGGTCACAATGATCTGCTTGGGCTGCTCCTCCACCGGCAGCGATCGAATCAGAGCCGCCACTTCTTCAGCTGTCTTCCACTTGGCCAGCTGACCCAGACGCTTCTGGCCAGCCCACACCGACGTATGGATGATCTTGAGGAAAAGCTGTCCCGTTCGTGGATTGAAGATGAAGATGGCTCCGTTTATGGGCTTCGTTGTCAGATTACCCTCGAATGTCTTATGGATGGTCACGCGATACACATTCGTGTCATCCACGAACCAGATGATCTGGTTGGAGAACAGTTCGCCGTAGTTCTGGGAACTGAGATAGGGTTCCGTCGGCTCCGAGGAGTACAGCTGCAAAGCCTTGCGGATGCGTTCGCGCAGCACATACAGCGCGGGATTGGCCTTCATGATCTTCGCCATGGCCTGCTGAATCAGGGTCTTGCAGCCCGGGAACCAGTTGCCGTACGCAGAGTGCAGATTATAAGCCAGATCAATGGCTATTAGAACTCCCGTCGGCGAGGGATAAATGGACATGTTGTCCGTGGTGTAGTCGAGGAACTTGGCTCTGGCGTACCGCTCCACATCGTGGGAGTCGTAATCTCCCCAACGCAGTTGAATATCCAGCCAGTACTTCTGGGTGGTGGTGTTGTCCATGGTGTCCTTAGTATCGGCTAGCAGTGACGGACGCGACACATTCCACTTGTAGGCGGGGAAGAGCAGGATGTCCGCGCACGAGGAGTTCATCTTGTAGGATTTACGAGGATGGATGGTTTCCTTTTGCACCGTCTCGATCTCCAAGGCATCCAGCTCCTGATCAAACACCTGACACAGATCCATCACGATCGACTCGTGGATCTTTTGCCACAAATGGGCACGGAAGATCTGAATCAGGGAAATCTTCAGGGTGGGGATCTTGCCGTGCATGAAAATACCCGTCAGATCCAATTGCACCTGGAAACCAACGTACACATTGGCACGATTGATCGTGGGCGACCACCAGAGGGTGAAGCGACGGTTGGGAATCTGGTTGAGACCAGAACGCTGGGCATTGGTGAGCTTCTTGTACTTCATGGACTCCTCGAAACCGGAGGCCTTCTCCCAGAACAGACCCTCCCAGGTGGGGAAGTAAGTTCCCTTGAAAAGCGTGTGCTCCAAGATGCCCTCCACACCGCCCAGGGCCTGAATCATGTCTGTGCGGTAGTTGTTCAGATTCCAAAGCTTTCCGTCGTGTCGCTGATGCGTCCACCAGAAGGGATTCTGTTTGAGAACCTGGTACTGCTTGAACTCTGTTCGAATGCGCCAACCCTTGTCGTAGGCCAGCGTGTGCCGATCCTTCTGGAAGAGCGTGTTAATCCTGGGAATACCACGATCCCAGCTATCCTCCAGATCTTCCAGCGTGAGGCGGCGGTTCTGGGCATTCGCCTCTTGGCGCTTGAGAGCGTATTCCGCCCACACGCGCTGGGAATCAATGAATTCACTTTCCCACGGCTGAATGTACCTGTACAGATTGGGAATCAGCTGATCCTCGTCGTGGGACATACCTTTAAATACAGAACCATTAGCAAGACATTAAAATGGAGGATAAAGGTAAACCTCACCTGATCGGAAATGGGTGATGCCCACATCTGTTTGTTTGGACCAGCGCAAGTCCGATTGTGGAATCAGGACGTGGCCCATGCTCAGCATGCCCAGACCGCCCAGCTCCTTGGGAGTGTAGAATACCACGGGCGGGAAACGGGAGGGCATTTTGGAGTTCAGGCCAATCTTGATACGAGTTTGGATCTTGTTCTCGCACTTCACCAGCAAATCAAGCAGCTCCTGGGTGTTGACCACAGCCTCACGGAAATAGGTCATCAAGCCAATCAGAGCGGTGTTCCACTTGTTGACAATCTAAAACGTTAAAATTAAAATTAAGAAACAAAGCTTTAATTAATTCTTTATCTGTAGTGTACCTTTGTGAAAGTAGTAGATCCTGATGCCATGAGAATTTGTCTCACACGATTGTGGAAGCGACCCAAGGACTCATCGTCCACGCGCAGGAAACACTGGGCAGTGCGTTCCTTGGTGATTTCGTTTTGTAAGTTCCACACGCCATCGCGGTGGGTGAACTCCTCGTTTTGTGTGCGGCACTGTGGAAAGAAAATATTAGGAATTAAACTGCCCTTAATAGTATATCTCATCTCAAGGAACCTTTGGCAAAATGCGGCACTCAAAGCCGCTCATGTTGAACAGCAAGTTGGGATTGTCCTTGGAATAAACAGAAACGAAGGTGTTCTCCCAGCCAATTGTGGTCACCGATCGAGGTAGACGGTTCTTAATGTCCCAGAAGACAGCACGGCCCCTAAGAATAGTGAGAACATTGAACGTTACTTCATGACATTGGTTTGGATGAAAAAACCTACAAGTTCACGTCGTGCTTCATCAAACGCATGCGAGCATCTCTGGGCCAGCACTTCTTGTTGTTGTAGCCGACAATGTTCTCGTTGTTGGGATCCGGGTGCTCGGTCAGGTATCTTTGGATTAGATCTCGTGCCTCTTCGGCAGAGAACCTAAAGAACAAGTGAATCCTGTCCACATAGCGACAGTATAAACGAATGGGATGAGCCGTCTCCGTGACGGCATCCTGGAACGTTAGGAAATCGTTTGGCATCTGTGGTGGACCGGCCATCTCGCTGGAACGGTGCAGGCCCAGCACCAAGAGATCCAAAACCAGACCATAGTACTGCGTGATGAATGAGGAGAACTGCAGGCCGCGAATGATGCCGTAGCTGTTGGTGTGGTTCATGTCCTTGTAGTTGATCACCACGTTGTTCTTGGCGGTCATGTAATCGGCTATGTTGTGGTCGACAATCAGGCGCAGAAGTCGATTGAGAAGCGTCAAGTCAATTTTCTCGTAGAGTTTCTCAAACCGCGACTCCAGCAAAACGTTGCATTCACCCTCGCCCACATCCCACACATCCTGCAAGTTGTTGATGCCTGTTTTGGATGACATAGTTATAATAATCTGACTATATCTTCATTAAATCATACACTTTGGTGACTATGTACGTTGCTATATGGATATCATCTTTGGCGTGAGGTTTGCAACAAGGGGATGATCAAATACCTATCACATTGCCACAAATCACACACCCAAAATGTCCAGTAAATCCGGTTCACTATTCAACTCTTTGGAACCTTACCTTGACACCATTTGTAGGCCAGCAGTGGCGGAGGCTCTGTGTCGCTGGGCTTGATCCACGGCGGGAAGAGCCGTCTCTTGTCAGCCTCGTACCACAGATACTGGTCCAAGTAGGCGTCTGTGATCTTCTCCAGAGGCTCCACTTCGTAGACGGGTATAAGATGGCTGTACAAGTCCATAAACTCGATGCCGACCTGCAATTACAAAAGATAAACCTTGAAACTTACTAAATCTAACAAAATGGCAGGTGACGAACCTCTTTGAAAGCTCTCTGGGTAAGCAGGTGACGCTTGATACGGGACAAGGCTTCGTGGGGATTGTCATAGGCCTGCTCAATGAGACCCAGTTCCTCGCGTTGGCTCTGATTCAGCCTAGACTTGACACTGTACGCCTCCTTCAGCCGTTCGAGCGCCAGGATCAGGAGCTTGGTGTCGTGCTTGTAGGACAGCGGCGGGAAAGGAATGGGCGCGAACCGACGCGACTCCAACCAATGTACGGTGGTGGTATAGATGGCCACAGCCTCCTCTGGTGAAATGTAGGGACCATCCTTGAGGTAGTTGTGCTGTCTCTCCTGCTCTGCCTTCAAATAGAGTCGCGTGAGTCGTCCCAGATTCTTCTTGCACACGGTCTTGTCCACGGTGGCTCCGCGACGAATTCTCTCCCTGTTGTAGTGCGCGGTATTTGTCCACCAGTCCGCCTTCATCTTGACGTAACGCAGGATCATATTTTCAATCGGGATCGGTAGGCCCGGCACCTTCCACGGAATGTTTGCCTTCCAACAGCGCCACGCTTCCGAAAGATGCTGCAGAATAGTACGCGCCTTATTCTGCTTGATACCCTCGGGCATCATATCCACGATATCGTGCATCACGGAGGCACGCAACTCCAGATCGAAGTGGGATTCAACGCGCTGTTTGGTAACCGTTTTGGCCACACCCTTGGAGTGTCTTCCCTCGAACTGACGCGACAACAGGTTTCCTAGCCAGCGCTCCAAGAGCGGGGTGATGCCGCGCATAAAGAAAAGCCAGACACGCCAACCCGGGGCCCAGAAACCACAACCAGGACCCTTGCCAACGGGTCCCGTATTGAAGCGGTAGTAGATCAGATGTTTCAGATCCTTGCACATGCGAATCTGCCTCATCAGTTTGTATTTGTAGCGATACATTCCTGTCAGTTGGCCCACGTGGGCGAATATATACTGTAGACCGTCGGCCAGTTGGAAGGCGTCCACGTTGTTCAATCGGTACTGCACATGTGAGTCGATGATGAGCTTGGTCAATCTCAGAATTTCACGACACAGATGGAAGGCTATTGGGAAGAGAATTTTACATCAACAACTGGTCATTGGATTAAGGGGGGACATCTGAGTAGAATTTTGAAAAAATCGGAATTTTTTTTTTTCGCTTAAAAAATTGTTTAGGGTCTTAAAAATGACATATCAAAAGATAGAGTCCGGCAAAAGTGTCTAAGTGTCGAAATTTTTCATTCTGCGGCGATGCCTCACAGGTATATCCCACAGTACTTAAAACTTTAAACGCGTTTTTCTCGAAACCACTTTTTTTGAGTTGGCCGAACACCTAACTCGAACAACTCTTAACCTATCGATCTAAAATTTTGACAATATACTCAGAATACCTATGTCTATCGACACACGTAGGATTTTTTTTTTATTTTGCTTACTTTTTTTTTATCCACAATTTTGTGACGTTTTTTGTTAGTGAAAATTGAAAATTTTGTTCAATCACTTGCCATTTTGGAAAAAATCAATATATCGAAAAAATCCTACGTGTGTCGATAGCCGTTGAGATAAAGAAACTAACCAAACTTGATTTTTTGTTCTAGATCAAAAATTAAGGACGTTAGGTGTTCGGCCATGGACCCCCTTTAAAAAAATAGGGCCTACGAATAAGGGCTGCAGGGCCGCCATTTTGTTTTCGATTTATTAAAAAAAAATTTTATTGTGTAGTTTAAATATAATATAATAAAACCCCATTTACAAATTTTCGATTAGCTGTTTTGATTTGGCCAAAAAAAATTCGAGAAAAACCGCTTTTTTTTGGCCTGTTACTCAGATGTCCCCCCTTAAGTAAAGATGTACGTACCATTGCCGAAACGCGACTTCTTGCGCTCTTTGGTCGTCAAGGTCTTAACCGGTTTCAAATTGAAATTATAATCCAAATGCAAATAGTTTAGGTTCTTACGGTGGATCAGAAGGTTCAGCATGTTGTATCCCTGACGGCAAACCTGCAGTCCAGCCTCTACCCAGTCCAACGTGGTGGTCTGGAAGAATTTGGTGGCCTTGAAAGAACGGAATAGGTACCGCTTCTTTTGGGGCTTAGGTTTCCGATGCTTGAGGGCATTCAGCACGTAGTACTTTAGCAGTTTCTGATAGCTGACGCGCACCTTGACCGGATGTCCGGGAGGACAGTGCTCCTTGTACCAACACTTGACCAATGGCACATCGATGGCCCGCCGAGAACGGCCAGAGCGCATGTTGAAGGGGCGGGGAGCCCACAGCAGTGCAATGCCATTAGCTGTGTTGTCCGTATAGAGCGGAGTATCCTGTAGGAAGGGCTGCACATCGTCCGGCAAAGTGAAGTCCTCGTCATCATCCGGCAGCGGTTCCTGCACCTTCGAGTTGGAGTTCCGGTGTGATATGGGGTTAATAAGCGGATCAAAGTAAAAAGCGGGCAAATCCGGATCTTCAGTCTTGATGTAGACCACGTTTGGTGTGTGATACCTGAAACCAGGATAATAAAATATTATTTAAAACTTATATTTAACATAACTTATGTTGTAATGTATGCAACTATCAGCAGTATCGATTTAAAATCCACAATCGCTACGAACATTCTCATTGCAGCTCCCATTTATCGAAATATTGGTAGTAATCTGGGAGCTCATCTTTGTTCTCACGTGCCATGAAGCGCTTCCAGCATAGGGATTGACTTGGAAACGTTACTTACACGTAAATATGAATAGGAAATGAGTATTATTTGGATCTTACCAGCTCAGATGCACAAAGTGAGGCATATTGTTGTACAAATAGGGAAAAGCTATCCGATACTCCGTACGAATGGGCTGCCGAATAATGACTTTGTTGATGTCATTAAACTCGTTCCAGTCTTCATCCCTAAAAAGCGAAATAAACTTGATATGATGCCAAAACGTAGTCTTAGAAACTATCCTACCCCACGTTGTGATCTTTGATCAAGGGCTCAAATTTGGGACCGCCCGGAATGGCCATGTTTAAAGCCTTCGCGGTGAAGAAACTCTTAGGATCGAATAGGTAAAAGAAGTTATTGTCCACCAGGTCCGTAAGCAATTGATTGGCCAGCCGATACAGCGTGGCCAGTTGGGGAAGAGACAGATTCCACTTGCGATATGTGGAGCCATTTACGAATCTGGGAAATAAAATATTACTATCGAACCAAAATAATGAACCTTTATATCTTACTGCGTATCAACTAGAGGACGATGATCATAGAACCACTTGTATACGGCATTATCTTCGTCGTTGTCCAGCTCGATTTGAATGGCTTCCAAAGGCTCCACATCGAGCACGTTGTCCGCATAATCTAGAGGCGGTTCTTCATCATCAAAGGGCGGGAAACGCATTCTCTTGAAGTGACGACGATCGCGCTTCTCACGCCTCATCATAATCCACATGGTGCTGAAAGAATCAAACCATTATAAGAATAGTAAAGATAAAAATCATATATATCTTACCCCCACTGTGCAATGTAGACCGGCTCAATGACCCAGGGAATTTCGTTGACAAAGGTAATAGCTCCAGTGATGTGGTAGAGAACCTGGACATCCCGGATCTGCTCCCAGGGCATGGGCATGTTCTCCAGCAACTTTAAAACGGCGTGCGGCATATACTTAAGGGCACCCAGATACACACGCTTGTCGTGGCGGTACTTTCTGGACGTCATGTCACCATGATCACGTATGATCTTCCTGATGTGCTCCGGAGGCATATCCTCCTTCTGCGTGTCTACAAAGCCAAACTTTCGCTTCTCGGCGAATCGCTTCGACTGCAGGTGCTGCCACTTCAGCGCCTTCTCCTGCAGCTTCTCCTCTGTGAGGATGTCAGGCTTCGGCGTCGGAATCTGTCCCAAGCCCGGTTGCCCACCGGCAGCGATGGGAATCCCGTTTGCGTGGCCACTTTGCGGAGGTAGCGGAGCGCCAGGCGGGGGAATCTGCTGGATCTGGTTGGCCATCTGCTGCTGGGCATGCAGTTGCGCCTGCTGAGCATGAGCAGCCGCATATGCCTGCTGGGCCATGAGTTGGGCGGCCCAGGCATTCTGCGGCAACATGTACGGCGGAATGGACATTATATCCGGTTGTTTCACCCGATTAGTGTCCTACCCTAATCAATAAAAAAAGAGGACCGACATTAGCATGTGCACACACACAGTCACTTCCCGTCGGGGGAAAACGATGCCGACGTTGCGGTCTTTTGCAATATTTTCAGAGCCAAAAAAGCAATCAAAAACTGCCGCCGACCCACGAATTCGAGCTTTAAACAGTAACTCTAAAGTTGGTCTACCGAATTTTTACCTATTTTTCACGTTTAATGTCTTTCTTCAGCGGCAAACTGCAATTTTAAATCTTTGCAAAATGAGAAAAATACTTTTTCACGCTAGCATGCCACGCTAGTGGTGGAAAATCTTCGATAGCTCTTTTGATTAAAATTAAGCAGCGCCATCTTCTGGACGAGAAAATATTTATCGAAATTTAAAAATATTTTGGACTAATCGATCTTATATCGTGTTTTGCCGCTGAAAATATGGAAATTTTAAATACTCCAAATATTAGGAGTGCTTTAAATGAAAAATAAATAAATGAAAAGTGTATGTATATTACCTGTATAACAACAGAACAAATGCATAATGTATTAAATTATATGAAGTGAATCAGCATCACTATCAAGTTGTTAATTAATGAGTTATTGTTAATTAGAAAGTTAATTTGAATGTAGCTTTTGCGTCATTTACGCCTTAAATAATAACGCCCCTTATAAATAATTAACCAATTTAGAAATTGAAATCAAGTCATCAATCTGACCCTGACCTGAGACAGCTCATTTCCCACCGGGTAACGACATCCCCAGATTCCCCATGTTTGTCCAATCAATGATCATGTGCGAATTCAATCTCCGGAATGGTTTGGATCCCTATAAATATTGTTGATCTGTTATTCTGGATCACAGTTTACGGACAACAACGCACCTAACAAGAACACCCGGCTGGGAAAAAGTTGCTAATTTGCCACAAATCACAAAGCTCAAGTAAATCCCCTAGAAGTTTTGTAAACAAGCTCAGCAATGACAAAGGTAGTGAATAAAACAATTTAGGTCAGTTAAGTTCTATAATAAGATTACTTTCTGCCTTCATTTTCAGATATTTTCCATTATTTTGGCCTTGTCCTTTGTAGCGGTCATATCTGGAGATCCTATTGAGGTAAGGATAAAATACAGAGCAAATTCTCCATCAAAGAATATATAATTTTTATTTTCAGAACGAAAATGCAGGTGCCGATGGGGACCTAGCCTCGGCCGATTCTATTGGTTACGGTTATTATGCGGCTCCTGCTCCCCTGTACTATGGCGGTTATGGTGGAGGATATGGTGGTGGCTATAAGTACGGAGGATACCGAAGCTATGGAAGATACTACGGCGGGTATTACCGCCCGAGAATTTATCCTGTGTGGGGCTAGACCCTGTGACATTTAAAAACTGAATCCGTTCCTATATTACCCTTCCAGTTACCAAAGAAATTATACAAGCCCCTCACAAATTAACCCTTTCACTGTCTCGAAACTCATTTTGATGTTTTGGCGATGACGTTAGAGGAGTTTTTGACCCCAGGCACAATTAACACCGGCATAATCGCAATAAAAACAAAACAGTTTATATACAGAGACGAGTACATGTACATACGCATGTGCGGCTTATTATTTTCAAATTTCAATTGTCAGGCATCTTAAACCGGATTTTTGAGACTTGGCCCGGCGCTTCCAAAGAAATTGTAGCGATTTCAATGGTCTGCCAACGTAACAACCGCCGGCCAACAGACCGAGTTGGCCAAGAGTAATTACACATCTGAACTGCCGACCCGAACCTGGGACTTGGACCCAGCACAGTCAGTCTCTTAGCCGGGCTTTAACGATCCACACATGCTTAATATTCGGGCCATAAACAGGGTCAACCACGAACGCGATACCGTCCCATTTTAGTAACCATAATTGTGAAAAATGGCTTTTTAAGGACTTTTCCTAAAAATACACCTTTATATGTGCACCGCGATCATGGCAACCTCATATATTAAACTAATATATATTAAGTGTCTTTGGTGTTACACAAAATCGAATGTTAAATCCCTTTTTCCAGAATTGGAATTAAAATCTTTCTTATTATCTTGGAACGTTCATTTCCGTATAAATAATAAAGATTCCAAAGTTTAATTTCTTATCATTTCTTACACAAAAGATTTCATAGTATTTTCTTATCGAAATTAAAAAGTTCTTCCGTAAGCCAAACGAATTAAAAATGGCTGACCAGTCATGACTAATGCTTTAAGCTTAAAAATAATCCTTTGATAAAATATCTATTATGGAATGTTGGGTAAGAATTCCAATGGGGTGGTAGCTCATCGAAAAAATGTAAATATGTTTTAAGGATATTTTTTTATTTTGGAAATGGCTTACATAAATATAAGCTAGGATATAAATAGTATGCTTAATGGCCATGGCCTGAATGGCGTTTGTGGTGGCGTCCGGACTTGTGCGATTGGTGGTTTGCGGAGTGCGAGCGAGTCTTCCGGCTGGAGTGCCCATCCTGCGACCTATGAGGGTGCTTCTTGTGAGACTTGTGCGTCTTGGCGTGAGCTTTGGCGTGTGTAGCAACATGGTGAGCCACCTCTATGCCGTGCTTCAGATGTTCCTTTTTATCAGAAAGTCCATGTTGCTGAGGGCTGTGGTGGTGCTGCGACAACTGGCGCTTGTGGTTCAGGTGATGGTGCCGGCTGTTGTCGTCCTTGGCGTCCAATGGCTGCATGGCCAGGGCCACCGCGACCAAGAGCGTGGCAAAAATAATAATCTGCAAATTTTATCCAATGCAATTCAGTTAAATTGTGTAAACATAATTGGGAAGGATCGAGAACTGACGTTACCGCCCTTTATCTATGGTCCGATAAGATAACTTTCGACCCATTGATTGTACACTCACCGCCTTCAGCATGATGATACCTCCTGGGATATTGACTTGACTCCGCTTACAGACCTTTTATTTCGTGTAAACTCCGCGGCGTTCGGATCTCGACTGTTTTTCGGAACCTCTTCCGTTGCTGGTTATATCGTTATCTCTTTATATAAGTAGCCATGCCGGCTGGTGCTCCACGAAAACCCCTATATCACATAGATAGGTATATAGTATATAGCTTTTTTTTGAGAGCGGCAGAGTTTTATCGCCCATAAACAGGCAGTGAGCCAATGTATTTTAATGTGGAACAGCTGTTGTATGATTTCTAAGTCGAGATTAAAAAAGGGAAGATGCTCAGTCATGCTTAGTAACTGTTTGCTAAAAATTATTTGATGTTTATGCTAAATTTGTTTTAGAACATATAGAAAATATTTGTTTATAAAAAGAAAACATTTACTAGATATTGCCAATCAGGGCCGTAGCTAGAGCCTCGGGGGCCCTGGGGCAACAAGTAAATTTGGGGCCCCCTATACGAAAGTCTTTTGCCCCGGCGGGGCCCCTTCCCTTCGGGGGCCCTGGGGCACCGCCCCACCTGCCCCATGCCAGCTACGGCCCTGTTGCCAATGTATGTATGTATTTTTATGTTGAATAAACAAAGAAATTATTTAATTAATTATTTCTATTTCGTTTCTATTGTCAACAGACAAATTTTATAAATCAATGAATTTAAATATTATTTAAAATCATTAAAAACTCCTCTCTTCATTCCACATATCTAGTGGAAAGTTATAAGCCAATCATTTAAAAGCAAAACCCACCTTTATCGGAATTTACTTTTCTTATCTTCAGCTGAAGAGGCATCCATTGGAACTCAGCCACTTCCACTTGAGATATTCGCAAAATAATAGTACGCCATTAACCTTACGGCGCGTCATAAATATTGATTTCAATTATCAAGAAAACAAAGATAACCTTTTTTTTTGTAAGTCATATGTTTTATTATTGGAATCGAGTAAATCATACTTAAATATGGAAAAAAAGGTAAATTAAAAAGTTATTTGTGTGGTGTGGAATTCTATTGAATATTACGTTTATTAATATTGGATGTAGTATTTGAATCTGAATCTTCTGGCGTATGTGAATAAATGTGCTTCCCTTTAATGCTTCTTCGTATCTTCTTTTTTCTCTTCATTCTTTTTTCTTCGTACTAAGTATACAAAAAGTGAATAAAATATATAAAATATATTATAGATATAAGAAATTGGGATTAAGATCTTCATATATACGCATGGATATAATAATTGAAAAATACATGAAACGAAAAAAATATTTTTAAAACGTAAGCAAAAACATAAATATGACATTGATTCAAGATTAAACTTAGGGTTAATACATTGTTTTTTTTTTTGACATTTTTTTCTTTTATATTTTTTTTTACATTTTTTGCTATATTTTGGATTATATATTTGTAAAATATTTTACGATCCTGCTCTTAACGTGGCTGGCCATATTTGAAAGACTACCAAAGAAATACGCCGCTTCCAAGACAATTTTAAGCGATTTTCGACAATTTAAACACCGGTATTTTAAATATTGAATTTGTTTTGTTTTTTTGAACACATTGGGGCCAATATGTCAGTGTTACTATAAGCTATAAGTTTGCGGAAACTACGATAGTTGGATAATAAATTGTTATTGATTTTTGTGATTAAATTGATCGGTGTGTTGGTAAAATTCTGCGAAAATCGCCCCCTTTGCCGCCAGACTACTCCTCGATTTTATAGAAGAAATAATTGTTCTCATTGTCGTTGATGGCAGCAGGTGGGGCCTGTGGTGCCTTCCTCGACAGCGGCTCGAAACCCATAAACAAAAATGCCTCAATCAAGTGAACGCGGTCCGGCTGTTCCTTGCTCATTGCAATTACGACGCCATCCACCTCCAGCTTATCCTCGGCAAACTCGAGAAGCGAGACGAAAGTCTGCTTGGAGCCGGCTGCTGGCAGTTCCTTCGGCAAAGCGACATAAAGCAAATTGTTGACCGGGTTCAAAATCGTCATCCAATTGGTGTATAAGTCCTCGGTGAAATGCAGTTTGATGGAAATCTGCACTGGCTGGTCGTGCTGCAGAATTTGACGCAGCACCTCCTGGCAATCATCGTTCGAGTACAGCGAATGGAGGTCTCCCTGCGACTCCAAGTCGGAGATTTCCGACGAGGAGGACGACGGCGAAGACGCCCTGGTGCCGGCCTCGTACAGACTGCTACCAGCCGAGTCGACCGAAGACTTACGGCTGTAGCCTGAAAGGATATTTTAAGGATACAGTTAGTCAGAAATGAAAATAAATGATGATTAACTTACCCGTTAAGAGCGATGCCCTATCGTGATCTGTTCTGTGGTGGACAGGGACATCAGGACCACCACAGAGGCCCTACGCCGAGAGAGATGCGGTAGGACTCAGTTGACATGGTCGTGGCGCAAGAAGAAGTCGAGATGGTGCGGAGTTTGCCATCGGCAATACCGCTGTCATTAAACTCATTTCTAACGAAACTACTACTAAACTTTGGGTCGCTGTAGACGAAAAGTAGGTAATTAGGTATTAATTAACATTATCGGCTTTCGACAGTGCCTGATCGATTTTGTGTGTCCTTTTTAAGGCTTAAAATCTTTTTCAAAATTGACTAAGTTCCAATTCATAAAACTTGTAGGTTAATTGTAATGGGTGGTTTTACCTAATCATGGTTACGATTGAAGACAATTGGTGTCTGAACGGCGCAATAGCTGTTGGAAAACTAATGAATTGTCGACGAAGGCAAAAGTGTGTAGCTTATCAGTAAATGATGCAGGGACAATTAAATTATATACGCTTTATGACGTAAAGTTGTTTGTGTACGTTTTGAGGAGCTAAGATAAGCGCGCCGTTTATCGGAAGCCGGATAGCCGATAGTCACGACTTCAAATGCTGCTCTGCGATATCTTTAGAGATGGGACTAAGCCGGCAGCGGTCTGGCAACACCATAAACGCCATTTTTCGGAGCTGTCAAATCGCACACACACACGGACAGATACACGACGTAAACCTTTGCGCTAAGAAAAACTCGCGAAACATCAAGCGGCATCAGAAAAAACGCAAAAAATCAATAGTAACTATACAGAAAAGACAAAAAAACATAAAACAAAGGAAATATGTCTATTGGCGTACCCATTAAAGTCCTGCACGAGGCCGAGGGCCACATAATCACATGTGAAACCATCACCGGCGAGGTGTACCGCGGCAAGCTAATCGAGGCTGAGGACAACATGAATTGCCAGATGACGCAGATCACGGTGACTTACCGGGACGGACGTACGGCTAGTCTGGAGAACGTCTACATTCGCGGCTCTAAGATCAGGTTCCTCATTCTGCCGGACATGCTAAAGAACGCCCCGATGTTCAAGAAGCAGACGGGCAAGGGGCTTGGTGGGACGGCGGGACGCGGGAAAGCGGCCATTCTACGCGCACAGGGTGAGTTTCAGATCACTTATTACAAGACAAAATCTTAGGGGCTTCCCTATACCATTTCATCAAGAAAATAAGTGATTTTTCCAACTTGATTTTGTCTTGTAATGTTAACTAATGCCAATGTTAATATAAAAACTAAATGATTTAAAATTTTAGCTCGAGGCAGAGGTCGAGGCGGACCGCCTGGCGGTGGAAGAGGCACCGGAGGACCACCGGGAGCTCCGGGAGGCCCTGGCGGACGAGGAGCCTGGCAGGGTGGACCCACCGGCGGACGTGGACGCGGCGGCCTGTAGGAATTTCCGTCGCAAGAACGCATTTTTGATAATCTTTAAGCTGCGGGATCTATATTTTATAAACGGGCGGGCGAAACTTTAAACTTGTGTGAAGTATTTTAAAGTAAATAGCAAAGAATACAAAGTGAAATTGAATTCCACAATGCGTCAGTTATTTAAACGAGGATTGGCCTGGAAAGTAGAAAACGATTAACCACCAACACCAGGAGACGCTTACAGCTTAGCTTAAAACCACATAAGCACACCGATATCGTCGCCTTTCGAATGTTATACAAAGAGAGCAATTCCATGACAGTATTACAATCCGTTTTAACTTGACTGTCGACGGATAGCTCTCTTCATTTCACTATTCGTGGAGTATCCTTGGGGCCGTGTGGCCGAGAACAGACAGGACAGAGGACAGATTAGGTCGGGGACAATACGAAATTAGTGGGTTAGTGTCGGAGCGAAGCGTCGAATATTATACAAAGAGAGCAATTCCATGACAGTGATAATGGTATTCTGGACTGTCGACGGACAGCTCTCTTTATTCACTTATTCGCATTTGAAAGTCTCTAGGTGTTAATCAAACATTCAATGGGTACAGACACAAAATACGTTTGAATACGTACATATACTATACGCACCACTGAGTGGTATAGATATTTTGGTTTTCGCCGGCTAGGGCGGACGTGAAAAATGCCAAGCATTTTGTTGTTTCCCTGCCATATACCCAATTAAATCAACAAACTGCGCACTTGGCAGAGCTCTGTGAATTGAGCGCAAATAATAGGAGGCCTGAATGGTAGGCGCTCGGGTGCATTGCGCTTAATGGATGCAATTTATGAGGATGGGCGGAGGTCCATAATAATTCTCATGCAATGACTATGTCATCTCAATCGATGGCACGTGCAGGACAAGTGAAATGGCCTAACGACCTTGCGTGATCTCTAATTTCAGCAAGTGGCAGATACTAATAAAAAAAAGGACTGCGGACGTACCCCAGAACGGTCTGGTTCTCTGGTTGCAAGTTGTTGCTCGATGTCGTCATTGCTGGCGCAAACTAAGGTAAATATTTGGTCTAGACTCTAGGTATGATGATGATTTATCACAGCTGCAGTTCACTATCTTTTGGATTTTTGTCTTGTGTGCTTTGGTTATCACAGTTTCGTTGCTTTCGGTCCTTTGACAGGGCGCACTGTGATTCACATCGAAAAGTTCTGTAATCTGGCCTGATTCTCTACTTTAATTCTCTCCTGGGTTTTCAGTTCAGATATGTGAGGTGCTTTGCTTTGGGCGTTTGTCTGGCGACTGACGACATCCAACCGGCGGTGGCATCATTTATGTGATTAAGTTGAGCTACTAAGAGGAGGCCTCTCGTCGAGATATACTACTGTCGGGGGTACAGTCGGTCATCAGATATGGATCTCAAAATGAATTTCAATAGTGTGGAACAGACTAACGGCCCAAGGTCATAAATTTCAATGTATGTATAGGGGATTTGGTTAGGGGTTGGGTCGTAGAAAATTGCAAAACAAAGCACAAATAATTCATACTAAATTTGCATGAAAAGATACGCCGACAAACCCCACAATTTAGTCGGCCGGCTAATACGCAAATTCGAGAGGAAAGCACAGGCGGTAGGGCTAAAAATATATCGGGAAAAAGTTAACATATACAGACGAAGAAAGAAAAAATAAATTCGTAGCAAAATTTTCTCCATTCCACACAATATGGACAGCGTTTTTCGCCTGCACGTGTCCGGTGTTTGGGGCGAAATTCGCATACATTTGCCAAAATAAAAACAATGACGAATCAATATGAATGGTAGCCATCGCAAACCATAAAAGATAGTGAGAAACACAATAAAATGACCGATAAAAGGTGAATATGTTGATACATATAAATGCTAAATAGTTAACTTAAGATGAGTTATAAGTTAAAAAGTGTATAATTAGCAAGAAATTAAATGTTTTAGTTATAAAAAAAAGACCTAGCAGATTTGTAGACATTGTTTTTAGTTCTTAAAATGATTTAAAGGAAAAATAAAAGCCGTTGTTTAGCTCCAAGGCCTGGAATTCTTAATCAGCAGTCCTATACATGTGCCCCCAACTGTGGGTTGCGAATTTCTTATTCCCATGAAATGGTGTTACTCACATTTGTATTATTTTACAATGCAAATGTATTTCAAGTATTCCAATGTATGTACATACATACATATCTAGATCACGTGTTAGCAACAAGCAACGGTAATCGAGTATTGCTAAGGAATGTTATATTTCATAATTCCTCTTAAATTCTTGAAAAACCTTGGATAAAATGGTATTTTTCCCTGTAAGAGCAGTTAAAATGGAATGAAAACAAAGCAGAGCAATTCATGCCATATAGTAGATTAGATCTAGTCTAGATTCTAGATAACTGGCAGGTGATAAGTCCAGTAAAACGAATCGCTTGTGTAACCACATCAAAAAACGTAATGCTCCACAAATATTGGGGGACCAGGGTACACTTTTCAGAGGCTAGAGTGCAAACAGCAGTAAAAAAAAAAGAATGACAAACAAGCAAGATTTGAGGCAAAAGCTCTGGAGACGATGTCATAAAACAAACACGGGCACCTTGACTATACACTGCAGGCCCAGAACAATGGATACGATAAGGAGGGGAGGACATGATCTCCGATAAGATAAACTGGCCCCAGCGTCGAAAGAAGCTGCTAGAAACCAGACGATGACCCAATATCGTGCTCTCCCTCTCTTTCTATCCTTCACTTATCTGCCTTGCCACACAAAACAAAGAAGTCGAGTGCAATGGCGAGTGGAATTTTCCGTTGTTTACAGCCATTTGCGTGTGTGTGTGGTTGTTTATGACATAATACTGTTGCAAGATTGGCTGACGTGCAACATTGGAAAATAACTGGAAGCGGCGGCCATTTCTACAGAAACTGGAATAAACATTGACTGGACGGTTCTATAGCTTTTAGGTTATAATAGAAAGTTCGCTTTATTCCATTGCATTCCATTTTTTTTTGCAAATGCCGATTTTTTTTAGGGCAGAAAACATACACATATGTGTGTACATACATAAGTTCATATCTATGTACATCCGTGTGTTCTCCAATTGGAAAAGGTCGAACTGTAAATAAAAGCTCACAACGTTGCCAGACTTTCCAGCATGATGTGGTTTTTGAGCTAATTAATTGTTTTCTGTATGTACAAGCTGCAAACAAATGGATTACGTTTATTATCTCATAGAACGGATGCTGCTGAAGCTTTTTTTTATTGTGTTTATAATCAACAAAAGAATCTGGTTCTGTTGCCAGGGTGGCAACCATGCAAGGCGGCCATTTTGGCTAGCAACAATAACAAAAACAAAAGAAAATAAACAATACATATAGGGCAAAATAAAGTAAAAATTAAATTTCAAAAAAACAAAACTGTTTATTTTCTGAAATTAATTAATTACTTTACTTACAAAACGGACAGCCCATAAGGGCTCTTTAAATTGATACAAGTTCCGTTAATTGGTTGCTGTGTACGTCATTCCTGACTGTAAAAAAAAAATATGTACGAACACAGCTGCTGATGTACATACGTATGTATATACATATATATGACGTGAAAAAACCAACACCACCGAATTAGCAGGTTACACTAAAACTATTACACTACAAACCATTACAACCAAGCCTACATGCCACCAATTGGAAGGGGTCGTGTTACGAACTCCCTCGCACTTTTCTTTTTTCTTTTCTCATTTTCTTTTTTACACTACAAAATCGAACTGGCACTTTTTCCTCCATATAAACTTACAGTTTATTATTCATATTGGATGGCATTTTCACACTTAATGGTTTCAAATTAACGCACGTAGAACGAATTGATGTGAACAAAAATAGGGCTTTCGTAGAGAAAACTGGCTTTTCTTTAATGGAACGAAACTTCAAGTAATTGCTGCACTTGCTTTGAGAAATCTGGTTTAACAGAAGAAAATACTGTGAGCCAGCCCTTTTATAGCGTTTGCTGTGGATTTTTTAGGCAATTTTATGGTATTTCTTATTTGATTTTGGAATTATTTTTAGTACTGATGAATTTTGTTTCGGATTATTAATTTTTCAAAAATTTAGAACTTTTATCAGTAGTTTCAACGTATATCATTAGTCTTCTAATGGTAAAACAATTTATTTCGTCATTTAGTATTTTTAGAAAATTCCAAAAGCTCTGGCTCACTTAGGACTTTTTGAATCATCGGGTGCGGCCACTCTATGCACTTGTCACCACGAGGTACGAGTGATCCGAGTTTTTCCTGCCTTTTTCCAACTTATTTAATTATATTGTTGAAAATCGTGTTCCGCCCAACTCGAAAACAATGAGCGCCTTTCCCGGAACGTTCGCGTTCGACGAATATGGTCGGCCCTTCATCATTCTGCGCGACCAGGATCGCCAGAAGCGTATCACAGGAACAGATGCCATAAAGGTAAATGAAAAAGAGGAGTGGACGCTTTAAAATGTCGGGATGCGCTTGTGCCGCATGTGAAGCTACAAAAAAGAGGGAATATATCCATAAGGACCACCTTTGTTCACTTTATTTCCAAAATAGATCCCAAACAATGACGCATTGTTTGTGGAACGTTCCAGATGGTCACAGAAGCCGGTTCAAAATTGACCAGCCACTCCAAGCTTTAATTAAAAGTATCAGATATCATGATCCTTAGTGTTATCAGGTCCTAGGAATATAATTTTCCTATGTACGTGAGTGGTTTTGCCCAGAAATTTACAAAATCTGACGTCACTGAGCAACTTTGAGGTTAAAACGCCGCACAGATGTTTTCCTTGCATTGCCGGCTGAGTCACGCGCCCCACCAAGTGTCTTACAAACGCTTCAAAGACAAATTTATCAACTGTTTAAACCCATTTCTAACTTATTTTCTAAATTTGTTTTATCCCTGCAGACTCACATTATGGCCGCTCGGCAAATCGCCTCCACCCTGAAGACTTCGTTGGGTCCCAAGGGTCTGGACAAGATTATGGTCAGCCCTGATGGTGATGTGACTGTCACCAACGACGGCGCCACTATCATGAAACTGATGGAGGTTGACCACGAGATCGCCAAGCTGATGGTGCAGCTGTCGCAGTCGCAGGACGACGAGATCGGCGATGGAACCACTGGTGTTGTGGTTCTGGCTGGAGCTCTTTTGGAACAGGCAGAGGGACTGATCGATCGGGGTATTCACCCTATTCGTATCGCCGATGGTTTCGAGCTTGCAGCCCAGTGCGCCATCAAGCAGCTGGATGCCATCGCCCAGCCCTTCCCCGTGGACCCGAAGAACAAGGAGCCTTTGATCCAGATCGCCATGACCACCCTGGGCAGCAAGATTGTGAACAAGTGTCACCGTCAGATGGCTGAAATGGCCGTGGATGCTGTGCTCAATGTGGCTGACATCGAAAAGAAGGACGTTAACTTCGAGCTCATCAAGATTGAAACAAAGGTTGGAGGTCGCATGGAAGATTCCTTGCTGGTTAAGGGTGTTATCGTGGACAAGACCCTAAGCCACTCTCAAATGCCTAAAGAGCTGAAGGACGTCAAGCTGGCCATTCTCACCTGCCCGTTCGAGCCCCCGAAGCCCAAGACCAAGCATAAGTTGGACGTTACTTCCGCCGAGGACTACAGAGCGCTGCGTGAGTATGAGCAGGAGAAGTTCACCCAAATGGTGAAGCAAGTCAAGGACGCCGGCGCCACCTTGGCCATCTGCCAGTGGGGCTTCGACGATGAAGCCAATCACTTGCTGCTGCAGCAGGAACTGCCCGCCGTGCGCTGGGTTGGAGGTCCCGAGATTGAGCTCATCGCTATCGCCACTGGTGGTCGTATCGTGCCGCGTTTCGAGGAACTGACAGCCGAGAAGCTGGGAACAGCTGGCCTTGTCCGAGAAATGGGTAAGTTCCACTAATCAGGATAATAAGCGAGATTATTTAATATCCTTTTCCCCTCTTTTCAGCTTTTGGTACATCCAAGGACAAGATGCTGGTTATTGAGGAGTGCAAGAACTCGAAGGCTGTGACCATCTTCTTGCGAGGTGGCAACGCCATGATCATCGCCGAGGCTAAGCGCTCCATTCACGATGCTATTTGTGTCGTGCGTTCTTTGGTCAAGGATTCCCGTATCGTGTACGGTGGTGGTGCTGCCGAGATTAGCTGCTCCCTGGCTGTGGCTAAGGAAGCCGACCAGCTGTCTACGCTGGAGCAGTATGCCTTCCGCGCATTCTCCGTAGCCCTGGAGAGCATTCCCCTTGCCCTGGCCGAGAACAGTGGTCTGCATCCTGTGGAGACGCTTTCGGAGCTAAAGGCTAGCCAGGTTTCTGAGAAGAAGCCAAGCTTGGGAGTGGACTGCATGCTGACTGGTGATTCGGACATGAAGAACCACAACGTGGTCGAGTCCCTGCACTCGAAGAAGCAGCAGATCCTGCTCTCCACTCAGCTCGTCAAGATGATACTCAAGATCGACGACGTGCGCTCCAAGAACGACGGCGGCATGTAGAGTGTTGTCATCGATCCACTAACACCTTACACATCAGTCAGCACCCGACAGATTCAGATTCGCATCCCCTTCTCGCTTTGCTAAACTCCTCACGATCAAGAACACCCGCGCAACGCCTCATCTCTATGTATATCTGTATTAATTGATTACGTTTATTAACGTTCACAAGTTCTTTGGAAAAGAAAAAAATTACATTAAACAAGGGACTCTCCCTGGTCAAATACACTAAAACCAAAACTATGTTGGTTCTTTTCTTAGGGAAAATTTGTTTCAAAGGCACATAAATTCTAGACTTTCTTGCCATTGACGGTCGCCAGTTGCTTTCTGTTCATTTGGTCGAAGAAAAGTAATCCAGCCGCCCGCTCTACAGTTTCTGGGGGCACTTGGAACACACTTATTGGCGTATCATTGCTGATGACTTGATTGGGCATAACGTAGGCTTCCATGTGGAGTTTTTGGTCAGTAGCTTCGCTTACAACCACTTTATAGAAATGGGTTGGAACTGCCACCGTGTTTGCTCCTATAACTTCGTATTTAACATAGGTCTTGCCATCGTCTTCCTTTCGGGGCAGGTATAAAGGGCCCGTGCAGACATACACGTTCGGATAGATTTTAGTAAGTTTGCGCACATGCATCTCCAGGGTGTTCCACGCGTCCCGATTGAAGCCCTGCCCCACTTGGGGTGCCATATTGGATAGGTAAAAGGTCTCCTCGCAATGCTTTTGGTGCAACCGGTGGTTCCCAGCAGCGGCCATGTGACCGCGATCGTAACCGGACCGCCTGTAATCCGTATTCTGAGACCTGAAGTAGGGATGAATGCTCTCATCCTGCTTGAAGTCGCACTTGGCCCGATCTACAGCATCGTTTTTGGCTACAGAGTCCGGCGTCAGATGCTCAAACACCCAATGTGGCACCCGATTCCGGCGGTCGTAGGAGAGCACGTAGTCGGAGTGGGAGCGCACGTTATCCAATCCTGGAAATCCATACTTCATTATTTGTCCAATCCTGGAAGGTGTTGCTGCTAGACTGATATTGTTTTCCTGGGCAGGAATCAAACTGGCCGCCGAAACAGTCCCAAAAGTAGGTAAACCAGGCAGACGGGGGTGTCCGCCATCGGCTACATCTATGCGCTTTTGGCGTTCAAAATGGGAGCCCAGGTAAAAGGCTCCAAGGGCGGTGGCGCCTATTGTTAATATTCTACTAACTCCTCTGCCGCTCATTTTTCTAGTTTAATTGATAAATTTGGTCAAAAAGACCTCTAAAGACCGCTATTGCACAATTTCAGGTACGGTAGTGTGACCGAGTCTCGAAATCTCAAATGGGGGAATAATACGATGATAACGGTTTTCTAAATCACATTTAAAATCTTTGAAAGTCAAACTTTAAAAACAATGAATTACATTCACTATGTTTAAATTACAAAACTAAAAATCTTAATCTTGAAAATTTTTTAGTTTTTTATGTTCTTAGTGATGTAAATATAGGGTATCTTAAAAAATAAATATATCAATACTTAACTTTAATTTTATGTTTATCATAAAAATGTTTACTATTTATAATCATTTTTGAGGTTTGTATGTCGATGTCGAGACAGCTTCAATATCATTTAACTCGCTTTTCCACTTTTCCTGACCTATCTCCCTATTTTAGTTCGACTTTGCTTCATTCTGCGCTCAAAGCTTTAATGTCCGATTCCACTTTGTTTCAATGTGGTTTCAATCCGAGACGAGGTTATCAGCTATATTTGAGCTTGTTTACATTATAAGTGCAGCTGATTAGACGTTTCTCATTGAGACGTTTCCAAATCGTTGCCTTGTTCAGTTAAGAGTGAACCCACGATCGAGAAAGGATGAGAGATCTGATCGCAGTGGTCCTGATCGCCCTGGCGGTGGGATTTTGGTTTGTGCGGACTCGCTATAGCTACTGGACCCGCCGAAGAATCGGAAACGTCCCAGGCACTTTTCCCACGGGAAATATGGATGGTTTTCGGAAAACCAAGCACTTTATTGACATCGTAACCCCTCTGTATGAGAAGTTCAAAGACTGTGGCGCTCCGTTCGCGGGGTTCTTTATAATGCTTCGTCCGGTGGTTTTAATTCTGGACCTGGAGGTGGCCAAACAGGTTCTAATACGCGACTTTGCTAACTTCGAGGATCGCGGGATGTATCATAATGAACGGGACGATCCGTTGACGGGTCATCTTTTTCGAATCGATGGACCAAAGTGGCGACCATTGAGGACTAAAATGTCACCCACATTCAGTTCTGGAAAGATGAAGTTCATGTTCCCCACGGTGTGCGGGGTGGGTTTGGAACTGGCTGGGGTGTGCGGAGACCTCGCCGAAAACTCGATGTGCGGAATATTGGAAGTTGGTGGACTGATGGCGCGCTATACCTCCGATGTCATAGGTCGCTGTGCCTTTGGAGTGGATTGCAATGGCCTCCGAAACCCCGAGGCAGAGTTTGCTGTGATGGGCAGGCGAGCTTTTTCGGAGCGACGTCACTCCAAACTAGTCGACTTGTTCATCGAGAGTTTTCCCAATCTGGCCCGACGCCTCCGCTTCTGTCAGATCCATCAGGACATCACGGATTTCTATGTCGGCATTGTCCGGGAAACTGTAAGGCAGCGAGAGGAGCAGGGCATTGTGCGAAATGACTTTATGAACCTCTTGATCGAGATGAAGCAACGCGGCGAACTCACCCTGGAGGAGATAGCAGCACAGGCGTTTATATTTTTTGCCGCTGGCTTTGACACTTCGGCTTCTACCCTAGGATTTGCCCTGTACGAGTTGGCCAAGCAGCCGGAGCTACAGGAGAAATTGCGAAGTGAAATCGACGAGGCTCAGAAGCTGCACCAAGGGGAATTCACCTACGAAAGCATGCAGGAGATGCGCTATATGGAGCTTGTTATTGCAGGTGAGTCAGGAACTTTAAAACAAAACGAAATGAATCCCAGAATGAAGACTTTCCTTCTTTTAGAAACCCTTCGGAAGTACCCGGTACTACCCCAACTTACTCGGGTCTCCAAGCAGTACTATGCTGCCAAGGGTGATCGTAATTTTTACATAGAACCCGGCCAAATGCTGCTTATACCCGTTTACGGCATTCATCACGATCCCAGAATCTATCCCGAACCCAATAAATTTATACCAGAGCGTTTCCTGGCGGATCAGCTGGCCCTGCGTCCTACTGCCTCTTGGCTGCCCTTCGGCGATGGTCCTCGTAATTGCATTGGAATGAGGTTCGGAAAGATGCAGACCACCGTTGCCCTGGTTCATCTTCTCAGGCGCTTTCACTTTAGCGTCTGTCCGCGAACAGAGCCCAAAATCGAGTTTGTAAAGTCGAATATTCTTCTCTGTCCGGCGAATGGCATCTACTTAAAGGTTCAAGAGCTGAGTAAGCTAAAAAAATTGTGATTCTGTGCCTTGCGAAATACACTACTTATTTTATCAATTTTTTAACGTGTGTACGATTGAATGGTATTTCTGAATTACGCCTGTGAAGCATGACCAGAAAAAAATGGATTGGGACATTAGGCGCTATCAACATTTCTACTAGCCTCGCACCAGAACACCAATCTGTATATAATTTATTTTCCGGATCAATGAGCTTGTTTGGAAAATGGTAAACAAATTTAGAATTATTTTTTTTTGCTTAAAAAAATTACGTAATTATTAGATATATGTATATTCATGTATATATACGTAGATGCCATTGAAGCTTTTGAAAAAATGCGTATATTTTTGTTATTTTTGCAATCTAATTGAGGGCACAAAGTTTTGTTTGTTATTCTCAGTCTCTTTAGCATACAATCCAAACATTTCACCGACTGATAAATAAAGATATAAGATACAAGTCTCATAAAACTGGTTCTAAGAGATCGTAAGAGAGCTTTTGGGCACCGACACAACGTAGAGCCGATTTTTAAACTCAGTTTGAAGCTGAACGTGGTCCGAAAATGACGATTTTTTTGTCGCTGGTTGTTATTGTGTTGTCGCTGATCATATTCGCCGCTCGACGACGTCATGGTTATTGGCGGCGCAGAGGGATCCCTCACGACCACCCCCATCCACTCTTTGGAAATATCAAGGATTGGCCTACCAAGCGGCACATAGCCACGATCTTTAGAGATTATTACGAAAAGTACAAGGGTTCAGGGTATCCTTATGCTGGATTCTTTTTCTTTTTCACGCGAACCGCTGTGGTCACCGATCTGGACTTGGTCAAAAGAGTTATGATTAAGGACTTCAGTCATTTTGAGAATCGGGGGGTATTCTACAACGAGATTGATGACCCTCTCACTGGGAATTTATTCAGCATCGAAGGACAAAAGTGGCGTCACCTGCGGCATAAGCTAACGCCCACCTTCACCTCTGGAAAAATGAAACACATGTTCCCCATTGTCGTTAAAGTGGGTAAGAAAATGGACGCAGTGTTCGGCGAGAAGGTGGCCGAAGGTCGAGGTGAAGTTCTGGAAGTGGTGGATCTGGTTGCCCGCTACACAGCGGATGTAATCGGAAACTGTGCCTTTGGACTCAACTGCAATAGTTTGCATAATCCCAAGGCAGATTTTGTGACAATTGGAAAAAGAGCGGTCACAGAGCATCGCTACGGAGGTCTTTTGGATATTTTCATCTTTGGGTTCCCGAAGCTATCCCGCCGTTTACATCTCAAATTGAACGTTCAAGATGTGGAGGATTTCTACACTGGAATTGTGAGGGAGACCATAGACTACAGGCTGAAAACAAAGGAGAAACGAAACGACTTTATGGATGGTCTGATTGAAATGTACCAAAAGGAGCAGGAAGGCAATTCGGAGGATGGATTAACTTTCAACGAGTTGCTGGCCCAGGCCTTCATATTCTTTGTTGCTGGGTTCGAGACGAGCTCGACCACCATGGGCTTTGCTCTCTACGAACTGGCCCTCAATCAGGATGTCCAAGACAAGTTGCGGAAGGAAATCAACGATGTCCTCGCTAAAAACAATAGTGAAGTTACCTACGAGGGCATTAAGGAAATGAAATACCTGGAGCAGGTCGTAATGGGTATGTACTAGATGCTTTGATTTGTAATTTTTATGAATATTAACTCGTTATTACAAAGAAACCCTTCGGAAGTACCCTGTTTTGGCACATCTTACCAGAATGACGGAGACTGACTTTTCGCCAGAGGACCCCATGTACTTTATTGCCAAGGGTACTATTGTCGTGATTCCTGCTTTAGGAATTCACTATGATCCGGATATCTATCCTGAGCCGGAGAAGTTCAGGCCTGAGAGATTCACGGAGGAAGCCATTGCAGCTCGGCCCTCTTGCACTTGGCTGCCTTTTGGAGAAGGTCCTCGCAACTGCATTGGTCTACGATTTGGTTTGATGCAAACTTGTGTGGGATTAGCTTTCCTCATCCGAAGCTACAGGTTCAGCGTTGCTCCAGAGACACAAATTCCTATGAAGGTTGTGATAAAAAGCATTCTGATTTCGGCTGAAAATGGAATATATTTGAAGGTGGAAAAGTTAATCAAATGAAATAACTTACCTTAATCTACCTAAATCCATTTTTTATTGTAGAACACCAATAAATAATATCTCACCAATCCTTACATGTGCCATTATTTTAGCATTACATAGTTTAAAAATCGTTTTTAAGAAAAATTTGTTGTATTGTCGTATAACCATTATTTAGCACAAAAAAAAACAAGGTCTACCTAGTAAACAAAAATAATTGGTCGCTAAAAGATAAGGACGGTACGGCTATATAAAGTGTAGTTCCTCCCTAGTTGAATTCAGTTTCGAAAGCACACTTCAATCGTTAAAATGTCGCTTCTTCTTTTACTAATTTTTGTTTCGGTGTCGCTGGTCGTGTTTGCCGTTCGGAGGCGACTCGGATATTGGCAGCGGAGGGGCATACCCCACGATGCACCCCACCCCATTTTTGGACACCTTAAGGATTGGCCCAAGAAGCGACACTTTTCCACAATTTTTAGGGACTACTATAACAAGTACAAGAATTCTTCTTTCCCCTTTGCTGGGTTCTATTTCTTCCTAACTCCAACGGCTGTCGTCACTGATCTGGAGCTGGTGAAAAGAGTATTGATAAAGGACTTTAATCACTTCGAGAATCGGGGACTTTTCCATAATGAAACCGATGATCCGCTCTCGGGCCATTTGTTTTCCATCGAAGGCCAAAAGTGGCGCCACCTGAGACGCAAGCTGTCACCCACTTTCACATCCGGAAAGATGAAGCACATGTTCCCCATTGTGGTCAACATTGGAGAAGAATTGGAGAAAATGTTTAATGAGAAGACAGCTTCAAGCCAAGTTGTGGAAGTGGTTGATTTGGTGGCACGTTTTACTTCGGATGTCATCGGATCCTGCGCTTTTGGTCTGCAATGCAATAGTCTCCATAATCCCAAAGCAGAGTTTGTGACAATGGGTAGGCGGGCGATCACCGAGAGGAGATACGGGGGTTGGCTGGACTTCTTTTTCTTTGGATTCCCAAAACTGTCCCGCCGTTTGCACTTAAAACTAAATATCCAGGAAGTAGAAGACTTTTACACTAGGATCGTTGGAGACACCATCGACTACAGGCTGAAATCAAAGGAGAAAAGGAACGACTTCATGGACAGTCTGATTGAATTATACCAGAAGGAGCAGGAGGGAAATTCGGAGGATGGATTAACCTTCAATGAGTTGCTGGCCCAGGCTTTTATATTCTTTTTCGCTGGTTTCGAGACGAGCTCTACCACCATGGGGTTCGCTCTCTACGAACTAGCTCAGAATCCGGATGTCCAGGACAAATTACGAAAGGAAATAATCGACGGCCTCGCTAAAAACAATAATGTATTTACCTACGAGGGAATCAAAGAAATGAAGTACCTGGAACAGGTCACAATGGGTAAGCATGCGCTAAGATTTTTATAATACACGTCTTACATAAAAATCTTTAATGTCTTATAGAAACCCTACGGAAGTACCCTATTCTGGCTCATCTGACAAGAGATACTGAGACGGACTTTTCACCCGATGATCCTAAATACTTTATTGCCAAGGGAACACAGGTTATTATTCCATCATTGGGCATTCACTACGATCCGGATATTTACCCTGAGCCGGAAAAGTTCAAGCCAGAGCGGTTCACGGAAGAGGCCATTGCTGCCCGACCATCCTGCACCTGGCTGCCCTTCGGCGAAGGTCCTCGCAACTGCATCGGCCTACGATTTGGTTTGATGCAGACACATGTGGGACTAGCTTACTTGATCAGGAGTTTTAAGTTTTCAGTTGCTTCCATAACTCAAATACCTATGCATTATGAGACACCGAATATTTTGCTTCCGCAGAAAATGGCATTTATCTGAAGGTGGAGAAAATATCCCAATAATTTCATCGAATCCTGTGGTGCTCATCCCATTGCTCTCGCTGTTCATTTTTGTTTGCAAATTCCTATGCATACGAAGTTGTGTGAGACAGCACCCCTGATCTAATCCTACTAGTCTGGGGATTCATACCTTAATCGAACGGCGGGTTTTTGGGTTATTAAAAAAAATGTACATTATTCTATCAATTATAATAACTAGTTGAAAAGTAGAACCTAAATAACAGGCGACTGTACTAATTTAGTCGTTAACCAATAATCTTTTCTTTGGTAAAACATTTGATAAGGTTTTATAAAAAATATTCAGATAAATTATTATTTTGTCAAAAAATAAATTGAATAACTGAAGAGCAAACGCATTTTGTATTATTTTTAATCAGAACCCACACACTGACGTTTATCAGGAAGTATGGTAGGTATAAAAAGCTCATATTCCCGAGAGTCTAGAAGACTGTTCTATATACTGTTCTGAAAGTTTACCTGACCTTAATTCATTATTAAGTAAAATCATTAGGGACTGCCCCAAGAAGCGATACATTGCCCATAGTTTTCGCGACTACTATCTAAAGTACAAAGGTTCTGGGTACCCCGTCGCCGGCAGATTAACCTTCAACGAGTTGCTGCCAAGGCCTTTATATTCTTTGTGGCTGGGTTCGAGCTCTCTTTGCTCTCTACGAACTGGCTATCAATCAGGATGTCCAAGAAAAGTTGCGAAAGGAAATCATTGATGAATAAGCATCCATTACGCTGAAATCGTGATTTCCGCTGAAAACGGAATATACCTAAAGGAGGAAAATTTAATTAAATCAAATAACTTTTATTAATACAAATCCTTCTTCATTTTTTTCGAATCTTTTTTTTCGAAACCTTTTTTGAAGAAAAATTTGTAGAAGATAGCGTAGTTTTGCCATAGAACCATTATTCAGCAAAAAAAACTATATACTTTAAGCTTTCTATCAATATTCTTCATATATGAAGAATATTTCACCAATCATACATAGCATGAGTCTTTATTTCATCATTACATAGTTTGCAAACCTTTTTTTAGAAGATAGCGTAGTTTTGCCGTAGAACCATTATTCTGCAAAAAAAAAACGAAATAATCTAAGCTTTTTATCAATATCTTTCTAGTAAGAAAAACTTAAAGATTAAACATTAAAAGATAAGGGTGGTACGGCTATATAAATCCTAATTCCTCCCAACAGGAGTGCAGTTGAGAAAGCACACTCTGATCGTCAAAATGACGTTGTTTCTTTCACTGATTTTTGTTTTGGTGTCGCTGGTCGTGTTTGCCGTACGGCGGCGACTCGGATATTGGCAGCGGAGGGGCATACCCCACGATGCACCCCACCCCATTTTTGGACACCTTAAGGATTGGCCCAAGAAGCGACACTTTTCCAGAATTTTCATGGACTACTATAACAAGTACAAGAATTCTTCTTTCCCCTTTGCTGGGTTCTATTTCTTCCTAACTCCAACGGCTGTCGTCACTGACCTCGAACTGGTCAAAAGGGTATTGATCAAGGACTTTAATCACTTTGAGAATCGGGGAACTTTCCACAATGAAACCGATGATCCGCTTTCGGGCACGTTGTTTTCCATTGAAGGCCAAAAGTGGCGCCACCTGAGACGCAAGCTGTCGCCCACTTTCACGTCTGGAAAGATGAAGCACATGTTCCCCATTGTGGTCAAAATTGGAGAAGAATTGGAGAAAGTGTTTAATGAGAAGATAGTTTCAAGCCAAGTTGTGGAAGTGGTTGATTTGGTGGCACGTTTTACTTCGGATGTCATCGGATCCTGCGCTTTTGGTCTGCAATGCAATAGTCTCCATAATCCCAAAGCAGAGTTTGTGACAATGGGTAGGCGGGCGATCACCGAGCGGAGATACGGGGGTTGGCTGGACTTCTTTTTCTTTGGATTCCCAAAACTTTCCCGCCGATTGCACTTAAAAATAAATATCCAGGAAGTAGAAGACTTTTACACTAGGATCGTTCGAGACACCATCGACTACAGGCTGAAATCAAAGGAGAAAAGGAACGACTTTATGGACAGTCTGATTGAATTATACCAGAAAGAGCAGGAGGGAAATTCGGAGGATGGATTAACCTTCAATGAGTTGCTGGCCCAGGCCTTTATATTCTTTTTGGCTGGTTTCGAGACGAGCTCTACCACCATGGGGTTCGCTCTCTACGAACTTGCTCTCAATCAGGATGTCCAGGACAGATTACGAAAGGAAATCAAGGACGGTCCCGATAAAGAAAATAATGTGTTTACCTACGAGGGAGTCAGAGAAATGAAGTACCTGGAACAGGTAATAATGGGTGAGCATAAAAAAAGATTTAAATAAAAAGATTTAATATTTAAAAAAACTGTTATGTATTATAGAAACCCTACGGAAATACCCCGTCCTGGCTCATCTGACAAGAGAGACTGAGACGGACTTTTCACCCGATGATCCTAAACACTTTATTGCCAAGGGAACACAGGTTGTGATTCCATCCTTAGGCATTCACTACGATCCGGATATTTACCCGGAGCCGGAAAAATTCAAGCCAGAGCGGTTCACGGAAGAGGCCATTGCCGCGCGACCATCCTGCACCTGGCTGCCCTTCGGCGAAGGTCCTCGCAACTGCATCGGCCTACGATTTGGTTTGATGCAGTCACAGGTGGGACTAGCTTACTTGATCAGGAGTTTTAAGTTTTCTGTTGCTCCCGTAACTCAAATGCCTATGAAGTATGTGACACCGAATATTCTGCTTTCGGCAGAAAATGGCATTTATCTGAAGGTGGAGAAAATATCCCAATAATTTCATCAGAGGCTACTAGTCTGAGTATTCGTACCATATTCGAACAGCAGATTCGTTTTTGTATAGTTGGGGTTTGTGGTTTAATCAATAAAATATATATTCTTCTATCAATTGTTATACATAGTTTCAAAGAGTATCTACTACCTCGATAACAGGCCAGTCTACTAAATTGTGTTGAATCATTTTTTTGGTAAAACATATGATAAGCGTGTATTGCAAATATTGAGATTCAGATTTATTATTTCGTCAAGGGAGCACATTATTGAATAATTGGACAGCAAACACACGTTTAATTGTTTTTAATATTAAAATATGTGAATTTTCGTGATACTACTCAAGAGAACTAACACATTGAGGTTTATCAGGGAGTATGATGGGTATAAAAAGCTCTTTTTCAAGAGAGTCTAGGAGAGTGTTCTGTATATAACACTCGTTGCTTACCTGATTTTAATTCAGTCTTGAGTAGAACGTGTTGCCGCTAAAATGTCGATATTTCTAACTCTGATCGCGGTTGTTTTTGCGCTGATTCTGTTTGCTGCTAGGCGGCGACATGGATATTGGCAGGGGAGGGGTATACCTCACGATGTGCCACACCCTCTCTTTGGAAACGTTAAGGACTGGCCCAAAAAGCGACACATTGCCCATATTTTTAGGGACTACTATCTAAAGTACAAAGGTTCCGGTTACCCCTTCGCCGGATTTTATTTCTTCTTCACGCGAAATGCTGTGATTACCGATCTGGAATTGGTCAAGAGAGTTTTGATTAAGGATTTCAACCACTTTGAGAATCGAGGAATTTTCCACAACGAGATCGATGATCCGCTGTCCGGCACGTTGTTCGCCATCGAAGGTCAGAAGTGGCGTCACCTGAGGCACAAACTCACGCCCACCTTTACATCCGGAAAGATGAAGCACATGTTCCCAATTGTCGTGAAAGTGGGGGAGGAAATGGAGAAAGTTTTTTTGGAGAAAACAGGGACAGGACAAGGACAGGTCCTGGAAGTAGTCGACCTTGTGGCGCGCTTCACTGCCGACGTTATTGGCACCTGTGCCTTTGGCCTGAACTGCAATAGTTTGCATAATCCTAAGGCCGAGTTCGTGTCGATAGGTAGACGGGCTATCACCGAGCGAAGGTACGGAGGTTGGCTGGATTTCTTCATCTTTGGCTTCCCGAAGCTATCGCGCCGCCTTCACCTGAAACTTAATGTCCAAGAAGTGGAGGATTTCTACACAGGAATAGTGAGAGAAACCATCAACTACAGGCTGAAAACCAAGGAGAAGAGGAACGACTTCATGGACAGTTTGATCGAGATGTACCAGAAGGAGAAGGAGGGCAATTCGGAGGATGGGTTAACCTTCAACGAATTGTTGGCACAGGCCTTCATTTTCTTTGTGGCTGGGTTTGAGACTAGCTCGACCACCATGGGCTTTGCTCTCTACGAACTGGCACAGAATCAGGATGTTCAGGACAAACTGCGACAGGAGATCAATGAAGTATTGGCCAAGCACAACAACGAGTTCACATATGAGGGCATCAAGGAGATGAAGTATTTGGAACAGGTGGTAATGGGTGAGCTAAAATATTTGATTATTTTTAAAATAAAAACTAACAATACAATTTTCCATCAGAAACCCTTCGAAAGTACCCTGTTCTGGCACATCTGACCAGAAAGACTGAGACAGACTTTGCTCCTGAGGACCCCAAGTACTTCATCGCAAAAGGAACTATGGTTGTTATACCCGCTCTGGGAATTCATTACGATCCAGAGATCTATCCCGAACCGGAGAAATTCAAGCCAGAGCGTTTTACGGAAGAGGCCATTGCCGCGAGGCCCTCGTGCACCTGGTTGCCGTTTGGCGATGGTCCCCGCAACTGCATTGGCCTCAGATTCGGGCTAATGCAAACCAGTATTGGACTGGCCTATTTGATCAGGGGCTACAAGTTCAATGTCGCCCCAGAGACCCAAATACCCATGAAAGTTGTGGTCAAGAACATACTGATTTCTGCTGAAAATGGAATACACTTAAAGGTCGAGAAGATTTCTAAATGAGAATGAATCGATGTATGAAATCTATAAATATAAAAGTTTTTTCTGAATATTAAAACAGTTTACAAAGTTAAAACATAACATCAAGTAACGATGACATGCAAAATGTTTCATTTTATGGTTGGGGGTTCTTAAAAACCAACAGTGATAAGGCTGTTAGGCTGTTAGTTTGACTTTAAACCTGTTTTACATACAATAAATGGTTAAAGTTTCAATGATGGTTTTCTAGAAATCTATTAAGTCGTGGTTAAGGGTAGTAAATAGTATTATATTGTGCGTAAAATTTTATTTATGAGGTCATATATTTCTCTAGAAGCTTTTCAAACTTTTGTAAACATGGAATTCCTAAAAAAAACAACTGAATTTAAGAGATTTGAATCCATTTCTCTTTATTTGTTTGATGTTTGCCCAATTTCATTCAGTATGAAGTCGCTTTCATCATGGATCATGAATCATAAGTCACATAATAATACAAAGAGCATTCCTAAGATAAGAGAGTCCAAAGCTCTGGAAACCGGTCATAATATAAACAATGTTTGGCGGAGGGCTTTTTCAGTTTGCGAACAATGTTGATTCTCATCGGTTTAATTGTCGGTGTGCTCACCCTCGCCACATGGTGGGTCCACCAGAACTTTACGTATTGGAAGCGTCGCGGCATTCCCCACGATCCGCCCCAGCTGATCTTGGGCAACACCAAGGAGTTGATGAAAACCCTTCACTTGGCGCAACTTATCAAACAGACCTACGTGAAATACAAGAACAAGACCAATGGACCATTTGTGGGATTCTATGTTTACATCAAGAAGTTTGTGATAATCACCGATATCGATTTTGTAAAGACCGTTTTGATACGGGAGTTCGACAAATTCCACGATCGAGGTGTGTTCCACAACGAAAAAGATGATCCGTTGACAGCCAATTTGACCACCATCGAGGGTCAAAAGTGGAGAACTTTGCGACAGAAGCTAACGCCTACCTTTACGTCTGGAAAAATGAAGAATATGTTCCCGCTGGTGCAGGATGTGGGCGATGAGCTAATTCGGGTGTTTTCCGAAAAAATCGAGGCCACACCAACCACGCTGGAGATCACGGATTTGTTGGCTCGTTTCACGGCGGATGTGATTGGAGTTTGTGCTTTCGGCCTGGACTGTAACAGCCTTCGGGATCCCAAGGCGGAGTTCGTTCGAATGGGTAATTCGGCGATCACTGAGCGTCGACATGGCAAGCTGGTCCACATGCTCCTCTTCGGAGCTCCGAAACTAAGCGCCAAGCTGGGCATTAAGAGTCTCCTCCAGCCCGTCGAGGACTTCTACATGAACATCATTAGGAACACCATTGACTATCGGGTGAAGAACAATGTGAAGCGAAATGACTTTATGGACATGCTGATCGAGATGAAGCTGAAATACGATAATGGAAACAAGGAAGAGGGAATCACCTTCAATGAGCTTGCTGCCCAGGCCTTTATATTCTTCCTGGCTGGCTTTGAGACGAGTTCCACGACGATGGGATTCGCTCTCTATGAACTGGCTTGCAACCCGGAAATCCAAGACAAAGCCAGGAAGGAAGTGGACTTTGTTCTGGCGAAGCATAATGGCAAACTAGACTACGACAGTATGAAGGAAATGTCCTACCTGGAAAAAGTAATTGACGGTGAGGATTTCGTTATTTTCTGAGTATTTTAAGACCTTTTCTAACACGCTTCCTTTTTAGAAACCCTGAGGAAGCACCCAGTTGTGGCACATTTGGTTCGAACAACAACTAAAACCTATGTACCCAGCAATCCTAAATACACCATTGAAGAGGGCACTGGAGTGTTGATTTCCACTTTGGGCATCCATCATGATCCGGAGTTTTATCCCGAGCCGGAGAAGTTCATCCCGGAACGTTTTGACGAGGAGCAGATCCAACAGCGCCCGGCTTGCACCTACCTACCATTTGGAGATGGACCTCGGAACTGTATCGGCCTTCGATTTGGACGGATGCAGGTTATTGTTGGAATGGCACTTCTCCTACACAACTTTAGGTTCGAATTGCACCCAACAAAGACCACAATCCCATTAAAATTCAAACTAAACAGCATTCTTCTGAGTGCCGAGGGTGGAATTCACCTGAATGTCACCAAGCTAGTCACCTAAAAAGATTAGAAACAACTTAATTGATAATTGTTCCAACAGTGAGTCACTGGGACACACAATGCTTCATTAAATTAATCAATAAAGTTGCCAAAATCAAAGAATGTAATCGCAACCGACAAACATACATAGTGTTTATGATAATTCATGTCATTAGTTTCTGTACTTGAACTTTATCAGAAACTGGCTGTCAACAATAATGAGTTAGTCGGCGGTCACTGTTCCGTACTTTTTCAAATGTATTTTTAAATCTGTTATACAATATGTGCAGTCATTGTTTTTAATTACAATCAAGTAGAGACCTCGTTTGTTTAAAAGTGATGTAATCCCACATTTAAGCTTTATTTATTTTAGAATTAAGCTTACATTAAACCCGTTCCACTTTTAAGTAAATACCAGATTCACTTGAAATGAGAAATGTCTCTTTGCTGTACTTCATGGGAATGGTAGTCTCCTCGCAGATGGAGAATTTAAAGTCCTTGATCAGGAGGGCTAAGCCAATGCGGGCTTGCATTTGGCCAAAACGCATTCCAATGCAGTTCCTAGGACCATCCCCGAACGGAAGCCATTCGACGGAATCGCGTTCCTTAACCCTGTCCGGCAGAAAGTGGTCAGGGTTGAAGACATTCGGATTGGGATACAACTTCTCATCGCGATGCATAGCTCCACATGGAATCAGGACAGGCATTCCTTTTTTGATGACGTACTTTGGATTGTCCGGAACCACATAGTCCTCAAGGCACTCACGGTTCAAGATTGGAAGTACGGTATAGAGGCGAAGAGTTTCTGTTTAAGGTAAAAAATTAGTGTCTATTATCATTTTCTTTTGTAGAAATACTTACCAGACAAGACCTGGTCTAAATAGACCAAATCCTTCATATTCTCATATGAAAGCTCGCTGCTTTTGCCAAAGACCTCAATGCATTCTTTCCGCACCCGGTCTTGGATGTCCTGGTGCTGAGCCAGCTCGTAAAGCGCAAATCCCATGGTGGTCGAGGATGTCTCGAAGCCTGCCCCAAAGAACACAAAGGCCTGAGCTGCCATTTGCTCGATTGTCAAGTTAACACTTTCTCCAGTCTCGGATTTAGTTAGGGGACTGTTTTTCAGATCTATTAGTTGATCCATGAAGTCGTTGCGTCGAATCTTGTTCTGCTCCCTGAAACTGACCGTCTCCCTGACGATTCGCAGGAAGAAGTGTTCCACTTCCTCTTTCGTTATCTTCATGTGCAGGCGTCGGGCCAAGTTGGGAAAGCTATTGATGAATGCGATTCCCAGAGGCCCATGTCGCTGGTCCGTAACAGCTTTTCGGCCCATATTCCGGAACTCGGCATTCGGGTCCTTGAGACTGCTGCACTCGATCCCAAAGGCACAAGTGCCAATCACGTCGGTGGTGAAGCGAGCTAGCAGATCCTTTACCTCGACAATGTTGTTCTTGTCCAGGGTCTGTCCGAAAACCTCCGTGAACTCGTGACCCACCTTCACCACAGTGGGAAACATGTACTTCATTTTTCCAGAGGTAAACGTAGAAGATAGTTTGTTCCTCATGGACTTCCACTTCTGGCCATCCAGCATGAACAGATGCCCGGACAATGGATCGTCCTCTGTGTTGTGATAAAAGCCACGATCCGTAAATTTGTTAAACTCTCTTATCAAGATCAGTTTGGCCAGCGAAGGTTCTAGGACGAAGACAGCTGGTTTTTGAAACCAATAGAAGCCGGAAAAGGGTCCAGTTCCCCGAAACTTCTAATAATAATCTGTCCAAATGTCGCAAAACGATCGCTTGGATTGGACGCCGCCCAGGCTCCCCAATAGGATGTGGGGCTCTTCGCATGGGATTCCCGCATTTTTCCAGTAATTCAAGGTGCGGCGCCATCTCACCAAAAGGGAAGTGATGAGCAAAACTACAGCTGATATGAGGAAAGCCTGGACTCCCATGACGTCAGAGTAGCGATAAAAAAAGCCGGCGGCTAGCAGCAGAAGCATATGGTATCTCGTCCGCCTTCTAAAACTCACTGAGCGCCCAGAGCTTTTTCACCCAACAGATAAAGCTGAAAAGTGAGAAAGGCAACGTACTTCTCCAATATTGAATATATATATATTGTATCTTTATTGCGCGTTTGAAATTAATAAGTGTTAGGGCGAAAAATTGAAGCTTTTTCTCTATTCTGGTTGATTTTAGGCAAGTTCCATTTGGATTAACCTTATCTACCTCAACATAATTTGGTAGAGCATAGGTCACGATTGGTTTGTTTAAAAAACAAGGGATTATTCGACACGCTCAACTTGTAGAAAAATACCGGATTCACTTGCCACAAGATAGTGTTTCTTGTTGTACTCCATGGGTATTGTTGTCTTATCGCACACCGAGAACTTGAAGTCCTTGAGTAACAGAGCCAGTCCAATTCGTGTTTGCATTTGTCCAAATCGCATTCCGATGCAGTTCCTAGGACCATCACCGAATGGCAGCCACTCCACGGAGTCTCTCTCCTTGACCCGATCTGCCGTAAAGTTGTCCGGATTGAAGACTTCCGGATTGGGATAGAATCTCTCATCGCGGTGTATGGCACTGCAAGGTATCAGAACAGGCATCCCCTTTTTGATCACATATTTGGGATTGTCGGGAACGGCAAAGTCTTCAACGCACTCACGATTCAGGACAGGAAGGACTGTATAAAGGCGAAGGGTTTCTGAAAATTATCCTGAGGTCAAAAGATTTCTAAGTATGTAAATTATAATCATGTCATTTACCAGCTATTATCTGATCGAGGTAGACTAGTTCTGTCATGCTTTCATAAGTCAAAGTGTTATTGTGCCTTCTAAGCACCTCCCGGCACTCTTCCCGAGCTCGATCTTGAATATTCTGATGCTGGGCCAACTCAAACAAAGCGAATCCCATAGTGGTCGAAGAGGTTTCAAAGCCAGCCGCAAAAAACACAAAAGCCTGGGCTGCCATCTCCTCGATGGTCAGGCTGACAGTCTCTCCAGTTTCTGATTTGAGTGATTGGTTGTTTTTAAGATCTATTAGCTGGTCCATGAAGTCGTTCCGACGTATATGGTTTTCTTCCCTAAAGGCCACTGTTTCCCTGACTATTCGCAGAAAGAAATCCTCGATTGGCTGGGCCGTCAGCTTCAAGTGCAATCGCCGCGACAGATTCGGAAAACTGCTAAGAAATGCCACGCCCAGAGGACCATGGCGTTGTTCTGTCATGGATCTTCCTCCCATTACACGAAACTCTGCATTGGGATCCTTCAAGCTGCTGCACTCGATGCCAAAGGCACATGTGCCAATAACATCCGTGGTGAATCGGCAGAGCAAGTCCTTAACTTCGACAATCTCTTCCTTGTCCACCGATTGGCCAAAGACATCGATGAACTCGTGACCCACCGTGACTATTGTGGGAAACATATACTTCATTTTTCCGGAAGTAAATGTGGATGACAGTTTGTGTCTCATAGTCCTCCATTTTGGACCATCCAGCGTAAAAAGATGTCCCGACAACGGATCATCTTCCTCGTTGTGATAGAATCCTCGGTCCGTAAACTTGTTGAACTCCTTGATCAGGATGAGCTTGGCTAGGGATGTGTCCAGTACAAAGACAGCTGGTCTATAAAACCAAAAGAATCCGGCAAAAGGTCCAGTACCCCTATACTTCGCATAGTACTCTGACCAAATGTCGTTGAAAGATCGCCTAGTTGCCACGCCCGTCAAATTCCCAAACAAAAAGTGCGGTTTTTCGCAGGGGATCTCTAAGTTTTTCCAGTACTGTAGATTGCGACGCCATTTGTGTATAAGGTATGCGACTAGAACCGCAAAAGCGGTGACTAGGAAAAGCTGTAAGCCCATTACATCAACCTCGATAGCTATGTAGGGGCAATTATAATTATAAATATTAAACAACTTAAATAAAACGACGCGCCTTTTTAATTTCACAAAATGCACTGAATGTGAAAAGCTCAATGGGCTTGCGAAATAATCTCAAAATACATCGAACGAGAGTAGGAAAAGAAATAAAAAAGAACTCTTGTCAACAATTTTGATTGTGAAAAGACTCAATCTTATTTATTGTTAGATTTTAGCTCTCTTAGGTTTTGTATAAGAGATTATTGTTTTTTTTATTAATAAATTGGCTCGCTTTATCTATTTTGACACTAAGACCTACCCCAATACAATTGGCTAGACCTAAGGCTATTACTAGTTTAAAATTTAAACTTAAAATTTATAGGTTTCAAAATCGAATAATTAAACAAAACCCAAAAAATTTAAAATATTAACTGAAAAATTGTAAAACGAAAATTAATTTCAAATCACATTATTCCTCTACGTGTACTATAAAATCAGCTTTAATTATTAATCGAGAATTATCATCAGAATGAACTTGAACGTTTACAAAAAATATGGACCTTCTAGCGTTGTGGGTTGTAAACCGATATCGCCAGATTAGATTATGAATCAGCGGTATATCGTTTGTTTTTGTAAGAGAAAATGCTCTTTATTTATTCGAGACTCATTTAGATACAATTACTCTTTTGTATCTTACAGATAAAATGAACAGAGAAAAGTTATGTGCGATATAAACGTCATTAACTGGAATAAAAAGCTCTCTTCGGGAAAGAAACTTGTTGAATGCCACAAAAACTATAGTAAGCATGACAAGTACTTTTACATTCATAAATTACGTCACACAATCAAGCTGAAGACAACAAATAAAATAATAAGAATGAACATTGGTAAATAAAATTATTTTATTAAGATATTGTATACATGTATATTGTATACATAAATCGCTAAAAATGTGAAATTTGCTACAATTAGGCGAGAAATTCAGGAACCGGTTAAAAATGCCAGCAACAATGACTGGCATTTTTGAAAAAAAAGATTTTATTGAAGTTTTATTTTTTAGGGCTTACCAATTTATAAAATATATACATTAGACATTAAGTATTTTAAGTTTTCTTTTCTTTTTGGGGAAAAAGCTTGTTTCAAAAAATGAAAAATAAGAATGACTGGTGAGTATTATTCTTTAGTCATTGTTAATCGACAGATTATAGATAAGGAAAATATATAGATCAGTAGTTTAAAAAATAAACTATATTTTACTTCCACTTCCACTTTTTTCATTTTTACTTTAATGAATAAAACATTATTTAAAATAGTTCAACTTTAGAATACAGAATTGTAAAATTAAAATAAAAGTGAAGGTTTGAAATAAAAGAATTCTTTTTTTAGCCAAGGATAACTGATGGATTTTCTGAAAAACTAAAATAATCAGTTAAATAATATAACGCTTACAAAAAACCATTTCAAAAATTTAAAAACGAATTATACTATATTACTATATTATACTTTATTACTATAATACAAATTTAATATTAAATGAATACCTGGAGTTACTTATTTTGATCTTTCAATATAGGATTTGAAAACACCAACAAAGATGCAAGGTAAGAGTGACTGGTAGTTTTCTTTATTGAGGGTCTCTTTTTTTGGGCTTGTGAACCAATCAAGAGAACCGGGTGCCGGCTAAGAGAGTATCTAATTGCTCGAGCCGGTCCCTATAAAAGCCAAGCCAACTCAAATAGTCAGTTAATAGTCTCGAGATGGCCGTTTTGATCGCACTCTTTGTGGCAGTGATCACACTCGTCGTGTGGTACGTGCACCAACATTTCAACTACTGGAAGAAGCGTGGTATTCCACACGATGCCCCAAGTATTCCCTTTGGAAACACCAAAGAGTTTATGAAAACAAAACATATATCGCTACTCGCCGGGGAGGCGTACAAAAAGTACAAAAACAAGACCGATGGACCGTTTGTCGGTTTCTATTTTTATTTCAAAAAGTTTGTTATTCCGACGGATATTGATTTTGTAAAGACTGTGTTGATCCGCGAATTCGACAAGTTTCACGATCGTGGCGTCTTCCACAATGAACGCGATGATCCTCTTAGCGGTAATCTAGTGAACATCGAAGGTCAAAAATGGAAGACTCTCCGCCAGAAGTTGACCCCCACATTTACGTCGGGAAAAATGAAGAACATGTTTCCTACTGTGCTGGTTGTGGGCGATGAACTGATTAATGTTTTCGATGAAAAGATTTCCGCCAGCCCGGATGGCATGGAAATCACAGATCTCTTGGCTCGCTTCACCGCCGATGTCATCGGGAGCTGTGCCTTTGGCTTGGACTGTCACAGTCTAAAGGACCCCAAGGCCGAGTTTGTCAAAATGGGAGTGTCTGCCATCACCGAACGCCGATATGGAAAAGCCATGGACCTCTTCTTGTTCGGAGCTCCCAAATTGGCGGCCAAGCTGCGCATGAAGGCCAGTGTCCAAAAGGTCGAGGATTTCTATATGAACATCATCAAGGACACAGTGGATTATCGAGTCAAGAACAATGTGAAACGTAACGACTTCATGGACATGCTGATCGAGATGAAACTGAAGTACGATAATGGCAACAAACAGGATGGTCTCACATTCAATGAGATTGCCGCCCAGGCCTTCATATTCTTCCTGGCTGGTTTCGAGACGAGCTCCACAACCATGGGATTCGCTCTCTACGAGCTGGCCCTCAATCAGGATGTACAGGATAAGCTGAGACTGGAAATAAACAGTGTTTTAGAGAAACATAATGGAAAACTGAGTTACGATATAATGCGGGAGCTGGTATATATGGAAAAGGTCATCGATGGTAAGCTTCCTAAACATTTGTAGTATTCTTTAAAAGCGACTGTATCATTTTCCTTTTAGAAACCATGAGGAAGCGCCCCGTAGTTGGTCATTTGATTCGTATTTCAACTCAACGCTACGAGGACAGCAATCCAAAATATTTCATTGAACCTGGTACTGGTGTCCTAGTGCCCACCTACGCCATCCACCATGATCCAGAGTTCTATCCGGAGCCGGAGAAGTTCATTCCGGAACGTTTCGACGAGGAGCAAATCAAGCAACGTCCGGCGTGTACCTTCATGCCGTTCGGAGATGGGCCTCGCAATTGTATTGGCCTTCGCTTTGGCCGGATGCAGGTGATTGTTGGAATGACTTTACTCATCCGAAACTTCAAGTTTGAAGTTCACCCCACCAAGACCCAAATTCCTCTCAAATACAGAGCTGACGATATTTTGTTTAGTGCCGAAAATGGCATTCATTTGAAAGTCAGCAAAGTTTAAGTGTGAAGGAAAACAATGGAAAACAAATTAAAACTAATTAAGATAGGATGAAATTTTTAATGAGATATAGAAAGATAATTAACGGTTGCATTATTTCTATGGAAATGCATCATGACTAAAACCCTAATTTTAGATACGAAAAGCTTTACATTTCAAGGCAGTGATCTCTATATGTTATATGTATGTGAGAACATTTTTCCAAGTATGGGAATTAGAGAAAAAGCTTTTTGTTATTTAATACTATAAAAATTACTATAGAAATGTAATTAAAACTATAATTAAAATAAAGGTCGTTGCATAAATTATTATTTTAATTGTTGTTATTGTTATTTCATATATGAACATACTGGATTTCACAAGGCCTTCTGTAGTGAAAATTTCGTTTCAAAGTTTTGATTAAGATTAAAGGAAAATAAAACTACAAATCGTGAAAGCTATTCCTCATAAGGATCGCACAGAAATTGGCCAAGATATGGACTTGGTTTGGGGCTAAAATGAAAATCCTGGATTTTGCAAGGGGTTCCATCAGAAAAATTTGAAAAATCTGGATCGAGTTTTTTGATTTGAGGTTTTGATGCAGATTGAAGGACAATCGAACTACAAATCGTTTCAAGTGTACCTTCCCTGGATCGCATGGAAATTGGCCAAGATATGGACTTGGTTTGGGGCTAAAGTGGAAATCCCAGATTTTTCAAGGGGTTCCATCAGAAAAAATGGAAAAATCGGGATCGAAAATTTTATTTTGAGGTTTTGATGCAGATTGAAGGACAATCGAACTACAAATCGTTTAAGGTGTACTTTTCCAGGATGGGATGAAAATTGGCCAAGATATGGACTTGGTTTGGGGCTAAAATGAAAATCCTGGATCTTGCAAGAGTTTCCATCAGAAAATTTTGAAAATTTTAGATCGAAAATTTAAATTTAAGGTTTTGACTCAGATTAAAGGGGACAACTACAAATCGTTTAAGCTATTGCTCCCAAGGATCGGATGGAAATTGGCCAATATATGGACTTGATTTGGGGCTAAAATGTAAATCCTGGTTTTGATTTAAGGTTTTGATGTAGATTAAAGGAAAATCGATTTACAAATCGTCAAAACTTAACTTTTTAAACTTAACTTTAAAATTATATACTTACATGTAAAGTTGAATCTTACCTAACTTAAAAATTTTTGAGTAGCCTACTTTTAGGCCTCTTGTTAACATTTTTTTATAATTTTATTTATTAAGTGAAGAATTCGTACAGCATAAAACAACACTTAACAACACATGGATAAAAGTGGAAAAATAATCCAAACCGCGCGGAATTGGCTGCGATCCCCCAAATCAGTATTCCATAAAGCCAAATTGGCAGGATACAATGCGCATATACCGCCCTTTTGCATCTAAGGGGCAATTTGCTCCTTCTATTTATAAGCCAACGCAGTTGCTGGATCCTCAGGTTACATTTTATAGGCGTGGCTTTAAGATGTGGCCCAAAGGAAAGGCGTTTATCTTTATAAGGCGCTTAGGATAACGTGGCACTGGGGAAAAAAATTCTTTAAAAAAAACTGCACTCCACTACATCAAAAACATACCTGACAAAGAAAATCACTATTTCACAGCTTCCAGCTAAGTTCGCTGGGATTGAACAAATTCTTCCATTGATTTAATTTGAAATTAGAGCGAGTTTACTTTTTATAAATTTAGGCTTAACATGCAGCCTTATCTCTGTAGCGATTGCAAGTTAATGTCTAAGCTTCCCTATGCAAATCTAGCCCTAACTATGCTTGAAAAAAAACTCTACAAAGCTTTCACATAACTGATGCTGCACTATTATCTCGATATGCATAAACCCAATAGATAAGAATCGCGTGATATTTTAGTTCACTTATCCAAGGTGACCGGAGAATAATAGATATGGAACAACTTAAAGCTTTTAAAAGATCTTGCTCTCTGTTTTTTTTTGTGATATAAATGCCCTGTTGGAAATCCACACACTACAATACATTAGACAGTAAGAATTTAAAGTTTATTTTTATATTTGGGGTAAGAGGTACTTGGGGTATTTTTATATTTTAAGTTAAGAATGACTGGTATGTATGGTTTCTATCAATTCATTCAACTATTACTCATTAGTCATCGTTAATTATCGGCATATTAAAGATTAGAAAAATATATAGAGCTGTAGTTTAAAAAATAAATTAAATTTTACTTTCTTTTTTTTCATTATTTAAAATAGTTAAACTTTAGAACACAGAATTGTGAAATTAAAATAAAAGTTAAGGTTTGAAATTAAAGAATTATATTTTTTACTTAGTAACCATGGATAAAGCCAAGGATAACTGATAGACTTTCTGAAAAACTAAAATAATCTGTTAAATAATATAATGCTAACAAAAAAAATATTTAAGAAATTTGAAAACGAATGATAATACTATAATACAAATTAAATATTAAATAAATACCTGGAGTTACTAGTTTTGATCTTTAAATAGAGGTTTTGAAAACACCAACAAAGATGCAAGGATGAGTGACTGGGAGTTTCTTTATCGAGGGTCTCTTTTTTTGGGCTCGTATCAAGAGAACCAGGTGCCAAATAAGAGAGTGCCACCAGGTGCCAGCTCTAATTGCTCGAGCCGGTCCCTATAAAAGCCAAGCCAGCTGAACTAGTCAGTTAATAGTCTCGAGATGGCCGTTTTGATCGCACTCTTTGTGGCAGTGATCACACTCGCCGTGTGGTACGTGCACCAACATTTCAACTACTGGAAGAGGCGTGGTATTCCACACGATACCCCAAGTATTCCCTTTGGAAACACCAAGGACTTTATGAAAACAAAGCTTTTAGCGCTACTCGCCGGGGAAGCGTACAAAAAGTACAAAAACAAGACCGATGGACCGTTTGTCGGTTTCTATTTTTATTTCAAAAAGATGGTTGTTCCAACGGATATTGATTTTGTAAAGACTGTGTTGATCCGCGAATTCGACAAGTTTCCCGATCGTGGCATCTATCACAACGAACGCGATGATCCTCTGAGCGGTAATCTAGTTAACATCGATGGTCAAAAATGGAAGACTCTCCGCCAAAAGTTGACCCCCACATTTACGTCGGTAAAAATTAAGAACATGTTTCCTACTGTGCTGGTTGTGGGCGATGAACTGATTAACGTTTTCGATGAAAAGATTTCCGCCAGCCCGGATGGCATGGAAATCACAGATCTCTTGGCTCGCTTCACCGCCGATGTCATCGGGAGCTGTGCCTTTGGCTTGGACTGTCACAGTCTAAAGGACCCCAAGGCCGAGTTTGTCAAAATGGGAGTGTCTGCCATCACCGAACGCCGATATGGAAACGCCATGGACCTCTTCGTGTACGGAGCTCCCAAATTGGCGGCCAAGCTGCGCATGAAGGCCATTGTCCAAAAGGTCGAGGATTTCTATATGAACATCGTCAAGGACACAGTGGATTATCGAGTCAAGAACAATGTCAAACGTAACGACTTCATGGACATGCTGATCGAGATGAAACTGAAGTACGATAATGGCAACAATCAGGATGGTCTCACATTCAATGAGATTGCCGCCCAGGCCTTCATATTCTTCGTGGCCGGTTTCGAGACGAGTTCCACGGCCATGGGATTTGCCCTCTACGAGCTGGCCTTCAATCAGGATGTACAGGATAAGCTGAGACTGGAAATAAACAGTGTTTTAGAGAAACATAATGGAAAACTGAGTTACGATATAATGCGGGAGCTGGTATATATGGAAAAGGTCATCGATGGTAAGCTGCCTAAACATTTGTAGTATTCTTTAAAAGCGACTGTATCATTTTCCTTTTAGAATCCATGAGGAAGCGCCCCGTAGTTGGTCATTTGATTCGTATTGCAACTCAGCGCTATGAGGACAGCAATCCAAAATATTATATTGAACCTGGTACTGGTGTCCTGGTGCCCACCTACGACATCCATCATGATCCAGAGTTCTATCCGGAGCCGGAGAAGTTCATTCCGGAACGTTTCGACGAGGAGCAGATCAAGCAACGTCCGGCGTGTACCTTCATGCCGTTCGGAGATGGACCTCGCAACTGTATTGGCGTTCGGTTTGGCAGGATGCAGGTTATTATTGGAATGACTTTACTCATCCGAAACTTCAAGTTTGAAGTGCACCCCACCAAGACCCAAATTCCTCTCATATGCAGAGCTGACGATGTTTTGTTCAGTCCCAAAAATGGCATTCATTTGAAAGTCAGCAAAATTTAAGGGTGAAGGAAAGCAATGGAAAACAAATTAAAACTAATTAAGATAGGATGAAATTTTCAATGAGATGTAGAAAGATAATTAACGGTTGCATTATTTAAATGGAAATGTATCATGACTTATACACTAAGTTTAGATAAGAAAGCTTTGCATTTAAAGGCAGTGATCTCTATATGTTGTGTGTATGTATGTGAGAAAATTGGGAATTGAAGGAAAATCTTTTTGTTACTTAATACTATAAAACGTACTATAGAAATGTTAAATAAACTATAACTAAAATAAACGTCGTTGAAAAAAAAATTTTTTAATTTTTTTTTTGGTATATGAACATACTGGATTTCACAAGGTCCTTCGTCAGAAAAATGTGAAAAATCTGTATCGAAAATTTGTTTCAAGGTTTAGATGCAGATTAAAGGTGAATCGAACTAAAATTCGTTTAAGTTACTCCTCCTAAGGATCGGATGGAAATTGGCCAAGATATGGACTTGGTTTGGGACTAAAATGGAAATCCTGGATTTGCATGGGGTTTCATTAGAAAAAATTGAAAAAATCTGTATCGAAATTTTTGATTTAATGTTTTGATTCAGATTGAAGGAGGATCGAAGTAAAAATCGTTGAAGGCATTCCTCTCAAGAACCAGCTAGAAATTGGCCAAGATATGGACTTGGTTTGAGGCTTAAACGGAAATTCTGGAGAATCGAACTACAAAACGTTTAAGGTATTCCAAATTGACAAAACTGTTAAGAGTTTAATTTTTAAATTCTATACTTACATGTAAAGTTGAATTTTAGTCACGTACAAAATTTTGTGTAGCCTACTCTTAGGCCTTTTGATGAAACAAATAAGAAAATAAATTCTGTATTAAAATATTATTTTTTTAAAGTAGTTACGCGTTTTGTGGCAAAAATGCAAATCATTATTTAAAGTGAAGATAACAAAAAGAAGTAAATCTGACGAAATTTCAACAGGTGTTTCAATTTTATTCCGGGTAATCGAGTCTGATAATATTCCCATCCATATTGACGTACTCCTAAGTTTCCTTTAATGAAAATACACATGGGTTGCTCCCTTGAATGTTTTTTTTATCGATTTTATATACTGTTTTTTAATAATATTTTTATAAGAATTACACACGTTCCACCTTAAGATAAATTCCAGATTCACTGCCTATGAGGAATAATTTTTTATCGAACTTCATAGGAATAGTTGTCTGACTGCAAACTGAGAACTTAAAGTTCTTGATAAGGAGCGCCAGGCCAATGCGGCTTTGCATTTGGCCAAAACGCATTCCAATGCAATTACGGGGGCCATCTCCAAATGGAAGCCATTCAACGGAATCGCGATTCCTGACACGTTCTGGAGAGAAGTTGTCTGGGTCAAAAGTGTCGGGGTTGGGGTAAAATCGCTCATCTCTATGCATTGCTCCTGCGGGTATTATGATGGGCATTCCCTTCTTGATCACATAATTGGAATTCTCGGGGACTACAAAATCTTCAAGGCATTCGCGGTTCAGGACTGGAAGGACTGTGTACAAGCGAAGAGTTTCTGCAAAAGAAGGCTACTTAGTCAGGCTCTCACGAATATTTTTTTTTTTGTTACCAGATATAACCTGGTCGAGGTAGACCAGTTCCTTAATGCTCTCGTATATTAGCTCTCCATTAAACTTTTGGCCAACCTCCTGTAACTCTTTTCTTACACGATCCTGAATATCCTGATGCTGGGCCAACTCGTACAAGGCGAATCCCATTGTGGTCGAGGAGGTCTCAAAGCCAGCAGTAAAGAATACAAATGCCTGAGCTGCCACTTCTTCAATGGTCAGATTGACATTCTCTCCGTTTTCGGATTTCATTAGTGGGTTGTTTTTCAAATCGATCAACTGATCCATAAAGTCATTACGCCGGATGTTGTTTTGTTCGCGGAAGCTCACCGTTTCCCGGACTATGCGCATGAAGAACTTTTCAATGGGTTCCGCGGTAGTCTTCATGCCAAGGCGACGAGCAAGATTAGGGAAACTATTAACGAATGCGATAGCCAACCAACCTAGCCGTTGCTCCGTCAAGGATCGACGACCCATAACCCGGAACTCGGCCTCGGGATCCTTCAGGCTGCTGCACTCGATGCCAAAGGCACAGGTGCCAATCACGTCAGTGGTGAATCTGGCCAACAACTCCTTGACCTCAACGACGGAGGATTGGTCCACCATTTCGGAGAAAACTTCGGTAAACTCATAACCCACCTTGATGACGGTGGGAAACATGTACTTCATTTTTCCGGAGGTAAAGGTGGGTGATAGCTTGGTGCGCATTGATTTCCACTTCTGGCCATCCAGCAGAAACAACTGACCCGACAATGGATCATCCTTAGTATTGTGGTAGAAGCCCCGATCCGTGAACTTGTTGAAATCTTTGATGAGGATGTGCTTAGCGAGAGAGGGTTCCAAAACAAAGACCGCCGGGCGACGGAACCAGTAGAATCCGGCAAAGGGCCCGGTGCCGCGAAACTTCGTGTAATAACCTGTCCAGACGTCATTAAACGATCTCTTGGTCAGCAATCCCTTTAAGCTTCCCATTAGCAGGTCCGGTTCCTCGCAAGGAATACCTTCATTCTGCCAATACTTCATGGTTTGGCGTATCTTCACCAAAAGATAGACAAGAAGCGCCAGGAACGCAAATAACAAAACCGTTCCAACTGGCATGGTTAGCTTTATACTTTGTTTTTACGTCGTATATTTATTTATTTTTCAAACACTCGGCAAATTTGTTCGCTTTCCGTAGCCAACTGACTGCCGCAAAGCTTTTTGGCTGCGTTTTAATAGTAAAACTTGGCAAAACATGGTAGTCATTGTGACCGGCAAACAATGTTCCTGGTTTCATAATCGTGGGGGACTCACAAGCTGATAAGTTACCTATGAATTCCATGACCGATTAAAAAATACCTCTTAAGAATTATAAGTATGGAAAATTTATTCAAACGTAAATATGAGAGTCTAATGGAATCACACAGTTCGAGCATTCTCAAAGCGTACCTCTCGTAGGGACTTCTAGTTGGTAATATATTATAGCCGGAATGCAAAGTCGGGGTCCTGAGCCTACCCCAACTAAGTTCTAGTTTAATCTAGTAGAAATATGTAAACAAAAGGCCGCTTTATAGTTATCGGTAATATTTGGCACAAAGTGGATGGCTTTTAATGAGATTATTGGGGAACTTTTTGGAGTTTAAGGTGAATGCCGTCCTTTACGCTGAGCACAAATGATTTGGGATCGTAGACTAGAGGATCGGATGTTTGGGGACAGGTGGAGAACTTAAAGTTCTTGATGAGTAGAGCGAGTCCAATGCGGGCCTGCATCTGGCCGAATCTCAGCCCAATGCAGTTCCGAGGACCATCCCCAAAGGGCAGCCAAGCCACTGAGGACCTGTTGGCCGATTCCTCGGGAGAGAATCTCTCAGGGCGGAACTCATAAGGCTCGGGGTAGATTTCCGGGTCGAGGTGGATAGCAGATGAGGGAATAATGACCGATTGTCCGGCTTCAATGACAAAGTTAGGGTGTCCTGGAACCACGTAGCGATTTTTTGCCATGCGATCCAGTTGGGGAACAATGGTGTACCGACGTAGAGTTTCTATAAAAGATTAAATAGGTAAGTAAAATACCAACTTTTGGGATTAACTTCATTCCAAACCTACCATTTATAACTTGGTGGAGGTATTGGAGGTCCTTGATGCACTCATAGGTGAGCTCATGATTGTGCTGTACTAGCCCATCATTGATTTCAGCTCTTAACTTATCTTGGACCTCGGGGTTCTTGGCCAACTCATACAAAGCATAGCCCATCGTGGACGAGGAGGTCTCGAACCCAGCAATGAAGAACACGAAGGCTTGGGCCAGCACTTCGTCCATGGTCAGGCCCTTGACCACCTCGCCGTTGTCCAGGGTCACTTCTTTTTTGTTCTTCATGTCGATCAGCATGTCCATGAAGTCATTCCGTTTTATCTTTTCCTTTTCGCGATAAGTCACTGTCTCCGTCACTATCCGACTGTAGAAGTCCTGAATGGGTTTGGCAGTTCTCACAAAGCCCAGTTTCTTGGCCAGTTTTGGATAGGTTCGCATGAATCCCAGCACCAAGGCACCATGGCGTTTTTCAACCAGGGCTCGCTTTCCAAAATGCAGGAACTCGGCCTCCTCATCCCGCAAGCTGTTGCACTGGATGCCAAAGGCACAGGTGCCGATCACATCTACCGTAAACCGGGCCACCAGATCACGGATATCCAGGACCGATTTCTGCTGCACTTTTTCATTCATCACGGCGATGAATTCGTTGGCCACTGAAACCACTGTGGGATACATGTACTTCATCTTTCCGGAAGTAAAGGTCGATGATAGTTTGCTGCGAAGTAAGCGCCACTGGGGCCCATCCAGGTTGAAGAGATGTGCCGAAATGGGGTCATCCTTCTCATTGTAGAACAGTCCCTTGTCGGAGAAGTTGGAAAAGTCCTTAATCAGGATGTGCTTGGCCAGTTCTTGGTCCTTGACAAACACAGCGGGTTTTTGGAAAATATAGAAGCCCACAAAAGGAGCTTTGACGTCCCGGAACTTGTTGTAGTGATCGCGTAAGATTTCGTGAAAGCCTCTTGTCTTCAACAGTCCCTGGAGGTTTCCCCTCACAGGATGGGGAGGATCGTACGGAATACCGCGGCGTTTGAAGTAAGTTAGCCGTCGATGGACGATATAGGTGACGATGGCCAACAGCGCGATCGCCACTTGGAAGAGAATGTATGTTAGATCCATGTTGTGTTTGAAGCTCTTCGCAAACGACTGACTCGCTGGCAAACAGTCTCGGCCTTTAAAAGTAGAACCAAACCTGCTACTTTGCATGACACAGCAGAAATTGTGAGGGGAATGAAAAGCGAGAGTTAATCACAACACTGTGTTTACTTTTTGCTACAAACTATGAGCAAGCAAGAGTCTTACAGTCAAATCTGTCTATGGAGAATAGTACTTAAAATATTTATAAATTAAATAAACAGTGTCGAGAGACGACATTCCCACACCTTTCCATGTCATCTCAGTTTTCATCTCCAGCTATTTCTAGTTAATTTCTTATTATGTTTGTTGTCTAAAAATGTTTAGCTAAAGCACCTAATATACAATTACTGGTTTATAATGTGTGTAGATTGTCAGGTTTTTTAGATTAGAGAGTTTATACTGTACTGAGTCTGGATGAGCGAGATACTGTATAATCTCGTGGCATTTTCCATGTCAATTTCCTTACCCCAACTCATCGTTATAATGCTGGAAAGTTTATTTAAGTCTGGCAGGGAACACAACATTTGTTTAGGCTTGTGAGTCACTTTGTCGGATCTAAGTTAATTTTACTCAAAGGCCCTACCTACCCCAACAAAGAGACAAATTCAGAAAACAGGGAATAATATGAATACAGATTATCTTTGGTAGAACTTCGGGGTTACTATCAAAGCCATATTATTCAGAGAATAATGAGTCACACCTTTTGGATTTTAAGATGAATTCCTTCGGGCACACTGAGGGCAGTGGAGCGCGGGTCGTAGACCAGAGGATCTGGGGTCTGGGGGCAGGTGGAGAACTTGAAGTTTTTGATCAGATAGGTGAGTCCAATGCGAGCCTGCATCTGTCCGAATCTTAAGCCTATGCAGTTCCGGGGACCATCGCCAAATGGCAACCAAGCAACAGCGGGACGGTTGGCAGACTCTTCCGGAGTAAACCTCTCAGGTCGGAATGCATAGGGATCTGGATAGATATCCGGGTCGTGATGAATAGCAGATGAGGGATTGATAATCGACTGACCAGCCTCGATAACAAACTTTGGGTGACCTGGAACCACATAGGGCTTGTTTGCCATACGATCCAGTATGGGCACAATGGTATAGAGGCGAAGGGTTTCTGAAATGTTAATCATTAAAGTTTGGAACTACTATGAGGATGATTATCTGACTTACCGTTTATTACCAGATTGAGGTATTTAAGATCCCTGGTGCTCTCATAAGTAAGTTCATTATTATATTTCTCCATAACTTCTTCGATTTCCGCCCTCACCTTGTCTTGGATGTGGGTGTGTCTGGCCAACTCGTACAAAGCGTAACCCATTGTTGATGAAGAGGTCTCGAACCCAGCAATGAAGAACACGAAGGCTTGGGCCAGGACCTCGTCCACGGTCAGGCCCTTGACCACCTCGCCGTTGTCCAGGGTCACCTCATTCCTGTTCTTCATGTCAATCAGCATGTCCATGAAGTCATTCCGACGAATCCCTTCCTTTTCGCGATATGTCACTGTCTCCGTCACAATCCGACGGTAAAACTCCTGAATATGCGTAGCCGTTTTTATGAGACCCATTTTTCGGGCCAACTTGGGATAGCTCATCATTAGTCCCGTCAGCAGGGAACCATGTCGTCTGTCCACCAAAGCTCGCTTTCCAAACAGCAGGAACTCTGCCTTCTCATCTCGGAGGCTGTTTCACTGAAGTCCAAAGGCACAGGTGCCGATAACATCCACTGTGAACCGAGACACCAGGTCACGGATCTCCAGGACAGGCTTCTGCTGAACCTTTTCTTGCATTACAGTCATAAACTCATCAGCCACGGACACAACCGTGGGGAACATGAACTTCATCTTTCCGGAAGTGAACGTCGAAGACAACTTGTTGCGAAGTGTCCGCCACTGAGGACCATCCAGATTGAAAAGATGTGCTGAAATGGGATCGTCCTTCTCATTGTAGAACAGTCCCTTGTCGGAGAAGTTGGAAAAGTCCTTGATCAGTATGTGCTTGGCCAGTTCCAGATCCAAAATGAAAGCGGCTGGCTTTTGAAAGAAGTAGAAACCGACAAAGGGCACTTTGGTGTTCCGGTACTTGTCATAAAAGTCCTAGACGATCTGGTGTATGGTCCTGGTGCGGCCTTGACCATCCATATTACCCTTCAGAAGATGTGGAGCATCATGGGGAATGCCACGACTTTTGAAGAATGTAACTCTGCGATAGATGAAGTAGCTGGCAATCGCTAGTAGAGCGACTACCACTTGGAAGAGTACGTAAGTCACTTCCATGGCTCCCACCTAACAATGATTCTTTCATGTAAGAAGCAGGCTCCCTCCTTAAATACTTCTTCAACCCACTGAGAAAGATGCAAACTTGAAATGACAAAGCCGTTTTCTTTTCCTGCTACTGGCAGAGTGATATGAGGTTACTGCAACTTTCTCGTCACAATAATAGTCACGATGATCGCAACAAAAGCTTTTATAAAAATCTTTATCTGTCAGCCTCTATACGAGGCCAAGCCCCTCAGCTAATCAAACTCTTTAAGATCGATCATCCTTGTCTTCATTTCAGCAGCTTCATGCCGGGAAGCGGGAAGCTGCATCAATACATGAATATTCAACAGATCTGGCAACTATAACTATATAACTATCTGGCTTTTCTCCTAAATAGGTTTGACTTGATTAGATTTCAAGTTCGGATACCGTCATTACCAACAATTGTTTGGATTTTAGATTCTAGTATTTATTGTTTAGCTTTGTGGGTGAGCTTTTCATTGTTAGCTGATTTTTTATGCCATTTAAACGCTAACTGGGCGTACAATTTATCAGGCAACTGGGAAAATCTTTCACAGAAACTGTGAATGTTTGTTGCAATAAAATATAAACGATAAAGTTTATAACCAGACTTTTATAACCAGTCTTTCCTTAAGTGACCAAAAATGATGTTTACTTCCATTATCAGAGATGATAAGAAACGAAAATGAACTTAAAGCGTATAAAGTAGATAAGGTCAGTGGGTTCTATTAAGGTGACCATGGAAATGTCCTACAAACATTGTTGTAAACTAAATTTATTTTCAATTTACAGAAATTGGAGAAGTATTTCTGTATGAAACTGTATTAAAGTTCTTTCCAAGTTTGAAATTCGAAGAACTTCTTTAGTATCCTCAATTCTAATATCATGTTTATGGTTTACAATGGAAAGCCCTACTATCAACTGCTTTGTTTATTCAGATTTTTGCAGTGCGTATAAACCAGAGTGTCTGAGTGTCTTGTTGCGCCACCAACATTGAAAATAAAGTAATAACAATCATCCGTCTGGCCTGGCCTCACTCCGACGCCCACAGAACCAAACCGACTACCGACCATATCGGAACCCAAACGCGCCTCAGTGTAGCGTACTCGACAAAAGCGGTAAAGAAACAAAAATGCTACAAAAAATAAAAATACATATGTACGTATATAAATTAAAAGCTCGCACCTGGACAGGGGAGCGAGTTTCGTAAATAGTTACTTTTCTCAATCGCACTCTCAGTCGGAAAGCGCGCTTCGGTAATGAACGTAACCGCTCGAGAATTCCGTCCGGAACGATGCATTAGATCATCATCACGGGAGTGAAAAGGAGAGGAGATAGCGGGCGGTCGGGCAGGAAGTGAAACTATAACTCATCCACCTCCCCAAACCCCTTCGAAGCCGGTGATTACTCCAGCGTGTGACGTGCATGGATAACGTGATTCTGAATAAATAGTGCACAAAAAATTGAAAAATTAAAACGGAAAAATGCAAAACATGTGGATAATTTTCCTGATCATTGGATTGGTAGTTTTCGGACTGCTGGTTCTTCTAATTATAGCGGCGCGGTATCAACGCGATTATTGGCGCTATCTGAACATTCCGCACGAGAGGCCCAAAAAGCTATGGCCCATTATTAGGCAAATAATGACGCAGACCCTGAGCACCGATTCCATGAAGGCGAAGCACTACGGCGAAATCTACACCAAGTTCAAGGGCAGCGGTCCGTTCTGTGGCTTCTACGCTTTGCTGCAGCCCCGGGCCTTGATCCTTGATCGAGAGCTGATACGCCAGATCATGATAAAGGACTTTTGGAACTTCAATGATCGCGGCATGTACTGCAACCAAAAGTCGGATCCCCTTTCCGGGGACCTCTATGGCCTGAGGGGCGAGAGCTGGAAGGAGATGCGCCAGAAATTGGATCCCTGTTTCGAGGGGGATCGCATGTCCTGGCTGTATGGGTGCCTGTACGAGGAAGCGGAGCAACTGCTTCTAACCGTCAGCACTACCCTGATGAAGCAGCCTCATTCCACCATTCACATCCAGAAGATCATGCGGCGGTACGTCCTCTCCGCTCTGGCTAAGTGTGTCTTCGGGTTGGACGCCCAGCAGAGGCTCAAGTATCCGTTCGAAACTTTCGAGCAAATGACGGAGATGGCTCTGAATAGTCACAAACACGGTTACCTCATGAACCTGATGATGATCCGGTTTCCGAACTTTTGTCGGCTGTTGCGCTTCCGACGCACTCCCAAGCCGGTGGAGGAGTACTTCCTGGGTGTCCTGACCGACATTGTGGAGCAGCGAGAGAACTCGGGCGTCCAGAAGCAGGACTACCTGCAGCTCCTGGTGGGAGTTAAGGCTCAGGAGCTGATCACCCACAAGTACGAGTCGGACAAGGATCTAAAGATACACCTCCAGAATGAACTGGCTGCCCATGCGGTTGTCTTTCTCAAGGCAGGATACGAACAGACAGCCAATGCACTATCTTACGTGCTGTATGAGCTGGTCCGACACCCGGAGCAACAGACCAGGGTTCGAGAGGAGGTAAAGAAGGCCACGGAGCGGCACGCTGGCAATCTCAGCTACGAGTGCATTCAGTCGCTGACCTTCTTGGGTCAGGTGATCCACGAAACCCTTCGGATGCACCCCATTACCCCTTATATTATGCGACGCACACTCAACAATTATCCGGTACCGGATCACCCGAAATACGTCCTGGTCAAGGAGCTGTTCCTCATCATTCCCACGCATGCCATACACCATGATCCAGACGTTTACCCGGATCCGGAGGAGTTCAAGCCGGATCGCTGGTCCGGGCCGAGGGACTCGCTGCAGGAGCAGGGCACCTGGTTCGGCTTTGGAGTGGGTGCTCGAAGCTGTATTGGCATTCAGTTTGCCCAAATACAATTGAAGTTGGCCCTGGCCCTGTTACTCTCCGAATATGAATTCACCTTGAACTCCCGGAAACCTCTGGTTGACCTGGAGGATGGAATAGCGTTGACCCTGACGCCCCTGGGTGTCATAGAGCCGGGAAATGAGGAGCGGGCGGTGTAAGCTGAAAGTTTGTGGCATAAGCCGAGTCTCTAGAATCCTCTTTCAAATCTTACTCACTTCCGTTTAATTCAAATTTAATTAAATGAGCAGTTTGCAACCAAAAAAGGCAACTTATTTTTAAACAAAAAATATATAATGGAGATGAAGTTTATCCCAGAAAAAGCTTTAGCTTTATGACAAAAGAATTTACTCGATGAACAAAGTCTAGAAAGCAATATAAAACTCAGCATGGCAACTAACCAAATTAAAATTAAAAATAGAAATAAATATTATTAAAATTAAAGGTCAGTTAATTGAATAAGCCGAGAGTCAATCCTAGTTAATAGATAAATTTAAAAGGCATGTATTTTATTTATTGATTTTATTTATTTCGAAAAAACACTTGGTTTTAAAATAGATTTTTTATTCGCATTCGGCGATTTGTTTAATTTCTATTAAATAAACATGGTAGTCCTAACGACTAACCATTGGTTTGTTAAAATATATGTAATTTGTCAGTTTGATTCATTGTTAATTTTTCATTGTTAGTATATATCGTTTTTTGCATTGTCGATTGCTGATATGGTTGGTTTTGGCTTCAAATCATCTATTGATTTGTATCTCCAGGCCTGTGCACAGAGGTTTAAATTATACCATCAGTAATATCAGTTACAAAATATTATATTATTAAGACGAGCCTGCTGCTTTCGTTACTAAAGGTCGAAACTATGATTACAATTAGAAACAACTCTACGCGCTAGCCCTAGAATTAGATGTACAATAAATAAAATATATATATGACCAAACGTACTCTAAATATACAATATCTCTAAAAATCTAAGCTGCAATTGTGTGATTTTGCTGCGTTTTGGAATGTTTTCTGGCAGCCCTACAAAAAATGCTATTTTGAGCTTAGAACCTAAGTGTTTTTGTTCGACAATTTGGCCGCTAATACAGTGTAACGAAATGGCACTCCTCTACTCCGATGGCATCCTCTTGGGCACCTGCCCGGCGTGTAAAGAGGTCCGCATGGGGTCGCCGCGGTTCGGCATCTTGCTCCGGAGCACCTGCTCGTGGACATACAGGAGCAGTCCAACGTCCCGGTGTCCAGCCTGCCAGGCGATCTTGAAAGCTGTGCTGTTATCCTGGAAATGGAGTTGCAATTATTAGTAAGATGAACAGAGGAACATGGTATCTTGACACTCACCACATCAGTTATTAAAGAATCACAATCCGGATGGGACAGAAGGAGCTTGATAATATCCACTCGTCCGTGCTCGGCGGCGCACATTAGGGCAGTACTGCCATCCTCGTCCTGGATATTGACATCCGCTCCGGCTTCCAGGAGCACACTGACCATTTCAGTATTACCATGCGATACAGCGAGCATCAAAGCGGTCTGGCAGTGCTGTGAATGCGAAGTAACAGGACGGGTAGGGTTAGTAGGGGGAAGTACGGAGAGGGGTCAGTGGGCTACTTCCGGCTTGGCCATTTTTGGGGGGCCCTTACCTACCTTCTTTGCGCGCAAGTTGACGTCGGCCATCTTGAAGAGTCGCTGGACGACTGTTCGATGGGAGGGCTGCTTCAGCTTGGCCAAGGACACCAACATCACGCATGTGTATCCGGCGTTATTCGTCAAGTTTACGTCGCAAACTTTGGAATCCAGCAGAATGGATACAACATCGAAATTGGCATGCGACACGGCATAGTGCATGGCTGTATTTCCCTAAAAAATACAAATATTTTAAATAACAAAGAGGTCATACAGTATCTGATTATAAGACTTACATTTTTGTCAGATAGGTTCACACAATACTCGAGCATTGGGACGGAAAGAGACTCAAAGTAGTCCAGATAATCCTCTACTTCTCGGGGATCCGCTACCAGGGTGCTGGAGATCTTGAACCAATGCTCCTGGATGATGTTCTTGGCCGGCTTGAGCTTTAACGAGCAAATGGGCTTGGCGCCCAGCTTCTTCAGCAGCGAATTATTGATGGTTTTGAGAGAGTCCTTGAGTTCCTTGGGTAGCTCAGTTCTGAAACAGGATAATGGAAAGTTATTAGTTGAGGTTTTGGGGACTGCGATTCCAAACTCACTTTTTCCTTGGCTCCGAGTCCGCTTGGGCTAATTGATGGAGCTGGGCCTTGGTGGCCGGCCGCTCAATCACCGTCACCTGGGAGCCCTCGCTCTGACTAGACTTGAGTGGCGTGCTGGACTTTTTACGGGCCCCCTGGGATATCTGGACGTCTATGGGCGGACTGCCAGAATCGCTGGACGTGCTCAGCAAAGGATCTTGGTCGGGGGACTCGGACTTGGCGGTGCCCGAAGATGTCATCAGTGGGGCTGGTGATGCATCCCGAGACCAGCTAATACTGACCCTCTTCTCCTCCCGCACAATCAACTCGTCGTCACCGATTTGGCTGAGGTCCAGCGATTCCTTTTGCGGCTGACTGATAAAGCTTTGGGACTCGGCAAGGGGATCTGCCGTCTGAAAACTGGACACACTGGGCGGCTTCTCCTGCAGGGTACTAAAAATAAAGAAGTTGTTAATACGGTTTTTATGAAGTTCTTTTATGGTGGTACGAGTCTAAGGTAGGATAACCCACGTTAGCAGCAAGGCGGAGCATCCGCTGACCAGCAGCGGATAACACGTGAAACTGCTCAGGCTGGAAAACATTGGCACCACCATGCGGAAAACCAAAATTCAAAGAAACCAACAGAAAATTGAAGAAGCGACAGAAACGCGATTCTGGCAAAACAAAAAATACAAATCGACTGAAGGTCAAGACACTGATTTCGCATTAACTGGGCCCAGACCCCACTGCGCAAAAGCATGCTTTCGGTTCGGGTCTAAACTGGAAAGCTTTTTGCGAAACCTGGCTAAGTTAGTTGCTGGGACAGTGGGCCGAATTCTAGTTTCTCACCTCATTTTTGCCTTTCGCTCCACTTGTGGACTGGGCGTTGGGGAGGGAGTGGCCAGGGTGTAGGTGTTCTGGCGCTTGAACTCCCGTCTCTGAGGGCTGGGACTGGTGAGGTGCTTGGGCCGAGGAATCCGCGAATCCGCCGACACGGAGCTGCGCTCTGCTACCGGGGTTGTGGAGCTAGCCTTGGAGAAGTCTTTGGCCAGTTCCTGGATTGCCTCCTTGCAGGAATCACAGTAGTTGGCCGCACAAGCTATCGAAATGTGCGGCTTGACGATGTCGCCGCAACCTACATCCCGCTTCCGTACCTCCTCCGTGTTGCAAGCAGAGTGGGTGGTGGTGGGTGGCTTGACGGGTTCCGGCTCCTCCGTATTGCTGGATGCATGGCGAGTGGTGGGACGTGGCACAGACTCGGCCACCTGCTCTCCCTTCGTGTGACTCCGGCTCAGGCGCTGCAGCCCTTTAGTGTCCGTTTTCCGGGACATCTGCTCGGTTACGCACTGAATCCCCGTGTGCTGTTGCTGGGGATTCACCTGAGCTCCCATTGAGCGTACCGCGGGGGCAGCGGTCTGACTTCCAGCACTGTGCACCAGCGGCACGGATGTCTGACATCCTATTGTCTTCCTCACAACGGACACAGCTTCCTTCTCGCCCAAACTGAAGGTGTTGCTCCTGCCGGGCATTTGAGGGGCTGCTGGCTTCGCCTTCTCCGGCGGGGTTTCCGGATCGCATCCGACAGTTTTCTTAGATACGCTGCACTTGGCGCACAGCTCAGCATCCACGCAGTCCTCGGAGCTGCCCACACTGCGTACATCAGGCTTGCAATTGGTGAAGTTTTCTCTGGTGGCCGGCTTGGCAGACACGCCCACACTGTACGTCTGCTTGGGGATCTCCTGCTGGGTCTGTACGCCGTAGTCGCGCTGCTCGCGTTTCGGAACGTACATCTGAGTTCCCACCGTGATGAGTTTTCTTTGCTTCACCTTCTCTGCCGTGATCAGAGCATTCTCCACCTTCTTCTCCATTTCCTTCTTGGAGTAGACTACTTCGAAAGGGTGAGTTCCCGCATCCCGGGAGACTGGTGCGAAGCCAGTGTTTACATCTCTGGTGGCAGGCGCTTGTACCTGGGTGGACACATCTCGCCTAACAACACTCGGTGAGGGTGAGGCAGAGGAGGATGTACTCCGTATCCGTGCTCCAAGGCTTTCGAGCGAAACTGGACTGATCCTTTGAGGAGTAAACTGTACGGGGGAGGCGGTTTTAATACCCGGACTGGGCGGTGATTGAGTCTGTTGTTGGCGGAGTAGATCCTCGTTTTTGCGTAAGAGTTGCTGCTTTTCAGCTCTTAGGGAATTGAGCTCGCGCTGTTGATTGAAGAATACATTTAATAAGTACTAGGAACTCGGTAACTAACTTCTAACTTACCTCCATATCTGGTATAACTTTGACTTGCGCTTCCAGATCCTTCAATCGCTTCAGACTCAATGCCATTTGCTCGCGTATCTGGAACAGAGCTTCGGCGTCCTTTGATGGATGTCCCGTGTCGGAGATGACTGGTGATTGCAACGAACTGTTCCCGCTTATGGAAGCATTTTCCGACTGGCCTTCATCCTTGGGGGTAGTGACAGAGGTGGGTGTTCTGGCCAAAAGATGGTGACGTCTGGGTGGAGGTGGCGGCGGAGTGGCTGCAACAGCAGCATTCGGTGACTCCAGCTGCTCCACCGGTGACTTGGCATTGGCTGCCACCGCGGCTTGGACATAGCTTTCGTATTGCACTTCGGCCGGGCTGGGGCGCTGTTGTAGAGGCAGTGTCTTGGAGCGCATAAAGGGGGTACTCGGTGAACCGTTGGGGGATCGATTTGCCGCCAAGCAGGAATCTGGAAATAAAAATGACATGCAGAGGATCAGAAAGATTAAGAAATGCATAGGGATTACCGTCCCATCTAATTACCAAAGATTCTAATTTGCAGCGAGGACATGACTGTATTCCCTGAACGACTAATCCTTCTTGCCATGAAATTGAAATAGTAAAGATAATACCTTACTCACTGATAAAAACACCTCCGTTTTTACTAATTTTTACTATTTTTTACTAATTTTGTAGTTTTTACTAATAACTTATTCTGCCTATGCTAGACTACATGAAGCAAAACTACATTAAAAATTATATCTAATTCCATCGAAATAAAAGTCAAAACTGGCTCGATCAACGATTTTCTTTATTATTTTCTTGCCTGTATGTGTGATTATGAACAAATGACCGAAGAAGATAAGAAACCAGGGACATTATTCAATATTAGTTTTTGTTTATCACTGTGACACACAAACCAACAAGCAAACATACGGGTTGGATTTCCATAAGCCACAAGGCTGTTGTCGTCTTTTATTTAACTGCATGTACATATTTATTTCTATTAGCACAAAAGTTAAATTTAATTTATGGCCAGCTGGTTGGACTGGCCAGCTATTTTTGTCCCTGCATTTGTCCAATATTCCTCATACGCACTGTACGCCCCCCAAAAAACAACACAACACAATTTGTTAGTCATCTCGGGGCTGTCAGCCTTGCCAAGTATTTCGGTGGTTGTTCCCGCCCACTTTCTAGCCATTACTTAATTTCAGTGTGCAATGAACTTTTCTTTAAAAATAATTTGGGTGTTTTTTCTAAAATGCACAGGAAAAATTGGTAGTAAAACTTGAAGAAAAAAACAATTTTTTAAAAAAAAGTTAATGTTTAAATATACAAGCAAAAAAAGAAGGATCTCTAGATGCTTTCTATCTATTTTAATAAAAATGCGCTCTAAAAAATGACGCTAATATTTAATAAAAATAATTAATAAAAAATGAAAAGCTGAGTAGTTTTGAACACCATTTTTTAAAAGACCTTTTTTTTAACCAATTTTCCCCAATTTTCTTTTTAGTTTTTGCCGTTGTTTTTAAGCATTCATTGCCAAATTATCTCAAAGTATTCTAACCAAATCTGAAGGAGAGGTTTTTTGAAAAGAAAGCGAGGCGGTCGACGCGTGACGCTGGGTAGCATTGACCGAGCCATAATTAATCAGTTTTTATGGCCCAACTAATTAGCAAAGAACCAAGTCAAAAACTGAATAGAGTTCTAGCCTCCTTAAGCTAATGAACCTACAATCGCTCCACCAGCTCGTCAGCGAACCGGGCTTGTTGTCCGACTTCGGTTTGAAGCCCCTCTTGACCAAACGACGGCGCCTCTGGGGCAGAGCATCATCCGCCGAGTAAAACATCGCAGCTGTTGCACTTATTTTTGTTATTGTCTATTATTGATTTGTTCAGTTGATGTCGGTTGGTTAGAGCAAAAGCATAGCACTGCACTTGGCTGCCTTTATGGGCCAAGGCATTAGACACTGCACTTGGCCGTTGTCTGGTTGTTATTCGCAAGGCCAGAAGCTAGATTTATTTTCGGTTCTTATCATAGCCAGTGCTAATTAAAGCGTGTTGGGTTATAAACAATATTAAATTATTTTATTTGCCAGCTATCGAAGCAAAATGTAGACAGATCAAAGCAAAAACTCATCACATGTTATCTGCGGCACACAGTGGCTTCCAAAAAAACAGGCACATCTGTAACTCACTTCGTAGAAGTTCATATTTTAGTTTTCGTAGAATCGTTGGCATTTTTATAAGTTCGAATTTGGGTTATTTTTAAATTTGATTTAAAGACCTTTAATTAGTTAATAGTTTTCGTGAATCTATTTATTGCAGTATTTTTTTGTGTCATTGATTTGTGTTGTTTTTCATCATTTTTTATGTTGCCTTCGCTGCTTGTCACATATTTTTAATATTTTTCGAATTAAAAATTTTTAGTCGCGTTTTGTTTAGTCGATTCGTTTAAAATAGTTCGTAATATTATTTGAATTATTATAGTTTGCAGCTGGAGAGACGCATTTTTATGCTGTTCGTTCGAAAGTCGTCGACAAACTGCTCTCAGCCAATTTTTTTGTTTCGCTGGTTCATTCGACCATCATCATCGCCGGCAAAAACAATTTGAAGAGCGACGAAAAACCATTTAGCAGTAGAGATTTTCGTGTTATTATTTAACCCAACTCTTGTGCAAAAGGCGTGTACAACAACTAGCCACAAAAAAAATAGAAACCAATTGGGCTGAGAGCCCGAGAGTAGAAAGAGACAGTCCGGCGATAACGCTCAGCAAATACAAATTAAATAATCAAAATAAAAAACGGGCACTAAAAAAAGCAACGACAAAAGTAGGCAATATTTTTGTTGAGTGTGTGCGTTTTCCGATAAGCTAAATGCAAAATTATTAACAAAAGCTGATAGTGATAATTTCAGTGACGTGGGCAAAATCAAGTCAAAAAGAATACAGACCATTAAATGCCCTTTAAGGCTTTCCTAAAGTAGGGGAGCTATCAGCTATTAAGTTGACTTTTAGTTACTAAAGTTAATATACCTTATAAAAGAGTATTACAAAAAAACCCATAGGATGTACGCTTCAGAGAGATCTCTGGCTTTTTCTTTGTTAATACTTTATGGACTATTTGATAGGCAAATAATATTGATTTTTGATTGTCTATTTGCACATCAATTTGCATTCAACGTTTGCTTGGCTTCGATACGGTTGATATTTCTGAGTCAAGGCCAAATCAAAACGAAGACGAAGACAAATTTGATTTATGGCCAACTTTGAATAAATCATCATTATCTCTAAGGCACAGCCAATAACTTATCTTCTATGTAAATTAATTAAAAAGAGTTGGATAGTTTGATTGATTTAAATAAATTGAATTCTATAAACAAAAAACCCCTTAGGTTGGCTGATTTAAGGATAGGCTGGGCCCGCAGTGTTGCGAATTTTGTATCTCAAGGTTTGCCAACTTTACACGCACTTTGGCATTCGTCTATTGTTAGAAAAACGATTTCTGGGCCCGACTAATGCCTTTCGGCAAAAGGAATGGTTTTCTTATAGCCATGTTCAATGTGATTTGCCAATTATTAATGGCCTCTTGCCTGACTATTACCAAGGAACTGGTCATTTAGCCATATATACACATTAATCAATGACATGTCCTCAGGGACAAAAAAAATAAACAGAACTTAAAAGCGACAATTTGATTTGTTTATTTGCATTGAGTTTTTGTTTGTTTTTGCACACTCTATGGCAAATTTATGGCATCAACAAATACAAGAAAAACGAGATGGAGTAACCAACGATCGAGAGCAAAATTTGCATGCAAATTGAGCGCCAAATGCGCAATTCAAATTGATTTAAGATACGAACGCCTCAAGAATTGCCTTGAAGTTGCCTGCCCCATGCCGCATGCTGTATGTTGTTGCAACTTCCAAAAAGGCAGCCAATTGAGTTTCAAATGCCAAAGATGCAAAGCACTCTGTATTCGTACGTATATTTATATCTGTATCTTATGGAGTGGCTGAACTCTACTGAACTGTAACTGCAATAGACTAGCTTATTTCGTTTTTTTTCTGTTCTGAAATGTTTAGTATATAATGGTTAAAACTTTATAGTTATGGAAATATCCTTTGATCTGACAGCACAGCTGCTAAGATAACTTCATAAAGACAATGGGATTAATTCTCTTAAATCTGAAAACATTTGATAATTGTACAGGAAAGACGTTCCTTTCTGAATAGGTTGTTCAAAATTTATCAGTATACTTTCCCTTTCCGATTGATCGCTGACTTTTCCATTCCCTTATCTACAAGAGCTATAAAACTAATATCATGTTATATTTATTTCATAATTTTTTTAACTATAGCTTTCACTTTTCTTTCCACTGTGTGATTCTTCAAGTGCCTTCTTACAGTCTGCCTGAAATCTTTCACACTTTCTTGCGTAAAAATGTCACATGTGCCGCAGCAGCGCTAATTGCTAAGAAAAGAAAGCAAAAGTATCTGCCAAATCTATGAATCATCCTCCCCAGAGACAGAAACTAATAAATTGAGCAATCTTTTCTTTCTATTTTTGGAGTTCTTTTTGTTGGGGACCTCTGTCTTCAACGCCCACTCACCTGTCACATCAAAGAATCGGTCCCACGTGCTGTTGCCAAAGCGATTATTGTTCCGGGTATCCTTCGAACCATATCCATTATTGAAACTCAAACTGAGTTTGTTATTATTACGATCCATGGACATGGAACCGTTGTAGGGATTCTTTCGCCTCTTCACCGATGTCCGTTCCAAAGTACGTTCAAAGTCACTGCAAACCTCGTCGAGTGCCTCGTGGAGGAAGGCCCGTGTCTCCGGCGGACTGATCGCCGGGGCCCGCCTTTGATAGACTCCGGCGTCACTCTCTACCCCGCCCCTCAGCGACGAGCAGGTGGAGGAGGCGGTGCCAAAGGGGGACTCCGATCGGGGCGGTATGCTGCCGTAAGTGAAGCGCGGCACGGACGACGATCGCGGTCGGTAGCAGGGAGTGGTGTTATACTGTGACGGTGACAGATTCGCTTGGTTTGGGGGGCGTGGCGAGTCCGGTTCGCTTTCATGTGCGGCCTGCATGCAAAATTAATAAAAGGTGACGAGTTAATTACGGAATCGGATCATCAAAGGGGGCCACACAGCAGCGTTTGGAAGGAATATGTACCGAATCAATTAGATTAGAGTTTGTGGATCAAGTTTGAAGAGCATCCAAAACATACCTCTGTTAGCTTGCCTTGGACCCGCGACTCCGCCTGCCAGTCGCCCCCAAAGAGGCTCTCGAATCCCAGCATGAACTCCATGGACTTGCGGGAACGCCGACGATCCCTGCGCCGTTGCTCCTCCTCGCTGGGCTTGGCCTGGGCCAGGGCCTCGCAGTAGCGCACAAAGTCCAGGTCGATGTGGTAGCCATAGGGGCAGCAGCTGCAACTGCGCACCGAGCGACTCATGGCCGCTGGGGTCGCGGAGGAGGAGGGACCGCCACTGCCGCCGCCAGACGATGGACGAGCTGGAAGAGAGACAAACAAAAAACGATTCAGTATCTTGTGGTTTCTAAATGACACTGCCAAGGTCACTTGAGAAGATTCTTGGTATTAGCCAGACAGTCAGATATTCGGTTGAAAACAAAAAGAATGTATGTGTATCTGTATCTCCCTGTGCATCGCAGACGGAGTCGCCACCACCTGCCCTCCATCAAACACGTTTCGAGTGGGGATTTGGTAATCGGAGCACCAACGGAATCCAAGCAGGTACAAAAACGTAATTCTCGGAATGCCGGTGTATCCGTGAGATAAATTCGTGCCTTATTTATGCCTAATTGCGCCTTATAATAACTAATTTTCGGTTCATTTAGATAAACCACTTATGGCCAGGTGGATGAATCATTTCGAGCATTTGATGTAGTCCCCGGGGGCGATTCGAGATATTTACAATTGGAGATAGATGCGGCATTGATGGCAACGATTTTGCAATCGTGTAATACGATAATTAAATAATGATTGGATATAATTAGCCGTAATAGCCATTAGAGCGCATAACCAGGGACGTAATACAATTTATACGAATTTAAAAGCGTAAAGCAAACACCGACAGTGTTTTGTTTAATTAATTTATTTGCCTTCATCATCTTAAAGCTTTTTCCTGTTTTCCACTCACTTTCTTGTGGCATTTTTGAGTCATGATAGAGCCACAGTACCCCCAGCCACAGTAGGTTCCACAGCATTTTATTTTATGGTAACTCGATTTAGCACTTAAAGCATTTGAAATTCCTGCGCGTCGACCTCGGATTCTTCGACCGGCGATATGAATGAATCCAAGAGCCGGGAAAATTTTGGTAATAAATGGAGGTTGTGTGTCCGCAGCAAGCCTTCAGCCAACTGGTCGGGAAAATAACAAATACTCGCTATATTCATCATGCAGCAAATTGGAACCGATAAGATACGAGGCATTTAGCCACGCTTATCAAATTCCCAAAGAGAGAAGTTATATTAAGCTCTGCCCTGTCGCCATCTGTCGGAGAACTAAGAATGCAAAAGAACTTTTCCCATAGATCTTCTATGATTAAAATTTTAATTATATTTATTTCTCTTTCATAAGGTTCACGGTTTCCATCAAACATTTTGGAGAATGCCTGGGAGTCGAGGTATAACACACAAGGAAGCCAATATCTTTGCAAATAACAATCAGATTCTTAAGGGGTATACCCTAAACTAATTTTAGATAAATTCTCCACAAATCTGCATCAAAATCTAGGAAGAACATATTTTTAAGATTTTTTGTCAAATTTTCTGGGCCATCCCCTTCAAAATGTGGAAAATGCATGGGGAGCCCCATATTAGCCACTGCGTTGGCCATATCTTAGCCAATATTCATCTGATTCTTGAACGGAATACCTTAAACGATTTGTGGATTGATTCTCCATAAATCTGCATTAACATCTGAGAACAAAATATTTTTTAGATTTTTTGTCAAATTTTCTGGGCCATCCCCTTCAAAATGTGGAAAATGCATGGGGAGCCCCATATTACCAACTGCGTTGGCCATATCTTAGCCAATATTCATCTGATTCTTGAAAGGAATACATTAAACGATTTGTGGATTGATTCTCCATAAATCTGCATTAAAATCTGAGAACAAAATATTTTTTAGATTTTTTGTCAAATTTTCTGGACTATCCCCTTCAAAATGTGGAAAATGCATGGGGAGCCCCATATTACCAACTGCGTTGGCCATATCTTAGCCAATATTCATCTGATTCTTGAACGGAACACCTTAAACGATTTGTGGATTGATTCTCCATAAATCTGCATTAAAATCTGAGAACAAAATATTTTTTAGATTTTTTGTCAAATTTTCTGGGCCATCCCCTTCAAAATGTGGAAAATGCATGGGGAGCCCCATATTACCAACTGCGTTGGCCATATCTTAGCCAATATTCATCTGATTCTTGAAAGGAATACCTTAAACGATTTGTGGATTGATTCTCCATAAATCTGCATTAAAATCTGAGCACAAAATATTTTTTAGATTTTTTGTCAAATTTTCTGGACTATCCCCTTCAAAATGTGGAAAATGCGTGGGGACCCCTATATTACCAACTGCGTTGGCCATATCTTAGCCAATATTCATCTGATTCTTGAACGGAATACCTTAAACGATTTGTGGATTGATTCTCCATAAATCTACATTAAAATCTGAGAACAAAATATTTTTTAGATTTTTTGTCAAATTTTCTGGGCCATCCCCTTCAAAATGTGGAAAATGCATGGGGAGCCCCATATTACCAACTGCGTTGGCCATATCTTAGCCAATATTCATCTGATTCTTAAACGGAATACCTTAAACGATTTGTGGATTGATTCTCCATAAATCTGCATTAACATCTGAGAACAAAATATTTTTTAGATTTTTTGTCAAATTTTCTGGGTCATCCCCTTCAAAATGTGGAAAATGCATGGGGAGCCCCATATTACCAACTGCGTTGGCCATATCTTAGCCAATATTCATCTGATTCTTGAAAGGAATACCTTAAACGATTTGTGGATTGATTCTCCATAAATCTGCATTAAAATCTGAGAACAAAATATTTTTTAGATTTTTTGTCAAATTTTCTGGGTCATCCCCTTCAAAATGTGGAAAATGCATGGGGAGCCCCATATTACACACTGCGTTGGCCATATCTTAGCCAATATTCATTTGATTCTTGAACGAAATGCCTTAAACGAATAGTAGATCAATTCTCCACAAATCTGCATCAAAACCTAGGAAGAAAATATTTTTTAGATTTTTTGTCAAGTTTTCTGGAGGGTCCCCTATATATCCGATAATAAAGTCAGATTTTTAAGAGGAGTAGCTAAACGAATAGAAGATTTGAATAATTTTAGCCTATAATCCAGCAAATCCAGGTTTTTTTAAATTTTTTTTTCTGTGATCCGAGTTATATATATTATTGATGCTTCTCTGTCTTTTAAACTGCATCATCTGTTCTTTTCACTTTTCATTCATTCATGAATTCGAATGAAAAGTGTGGGTCGAAAAACGCTTCGCTTTTAAGGTGGGCGTATCGAGATTGTGAAAGTGTTGGCGCTGCACTACACGGCGTATACGTATTGGACCGTTTAAAGTGGCAGCATATTGATGAGTTCGAGTGGCCGTAATTAGCAGGCGGCTCCATGGCCACGGCCAAAGTTGTTCACTGACTTAATTAACATGACCCTCTCCCCTTCACATACATACACTTAGTAAGACCACAGACACATTTAATCACTCAAGAAACCAAAGACAAATTTGGCATCGATTGTGGATTTGGCCAAGAGTGTGGGTGTGCCAAGAATGCGGCTCCCCTAATGGCAGCTAATTGAGGGGCTAACCATAAAACATATAATCATTTTTAAACGTTAACTTTCACGTGTAAATGCTGAAGGGGTAAACCTTTAGTTGGTGAGTTTACAACTCAATTTACACACGATCTGCCGGGCCAAATAAGGGCGCCTACATAATCACATAAATCGTACTCTGCACCCGACTCACATAAAAATTAAGAAATTAACTCGACTTGAATTACGATCAAGCATGAGTGGGGCACGTATCCGTGTCTCCTCCGAGTCTCCCTGCCTCTGAATGATTTCCAAGCATCATTATCATGATCGTTTTCATGTTGATCAGACTTCTTGTAAATGAATACACTTTCGGCGTAGGCGTTTTGTTCGGTGAATGCTGCAGAAAAGCTGACCGGCATACAAAATGAGCTCGACTTGTGAATGAAATTCGAACAAAAAATTATTTAAAAAAAAAACGAAGATTGTATGCACTTTAAAAATATAGTCGACAAAGAAACGACAAATCTTATTTAAAGTATTGAGTTTTTTTCACACTCGACCAATCGCAAACTGGTTATTCAACTGCCAGGTTTTGGACTCACATGTGGTAGGCGGTATTTTATTTTATTTCACTTTTTTTGAGGCTCTGGCAGCTGTGGCAGCTAATGAAGCTAACGGTCCCAAGTGCTGCTGCCACAGCCACAAATTACCGTAAAGCGCAAAAATTTAATTATGCAAAACACGTGCAATGCTGTTCGATCTAATTGCATGCCCCAGCTCACTCGACAGCTAAGAGGAACAAAAATTCCATCGCCAAAAATAAAATAAGTGAATAATGGGTATATTAGCCATAATCAAGAGATACTAACTATAGTTATTTAATGAATAGTGATTTGTTTTAATAGCTAAACATGTTCTAAATATTGTAATAATTGAATGGGTTACAGGTTTGGATATATTTAAAGGAAGTGATATGAGATTCATGAATAAATAAAAACTGTTACTCGGTAAAATGTCTATAACTCCTCAAAAATAGTTGAGTTAGTATAGATTTCCAGTATGGATATTAAATCAACCTCATAAAATCAGAACAATTTCCTAGATAGTCGTATTGTTTTCCCTAACTTCCGGCGTTTTTTTTTTCATTTTTCTAAGTGCTCCCCAGACGCATTTCTTCCTATTTATGACCAAATTTTAATTACCCAATTAAAGTCGTCCCTTTTAGTGGTCTCCTTGGTTTATGGTTTTTGCTTTAATGATTTTCAACGTGTCATAAACTTTCTCATTTTTGAAACACATCGTGTGTGGCTAATGAGTTGAAATCGTGGCCCGCCAGCTGACATTTACATTTCCCAATTTAATTGCTTCAATTAACGCCGAAAGCCCACAAAAACGGCTGAAACCTGACCTACCAAAACCGGCCACGCCCACTGCCCACTGCCACATAAACTGTCAACTCACATCCGCTATTCATAAATTGGCAACAGAAGAAAAATAAACGACCATACATTTGATTTGATAGCAAGGAAAATATTTGTATTTAAGCCCGAAACCAGTTTTGATTTTTGGCTTAATTAAAAGTCTAAAAAGTAGTGGCAGCTGAAGGGGTGGGGTATTACGGGTTACGGGTATTGGCCAAAACTAATTTCCATAAAGGAGTCGAGAAATATTTTCTGAATGGCGTGTGGGACGATGGCTTAAGGTTTTGGACAAGTTTTGTGGCGAAAATGTGCGTTGGGGCGCCGCTGTGACAAATTTGCCTTTTCGGCCAGGTTAAGTGTATTGTTAACACTGCATGTGTGAAGTAAGAGACTGAATGAGAGAGCGAGTGGAGAGGGAGCTGGGATTTTGTGGGTGTTGGCCCGGCTTTTTGCGGATCTGTGGGGGCGTCAAGTTGACCCACATCTGGTATCTGCAGTCGTTTGTAGAATGTCAGTCATGTGGGTCTGAGACACGTTTCTATATTTTTATAGCCATGGCCCACGCCGTGTGTTTCAGCTTTAGTTTACTTACCATTTTCCTCAATGAAGGCGCGTTGACTCCGCAAAACCAGCGACCTGAAACAACACAACCATTTTTATTATTGTTGGGGAAATTGGCACAAATAAAGACAACAAAGATAAAATATCTTAAGTAAAGAAAACAACCGGCCATTGCGAAAGAGCTGGGAAATAAATAGAAAGAGCTTTGTCCAACACAATTGTTGGTATTTGCCTTTGCTATCAGAATTTTAAAAATAAATCAATGCAACGCGCAGACCAGAATGCGACAAATGCCCAGAAGATACACATGAGATACAAATACGGATATAGATATGGGCAGAGATACTTGCCACACTTGCCAGCGGCTAGAAATTATAATAAAATATATCAAACTGTCAGCGTTTTGAGTTCTTGTTGTCGCCCCCTTTGTTTGGTATTTGGAAACACACTTTGAAAATTACGTTTAGAGTATGCGTGCGCCACAAAATCCCCAATAATCTTCCCGGATGGCTCTCGTCCACACCATCATCCGAAGAATACACCCTCCCTCCAGATTCCCACAAGAAACTCATTAGTGAACTTTGCCGCCCTGATCCTCCTATACACCCAGTCGATTTTCCTGGAAAACCATAACATGCGTGCTGCATTTTTCATTTTTCCACTTTGCTGGAAACGGAAACTGCAATTATTTATAATTTGTTTTGTAGGATGAGTTTCGAAAATTTGGCTGCAATTAGCCCGGCCATACCTGAGGCTTCACCTTAAAATTATTTTAGTTTGACTTGTTTAATTAATTGCCAGTCATGTTTTTGCTGAAAATTAACTTTAAAATATATTTCGCCAAGGCATCTAATTGAAAGCCGTCTGACAATTTGCTGCCATATTTTTCAGTCATTTTTCACGTTTCCATCTTTTTTTTCCCAATTTGAAAATTTATGTAAAATGAAAATTTATGCGTCAACTGATTTATGTGGTTTTGCTGGTGATTTCGTTGTTGTTTGTGTTGCACGTTACATGAATGAAAAAGGCCTGACATGATCCCCCATCTCGGTGATGCCCCACAATCCCCTTTCAACGGCGGCAAGTTGCATTCATGGGGAACGGTTGCGGCATCGCGTATTTTTGGATTGCAGACCAAATTAATATGCGTGTTTATGATTATGATACACGAAACTTGTTGTTTTTATGTTCTGCCTTCTAGGTTTTTTGTCTAGCCACAATTTGTTGCGGCTTTTCCTTGTTTACTTGCATCGTTGTCATAATTAGAAATAATGATAATTGGTTTCGGTTTGCTCATGGCTCATGACCAGTGGATGCACGGGTTATGGACAACTTCAGATTGAGTAAGATATGTATTTTGGCCAGTAGCAGATCTTCAAGAATGGGAAATAGAAACAGATAATTTTTGATAGCCAAAATTTGATTCAAAAACCTTCTATGTTTTGAAAATTTGCCAAGTTTTTATCATAAACTCAAGATGGCCCGTTTTGCTTTTAATTTGAAATATTCAATTGTTCGCGGAAAATTGCTTCAAATACGTCATACATATATGTATAATTGTATTTTGCCAAAAAAAAAAGTGTTTCCTTCAAAGATCACTCAAAATAACGTATAACAACAAGGCATAACTAATTTGTTGATTCCATTAGAGCCGGGCTTGGCCGGAAAGAGCACATTCATTTATTGATATTATCTCAATGCCATACAAAACAAGCACTCGATTCACACCTTTAACACCTCCATAATGGATAGAAAAACACTTCATCTCTTGGCCACCATAATCCCCCCATTCCCCACACAATTGGTGCGACTTCCTTCCCTTTTGGGGGAGTCTGTTGATATCACCGGATCATTGATCGTATCGGGTTTTGGCTGGTAGGCCCATTATTTTTACCTCCAGAAGCGCTTGACTGCTTCCTGTTCGGTGGGCGTCAGGTGGGTTATCTTTTCGGCAAACTTTGACTCATCGTAGTCGTAGAAGGGGCACCCCGAGTCGAAATCGGGAGGCGGGGGCAGTATCATATCGCTGAGGTGTCGACTCATGCCACTGCATACGCTATTTCTTAATAGGCTTTTAGTCGATGGCTTTCGCGGTTTTGGGCTGGCCTTTAATTAGCATTTGCCTTGTCTTGTCTATTCTATTTCGATTTTATTTTTAAGCTGATGGAAATTCTATGGCGAAATTAATTAACTCCGATGGCGACAGACGAAAACTTTCTAGCCATGGCAACTGAAATCGTTCTGCCAAGCACTTTTCATCGCCACAGTTGCACTTTTTAGTTAGTTTTTTGTTTTTTTGGCTTCTAGCTGAGTCATTTTTTTTAGATTTTGTTTCGTATTTTGTGTCTTAGTTTATTTTTTGTCACCGGTTTCCGCTGTAAAAACGCTCCGCGCTCGAAAATCGCTCGAATCGAACTAAACTGAATGCGCCGGGTGGAAAAAAAACTTCACGAACTGAACGGCCTGAACTTTATGCTCGGTCTGTGAGTGTGTGCTCGGCCCGAGTATCTGTGTGATTGTGTGGGGCTCACATGTAGTCGTCTGTATCTTTTCTGTTTGTTTTTGTTATTCGTTTATATATTTTGTTATTGTTTGCTGACGATCGTAAAAGAACTTTGGCTGCCGCCAAACCGATCGGACAACCCCAAACACATAAAACACAATGCCAAGTGTATCTTTGTTGCTCTTGGCCCCCGGAGCTAAGCTCAAACGAGAGAGCTATCGATACGATAATTAATAAATATAAGTAAGTGACTGCTAAGCAGCACAACACAATACAGAAATAAAAAAAAATAAAAGCCAAAAACCAGTTCGTAACAAGTCCGCTTCAGAAAACACCCAAACAATCCAATTCCCAATCGCCCGATAAGCAAACTTACACCTAGCACTGTATCTATGTATCTTTGGATCTTTGTATCTCTGGCAGCGGAAGCATTTGCCATGATTGATGAAGTTAGAAAGGTGTCGCCCTGTCCTGGCTTTTTGATCTTTCATCCTCAGGCCTCATTAAATCGCACAGAAGCCGCCACAGTCGAGAAATAGAGTTGCTTCATCTCGAAATGGGGGAAAAAACAAGTCATTAACCTAAACTAATTAACGTTGACAACAACTTTTATAAATCTTACATGCTTTACTCCATAAAGTTATTTAATATTTCAACTTCCCAGGCTTACAATCTTGCCAAAAAAATACCAGTAGTTGAACATTCTCAGCGGGCTACAGATTGAATTATTACAGACTCTTAGATTTTTCAGATAAATTCCATTATTGTGGGAACGAGTGGGCTTTTTGGAGAGACTTTATAGCCTTTGGCAAGTAGAAATCGATTGGGTGTGACGCATAAATAATTGCAGCAATTTATTTTCACATTAAATCACTGAGAGAGAATCCACTAACGCATAATTAAAAACCGTGAAAACCACTGGCTAAAAACATAAAACTTGTTTAATAATTCCTCGGTATGAATTCGACAGAAACGGAAACCGGCTCACTTAGCTTCAAGTGGACGCCTCTGGTTTAGAGGCCCGCGACACTTTTTATAGAAAAAATATTTATTTCTAGCCGGCCAGCTCATACAGCATGAAATTCGTTAGCTCTCGGCTCATTATTGCTCCGAAAAACCTAATACAATATTCATAAAGTTCCGCAGAAAACAAAAAACAAAGACCCGAGTTAATTAACATAAATTTCAAAATCAAAGCTCGAGGGAAATACTAATTATGAAATAAAACGATCATTTCATGGACTGCCACTTGTCGGCCACTTTGGGTTCAATAGACGATCGATCCGACGACTGATAGGCGTCTTTGACATTTCCCATAGTTGCTCTATAAGGCGGCAATTGTGTAAATAATTAACAATTGATAGTTGTGGGGCCACCAAAAGCAAACATTCAATTAAGCTGGCAAACATTTTGATCAGAGGCTGGTAAGTGCACATTATTTAATGGCACGAGGTAGATGCAATTATTGCAAGCGTTTATACATATATCTTTATACTGTTTTAATTACAAAGGTTAGAACTATTAAAATACAAGACCTTCCATATAATATCTATAAGCTTAACCTCTTAGAAACCAATATTTTATTTGATAATCCCAGGGCTTAACGTTTTCTCTTCGGTACAATAAATTGATGTATGACTTTTTAACAAAACCCATTTGAATATTATTTTATGCCCCTGAAACTTTAATGTTTTTGTATGTGAATATTTTTAAAAACATACAAAAGTGTAAAGTTACAAAGCAAATTCCTGAAAGAAACAACTTTCACCCAAAAAGCCCATTGATTTCATTTTAATGATAACCCCTTGAGGTTGTCTATTTTTGTGAAGCTTCTCGCTTCGTGGCACGAGTGCTATTCAATGTTGCATGTTGCCTGAGGCACGGTAAATAGATCTAAAGTGCCGTACTTGCATGACATGCAGCTTGACACATTGTGTGGTGAGTGTGTGAGTGAGTGCGTGCTGAGAGTGTTATCTTATCGTCGAGCTGTCAGAGTGTGCGAGTGCGTCAGAGCCGGCAATATGTTTATTTATATTTATTACATTTTCAGGGAAAAGTGAGCCAAGGGGGAAAGGGGCTCCCACATTGGGGAATTGACATGTTGGCGTCTCTAGTTGTAGTGGATTCCATTGGATTCATATCCGGTACTTTTAGGAAGTTAAATTACAAGTACCGGGTACCATTTTGCTTGCTTGTTCTATGAAGATATCAGGGAAAAGGGTAAGGATACTCCTCAGTGATTAATAGATTGCTTTGAGAATACAACATAACAACACCTTCGCCTGCTTTATTTTTAAGTGCTTTTAATAGCTTATACCCCCTTTACCTCTATTTTAACCCGTCAAGTCACTTGATATTCTTTTCCCAAAGCTTCATTAATGTGATTGAGTTGTTTTCCAACAAAATGTATTTTCCCAGCTGTTTATAAACATGGCTAAAGTGTAAAAATCATGTCTCCATCTCCACTGGCGCATTGTTTCTTCTTTTCGAGACTTTTTTTTGGGTCATTTCAATCAACACCTGTCATCCCGGCCGCATCTCATGCGTTGGCGTTGTCTATACAGTCTAGAGAGTCTACAGTCTAGAGCTGAGGTGGTGGGGTCTGGGGCTAAAACTCACACGACTGTTGAAAATCAATTAAAAGAAATTGTTGGCCACAAGGCACAAAAAACCGTTCTTCTCGGATCTGGGCATCGACACTTTCGCTACAACAACCGACAAAAAAATGGGCAAAAAAAAGGTAACAACACGATATTTTTTGCATATCGATAAACGGTCTATGGCGTTTATAATTTATGCGATTTGGCGCAGTTTACGACAGGCTAACAAATTTTTGCAGCAGCCGCCCCATGTGGCCGGGCGGTCGGTCCAGGCGGCAGCGAAAAGATACAAGATGCAAGCGCAAGATACAAAACGCCGCCAGGGGCAAGCCATCAAGGCCAGCGATGGAGCTTGAGCCCGGGAGATTGGACGATTGGTTTAGGAGGGGCATACACATTTATATAGATAGATAGACTTATATAGTGAATATATAAGGGGTGCTGGGAGTGCAAGAGATGAAGTCTTATGACTGCCAAAAGCCATGAGGCATGAGGCGCATAATCGAAAACAGAATTGCGGTGAACGCGTGCTCTTTGGAGCCTGACGTCAAAACTTGTAAATTATGATATAGCATGTTATAGCCATGAAGCCGACTATAGCGCCAATGCATTGGACGGGGTGGGGGGTCCGTAAATATAGTATTTCAGTTAATTGCCAACGCTTGTAATCGTTAGGCGAAAAAGGTGATTGCCATTGAAGATCATCATCACCCACAATCTACATACTGGTTGAAATGGCAGTACACTGAGCCAAAAAACACAGGTTTAAAAAATATAGATTTTTTTATACACTATCTCAAGCAGTCTCTCTGAATCTTAAAAATTAAAGCTTCAAATATTCTTTATGTATAAGTACTGATTAGAGTTCAGCCCCCTCTTAACAAAAATTAACTATATGTAGTATCAATCCCCTACCCTCTAATTTTTCTCCGTGAAAATTTTAAAATTCATCCGTCGATTTATCAACCATCTTAATGCAATTTCAATGCCTTCAATTGTGAGGTTATCGTACGTATCTTGACTGTAAATCAAAGTCAAACTGCTCCATTGCATCACTCAAAAAATATTTCTCCACCGGACAACAAAACACATTTTAACGATCAACTATTAATGAGAGAAAAGCTTTGCGGGGGAATCGCTAGAGAGAGAGACAAGTCAGTGACAGATTTTGAGATTTGAGCTTGACATTTGTCTGGCAGTTTCGCCAATTGGCGATTTTGTTGTTACGGAGCTTACCATCGGGGCGTATACGCAATTTGCATACGACAAGCTACAAAACGACTTGAACTGATGACGACAAGTCAGTTGAATGAATGTACCCCGCCTTCAAATTGGATAAATACATTGTTATATGATTAAATTTCATCAGTAAGTTAATTAATAAATGGAAACAAAACGATCTCTAACTGGACAAATTAATTTTGTTGCCTTAAAACAGTTGGAAACGTATTCCCAAACATTTATCATTGTTAAAGCTTTTGCAAAAATTGAAAACAAAAATCTTAGCAAACCCTAAATTATGTATGAATACTGGGGGCATGTTAAAAACTTGACACCACCACCACTTCCCTGTCTCTATTGCAATTGGCTTGTGGCGGCTTTATGGCTCTACCGCCAATTAATAAAAATGAACGCTTTATGTTAAATACCCTTGGAGAGGGTATTATAACTTATAAGGTTTATATATTCTTGATCAAGACGACCTCCTGATCCCGTTCTGTCTATGAGGTTTATGTTTGTGCTCTTTTTATAAATTATAAATCTGAAAAGGTAAACTCTGAAATGTCATATATTCATTGCAAGCTTTCAAGGTATAAAATTCCCTGAGATGCTTTAAATTGCAAACTTTTCAATGCAAACTTTTCAATCTGATGGCCAACTATAACAGGGGGAAGGGTATATCATTTTTGGCGTCATGCGAAGTGTTTCTTGTTTCCATTGATTTCCCCTATGGCGGTGGGGGGATTTAACTTCCACTCCGATCTGGGCGTATCGTGTTTCGTAATTGAATTGCAATCGGCAATAGGTATGTGCGGCGGTGAAAGTAAATGGCAGACGTCGAGGCAATCAGATATTGCAAATATATGCCGACCACTTTACGGTCAAATCGTGAGCACATAAACAAAAACTTAAATCAGTTTCTATGTTAAACCCCGAATTCCCGGTTCGAATTGCGCATTTGGCCGCAGGCCTTGGCGGAGCAGGTGGAGGAGGAAGACTTCTAATGAATTTATGCAAATATTTGGAGACCAGCAACGCAAAAAAGGTGACAACATTTTAGATACTTCGATACGGCTTCGTTAGAAGTGGCCATTTGTCTAAGGTTTTTGTGTGTCATATGCTAACGAGTCGAAGCATAAATAGACTTCGAAAATTGATATTCGATATGTGGTCGAAAAGGGGGCGAATCGAATGGAATGCTGATGACAGTTCGAGGGATGGCCAATAAATTGGCGTGTCCCCTTGCCATTTTTTACACAAATCACAGGTTTATGGACCCTCGAGGGTATCAAGTTTCTGTCATTATTAGCCCACTTGACCGCAACAATGGGAAACCATCAGCCATCAACTTCATCTACAATGGAAATTAAGTAATTTTATGGTATGTACTTTAACACTTCAAGTCCAAATGCCCCAGAGCATAATGATTCGCCAAAGTTTAACCTTCTGAGAGGGGTACCAGCTCCACTGAAGTGAGGCAACATTATAACAAAAATATAATTGGACCTCAGAGACACACACTCTTCACCCGACTCACAGGCATGGCTCAGACAATTGTCCAGGTCCGAGCGGAAGCTATTGACAAGGCTGAGTGCTGATTTCATTCATCATTATAATAACTAACTCAAACAAAAAACGAAACAAAGTAAAATTACTTGCCATTCGCAAACACACAAGTGCCGGGTCTAGACGCTTTTTGCATTTGTAATGAGCTTGTGACTTACTTTTTAGTCAAATCAGACGAGTGAGGAATAAGTCAAAAATTGGCAAGTCGATAATGATTCGTTGCCAGAACATTTTGGCAAAACAATACGGCCAGGCTTTCCCACAAAATATCAAAATTCAACAGGTGCAGAGTCAAAAAATACATTTTTTAACTTGAAAATGCATACAAAAAAATGAAACTGAACTGGGGAAGAGAATAATTTCAGTAATTGGATATTTTTGAGGATTTTTAATACGACTAGTAAAGACTCTTTTTGGTATTTATAAGAATAATGTATGTAAGTTGAAGAAATAAGCCTAAAATTTATAAAATTATACATTTCTTTCATTTTTATTCTTATACATTTGCAACTATGTTTGGAATATTTTAATATTTTTAATACAATAAGCGTTTGTAGATCCCCAAGAATAAAAAACTTAATAAGTTTTCCAAAAATCTAAAACAATTTAAAGAATTTTTTTATAGTTTTTAGAGTACTGAAAGTGCCAATAGTTTAAACCAAAAATCCGCATAAATCAAAAAAAGGCTCAAAGGCTCAGATTACGAAAACTGCAAACCCAAGACGTTTGTATCTCTGCCTCTTTCTCCGCTTGATTCTTATATATATTTTTGTGTGTAGTTTTCTTTATGACGATAAAACCGGCTGGCATAATAACAGAGAAGAGACGAGACGAGAACCCAAGTCCCTGCACGACGGCGCAAATAACTTTGCAGCGTGACTGGGATGAAATGCCAAGCCACACACAGCTCAGCTCCTCACTGTGGAGCTCACAAAAAAAAACCAAGGGGAAAAATATCCAAAAAGCTGGCGAGGCATCTTCCACGAGACTCCCAGCCAAACGTTGCGGCCAGTCGGCAAAATTCAAACAAATCGCTCAAACAATGCCACAAAAATAAAAAACGAAACGAAAACAAAAAATACAAAGAAAATGAGAAACCAATTTTTTGTTTTTAGTTTTAAGGTTTTTTTTTATTTTGTGACACGACTCGTGCAACTTTGTAGTCTAGCCGATGTTGTTATGGTTTTTATAGTTGTTGTAGATAATATTAGAAACCCTCACAAAACGTTTTTTGTTTTGGCTGAGCTAAGCCGGGCTTAGATTTCATTTAATTGATTACAGCGAACGAGTATACTATAAGCTGGAAACGCTCGATTGGGTGGGCCATGGGAACGGGGCGTTTTTAAACGGCTGTGAATCGCAGCAGAAACGCATCAAATTTCTGCAACATTGGGCTTAAGAAGTTTACTAACATGTTTTTAAATTCAGAGGGAGATATTGGGGAAATAAAATACACCTTAGCTTATTTATGAAATGAATATGATTAGAACAATTTTTTGAAATTTTAAGAATACTCGGAATATTTTTCTTTAGAAACATGGCTTACATGAACTTGTCAAACCTGTCAAATATTTTTAAACTTGACCATTCTTTAACCCACTGGTAATAAACTTTTATTAGCTACTGTGCCTGCACTAGCTTAAGCGTTTTAACCATATTTTGTTGTAATACTAGCATCTGTTGTTTGCTTTAGCTGCTACTGTTTTTGTAGCCTAGCCTCCTGCTCATAACTTGGCTAATGAGTGCCGCTAAAACAAAGCAAAAAACTGAACAACAACAAAACACATAAAACTTGTTATTTTCTTGGCTTTTTTTAAGCTTTTGTGCAGTCACTGCAACTCGACTAGCGCTCAAATTTGTAAGCATTAAGTCTGAGGCTTTTTTGTGCGTCTATTTAAGTTTATTATTATGGCCTTTTTGCACTGTCGGACATTTATTGGCTGTCTTGTACTGGGTTTTGTGTAAAAGTGCGGTTTTCTTACTTTTTGCTACCCGGTTATATTTGTTTGTTTATTTGATTAGCCAAGTTCATGTTGGCTGAGGGTCACAGCTGCACGCGAGGCGTGGCCAATGCTTTTTGAATGGCTCTTTCGATTCGGCTCTAACTGCGTTTCCCAATCACTTTAAGCCTATTACGACCCGCAGCCAATCGATCTTGGGCAATGAAACTGTGGAGCTTATAAAAAATAAGATATTCCTGGCATCTGCACTCCGTCACTCGAACACTTGCCGTATTTCAGCGACAAATTGCCAAATAGCCTGGCCAATACCACAGATCTTTTGGCCATCAAAGCCAAGCCGCCAAAAGCACAATGGTCAGATAAATGCAAACACAACCAAAGGTGGACAGTAATAATAGTTTTCTATTGTTTTCATGATCGATAGCCGAATGGTATTCATAATTGTGTAACTTTTGGGTTTTCATTTCCAGCCAATAATCCATCAAAACATGAAAAGTCCATTGGAATTTTTATGGATAATTTTTAGAGACTTATCGATCGGTTTATATTTATTTAAATTTTATAATTTTTAAACCTTATTAACTACCTAGGCGTTAAGTTGGTTGATAGAAAACCTACCGAATCAAGATTTCACCAAGTAGATGCCTCCAATAACCCAGGGGGCCTTGATGGGCATCTTTTAACCCATTGTGACCCACTGTGTTTTCAGCCAGTTAGGCACGCGAGCTAACAAGCCAACTTCTGCCTACATCCGGCCAATAGTTTTCGTGCCTTGTTGTCTTGGGCTGCGCATTGGCTTCTTCTGCCACTTGAAGTAAACATGCAACATTACGGCCAGTATTGTATTGGTAGAAAGGTACAAGTATCTGCAAGATACTTATTAAAACGCAATCAGCCCAGTCACAGGAAACAAACAAACACACAGACACACATTTTTTGTTTTGAACAAGTCAACGCGCTGGTTTTGACCATAAATCGCAGTGGGGCCAAACCGCCTTCAAAACTATTTGCGGCATTTGTGTCAAACACGCGACCCAGTCTTCGCCAGTGGAAGTCTTTGCCTTTGTCTGGAGTCTGCAATCTTCAGGCTTGGGGCTACGGACTGCAGTCTACCTCTTCCCAGTGGCTAACAATCGGTGACAGCCCAGCCGCTTTTGGCCAGTTCCCCTGGCTATGGCCAAAACTGCCAAATGCACTAAATTGGCAACTGGCTTAGAAAGTCGATGGGGTGGCTGCTGCTGTTTCTGCTACTGAAGCAGTTCGAAAGAAAGTCAAAAAGACAGTTGATACACTTGAGGAAATAATGACTAATGATATATCTTTTATAAAAATAATCTATGTGTAATAAAACAAGACTTCTTGTGCCAATATTTGCTGTAGAAGAGACTTGAATATAACTATTTGCTAAGAATAGTTATTATAAACTATTCTTCCCAGTGTACTATATGACATTAAAAACATAATAATTTTGTTATTAAGCCCTTTTTTTATATCATGTTCTGAAATGTACTTACATTATGTATACTTTTTGTGGCTCCTGCTATATTGCTGTTGCTGCAGTAATTGCTGATTGTTGAAGTTGTTGAAGTTGTTGCTGTTGTTGTTGATATTGCTGATGTTGCAATTTCCTTCCCCTTTTAGTCCACGAAGTTTAATTAGCAGCTGCAGGGCGAATCCCCAGTTGCATCAGGCTGGTGCAGCATCATTAGCTGGCTGATTGGCAAAACTCAGACTGCTCGTCGTCTTCGTCACCTTCTGACTGAAAACGAGGTCTTTTTCCTATGGATTGCACTTTTTCAACGCTTGTCGTTGTCGTTTAACTTATCGTTGTTATTGTTAATGGCTACTATTGTTTTTGTTATTTTTGTTTACGCGAAAACGTTGCCAGTTGCATGTTAATTAAGTGCGCCTTGACTGCATTCGCCTCAGCCCAGCTCCGCTCCGCTCCGCTCAGCTCAGATACCGATGCCACATTGCTGTTGTGCCGCCGCTAAGGTTCAACCGTTTATTCATGCTTCATTTATGCAGAACATGCCTCTAATGGCTAACTTTTGTTTTACGTCAGATTGATGAGCAGTTTCAAATATCTATTAAGGAAATTAAAGGCACGTTCATGACATGGACACTACATTAAAGGATACTTTCGATGAGTTATGGCGACAGGTCTGGTTCTCGGAATTTCAGGAATTTAGAAACAAAGGAGGGCTATAAAATATGAATACTTAGATACCATAATCCCAAGGTTAAAACTGGCTTAAAATCTCAAGCTATTCCCAAGCAGCCCACACCAAAGCAACCAAACTAATAAACCAAATATCGCGGCCAAGAATTTTGCGTTGGCGTTGCAGCTGCCAAATAACTCCAACTGGCCAAAAGTCAAATGCCTTCTTTTTTGCCAGATTTTATTATTATCATATACCAAATGCGTGTTTTATTTTTTTTACTCGCTTTGAGATCACTTTATGGGTTGTTGGTCTTATAAAGCACTTTGGCAACCTGACATGGGTTGACTTTTTAGTGCGAAAATGTTTCTCTTTAATGACTCCAAAGGCGGCTGGCTCTGGTCCGAGGTCCGGAAAACATTAAGGGGCATCTCTCGACTAATTTTTTTTTAACAAGTCATTGCAGGTGCATTAAAACTGACAAAGTGAATGAGTGGCTGAGTGACGGGTTGACGGCTTGACGTCCAGACTGATGAAAGGCCTTAGAATTTCCATCTCCCGGGGATCCAGGAGTGAATTTTACAATTTTTTTCAAAAGTACATATGTATGTATGTATGTCCGACGATGGCAGCAGGTTGTCTAATGCACTTTTAATGATTATACGGCTTAGATACTTTTCGTTTTGGCAGCAACTTGTTTTTGGTTTACTTCACGCACCTGTTGCACTGTTAACTGCTCTTTTAAAGGCAAAACAAAAGCAGCTGCCGCACAATTACAAGCGACAAAACGTTTTAATGGTCACAGCAAAAAACACCCGAAGCCGGATAATTTTTCGCATTTTCCCACACAAAACAAATACTTGGAGACTAACCACAATGCTGCCGCACGGAAATCGAAATCGGAAAGCGATGCGATATTGCGGTGTTGCAAGCGACGCGTACGAACTGCAACTGCAGCATCAGCGATATTGCAGCTGCCACAAAAACCGATGCCGGCCAGATCTCTATCTTTCTCTCACTCTCACTTCAACTCTCTCTCTCTCTCCCTGGTGTTGGCCGCTTCCCTATTGCCAAGAATACAGTTCTAACCCGATTTGCATTGAAATTGTTTGGATAGGAATTCGAATCGCGTACCGAGTTCTCGTTGTTGTTCGCTGGCCGCACTGCTCCCAACTGAGCGCCAGGTGTGCTACGGCTCAGTAATGAAGCACAGGTAACTAAGGCAGTCGCAGACGCAGTCGGAGTCTCCGCTCGGCCGGCAGAGCTCGTTTTGTGTAGGCTTCAATGGGTTAACTGGCTTAGAGGTGGTTGTTGTTGCTGTTCGACCAGGTGAGGGAGCACGTTCCAGCAACATGTTGCTGCAATATGTATTGGTGGGTGCATGTTGCTGAGAGGTGCAGGTTTCTGGGGGAAATACCATGGGAGTTTTTTAGTATGTTTAGTAAAATCAGATAGATTTATAGAAATTTAAGGATAGGGTATGAAATATTCTTGTTTATACTTTATATCAAAAGCTGATTAACTTGGTTTCTGCCGTCTATCTTTATAAACATCAAAAATAGATCCCGAATACCAGTTATCTTATAGTTCTTATCCTTTATTTAAAAAAAACGTAGTTAAAAGTAGACACATTTTGCTATACAAGATTTGAGATAATATCACGTCCATTCATTTTATGAATTGAATCTTAAAATACGAACAATCCTTGTTCTGATTCCTTTTCAAATCCTTTTGTAAATCCTCAACTCTAAAACAGCACGTTCTGGTTTCCTAATTATTTCTGTACGCCATCTATTATCTTACAGATTCCAGATAGAACCCAGACCCTCCACTCTCCCCTGCTCATTTCTTTCATTCAATGCAAATGAGTTATGTCCATATCTCCCTCAGGTAAGAGAACATTCCATCTTTGTTCTTCGCTCGCCAAACGTGTCAGGATAGTAATTCTCTTCCTCTGCCCTGCCCCTTGCACTCCCCCGCTGGCCATGATTGTGGGTTTTTGGCATTAAGGCCGCTGTGTAGCATAAATCACAGTCGGGAATCTGGACACAGGACTCCAAGCGTTTTCCGGGACTGACCCGCGGGTTAATTGCTGACAATTTCCAGGCGGCAGGCGGCAGGCTGAGGCTTAGACACAAGCGGAGGCTTCTCTTCTGCTCACTTTTGCTGATTTTAATCTTTATTTATACCCCGTGTGTGTGAGTTAATGGGTGTGTGTATGGGTATGTCCAAAATGCGCTCAGGGGGCATGTGTGGTATCCATTGCGATGGCAGGGTAACAAGACAGGCCAAGCGACGGCTTCTCCTCGACCATCAATAAGCCAGAAGGCTAGCCTCTTTTCTTCTTTTTTATTTTCACAGAGCAAGAAATTAATAAGCTTTGATACACCATCTTTAGAGATATAAAAATCATCTTAAATATTAATAATACTATACCTAACATATCCAAAAACTTTAATATTAATTATCTAAAACCCAAAATCCACAAATTTCCTCTCAGTGTTTGGATGCTAAGCAGCCGGGCCAAGAAAGATCTTCAAGACAGGCTCGATCGCTGCCTTGTGGCATGCTAACGAAGTTGACAACTTGATGACATTTGATCTCTTGGCTCTGGGCTTCGATGCTGGATCTCTGCTACCTCGACTCTCCTGGACGATGCAGTGCGCCCATCAAGCCGCAAATGACTTCGATGAGCTGCGATGAGAAGACAATGATCAGCGGTTCGCATTTGTGCCTTCTTCAAAGCACGCACACAGTGTCTGTGGCCATGGCTGAGGCATACACAGAAACAAAAAACCAGTAATTTACAAATATTCCATATTTATTTATCAAAACCCATAGAAAACATGAGCCCGCTACAAATGAACTGGAAACCCAAACAATGTGGGAAAAGGAAAATGGAAAAGGCGACTAGGAAAATGGATCTAAGACTAGTACTTGAACTAAGGGCACTCTATCATCTTCTACCCTCTATAGTTTGGCCTTTGGTGGTGTCGTCGATAGTGCTGGGATGGCTACTTCTGTCTTTGGCGAAGGATTCTCCTCGGCCAGTAGGTTGCCCAACGCAAAGATGTTCTTTGGATCCAGATGCTTTTTGGTTGCCGAATACAGGGCACTGCCCGTATCGGTGACGGCGCTGCGGTACCAATGACTCCTCACTTTTCCCACTCCATGGTGATGGGACAAGGATCCACCGCAGGACAGGATCTCCTCACGAGCACTGTGTTCAATGGCCTCGAAAAGCTCCACGGGATTGGCCACATCCAGGCACCGGAAGCCAAAGTAAAAGTAGATACAGGCACCAGCATCATAGGTCTGGGTCACCCGGCAAGAGATGGTGTAGAAGGTAATGCTGCGTTTTTGACACTCCTGGAAAGGATTAGATTTTAGGAGATGGATAAAGAATATATTCGTGTACTTACAGATACGACTTTTTGCTTAACGGAACGACAAAGCAAACTGCAACGGTCCCAGGGCACTGAGGTCTCAAAGGACTCGGCCACGATTCCCTGCCATAGAGCAAAGTCCCTAATGTAAGCAATCACAAAGGTCAGCACATAGCCACGCTCTCCATTTTGTCCGCCTGCTGGAAAACCGTTGAACTTGGCCGCTATCTCGTAGATGAGCGCCTCCTGCCGTTTCACCTCCTTCTCCACGCCCTCGAAGAGCAAAGTGGCGGCACAGATCTCGTTCAGATCGATGCCCTTCCAGGCGGTAACGTAGCGCTGCTTCAGGCCATCCACAAAGCTGGACCACCAACTCTTTTCCGGCTTGAGGGCCTGGCCGAACATGAACTGCTCGTTGTCCATCAGCCGGACGGAGGCCGGTTGGCAGCGTCGGAGGGCCACTTCGCGCATGAAGAGCACACCCTGCTCGAAGTTGGGAAAAGCCAAGGATCCATAGCGCCGCACGGAAGGCAAGGGACGCACTTTGAGCACCACTTCGGTTATAACCCCTAGGGTTCCCTCCGATCCCAGGATCATGTGATTGAAATCCGGACCACAGCTCACCCGGGGAGCACTGCATTCCCGCTCCAGTGTGCCCGACGGGGTGACCATCCGCACCCGCACTACCAGGTCCTCAATGTTGCCGTACACATTCTTCTTCATGCCCGAGGCTCGAGTTGCCACCCAGCCGCCCAGGGTGCTGAACTCGTAGGAGTCCGGCTCATGGCCCACCGTTAGGCCCTTTTCGCGCAGGACCCTCTCCAGATCTTGGCCGACAATGCCAGACTCGAAGCACACGGTTAGGTTATCCTTGTTCAGCCATAGCAAGCGATTCATCTGCGAGGTGTCCAGAACGCAGATCATCCTCCGTTCATTCTGGGGGCAGGTTATGGCGCCGGAGACACTAGTTCCTCCGCCGTAAGGCAGCAGCATCACGTCGTGCTTGTGAGCTAGGCGTACCAGCTGGACCACCTCATCGTGGCAGCGTGGCCACACCACCACGTCGGGAATCCGGCGGAATTTGTGATGCCAGAGACTGTAGATGTCGTTGAGGGTCTGACCATGACAGCGCACCAGTCGATCGATCCCCTCCATAGAGAAGTCCACCTTGGTGGAGTCTTTCAGTTCGCGCAGGAATGCTGCATTGTCCACGGGTCGTGGATAGGATTTCGGCAGCTGGGGGAACGGCTTCGATTGATCCACTTTCATCTCGAACTTGTCCTCCACCCACTTGGTGAAGCTGGGCAGCTCGCAGCCCCCAAGAGGATATCTAAGCAAGGATTTGGTTAAATATGTTTCTAGGATTCGGCATTTTTTACTTACTTTTCGCCGCGAAAGCAGATGATGCCATCTTGCCCGTAGAACTGGGAGTCATTGTAGCCCCAACCGAACCATTTTAGGGCCTCGTGGCTATCAAAAATTAATGATATTAGCTACTGGAGAAAATTTTATGACTTCAGAGCCCACTAGTTTCTTATTTATTTTATTTAATGCAGCATTAGTGTTTTAAGTGCTGTTTACAGGGTGTAATGGCCGAGTTGTTTGTCCGGCAATTTGCACATTTTAAAAGCAAACATATATCTATTTTTAAAATTCTCCATTCTATTTTTATTTTTCCCTCTTAGGCACATAGTAAACAGTAGAAGTAATACTTAAATGTCCTTAAACGCCTGCGAACTCACCGTTTCTTGGGGATAACACTCTCCACGCGTTTAGAGAGGCGGGGGTCCAGGGCGAGGGCGGTGCCTTCGGTCGGAACCGGCAAGCTTTCCGGAGCATCAGTGGCCGCCGAGTTTCTTTTGGCCGCCATCACACACACTCACTATGTACAGCCGTGGACTTATATCCGTTGGAGTTATAAAAATACTTTTTCTATAGTTTTCACAGCCCTTGGGAGTTGCAGACTTTTCACATTAGGCGCAAAATCGATAATTTGTGAGAAAAGGCGCCGCCTGCTGAGCAAGTTAGAAGCTTCTGGTTGGAATTGATTTTCTATAGGTTTTATACAATTCCTACTATTCAAATTGCACAAGGTTCTCGTAAGTTAATGAAATGCACTTTGCGCTAAAAACTAAAATTACTTAAATAGATATTGCACTAAATTATGCGACCTGCGGTGTGTTTACTTGGCTTTCGGTACGACAAATGCACGGAAGGAATGAGACTACGGACGGAGACTAGTAGAGAGTGCCGGAAAATTGCCGAGAGAGAGTGCCCATGCGGTGTCTTCCGGGCATGCGCAAAGCGTTACTAAGGAACTGAACTGAATCGGTTAAAACTTGATTTCAAAAATATATTTTTAAAAAAAATTTAACAAAACAAGCCTTGATTTCAATGCAGAAAGGGTTAAGGTTAAAGTGAATTGTAATTCATTTTATTCTTGACGTTCGAGCTACAAACATCCAAATCGGTTTCAGTTGTTTTTTTTCGGTAAAAATTCAATAAGGTAAGAAAACACATTTAGTTTCAAAATTAAATTCAAATTATTCATTGCAATCCATCCGAAAGTAATCCCATTTTGGTAAGATGCCCAGCAAGAAGAAGGATTCTGTCAAGAGCGCCAAGAAAGGAGCCGCTGATGTAACCAGTGAGAAACCGAACGCAGATCCTGCCAAGGCAGGCTCAGCTACCTCTACGGATCCTTTAGCCGATAAGGAGGCAAAGGGCAACAAGAAGGGCAAGGGCAAAAAGAAGTAAAATCCGTACAATATTTTTCAAACCTAAACCCAAAATCGGATGCGAACAAAAATGGATACCGCTAATGTCATAACGAAACAATAAAACCGATATAAGCCAAACGCGCCCTCTATAACCGATTCGCTGGGGGGGTTGAAACTGCTCACCCCCAGGGGGAGAGAACATTATTGAGGGGGTGGTGGCACAACTAGGGTGGTTTCTTTCTCTCCCATTTCGCTAGTGGTGTGAGTCGTGATGGGTTTTAAATATGAAATGCCGAGTTTGTAACTCCAACACCGACAGGTGGTTCCAAATGTAACCAAACTACGTGAACTGTGTCAACTATAGATTTCCACTTTAATTGCTTATAACTACCCGTGAAAGTCTTGACATCTGTTTGTTAATTTTTAATGCACACGAAGGGCCAGAGGTCAACCAATAAAAGGTACTTTTTATTAAAAATAAAATTTTTACATGGCAATGAAATTCAATTAAAATTTTTACTTTTTCCAATAAAAAAAAGAGTTCAAGGTTCACTTAATACATGGAAGGATAATGTACACAGCTGACAGCTCAAAGTTATATAAATATCTATATTTATTTTTCAAAGATAATAATGTTTGTAGGGTTTTCCTTATCTGCATTTCGACAAAACTCACATCTACCGATCCGACTGCAACGGACAACTTTTAAACCGAAACTGAGCCCCACGATTTTTCTCTTGCAAATGGCAGCGAGTAACAAGCACATTGTTTATTACGTACTTATTTGCACTATGCTGTATAGTTTAACAATTGTTTGAAGTGTAAATTCGTCAATGCTTCGCCGACAATGCCGAAAAAACGACAAAAACAGATACGAAATACGACAAAATCCGAAAACGACCGTTATTTGAATAATTTTCACACCACGACTACGGCAATACAAACACACGGAACCTGACGACACTCAAATTGGTCAAAGTCTGGGGACAAAATATGAGCTAAGATTTAATTGGTCGTCTTGGCCGGAATTTGCAATAACCCATTTGAACTTTGCAACTTCGAAAATACTGGATTTACCTTATTGCTATTTGCATTATTGACGCTTTTGCGTTATCAACAGTTAAAACTACAAGCAGCACGTCGTTTGCCTAAGCACTATTCAATCCCAGGAAGTGGTGGGTAAATATTAATTAGCAAAGGGTGAAGTGTTTTTTAACAAATGCAAGCCCGGTTGCCGTGTTTGTCTTTTGCGCTTAGCTTTTTTGTTTGAATTTTGGCGGTGGTTCTTGGCGCCATCTGTTGGTCGGTAGAATAACAATAAATATCGATATCGTTTTACGATAATTGACGTTACCAATATTTTTAAAACAAAATATAAAGCAAATCAATTTTAAATAAAACCGAAACAACAAAAATATGTACACTTTTCAACAAAAAGAATCATTCAGCCTAATTTGATAATTAAGGCAGCCACTTTTCTTACAGTGTTGAAGGTTGACATTTCAATGTTGGTTAATGAAAATTCTATATTTACAATACAATCGATTCTTGATATATCGATATATATTGTCGTTTTTAAAGTGAAAAACATTAAATAAAACGCAATTTGATGGTCACAGAAAACGTCACCTGCTCTCGGATATGATGACATGTAAATGGAAAGGGTAAATAAACAAATTATTTGTTTGTAAAAGCCGCGCAAACAAAGAGAGGCTTGAAATCTCTTTGTGTATGCGAGTGCGGGTGCTTGTGTGCGTGTGCAGGTACGTCAGTGTGTGGGTGGGCAGAACAATAACAAGCCCAAAAATGCCAATGGACATGGAATTTAATGGGGCAGGACCAATAGCGTTCCAGCTGCGGCGATGAATCACAGGTGAGTTATGCGGCGACGACCCCAATAAGTTCGACACTTATACCGTTATTTACATAGCAGAAGCGGAAACCGTGCCTTATAAACGAACGAAAAGCAATAACCCCCAAAGATGCCGCTGCTGAGCAAATGCTTTCCTTGCTTCAAATTCAAGCATGAGGAGGTGATTGACAAGCTGGACTATAGCAATACTCCGCTCTCCACTGACTTCCCAGAGGTTTGGCAGCACGAACGGACGCTGGAAGAGCTTTACCTAAGCACCACCAGAGTGGGTACTTCACTGCTTTATTTGTGACCCTTATTTACACATTCTTTTCGCTTATCTTTCAGTTGCAGACACTGCCGCCGCAATTGTTTTATTGCCAGGGATTGAGGGTGCTCCACGTGAACAGCAATAACTTGGAGAGCATTCCCCAGGCCATCGGTAGTCTACGCCAGCTCCAGCATTTGGACCTCAATCGGAATCGTAAGTCTTTCTTCCCCTTGCCCAGGCAAATTGTCACTTAATTGGTGTTTTTTCAGTGATTGTTACTGTGCCCGATGAGATCAAGTCGTGCAAACACTTAACCCACCTGGATCTGAGCTGCAATAGCCTTCAACGTCTTCCCGATGCCATTACCTCGCTTATATCCCTGCAGGAGCTCCTGTTGAACGAAACCTACTTGGAGTTTCTGCCGGCCAATTTCGGCCGACTGGTCAATTTACGCATTCTTGAGCTGCGACTCAACAATCTTATTACGCTGCCCAAGTCCATGGTGCGGTTAGTGAACCTACAGCGTTTGGATATTGGAGGCAATGAATTCACAGAGCTGGTGAGTGTCATTTTTCAAAAGGATCTTCAACTTTTTATTAATTTATCTTTAAAATCCGTCAGCCTGAAGTCGTTGGGGAGCTTAAATCGCTCCGTGAACTCTGGATCGATTTCAATCAGATACGCCGGGTTTCCGCCAATATTGGCAAGCTGCGTGAGTTGCAGCATTTCGAAGCCAATGGCAATCTGCTGGACACGCTACCTAACGAGCTGAGCAACTGGCGCAACGTTGAAGTGCTGTCCATCTGCTCGAACAACCTGGAAGCCTTCCCCTTCAGTGTGGGCATGCTAAAGTCGCTAGTTACATTCAAGTGTGAGTCCAACGGCCTAACCGAACTACCGGACAGTATAAGTTATCTGGAGCAGCTGGAGGAGCTGGTGCTAAGCCACAATAAGCTAATTCGCCTGCCCAGCACAATTGGAATGCTGCGCAGTCTGCGATTCCTCTTTGCCGATGATAATCAGCTTCGTCAATTGCCCGATGAACTGTGTAGCTGCCAGCAGCTAAGTGTGTTGAGCGTGGCCAGCAATCAGTTGTCCGCCCTGCCGCAGAATATTGGAAACCTTGCCAAGCTGAGGGTCCTCAATGTCGTTAACAATTACATAAATGCCTTGCCGGTTTCGATGTTAAACCTGGTGAATCTAACGTCGTTGTGGCTGAGCGACAACCAGTCACAGCCATTGGTCCCCCTGCAGTATCTGGATGCGAGTACAAAAACGCAGTTAACGTGCTTTATGCTGCCTCAGGTGACTTTCAAGATGAACAGCATGCAGGCGCAGCAGCAAGCCCAGGAGCAGTACGAATTCGTGTACGCTAATCAACAGCAGCCCCCGCACGTGAGTCCCTCGAGGAGGATTTGCTTTGCTGAGGAGGCCACCATTCTCAGCAACGCCAAAGCGCAGCCGGCACCCAGCTATCCTAGTTATGTAGCCGCTCCACCAACTCCAACTCCGGAGCAGATAGCTGGATCCGTGCGGTTGATGCGGTCGCCCACTCCGTATCCCAAGGAGCTCCGCCAAATGGCCAAGTACGTGAGGCAGGCCCAGGCTGCGACCACATCCGCGAATGCCAGCGAGGTGAGGGAAGCACGCGTGGTGGCCAACGGTGGCCCAGTTCACTGTGATAGCAGCAATGCCAACCAGGATGTTGTGGACCAGGCCACGGCAAGTGCAATATACGGCATCGCTCCAGAGACGACACACATTTACGGAGTCTATCAGCCGCCGCAACAACTGACTCATCCCGCAGCACCGCAACAGTACTACGGTATGCCTTTGGTGAATTATGAGGCGCAGTACCAACAGCTCTACGTAGAGGCCGGCACACCGCTGCCCACCACGCATTTGAATGGCGACCAGGACTATGAACTGCAGCCGTTGCAGCAGCAGCAACAACCTATGCCGCAACAACAGTTTGCCGGACCTCCACCCCGGTTAGAGCCGCCACCATATCATATAGCTCGCGTATACACGAAGAAAACGCCGGAGGATCTCAACTTGTACGAGTCTATGCGGCAACGCAAGCAGCAGCAAAACCAGCAGCAGCAATTCCAAGAGCAGCTAGAACAAACCATCTACCAGGACGCTTTGAATAGCAATTTCAAAACTACGGCGATTGGCGCCCAGGATGACGAACAATCAGTCGACCAGCTCGACTATCAGAACAACGTCAGCAACCACGTTGATGGAAAACCAGAGGAGGACGATGAGGAGCTGGACGACACAATGTCGCAGCACTCGATGAACTCCACGGCCACCAACAATACTTCCAAGATGAGTGGCAAGAAGTCCACTTGGATCTTTGGTGTTCACAAGAATCCAACCGTCAAGCAAGTTACTCTCAAATGGGAGCACACCATTGGCTTCGATGTTGCCGAAATACTCAATCAGGTAAGTGCTATGATTTGGGCGACTATATACTTGATTGCTGACATAATACTTGTATTTCCAGGTTGGCATCTTTGTCAGCTCTATTACCCCAAACACAAATGCCGCCCGCCTGTTGAACCTGAACGATAAGCTGTTGGAAATCGATGGCTACGACCTGACCAATGCCAATCTGAGCGATGCCAAACGAGTGCTTCTTAACTGCGGCACAGTCATGAACATAATGTTGTCGAGAAAATGATGGACCAGTTAGTAACCTAGACCGATTCCCATCACGAGACCGAAGACTTTTTGTGCATTTTTCTAATACAGCATAGCCCATACCGGTCATAATGTTAGTTCTTAACTTCTTCCGCACTGACGCTTAAAAGGCCAGTCATAGAAAAATATTACCCATGCTTCTCATAGACGAATCCGACTGCCATTTTCACTCTATCTAGGATGCTAGATGAAATAGATCCATACTCTATAGGAAAATATTACAACAATACGGCCAAAATTAGTACTTTTAGCCCTGGAATCAAGTATTCTTTTCATTTTCGAATCAATTGAAGTGCATTTATTATTTTAATGAAGCGATATTAGTTCGTCCTTCTAGTTCTGATTTGATTACTCAGTATTTAATTGGTAGCTTATGTAAATAGTTAAGTTATTCGTTAAGAAATGCAATATTACGTTGTGTCAATTATGATAATCACACACACACACACGATAATCTGACAAATTACCTACAACTAGCGCCTATTTTACGCCCAGCGTTATTCAAATTTGTTCCCAAAATCATATGTATAGATGAATTAGTCGATTACTCGAAAAAAAGATATTGGCTGCTTATGTTAGTTGTTATGGTGCAGCAATACAAATTCTATATCTATATACATACATTCATAAATATATATTTACAAATAAGTATACTCCATATTTATTGCCCAATTAAGTAACATCAATCATTATTTTGAACGTCAAGCTGTTAACAAAAATGAACGAGAACTCACACTATTGGCGTTGTGATCAGTATTATTATTTAGCTGGTTAACACATGGAATCTGTATCTGTTCGAAAGTTGAGCACTTGTATGAATCATAGCGTTTATATAGATATATCGAGATACCAACAATGCATTATTGGAGACACACACACCCAACACACTCTTACACACAACCATTTACCAATCTAGCTAACTTAAGCAAGCGCACACATTTTGCCAATTCAATTTGATTTAAGAGCGTTACAACAAATCACTGAAATACAACTTTCACTTTGTCATTTCGCCATAGTTTTTGATTAAATCGTGTCCAAGCCGCCAAGAGTGGCCAGTGCCCACAAACTGGCCAAGAACAAAAAAGCTAGTCAACAGCCTGGCCATTTGATTAATGTCCCCCGGCTGCCGCTGTCGTTATCGACAGGCAATTATCTATGGAAATTAATTGTTGGCGACATTTGTAGTGTGCCAGCCGACTGACACCACCGAAGCACGCAATCCCACCCAGCAGGACCTGCCCACCACGCCCCTCCTCCCTCCTCTAACTTCTGCAACATCATCAGTGGCGACGGCGTCAGCGAATGTTGTCTGTTGCGGCACTTTTGGCCATATATTTGCATAAAAAAGTGTACATACAACTGGCGGAGGAATGGTTCATAAATTCAACTGGAAAGTAGGCAACGTAGAAAGCGCAACCGAGGACAATGGGGTATAAAGGCGGTATTAATGGAACTTTGTGAGGCGTCACGCAAAGTCAGCGAATTCAAGGATATGGGGAGGTATGGGGTACTTTTTGTTGAAATTCTCATTTTATTTATTGCAACTGCAAAGCGGTTCTCTAAAATACGGTGTGATATGCTATTAAAATTTATTTCATTTATTATCCAAAAAACACAAAGAAAATAATAGTTTAATTAAACAATTTAGTTGCTTTAATGGCTATGGTTTAGCTTGAGATTAAATCCGACACTTTTATAGCGCTTTCTGGTAAGTCACGTATACGACTAGTGGTCCTCTAATCTGAAAGTGATATAAAAAGACATTTTTTCCCAGAAAACTCCCACGGTGCTTAAGCTGAGGACGCGCCACTGAGTGAGCGTCAAAAAAGGATGTTTGTGTGCATACATACATATTTATTTTGTACGGCACTAATAATTACACCAACACACTGACACTGGGAGCTGTTCGTGCTGAGAAGGGGAGTTCATGGGTGGCTGGCACCCTTGTCCTTGTCAAATGTTTCGTTATCTCACTGTCTTTGTGTGAGAATGTGGGTGTGTGTGTGGGTGACTGTTTTCTTTTTACACACCAATACACTCACATAAGATACCACCGCCACCGCCACCCACTCCCCCAACCCCTTTGATAGCGTCAACATCAACTAAAACTGTAAGCGACTTCAAACGGCGCTTTGCCAGTGACCTTCGCGTGTTGGAACTCTGATGGAACGATGGCATATGTTTTTCTTACCAACCCACCCACCCATCCATCCATCTGGCCTCCCCACTTTCGGTGGGTTGGCAAAAGCAAGGCTTTATGACCCAAAGTCCTGAGGAACTCGATTTGACATATGATGTGCCCGTTTCGGTGTCGACTCCTTATCCAATCTGGCCCAAATACATTTATCAATATCGCTTCTGGTCGATTGAAATACCACCCGGAGGCGGGAAGTCTTCACGTCTTCTTTTCACAGCCGGCCCATGTGCCGGCCAGGCCATGCCATGCCAGGGCAGGCCAGGCCAAGAAAAGAAATTTACCCCCCAAGCCCACCCAATTGGTCATTAGCATTTTCGGCGTGTATTTATGGCCAGAAAATGTTGCGCCATAAACATGACAACAAAACAAAATGCGACAAATTTGCGCCGATTGCCCATGTGGCAAGTTGAGTGTGCTGGCAGCGAAGTCTTATCCCCTTGGGCCATATAATTGTCATCCAGAATAAAATATGTATGCACGAATATTGTTTGGCTTACGCTCAATTGGAGGCCCCAGGCGTAGTGGCAGGCTCAAAGGCACGGCACGGCCGTGGCGGCAAGGCGGGGCAGGGCAATTGCAATGCAAAAACAATTGCATACTTGGCGGGGCAAAAGTTTATTTTTATGCGAGCGACGACAAAGTACTCGGTGGTGTATCGGCAAGTGGGTACAGTGAATAACAAGTAAGAGGGAAACAGTATATCGAAGGGAGAGTCGCGAGGTTGAAGCGAAAATACCGCATTTCAACTTTTAAAGCCAAAACAGAGGCCACAGTGCGTATGAGTAATATGATATTTTTAAAGCTGATTCTTAAATTCTTAGGTTTAAGCAAATAGGTTTTACTTTTTAATAGTTTTTATAATTGTTTCAATGTTTCGTTTAATTTTAGAGTTTTAAGCATAATATTAAGTCTTTGGCAACAGTGCGTAAGAGTAGTATATACATATGTATGTTCAAGATTATACATCTAAATTTAAATTTGTTTAATTTTGATTAATTTTTGTTTTTAAATAATTGTTTATTTTAATTGTCTGTATACTAAATACATTTAACAAAACAGAACTATATAATATATGTATATTAAAGCCGTGATAACAGTGCGTATAAGTAATAAACTTTTGAAGAGAAAAGACCTATAAAGCACTATCCCATTTCTACAGTCTTCCCTCCTGAAGAGTGTCTACTGTTCGCATATCCGCACTTACACACACACACGCACTGCTAGTGGAAACAAATCAACTCTGTTTTGGCGCCATGCGGCGTAGTTGCTCTGCACTTTGCCTTCACTTTGGCAGACCGACCCAAACGACCGCGACTCGGCCAAAGCTAAAGCCTGAACCAGAGCCAGAGAGCCTGAACGGGCCAAAAGGCAACCAGCCAGGCAGCCAGCCAGGCAGTCAGCCAGGCCAACTAGTTTTTCTTCAGTTTCTCCTTTGGCTTTTATTGTGTGTTGTTTAGTATGCCATTGGTGCTAACAACGTGCGGTTCGTTCTTGCGGTTTTGTCGCCGCCCGGCCACTCGGGGAAACGGAATAAATTCCAGCCTAATAGCCGAGCAGGTTCAAAGTGCATTTAAGCAAGATCTGAAGATTACACAAGACGAACTCCCAACCAAAGTTCTTTGAACTCCAAGAATATAGACCACACTGGAATTATTTTTTTTTGGGAGGGTTGAGTTGCATACCCTTGGGTGGGTTGCACTTTAAAAGGTGATTACTATAAATATTAATAGGATTTATTGATTGGCTGATTGGGGGGCTAAGGCCTGATCGAGTGGCGGCCTGGGACACATGTCCTTTCTGTCGCCCACCCTACGATTGGAAAATCTGTCGACGGTGCCCATCATGACGCAGGATCATATACCCGAGGACCAGCGCTACAACAAACAGAACATCGTGGCCCAGTGGTGCGTCCCCATCAACGGCAAGGTACTTGCATATGTGGAGTCCTCCATGTTCCACAAACCGCAACTTAAATTGATGGAAAATAGCGATAATTGTTCCCCCGTTTTCATTTTTTTGTGCTTAGATGTACCGCATCGAGCTGGAACACGGCACAACCAGTGGGCGGCGCATGATTTGGGTCAATGGACGGGTAAGTTCTCCCCGCTATTCCGTGGCTTCGGTGGCAGGATGGGCTGGCTAGTGGGTGGGTTCGCTGCCTGGCTGGTTTGGTCTCAAGTATTTGCATTGTGGAAGCGAACTTAATTACGAGGCGAGCCAGTATGTGCACTTTTTAGAGTGAATTACTTTGTGCTCCCCCGCGGGCTCTTATCTCTGTCAAATAATTAAATGTGTATCGTAAAACGGGGTCTTTAGTTAATTATTATTTAATAACTACTTGGCTGCGACTGTACTGTACTCTTCACAGGAGGTGCTGCGTCGCGATTGGATGTTCAAGCTGGTGGGCGAGGACACGTTCCACATTGATCAAATCCGCTGCATCATACGGGTGGATCCGGCGCCTGGCTTCAAATACGAGTACTCACTCTACATCGATGGCAAGTCCCACGAGCAGTACACCGAGGAAATGACGCGGCAGTATCGGCTGTGGCTCTACACCCAGGACTCAGCCGGCGAAACGGCGCAGGAATACAGGATAATGCTTAAGCTGGATACGTTGAGTCTATATGTGAACGATGAGCTGCGAACTGAGGAGGTACTTATGTTTATAAATTCACTGAAAAGAAATTAAGACTTAAAGGAAAATTGTTTTATGACCTCCCTCCGTTTTCCGCAGTCGGCTTTCGTTCATGGCGGCACTGACACCAAGTTCCTGCTGCAGGACACCGAGTTTGTGCTACAGGCACGCTCAAGTGGCAATAAACACGACGGCATCGTTCACACTCTGCTGGCCAATGGTGTGGCGGTTCCGGAGGCAAAGATTCAGGAGATTATGCAAGAGCCGGTCTCCATTTTACAGGCCAACTGAGGGCACTCAACCGGTAGTATAACGTTTTGCATTTGTTGGATATTTTTTTCTCAGCCCCCCCTCCCTACCTACCTATAGTACTACACGAAGTTGTTAATAAAAGTTGAACATTTTAAGGAATGGAATTTTGGTTGGTGGGGAAATGAGAAGAGCATTCGGTTCTTATACAATACTTTATTCGTTTTCCGTTTATATGCATAATTGTAACGCAAGTACTGACTGCGTTTTCAATTTCGTTTTGACATTTTGCTATCGTCGGTAATGTAATGCCAGAAAGTGCGTCCAGTATATAAATGAGTCGCAAACATCGGTTGAAATACAAATGTGTATATGTGGTAAATAAAATCATTACATTCTAATTAAACATACTTGTAGAACTTGTAGGTCACCAAACACAACAATATGTAGAACTAATGGAAAGGCTAATGGATAAACCGGGTTTACGATTTCGTGTCTATAACTTGGTATAATCGTTAAGTGCAATTTTAAATTGATTTAGTGTTTGTTGCTGAATTGATTGCTTACTATTTTGTTGAATCAAAAACTTGGTTTGATCAATATTACCTTTTGCTTAAGATTGCGTTGTATTTGGAAATATAACAATATTCGCATAATTCTTATGTTTTTCATTTGCTTTTCATACATTAACAAGTAACATTTTTGTCAAAATTTCAATTTATTTTTGCTTAGTTCGTCAATTAAAAACACAATATCTTATTTATCTTTTGCAACACAATGATATTACTTTTGATAATCACTAATTTTCATAAATTTCACAATATTTGTATGTGGATTACAAAAAAACATAATATACAATCTTTTGTTTGGGCTTAACGTTTACATTTAATATTTAAGGGATTAGTTAAAATTGTACGCCGAGTACACAAAAATATGTAACCAAAAGATTAGCATTTTGATTTACCTTTTGACCAAAGTTTGCATCACTTAAAAAATTGTAAATATATATGTATATATATCTCTTACGCTTGAGATGGCCTTAGATGTGCCTCAATAAATTAACAAAAATATATACTATACTCTTGTTGTTTGTAAGTACAGTGGAATGCATTAAAAAACAAAAGTTTCTTTAATACTTAACAAAAAAGAAGATATATATATTGCCAGTAGACGGATTGTGTTTGCTTGTTTTTTGTTTTTAAATAAATAATACAAAGAGGAATAAAATAAATAAATATGGGTTTGTTCGTATTGTAGGAGAGGTTAGCTGCTCTCTCAGTGTAAAAATTAGAATTTCGGAATTACAATGTGTAGGTAGTACTTTGTTTTTTTTTGTTAGTTTAACTATTATTCTGTTTACAGTACACAAACATATATGTCGGATCTTTAAAAACCATGCTTTGCTCTCTAACACTAACACACACACATTTTACATTAGATTTTTATATGCTTAGATATTATAGATTGATTCATTTGAAATATATATATATATACTCGACATCCATCTCTCGTATTCTGGCTAGTAAAATTAAGTGTTGAAATGTATGTATTTGTTTAGTGATTAGTTTTTAAAAATTATATTCATATTTCTGATGCACATATGGTTAGCTTAAAAAGGTTCTCTCGCCCCCCACTCGCCCTCTCCCTAAGTTTCTCGGTGAAAAGTCTTGCATTGAGTTATGAAATGGTTTCTTTAGCTTGCATTCTGCTGCCTAGGTGCTTAAATAGTAAAGTAATCGTTTTGTTATGCCTTTTTAGTGTAATACTCGCAGCTTGTGACAGATTTCGTAATAAATCGAGTTTTAGTGTCAGTTGGTAGAGAGGATTATATCTATATAACTTGTCAGAGAATTTATCTTTTCTGTTTTTTTTTTTAATTTATCTTTTTTTGTAAGTTGCTCTGCTACTTGCTGTTGCTGTGTGGCTCATTGCTGTTGTTGTTTGTATCTAATTCGTTATTTTAATTAGTTCAATGGAAGGCAAAACATGTGCTGCAGTAGACTTTTATTATTATTTACTTGCATTTGATTATTTTGAATATTATTATTACCATTATGATGGAGTTGTGGCTGCTGTTGCTGCTGCTGCTGTTGATGTTGCTGTTGCTGCTGTTGATGTTGTAGCTGCTGCTGCTGCTGTTGCTGGGTGTATGATGTATGGGGAAGGTATTGCTGTTGCTGACGATAATGCTGCTGCTGCTGGCTGGGATTGTTATTGCTATTGACAGATCCTCCAGCCACTGCTGCGCTATTCAAATGCAGGAGACTGAGATCATCAGCCACGGAATCATAATCACTGGAATCCTCGCCATAGAGCTGATATAAAGGTTACTTAATCAAGCGATTCAAGAGCATAGTTAGAGTCACTTACCCGCATATTGTACGGATGTAAGTCGCACATTTCGTGGTGTCAGACGCAATCCTCCAAGGACATCAGCAAGGGGTTCACATACTCAAAGCCCTCGAACTCGGACTGGTCGATGCTATCAATAACGTGACTGTATAGGCAAAATAAAGAATATTAGTCACACAATACTATACAGAATAGACCTTAAGAAGAGTGAGAAATGGCTGGGATTAGAACTTACTCTTCATCCGGTGTCAACTGTACGGCCTCGCCGGTGAACTCGGGCGGGAAGTTGGCCAGGTCGCGATCTGACTCTAAACGTGGCTTGAATGGTGGCGTGACCTGTTTGCGCTCAAGCTGCGTGATTTTGGTGGTGCATGAGGATAGTAGAAAATCATAAACGATTAGGATAAACTCTCGGCCAATTGGCAAACATAAAACAGATTTCGATTTTGTCGTTCATGTCGTTCATGGTGTGGCTTGAGCATGATGGCTATGACGATGATAGAATACATTTTTTGGGGGAAAACGATTTTGGCTTAAAGACAGAGAGTGGGGGGCAATGGAGTGAACACAATTACCTGTCGTTGCTCTGGATCTTATATTTTTTTTAAGGGTTCTTATCATGCAAGGAATCAAAACAACTAACACAACTGGCCATCGATTGGAATGGTTCTTTGTAGCTCTTAAGACTTACGGATCATCGGGCGTTAGTTGTGCTGGTTCTTGGGTAAACTGCACATCAAAGTTGGTTGTCATATAGGGGTCGCCAGTGTCTAGGCTGGGTATATAAGGCGGTTGCACCTCCTTCTGTGCTATCTTTAACACCGAATGGCACACGCAATAATAAATAAACAAATGCTTGTTTATATCATTAATATCTCTGATAAGGCAACAAGTTGTAATAATTATCGTGGACATTCTTAAGCAAACCTGACCTATTAAACCTCAGTCTAGCTAATCCTATGTCATCATCACACACAATAGCACCAGGACACACAGACAAAACATGAAGGACATCGCCCTCGGACTCACCAATTCCCAATCCATGTTCTTGAAGAACGGATGGCTGACAATGTCCATGAAGGCGGACTCCCGATGGCAGCCCAAGCGATCAGCGGGGTTCTTGTTGAGGAAACCTTTAAGGACAGAAGCTGCTCGCACACTCAGCGATCGGGGAATACGAATGGTCTTCTCCAGGATGACTTGGAACAAGTAGTCCTCAGTGTTCTAAGAAGGAATATGATTAATGCCTGTCACCATAAAAGGGGTTTCCCCAAAATCTAACCTGATCTGGATTCTCAGAGGCTCCGGCCAAGTCGAAGGGACTGCGCCCGGCCAGCATCTCGTAGAGCAGGACTCCCAGAGCCCACCAGTCCACGGAGAAGCCATAGTCCTCGCCCCTCAGAATCTCCGGGGCAATGTAGTTGGGTGTGCCACAGAAGGTGGACGTTGTGTCCCCGGATCGGATGCCCTCCTTGCACATGCCGTAATCCGTTAGCTTGATGTGGCCCTCGTGGTCGAGCAAAACGTTGTCCAGCTTCAGATCTCGATAGATGATGCCCTTCTCGTGGAGGAAGTTGAGCGCCAGACTGATCTCCGCCGCATAGAAGCGGGCGTGCTCCTCGGGGAGCCGCCGTTGCCGTTGCATGTGGTACATCAGGTCGCCACCGCGCACGAACTCGATGACGAAGAAGAGGCGCGACGGCGTCTGGAAGCACGAGTGCAGTCCCACCAGGAACGGATGGTTCGAGGCCGTCTCGAACACATGCTTCTCCGTCTGCACCCAGTCGATGTCCTCGTCGTCGGTGACGAGGGCCTTCTTGATCACCTTCATGGCGTAGATGCGGCGAGTGCGTCGCAGCTCCACCATCAGCACCTTGGCATAGCTGCCGCGTCCGATCACCCGTATGAGCTCGAAGTCGTTCAGAGAGTACTGGCGCTGGGTGCCCGGCTCGAGCGGATCTTCCGGCGGCGGCGGCGCCACAATGTGCGCATGATCGTGCGTCTCGCAGGCATCCGCACCGCCGCCCATCGCCTCATACGGCAACGGGGGCAGGGGCACTGGCATCGGGTCGCTTGACTCCTCGGCCCGCTCCTTGACCAGCGGCTCTGGCTGATCCGTGCAGTGTTTCTGCACCAGCTTATGGCACTTCTTGTGCACCAGCAGCTTGCATTGGATGCACTTGAAACCCTGACGGCCCAGGCCCCAGATTCGATCCTGGCAGTAGGCACAGAAAGCACGCTGGGGAGAGGAAGGTTTGTTATTAGAATTGATTGGAAAGTGATTCGGGGATGGATGGCCAACTTACCCGATTGAAACGCTTGGCCTGGAAGATGTGTCCATTGACGCGATACAGCTTGCGCCAGCGTCGAGCACCGCGCCGATAGATGCTGCCTGGAATTCAAATAATATTTTAGTTTATGACTTATAGTTATAGTATTTTATATTAGTACATATTCCACATGATCTGGGCACTACAAACTGATGAAACATCATGTTTCAAAGCTTAAAACTCATCGTTTTCTTTATTAGTGATCTATTTCATAGAACCCTTAGCTTGAAACTGAAACACTGCTTATAGAACTCAAAGGTTTATATAATTATCAGTTTCATGAATCGAACAGAGCTTCATGAATCAGTATTGAATATTGAATCATCGTGAATGCTTATCATTTGCTAATTGTTTCCATATATAACTCTATAGAGAGGGTATAGGCTTGTGTATTAAAGATTTCAAGAGTTCTTATAGGTAGTTCGTGAATACTTACGATCTTCGCCATCGCAGGACAATCCCGGCGCCTGAGGAACATTGGGGAATACTGCAAAGAACACAAAACAAAGCCACTTTGTTAGTTAATCTGATTAGGAAGAGGTTTCAGCTTAGGAGCAATTGTAGGACATGCTTACGGCAGGCTAGCTTGCCCATTGGGTAACTCAGATTCCCTGCCGCGGGTCGCTTATCAACCTAATGGGGGATTTCGCTACCGATTTTTACTTATAAACGGATTCTTGCCCAGCCACATGGAGGGTGTGTGTCGACATGCCAGCACCCACGACTCGACTGAGCCAGGCCGCACGGTGGCAGTCTGTATCTCGGACCTTATCTCTGACCCGCCACGCACCATGTACAGAAAATAATAAAGAGTGCGCGCCGGAGAGATACACCAAAAAGGGAGTTCGGACTCTGGAGATACCGGAGATGGGAGGAGATATCCCAGCTTGGTGAGATGGCGAGCGAGAGCGAGGAGGAGATTTTGCTCTTTTTTTATTTTTTCTTTTCCAAGTAATGTTAATTAAGCCTTTCCGGGAGGGAGACCATCAATTGGCTCCAATTGTTCAGCTATCAGATCTATATTCACTCGTCTGTTCCTCATCGCTCATTCATAATTCAATTAAAGAGTCGGCTACCCAGGAGGTTCTGGGGTTCAATACTTTTCTGTCCCGGCTACAAGGTTAGCCTGGTGATACTCAAATATTGCCTCACACGCCTTGCATTGACCTAGAATTTTTGGTCTATGTATCTATCTGGTTTATAAATATTTCCCCCCGAGAGCGTTTGCTTATCAAATGCGATAGTTTGCTTATCGAAGCCATTTGTTTGGACTGCGCTCTTGTTATTGCCTTTATTTTCAGTTTATTCTTTTTGTTTGGCCACAAGTGCCGAGCCCTGGGCTGTGATAAGGCCAACACAATTTATAGAGTGACTAGGAGCCCGGTTAACCCAGGGGTATGGCTAACAGCGAGTATGAATAGCGATATGCAATATTAGTCATAAAGCCTTAGTGGTCTGAAGGTCGCTTCGAAAGGAAGTGGAGGGGACTGTGTAATATTACACATGTTCTACGAGGTATTATTAGATAATATATTTAATTTAATTTAAATTCGTTTTATGTCACTTTCACCATTACCCTACCCCCGTCTTTGTGGCATACTAACACGAGGGACCCCCGGTCATAAAAGTGGCCGTCTGAGTGCTATATATTTGGGCTGCCTCACAGAAGCCGCTCCAGATGATCATTATGATCTGTGATCTGTGTCTCTATTGCCGGGTGTGGGGTGGTGGGTGTGTGTGGTCAGTTCAGAGGTCACCAGAGTCCAGTTAAAACTTTCGACTCAAAGAAACGCTATTGAAACGCACGGAGCGTCGTCACCGCGCGACTTTCAACTACGAACTGAGACCAGAGACCGGAGACCACAGACCGGAGACCGTAGACCGTAAACCCTAGACCACAATGGCATAGAATTGCGGGCGAAAAACAAGACCGAAGAGCAACTGAGAATAAGAATCGAAAAGCACAACAAAAGAACAATAAAATCAGCCTCAAGTGCCTCAAGTGTCGATTGAATTGTCACCGCCGTCCTCCAATTGGGAGCAAGCCAATCCAAGTGAGAGCGCGTCGAATGGCTTCGTCTCCGTCTCCACCGATAAGATCGGGGGCTGGCAATTCCATCAAAATTAAGTACACGGCATGCAGAAGAAAATCAATAATTTATTGCAAATAATAAATACGGATAAGCGATTATTTATGGCCCACAATGCGGCAGAGTCGTTTAGGAGATTCCCCAGATTTCCACGCCAATAATATTTATGTCTAAATTGTTAAGAGTTTCAAAATTAATTTAGAATTAAACTTAATTAGAATTAAGACTTGAAAAGGTAAAAATAATCAAGTTTAGAACAAGTTTTAGTATTATTTTAGTTACATGAACAGAAACCTTAAATAAAACATAATATTCTTCACTTAAAAATAACATAAAACTTAAATTCTTAAAAATAAAAACTTAACAAAATCTTAAACAAATAATTTCAGTCCCAGACTTCTCCCAATGGAGCACCATTTACCTGTCGCATAGGCCGGCTCTATTTCCTCCTCCGACTGCAGCTGGTGCTGCGACATCTGCTGCTGTTGCTGCGGGGGCGGTGCCACGCCCATTGGCACCGTGGGTATGGGCACGGGAATGGGCAGTCGTTCATAGTGGATGCACTCGTGATGGTACTGCTGATGGTGGTGGCCGTGTCCATTGTGGATGGTGCCCAGGACACTGCTCCGGCCACCAATGCTGCCGCCGGCAATGCTTCCGCCTCCGCCGCATCCGTTGAGGCCACTCCCGGCACTGCCGCTGTGATGGCTGTGGTGGTAGTCCATCAGCATGCCCGGCATGCCCACCGACATGGAGGCACTGCCACCGCCCACCGTTCCCATTCCTCCACCGCCGCCGCCGCCTCCGCTGCTGCCGCCGCCGGAGTCATCAGTCGTTGTGGTATTGGTGTTGTGGCACCGACTCGAGCACCTGCCCAGCGAGCCGCTCCCGGCGCTGTGGTGGCCCAGGCTGCCCATATGCCCCGGATGGCCCATCACGAGCATGCCTCCCATAATGGATCCGCCGCATCCCTGGCTGGAATCCGATCCGGAGTCGTGGCCCTGGCACACGGCCCCCGCCGACCCCGGCCGACTCAGGGTCGAGTGGGGCGGCGTCACCGAGGCCGTGGTCTGCATGTAGTGGTGCGTGTACGGATGCGGATGCGGGACATCGTAGTCCCCGGTATCGATGTGACCGGCGGACATCATCCCGATGCTGCCTGTACTGCCCGTGGCCACGCCCACTCCGCCCTGCAGGCAGCCCAGCGATCCGTGGGCGCTGCCGTGGTGGCTGTGGCTGTGATGGCTTCCATGGTGGCTGCCGTGGGCGCTGCCACTCCGGCTGTGCAGGGAGACGCCTCTGGTGAGGGTGTTGTTGGCCGACTGGATGGAGCTGACCACCGCTCCGCGGCACATGATGTCCGACAGCTGGTTGGCCTGTATGTCGAAGTACTTGGACTGGAGGTGGAGGGGGATAGAGAACCGGGTCAGAATAAAAGGATATACTTCAAGGACTCAAAGGACGAACTCTGCTTAAAGTCGCTTTGGGGTTACTATCTTCAAGCAGAGTTCTTGGCTGTAAGGATTTGGGACTCCCAATATACCTGTGGACTGTCCAGTTGATCCAGGGATTGTCTCCGGGCCGCGTAGTCCAGGTGAGTCATTAGCTGCTGGGCGGCTGGGCAGTTCTTGTTCGAGTGCAGGTGCTGCTGCGACGACGTGAGCAGCGGCGGGGGCGGCGGCGTTATGGAGCCACACGGCGATCCTGGACAAGGACTCGAGCAACGCGACCGACAGGTGGGGCTGTAGCAGAGATTGCCGCTGCCCTGCTGGTTGGCCGACGGAGTACTGGGGCATGTTTGCGACTGTTGCTGCTGTTGCTGGGATTGTTGCTGCTGCTGCTGTTGGGGCAGGCACGGCTGCTCCTCCTCCTCCTCCTGCTGGACGATGTTGACCGGCAGCGGGGCACACTGGGTCAGTCGGCGCGGCGACCGCCCGCGATCCACTGTCGTGGCGGACCAATAGCCCCAAGCCATCTTTACTTTATTTTCTGAACTTTTGAACTTTGCGCCGCGTCGGGAACCGATTGAGCTTTCGCTTTTGTTGATTTGGTTAAGAGTTACTTGGCTGGTACTTTCTTTGCACTTGACTTGGTTCTACGAATGGTTTTCACAAAATTTGCATAAGCCGACACAGTCACCGCAGTGGGCTCAGCAAACGGGAAGCACCGTGGGGCACCGGAAGTAGGCTGGAATGTGGGTTTTGTGGTTGAGGGGGGAAGTATTAGGTCTCAGTCTTAAGATGCAACTTGCAAGACTCTTTCAAGGCAGGGATTTGCAAGAAACTAGTAAGTTTCACGACCTCAAACCTCTCTCTAAGTCAACCTCTTAATAATACCTAGTCTTAACACAACACTTTCTCTTGATTATAATAAAAATAATAATATAATTAAATTCATAAATTCCTAAACTTTTTTAATTTTTTTAAAAGGACCTCCTCCTGGTGGCATTGGTCAACTTGCAACACAGAGACTCCATGCCACTGTGTCGCCACCCCAACTTTCACAAATGGAGCGTATAAAAAATTGAATCAGTCACCGGGGGAAAAAAGGAGGGGTGGGGAGGGGAGGCGGAGCAAAGCGGAACAAGGTCCCAGTTGCAATTACAGTTACATGGCGAAAGCACCGCAGGCACCGTCCCGCCCGCAAAACTATGCAATGCAAAGTTTCAAAGCCAAACGACTATCCCCGTCCCGCCCCGCCACACCGCCGATCTTCCACTTTATAATGATTGATTAAAAAAAAAAAGAAGAACACCCCACACACACACACACGCATTTAGATGCGAGGCCATGATGGGCGATGGGCGGCGAATGGCTATGGGCGTGGCCGGTTGCAGACGCCGCAGAAACCACACCTAAAAAAATATAAATTGTGTAATAATGGGCCGAGGCGAGAGAACCGGAGAAGCCGGAGGAGGAAATCGAGAGAAATGCAGGCGGAACAGCTGACAACTCTGCCACAACGCACACAGGGACAAAAAGCAGCGACAAATGGAGAATCTGGTATTACACACACAAACACACACATAGAACATAGAGACTTGGCTGCGACAATCACAAACAATTTAACCCAAGTCAAACGAGCGCACAAGTTGCTGCAAATTGTCAAAGGCGTGAAAGGAAGAAGCAATAGCAGTTAGAGAGACAGAGAGAGACAAACCCCAAAAGAGAGCCACCCGCCAGGAGAGAGTGCTTGTTGGAGAGAACGACGCGCGCAGGGAAATTCGCTCAGTCGCCCTCATAAGTATGCAATCCCCTCGTGGCTCATCCTAGCAGTCCGCTTCCTTGGCAATTGGAGGCCTCCCCCCATCAACCCAATGCATTCAAGTGTAAATAGAAAATTTTCTTCGAGTGTATTGGTAGGTCACATCGGCGAGCATGCCACCAGGCCATCGTCTCGCATCGAAATCGCTTGTTTAGACAATTGAAATTAAGTACTCCACTTTCATGCATAATTCGCATGATTAACGAGGGTCGAAGTGGGTCGAAAACAAGTAGCAAGAGTGGCGGGAGCAGCTCGCAAAAGAGGTCCTTGCTTGTGAGGAGGATGAAAGGTCCTTAGGTGGACAGCATCCACTCGACACAAGAGCCTTGTCGTGACAGGGCAAGCAGATCCTTTTGTTTGACACTCATTTTCCTCATTCTCTACTGTTTTTTTTTTTTTTGCTTTTTCTTCACTAGTATCTGCTGATGCAGCAGTCTCCAATGGCGAGGGCACAACAAGGAGGAGCTGATGCATTTCGGAATTAAATTTAGTCCTCGACTCCCTCCCTCCTCCACTATCCTATGGGTGGCTGGATCCTGCAGCGCTTGCTAAATATAAACACTCCTCCGCCGGCATTGTTTTCCCTGCAATTGGAGCATGAATATTGGTTGCCAGCTTGTTTGTCCAGAATGGCAGGATAGCAGCCCAACAACCTACCAGGATCCTGGCATTCTGGCATCCTGGCGCCCTCCTCTGCACTAAACTAGATTAAAGCTGATTTAGAATTGATGAAAATGTTAATCGAGTTGCTCTCCTTGTCTTGTTTACCTTTCCAATATTATTTTAGGATCTGGTTCTGGCTCGGGCTCTATTTGAATTGCATAATTGTAGACAAATATCCACGAAATTGGCAAATACCTGCCTAAAAGTTACAAAAACATTGAAAACCCCTTCCCATACAACCCATTTTAGATGGAATATGTTTATGGATACAGTTTGCTGCAGTAATCAAAGCATAAGAAGCTTTATGGTCTCTGCATCCTTACATCACAAAGCCATAAAATTTTGATATTTGGCCCGAGACGCCCCCGGGCCCAAAATATTGACCATTTAAGCGGAGGTCTTGTCTGAAAGTTTGGCTGGACCTCCACCCGGGCCACGGTTACCCGATACGGGTCGTCTCTGGCATCACCCAGGAGCATCAATAGTTAAACATCAATTTGGCTTTCCGAGTGACGTCAAGCGGCGCCAGTTCCACCTGCTCCCCGGCCTCCTGACAGTTGTAAAATTTCACGAAAGCGAGAGGAAAAGGATGCGAGGCCAAGGAGCATCAGAAAGCCAGTACACAGAAAGAAAAATCATAGGAAAAGTATTCAAAATTATACGTAATTTTGATATTTAAAAGGTCCTGTGTAGATATAACATATAGATCTCTGATGGAAATAATAAACTCTCCCTTGCTCTCGTCATGAGGACGTCATGTGCTTATTCCAGGGCCTACCAACCTTCAACCGCTTACACTTCCCTCATCCTGCCCTCGGAGAAAGGCCAAAGGAGGGTCGGTCTCTTGTTTGCTGAACTAACAATAATTTCATTAAGCCCAATGGCATCATTAAAATTTGCCAAACAATCATAATGGGCCCAGCCAGCAACTGAAACGAGAACCAAAATCTCCCAGAGGCTGAAACAAAAAAAAAGTGAAACACAACCCAAGGGTCTCAGTGGGCAGGAAAAAGAATAAGTGGAAATTTGCTGATTTAACTTTTGCGAAGGAGGCCCCCCACCACTCCCCACCACACCGCACCAGGTGTGCCGAGTGAAAGCCTTCGGGCCAAAAAGAAAAGAAAAGAAAACAAGTTTAAATGGCAGGGCGACAGCTTGGCCAACAAAACGCTTTCCAAAAAAAAAAAGAATAAAAGGAAATTGTTTCGCCCTGCAGCATCTCACTAGCACACTGACTCACTTACCAGCCCCAGAAAAATATACATATATGGATATGCGATGGGATCCATCTAGTATACTAGATATATACGTATATGAGTGGGTTTTCGGGGAGCAAGTTTTTGGCAACCAGACGGTGGCAGAAGTGCAGGCAGTGCTTGATGAAGTGCAAATGCCTGGGGTCAAGTTTAGGGTGGGGATTCTCCGACACACACACACTGCCATCACACACACATTAGCTCATTTCGCCGCTCGAAATTCGCGTCAGTGTGTGCCAGAGTGTGGTTTTGTTTGCCAGTGTCTGGCATCCACCAGCCATCCAGAAAAAAAAAAATGGAAAACTATACTGATGGCCACGAAAAAAATTGGAAATCTATAGTGGAGCTTGGATGGGATTTCCATTGGGAATGAAAGAAATTAAAGGTTTAAATCGGGGCTTTCAAAGGATTTTTATTAAATTAAATTCCTTTTAGGATAATCTTTGTTGAAAATTATATTATAATATTAGACTTGAACAAATATTGATTTCATTCCCCCCAGCCCAGAATCATCTCATACATCCACTTGAAAAGTTTCCACTTCAATCACTGAACAGTCACTGAAATTTATGTTAATCATTCTCGTCCTTAACCATCCTGCGCCTTCTGCTCCCCCGAGAATCAAATTGTATGCCAACTAATCAAGAATGTACGACAACTTCAGCGGACCAGAACAGAACAGAACAGAACAGAACAGAACAGAACCGTCAAAAAATGTTGCCCGGGGGGCAATTGATTTTTTTCCGTGAGATTTTCGGGGACTGGCGAGGGGCGTGAAGGCGAGTGAGTCTGGCGAGTGAAATGTTTATAATTATATGAAATTATGTTGTCGAACACTGCTTATTTTTACATTTTCGTTGCCGTTATTGGTTTTGAATTCACACCGTTGAAACGCGTTATGCCGTTGGCTACGTGTCGTATACGTATTTTTGTGCAAATCATGTATTAGTATATATATATAATTATATACATTCTGCCAGTATGTGTGCGTGTGTGTGCGACGCGATTTCGGTTTTTTTTCTTGTCCCGGAGATCCGTAACGGCACTTCCACACAGGCGAGCGGCCAACGCGCGAGTGAAATACCGATGCAGAGAAGTATGCTAGGGAAATTTCGGTTTCGGTCGAAACCGCGTCAGAGGGTGGGAGAGTGGAGAGTGAGTGGGTGAACGGAAAAGCAGGAGAGTGTTCAATGTCAGGTGACGCAGACCTCTCTCCTTGGCTACGAAGTATCCTTTATGGTCGTTGGGAGAAAGCAAATAAAAGCCGCAGACCGGCGCTTTTGGCATTGCCATCTATACCTACTCCTCTGGCTCATGCAAAATGGCAATGCCGCGACACTCGGCTCAGCTGTTTTTTGTTACGACTCGGGAAATGCTCTCCACTCTGCGGCCGTGCTTCTACCTCTCTTTTCGCTTGGCCATCCCCTCGCTTGGCCTCTCGGGTAACGGCATCTTGTGTATCGACCTTATGGGCTCCAAAAACTTGTTCGGACCTGGACAAAGTTTTCGCTGTGTGAGCGAACAGGGCAGCGTTGCCATATTGCAGGAGCATAAATTATAACGGTAGCTTTCAGAGCCTGGTTTTTTGTTTTGTTTTGTTTACAGGGCCGAGTGGAAGGAAGTGGGGGGAGAGTCGAGCCATTGTTGGCCGGAGATGAAGCCGGAAGGTAAGCCAAGAGCATATATACCAAGAAAAAAAAAAAAAAGAAAACACACAAGGGCTTGTAAAAATGCACAAAACACACACACTGTCAGCCATTTACTAATCAACACAACAACAAAAACCACACACACACACATGGAAGAACTTTTATGGCCCGGGAAGCATATGCAGGAGTGCGTGTAACGGTATACCTTGACAATGCCCCACACACTCACGCATACAGAATGCTTTTAATACATTTTAAGCCGCATTTTTTCACACGTGGCCACATAACAACACAAAAAGGAAGGTAGCAGCAACAACTAACACAACATGTTATCCCCATACTCTTTTCTTCCTTTTTCCCTTTTTTTCCTCCCATATCCGAGTTACAAATGAAAGAGACGGGTAGCCCAAATGGCCACAATATCAGGAAGCTTGGTCCCAGCACAAAAACAAAGGCGACCGAAAAGGGAAGCGGAAACTGTAACACCTCCCACCCCTCCCCTGGCCGGCATGCCAGCGAACTTTGTTTAGTGCGACTGGCAGTTATCATATCTGCTGGGCCGTTAGTTTCAGAGCCACAGAAACCAGAATGACCACAGGTATGGCATGACCATGGATAATGCGGATATCGTGCAGGTTTTAATACTCTCTTGGAGGGTAAAAGGGGAAAAATACTATTTAATAAAATTACAAAAAAATACCAAAAACTATTATTATTAATTACTAAAGTATTTTTTCGAATAAATTTGGTATTCTTTTGAAAAAACAGAGTATCTCTGATTTAGGAGTTAAGCTTCTAACTTGAAACCCTCAATTTTTTGGCCGTAATTAAGTGTGAGATAGGATTTTGTGTCATTTGGTAAATAAAACCCTTTGTTTTTGCGGCAAGCATAATTAAGCATGAAACTCACATGGGTGAGTTCGCCGAAAACCGCAAAACAGGAAAATTAAAACGCCCAAAAAAAGGGCCGCCGACGAGAAAAACTTAGAAGCCCCACGGAGCAAACAATTTAATTATAATGAATTATAAATGATGCCGGAGAGCCGAGAACCAACAGAATTTATATGTAAATATGGGGAAAACACAACAACAAAAAATCCAGGAAAGATGCCAGCTCAAGGCAATTGCCGTAAGACATGAGGCTCCTTCTTTCCCAACATGTGAGCGTGTGTGTACGAGTTAATTAATATTTTATGTTATTAAGTCGAGTAGATGCCAGGAAGACACCAACCAACCGGCAGCAGACTCAAGTTTATTGAGCTAATAAGACTCGGTGTGCTCTCACATTGTTTAATCAGGCCTGAATGTTTATAGGCCTGGTTAAATATTGGAGCCTCCGACGAGACGTGGCTTACAAGCCAATTTATTTCCTATTGCATATTTTGCGGTCGCAGCACAAAATAAATTGAAAGGTATTTAATCAGAGAAATAAACTTGAATAATTGTGGGAGTATGGTTGCTACATAATTGGCCATTATGAGTTAAAGTTGTGTAGAGATAAGTATCAAGCTTATAATAGTAATAGTGTTTTAGACATTTTTAAAAAGAAAACCTATACAGTAAATAATACTAATACAGATTTAGTCCTTATAAGGTAACAATAAGGTGCTCTTAGCCTTGTATACAGTGCGTATGCGTAATTTTTAGCTTCAACTCACCATGGATAACCAATTGGGAATCATAGTTCATTTCATACAGCCTTATGGCTTCATCCAGTTCCATTTTCGTTGATATAGTACAGGGATCATTCTCCTCATCCACCCATTTGATGGTAAAGGGCTAAAATAAAACCAAAAATATTATTATAACTGATATAGATTTATTCAAAACTGAGAGAGACTAACCTGATCCAAGGAAAATCGACAAATATTACGAATTTCATAGCAGAGCTCCTCGTACGAGATATTCTTGTTGATGGTGGTGATAATTATCTGGCCATTGTAGGCCGTCTTCACTGTAATACTGTTCGGAGTGTTGGCCATTAGGGAGGCACTGTTCAAGCTGCCGCTGCTGCCTTCGTTCAGAATCTGCGAGGGCATTTTCTGCATTTGCTGGCTTTGAAAATGATTCTAATATTATTTGATAAGACGAAACACAGAGAGACACACGCGAATAGATAACAGAGACACTGCAAAAGAAATAAAATATTTTAATTTTAATAATTAAAATAGAAATATAAATTAAATAAATAATATATTTTTCTCTCTCTTTCTCTCTTTATTTGAAATCCCGCCTTCGTGAAACGTCAACTTTGACATTTCGGCCACCAAACAGAACCGAGTGCATTCCACAGGTAGTTGTTGTTGTTCCTCAAAAATGGAGATAAACACAAAGAGAAGAAAACAAACGGCAATGAATCATGCAAACGCCCTCATACCAAAAAAGAAATTAAAAGCTGGAGACCAAAAGAATTGGCACGCCAAAGCAACTGTGCAAATTAGTTTATTTTTACTTATTCGCTTATTACTTGGCATCTTTTCTTCGAGTATCTTTTCTTTCGGCATTTCACTGTTTGAGCGTAATTAACTGTTAAAAGTATCTAGGTGGCAACAACAGTGCTGCAGCTGCAGCAACAAATACCGACGTGTGCGACAGAGAGAAAGAGAGAGAGAGTGCGACAACCTGTTTTAACTGATTTGCATTTTCTAATTGTGCCGCCGTCGGCGAATGCAAAATCATCCAAAGCCGCTATCACCACATTTAATATAAACAATTTCACCGTATTTGCACACTTACGCCACTGGGTCGGTTTATTTAACCACAAAAATACGAATGAAACGCCGCACAAAACACGGAGACGGAGACGACAATAAAATACACAACACAGAACACAGAATTACGGCCAACTAGAAAGTTATAAGCATTTTAATCGAGACCCTGGCTCGCTTGCACACGTTTTAATTAAATTGTTATGGCTCGCTTTTCATTTGGCTTAAATAAATTAAACCTGTGGAGCCTGTGGGCCTTGTGGATCACGAAAGTCTTAAAAGCATGGACGGGAGTTAGTTTCCTTTCAGTTTATTTAGCGCCATCTGCCTCTGGCCAAATAGATGTTGGTAACCTTTGGGTATTATTGTTGGCCTCGCAATTATTTTAACAATTTATTCTTCTTAAAGTAACAGGGAAATAGGGTTGTTCAAGCGGAAGTGTGACCAGCTACTGGAGCGTCAAAGTGGCCATATTTTAATATTTATTGTGTGTTGATTTTGGTATTTTTTAGAGAAAAAGCAGAAAATTTTAAATCAGCAGACTTTGAGCGGGAAAATGGGACAAATTTAAAAACGAATTTCTTTCCAAATATTCTTTATTAAATTCTGTATTATCAGCCATGTGTTGAAACTTTTATTACTAATTTTGTATATTTTATTATTTTCTCTTTTAATCTTTAGCAGTCTGCAGTGTTGCATTTCTGGGTTTTTAAGAAAATTGAAGAAAAAGCTAGATGAAAACTAGTCAAAGCTAGTAAATTGAAAACTAAAACAAAAAACAAAAAATTAGTGTGTTATGTAACTTTTGTTGTCTAAAATTATTACTTAATTTTAATTTTTAAGCATACCGGGTTATTGAACCGGTAAAACTAGGATGAAGAAACAAAACAAAAGTGGAAAACAGCTGTTTTAAACTCTGGCCACACTAGTTTCAATGCAAACAAAAATTTTGAGAAAATAGGCGCGAGTGGATGTGTTTCGGAAAAACAGCTCTTTCGAACTCGGTTTCCGTAAAAAAGCGGCATTCGGGGAATAATTCAAAAATTAAAAACCAAATAAATCAAAAAGTTAACCCTCAATTGAAACAAATTGAAAAAGAGAAAAGCAAAAATGCTAAAGTTGAAAAAAAGTTATTAAAAAAAATGGCGGCGCTGGCAACAATTATGAGCACCAGAAACAACAACTGCGCAAGAAGCACAGCTTAAAAGAAACCAAAAACACAACCTTTCGGCTGCGACGAAATTAATCTGGTTTTTTATGTTTCACTCGCGCGCCGCAGACATAAAATAAAGACAAACAACGTTGACCTGTGTGCGTCTCTTGTGTCTTGTTGTTTGTTTGTCCCCGCGCGGTGTTTGTGTGGAAAATGCCATAAAAAACGTGAAATTCATTAAGCGACAACAACAGTTACGAGCCTGGCACAATTTTACATTGTTTACATTCGGCTCTGCCCTGTACGCCAGCTTTCGTTGTTCTCCTCGTAATTAATGTGATTTGTTCGGCCCCCAAGATCTGGAGAAGCGGCATTCGAGCGTCCAACAAGTTGCAGAATAGTTGGATTTAATTGAAAAGTAAGTGTTTTTACTAATTAATGTGAAGCAGCAGCGGCGGCGGCGTCTTTTCGGTGTTTTTGTTTTGGTGCCGCTTCGTCCTGCGCTGTCGACGTCGCTGCCTGCGTCGACTGCGCCATCTGTCACTCGGCGAGGGTTGCCAGCTGTTGGTGTATTTCATTTTGCGGCATCTTCAGCATCTGCAGGAAATTGGGTTTCCGTGGCAGAAAGAGAAGCGAAAGGGCCGAAAACAATACAAAACTGCAGCTGCAGCAACCTGGCTTATGTAATTAATAAAACCAACACGTGTCTGGGGCCTCTTGGCGCGTCATGCTCGAGTGCAAGGCAGTGGGATTTGGACGCGTGACAACTCTGGCTGCCGTGAGAAGCGGGGGAGTATTTTAATAGATGTTTGCTTTTATTTTATGTATATTTTTTTTTTTGCATAAGTTATGCCGTTTAAATGGTCCGCTTTGTCTTGTTTTGAAATTCAAAATGCAGGGCGCGTTGCAAGTTCTTCTTCTATCCACCCTGTTGTTGGAGCGGCTCAGATTGCGCCATAAAACTCATATAAATCAATAGAAAGCGCAGCACACACTCGCACACCATCAAAAGTCCCATAACTCACTTGCCATAATGAAACGGTAGATGGGGGGGAGGGAGAAAGATGGGGAGAGAGCGAGCGAGTGAGCGCGGCACCAACTCTATAAGAGTATATGTCGTTTTTAGGAGGGTATATAAATAATAATTAAATATTTAAGAATTTTTTAATATTAAACATTATTAAAAAAAAAAAAAAATTTAAAAATTTTCTTATTTCGCTTTTAAAACGACATAAACGCCCGCGAACTGATGTCGGCTTTATCCCGACGATGTCGTCACGCCGAGATTTGTGTGGGAATCGAATAACTCGAAGTCGTTGTCGCAACGAGCCTGCTCCAATGAAGTGTTAGAATTATGGCCAGATGGCGGGGTGGGGGGTAATGGCTCCAATAAGAGATAACAGCGAGAGCCGATGAGAGAGAACGACGCATCTGCGCGTATCTGAAGTAGAGTTGCCGCAACTCGATGTGGAGCTAGAGATGGAGACTTGGAGCTCTCTTTCTCTCAATGACTCTCTATTTCTCTTATTGGCTTGTGCGGCATGAAAAGTGGTTGTGCTGGCTTTTGTGTGAGTGTGTGTGTGTGCTTTGGTTTGTTTGTCTTTTGTGTGGCATTCGAGGTACAGTGGGGATAGTTGGTTAATAAGTGGGAAAATTAAAGTACTAAATTTACTAATTTATTTTAAAACTTTATAAACAAAATTATACATATAGTATTTATATATTTTTTTTTATCTTTTAGATACTTAGATATAGTATCTGTTAGTTCAAGTATCTCTAGCCACTGTCAGGAATGCATTTCCATAGTTGCCATGGTAACCCCTTTAGGGAATAGTCCCTGCTGGCCGGCTCTCCACTTCCAAGCCACGCTTTCCCATTTCTTCTCTGGCCTGGGCTCTGCCTCTGCCTCTGGCTTTCTTTCATTTATTAACTAACTAATTTGCCAGGCCCGAACAAATTGCCCTGTGGAATTGTTATTGTTTCAATTGCAACAAATTGGCCCGTCAGGCCGCAGACAAAATTGGAGGCGACTCTCTTGCCCCCCAAGAGAGAGAGTGCCACAAACAAGTTGCGCACTCGCTCTCCAGAGCCTCTCTCTCTATCTCTCTGTATGAGCTGGAGGACCTATGGTCGACTCCGCCACGGACCTGGCTTAAACCGAATGCTGGAGCCAGCCGCGTTTCAATACGCTTTGGCTTGCGGTCGTCGTCGCTACGTTCGTTCTCCTTGCCACCTACAACAACAACAACAACAACACCACCAACTATATAAGAGCCAAAAAGGCAGCAGCTCGGTATACGCTCGCGTCCGTGTGTGTGTGTTTGTGTGTGTTTATGAGTGTATTGGTGTTGGCCAAAAAGAAATTTTTGCACAGAATTTTCGTAGAAAAAATCAATTGATATTCAAGTGAAACCGAGTCCTAATGCCCATTTCAAGTGCCCATCGAAGGGTTATGTGAGAATCGGCCGGAGAATCATCTTCTAAAAATGGTAATTTTAATATTTCTTTCACAGTTGTTTCGCGAAAAAAAGCCTACGCATATATGTGTATGTGTATGTGTATATGGCTATATGCATTGGTGTGTGTGTGCGTAGTAGTAAGCCGCATAACGCGGTGGGCGGTGGGCGAGGCAAGTGCTTCAAAAAAAAAATACAAAAAAATCTTCAAAAATTCAATGTAGCTGTAAACGCTCCATTATTCATGTCTCTGTCTCTCACTACCTTTCCACACCTCCCCCACCAAACTAACTGTAACTGAAGAAGAAAAGAATTGAAAAGGAAGAAGAAGAGTAGTATCTTGAAGGTCTTGTAGTATCTTTTAATTATCAAGTTGCAAGGCTCTTCTTTTTTTTGCAGTGCAACCTTTGTCTGCACTCATTGCTCGCCTTACAACTTGTTCGCTTTGCTCTTGCTCCCCCCCTCCCCCCTTTCTTGCCCCTTTCTTCTTGACCAAAAAAGAAGTACTGCTGGCCAAGGAAACGATGGTACAAGTACGAGTATTTCTCTACGTGACTGTCCGTGCCTGTCCGCCGTATTTGGTCCGTCTCTGTTTCTGTCTCTTACTTGTTTTGTTTGTTGTTGTTGTTGTTGTTGCTTGTACCATATGCGCAACGCAGTGCATGGGTTGTCGTCTTCGTTTGCATTAACCGTTAAACTGCACGTAAGTTATCCGTCCAACTGTCCGCCTGTCCGCCTGCCAGTGTGTATTCCCGCCCGCCCACACTTTTGACACATCTTCAGTGCTGCCTCCTACGAGCTCCAGCCGCTCCTCCTTCTCCTTTTCCGCCTCCTCCTTCTCTCTCTCATGTCCATAAAAGGGTACTCCCCGGGTATATCGGGTTTTTCGCAAGGAATTTGGAGCGGACTAACCCAGAACGGGGTGGGATTTCACAAAGTGGGTAGTGGTGGTGGTGCTTCTAATTTGGCCATTCCAAATCAAACATGTGGTCATGACGGGCCATTTGGTATTGGTATTGATTTGGGTTTCCATTAGGACATCTTTTATTCATAGTCGTAGATAGCCGGAGACCAATTAGAGTAATTTAGTTTCTCGAGACAGAGTCCTCATATTTGCAAGTCTAGTCGTATCTTCTACAGGGTATCTTATATCTGTTAGGTTCTTGGCGTTGGCCTGAAACCTGAAACAAAACGCCGAGACAATGCAGAGACGCCGAGGAGCAACTGCATCGGCGGAGCAGAGCAACTCCCTTTTACAGGCAAAACAAGTTTTGGCTGCCGCTGGCCATTTATTGTTGCCCAGAGTTGCAAGATCAACATCTCCAGCTATCGACAGTGTCTTTGGACGAGAGAGAGAGAGAGAGAAGGAGGGGGCACTGTGGCAGGGGCAGAGGCAGAGGCAAGTAGGCAGCATCATCGACACCATCTTTTGTACGGTTGTTAGTTGTTTTCGCTCCACGGTGGTGGTAGTTGGAGGCACTGAGCGAAAAGTATTGTAATAATGACTAGAAAAGGGGGTATCTTTTAGAGAATCTATAAAGCTCTAATTAAAGTATCTTTAAAATAGACAAACATATCTTAAAAATATGTATCTCAAAGAGACAACATAGCTTTAATAAAGTTACTAACAGAGTTCTTCAAAATATCTCACTTTTGAGATACATTTTTTTTTTAGAAAGATTGTAGTTCTTTATAGGCCTGAACTCGAATCTTAAAGCTCTAATAAAAGTATATTTAAAATAGACAAAAATATCTTAAAAATATGTATCTCAAAGATACAAGATAGCTTTTATAAAGTTACTTTTTAAAGATACTTTTTCCTTACAATATTATAGTATTGTATAGACTAGATACATATACTAGATACAAGTATCTTCACAATGTCTAAACCAGACTATAAAATCTCTAATAAAATTATCTTTAAAATGCAGAAAAATATCTCAAAGATACAAGATAGCTATAATAAAATTAATTCCAGATTTCTTCAAAATATCTAACTTTTAAGATACTTTCTCCTTACAATATTGTACCTCTTTAGAGACAAAATATACTTGTATAAACGAACCCAAAAAATATCCCTTCCCAAACACATTTCTTCCCGTGTATCTGTAGCTTTCTTCCAGTATTCTGCCAAGACTACAAAGACCTTTTACTTCAGAGTAGAGTGGCTGGGGTCGGGGCGTGGTAAACACAAAAAACCAAGTACCACAAAAGTTTGGCCCAATGCATTTCGGGCAAATAAATACAAAAAAAAACAAAGGAAATAAGGGACAGTTGAGAAAAAAGACAACCACAAAGCGAGTGAAAGAGTGAAGAGAAAAAGATAAAAAAAAAGATGTCATATGCAAAGCACCCGCAGCTGATAAATACAGAACCGAGTCGAGTTACGAGCAACCTTTTGTTGTCAATAATGAAGTGTTGAGGCCAGAAAGAGGAGGACTTTAAGGGGGGGACCTTTATCTATCTGGCTTAATGACACCAGCACACACATTCGAGGCACAGACTGTTGATCAGCGTTAATAAACATGAGATTGAGATGCGCCTCATTTGATGCCCCACCCGGTCCGGCCCTCCTGCCGCCCATCCTGGTGGTAGTATACATATATCGGTTAGGTTAGACTATCATATATAGCCGTATATGGGGGTGGTTTGGCTGGACAGGCTGGCCGGGCTTGTGATAGATTGGCCGTGTTACCGTTTGCCATTTTATTGCGCTCCATTTGGCTGATTACTCATGCCAGTAAACTTTAACGGTCCTCGACAGCGACAGAGACACTAGGAAGGCAATAGAAACGAGCCACTAAATAGGGGGGGAAACTATAAAGCCAAGATTAAATACACTTTTTGGTTGTCATTCTTAAAAAGACGAAGGTGTTGGGTATTATGGTGGTTTCAAGAGATAAAGCCAGACTGGGTTTCTAAGATTTCTTCTTCTTGAAACTTGATGAACTTTTTCTACAACTTGTATTTCATCAAGTTAATAATAAATTTTAAAGAAAAAGAAAAAAAAAACTTTAAATTACTTGAAAAACGAAAGAAATGTCAAAAATGTCCTATAAACATGGTCTTCCATTAAAGCTTTCTAGCTCATTCATATCTCTCTCTCTCTCTTTTTATCAGTGTGTAAGTGTGTATGTGTGTGTGTGCTTGTCTCTGCTTATCTGTGAGTGTGTGGAGGGCCCTGGTGTAACCATAATTATTTTTAGTTGCTCAGCGTTTTTGCTGCCAACTTCAAAACCGCAACTCCGCTTCATTGTTACAGCCTATACATGTATTGATACAAGTCCAAGTGTGTGTGTGTGTATAGTGTGTGTGTGTGTCAATCAATAAATCTTTCAGCCCCCCCACCCTTCCAACTACTATACTTCCCCTTTGTACTTATGCTTTATTGCTCCAAACACCCAGTAAGGTCCCAGGCCTCCAATTGCATTTCCAATCAGTTTTTATGCTGCCCACAGTGAAGCCTCGTCATGGGGGAAATAGCTGAATGGATTTTGAATTGATTTCGATTTCATATCGAAATTATTAAAGCCAAAAGCTGGATATATGGCTAGACAAAGCAAGTGTTATGCTCATTACGATTACTCACCGCCCACAACGGGAAAACGGCGGCACTGAGAGAAAACAGGGTTGTCACTAGTGCTCTTAGAAAGTTTACAGTTTTTGTGTAAAATTCTACACTCTACTTTACTCCTAAAACTTTACAAAAATAAAGCACCTTTTCTTAATTTTTTTTTTTTTAAATAATTCCTATAATGGCCTGCTCCCCTCCCTCTTTAAGTGATTGGGGGTGCGCCTTTTGGCCATGTTTGCAATTAAACTTACAGCTCCTAACAACAATGGTAACTCATAAAAATGGAATAACAGAGAACCGGGGGTGCAAGATACCAACAACAACGACAAAAACATAAAGAGACGAAATTTTGAAAGAAACTGCAATGCCGGCCGCATATAACGGTTCAACAACATCTGGTGGGTAGATAGGTAGGTGGGTGGGTGGCTATATCCGCGGGCGGTCAGGGAGGGGAGCGAGTGTGTGGGCGGCCGGAGGAGTACAAGAACAACAAAAACCGCAACCCACATTCGGCACTGCAGTTGATATACTACCCTACTACTCCAGAGTTGCCGCTCCCGCTCTCTCTTTCTCTTACTCTCCCCCAGCTGGCGCTCTCTCTTTGGAGAGATTACTCTCTCTTTTTGCAGAAAATATTCTGGTTGCAGTTTTCGGGTTGCACTCACCCCCCCTCCCCCCTGACAAGTCGCATACATAAAAATTCATTAAAAAAAAACGCAGGCAACTGGCAGGCCGGCCAGGCTTGTAAATGAGAATTACTACTGCTACCGTTATATGCGTTTTCCTGCAACACACAAACACACACACTCTGAGGTATGCGCACACCCACGCACCAACTCTCTCGGATTATGACACCTGGAGTCTGCACTCGCCGGGCCTTCAATCGAACAGGTGTCCACGTCGGTCAATAATGGGCGCAGGCCGGAAAGGCATGCATAGCTTTAATATTTTCTCAAAGTGTATTAAATACTTTGTAGTGTAATTGCCACTGCCACTGTTCCACTGTTTTTTTTAAATCACTTCCCCGTAAATCGGTGGCATGCCCCGTTAATGACATGTTGAGGGGCTGGTTCGTGACTTTTCGCCAGATTTGGCCATCCCGCTCCGCTCCGAGGTCTGCCCGTGCATTTTTCGAGTGTATTATGACGCTGCCGACTAGACAGACGGCCATAAGCAGCTGCCCCCTTGCCACGCCCCCTTCCCCCAAACCACAAAATGCAGTCAACGAACTTTGACACAGCTCGTGCCACTGCCAGAAAGCCCTCGCCCTTTCGCCGGGTCTCGCCCTGTCTCTTTCCTCAGGGCCTCGTGCCATCTCTTGCCCTCCCCACCATGTTCTAGTTCTGCGCTAAGACTCGTCTATGGGTGTGTTTGTTTTTGGAGCATCTGGGGTATTTTGGGCAGAGTAGTGGGGAAACTATACTAAGTATTGCGTATTTTAATTATAATATATTTTTTATTTAAATTTAAAATTAATTTATTAAAAATCTAGAAATCTAAAGAAGTACAGGGTACTCTTCAGTCTCTACTAGAGAGAGCCACAAATTTTTGTGAATGAAAAGTGTAATACGATGCTGGTGGGGAGGGGGAGTTTATTAAGAAGGAGGGAGGTCTCTGGGAGGAGCTCAGTTTATTGACTCGCCGCCGCCTCAGGGCCCTATTTTTAGGTCCAAACATCAAAAAACGTCCATAACTGCGACTCTGGCCAATTATGCAGATTTCTCGCTTTCTGGCACACACATCTGGCGTCCACATTTGCCTCCACATCCCACTGCAGTCACTCATCCTCGTTTCTGTTTATTTTTTTCTTTTTCCGAACAGGAGTCGGACAAGAAACTACGGCCCCGGCGGCCAGTGGAGGCCCGTCAGCAACATGCATCGATCGCTGAAGCCGCATGCAACCACCGCACTGGCTAAGAAGGTGCAACCGCCAACGATACCAGGAGACACGCCACAGGAGACACTCCTCCACCATCATAGCCATCACCCGAACCACCAGCCGCTGATACCACTGTACCGGCTAAGCGGTCCACTGCGCCATCACCAGAACCACCAGGCGGACGATGGCATCAGCATGAGCGGGAGCAGCATGGTGTCGTCGCCCTCGCTGGAGGAGGGCGGTTTCAACTTACCGCGCGAGACCAGCGTGGCCCTGCGCCTCAAGGACGAAGTCCAGGGCTCGCCAGGAGCAGCGCCATCTGCGGCGGGTGCAGTTCCCGGCGCAGCTGTCAGTGGAGGAGGAGCTGCCCCGGCTGGGAAGTCGGCTGTGGCCATGGTGCCGCCGCCGCCCGTTTTTTGTGCCACTCTGCGCGAGCCGCTGACCCACAAGGCGGCGGTCTACTACCACCAGCAGCTGGCCCTGCAAGAGGACCAGGGCATCGACCTCACCCAGTCCCCGGGCCGGGACTCGCCCGGCTCGTCGTCGGGCTCCGCGGGCTCCGGCTCGCGCCACAGCACCGCCAGCCTGGACTCCGGCCGGGCCTCCTCCTACCTAACGGGGGTGTCCTCGTCGGGTGCTTCCATTCGGGCGCCCCTCTCCTCGCCGCGCTGCAGCTCCGTCAGCTCGTGCTCCATTGGGAGCGTGGACCGGCAGCGCAACGACGAGCTCATCATCGACTGGCTGATGGAGATGAAGCACGAGGAGTATGCGCAGCTCTTCATAGCCGCCGGCTACGATCTGCCGACGATTGCCAGGATGACGCCCGAGGATCTCACGGCCATTGGCATCAAGAATCCGCATCATCGGGAGCGGATCAAGCAGCGTATCGACAAGCTGCAGGTTCTCGACAATCTGCCGCACTTTGTGCCGGTGAGTTCATGGGAACTATATAGTATATAGTATATAGTATATATGACTATCTAATCAGCTCCAGAACCAGTTCGACTCGTGATGCAGTATACTACAGTGGAGACTCCCTATCTAGACTAACTTAAATAGTAATCTCGATAGTTAATCGCTTGATAAGCTCAGAGGTTAAATCTTTGAAAGATTGGCTTCAACTTAGTCACTGGTTAGCACACATACTAACTCCCATACTAACAAACTTTTTAGTTGGAAAATTGCCATATTGGCATTAATTTCTCTTTATATTTCTCTGTATATTTATGGGGGGGCTCAGTCTTTCCGCTATTTGCTTGTTTAGTTACCGGCTTATCTTTTATATTTTCATTAAAAAAGCATTTGCAAAAAACAGAGAGAAGCAAAAAAATAAACTTGTTTCCCACACCAAATGCGAAAGAGAAAAGGAGAACATAAAAAAGCGCCGTCAGCGGATTGGGTTTTTTTTTTAGTTTATTTTTTAATGAAAGAATTTCATTTAATATGCGCACATTAATTCCCATCAACAATTCATTAAAAAGACGGCAGAAAATAAATAAAAATTAAAAGTCCAAGTCTATGCTTGAAATGAACTTGAAATGGCATCGGCAACCTGCTCCATGGCGGATAATTGCTGGCCAGATCGAAGCCGATCATTAGCCAATCGATTGGACAGATCAAGGTTCCAGATGAATGGGATCAGAGTTAGAATTGCCATCCAAAGGCAGAGTTTCAATGAATGAATAAGGAGGTGAATAAACTAAGGAGTGTTAAATGATAAAAATAATAATAATTATATCGTATTTAATACGATATTTATTTAATACCTGTAGTAGATATTATATCATAACTCTTAGAACATTCCTCATACCTCTCCCACTTCCGCTGCACAAGTCTGACAAGGGGAACTATCTTACTTAGTCACCTGCCCTAAAAATATTTGTAGAAAAGACTCGTACGTGACTTACAAAGTGCAACCAACTGTATCTTATATCTTATATCTCATGCATTTCACGTTTGAATGTAAAACAGCGCTTTCAAGTCGCCCTCCAAATCTTGACCAAAAACTTGAGCTCGAGCTTGGAAACGAACTTCAAAAAATGCTTCCATAAATTAACATTAATTTTGAAGAAACCACCAGACGCATTCCATGAGCGATTAACACCCATTCGGGCCACGAACTGCAGTTGCAAGTGATTCATTTGGATCGGACCCCACCCACTGGCTTTTGGAGGCAAACCCACCTGCTGGCTGGCAGCATTACATAAAATATCATTAGCCACGTTTATCGCATTTATCGATCATATATATCGAACTCTCGGGCTTTTGAGCCACATTCCACTCAATTTCAGTTAATTACTAGTTTTCTGGCCGAAAACGATTTGCTATACTTTTCAGATATAGCTGCAATTTTTCAAATTCAGAAGTGACCTCAGCTTTTGTTTTTTCCTCATTTTTATTGTTATATACTCACGGTTTTGTGTTTCAACTGAAAAATGCGCCATAATATTTTACTAGCTGTGGAGAATTTTGTTCCAAGCTCTTTTGTTTATATAAGAAACCGTGACTGTTTTCGCAAGTTTGCCAAGTTTCTGGTCGAGTTACCTTCCATGCACTGTTCAAAATTGGGTATATTTAGCCAGAGGATAAAGCTAACATCCCTTTAGGGTCTTGAGAAGGTGAGAAGCTAAAATATATCTTTATATTTTCATATAAAAAAATTATATTAATTTTTTCTCACTGTACTTGTTTTTATCGCTCCATTCGATATTTGTTGATCTCGGGCATAAGTACTCTTTGTCTTTGGGGTGTGGTTGGAGGTACTTGTAGGTATGTACACCTCCATACCAGTACCAGTACTTACATCACCCATAGCGCTACTACTCTCCGGCAATCAGTTAGTCGTCAAGTCAAGATGTCAGGGGGGGTACCCTCATTAGCCAACATTCTGCAGCCTCTCAGCTTTCTTTTCTTTTTTCGCATCTATATCTTTATCGCAACGAAAAAGGAAGTAAAACGAAATACCAGAGAAGCAAGTCAGTCCGGGAAGGAAAAAGTTCCCGAACAGAAACCGCAATCAACGAACGACCTTGAGGGTCATAAGGTGCTGAAGTTGTTTATAAGCCGGGCCCCGTTATTAGACTCGATTCTCAAAATGTAGCACTCACTTTTTATTTTATTTTATTTTAGTTTTTAATTTTTTTTTTGAGGTACATACATACGTAGTTTCTCGACAAAAAAAAAACCTGTTTTCCGCTCTAATGATGGCTGCCGCTGCTGTTTAGTGTCATACCATATGCTGCTACCTGCTAATGGATTTCGGAGAAGCCAACGCCAAAGCCACACCACCAGAAAACCCAACAAAATTGTTATTTAGATAAATATTTTGTTAAAGTTTTATGAAAATATGTGTCGTGCCTGTTAGAGATCTTCTCTATGGATGGGTGGAGGATTTCGATTAGCATATGGACTTGTAGAGTCACTAAATATGATGACGAGTGGAGAGCTCTCTCAAGACAGCAAAGGTTATTTGAGTTGAAAATTGAATCAAAGGCCTTGATCGGAAAAGGCCTCTTCCAGCCATCACCACCCATTTCGCCAAAGACAAGGAGCTTAATTAAATTGAAATCAAAAGCAATTTAGCCAAAAGAGACGGGTATGGGTTTTCCTTGCCGGGTTGTAGAGAGACATTTGGTGGCAAGTCGTTTAATGACAACAACGAGTTTTGGCTTTTATTCGTTTCTTTATGGCAGTGCTTTGACGCGATTTATGTCATATCTTATCAATTACAACTGATTAGAGCTGGAGAGACAGCAGAGCAGCCACATGTAACCCATCCACATCCACATATGTATGTATATACTCCTCCTATCAGTCGGGGTCTGAACTAGTTCATGGACAATTTGTAGTCAGGGGTGATCTCTATGTCTATGACATGAATCAAATGCGATTAGCCAGCCTAATGATTCCAGCCGGAACCCAATCAACTTTAATGATAATTACATCCCCATTGGCAGGGCTCGATCGAGGAATGGCTTCAGCTGTTGCGTCTGGAGGAGTACATCCAGCCGTTACTGGAGCAGAACTACAAAACGGTGCGCGACGTTACCCAAGTGACTTGGGAGGATCTCGAGGACATTGGCATTGTCAAGCTGGGCCATCAGAAGAAAATCCTGCTGGCCATTAAGCGGGTGAAGGACATCATTAGTGGAAAGTGGAATCCGGGCGGCGCCAATGCCTATCAGCAGCAGGTAACAACTAGAAACTAGATCCTTTTCTTTAATTTTTCTTTCAAGTTTTTTTAGTTTCTTATTTTAATCTTATTTTATTTTGTTTATTTCCTTCTTTTTTTGTATGATTTCCTTTGTTTGTGATGACGTAACACCACCAGGAGTACCAGAGGAAGCCATGGCAATTCAATGTGCCCATACCCAGTACGCCATCCTATGTGCCAACGACGCGTGTCTCTTGGGACGACACGAAAATCTATGCCACCAGCAGTGTCCTTAATGCCACTGCCCCAGCTGGAAGCAGTTGCCTAAATAGCAGTCTCACCAGTGGAGGAGATGCCTACTATTGCACGGGCAGCAACCACGAGTGCTGCTCCGGCAACGATGTGGTGCTCATTAAGGTGGGCATGGGTCCTTGGCAGAAGTACCCTTAACCTTGAACTTTCAAGAGCACGCTCATGATTTCTTCATTTTTTCTTAAAATTAACTTTTATATTTTTTTTGTTTTATATTTATGAGACTTAACAGAGCTTACAACTAACTTGGTATTTATTTTGTGCAGGTGCGCCAGCCACGCGGCAAGAGCCTGGAATCGCTGGAGGACATCCACGACAACAGCACGCGCAGCCATCTGACCTTCAGCCATTACACGACCACTGACTACGGCCACTTCGGGCCGCCCACAACGGCGGCGGCGGCCGCGGCCATGGCAGCTGCTGCCACTCTGCAACAGCAACACCATCACCAACAGCTCCTCCAACAACAACAGCAGCAGGCTGCGGCCGCCCGCCTCCTGGGCAGCAGCGCAGCCGCCATGGCTTGGCGGCGATCCTACGACGACGGCGACATTACACCCACCAACGATGCTACGCGGGAGCTGCTCTACGACCAGGAGGGCGGTGGCACGCTGCCCCGCCAGCAGCGGGGAATCCTCCAAAGGGCGGTACTGAATACGATGCCACCGCTGGAGCACCATCACTACATGAATGCGGCGGCGGCGGCCGAGTACGGAGCATCCACTGGTGGCGAGGGAGGAGCGGTAAATGTCCTTCAGTCTAGTGGGATGGTTGCCACATCTAAAGGGTTGTGTTAGTGATGGAGAAGTTCACAAATCGACCTTGATTTTGGTTCGTTGAAGGTCCGATAAAGGCTACAGTTAAATGAACAATAAAATATACTTATAATTGCAATAAAAACAAGCCCATTAAACATGAGTTTGACGCAATATTTGTGAACTATTTATTGATAATGAATACTTTCCCAACCCTTACCCAGAAGGCAACCTCACACAATAAATATACTATTAGAGAACCTTTACTTATTTGTTCTATTTTTCAGAATTATATGAGTGGCAGTCCTTTGACTGGGAAGAAGATAGCGCCAGAGCCACCGCGTCGTCACTGCAGCATACGCAACTCCCGCACGCTGAGCGGAGAGGGAGTGCCACCGGGATCGGTGACGCAGGTGCAGCCCCAGGCAGGATCACAGCAGCAGACGCAACAGCAGCCGCAGCACATGTTTTACGGACATGCCGCGCAACAGCACTGGCAGCAACAGCAGTCGGGGGCTGGCAGCAATCAGCAGCCCATTTATGCGAACTACGCCACCATTCAGCAAACCACGGCGGAGATACACTGCGAGAAATACCACGACAATAAGTCAACTTCCAGCATTGATTCCATTGACACGATACCGTTCGCCAACGAGAACACCGGGACGATCAAGCAGCGACTGCTCAACCGGCAGGAGCTACAGGGAGGAGCGGGCGGTACGGCCAATCCCCACCCCGCCCACCTGCACTCCTCCAGCTCGAGCTCCAGCTCCTCCTCCACGAACACAATCGCCAACATTGCGCACTCGTTCCACTCGCTGAAATCTTCCAGCTCGCTGCACGACGCCACTCTGGCGCGCAGTGAGAGCATGGGCAGCACGGCCAGTGGCGGTAGTGCCCTCCACCTGCGCTCCCCCACTCTGGATGCGTCTGCCGCTGCTGCTGGAGGAGCAGCGGGTGCCACCAATGAGTCGTTGACTTCGCCGGAAGCAGCCACTCCGAGTGTGGCTTTAAGTACGGGCGTGCCGCCAAAGGTCTCTGTGAATGTGCTGAACGACATCGGCAACATGCTGGCCAATCTGACGGACGAGCTGGACGCCATGCTCGAGGAGGAGAAGCGTGTGGGCCTCAACATCGACAGTGAATGAAGAGGACCCTGAGCCCGCCCCGCCAGTCTCCGGCACTCAGCCAACAAAGAAACACTCTCCAATCAAACAACAAGAATCGTAGTGTAGCTGAATTTTGTGGTAGAACTTGTGGTGTGTCTTGTAATCTTTTATGTACTTTAACTTAAGTTGATCTTGTTTTTACATTTTTTGTTCCAACTGCGTAGGAAGAAGCATCATTTTGTAATCTTTTTTATATTTTTTTATTTCAAATACACAATGTGTAGTAAAAAGGTAAACTAAAAACTGAAAAGCTTTCGAAAAACCATGTATACTTTTGTACTTTTCCTAAACTCTCGTCCCATTCCCAAAATATAAATGTTACAAAATAAACAAAAAAAATATCCAACTAAAGCGATGATGCACGTATGCATAGTTATTATATAGCATAAAATATATATAATTCTATATATAAATAAATATTTAAACAAAATCATTTATACGGACAAGTATTTAGTGGTTCGATACTATACAAAGCGGAAACGGAACCACACACGGCACACTCTTAAACACACACAAGACAAACAGGATCAGACATCAACTACTATATAAAAAAAATCTTTCAGACAATTTCAAATTGCATTTATGAATTACTTAAATCCCTCATTTGTACTTTACCAGTTTTTTGATTCTGCCTGCACAGACATTTTTTTGTTTGTTATGATTAGAACTAAAATCAAACTATATGAAATGAATGTATAATTAAGTGTTATTCCATACAAAGTAAAAAGGATGCATTATATAAAATATAAATCTTGTATTAGCGTTGTATTAAGCACGCATAAGAGAAATGCGGAATTAGCGATCGTCGAGAGCGACGATCCCATGAATTATGTTTAAAAGATCATGAATGCTGAACCAGACACAGAATTCCGAAGTATACATTTACATTGCCTTCTTTATAATTTAAATAAATACAAAATTTTTAGTATGAAATGTACCTTATGAGTTGTGATTAGGTTTTGGTTCTCTGTTATTGGCGCTCAGTTGATATTGGTTTGGTGCGCATATCATTAGTGGAAATTCGGAGTATTCGATTTATAAACGCATATAAAGAAAACTAAATAAATTCAAATCACAAACATGTAAAGCACATAATGGGCAAATACAGAAATGAAGAAAAACAATAACAAAATAAAGTAAAATTTCATAGTAAATGAACATTTTCTTGTTTTTTGTTGGTTGGTTGAAAATTTTTAATATTTAAGCCCTTCAAAGCTTTATTTTGCTGAGTCTCTTATCATATTTCACCTCCACTATAATTCTCCACAAATCTTCATCAAAATCTACGATACAATTTTTTGTCTAATTTTTTAAGAAATCCTCTTCGAAAATTGTGAAAATGCATGGAACGGCCATATCCACTGCAAAGGCTCTATCTTCTCCAAAAAATCATCCGATTATTTAGCGGAATACCCTAAACGATTTGTAGATCGATTCCCCACAAATCTTCATCAAAACACAATAGTTCGTTAAATTGTGATATTTTCTGAGGGACCTTCAAAAACTAAAAAAATCCGCGGAATGGCCATTGCGAAAAATTGGTTTTCCTTTTATTGTCAAATTTTCTAAGGACCCACTTAGAAAACTATTTAAAATTCATGTGAACGACAGTCCGACTATTACCAGAAATTCTTAAAAAGGAGTTCGTTTTCGGGCTTGTGAACTTATCAAAACTCAAGATTATTTATAGCAAAAAGAATATTTATTCAATCGGCGAACATCGGGAATTTTCGTTTTTCGCAATAGTTTCGGTTATCCAACCCATATATTCAGCCACATCAGTATAGACCGCATACGGATAATCCCCACAAGTCCCGAACCCGTAGCTCACGATCCCCACCTGAACCACACGCTGTCTGCCATTGTATATCGCGCGATAGGCCATTGGTCCTCCGGAGTCACCCTGGCAGCTATCGTTTTCATCGGCCGTGGCGCAGATTCGTCTGTCCGATATATCGGAGATGTTGCACTGCGTTAACGGCAGACGATTAACAAATGACTTTTTGGGGACGTTTGAGATTCTTTTTCCTTCCTTTATGCCCCAGCCGACTACCTCCATCATGGGGGTAGTTTGACCCTCCAGCTGGAGTTCTAGTGTCATCGGCAGGCATATGGGTTGTATCCAATCGGTGAACTGGACTGGGTCTTTTAGGCGGAGCAACGCTATATCGTTCACAAATCTTCTTTGGTTAAATTCCTCGTGAACGAACATTTTATCTACTGGGACGTCCAGGGGACTATCCAGACATATTTTCCAATTGCCAAAGAACAAACAGTCATCGGTCTTACCAAGATTATATTCTCCTAAACGGACGGATACCCTAGAAAAAAAAGTCTTAAATATAGCTATGGGTTGTCTTAGTATATAGTCCTTTAATTACAGGGTCTCTTTGATACAGTGCGCAGCCGTCAAGACAAATTCTATGAAACAAAAAATAAAGTAATGTGACAGAGGATCAATGTTTTGTAGAACTTACTCGAAGTAATCAGAGTGCCGCCACATTGAAACCGTGCCCTAAAAGGCAGTGCTTCGTTGTACTCCAGTAAGGCCATCCACGTCCGTGATCCCATTCGAATTGTTTTACCCTCAATATTTTTATTATCTTCAAAATAACCACATATATTATCATTTTCCTTTAACAAACCTAAGCCTTCAGAATTAATAGGTTCTTCACAGCAAAACTTTTTTCTCTAACAGGAGATCCATACGTTCTTTTACTTTGATAGACTTTGATTTTTTAGTCGCTTTACTGACCTTGTGGCATGGCAAAACAGAACGTCTCAGTATTTTCTCTTTGTCGGTTAGGGGGATCTTTTTTTTCAGCTTTTCCACAACGGGCTTAAGAGACGGGCAATCTGGAGGACGCAGACATTTGCCTATTTTCTTGTCATGTGTCTCGCAGACTTTGGAATCCACAGGACCGATCCATTGCAGGCTCAGAGTTAGGCAAACCGCCAGAATCGAAAATCTTAAGCCCAACATACTTCCAGTAATCTAGAGTCCGCACTGAACGACCACTAGGCGTGATCGAAGGCGTACCACTGATAATGCATTATTAATCATAGAATTTCGTTTAACGAAATAAAATTAAAATAAATGTTTATTATATGAGTTTTAAGGAGGTCCAAAAGTTTAGTAAACTTGTCAGATATATCAGAATATAAGGTACTCTTGAAAATAATTCACAACACTGAGGTAGAGGGTCTTGAAAATTGATATTGAAGAAATTACACATAAAAGTAAGTACCCTTTATGCTTTCCTTAGAAGACGCATTTAAAAATTTGAGATACAATTTAAATTTTTCAATTCACCAATAAATATGATACCGCCTGTAAATTAAAGTAAAAAATGTGCAAAGTTGCAAGTTCCAGAAGTATGTCAGAGTCATAAAAGCCTTAAAAAACAAGAAAGGACCAGGTACTCATCTCTTTAAAGATCCTTAAAGATTAAAAATTAACGTTATGGACTAAAGCCCCAAAAAGTGGTTATCCTTGCTATAAGGACAAGAGTTCTAGAGTTACAAAGTTTTTTGTCAAATTTTCTAAAGGACGTTCTTCAAGAATTATTTAAAATGCATGGGAATGACAGTTTATCCCGCTCCGAAGGCTTCTTCCGAAGGCAAAAAGGAAGTGGTCTTTGGGCTTCTAAATTTATCAAAACTAAAGATTCTTTAAAGCAAATAAAAGATTTATTCAATCGGCGAATCACCACATTATTTGGTAGCAATAGAAACATAGCTGATCTTTCAGTTAAGGTGCATTTTCTTTTTTCGCAATGGTTTCGGTTATCCAACCCATATATTCAGCCACATCAGTGTAAAACGCATACGGATGTTCACCACAATTTTCACCGTACCCGTAGCTCACAATTCCGACTTGCACCAAACGCTGTTTACCATTGTATGAAGTGCGATAGGCCAGCGGTCCTCCGGAGTCACCATGGCAGCTATCGTTTTCATCGGCCGTGGCGCAGATTCGTCTGTCCGTTATATCGGAAATGTTGCACTGTGTTAACTTCAAACGTTTAATTAATGCCTTTTTGGGGACGTCTGAGAGTCTTTTTTCTTCCGTCACGCCCCAACCGACTACCTCCATCGGTTTGGTGGTACTTTGACTCTCCAACTGGAGATCTAGTGAGAGCGGCAGGCATATGGGTCGTATCCAATCGGTAAACTGGACTGGGTCTTTTAGGCGGAGCAACGCTATATCGTTTAATCTTATTCTTCTATTGAATGTCTCGTGAACGAACACTTTTTCGACCGGGACGTCCAGGGGACTATCCAGACACACTTTTTCATTGCCAAACAACATGCAGTCTGTGGCCTTACTAAGGTCATGTTCTCCCAAGCGGACGGATATCCTGGAAAAAAAGGTGTCTTAACCGTAGGTGTGTTTTGTCTTGGGTTGATGGCCTTTACTTACAAGGTCTCATTGATACAGTGCGCAGCCGTCAAGACAAATTCTGTCGAACAAAAAAATGAAGTAAAGTGACAAAGGATCGATGTTTTATAGAACTTACTCGAAGTAATCAAAGTGCCGCCACATTGAAACCGTGCCCTGAAAGGCAGTGTTTCGTTGTACTCCAGTAAGGCCACCCAGGGCCGTGATCCCATTCTAATTACATCGCCATCAATAACCTTCAGATCTTCGAAATGACCACACTTAGTATCATTTTTCTTTAACAAGTCCATTCCTTCAGAATTAAGAGGATCTTCACAGCAAAACCTTTTTCTCTAAGAGGAGAGCAAAAAGAGAGTCTTTCACTTTGCGAGACTTTGATTTTTTAGTCGCTTTACTGACCTTGTGGCATGGCAAAACAGTCGGTTAGGGGGATTTTTTTTTTTCAGCTTTTCCACAACGGGCTTAAGAGCCGGGCAATCTGGAGGAGGCAGACATTTGCCTATTTTCTTGTCATGTGTCTCGCAGACTTTGGAATCCACAGGACCGATCCATTGCAGGCTTAGAGTTGGGAAAACCGCCAGAATCGAAAATCTTAAGCCCAACATACTTCCAGTAAACTAGAGTCGGGACTGAACGATCACTGAAGCCAGTATATGCGACGAAGGCTTACCACTGATAACGCATTATTATTCATGGAATTTCGTTTGACGAAAAAAAAAAAATTAATGTTTATTATATGAGTTTAAAGACGGCCGAATAGTTCAGATCCAGGGACTGAAAAAATTACAAAAATCTAGGAAAGAGAATTGAAAATTATTTTTTTGCGAATGCGGATAAGCAAGCATTAAACACAATTTTAAATATAAATTCCAAAGATAGAGTTTCAAGGGATCGGATCCATGGAAATACGAGACAAACAGCATGGCCTAAAATCTGCAGTCATAGCAGGTCAGCGTGCAGTGCGTTGATAAGTAGTTTTAAATAAATTTAAGATTTTCATGAATCTTACTTATAAAAGAATTGTAGAAAATAAAAACAGTTTCCAAAAGGAGCTCATTGGAGTACGACTTTATTATTTGGGCCTCCTCCTAATAATATAAAAGGTACATATATACGCCAAATAAAAGGTACATATTTTTGCTTATTCACATATACATAGCTAGTATTTATAGTAGCTTTCGCCGCTTGAGCATCGATTTCATTTTTATTTTTGATTTTTTCAAATAAAAATTCAGAATAAGTCTCTGATTTTTACAAACCCTTTTTACAGAACAGTTCAGAGCAGTTATCACATATTGTTTCGAAATAATGCATAACACAGATGTAGAGGGTCTTGAATCTTGAAATTGAATCATATAAGTACTCTCAATGCTTTTCTTAAAAGTCGCGTTTAAAAATAACTTCCAGATACAAAATGTAAATCGTATTCACAATTAAATTTGATAGCGACTGTAAAATTAAAATGAAAAAAGAAAGGAAATCTAACTTCGAGAAGAATCCAATATGGCAGCTATATAGTCTGACGATCCTTATGCAATTTGCCAAAAATAGCATTCGTGCAAAAAACCACCAAAGTTATGCTATAACGATCAATCAGTTATACATATATGTAGCTGCTATAGAATATAGTCGGTCATATACTGCGTGCAAAGAAAAAAAGGGTGGGTGCCAAGTTTCAAGTCGATAGCTTTGAAACTGAGAGACTAATTTGCTCATATTAACTGAGGAGGTGATCCTTATTAAGAATATATGTACATATATATATACTTCATAGGGTCGAAGGTAGCTCCTTCACTGCGTTGCACACTTTTGACCAAAACTATAATACCCTCGGCAAGTGGTTAAAATGTGCAAAGTTGAATTGGCAACACAGAAATATTTTCAGGAAGCCACATCGGGTGTCGTTGCTAAAAGGTTGAAAGTGCCCAGGGTCAGGGTCTAAAAGTTAAATACAAAACGTACAGAAGTACATTTGTATGTATGTACATGTTATTTTTATTGATTGTATTTAATATTATTTGATAAGATATGCTTTGCTTCGCATCTATTATGCGATAAATTAGTTACTTGGCAGAATATAGTCGGCTTACGTATGGATATACTGGTTGAAGTAAAAGAAGGATAGAAGTTATTATTATTTTTAATAATTTTAATTTCAATAAGATATTTTTCTATTTTGTATTTCGATTAAAGGGGCTATTCTTTTTTTGCAATGGTTTCGGTTATCCAACCCATATATTCAGCCACATCAGTATAATACGCATGCGGCGCTGTGCCACATTTCTCATCTCCGTAGCTCACGATTCCTGCCTGCACTAAGCGCTGTTTGCCATTGTATACACTGATATAGGTCAGTGGTCCTCCGGAGTCACCCCTGCAGCTATCTTCAATCACGGCACTGGCACAGAGTTTTTTGCTCATTATATCAAAGATGCCGCACTCGGCTAAGTTCAACCGATTGACGGATGCTCTTTTAGGGACGTCTGAGAGTTTTTTTTCTTCCGTTATGCCCCAGCCGACTACCTCCAAGGGTCGGTTGATTAGACTATCCAATTGGAGGTCTAGTGTCATCGGCAGGCATATGGGTCGTATCCAATCGGTGATCTGGACTGGGTCTTTTAGGCGGAGCAACGCGATATCGTTGACAAAACTCCCTCTGTCATATTCCTCGTGAACGAAAATTTTTTCGATTGGAACGTCCAGTGGTCTATCCAGACACACTTCTTCATTGCCAAAGAATACACAGTCCGTGGGCTTCCTAAGATCATGTTCTCCCAGACGGACGGATACCCTGGGAAAAAGGGTATCTTAAAAGTAGATGTGTTTTGTCTTTGGTTAAGCTCCTCTACTTACAGGGTATTTTCGATACAGTGCGCAGCCGTCAAGACAAAGTCTGTCAAACAAAAAATGAAATAAAGTGACAAAGGATCAATGTTTTATAGAACTTACTCGAAGTAATCAGAGTGCCGCCACATTTAAACCGTGCCCTAAAAGGCCCCCTTTTTCTGTACTCCAGTAGGGCCATCCAGGGCCGCGATCCCAATCTAATTTCTTCGCCGTTAGTAACCTTCAAATCTGTGAAAAGACCGCATGTTTCATCGGTTTCTTTCAGCAAGTCTATTCCCTCAGCATTAAAAGGATCCTCACAGCAAAAAGATTTTCTTCTCTAGAGAGACTTGAATTAGACTCTGGCATTTAAAGTCGCGTGTTGCTTTAGTTACCTTTTCACATGGCAAAATTGAATCATTAATCCTTTGCTCCTCGTCGGTTAGGGTTGTGTGTTTTTTCCGCTTTTCCATAATGGGCTTAAGTTCCGGGCACTCTCGAGGACGCATACATTTGCCGATTTTCTTGTCATGTGTCTGGCAGACTTTGGAATCCACAGGACCGATCCATTCCAGGCTTAGTGTTAGGCAGATCGCCAGAACCGAAAATCTCAAGCCCAACATTCTTTCAGTAAGCTATAGTCGCTACTGAATAATCCCCGAAGCTATTATGTGCGACGAAGGCTACTGGCAATAACATCTTAATAAATATTTAAACATTATCAATTAAAATGCATGTTTAAAATATGGGTTCTAAGAATTCTGATGGATAGACTTAAAAGTTCATAAGAAATCATTTCATAGAAATACATAATTTAGAGTATTGTGGTGATACCGATGTGGAGGGTCATGACTTGTGAGGCATCAGTTCTTAATATACATATTTTCGTGGAAGTCACGTTTAAAAAATTCTTTAGAAGACGATTCACTTTTTAAAAATAAGTTTATAGGCGTCGAAACGATCGCTTTATTTGTTAATTTTATGTATATTCATTGAATTCAACGATAAGAAATATAAGTTGGGCAAACATCTCTTCTTATTTTAGAAGAGATCTTTTAATTAGCATTTTTATTCCTTTGCAAGATTGGAGCCCTAGCCCGCTCTGACCCTATAAAGTATTTGAATAGAAGCTCCTTAAGCCCTTTTAATAAGTAATTTCAAATAAGAGGATTGTCACCAAAATAGGATATTTGCAAATGTTTTAAAGTGATGTGTTTTTTTAACCTACAATCTTGTATCGCCTTTCGTAAAATTTTTTTAAACTTTTTATTCTCCCTATTCTCTAAAAAATTGCATCAAAGTCTTGCACTTTTTGTCAAATTTTCTTCAAGGAAAAATCTAACTAGAAGATGCTTTGAAATGTAACAATTCTATTAGAAAGACTAAAAGCTTTAGTCCTAAATTTCAAAGGCATTCTAGATGATTCTAGTAATACTGAATTTGTTACTGAAAATTACTGAAATATAATGGTCTTTATCTGCTCCTTACCTACTCACTATACTTTCTTGTTCTCGGATATATCCAAGGCAACGATATATGGTAATCAAGTAGTACGTTGTGCGGAAATGTACCTATGTAGGTTGGGACCACACCTGTTCCTTTTTCTATCCAAACTATTCAAAAATCATTAAACAAGATCGCCTTTATAGCAATTAAAAAATTTATTTAATCATACAGCTGGCTAAGCCCCAATAGGGGGCTTATTCGTTTTCAACAATGGTTTCGGTTATCCAACCCATATATTCAGCCACATCCGTATAGAACGCATGGTGCGTTTTGCCACAGTCGTATGATGACCCGTCCGAGTAGCTCACAATTCCGGCTTGCACCCAACGCTGTTTACCATTGTATGCAGTGCCATAGGCCAGTGGTCCTCCGGAGTCACCCTGGCAGGCATCAGTTTTATTGGCGCTGGCGCAGATTCGTTTGTCCGTTATATCGAAGATGTTGCACTGGGTTAACGGCAGACGATTAACAGATCCCTTTATGGGGATGTTTGATAATGCTTTTTTTCCCGTTAAGCCCCAGCCGACTACCTCCATCGGTGCGGTGCTATTTTGACTCTCCAACTGGAGTTCTAGTGACAGCGGCAGGCATATGGGTCGAATCGTATCGGTGAACTGTACTGGGTCTTTTAGGCGGAGCAACGCTATATCGTTGTATAAATAAAAGTAGTCAAATTGCGGGTGGGGTATCTTTTTTTCGACTGCAACGTTCAGCGGTCTATCCAGACACCCTACCGTATTGCCAAAGATATAACAGTCCTCGTCCTTACTAAGATCATGTTCTCCCAAACGGACGGATACCCTAGAAAGAAAAATTCTTAAATATAGCTCTAGTTTGTCTTGTATATAGTTCTTTACTTACAGGTTCTCTCTGATACAGTGCGCAGCCGTCAATACAAATTCTGTTGAATAAAAAATTAAGTAAAGTGACAAAGGATCCATGTTTTATAGAACTTACTCGAAGTAATCAGAGTGCCGCCACATTGAAACCGTGCCCTAATAGGCATTGTTTCGTTGTACTCCAGTAAGGCCATCCACGGCCGCGATCCCATTCGAATTGGTTTTCCGTTAACAACCTTATTATCTACGAAATTACCACATATATTATCATTTTCTTTCAACAAACCTAGGCCTTCAGAATTAAGAGGTTCTTCACAGCAAAACTTTTTTCTCTAGAAGGAGACAAAATAAGTCTTTGATTTTTATAGTCGCTTGTCACTTACCCCTTCGCATGGCAAAATTGAATCTTTAAACCTTTGCTCCTCGTCGGTTAGGGTTTTGTGTTTTTTCAGCTTTTCCGCAATAGGCATAAGAGCCGGGCAATCTCGAGGACGCAGACATTTGCCTATTTTCTTGTCATGTGTCTCGCAGACTTTGGAATCCACAGGACCGATCCATTGCAGGCTCAGAGTTAGGCAAATCGCCAGAATTGAAAATTTCAAACCCAACATTCTTGCAGTAAGCTTGATTCGCGACTGAACGATCTCCGAAGCCAATTTGTGTGACGAAGGCGTTCCACTGATATTAAAAATATAAATTAAAGACTTTCGTTTAGAATTAATGTGCATGTGTTAAGTTGATAAGCCACAAAAACTGTTTCGTGGGAACAATTAAATCATTGATAACACAGAATTGGGGAGATTTTTTTGGAACTCTCGTTTGAAGCTTGCGCATTTTCAACTGGGAAATACATTTGAAAAAATGTTATGTAAGCTTACAATTTTAAATGTAAATGTAAAATGTAAATGTAAAATGTAAATGTAAAATGTACAACGGAGAATTGGCAACACTGAGGATATCTGCCGATATTTCGATATATAAAAATGGTCGACAATTGTTGCGAAAGGACAAATTACTTAAGACAAGGTGGGAGTTTTGATCCCTCTGTTTTGCTGAAAAATGAATAGCGGCCAAAAACAAATATATCTGGTGTCAAAAAATATTATCGATTGTTTGATACATCGCACAAAAATATTTATTTTACGTAAAAACTATCGATATTTTGGTATATCTTTCACATCCCTAATCGCGGGTGGACGCGTACCTTTTAGCTGCTGGAGTTATCATTTTATTTTTGAGCCCTCGCGGAGTAATTGATGCTTGAATATTGGTCGCTGAGCGTGGAAGAGACGAACCGTGTTTACTGTACCGTTTGACTGTCCCCCGCGTCCCGTCTCCCGCGCTCCGTGGCCTCTTTCACTTTCCGTCGGTCGGTCGGTCGGGCGTCTATTTGTTAAATGTTAAATGTGAAACGCAGAATAGGATTGCATCGGTGTCCGTTCTCTGCCTACCTAACAAATTGCCAGTTGTGAGGCCAATACGGCTCAGGGTCTAATTTACATAATATTGGAGAAAAAAAAACAACTACAAATACAAAAAAAAGAGAGGGGCAGACAAACACAGGCGTCGAGATCAAATTAAGCGAAATGCAAGTGAAAATGCAAATGCAAGTAGTTTTCAATTGAAGAGCAGGCGACAGAAAAGTGAAAATTAACTCGATTGATTGCTGAGGGATAGTGCGAAATAGTCAAACTAATTGAAAATGTCTGGTGCTGATGAGGGCGAGCTGGACCCGCAAATTCAGGTAAGTGTTTGGCGAATTTCCCAACCACCCACCACCTCGCCGCCCCTCTTTCTGCACGTGCCTGGCAGTGCCAAGTGCCAAGTGACTTTTTCGTTAAACTCGTATTTTGTATAGAAAAACGACAATAACAGAAATGAGACTGCCTTGGCACGTTGCTGGTAGTTCTCTCTATCACTCACTGCACTTATTGTTTGTTTTTTGGGAAGAGGTCTCTGTTGGGGTTTGCATTCCATTATATTGCGTGCCCCTTTTTCACGCTTTGTTACCCACAAAGAAAATCAATTTCCCAAGCATTTAGGCAAATTGCAAATTGTTTCCTTTTCCGTCGAAATATTCGAATATATTTTAAAAAGGAGACCAAGAAAGGAGCACAAGTGATTTCCTTTAATCCCAAACCCTCCAAGTACTTCCAAGTAATTCGGGCTAATTTGGGTATTTTCCTTTGTCGGATTGGGTTTCCTACCTAAACAAGATTCAAGTGCAGCTTGGTTATTGCTCTTTCCGCCCATCTCTCTCCCTTTTTTCGGAAGAGACAGGCATACAAATGTAATAAATGGAAATACCAAAGCGCACACGCAAGCATTGTCTTTGTTTTTATTTTTATTTGTATTAAATTTTATTTGTTGTTGTTTATTTTGTGAGGCAATACCCACAGTGTCTTGAGGCGGGGGTCGCAGTTTGCATAAATAAAGACTTGATTTTTTAATCAACTACGCAATACGAACAGCTTTCATGCTCATAATGTCCATAAAAGGAAGGCATAGACATCCTTGCCGCGTTGACCTTCATACTAAGGCTATTTTCAAATCTTAGATCACCTGGGAGAGATCACCTTTACCGGATCCCCCCTAGCTTTTGTATACAAATTCTAATAATATCTATTTTTAAATGCGAAAACCTAGTGGGAGACGTCACACGCCGCGTAAAGCCATTAACAGACCAGAGCATGTGACTTGATTGAAGCCTGAAGATACTGTCTGGAAGTATATATACATATATGTATGGGAAATAAATATAGAAATATTCGATTAAAAACAGGTTTTGAAATTCTGATGAAAACAAACTAAATGGTACCGATTCGCCCTCTTCCCTTGAGTATTTTATGCTCGACTTCCTCTTTAGACAAGCCGGCTTTGCCATCTATTGCCAATATTAAGTATTTATCAATGGGTCTTGACTCTAGTTGTGTTTTTTTTTGGCGCGCGTGCAAAAATTGTCTTATCAGATACCTGTTTCCAGTTGATGACGACAAGCCGCAAAAGTCTATTTGCTTGAAATCGTGTGCCTTGTCGCTACAGATGTTTTGTGTTTCCTCTCGAGAATTATTTGCGTATTATTATGTTGGGAAGAATACCTCAAATAAATACTTGCGTGATGGCGCTGTCTATTTCTTTGGCTTTAAACTTTCTAAACTCCCAGTATAATTTCCAAACCGTATAATTTAGCGTCACTTACCGATTGTACGCTAATTACTTTGATGGAGAAACAATCAAGAGTCGAGCCGGTTTTTATTGAAAGAGAAAATTAGTGGGAAAATGCCTTTAAAAAAATAAAATTTTTATTTTGTTCCATTTAATAATAATTTGATTATCAAAGGCAATTTTACAGCATTTTTTTTTTTTTAAATAAAAATGAGTAATACTCTTTAGGGGTTTTGTTACATAAGCAAGGTGAGTTTGGACTTTGAAGAGAACCCCATTGAAGGCGTTAATGAATCAGAAAATCGTGTCAATAGGTGACTCAACCTGAGGGTATCCGCATAAGGCATTTTTTATCTAGTGTTTTAGTAACTCAATCCACAGAGACTAATTTAATTGAGTAATCTAAAATTACTTGCTAATTTTAATGATTTTAAAAAATAAAAATAAAAAAAAAGTATTCCTCATCTTGGCAGCGGTGGGATTCGAACCCACGCCTCCGAGGAGACTGGTGCCTTAAACCAGCGCCTTAGACCGCTCGGCCACGCTACCATTCAATTCCCCGGCTACAAAAGGCACTTCAGATCGAAAGTGATATTTTATTTGCTTTCTTTTTACAAAAAACAGTCTTTTTACAGTCGGAAGTTTATTAAAAATCATTGAACATACAGCTGTGACACTTGTACAAATACTCAGCCCTGAGTGCAGTCCCTGGGGGGCAACGCTTCTGTCATCATCATAGCCGTTATAGCGCCAATGATGCATAACCGACTCGACAGTTGCGACTTTCGTCGAGCGGGTTAGTTACCGCACACACAGTTTTCCATACATTTTCGAGCTTAATGAATTCAGCTTTGGTTTTGCTTTGTGCGCTTTTGCCTGAAATTAGTTAATGACATTCAATGATTAAGCTTAGTTGCCTATTTGTGCTGTGCAGTGGCCATTTCCTGCTTTATCAAATCGGTATCTTATCAGGCCATGAACTTGAAAGAGAAACTGTATCACAAGCATAGTATGGTCTACCATACTTTGCTCTCATTCCCTTTATTAAATCAAGTTTCTTCTTTCCCTCAAGTTGACATAACTCATAATAATTAAAAGCTACGAAATGTGGTCAAGCTACGCTGACTTGTATTATTTATTTTTGGGTCGCTCAAAATTCATTCACGCATTTTCTTTATATAACCAGCACATCTCTCTGACCTCCCACCGTAAATGGTCCAACGACTTTCCCAACAAAGCGCCACTTTAGTGGCTTTCTTCTTGAAGTGGAGTACTTCCGGTCGAGTTGAATGTCCTCCCAGGTTACGCAAGCTTATCCAAAATCGATGTAAATTTTATGTAGGTTTCCATTACAGGCTTCTGTTGGCACTTTTGACAAAGTCAGGGGTGGTTCTCCACCCGATGTAGGTCAGGTCAGCCTAGTCGGCATCACGCCACTGCCGGCAGCTGGCTGGCGTCATTGCGGAACTGGGAACTCGGAAGGGATGGGAAGACTGCTGGGCTAATAAACTAATCATGTGAGTTCTCAAAGGATACACTTAGGGTGGAGAATGAAAAGGACTTTAATGGCCCTGACGAAATTGGAGATTCGGCAAACACCCCCCCTTTGAATTATTTTATTTGCGGACCTCTATTTATAGTTTCAGTCTGTTGTTTGGCCAACACATCACCTGAGTCTGACGTGTTCCTAGCCACCCAGGCGTCATCCTTCATTAAGGAAGCCAAGACAAGGCAAGGCACAACCATGGCGAGGGTGGCGTCCCCTTGTCTGACGAATCGCACTTGGCTCCTAACGAGCCGCACTCACGTCATCCCTCTCTGGGCCAAGAGGCGCGCCTTGGCTATAACCTTTCCCCTTTTGATAGCCCATGTGACTCAAGCTGAGCTTGAACACAAATCGCGTGATGTGCCAGCGTTTTGGTTTTGACCCTGTTGGCGGCTCTAAATGGGTTTTGTGACAAATCAATAATTGCAAGGGGAGTTTTCTGATGAAATTATACTTATTGTGGAATTTTTTGCCAACATTTCGATGAAATTCTTGAAAATGTTTGCCGAATCAACAAGATTGTTGCCCCAATTGCATTTTGTTGACATGTTTCCTTAGCTTTTTTTTTGGCTTAAAGACCAAAAAGTTGCAAAAATATTTATACAATTTGCGTCGTCATTTATTTTTCTGTTTATTTGTCGGATAATCAAATATTATTTCTCTGTTCAGTACTCTTTTGGCCTTTTATCTCACAACTTATAAGATACAACAAAAATAAATGAACTTTTCATTAACCAAAAAGTTAGCTTGGCAAAAGGGCAAAACAGGTTTAGGAGCCACTCACTCCACTCCTTGGACTGCAAAAAATTCCTGGAAAGTTCAAGTGTTGAAATGTTCATCTGCAGCGGATGCCAGAACTGGTTTTGTTTTGTTTACCCGCCGGGGTAACCAGTTTGGAGGTTCGGTCTCGCACTTGGCTTTGTCTCAGGCTCTTGAATCAATCACGATGGCGGAGGAGACCTGAGGAGGTGAAGCCCTATCAGCCGCCTCCGCCGAGGGCAGTGGACACGATTCAAATCAAATTGGGACAGCCCTAATAAAAGCTGATCTCCAAACAAAATAACCAACTAAATTTATGAATAAAACCTGTTTTAGCTGTAACTGCATGGAGTTCAGCGATCCATGAACCAACTCACATGTAGATACACAGATTCCCCAACTTTTTAAATGAAAATCTTTCCAAAAAAAAGGGTTTTAATTTTTTTAAACATTTTTTTGTTTTAAGTATGTACACGCCTTAGGAACTACTTAAATGATTGCTGGGACTACAATTACATACATTTTCTGAGGAAAATCAAATGCATTGACAAAGAAATACAGAACAAAAGCTCGAAATTAATAGGTGGCTGTGGAGGCGGGGTGCTATTGTGACTCTCATGGCTCTGCTAGGACTAATCCAATTAGAATCTTAGAGGAACTCATAGCCAATGCCGAACTGGAAACCATTGATGGCATTATCGGAGGTCTGGCGACGCACAGGAACGCAGTAGTTCAGCTCGATCCGTGCTCGTTCGGCCAACTTGACGGCCAGTCCCACACCAAAGGCACTTCGCATATTTTCTGAAAAGAAAAAGCCATTAAAATCACAGACAAATGGAGAGGTTCTGCCCACCAACCTGTGCTGAAGGTGTTGCTGTTGCCCAGGTTGTAGAAGAAATGCATTCTGAAGTGACTGGCCAGGTTCTTGAAGACGCCGGCGAAGGGCAGCGGAGCCCACAGGTGCGCACCCGTGCACCAGAAGGTCTGCGCTCCAATGGGTGTGCCATCGATCACGGGTCCAGCTCCTCCGAACTTGAATCCTCGCAGAGTCAGGGGCCCGCCGCAGTAGAACAGCGAGTTGATGGGCAGCTGGGTGGTGTTCTTGGTCTCCTTGACGACGCCGACGCGTCCGCAAAACTGGGCCACCAGTCCGGCAAACAGGGGTACGTTCACCTCTCCGTGGGCCGTGCTGCTGGTGTAGGCAATGTTGCCACCCAGGCCGCAGTACTCGTTGACGGATCTCAGCAGCACACCGTGGGTGGGGAACACGTTGCTGTCCCGGTTGTCAAAAGTGACGGAGTAGCGCAGCAGCGAGGCCAGCTTCGGGCCGCAGTGGTCACGGATGGCGAAGGGCACAGATTTGTTCAGCAGCCCCACATCCCTGATGGAGTTCTCGTACTGCAGGGAGTGGGTCAACTGCAAGGCAGAGAAAAGGTCAGAAGGTGGAGAATATTGGGGACTCCTCACTTACATTCACTCCCAGCATGGTGTGGGCTGAAAAGTCCACCAAGTAGCCCAGATTCGTGGTCTGGAAGGAGCTGATATCATACCTATCAGTCTGCCTGAAGAGGCTAAAGGAAAATCTGCAAAGAGAAGGATTAGGATTTAGTTCAGGGATTACCAGGAGTTAGTGGAAGGACTTACTCTGGTCGATTCTCCCGAAAGCGTGTGTGGAAGAAGGGTTTCCAGAACTTCAACTGTAAGTCATGGGCCCGGTTGCTGCTGTAGCTGCCCTGCAAGGAAATGCTCTCCCCGCGGCCCAGGATATTCGGGATGGTGAGCTCGGTGCGGAGGGATCCTTCGTTCTGGCCAATCTCCGTGCCCGCGGATCCCATCAAACGCGTATACTCATTACCCTTGAATGTGACCTCGTAGCCCTGGGGCGTGGCATCGGCGCCGCGGCTAATGTCGATGTGGACACTAACGTCCTTGAAGATGCCCAGCTCGTGCAGGTACGACTTGGTGGACATGGCCTCCACCATGAGGTCCTGAAAGTTGTTGGCCTTGAAGAGGCCATCGGCGGCCCGCATCACGTAGTCGTTCTGGGTGCGCTGCAGTCCACTGACATTGACTCGATCCACTCGTGCGGAAATCTTGCTCAGGTCGTACTTGGAGTCCTTGGAGGCGGACCCGCCTCGCGGCGACTGTGACATGTTGCGGGTGGGCGGTGGGGCAGTGTTTTTTCAGTTCAATACTAAGGGAAGATTATAAATGTTAATATTTTAATATATTTAATTTTTTTGTTGATTTCCAGATCGAACTGGAGAATCTCAACAGTGCAACAGATGAGATTAATAAACTAGAGATTGAATTGGAGGTAAGCTAGTCCTCTTGAAATGTTGATAATCCTCAACTAAACACCAAATATTAACAGGAGGCCAATTCCACCTTTCGCATCCTGCTGAACGAGTCCACCAGGCGCTTGAAACTCTCCTCCAAGAAACTAGGCAATTGCATAGAGAAGGCCAGGCCCTACTATGAAGCTCTGGACAAGGCACGCGAGGCCCAGGTCGAGTGCCAGCAGGCGGCAGACAAGTTCAAGCGAGCCAACGGTGAGTCTCCATTTAATAAGCTTCTGATTAGATTCCCCGACTAACTTCAACATATTCCTCCAGAAATCCATGCCACAGCTAAGGAAATGGTGGCTCTGGCCGAGCAGCGCTTCATGTCCAACTCCCATGAGTGGCAGTTCGACAACGCCTGGCAGGAGAGCTTGAATCACGCCACCCAGAAGGTGATGGACGCGGAAACCCAGAAGGCTGACTGCCATGCGGAGCATCAGCGGCGCACTCGACTCTTTCACGCCGCCGAGCAAAAGCTGCAGCAGCTGGAGGATCGTTTCCGGCGGAGCATCAACAAGTCGCGTCCCTATTTCGAGGAGAAGCAAGTGTGCCAGGACCAGTTACAGACCCAGAAGAACCGCATCCAGGAATTGCAACAACAGGTGGCTGGTGCCAAGAGCACCTACTCCACGGCGCTACGGAATCTAGAGCGGATCAGCGAGGATATACACAGGCAACGGGGTGACTTTCCCACCCCACCGGGGCCCCGGGAGCCGGGCGTTGGAGCTGAGCTCAATTCGCCGACCTCCAGTGCGCTTCCATCGCTGCCGGATTTCCAAACAGAGCTGGAGAAGTGCGACTATCCCTCCATTGCCGGCAGCCAGATGTCGTTGGGTGCGAAAACACCGCAGGCGGCTGCGGAAACTGAGGACGAAGAGGACGCCTGCGACTACGACGAGACGGGGGCAGGCGAACTGCGAGGCGTGGTGGACGAAAGGGACTTGGAGGCCCTGCGTCAGAAGGTCAAGATCCTGGCGGTGCGCCCGATCGAAGGCGGCGACGGCCAGCAGCAGAACGACGTGTGGGAGCACGAGCTGAAGGCCACAGTCGACAAGCTGGATCACTTGATGATGCTCAAGGAAGCGGCCAAGCGGCAGCAGACAGTGCGAGCCAAGTCAACCGAACAGCGGCCCGATTCCCTGGGAGCCGAGGGCCTCAAACGCCACACCGACGAGGTGCAGGCGAAGATCGTCCCCGCTAGCTTGCCAGTTACCCCGCAGCACCACCAGCTAGCACCGCCCACGCCCATTAAGAAGCTGCAACAGCAGCTGGCGCCCTTGCCATCCGTTAATGTCTCAATGCGGGAGCTGCCGCTGTTGGCCAGGCTGTCGAACGAGCTCCTGGATCGCAGCAGTGCTGCCTTCGGAGGAGTGCGCAAGCAGCTGCGCCGCCGCTCCCTGGAATAGTGCGAAGTTATTGGGGCATCTGCGGCATCGTTTGCCAGCCCCATATCATCAGATTTGTTTATATTAAATGAATAATTAGAATTGGATAATTGTAAAACGTTAAACGCCGCATTTAAGTGCACCCCTCTCAATAAGTCTACACTCTACATGATAGAAACATGCATCTATTTTCGTATAAATGTTGGTTACATTCTAATCTAATGTCTCTTGTTTCTCACTGTTGATACTTTGAATATGTAAATGTTTTGTGATTTGAGAGAGCAAAATGAATGGATTGATTGATATGCAAACAATAAGCAGCTTTAAGTTAACAAGTAATCTTAAATCCAATGAACCCAGGCAAACTCACTAATTTAAAACGAAAACCGGCACATGCACTAAATAGTTTAGCCTATAAATACCACAAATTGAAACTCTAAATGAAACTAATCCAAGTGTCGAAGTGAAACGAATTCAATTAGATAACTAAGTGAAACTCTCAAAGAAATCATCATTGTACGGTATCTAATGGCCTATAGATTTTCTTCGGTGCCCTAGGATAAGGGAGTACAAGTATTTGCAACATGAGTAATTATAATTGAAATAATAAAAATTTGCATTCTAATTCACGATTGGGTTGTTTTTATTGAGGGGACTACTTGGCGGGTGTGACACTATCATTAGAGGCTTTTTTAAACCAACAAGGATAGGTGTGACTTTATAATTTTGTGTCATAATTTGGACAATCAATACAATTGATTTCCAGCACAAAGTAGACTCATCCCAGACCCATACTTATCCCTCTTTAAACATAATCTTTCTCGCTGGTACTGACTGCATAATGATGCAACTATCTCATAAATAGTACAAGGATTAACAAGTGCACAAGACTGTTCGTAAAATCAAACTATGATGTCATTTTAACTGCACTACACCCGAAACGAAAACAAAAATTCGGGTCTCAAATTATGTAAGCCCGATTTGTCTTCCATCGGAATCAGCTGACTTACCTGTGAATAGGCTGCTCCAGCAGGTGGACACACGTAAATTTCGGATGTGGGCGACCTAGTGTTTCGTTCGAATAAAAAATATATTTTGCCGGGCCACACGGCAAGTCAAAATTTACGAATTATCTTAGAAACGCGTGCGGCTCCGCGCAAAAAATCAACAATCTGCTTCTAGAGGTGCGAAAACATCGATACAAGTTTCTTTTCCGTCGTTCTCCAAATATCGATATTTTTCCACCTCCAGCTGCTTCCTTACCTAAGACTAGGAAAATACTGTGATGAATACTCTATCTCAGGCAATTTAATTTATTTTAAAATGTCCTTAATTCTAAGCAATTACTTCTATGGGCCCTACTTGTTTCTAACTTTGGTACACCGGATACCCTTCGACTGCAACTTTCTCATGATTTCGAGGGCTTCCTTATTTTTGGTTTTATCTTCGTCGGCTGGAGGACTGGGATTTATGTGTGTGCTTCCCCGCTTCACCTGCACCCCACAGGCCCGCAGCTTGTTCAGAATCTTTTGAGTGTTATCTAGCGGTATGGAGACCATGGGAGGAGGCCTTGGCTTGGGCGGGGAAGGAGATTGAGAAGCTTGCGCTGGACGAGTCGGTTTTTTGGGCGACTCCTGGAATCTTTTCAGGTCTTCCATAACTTCGGGTACCAAGAGAGTGTCATTTTTCCTTTTCGCAGCAGAAGCTTGTGGCGATGGTAGGCTGGTGCGCTTTTTGCGTTGCGGCTCGTACGAAAGAATCGTCATTTGGGGACGGGAAGATCTGTCTAGCCGCTTTGAAGGACTTTCCTCTGTTTCAGGCGGTTCTAGACGCAGTTCCAGTTTTATATCCTTCACTACATTTTCTTTGGCCGTCGTAGATTTGGTTTCTTTTTGGTTGTCATTATTGTTTTCGTACCATCGTGGATTTTCCAGCTCAGCTTCCAAATCAAGGGTACAACTTAAAGGATTGCTTGCATTTTTCACCGCGTCAATGTCGTAGATGAAGACCTAGAAAGATCGAAGTGTTAGAAGGCTAGTATCTATATTTGCGTACATCTAATAATACTACCTTTTGCTTGCCGCTCACCATGAGGCTCTCCCTTCTTGTTTCATCAAAGCTGAGCTCATCTGTAGACTTTACTATATGTTTAATTCCAGGGCAGATGTTTAGGTGAACGTGGAACGACTGTAGGGTCATAAAATGACTCTCGCAGCTCCGGCAGAGGACCAGGAGCCTCTTATGTTCGTCATAAAGTAGATCACCCAAGCGCACGGTCTTTAACGGCCTCTGTTTTCTTGATCCGTTCATTTCTTATTAACAAATTCGCGCCAAGCAAAAGAATCAATGTTGTTGTTTTCTTTTGCTCAATTGTTTTTAAAGTGACCGCACGCAAAATTCCCAAAAACACCGATTATTTACGAAAAATAAAAAGTTATCGGGAATCTAGACTGTTTTCACTAGTGAATAGGCGGGAAATTTAAATTTCATTATGATGATTGCAGTAATTGATAAGAATTGTTACGATAAAACTCACATTATAACCAAATATACTCGTCATATGCACAATATTTACACCATGGTCATTAATTATTTGCCTTACACTTTTACTTATATTTTAAACTTTAATTTTAAAATAACTTTAAGATGGAAAAGGCACATTTCTACTAACTATCGCTTTCTTTTTTTTTGGTTACGAAATAAATAATTTGGCAAGCCTATTTTTTTAGTTAGCCCATGGCTTTTGTTGCCTTTGATTAACGCCCATGCAATTGAAATTAAATCGCTTGCAAATGATTCGAATGCCAGCTAAAAAAGCACCGAGAATCTGAAAAATCTCGTCGTTTATGCAGCCAGAGGCTGTGCCATTTGTAAACTTGGCTATATTTTTTTTCCGCCCGTATGCAATGGAGCCATATGCACTCGTACATTGTCTGATTTTGACTCCAACTCCGATGTCGATCCAGTGGGCGGAAACAAACTGAGGGCCATGTGCAGCCCTTTAATTTTTTTGCGTGTCCCAGCGCTTGTGTAGCGCTCCCGTTATTATCATTTTTTGTAATGTTCCGTATAACGACCCGTGTCCATGTGTCGGACCACGTGCAGCATAATCACCTGCCGGAATGGAGGTGAGTATCGTTGTCAGATTGTTGCCTTTTACTTTTTCTTTTTTGTTTTTTCGTTTGTATTATTCTTAGGACTTAAAACCTGAACTTTAAAGTGGCATCGCTTACGACAGGAAATTGCAAGGACGATCCCCCAACAACTGGATGAAGTTGCCGATGCCGATGCTGCTGATTCTGAAGCTGCTGATGATGCTGCCCCCCGGCTCATGGCTGCTATTGCTGTTGCTATTCCTGCATGCAATTAACTCGGGGACGAGGCACAACTTGCCACTCTGTGTGTGTCCCAAAACTGCAAGCCTGACCATGCAAATTACGTTGCCCATACTCGCCAGCCCATGCATTCCTGTCGCCTCGTTCAGAGGGGTGACGCTGGGTTGACGGAGGAGGAGGATGGCTGGAGGAGCCGACGCATTCCGGGGCTCGAGGCCGGATCCCCGGCGTTTGAGTGATGCAGCGAATCGGGTGACCAAGGAGGCGACTGGCAACTGGCAGGCCAGCCAGCCCAGCCCAGCAGTTAGCTAGTAGACTGGGCCACTACTGCCAAAGCTAAGTTAAATGGACTTGCGGTGCACTCGAGTCAGCTCACAAAATACTACAGTGGCTGCTGAAGAAACTTCACTTAGTTTGGAAGCTTTAATATCCTTTGTCATGGATTTTCATTGAATCTGTAATTTAGCTAAATTAAAAGCTTTAAAATGAAAGCATTCCTATGGCATTTAATGTTATTGTTATCCCATCCCAAAATAAGTTTTAATGAGTTTTTACTGTGCTTTCTATTTCTCCGGTAGCTCCAAAGTTGGAAAGTTGAATTTTTCAAAAAATGGCAGCCGGGAAGGTTGCCCTGTGAGACCCACACACGAGCACATGCAGATTGAAGTGCAGGGCATGTCAAGGTAGCGGCTGCAGATTAAATTAAACGTAGCAAAGGAGACACGGAGGCTGGAGCCAGTGCCCGAGCCCTGGATTCAGTGCCAGGGGAAGTGTTTCAGGAGTCCTGGCCAGGAGCAACTGCAGCCATGCAACGGCAACAACATTAAACGTGTTTACACCATGTCCGACCAGTTGATATGCCAACTCGACCCACACTTACATACACTCTTGCAAATGCGTAGCCAAGCATGAACTGCTCTTGGACAATGAACACATGCCATGCCACCTAGAGTCCAGCATACCTACCACCCACCCATCTCACCATCCTCGACTATTGTCCTGGTTTTTGTTTACAGTTTTTCGAGGGGTTTCGCAGGCGACTGAGTAAGTGAACGAGCTAGAAAGAAAAGCAAAAAAATCACAATCACTGCATACTTGCAGGTGCAGCTGCTGTCATAATACAATGGAAAAGCTGGCGCTACAATTGCCACAGTTGTTGTCGTTGTATGCTGCGCACGCTGACTGCGAATTAACCCCCACTGCCCTTGCCCACGCCACTATCTTGGTGACCAAGCCGAGGAGACCGAGAGAGAGAGCTGCTACACAAAAGTGTTGCTGCTGTTGCATGCTTCCATGGAACGGTCAGCGAGGACACACCTTATGTCCTGGCCCTGGCTGTGTAGTAAGTACAAGTCTGTGTATGTGCAGGCTGAGCTGTGTCGCCATGTGTTAAGTAAGTTCGGCCAAGTGGCTTTTTCCACCACTGGCACTTGGCCTGTCACTTAAGCCAACCATCAAGGAAATGCCATTTTTCATCCCAACTACCGCAAAAACATTGATTGCGACATGCTCTCATAGCTCTTCAAGGATTATGGGTATTAACATCTTGTCCTGGCTAAATCGTCTCGAAAATCCTTGCCAAGCCATTAGAAATTTATTAATAACTTACTAAACAAAGGGCCCGAAACAATGTAAGCCAGAACTATTTGGTGTTCAAGTTGTTATTATTTATTATTATCCTAGAGCTTCCTTACTAATAGAGCTTAAAATCTACAGGGTTTCTATTAGAAACTTTCAAAGGATTTATAAAAAAAAGTCTAGAATCTAAGCAACTGAAGGATAAACTTTTCCACATGCTCATAATGACAGGTATTGTGAAGCTTTTAACCGGAGACTGGCATCCTGCCGCCAGCTGCTAGCTTCCTGAAACTTGCAACTTGCAACTGCCTCAGCGTCGTCAGTTTAGCCGCAGGAATCAAAGTCCAAATATTACGCTCATTTATTGACCATCGGCAAACACAAGCGAGAAGTCAAATGAAATTTCTATAAACGATGGACCGCCCAACTTTCACCTAAACACCCCCTCGCTCCCCCCGGCATATTGACACACCAACACACACACTGAGGCAGAGACAGAGGCAGTGGCAGTGGTGGGGGGCAAGTAGAAAGGAAGAGACAACTGCAGTTGTGCCAACTTCCTGGCCCGGAGTGTGTCTTTCCCAATGCCTTGATACAGAATCGTTTACGGATAAGGTGGGTAGGTGGCAGGAGCAGCAATACAATGACAGGAGATCGGCAATTTCCTGCTTGCCTCGAAGGAAACTGATTACAAAAGCACAAAAATCAATAGGAAATGCAGTTAAATATTTTGCAAGCCGAAATAATTGCACACGATAGATAGGGATGCTGGAAACTAACACTTTGTTCGAGGGCTACTGTAGTCAAATATCCTTCCAGCAAACAATAACTCCGACCGGTTGGCAGAAATTATTTAATTAAAAGCCGAAACTGAAGCGGCTGCTAAAGTTGGCTAGAGAATGCTCCTTCTGATGTAAACGGAACGACAAAACTTATGGATCATTGCAAACTTTTATTTTTTTCCCTTCTTGCAGTTGCTGTTGCCTTTCCCTGACTACCTGACTGGTGCTGAGCAGGTGAAAAAGTTTTCCAGGGAGCCTTCAACTTGTTAAACAATTTTCGTATATATTTTCGACAAGTTTGTGCCGTATCTGGGTGTTTGTCTGTGTGTGTGCGGGTGGTTAAAAATCTTTAAGATGGGATAAGGACTAAGGCCAAAAAAATACAAACACCATCTTCAACTGGCTTTTGCGTCTGACTGGCCTGTCTATCTACGAAGCCTTGACTGGCTCCTTGACTGGCTCCCTGACTGCCTCCCTGACTGCAGACCATTTTTCTGCTGTTTTGCATGTCAGTGAGCACTATACTCGGTACAGTGTACTGGAAAAGTTACAACCCATCCCGACCCAGCAATTCCTTCGAATCCTTCGGCTTCTGTTCGCTTGAGCGCTGAGCGCCTCAGCAATATGCAATTGAATTTGCAACGGTTTGCAATAGGTGAGCTTCTCAGTTCTCCATCTCTCGGCCAGGTGCTTGGACTACACAGATAACACTGCCAAATACCATAAAGTGTGCGCTTAAAGGGTAACGATATCAATAATAAATATCCATTCTCAAATTCTGGCAACAACAGTATCTGCCATAAGCCAGTGCCGGGCCTGGCCTGGCCTGGCCGACACAAACAAAAAACCAACAAGCAAGTCTGCAAAATCGCCCCTGGCCAACTATTAAATTGGCCAGCTTAAACGTAGTCACTATAATAAATTGATGGTTAAAGCATGACTTTATAGAAGGAGCAGGTCCCCCTTTTCAAGCGGTGTTTTGCCGAAAATTGATCCTTACAATTTAAATTTAATTTGAACAAGTGCTTAAAGCAAGGGGACTAGACATTTTTGGGGGTTGCACTAACTAATATTCAAATTGAATTAATTTTGGAAAATTGTCCTTTTTGCAATTATGTAAAAGAATGCAGTTAAAAGCCATTTGAAGTGCAACTAAACAAAATACAAAAGCCCTTGAGTAATGCAATGAAATTATTTGAATATTTTTGATTTATTTTTGTACTCTAAAAAGGGGTATAAACATTTTGGTAAAATATTTACTTAGAAACGACCTTTTCTCGGTTTATTAAATGTCTTTCTAGTAAGTGATTAAAGAGCATCTAAGCTTCAGTTGCGTATGAAAATATTATGCTTTCCTTGAATTAAATTTATTTAATCCGTCAATATAATTGAAAACCAAAACTACTGTCCGTAAATAGTATGACGACCCAAAGAGGTCTGCCGCATAAAAGCAGCCGCCAGCCAGCAACCGGTAGTTGGCTTTAAAAAAAATTATAAACGTGGCAATGCAATTTAAACGGCCGCAAAGCAAACAACCTGCCGGCAACACCTATAAACACATTGCAGAGATAATAGAAAATGCATTTACCCAGAAACCGGGCAAGTCCGCCATGGTAAACAGCAAAATCAACCGGCAGAAAGTAATCACCAATAAACGACAGTCCAAAAGCAGGCGAGCACAAATATTTGCCCCGAAAAGTAGACAACAATAAATGACAGTTCACACACTACGATAGTTGGTAGCCTTTCACCGACACCGACCCCATCCTGCATCTCCTCACCTCCTCAACGCCTGACCCCTTGAAAGCAACACAGCAGGCAACGATAAATGACAGGAAAATTCTGCAGCAAAGCCAAACAGTTGGCAATAACCGCAAAACGCGCTTTGGCTTTAAGTACCGTCAAATGTTAAGCATACGACCCGTAGTCCCGTCCGACCCATACCGACCCGTATCGATCTCCTCCCCAGTCCCAACCAAAAAACCAAACATTTAACAGTTCCACCTCGAAATTAAATTTCCCCTTCGATGGAAGCCCAAAAACGGTTTTCCAACCGACATCACCGATACAAGGACGAGGAAATTTTTGGGCTAAAAGCGAAAAGCTAGAATGTAATTGCCACCGCTTCGAATCGAAATCGCAAAATTATCAGATCAAAAATGGGCTTGTCCAATCTCCCGTCGAGGTTTTGGCCATCAATGGCCGTGGAGTGTTTATAGAAAATCGGTGCACACCGCGTCACCTCATGTGGATTCATCAAAATTTTAGTTATTGGGCCAACACACACACACACACCCCCACACTAAATGTAACTAAATGCTGACTGGAAAAAAACTCTCTTGGATTATTAAAATCATATGTATGTTGTATGAAAATAGAAGGAACTATTCAGAGAATTATTTTTCACACACAACTGGGAGGTTGGTTGGTTTGTACCAGCCAGAGATTTCAGGTTATTGGACTAAAGGTGTCCGGCCACGTACCGCAAATATTTGTGAACACGTGTGCAATGGCCAAAAGTGACGGGCCAAAAGCGGAAGTTGCAGTCGCGCTTTTTTCTAATAAATGAAAAGCAAATAGCATGCTAGCAGCAGCTCAGCGGGTTACTTCACCGCCGTGGAAATATAAAATTATATTTTCTGCACCTTTTTTTTTGGTGTGGGTGCTTTTTTCCAAAAATAGGGGCCAGTGGAAGCTGTGAAAATTGCAAGCTTAGTTGGAAAAACTCAACTTTTATGGTGGGGTGAACTGTGAAACCAAAAAATGAAAAACACGAAGCAAAAGTTTTGGCACGTACTCCTGATTTAACTGGGGAGAACTAAAAAAAAAAAAGAAAGTACAAACCCGAAATCTGTCAGTTATGAGTTCAATATTTTCACTGGGTCATTAACATCTTGGCCACCATTCCTATTTTTACCTTATGTTTCCATTAAGGGATTAGTGTTTGGGCCACTGAGGGACCGTGACATTTCGGGTAAACACTTTACAGACCCAGTTCACGACCTTGACGAGACAAACATAAGCCAATGGCGAATCGGTCCTCGGATCAAGGACCTCTTTCACTATATCTGGCAGTCGCGAAAAAAAATAAAGGAATCCTGGCAAATAATGTTAAAAATTCAAATGGGTCTTCCTACCAGTGGCCCATGGCTGGGTGTGTGGACTCAAAACTCGAGTCGAGAGCCTGCGTCTGTGGCGGCTTAAGGAATCCCAGACAGTGGAAGGAGCCCAACTGCAAACAGAGATTGGGACACCAGACGTTCACTTGCTGACAGCTGAGTGTATTCTTAATAATGCATATACACACCAAATAACCACAACAACAAGGATAACACTGTTCAAAAATATTCAAAAAATATTTGGGACTTCAAGTTAAAAATAAAATGGTAGAGCCTGTCTGTTGGATAAATCTATCATATTTCAAAGTCTTCATACATAAATTTTTATACCTTCCTAATATTATTTTCAAGTGCAACAGTCGAAGTAGAGAAGCTGCCACTGACGAAAAATTTACAATTTCGCACGCCATAGCGCCTACAGAATGTCACTGCAAAGTAAGGAGAATGGATGGTGGCAGGATTGAGAGGGGCAAGGGCGCAGATGAGCCGCAAGTTGGGGGTCTCTGGAAGCGCCAGCGGATCCCGCACTCCAAATCTCCTGCCTGCCCTCCAAATGTGCCGCCGACAACAACAATCACAAAACAGACAAATCCAACAGTAGCAACAGCAACACCAGCAGCGACCACGACAACGAGAGCTTGTCGCTCCGTCCGTGTCCGTGTGTCTGTTACGTGCCACATGTGCGTCAGATGTGGCAATGATTTGCATCGAGGTGTGGCATAAAAAACAAACGCCCCAGCTGCGAGGTCGTTGCCAGTGGCAGAAATGGGGAAAATACTACGACGATGTCGACGAGTATCTGAGGTCTTGGTGGGGAGTTATGCGTTGCCCGTTTTTATGACACATATGCAAATGCAGGCGGCACAGGAGTCCTGTTCCTCTCCTCCTGTGTTGTATATCTGTGTGTGCTACAGGCCTCTGACTCTCTGGCATCGTCTTGTTTATTTGTTGTCACTGATAGGTCACACATATAATTGAAATTTTTTCCCTGTTTTAATTAAGGCGGGGACTGGTAGAGGGGCAGAGGTACATGGCTCACCTGCCCTAAAATTTGAATACAAAGATTTTATCTCTCGTAATTCAGAACCTCAAGGTTGTACTTCAAGACTAGGAGAGTGCCATTAAATTTTAGGGCAAAATTTAATTTAAGAAACTGGTGAATTCACTTGAGAACCCTTACAACTTGTCCCAACTTTAAATGGTAAACGACAAAACATTCTACACGCTCCATCGATGACAACCTAATAATCGGGCTCATAGGCCTCGGGAAAAATCAGGCAAATCCATTGCAGCAGCAGCTGCTCTGGCCTAAACTGGCCATTAAAATGCACAACACCAAGCAAAATGATGCGATTTCGGCTAATTCGCCCCCAACTGCCACACACCACATACACATACACGCACACACAGACAGAGACAAAGTCTCAATTTTGGGCTCTTGACGTTTTATTAGAAAAATCCATAAACGTAAGCATAAAATTTAATGCGAATAATAAAAGCAAATTAGCCACAACCAGCGTGGGGAGTGGGTGGGAAAATTCAGAAATAAATAAATACATGCCTATAAAGAGTAACATACAAAATGCGATTATAGTATCGAGGGCAATAATATTGACAGCCATTGGAAGCAACAATATCAACAGGAAAAGCAAAGCCAATAATAACCTCGTTCAAGTTCATGTAAAATGCTTAAATGGTCGATGGGGGGCTGGGGTGGCAGGTAGCGATTGGGGGCCGCAACTGACTCTTGGGCGGTTGGCTAATTGGCGTGTGAAGCAGATGGCCAAAAAAGAAACCAAAAAGCAGCAACAAAAGTGCTTGAATTACACCTGTTTATATTAACCCCACAAAGTGGCCTAAAAGGTCTAGAATTATTATGAAAAATTACAAAATAATGATTTTTTAATAATTTTTTTTATAAATTTTTATTTTAACACATTGTAATTAAGCTATTTATTAAGCTCGGAAAATATAAAAAATATAAATAAATGGAAAAAAGCTACTATTTTTATAAGATTTTTTATAAAATATTTTCTAGATTTTTGAACCTTTTTGAATTTTTTGTTTTCTAGTTTTCTAATGTACAAAATGTGTTTTGTTTTATTTGTTAACTAATAGATTGAAACTAAAGTTATATTTGATAGTTTTGAGACATCCTAAAATAAATGATTGGGTTTTAAATATCTTGGAAATAAAATTATGAACTCTTAGTAGAATAGAAATCCATCCTAATCCATTTCCATATTTCATAGTGTCCCAATTATAAAATACTCAGAGTTTAAGTATTTTTTAAATAATTTTATCAAAGAATTTAAAAAGTCAAGGAATCACAAGAAAATAAGTACCTTTTTCAAACCCCAATCACCACCTATTAGTGTTAATTGAGAACCAAAGAAAAAAAATGTCAATAGCTGTGCGAGAGAGACGAAGACTTAAGCGAAGAAAGAGAGGACGAGAGCGGACGAAGCGCTAATGAAATCAGACAACATTAACAGCGCCGGCGGCAGTCGAGCTCAGCCGATGATGCCAATCATGACGTCGCCAATGTGGGCCAAGACAACAGGTAACAGGTAAGAGGTAACAGGTAGCGGCAGTCGAGTGAATTAGATGGGCAATTGTTGTTCAAGGCTGTGTTGTTGTGTGTCTGTGTGAGTTATGAGCCCTTGGCCCAAAATATAACACCTACCAACCAGCCACCCATCCAAACCAGGTCTCCCTTCCAGTTACCCCTCCCCTGGCAGGTTCGGGACGTAAACGTTTGATGTGACGGAACTTAAATAAATGTAATTTGCTGCGGTTATTGGCAGCAAGCAGGGCCATAAGGCACAACTCTGTCGGAGGCAATTCAATTTCCCACGTAACAGCATATCCTGTGCATTTCACTCTGTGTGTTTGTGTGGGTGTGACTGGGCTTGTGTTCCTGGAGAAAGAAAGAGAGAGAAAGACATATCTTCCTGAAGGCTCACTAAGCCCGTCAATAAGTTAGAATTTGGGAATGTTTGGCTGTAAGTGATTAAATTAATTGTCATAAGCCCGGATGTTTTGTGATTGACGATTACTTTGAAGCTTGTTTCCAGAAGCAAGGCATTTAATTATTTCCACTGAAGACGTCCATTGATAGTTAAGATAACGTTAAGTGAGAGAAATCCTTGGTAGAATATTGTCAATATTGCTTTAAATTATTAATTTCTTTTTATTCCCATAACGAGCCAACTTACCGAATGAAACTCGAAACCCGTAAAAACTCTTGAACATTTCGGGTAACTGAACCAAGCCAGAAAGCCAGAAAGCGTCAGCCAAAACAGCGTCGAAAAAACTTTTCAATTAGTTATGTATGCTCACAACTTCATAATGTGAAGGCCAAAACAAGCAAACTGAATTTCCCCAAAACCGAATTCGCAAACATGCCAATAAGTAGTCCCGCAAACACAATGCCAGCCAACTGAAATAAAACAACATTTGACAGCCATTTAATTTGCTTTGGACCCTGCAGGCCAGGACATTAAAAACCCCAAAACAAACACCGCGGGCCATCCAACAAATAACACAGCTAAAAAATGTGACAATACTACTCTACTGTATTGTGTGAGTGGGTGTCCTATAGATGTTGCCATATTAGTTTTACACCACATACAGTACACCCTCCTCACACACCCCGACCCATGCCCAGGACAGCTTTCGACTGTTTTATTTATTTGGTTAATTATGGCCGCTAGGTGCGGCTGGGCCGGAGCAAATAATAAAATCAAGCAAATAACACAATTACATCTCTGCACGCAAAGCTAAATAAAATTACGCGCTGCCACAGACAGAGATGGCAAGAGAGAAAGAGGGAGTAGGTTATAGAGATGCAGAGTCAGGGACAGAGGCAGGGACAGGGGCAGAGACAGTTGGCAAAAATAATAAGCGCGTAATTATGCGAATTAGGCGACAGGAAACAGCCACATTAAATAAAGTCTAGCATACGCTCAGGGGCAACTAGCTAAACAGGTTAGGATCAGGACGAGCGGAGCGGAGCACTAACAAGCACTTCAATTTCAAATTTTTGCCATAATAATTTTCAACGTCTGTTAAGGATGTATGCGCCCTGAAAAGTATGCTAGAAATGGTCAAATTAGTTGCAGGATATGTATCTCTCTTACATTTTGTCACTTTAAGCCATATTTCAAGCATAATAGTATTATATTTCTAAAATACTATATATATTTATCAATATATGGTTCAATACTGATAAGATCGTCTACAAGAAGCGTATTCCTTTACAGACTTGCTGGGAAACTGGCATTACTAGTTCTGTTTGCTCCATTTTTGGCAATTAGTGTTTATATTTATACATGAACAGGTTGAGAGCTGGCTACATGGACCCTTCCACCCCTCTCCTGGATACTAATATACACATAAGTATGTCTGAACACGTGGCCAGTCCGACGTGAACAACTACTCAGGGAAATGCACACACAAACACACACGTCCACATACTCCCTGAAATTCTCAACAACATTTCAACATTTCAGGCTGCATGCAACTGAGTTAACAGATTGGCGGGGGACAGGGGGCTAGGGGACCAGGAGACCAGGGGGCCAAAGGACATGGGGCAAGATGGTGGAGGAATAGCAACTGTAGGCAACTAAGGCGCATAAGCGTCGTCATCTAATAAAAATTTAAAGCCATTATTGCAAGTTGCCAACGTCCTCGGGCTCCAAGAGCCAAGAAAGTCCACCAAGAAAAAGGAGAAAATCCGAGGAACAACCTCTCGCACCTACCCTGACCCCTGCACATGCCGCGCACCCCCCTCAATCCCCGCCAGAGCATTAAAACAAATTCCCAAGTATATTGTTTGAACAAGTCTCGTAGAAAACGTCAAATGTTAAATTGCCAATTTTTACCATTTCTTTTTGTTTCTTTTTTGACTGCCAGATGCACGGAGGGAAACACCGAGGATATTTTCGAATATTGAGTATATAGTTTAATAAAATAATATTAATTTATTAAATTTATGCATCAACGATGCCGCAGGTATTGCCTTTAAAGATAATTTGCATTTAAAATCAGGTCTCTTCACTTTTAATCATTTAACCGAAATGTAAAGTTTTCTGCCTGTGTGCCCCGGGATGTGGAATTTCGTAGCAGCCGTTGCCATTTCACTTTATTTGCAACAAATTCTAAGCTGCATTTACAATAGGCAAGAGGCAAGAACAGGCGTTGAATGCAACAGAATTGGTATATTCTTGGGGTTTTTGCCAGGCCGATGCAAGGGATCCGGGCAACTAGAGGGGGTTTTAGCCATGCATAAATTGTGTTACAGCTTTCGGCCCTGTCTTTGTCCTGGCCAGAGCTTTACGGTTTACTACTTTTGAGCTTACAATTTTATTTTATTTTCATTTCACATCTGTATGTGTGCATGCAGCATTTATGACATTCAGTAACCGAATCAGTTCCTTTCATTCTCGTAAGTTATTTCTACGATAGGGAAATTAATATTGCATATATTTTAAATTTTCCAAGTAAATGGCAAAGAATCAAATTGAAAAGGTTGGTCAGCTGAATGTAGTACTACCCACACATCTTTTCTCAACCATTAATTTTTGGCAAAAGGTGGCACAAGGACTTGGACATTGAAAATATCAAATTTAAATGAAAATTTACCATTTCAAAGCTGTTTGTGAGTTACTTTGGGCTACAAATGTTGGTTTATTTTGAGGCTATCTTGCAGGTTCCCAAAGTAAATTTTAATAACAAACAAAATAACAAAATTTTAATAATAACACTCTTTTTTCTTAGGTTTCTAATAAAAATTTCCGAAATAAATTCTTTTGTGAAATTAAAAACCGGATCTTGCCCAAATGTGTTTTAAAATTAAAGACTATTAAGAATGTGATATTTTATTGAGTGTTCTTGCATAAAATAAAGTTTCACCTGCAAGGTAAACACCTGGAAGTTTGTTTATTTAAAATTTGGGATTTTAAAGTAATTCTTAAATTTTCTTTTGCAATTTATGGAAAATAGACTGTGCTATAGTATACTATTTTATGTTTGTAATAATTTAATGCTGTCGAAACACTTTTGTTTGCATTTATGAGCGAGCTTGACGTTGTCAAATATTTGCATATGATAAGTAGCAGATACTGCAGCCCAACTACCTTAACAACACAAGCAACTTGTTGGGTTTTTTGTCAAGGATGTCATGTAGCCTTTTTTCTCCTCGGTTGCTACACTCTTCAGTTTATTCCGAGGGCTCCGAGCCACTCTCATCTATCAAGAATCTCTGCAGGCTGACAACTGCGACCAACCACTTGAAAAGCCGAAAAAAACTGCTCAACACACAAAAGTGGAAAAAAAAACGAGGACAGGACTGGTTAGGAGATTGCGTGTGCCACCTTATCAGAGACTCGGGCGCGATTTGCATTTGCATTTGTGCTGATGTTGTTGCTGGTTTTGTTTGGGAGTGCTGCCGCTCCCCGTGTCGTTGTTGGTGTATCCTTGTTGGGGTTATGTAGGCGCGCCCGTTGCCGAAATGCGGATTAAAAGGAATTAAGTATACGCAGCGTGTACGTAGGTAGGTGGCTGGTTAGGTAGTTCGAGGAGGGCAACACATGTTTAAATTATGCTCAAAATTTGTTTAAAGCGAATGGGGTTGTGGAGGGTTCGCTGGCTGTGTTTATGTTCCTTGCCTGTAACTGATAAGCGGGCCAAGTCGCGGCGAGTATTTGGCTTAGTAGGGGGCTTGGGGTGGGAAAAGGTAAGCTATGTGGATAATATGCTTGGGTCTTGACTTAAATCGATGCTAATTTTCGGTTTAATTCAATGGTTTTGTTTACATCTGTTAAAACAACACCAACACTCCGCCGTGTGTGCGTATGTGTGCGTCGGTGTAATGACATTTTGGCTTTTGTTGTTGCCAGTCACCCAGCCATCCTGCCAGCCAGCCTGTGTAAATAATGTCGTTATTATTTTGCTTGATATCCATACTCGCAGCGTATAATAAAAAAAATGAAAAATGGAAGGGAAACAAAACCACAACAAGCAGCAGGTGTTGAAAATTTCACAATATGATTATCTACAATTTTTTGCCTTCTCTGAAGAGCTCCTTTTTTCACTCATTACACATACATATATCCTTTTTCAGTTGCCACTGCTGGCTGTCTGGTTGAGTGTGAATTTTTGATGAAATTATGCGTGTGTGCCGAGTTAGGCGTAGCGTAAATAATGTGGACTTATCAGTTAAAAACATTGGCCCAGACCAGCTCACGCCAGGCCAGGCGAGGCGTTGTACCCAAAAACATTAGCCGGGAGTTGTTGAAATGGAATTGAAGTGCATACGAGTATCTTTTCAGGGGATTTTGGTTTAAAAGAGGTGCTCATTTTTGGGTGAATGGCACTGACATTGGAAAGAGTATATGAAGTTATATTAATTATCCTTAAAGTTAAATAATAAGACTTGAGTAACTGCATGCCATCCATTGCCTTGAGTTTCCTTACACCAAATAGTAACAGCCCTGGGAATTCATTGAGGCATAATAACAAAGTCAATGAACACCTTGATGACAGTTAACAGAAACCGTAGATGGCCAAAAGGACACCCACACACACACAAACTGCCAACAACAACATGGCTTGGCACAAAAGAAAAGGCACAAAAAGATGGCGCAAATTACAGACAAGCTTATTACGCAAAATTTCGCTTAATTAGCAGGCAAAAGGGAACTGAACAGAATAGAACAAAAACGGAACGGAAAAGCAGAAAAGTAGGCAACAGTTGCCCACGAAGCCACCAGAAAGAGACAAAAGGTGGTGGGTAAAAGAGAGCGGTGGTATAGTGGGTGGAAGGAGGGAGACTAAGGTTCGTGGCGGGAAAAACTACTTATACACCCGAACACATGGGGGCAGACTTATGGCACCTTTGCCAGGCAAAGCATAATATATGAACTGACCTTAACAAGTTGCACAGGAGGAACGGCAACAACAACAACCTAAGAAACAACATCAAGCGTCAAGAGGAAGAAGCAACATGTAAGCCAAAGGCAAAAAGAGGGGGGCAGGAGAAGGAGGGCTAAAAGGGGCATGGTCTGAAATTTACTTGGGCAACAGAATATTAAATGCCGCGTGGGAATTCTCGCCGTTTATGGTTGCAACTGAAATAGGCCAGTAGCCAGTGAGAAAGAGAAGGGGCAAAGGGCAAAGCGAGATAGAGAGAGAGAGAGTGAGAAGGGCAGATGATAGCGAGGAGCGCGCCCAGTTACGCTTCAGTAATTTCACTTAAGTCATTATGAGCCATTAATAAAGCCAGCCTGTGCACTAGTTGAGCTACAGTATTATACATGCTAGCCGGCCATAAATATATGTATTCCACTCTATATATGTATCTGTCTGGGCCAGTTCATTTCACACATCAAAAATCCGGCAAGAGGCATTTCCCAAAGGCATCACAATAATGTATTTCTCTTCCGTGTGTCCCTTGGAAAAGCCCTTAAGGAATATTAATCAACTTAGTACAGAGTAAAACTTCTTAAATTTTTGATTTTAAAAACATGGAGTAATCCTTGCTGTTTGGGCCTTGACATCCTTGATATTCTGCATTGTACTTTGGCCTCTCGTTGGCACACTATTTTTATTATTCAGTAGCTCAGACAAACAAACATATTTGTTGATTCTTCTCTGGGTTGTTTGCTGTTTTTTGCCCCGGTGTCGGGGCCATGGGATTGTGGATTGGAAAAGTTGGACGAGCATTGGAAGCTACGATATGGCTTCAATTTTCGAGAGCCGATTTTTGTTTGGCTATTGAAGTGCATTTTTATTTTGCAATTTATCAGCTGCAAAAGCAAGCGCAGAAGCTCGAGTGCATTGCGATTTGTGTTCGTGTTGGGGATATTTAATTAATTTGAAAAATATAAATCCATCTGAAACGAAAATACCATCCGAGTATAGTTCAGAGCGATAAGAGTCTATGGTTATGTTATTTTTTATGTATTCCATATTGAAGTGTTGGAATTTATTTGATTTTAATATTTATTTTCTTTGTTTGTATTTTCAATGAGCTGTTAACGTATTCCCCCAAATGGCAAGTCAAATTTAAAAAATGTATAGCCATCATTGAATAATTAAAGACCGTTGAGAAGTGGTTTATGAATTTCCAACCCCTATTTAGGGCCCCGACTTTCCCTACATTTTGATGGAAAGATTAAAGATAGGCAGCCAGTAGCCCGGATAAGTGTCCGAATTTCTCCCTCTTTGGGGTCTTTTTCCAAGAAATAAGTAAGTACATCCCAATGGGATTATAAGTTATTTAAATATGTTTCGTTGACGGTCAATAACTTTTGATACTGTCTGCGAGTAAGTCGCAAATCTTGCTCGATTCATTTCCTATTACTCAAATATTTCTGCCCAACATACACAAACTTTTTCTAATTCATCTCATTGCGCTGGCACTCTTGGCTAAGTCGAAAACTTCCTGAATCTTTTTTTGTTCTTGTTCTCCCTGCTCTTGCTGGGTGATGAAGTTTTTCTTCTAGTTTTTCCATCTCACACCCGCAGCTCAACAAATACTTTTACTTTCATAACCAAAAGCCTAACACTTGAGACAATGCCAACAGAGCAACAACAAACACTTCGAAAGTTTGCTGTTGACTGAAGCACGCTCTTAAATAGTATCTGTGAAGTATAGTATCTGGGTCTTCGAATGGTTCTTATACGACTCTTATAGGGCCACTTATACGTCTACTATTTGTTGACCGTCGAAGATTTTAGAAGAAGAAACACTCTTCGAAAACATATTCAGCTATGAAAGTAGGCGTTATAAGAGTGCGTCTGCACAATTAGTAGAGTGGCAAGTGGCTCAGGCGCCGAAGCAAGGATGCTGCGAGAGGACATCCGAGCTCATCCGAAGGATATGTGAAACGAAGGCAATGTTCTAAAGATACGAGGCCGCTCTGCAGCAATCCAAATGGTTTTAGATACAAAGGGAATGTACATAGGAAAATTTGTTGAAATAAATACAATTTCAAAAGTAAAAACCGGCTAGAAAAAAGGTAAAACCAATTAAATATTTAATGAAAAAATAATTTCATAATAATTAGGAAATTATATTTCTATACAGAGATATAGAAGATGCCTTAGCTGGGACCCCAACCACAGAAAAGCCAGTAAAAGTATCTTATTCTTCGTATAAGTTGCCTTCAAACTCTAAGTTGTAGTTCGCTTCGAACGCCGAGCCGCGCTTCAGCTTGGAACTGTATCCGCCAGATACAGTGTACCCGCCAGATTCAGATACCCGGCGTTTAGTCTTTCTCGGTCTGCGCTCGGTCTATGTCTGTGTCGCTCTGCGGAGGCGTTCAACTCCGAAAGATTCAACTCGAAGATACGTCTTAGGCATTCAACAAATAAAAAATAATTCGAATCCAATAACAAGAAATAAATGCACATTTATTAGCGATTGGACAACGACTGAATGGAATATTAACTGGAAGTTAGTGCCTAGTGTGAAAAGTGCTCGAAATGTCCAATGCAATGTGTTGCCAACTCCGGCCAAGCCTAGAACTGGCCAAGGCTTGTTGTTAAAGAAAAACATAGTAAATAATAGTAAAAAGATACAAAACATAAACACGTATCGACAACTGTAAACAAGCTAGATAGAGAGAGTGTGTGAGTGAGTGTCGCAATCCAACAGCAAATTACAACCATCAGGCTACAAAGGCAACCTACAAGATGCAGTTTTGGATAACTCTGACATTTGCTTTGCTCTTGGGTAAGTTATCGCGGCATGAAGGTCCAAAAAATTGAAAACATATGAACCGCAGAATGTATCTCATAGATGCGAGAGTGCTTTATGGTGTGTTGTTGTGTTGACCGCTTGCAAAATGTCTGCGGTGGTGTCTGAGGCAAAAGTTCACGACATTTTCCACACAGCCAGCAAACACAAAATAAAATCCAACACAAAAAAAAATATTGAAAAAAAAATGAAGATGAGTTCCAGACTCTCCGTCGCAGTGGCAGTCGTATCTTTCCATATGAATTGTGGCTTAGTCGATCGGGTTTGGGGCATGGGGGCTGGCAGATATTCCTTTGTCTGCCACTGCCACTGCTTACTGTTTGCCGGTTTTTCCAGCGATTTTTAGTTTGTTTGCCGTTGACATTTAAACACTTGTTTTTTGCTTACCCAGTCAACATGGTCTGAAGCGGAGCTACCACTACTGCCACTGGTGGTGGTGCTGCTGCGGTTTTTTTGCCTGACAACAAATAGATATAGAAAATAATTTCTTGCCACAGAGCCAAGTGTTGCTTTAACACACGCTTTAGCCCTCATGCCACACAGCCTTCCCCAACCTTTTTTACATGCAAAAGTTTTTCGTATAAATTTTTTCACAGTTTCAGTTATTTTCCTCAACAATTTTTGCAGCCTCAACTTTTATTTTTTCCGCCTCGACTTTGGCTGCTGTTTATTTGATTTATGCGACATAATTCAGGCGAACTTTGTGGCACACATAATTTAATTTTTGCCATCACTTCGGAGGGGAGTTAGTAGCGTAGCTCTTGCCCCAAAATTGAGGACAGAGCTCGCTCGGTTGGACCGTGCTGGAGGTGCACCGGCACCTTAACTGACAGACATTGTTGCCGTGTCGCTTTTTAATTATTTTTTCCTCCACTTTGTGGATGACAAAGTTGGCGCTTTTGTCTCGCATAGTTGGAGTTTTATTGTCGGCATTTGTTCATCTGTTAATTGAAAACTATTTGCATATCAAATTTGTATGGCGCTCAGAAAAGTTCTTTTTTAAATTCGTGCACAAGTCCCAGTGCTAATTGTGGGGCGTTAAGAGTTGATGTTGCATTTAAAATTTGTATCACTGTTTGGGGGCATTTAGCCGACACGATTCTTTTGTTTGATTTTCCTTAATGCCACATGACGAATTTATTAGTGGGCATGGAAAAATGTATCAATTAACACATTCGGAAGGGAGGGAGCTATGACTTCGGAGGCAGAGTCTGGAAAACTAACGCACTAATGGGACATTTTATTCTTGGAAAATTCTCATAAAAATTTATGTATATTTTTTGCTTGCCAAATTATGAGAAAATTCCCAGAACTCAGCCACTTACGGAAACATTAGCTGTCTGACCAAAACGAGTAGACGTTGAAAATGAGCTGGCTGACAGGTTGGAAATATCATTACTAGACTTTACTGACGGATATTTCAGTGGCGCACGCCCAGCAGCTGCCTTTTAATAAATAAATATACCAGAATACCCACAAGATGTAAAGGTGTACCATTTGCACGCGTCGAAAATTAATACAAGCCAAGCTGCAAAAGGCAAAACCGGCAGGGCAAAAAATATATAAGAAATATACAAAAAAACCGCCAAGAAACCACCAGAGCCCAGGGGAAGTCGGGAAGTCAAGCTGCCAAAAGACGAAATACAAAATACACCTGCCATGGCACACTCTGAAAATTCTCATTCAACATGTGTAGCCCTACAAGAGGGGGCCGGGGACCCAGAACCAACAAAATTAGTTTATATACCGGTAAGGGTACATAAAGAAACTCTTTTTATTCGGTTGTGCTTCTTTTTGTGGCACAACTAGAAAATTGAGGATGTGGTCTGGCGCTGGATGAGAGACTGAATACCGAGTGGAATTCACAAATCTCTTTTACCCACATAGAACATGGCTCTTACTTTAGCATTAGGCTTGGGCATTAGACCCCCCCATGATATATATTCGTCCATTTTCTGGAACTGGAGCTCAGCTCGCACTGGCACACTGTCAGCTTTATAATCCGCAAACGATTTACGTAGGCAAATTGAATTAAAGCTGCTAAAACCTCGGCAAACAGTGTGGACTTAAAACCCGATTTGGCTTACTGCCGTGGCTCAAAATGTGTTAGCACACAACTTTTCAGCATAAATCCTTCTCGCAGTAGTGCCACAACCTGGTAATAGCCAGTGCATTGAACTAACAGCATAAGCCCGGGCTAATCGGTTGCCCAACTTAGCTTCTGCTTCTGCTGCTGCTGGACTACTTAGCCACTTGCTCTGATTAAAAAAAGCCAGCAAAAAACCAAGCAGACATAGAGGTAGGAGTTGAAAAAAGCACTGAAAAATGAGTGCAAATTATATGACGAACAGGTTATGGGGTTGAGCCGGGCTGGGTTGCGTACCAGAGAGCTCTAAGCCATAAAGAGCAAATGATGTTGGTACTAGCACTAGCCTACATACGGCATATAGCTCTTCAAGTTGCTAACTGACCGCATTTGCTTTTGGCCAAGCAGAACAGCCTGATGTGATGTATGTGCTCCAGTTGGATAGGGTCCAAAGGCATCCTTAAGACCAAGTGCTTGGCCCATCACGAAAGGATTCCCTCTTCTGGTTATTCACTTTTGTGGTTAGAGATCTGAAATAGCTTTCTTAAAATTTCCTTTAATCATTTTTTCTCCTCTGCATTCAGATTATTCATGCTGAAATTACAGCTTCAGTCTTATTGCTGTTTTATTTATTCTACTCCCCATCTAATCATCCAATGCTGCCGCTCGAGCACCTACAAAAAGCAGCATTTTTGCTACCTCATGTCCACAACTTTTTCCCAAGCAAATACACATTCCTGTACCGGGATGGGTATATCCATCAGCAGCCTGCATCTGCATCGGAAAGTGCCGCATAATTACAACCCCTGGTGTTGCTCGTGTTGCTCGTCGTGGTGGCTGTTACCTTCCATTCATTTGTGAGAAGTGAGTCTTCCCCCCCATCCCCATGGGTGATGTGATCACAAAGTTGCGACCCCAACCGGCACAAAATGCTGGTCATTTGTTTTTATGTAAATATATTAAATGCGTTGCCATCTTGCTGTAGCTATTGCTTATGTTGCTGTTGGCAAAGCCGATGTTGCTGTAGTTCCTGTTGTTATGTTGGCTTATTCACATTTCCCATCTCCTGTAAGAGAAGTAGTATTTATACCTTCAGTTGGTGTAAACATTTCTATTTGGGCTTTAATTTTTGCTTTGTTGTCTTGCCTGCTTTTGGTCAAAAAGCGCAAAACATGTTCCTTATTATTTGGCTTTTTTTGCAAACTCACTTCCGCCAGAAAACCGAAAATGAGCAAAATTGCTAGCAACTTCTTTGCCTTTTCAACGTTTGCCAGAGACCATTTTCTTTTGTGCAGTAAAAATAAATAACAGTTTATGAAAATTTGCCAAAAAATATGAAAACAGTGAACAAGAACAAAGTGGAGTGACTTTTCCTGTTTTTGGCGCTGCCTGAGAGCCATTGTAACAAGAAAAAGACAAAAAAAAAAAAAAATACATATAAATAAATAAGAAAAAAGCTAAAAAGGGAAATAAGCTAAAAAGCTATGAAGCTGCCCATTTAGAAGGCGTTGACACTCTCCCCGCAAAATTTGTTCCCAAAGACCGGTGGAAATTTGTGCTAACGAGTTGCTGCCGTTGTTGTTTGCTTAACTCAAACGGAGCGACGAGATGAATCCCCGGATTCCGGACACGGGAGTATGGGAGTACCGGGTGTATGGACTCTGGAATGGGGCCGCTTCAATAGGCCCATGTGATGAGATGAGTGGAACCTGGCCCAGAGCCCAGCCCAGCCCACCCAATGTTGTCTTTGTGCTAAATTGAACCAATTTTTTTGCTCCACCTCTTGTTTTTTTGCTATTGCGCTTTCATTTGCTTTTCCCTATGTATATGGCTTGTTTTTTTTTTGCTATTTTTTCACAAAACATATTCTGTTTTTTGTTTTTATGTTGGACTTTTTTTTGCAGTACTTTGCACGTCAAGTGAGTGAAAACTCAGCAGCCGAGAATGCGATTTCTAGCCTGAGTGTGAATGCGAATGCGCTTTCAAAGCTCGGCTGCTGTCTATTCATGCGTGCCACACATCTGGGTTTTAGGTTTCGGTTTTAGGTGGCAGGGTGCCGGCCCGGCAGTGTTGCAGGGTCTTTCACATCCTCCACACAAACACACACTCAGACACACGCATTATACCACCAAGCTTGTTAAGAATGAGCAGCTATGAGCCTGGCTCGTGAAATTGATATTGTTGTACTTTATGTTTATGTCGAATCATAATCGTTGGCTCTAATGCCCATCCATGGCTAATTCGGAATTTAGGGCCAATTGGGATTAGATCTCAATGGATATGTGATCGTTACTGGAGATTCCTTTCAATCCATAAAATTATTCCTTCCTACATTATGGCCTTGTTTGCTGTTCAGTTTGTTATTTTTTCATTTTCCAGTTCTATTATTGATTTTAGTAATTGTTTTATTAGCTTGAGGTGGTGTGGCTTGCATTTAATTGCATTTTAAATGATAACAACTATATTAAATTATTTTTATTTCTCTTAAAAGTCTTTAGATGTTTAAAGATGTTTCTCTTCAAAGTCTTTATTGTCAGGTACTTTCCTTCGAAACTTATCGAATATCATTGCATGCATCATGTCTCACCGTCAAGAGTGCAACATTTCCTTGTTGAATTTTTTCCTGTGCATCCATACACCTCTCATTATGATTTTTTGTTTATCTGCAACTGAATATACACAAATAATATCGCATTGCCGGCACGAGCTCATCGCACTTGCCTTTCTCCAGCCCCAAAGCTGAAGTTGCAATTGCAAAGCCACTGCGGCTGAGCAGCATACTGGGAAGTGGGTGTGCGTAAGGTGTCAGTGGCACCTACCACGGCGACGTCTGTTACAAGTTGATACTCCTACATCTCCGGCCAAGACCCCACCTGCCCCTCTTTACATCTCCTGTTGCCAACTTGAGCCCGAAGCTGGCAACTGAGGCTGCGGTGTCTGCGCCTGCTGGCTGTTTTCTGCTGGCGAACTGTTGACTGCCAGCTTGCCACTCGAAATGGGCGGAGGAAGAGTGAGGGTGGTGGGAGGCGTGGCTGGGTTTTCGGGTTTGGGGCTTGGGGCTTGGGGACTTGGGCTGCCATTGCATTTTCGGTCATTATTCAACGTCATTGCAGTTTGCTGCTGCGGTGGCAGCTTCAATGATGCATAATTTGTAGCGTTATATAAATGCAAACTGTGTTGATATTTTTTATGCTAATTGCATGCAAGTAAAACACACACACACACAGGCACACAAAGAGAGCTCTGTAATTATATGAGACCGGGCTGGAAAAAAGAAAGTTGACAGTTAGGTGGCGTCAACGACAGAGTCAGGCGGCAGGTACCAAACAAGTTGCAACAACTGCAACACACGGCCAGCAACAGCAATTGTTGTCGCTCCTTATGACGCGACGGTAACGAGGCAGAAATATACGAATATATATCTGCAGACTATACTATGTATATACAGTTAGGTGTTTGTATCTGATATATGCAATTATGCATGACGCGCTATCGCAGATCTCAGAAAGAGAAAAAGATACATTTAGTCGGCGCCGCCGGGCGTGTAACCAAAAAAAAATATGGAAGAATATTGGGTTAAAGATGTGTAACGTGCGAAGTTGGCTATCTTAAGATAACTGGGCTTCGTTCTTGAGAACCGAGTCGTATGCTAATGAGCTCCAGAAAACTTGAAGCAATCCATCAAAATAGCATGTATCTGTGACAGACTAGAGATAGATTCAGATACTATTTCTAGTCTCGTATATCGCATCGGCTTGGATTTCCCCCAAGTAATTCATAAATAATCCAATAGCAAGTCGAAACCCCATCGCGTCATTAATTATCGTATGTATCGTTAAAAACGACACCAAACTTGAGCAAAGATGCGATTTATGACTATGAGTAAATAATTGGCAAATAACGCTCCTCCGTAATTAATAAAGTTTAGCCTAAGTTGACGGCAAGCGTATGCCATAAAAGCTTCTTTTGCCATAAAATGCGATCCGAATTAAACGTGGCCCAGAGTGCCAGGGAGCAGAAGCTATCCCTGTTAGCTGTTGGCTGTTTCCTGTGCAGTGGCAAAACATAAAAATTCATTTGAAGCGCTTTCAATAAATTATCAAAGCCGAATCGAGAATACTCGATGAGCAATTGAATCTACGATTTCCATGGTCATTAATCTCCTTGCCTGCTAAACAGTTTCCAACACGATTTTGTAGATATATGTATGTATGGTACAGAGATACACCCCCATCAGCCATGTCCTCAGAGTTAGGATAGCCAATTTGACTATGCAAATAGCTATGAAGTTGAACGCTCTCTGTGTTTTTGTGAGTTGCTTTTCAAGTGCTGCCAATTAACATGGCAGAGCCCTAGACACGCTCAGTGTGTTTGCGACTCTGTGTGTGTTGGCCAATCGATATTTACTCAATTAATTTATAACTTCCGCCAGCAGACAGAGACGGAGACAGAGCTCGAGTTCGAGTTTGAACAGAAAGATTTTTCATTCATAAAAAAAATCCCACAAAAGCTGAAACTGATGAAGCTCCAATCGTTGTCGTTGTCGTTGCCGTTGTCGTCGCTGGGCTGTCAGCGGGTTTTTCAAGTCGAGCTGCCCCTCTCGGTTGCGCACAGGAAGCAATCATCGTGCTACAAGTCATATTAACTTACGCTGGGCGCACAAAAAATAAGTATATACCCCCTCTTGCCACTAAAAAGCACACACAAAAAAACACAGTGTATGTGTATAAGAAAGGCTCTGAAAACCAGGCCCAGAATCACGGCAAAAACAGAAGCAGCAACACACAGCAGCTGGGGAGTTGGGAACTGAATCTTATTGGGATCTATCTGGTATCTGGACGGGTCAGTCAGCATATGTTGTCCGGCCAGTTTGCGCATGCGAAAGTTGCACTCGAAACTATCAATGAAGGAGGACCCAACCGAAAACCGGACTTTGTGGGGCAGCCCCTCCATACCTTCTTCTCGGCCATGCAACTCAAAATGCGAGCAGGTGCACCACTTACCCACACTAGCAAACATTTCATAATGATGGATGGCCAACACACACACTGGGAAAACACACCTAAGCCGGTTTTGAACAGCGTCAGTTGTTGTATCTTTTTTGTTATAGTTTTTTTTTTTTTTTTGTTGCCTCAATTAAACTGCCAGGGACGTGGTCGAAAACCCACAAAAGTGTACGGTAACTTTTAGCCAAGGAAAAAAAAAAGAGAGATACTTGGTGAGAGATACAAATAAAAAATTAATAACCAGAAGCGACAATGCGAAAATTCTGTTACAGATGCCAAGAATTTAAAGTTAATTTTTCGCACTAACGAACTTTTCATTCACTTGGCCCAAAATCGAATGATTGATGGCCCAAACATGGGGCAGTTTTGGAGTTAATAGAATGACAATAACCGGGGAAACCGTATGAGTGATGAGGGTGTGAGAACCGAATGGCAGGGACATCGGTTTTTAGGGAAACTGATGTTTCCTCTAGATAAGGATATACGAGAAAAATAAAGAAAAACTACCTAATTCTTTCTATTTTTGGGGGAGAAAATGAGAAGAGTCGAAAATAAAATGATTGGAAATTTGTTCTTTTTTGGAAGAGCTGGCGGCATTTTTTTGATTCGGTGTTAATTTTGACAAATGAACATTTTGGTTGCTGGGCATGTAGAGCAAACCACTAGGCCACTGGCTTATCTATAATTTACATGTTCTGACTAAGACTGTGGCCGAGACTCCACACGACTTTGGGGCTGGCTTTTCGGGGCACCATGTTGCGTTGCCTCTGCTTAATTACGGCCAATACAAAGCTGGCTGGCCTTTTGTCTTGGCCTCAAACTAATCAGCTCGGAGCCATTAATCTGGCTATAGTGTCTCTTGTTTCAATGCAGCACCGGTATCTTTTCGATTATCTAACTTTCAAGAGAAGCCTACAGTCGACAACGTTATACCGCCGGATAACTTGAATTTCTGGCTTTTTGGGTGACGTTTGATGCTTCACTGGATTTGTAGTTCTTTTTTGAGTTTTTTGTATTGTTTGGTGGGCTCATCTAGTGGTCGTATAAAACCTCATTATGAGCCAAGAGTGCAAAATAAAAATGGGTTTTATGTCCCGCCATTAAAATTTGTGTTTGGACTTCTCTGGCAATTGCATGGAGGAGTTGTTTTTTTTTTGATTTTAGTTTGGTGGCCCGCATTTGTTCACACGCTGCCTACATAAATCTCAAAAAGTTAATGAACACATCCTTGAAAAAATAAATATGTACGTGAGTTTACTTGGTCCGTTGGGTATGGGAGCCCCGGCAATCAGTCGACCATTAATTTTTATAAAAACAAATGGCTCAGCACAATCCCACAGTTCACAAACACACTGTTTTGGGATGAATACATAAATAAAATTAGGCAAAAATTAACGAATAAGAAAAAAAGGCAGAGTTTTAAGCCCTCCTCTCTGCATCTGAAAGAAAAATAATTCACAAAAATATACATATACGATCGTTTATGTATATTGATTATATTTGCCAATATTTTTGAATAGAGGAAATGCATATTTTTTTCTCGCAAACTTTATAAATGTTTACATATTGTGTCAGAACGTGTGTGTCGGACGATTTTATGATTTTTTTGTTAATTTTAAGATCTCATTTGCATAGTTATGAATTGCTTTATGGATTTCCGTTAAAAAATGTATTTATTTTGTTGTGTTATTGAATATTTAATGAACTAAAGTTTTGCATTTATTTGGTACTGGTGCTAGTGCCGGTGCTGGTGGTGATGGTGATGGCTTAAACTAATTTCTGTATCTGTCTATAAAGTTCAGAGCTTCAATAAAAACGGCAGAAATATGTTGTTTGACCTTTCGGCGAGACAGGCCCCGGACAAGCCGAGCGTACGAGGCAAATGTACCCAATGTACCGCTTGAGGCCCAGACATTATAATTATGCAGCTGCCACATACACAGACTGATATATAAATATATTTAGAGGGGACTGAGGTGGCTTTAGCCTGCAATCGACTCTGTCTTGGCATTTCAGTTAAGCGACAAGTGCAGCCGTCGTCGATCGACTCGTTGTTGGCCAATTCAGTACTGGCATTAAACTAAGCCGGGCCAACTCAAGAAAGCAGTCAAAGCCAGGTGCGTGCTTTGGGTTTGCAAACTCCATAGCGCAGACAGATAGAGATACCTATACTCCATACCCATGGCCAGCTAAAATTTAAATTCAGTTTAATATGCGCCGCGAACTGAGGCAAAAGCCCACGTCTTTTGTGGTCTTTGTATAGCCATTCATATGGCGGGTTACCATTCATAAGCCCGTAGTTTTTTCCCCTCCTTTCCCATCCTCATACCTATATATATATCTTTATATATACCTTTTTTCCTTTTCACAGCACGTAGGTTGTGTCGACGGCTCTCTTAGTTAGTTGGTCTGGCTGAGGGGTCTCTTGAACTGGTTTGGCTTTGATTTCTTTATGAGTCTATTGCTGGACCATTTTTTACTAGCCATAGCTAGATTTCTTATTCAAATAGCCGCTCGGAGATCAATTCCAACCAGTACGTGTGTGTTTTTCAGCTTCAAACTAAAGACCGTTGGGATCTCTAGGAACAATGTGGCATTAAAATTTCTCGTGGTTATCCTCCTGGGGCATCCGAAAAGCCAAAAGCTAAAAAATTAATTTAGGGAAAGGAGGAAAAAGTTTAGCCATTGTCAGAAGAAACACTCCACCAAGTTTTACGATCCTGCTAAATAATATTTTCTTGCATATTTTGGGGCGCAGCATCGCGACTTAACTTTCCATTTCCAGCCATTTCCACGGACTAATTTATTTTCATAGACTTATAGATGTCGGGCCGACTAGAGGTGCTCTCAGCGAGTTTTATGCTTTTCAATTTATGACTAATAAAATTTGTCAATTTTTTTCGGTAGAGCTGGGCTGGTTGTTGAGTTGTTGTTAGAGGTTTTTGTGGGTGTTTTGTATTTTCGTTTTTTGTAAAATAACAAAACCAACAGAAAACACAAAAACCCACGCATCCAGTTGACAAAACTGGTTGGAGGATTGACAACCGACCGGACGAATCAACTGAGTGGCTTACAGTCATAAAATCATCAAATCTATTACATCTCTCCACTCTCGGCTCGTTTTTATTTTATGTATTTCTGGCATCAGGGAAAAATTGATTTTTATTTTTCCCGCCTGAACGAGAATTATTTAATTTTGGCATGAGTTTTTATAGTTATTCTACGCTTATTTTTTATGGCTTCAAAATACGTTTTTATAGTTTCATTAAAGCCTTAAATTCTTGCATTTTAGTCAAAATAGCATCCAAAAGCCAGGCTGACCAGCCCGCAAAATACTTTCCATTTTGTATACATATATACTCTCAGTATCTCATCCAGGCTGCGGTGTGCTAAAATATTTTTCTGAAATATTCTACAACAGAGTTGGGAGGGGGAAAAAAATATTAAATAGTTGACACAACCGAAGGGGCCACAAAATTTTTGTATTAATTAACGAAAGATGAAAGTCCCGAAAGTGAGGCAGGGCATGATGAGGCAAGGAGGGGATAAAATTATTATGGAATCACTTGAGAGCTAAGGTCACAACATCTCCATTCAGGCTGGGCTGGTTGGTGTTCATCTAAAATGCTCATGAAGCAGAAAATAATTAATGTTAATGCCTCCAAATGGAATCGGTGTGGGTCCGGGCATTAGCTCGGTCCTCTCTGGTCCCTGGTCTCCGGTCACCAATCTACGGTCTACGGTCTTTGGTCCGTCGGACGCTCTAATTTGTACAGACCGCAAAGTTCATAGCAAATTAGTTGATTAGTTTAACGTCGATGACGAGGAGGCTTTGGTTGGCTTTTGGCATGGAATGGGAGTATCTCTCTGTTGGCATTTCATATTGGCCTGGCCGCATTTGTTCAGCTGCAAATTTTATAATTCAATCAGTGCCGAGACACACAGGCACACACTGCTTTCAGATTCAGATACAAATATAGCTACAGATACTGAGACACAGCGATACAGAGACTTGGTAATGCGGCAATTCGAGTGTGGAAAGCTATGGGGGCGGAAGGCCAAAAACAAGAACAACCATAAACAAACATTTGGTGGTCGTTAGTGCCCTTCTGGATGCTGAATGCTGGATCCTGGATTCAGGATACCCCTCCCCATATTCCATCCCGATCCGCGGCACTCAAATGCGTTTTATTGTGAATTTATTAAGCGTGCCCAAGGCGAACATTAAGTGCCTGGTCGGTGACACACCAGTCGTCGGGTATACGGGTTGCCGGAGATGATTAAGGCGGCTCTGGGTCAGCAATAAACTTGGCCATAAGCGGCAGCCGCAAAGCCACAAAATGTGAAGTGCCCGGAAAGTAAAATTATTCAAAGCGGCGTTGGGAGTTTGTACCTACTTAGGTGGATCTTTTTAAAGAATATGTACAAAAAATGGTAAATAGGGAATACAAATGAGTTTAATATTCCAGCTAATTCTGATCTTAAATTTAAAAACAATATATTCTAGGGGCTTAAGATTTAAAAGACTCTATCTTCCTAGGCCGATATCCTTTCGAAGCTTCCTTTAACATCTCCATGGCCCCAGACAGATTGAAATCCTAATGTCAGGGTGGCTGAAAACCGCTTATGTGTCAGCAGAAAAGCGGCTTGGCTTACAATTTAGCTAACTGCTTGGGATATAAGTCTCTCCCTTGGTACTCCCAGCCATCATGTGTGGAAAATAATTGTTATGGCCGTAACAAAATCCTTTCCCTTGCCATTTAAAACAATTTCGAAACACTTTGCCGGGACGCTTAACATGGCTGACAACAAATTTGACACACCAAGAGCCGCTTTAATCAATATAATAAAAGGCATTTGTTAAGTTACCAAAGCAGTGGCAGTCACAGCAGCAAGCCAGCAACAAAAAAATTGGTTAACAGGCACAGTAAAGTATTCTGCAAAAAAAAAACAAAACAAAAAAAAAATTTAATTAAATTTATAACGCAAAGCCGCAAAACCCAGAGAAGAGATTTATGTGCCCGTTAATTTTGTCAAAGCGAGTAGATGGTGTTGTCCTGATTGTTGTTCTTGTTCTTGTTCTTGGCTAAGTGTCCTGCCGGCTAAAAGGAGTGTGCAAAGAGCACCGCACCACCACTAAAGCAAAAAGCAGAAAAAACAAGCAGGAGGAGATTGAAGAAAACAAAAAAAAATACAGAAACCTCACCGGATTTCCTGTGATATGCCACAATATTTTCCATTAACGCGCTGGAGTTACCAGAAAGTGGCAGCCAGAGAGCGAATAAACTGGAAACAGGTCTCGATAAGGAAAAATATACGTATATATAGAAGAAGGAGCGAAAAAACCATACGGGGGGAGAAAAAAAGGGCACGAAGGAGGAAAAACAAAAGGCTAAATGTGCGTTGCGTTTTGGTCCAGGCCACTTCACTTTACTCTGGATTCTGGTCTTCTGGTTTGTGTATTCCGGATTCAGGGCCCTCTCGATTCTCGATTGGTGTCTCTAGGCCTTATAGCCTTCACAGCTTCATAGCCTTATGGGCCTATTGCTCTCCAAAGCCAACAGCCAGCAGCCGACAGCCTCCCCTCTGCGACAGTTGCCGGCTTTGTATGAGTTAATGACTTGTAGATAGTTTAACTTACAAAGCAGCCAGCAGGCCATCTAAGCCACACCGATATGACGATGTGATGGTCAGGGCGACTGGCTGAAACGGGGTAATGGCAGGGGCAGGGGAGTGGACCTTTCGAGTGCGTTGCGTTTGACCATTAGTGCGACATCCGGCGTTGCGCTTGGCTTGGTTTGTGCCACACGAAGCAGCTCACGCCAGAGATGATCGCATGCAAAGTGGCCACTTGGCGAAATCATTCTGAAAATTGTAGTTTTCAGAAAAAAAAAAATACTTTATTGTGAAATATTATATATTTCTAACCATCTTTTAATTTAAAACCTCAAAAAATGTAAAAGCATATTAAACCACAAGCCATACATCTCTAGAGTCCTGACTGCACCCAAAAAAAAAAACCATTTTCAAGCTTTTGAGGCCAATACAGGCCAACACAGTCACTTAGCTTGTGGCCAAAAGAAACGACTTCGGCATAGGCTCAGCCCAAAGGCAGGAGTGGGACAGGCTAGAAGGATAGAGTAAGGATATCATCGAGCCCTGTCTTCATCGACTACGAACGTACGTTTTGCGGTTAAGCAGTTAGTTAAGTTTGCGTACAATTTGTGGGACCAGTTGACAATTACAGCTGCCATTGGGCCGCAACTCTGACCTCTTCCTGTTCCCGGCACCCAGTACCCTATTCCCTATTTCCAGCCCTGACCACTGGCCAGAAACCCATGAATGAAATGCTAAACCGGTTGGGTCTTTAGCCTTCTGCTGCTCATCTTTCATTTACTTTGCACTTACTTCACTCGACTGAGCCGAGTGTTTTGTGTTGTATGGGTGTGTGTTTTGGCCGTCTTCCTTCGACGACTGCTTCTGTTACCTCTTCGCTTCCTACTGTCACACTTCAAGGATTTCTTTGTTGGCCATCCTGGCCAACTGCATGCATATGTGTGACAATTACCCGCCGCTTATTGTCTTTTGTTTGCTTCAGCGGGGTGGCTGGCTTTCCTGCCAAACGTCTCTTTGCCCTTTTGGCCGTATTTTTGTAAACAGCAAAAAAAACTGTCTTCAGATAAGGGATAAAAATTGGTAAATTAATTAAATTGCTTAAAAAGTTTAAGAAGGGGAATTGTAGTATTTAATTAAAAGAATTGTAGTATTTCAATACAAAAGGCTAAAAATAAGTGGTAGTTAGCTAAAACCTTTAGAAATTAGCAACTATATACTTCTTAGAATCCTTATATTTGGGTTATTAGAATACTATATTTTTTCTTGTAGTGCACCTGCCGTAATGACGCTAAATGAGTTGTATGCAAGTTGCCATCGTTGTTGCACTCGCCGTGGGTTGGGTCTCACTTTTCTCCGGTTGTGTCTGTGTTTTTGTCGTCATTGTCAGAGCAAAAACCTGTCAAGTTGTGCTGCTTTTTGTTGGCGTTTTTTTTCTGCTGGTTGCTGGTTAATTGCCGCAGGAAATGTTCTGCCAGTGCCGAGTTGGTCAACTGTCGCTTGGCTTAATTGCTTGAACTTTGGCCGGGGACCAGAAGAAGAATAATGGCTGAATGCAAATCGAGGTGCCCTCAAAACGAATGACTAACTTTACCCTGTGGGTGGCCAATGGTCACATTTTCCCATTTCCGCTGTTACCAAATCATATCCGTTTTTCACCTCCTCCACTGCCCCATCCACCTCCACCTCCGACCTCTACCCACCGGTCTTCGGATGAACTAGTTTCAAGACCATCTCGTTCGGACAATGTCTTCCAAGACAAATAATCAATTAATCCACTGATGAAGTCCACGACAGAAATGTTTGTTTTGTTTTATTTGTCTGGCCATTTGTAGCTCCCAGATATGGAGTCACGCAGCACAGTGGCTCGGAAACCAGTTTAATTGAGCAGTGTTCTTAGCCAAATCGAATTAAACTTGTTTCGATTGGGTATTAAAAATGTTATTAGAGATTTGCAGAGCTTGATAAATGGCTAATTCATTAGCGGAGCGTATTCTCAAATTATTTATGGGCAGATAGCAGCGACAGTTGTCTTTAGCTGGCTAATTTATAAGAACTTGATCGAGAATTGATTTATGGCGGAGCAGTTTACTGCGTCTTCATTTTTTGTTAACTTTCTCTCCTACAAATGTCACCCACACATGATATTTTCACTAGAATTTCCTACGATTTTGTGACAATGTGGCGCGAGGGTTGTCGATGCCTTTTATTGTATACCTATGTAGATTGCTCTAATGCTGATTAGGTCGCCGATGACACACACACGCTGATAAATAAATACCTATATACGTATACGATTATGTGTATGTGTCTGGGCCAAGAGTGAGTAGGCCGTTCAATTTGGTATCGAACGTGGCCCGGTCGTTTCTTTAAGACATTTTAATGCTAATGAGCCGCAAGCTGTAGACCTACTTTGGCTTAGGTGTGGGCCGATATAGCGTCAAACAGACTGCGGGGAGAACTCGGAACGAGACCTACCGATGAACGGACGAACGGACTGATGGACAGACGGACAGATACATCCATGTCTCAATGACAGCCTGAGAGTACCCCTGACACATGTGAGCCGAAAGGAAACAAGTCTCGAAACAACGAACAAAAAAAATAAGTTGTTCCAAATTAGTGCGATGTGACTGAGCGACGTCGTCGGGGCTTACGCTTAAGTAATGTGTATTTTATGTGTGGGCTGTAAAACTGAGTAACCGTGGGGCTCCAGTTGCTCCTTCGGTTCAGATGCCCTGGCTCTCTGGGTCTCTGTGCTCCGGGCTCTGACAGGTCGACATCCATGTCGATTCGATGCCAATTGAACGGTTCCCATTGCCGGTGCACTTGGCAAACTACGTGCGCAAATGTCGAACGTGCCGATTAACCATGCGAATTTTCCTGCCTCTCGTTTTAATATACACTGAAAAAAAACCTACACAACAATACATACATATATTCTACAAATTTCAACAAGGTTTAAAAAGAATTATCTATATAGACCAATTTAAACCCCAATAGTTTTCCATCTAACATATTTCCCTTGTTTTTCTTTCTCTGCAGTGGCTACCAATTGTCATGGAATGGCCACCGTTACCGACTCGCTACCCACTCCGGCTGCCCAGGTGGCGCCAGCCCCATCCCCGGCCGGTGTGGCGTCCCCAGTGGTGCAAAAGTTTCGGGTAACCCCCCACGATCTGCAAATTCTCGAGGGCACCGACACCCTCCTGCGCTGCGAGGTGTCCTCCCGGGCCGGCAAGGTGCAGTGGACCAAGGATGGCTTTGCGCTCGGCTTCTCGGCGGTGATACCGGGCTACCCCCGCTACTCGGTCCTGGTCGATACCAAGCAGGGGGCCTACAATCTGCAGATCAAGAACGCCTCGCTGGAGGACGATGCCGAGTACCAGTGCCAGGTGGGTCCGGCGGCGGGAAATCCGGCCATCCGTGCCAACGCCAAGCTGAGCATTGTGGCGGCCCCGAGTAGCATTGTCATCGAAGGATATGCCCGAAATGCCAAGGTGGAGGTGGAGGAGCGCCAGAATCTGACGCTGCACTGCATCGCCGAGAACGCCAATCCGGCGGCGGAGATTGTCTGGTACCAGGGTGATGTTCCAGTGCCCATGGGTAAGTTTTGAGGATAAAGAACTGAGATATCCTGTCATAAGGGTATTTTAATTTTAATTTCGCACATTTTTCTCGCTGTGCAGCTCCCATTGTCTCTGTGAATCAAACTGCACCAAAACGTTTTACGACTAGTTCCACGCTGCACCTGCAGCCGCACTCCGAGGACGACTACAAGGACTTCTCCTGCGAGGCACGCCACAAAGCCCTGCCTCCCGATGTCCCGATGCGCGCCACCGTGCAGCTGTCCGTTTTGTGTAAGTGCCCGAGCTCGGCTTCCCGCTGGAGAAGTCTCTAATAAAAACACACTCCACTCTTATAAAACAGACCCACCTGGAGCTCCGTTTTTCGAGGGTTATAGCCAAGGCGAGAGCCTGCATCGCGGCCAGGATGTGCAAATAGCTTGCCGCAGTCGTGGCGGCAATCCTCCAGCCCAATTGACCTGGTACCGAAATGGTGTGGCCGTCACTTCCCCCCAACGCACCTCCGGCCGCCTATCTGAGAACATTTACAAGTTCACAGCTTCCGAGGAGGACAATGGCGCCAATTTGGTTTGCGAGGCAAAGAACCTTCTTTCGATAAGTCCCCTGCGCGCCGAACTCAACCTCACCGTGCTGTGTAAGTATCTTCAAAAAATATTCATTAAATAATGGATCATTAGAGGTATGACTTAATCCATTAGATGCCCCCAAGGATGTGTATCTGAGTGGCGCGAACCAAGCCAAGGTGGGGGATACTGTGGAGCTCAGTTGCGTGACAGCTCCTTCAAATCCTCCGGCCCGGATTAGTTGGTCCCTGAACGGACGACCCCTGACCAATAGCACCTTCAAGACCACCAGCAGCTCTGGCGGCGGCTGGGTCAGTAGCTCCAACATCAGTCTGACCATTGACTCCCAGAGCAGGACCTTCATAGCTGTCTGTCATGCCCTCAACACAGAACTGACTCAGAATGTAGTGGGTTCCCACACCGTAAATGTGCTCTGTAAGTGTAGTTGTTTTTCGTTTATGATGTAAGTGATTTTCCTAATTCGAAACCCCTTCTTCAGACGCCCCTTCGCCTCCGCTATTAACTGGTTATAACGATGGCGATATTTTAATTTCCGGCTCGATATTAAAACTCCAATGCAGTTCGGCCGGCGGCAATCCTCCGCCCACTCTGCAGTGGTACAAGAACGATAAAAGACTCAACGCCCCCTCCAAACTGGTGGACAGCAAAATCAGCTCGGAGCTCTCACTTCTGGTTAATGCCTCCGACAATAATGCCATTTACAAGTGCGAGGTCCAAAATGCTGCCATTGACATACCACTCTTTGCCACCAAGACTTTGGGAGTTCATTGTAAGTTTGTTGAAACTAAAGTTGGGGATTTAATTTAAGACATTTGCTATTTTTACTTCCCAAACACCAGTTCCTCCCGAGACAGTTAAAATCAGTGTGGTGCCCAAGAATCTGGTGCCCGGAATTCGGGCAAAGCTCATCTGTGACTCTAGCTCTAGTAATCCTCCGGCCAAGATTAGTTGGTGGAAGGACGGCATTCCCGTGGAAGGCCTCAACTTGGCCAACAGGCCAGGCCTCTGGGGCGGTTCGGTGTCAACGCTGGAAATGTACGTGAACATAACCCAGGATCTGGATGGCATTATCTACACCTGCCAGAGCCACAATGAGGTATTGCAGCGAAGCGTACACGAAACCATCAGCTTGGACATACTTTGTAAGTCTATTGTATTTTCTCTTTGTGCGATAAATTGTTAAAAAAATATATAATTGCGCCCTAGATCCCCCCAAGTTTGAGACCGCACAGTCCACTAGTTTCGTGGGTGTCGAGGGCGCTCCGTTCCATGTGGAACTGGTGGCCAGCGGAAACCCCATGTCAATTAGTTATACCTGGACCAAGGATGGCCTGCCCATTAGCAGCAACAGCTTGAGCGGCCAGCGTTTGATCTCCGACGGACCACGTCTCAATATCAGTCGTCTGAGTCGCAACGATGCGGGTGTCTATGTCTGTGAGGCTTTAAATAGCCAAGGCACGGCGCTGCTGGAGATCCAAATAGACGTTGAATGTAAGTATTGTGACTGTGACCTCCAGAGTACATATATAATAGATTTATTTTTAATTATGTGATTTCTATTTCCAGATGCCCCTACGATTACGTCGGTGAGCGAGGGCCGCAGCTTTGTGGCCGGCGAGCCGGCAGTCTTGGCCTGTCACATTCAGGCCCGGCCCCTGGAGGCTGCCCATGTGCGGTGGGTGCGCGACGGCTACGACCTGTCCACCCGCACCATGTCCAGCTTCGAGAACGGCACTGCCCTGCTCCAGATAGCCAGTGTGGAGCGGAGTGACATTGGCAACTTCACCTGCATTGTGGACAACCAACGAGGAGCCCCGGCGGCCCAAAACGTCCTTCTAGTTGTTCAAAGTAAGTAATGAAAACGAGACTTTATTTCTTTAAAAGTTTAGAAATACGATCCAAGAGACTCAAGCCTAAAATCCCCCATAATTATTTACTTGACAACCCCCATAGCTTCACCGGAAATTGACCATACCCCTGCCTTCACCCGATACGCTGCCCGGTTGGGCGTTCGGGCCCAGTTAGTGTGCCGGGCTCTGGCCTCCCCCCAGCCCAGTTTCATTTGGCGTCGCCATGGCAAGGACCTCAAGATGCAGCGCAGGAACAAGTTCAAGAGCGTGGAGCGTCAGGTGGACGTCCTGAACTATGAGTCTGCTCTTTTGATAGAGAACACGTCCGCCGATGACTACGGCCAGTACGAGTGTGTGGTCCGAAACGCCTTGGGCCAGGCCAGCACAACCCTGGAGTTCAGTAAGCCCACTCGACCAGATGCTCCTCTGCAGCTGAGGGTGGGAAATGTGAGTGACACGGGAGTGGAGCTCAATTGGCTGCCGGGCTTCGATGGCGGCATGCAGACCTACTTCCGTTTGAGGTTGAAGCAGCAGGGCGAGGACAAATATAAGTATGTGGACGCCAAGCCCGGTAACTTGAATGTATCTCTCGATGGCCTGAAGCCCGGGGCCACCTACTACTTCTCAGTGATGGCGGCCAACGAGGCGGGAGGCAGCAAGTTCATGCCGGACATCAAGCTGACCCTGAGTAAGGGGTCCCAGCCCCATTCGGCGGAGTATACGGAAAAGGACGAGCTTCCCAATGTCATGATCATTGGAATAACCTCTGCTGCCATGGTGCTGTTGGTTTTAAACGCCGCCCTGGTGGCCTGGTTTGTGATTCGTCGCCAGAACAAGTCCCAGAGCGAGGCCGAGCCCAGCAACGATGATGTCTACTCCAAGGACGACAGCCAGTCGGTTTACAAGGTAAGACCCTATTAACCCTTAATCCGGCTAAGTTCTAACATACTGACCGAAAAACCTTTCGATTTTCGCAAACTCTAACCAGCTGCCCATCACTGCTTTGCAGGCGGATGTGCAGAAGAAAGCAGCCGCCTCCACTTACCTCGTGGAGAATGTGGACATTATACAGTCGACATCGTATCCCCCCAAATACCAGGAGAGCTCCATGTGCACGCCACCGTATCCGCTCTGTAATCCGGACTTCACCCGCACCCTGCCCAATCCCAAGAGGCACAGTCAAAGAAACAGTGCCACGGGCCTCATCGAGGGTATGCCGATGCGTTCCAAGGACGATCACATGCTGATCTCTAATGGACTGTACATCCCGTCGCCTTCGCCAGCCTCCTCTCTGGTTATCAAGGGCAGTTACATATCGTCGCCTTCGCCGGCGCCCCCTGCCGATGGATCCTACTTCAATATGAGCGATAAATACATGTCCTATCCGCCGGTGGTAAGTTTTTCAAGATATTCTAATACCCATACTTTTGCTTGAACTTCTCCATAAACTAATACCCATTATCGTTCGTTCTCCTCCAAATTATGAGGCTTACAAAGCACAAAATATGTATTCCCGATTGAACGATACTTAAGATAATGATCTAGATCAATTCTAATAATTAACAGCTTGTTATAGCAACCTGTATTTATCGCATTTCTCATGAAACCATTCCCCGCCTGGGCTGCTCTTCTCCTCCACAGACTTACTGAGCGTCAGTGACAGGCACGGAAAGCCCAACCCAGCCAAACCCAGCTAGACTGATTGACATACATCATTCATAATCACCTTGCAGAGAAAAATCAAAATCGAGAAAAACATAAACACGAACCACACGAACGAACACCCATAGAACCACAGAACTGGATGGACTGCCATCGAATGAAGGAGCGCGTTTCGTGTCATTTTGATTGTTTTGCCCGTCGCTGGTTATTCACATATTGAATATTTTTATTTTTATTTTTATTTGGATTTTATGTTTGTAATTATTACTATATGATGTTGATTATTACGGGCGCAAATGGAGAAACCATGTTGAGTGTGTTTTGAGAAAAGACATTTGCATGCGGCGCTCGAAGGCTGTGATAAGTACCTGTACCCAAAGCTCTGGCAGACGTTGGCCCGAACAACAACAACACCACACCAATACAATTCAAATCTCAGATACTCAGAGAACATGCGAGCCACGTTAGCCACAAAACCAAAAAAACAAGAAATTATCTAGAAATGACCCAAGAAAATGGGTGTTATTGGTTTGGCCACGGGGCAGGTGCGCAACCCGCTCTACAAAATGCTTGCCCTCCACCCAGTTTTTAGTCCACACCCGATTAAAAAAGAAGAAAACCTAAAACAGGAGCATTAGTAGACAAAAAAAACATAAAACAACAAAAAAAAAAAACAATTTTACTCTTAAAATATTAATTTGTAGTAAGATTTTTCGATATTAAGTAGTAGGAATTACGCATTTTAGCATTTAGAATAAATATTAACGAGTCTGTCGAGTCGTGACTCATTCTCATTAGCAGTTGTTCAAGTTTAAGCTATAGGACATACCAATATTTATCAATATACGTACTATACATAAATCTAAATATACAGACACACACACACCAGTCCCGAACTCTAAATCACCAAATAGATCAAAAATAGTAACATCAATTATTGAAACGAAAACGAAAACTATTTTTAAGTGTGATTTTTTCTAGACCTAAGACAGGGGACATACAAAATAAATATACATATATACATATATTCGAAATAAACAACGTATTTACATCATTCAACGACTATCTTTTTATCATGCATGACAATAATTATATACATGGTAAAAAACAAAAAAACAGTTGAAACATGCACGCGCGAGCGCCAAAAATTATGCTAAAGAACTCTATAAAAACAAATTCAATGAAAATGTTAATTATATAAATTAGACTTGAACGGCATTTGCATTTAAATTGAAATCTAAATCGAACAAGCTAAGTATGTGTATAAAAACTTTCATTAAAGTAAATATTTAAATGTAATATTTAAAATATTAAAAAGAAGGTTTACCAACAAACCTTAAAAAAATTAAAAAACCGAAAAAACAAACAAAAAACTACAATTTTTGTATCTTTAAACAAAAAAAATATTTGAATAAAATTACAAATTTTTCAAATTAAAATTTCTGTTATCTTTTGGGGGAGGGGAGGAATTCCATAATCTTTGGCGGTTATCTTCAGAGCTTCCTTAAAGACGGATATTTGTCCGGTGTCATCAATCAGCACTCTGGCTCCAGTCATCATTTATCTTTCACCTCGCCCCCAGGGCTTTCTCCGAGTAGGCGTGGACCACTTGCACCTTAAATGCCGCCTAATTGATTCTAATACTCGAAGCCAGACACAGTGGCGGCACTTTGTTCGGGGAACTGGTATTAATTAATAGCCTCCGCCGCTCGGCTTAATTAATGAATATAATAATACTCATTTTTAATTTTTAAAATGTGAAATTAACGGATCAGAGGCTTTCACAGCCTCCAGAAATCGGCAAACATAACAGGTGGTCTTCCAACTCTATCATATTGAGTTTCCTTCAATTTCAGTTTATTGAGTTTCAAATGAAAGTTGCCTTTCATGCCGTGGTATAAGCCAGAAATAGAGATTCCTTCAAACATATTTTATTTGTTTTCGATTTTGCTGACTGGCAGTGATTTCATTTTAATTAATAATCAATTTGGCAGAATTCGATTTTGCATTCATTTTGGCTTTCATCGAAATGAAATGTAGTTGGCTGTGAAATAATTTGTTTACTTATTGTATTGATTCGCCGTATCCACAAGGTTTTTGGCCTGGCTCGGCCCGGACCTGCCAGTCTGCTGGATTTATTAAATTCTGATTGTTTATTATGAAAGTTAATTTGAGTATTTGTTTATTCGCCAGCCATACATGCAATTGCAGTTAATTAAAACATATATTTGCGCTTAGTTTCGGGTTTGGCTTACTTCATAAACAGTATTGGCATATTTTTATAATCCAATCTATTCTCAAAATAAATTCAATTTTAATTGCCATGTTTGGTTGCCTCTCAGCGCATTTATGTTACTATTGTGGTGCATAAACATTTTGAACCCTTTTTCTGGTTCATATACGCCTCGATTGCCACTCCATCGTAATAGTAGAAAAATAAAACAATTAAAATTAATTTTCAGAATTGCCTTCGAACTGGAGCCGGGCAGGAGCCAACAACAGCGACAAAAACAACAATGCATAATTAAGTACACTGAATTCATTAAATTTTAATTAAAACATTTGAACGGCCAATGGATTTTTATTTTGCCTGGCAACTTAGCCCAGGCCCTGCCACTACCAACAATAAAACTTGCTCGAAAGGGATAAGGAGCCTCCAACGATTTTCAAATGCCCTGACAGGCTTTTCAAACGGCAAACAAAGTGCTGCGATGCCTTTCTCCTTTTCAGTTTTAGGGTATCAGCATGGCCCGGGCGTGGAAAGTCAACAGAACCATCACAAAACGGAAAACTTCATTAAAAGTGGGCAGCAGTTGGCAGTTGTTGTTTGAGGACGGGGGAGGCAATGGGCAGAGTCTGGGAGTCAGGGGCAGGTCCAGAGATGAGGCAGGAGCAGAAGCAGGGGCAAGGCAGAGATTCAAGCTGGCCGCCAATGTGACGACGCCTGGCGCGGCTTCACTTCCTGTGACTATTCGTACTTTTACCATCACTGCAACTAGGGCACTGAAACACAAACAATTGGAGTTTTTAAATGATATAAACAATTATATTCCTATTACCCTTTTTAAAATTTTAAATTAGGTAAAGAATTTATTTCCATCAGGCATTGCCAAGTTGCAATAATAATACAAAAAGCCTATCATGAATGAAAACTTTCTTCAAGTAATAAAATTAATTAATTTGGTTTATAATGCGTATAATTAAATAAATTTCTCTCAGTGCTTAAACCACTTGAAGACGAGCTCAGAATCGAACACATAATCATATTTAATAAGCGAGTTGCATGTGTGTGATGCTGTTTTCTACTCCTGATGCTGCTGTTGCCTCTGTTGTTGCTACTTCTGGTGCTGGGGCTCCTGATGATGATGATGGAGCTGAAGCCAAAGCTTAAGCTGGACCTGATGCAACAAGTGCCTCAGAATAGAGCACAGATGTGCTGCAAACCGGTTAAACAACTGCCTTAACGCAATTTGTTAACCTGACTGACAAACTGCGGCCTGTTGATGCACCAGCAACTGCAACATTTACTGCACTTGCTGCTGTTGCTTTTGCTGCTGCTACTCTGGCTAAGGTGCGATTGCAATTAAGTGGCAGAGCCCCAAAACCTGTTGACCAGCCGTTTCCTAGCTCGATTCTGAATCCTGGCTGGAAGCAAACACTTCATTCATAAAAATTACGCGCCTGTTGCATGATTCTCCAACTAGATAAGAGCTGAGCTCAGGTCGGGGATTGGGATTTCAGCCAGGTTGTGTGTGTGGGGGAACTGAGCCAGTTTCGAGGCAGGCCCAGTTAGGGCCAGGGAAGCAACCTGTTGACGTGCCGGCCAGTTTGGCGGAAAATATACTTGACTGGCAGGAAAAGCGTAAAGGAGCCACAGCCGGAGCCGGAGCCTGCTAAGCTGGACCGAAACGAAAAAAAACTCGACTTTCTTGGTAATTAATGAAAGCTGACTGGACTGCTCCGCCGTCTATATCATCTCGGAAGCTCCATCTTCTGCACCATCTGCAGTTGGCTACTGTTGCCGCCAGTTATTAAAATGTTGCGATAAGTTTGGCTCGGTAGCACATTTGTATGCAAAGTGCCAACAGTTTTTCCTTCTTTTTTCCTTATTTTTTTTCCTTTTTTGATGATGATGCGACCGGCCTGGCCCGGGCAGGAAGTTGTCTCTCTGGAAAGTGATATTGAAAACTGCACTCAGAATGGATTACTTCCTTTTTCCAAGTCCCTTTGGTAGTGAAGAAGTGCAGAAGCAAAGAGGAAGATGCAGTCGGTTCGGTGGCTGCGATATGGGAAGCGATATGGCCAGCACAAATGGACGATGACAACATGAGAATTGTTTTAGGGGAGAAAGGGTCAAAAACCCTTCTAAGTTGGCCAAATGGAAGTAACTTTAAGTGAAGTTTCGGCATTTAACCTAAGCCTTAGGTTTGGCCCCAGGGAACAGCTGAAACTAAAGTTAAATGTGTATTTCCATATCAAAGTCAACTAAGTGGGACATTTCCTTTGCTAGGTGACATGGAAATGCAAAGAAACTTTGTTATACCTGGTATTTGTAAAGTTTAAAGGTATATTGTTTTTCTTAGAGTTGGTAGATACTTAGTCACCATATATCTTTTAGCCCTTTTCCAAGTACCGAGTATAAAATATACAAGAAACTCTGCTCTGATCCTATTTAGATTCAAATCTTAGACTGCCAACGGTCTTCTGCACTTCACTTTGTAGTGCCTCAAAAGCTCAAGCTACAAATTGAATTTGCTGTCATTTGCTGCACTCAAGAAGCTTTCTCACACCTCCCACTACTCGCCCTAGAGGCGCCACGCCCCCGTCCCCTTTGGCCTGCCCGCATGTTCCGGCAATCAACTGCCACGCCATTTAGCATCATTAAATTACTAGGTCAAAACATCAGTACAGGCCATAAAAAATGTCACAGCTCCCCCTGCCGACTCAAGAAGATGTGTGAGACAAGTAGTGCAGTCTAAGAAATGTACAGGCCCAGAGCACTTGACAAAAACCCAAAATGAAAAGTCAACTTTGGCTCATTATAGTTCAGAACATATAGTACTCCCAGCCGCGGAAAGCCCCACAATAAGTCTTCGTCCCTTCAGGGAATCTCCAGAAATTTGTCTGTGCTGTGTGGCATAATCTGCGCGACATAATTGTAAGCGGCGCAATTATCCATGTCAACGGCGAAATGTTCTCAGAGTCGGAACTGCCTCAAGTGGCCGACGGTCAGCCAATTAGAGCGTTTAAATATTTAAAAAGATAAATCTTCAGAATAATGGTAAAAAAAAGAAGAAAACACCACAGCTACTTGATGTAATTTTCAGAATGCGCCACAAAACCTAATGACAAATTTAATGCTCCACTCGAATCGGGAGCGGTGGCGACTGGTAATGGAAATGGGAACTTTTCCAGGCGGGGGTCCAACACATGTCGAAGAATCAACAACAAATAACAGAAACAGCCAACCGAAGGGGTAAACCTCAACTTGAAGTCAAGAGTTTGAAGGTTATTAAAAAATTAAAGCAAAAGCAGAAAAACGAGGGGAATGCCGCCTTTCTGCCGCGTTTCTGAGGAGGGAAAGCAAACACATTATTCACTCATTAAAATCATCAGCTTAATAGCCGCAGAATGAAGAAAAAGCGAAAATATATACGAGTTTTTCACAAGCTGGTAAGAATTATTAACAAAAATTCTAGAAAAAAAAACTCCTCCCCCTTCATGTACATAAATAATGCAATGTGGCCTGGCAAAAAGAAAATAAAAATGTGTTAAAAAGATGGAAGAGCTAAAAAAAAGCACAGAAATATAAAAAAAAAACATAATTTGTTGCATATGGGGAAATGGGGTAAGAATAAACCTGGCTTACATTTTCGATCAGGCTGCCATAACTTCCACAGACCCTTCTATTTCGCTAGTATTATTTTATGCAATTTTTTAAGCGTAAAATTACTATTAAAATGCCAAAACTGTAAAGGCCCAGCTTATTACAGCTCTCTGCATAAAGAAGATAGTAAAATATCAAAATTTCCATTAGTTTTATGTTTGGCAAATGCGCTTACAACAGGCGCGGGAACAACAAATTAAAGTTAAAAGTGCAAATCATCAAATTTACTTACTACCCGGCTAACATGGCCCAATGATTTGTTATGGGCCCGACGGTAGCCTGGCTGGCTGGGTCTCTGGTTTTTGGCCAACAGAGCCAGACCATCCATAAGACTATCCCAAAACGGTCATTGTAGGGCAGCCGTAAAAAAGATGAAGCGATTTGCAGGCCCTGTTGTAATTGCGAAGCTTATCCGTGGCTGAGACGGCCAGGGAAAGAGCCAGAGTACATAAACTTTTGGCCAAGTGTGTGTTCGTGTATGTGCAGGGTGGCATGCATACATTTGCAAAAATAATTAGAGATAACCAGTACTAGACTGTGGGATACCCGGTACTGCTAGAGAAGTTTTCGTTTTTAAGAAAAATTGAACTTTAAGAAGAAATTTGAGTGATCTTTAATCCCTTATATATTCACTTCCGGTTATACATAAAATTCGAATAAATCCAATATACCCATGTGCTACACGATTATCCAGTGTAAAAGAAGAGCGTGAAGTGCTGCAGATACAGATACGAAAATGTTTGCCTTACCACAGAAGCAAAGTGACGAACTGAGCCCGAGGAGGTGGGGCGTGGGGGGTTTGAGGCGAATGGGTCTCAGATCTGGGTATCAACGAACGAATGAGTGAGCGAGTGTCTTGGGAATCGTCACAGGCCTGAGAATAATTAATTCCCACGAATTAATGTGCACGGCAGCAACAGCAGCAGCAACAGCAACAGCCAGAGCAGCAACAACTTTTGCGAGGGCAAGGTGTTGTTGGGCTGGTTGGTGCCTGAAGGAAGCTGAGGAGAGCGGCCCAGGTTGTGTTCCCCTGTATCTCAATCTTCTTTCTGCAAGTTGAAGCTTAAGTTACTTCGCCCTGCCTCGCAGAGACGAAATTAATATCTGTTGGCGATGCCACTGCAGCTTCTCTTCCTTTTTGGCATCGCTTTACCTGCCGCCACTTGCTACAAATTACACGCAGCTTGAGAAACTGCCAAGTCCTCATCATCCCTCCTAAAAACAGAACAAAAATCTCCCAAAAAAAAAAAAAACAGGAGAGGTAACGAAGGAAAATCACAAAATAACATTCCCTCCCGGGCTCCTCCGTTATCCTGCCACCGCCCAGTGTATTTAGTCACCTTAATGAATTCTACACATGATGTGCTGGGAGTTTGTGACAAAAGCCTGCACAGATTTGCTGGCGCAAATTTGCACAGCAAGGAAGAAGTTTCCTAAAGTACTTACCCCAGTTATCCCTTCGCTAAGGATACTTTATAATTTTATGCGAAATTTTGTCGGCATGTGTTCAGGTCTCTGGCTGTGTGTGGGCCTAAAAAGGACCGATCCTTAAATTGCCAGGCTCACAGGAAGTGAGCCTTGATTGGTATTTTTTAGAAGTTGGAAAGCCGCTTTTAGAAAAAAATATTAATATCAAAGTTTTTGATGATTTCGGGATTCTCTAAAATATAATTTAAATAATATTATTTACAGAGATTCAGAAAAGGAAAATAATATTATTTTATTATAAGACTTTGAAAGCTCTCGCGCACTTTGTGATCAGATCACGGTTCAAGTATCCTTTTGCAACAAGTCACTGTTTTTATCCAAGTCAAGCCTAACCAAGGATCCCAAACCAAGGAGCCCACCCTCTTGAGCTATATTAAATAATTATATTTTTAATTAAAATAGATTAAAGCCGTGTTGTGTGCTCGAGCGCCTTGTGAGGTGATTAAATAAAAAAGGCAGACTGCCACAAGGAGTTGGGTGCTGAAGGATAAGGCGGTGGCTGGTTAGGGTGCCGGAAAGTGGCGAAAAGGAAAACTGCCACAGGATGTGGAAGGATGGATGGATGGTTGGATGGCTGAATGGTAGGATGGCAAGGAGACGGCAGGTGGGTAAGCCTTAACCATCGCAAGGCGGATGAAAAACACAAATCACTTCAAGTTGTTGATGTTGCTGTTGAGATTATGACGATGATGAAAAGCGCGCTCGGGTTTTCCTCTTCATACTTTTCCTATACAAACAGACACAGGCACACAGAAATTATATATATATATATATATATTTTATATATATACATAGTCTGAATGAAATAAAAGCCAAAAACAACAACCACAACAGTTGGTGCAAGAAAAGCGCTTCGGAAAAGGACTTGAGGCGTTCGCCGGGATTAAAAAGTGAAAAACTTTGGCTGATGGGCGTTGATGAGCAGCAAGGATTTCGAAAGGATTTTGGCGCAATACTGACACAAAACCGAATCTGTAGTCTTTGTGGTCGTCGCGGTAGCAGCCATTAACAATTTTAATTATCCAAAAAATATGTAGCATGAACTATATACGAATAATTAAAAATGCCAGCCATTTCGTTTACGTTTTAAGCTACTTATTTGATTCATCTATTGGATTCCATTAGGAAGGATTAAAACTGAAATGGGCCCCATTAGCCAGATTACCAGACATTCCATGGTTGAAACTGTATGCCTCCAAGTTCAGAGGATTATTCACTATTATTTTTGGGACAAGTAATTGAACAGAAGCCGGGAAGAATAAGGCGACAAGGCGACTGTAATACGATCCTCAAATAAACAATCAAACCACTGTATATCTGCATAAATCCCCACCACAAAAGGATTCCTTTCGAGTGGACATCAGACAAGGAGACGAAAGTAAACAATACTTCCGCTTATCCTTGTAGGTCAAGAATCCTGAAACCCGATCTGTTGACTAATTAATGTCACAACCGGCAATGTGATACTTTCTTGGGTGTCCCTAGACCCGAGGCCTTTTATTGCCTCTCGTATTATGTGTTGATATTTGAATTTAAACTAATGTCAGTGGGTCATAAATAAGAAACCCAAATTGGCCAGGATATATGTAACTTCTAGTGTGTTTGTGTTTGTTTGTTAATGCCGGCGGGCTACAATTAGCCGGGCAGGAGACCGACGACGTCTCGACAACATCCCAGAATCCGAGGTCCAAGATGTAGGAGACAAAGTCGCTCAACGTGCACCCATGTGGCACAATCTTGTCTTGGATTTTTTTTATATTTTTAAACCGCACATTCCTCAACACGCCCGCTGGGTCTTTTTAATGCCCTATCCTCTCCAGCCGCTCTACTTGATGTGGATATATATATATTTTTTTTATATATGTCTCCCTTTGACTCGGGGTCTCGTGTTTTTGTCTCTGACAATGATGTTTTCATGACCTTTGCGGGGGTTTTCATTTCACAGAGCTACTGCGATGTTCTTTTATTTTTTGTTTTGTTTTTTATTTCGAAGCCCTGTGAAATGCCTTTGTGAAATCATTTATTGATGCCGCTTCGGATTGCCTGTGTGTGTTGGATGTTGTGCGTTGTGTCAGGAGCTGAGTGAGTCCCTCTGGGGCATGTAGTGTGTATTTTTATACACATACTCGTACATCGTACAATGTACATATGATTTTTGTTTCGATTGGCCTCCACTCTCCATCCCACACCCTGCACCCTCTGAGCCTTCCATCCAATCATCCTTTGCCTCCAATATTTTGTTCTATTTGGATTTTTTCCTTTGGAGCCCCCGACTCGTTCATGTGTGAGCACACACAATTATTTCAATACATTGTTCGCCCCTTAGTCTGAAGTCAGTCGAGCACAAGCGACGCCGCTTATTATGAATAGATACAAATATATCTTCAAGATAGCTGGTGATGGTGATGCTGCCGAAATAATCAAAATATAAAAAAAGAAATCCCAAAAACAAAAAATTGAGTTGCTAGACTAACGCCGTGAAATGTAAATGGATATGGAATGGGATATGGGGTGCGTGTGTGCGCGCATGTTAATAAAATAAAAATTGTTTGATGTTGTGTTAAGTAGCTATAAAATTTGAAAAATGAGCCCATTTAGTAGGTAGTTAGAGAAGGCGGACGGACGACTTTCATTTGCATGAGGAGCAAGAGCAACAGCCTGTTGGATCCTGTAGAATCCGAGGCTGATGATGTGCCAGTTTCATAGTATCAGGCCTCACTGACAGCCCCATAATATATGCTCCCGGCTAATGAGCTTTCTGTTAGCTCCAGAGGGTGTTAGCTCCTGCCTCAGTCTCCCTGCCACTGGATGCGGCAGTGTCTCATGCCTCAAGCTCCAATGAGCTAATTACGACATCCAGTGAATACCGTTGGCACATGATATACGACCTGCCAGGGACGGCAAAGCTTCTTGTGTCCTTAAATCGCTTTTATATAAACTCTCGGACAAAATATTCCACACTCTACGGAAGCAATATGTGTTCATGAGGTCTTTATTGAAAATTATGCTTGAAATTTAAGGACTAGTCTAGGTCTGTGAATAAAGACAATAGTTTAAGCTGGCTTGATAATATTTAATATTAAAATAAACTAAGGAATATTATGACTTGGCATTGGCTATGATATCCTTTCAAGAAGCAATCCATAAATGTGCATCCTTGAACACTCCCTTGGACAATCATTCCACACAGATTGCTGGTTAAATAGCCATAATCCCCCGCCGTGTTTGTGCGTAAGACACTCCAGATGTATGCATGTCTCTGTATATATGCTGAGGCATATGCAACCACATATTGCAAGAACATGGTGGATATATATGCACGTCGGTAGATGGACAAGACAATCTTTCAATCAGACCGCGCAAACAGCCAAAGCCGTTGCCGTAACTGTGGCAAGAAACCGCAGTGCAAACAAAAAGCGCAGCATTGCACAGGGGCAGGGACAGAGGTAGGGACAGGGACCCAGCGGAACCCTTGCCTCTGCACTTGACACCACCCACCCGCGAAGTGGCCAAGTGGCAGCCAAAAACCACCCAGAGACTCGACCAAAAACCCCAACCACTCACACACACGTGCCAAAACACACCTTGGAGCAAATGTGAAGGCGATTGTGCGGCAGCATAAGTGGCACGTTCTGGGCTGCATATTTGTTCAAGTTTATGGCGACAAGCGATGCCATTTGCCATTTGCCATTCGCCAGCTGATGACTTCTTCGATACAAGAGTCGTGAAAACTCCGGTCCTCGCCGAAAAGGAAAAGGATTTCACCGCCAGGTGAGCAACAAAAAGTGTTAAGTGTAGATATTTTTTATTTAAGCGTAAAAATCGTGAGCAAAGTCAGCACAAAAAAAGGTAAAAGGGGGGATTGCGGATTGGATTGGAAAGGCAAGAAAAGTATCAGGCCGAGTTATCGAAAAAATATAAGGCCGGAAATCAGGGTGGTGATGGAGGGAACTCGCAAAAAAAGTATAAAATTTGCATGCAAGTCAGAGAACAAACTCGGACCGAGTATGTGCGAGGGTGTGTGTTGGGGTTTGTGCTTAGCGATAACACTTTGACAGGATTACGCCTGCTTAAGGACCGCATCAAAGCCCAAACACCCGACACCCTAACATGTGCCGGGAAGGATATTACCGCAACGCTTTTTGCGCCCTCCAGCCACCCAGCCTCCTACATGCCTCTGCCAGAACCTCGATTGCCAATTGAAAAGACATTTGCAGGCACATTTGCCTTTACTTCAGTCTACTGAACCAAACCGAACCAAACCAAACCGAAACTGAACTCAAGAACTCGACTCAACTCAACCGAACTGAACTGTATTCGAGTGCGGAACAAAGTTTGCATGACTTAAAAGTTATTCTCCCCTTTTTCAGCCTGATGCCCCGAACGTGAGGTAATTTCTAATATTTAGCTCTAAATTAAGTTAAGAAAAGGGTTCATGCAAGGACCAAGAGCAAACACACACACATCTCATATTATATATGGGGTTTTTGTGGTTGGTCTTGCTTTTCTTAAAGTTTGCCAGGCATATTTTATTGCAGGTCGGTGTCGGTGGAATACGAAACCCTACGGATGGATTCGTATCCATATTCGTCTGCGTCTGGACAGTTGGTTTATTGGTCACACTTGGGCTCTCACATAATTTATGTGGGAATCTTGAGCAAGTCACTCCCCATCACATCACATCAGTCAGCCCAGTCAGCCCAGTCAGCCAAGTCAGCCAAGTTACCAAGTCACTGCCAAGACTCTGCCGAGACACCGAGACAGTTGCCTAGGCCAAGCTCAAATGAATTGTGTGAACCAAATTAAAATCAAAACAAAGCATCGGTGGGGAAACGTGTATACTTTTATATACCAAGAAGTTGGTAGTGAACGACAATCAGATATCCTATCTCTTCTAGATTAAGTGCACATCCAGTACAGGTTTTAAGGTTCTTCGGGCCAAACCTTTGAGAAGAAGGCTCATACCCCAGAAGAGGAAAGCCCACAAATGCTGTATTGCCTGCACATTTGCAGAATCATATTTCACAGAGAGAGAGGAAATTATAATATTTTATTGAGGTATGGGATATTATTATTCAATTATGCAGGGATACCTGCATTGCTATTTTTGTGAGAATATTTATTGGCTATATGATACCCGGTACTCTTACTAAATATACCTACTTAGAGTAATCTAATCAGTCAACTGAATAGCTAGGATTATTCTTACAAAAAGGAAGACCATTAAAACCCCTATTTCTCACAGTGCACTGGTACTAACTCCGACCTAAAACGGGAACCTCCCTATAACTGGGACTCGTCGCCATGCCCGCCTTGCTCATTGCGTGTGCCAAAGGCTTCCGTTCCCAAAGAAGATGCATGCCGCTAATTGCTTGGTGGTACTTGAGAACTTACTACCGCTAAAAGTCAAGCAAGCATTTATTAAATTCATTAAAACAAAAAAGCGCAAAAAATACGTCAAAAAGCTTTGCGGGAAAACTGGGAAAAGTCGCACACAAGTTGCATATTGCGTGTCAGGCAACTAAAAAAAAGAAGGGTTCCGAGGGGCGTGGCTGTTCATTCAATCTGGCTGGGCCTAAACAAAGAACGCATTGATAAGCTGCCACGCCCTCGTAACTAGTCCAACATCCCGCTGCCCCACGCTGCCCCACGCTGCCCCACGCTGCCCCACGCCGCCCTACGCCTACCCCGCTCTGTGGCAGCCAACGGTGGCTGCTGCTTTTGATATGCAAATTCAGAGAGTGTATCGAAAAATCGAGTCAAAGGGGGCGACATTTTGACACCCACTCGTTTTATGGGCCGACACAAACAGTTATAATTAATTGCCTGTTCGAAATTGTCAACCCACTGCCAGCCCTGCCCGGCCCACGCGCCGGTCTTCCATCAATAAAAAGTTGAGCCATCCAAAAGTTATACTTATAGCTTATAGATACTACACAGATACGGATACTTTATGACGGAAACAGGTCCAACCGAAGATCAAAGCCCCATCATCATCTACTGATTTTTTTGTTCTTGGTCTCACCGCCGAACATCCGCTGTCTGCCCACTCAGCAACGCACAGTAGTTCCAGGGGGCTATCATAAAACACAGGGGGGTATTACTTCGTATTCCATGGTTTTGAGAAACGTCCCTGGGAGTTATGATCTCCCTAGCATTAAGGATTGGACAAAATTAATCCTACTTGTTTGAAGGGGCGTGAAATATGTATTTCTTATAGTTTCTGGTTCATATCCAAAAGTTCCAAAAGTATATTTTTTCAAGTCTGGGATTATAACACTACTCCACCATAAAAAGTGTCTTATTTTTCACACTTCCGTTGATTCTTCTTAAAGATCCATTCGATTATTTTGGTTCCACTGTGCCATAAAGTCTGAACTTGATTTGGGGAAGCGAATGTGTGTGAAATCTGGTTTGTATACATGGCTCAAACTGGATTTGGCGCTTGGGATTTTTATGAATGAATGAGAGTGGCAACAGCAGCTATGTATAGTTTGCTTCCCCATGGCCATTTGCGTTTACTACGCTCATGTTGTTGGTGTTGTTTTTCTGCTTGTAGCTGTGGCTTTCGCAATATGCTCCGCCAAAGATACAAGATACAAGATACGAGAGCAGCTTGAACATGTGGGGCGGGATGACTGGTGGTGTACTGGTGGTATACTGACTATACTGGGTACCGGGTTGCCCTGTGCTTTGGTGCTTTGAGTGCCTGGGCAAATAATGAACATGAAGCGACGCTCGCAGGTGTATCTATAGCCCGTTTCCCGTGGCCAATACCTGAACCATGGCTCTCGAGTTACTTTCCAGCCGCAGTTGGCCACAGTTCATTAATAAAATTCACTGAAGCGAAGCAACTCTGCTTACCCGCCCATTTATTTTCTCTGCCCGTGTGTAGGTATCTCATGGATTCACATTTGGATAATGTTTCGTTTTATATACATCCACGTTTTTTTTATTCTAGTTCGTCTTCTTTGAAAACGTAACTAATTGAATAATAATCCATGCATTTCCATATGAATAGCCGATTAAGACATGTTGTTCATTTAGCATAAATAGTTTTCGAGTATCGGAAGCCGGGAGGGGAGTGAGTGGCGAATGGGGAATGGGGACTGATGATACGACTTAGTATGGATTTAGTCTCATTCTTTTATTCGGATGCTTTCTGTGTGAGCTTAAATGGATTTCAGCTCATTCGCTCATTAGTCTCCATGTACACAATGTAAGCGAGGAAAATGAATAAGAAGTGGTGTTTGGTTGGGGACTTCCTTAATGGGACGGGGGTTGTCATAATCCACACTCATATCTTTTTGGCCAAAAAAAAAATAAAGAAATTTAAATGAAACCCAATCATAAGGTGGTTTTCAAGTTAATTAAGAAGGCGCGCACGATATTAATGGGATTTATTAATTAATGGGTTTGGGGAATGTGAAAATGTATTTAAAAATTATTAGTTGGATAACATTAATATAGTTTAATTGGAAAGATTGCTTTGGGCTATTGGTAATCCTATCCCATTCAATCCACCCCCTAAGTCCTACCCAGAAATCCTTTCAGTAATTTCTTGCTGACCCACATTCCCATTTTCAAGCACATTAACTTAACAGCCTTTAAATGGCCTTTGGAAACTTCTCATAAGCTTTTGTTTTTATCTCTTGGCTAATTTAATCAGACCCATTCAAAATCAATGAATAAATGATAAAAAAACGGGCAATATTACCCGCATCCCAGGGGCTTAACTAAAGTGCGCTATACGTTGCCGCCTCTTGGTCCGCATAATCCCCATTAAACGCCATCCAATAGCCAATGTCCTGGCAATACTTTAATCCCTTAAAGCAGCTGCAGTTGTGAAGTTTTTGGTTGGTCTGTCTCTATTATTTTTCCTTTTTTCGACCATTTCCCCACTGACAGCTGGCAATTGTTCAATTATTGCACACAGTGGCTCGCTCGGCTCGCTGTGGATCATTGGCATATCCTGACTCTGGTCCTGCTCCTGGGCTCCCTGGTCCTGGCTGGCGGCTGGCTGCTGGTGGTTGACTGCTGGCGCAGCGGGAATAAAAAGGACGACTCCAACAACTATCATTTAATCATAAAAAATGCATGCGCCCATAGAATAAATCCCCAATGCGTCAATTGCCCTGCAGTCCTTGGCCCCTTGATGTCGTTAATTGCATATCAATGCAGCATCAGCATCATTTGGATGGGGGAACTCGAAAAGAGGGATGAGCCGCCGGAGCTCATCCTGATGGCAGTTCATCAGAGTGTCATTGACAGGAGCGGCGCCACAGTCGCTGTCGTCGTCGTCGTCGCCGTCGCAGTCAGCGTCGGTGGTTTGCCCCGCCTGCTGTTTACTGATAGTTGCAGCCACCAATGGCAATTAAACTGATAGACTTTTAACGCATTTTGCGATTTTAATTATTAACTTGGTATATCGATAAGTCAGCCAGCCATCCAGCCATACAGACATCCAGCATGACTTCATTTTGTCCAACTCCGCTCCGTCGCGTCATCTCCTGGCCGCCATTTCCCTTTTTGGATGATGAATGCCTTTTTAATGACATCACATGTGTCCATCTGTGCATGTGGGTGGGTGGGAGTGTCCTGTTTACATTTGTGTGCGTGTGGTGCTTTGTTGCTTCCACAGAGTCAGTCAGTGTTGTCTGCATTTGGAGCTAGTTGTTGGCTCATGTCCTTAAAAAGACATTTAAAATTCCCTGTTAAAAATAATATCCTTCTTTTTAAGTAATTTTAAATTTAAAATAATTTCAAATAATTCCATAGAAATCCCAAAAAGGAAGGGAGCTATTTGTACCATATCTGACTAGTCCTTGCCCCATCTAGCTGTTGCAATGGGAGCTCTCCCCTAGCTGGCAGCATGTGGCAAATGGATCGGCATGCCACTAGCTTTGACTATTTGCCGTTGTGTAACGACATCACTTCACTATCTCTGTGGCATGGCATTGTATGCCCCTGTGTTCTGGCTTGTCATTGCACATTGTCTTTATTTAATGTTTTGCAATTTGGCAAATTTATTATGCAAGGATTTGAGTCACAGGCGACCGACGTGTCATTTATTGCATTTATCATGGATGCACATCGACCCCAAAAACGTCACTCGGATCGACGCAATGCCACACTATGCTATGTAAGTGCGTATGCTGCATGGGGGCATGCCTCTTTGAACACTTCAGCCTGGCAGCTGCCTGACACTGATTGCAATTTTAATTTACAATAAAACTCATTAGCAGTGATTGCTGTTTACTGTTAGTCGGAGACAGCCGTTAGGGCCCAACTAAATGTGCCACAAGTGCCACGACCGACCCAGTCCATCCGCCCAGTCCGTAGATCTAGTCCCTCTAACCCCCGAAAAGCTCCCCCGGCCCTCTTAAGTGCATAAACGTGTCGGTGGATTACGAGTTCATTTGCTCCGCACTTGCCGGCCTAGTATCCTCCTCCCCGGGCCTGGAATCTCCTTTCTCACAACAGATTTAGTGTCGCATCTGCCAACGTGTTGACTTTGTGAGGCATTATCATTACCATTTGGCAACCTTAAGTCGTAAAGCCGTGTCTTGGCCATCGGACATCCATCCCAGATAGCCAGCCCGATTGCAACGGCATCTTCAGCAAATTTAAATTAGTATTGGTCTGCAATATTTGCTATTTGTGGTTGCAAATAGGGTACATTTAACCAATTCTTGACTGATAGCCACCAGTTGGGGGATTTCCATATAAATAAAGCCTTAAGGAGTGGAAAATCCTTTATCAAACTGAGCTAGACTTTCTTCAAAATACTATCCATAATTCCATAATAAAATTTCTTTCAAGTAATAAAGCAATCATCAGAGACCAAATCTGAATTCAACAACTAAACAACCATATTTCTGGCCTTCAGCCATTTGGTTTGTTTAATTAATTAAGTCGGTTCAAGTACAAAAGATTAGCATTTGCCAAAGCCCTTGTAATTCGGCTTAACACATTTTCATGAAATTTCGCCTATTTGTATTTAAATTAATAGTTAAAATGGATTATTTGGTTCACTGTTTTCGACATTTTCAAAATAGTTAAAATTGAGTATTTCGCCATAATGAAGGCCGAAAAGGACGAAGCGCCGAAAAGGCCAATTTCTGCATAAAATGTAATGCTGGACATTACAATTAATCATGTGACCAGTAATCCGGGACTAAGCTGCTTTGCATTAAAATCGATTATATAGGTGGTAGAGTATATGATATATATATTTATATATATATGTTTTGTTTGGCTGTGTGTGCTGTGTCATTCACACGCTTATAACTGTCCTGGACGCGTCCTTTGGTTTTGAATCCGTTTTAATTAAGCAAGCGCCATGGCATATTTTAGTTAATTTCATTATGCCATATATGTGTACCGGACATATCTTGCCTTTGTCCCACGACCATACCATTTTGTTATTATTATTGTTATTGGCTTTAATTAGGTATTACCGGCAGCATTCGCATATTAGCCATGGCTTTGTGCACACGCATTATTGACCGTGTGCGTGAATTATGTGTTAATTTGTATTAATGATCTTTAGGCCGAGCTCTCCTCCGCTGATGTAAATGGCAAGTAATTTAATTGAAAACTTCATATATTTTTCATTTTTAAAGTTTGTTCAGTTTTTAAACTTTAAGCTTAATTACGTAAGAACCTATAATCTGTAAATTAAAATAAACAAATGAAAAGCAAACATCGATAAGGGCATATTATATGAGACAAACATGTTAAAGCCGATTCGGAATCGGCCTTATAGGTGGATTAAAATGCGAATAATAAATACTCTTTATTTTTTAAACGTTTTTTATTATAAGATCTCAACAAAGAAGATACTTTTTTTTTTAAATAAAATGAATTAATAAACTTTTAAAGTCAAAAATAGTACCGACTAATTAATAGCAAAAGTTGTCATTGAATACGACTCTTCGAAAGTGCCAAAGAACGACATGTCCGCTTATTGGCATCACCCTTCAACCTTTATTTCTCTTGGCCATTTTCCTCTGGGCTGTGTTTGCATTTTTTTTTTTTTGCATATTCCGACCAGTTTACAGCCACGTCCAGACACCAGGCTCGGGCCAAGACCCGTCTGCTGTTCATGCTGTTGCCATGGCTCCGGCTCTGGCTCTGTGTTAATAATTATGGAAAATCAACGCTTCGGCATCATTTGGCAACTCATTAAAATTCATAAATTATACTTCAGCGTTTCGTTAAAGAATCACACATTGACTGCATCGACACCGTCCTCTGATGGCCACAAGAATGCATTCGGGTATGGGTGATGAAATATTTGTGTAAATTAAGGCTTTCAAAGGATCTAGCCAAAACCAAATAATTGGTAACAAAAATAACTGGAAAAATAGATTTACTGAGATAAATGTCTGTGAAAAAATCACGTTAATCCAAATACATTAAATCAATAAAAAAAATAATATAATTAAAACCCATATATGTCGACTGGAGTTTGATGGCGAAAACCACAAAAAAAATGCAATATGATAACAATGCCGATTATAATTCGCATTAATTCGAAGTGCACTTTAAACATGCTGGAAATAATAAACGATGCTTTTAATTAATATGATTTTTTATATTTAATTTAAGAATTTAATAACATCAATTAGTTTATCCCAAAACGCTGACAGTAGCTACTACCGCATTGCCTGATACAGGAGCCTCTACCAGCTTAATTATTTTGATATGTGATGTGTAATTAATAAATTATAGCTGATGAGTTAAATATCCGCTGGTTGTCAAAGATGAAAAATCCATATATATAAATTGTATTTTGTTTTGGATTAATTAAATCTAGCAATTACACGACTCGACAACAATGGGGAGTCTTAATACTTAATGTGGTTTCCTGGGTCCTGTGAATTTTATTTAAAAGGAAATTAACAAATAAACATACATACTCTTAAGCACATTCGTGTAAATAATTCCCAGTAGAGGAGCAGACATTTAAATGCCCATTAATGTAATCAATTTGGACATTAATGATTAATTATTCGTATTTCAATTGGAATTTCAGTTCTCATTTTAAAGCCCTGTAAGGCAGAAATGTTGAAAACGATTGAATAATTAAAGGAATTAAATAAAACAAACACTGTAATGCATTTTTTTTTTCTCTTTTTACCAAATATGTAAATAAATATTTGCACAAATGTTGTTTGTGGCTTGGCAAGCCATCGAATAGTGCAATTCCGGTAATAAAAATACATGAAACCATTATTTTCCTCAGCTCTGGCTGGCATTTTTGTGTTGTTTTTAACAACAAGCTATTGAGGATTAATTAAATGCCATTAAAGATTCGATATTGTTTTGTTGAAATTAAAGGCTTGTATTTCAGTAAATTGTACCGTTTATTTCAAATTCCTTGAGATGTTCTTAGGGTCCTTGAATTGGAAATCACTCTTTTCAGTGAACCCTACCATTCACTTTCATTGCCCTTTGCCAGCAGGACCCTTCTAATTATCAGCTAAAAACTTCTTAACAAATTATTAAAATCAGGCATTTCTTTGTCAACTAAATTTTCAACTTTTAAGACAATCTTTATTGCTGGATTCACCCGTAAACTTTGCCCCCTCGATCAGGGCATCGCCGAGTCTCATTAAAAACTCTGTGAATTTCGCTATTTATTTTTCACATGGCCCTTTTTTTTGCAATAATTTTCCTGGTTGCTCAATGAACCAGAAGGAGGCGTGTGGCAAGTTGCTGCCAGCCAGGAAGCGGCAACAAAATACAAACACACTGGCACTGGCTGGCATCACGGGAGCAACGAACGACCGAATGGACAACGAAATCAATTAATGAATTGGTAAAAATTAAGTGCTTCAATCGCATGAAATTGATTTCGAGCAGTAATTTTCAGCACGAGCGATGGCAGGGATAAAATATCCATACCCATTTATACTATATATACAAAAAATATATACATATATATATAGAAAGCAGAAGCAGTGGCAACTGAATCTGAATCTGAATCTGAATCTGAATGAGAATGAAAATCAGTAGCAGTAGCAAAAGCAGGGAGCAGGATAATAATAATGCATAATGGCCACAGCCGGAGGCGGCAACTTTTTGCAGCTTATTTCTGCAGCGTTCGTTGACTCCGGGACTACGGGACTGCGGGACTGTGGACTACGGACTACAGACTACGGACTGTGAACTCCGGACTTTGGTCTACGGACTATGGACCTGGGACCAGGCGACTCCTACCCGACTACCCGGGTTCAAAAGGCCGTCGTCGTCAAGCATCGCTGTTCGCCGTTCGCAGTTCGCTGTTCTCTGTTCGTTGAATGTTGGACGTCTGGACAACTGGTCCCACAGGACGACTTTTCTGTTTGTTGCATAATAAAAAAATCATTTTCTCTTTTTTCCACCGCGCCTTTTTCCGTGCTGTGCATTATTTTCCTTTTGCCATTTTTAATGCACTTAGTTTGCGGCTGAGAAGTCATAGCTCTACGCTGCCAAAGGGGTCTTGAAGGAGATGGTGGGTAGTGGTTATTGGGTAAGGGGATTGTGGATTGGGGCAAGGGACTATGAATCCTGGAGCTGGCAAGGCAGGTGTTTGTGCCTGACCTCCCTGTCTTTATCACGTTTGCCCTTTTCCGGCATATTTTAATGGGCATTATCTGCACCATGAAAATTAAAAACTTTACGCTCGTTACCCATTCCCTTTCCGCTCCTTATACTATTGTCGCTGCTCCAAAGCACACAAATTAATTTCTCTAATTATATGAGTGAGTCCAATGCGCACAATGCAATCGTAAATTAGTTGAGTTTACGCCGACTTTTCCTCCCCATTGCCATTGCCAGAGGAAGGCCAGAGGAACCAGTTTGCAACTCAGGCTCTAGGCCCAGTTGAGGCGATAATGTTATCTAAACAAGCATAAAGTTTTGCATCAAGGGCTAAAAATCTAAATATTATTACCCGCATCCGGCCGATCCTTCTTGGCCCCGGCCCTGCTATCCGCTCTCCCCATTGATTAACTTCAGGCAGAACTAGTTTACTCTTTCCTCGTCCAGGTTCGGTTCTGATTTTTATTTTTAGCCAAGAGCTAGCTGGTTAGCTGCGGCCAATTGGCAAGAGGAGCCCAAAGAGGCGGCGGGGGGCGTGCCTTAATTTGCCTAAAGGAAGTTGCTCCAAGAAAGGGAGAACTGATCAACATTGTGGCTATTTAATGTGGCCAGAAAGGCGCACATGAGCTGTCTGGGCCAGGTCTTTTTTATTAAGCTCACCATCGGTTTTATTTGAAAAATAAAATAAAAGAAATTAACAGAGGATTGGGTCTTAGGACAGGATATTGATGGTTATCCAAGGTGCTCTGATACTTCTTCCAAAGCCCTTACACTTGAAGCTATTGGTAGGATCTGGAAAATATTAAAATCTTGGCAAGTGGCAATAACTGCCGTAAAATCAAGGAATACTGATTGCTACTCTTTCAACTCTTTTTTGAGTTTATTGCAGGAAATGCAACAAAATGTTGACAACGGACAACATGCGACAAATGTGCCTGATTACATGAAATTAGCTTTGATTTGCCGGATGGTTGTCATTCGGAAAACTGCAAAAACGGTCCCACCACCCAGTCGACAAAAAATCTAGGAAAATGTACCGATACTACAATAGTGGGGCTTGCCCAGCCTGACAATATGGCCAAATGGAAATTGCTGTGAAATGTATGAACTACCAATTCTGTTTGCAGCTGCAACAGCAAAAACCACTCACTGCACATCGAAGGGTTGGAGGTGGATGTGCAGAGTGGAAAGTGGCATGAGCCAAGCGGCAAGCGCTGCAGGAGGAAGTGGCATCGAGACATTGACACAATAACACCTAAAATGGCATTGTCCGCCCCGCAATATTGACTGCCGGAAAGTGCTCGCCATCCATGGCTTGACCAAAAAAGAAAAAAAAATTGAAAGAGCCGGAAAATGAAAACCACTTCAGTCGGCTTCTGGCGACTCTTTGGTCCTTGTACCAACCCCACCCCCCGAAAATTCCATTTTCCGCCCCCAGCTGGACCATTTTGAATTCATGCATGAATTTTGAGCGAACAATTTTCATACCTTTTTCTCCATATTCTTGCAGATAGCAAAATGTATTTGAAATTGGAATTAAATTAAGAATTTTTGTAAAAATAAACAATTCCAGATAATGACTAAAATATTATAATTTAAAATATATAGAATGAGGGACAAATCATAGAAATGAGAAATGATTATGGGGAATATTTCCTTACTTAATATTTCAGGTATTTAAAATTGTATCAATTTTCAAACATAAAATAAAACTATTTTAAATGTAATTATTTTTTCTTAGTGCATTTTACTTTGCCCTTAGATGCCCAGAAGTTCGTTACTTTTCAATTTCCACTTTCCACTCACACAGACACGCAAAAAAATTAAAAAAATGACTGGGTTACCCGGTGTCTTCGGTGCGATTTTCCGCAACGCTGCATTTTCATTACGAGGGAAGTAAATGGGTGCGAGTAGCGCCACACTCTGACTTTGTCCATCCACTCGATCCATTTCCACTTGCCCCATCTTCAAAGACAGTCTCCCATCCGCCCAGTTTGCCAGTTTGCGGCGCCTTATTGGAAATTGTTTGAATTGCCCCAGAGAGTCTGGGGAGTCGATGCCATCCATTGATAGGTGTCTCCACCGGACTGGACCAAAAATCAATTGGCCAATTGGCCAGATAAGAAAGAAAACAAAAGGCAACCGAGGTGGCAGCAACAGATTATGTTGTTTAACAATCAAATAAGTCACGCGGCGCTTAACTGGCCCGAAGAGCCGAGGCAGAAGCCCGCAAAAGGCAACTTGCAACACTAAGTGGCAGTGACAGGCCTGGAGGGCGAAGCCGATGCTCGAGTGCTCTTTAGGCCAGGCCAATAAATGGGTATGAAAGGTGCAAAAAAATATACAATTTAAATTATTCCCTTTATGAAACTTTTTTGCTAAATAAATGCAATTATTTTGCATTCAAGTCTAGACACTTTTATCGTCTAATCAGCAAACCAATCCAAACAGGGAAGGGCCAAAGGGTAATTGCTTTTTTTAATTGATAAAAAAAAGAGAATAATTTAATTAAACTCTTGGGTGTAACAACATGTGTAATTTGCGGTACTCATTGTTTTAATTAATTTTTAAAATAAAGTTTCATAAATAAAAGTCGGAAGGTATTTATTGTTTCGAATGTATTGGCGAAAAATGTATTTTTGTCGGCCATAATACAATTTTTATTGGCCTAAATTGCACTGTTTTTGAAACACCTTTCATTGTTCTGTTGTGTTGTGTTAATACCTTGTTTGTCTTGCCAATGGATGTGCCCTTCAGTCTCAAGCAATTCAATCCGGCAGAGACACCGTCGCCAGCCAGTTCTGCACGAAAGAATTTAGTTACCCCCGGGCTGGCCATGGCCAACTGTTTGGCTTATTGGTCGAGGTCTTGCCATGTCCAAATGTGGGCGTATCGCAAGGCCTCCCCTGGCTCCTGGCCCTCTCTTACCTGGCTGATTGTTTTGATTCTTGGCCGGGCGCATATGGTCGAGTGGGCTTCTCTTGGAGCTGCCAGAGCTTGGAGCTGTGTCGTCGCCCGCCTTTTGAGCCCTACGGCTCTGTGGTATATACATTCATACCTTTTAGCCATGTGCCGCCTGGCTTGTGCCATGAGCCGTGTAAACATTGGCGCGTGCCGAACAGCCAGCAACAATAATAACGTGGCTAACAGCAAAAGCATCGGTATTAACACCTTTGTGTGTTCGCCGTCCTGGAACTGATTCTAATCGCTTGGTCGACCATTTGAGAGTATGGTGTTGCCACTGATGTATCAATTAATTTTTATTAGCCCGTCTCGTTATGAAAAATGGTTCAAAATGAAGACATTGACACAACACACATGGCCAGTGGGCTTGGTGGAATAGCGGACGGGACTGGTGGGTGGCTAAAATAGTTGGAACTGTAGCCTCCTCCCTTTGTAGCTCAATCAAGGAACAAACTAAAGCTTACATGTATGGACGTGACCCGGCCAAAGATCCATCAATTTGCATATTGCATGCGGCGTCGTCTGCTCACCTATAAATCCTTTTTAGTCCTGCCGTTGCCGATGCCGATGCCGTTGCCGCTTTGCACGCCGTAAATAACCGAACGCCACCGGAAACTGGGACACCCTGGCCGCCAATCATTTATCAAAAATATTATCAATCAGTCAATAGATGAAATGGCTTGATGAATGTCCAACAAGCAGGATGGCAGGCTGGCTGGCTGGTGGGACCTCCATGGGATCGAGTGTCGCCGCTGACAGGCAGGACCTGCTCCAGGTCTTGGTCCAGGCCCAAAAAAAAAGAGAGACGAAAAAAAGGCTCCAATTGGTAGCCATGGCTGTAGTCGGTGCCTGCATTTGATTGATTTCAGAAAATGAAGAAAAATCGTGTCGAAATCGCCAAGACAAAGTGAACACCAAGCCTAGCCATATAGGCAAGGGACCAAAACAGAAATTGGATAACGGCTGGGGGCACTTTTGGGCCAGCAAAATTCGGGGTGCTATGTTGGGGGCAAGGGAAAAGCACTTACCTCTTTTTATTGATGCTCCTCTACGGTGGGTTGTGTTCTAGCCATGCACTTTGTGTGGCGATGAATTGAATTTGCGGGTGTCTTCTATCAAGCCTCAAAATGGGAATGGATGCCCATGAATTGAATTCAAAGTTGCTCGAATGGAAATTTTCGGGTAAAATGGTCCAACAAATACCCCAAAAAAGTATGATTTCGTATTAAATTTGGAAGGTGTATGCATTGCAAATATTTACGAAATGGCATACAAAGTATTAGTGTCCATGGAAACTTATGGCCATAATCCTCTCCAATCTTTGTCCTTTTTCCCCAGAATTTCTGGAGAAGGCTTACAGCTCTTTCTCGGCACTTACCAAGTGGAGAAGCACTCATGTCAATGGTTTTTTTATTTTTTGTGAATTGACCACAAAGCTATTTATAATCTACGAAATACGGATTGTCATCAAACTTAGTAAGGCTAATGGCTGACCAAATTACCTTAAAGAAGTCTAACTTAGTTCCCTATATTTTTCTACAAAATTGACCTAAACAGCTGGGCACTTTGTTTTGTTATTATTCCCAGTGTCGAGGCAAGAATAAAAGTGCATCAAAAAGCGGATTAAAACCTGTCAGCCACTGCCAGTGAAGTTGATGTGGAGAGAGGTGTGTGTTGATGCTACAAATTTGATTATTCTGACCTGGGGCAGCCAACTGGAGCTAAGGAAACAAACATAAAACAAAGGATCTGATCCCTATGTGTGTGTTAGTGTGGGTGTTAGCCATTATTTTGCAATGTCCTTTTTTTGGGATGACTGTGTGTGTGTGTGTGTCTGTGCGGACTTATTCAATTTGCACTGCAACATGTCAAAAAGTTTTGCCAGCCCAGCAGATGAAAAATGTTCAGCAAAAGTGCAAAACGCAGCAAACATGCAACGAAAATTACACAAAAAAAAAAATAAATAGGGGGAAGGGTAGAAGTGTGTATGTTTTTGCCCAGTTTTGTTTTGGTATGTTGCTATTACTTGTCCGTTCGTCTGCGGCTTGTTTTTCCTGTTTTTCTTGCTATTTTTGCTGTTGTCGCAGTTTCTGACGTTGTCCAAAAAGTGTGCCAACGTCTGCCTGACTGATGTACGGGAGATTTGGGAGAGTGGGGTCAGAGGTTATTGGTTGGGGCGCAGGGATAACTCTGCCGGTCGCCTCCGACTCCTTTGTCTCGTTTTACCCTCGACAGTTGACAAGTGGAGCATGCGGCCAAATGCCTTTTAGTACCTCTTTCATCTGCAAATATTTGTGTTATTAGAATTTTTAAGCCAACTGGCAAAAACGTTTTTGTCAGCCGGTCGCAAAACTATATGTATGTATGTATAAAAAAAAAGTTATGCATAAAATGAACAAATTCTGGAAAATAATTTCGGGGCAGAATGCTTATTACTTTGCAAAATTAATAAAGAAAGCAAAAAACAAAGGATTTAGATTACTCTTCTGGTCTTCAAGGACTTAAGATTATCTTTTGAAATAATATCTGTGAAAGAAGTTCCTGGAACACCCTTTTGTCACCGAAATCGCTTGTTTTCCGTGGAATATGGATGTATATGTAGCATACTTTCCTGCGCAAACATGACCACTCTCCGTATGCGATCGTATGAGTGTGTGCGTGTGTTTGTGTCCCGGGGTCGCTGTCAACTAAAATGTTTTGAAATTGTTTCCAGGCTCTCCGGTTTCGTTCAGCTTCCTTTTTTTTGAACATTTTTGCTTTAGCGCTTCTCTCAAGCTATTCAAAATATTTAATTTCCGTATTAACACTGCGCAAAATGCCAAAAAGTTTGAAACGCTTTGTGTGTTGTGTGTTGGCCCCCTTGCCGAGCAAATTTTTTGAAGCTATGGCTTTTTATTATGAATTTTTCAATGTCAATGCATTTCAATTTTGTGGCGCGTTGTCGTCGTCGTCCTCGTTGTCCTCCGCTTTGTCGGTGGTGACAATCGAACGGAATAGATTTATGACAGCGACACTGCATTTTATTATACTTAAAGGAAATCTTTCTTGAAATTGGCACACGGCAAAGGGACGGGGGCGAAAGCGAAAAATGGTAAAGTTTTTTGGGGTGAAAAATAAACGCAAAATGGTGGGATTTTTCCGTCGAGCCACCTGAAGGGCAAATTGGGGGTGGGGCCAAGTGAAGAAGTTGGCGTAAGTAAGGCAGAGCCATTTATCAGCGTGACACCTTGCCGGGTGGCCAACTTGGCCCTGGGTATTGGGGCCCTACCTCCCTTCACACCCCTCCCTATTCCCTCTTGTGGTGGCACGGTGTCTACCATCGATGGTTGTCTGTGTGTGAGGGAGTGGGTGTGTGTGTGTAGCACTTTTATGGCATGTGAGAAATGGCGCAGAAAGTGTGACACAAAATTGTAGACAAATTGCTCGAAATGATTTCATTTCTTTTATTTATGACGCCAAACTGCTCCGTTCGCCTTTTGGTAGCTGAGGGAGGCAGCAGCATTAAGCCTTCACTGAGATTTCAATTCTGTCGAACAGACCAATGAACTCTGGGAGCTGTAAGTGGATTGGTGGTTTGCCTGGATGCCCTGATTGATGGCCAATTGACTGCAGAGACCATAAATTTTGTGGCCAGATTTTGGGAAATATAAAGCCTCAAAGATATGCAAAATCTTGGTTATTCTAAAGATTTTATACTACCAACTGTTAGAATCAAATATTCTTTAAATGTCCTGGGTCAAATTCAATATAACAGCACCGATAGATTTAGTTGCCTTTGCAAATTATTTAACAAAATCGAAACCAAAACAGTTTGAGTTTTTTGCATTCGAAATACATAAATCAACCGAAAAACCAAACCCAAATTTGTATGAAAGTAAATCCAGAAGCGGAGTTGAACGCTTTCCATATCCTATGTCGGGATGACAAAACTAAACTAAAACACAAATACATGTGACACACACATGGTATAAGGACACGCGCGAGGGGCGCTTAAAACAAATCCCCTACACAAATAACTGTAGAGTATAAAAAATATAACCAAAAGGCAAAAATCTAACAAACGACAAAGAAAAAACAGGCACCAACCAAAGAAAAGTCACAAAAATGCAAAACACTTTGGAACAAAAATGAGGCATTTCCGTTCGACACACGCTGTATGTAGTACATTTCCTGAAAGGACCAATGAATTCTATGGCCAACTGGAAGGAAATCAAATAAAGGGGTTAAAAGGAGGCGCGAAAAACGTAAAGAATAATAAACGCGTTCCACATAAAAATTGGCGATGAAATCAGCAAAGTAAACAAAATGCGAAATCCAACAAAAGATCGCGGATGGAAAGTTCAAGAGGTGATTCGAATGGGAGATATCCTTGACAATAATATATCAAGAATAAAGTGTAATATACAAAAATGGCTTAAATATAGAAAATATAGAACTCATTTTGCCATAATTGTAATAAAATAATAGGCCCTCAGGGCAAGCCTGAGTTAGGCTCTTAACCATAATACCCTTTACTTTAAATCCTTTCCAGGTAATGGACTGAAACCAAAATTATATACATAAATATATTTAAAGCATATGCCACGGATGCGGATGCTTTGGCTAATACAATAAACATGAAACGCAATAAAAATCCATGGGGTTTCAAGTGTTGCAGGGATAGGGATCCTTGGTTCGGCCTCCGATCCCGGTCCTTTGGAGGTGGCCTGGCGGTGAGGCATAGCAGCTGCTCTTATCAGTGTGAAGCAATCAAATTCGATTAGCCGAGGGAGGGTAAACAGGCAACACCAACAATAACACCAGCAACAAAGCCTGAAACACTTGACTGTTTTGGCAGCTGCAAAATACGAGAAAAAAAATGAAAATATTGAAGCCCAATGAAGGGAAGGAAGTTCCTTTTTTCAATTTTTTGCTTGGTTCCTACTGCTGTTGTTGGTGTTGTGGGTTGAGTCCTTGGCTTTGCCAGTTGCCCTGTTGCCGCGGTAATTGTTTGTTTTGTGTTCATATTTCCCTTCCTTTTTCCTTCGGGATATTGTCAAGGCTACAACTTGTTGAAGGCGAAACGCGCAGAACGCAAAACGGCCAAATTGAATGGAAATAATCAAAAAGCTGAGCCACAAAATCACAAAAAAAAAGCTCAGAAGTCTATGGTTGGGGCATCAAAGACGCATAAATAGCCAAGGAAGAAAAAAAAACAATTCTTCGGCCGACGATATCGGGCTTAGGCTAAAAAAGACTTATACAACGATAGCTAAGTGGTTTTCAAGGACACCAAGAGAGACAGTGCCTAAAAAAAGTTAGCTTCCGAGCGAATAAAATTGCGGGATTACCGAGCCGAGATAATACAGAATTTCAAATGTCTTTGGATTCAATTTTGGAAATGTGTTTTCAATGCGATTTGGCTTTTGGGAGTGTTTTCGGGTCTCGAACCGCGTAAATCAAACAAAAACCTTTGAAATTCAACTCCATCTCCGGGGGCTAAGTGCTTGTACCCTGGGCCCTTCTCACGCCTTTTTGGCATATGACCCCAGGGTCATATAAGGCCCAGCTGCGTCCCTGCCGCCCTCGTGATTAACAGTTTCGACAGGGTCACCCCCTCAGAAGAAACCCCCAGGGTCTAGTTGTGCGACAGATGCAAGCCACGTTGAAGCCTAGCCCGGGTTGTTGGCCAGACAATTTTACCTACTTTATCGTTATTTATTTGCATATTTTCCAACTAAAAGACGACAAAGAAGACGCTGCCGCTGTCGCTGATGCTGCCACTCTCTCCATTGTTGTTGGCGGCATAAAAGCCCCAGGACAAGCACCAAAACCGCAACGACAATAGTCGAGAAGGACCATTCATGTCGCCGTGTGTGTATTGTGCTTTCCTTTTTTTTATAATTGACAATAATACTTGGGAGATATGTTTGGGAAAAAGTAAAAAGCATAATAACGCTAAGTAATACATTAGCCAGACGTAAGCCAACCCTCCTAGAAAATATAAAGAAAAAAGTGGGCAGTGTGGGGGGATATGGAGTGGGTGGAAAGGTAACGTTCACCACTCTCCACTGACACTGACAATGCATTTGCTCTCCCCGTGTCAGAAAGGTCACGTCTTATCTATTTACCTAAACAATTTGCTTAAAATGTTTACAACATAAGCAACATCATCATCAGCAGCGGCGTCGGTAAGGTGAGCCGGGGTTGCTGGGGGTGGTCCTGGAGAACGAAGGATGAGGGGTGTCCCGGTGTCCGGGTAGTGTCATCTATTTACCTTAAGTAGTCATACGACCACTGCCTTTATTCTCCCCAATTTGGATGTTGTTACTTTTCTTTTTTGCTTTTTGTTGTTGCCGTGGGAGTCACAAGGACAGGACAGGCCAAAAGCTTGGCCAACATTAGAGCGCAATAGCCAAGGGAATTGTTTTATAAGCTATGAATAACAGGCCCAAAAGAAAACCAAACGACAGGGGTTTTTTGCTACAAAATAAATCATTGACGAGCACCCCATACCCTAACTTTTGTTTGTAAAAATTTTATATATTAAAAAAGGAAAGATGAAACTTTTACCATTACAAATTATACAAAAAATAAGGTACTCAAGTAAAAACTTGATTTATACGCACAAAACTACCTAAATTATTATTATTTTTCCACTACATATTATTACTACATATTATACCATAATAATTACTATTATAGTCCCCCAACACCAATCAACTAATATACCCAATAAACCAAAAAAAGAAAGAACCTGAGAAAAAAATGAAAACGAAACCAAAAACATAGCAAAGACCAATGCTCAGGGCCAGGACATTGCGGCTTGTGGCTGCCCCCAGGACCTTTTTACTCTCTTCTTGCAATGTGGAGAAGAAATCTGCCATTCTCGTTCCATTTTTTGTTGTTTGTCCCTGTTTTTTTTTTCTTTTTTGCGAAGATGAACGACGTCGACGGACTAAAAGGACGCGTTTTATTTTTGGCAAAAACCGTTTCCAAAAAAAACTTCCAAGACCGACGCACCATTAACCTCCTCCTGGAAGGGCTTGTGGAAAAACGGTCCTTAGTTGATTATTGGTTCCCCGTAGCATCACTCTCTGCAATCAGCATCATCTATCAGTATTAAATTCAAGACAAAGCCTACCAAGAAAACACACGCAAAAAACAAAACAAAAATCAACTACAAACGGCGAAAAGGAAAATAAACTTCCGTTTCGAGTCCCGGGGAGGGGAAATCCTGGGTAAAAAGCCAAAAAAGAAAAACAAGAAAAGCCCTTAATGTATATGTTGGCAATTTTCTAATCACAGACCGTGGAGCGATTCAGACTTTAAGATAAACATAAGCGAACATTTCCTGCCCCTCTGACTCTCCTGCCCTGCCCGTCTGCCTGCCTACTCGAGGCCCCGTGTTAATTGTATAAATATAGAAAAAGTTTTTATGATCCACAGATGGAAGCTTTCAACGGAATCCAACCCTCGTTCCAGGAAGCCAAACGGCTGCTAATTGAGCTGGGGGTGCGCATGGAGGTGGAGCTCCCAGGATTGCAGGATGTCTCATTTTACGAGCCTGGGGGTGGGGCGGGTGTGCCGCCAAAGCAGGCAACAAAAGTGAATTATCTTGTTAGAAGAAATGCCTCAGAACTGTGAGGTTGACTAACAAGTGGTATGGTTGAAACGAAAAATGCAAAAAGATTTCAAAAGCTTAAGCTTTAATGGCAAGTGATTTTAGATAATCTGGTAAGTTATCTAATATTTTGGGAAATTCTTAGGCAATAAGTTTAGAGGACTTATTCAATGGAGATTCATTTTTTGGACACTCTTCTCTGAAAGTGCTTAAAATTTAAAATCGTAATCCCTCTTGCTTGAAAAATAAATGTCCTTTAAGAAAGCCACCAAAATCCTTTGCTAATGTGTGCCATTCATGCGACTAACCATCAATCAGGTCCACTTCCGGTCCGTATCTGCTTCGTTTAGTGGAAATTTCAGGCCCAGGAAGCCCTCACGAAAAAAGGCGGCCTAGTTACCAAACGTTTATGCAATTAAACGCTTTCCACAGGCGCGAACTACAGCTGCCGGTAAAGGAATTAGAATAACAATGAAATGCCTGATGCTGCCTGATGGTGGACCAAATTTTCGACGACGGGTGTATACCACCTAGATGGAGGAGAATTCAACCAGAAAGCCCAAACCAATTGACATGACCATTGTCATTCACATGACCATTTCCACAGCCATTTCCATTCCCCAATTGGTTGATGGGTGGCTGGTTGCATTCATTTGTGAGGCACTTGGAAAGGGAATGGGTTTTTGGAATCCACGGTCTCCTGCAGTGCTGCGTATACGTAATTTATTACAGGCGACGCCATTTTGTGTGCCACATAGCCCATGTACTTGCGTTGGTGTTTTCGCGATTGGATGTGTGAGTGTGAGTGTGTTTTGGGTGTGTTTCTGTGTGTGTGTGCGGGGATAAGCGCGTTCAGATAAAATGCAAAATAGACGTCATGGCAGCTGTGCTCTTTTGCGTTTAGATGCGAGTCAAGTCCCAGCCATTTCAACTGTCATTTGGCTCTTATATCGGTGAGCTACTTTTCACGAAATACATAATACTTGTATACGCCCCGAACCATTTTCTAATTCAATTACTGAAAGACAAAAAAAAGAGGGAGAAGCTAAAAATTAGTGTCATTAAAAATGTTGTGTGACCTGCCTGAAAATTACAGCTAAGATACAACGAATTTCGGCCACTTGCAAGCAAAGTAATTTATACGCCAGCTAGGATTTTAAGCAACTTTTCATTATGCAAATCAATTTGTCCCTGTTCATTTGCCACTTGCCTTGCCATGGCTCTAGCTCTGGCATGGTTGGAAATTTATTTTCGGCATTAATTTTGTTTCGTTGGGGAAGTTTGTTTAGTTTGCTTGTCGACGAAATTAATTTCTAGCGCAAATCTTGAATTTTTGGGAAAAGCAAGAGAAAATCGGCAAAATTCAAGAGCTTTTCCCATTGAAGAAAAGTTTTATTTTCCCTCTATCTCTCTGCATTTTCTTTTTCCCTATTTTATGCCTTTTATTCTATATATATATATATATTCTTTATTTTGGTTTTGTCTTTTGGTTTTTATTCATCGAGCTAATTATGCGCTACAATGCGTCTCCGTGGCCATTGTGAGAAGTTTCGGAGCCAGCAGTCTGGCTCTGCTGGAAACTGAAGGGAAAAGGACAAAGGGACGAATTCATGGCAAATGGTTAAGTTCAAGGACAGAGTACCATAGAGCCTGCCTATTTATATGCCTAGAATCTGTGAAAGGGTAAAGCCAGTTGCCAGGCAACAGCCTCTGATGAGTGGGAAAAATAAAAGAGCGAAGGAGACTTTACTTTCACATTTCAATTAAAGTTTTCCTCCATAAAGTCATCCACCCCCGCAAACATAAACTTGCGCCCCAGGCTTTTGTGGCTTTTAGATTAAAGGAATTTACGGCCAAAAACAAAGACTTCTGCTAATTGTTTCATTTAGATACTGTACTGCGCTATAAATCTGAAACTTTCGGTTATACTTGAATCAGTTTGTTAACTACTCGTATAGCCCAAAAAATAAAAGACCATCCATAATGCTCAGTGTTCTGTTTTCCCGGCGATAAATCACAAACAGTGGCTGCCAAAAGTTTGTGCCCCGCAGCAGCCCAGCAACAGCAGCCAACTGTCAAAGCATCTGCTCATTACGCCAGTTCAGTTTGGACTGTAAACTGGCCAGTTTGGTGGTCAACTATCAGTTATATATGGAAGAGGGCACTGCTCATTATACTTCGAACTGATTTTCCTTATTTTTTTTTTATCCTTTTTGGCTGCCAATATGAAATGGGAATGGATTCGATAGGACCACCACATATAGTGCACAATTTGAATGATTTTAGGCACTGAGAAATATAACTATTACTTCTATGATAACTGAACCTAAAATGTTTAAAATCTGAAATTGCCAAATTTTATTTCAAGTGCACTTTTGCCTCATTTTTCAGTGCATTGTGAGCATTTGGACCATTGTTGTCATTGGTGGCCATTCCTAATATTGGTAGCTGTCGGTTGCCAGTGTCAGTGGCATATTCCCGCTGCCTCCTCCCCCCTGGCCTATTCCTGGCCATGGCCAACTCTCGCCTCATTCATGTGTTTTATTGCTACACACACACACTCTCCCTTACACACACTGTCTCTGACCAAAAAGCACCGGAAGCACCGGACCCCATGGCATCATAGCATCACCCTAGTTAGGAACAACAACAGAAACAGAAACAGGACCAGTAGCTGGACCAGAACCAATACCAATACAGAATCAGGACGAGAACGAGGAGCTAAGGCCGTAGGAGGAATCAGAATCCAAAAGACCAGAGACACACTCGCCATATATTTATGCCCCATATGGTTGTGCCATATCTCCGTGGGCATAAACCACAACTCAACGACTGCCACAGCGGAACTATACCAGAATTAACAGCAACAACAACTCGAGGTCAGGAATCACAACAACAACAAAGACAGGAGTAGAAGAGACGGGTGGCATCACTTCACTTCCAGGCTCATTACCACAATCTTTTGGCTAGAAAGGAACAAGTCCTAGATGAAAGTTGCTAACTAATGTGTTTGAAAATACTTATTAAATAATTAAATATTAATAAATATATTTTGTTCTGTACAACTTTTCTAAAAATACTTTTGACCAACTATTTAATAATTTAACAAAATAAATTCCATTAAAACTATACTTTTTTGGGTAAATTATGAACAAAAGAAAAGGAAACATTTTATTTAATTTAAATAGGCCAGAACAACTTCATTGGCCATCTAAGTCTGAGGCCCATGAGGCAATCTGGGCTGGATTTTGTTGTCTCCTGATTTGGATTCTAATCAAGTTACCATATGAACTAAAGAGGCAAGAGTGTGTGCAGGTCATCCCATAAATCCATTAAATTTTCAACAGACAACACAAGAAAGTGCAGGCGTCAGCAGATTTTTGCCTTCGACTACACACATTCCACAAATGCTGAGCCACAACAACTCCTAGGGCAATAATATTTATTGTCATTTATTTTATTTCGCATTTAAGTGACTCGCCGGCTCTCGACCAAAGCTAATAAGCTGCAGTAATAAATTATGCGGCATGCAGCATATAAATTATGCGCAATTAACTACAAACATTTTTGCATAGCTGCACAAAAATGTTTGTCGCCTGCAACTCACCAAAAATCCGCCCGAAAAACTTTTGCCCCCTAGCCGGAACACTACTCCTACTACTAAATAGTTCAAAATGAAATACTCGTACATATTTTAGAGGCAGATATGTGAATAGATAACGCACACATCTACAGAATGTGCGCTGTATAGAATGTATATAAATTTATAGACTCACTCACGGACACCCACTTAATGAGCGATATTAAATGAATTTAGATTTTGTTTTAAGTGGCGAAATAAACTCGCATTAATTGCTGTTCGCTGCCATTTCGAATGCCATTTAAACACCGAGCCTCCGGCTTTATGGGCTCTGATTAAAGTTTATATGTTGGATGGTGGGCCTCAACAAAAGATGATTAGTCGTTGTCTGGCAGTTTGGACACATTGTCATGGTAAGATTTTGAGAGCAAGACCTTGTGCGACTAGAAAGTAAACAATAAGACGTGGTCTCAAAACAGGAATTTTAAATTCAAATAAAATCTCTAAGTGAGTTTCCATGTTTATGGCCTGGCTAAAAGTTGTTTATGGTCTACTTGGAATTTGTTTACTATATCAAAATGCCATTGCAAAATTTACAAAAAATATTAATTGCTCGAATAAGAATGCTGGAGAGGAGGCCTTCTGCAAAGGCAGCAACAATCACAGGCACCAATCACAGGACTTGAGCAGAACATTGTTATGCAGAGGCTAGGGAGTAGAGAGGAGGGGAGCGTAGTGGAAGGACGAATGTATATACATTTAAATTTATGCGCAACTTAACGCTTCAAAATTGAGTGCAACGAACGCGACGCAAGCCCAAAACAGGAGCAACAGTCGCATCAAGTATACGCCCTGGCAGCCGGAAGCGAGACTTGGAGTGTTTGCCTGACTCTGCTTCTGATTCTGCCACTGCCACCGCCTCCTGCCTGGCCACTCCGTCACTACCCTCCTCGTCCCTCGTCACTATCCAGGATGGCGATGCAACAAAGCGCGACAACAACAAGGACGAACGGACGAGGCTATGCCTGCCCGGGTTCATGTTTTCTTTGCCGCTTTTAATTTCAAAAATTTATGCGCTCGCGCCACGCTAAGCGTAAAATAACGATGCCGGGCCAAGTCGGCAATACGACAACATTGTTATAGATACTCTGCAACTTTTCGGGCCATATTCTGTGCTTTGAAAGGTTGAAAATCTAAGGAATTATGTTTACTGATAAATTATACCAATAAGAGTTGATGATATGCCTGTTGATGTGTTTATAAATTTCCTATTTAAAATTTCGATTATATAGAGAACCATTTTTTCGTCTTGCCATTATCAGAACTACTCCCAATCTTTGCTATTGTTTTTATTTTATACTTTTTGTTGTTCTTACTCCCAGAGTCCCGGCAAGCTCTCTCGCTTCCCGCTCGCTGGCAACTTGATCCTTTGCCGCCATTTGCCAGTAGAGAACTCCATCGGACTCTCATACCCGTACCCCCCGGTAAGCCTGGATCCACCCAGCCCAGTCTCTACCCCTACCCGGCTTGCACTCCATTAAACTCTGCCGTTGACTTTGTTGCACAGCACACAGAACACAGTACCGAGCACTGCAGAACGTTCAACATCACACTGAGCTGAACGGGCGCTCGCAAATTTTATTTATTAAAAGGAGGGTTACAGCGTACAAGTCAAGTGGCTCAGCTCGAAAACAATTAAAATGAAGTTTTCTTTTTGAGTTGCGTTTTTGCATGGAGAGTCCTGTGGGTGTGGGTGTTTGTGTGTTTGTGTCACGAGAAGGAGCTGTGAGCTGTACGGATCTGAAAATGTTTCAGTTTCAGTTGCAGTTTCATTTTCAGTTTGTGTATGTTGCCTACTTGAGGGCGCAACCGAGCCGAGCGTAAGATCTTAATGAGTTTTTCGGCTAGTTTCACATGCTCCAAATGGCAGACAAAGTCGCCCACATAGGAGCAACTTAGAGCGACGCGGATACACAAATTTTAGCCAAAAGAATGGCATAATTAATTGCCGTAGCCGTTGCCGTTGCTGTTCCCACTGCCTTCGCTGTTGCCTTCGTAGTTGCCTCTGCCGTAGCCGTTTCCTAAAATCATTTCGTATTCAACGGTTTGGTTAAATGTTGCATGCAAATGTGACGATTTGATCCAGGGAATCCATGGGATACTGCTAACCCAGGGGTTTCTGAGAGACAAAGAACCCGTGTGGTTGCCATCTGGAAAGGTGCATCCTATTTGGGTCACCTGCCGTGCGTAACGGTTCGTGAATATTCAATGGATTTCTAGGGACGCTCCACCAGGCCACCCAGCCATCAATTACAATGGATTCAAGTTGAACCAGTTACATGTTTAAATTTTAGGAATTTAACAAAAGAGAAAAAGATGGATTCAATATGAAGAAAGAAGCTGGCCAAGAAGTAAAAATGGCTCGAAATGAAAACATTTTTATGTATTTTGCCCGTATTTTGTATATTTTTTAAACTATTTGAAAACAAAATACTATTTATAAATAATGTCTTTATAAAAAAGCATCTGCAGTAAAACCGGGCAAACAAAAATGTTCCTAATTTTTTTTGTCTCTTGATATCTTTAACACCTTTAAAATTTTAAGCCAAACTATGGCTAGCTACGTAAAATTAATGAAGTTAAACAGTCCTAACCATATTATGATCAATGGGATGGCCAAGATTAAACATTCAGACACTCTATGGCCAATATTTCCGCCATTTTTTTCAGACTTGGAAAAGGAATGCCATTACCGAATCAGAATTTTAATAGCTTTCCATTTCCATTTATCCATTTCCATATTTATCCATTTTTTGTTAAATGATATAAGAAAAATAAGAAAATTTAAAAAAAATTGTTTAAAAGTTTTATGTTTAGGTTTTAATTGGAATTGATAATACTGAAAGATACAATATCCGCAAGGAACCACATTTTCAATGGGGCAAGTTTTAGGAAATTTATGAGTAAAAATGTCCCAAAATATTCATAAAAAATCGAGTTGTCTATGGGAAGAGGTCTTTTAACCAAATTAAAATTTTTTTTTTTTTTGCTATATTTTTGCTATTTTACATCAGATTTTGAAAGGGATTTTCATTTCTGAAACAGAGCGTCAATATCTTTTAATTTCAATCACAGGTTTTTGAAAATTGAAAAATAAAATTTTTCTTTGATTTGTATCCAAATCAATGATCTTAACCCTTCCGAAATTTCCGAAAAATGAGTCAAATTTTAATTACTTAGGTTTTGATTGGAATTGATAGTACTCGAAAATCTAAGACCGGGAAGGAATAACATTCGGGGATCTGCTAAGTATTAGCCAAGTTATGACTTATTCCCTAAAATTTATGTAGTCCGGTAGTCCGGCATCCTCCTTGACATCAATAAAATGATAAGTGACAACTTTTTGGCGAATGATTATTCGCCATATTATGATATTTCGAAGCCGTTTTGCTTCGGGTTTGTAAAAGGAATAACATTTATAAATCAGGGTTCTAATTTTCTTTATTCTTTCTCATTATATAATAAAAATGGAGGCATACAATTTTTGACGCAATTTTTGGCAAAATTTATGATGACTTTGAAAATTTTCGAAATTGGCTTAGAATAGTTTGGAAAAACATAAGATCAGAAAAATATAACACTCTGCAATCGGATAAGTATTAGCCAAGTTATGAATTATTTCATGTATTAAATGGTGTCGGAAAGCTTATATGGAGACTAATTTCTAATAAGACATTCTAGTTTCATTTGTAATTTCTAATTCCCAATACGAAGAACAAAACCAGCTCAAATCATAAACAAATTTCCACCTCATTCACCATTTAAGGATCCTTCATTTCTCTATCGATTCCAAAACCACAAGTTTTTCTTTGTTATCCAGCTTCGGTGGATTCTTAGGCAAATGTTTGCTTATGAAGAAATACAAAAAAGCACCCAAGCGCTCACAAATCCTGCCGCATCCTTCCTTCTCGTCCTTTTTCCTATTTGTAGCTCAACTAACACAGCCGTTTGTCTTGTGTGTGTGTGTGTGGGTGTGCTGGTGTGGGTGTTTGTCTGTGTTAGCCAGAGAATTTGTATATGCCTGGGTGCAATTTTGCGGCGTGAAACCATTTAGCACGCAATGAGGTGCTGCCTAAGCCTTGAGAGCGAAACCAAAACCAAGACCCAGACCAAGACGAAAGCCGATGCAGCTCGTCAAACTTCCGGGTTCTGAAGTCCTGAATATCCTGAAAGCTGAAGTGCTTTGGACTCGGCAAACAGCAAATTCCTTTGGCTGCCATTTTCATTAAAGTTTAGCCAAGCCTCGCCATATTTTCAAGCTTATCATTCTTAAGATAAGTGAATGGTTTACCGAAAATTGGAAGAAGAAAATTTTCTAGCTATGGAATTTTTTTTTTAATTTCTCAGGACAATTCTTCCTCATATCTAATGAAAGTACTCTAAACCTAGGCAGCTTCTTCTCCTAACATTAGCCGTATTATAAAGCAACAAAAAAAAAAAAAAAAGAACAATAAAGACGAAAAAGTTGCAGCGCACATTGCAACTAATTCGATGCTTTTGTATTCTTTTTATGCACTTGCGACATTGTTGCACGAGCCACCCCTGACGAAACTTCATCTGCCATCAACATTCAGCATCCAACAGCGAGGCGAAGGAGTGCAAACGTTTAGCATGCCGAGCGCAAAAATGTCCTGGAAGGATAGGGGGAACCTGGTCCGAGGGCATGGAAAATACAGTGGGAGCACTACATTTTAGCAAACTTTGCGGCATTTTCAGCAATTTGTGGTATTTTACTATTTAATCCTTAACTGTCTAAGGGTGTCACCCTAATACAGAGCCAGGACCTCCGCTCGCTCTGCTTTTCAGCCTGCCACAAGCCATCAACAGTTTGTTTCAAATCAGACAACTACAACAACAATGACGACGATGACATTGTGTGGCACCTGGTGTACAAGTCCTGCTCCTTTTGCCAACTTCTGGGTCCTGTTCGGTTCCTGCAACCGCCTCCAGTTCTAAGCCATTGTTACCCCCAGCTAGACAGAGCCATTGTGCTCCATTTCTAGTAGTCCTTGCCATGAGTGTGTATGTGTATTTATGTATGTCCATATATGTATGGTGGGAATCGTATGGGTATATGTTCTTGCCAGAACTGCCAAAAGTACTGTCCTCCCTGCGCCAGTTGAGCTCCTAGTTCGTTGCAAAGTTTAATTAAAGTCGCGCTACAACTTTTGATATGTTCTTCGAGTTGCCTTCCGCGCTCTTCCGGTTCCGTTGGTTGGGCCAACCTAAGTGGCATCCACTACAGTGGGTCACCACTGAGAGTTACAGATCATATAAATTTTAAGAAAAGGGGAGAAATTGGGAGGCTCCTGGAGCTCCTAAAAAAGATAAATGAAAGCTCAGAATATTCTTAGTAGTTCATCAGGATTCAAGGCTCTGAAACATAAACTAGACTACTAAAGGTAAGTATGATTGCACTGCTTAAAGCCCAAATTATATTTCACTAGCCTTATTTGCATTCAAGTATAATATTGTCACAATACTGCCACTGTTCTATTTGTCGCAGAAAATTTTGAATTTAGGGCTTGAAAGGACTCTTACACACTTGGCTCAAATCTTGCCACGACAGCCTCGCCTGCACAGTTTTTGTTTTAGTTTGTCGTTGAATGTTTTAGTTTTCGTATCAACTCTGTTGCACATGAATGGCTCCTGGGTGGAATTTGTGGGTGCCTGTGACAGGCATTGACAGCTGCCGGTGATGGTCTTATGGTTGCTCACCTCGCAAGTAACTGATTTTGATTCCAGCCGACATTTGTTGGCCCAAGAATTGGCAGCAGCCTCCCATCGAATGGGAATCCTCAAATTTATATTATTATTATTTTTTATCCAATTTAACGACTAGACATAAACAGGAAAAGGTATTATTATTTATATAAAATATTCATAATATTCGGAGTCGATCCAAATGGTCGTCCTGGTTGATGCCCTACATAAAAAATGCCATCGAAATGAATACATTACCCGTTGATTGGAAAAATGTGGATGTCTCAGTGACCAAAGAATATATTAAACCCATACTTAAATAATACGGATCGAGCCGTTCAGAGTGTTTGGAGTTCGTTTTTTATTGCGTTCTTGTGGGGCGTCTATATACATATGCATTAAAATTTTTGTTTTCTTATATAAGCACTGGGTGTGCAGGCAGGCGAACAAATTGACAGCATTATGAAAGGTCAGGTCAGAACGGGGCAAACCATATTAGCCTGGCACGTAACTAAAAAGGACATTCCATTGTCCCATAATGTTGGGCAGTTAGCGCACGCACACACACACCACACAGGCTTGGCTTGGGAATCAACACAGCAGTTGTCCTTGCTCGTTCTCGATTCAATTCCGAATTTTCTTAGCCACTGGCAGGGCAGGTCCTAGTCCTAGCCCTCTGGTCCTGCCCCTTGGCAACACATGCGCGCATCCTCCCGAATGCCAAATGCAAATTTTATTTATGAATATGATTTCTGGCAACAAACAATGGTCCGGACTCCGGACCAAACATCCACACACTCGCACACACTCATCCAAACATATAATAAAAAGGGAAACCCCCCAAAAAAATAAAGGAAAAAATTATTTTCAGTTTGACAAACTCATACAAATGGCAGGACTAACTGCCTGCGCCCGAACAGGGCTAAAAGGGCGTGGCTGCAGCTGTTAACCCTTTGCCCCGTGCGATTTCTGGGGGGGGGAGTTGGCTGGTTTGGGTGATTTTCGATGGCTTGAAGGTTGTCCTGTGCGTGCCAAAAATTTAGCATTCTATGTGCTGATGCTGGCGCGTGTTAAAATAATAAAATATGCTGCTGTTTGCCCAGGATTTGACTCTGGTCGTAGCACTGTCCTCGTTCTCATTCTAGTCCTTGTGCTGGTGCTGATGCCGCAACCGCAGAGTGCAGGAAATCAAAAATTGAGGAAATGAAATTTGGTTATTAGTCAGCGTGCGACGAATGGCAAAGATGTGGAAATATGGAAAAATATGGAAAGGAGCGGGTGATGCGATGTGCCGTGGTCTAGTAGGTGTGGCAGATGGCACGGCCAGCACACTGCCGGCACTCAAACAATAATTATAAATCAACGCCAGCACTCGAATCAAGTCTAGACAATGCCTGACAAAGGCAGCCAACCGACCAGCCAGTCGCATTCATTTCGTGGATGGTAATGGAAATTGGAACTGCCATGGGATGGATGGTATTTTGGATTGGATGAGCTTCGGACAGGGTGTGTGAATGTAAATTTGTGTTGTCTGACCACGAAACGAGTCGCTTGGCCAGCTGCCCACGCGATGGACACACGTTGATCCTGCCACAGGACCGCCACCCACACCCTCGAATTCCTGAAATTATAATTTTTTGTCAACATAAGCAGTTAATCAGGGTTGGCGTAAATACTATGCATTATGTTTGCTTTAAAATAGAATATTTTTGATTTAAATTTCCTTATTGTTTTAAGGAATTTCAATTTTAAATGCTTCTTTCGGATGAAAAATAAACTGAATGTTAACCACATTCAATTGGAATCACTTCCACTGCTGATTCATTGGCCAAACCAAAAGCTTTGAATGGCAAAACACTAAGAGTAGACCCATGTGTTGCCACATTTCAATCGTTTTTCTGCAACACTGGCACAATGCATCCTGCCACCCGCCTGCCCGCAAAAGTAGGCAATGGATTTTCTCCCGCCACCCGTCACCAGCCACCAGTCAGCCGCCACCTGCCACCCACTCTCTCACTCGCCGGTTTATATTGACATTAAATAGCTGTTGATATAAATCAGCAAACGCATAAAAACGCACAGCAAAGCAGAAATCATCAACCGGGTCTCACAGATCCTCTGCCGCCCCAGGATTCCCCCGTTTTCTGCAATAAACAAATAAATAAGCGAAAGAGCCAGTTTGTTGTTGTCGATGTTTATTCAAAAAAAAAGGAATAAAAAAAATACAAAATTCCCGAAGGGCAAAAACGGTGAACAAGAAATGCGGGCCATGATTTTTAGCGACATGGCACGTACACAGCCAAAATGTTTGCATTGCTAGGGTAGTGGAGGTTTTTTAAATTTTTTTGGTCGTCCAAGGGTTGAACCATGGGCCCTATGAGGGAGGAGACGCGGGATGCAAATGCCAGACGGTTGGGCTCTTGAAAACTCTCGCCGGCAGCACGGCTCCTGTTGCTGTCAATTTTGGACTCCGGCTTTTTGTTGGCATCTACGTGCCAGACTGCCAGACTGTTGGACTGCCTCACTGGATGATGTAGCCGCTGAGCCATGAGCCTTGATGAGCCTCCGCGGCAACATCACCAGCCTGATGACTGCCCTCGGACGAACACCTACATGCATGCCACACACTCACCCGAAATCCGATGCCTTCTCGGATTACCCCTTCTCGCACAGCTGGAGGAGCACTCTGTTGCCCGTCCAGGAACAATGCCAAAGCGTGCTTTAATAAATGAAATTACTCTCAAATTGCATAAAATAAGTCAAAAGCCAGTGAACATAATAAACTCCAGGAGAAACAAATGAACTTGGATATGTAATATTTATGATATCTGTTTAAGCAAAATGCAAACTTTTAGTTTCAGATTTTACATTTTATGGGGATTCTAAATAAAAAAAACAATAAAGAACTTGTCACACCACAAAGAATCCCACTTTGTTGGGTTACTTTTTATTAATAATTTAGCTTTGGGACATTTTTAGTATAATTCCTTTCAATTTATCATAAATTTCTTACAAATTTTGCTTATGAATTCGTGCTTTGTTTTCTATTGTTTATAATACTCTTCCATTTTTTTTAATTTCCCCAAAGAGGATTAAAATGTATTTTATTGAATTCGTAAACACAAAGTTTGTTGGTCGAAATTACCGAGTAATCATTGTAGATATTATTTCTACCAAATTTAAAGTCTGCTTGATTGAATCCATTTAGTTATTACTTTATTACTTTCGCTAGCTTAATTAACAACTCAGTAGTCTTTGTTGGATTGCAGGTGGTCATGTTCATTGTCGGTCTGTCATGGCTCTCTGGTTGACTGCAGTTGCGGTTCAGTTCTGTCCGGGATTCGAACGGGTATTTTTGGTTACTGGTCGAGCATACTCTCAACTAGGGTTGGACCCTGCCCATGACCCTGCCCCCTCCTCAGTAGCCCGTAAATACAAGCCGTAAAAAAAAACTCAAAATACACATCACAAATGAATGTAAATGTAAATGTTGCTTTCGGCCTGGTTAATTAAAATGCTCTCGTTGTAATAAGGCAACAGACAATGAGAGTTTTTGGTCGCACAGTTTGGGGTTTGGCGTTGGCAGAGGCTGATCAGGATGCGATGAAGGAGTCGGCAAGTTAATGCTGAACATAAATAACAAAGGACAAACAGAAGTGTTTCAGCCAACACGGCCATACAGACGGCAATAATAATACAAATATTATTCGAATGTGTAATATGTATAGGACATGTAATAAAACAACAGACGTCTGTATGGTTGGCAACAAAATAAAGTAATGAGCCTGCCGGGCAGGCTATCAAGGGCATAGTCAGAAAGGATCAAAGGGGTGAAAATATCTTTAAAACCATGGGATTTCTCACACAATTATCACGACTTGTTAACCTTCTAACCATAAATGTTAAATTATTCAAATTTCTTATCTAGACTTTTGATTATTCTAAGCCTTGAACTACAAATGCCAATGCATAATCCCATTAAAGTAATTATCCATCTTTTAGCTTGGCCTAAGCCCTAGCAATTAAAGCTCCTTTTGTCATGTGGTATATAATTTTCAATATCCTGGCCTTAACTAGATCCTAATATACCCTCTTTTGTTCCCCAACTAGTGGAACTTTTCAGGGGAGGATTGCAATATAATTACACCAAATTGTTTCTGTGGTTAACGAATTTATAGCGCTGAATGACGACGAACCGGTAGCACCAGAGTCAACAGAGGAATACGTTTCTAAACCGACCACGCCTCCTCTGACAACCCTTAACCCTACTGCCGCCGCCCAAACACGCACAGACCGACACACGCAAGGGCAGTACTTGGCCAAATGTTTCCGGAGGTTTGGTGCCACAGCCACAGGTTGTCACTGGAATGAGGGGCACTGAGGTGCAAAGCACCCAACCAGGACAAAAGGTAAAATTATTTCTGGATATGCTTGGTCCACTTCTGGGCTCGATTCTCCTTATGCTGACCATTGCTGCCATCCGTCGACGGCAGCCAGTTGTTTGATTTATGTTCGGCTTTTTGTGTTGTTGCCATTGGTGCAGGCCAAATTAAAAACTTTCAAATGACTGGGGCCATAACTCAAATGTCAATGCATTTGTTTAATTTGAAATGTGCATGTGGCAGCAATTTCTGTGGTTGTAGTGCTGCTGCACTTGTGCTGCTCTCGATGGCTTCAAATAAAGCATATAAACTTCATTAAGTTAAATATGGCCAAGCCTGGCAATCATTTAAAGATGCAAAATTTATACAAAATTCCAGAGACAAAAATTAAACAATTTTAATTTTCCAAACACCACACACAGTTTAATAAATACTTTCTGATGCCAAAGTACACTCTAATGTATCTGATGAATATTTATTTTTAAAATATATTGCCATGTTTACCGAACTGAAAACTGAAAGTTTTGTTTGTCAAAGGCACACAGATTGCCAAAGAGAAAATAATTTGTATTTTTTTGTGAGGAAGGACCTGTGTCCTCCAAATAAGTTGATGCAACTTTTCAATATTCTCGAATGGGTTGAGGGTGACAGGGTTCAGGTAAACGAGGACACTCAGCAGCCAAAGTGTTTCCACAGATGGTAGATGGTAGTTGGTAGCTGGTAGCTTCTTTCTAGAGACCCTCCATCCAAAGTCAGTAACTATAAACGTTTACCGCAATCGTGCTGCGGAACCACATCAAAACATCAGAGTTCCTACTATCAATATGCTAAAGTTGGGGGCTGAGGAAAGTGGAGATGGAGCTGGTGATGGAGATGGAACTGGAAATGAAATTGGAATTGTAGTATTCTGGAATTGCCGATGCGGGGAGCCGGTCAAGCAACTGCAACTGCCACAGTAGACGATGACGGCGGCAACAATTAGATAAAATCAACAGGCGGAGGACTTCGACTTCGACTCCGACTCCGACCCCCGATCCGAACCGCAAAGTTGAGACGGCGCGAAAAGGCCGACACACGAAACCGCAAAACTAAGTGCCACGCCCATTTAATTGCAGAAAACAACGCCACATGGGGCGACAATTTACTGGCGACATTTAGCATCAAAGGGCAGCCGAGCCAACCGCCCACAGTCCGCAGAGTGGCCTGCCAGGCCCCTCCTCTCATTTAGCCTGCCAATGCATAAAATTATTTCCGCTTGGAAATGCGCTACACTTAGAAATAAATCGGTGATATGGCAAAAGAAAATAACTTTTTTTTTCGAAATATGATAATAATGAGAAAATAAACAAAAGTGTGTCTTGAAAAATAGAGCACATGTGAATAAATTACAACAAATTTTATGGAATATTTGTCAGTGCATGATACCTTCTTTTCTCTCCCCACCATCTCTGGCCAGCAAGCAATTCTAATTAAGGAAAAAGACATTTGGATTGACACGAGACAAGCGAAGCGACTGTGTAATCGGAGCAGTTGCTGACCAACCCGGCAGCCCACCAACCCACCAACCCACCAAACAACCGATGAATCCCCCCTCGCTGTGCAGCAAATTGCATAGAATAAATTTTCATTAAACGCCACTGACTTGTGAGTCTCTGTCTCCGAGTCTCAGTCGGCACGTCGATGTAAAATGTCAGGACATACAAAACGGAGGGCGCGGCCTTAATGGGTCATCGGCCCTACAAGCACATTCATCGGCAATGAAGATGGAACTGAAATTCGAGTTCGAGTTCGAGTTCCTTTCCTTTGCCCTGTCCATTTTCATAATTTTTAATTATTTTTAATTTAATTGTCGCGCCTCGCGTGCTCTTCGCAAACAACTGAGGCACTGTCTCTGACTCAGTCGTGGATTGATGATTGAAGACAGTCCATAGTCAGTTACTCCGGTGCTGGGTATAGCAAGTGGGCCGAGGGTATGTAGTGGGGGAGGTCAACAATTCTGGAGGGAGGGCGCAATAAAATTCGTCTACATTGGAAGTCAGGAGTGCGTTTTGACTTATTAATAAGATAGTGGAGGGAAGACATAAAGAAGTTGAAATACACTTTCCATCAAAATAATATTAGAAAGAACATTTATACTTCTAATAAGCCTTCTATTCTTAAGTCTTTAAGATTTTATTTAAAATAATTTAAGCAAACTGTTCCTTGCACTCTATTAATAATATCTTAATACGATTAAATATTTATCAAGCTCTCGTCTTCAAAGTCAACAAAGACCGGGGGAAACAAAAGAGTATAGGAGTCTCCCAAAAATTTCAATAAACAGACAAAATTCTTGAGAAATCAACGACAGCGTGAATAATGCCCCCACACATATTAAAAACCATAATGCTTATTTCAATAATTTCACTGTTTTTCCCGAGAAGCCGAGTTCCGAGTTCGGGTCTAAATAGATTTCAATTTTTCATGGCCGAAGTGCTGGAGCTGGAAGAGCTGGTGGAAAAACATAAACAGAAATTTTAATTACATCAAAATGTGCGGGCGCACTTAGTGAACATTTTATGGGGTCACGCGATCTCTGCAGACCCTCCGAGAGGGGGAGAGACCCGAAAACCCCTGAAAACCCTATAAACCAAAAACCAAAGAACCCCAACCCCAACCCAGGGCCACGGAAATCGGTCTAGCCACTGGCAGGTGCCCAGTAGCCGCTGTAGCTAGCAGCTAGCTAGCACCTAACAGCCAACAGCTATCAGCCAGTTGGAGCCAGTTCCGTTCATGGCTCAAAGTTATTTACCCTCTGAAAAATTTTATGTAATTACAAAAGTTTTTGGCTCTAGCCCCGCTCCAGCTAACCGAAAATAAACGCAAACGCTTTGCTCTCGGGCCGTTGTCAACGTTATGGCAAAATGTTATCATCTGCAGAACTGACACCAAAAAGACCCCAACTATGTGGCGGAAGTGCGTGGGAGGCCTGATGGGAGGCCCGGTGGGTGGCCACGTGGGTGGGTTGTTTTTCGGGTGCCAACTTATTGTCGCCGCTCAAGTAATTCACACAGCAGGTGCTCGCAGTTAGCTGCGGTTCGCATCGCCAACAAGTCCAACAAAAATAATTATCACTCTTGATTATCTTTTGTAGAAATTAGTGTGCACACAGAGGGATATCACCAGTTCCTGCTCCGCTTTGGCTCCTGCTCCTGGAGCTCACTCCTTCTATCCTATCCACTTGACTCCCCCAGAAACGTCGTAAAAGTAATTGTTGTGTTTTGTGTTGTCAAAAACCTTTGGAGCTCTTTAAGTGGGCAAGTTGTTGGAGGGTGGTCCGGGGGTTAGACGTATATATAGTATACCTGGGCGACTGTCAGCCAACTATGCTAACTGTTTAATGTTGTTACCTGAGCAAATTGTCGACGCTTGTTGCAAATTTCTCAACGTTTTATTGGGTCGCCCACTAAGGTGGGTGGATGGTTGGTGTATTCGGGCTCGGAGTAGGATACGGAAGCACACGATGTTTGGCTTGCAAATTGCTTGATATGATTTCAACTTGACAGTTTTCGGGTTAACAGTTGTTCCCATAGAGTTTGCCGCAGTTATTAAAGCAGACAAGCACTTAATTGGGGCAACGAAGTCACATTAAGGGATTTTGGCCTAAACAGATTCGGCGATGAAGGAGGAGAGTTGGTTGCGGTAAGGGTTATGGAATATTCAAGTTGGGGTTTGCTAATGGGTACGTATATTCATAGACTTTAAACAAGTATTTAATATTACAAAAAAGGCTTTATTTTTTATTTTTTAGGTATTTTTAATACAGGTTTCAATGACTTGCACATGACTCTCAAAACCATTTTTTCTTTGAAATTGTAATTGCATTTTTATATCCGTTTTTGCTTACAAACGAGTTTAATATTCAAGGTGTATTGTATACTTTTTAATAAAAAAGTGGATGACAAAATTAATTTAATATTTAAAAAAAGAAAACAAATGATAGCTTTTGTACAATGCAGTTTATTTTACAAATAATTTAAATCAATATAATCAATTCTAAAAACTTTAAAGCGAGTTGCTGAAGAAAATCTTTAAAATGGAAATTTTATGTTTCCTTGTTCTAGTTTTATTTGAAAACTCAAAGATTCCAAGAAACTGAATATATCGCCAAAGTTTTCCAAAGGACTATAACCAACGTTTAGAGGGTTAGATACCACACATACATAGAATATGTATATCGCTATGGTGGCCCAGTGAAAACTTTTCAAATGCTGGCTTTTTTCGCATCATTTGCATAGAGCGGAGATGGTACGGAACGGGTCCTGGTCGGGATTGTTGATTGTACATAGTGGGTTGTGCTTGGCCTGGCACTTCCAAAATTCCATAAATGGCCAGGGCCAAAAACTTTTGGATGACATTTTGCCACCCTCTGGCTCCCTGGCGCTGGCACTTTGGCACTCTGGTCTTGTAGATTTTATACTGTGCCGGCTTCGTCTTTGAGCCCGGTTTGGTTGTCTTGTGTCTTTGCCACACTTTTGTGCTAACAACTCGCATTGCGCATTTCCGCTGAAAACGTGGGTAAAAACTTTTACTTTTGTTTATTTGTCCGCTCATTCCAGTTGATGTTGATGTTTTTTCATCATTTGCAGCTCGAAAAGCTGGGAAGCTGGGTAGCTGGGTAGCTGGAGAGCTGAAGAGCCGGACTTTGGGGCCCGGCTTTTTGTGCTCGCACTGCAATCGGAGTGCTGTCCGCTTCTTGTCTGCCTTTAAATGAAAGCTAATTAAGTTTTATTTTTTCTTCCAGTTTGTGCTTTCTGAATGCCCGAGTTTTCCACCGACTTCAGCCTTTCGTCTTTCGCGTATCTTCCCTCTGCCCCCTTTTTACTCATTTCTTTTTTCGCCCAAGATGCCCGTACTTTAAGTGTCCGTCTGTCCGCCGGCCCGTCCTTATTTTGTCCGGCTCTTGGTCATTACAAGTTGATTAACTCATAAACATTTACTGACAACTGACGTCGGACATCTGACAAGTGGCAAACTTTGTTAGCGGAAGACCCCAGCCGAAAGCAAATGATTTTTGTATTTCAACTTAACTTTCCTGATTTCTTTATTACTTATTTAATTCTTATAATTCTTTTCCTCTTTATTTTTTTGTTGGGTCTCTTACTTCTATTTTTTTTTTTTGCATTTTCATTTGCATTTGCATTCAAATAAATTTACGCTTTCCGGAATTTGTTTTCAGTTTGGAACCCTGACTCTCTGGCTTTTATTTTTTGCGCTTGAAATTTTAATTTCTTCAGCATTTCGCTTCGCTTTGTCCGCTTCGGATTTCATTTGACTTTTCTTTCGTTTTGTCATTTTGTGCTTTTCATTTTCATTAATTTGGCGCAATTTTTTTGCCATCGTGTGAACCCATTTAATGTTTCTATTTTACTTTTATTCCGTCGTTGGCCCACAAAGTAATGTTGATTGTTTGCCTGGTTGTCTTTGATTACGAAATTGTTCAAAATAAATAAAATTACACGGCTCCACCCCCTCTGAAGAGACGGATCTCCGAAGAGACGTCTTTTAATTGAGTTTTTCGCGCTGGGCTCCCAGGGCCAGGGGTCAGGCCAATTTTCTTGAACCTGAGCAGATTTTATGTCTGGGATAAGGAGCCTCGACAGGGCAGGAGAAAAAAACACATTAAAAAAGGTAAAAGGTCGCTGAGCTTACCGGCTAATTAAAATATGACCAGTAGTGACGAGAGGACCTGCCTGGGTCAATCAAGTTGTCGAAAACAATTAGCCATGATTTTGGTCTTTAGCCAAAAACTGCTGAAATATTTACATCGTTTCTGGGCATAATTTTGGATTGTACCACAAAATCCATTCCACAGCTGCCACTCCACATCTCGCAAGATCTTTCACAACAAATGCCCGTCACTCACTCTCGGCTTCTGTCCAGGCATTTTCCCAGGTGTATTAGGGTCCAGTGCGTACGACTGTCGTACAATAATCAAGGTAATTAACATGCAAACGAAATTATGAACCAGAGTATCCAAAACACACACACACCCGATACATTCTCAATGGAAATTCATTGTGGAAAACCCAAATACGAGACTCGGCTTGAATAAACACACACAGAATGCACAAACGTGGCCCAAAATACATGCAGCAGATATTTTAAAGATGCCTGGGAAAACCAACTCCGAAACGTGATGCGACAGTTGTGATGCGGTCTATTGGTCTATTTGGTGTGTTGCCATTGTCAGTGTCATTGCACAGCCTCTTCGGAAAGCGGAGCAATGATTGGCAACAGCAGCAAGGTAGCAAAGGTGAGCAAGAACGTGTAGCAAAAGGTAAAGGTAAAGGCAGCCAAAGTCAAAGTCCCGGCTCGACCTTTATGCGTCTATGCGGTGTGTGTTTGTGTGTGTCCGCGTTAATTAAGCAAAGTGAGCGAGACACACGTTTCGGGGATGGGTTTGGGATGGCAAGGGACGGCTCTCCTAGCCCGAATGCATTCAAATTGAATGCACAGACACAAACGCAGCGGGCCAGGAGCCAAGGAGCTCGGCGCAGACAAAAGGACGCGACGCGCTGTCAAAGACGCTAGGGGAGTCCGTCTACCTGCCACCGAAAGTCAAGGAGTTTCTTAACGGCTGGCACCTGTTGATACCTCGTGGTTCGGTTAATATAAAAATGTAAGTTACTTTTAAGATTTGTAAGGATTTTCAATATATTCAATAAATATCTTAAAGCTTTTTTGTATGACCTTTTAGTCATGAATTCTGCAAATATTTTCAATCTTGTTTGAAACAAAATCTCAAATAGTGCAAGCACACCTTTCTTGGCCTAATATACCTTCCCCGAATCGGAGTCAAGTGGCATGGAAATGCTGCAAGAAGGCATTGAAGCGTAAGTCGGCGATAATCATGGCAAGCCGACGCCTCAACACGTAACCGTGCCGTCAAATGCCTCAACACGGACCTGGAAGAAACCAAAACCGCCTACACCTGGAGAAAATATTTGTAATTTAGAGATAATGAAAAATATAGCTCAAGAACTAAATGAAATCATAGATCTTAGCTTTATTTTGAATAAACTTTAATAAATACTAAGTACGTAGTAATTTTTCCCACTGTACTAACGCAGGCCAGCATCGGGATAACGCAGTCATTGTCATTGCCCCCACAGCTCCCTTCCAGCCAGTGAAAATTGCAGGATAATCACAGCAACTTGAGTTCTCAAGTGCATGTCAGGGGGAGCTGGGGGAGAACGGCTGAAAGAATGCCCCCGGGCCAGAGCCGGGCCGAGAGCGGAGGGCATACCCCTGAAAGGTCTGGCTCTGGTTATGCGTGGTAAGCCAATTTTGATATGAGAAACCCTAGTCGAAAAATAAACGAAGGGAAAATATCAGGGACAATGGCGGAGAGATGAAAACCCAAAACCCGAAACGTGGCCATTGTCAGAGTGCATGAAGAAAGTTATTAGAGGATGAGAGGCGGGAAGGATGTCTCCGGAGTAATGACATTTCTAGCTCTTCGACGTCTCCATTTAAACGATGAAAGCGAAAATACGAGCTATATTTTAATTGTTTTTGTGCCCGTTTTCCTATTTCTCTTGCTTCTGATGACAGAAATACTGGCATTTAAGACTAGAAGACTGTAAGATGCACAGGACATGCATTTTCAGAAGAACGAAAGTCTACTCTGCAAAAGTCGTTTTATTTTCCAGAAATTGGATATTTTTTAGCAATTTAGAAATGCCAGAAACGACAATGGATTGTGCCGAAATTGCATTTCTTTATATCAGTTATGGCTTATGGGGAGAACAAGTTTTGAATCCAAGGTGTGAAAGGAAAAACCGAACCAATGTATATATGCAACATATATGTTGCCTTGCCAACATGGCATAATAAAAAATTTGAATTAAGCCACTTTTCTTCCTTTGTCTCTCTGCCCCACAATTGTCTTCAAAATTTGAAAGCTATCTGCTTTCATGCCCCGGCATCTTCGTTCAGTCCTCATCCGTTCTGTAAGTACTTTTTAATGGAAATATCATTTCAATTTTCGTCATTGACGTTGACATTTCGTAGTCATTTCGTTTGGTATTAGTTTTGCAGAAACATTTTTTACATCGCGTCGTTGAATTTTTATTATATCGACCCATACCTGTCGCTATAGCCCGCTTGTTTAAATTTCGCCGCCCTCCTACCACCACCCGTGGCTGTCAATTTGATATGCCCTGCTGCAATTTCCGTAAATTGCGCGTAAATCGTTTCAAATTTTCACTTGTCTACATTTGATTCTCCTTTGGAAGAGAGAGCTCCATATACTGGTTACTGGGTTCCAGTACCATCCACATCCGCATGCACATAATTCCGCAAACATTTTTCCATTTCATCAGGAGGCGGCGAGTGGGTGGGTGGCTAGGTCGGGGGCTATAAACCAAATAAATCAATAAAAAATTATGCGAAGTAATGCATGGGGAAAAAATGGGAAATGGAAAAATTGAGGGAAAGCCACGAGCCACGAGCAAAGGCAAACGAATCCATAGAAGCCACAGCGTCGAAATGAAAAACAAACTGTGTGCCCAGAATTCCTAGATTCCCATTCCTTTTTCCATTTCCCATTGAGTTCTTCCCTTTTGCGTTTCGGTTTTCGTATTTTGTCCTGGCAATCCTTGGCATCGGAGAAAACGTAGAAAGCGAAATTTTAAACGGCATCTAAAGCTGCAAATATGAAACTTATGGCAATAATATTGATGTCGTCTTTGACTCCCATGCCCATGCCCCATGGCTTGCCTCTCCACTTTTCACAAATTGTAACCCCTGCTAAGCAACCCGCATCAAAAGAGTATGCCTGCCAGCAGCCAGCAGGATAAAAAGGACGAAAACCAAGACCAGGACTAAGACGTCGGCGAGATTCCGGCTGGGCAGTGGGTTGTGGGGAGACAAACGAATTGCGATAAAGATAAATAAGCAGCGATACACTTGATGATGTCCTTGTTGCTCTTGTCGCGCTCACGGCTGCTTCTTCTGTTTTTCTTGTATTTGTTGTTCTTGTCCTTGTTATCCTTGCTGGTGTCTGGGTCTTCCTCTGGCCAGAAACACCAAGCCCACAAGCACAGCCAACCCCACCGCCTCGCAATCGTATTGTATTATTTAAATTTGATTTTATTTCATGAAAATTGAGTTTCGTTGCGGGGTTGTGTTTGGTGCCTTTCTCCTTCTGTTATTGCTGTTGTCCTTTCCACTGCCTCTATATTGTATTGTATATAAGGAGGCTCGCCATATCTGCTTATCGTTTCTTACGCTTTCTCATTTTTTTTTTTATTCTGTGCCAGTCCCATTTTGTGGCGGAGAAAGTTCGTAAACAAATTATAATATTGAACTTGTCATAGATACGCGCTTTTGATTGTGTCTATCTGTGAATGGGAAAAAATGGGCGGGAAGTAGTCGGAACTTAGGGAGCTGCCTGGCCCCTATCCCCTGTGGGGGATAGGTCATTATATGGCTTAGACATAATTCTGAGAAAGAAAATGCGTCTGCAAATTATGTTTATTTTCCATTTAAAATAATAGAATAATAAAAATAAGTTCTAAGAATATTTATGGAGATTAAAGATGGTCTACCTACCTTCATATAGGAGCTTTACAGGCTTCACAGCTCTTCCTAATAACTTTATAGTTCCACCCTATTTTTTTGCTTTTTTTCCGGAACTTTTCCTGCGTACATAATGCTATTTTCCGAGGTTGCTTCCCTTACAGTTTTCTGGTTCGTTTCGTAACCATTAAACCAAAACAACGGGCTTCATTTATTTTCAATTAAAAGTCAATCATAACTTGCGCTTATCAATAGAAGTACTTTCGCGCCACCCACTCTCCACCCTCCGAGTCTGAAGTGGAAAACTCTAGAGTTTTCCTCGGAAAACGGGCGGGGGGTTGGATAACGAAACAAAAAAAAAAAGTTTTCCATAACCAAACAATAAAATGCTTGGGCAACAATTATGCTGCAATTTTTCTCTGCTCCGCACTGCACTGCACTGTGCTGTGTGAGTTTCCCAGCTTTTGGCTATGTTGTATTTGGATTTTCAGGAAAATGTTTGCGTTATGCGTTTTCCCCTTTTCATTTTTGTATTTTTTCTTTCATTTTCTGTTCCCCAAAAAACATGCGAATCCGCAAACTGCACAAGTTGTTTTTAATAGGCTTCCTCATTGTACACCGACCCATGGGTGCTGTTGATTTTTGCCAAGGACGAGGCAAAAGGATATGTGAATAGTTAAGCCACCCCTGGCTGATTTTGTTCCGGATTTTTGAAAAGCTCCAGCTGCACCTTTCTACAGATGCTATTTGTCTGGATTTGCGGGTGGATGTAGGATACCTCGTGTGGTTTCAGAACATTTCTAATTGATGCAATGGAATTCCATAAGCGGATTTCTTTTGTTTTTTCAGTTTATCAAACGAACGTTCCCATACGTTATTAGTTCTGATGCTTTCAAATGAAGTTTCTATGCTACTTTTTTTTTCCAAATCTACTACTACTTTTAGAGTAGCTCTTTCAATCTATATAATGACTGCCTTTTGCTATTTCTCCAGAGGATTTTGAGTATTTTCAATTATATTTCGATTTATCCACTTTAAGCTCACTTGCTTCCAGTGAAACAGTATACTTTTTGTTGAATCCAGCCAGGCATCAACTGTAACAGCCAATTATCCTGATAAGGCAAACGAAATGTTGCAGACAATCAGGACGAAAATCCTTCAGGTGGAATCACCTCCCAGGAGAAACAAGCTAAACAAGTCTGTAAGCGACATCTACGCATTAAGGGTAGACCAACCCCTTCTACGAAACTTTCTTCTTTGGGGTTTTGGAGTTACGAGGTAGGAGGTAGGAGGGTCGGACCAACGCGTTAAGCCTCGCCAGTAAGCCAAGTTGACGGGCAAATATTCAGGGTTATGCAAGGGCGAGTCTGGTGGTTAGCTACTGCCATTGACATGCATTCGGAAAATGGGGAAAAGCTAACCCCAAAAGCGGAACAATGAGCGAAGGCTGGCAATCGTCATGTCAGACCCAACTTGAAGTTTTCTAGACGCCGCAAAAATAGAAGGACAATTCTTCCGGGTAAACAAAGTAAACAATTGCGCAAAAAAAAACGGAAAACATAAAAAGTGAAAGAAGGGGAAAGGTTAAGGGAAAAATGCTGTTTTGATGTGGGTAAATGTTTAGAGTTTTTTTTTTTTTTTTTTCTTCCTGAGCGCAGACAGGACTTAAAAATTGAATTTCATTTGCTTTTCAATTTGGCAATAGGGCAGGGGGGGCTTTTCTGGGGGAATGTGATTTGGCTAATATATGGTCGTGCCCTCGAAAGACATGGTTTAGAGTCCTGCTGCCTCTGTTCCTCTTGCGACCGCCCGCTCTAAAAGAAAGTAAATATTTTATTACACACATTTATGACGCACTTTGCTGCAGAGGGGCAAAGGGACAAAGGGCAAGAGGGGAAGAGGGAGTTGCAAAAACTTTTGGGACGCAAAACTGCCAAGTGGAACTATTAAAGCTGTAAAAAAGTTTTTCCCACACACACAGATATGGATACGCACACTGACACAGACACACACACAGTGATAGCCTAAGGAACACACACACAAACATGCGGCTTGCTCTGTCAGCAGCCATCGCTTTTCCCGCTCTCTCTCTCTCTCTCTCTTTTTTGGTCTGCTTGCCTCTTACTCTTGTTGTCGTCGTCGTCATTTTGACCGGAAATGCGCAGTTTTTAGTGAAGTGCATGCCATTTTGAATTGCCAACACACACACACACACACGCTCGCTAACACGCATGCAGATGCACAAATACAGCTGCAGAGATGGACTCCAACACTCACACACACTCACAGCTAACCACTGGCGTTTGTCAACACAGCTCGCGCACTTTGGCTAAAACAAAACGGATAGGCAGCTAACCCCCCCCTGCCCCATGCCCCCTCCTCAGTACACCCCCATGTCTCATTGAAATGCTTTGGAAATGCTGCATGCTGCACTCGTTTGGTCAATATGGCGCACTTTTCCCCATTTGTTTCGCTTTTTCCCGCTTTTTCTTTTTTCTTGGCTGCTTGGCCTCGCCGGGAGATGCAAACGTGAGTGCTGCGGACTGGCCATGCATATTGTATCAAAAAATAGAGGAGGTTATCGGCCCGAAACTCTAGTGGGTATTAATAAAGGAAAAGGCTGGAGAGGTCCCTGATTTTGTCTCAAGGGTATCCAGATAGAAGGTTTCATAGTTTAAATCTCTCTTTTTTTCGTAAGTTTCTTTAAGAGAAATATTGTAAATTTTAAACCTTTATTTATTAAAATAAAAACTCTATATTGTTTTTACTCTTTTCTTTAGTTTCCCCGCCTCACGATGCCATCGCTAAGGTGGTGTGGTCAGTGAACCTGCAGCTCCATGTGTGTAAACTGTAAACGCAACTGGGAAACTGTGCGACTGTGTCGCTAACTGTCGCCGTCGTCTCTTGTTAGCCATGTTGCATTTGTTGTTGCCGCTATTGCTAAAGTTTTAGTTGCTGTTGCTTCTGCAATGCTAATATCGACATTTCCGTTTAGGATTCATTTTGTTGCCTCCGCTCCTCCGCTTCTGCCGCAGCAGCCGTTAGTTGTTGGTTTTGGTGTTTTTTGTGCCCATTTTTCACACTCTCCATGCCACACCATCCTCCATCCGCCACACCCACATCCACACCCACGGCCTTTGCCCTCTAACCCTTTTCGATTTTGTGTGTTTATTGCATTTTGACCTACGGATAATTCCCAGTATTGTTGTCCGATTCACTTTGGAGCTTTTCCTTGCACTTCATTTTGCCGTTTCATTTCGTTATTGGGCTTTTTGGAATTGCTAATCCGATGTGTCGGAGGATCTAATGGATTTCAGTTGCCAGTCGATTGAATATTTAATAACTAACCCGAAAAGTAACAACAAGGCAACCAATCAAGGTATTACTATGTGGAGGATTCAAAAACTAAAGTTAAATACTTTGGGGCCACCTTTAAGTCATGCAAATCTATTAAATGCACTTCTTGGCCAACACCCGTAACTTTATCCCATTGCATTTGCTGCCTTCATCAGGAAAGTTTTTGGCCTACTTTCTGGCTCCGATTTCCTTGCAAAAAGCCCGCGCTCCTGCTAAGTTTGCATTTCGCCTCCTTCTATACTCTGCTATATATATTTTTTTTAGAATCAGCAAGCCTCTTGGCTTTGCCAAGTTTCGTTGAATCCTTTCATTGGAGTGTTGCTAGTGCTGCTCCTTCTCCTTTCGTCGGGACTTGAGAAGCGCCTACACCTCCTTGTTGGCAACTTGAATTACTTAAAGTTACCAGCTCTCGGTCTGGTTGGGCCTGGTGTTTACTCGTTTTAACAATCCGCCCCCTTTGTTGCTTTTCTTTCACAGACAGCTTAATTTCGATGCAAAAGTTTTCTTTGTTCAATCTTTCCATCATATGCGAATCTTCCTCTGGCCTCTCGGCTTTATTTCCTATTAGGCTAGCCAACAAAAAAAAAATACAAAAATAAAATAAAAGAAGAAATTTATTCAATGGCGCCCGGGACAGACCCTTTCGTTATGGTCGTTTTCGTGAAATTTTCATTAAATTTACCCTTGTCTTTGGCAGGGGTGGACTCTCTTTGGCTGAAAGCAAGAATGTCTTCCAGCGAAAACGGCATTTTGGCAAACATTTCACGAAATGCGTCTTTAATTTTTGGCATTAATGCGGAGGACTAGCCGCCAGACTAATTCTCCGAAATGCTGGAATATAAAAACAAAATTATAATAATTTACCTTTCTGATGGTATTTTGCGAAAGACCATATGCCAGTGTGCCTTTGTTGCTTACTCATTTCCATGGGCTTTGCCCATTAGTTATATTAGTTCAGCTCCAAGTGCAACTCATCCACTCAACCCCTTTCCCGCCCATCCAACTGAAGAAGCTCTCACTTTAATCATGGCTTCCCCGCACCGCTCTATTTATTATTTACCACCAGCTATGGAGGGGCTGGGAGGACATTGCATTAACTCACGTCTATAAACATGCATAGTAAAACATACGTATATACATATATCCTTTCCCACTTCATCCTCTGGCACTTGGGCTGTACATCCATATGTATATGGATGCGACACTTTGGCAAGTTTTAGCTTCAATGCGTTCGAAGATTTTTGATGGCTCCATTGAGTTTATTGCTAGACGCTGTCGTCGATTGCACACTTTCATTTTTACTTTTAGGAAAAGCCAGAGAAGGATACCAAGGAGGAGCAGGACCAGGAGCAGGAGAAGTACCTAGAAGTGGGTTGAAGGCGATGAATTATTTTCATATTTTCCTCGTACTTTACTACCCAATCTCCTGGATACAGGGCACGTAGAGAAATAACGAGTGTTGGTATTATTGTTTTTATTAATTTGGTATTAAATGTGGGTAATACTACTATCGATGTAGTTTAGTTCCTAGGCCTCTCATTGCAAGAAAAGTAGGCTTTAAGGATATGAACCTCTACTAACTTAATTCTTATCAAAATCTTCATATCTTCTGATCTAATCTATTTAAGAAAGTGAATCTGTTTTTCTCAGTGCCTTACTCTTCCCCCAATCGCTCTCCGTCATTGTCAATCGTAAAGTCCAAGGCAGCAACAACAATGAGCAAAAAAAGAAAAGGCTTCCAATAATAAGCGCAAACAAAGATTCCGATATCCTGTAAGTAAGACGAAGAGGATAACAACAGGACGGGAAAAAAGTGGCTTCAGCATCAGCTTTAGCTCCAGCAACGTCATCATCATAGATGGAGGAGAGCAAAAGCGCTCGTAATGGGTAGCCAAGTTAGTCCGAGTGAGTGAAAAATGTAACAACAAGTGCCCCCTCCGAGCTGTGAGCGTATCTTATATTCATATTTATTGAATTTACGCTCGACAGCCTGAAGGAGCTGCAACACAAAATGCTTAATGTGGCCAGGATCCGGGGGCCAAGATATTCGGCTCTGCCAGCCCTCACTTAAGGGTGGCACAAGGCTCCACATATGGGTGCCTGTGTGGGGATGTGTGTGGGTGTGCTATGGCTTAGTGGATATTTATGTGGCTTGCAACGCGCGACTCCCAGTGCTCCTCGTGCCTTGCCTTCATTTTTTTTTCATAAATATTAAAACAGCTAAAAAAGAAGCGCCGCAATGGCAAAAAACATCCCACCAGCCAGCTAAAGTCAAAAGTCGCTCGCTAGTGGCTCTTCTTCTTCTTTGCGCCTTTATCGTGTGAGTTTGAGCAACGGCATTTTTGAGTATGTGAGTGCATGTTTTTGGTGTGCGGGGGTGGGTTGTGTTGCACTTGTCTGAGCTGCATTGGCTCTTCTTCTTCAAGAAGCACTTGCCTTTGAACCAGTTGCAACAAAACTCACGCTACCAACATGTTGGAGTTGCAGGTGAAAGGTTCTTGTCCTCGATAAATCAACTTATACAGTCATTTTATATCTTATAAAGCCGTATAAGTTGCGTAGAAGTCCATATTATGCGTATCATATAACAGTTTGAAGCCCTTCTTAAAGTTCTTCTTCTTCAATAAGTTGGGGTTTGTTGGAAAGGGACAAAAAATGTTCGAATCGAACTTCAGCTGGTTTTGTTTACATCGAAAATGTTCGAAAGAAATGCCGGCGAAAGGCAACGAACAATCTCGTGGCAAACAACAACAACAACAACAGAAACAAAATACAAAAGCAACAAGAACTTGGAGGAAAAAGGCGGAAAACTCCCGAGAGAAAAACAAGAAAATTATATTATTTTGGCGCGAAGGAATAAGCTTGAAAACTTGAGTTTTTTGTTAAATATTATGTGAAAATAATATTTAATATAATATAATAATAATATAATACAAAAAAAAAAAAAAAAAAATTCAGAGATCAGACCATACCTCCTATATGGATTTGGGGTCGCTGAATCCGAATCCGTGGTCAGTTGGTCGCCATCACGTCAGGTTTTCGAGAAAATAACGGTTGAATAGTCGAAAAACGCCGTTTTTGGCCATTTTCGAAAAATCGTACCGCAAAATTCTGATGTGTTACAAACCTAATTCAAAATGGAAATGAAAGGCTGATTTGTGATCTTTAAAACGAGCTCCATGCCAAATTTTTCGCATGCACCGTTAGGACAGGGGGTGCGTTTATATGTAGGCATCTTAGCAATAAATGTATGCCGAACACAAAAATTTCAAAATTCAGCATATTCAAATAAAACATGGTACCCGGGGGTTTTTGGGGTCGCTGAATCCGAATCTGAGGTCAGTTTGACGCCATCACGTCAAGTTTCTTCATAACCTCAAACAAATAGCGTCAACCCAGAAAACGCCTTACCTAAAATAACCAAACGCAAGATAACCTAAATTAACCTATCTAATTCTAAGTTAACCTAACCTAAAATTATTCAACCTAACTTAATCTAAATTAATTAAAAATGGAAGCAAGATTACTGGTCCTTGCTTCTCTTGTGATACCTCACTTGTTTGCATTCAAACGATCGACGCAGGGAACGTATAAGATGCCTACATATAAACGCACCCCCTGTCCTAACGGTGCATGCGAAAAATTTGGCATGGAGCTCGTTTTAAAGATCACAAATCAGCCTTTCATTTCCATTTTGAATTAGGTTTGGAACACATCAGAATTTTGCGGTACGATTTTTCGAAAATGGCCAAAAACGGCGTTTTTCGACTATTCAACCGTTATTTTCTCGAAAACCTGACGTGATGGCGACCAACTGACCACGGATTCGGATTCAGCGACCCCAAATCCATATAGGAGGTATGGTCTGATCTCTGAATTTTTTTTTTTTTTTTTTGTGGAGCTGTGTAATGATAATAAAAACAAAAAACCAACAAAAAACGTCTTAAAACTTGAGTATTTTGTTAAATATTATCTGAAAATATAAATAAAAGTTCAGCTTATTATAGAAAAAAATTAATTTTATTAAAGATAAGCTTCTAAATACCTTTTTTTATTTGAAACTTGTTTAGTTTATTTAGAAATCTCATAAGCTCACTGAGTAGATTCTTTCATAAACCCTCCCCACATTCTAATATCCTTGCTATTCTTTTCTTTTGAGTTCTATGGCTATGGAAATCTGATTTAAGCTCTTCTAATAATCCTCTTGCCCCAACTTCATCTCAAAAAGGACCACAAAGGATGTGGATTAACCCTGTCTCGGAATGACTATATTCTTGTTCCAAAAAAAGAAGAAATCCAAATACCCAATCCCAATAAGATTTGCTTTGTCTGGGCGTTGAAATGCGAATTTCGTTTGTTTTCACAAATTAATTACCCACAGCGAGTACCAAAAACACAGAAATCTCTCCAAGTAGCAGTCACCACCAAAAATATCCAAAAACACACACAGACACTCTCGTGGATACATAAGCCAAATGAAAATCTGAATAATTCTAAAAGCAAACCCGAATATTTTTCAGTAGCATGAGGGTTCGCCAGAGTAAAGTCAATGGGGCATGAGAGGGCTAGGTTGGCAGGGGGTACCCCTGTACCCCTGTACCGAAGGGCCAATAACTTCTCTGTCGACATGAAGTTAAATTCACTGGACGCCAGTTTTTGTTGCACTTGAAACTTTCAACCTGCAGCAACCGGCTCTCCATGCACTTCACCCCCTGATTCCGACCATCAACAAATGAAAAGTGCACTTCCGTTGTGGAAGCGAGAAGGGTAGACACAGAGAGAGAGAGGTGTAGAGTGGGATGTGGGAAAAATCATGACCACCCGCAACTTTTTTGGGTACCCGCAGCGCGGTAATGAAAATATAGCTCCATGTGTGCGTTTTCAGAGGCTAAGAGAAAAGGGTTAAAAGGGGTTCAAAGTCCTCCAGGCAATTTGCAATTAAAAGTCATTAAAATAAAATTTAATATAAGAATTTTGTTTTATATTTAAAAGGGATTAAATAGTATTAACTTTTATTCTTAAATCGTTCATATATTTTCCAATGTATTTAATAGAAATCTCCCTCCTTCACCACCGCCCTTGTGTGGCACAGAGGTGTAGTGTATTTAAGCTGTCCTCTACTCCTTGCAGCCCTCCCTTCTTCCTGCGTTTATTTCTTGTGCAGTGAATCGTGCAACGTTCAACCCGTCAACTCGTTCATCTATATTTCATTGGCCGCAGGCTGCAAAACTGTAACTGACAACGAGCCAAGACCCCAAAATCCGACTCAAAGTGCCACCCGTCCCCGCCAGCTCCGCCGCCCCCCCCAGCCACCTGCCACAATTTTCAGCTAATTGAAATGTCTGTCTATCCGCGCCCTGCCGACCCACCGCCCTACCACCCATCTGTCATCAGGGGGGGGGCCGTGGCACGGATGGGGCTCATTGATCGCTGCAATCTCGGCAAACTAAATGCAGCTCAATCAGCGAAAGTTCCAATCAACTTTGGCAGCCATTAGACCAAATGCTCCGTCCGTCAGGGCATCCTCCTTCTCCCACCCCTCATCCCGAATAATTAAACAAAAACGCTAAAGATGAAAATGTAGATGAAGATGGAGATGTAGAGACTGAGATGTAGCTGGAGAAGAAGCAAAAAATGGTGAACAATTAAACATGAATTATGTATTAATAATTTCTTCCACTGCAAATGGGGTTATAAGCCACCCCAGTGGGCGCCCAACAGCCTGAGGTTGGGGGGCGGGGTCCTGCTACTGCTGATTCAACTTCTAGAACAACAACAACAACAAAAACTAAAAAAAAGCAACAGCAACATAAAAAAGTTTCTTCCAAACGCAACAAAACATTGGAAACGCTTCCCACGCGCCCCAAACAATAGTGAGAGAATTTTTTGTTTTGTTTCGTAGTTTTATGTTTTCCAGGCATTGGTAATACGAAAGCAACACCAACAACAGCAACAAAAGCTTCAATCAAATACTGGCAAAAGAGGGCAAAAATCTTTTGGCCACATGCAAGAAGTTTAAATCAGAGGGAAAAAACAAGTAAGGAAATAAAGGTTTTGGTGTACTAAGTGGTGGCTAAAGTAGCATTGTAGATATATTATATGGGATTTTTTGAGTCAAGAATTGGCTATAATTCTCAAAAATGTGAAAAATAAGACTTTGATTATTTACAAATTAAGGGCTAAGATTGCATAGAAAGAGGAGCGTACATGCAGAATATACTTTATTCAGAATAAATTACTCACTTTTATTTACTTAATTTAATTTTTTTAAAGATAAAGACGAAGAAAAAAACTTAATAAAAGAGTTAAAACTGTTTAGTTTATTTTACAATTGAAGAAGTATATATTTAACCAACTATTAATATGAACATACATATAACAGCAAATAGAACAAAAATTTAAAACATCATTATTATTATTATTTAAAGGTTATTGTAATTAAAAATTAACACTATTGTATTGTATTTATGTATTTACATTTTAACATATTTGCATTTTTACATATTTACATTTGCTTATTTGTTAATATTATTATATTTATTAGAGAATTTGATATTATCATTAAAGAAATAACCTTTTCTAAAATACAAAAAAAGATTAACATGATTTAATATTATATTCCACTTGGATTTATTCGATGACAAATTTATAAATTCCAGCAACAAAAAAACCCAAAGACTTGAACTCCCTGAAGATAAATCTCTAGCATTTCTCTATAATTTTCCTTTAGGAGTTATTATTTCCATTTAAATATAGACAAAACTGTATCATTTGTTCGCTTACAGAAAAAGTCCTGCCCAATTCAAGATTAATATGTAAATTATGGGCATTATTGCGAGCCAAAAGAGACTGAAATACAATATCGGTCATCCGTGCTTTTATTTATTATCCCATTAATTGAAATCATTTTTTGTTATTTTTTTTGCCGTTTGGATGAATAAAGCAGCCAGGTCCCATTGTGCTTCGTTTGGTTAAAAACAAAAAAATAAGAAAAAAGTTTAAAAAAAAACTAACAAAGACGGCCAATTCTCACACAACAATACACACAACAGGGGCGTGGGAGTTTCACAAACACACACACATGCAGTGCAAAATGCACATGTGGCGTGGTGTGCGTGCGAGTATCTGTGTGTGACGCCATTTTCATAAGCAGCCAAAGAAACAATTTGCGTTTTTTCCGTTGGCTTCTGTGGCTCTTTAACAACTTTTGTGTGTATTTTGTTATTGTTGTTGTCTGGTGCGGCGTCTAAATAAGTTTTTCCGTTTCTTGTTTGCATATTTTAGCCAAAGTAAAGCAGCTTTAGTCCGACTCTTGCCTCTCTGTCTAGTCTATCTCTAGACTCTGTCTATCTCTATTGCTGCACTTGTTCCTGCCACTGTCAGTCCTTTCATATTTATTCGTTTTCATTGCGTTTTCATTGTGGCTTTGGCTTTGGGCTCTGAGGTCTTCCCATTCGTTTTTAATTAAATGCATAAACCAAAAAGTCCGCTTGCCATCACAAAAAAAAAAACAAAAAACATAATTTCGCAGAAGAATCAAAAGTGCCACAGTTTTATTTTCATGTACCTTTTAATTTTCCCAGCTGGAGACAAATTACTGAGGGGAAACCGTCTCAACTCTCCCATTATGATTATTTTTTTAATTGCATTGAATTTGCTTGCGGTGAAAATGCGGCAGCATCGCTCCCAAATACCCACAAAAATCGAGGCCATCTCCGGAAAACTACAAAAAAAAATAAAATACCAAATATGGCAGAAAATAAAAATTAAACTGTTAAGTAGGAAAAAAAAAGGAAAATCACCGTTCTTGTTATTGGGTGACGTTGATTAAAAACTTTTTGAGACAGTTGACGTTGCAGAAAATTCTCCAAAAAGGACGAAAATCGTATACTAGTGTGTGTGTACATATGCAGCCGTAAAGGCAACTGGAAAATTAGGTTAGCAGTGGAGTTTGTGGGCTTGCGGTGTGGGTTATGGCTGACTATGTGGTCACATGTGCCATTTGATTAAAAACTTGGGTGCCACCAAAAAATAAAAATAAAAACGGGAACACAACTCAAGGAAATGTGAAAAAAAAATAATTGAAAAATTGGACAGAATATAGGAAATGTCAGACGCTCGACTGAGCAAACCAATGAATACTTTTGGCTTTCAGGTGAAAAGGACAAAATTAATCAGAGATTCCATTGGCGGACATCCTTACTAGCACATTTTTTTTTTTTTTGAACTAACTATTTGTTGCTTTAAGTTCTTTAATTAACTGTCCTCCCTTTAGACTTGACACATGCTTCTTTTGCTTCAAATCCTCTAAAAACTGTTGCTCTCCACTTGAAGGTCTCCTCAGAAAAAGGATCAAGGTTCCTTAAAACAGCCACGGATCATGGGGAATAATGGAGATTCTACTACGCAGATTTTAATAAATCGGATAATCCACTTTAAATATTAATTAACCACTCTGTTTTTTTTTTTATTATTTTAGCTCAGCTTTTTCGGAAACTGCCAAGCAATAGGTTACTTTAATGGAAATTTACAATTTTCTTGAATTACTTCAGATGTCCTGTGCTGCGAAAGAAAAGTTTTCCGTCCTTGGTTGTTGTCTTGGCTTGCGATCTCTGGTTCCTAATTTACACACAAGGTGGCGCTAAGAATGAAAACATACTCCTTTAAAAATAAATTTAATCAGTTTAGGAAAAAATAAATTAAAATGAAGGAAATATAATTTTAAAATATAGAAAAAATTTTTTCTTATGTCATTCCTCATTGTATACTCAATAGAAATTATCCAGCAAAAATAAAAATGTATTCAAATTATACTAAGTTTAAAAGGTGAGCTAATTTTATATTTTAAAATATTTTTTTGAAAAATATAGTTTTCATATTAGAATTTAAAGAAATATATAGCTTTTATTTAAATTTGAAACACTTAGTTTTTATATAATGGGCATCGTACTTCCATCTAAAAATCATTAAATATCAACTTTCGCACAAATTCCAAATCTTTAATTTTCTAAAACGTCCAAAGGACCTTGGTGTAGCGCATAAATACCGTTAAACTTTTTGTAAATAAACATGGCCGCCAGGGGATGAGTCAACTAGCCGGAGAGCCTAAAACCAGGAAGAGAGACCCAGAGAGAAAGCCACTGAACACTCACTTGTTATGCGTGGGAGCGTTGTGGAATGCGCGCGCTTTTTGTAAAGGAGGAAAATCAGAGAAGTGGGGCCGAGAACGAGGAAGAGGAAGAGCGGCGCAGACAGGAAGCTTTTCCAACAATTGCACAACGTCGCAGCGGTATTATTATTACGCGACAGGCAATCGGTGCGACAACAACAGCAAACTAAACAACGCATCGCAGCGCAATAACAAAACTACACAGTATTACAACGCTCGACACCAGGGGGGGTGAGGAGTTTCAAATAGCCCCACCCCCACCCACACCCACACATCTAACCACCCGCCGTTGGTGAAGGGGTGGAGTATTCATAGCCGTAGGATCCGCTCCTCCGCGGCAATTCATTCAGTCACAAAATCTCATTCGGTGTGTGAGTGTTGATGAGGTTAGTTGTGAAGGAAAGCGGTGCGATTCCGCAAAATCGCAAAAAGTGCATTAGCAACTAAACGGCAGTGAGTTATAAAATAGTTTCGAAGCGGAAACGGAAACGAAAAGCGATCAATCGAAAAATAACTATAGTGTGCCGTTGAGTGCCCTGACAAAAGAGGCCAAAAAGTGTTGCATACTCCGGGGCTGGCCGCAAAAATTTCTGCGAACATGTTGGTAAGTTTTTTGAAGAAAACCAGAATAAAATACAAAATCATCGATAAACCAGAGATTTAAAAACTTTAATTGATTTTCCAAGCAATTAAAATATATTTTTCAAGTCGAGTGATTTATTGATTTTTCCGCAATGCGTTGCGTTTGTGTGTGTGCGTGTGCGTATATTTTTCGGTATGCACTTTTTCCACAGAGAAACACCCCACACACACACACACACACACACACACTCGAAAACAAATACACTAAGCAAAAACAACAACTAGCGCCAACAACCCCCAACTAAAAAGCGCCAACTTCTATTTTTCCATCATCAATACTTTGAAAACATGAAGCATCGCGGTGGTATTGGTGTGTGGAGCAGGCGCTCTATGCAACGGTAAAACTGTATAGCAACCCCCAAACAATGCACAACCCACCCCCTGGCTCACTGGCTCCCTCTCTTTAGGATATGGCTCTCTCTCTCTCTATCCAACAATAGCTCAACTGTTTTGGCATTTGAAAACTACAAGCCACCCACACCCACATTTTTCAGCCTCCCCCTTTTTTGGGGGTGGGTGGTTGTTTTTCACACAGCCGGAGCACATCATAAATTTTGTGTCTATAACAATTTTTGTTATATTCCCTCCCCCACACCCTCCCTCAAAAACCCACACACCCCCGCTTCAAAAAAGTGCAAAGGAATTGTGCTGCACTTTCGAGAGTTCAACTTCCGCTCGCTCGCTCTCTCTCTCTGAAACGGAAAATAACGGCACAGGCTTGCGCTTTCTCTCTGTGAATGTGGCTCTCTCCCCAATGCAATTACGATTTCAGGGGGTGTTGGGCGGATTTTGCATATGGTTTTTTGGGTTTCGGTTTTTATGCAACATATGCGACATGTTTGTATGTGCATTTCCGTATGTGTGTGTGTGTTTGGGGATATATGTGCATTATATAATTTGTATTTGATTATTTTGCCTTTGATGAATTCCGTTTGTGCGGAATGGAGTCAAATGGAAACTAAAAATGTGTGGTTTTTGGTTGTCAGGCTATACATTCATCCATATATGTATGAAAATTCGATGGGTGGTTCGGGAGTGTGTGTCTCTGTCTGGTGGAAAATGCAAATAACTGCATTCAAGAGCCACATATAAAAATATAACCACACGCACATATTTTATGCATTTATATATATTTTATTATATAGAAAATGCAATTTGTATGCTCTCGAATTGCATTTGCTAGGGATTATGCCAACATATATAAATCAGTTGTATATATTTTGTGGAAGAGTTGGGTGTACCGGCTCCCAAACCCAGCAACGGAATTTTGTTTGATGGCGTCTCTATGGAATAGAGATACATATTAAAGCATATATACATTGAAATTAGTTGTGTATTTCAAGTTTCTTACATAGACTGACAGTTTAATTGCTTTTTACTTGACGACAGGAATTGATTTTAGTCATTGGAACGATTAGTCCTGCAAATTGGAAAGATAACAGGCCTCACAAATGGAAATTATATGTAATTCAATATTAGAGATGCTACTTGACTCACTAAAGTTTAGTGATCAAGTTCATTCTTAGCCACAGACTATTTCCTGTTGAATCAACTTCTCACATACTCTCCACTTTGAGGGGCCAAGAACGCAATGACTCACCCGACCGCAACCCAAACCATGCGGGGACTGTACCCAACCCAACACCAAACTCACATCACACTCTGGAAACACACACATCTACACCGTCCACCCACTCACAGAAAGCGGCGTGGAGTTGGGAGTTCGGAGCGAATTGCGCATGCGTGGCCGTTCCACACCCACTCATCAAGGGGTGATTCTACACTCAGAAAAATATACACAAGTGATCTGAAGAGATCATAAAATTATTCTGAGTAATGTGGCAAGTCTTTCCCACATCGGGTAGTAGTATTATATTTAATTTCGAGTTCAAATTTTAAAACCCGTTTTTGTTCTGTGTGCACCTTGAATGAGTGCCAGTTTGGATAGTTTTGAGGGAGGGAGCTCCCGACAGTGGGAACCAACGATCGCACAACCACCCCGGGGTTCCCAAGTTAAATGAGACGTGACAAAGTGCAGGCACTTCGACCCCTTCGGTACGGCCCTGCCTGCAGATTTCCTCTTCAAAAAGTGGCGCCCCATAGGTGGGAAGCCCTACCCAGGCGAGGGAACTTTCTCCAAAAACGCAAAAGGGCTTCGCCATGATCTTCAGGGGCAACAGGTATTTTTTTTTGTTTTGTATTTCGTTGGCGGAATGGAAGGAAGCCATGTGCTGCTGTAATTGGCCGGGCTCATTACGGTGCTCTGGGGCTCCCTGGTTATATCACAACTTGCACCGGTCCAAGGATGGACTAACGGGTCCACCCAATGACAGAACATCTCAGGGGAGACCCGAGATGGTGGCCCACATGTCGGCCAGCAGTGACGGCTGCTCGCGAACCGGTTCCTGGCTCTTCCCTCAGCTTCAGTCGTAGAGCCCATCATCTCCTCCTCCGTCTTCAGGCACTTCCACTTCCACTTGAAAGACAAAGTAGGGTGCTCAGTGAACTCACACTGCTCCATTTCGCTGACCAACCTGTTTGCCAGTACCCTACTGAGAGGGCATATCGGAAACAATAAGAGGTTTTCAACGGAGACTTTTCAAAAATAGAAAAAATGTGTATAGTTTGGATGAAATATTATGAAACTAATTAGTAACAAAATATGAAATATATTTAATAGGAAATCAAGTGCATTTTCATGTCGGCTTAGCCTAACCTTAGTGACCCCTTGTCCACCTTATGGCACCATATGCATTTTTCGCAACAACGCATCATTGTTTTCACTCGCAGGGGGTTATACACCAGTTGCCTGATCAAAATCAGCGTCATCGCCGACTTGTTGTTGGCGACCAAGATGATGCACTAGCCCCCATTGATTGGAGGCATATATGTAACTTTCAATTTCATTCACTCATAGTAGTAACTGTTGCGGTTCCTGCTGCACGGGGAGTTTCCCATTTATGAGTCATGTCAGCCAGTTTGCATGGCAATGGATCGGAGATAGTATAGAGATTTATGGAACAGGCCCGCCGCAGAGGCAGAGGTTGAATGGCAAGTCTTGAACCCCAAATCGAATGTGGCTACAATAAAGCCCACGCCACCCAATTGACACCAATACTCGTACACATATAGGGGAATTATCTTATAAGAACAGTGATAACTCGATATGTAAGATACATTATAAGAATCATAGTTTTGATTTAAACAATTTATTGATTATAATACAATATATTATTAGTTAATAATTAAGTAAAAAACAAATCTGAACAAAAGATTCAAATATAGACTATCTCCACTGTAGATACATTATGTGTCTACCTGAACCATGTACTGCACGCCCTCCTTCTGGCCATATAACAAACCCAAAAAAGCCTCGGCCCGCTAATGAACGCAACAGTCGTAGCCAACTCCTCCATTGCCACAATAACGCAGAAACCATGGGCGGCGACAGGATCACTTCAGGAGGGGTCTATCCGCATCTACATAGTTACATTCGGGGCCATATGTGATATAGAACTGGTTTATGGGATAATTTTAGTTTAAAATGAAACATACAGCCATGTAGACTGTCCTCGGAGAGACACTTTTTAAGATCACCCTGTGGAACCCCGCCGGCGACGCCCATGGCAGCACCAACCCACATGCACGAAGATCATTACCAACCCGAGCAGCACATAAAAAAAACGAAAACCAACAACAATAAAGCCAACATCGAAATCAAGTTGCGCCGGCGCAAACTGACCTGAAAACTGACCGAAAATTCTCAGCCGAACCACCCTACGCAGGAAGGCTCTTCTCTCCGTCCCTCTCCCCCTAGTCACGTTTCAACTCCTACTCCCTGTCCACCGAGGGACAAAGAGCCCCCTTAAATAGAGTTTCACGACTAAATGGTGTCCCTAGCCACTCCCTCTATACTAAAATAAAAGTCTAAAAAATATTAATTAGTTACTAGTAAATAATTAGTAAATTATATATTATTTTTATTAATATAAAATATATAAATTTTATATTAAATACATAAAGAAAGATACTTAGCATCTGTATCCAGAAGTACAAGATTTTATTTGTAATCTGCCTAATACTGGTCATGAGTATATAACACCAGTAAACCCCCTCACTATGCGCTATCCCATGGATACACGTTCTACAAACTAACATACCCTTGCACTCAACGAGTACCGGGTATAAAAACAACAACTAACCGTGAATGAGCGGGTGGCTTGCCTTGCCTTGCTGCTGCTTCAGCTGGTGCGGCAGTCGACGTCAGAGATGCCAACTTGGTATATAGATAAAACTGATCAACATGTGGAAGTGAAGGTTTTGACTGCATAAATAAAACAAATTCCCATTTATTAGTTTATAAAAAATTATATATTTTTTATTCATACAGTTTCTTGGTTTGAATTCCCATTTTTTAAAACTTTAAAAATACAAAATATATTCAGTCTTGAGTAAAAGCTTAATATATTTGTATTTCTATGAAAGGCTAGCTCTTCCCCAGCTCATATTTGTACTTTTGTACTAGAGTTGGTTTAAATTAAATAAAAACTTTATTAAATTAAAAGTCAAGTAAATACTAATAATAATAATAAAATTAATAAATTTGCTATATCAGCGCCATTCAATGGCGGAAAACGGCCAAATGGGCAACACTGACTCGCAGCCGACACCGGCTGAGAGCAGCGTTGTTGTCAGAGGCTCTCTCAATCTGTTGGAATTTCTCGTGGCGTGCGGTTCGTTCTTTCGTCTGCGTGCTTGGCTCGTCTGTTTGGTACAAACATCTTGCTTTATTTTGAAACATTGCAACGCGTGGTTTTTCCGCGAATTTCGCCACCGTTCTTATCAAATCATAAGCGCCATCCCCCCGCTAGTCGTGATCCTCGGGAGTGCACAATTGTGAGAATAAAGTGACTTGATTTCAAGGAAAACAAAAATTTTGCCGGCTAGTTGGCCAAAATCACCCCACCGAGCAATGGGCCAGGGCCCAACTGGAAACAACTGAATCCTGTATAAGAAAAAGGTAAACTATAACTTGTAGTTGCTGTCCACCCGGTGAGAATCGGGGGCTTGGGGACTCTGTGCATCTCATTAATTAGCAATCCCCCACGCGAACCAAATGGCCGAAAAGCAAAGCGAACCCACACATTCGGCGACCCATCGAGAAATCAATTCGAAGGCCATGCTGCAAACGGCCCACAGGTAGCTAGGCCCAGAACCGGTTACCCAATTTCCAATTATACATCGAAACCCGACAAAAAACAGCCACTCCAACGCCCCAAAAAAAAAAAACAGTAGGGCACCCCTTTCCTGAAAAAAGATTCCAGCGGATGACTGCGACGCCGCAAGGGGTTCCGAACCCGGGCAGATGAGGATACAAAAAAAAACCCACCACCACCGGGCCAGCGGGCCATCAATCCTTGGCAGCTTGCGTGTGGTTGTCCTCCTCCTCTTTAGCGTCCTCCCCCTCCTTTCGCCTCCTCCCTCATTATCCTACTTTCTTCCCGCTTATCATCCTCCCTACCCGACACTCACACACACATATACACCGAGGAACATGCGCAAGTGAGTGGGTGATGCGAGAAATCTTGCCTGCCTTGGAGTAGCTGAAGCAAAGCCGCCTACTCACATGGTCTCCTATTTGTTCTGCTTTGTCACACGTTGCTCGTATTCCTTTCCCTTTCCTTTCCACACACACACACACGCTACTCTCTCCTTGGCGCTCTTTCTTTCTTTTTTTCGCCCTGTTGCGCTCTTTAATTGCCAAGACGGCCCGACGCGGAGTGGTAGGGGGAGGAGGCGACTGACCGTCGCGTCGCCCGCTGTTTCAAATGTTGATGATTTCTTGTAGGTTCTTATTTTGGCTCTTGCCTCTTGCTGCCTGCTTTATCGCAGTGTCTCTTTCTCGTTCTCCTTCCTTGCACCCACCCAAGCAACCCACTGCTCCACCCTTTTGATCGTCCCCCCTTTTTTTGCGTTCTTTTTGGGTTGCCGCCCCCACGACGGTCGCCCTCTATTATTTGCTCGTCCATTATGGAGTCATCTTTGCGGTTCTCCCTCCGATCAGGTCGAAGAAAAGGGGTTGTCTCCCTCTATCATGGGAAAGTGCAATCGTGTATGAAAGACATACACTCCAAGAAAAGGAGAGCACATCCTGAAGGGCGAGTGGCACTTCCTCATACAGTGGGAGTTGAGGAATGTCTACTGTCCAGAACCGAGTCATCTTGCGTCGAACTCCCAACCCACGCTGGTGGACTGTTCCCATATTCCCATGGAAAAAAGCGACCCCAAAAAAGGGCAAAAATAAATTACGCACTTCCCGTTGCGGCGTCGGCGGCAGAGCAATTTTATGCAGCTAGGGGAGGATGAGGCAGGAGCGGCGGAGGGTGGGGGAGTGCGCGCGGAGTACCTGCCCCTGATCGGAGGGTTGCTGCGCGGCACCGATCACTCGACCCGACCCGAACCGAATCCCTCTACCAATCCCTGTCTATATATCCGACCCCAGTTGGCAATCTCGCCGAAAATCACATAGGAATTTCCTGTTACACACCCGCCCCCTGGCCTACCTGCCATCGCTTACCTGTTTTCACTCGCCCTCTCCACCTTTTTGGACAGCAGCTGTTTGTTTTGCGGCTTTCAAGGTTTCCACTTTTTACCTGTTGGCGTCGGTGAGTTCGATCCGAATCCGTATCCGAATCCGAATTCGGGGATTCGTCCCAGAAGCCACCCCATTGCGTAGGATTCATTTCGATTCTGGCTTGAATGCTTCTTTTCTTTTCTTCTTTGGAGAGTGGGTGGGGTCAGGTGGGAGAGGAGGGGTGAGGGGAGGAGGGTTCTTTTGTTGGCCCAAAAATCTTTTGGGCGTCTTGGTCTCGTTTTTGTGCCCAGCGATCATCATTATCTTCGTTTCGCTGGCTCATTCTATCCCACCACCAAGCCACCGAACCACCACCACCTACCTCTCTCCTCCTACTACAATTTGCCTAAAAAAACCTCAACCGTTTCGACCGTTTTTCAATATTCAACAAAAAACCAACAACAACAACAACAAAAAAAAAAACTAAAAAACGAAATGATGGTGAAGAAGAGGAAGAGCACGACAGACGGCGTCGATGTCTGCTTGAAGGTTGTTGTGAAATTTCATTATGGGTCTGGGTCTGTCTCCTCCCTTGCCACCACCACCTCCACCTCCATCTCCTCCCTGGGACAGCCTTCTCCTCCCACAGCCACATCTTCCTCCTTCTACTCCTCCTCCTCCTACTCTTCTGATTGCCTGCTGCTGTCTGCTTCTCTTGTTGTTGTTATTTTTTTTAAGAGGCGTCCAGCGTCAACATTTCAGTGCTGGGTTTTCGGTTTTGGGTTGGGTTGGGTTGTCTTGGGTCTCTTGTATATATCGCTGTGGGTCTGTGTACCACCACCATATACGTATAAACGGATAGGCCGGCCATGGGACGGTTCGGTTTTGGTATGAGATGGGTTGGGATGGGATGGGATGATGATGATGGTGGTTGGGCTGTGGCATTTCTCGTGTGTAGGTAGGTGGTTTCTCGGAAATCCATTTGTTCATATGATAACCCAAAAAGTACAAAAAACAAAAAAAAAACACGAAACCCAAACGCAGTCATTTGCTGACGCCGACTTTAAAGCTTTCAATCCGATCGCCATTTCGCGACGTGGGGTTTGGAGATCTTCCCACCCTCTGAATCCTCTGAAGAAATAATCTCAAGTCTAGACCGAAGAGTCCAAAAATTAAATAGAAAGTCACACCAGAAATACAAATCCATTTAGTATGCTCTTCCGAAACCACCCCTCAGACAGACCCGATCCTCACTTGTCGACGATGGTCGCATCCGCTGGTCCGCAACAAAAGCAACAGGATCGGCACTTAACCCCCAACCACTGGCTGGTAAATGGCAGCTGCAACCTGCAGCCCATCGGGGCAACCCTAAAAGTGATCTCGCTCTCCGGTTCGGGTTCTGGGTAGCAGGTTGCTGTCGGCATGGATTGGATATGTACATACATATGTGTGTTAGTAGGGAAGGAAGGATCGAGAAGAAACCACCCCTAAAACGTAGAACATGGCACAAATTGCTACCCCATGGATGATCGGACAGTAACGGCAGCACATGTTGCATGCAAGGCAATGATTTCACTGGAAAAGGAGCTGGCGGGAGGAGGAAAAGGAGGAGGAGGGTGCAACTGACACTCGGACGAAGAAGGACTCAAGAAACAGGACTCAGACCACGAAGGGCAGACGAACATGTGCAACCTGCCCAGCCTGCATTTTTTTCAAGACGTCTCTACTATAGTTTACTGTTGGCCATTTTATGAGGGCGCGCACCTGCCACAGCTGCCGCCAAGAAGCAGAGACGGCAGAGAGGCAAGTGGGCAATCATAGCCAAAAGCTATGGTCGAAGCATGGACTCTGGGCCTGCCCTTGAAGTCTTCGAACGCCCACCTTCAGCAGACGAACCACCCAAAAATCGAGTGAAGCAACAAATGAAACCAGCTCTCCGGAGACTTTTGGCCCAAAGCAATTTGCTTTTGTTGTCTGTTGGCCAAAAAAAAAAAAGAGGAAAAAAATAAAAACAAGCTCAAAAGAGAAGAAGAAAAAGAAGAAGTAACAGAAGCAGCAGCTGCCGTCGCATCATGGCTGGCCACAAAAAGTACCACCTGCCGCCCATATACATGTCGCTGAAAGTGCCGTCCTTTGTTCGGAGGATGGGAGCCCACGAAAGCCTCAAGGATGTGGCATATCCTTTGTGTTTGGAAGTGGGGGAATAGGAAACAAACAGGATATGGGATGGTTGCTTCAACTATTATTAACAAATCGTAGTCTTAAAAAAAGATACAATGACCCACGCAACGTTTTGGCCAACAAATGCAATCGATGATGACAACAGCTGCGGCCCACACACATGCTGAGCTCACCTCACCTCATCACAGCCCCACCCCCTCGCAGCCACTAGCCACCCACTCCCCAATCACCCACCCAGCTGCGCCTGCGTCAACGCCGACTGTGGGCGTCAAAAGACACAGCGAGAATACCGTTTGCAGCGACTCTGGCCTGGCCTGGCCCGTCCCAGCCTAGCCAGCCGTTGGTGTTAATTCGACTCGCGTATAAAGTCTTCGATTTTATTTCACTGCTTCGTTTGGATCGCTTGGATCATTGGGACAGCTGCGGTCAGTTGGATGTTAGACACCCACCCACCATGACGACAACTACCGTGGGCGGAGATTCACTTTTCAGAGACTCGAGAATGTGGCGGGCAGGCTGGCTGGCTGGCAGGCATTCGAAAGTACTAATTGGAGAACAACATAAACTATTCTCCTTTAAAAAGTGCACTTTGAACTTTGCACTTTAATTCCCTGAACTTCCTCCTCTTGCCACACCACCACACCTGGCACTCCAACTGTCCCACTGTGCGTCATCGGCCAAAGCGTTTTTTAATAACTGCGTGCTGGCCCGGACGGGGCGTAGGGGGGTCTGCGGCGTTAACATGTCATTAGGCTGGTGGTTTCGTCCGGTTGCTGTTTTTTTTTCTACTCCGGCTGCTGGTACTCCGCCCCCATCTCGTAACCCTCCGCCTGCTTCACGCCCCCTTCTGTGGTCGCTGCTGTGGCCTTTCACCAACAACAACAACAACTACAGCGAACAAGTAAATGTTGTGGCTCACCCTGAGCTGCCAGGTCGCCAGATTGCCAGATCGCTAGGCCCAACCCACGGGCGTTAAAAAAAGTGTGTGTGTATATAAGGCCCAAAGCTTAAGTCCTACAATGCTACTTCTGTGGTGTGAACTTTCCTTGAAGAAGGGAGAGTATCTATACTTCATAGTCCTTACAGTATTACTTAGGGTTTGAGGAAAAAGATTTTTCTAAAATTAAAAAAAAAATTTAGTAAGTTTCCGTATATCTGTTTATATTATTTATATCTTCTTCAACCTATAACCCCCGCTAAGTATGTAGTACTTCTTAGCCATTACCCACTGTAGCTGCGTTTTGTAATTGGCCCTCTGATGCCCGCCCTCTGATGATAGAGGCTATAACTTTTGATCATCCCAGGCAGGGTTTCGATAATTATTGCAAAAACCTCAAAAACCGAAAAACCCCAAAAAAGGTACATACATACATATATAAGAGCTAATAAAAAAGCACCCCACCACAGCCCCATAAATGGGGAGAGTCAATAATGCGTTTACCGTTAAGAGTGGCCCGGCATCTGCAAAAAGCGACATCTGCCGACAGCCCCGTATGGCGGACGTCATGAAGAGAAGGGGTCGGCGGGGGAGTAGCCAAATTGGGGGGTAGACAGAGCCAGAGAGGGAGAGACAGATCGCGGGCTCTCACTTATTACGTGAGAGAGAGTCGGCCGAACAGCGAAAATTCCCCCAACCGGCATTTTTCAGCTGCCCAACCGGTTTCGCTCTCCCTACCCGCTCTCCCAAACTCCCCAAAGTTGGCGTCTGTTTGCACACCCACCACATATTCGACGTCGGCGTCGCAGCTGCCGTCCAACCGATCGCTGTTCTGATGGTGCGCGTGGTGGGGGGCTCTTTGCTTTTGTTGTTGTTGCCTTGCTTTTTTTTTTTTTTTTGTTTTTTTTGCTGCTGCTTCTTAGTTGTTGTAAATTGATTTTGTTGTTGTCGCTGCTTGCGCGCCCATTTTCAGCCCACTCCCGTTGTTGTTGTTGTTTCTGTCTGTTATTAGCAAAGCGGATGTTGTTGTTGCAGGCGGTGGTGGTGGTGGCGGTGGTGTTGGAGGTGGTGGGGGAGGCCCAGCACCCACACGCGCGATATTTGTCGATGTTGTTGCTGTTGCTGTTGGCAACGCACGACACTTTTTCCGTTTTCTGTGTGCTTCGTCTCGCCCACTATAGTTGACCCCTTGGCGGACGCTTATCACAATCAGGGGCGGCTGTGGTGGGACTGGGGCGTAGACGTCTTGGGAGCGGCCTAAGCAACAGCTTTACCGACCCTTTACCCGACCCATCTTTTCTTTCTACCTGTGGCTTCCCTAAATCTTCATTAAGGCCATTTTTGGTGGCACAGAACTGGTTTCCATCCCCACACTTGCACTTTCCTTCTGTCGAGTCTCGAAACAAGCTTCGGAATGGAGGTTATGGTGCGGCATGATCTTGAGAGCGTGGCCAAAGTCAAGCAGCGGCGGCAACAACCACCACAACGAGTGCCCTTGGCTTGAAAAGCCACACGCAGAGAACAGAGTGACAGAGGCCAGCCAGCAACAGATCAGGGCAAGTCCCCTCTACCCCGGATACCAAACTCCAGGCCCCTCTCCCCACTCCCCAAAAAAACAACAAACGCCCCCATGGTGGCAGCAACACCCCACTGTAAAAAGCACACGAAGCATAAAAATCAAATATGCAAAACTCAGATACGAAATATGAACTGAAAAGGGAGGCGAGAGAAGAGGCAGGGATCGGATCTCGGGACTGGGAACGGTCGTGGGTGTGTGGGTGGATGGTGGGTGGGCGCGCAGACGTTGGCGCTGGGCCATAGAACGTGCCCAGGGCCCAGCACTTTGTCGCCAAAGACATCTTCCCAAAAAACAAGAACAAGGCGCAGCAACATGTGACATTAATTATTTAAGTTTTTATAGAAATTCCTCTCAGTGTAGAGAGAGAGAGTAGTCTAGCACGGCCCACACCCACCCACCGAAGAACAAACGTGCCGCCAAAAAAAAAGCAAAACTGGCGAGCTCTTCGACGGAGATGCTGGGCTGGTGGCTGATGATCGCGTCCAACCCACCAAGTGGAAGACGTTCATTGGGTTTTTGGGTTGGTTCCTCAGCTGGGCACGTCAAGGTGGTAAAATTTATTAATATATGCAGCCGGGACCCCAAAAAAGGTATACACTGTGTGTGTGTCTTAAAAAATACGGGTGCAGGCGACGAATATTTCAAAAGAGTTTCTTCTATTTTCTTTTCTATTTTTTATTTAAATTAAAACGAAAAGAACTGGAAATGCCTTTGACACTTTTGTGACCTGGCAGTCTGTATTGGAGGTCCATAAGGCAGAGATTCGTAAACAAAAAGCCCGCTCCAAGCACCAAGCGCTGACTCAGCGATGCTGCGTCAAAGCAGAAACCCAAGCGCGAAGCCCCAAGCCCAATCCCAAGCCGAAACCCCCCACGCAAGCGACCCAAGGCAGTCCGGCAGTGCCACCCCCCGGCACTCCCTACCCTACCCCATCCCACTCGAGATGACTTCGATGTGTCAGCAGTCGTTTCCCAGAAGTTGGGTTTTTTTCTCTTTTCGGTACCGGATGTGGCTCTATCTTAGGAGCTCTATACTAACTATAACTGTCTCTCTAAATATTAAAAGATTATAATATTATTAGTCAAGTTTATTAATATAATTAAATGATATATTTTTTATTGCAGTTCTCGGCGAGTGTACGTGAAGGGAACAGCAAGTGCAGCAGTCGCGGCCCCCTGAGAGCAGGCAGTGCATCGCGCCCTCTAGCCAAGGCCGACGGCAACGGCAATAAAGAGCGACTGCAATGGCCACACTAATACCGACAACCGGCGGCCATCCAGCAGCGAGCGGACAGACCTCTAATGTGGAGGCCACATACGAAGATATGTTCAAGGAAATCACACGAAAATTGTACGGCGAGGAGACCGGAAACGGTTTGCATACGCTCGGCACGCCGGTGGCTCAGGTGGCCACCAGCGGGCCGACAGCGGTGCCCGAGGGGGAGCAGCGCTCCTTCACCAACCTGGTAAGTGTTACAAATGGTTGTCACCATTGGAGGTTGGAGATTGTAATGATGTGGTTTCTTCCACACGCGTAACAGCAACAACTGGATCGCTCGGCAGCGCCCAGCATTGAATACGAATCTAGTGCGGCAGCCGGTGGAGGCGCCGGCAACGTGGCCACCACCCAGGCGAATGTAATTCAACAGCAGCAGCAGCAGCAAGCAGAGTCGGGTAACTCTGTGGTGGTGACGGCCAGCGGTGGATCTGCTGTGGTGCCGGCACCCACCGTGGCGGCAGTAGGAGGCTTCAAGTCGGAAGACCACCTGAGCACAGCCTTTGGGCTGGCGGCCCTGATGCAGAACGGCTTTGCCGCTGGTCAGGCGGGTCTGCTGAAGGCCGGCGAGCAGCAGCAGCGCTGGGCCCAGGACGGATCGGGTCTGGTGGCGGCGGCCGCCGCTGAGCCCCAGCTAGTGCAGTGGACCTCGGGCGGTAAGCTGCAGAGCTATGCCCATGTCAGCCAGCAACAGCAGCAGCAGCAACAGCCGCATCAGAGCACACCCAAGTCCAAGTAAGTGTCTCTACTTTTAAGCTAATACCTCATACTAAGTTAGTTAATGGCTTTGGCAGAAAACACCGTCAGGAGCATGCGGCCGAGTTGATCTACGCCAGCCCCTCGACATCGGCCAACGCGGCCCAGAACCTAGCCCAGTCCACACCCACCTCAGCGCCCAGCAACAGCAGCGGCGGCAGCACGAGCTCCTCCGGAGGAGGCGGCGGTGGCCGCAAGAAGGCCCAGGCCCAGGCAGCTGCCGCAGCGGCCAACGGAGTGCACATCCAGAAGCGGTACGCCTGCACCCACTGTCCGTACTCGACGGACCGTCGGGACCTGTACACCCGGCACGAGAACATCCACAAGGACGAGAAGCCATTCCAGTGCTACGCCTGCCTCAAGCAATTCAACCGCGCCGACCACGTGAAGAAGCACTTTCTGCGCATGCATCGCGAGTTGCAGTACGACATAAACAAGACGCGACGCCATGTGTCCGCCGGCAGTGGCTCCTCGGGCAGCGGCTCCTCCGGCGGCGGGTCACACCATTCCGGCGGTCGCGGCAATGTGACCATTAATGCCACCGGCGTCAACATAGACAATGCCTTCTTGGAGGCGCAACGGCATCCCACCTCGTCCAGCCTGAGCATCGTGGAGACCATCGAGGCGGTGGCCTCGGCGGCCGATATGCCCCTGGCCCAGCTCAAGCAGGAGAAGCTGGACGACGGCGGCGGCGGAGTCCTGCCCCTCCACGTGATGCAACAGCCCGTGGCCAGCTCCAGTTCGGGAAGCAGCGGCAGCCATGCGAACGGCAATGGCGGCGGCAACTCCGGCCTGCTGAAGCCAAAACGGGAGAAGCGATTCACCTGCTGCTACTGCCCCTGGTCCGGAGCGGACAAGTGGGGCCTCAAGCGGCACCTGAACACGCACACAAAGCCCTTCGTTTGCCTGCTCTGCGATTACAAGGCGGCCCGTTCCGAACGCCTAGCCACCCATGTCCTGAAGGTGCACAACAAGCGGGCCTGCAGCAAGTGCTCCTATCTGGCGGACACGCAGGAGGAGTTCCAGGCTCACATGAGCGATGTGCAGTAAGTATTCATGGGTCTTTTGAATGGACGAGTACCCTTGCAGAGACTACTGACTACTGGTTTCGTGTCCATATCTCATTCTTCCGAAGAAGTGTCCTAATCCTGAGATTGATTTTTGAGGAAACCATTGTATCTGCAAGGGTAGGAAGTGCCTCGGTGGCCGAGGATAATCCTTCTCCCCCTCCTCCACCAATGGGAATGATGAAAAACTCTAAACAGCTTTTGAACTCTCTTTCGCCCGCTTCGCTCTTCTCTCTTCCCTTTCTCCCCCGGACGATATCCATATTATTCTCTGATCCCATGTAAACCTGATCCCACGATCAGTCCGCACGATAACCGGCCGGCGCGCAGCGGTAATGGCAACACGAGCGGCGGCAGCAGCAGCGGCAATAGCAGCGGCAATGGCAGCGGCGGTAACGGCGGCAACGCCAATGCCGGCGGCCATGGCCACAGCCACAGCCACAGCCAGAACCTCAATGTGCTGCGAACCATCGGCAACAGCCTGGTGGCCAACAACCAGCTGAACACCTATGCCGGCAACGCTTTTGGGTAACATTCTCAGACCGCCCTGCCCCCTCCAAAATTTAATAAAAAAAATTTACAAAAAAAAAATAATTTAACTAAAAAACCTATCCCGAAAAAAAACCAAACCAACACCAACACAAATACCAAAATGTCCCCCCAAAATCCAAACGAGCGCGCACAACGTTCCTAACTCTAGTTACTACCCTCGTTCTCTCGTTCTCTCCACGAACACACCAACCATCGACATCCCAATCATGACCACCATCTTCATCTCCAACTCCGAACACCATCACCATCATTGCCATTTCGCTTAGCGCCTCCAGTGGCAATGTGGGAAATGCGAATGGAGGCGGCGGCGGTGCCGTTACCATCTACACCACCACCACCAACGAGGGCGTGACAGGCAGCGGCGGCGGCGGAAACGGTGGCGGGGGCGTTAGCGGCAATATATCCGGCGGCGGACCGCTCCAGGAGATCATTGTGAATCCCTCATCGATGGTCGGATGGCGGCTGAGCGCCAACGGTTCGCTAATCCCGCCGCACGACCTGCTCACCGGCGGACTACCGAATGCCGCCACACAGAAGCGCGGCTCGGAGCGACTATTTCAGTACCTCGAGGCCGAGGGCAGCGATCCGGAGGACTATGCGCGGTATTTTTGCAAAAAGCAATATATCCCCCCATACCATTTCGCTTTCGTTGTTTGTTTTCATTGAGTTCCTTTTTGAAATTATTTACATTTTTGTTTCATGAAGCATCAGTAAGGATCCTAATGTCCTTTTTGTAAGCCATACCTGTCTATATGGTTGTTATTTGCACTGATCTTGTTTTAATCCAATCCGAACCGTATACTTGTCTTCATTTGAGTTGTGTTCCATTCTTTTTTGGCTGTTGATTTTAATATTCCCCTAAGTTCAACCACAATTAGTGTTTTAAGTTCCCCACCTGACTGGTTACTAATAAGGTCCTTGCTCTTACTTACAGTCTGCTGAAAATGGACGCCATCAGTCGCAACACCGCTTCGGTCGCTCAGGATTTTCATAAGGCGGGAGGCGTGCACGAGTTGAAAATACCAGCCAATCATCAACTCCTGTTTAACAATAAACTGCCTTCGCAATGGACGACACGAGAGGCTGCTGCACTGCTCTACAGCCTGAGCAGCATGGGTGGCACGACCGGGTCCGGTTCCGTATCCGGTTCCCAGCGTCAAAAGTTCGGCATGCGGGCGCGACAACATTCGACCGGCGAGGATGACGAGAACACACCGTCGTCCGCCTCGTCGTCTAGCTTCTCCGGCGATGAGTTCAACATGAGCTCCACATCGCCGCTGAAGCTGTCGTCGTCGCGTCACGCCGTCAAGCTGGAGAAGATGGAGGATGCGCCCACCAAAGCGATGATGGCAACGGCATTTCTGGAGGCGGCCAGCTACGAGCAGACGGCCATCGAGCTGCTGGCCACCAAGCGAAAGATCAAGGTCGAGGATCCCAACGACGAGGACCAGGAAAACCAGCAGCAACATCAGCCACATCAGCAACAGCAACACCAGCAGCAACAGCAGCGATTGCAGCTTATTAAATCGTCTCCCGCGTATAAATTGAACAACAACAACAATAGTAACAGCAACAACAACAACAACTACTACAAGGACAAGTCGTCGCACAGAAATGCCATTCACCATCATCGCCAGGATGACAAGGAGAACAGTAAATCAAAGTCGGCAGCTGCCGCCGCTGCAGCCGTGGCAGCAGACATTGCCGCTGCTGCAGCAGCCGCAGCATCGGGCAACGGCACCAGCAACCAGACCCCGTTTCTCACCCAAATGGAGTACCAGAATCTCAATCGCATCGGCACCCAGTTCCAGAACTACGTCAAGGACATTATCAACAAGTACTATGCGGCGGAGACGCCACTAATGCTGGCCGCGGCAGCTGCGGCTCTGCCCACGGCCACCACCACGGGCCAGCAGCAGCAGCAGTTGGATGCGGCCATTGAGAATCTGTCGCCGAGCAAGCGACGTCGCCTGCTCAGCGAAACGGAGGAATACATCGAGTATCTGCGCAACAAGGAGGACATCACGCTGACCATTGCACCCAAGGCCCAGCAGCCATCGCCGCCACAGACCTCGCTGCTGAAGCGACAGCTGGACTTGTCCGTCCCGCGTCGAAGCCCCAAGAAGGCGGCTCCGGCCCACAACAATGGCAGTTCCAGTGCCTCCCGGAAGGGCCTGAATCAGCTGGCCACCTTGCTGCCCCTGCTGGCGGATGCGGCTAGCAAGCAGGAGTACCTGGCTGCTCCCCTGGACTTTAGCAAGAAGTCGGAGGAGGCCCGCAGCTCCCGGAAGCAGGCGCAGCCCAAGAAGATCCGGCTGACTCCCGACGTGGTCGTGGCCCTGCTCAGGGACAAGTATCTGAACCGCATGGTGCGCCAACGCCTGGGATGCTTGAAGTGCAACCAGTCGAGGAAGAGCAGCGCCATCAGCTTCAACTACCACACCCTGGGCTCCCTGGCTCTGCACCGGTACTGGCGACACCGCCGGGAGGCGTCCGCCACCAAGCGAAGGACGCAGCTGCAGGCAGCTCTGCTGAAAAGGAGCCGCCGCCAGGCCGAGACTGGGGCCGAGGCCGTGTAACTTTTCTGTTCGATTTTTTGCATTAAGATTAGAAAATGTTTGCTTGCCATATATGGAATGCCTGATGCACTAGGCATTGAAATTGAAAATCGTTTAAAAAATTGCATTTAATTTTTTAAATTTTAAGTTGTGATGTACCTGAAATATGATTTCTCTTAAACAAACAAACAAAAAAATACTTAAAACAAAGCATTCATGCAGGCAAATGTGAAATGGTCTCAAACGAACAAAACTTTTGCAGCCGCATGCGGATGTATCTTCATTATCTTAGTTGTACAATTGAACTATCTCAAAAGCACTCACACTCACACTCACACCCACACACTCAAACTCACATTGAAATACATTGAGTAATTAAAGATTTTGTAATTTAGCTGGTATGAGCATTTATCAAATGTATCCAAATGTCCCAAAAAAAACGCCCCTGATTTCCCCCTCCACCTCGATCGTATTGTGAAGTTAAAAAGCTTTAATTTGCCATTTACAAAGCTTGCGTTTAGTTACGAGTAATGATTGCCATCTTTTTACAAACATATAGCATTTAGTCGTCTAGTTTACACCCTTAGTTACGAATTAATTTATGAACTGCAAATGTAAACCTCATCGAACCCTTTTGCCTTACTTATCGTTTAAGCCTTAACGCGAAGATACATTTAGTTTTAGCTTTAGTTGATTCATTACTCCTCGGAGCAGCAGTCACGCAGCCACCCACAATGCCCTCAAGTGGAAACGTTTTAAATACGAAAAAAAAACCAACATATAAATATTAAAAAACAAACAAAAAAAAGAAAAGAAAACAAAAAGGATCCAACTATATTACTGTACGCGTAGATGTATTCATGATTTTATCGAAAAGAAGAAAGCAGAGAAAGGCCGGAGAAAGCAGAGGAACGAGGACGAACGTAACACATGAACAACTTACAAAATACTCAACAAAAAAACATGAATAGATTACACAACTTTTTACCACACTGAACAAGAAATATTTGACTGAAAAGTGTCGGGGAAAATATACATATATGAATAAAGGTATAAACAATTTTAGTGTAAAATGTGTGTTTTTGCTAAATGTGGTAAACTAAAACGTAAATTTATTACACGAAGAAAATAACTAAACTAAAGCGTAAACGAGGAGAAATTCTTAAGTAAAGTAAATTTTTGGATGACAAGCCATTTAGACAAAATTTTTGAGACGAAAAAAGACATTTATAAGAGAAAGGAAACAAAAACCGAATTACTTTACATTTTATTTAAGCAATGACCTTGCAAGAAATAAAAGTATAATTACAATAACTGTAATGTGAGTGTTTTTAGTTTAAAATTATATATTTCCAAAACATTCAAAATAAAACATAATTAGTTTAAAGTATAATTGTTTCGATTAGACTTTCAATGGGTTTTTTGGGAAATTCCAAAACCTTTTCTGTGATTTTTTGTTTCTAAAGGACAACCTTTGAAAATTGGGAAAATGCATGGAATGCCCATCTGCCCCACTGCGAAGGCTATATCTTCGCCAATACTCATCCGATTCTTAAACGGAATACCTTAATCGATTTGTAGATCAATTCTCCACACACCCTCATCAAAATCTACAATTAAATTTTTTTTTACATTTTTTGTCAAATTTTCTGAAGGACACCCTTTGAAAATTGGGAAAATGCATGGAATGCCCATCTGCCCCACTGCGAGACTATATCTTCGCCAATACTCATTCGATTATTGAGCGGAATACCTTAAACGATTTGTAGACAAATTCTCCACAAATCCCCATCAAAATCTACAATTAAATTTTTTTTTAGATTTTTTGTTAAATTTTCTGAAGGACCACCTTTGAAAATTGGGAAAATGCATGGAATGCCCATCTGCCCCACTGCGAAGGCTATATCTTCGCCAATACTCATCCGATTCTTAAACGGAATACCTTAATCGATTTGTAGACAAATTCTCCACAAATCCTCATGAAAATCTACAAAACATTTTTTTTTTAGATTTTTTGTCAAGTTTTCTGAAGGTCACCCTTTGAAAATTGTGAAAATGCATGGAATGCCCATCTGCCCCACTGCGAAGGCTATATCTTCGCCAATACTCATCCGAATATTGAGCGGAATACCTTAAACGATTTGTAGACAAATTCTCCACAAATCCTCATCAAAATCTACAAAACAATTTTTTTTTAGATTTTTTGTCAAATTTTTTTTACAAAACAATTTTTTTTTTAGATTTTTTGTCAAATTTTCTGAAGGACCCCTTTGGCATGGAGTGCCCATCTGCCCCACTGCGAAGGCTATATCTTCGCCAATACTCATCCGATTGTTGAGCGGAATACCTTAAACGATTTGTAGATCAATTCTCCACAAATCCTCATCAAAATCTACAAAACAATTTTTTTTTTAGATTTTTTGTCAAATTTTCTGAAGGACCCCTTTGGCATGGAATGCCCATCTGCCCCACTGCGAAGGCTATATCTTCGCCAATACTCATCCGATTATTGAGCGGAATACCTTTAACGATTTGTAGATCAATTCTCCACAAATCCTCATCAAAATCTACAAAACAATTTTTTTTTTAGATTTTTTGTCAAATTTTCTGAAGGACCCCTTTGGCATGGAGTGCCCATCTGCCCCACTGCGAAGGCTATATCTTCGCCAATACTCATCCGATTGTTGAGTGGAATACCTTAAACGATTTGTAGATCAATTCTCCACAAATCCTCATCAAAATCTACAAAACAATTTTTTTAGATTTTTTGTCAAATTTTCTGAAGGACCCCTTTGGCATGGAATGCCCATCTGCCCCACTGCGAAGGCTATATCTTCGCCAATACTCATCCGATTGTTGAGCGGAATACCTTAAACGATTTGTAGATCAATTCTCCACAAATCCTCATCAAAATCTACAAAACAATTTTTTTTTTTTTTTTTTTGTCAAATTTTCTGAAGGACCCCTTTGGCATGGAGTGCCCATCTGCCCCACTGCGAAGGCTATATCTTCGCCAATACTCATCCGATTATTGAGCGGAATACCTTTAACGATTTGTAGACAAATTCTGCACAAATCCTCAACAAAATCTACAAAACAATTTTTTTTTAGATTTTTTGTCAAATTTTCTGAAGGACCCCCTTTGAAAATTGGGAAAATGCATGGAATGCCCATCTGCCCCACTGCGAAGGCTATATCTTCGCCAATACTCATCCGATTGTTGAGTGGAATACCTTAAACGATTTGTAGATCAATTCTCCACAAATCCTCATCAAAATCTACAAAACAATTTTTTTTAGATTTTTTGTCAAATTTTCTGAAGGACCCCTTTGGCATGGAATGCCCATCTGCCCCACTGCGAAGGCTATATCTTCGCCAATACTCATCCGATTGTTGAGTGGAATACCTTAAACGATTTGTAGATCAATTCTCCACAAATCCTCATCAAAATCTACAAAACAATTTTTTTTTAGATTTTTTGTCAAATTTTCTGAAGCACCCCCTTTGAAAATTGGGAAAATGCATGGAATGCCCATCTGCCCCACTTCGAAGGCTATATCTTCGCCAATACTCATCCGATTATTGAGCGGAATACCTTAAACGATTTGTAGACAAATTCTCCACAAATCCTCATCAAAATCTACAAACCAATTTTTTTTTAGATTTTTTGTTAAATTTTCTGAATTTTCCCCTTTGAAAATTGGGAAAATGCATGGAATGCCCATCTGCCCCACTGCAAAGGCTATATCTTCGCCAATACTCATCCGATTGTTGAGCGGAATACCTTAAACGATTTGTAGATCAATTCTCCACAAATCCTCATCAAAATCTACAAAACCATTTTTTTTTTAGATTTTTTGTCAAATTTTCTGAAGGGAAAATTGGGAAAATGCATGGAATGCCCATCTGCCCCACTGCGAAGGCTATATCTTCGCCAATACTCATCCGATTGTTGAGCGGAATACCTTAAACGATTTGTAGATCAATTCTCCACAAATCCTCATCAAAATCTACAAAACAATTTTTTTTTTTAATTTTTTGTCAAATTTTCTGAAGGACCCCTTTGGCATGGAATGCCCATCTGCCCCACTGCGAAGGCTATATCTTCGCCAATACTCACCCGATTATTGAGCGGAATACCTTAAACGATTTGTAGACAAATTCTCCACAAATCCTCATCAAAATATACAAAACAATTTTTTTTTATATTTTTTGTCAAATTTTCTGAAGGACCCCCTTTGAAAATTGGGAAAATGCATGGAATGCCCATCTGCCCCACTGCGAAGGCTATATCTTCGCCAATACTCATCCGATTGTTGAGCGGAATACCTTAAACGATTTGTAGATCAATTTTCCACAAATCCTCATCAAAATCTACAAAACAATTTTTTTTTTAGATTTTTTGTCAAATTTTCTGAAGGACCCCTTTGGCATGGAATGCCCATCTGCCCCACTGCGAAGGCTATATCTTCGCCAATACTCATCCGATTATTGAGCGAAATACCTTTAACGATTTGTAGATCAATTCTCCACAAATCCTCATCAAAATCTACAAAACAATTTTTTTTTTAGATTTTTTGTCAAATTTTCTGAAGGACCCCTTTGGCATGGAGTGCCCATCTGCCCCACTGCGAAGGCTATATCTTCGCCAATACTCATCCGATTGTTGAGTGGAATACCTTAAACGATTTGTAGATCAATTCTCCACAAATCCTCATCAAAATCTACAAAACAATTTTTTTTAGATTTTTTGTCAAATTTTCTGAAGGACCCCTTTGGCATGGAATGCCCATCTGCCCCACTGCGAAGGCTATATCTTCGCCAATACTCATCCGATTGTTGAGTGGAATACCTTAAACGATTTGTAGATCAATTCTCCACAAATCCTCATCAAAATCTACAAAACAATTTTTTTTAGATTTTTTGTCAAATTTTCTGAAGCACCCCCTTTGAAAATTGGGAAAATGCATGGAATGCCCATCTGCCCCACTTCGAAGGCTATATCTTCGCCAATACTCATCCGATTATTGAGCGGAATACCTTAAACGATTTGTAGACAAATTCTCCACAAATCCTCATCAAAATCTACAAACCAATTTTTTTTTAGATTTTTTGTTAAATTTTCTGAATTTTCCCCTTTGAAAATTGGGAAAATGCATGGAATGCCCATCTGCCCCACTGCAAAGGCTATATCTTCGCCAATACTCATCCGATTGTTGAGCGGAATACCTTAAACGATTTGTAGATCAATTCTCCACAAATCCTCATCAAAATCTACAAAACCATTTTTTTTTTTTGATTTTTTGTCAAATTTTCTGAAGGACCCCTTTGGCATGGAATGCCCATCTGCCCCACTGCGAAGGCTATATCTTCGCCAATACTCACCCGATTATTGAGCGGAATACCTTAAACGATTTGTAGACAAATTCTCCACAAATCCTCATCAAAATATACAAAACAATTTTTTTTTAGATTTTTTGTCAAATTTTCTGAAGGACCCCCTTTGAAAATTGGGAAAATGCATGGAATGCCCATCTGCCCCACTGCGAAGGCTATATCTTCGCCAATACTCATCCGATTGTTGAGTGGAATACCTTAAACGATTTGTAGATCAATTCTCCACAAATCCTCATCAAAATCTACAAAACAATTTTTTTTAGATTTTTTGTCAAATTTTCTGAAGGACCCCTTTGGCATGGAATGCCCATCTGCCCCACTGCGAAGGCTATATCTTCGCCAATACTCATCCGATTGTTGAGTGGAATACCTTAAACGATTTGTAGATCAATTCTCCACAAATCCTCATCAAAATCTACAAAACAATTTTTTTTTAGATTTTTTGTCAAATTTTCTGAAGCACCCCCTTTGAAAATTGGGAAAATGCATGGAATGCCCATCTGCCCCACTTCGAAGGCTATATCTTCGCCAATACTCATCCGATTATTCAGCGGAATACCTTAAACGATTTGTAGACAAATTCTCCACAAATCCTCATCAAAATCTACAAACCAATTTTTTTTTAGATTTTTTGTTAAATTTTCTGAATTTTCCCCTTTGAAAATTGGGAAAATGCATGGAATGCCCATCTGCCCCACTTCGAAGGCTATATCTTCGCCAATACTCATCCGATTATTGAGCGGAATACCTTAAACGATTTGTAGACAAATTCTCCACAAATCCTCATCAAAATCTACAAACCAATTTTTTTTTAGATTTTTTGTTAAATTTTCTGAAGCACCCCCTTTGAAAATTGGGAAAATGCATGGAATGCCCATCTGCCCCACTGCGAAGGCTATATCTTCGCCAATACTCATTCGATTCTTGAGCGGAATACCTTAAACGATGTGTAGATCAATTCTCCACAAATCCTCATCAAAATCTACAAAACAATTTTTTTTTTAATTTTTTGTCAAATTTTCTGAAGGACCCCTTTGAAAATTGGGAAAATGCATGGAATGCCCATCTGCCCCACTGCAAAGGCTATATCTTCGCCAATACTCATCCGATTCTTGAGCGGAATACCTTATACGATTTGTAGATCAATTCTCCACTAATTCTCATCAAAATCTACGACGTTTTTCGTGTAATCAAAATTACTTTTTTTTGTGCAATTTTCTGAAGGTCTTGGTTGAAAATAGTGAAAAATGCTGGGAGGGGCCATATGCATTAAGGGAAAGGGTATGTTTCAGTAATAATCCTCAGAGTCTTGACCAGAATTCCCCACTGCGAAGGCCAGTCCATAGACATAGTCCGAGAACACCATTCAGTTCTTCTCATAACAGTAAAATTGGTTGATTTAAAAGATTTAAAATTTATTGAAGAAATGGCTACAAGCTAGTTCCTTAAAAATGTAACTCAGATGGATATCCAGTAATTAAAAAAGAACTTCAACGGGCATCAAAGACAACAACTGAAAGTTAGACAAAATAATTCATCAGTACAGTTTGAAAGCCATCGGAGGACCCTGGGGTCAACAAACACTTACGACGCTTGGTACGTTTTTTGTACATAATGCGGTAACCACATTCACGGCAACGAATTGGATCTCGTGGTCGCATCTCGTTCTCGTGATGGCATTCTAAAAATTAAATATAAGAATTAGAATTCATAATATAATTAAACTGCTGAGACCAGGCGCCATGTGCGCGTGTAAGAGGTAGTGTTTTCTTTGATAGTGGGCTTGCGCCTAGTCTTACCGCCACAAATATATGTCATAGCTGTTTTCACATTATCCTTGGAACTAGTTTCAGACATTTTAGCTTTGATTTAACCTTTAAACCACGAAATATAAAATTAGGAAAAATCTATGTTGTGAACGAAAATAAGCGGCGATTAGTATTACCAGATCTTGTTTACAAAAATATACCAAAAGCGTGTACAGACTTAAAAATGTTTAGTATTTTCATTGCTTAGGCGGGACTTTAAAAACATTTCAAAATTAAATTATATATTTTTCAGACAGATTAATGATTTAAATGCTTTTTTCGATTTAAAAAGTATGAGATTTCTTTTATTTAAGTATTTGTATCGCACATTGTGTTTTTGTTCATATATTGCTTTTTGTTCGAACTTTTTCATTATATTTAATTAAATTAAGTTTGTGTTTATTCGATCTATTGTGTCTTAGGATTTGTCCCACAATTGTTTGTCCGCAGGGCAAGCAGAAATCTATTTTGCCTGGTTTTTGAAATCTACTCGTAGTTCTTTTATCTGGTTTTTCCACTGAAGTATTTCTCAGATCCGGCTGCCCTTTTAAACTTGCACTTTTATTCCCCGGCTGCTGTTCCAATTTAGCCAACATGTCCAGATGTTTCTGGGACTTTAAATGCCGCTGGTAGTTTCCTTTAGCCTTTATGGTCATATTGCAGACATCACAGTGGACCGTGTGCGTCAGCAAGTGAACTGCTTGGCGATGGGTTTGCATCAGACCCTGGGTGTAGAAAGCCGCGCCGCAAATTTCACAGAAGAAGTTTCTTTTCTTAAGATGTTTTTTGTTCACGTGCTCCCTCAGGTGGAAGTTGGTTTCAAATGCCTGGCCACAGCTTTCGCAAATCGGTTTGGGTCGCTTTCTGTCCACTTTTGGCGGTCCTCGTTCCTGGCGGCGTTTCTCCCGATGTTTCTTGATCGCTTCCCTGCATTCCTTGGCGGTATGGGCAGAACAGCAGCGACCCAATGTGGGAACTTGGCAGATCAGGCAGGGTTTACGCCGCTGGTGCATGCGGAAGACGTGTGACTTGAGGGCCGGCCACAGTTGGAATCTCCAAGGACACCTGCGACACTTGAAAGGGCGCAGTCTTAGTCGGCAAGTAGTTCGAATCCTTTCCTGGTGCTTCCTCAGATACGAACGCGTAAGAAAAGAGCGATTGCATGTGAAGCAGGAGAAGTTGGGGTCACATTCCTTAGTTTGATTTTCCTGAAGCCTGTGCTTGATCATGTGCAGCTGGTGGCTAAAGGGAAAACGATACTTCTCCTGGCAGAAGGGGCATTTCGTAAACTTACAAATCTTTCTGAAGAGAATTTTTTTCGTAGGTTCCTCTACGAAGTCTAGGTTACAGTCCTTAGGTACTTGGAGTACCAATTCTTCTACTTGTGCACGAGCGTGGTTGTCCTTCTCACTTAATTTTAGGTCCTCCAGAAACAGTTTGTATTTGGTGTTTTCCATCAGTTCATCCAAATTGGAATTCATTTTTCTGGTTAGGTGGGCCGTCAACGAATGCTGCAAATAAAAGCGGCGAAAACAAATCCGGCAATGAAAATTGTCTGCCAATCTGTGCTCCTTCTGGTGCTGCTCCAATAGGCTCAGTTTTCGCCAAGGAAGGGCGGCGCACTTCTGACAGCCACATCGTAATCCTGCCACAAATGGTGCTGCTATTGTGGGACGTAGGGCTCCACAAGCTTCATATGTCTCAAGCTGACTTATAGCACTTCTATACCCGGTGGTAACCGTATCCATTATCTCCCCCAGCTTCTCCTGGCTGATACATATTTTCTTGGCCTGGAAAGCCTTTATAATAAACTGATAATCCTCCTGGAGATCGACCTTAAAGAACATATTGGTCCAGAAATTATCGCGGGACTGAGCTGCCTGCAGCAAGAGTAGCACTTCTGCTGTTCGAAAACGCATCATCTTCTGGGCATCGCCGCCTCCTGTAGAGAATTCAATTGGAAATCTTTCAAATCCAGAGAACTTGGTTTCCCTGTTGAATGCCACGTATTTCTCGTAGATGCCCCGGCAGCATTTGCACTTGCAGTCACAGGAGACTGAACACACCGTAGCTGCTTGTCCATTTTCGAGCGTAGACTGTTCTCCAGTAAAGTTTTCATAAGTAATTAATAATTTTCCTGGACAAGACATTAAATTTGTTTACAAAATTGAAAAAGCAAACAAGTGGCAGTAAGACCAGAAACGAAAATACCAGAAAATACCAAAGTGAAACAAAGCATAGGGTGTTTCATACCATACCGATAGCCAAGTTTGAATTCGGCCCACCAATGGCGCTACCAATAATAACAAAACTCTCAGCTGGTAAGGCATTGGCTTATTTAAACAACTAAATAAAAATTAATATTATTATGACATTATTTTTGCTCTTCTGCATTCCAGTCGAGTGAGGTGGATTATTAAAAAGTGTATTCCAACTGCTCCCCAGAGACCGGTTGAGCTGTAATTGCAGAGGTTGAATGTAAACTGTGTACCATAAGTCGTACAAATTAACTAAAAATGGGTAAAAACAAGCCGAATTCCAAGAAATTTGGCATGCATGTGCGTAATGTGCTTCGACAGGCACCGGACTACACAAAGCTGGCCATAAAATACAAGGACTTTCGGCATGTTTGCAGTTTGGTGAGTGTTCTAACCACCAATTAACTAAATTGCAAGTTTAATTAAACTTTTCCTCCAAAAAAGGAACTCAATGGAAAGGTTTCGGTGAATTTTCGCAACGAAAGAACTCTGCGGGAGTTGACAAAGATGCTTCTAAAAGAGTACTTCGATTTAAATGTGGATTTTGCGCCAGGAAGCTTGGTGCCCACTTTGGCTCTTCGCTTGAATTATATTCTATGGATCGAGGATTTATTGGAGCCTCTTAAGCTGGATCAAATCAAAGGAATAGACATAGGTAAGGCATGTAATTACCACTAATTTATTACTGACTGATCTGTCTCTAGGTTGCGGCTCCTCCTGCATTTACTCGCTTCTGGGCGCCAAGAAGAACAACTGGCAAATGCTCGCTTTGGAATCGAAACCCGAGAACATTGAGTACGCCAGGGAAAATGTAAAGAGAAACCACTTGGAACACCTAGTGGAAGTCTTTGCCCAACCGGATAAGGCTTGCATATTCAAAAGTTACTTCGAACAAGACACCAAAGAGCAAAACTATCACTTTTGCCTGTGTAATCCCCCGTTCTTCGACTCCAACTCACCAAATCCTTTTGGGGCCAATACCAGAAATCCCGAGCGACGTCCTGCACCCAACAATGCCCGGACAGGATGCCAGGAGGAGCTCACCTGCGCGGGTGGCGAGGTGCAGTTTGTGCAGCGCATCGTGGACGAGAGCCTGGAAAACAAGCTGCGCGTGCGGTGAGTCAATCTTGATTAGTGCCGAGTTCCTAAAATTGAATTTACAGCCGCATTTCGTTGCAGCATCTTCACCTCGATGCTGGGCGTCAAGGCCAACGTGCCCAGGATACTGGAGTACCTGAAGGAGAAGGGCTTGACAAATGTCAGCACCACGGAATTCCATCAGGGGCACACAACGCGTTGGGCGGTAGCCTGGAGCTTTTGTACTGAAACTCCTCTAAGTCAGGGGACATCGAGTAATTAAGTTACACTCTAACTAGTTTATGGACTTATTTATTTACACATCCAGGTTACATCCAGTGACTTTAAGTACTTTTACTTAAAATAAACACCGTTGAAGGTGTCAAATTTAAACAGATGCTCAATTATTTAATTTTTTCGTCTTCGGAATCTGATTGTGGCCGATATTGCAATTTCTCTGGTCTTTTTCGGCATTGTTGAGGTTTCTCTGGACATTTACGGCGAGGCCACAAAAAATAATAAAGAATCCATAGGCCGAGAAATGGTATCGGAATCGCCAAGCAGATGAAAAATCCGCCGACGAGACCCACCGATAGAACCAAGACAAGTCCAAGGACAATGGCCACTGCGGCTCCACCCGCCAGAATCAAAAGGCACATTATGACTGTAGACCAACGAATAGATATAGAAAATAAAGCAAGTGCAGTACTGATAACAAATATTGATTAGATTGTGAAAGTTATTTACAAAAATACTGGTAAAAAATGAAAACTTAATTATTGTTACTATGATTATCCAACGATGGTTATTCATCATAATTCATTATCATTTCATTTTTAGGTCATAGCTAGTAACTCATTAGTATTAGCTGCAGGCAGCTGCACAAGCGAATGAACTCTGACCTTCAGCGCGTCTGCTCCAAATTCCCCCGAGCGCACTCCCTCAGTTGGCTTAGTTGGTCGAAACTCTCCATATGACTCCTTTCGGTGCTGTCAGAATGCTTTCCCCTAAATGGAAATTTGCATGTCAATGCTCACTTTGCCGCCCCCCCGGTTCACCGACGGAAATTATCGTTTCGTTTCTATCATTGACCGCCCCAGCTGACCACACGCTTCAACAGCGAAAGGCAAATAGAATCAGGAAAGTAACCGAAATGGCGGCAAACACGCAGACTAAGCAAAAGTCACTGCTGATGGTGTTGGCCATTTGCAGGCCGAAGATCCTAGCGGGAGGTGAGGGAACCCGGCCATGTGAGATCGTAAATAGCAACTTTTAATTGCCGCAAAGGCATGGTAGTTGTGGGAATTTACGGAGGAATATACACACTAAGGTATACCCTTTATGAAAATAGTCAATAGCAATAGTTCCTTATATAAGAAATTATAAAGAAATTATATATTTTTCTCCAAATAATATTAAAGTTTTATAAAATAAACTTTCTAACAAGAGTATCTTATATTTCACTCTCCCTTAAGTGTGCTCTATTTTTTCTTGTGTCCTGTTTTTGGTTCTTTTCATGGCTATGTTTGCGCTGTCCTTTTTCAAATGTGGTTGCCTTTGTTGTTGTCCTTTATGGCATTTCAACACGTTAAGGTGTAAAGAACAACGTAATTAAAATGCAAGCCGTTGGCTTCACCACCGGAACACCGAGGCGATGTTGTGGGTGCCCGACTGCGTCATGCGCTTCGAGGTGCGGTCGGATTTCTATAGCCTGACGTGTGGATTTTGTAGTGTCCTTTCTGTGGAATTAGGAACAGAAGAGAGTCCCACACTATGGATTTAAGTTGAAGTCACTGTTGCCAGGGCTCCCTTGGGGTCGCTCTTTCTAATTTTCCAGCTATTATCTTAATTTTAGGCACCCAAGGCCCGGAGGAAGCAACCAGAGCAACCATTCGACACGTGTTCCCAGGGCTTGTCTCGATGTGGTAATTGTTAATTAAAAAGACGCTGTGGTCACGTATGGTTAGAGCGTGTTTGAGGTGCCGGATTCGAGTCATAAAAAACCATACCCGAATAAAAAACAAAACAGTCCGCCAGGAGGGTTCGACCCTTTTATTGGACATCGTTAAATTGTTTAGAAAATAAGTTTATGGACAATGTTTATGGATACAGGTTTGTAATACATTTTTAATGCCTTTACTTGACGTTTCTTGGCAGCGGAAAATAAGTAATTGGATACAGAGGAAAATATATTTTGGTATTAAGGATATCTGGATTTGTCAGTTCTCCGGCTAACCCATTTACACTCAACTTGTTTATGCCAAAAAGTGTCCCCGGAAACTTTGTGGTTTCCGTTTTAATCTGCAATCTTTGCCAAGTTTGTAAAATTCGGACATCAATCAATTTCAAAAAATCATCCATCAAGCAACACGGGAAAATACAGGAAACGCGTGGACCCGACCCCAAAAAGTAGGCAATGACCCGACACAAAAAAGTTGAGCTTAAATCGGAACTGACGGCTCTTTAATGGGGAGGAGACCGCCCGGCCAAAGGGAGTTGGCAGGATACCGAGGGGGCTATATCGTGATGGCACGTAACGAGCTGCCAGACGGCGGCGTCTGTTGCAATTGGCAGCAGGCTGCACTTCTCCTTCCAGCTCCTGGGGTTCCCCTTTCCCTCCTCTCTAAATGCACGTCTATTGTCGTGTTGCATATGCATGCAGATACATTCACTTAATGCTATGGAAAGCAACCTAAAAGAACCGAATCAAAGGATACAAACAGACATCCAAATGTTTCGATGCGTGTTGTCCTGAGCAGGGGCGCATCATGACGGGGTGGCCAAACAGGTGGAGGTTTTTCATACTTTTTATTAATATTTTTATAACCTTTTTTAATATTCAAAATACATAGTTTGAAATTGGTTTAGGTTCTTTCACCTCTAAAATGTATATATGGTCTATAGAGAAGTGGTTATTTTTTAATCCTCAAAACAATTTTGTGAAATAAAAGAATACGTTATATGGGTATATATGTATTAATATTTTATTTTATATTTTTAAATAATGAAATAACTCCTTTCCCAAAGCCGAAACCCTGGCTTACTCCACTGTCTCCCATGTGTTTCTGCGGTCGATGTCGGTCTGTGTGGGTGCTTCAGTTTTTCTGGCGTGTGTGTCATTCATGTAACCTTTCAATAAACATGCCCATGCGAATGGTAGGGATGGTGCACCATGAGGCAGTGTATGCAGGGGTGGGGCATGCAGCAGCAGCGAGACATGTAATTGAACTGCTTATGTGGGTCCGGTTGAGTGTGCGCGAAGCGAGCTCTTGAATGTGATTTTAAAGTCAACATTGAGGACTCCTGACATCCGAACTGTCATTTTTTGGCTTGCCGCTTGACTGCCAGACAGACAAACCGATCCGGTTCGCAGCCAACTCCTTGGCCATCTATTGTCTGCTCATATTGCCGTTTAATATTGGCTTGGCATGTAGCCAAAATGGCTGGGGCACGGGTATATCCGATATGAATGCTGGTATTCATGCAATAAGCCGAGCAGAGCACTCCCTTAAAGTCAAAGTGGAAATTCTATTTTGGCTTTAACAATTCGCATCATTAATTTGTGCGGAAATTAATTGAATCACTCGTACGATTAATATTTCAGTTCAACGCCTGCCAACAGGGCGTATGATTAATTGGCACTGTCACTGGAGAACAAGCTGAAAAAATATTCAGCCAATATATATCCGGATATTTTCTTATATGTATCATGTTGGGACTAATTCAATTACCGTTAGCGACGTTCTCCTCGGGGAGATGAAGTCCGCAACAAATGAAGGTGACAAAAGAAACACATTTATCGCCACATGACATCAGATATTCGGGATATGAGGGATATCTGAGATGTGGCACGGTCAAGGTGAAAAGCCGAATAAATAATGAGGCAGCATTGTGAATAAATTGTCCTGCGAAAATAACAAGCCAGATAAAAAGCAAATAAATTACTTTTTTCAGGATTTCTCACTTTGTAACTACGTCTGGCTTAATGGCTTAAAATCGGATTCAGTTTAAATTCAACTGTGGAAATGTGCCCTAAGCCACATATCCAAAAAGCACACAGAGATTTTCACTTTAAATTTATCTTCTTACTGTCAAGTTTTTTTTTTGTTGTTTTTGGTGTCGTAGACCTGCTTTCGCAGATTGTTGCGCACCGTTGAACTTCAGACTTGAAAAAGACGGGCCTGAAAGGACGCGAAAAACTTTCCATTTGGCAAAAGTCCCGGGAGGGTCACAAAAACAGCTCGAAAAAAATAAATAAATAAGTAAAATAGACCCGAACTCAGAAGGCGGTAAATGAGGAGGGCGGTGTTGGCTGGGGGCGATGAGCAAAGGGCATGCCATTGAATGCCCCTTCTCACCAACATGGCGTATACGTATTTTCAGACAAAAAAAAGCGAAGGAAAAATCGAAAAGCCAAGAATTTTATCTAAAAACAAAGCTATTTATATCTCTTGGGGGTATGAAATGGTAGCGGCATAATGACCCGGCATTTCTCTTGGCAAATGATGCGCAAACTTTGGGATACGGCCCAAGACTCTTGTCTCGAGTTGTCAGTCATTTTATCAGCCTCCTGAAAGGGTTTATGTGTCGCGTGGCGCGATTTTGTCATCGCCAAGAAGTTGTCAACTGTCCAGGGACCCTGGAATGTACGCCCATGAATTTTCACACGACTCTCCAAAGGACATCCTTCTGTGTGCTTGTCCTGACATTTTTGGGGTGTGCGAATTCACGCTTTCAAGGCTTCCAGGCTGAGACCACGACAAATTCTCTGGCTCTGGGCCCGGAATGGTTTTTGTTTGTTTGAGTGCAACTATTGAAAAGGATGTGGGCGTAGCAGCTGTTTGCTGGTTTTCGCACTTAATTGTTGGCCTTTTTGCCATTTCTCTTGGCTTAAATTGTCAAATGGAAGTGTAAGTACATTTAAAGAGGTTCATGCCTTTAACTGAAATCAAATTTCTGTATTCAAAGCCATTAAATATTAATGGAAAAGCCAGCATGTTCACACAAAACATTGTTGGTTTATGCAAAATTCAATTATTTTGTTAAGGCTATTAACTTTTCATGGAAGGCAGAACGATATGCCTGTTTGAAAATACACATTAATTAAATCCTTATTTTCCCGAATTTCGCATAAAACAATACATTTCTGTAATTGGTAGACACTTATTTTATTTACCATTGCCTTGTGGGAGTTTGGCAGCTGAATGCTGAACTCGTTGGCCGTCATTTTATGCCACATTTGCAATGTAAAGCTAATTTGCATATTTGTATGTGTACCACGGATGTGTGTGGAAGTGGGTAACCCTCCTGGAAGTTTGATTAAAATTACCATATGCTTGGCATACTCAGTGAGGACTCTGGCTTTACGATTATTCGTGGGCTGCACTCCAACTAGACTAAACGCACTTTGAGTTTATGATTATGGAAGTTGTTTCTGTAAAGACAAAAAAAAGCTAGGCACTCGCAGAGAATAAAAAATTAAATAAAGAGGATAAGTTTTGAAGAAATAAAAGAACAGAGACCTCTAGATTGCAATTGTCTTTAATAAGAAGAATTTAATAGGAAGTTTGTGCCTTTAGTAGGCATCCCAAAAGAGATACAGAAATGACCAAGAAAAGAGCCAGTCCTGGCACAATAAAGGATATTACGCACACAATCACAGACAGTATACATATTCAAGAGGATTCGAACAGCCAACTCCCAAAAATAAATACCAACAAGAAGCAAAAAAGGAATCCGAGTGACAGCACAGCTAAACAGTAGACATTAGAGGATGAAAGCTAGTTATTTTTATGAATTGCCGTCTTTCTCAAAGGACATCAGAAAAAGGCATATTCATTGATATTTTTATGGCCAGGTTTTCTGCTTTTTGTACATCTTTTTTATATATTTGCATTCTGGTTGGCTTTTCTTTCATTCAGCTATTTACGCCTGGCTACTCGCAGGACATGCCTATGTGTGGGTGTTTTGGGGCAACTCATGGATGGGCCATGGATGGTGTCTGTGTGTGTGTGGGGGGGGCTAGCCTGAACGATGATGATGCCATTGCCTTTGGTGCTGGTGGTATGGCTGTTGGCCCGTCGCGTCGGATTCTGCCACCGCAGCAGCAGTGACTCCTCTAAGCCATGTTGTGTGTGGCTCTGCATGTGTGTGTATCTGTGTTTCGGGCCTGGCTGTCGGTTTGTTTATTTGCGAAAAACTTTGCAGCCAGAGCGGGCCAAGAACAACTAAGGCGGTAGTGGCTCGGCTCTCCATTTTCGGTTGCTCTCGTCTGTTCACCAATTTCCGTAATTCTTTCAAATGCACTGTGGGTGAATAACATTAAATAAACAATAATTTTATAATTTTTTTTTTAAATTAAAGCTCATAAAGTTAGGATTAGTATCTCAGCATATATTTTTCAATCTTCATTAAAAAACCTTGTTTCCTGATAGGACCCCTTTGAATCCCACTGTGCTTTCTACACAAGAGCACCAAAGAGAAAGACTTCGAGAGAGTAAAATGCTTTCTGAACTCTCTCCGACACCCTGGCTCCCGCTGTGTGTCGTTGACTGCCGGCTGGTGCTGCTTGTTGAGCTCACAGTTCCTGCAGGATAACATTTACGGACGTTCCGGGTCCGTGGCATTCGCTGTGAGGACGCGTCGCTGGCTGTTGTCAGTTGTTACCGAGCTTCGGCCAGAGACAGATAGTCTGCGAGTGAGTTCATCTGGTTTCCGCTTCCGGTTCCGTGCGAGTCTTTGGCTGCTAACCTGTGGTTGTGTCCCTTTTTGCTACCGACTTTTGTAAACAGAAGAACATTTACGAACCCAAAAACCAAACAAAATATTGGTGTATTTTTCTAGTAATTTTATGGAAACAGGTTTCCAGCTGGCTCGTGAAAGTCAAAGTGCAAATTGGCCCACAAAACAAGAACAACAACAATAACAATAACAAAAGGCCTAAGCCGAAAACAACAAAAAGTTCAGGTCGTGTGGCTGTGTGTGTGTTAGAGAGTGTGTGTGTGTGTGCAATTGATTAAACAAAAACGAGTAACCTAGGCCAACTGGTTGTGGAGAAACCCCATCGAAAAGCCGCGGACTAAATTGTCAAATCCAGGATAATGGGCTGCAACACCAGCCAGGAGCTGAAGACAAAGGATGGGGCCGCCATCGATGCGGTCAGCAATGGGGATGCGGAGCCAAGTGCTCCGCCCTTAGAGGGCGATTCCGGCTCCAAGTCCTCGAATAATCATACAAATCACGCCAAATCAAATTCAATTATCTCCAACGGTGATGCCAAGGCGGCGAATGGGGGCGGCTCTGCTGGTGGCAAGTCAGAAGCAACAAATGGCATTGACCGTCCTTGCGACAAGGCGGCAATTACGGAGTTCAACGACGAGGAGGACGAAGGTAAGGCCAATCTAATCCTCAATAGTCAATACATTCATATTAACACCTATTCAACATTTCTTTATGTGTGTGAGTGTGGGTGGGGGTACAAATATGTGTATGCTAGGGCGGGTGCACTTAAAAAAATAACTGTAAATAGATCTAAATCATGAGTTTTGGTACCGAAGAAAGTTGCCTTTCAAGAAGAAAAAAAGTTATATTAAATCACCTAAAACTTTTGCAAATAAGTAACTATTTCTATATATTTTTCTGAGTGTCCTTTGTGTATGGATGAAAGAAAATCCTGTGGCCAGGAGCCTAAGTATTGTTTACTGTATCAACACACTGGGCGCCCATCGTTATCGCAGTTGCCTTTTTGTTCGCACTTTTCCCCATTTTCCCCATGAAAAATAGGTTCCACCCCCCGAGGCCCGGCCCGTGTTTAATGGTGTTGCAAATATGAATTGTTTAACTGTATACCCATACATATACAAATATATAAGTATGTATTTATGTACATTTGTTTATGTACACTGCACTCCATTACACGCCACTACGTCCGCAAGCATTTTTATGCGCCAACGGCAAATTTGTGTAAGATCCTTAACTTTGTTAAGTAGCCGCCTCGTTGCCGGCCAGCCGGACAGAACGCCTTGCCTTGGGGCAGGATAAAGGTCCTTGGCTGGACTAATGCACGTTAACGCATTTCAGGCTACTGTTTATGTTATCTAATAAGCGTAGCCGGAACTTACTTTTACGGCCAACGATATGGCCAATATCATAATACAAATTCCATAGCATGCTTTTCAGGGCCACCATTTAGGTTTACGAGCCAAGTGGGGTGATAAGAGGCCTGACTTAAGGCCAGAATAAAACCTTTTAAAGAGTAACTAGCTTAAATTCATATCCTTTATGAAAAGCAATTTCGGAAATTATTTTTACTTTTATGCATTTGCATATATTTCACTCTTGCCACACCCAACCGCAATAACTTTTCACTTTGCCCCTGAGTTTGGATAATTTTATTTGCAGAGAAAAAGAATGCTAACCGGGGCCACAAACATTTAATTCATCTTTTTGGGCGACTTTCTGCGGTTTATTTGCAAACCTTTTTTTTCTTTTTTGTGTGAAATAATGAAAATATGAATTGCCAACCGAACCAAAATGAAAGCACACAGTGTTTTCAGGGAATGACTCATAAATTACTACAACGTGCTTTTCCCTGTGGCAGGTGCAGTAGCTGTTTGTTTAGCTGCTGGGTTCTCACCTCCCTCTACTTTCCCCATGCTTTCTCCCTGCCTTTCCCCTGTATTTGTACCCCATTTTCCATTTTTCCAGAGGGAGTGCTGATAAATTGTATAGCGACACTTTATCAACGGCTGCTTTGGTCGGTTGCCGGCAAAAGTTACCCGGAAAGTGCCATGGCTGTTAATGCCACAAATTATGATTATTGCTTAGCAATTTCACCGATGCTCTGGTGTTCCTTTTAATTTCCCAAAAATACCCGTACCCATATAAACGTCCATATATTTTGTATATATGCGTTGGCGTTTTTTGACAAGCAGCTGCGCCTTTTGGGGTTTCTGGAAATATATTTCATAAGCCGCCCACATTTAGGTTTTCCGAGCTAATTAGAACTTTTCCAACGCTTTTCGTTGAAAAACGAAAACTAAGGCAATTTCAGGCGGAAGGCAGTAGATGAAAACGAATTCAGTACCGAGAAGTTCTACAAATTTTAATGAGTTGTCGAAGCCGTTATTGCATACTTTCAATTTGAAGTTTGTTCAACATAAAGTTACTTACTATCCGGGTTAGGCCGCTGCAAAGGCATAAAGTCAAAACCAACACCCAACCAGCATAAAGCATAAAAAGAAACTAAAGAAATGCGAAGAGCCCAAATCAACCATAAAACTGCTTTTTGGTTTCGCCGTTGGTGTCCTGCAAGAAAGGAGTCCGTATTCCAAACACGTAGGCCGTATTTTTTAATATTTTTCCGCTTTACGATTCGTTGGCAAGTGAAAATAAATGAAAAATATAAATCCACTTTGATGGTTGAGTTGGTATCCGTTGGTATTCGCTGGTTCTCTGTCAACTAATTAAGAAATGTTGCCAAAGCTGCCCATTTCACTTCCTTATGAACTGCGCAAGTGACCACGCCCAGGCGGAGAATTACCTGACAATTGCGGATGAGTTTGAGGTGGAAGGACATAAATTGCCAATAAAGATGTCAACTCATGCAAAGCTTAAGCCTAAACAAACAGGGGCGGGGCAGGGGCGGAGAAACAGGCCAAGTCCTTGGAAGCTCCTTTCCGGAGGCCTTTGCCTAATGTGAAATGCAAATAAGTCCCATCCAGTCTCCGAGTTTAGATCCTTGGTGTTTCTGTTGTTACCAGAGACAAGCAATTAAACTGTATACACACGCCCACAGGATCAAATGAAAATAAGACTTTAAGATGCTCTTCTGGGGATAGTCTGGGTCTTAATTCCAATTGCAGAGGATGTACGTTTTAATTCAGTTTTCTTGTTTATTGATCAAGTTACTAAAGATAGCATGAAGATAGGTGAATTAATGGATAAAATATTAAAATATTATTAAAATATTCAATTATTTCTTAATTTCCTTTTAAATTCAGTTATCCTTTTAATAAGGGTATCAAAAACAGGCATTAGCAGCAACTTAGAACGCCTTTGCGCGTCCTCCAAAGAAACATAAGGCGAATTAAGTCTAATACTCACTTTTATCGCCCGCATTTGCATAATTTTAATTAAATTTTTTGACAAGTCTTGAAGATTTTCCAATTTGAGGCTCCACCCACGCTCTGCTCAGTTAATTATGCCTAAAACGTCGTGCTAATGTTGATCTAATTGAGAGTAAATAAGGTGTTCTACTCGCCACCGAGCAGACAATTTGATTTATTGAGTAAATGATTTCCGCTGGCCACACGTATCCTGTTTACACACCTGGGGAGTGGCAAGGACTCGCTTTAGGTAGTGGTAGTCATGCTGATGAGGTGCGTGGCCGTTGTCAGTCTAATTAGCGCAATTCCAGCCCCAGGGTGTGGCCAGGATATAACCTGTTTGTTAAGAAGGCGTAACAGTTGTCGGATCCAAGGGTTCAACAAGAATTCAATTAGTAAGCTGTCTAACAACAAATTTAAGGTTGCTTTAAGATATATAAAAAAAAAAATATATATGTTAAAATAACAACACACTTTTCAATAAAGGCAAAGGACCCACTTCTCCTTTATGACAGTACAAAAATCAATAACTATAAAATATCTTCACACCGAGGCAACCAAAGTCGTTAAATTTTACCAGCCAAGAGCATTAAAATTCAAATTTAGCAGAACGTTCACAGTCAATTTGGTTTTCCGAGCGGTCGGAAAGTCAGAGCCGTACCAATAACACGTATCCGCCGCGTTGGCCCAAACGCATTAATTTCAATTTGGCGAAGAGGAGAGGATTGGCGGTCGATGCGGTCGTCCTGACTGTCCTGGTCTAAAAATACTCTGTTTTTGGCAATGGCCTTGCCCACAAATATGAATAATACTGGTGGGGGTACGATGGCCTGGCCAGTGGCATATTTACACGAAAGAAATGCATAAAATTGGACACTGGGGTCGCGTTAAAGCGACGGACAAAACGCAAAAAATGCGTGCCCGAATGATATTTAATATCCGAGTCCGAGTCCGACTCTAGGATAGCCACAAATTGAAGAATGTTGGCGCCAAGACCGAGTAAAATATGCATACCAGAGGGTAGGGGGAGAGGGTGCGCCTTCGCCATTAGGACCCATTTATATGTATGATTATGTGAGTGTGTGTCTGTGCGAGAGGGTCTAATGTCTGCGTGTTTGCCCTGTTAAAATGCCTTTTAAAAAAGGCGCGCAAAGCATTTCCTAAGCTCTGCAATTTGCGGCGCCTTACCAGCGGAAATGATAAATTGACATTTGTTGAGGCTTCCCGCCCGTTTTGCTGAACATCCGTATCCGGTGTGCGCAATCGAGCTCTTCCCCCTCGCCACCAGGCCCCATTCTTTCAGGTTTAATCGTTATTATTGTCGTTGTTCTGTTTTTATTGGAGCCCTTTTCACATCGACTTCTGATGCTCCTTGGGGAATTGCCATGACATCCTTTCCTGCCTGTCTGGCTGCCTGACACTGTGTTCCGCGGAAGGATTTCGCGAATTTGACTTTTGAATTTTTTTTATGGTCATAAATTTTGAATCTTATCTTTTTGCTTAGTAATCTGTTTTATTTTAGCTTTATTCATAAATTTTTTTATATTTTGTCTTGTTTTTTTTTTTGCACAACCACCTGAATCCTGAATTTCTCTACCAATAGTATTCAGAATTTGCTTATTCTGAGTTTAGGCGACTGGCTTATGAATTTATTATGTACCAATTGATATGCCAACATTATTTATGATGCTTATCGGCAGAGCTTGACACATTTTCCTCCACTGGGCCTCCATTCGGCTTTGTCTGGCATTTGTCACCGAATGGAAATGTATGCGCATATATTTTGAATTTGTATCTGGGCTGATACATATTTAAGGCCTATCATTGCTTTGAATACACCAGAGGCACAAAAATAGAGCTGTGAATAATTGGAAATGATTATTTGATATCGGCAGCCCGAATACAATTGTGTTTTATGGCATGGAAAGTAATGTTTAAAGCCAAATTTATTGGAGCATAAAGTTTGTTATGGAGCATAATCTATTTATGGCTGAATTAGGTTCATATTTGACTCTCTATTTATGAGAAATTGTTTATATATAATCGAAAATAAGTTATTATATAAATATATTGCTTCGTCATGACGCTTGCATATCTAAAGAGTGTAATTATTAGACCTTTCCTTTACCTAATTAGGCCAAGGACCTTAAAAATAGATTGAAATTTCTTATTCACAAAACTTTCTATCCCCGAAAACCATTTCCGGCACGCAGACAAAAATGAAGACCTAGTCCGAAATTGAAAAATATTTTTGTGTCTGCTCCACTTATGTATCCCTGGCAGCATGTGTGTGCGTGATCCTTAGACTGAGTGGTTGTGTGTGTGTGTGTTGTCGTCCTAATCAAGAGCACACAACATAAAGGCTAATTGCACAAAGCCAATGCCAGACCCATTCCAATTCAACCAAATGGCCCCAAGCAGCCAAACAGGCGACTAATGAAGTGCCATCCATTGTTATTCTCGAGCACGATAATGGATAATACGTATCGTCGCACATATATATCCGTATAATGGTAAATTTAATTAAAAACTGTGTACTCGATACTTAACAACATTAGAGGCAATCGACTGCGACTGGGTGGCTGGCTGGGTCGTTACGTATACGTCATGTTTGAACAGTATTGGCAGCTGAGCTGTTGCTTCCGCTTCGCAAACAACAACAAAAAAAAAAAAAAAAAAAAAAATAATCAAAAAAAAAAAAAGAGCGCGAAAAATAAGTCAAAGCAGTGGGCTACTTTCACGTTCCTTCGCAGCCAAGTTTTTTCCTGACAAACAAAGCGGAAATTGATTGTATTACCCGCCAAGGCAACAACAACATGTGGCGGCGGGGGCACTAAAGCATAAAGTAGCAATCGGGCATACAGCACTAATACCAGCATACTATATACCCAATATACCCCTCGTTACCCGCTATTCAATGAAAACGGTTATGTTTTGCGACGCCAGGACAATAAACTTGGCGCCGCTCCACCCTATCTACCCTATTATGTTAAATTCCCGGAAAGCCATCCTGGTTGGGTGCTCAGTGTTGGGTCTACTCTTGAATGTCTTCTTTGAATATTCACAAGTTGATTTAAAATCCGATTCTGCATAAAGGTTGTAAGCCATTGAAAAGTCTTATTAGCTGATAAGTGGAGATGTGTTATCCTTGATTGGCAGGAGAATAGAAATAGGCTGGAAGTGCATGAAATCCTGCTTAATGGAATATTTATTATAAAATATCCGAATATTTTATCCTAACTAAAAGGAGTAACATTTGTGCCAGCCGTCTTGAAGTCCTTTTCTTTCCTCCTGCATAGTATTCTATATGCAATTAAGTTGATTATGTTTTTGTTGCTCAGCAAATTTGGCTATAATTGTGTGCCTCCCTACCCGAAAAGACGGCTGAAGGTTTTCCGACCCTTTTTTTGGCTGATTAAAAGTTTTTGGGGAAACAAGTTGAGGCAGGCAGCCGTCTGTGCGATGTCTAACTTTCGGTAGACTTTACTTAGTCCTGTCAGTGCTCAAGTGTGTGTGTGCGCCGCCTGGTGGTGTGTGAGTGTTAGAGCCTTGTCATTGGCAGCTTGGCTCATAATGCTTTTATGTTTCGGCCTAGAGGCAGGCATAAGGAAATGAAAACTGCTGGAGCCAGACTAATTCTATAATGAATTTTCTCATGTCTGGCCACAGGCAGAGTTTTCGATGTGTACGAGTATATAATTTATAAATGCCTAATCGATATTGTTTCAAAATTTATTGGCTTCGTGGATGGGGGTAATTGCCTGCATACATAAGTCTAGTTGATAAACTTATTATGGGGACTGTGTTTGGAAAAGAGGGTAGAAATATATGAAATGTCTCAAAAGAATAATAAATAGGAAGACTTTTATTTACAAAGCTAGTAGTATGCAAAAAACTGCATTATCTACTTAGCTCTCCACTTCACAGGTATGCCAACTTTTTATTGCATACTCTGAAGTGCACTTACCCTCAAGGTAAACTTTAGCAACTTCAATGCTCCTCCTTTTTTTTCGTATCCTATAACTTCACAAAGGCACTTCACACAGACATAAATACAAAGTAGCTAGCTTAAGTTCAAGGGTTCACATTTCATTTGCCGTTTGGGAAGTTGCCGCTTTCATTGTTCCAGACATAAAATAAAAGGAAAGTTTCCCGCTGTTCCCAGTGACTCGTACTTTATTGCTATTTATATGATTAAAAAGTTGTATGTGCAGGAAATTAGCTGAAAATTTATGATATTGCCGGGCGTTGATGGGAGGAAAAGTTTGGGGAAAACTGTGACAAAAGGCACTTGAAATGCGAGAGGATGTCGAGCAGGTTGCAGCGTTGCCGGGGGGAGTGCGTGTTCTGGCGAAATAGACTTGTATAAAACAAATATTGCGTATACGCAGCGTTTTCATTTCCCTACATTGTGATTGCGTGTGTCTTGTCAATGTGAATGTGCAACTGTTCTCGACTTTCACTTTGCTTCAATACACATTTAATTTACCCACTTCATTATCCTATTCAAGCTATCACACTATTTTTCTGATTGCATAATTTTACATAATTATATAAGTAAAACCAAAAATTATTATTAATATTGATGGTATTTCTTTTGTATTTATCTCTGTACTCACACAACTTGATAAATCAAAATAATATTTATAAATCGAAAATCTGATGAAGAACCGGAAGTGGAGATTCACATACCACATCACCACCATCATCATGGCAGCAAAAAAATCCGTCGAAATCCGTTGAAAAATTTGGATCTCGACTTTAAATTCGATGTCAATTCGTTTTAGCCAACAACCAATTCGTCAAATCCTGGTGTGTGATTAGCCAAACAGATAATAAGCCGTTTCTGTTGCCAATTGCTGTTTCGGCCAACAGAGACAACAGAAACCGGAAATTCTCTAGCAAATATTTGTCCTAGCTGATGTTATTTCTATCTGTGTGTTGCTGTTGTTATTTAAATGTTGGTGTTTCTCGTTTACAAACTAATCTAACTCTAACGTTGAAGTAGTCCAGAAATAGGATGTTGCTTTTCCTTCAATACGATTGCACGTTTATACACTGTTTCCATCTATAGATCTGTCTAACCCGACTAACATTGTATTTTGAAAACTTTTAATTGGCATGTTTTCTCTCTTTCACTCTAAAAACTAAATACTCCTTAAAATATATCTTCTTCAAAGTTTGAATTTCTACTTTTTAGCTGGCAACACTAACAAACTAACCGCAAAGCTTTGCCAAAAGCTTTCAATTTAAAAATATCCCTGTATTAGAAAGTTTACCGTTATTTGTGTTTGTTATATGTGTTATTTTTGAGACATTTCCAGCTTATTTTTACTGATTAAGTTTTTATTTTTATTTGCAGGTAAATATTGGCACTTTTATTATGAAAACCAGCTACCTAAATGTACAAATCACAGGTATTTAAAGTAGAACATTTCTTTAGTGAAGAAAAACAGGGAAATTATTGTAGGGAAAGCTTGTTAAGAGCTTTCAGGAAAATGTGTCAAAAGCTCGAATGGCAGGGGCTTTCAAAACTTCACTCAAGGCGTCCCTATTAATATCCCACTCATTTCACCCACCCGGACCTACTTTTTGGCTCGTTTCATTCAACACCAGTTAACAGTGGCCCAAAGACAACATCGGTTACCTCGGTTGGTTCGGGCCACCCGAACGGTTAACAGGGCCAAAAGAAGCACGTTTTTAACCAACCCCACAGGCCAAACGAGGCCAGTTTCACAAATCAAGCGGAGCGTTCGGTTCGATAGGTTGCCATCAAGGAAAATCAGCCGGAAGTCCTTTGAAATCCCAAAAAAAGGGAAAGTGCGCGCGAATTTAAATATTCATAGAAGAGAAGGAAGCTTAAAAAATAGCTAGTGTTTTTTGCTAAGCCTTTTGACAAAGAAGAGCTAAGGTAAATGATTTTAAAATATATTATTTTCTAGCTTTAGTTTATTATTTGGCTTATAAATTTTTTAGCACTAAATAGTTACTTTCCGATAGTACTATAAATATTTCTTTCCTATCAAGTTGGATAACATCTCAGTTCCTCATTCCTTGTGACGCACACAGGACCCTCCGTGCCCATGAATAAATAAAAGTTTTGTGTGTTCCGCCTTTACGCTCCTCCATTCTTGGCTGAGGAGAGGTCTCTTCCTTCCCGGCCAGGATCCCCTATTTTTAACATAAAAATAACATAAAATCTGCCTGGGCTTTGCAATTTTTTCCTTCTTACCCTGTGTGTGTAGTTTGTTTTCGAGTGTCCTGTTTGGAGGAGCTGGTCGGGAGCAGGGTGCGGCTAAGTAACGACTTAGTTTGATATTGATTTGGTATTTTTATCTTTATCACTGCTATTTGCATCTAATCAGCTTAAAATTGACGCCCAAAGTTGGCATATTTGATTTCATTATTATGTTCATTGGCATACAATCGTAATTATGGCTTCCTCAATGTGCTGAATGAAATATTTATTCAAATATGTGTCTATAAATTTTCTTGTGTATTTCTCTGTGTCCTATTTTGATCCTGTACTTTTTTTGACAACTCTTAGTGATTAAGTGCCTTGATGTTGTGGGGTGATTATTTTTTTTTTCAAACATTTTCAGTCCATTTTTTTGGAGCGCTTTTACCCAGCGTCCAATTTAATTAAGTGGCATTAAAAAAGGCGCCAAGGGGGATCAGGATAAGTAGGGAAGGGCAATAGGATTAAAAAAGGATGAGGATGGGATGTTTTAATTTGTTTCCTTTTATATGACTTGGAAAGTAATTTATAGATTTGGTTTTTAACATTATATACCCCAAAAATTCTAATAAAATTAATAAAATATTCCTATCAAAGAGCTTGTCACGAAAATATTTCAAAAATTGAAACTTGTCTCTGCTTTCAAACTAAGTAAAAGTATTCCAAGTACTTGCCCCAAACCATAATATTCGGGCTCATCTGCTCCTGAGCATCAGCTGTCCAAACTTTGGAGGAATTTCATTAATGCCTTAAGCCCCGCAGTATCGCACCGAGCCAAAAAAAAAAAATATATAAGAATTTTGTTGAAAGCGCGACAAAGCAAAAATTAAATATTCAATTTTTGTCCCATGCCAGGACGACACAAAATTGTTCTGTGTTAAAGTTCGTCACACCCGGGGCTCTTCCAGAGCCATATAGTACGTATGTACTAGGTACCACACTATACATACATAAATCCCAGCAGAGTGCAAACAAACATGCCACATGCAACACGAACCACGGAGGCGAAACAAAACAAAACAAAGCGGAACGGAACTAAGAACTCTGCGGATGACACATGACCTACAACGTTTTGTTATTTCGGCGCGGTTTTTTCGCTCTTCGTTTCACTTTTTATTATTCGGTGAAATATTTTTATGACTTGCTTTACGTGAGCTTCAGTTTCAGTTTTAGGACCCGTCAAGGATATATGTATAAGGTATAAGGCTAATGCCGTGCCGCTTCTTCGGCCAATCAATCATTGGCAAGTCCCGCTTAGCGCATAATTTGAAAAAATAAATAAACGAGAGGAGTTATGCAAATGCAGACACGACAATCTTTCTTTCCAAATCGCATACGCTAAGGGCCAAAATGAAATTAAGCACATTTGATGGATGGCTGCACAAAAGGAACGGAAGTAACTTGTTAAGATGTCTAGTGAGGAAATGTTAACAAATATAAGGTTAGCAAGAAAATTCTTTAGAAGAATGCAAGATTGATTTTCCTTTTTTCTGTTTAATTGACAAAAGATGTGGTTTTTGTCCGCTTATCAATATTAATGACTTTTTGCAAGCCTCACTGCAACCCTCATGGGTTACCATCATTAGAGGATATCCACATTTTCTTAGGATACTAAAGTACTTTTTTTTTTTTGCCCTCTGTAATGTTTTATCTTACCACATGACTGCTCAATATTCCTTCAATGACAATACAAAAAATCAACAACAAAAAAAACATTCCCATCAAAATCCCTTGTCAAAAATGTTGATAGCCCTGGAGCCTTACACAACTTTAATTTGTTATAATCCGCAGTCCTTGAGGCAACATACAAAGCCATGCTGAATCTGAAGCATTTTAAACGCATACATATACACAGTCAGGACATTCAGTCATGCTCCCTCACCCAGACGAACACACAGACACACACACACACAGACTAGCAGAGTTATCAATTTCACAAAAGAAATCATTCAGGCGCATAACAACAAAACAGAGAGGAGAATGGGCGACATACATGTCCTGGCAGAATTTCATATTGTACCATATATTCCGCCTAGTCCCCTGTTTATACAAATGTCAACCGAGGTAGCAGCCCTTCAGATTGCCAGCTCACCGCCCATTTTAGCATATATGCACTGGGAAAAAATGTAATATTCGAATAGTAATATTAATAAATTAATATGATTAGTACTTGGATCCTAAGTGCTTACTTGCCTTTTTCAAGAGCAAAGCCATCTAATAAACTAATTTCCTACCTTTATGCTCCTTTGGCTTATTCCGAAAAATCAAACTACACATTTCAATAAAGAGATTATTTTTTTATTATTTTACGATTGAGCTTATATTTTTCTTTCTGTGCACACACTCCCAGTCACTCACGTAAATACATTTATTCCTAACAAATTGGAAACGTGTTTGTTTCGTGTGTTGACACTGACTTTGACTTTTGTGCTGTGCACTCTGTTTGCTATAATTCAATTTCAGATATCCTTTGACAACAGCAAAGGACATTTTGCGGCACACCTCGTGTCATTTAATGTCGGTTAGATCCTGTGGCCACAGATGTTTTTAAATCGATAACACAGATCTCTAAATTAATACTTTTTTTTGAGTCTATAAGAGATTCTGCCAAAAATTTGTTGTTGATTATTAAAATGTTGAATAATTCTTGAAACGATAGAGCCTATGTTTGTTCTGGATAGGGAAGCATTAAGGTTAAGCTAATGGCCTGATGTTATCAACAAACATATACTTTTCACACAGCAGTGGCTCTAATATTTCTGGCCGTGTCGCATATTTTAACAAATGGTAAACATTGTCAACCAGTTACTCTTTTGGCACCCACTTGAGGCCAAAAAGCGTTGGTTTGCTCGTCAATCAGCGCGTATAATTGGGCTGCGTTGCTCATACGCCGTGTGTTCACACAAAGTTTTCGGGGCATTCCACTAGAAGTAGCTGCTTATGTTGACTTTGCATCTTTGATGGGTAGCTGAGCTTGGGAGCGTGGCATAAATTTGACTTTCGTTTAAGTTTAAGCCAAGTTTTCGGTTGGGGGGTTTCCTGGATATTGGATGATGAAGTGTAGGTATAATAAAAGAAAAATAAAAGTCGAAATTCAATGGAAAAAAGACGAAAATTGTAACTTTTCCACTGGGTTAGATCTGTCAACCTGCCCACATGCCATCACTTTTAAAGTTCATATCTATTTTTGTCCGGTTTTTCCCATTTACCGAGTAGCCTGTCCTCCCATCCAGCTGGTCCGGACTGGCCAAATTGTCGGTCTATTAATAAACACACGAATGCCTCCTGCTGGCTTCGATTTGGGGCCACTTTCTGTCTGGATGGTCTGCAATTTAGTGGCGCACTCTCAACGGCACGCATAGTCCTGGGCTGTCTTGGCCATTTGTCTAACGCTGCGACACCACCGTATTCAATTAAATATTGAAAGACGTGGCTAATAAATTACCTAACGCAAACGCAAGCCTAAACACAAATGTCGAATGCCAATGTCCAGCTACAGAGAGACGGAGCCAGAGCGTCCTGATCCGAACAAGGTGAATTATTCAGGGCAGTCTCATAAATATAACCCACATTAGGGGCAAATCGTTATAGATCTACAAATTGCCTAAATATTTAATAGCAATGGGCCTGGTTGCGGCACGAGAACTTTCAACCAAGGCAGGACGAAGGATCGAGTGGCTGAAAAGATTTATACGCCCCGTTGACAAGGAGGCACGCACGTGGCTCCGTTCCCTACCGTACCCAAAGGGGTTGGGGCCCACAAAAAGGAAATCACTTTTTTTTTGTTTGGCCACATCATAATTCATTTGTTTCGGGCCCGAACAATGAGGCCCGAAAACGTAATTTCCTAAATCAGACCGGTGCCCATTGTCTGCCAAATTCAAAACGTGTTCTACTCCTACTCCTCCTTCTATTGCCCAACTCTGATTCTGATTCGCAGTCAATAAAATCAAATTTATTTCAGTTAGGGATTTTCGGTCATTAAATGGAATTTGTATTCCGTGAGTTTTCCTGTTTTGAGCCCGGTTGCGCTCCATTAAGTCACTCCACGCAGGAAATTGAAAGCAGCGAGTCGTGCTTGGGGGAAAGAATGTATTTCGGAGCTCACACAGGATCCTAAAATGTGGTAACTGACAGGCAAACATCCGTGCTTAACTCATCTTGAGGTAAGCAAGCCTCATCAATTATTCTATGGATTTTTCAAGGCCATTTTTAAACTTAGTTTGTTGCATTTTTCTGGCCCCCTGGCAGGTTTGCTAAATCTCTGTCTTGACCAGATACTTTGCCCCCATCTTTCCGAGTCCTTCTCCTGTCCTCGTGCACTTTCATATTTCTGCCAAGACATCCTGTCAATACTTTTGACTTTCTTTCTCTAACAACATGACTGCAGACGGCAAGAAAAACAACAACCAGTTACCGACAACCAACAAACAACGGCCAACGGCAAAGGCAACTATAATGTATTGGCAAAGTTCAAAGTATGCAAAGTCAGTGGCGAGGAGCAAAGTTACTTTATACTACATATAACCACTCGTAGCTGCTGCCACAGTAACGAACTGACAGCAACCTTGTTATGTGGCAGCCAGCAGCCAAGAAGACATCACCACCCACCCATCCATCCCATAAACCCACTCACCCTATTCCCTAAATGAAACTGAGATCAGATGACTCCGCATAAGCTGTCCTCGGGACATAGCAATGGGTGCTATTTGATACAGTTAGTTTGGTCCTTTACCAAGAAGAGTCCGTCAGCTCACAAGTTACTCAATGCAAGGACTGTTCCCTGTCCGTAGGTCCCTCTCTTTGGCGGACAACCATTCAGTCGAGCATGTATTTCCTTCCTTCCGTATTTCCGTTTCAATGCACTCTGATTGAAAGTCTTACGTGCCGTTCAAAGTGTGTGTTTTTCGTTATTTGTGTGGGTATTTTGTATTGGTGTATTGGTGAGCTGCCTGAAGGACCTCCGTGCCCCAGAGCCACTCGACTGTGTCGCATTTTTTGCAGTTTTAATGTGCAATGACGTCGATGCAAGCGCTGATAATGTCGCAACGCCCTCATTTTCGATAAGGCGGCAAACTGAAATAAATTTCTCAGACGAAAGGGAAAGTAGATTAAGGAAATACGACCAAGGATATACCCTACAGCTCTGGCTGTATATATGTACTTTATGTTTCTGCTAAGGGGGGATTTTTGTCCAGTAAGGTCCTGTAGTTGTAATATGTCTTCTAACTAATAGATCCTAAAGTAATATCCTAACAAGTCATCGATTTGGACCACTTTAGGTCTCCTTACCCAACCAATCGAAGGGTGTTGCATTCCCCATTCAATTGTCGAGTGCCCTAAGTGTGTCATTCGAGGCAACCTCGCCTCGTGTGTCCCGTGGGGCACAAACCCTTTGTTGTGGCCCAATGCACTGCTGACAATGCAACTGTCCACGACGAACCCTTCAAGTCATCAAGACAATGCGAGACGAAACGCTTTCCACCGCTTTTGGCCTTTGTTAATCGCTTTGGCTCTGAGCACTCAAGCTTTTTGGCCCACTTTTAGCGTGGCTATCATCGGGTACGAGTATCTAATTAAACCAAGCGCTCTACTTAGACGATATCAAATGAATCTCGCTTTTAAGAAGGAGACTTCAAGGCTGGAATGGATTTTCGTGAAATTGCTTTCACTTTAATTGGATTGGGGCATGGGATTCGGGTCGTATTTATCCAGGACCAAAGGGCCAAAGGACCCAGAGTGCCAAAGTACCGCAGCCCACGAACAACGGACTATGGAGCATGGCCTGAGGACCAAGGTCCTGCAAATACGAGAAATTACCACCTACAGTTGGATTTCTTCTGGCATTTATTTGCTTTACGGCATGTTTGTGCTCATAACTGTAAATCCGTTTTTATTATCCTGCTGGTTTTTTTTTTTATTTTCAAATTGCGAGAAACGAATGGATGGGCTTCCTTTTTTACACCAAACATACATTTTCTGGTGGTTTTTGTTATTTTTCCCCTCCACTTGGAAATTGTTGAGGCTACAAATTTGCAGTTCAACTACAAAGAGCGGTGAGAATCTCTTTTCCGGCTCCGCATCATAGCAATTTTTGGTATTTCGCCTTTGTTGCTCCACTTCCAAGCCATATTTGACTTTTACAACACAAACTATTAGGGGGCAACTCCGCAAATATTCAACATTCCTCGCAAACATAAAGTGTGTGCTTTGGCCGAAGGAAGGAAATCATAAAGAAGAGTTGTGCAAAGGACCCCTTGATTTATGGCTGTGATTGGAGCTCAGGGAATTCCCTTTAAATTTCGAGGACTGTCTAGCTTTAATTTGAATAAGATTTATGACTTCGAGTGGCTCATATAATTTCATGCCCATTGAATCGAAATCGAATTCCTCATCAAAATTAATTGAGATGCAAGGATATGAACCGTTTGGTAATCCCTTAGATGCTACCGTCTATTTGTTTTTGGCTGTTGGCATTTATAATTAAACCACTGCCGGAGGCTGCATTTTCTCATTAGACGGTAGCCACGCCCCTGGGGGAACTCAAAAAACGATGTCGAGTAAACAGACGGTATTCGGTTTTAGGACCTGGTTAGTTACCTGGCAGAAAACCAAGTCGCCTGTACCTGTGCTGCTGCCGAAACCTGAGTTGCTCTGTTGCCAGGGGGCTTTAATTGATTTTAATATTTAATTGCGAAAACATTGAAATGCAAATATGCTCAGAGAGTTTAGAGCATAAAATCAATTTGGCAAACTGCATTATGGGGGCTGGGGTGATTCCGAGTGGCATCCCCAAATGCACTTCAATAAATATAAAATAAGAGCGCGTCTAAGATAATATGCGCATATTTCCTTCAAGTGTCTAAGCAATTATTAGCACAGGGACTTCATTCACAATCCAGATGCCATCTTGATCAAAATAAATAAACATATTTTGATGAAGAAAAGATTTTACCAATTATATTTCTAACGAATTGTAGGCAATTGTTTTTCAATTGCCATTTTTAAATGCTTTCGTTCGTCCTTGTCAACAACTTTGTTGTCAGTTGGCAAACATTTTTGAGTGACGAACAATTTGGTAAGCTTCTTTTCAGCTCAGCTGCTTTTTCTCTGCTCTCAGCGCTTTGGGTTCTGTTGACTTTCCTCGGCACCACTCACAAACACATAAATAGAAATTCCAACAGGCTTAGAGTTTCCGCCGAACAGCTGAACAATTTTGAAGCGTACTTTTTGGGGGCACATATTTGCGTGATGCTTGAGAATCGGAATAGGAAGAATAGGAAGTAGTGGTGTTATATTTTTTATATACTCTCATATTCAGAATCTTTTATTATTTTATATAAAATATATTTTTCCAAATATTTTAAAATTTTACTAAGCGCTTTCCTTTCTCTGAGATTGTATTTTTCTTTCTTAAAATTCCTCTTGTTTAGTTTTTGTGTGTATCCTCCATAATTTCTCCATTCTTTGCAAATGACATAAAAAGCTGTGTGAAAAATTAGTTTTCCCAGCCAGGACTCTTTTGTTTTTGGTTCTATCTTGTATTCAGTAATTTGCTTCTGGATCTGGATCGTTATGTCCTGGCGCTTTATGTTCGCCCAGTGAATTGCTGTTGTTGCTTGTGTTGGCTTGGTATCTTTGGCTATTGATGAGCTTGTTGTTCTTTCATTTCGCCAGCTCTGGTCCCTGTTACAACTCGCCACAAAATGACACTCGAGACCAGGCGTCTCCTGGCCACTTAGTGTTTACATTTGCATGTTTGCATTGGACTACACACGCAAGGATATCAAAGGGATGTGGATTCATGGCGGGCTCCTTCACTTTTGTTATGACTCTTTTGGGGGACCAACTATGAGTTAATTTAATTCTGTATTCCGTTCTCTTCACTTAATTGAGTGGTTGGTCAAGTTTTGTGTCCATTTTTTTGGCCCAAATGGAAGAGAAATGTTTAGACCTCGTGGCTTAAGTCTCCGTCGGGTATCGTCGCACATGACAAGCTACTTAATTTGAGTTAGCCTTCTTCTAGTCGTTTATTTTGTGACACTGACAGTGGCATTAGTTTAATTGAGATTGCAAGACAGTCGGACTCATGTGAAATGGGGTTAAGATCCTTGACATGACCTAATATTTAATATGGGTTTATGTTTGTGGATTTGTGTGAGACCAAGTGGGTTAATAGACATTAATGCACCATAAACAATTATGAATGGCCAGCAATGTGGTAGTTCGAATTTTAACTCGATTTTAATAATCTTCCTGTCATTCATCAGCTGCCAGATGAATCTCAAATTCCTCTTTTAACTGACGGTTTTGTTCATTTTAACTGGCATACCCATAAACATGCAAACCCTTACATAATAGCAACAATAACCATTTCACTTAGCAACAAACAAAAGGTGACAGCCATAAACAAAAACGACACAGCAACAAAAGTGAAATGGAAAACCTGGGCCGAGGCAAAAGTTTAAGTATAAATTACCACAATAAATATAACAGAAAAACAAAAACAATAATAATAATGTGCAGGAAAGACTTTTAACAACGGCAACAGCAACAATAACATAACAATACAAACAAAACAAAACAAACAATGGCAGTCAATAGCTCACGCATCAGTGGAAAACAAAAAAAAAAACACAAAAAGGAAGAAAATGCCAACGGAAAATTCAGCAGAGGAAAATAATGAAACTGAAAATGGCAACGTGGCCGGAAAAGTAAAAGATTTCCTCGTAAGCATGACGCTTCGTTAAGTTTTTTTAATGGCCTGTTTTTTACGCGCTCATTTATTAAAGGTGAAAATTAATTTTCGGCATGTCAGCCTGCAATTAATTGTTCTTTAGTTACCAGAAGCTACAATTACAAGCGAAAATTGATGGGCTTGCTTAAGGACTATTTCAGATTAGTTAGTATATAAAAGTTTTCAAGTCCTTTAAAGTCTCATAAAAATATCTAAACAAATTGGACTCAAAAATAGAAGGAACCTTCTCTTTATCGCCGGTTCTTTATCAGGATACATGGATTCCTACGTCTTGCTTTTTAAATCGTTCTAAAAAATTGTTTTAAAAAAATGTTCTCTTCAATATCTAAAATAATAATAAAGTTTCAATTTATTTAATCAATTTAAGAATTATTCAAGTCATAATTAAAAAATATATATATTAATTATAAATATATATAAAATATTGCAAAATAATGAATTAAAAAATAGTGCCCCTCCTCGATTCTCATAGGCCCGAAAATTCGAAAAAAAAAAAATCGATTGTTTTTTATGTTGTTATGTTTTTGTTCTTGTAATTGTTGCAAGCTGTAACTTGTTTTCTCTGTAACTATCTCTCCAAAAAAAGCTGTTCTATTTATATACTGGTTTTCAATTATCCCCAAGCTTGCAACCCTTTCTGTTTTATCAAGAGACTCATAAGCCCAGCTTAAATTTTGCCCCTCCATGTACCCGTAGCCCCTATACAAGATTAATAACCAAACTCAATGACCCCGAAGTGGGCGAGCATCAGAAGCCTTGGAAATTATTGGACCTTTGACCAGGAGAGCCGGACAGCAAATTGCCATTTGGCATGCTAGCAAAAGCAGTTACCGTTAGCTCGACATGAACTGTGGCCTTTTCCCAGCCAAAGGACCAAAAGGACCACGAGGACCTACAGCCGATCCCTTTGCACATGCACTTGGTTTTTATGGACATGGTAGCTTGTTGCTACCTGCTGCTTTCCGCGTCATCAGTGTAATAAGTTTCAATTTCAATTGTCCTGCACAATGGAGGCCAATTCGGAGGACCCAGTGCGGAAAACGCTGGACAGGATGCAGAAAGATAGAAATTGGAGGAAAACAGTTTCCCCATGAAAGTAGATTTTTTATTAATAATTGTAAAGAGTTTTTGAAGGTCCCGGGCAGGATACTCGGCCCTGACTGTGGCTACATACTTTTGTGGAAACTCTTTCTTTGGAAATGGAATGAATTTTCCCATAGTTTTTTGATGGGGAACTTTTTGGCTGTTTTAATTTTGTTGCGCCAAAAGTTTCTACGAATTTTGAGTAGAATTTTAATAATAAATATTACATACGCTGGATGACTTTTGTGTGTGTATACTACGTGGCGGGTTTATAAACAGAAACCGGAAAATGCTAATGGAAAAGTAACCAAAAAGCGAAAATAAAACACAAACACAGCTGAAAACTTCCGGCGCACTATGCAGTAGAAGCTCTCAATTTTAAACATTGCATATGGAAAGAATTAAATTACAGGGACAATAAATAGCAAACAAAATGCAAGATGGAAAGAATTAAATTACAGGGACAATAAATAGCAAACAAAATGCAAAGTTTATTTAACAAATAGTTAACAAAGTCCCTATTGGCTCACGTAGGCAAATTGTCAACATAATGGCATTATTTATTTTTTCATTCTCTAAAGTAAAACGTGACCAACGGATGGCATATCGACGAATTCCCAATTGGTCCTTCTCGTCTTCATAATTTTCCAGAAAACGCCGTCTTGCATACAAAATAGTTATTTCAGCAGGCCTATGGGGCGTATGCGCAACTTTCTAAAAGTTTCTGCAGATGGATTTACAATCGCATTTAAATTAATTGCTAGACCAAAATGAATTTCACTATCTGTCTGTTGCAGGATATAAAAATCAATTATGTGTGTCCTTCAATGGATAAAGTTTTTTTTTATAGATAAGCTCATAACTTGCAAAGAATAAATTTATATACATAAATTCAATTTGAAATATGCATTGCCAACTCAATACCAAAGAAAGAATCACTTATAATAGAATTTAATTTAAATTGGTTTTTATCGAAATGCCCGCACACATGAATAATGTTTACCCTTTCATTTCCCTCAATTAAACCAGCCCCCCTTTTTTCTCTGTGCACTGTGTGCTTCCCTTATTTTCCATTTTGCCAGCATGTCCATTATAGAAAAATGTGGTCTGCCTGAGTTTAATTATGCAAAGCCTGTTCATTATGGGCGATCTGATTGCGAGTGCCAGTGAGTGTTGGTAAGTCACATTTAACTCAGATAAGAGTCTGTAATTTATGAGACAATTCTGCCGCAGGGCTCTGCACATAATTTGGCCCAGCTAAGCTCCAACAATTAGCTGGAGACCGCACAACATAAACTCGAACAGCAACTTTATATTGAGGCCAGAAAAAGGATTCACAGCCCTAATCGATAAGCCACAAATGTTTCTGTGCTCGGTAGTATCTACAATTTATCAAAATAGTTGGCATTCCATTCCAATTCATTCAGTTTTGTGGCTGCCGCAGCACGTGCGACAAACATTCCGTGAGCTTCCACCCCTGCGCCTCGCTTGATTTTAGTTTTTTTAACAAAACTCTAATCACCCAAGGTCATGGACAAAACACAGTCTGACTAAATTTAACACGCTCACTGAAACTAGACCGACAAACGACATGGCAACCGTATACCAAACAGTCACGGAAATAAATAAAATAACTCAAACAAATAATTTATGGCCGCACAAAACGTCAAGTGCCAGATAGATAGCAGTTGAATTACTCTCGACCAGGCCAGGCCCAGCCAGGATAACTCATAAATAAATAAGTTTATTTGTGTGCTATTAATTTGCCACCAAAATATGTCAAACGTGTAATATCTCTGGCGCCCTTCAGGTGTTGGCAGGACCTAAGTAGCTGGCTAAGTGAATGGGAGTGTGTGAGTGTATGGGAAAAGTTGGCCAAAACAATATATAAACATTTAATGGACATTGTCAGGCTTAAATGGCTGTCAAGGGTGAAGGAAAAGTGACAGGCGGTTTCGTTAATGAGACATGTGGGTTAAGGAAAATCCAGAAAAGCACTCTTTCGGGCTCCAGTATTTATTTAAAGACACTAGATCTAAAAAAATTATTTTTGGACAGGCTTCTTTAAAAGCTTTTAACAAAAAAAGGTTTAGCGTTTGACAGATAACTCAGACTTTACTTCTGTTTGGATTGTCTTTAAAATTATCCAATCTTGCCTTTAATGTCCTTTGTTTTCCGCCAACGGCTCCTTCTAGAAACAGGAAATCTTAATAAATGAAATCGTCCTGCTTAAATAAGATGATATCCGGATATCTGGTAGCTTCCTGCTGTTCACTGTTTGCTGTTTTGTTTATGTATTTAACTTCTGGCCCGACTGAGCGCACAGTTTATGGCCAAGACGCTAAGGCCAAGACACAGCTGGGCCAAGTTTTTCCTTTTAGGTCTTCTGTATCTGGTCTCGTGCATAACTCATTCGTTTTAATATTCTCCAGGCATTGTGCGCCCTCCAGCTACCATTCTTTTTTGTTGGTTACATTTTTATAAATATTTCTCCCTTTTTTCGGAGGAAACTGGGCCACCTGAGTGTACGTTTTAATGTCAAGTAAAATTCAAATAAAATTGCACCAAGCAGTGGCTGACAACCAACAATTTAATTAAAATAATAAATTGCACGTAATTTGCTGCAGGCAATCCAGTGATTCAGGACAGCTTGGCTTCGTGGGCGTTGAAATGGCATGGAATTTAACGTGGTTCTAGTTTTAAACGGAATATCCTTAAATGAAGTAACTATCCGAAAAATGACTCACTTTTGTGCGATTGAATTAGTAAAAACTGAATAAACCACAAACCACAATGTCAAGTACAACAAAAACCAACCGGAATAGGAGCCCTTAGATGATGAATTTGAATTACTTACTTGGCCAAAAATTTCTTTAGGAATCAGGATCCTGACAAATTTAATCATATTTTTCCTGGCGGAAGCGGAAATGCCTTTGGGGTTATGGCCTGGCAAATGGCGAATTATGAATGAATTAAGGAGGTAGCTGGATGACTTGCCACGTGCAGAGCCTGTTCCTGGCACCATCGTATATTGGGAGTACGACATGGGTAATTGGGTGCGTGTTGCGTTTAGTGTCAGGCACTTAATACCTCTCTGGGGGAGAGGTGGCAGGTGCGAATGATCCTCCCAATCCTCACCCGTGCTTATTCAATTTTTGTTGCCATTTGAGTGTCAGAGCTGAAACTCTTACCTTTCCCTCATTTGTTTTTTGGGGCGTTAGTGTTGCGGCTCGCATTTATTTCTCTGCGGCTGTCAGGTTTAATGAGCCGCATGCAAAATTTATTTAATAACCTTGCCTCGCATAATTCACTCCATTTTATAGTCATACTAAAAACCCGGGGTCATTAGAAGTGTGCTATATAAATTTTCATTTTATGCTGTTAGTTTATAATTATAATTTATTGATGTTTTATGCTGTTCCCTTGGAACTAAATAACATAAATAAAGAATGCAATTTTTAAGAAATTTTTTATACTTCAACGGCTACTTTAAAACTCATAGACCATGGTAATTTATGTATATTGAACAGATGTTGGTGTAATAAACCCCATATTGGCGTCAAATTTGCATTTTTTCTTTCGAATTTTTATTTGGACTGGATTTGTATACTGTGATATGAAAACAACATATTTTTATGGACTTTTCATAAAAATCGAAGAGATATCCTTCATTTGGAATGCATACGAAGCCCAAATCCCTTTAGGCAAGCATCCAATATTCTTTTATTTGATTTCTGGCCACGCCAAGGGACTTCGATAAAAAAGAGGAAAACCCAGTTAAAAAATCCAAATAATCCTTAAAGCGTAACTAGGACTCAATGCCGTTTAGTTCGCATCTTGATACGGGATAGTCGATGATTTAATAGCCATAGCCATAGAGCACTCTAGTCGGCAGTGGGCAGCTATTAAAAGCATAGCACTCGCCACTTGACAGCGGCAACCTTGCCACGCCCTGTGCCAGCACTTATCGGCCCACCTAGCCACCCACCCACACAACCGCCCACCGGATTGGGTGGGACAACCTTGTGCCAAGCACAAACAACTATTTTTTAGAAACGGTTTCTCTTTCGGCTACAGTTCTACTTATTGATAGTGTTTGGCAGGAACACCGAATACCGAAAAGCCTTACGTGTCAATTTATTATAACTTATTCAAGGCCGGCCGCTTTTTTCTTCGGTATCTGCGTGAAAAATGCCATAAAAAATGAATGCTGACCCAGGCAGCCCACACAAACACAACATTTGGGGGAGCAGGAACATGCTCGATATATTTCTGTTTATTGCACATAGCCTTTTTGGGGGTCCTCTTCGCCGCTTTGGGCAAGTCCTTTGCTCCTTTCGGTGTTGGTCTCTTCCTTCTTACCAAACTTGCGCTTGAAGTTTATTAGCTCTTTGCCTGCCTGGTCTTTCTTTTTTGGCAAGTGGCCAAAAAATTCCAAGAATTTGCTCAGTTCAATTCAAAATCGATTGAGTCGTCTGCGGGGGTGGGATAAATTCCTCAACAAAAAAAAATGGCAAGGTCCGATGCATGACAACCCCTTTGAAGTTAATTGCTCAAAAGCTGCAACCGAAGTTTTACGAACTGTCGATGATGTGCCAAGGCAGGAAAGTTTATCCGACATGAAAGTTCAAAACACATGATAGCTTTGCCATAATAGACCCAATTTTCATCGATTCACACAAGCTTGAATGGAAACCTTACAAGAAAATAAGGAATAGCAAGTTTTCAAGTGCCCATAAAATTACTCATACGAAGTGTGAACTTTCGGGCAAGAAATAATTTCATTAAAAACTTATCACATTATGGTTTGTATATTAAAATTAAAACCATAAGCATTTTATAAAATTGGACTTACATTTAATTGAAATATTTCATTTTAACAAAAATATACAAAACAAGAAAACTTTTTGAAACTTTTTTTCTAAACCAATTTATAAATAAATTCTCTTGTCCTTTTCTTTCCACTTTTAATTACAGCAAAAGCCGCAACAAAAATCCAAGCCGTCTATCGAGGCCACAAAGTAAGAGAAACCATGAAAAAATCGGAAACCAAAACCGCGACCAACAATGGCACTGCCACCGGAGCAGCTCCATCGGCCGATGCCGCCGGAGCCGCATCTTTAGAGCCAACCAAAGCCGAGCTCGAGGCTGAATTCGATCCAAATGACAAGGGTGAGTGGTGTGGTCCTTTCACAGGTTTCAAAGGACAATCACAAAAGGTTGAGATGTCTTTTGTGACTGATCTGTTGGCCTTTATCCTTGATTTATTGGGAATTGGCTTTAATTTTAAACAAAAACTGACAAAATGGTTCAAGTGTAACCGAGGTGTTAAAGGTACAAAAGAAAACTCTTGAGACCAAACTTTCTTGCAAATCTTCTTTGGAGTTTCCCAGTTTCGGATGCTCCTGCAACAGCATCTGATCCCTTCGAGTTTTCGGCTTGGGATTCCCTTGCACACATTGTCGTCGAATCAACGCGACGGGTTTTTTGGGCAAACACCCACGACAATTTCGACTTCCAGTTGGGACTACAAGCTCAAATTACATCCCAACCTCAGTGCAAACTTTCCGTGTTACGCAATGTATAAGTATATATATATATTTTCAGCTGGGAGGCAACAAAAATATTTGTCACTTGGCAGTGGCAAAAGTTTGGTTTCTGTGCCTGCGAATGATAGACTGTAGCCTGGGGGCTGGGAAGCTATGCCTTTGTGTGATGAAACTTTGAACGCCAGCGAAGGCAGGATTACTGGTGGCGGTGTCAGCCATTGGTTATTTAATCGCCAGCCTTAACAAATTCGTAACGCTCATAAATAATGAAAATTTTAAGCGAAAGGCGCTTGGTGGCAAGCCCAACAGCAGCAGCTTAACCCTATTAAGATGTTACGGGCGCTGACAGTTTTCAGCTATAATTTGCCTAGGGCACAATGAGTCGAGGGCACACTAGTCAGTAGAAGCTAGAGGAGGAAGCGGTCCCCGGCTCATTAAAAAGTCAGAGGCTGTCAACGGGGCGTATACGCAACCGCATTAGAGATTCTCAGCCGTTGTCTGCAAAAAGCTCACGTGTGAGCTACCTCCACTTTTTCCTATCTCAGCAGCCTCTTCTCATTCACTCCAGTGGCTTAATTATGGCACTGGGCCCAGTCTCGAAAGGCATAGCCTTCTTACAATACTCGCATATGGCATGTGTGCCAGCCCATTCATACATACTTGTGCATTTGTGCGACGGCTAATTAGACTCGGCTGCTAGCTCAAAGACGAAGGAGAAGAGTCCTTTGGCTTTGTGGCCCAGAGCACACATACTCAATTAGAGGCGTTGAAAGGAAGTGGCGAGAATGGGTTGCACAAAGACAAAATTAATTCGAAAACGTTGACCGAATAAATCATAATCAGTCTAGGTATCTCTAGAGGTTTTCGTGTTTCCACGTCAATAACAGATTCGTACTTTAAGTCTTTAAGCAAGTCCTTGACCAGAAGGACCTGCAATTTGTTCCACTTCTAGGAACTTCACACGCTCATGCCTCAGTCTAATTTTTAAACAGACACCCCATGGGGTGTCCAAGTCGTTGGAGGAGCTTCATCATTATTCACTGTTATCGCATGGAGGCCTCCGACAACGACATGCTAATGGTGTTGGCCTAGTTGTAAACTTGCAGCCAGCATATTGCAAATTTTAAAAGCAAATACTTACAACAATAAAAGCAAGAGCCCCCATAAAGAACTTTGTTTTTAGCTGCGCTTGGGCGCGTACGTTCTGAACCCCAAACAAATGGCAAAAATGGCCAAGCAAAAGCAATTTCTGAGCCCAAAACTGCGATTTTGGCCCATTTCGTATGCAAATGAGGGCACACACCAGCACGTACGCAGGCAGTGGTAGCGGCAGTGGTCTGTGCATGCGAACATGCAAAATCGAAAGCCATTTAAAGGATATTTTCTTGTGTGCACACTCGCATTTTGGCCAAACGTTTGCGGCTTTGCTACGAATTGACTTACGGCCGTTGTCTTTGTTCGTAAACAGAAACCAACACACACATTACCTACGCATTTTGGCCTAATGCCTTCTGACCAGTTTGTTTGTGTCCCATGTTGTGTGTGTGGTGGCCCCAATTCTGTTGGCCATAATCGTATCCTCCCGCACTAATTATTGTTTATGGTGCTGCTTCCAAATCCTCTAACATTTCGCCACCCCCAGGAGTCCCATGTCATGGTAATTGAACTGCATCCGGATTGTTGTCTGCGTTAATTGTTGGCGGATTCCATTCGATTATGATAAATTATGAATATGCATTGGGCTTTGGTTTGTTTAATTTTTGATAATTTGATATTTGAAATAATTGCTTTGTTGGAACAAAATTAGATGGTTAGTTGGTTTTCTGATAAGTTGTTTATTAATATTAATGTCAGACAATTTTAGGATCTGTTTGTTTGACTTTCGCCAAAGCCGGCTATTAAGTTTATTCTGCAAGCTTGCAGAACAGCCTTAAAAATAAATAAAATAAAAATGATGACCAAAATTTATGATACTTTTTAAAAGACCTTTTCGTGATGTTGCTTTTAGTTCCCAAGGAGCCTGGTTGTTGGCAAACAAAACCATGAACAGCAGCAACTTCGGAGCAGCAACAGCAACTACATCACAAACTGCGATAAAACAGCAGCACAACGCGTTCTCCTAATTGGATTTTCGGTTTTAAGCAAGCTTGTAATTCCATTTACACCGCCAGGAGACCCACAAAAAAAAAAACACAAAAAAAGGCAACAAAAACATGGCCAATGTCAGGCCAAGCCATTTAAGTATAATGTTAAGTGCTCTTGCTGTTGTTGCACGAACAAAAAGGCGGATCCAGAAAACATGCGACAAAAACACAAAAAAAAAGTAGAAGAAACGACAACATTGACATGAAACACGCAATAAGCACCAGCAGCAAGCAGGCTAAAACAATGTTCTGCCGCTGAATTGGCGATTTTTTCTTGGCCAAAAAAAAAACAGGAAATCACCCACGTTTCTATATATATGGAAGACAAGAAACTGGTCTAATTTATATAGCCCAGTATGGGAATACGCATATACTACAAGAAAAGGTTACCTTCTATGAAAGCAAAACACATTCCTTTTTAAATATTTCATCAATGTTAGCACCTATTCGTGAAATACCAAAACCCTCTCCTTTGTCCAACTTGTTTATTGAGGTCCCATAGAGTTGTCCTGGTTAATATTTAATTGCTTGTTTTGCTTGGCGAGGCATGAAACTCAACGCCCAAGGCTTGATTTCAACAATTTATAAGCTCCTAATACGACTCACACAAACTTTGGTGTAAATTCAAATTAATAGGTAAACATTTCACGAATTCACAAGTGCATTATTTATTTTCATTTTCGATCCCCCGACATAATTAGTGCCCAGCATTAATCCACTTAATTGTCCCTGGGATTAACGTAAAATTAAGCCAACTTTTAAATGAGTTTTATTGCCCGGATGGACCATATTGCGCCATAAGCCATATCAGCCTTTGTACTAGGGATTAATATTAATTAAAGTTTTGTTTGCATTTCCTTTAGCAAAGTGCCGTAGTGCCGGTATCATCTGGTGAAATTATTCGTTGGCAGCTCATGCTCGACCAAAATAAATTGAAAATGCTATTTAGACTTTGTTTGCGACAGTCTCAGGCAAATTTGCACAAAATCTAGAGAACCGGCCAGGAGAGAAACCAATCCCAATAAGTCGGTCTTAACGGGTGACTGTTTGTCCTTCCAGGAGATTTATTTGCTCCAATAAGAAGCCAATGGAAATGGTAGGAAACCAGGACCAAACGAAAACCAAAAGTAAACCGAAAAACTAAGCAGAACGGTGAACAAACCACAAGACTTTGTTCTGCCGGAAATTGAAAAATGGGCTTAGTCTTTACGGTTGTTGGGTCACAACCAAGAAGCAAAAAGTAGATGGCCAAAAACGAAATGACAAAATCTTGGCAACCGCAAAACTTCCACTTTTGGTAGGGAGAACCGTTGGCTTAAAAATTCCATTTAGCGGCTTATTATCGTGCTTCATTTGTCACAATTTGTCGTTATTTCAAAATGCCCACAAAAGCAGGCAACGAAAAAAGTGCCATGAGTGTTGTTTACCATTTGGATCGGCCATTTTGTAAAATTTAAATCAAAATGGAGTCACAAGAGCCAGCTGTTGGTATTCGGCCGAGTAGTGTGTAATTAAAATGGAGATTTACGAGAAGGACTTAATAACGTAATTATGACAGCTCTCTGACAGTGACAAACGCAGGTTCTGGTGTAATATGTTCTCAAAGAATATACTCTGCAAGAAAGTTTATAGATTTTACTTAGCTTTTAGTAAACTATTATAGTTTAATAAGATTTTTAAAAATTTTCCCAACATTGTTGTTTTCTATTTTTCGTTTTCCATCTGGCTAACTAAATATTTAAGATTTTCCTACCTTTTCTCATAATGTGCGTGTCTGGGACGCCTCTTGTTTATTATTTCTGACACAATTACTAAGCACACGTCACAGATTTGCACTTTCGCTAATGGAACTCACACCCACACGGACACTCCCGCTTCCGAGAACATTGTCGCATTGCATAGCTCAGCTTTGTTTTTATTTTCCATATTTTTTTAATATAAATTTGCATTGTTATGAGAATGTGGGTCAAGAGCGTTGCCCATCTCCCCTCCATCTCGGATACACAAAAGTGATACACGTATGCTGCAGTTTTGCGTTGTTGTTGTGGCAACACTCTCAATATTTGCCATAAAAGCAGAACGAAGGCCAGGTGAAAAGTGCCAGCCTCTTGGTTGATTTCATTTGATGCATGCACTATGGGGATTTCATTGATTGGAGGCTGCCAATAAGTTTATAATAAAAATGAAAATACAAAATTAAATTCGCATGCCCAGAGACTTGGGCGGGAAAACCAACAAGAGCCACGTATAGTGGCTGGAAAATTAAGAGCAAAAAACTGGCAGCGTGCTAGTCAGTCAATCAGTGCCACGTGACCGATTGCCTCAGGATGTGGACATGCAAATCCCTGGGCACACATCCAGCAAGGTGTGTGCCAATCCTGCCCACCATCCCTGCCCTGCTATGTCCTGCCCTTTCCATCGCCGGAAATGCATATGCAAGGGCCCACAGAAGCAGTGACATTTCGCCCCGAAAGAAACACAAACTCAATTTGTATGCCTCGCCAGCAGGCAGGACATCTAACAGATAGCTAAAGGAAAGCAGGACGAACAGGCTGAAAAAAGCAACATGCATGTCGCTTGCTGACAACTTTTCAGACACTGAGGCTTAGATTTTGGACTTATGCGGTCCTCTGACAGGACACGCAGGCTACGTGATCGGCTTTTAACATGTGTTGCATTCCCGAGGACACGAGAAAAGCCTCAGAGCACCCAAAAAAGGGTTTACACAAAGAAAAATAAATCTAAATACTATTAAAGAGTATATATAAAAGCTGGCATTCAAGAAACAGAAAAATATTACGCCCCACGACTAATCTAAAATATCTTTTTGATCTAGAAAAGTTAGATAATTTCTTTGAGTGGCATGCCTCAGAGCAGGTTAATTACTGACCAGGGAAACTGCAAAGCACAGCAAAGCTAGTCGGACCTCTTGTCCTGGAAAAACAGCCCCCGCCCCTGAAAATGTCACAGCACAACTGATGTTGGTTGTTGGGCTTATACGGCTATTTACACGTCTTGTAGATATTTTTAAATATTTTATAAATAAACATAAATGCAACGACGGCGAACGGCACGTGCCTTTCGCTTAGGTCACGTTACGTATACGCCGTGTGTGCGTAATTTTATGAAATAGCACATGCCATAGGTTGGTTCTTCTTTACAGTTCCGGGTCTCTTTGCCAAATGCTTATCTTGGCCTAACTTCAATTAGGCTTAACGAATTAACGCGAACCCCCGCCGCATCTCATCCTTCCGTTCCGTTCTCTTTGGAAAATATTTGCACCGGAAAAGTGGGCAAACTTGGCCCGCAGGCGAACGCTAGATTTTCGCTGGGGAAATTGGCCAAGTTAAATGTATGCATTTTTGTAGACACGAAAAAATCCCAACAAAGCCAGGCCAAATGTAATCAAAAGGGGAATTTAAACGAGAATTCTCACAGAATTTGCATAAATGCACGAAGACGATGCTGAGTAATGAAAAAAAATGACAAAAATGGAAAAATGGCAGCTGCAGTGATGTAATCTAGTGGCTGACAAAATAGAAAATGTCATCCAAATGAGTTTTTTGCGTACTTTTTCGCGTAATTTGAATATGCTTTCATTGGCCCTAAAGCTTTGCCCACAAGCACGAGTTTTTACACAATTACTGGCTAATTAGAATGAGCTTGTTCTGGGTGAAGGAGATGGAGATGCAAAAAACCATAATACATCTGTAAACGGAGGTGGCACGTAGGGAAAGCGAAAACGAAAGACAGGGGCACGCGTGACTTGACCGCAACCACATGCACATCCTGGCAGCTGGGTGCCTTTCAAATGGAGCTTAATTTGTGGTCAAGTTCCGTGTACCCACTCGCAGCGCCTTCGCCCTTGGCGTGGATAAAATATGCAGGAAACATGCGTTCCGTCGAGTCCAACGTTGCGTATACGTAATGAGATTTGCCAGCGGACGTGCAAAAATGAAAACACCAGGCTATAATAAAGAAATCGGGATTGTTAAACATTCTGAAGTGCGCTGTGGGAATAATTCAAATCGTGGCTTGCATTATATTTGCTCTTTACAAGCATACTGGGACCGATGGATAAATTATGGCCATTGTTCTGTGGGATCTCATCTGCAAAGCAAATCAAAGATTCAAAATCACAACTATGCCAATAAAATGAAATTTAATTTGTGGAAACATCTGTTAACCTTTATGTGCCAGAAACTCTCCAACCGAAGCTAATTGAAAAAAGTTTACAACAAATTCATGGAATTGTTTGAGTATCATCCAAAGTTTCAATTGGCCCGGGAACACCCGACAAGTTTTAGTTCCTTATACATACATACATATATATATATGAGGTAGTTTTCTTTTTGCTTTTGTTCCTTTTTTTTGGGGTGTTAGCCAAGTGGGCACTTAAGGAAAACTAGAACACTAATTTACACTTCTCTCTGTCCTTCTTTCATGTCTTACAGAGCTCTGCCATGCTGCGTTGAAGATTCAGTCCACATTCCGTGGTCATTTGGCACGCAAGCTGGTCAACAAGGACGCGCCCGAAGATGAGGACATCCAGGAGATAACCAAGAAAGTGGCCGAAGAATTGGACATTGATTTAACCGACCCCGAGCTTAACAAGGCTGCTACCAAAATCCAGGCCTCCTTCCGCGGCCATAAGTTACGCAAAGAAACCAATCCCGAATAAGGAACTCATCACTTCAATTTTGTTGGTCACGGCTGCTAAAGCTTAATGAAATGCGATTAAAAAATATTGGTAAATTGTAAATGTGTAAAAGGCCGATCAAGATGAGGGCACACAAATGTAAAACCCTTAGTGAATATGTTTTAACCCAAATTGATTCTCATTAACTTTAAATAATATATGATTAAGTCGAGGGAAAGAGTTAAATTTCATTTGCAAAGCTTTAACAATGAAGAGTTCTAAGGAGGATAAGTGCAATGTTGATTTTGAAACCAAGTTGGTTGCTTGTTTCGTTTGATTACCAACTTTTAGAATAAACATAAATCTCGGTTAAATAATAATGAAATACACTTTGTGTTTTGGTCTCTGCTACTTATTATCCCCAAGACAGTAACTAATGAAGAACTAAACGCAAACTAAAAGTAAAGTTACATTTTCAAAGAAAAACCTAATGTTACAGAAAGATAAATAAAAGGCACGATGTTCCATAAAAATTAATGTAGGAAAAAAATGCGAAACCAATTTTAAGACAAATGCAAGGAAAATGCTGAACAAATTTTTGGGAAAACATTTCCATTTTGTCTGGCCAATGCCAAAAAAGTAATAAAAAGTTAATTGTACCTACATGCATATGAACTTGATAAAAAAAACCAAAGAAACTCATTGTTGTTTCAGATTAAGGAAATTAAGGGGTATCCAAGCAACATGAAGCAGCTTCGAAACGTCAACTCAACAATTTTTCAGCCTTTGAGCTCTACAAGTATAAACTAATAAATAAATGATAAATGATGAAAAAAACTAATCTGGTGGCACAATTTTTCGTTTTTCTACCAAGTGTATTACATATTTGTCTACTTAACTGAATAAAAAACAAAATAAAAACATGAAACGGAAATAAAACACATATATATATATACCTATACAAAATTAAAAAACATGTATTAGAACGAGTTGAATTGGAAAATATTTTTTTCGGCTAATTGCCGGAAAAAAAATGTTACCATGTGGAAACAAAAAACACAAGCCACTAAAGAAATATTTTAAAATTCAAATCAATTAACTACTGAAATTAATAACAAACTAATGAAAATAATTGAAATTATATTAGAGAACAAAGTCAAATTCAAAATAAATTGCATATAAAAATTATTACATTTAAAAGCAAGCAAATGGGTAAAAACCAATTATAAGTGGATAAATGGATATGAAAAACCCAAATTGAGAAAAGAACTCATATACAAACCGGAGAAACCAAAACAAAGAATGTCCCAACTAAATTTTAATTGAGTAATAAAAATAAATACAATAAAACTGAAGATTTTGTTTTCATGAAAGGAAATGGTTAGGTAAGTTTCTGACATTATCTTTCTGGCCCTTTTTTGCATTAGTCCTTAACCACTCCGCAAGACATTTAACGATTTTTTTTGTATATACCTCGAGAATTTCTCCGACGTTGCAAAGCCATCCTGCGGCTGTTCTGTCAGTTGTCAAGGACATTTTGCACATTTTAAAGGCTGGTGGTTGTGGTCTAAAAATAAGCAAACCCGTACAACCGTACTTTTAACTACATAATCGAGTGAGAACCATTTTGAGTGAAGAGTCAAAAGATTGTCACTAACCCACACACTTCAGGTAGTTACAGGCCACATCGGTTTGGGCGGTTCTTAGCCCACTGTTCTGTCGCAGCTGACATGAACTTCAGTGACAGGTTTAGCACGAGAAATTTTCATGACAATGACGATGACTGCGATGGCGTTGATGTGGCTGACTCTGACAATACTTGACCTAGATGGGCCTGTGTAAATTTTGTAGTGGCGCTGGCAAGTCCCGGGCCACGTCGAGCACTTGAGACGTCAGCGAAGGACCAGTAAAGGGACTTTCACGGCATTATACTTTGTGGCCATGTTTACAGGCACAGTCAAAGCCAACAAATATTTAAGCTTTCAAGCAAACAGACACTCGCACACACAGATGCACGGCCCAAATACCCAAAGGAGATCCGGACAATTTTGAAGCGGAAAATTCTCTATAAAATTCCTCCTAAATCCACGGAGAGTGCATCATCAAAATTGGACAAGTGTAGGTGCGACTTCCAAATTGAACTTGCCACCAAAAAGGCAGAAGCAGCAGCCTGGGATATATATATATACGGCGCCAGAAATTTGCATTCCATTGCCTGGTGCATGTCAATTGGGAATCCCATTCCCAAGTCCTCCTCCGGCAAACCGTCGAATGTCTAAAGTGCTCCGGAGCGTTCAGTAAACTGTTTTTTTTTTCTGTTTTCTCTCTCACTTTTCCCAATGTCGCTTCACAGTTCACAAATATTTCACTCCGTTGAATTTATGCGTGCGAAACGCGGGAGAAGGTGGTTCTATCTGTGCAAGCGTGGCTCGGTGTGCGGTGCAACATGGCGTATGCGCAATTTATGGGGCTTTCAAAACAAAGCGTTCTGTAAGTGAAGAGTAACAGCAACTGCAACAGCTAAAACACAAAGCCCTAAACGAGCAACCAATGCATTTAGTTTCTTGAAAATGAACTGCATATATAAAGAACCCATTCAGAAAATAATAAATGGATTCCATTTCCACACGCATAACACGCATAGTGTTATCACAGTACATCCAATTTTGAAATGACCGTTTAATAACCGTTTCCAATAACAATCCCGAAAATTTTCGAAAATTGGGTCAGATTTTAATTAGTTAGGTTTTTATTGGGAATGATAGTACTGAAAAATACGAGATCGGGAAGGTATAACATTTGTCGATCGAGCAAGTATAAGCTAAGATATGACTTCTTGTGAGATATGAAGTATGTATGTATGAAATACGATTTTTTAAATATTACTTTTATACTATTTTTTTAAATAGGAGCTTAAAAAGTAGTGGCAAGTGTTGGTGGATAGATATATTTATAAATTTAACCTCTGAAAAGCTTTTTAGCTCCAAAAAATGTCCACGTCAATGAATAAAATCCAGCCACAATTCCATTTCAGTCAGAGCGCCTTTCAAGCTTTTGCGGTTGCTTCGACAGGAGCACATTTATCGCACATTCGCAGTGGCCCACACATCAACTTTCAATTTCTAAAACCTCTTTTTAGCGTTGACAGTCGCAGACTGGTGATGGCAAAAAGCTGTGGGTGGTGCCACAAAATCCGTGCCAAATAAGCAACAGCATCCAATTGGAATCACCGGAAGCCGCCACTCCGGCAGTATTGCTCACTCCCGCATCTGAGTCTTCATCTGGCACATCCACTAAACACTCCCACTGCAACTGCAGCCCCACTACCATCTGCTTTAGCTGCGAATGTTCGCACCTTTTGTGTGGATTTCAACCGCAAAATATGCCAGAGGACGCAGAGTCTCGGCCAACTCGGAGTGTTTTCAAATTGGTAACGTTGACTTTTATGGCCGCATGGTTATGGCCATTTACGTTTTGTGCAAATGTACATTTTCCTCTTTCATATCCTTTTATATACTTTTTATTTAATTTTCAATTTTAAGGTATAATTTGATATCATAAATTCGTTACTGAACAATTGATAAACAAGAAATGACTATTTTTGACATTATTTTTATTTTAAAATTAGATTGAATAGTTAGTCATCTATGTCATCTTGTGGATCCGGAGTAGTGGTTCTTGGAACGCATTTTTTAGTCGCAGGGTCCCAATCCTTAGCTCCCTTACGACATTTACTTTTCTTTTTGCCTTTTTTTGGTTTCTTTTTGTTCTGACAATTTATAATATGTGTTAGTAACAAATTCCCGGTATCACAGTCAAACAATCTTTCAACGTATCTGTAGATTTTGACGCACGCCTTATGCAGAGTTAGCCATCTATCGGGACAGTTTTTCACAGCTGTATCGTTTCCTCCCGTCATAACTTTACGAAGTCTGACACATTTTCCAGTATCTGGTACAAAGTGATGACCACCTAGGCGAAGTTAAGGTTAATTACAGGCAATATACATAGGCAACCTTTTATAAAACATATGTATAACTTACGAGGACACGAGTGGGTAGTATTATGTGAATGCGAGGCAGGAACAGGCGAGATGGTTTCCAGCGTTTTACCCCAAAAAAAATTCAGCGAAAGCCAGATTATTAGCGAAATGAATATCATTTTCCTTGGGCGGATTAACAAACCCGAATGAGTTTAAATTATAATAACTAATTCAAAAATGTGGAGTGTAAAATTTTGTATTATTCGATGAAATTTATATTTAAGCCAGAACTTATGGAACTAATCGCTTAAATAAACAAAAATAATTTTTTAAGACAAATTCTCTTCAAAGAATAGACAGTTTAGTTATGGTTTTCAGCAAGTACCCCCACATGTCATTCAATTTAATTACCATACTGAATTGAAGGACAATTGTGGGCGGGGGTGGGAATTTTTTGTGGCTACCTGTCTGCCTGTAATTACACATTTTCACTCAATCCCCCAATGGATGGGGGCGGAAAATTTAATTTACTGCTCTATTATCCAATTTGCACACGGCAGACGGAAATTCACAGTTCACAGATAATAATAATAAAGCTAACGTTCGGGGGAACAAAAAATCGATGAACATTCAAGAATTTTCCATGGGCACGTGCTGCACGGGCTGTTGGCGGATATTTTGACAGGCAATCTTGATTATATTTTGTTGCACTCTGTTTGGCAGTTTATATTTATTTATTTTATTTCTGATGGCGATGCCTGAATGCATAAAGGTGGAAATATTTCGCTCTTTCGATAGATATTGACTGGTCAGCAAACCCATTGACCATTACCATATCTGTTGTTGCCTTTTCACACACTATGCAATGTGGTTCCATTGATTAATGAAAATTCCTTGGGGAGTATCGAACTAGATGACCCTTTTCCGCCTTCAAAAATTGAGGCTTGTTTTGGACTTTGTAATAGTTGTGATTGGATGTTCATTTTGGGAAAAGATACACATATATATTTTTGGAAGAAAGTAGAGTCGTTGGCTAACAAAAGAATCTGACAAAAGGTTTCTTCACTTTGCTTAAGTCCAGCGAACCCTTTTCAACCGATGAATGGCTCTTAATTTATCATATTTTTATGTCCTTTTGCTTATCTGTTCTGTAAATGTTAAAAATTAGGGTTCTTCCATAGGGCTTTGTCTGTCTCAACCTTAAAATTAGTTGTCATTATATTTAATAGTCTCGGCTCACAGTTTTTTGTAGTTATTAATGCCGGCCAACTTAATGGGCTATTTTGGGTTTATTAGGTTCGACAGGGTTGGAGGCCCATTGTCTGGCCAAGCCTTAAATAAATTTATACACACTTCCTCCCCTTTTGGTCCCAATGCTTGCCAGGTCGACAGCGTCGGGGATGTCCATGGCTCGCTTTTAAAATCAAAATCAACACAGCCACTATCCGGAAAAGTTGCATGGCGAATAAACCGAATTTCCGTCGTTTCCTCAACTCTCCGCATTTTATTGATTCGATAAGGCTTTGGTCAAAGCACTTGAGACACAACTTCAAAGCTTCGTAAGGGACTGCAATCTGAAATAATCATATATAATAAATGTTAGCGCCATCATGTAAGGTGACATGGTTCCGCAGTTCAAATTTTGAATGTCCTTGCTTAGGCTGATGCATCGGCTTTCCAGGAAATTGCAGCAGCAACAACGGTACCAGCAAAACACCAGCCAGGACCCCAGAATGTAGGTTACTACCTCCGACTTTCTAATGGCGATGAACATGCTGTTGTTGCGAATTAAGAGATGTCTCCTCCATCGAGATGTTCAGATGTCCCTCAGCGTTTAACGACATCGGGCATAACGGCTGAGCATTAACCACAGATATAAGATAGCCAAAGCACATTTGAACAGAACCATCGGGTACATTTATAGTTAATGTATTGACCTGGCACTATGATATATAAATATTGTCTAGCTAAGGACCAAAATAAAATTTTACACACTTCTTCGCCTTTGGGTTCCACTGCTTGCCCGGTGGACAGCGTCGGGGGTGTCCATGGATCGCTTTTAAAACCATAATCAACACAGCCACTATCCGTAAAAGTTTCATGGCGAATAAGCCAAATTTCCCTCATTTCTCTAACTCACTACACTTTTTTGATTCGATAAGGCTTTGGTCAAAGCACTTGAGACACAACTTCAAAGCTTCGTAAGGGACTGCAATCTGGGGAATGAATGATAAATGATAGCGCCACCGCACCTGCGTCAATAGGTAATGGGAAAAATACAAGAAATCCAATGAAATTTGATTTTAGACCACGTCGAGGACCTTGGGGACTTGCTAAAAAGAAAAATTGATATTGGTATTTGTCTTTAAGGCTTCAAATAAATAACCTTACACAAAAGTAAAAGCAGGCTCATTTAAAATGTAATTTGCCTTTCAGAACAAATTGTTTTCCAACTTCAATTACATAATTTACGAGTCTAATTCCGAATTGGAACAGTTTCTGAAGCAACGCCCACAGACCTTGGCCTATTGCCCCAAAGTCTCCCCCGCTTACCCTAATGCAGACACAGTTTAAAATTTCAACAACAACGTACACGGGCCGTATGCTTAATGTGGGCCCAACGAACTCTGAGCTAACACGAAGACAATCGGTCAACTTTATTTTTAAATTTTTGAAAGTCGTTACATTACTATAAGGGTGAAGAGTGATTCTTACGTTTAAGCAAAAAATAATATATTCAAATGCTCTCCGAAATCATGATCGTTTATCAGGAACTCATTCTGTTCATCTTCCTCCTTGAAATGTTCTAGGATCGCCAAAATGCGCATGTAACTGAAGCAAAAGTTGGTCAAAACGAGAATCTTAAACATCAGGGCAATTATAAATTGACAATATAACCAATAGGAGCCGTTCATCTTAGCGAAATGGATCACTACCGGGTATTTACCAACCAGACACCACGAGGATATGAACCACATCAAAAGGAAAAACACCATGAAAAGGCGCAAGGACCTAAAAGGGCCGCTTTTCGAATATTGAATGTTCTGGTTTTGAGTGATGCATCGGCTTCCCAGGAAATTGCAGCGGCAACGACAGTACAAACCAAACATAATCCAGAACACCAGAAGGTAAATTACTACCTCTGTCTTTCTACCGTGTAACGGGCTCCTGTAGCTCATGTAGAGCCTCGTTCGATTAGTCCAGTAACCCCTCTTCTCCCAGCGTTCTTTGACACAGGGTATAACGACAACAGCATGGAGCAATACCCACAGATAGATGCTAGCCATAGCACATTTGACCAGAACCGACACAATTCGGGTGAATTTATGGTAAACGTGTTGAAATAGCATGACGATATATAAAATTATACAATTCTTGATAAGAACAAATTTTTTATGGAATAAAAAATAGACTGATTTTTTGTGAAGGCTTCTTATTGCTTACTGTGCTGTCCCCGAGAATACACTGACACTTCAAGCCCCACACACTGTTCTCAAATTTTCATCCATTTAAAAGCTTAGATGTAAACAATATCCTTTTGCATTTGTGGCATTTATAGGCTTTTCATATCTCTGGGCTCTTCAAACACCTTCGGCGACACCTAATCCTCTCGAAGCCGTGTATAAACACCTTGGCACAAAGAAAACAACTTAAACACCGCTTAATGGTTCGCAGTCAGCCTCCGCAAAAGTCAATTCAATTTGCATAATTTCCATATTAATAGCTCTGGATGGCTCCAAACAAGAAAGACAAAACTCAAGCGATGGCAGTGTCACTCCTTCTGCCTCCTGTTGCCACCATTGCCATTTCATACACCAAAGGGTCACCATTCGGTCCGTATATAGCCGTCTCTGCCGTTGGACCGCCATGCTGTCACCCGGACTGCTTCACCCCGAACGAACGGACACTTTCGCTGTTTATGACAGCTGTGATTGAGGCCATCATTGACAGTGTTAGTTGCTTGGGCGCTGCAAATGGCCATTTGAAGGCACAATCGCCTGGGTCGGGCTCTCTCCGCTAATGGAAAAATGGCTGCAATTGTGGCGGATGAGAAATTAGTCGCTATGGTAAAGGAAAGCTATAGAAACATTTCAAAAAAATATACAGTTTTTCTTAAAACTGAGAGTACCCTACTTGGCCAAATATTGAGTTTGATGTCCCGCCATTTCTTTACCTAATAAGCCGACAAATTGGCATGCAAATCATAAATCCTCACGGATAGCACACGGCACATCACGGCATTGAGCTCGTTCCGGGGGTAATAAAGCAATCTCTGGGATATCGGGTAGACAAACTACTTGGCACATCGTTTCTTTTCTCTTTCCAGAACAATCTTGCAGATGCAGACAGGGGCGTGGGTGCTGGCAGGCGGGGCAGAGGTGCCAATACACACACACACTTGGGCACACACTCACCGGTGACAAACATATCTTATCAACATTTATGGCACTTTTATGGGAAGCACACTCACTCACGTGCCCGCTAAACTTTGCCGTGAGTCCTGCAAAAAGCATTGGAGCGTAAAATGGAGCAATAATCTTGGCACAGTTTGAAAGTAAAAATGGGCGTCGGTGTGGAAGGTGGAAGCTGAAAGCTGAAAGCTGAAAGGTGGACGAGCACATGCATAACAAATAGATGCAATTTTCAGTAAAGTGTGGGTCAGTTCGGAATGGCGACCTTGCTCCTGTCTCTCCGTTTCAGATGTTTAATTTGGCTCGCCATTAAATTATTGAATCGCTTTATTGATATCTGCCCTTAGCAGGGTTTCACCTTACAGCGCTCGGTCACATCATCAGCACCAACATCATGATGGCCGACGATGATTGCGCACAGCTGAGTTCTGTGGGGGATAAAAAAAATGGTTCTACGAGCCTTCGCATACATCAAGGCTAGGGCAACAAAAACCATTAATACGTTTCCAAAACAGGGTGCCACTTAAGGACGAGAAAACCTAATTGCACATCTAAATAGAATACTTTCTTATTTAGTATATTTTTATTATTGTAGTAACTATTATATTGATTAAATTTATTGAACGTTTTTAAAAATACCCACCCCCTGTCAGTATGCCAACTTCAATTGCCTGGCTATCATTTCTCATGCCCTGAGTGCGTTGCAGCACTTTTAAATATTTGATACGGCAAATAATTTGATTGCAAATCGACGCTCAACCTTCGTGCTGCATTCCATTTAAGCTTTAAACTTCTAAAGGTAAGCTCTGCTGTAATGAACCAAGGTATACTAATATTCCTTGAGGTATACTAATAATTTTTAATTTCCTCTGTGGACTGGTCAGGGTCCTACGGGCATTTATGGCTTTCGTTTTGGTAATCAATGTAATAATTGCCAAGTGCTTTGATTACTCCTCTGCCTCTGTTGCACTTTGGCCTGGCGGAAGCGATGCTTTAATTATATGGAGCCATCGTCCACTAATGAGTTGCCCAGGACGTGGATGGAGATGGGTCTTAATTAGTTGCTTGGTTGCTAGGTGGAAACACTCCGAATCGGACGCAGGCAATCGACGATGTTAAATGGGGCTAAAGCCATTGCTAAAGGTTAACGGATGCGAAATGGGGGCCATTAAGCCAGATCCATTTGGCTCGGAGTGCGGGAAAAGTATACCTGATCGAGTTAATGACATAACCAATCATCAGAATGAAGTATTTAAATTCGAGTGAGGTTTTTTATAATAATAAATGAGAAAGCGAAACCGGACAAGCATTCTTTATTTTTTTTTATATCATATAATTGTAATCCCTCGAGTACTATTATACGGATTTCGTTTATCTCACGGGGACGACCTATTGCATAACTTGTCGCAAATTCGTCGGCAATCTGAACAAATGCCGCCTGCTTATGCTAATGTGTTTCGCATGTCCCTGGGCGGGACTGGCACAATCAGACAGATAACCGCAGTCACAACTGCCAGTTGTTGTTGGCATCACCTCAAGTCAGGCGCGAATCCGTTGTGTTGCACGACAAAAGGTCAGATGTCAAGCAGGAAATATGCTAAATATGCACACGCTCGTCAAAAAGCTGACTGAGAACTAAGCCCTTTAAGCAAACAGCTAAGACACTACCATATACTATAATGCCCACCTGCCAATCGGATAAAACCATAAGGTGGATAGGGTGAGCAAAAACGACCTAGATACTTTGGAGACAACCGGAGGTGCAAACAAGAAAACTAATTGAATTTATGCTAATTAGCCAACCGTGACTGGGGCATACAGTGTTAATTATGGTAGCCACGGCACACGGGACGTATGCGTAACGTAACTGAAATTCTAATCAATTGCTTGGCAAATTTGCATAATGGCCATGAAGTCAACCAGTACACACACACTGCCACTTACACGAACACAGCAAGTGAAGCAGGCCAACACACATTATCAATCACTAATCGATGAAATCGATAAGGTTAACAGTAAATACGGCGGCGTGGAAAATGTGGCAGAACCCCGCTCCTCATCCCTTTTTGTATCTAATTAGGCAAAGCATTATATGGCTCACACCGGGGTTTAGTTACAAATTCATCGGGTTTCCGACTGATTGATTCTTGGTCATATACTGCGCTTTTGACTGCAGTTTCGATGCTCTCGCCTCCCTCTATTTGTCCCCCGACCCGTGGGAAGCCTTCAATCATTTTCATTTCATGATTTATTCATCTAGACACTCGAAATGTTTTTCGCTCAGTTGGATCTGCGGCTGCCGCAACATTTTAATGGCATTTTTAGCCAGAAATGTGTGCACATGGTTAGACCTTAGTCCTTGCCTGGGAGGATTGCTTATGGAGGAGCGGAAACTGGTGCCAATTTTTATATTTTTCTGTTGTGGCCTTGCGTTTTTTTTGGTACTTTTCAAAAAGTTGGCCATCTTTAATTGTAATTGCGGTTTTATGTTTGCGTTTTTTCAGGTCTCTTAAGTGCCCCGAGCAGTAGGCAATGAAATGGAGTGTCGAGAAATTCTTCTTCAAAATGGCCCTCAGGTGTTTAAAAGGTATTCTTAAATGGTATGTACTTTGCCACGCTGAAGCTAAAGTTTCAGTTAAAGTACATTTCTGTGAAACAGCATTTAAGAATGTAAAACATTTACTGTGGGTATGTGTGTATATTGGGATTGTAGGGCCTGAATAGTCCGTTTACTTCAAGTTGGACCTAGACCTCACAGATCCTACCTTTGCGAACTAACCCCCACCAGGTTATTCAACAATTCCTTACAGTTTACCTCAAGTAATAACTTTTACTATGTTAAGTTAGGGGAACTGTGGTATTGGGATACCAGAGTAGCCTTAAATTCGCTCAACGTTTGAACAGAACTCACTCAAATAGAGTCAGACTTCTGGTAACCCAGCAACCCAAAGACCCACATTAAAAAGCTACAAAGCTTGCAGCGAGCTTTAGGATATTCAAGCTCTTCAAATACCCTTTATTTCAAACAAGAACTTTTCTATAGATAAACAGTTCGTTACTTTATTATTCTTAAACAAAAATAGCTTTGATTTCGTGCATTTTTATAACCTTATGCTGCATTAAATATACACACTGGTATATACATGGATTTGCATAACTTAAAGCTTGCAATAATTAGGCTAGCTGATTCTAAATCGATTATGCTTACTCTAAAAAAACATCCTTTGTGCTCTCCTCCTCCCTCTCTCTATATTTATATTCAGTGCAGATCGGAATCATCGACGCGAAATGGCTTGCGTGACAAATAGAGAACACAAATGGTGGTCAGGGCGCTGACCAGGAATATTACATCAAACCAACGATGATAGAAGTTAAAGTGTAAGTTGCCGAGGACCTCTGTGATGATCACGCGATACTCGGCAGGCATATTCATTCTCATCAGCAGCACAGAGGAGCAGAAGTACATGCCCATGATCTGGCCCAAGATCAGTACAATAATGTTGCTCGACTTGCTCGATGATATCCGATAGAAGAACTAAAAAAGAGCAGGTTATAAGAATATTTGAAGTTTCGAAAGCTTTAGTACCAACCTTAGTGAGCGTTAACAAAAGACCTCTTATAGAGGTAACAACAATGCAGCCCACGAGTAAAAATGAAACATGCTGATTCCAAAAGGCCAAGTCTATATCAAAGCCGCACCAATGTACGGCAATCTCGAGGCCACGTGTCACCGGATCTTTGCGTCCCACTCTATCAAAGATTATGTTGATGCAACACTATAAAAATATGTGAAAATTATTAAAGTTGATTATAATATTAGCTTCCGACCTACCATAAATATCTTATATACGCAATACACACTGAAAAAGTGACCAAGAACATTGAAATATTTTCCTTTTAATGTTTGGGACCACCTCTGTCGCTCCTCCATGTCTTTTAAGGAATTTAATTCGAGAAAAACTGATCTCAGTAGCTCCTCTAGGCCATAAACCTCCTGCTTCAACTGATTGATATCTTTTAATGAAAATAAATTAATGTATTAATAGGAAAACAAGTATTACAATTATTCGTACCTTCACCATTGTGAATATTGCGATGCACTGCCGATGTCAGCATATCCCAAATTCGAGGCTTGGCTGGATGCTGTTTGTTTTGATCATAGACAGCCATGGCAATGCGGCGTTTCTTTGCAGTCAGCATGTCCACCGTCAAAGCCAAACGTCGCTCGAAGCAGATGATGTCATTCCGCGAAACGGGCCTGCCAAGAAAGAAGGGCCAAAATGCATGTCACACTAAGATAAGAACCAATTTATAGCTACTCCAATTACTTGATAAAATAGGTCATGCTGGTGTAGGGATAGTTCACAGCACCGAAGCCCGAGAGAATGGCCATTACGGTGACGCCAATTACGCTTATTCGGGACACGCCTTGCTCGATGGTGAAGATGCCATTAGAGGCGCTAAGCAAGGGAAAAGGTTCTCCAATGCGCCATAGGCCGTAGAGGAAAACAAACCAAGAGAGTGTGGTCAGAATTCTGACACATCTGTCGGAGACTAAAGAAGAAGACCCAGTTAAAATTCTGAAACTGTATAAACAATAGATTCTTACAGAAGGAAATGCTATGTATCACAGAATAGCATATGTAAAGAGGTATCACGGCAGTCACCATAATAAGCAGCAGGGTGAGGCCGAGACGCCAGTGGAAGTACCGCGAACTGGATTCCAGTACTCCGATTATTTCAAAAATGATCAGCTCAAACATGGTAATGGAAAGGGCAAATGTGGAAGAAAAGATCAACTGAACAGATATGTGACGAATCTCATAGTGCTTGAAGAGTTCCTTGTTGAAAAACAGCCATCCACCGGCAAAGAATATCATCTGAAAATTACCTTCAATTAAAGTTTACATTCTTAAAAGGAATTCATCAGAGGGAGTCATACCTGAGAAACAAAAACAATCACACAGTCGCCCAGGAAAGCCATTTTGTCCACGTCTTTGCTCCACTAGTGATAATAATCTACTTCTTAGTTAGCGTGTCTACTGGCATTTCTTACAAATAAAGTTTTGAAGCAATTATTCCAAGAACCAAATATGCCAACAAGCAAATATAAACAAAAAACGCCGTATTCGCCATGCGCCAGTCGTTATCGTTATCGATAGAAGTGATAGATAGGGAGTGAATGAAACCCAAAACACTAGAAACAATTTAAATTAAATAGAAACCACAATAAATACAATTATTCAATACATTTTATACTTTACTTTTTCTGATTTTATTTATTTATTTTTTAAATTTCTCAAATTTAATAACAAACTTTAATGAGTCACTGTTTACGATTCACTGTCATCTCTATCCGATAACAGAAAACATATGTTCGACAACTTTAATGGCAATAAATTAGAAAATTGTCTTGTTATTAGGCAACAATTGCTATTAAACCCGTTTAAGAGGATGCCATTCTTATGATTATCCACTGGAAGCGTAACACTATCTCAGGGAAGAGGAACGAAAAGCCATGGCTTGCTATTACCGGCAGCACGAGGACTCTTCGGTGACAGTGCCGAAATTCTGCAACGAAACATCCGTCGGAGTGACCTACTATGACATAAAAGTGCGGGTGGGTCGTGTGGAATGGCTGGTAGAGCGGCGCTACAAAGATTTCGCCCAGCTCCACGACAAGCTGGTCGAGGAAGTGTCGATTAGCAAGAAGCTGCTGCCGCCGAAAAAGGTACGCCCCCAAACATAAGTATGGCGAAGAAGTCTCACCCTCTCTGGTTTTCAGCTCGTGGGCAACAAGCAGCCTGCTTTTTTGGAACAACGCCGGGAACAGCTGGAGACGTACCTGCAGGAACTGCTTATATACTTTCGTACGGAGCTTCCCCGCGCCTTAGCCGAGTTCCTTGACTTTAACAAGTATGATATAATCTATCTGCTGCAGGATCTTGCCAAGCTGTTCCATGAGAGCGGCGATGCCCTTCTCAGCTCCAAAAAGGAGTACAACCTTTCGGCCCTGGAGGTGAGCCTAAAAATTAGTTTTTATTCTCACTTTGAGTTTTTCGTTAGTTCGTTTTGTTGATCCTTAAACTCACACAATCATGTCAAAATTCTTAGTATTTTGTATCATCGAGAATGGCCTGTTGCAGCCATATAATCTTTTATCGAAGGTGGTCAATGTTCGGGGCATTAAATATACCCTAGGAACACTGTCCAAGAAGCGCACCAACTTCTCTCCAGAGCTGGAAAAGACCCTTCACACGGAGAACAACTTCGATCGCATTAAAACGCTCGCCTCTTACGTACGAGAGCATAGTAAATGGTTTAGAAAAAATGAAAAATGCAATCTAGATTTTTACAACTATTTGCTTTTGGACCCTCGAGTAACAAACAAACTGTGCGAGCGGGCCGACCATCTTCACAAGATGGATGTGTGGTATACGTTCCTGCGATCCATATTTTACGTTGGCAAGGGAAAATCTTTGCGCCCATTGGTTCATTTCAAGCAGGCTCAACAAGTGATGCTGAATGACCATAAAATAACGTTGGCCAAAGACCCAAAGCTGGCACTTATCGTATCTATTTGGAATGACAATCGGGGTGTCCTGCTACTGCCTGCATTTCGGGGTATCTCATCGCGGGATGCACAGACCCGAGAGGCATCAATGATTGAGGCGCTCGGCATGAATCACTTAGCTAATAGGCGGTTGGGCGTTTACTGGGGACCGGCCAAAGAGAAGTTCACTAGAAGGCAGCGGAAATACATGGGAATAGCATTGCTATACAAGTTAATGCTGCGCTTTCTGGCTACCGATGAAAGGGAGCTTCTTCCGGACATTGACAAAAACTCCCTTACCTTTAAAGCTGCAATGGCTTCTTAATATATTTCTAAAAACAATTATATATGTCTTGTTTTTATTTTCCTTCCCACAGGTCTTTGCCATCAGTGAGCGTCTAAGTCTTCCATGTCCACCCAGCCCCGATCGTGGCGGCAAATATGATTTCTCACATGTGCTAGACTTTTGCACGCAACTAGTGAGCTTGGTAGTCACGCCAGTTAAGGATAACTCCAGCTTCACGCAGGACTACAACACAGTTGATGTGCCAATAGGACGAAGCAACATTATTCCCAATCGATTAAAATTTAATTTGAACGCTTTTCGTAATCTCAAGACGCTCAGATTCTCGGCTCTGTCTACGGAGAACATTGTGGACGTGGAATTGCTCAAGCCGACGCTACAGACAATCTGTGTACATAACACAACCATCCAGAATATAAACCAAGTGCTTCTCTGTGACAATCTTCACAAGCACTGCGATGTGCCAAGCCTGCTACCGGAAGAAATATCTTCAACTACATCTGGTACATCCGAGTCCAACGCCTCCTTAGTTACAGCCGACGCTTGGCGGGAGCTCACAGAGCTGGACTTGACCGGCAACCTGCTAACGCAAATAGATGGAAGTGTAAGAACGGCACCCAAGCTACGTAGTCTGGTGCTCGAACAAAACCGCATTCGCAACGTCCAGAATCTCTCAGAGCTTCCCCATCTGCAGCTGCTTTCGCTGTCCGGTAATCTCATCAACGAATGCGTGGACTGGCACCTAACGATGGGCAATCTTGTTACTTTGAAACTGGCTCAAAACAAACTCAAGACTTTGAGTGGTCTCCGGAAGCTACTGTCGCTGGTCAACCTGGATTTAAGCAGTAATCAAATCGAGGAGCTCGACGAGGTTGATCATATCGCTAATCTTCCCCTGTTGGAGACTCTGCGACTAACTGGTAATCCCCTGGCGGGAAGTGTAGGTGAGTTATTAAATTTATATATTTATGGAGGCTCCCTATTATTAATTTGGTTACTATCTATGATTTCAGACTACCGTCCTCGGGTTTTGGCGCGGTTTCATGAGCGCGCAGCTGAAATATCACTGGACAATGAGCCGGGCACTCAGCTGGAGCTCGACACCGCTCTAGTTCTATCTGCTCTGTTGAAATCCAAGCAGCGGGCAAAGCAAAAGTGATTCTTGTCTCAAAAAGAGGGTCTTCGATTCCATAGTTTTACAAAATTTCTGTCTACATTTCCCGAAATTCAATTGTAATGATTTGTCTTCGAGGAATAACTCTGAATATGTTTTAAATTTAAATACAAAGGTAGTGGTTTCTAAATTCCTTCTATATTCCTAAAAATTGTACATGATATTAGATCCAATATTTAGTAAATATTTTACGTGCTTTCTGTCTATTTCTTGTAACTATGTATGTATTCTTTTATTTAATCTAGTTTAATGTGTTTTTTGTTCAAACCTTGTGCAATATCTCAATGCTCACAACTAAAGAAATTCCAATAAATTGTATAATTGATTCATATCCCGAACAGTGCATTTATATTCATTGCCAGAGAGATGCCTGATAAGCCAAATGAATCATTTCATTATATGTAATTAAATCAATTATTTGCTTCCTTAAAAGTACAACGTAAGGCATCGGCGGTGTTAATAAAGGACCAACCACCATGCGCAGAACTGTTACACTTCTGCTGCTACTTTCCACGGGAGTCCAGCTCCAGCATATCGGAGACTACAACATGACATTGGTGAGGGCGGTGCTACGGGTCATTGGCAGCCGGGAGCAATGGAAGAATACTCCGATATTCCATGGACACCACACCGCAGACGACGATATTAACGACCTGATGACTTGGCTTCAACGCGATATGCAAGTTACCTGCCACACTGTGGATACATCGACTCCAGCTCATAAGCAGATTCCGCTTGGAAACTTCAAGATAATAGCCAACAATTCAATCGGCTTGCTCTTCTGCGAGAGTAGCCAGGAACCCATATGGCTTAATCTGGACAAGAGTATGCGGAAATTGCGACCCATACGATTGATAGTCGTGCTGTCCAATACGCGGAGCGGTTCCTACAATGCCATGATGCAAGTTTTCAAACGATTGTGGGACTTTCAGTTTCTAAATGTTCTGGTTTTGTACAAAGACCAGATATACTCGTACACTCCGTATCCGGAGGTGCATTTTTACAAACTGGACATAAACGCAACCTCGCTCTTTCCTCCTGCCACAAATGATTTCCAAGGGTATGAGGTCTCCACTCCGGTGGAAAACGATATACCCAGGGTATTTTTCATAAGAGATCAGAAAACTGGGTGCTGGCAACCCCGAGGATATGGATATCGCGTCTTTGCAGAGTATCTCAAGCGGCACAATGCCACTCTCCGCGTGACTAATCCCCACCAGGACCATGCACCAAACCATAGTGTGAACATGGGAAAGATTATTGAGATGATACATGGTGGCCAATTGGAAATCTCCCTGCATCCGTATGTAGATGTGCCGGAAAACATAGGAGATCATAGCTACCCACTGATAGTGGCCAGGAATTGCCTGATTGTTCCGGTGAGGAACGAGATTCCCCGCAATGCCTATCTATACCTTCCTTTGGACCGGTGGAGCTGGCTGCTCCTTCTCGGCGCTGTGATTTATATAAGTGGCATAATATACTGGATTCAGCCTCGCCAAGAGCATAGGACCTTTAACCCTCTGGATGGCATCAGCCGAGTATTGTTTATCAGCTCCCCATCGAGGATTTACCGACCGTCCCTGAGGTACTTTGTAGTCTCGCTTCAGCTCACCATCCTGGGATTCATAGTGACCAACATGTACAGCATTCAGTTGAGCAGCTTCTTCACCACTCTGGTGGTGGGTGAGCAGGTGGACAGCATGGAGCAGTTAGTTGAGCAAAAGCAAAAGGTCTTGGTGAAACATTACGAAATCGGCACATTTCTGCGTCACGTGGAACCCCGTTTGGTCGACAAGGTTTCCCGGCTCCTGGTGGGGGCCAACTCCAGTGAACAGGTCTCCGCCCTGCTCAGTTTCAACCGCAGCTTTGCCTATCCGTTCACCGTGGAACGGTGGGAGTTCTTTTCGATGCAACAGCAATATGCCTTCAAGCCGATTTTTCGGTTCTCATCGGCCTGCCTAGGAGCTCCCATCATCGGGTATCCGATGAGGAGTGATTGCCATTTGCAGAGGTCTCTCAACCTGTTCATAATGAGGGTACAGGACTCTGGAATCCTGAAGCATTGGCTTGTCTCCGACTTCAACGATGCCCTGAGCTTTGACTACGTTCGTCTTCTGGATAACGTCTTGGGATTCCATGCCCTGGATCTGGATGCCTTGCGACTGGGTTGGGCAGTCCTGGGGTATGGATGGATGTTATCCGTCTTGCTTTTTCTTTGTGAGCGCTGGAGATTTTATCATCGTCATTAAATTAAAAAAATTTCTGGGCTAATTGGATCATTATAGTTAACTACAATCGATGTAGGACGTAGTTCTCTCCAATAAATTGGCCTAAATTGAATAATATTGCCTATTATTCTTAATTAATCAATCAGTCTCTCAAAATAAAAGATAACACATTTAAGGATTCGTAGATAGATTTATTTTTAAAGTACAATGAATTTTGCGTCATTTACAAATGGTTAGTATCGAAAATCTAAATGATTGGTTATTTTATAGAGCTTTATTTTCAAAAGATATTGTGGATCTCAAAATGGATGAATTCTTACACGAATCGAAACATGTTCCTCCAGTGTAGTCCGACATTGTGCAATTGAGATTTCAAATATTACTTTCTTGTGTAAAATGTGCTTAACTAAATGCTATACAATTTAAACGTTTCCAACAACATTAATGTGTCTTCTTTTTTTTTATAATTTCAATTTTTATATTGCAGCTTTAGATACTGTTCGCAATACAATACAACTTCTTTCGTGAAAGCAGGCCGCTTAGTAGTTCTGCCAGTGGAGAGTGTAGTCGCGTGACTTTAGCTTGCCAGGAGGCTTGTATCATTGCGGGTGGTGGTGGTGCTGCTGAGCGTGATAGTGCTGCTGCTCGGCAGCAGCCACCGCATCAAACATGGGCGTGTGTACCTCTCCCAGGAATTGTGGTGTGGGCGGAGCATTGGGCTCAGCCAGCTCCCCAATCAACGGCATGTCGATATCCGTGGCGAGAGTGCTCTGGCCGTAGTTGCTCATTCCATAAGGCTGCTGCTGATGCTGGTGCTGTTGCACTACAGACACCTGGGCGTAGTCCGGAGTCGGCTGCACCTGCTGCTGGGGATCCATAAGCACGGGAGCTGCTTCCATCTCGCCGAACTGGATGGGCCCTGGCTGCTGCACGGGTATTCCCTGATGTACTGGAAGATTCTGCACAGGCTCGTGTTCCACCGGCGCCGATAAGTACTCCTGCTGTAGCTCAGGCTGTGGCTCCTGTGGCTGCTGCTGCACCTGGTGCTGATGTTGCTGCTGATGCTCCAATGGCTGATGCTGCAGCTGCGAATCGTCCTGGGACTGCATAATTTCGCTGGTGGTCTGATCGCCAGTCTCGTCGGTGGCTTCGCTCATATCGGCACCCTCACCGGAGGTTTCCCCGTCGCGGCGCACCAAACCCAACATGTCCAGCATATTGCGCTTGACGGCATTCTCGCTAGCTGCCTCCAGAGTCGGGTAGCAGGTGCTGAGGCCACAATTGGCCATGTGCTGGGCCATCTTATTCCCGTTGCCAGTAGCGAAACCGCAAATGCAATGCATCTCCTGGGGCATATTGACCTCCATGGCGTCCACGAAGTTTCCATTGCAGTCGACTCCGTGTCGGAACTGAGCGCGCTCACAGCACGTCTGGTAATTACATTTGACGCAGTGCAGCCAGCCGCTAGAAATATAGAATTCAATAGTATTTTAATCTGGGGTTCCATTGACGGTTTCCCCTTAGAGGGGGGAGCCCTTAGATCAACGATAAAACCAATCAACCTCCATTAGACGGTATTACATCAATTATCTATTTCTTTATAAGCCAGCGACGAAGGGTCTTGCCTGCCAGAGACCACCAACCAGCCACCATGTCAAAAGCGCTCAGTATTGTATACCTGCTCCTCGTCCCAGGGCTGGTAATGGGAAGACACAACATAAGTCTGGTGAAGTCCGTGCTTAGCGTCATGTTTACCCAGAAGCAGTCGACCAACACACCCATCTTCGTGGGCCACACCACCAAGAATAACGATCTCATCAGCTTCATTATGTGGCTACACCAAGAGTTGGAGGTCACCACCCTAACTGTAGACTCGTACAATCCACCGGAGCAGTATGCTCCACTTGGTAACCTGAATGTCACCGCAGACAACAGCGTGAGCGTGTTTTTTTGCCATGGGAGCCAGGACATAGTTTGGTTTAATATTGACAAGTGCCTGCATAGATTGCGTAGCAGTCGCCTGATTGTAGTCCTACGCTCGCAAAGAAGCGGATCTCGCAAGGCCATCTTCAACATATTCAAGCGTCTGTGGCAGCTTCAGTTCCTCAACGTTCTCGTTCTGCACAAGGATCAGATTTATTCCTACTCCCCCTATCCGACTGTACGTTTCTTCAGGATGGACATTGAGACGAACCCACTCTTTTCCCCGGCGGCTCAGAACTTCCAAGGCTATGTGGTGTCCACTCCAGTGGAGAATGATATACCCAGAGTGTTTATGGTTCGCGATCATACCACTGGACGCAGACGGATCCGGGGATACGCCTATCGCACGTTTGTGGAGTATTTGCATCGCCACAATGCCTCCCTGCATGTAACCAATCCGGACGCCGATCTCAGTCCAACCAGCAATGTCAACATGAGTCGGATCGTGCAGCTAATAATGGATGACCAACTGGAGATTTCTGTGCACCCATACGTAAACACACCCAAGGACTGGGGGGACAAGAGTTATCCCCTGGTCGTATCCCCAAATTGCCTGATTGTTCCAGTTCGTAATGAGATCCCCCGGCACATGTATCTCCTGAGACCTTTCGACGCCACCTGCTGGTACTCTCTTCTCGGGGCGCTGCTGTTCATCACAGGAGCACTCTACAGCCTGAGTCCAAGCTGCAAGGGGCGCCACTGGTCGCAGGGCTTGAGTTCAAGCTTCCTGGATGCGGTCAGTCGGCTGCTGTTCATCTGTTCCCCGATAAAAACCTACCGACCATCGATCCGATACTTCGCGGTGTGCCTACAACTGGCAGTTCTTGGATTCGTCATCACCAGCTGGTACAACATCGAGCTGGACAGCTTCTTGACAGCTCTAGTGGTGGGGGAGCAAGTAAACAGCATTGAGCAGCTGGTGCAACAGCAACAGAAGGTTCTGGTTAAGGAATATGAAACTGCCATTATTCTGCGTCACGTGGAAGCCTGTATGGTGGACAAAGTAGCCCTCCTTCTGGTCGGCGTCGACGCCAGCGAACAAGTGTCCGCCCTACTTAGTTTCAATCGGAGCTATGCGTATCCCTTCACCGAGGAACGGTGGAAGTTCTTCGCGATGCAACAGCAGTATGCCTACAAACCGATCTTCAGGTTCTCCACAGCCTGTTTGGGGTCCCCCCTCATCAGTTATCCGATGCGGAGTAACTGCCACTTGGAGTACACCCTCAACCTATTCATAATGAAGATTCAAGATTCGGGTCTGCTTTCCCACTGGTTCATCTCCGATTTCAACGATGCCATGCGGGCAGGCTACGTAACCCTCCTAGACAATGTTCTTGGCTTCCAGGCCATCGATGTGGACACCTTGCGATTGGCTTGGTTCGTCCTGGGCTTTGGCTGGATCGTGTCTTCTTTGGTATTTTCTTGCGAATACTATCACTTTTATCCGTGGCGCATTTTAACAGGATTTCGTTAATAAATCGGACAGTATTTTACTTACGTGTAGTGGGTCTCCTCGCTGGCGAAGTCGGTATTGCACTCGGCGCAGGTTTTGCCCTCCAGGAAGGCGAAGAAAACTGGCCGCTTGTAGCTGGAGAAGGGAGGCTGCTCCCGGTGATGGGTGCGTGTCTTGGGCGGTGGAATCAGCAGTGAGTTGTTGAGCAACAATCGCACAGGTCGGGTGGACTTGGTCATGCTAACATGATGCTGCACCGAGTGCTGCTTCAGATCGCCCTTCTCCAAGAAGGATAGGGAGCACTTCTGGCAGCGCAGTGATCCATCTCGCTGGTTAATGTGCTCGTCCAAATGCAGGAAGTAGTGCTCGATGCGCAGCTGGTTCACCACACCGCGCTTGGAGAAATAGAAAATCTGCAAAGGAATTCAAAATATTAGCAAATGTCCAAGGTCATTCTTATGCATTCTTACATCCAGGCAGTAGGGACACTGCAGGAAGTTCTGGTTCTTGTGGTCGTCGTAGAAGTGACGCACCAGATCGCGATGCGAGGATGACCTGTATCCGCAGGCGTGACACCAGTATGGCAGCTCCAGGGTGCTGTGCGCCTTCTGCAGATGGGCCGTAAGCAAGTGCAGTGAATTGTGGCGCTGCTGGCAGATGAGACAGTAGTATGAAGGCGAACCCTCGTTTTTCGTCTCGGTAGGATGCATAATCTGGTTGTGCTTGGCCAGAACCGACTCTGTGGGATGCTTCTCGAGGCAGAACAGACACTGGAACTGATGCTGCTTGCCTTCTGGAGAAATGTGGGACACTAAATGGGTCTGCAGCTTCTCGCTGGAGTCGAACGAATCGCCGTTGAGGCAGATCGGGCACTCCACCGTCTTGGCCAGATTCTCCTGGGCGGTTCTCGGTGAGGTGTAGGGGAAGGCTTCATAAAACTCCTCCGCTCCATCGCTGATGCCATAGTACAGCTCCTCCAGGCCCTTGAGCTCTTCATCTTCCTTTTTGATGGCCACCGGTGCCTTTTCCTCGCCCTTTTCTTTGGGTGGTCTTCCCATCTTACCCGGAATTTTTTGGACTGATGCTGGTCCGGATACTTTCGGGGGCAAGGCTTTGTCACCTTTCGGTTGGTTTGTGCTACCCGGAGGCCGCCCAGGACCCTTTCGCTTCTCCGGCAGTGGTGGCGGAGTGCTTAGTCCTCTCCTTTTGCTCCCCGACGGTAATAGATCCCGATCCCGCTCGCGTTCCTTATCCTTTTCCTTCTTGGGGATCTTTGCCGAAACAATATAGTCCGCATCGTTAATGGCTGCAAGCAAACAATGGAATGACAATATCTTGTATAACTTTGGTAACTAAAACTACAAGTTACTTATATACAAGCCCTTATGCGTTTCAACACTCACTCTGCGTTTCATTTTGAAAATATAAATCAAATAAAAACATAGGTCTTTAAATTTGTTGCAAGTTTATTTGGACTTTTTCTTAAGAGTGAGATGTTAAAATAAGTTAACACGAAAGTATCAAAAAGTAATTCTAATGGTACACTGCGAGAATAACGATTGTTAACTTTCAATTGAACAAATTCAAAATTCGCATATTCATTGGGCTTAACACTTCGACCTGAGCTTTGCATTTGGTTTCAACTAAACAAACACTTGTGCATGACAAACGAAGGTAATATTTCACTTTGGAGTGAGAAACGCAGGCATTGGCTTAACCTATTATAGTTAGGAATTAGTCTATTCACTGCCTATTTAAAAAAACACTACGAAACTACTAACGTTTCTTAAGCCGCTTGGGTGCCGCGTTTGCTGGAGTCTCCTTGTAGTTGGCTGGCAGGATACTCCAGTCCTTAAACGGATTTGTGGCCACCTACAAGGAAGAAATATTGAGTGATTGCTCAGGTAGATACTTTTAAATGTTGTACTTACCTGATACAATCGCTGGGTAATGGTCTCATTGGTGGTGACTCTTGTCTGTTCGGCTATGTGGGTAATGATGTTGTTAAATGCCTGCAGCGCGTACGTTCCAAAAGATTCTCGCCAGACCAGTTCGTCCAAAAACTGCTGGATCATTTGCCGTGAAAGTAGCGACAAAGTGTTCTGGAACATGCGGGGCACGATGCGTCGCAGATATTCCATCACCGCCGAGTTGTTATGCTTGGCCGTATTGTCGGTGGCCGCTGCCTGAACGATATTCTTGAATCCCATGCTAAACAGTGTTATCTTGTCGACCGTCAAGTCGATGCATATGGTGCTGTCCTTGTGCACCCATCGCGACAGTGGCTCCAGGATGGCTTGGAAACGTTTTTTGTAGTTGCGGTCGCCATCGGTAATGGGCTCCACGGCCCTCAATCGAATAGATTTCTCCGAATAGTCGTAGACACCCAACACCTCAACCTTCACCTGGCGTTGTGAACCGTCTTGCGAAGTGGTACCCAAAGAAATGACACCCACCTAAAGAAGGAACAGCAGATGTTAAGCCAAAATCTCACTAGTTTTCTCCAATATGGGAATTACCTCAACAAACTTTCCAGGACCACCCAGCTTCTTGCACTTTTGATGCACTGCCAGGGTGCAAATGGCTCTCAGCCAGGTGTATATCCCCTTGATATAAACACTGTCGACCTTGACCCATTGTACCACATTTTGGATACTGGTCTGGCAGGCCCAATGGTAGATTAGTTTCAGCAGAAACGTGGGTGGATGCTGTGCGCCTTCAAAAATTGAATTGTTAAAAACGGAAACAAACCGATAAGGACAGCAATCGCTGATCCACACATATCCACCAGTGTAGGGGAACTTCGTGACATCCGAGTAGATTCCTAAGGGGAATATATTAGTAGATTCATTATGGCAAAGCAGAATCTGATTATCCTTACCCAACTTAAGCTCGTTGTTGCGGTGATTAATGCAGTGCTGCTGGGCCCTGAGAAGGCCCTCCTGAAGCAGCCACTCGCAGAACTTGTTAGGTGTAAGCATAAGCACGAGCTTGACCTTTGAGTCGAGCTTACTGCGCGTTGCAGCCATGTCCTTGACCTTAAGGAAGGGCTTGGCGAGGACGACGAGCGACGGATAAGTTTTGCCCTGCATCTTATTGTCTTTTCCGTCTTTGCTGTCCTTATCCTTATTGTCATCTGAGCTGCCCACCACCAGGCCACCCACCGAGTTAACCTCTGCGGGACGGTAATTTTTCGGAGGAGAATCCAGATCTTGCTTAGAGTCCTTAGGAAGTTTCGCCTTTAGTTTCGGAGACTCTTTGCCTGAAGAAGAGGCTACAGAGGCACCTGATCCCTTAGGTCTGCCCACCTTTGGACTTGTTGAAGGAATGGGGCTTGTGGATGCCACCGCCTTTTTACCGGCAGACAGGGCCAGTCGCTTGGCCAGCGGTACATCGTCCTCGCCCTCGTCAGACGTTTCCAAGTATGCAATATTCGAAGAAGAGCGCGGTCGACCCCGCCCCCTACCAGAGCCTGAGGCTGGTGCCGCGGGGGTTACGGAGGCCTCAGCCGGCTTGGGTGGCTTTTTGGGTAGAGTGGCCTCCTTGAGGTCCTGCAGCACCTTTCCCTTAAAGGAGTAGGCTTGGAACACCTGTCCGTTGAACAGTTCTTTTCCTTCATTGGCCGACACGGCGTTCTTGAGCGCGCCTTTTACTGCATTGTGTTCGTTGGTAATTTTTTCGTAGTACGCCAACTGTGCCGGCGACAACTCCTCCACCCAGACCTCCATGTCCAGCGAGATATCGCTTCTCGTAACTCGCGTCATCGTGTTGGCTATGCTAAAACCCCAACAAAGGTGTTTTTCTAGTCTTGCAGCGGTCAGAAGTAATATTTTTCTTTGGGTTAGGTTTTTCAGCCGTGGATGTACCTGCGTTGTGTGCACAGCGTTTTCGTGCAGGGTTGTATTTCAGAACGCGATAAGCCTATCGATAGTTTATTTGACCTGATGAGGTCAACTCTAAAAAAAAAAGCGCGAGATTCAAATTTCTATTAACAGTCTAATTCGTTTCTTCCTTGACTGAAAATTAATAAAATACATAAGTTACATTAATAATGTATGGTTTGACTATTTTTATTAATGAATGAATTCAATTTTATAGTGTAAAGCTAAATATATCTTTGACATTAGCTGTTGGTCCTGTCTTATCAGCACTTAGTCTTAAACTATTTGGTCACGATGAAGTATCACACGTTATATTTAAATTTATGGCTACTTCTAAATTATCGTCCCATTAACCCTCAAAAACCACCGATTAAGTTGTCACGAGTGGAACTTTTTGCGTTGAACTCCTAATATCACAATCGTATTTTTCTTTATTGGCTGCGAAAGCTTATGCATTTTTAATATCATTTATGACCCGATCATAAAGTATTTCCTTGATGTTCAGGCCCCACAGGAAGTCGATGTGGTTCCACTTTTCCTCCGGCAAGCGGTACGCGCTCTTCAGAGCACTTGGGTTCATGGTATACCGGAGCTTATCCACATCGACCAGACTGGCGAAGTAATCATTGTCGCTGTAATACAGATAGGTGGGCACTTCGATGGTCTCAACGTCGTATTCTGGCGGGGTCTTGATGCCGTATTCCTTCTTATTTCTGGTCTTTCCGTAATCAAACTGCCGGAAGTAGCCCGAGTTGTATTCCTGCAAGTAGTGGAAGAGCTGGTTCACCGAGCAGCCGGCCGGAGTGGTGGCCATGATTTCAGGAATCAAGGTTTCGTTTTGGTACGGGGAGTTCCAGCCACCAAGTAGGAACAGGACGTTGGTACACATAAACTGGGATATTGCCTCATCTTTGCAGACCAGAGCTCCAAACAGGTTCATCAGTTCAGTGCTGGCAAAGAACTCGGCACTGCCGAACACCTCGACGAAGGCGTTGGGCTGTCCAAGCAGAGGGCCACCCACCTTGGCCAAAGGACTCTCCATGTGGTCCATCCAGGCGACAGGGGCTAGAAGGTGAGCCGAGCGAATGCGACTCTTGAAGCGGGGAACCATTGAGTTAAGCACAAAGAAAGAGGTGGTTCCCTGTGAGTGACCCACATAGGAGACTTGGTCTACACCTGTCCAGTAGAGGACGTAATCAATCATGGCTGGCAGGTCGTAAATTCCAATATCGTGCCACTCAAAGTTCCAGAATGGCTGCAGGAGCGGAGACTTTGTGGCGTGCTTCTTGGAGTAGGTGTTGCCTCTGGCATTGCCCATCCAAACATCGTAACCAGCCTCGGAGAGCAGGTACGCCAGTCCGGCGTGAGGACCTGCTAGGACCCAATCCGAAGAGGAGCACAACAGACCGTGCATCAGGAAGGCAACGGGCCTTTTACCATCATTTCCGGTATTTTTGGAGTAGGGAATTCGGTGCATGGTCAGAATGTAGCCATCTGAGGTTTGTACAGTGTGCTCCTCAAGTGGGTAGCCATGGCCCTTGACAATGGACACCTAAAAATTAAAGACATTTTCCAAAATGAGAAAATAAAGATGGATAAAAAAATCCTTTCTCACCGTTGTCACGGAGCTTGATCGTCCAGAATCGGCTGGAAGGGCTGCTGCCAATCCCAGACTTAATAAAATCGCAATAGCCTGTCCTAACATTTTTTAACTCGCAGCTGCAGGTGCTTTGACCACCAATTTGGCCGCCCGTGCCTTTTATATGCCCCCCAGGTACCGATAAGGGTCTTAGATTTGGCTGCTCGAATTTATGGCTGTTTATTTTTGCCTCCAAACGTCGTTTGATTCGGCAAGACTGATAGATGGTGTGGGAATTTCGATTCCGGTTGATTTAGCTGGCTAGCTTAGTTATCAGGTACTCCAATTATCATTCTACGAATCTTGATAGCTACTGATTGTTCATAATTGAATATAATATGGCTCATCAGGATTACTTTTTGTTTTAATTTTATTTTTCTTTACTTAAAATGAACCCATTTTTTAAGATGAAACTTTTAAAAATAAATTAATTTATATGTACCGTTGTTATCAGTAAAGTGCCAAACAAAATAGTTTTGTTCAAAATAGAACTGGCGCCCGCAGTTAAAATTTTATTTTAAATTTAAAAATCGATAACGATTTAAACAATAATCGAATCAGACCATCACCGACTATTAAACTATCACCACCAGCAAGTCCGTAGGATTGGTCGAACGTCACTTTTAGAAATATTTAAGCTAAATAAAATTATAAAATAATGCGCGACCGCGATAGACGTGATAGAGATCGTGACAGGGACAGAGAAAGGGATCGGGACAGGGAAAGAGAACGGGATAGGGGGCGCGATAGGGAACGGGATAGAGATCGTGACCGTGAAAGACGCTACCGCTCCAAATCGCCCGCCCGGAGCAGTCGCCACAGCTCCAAATCCAAGAGGAAAAAGTCCAAAAAGTCGAAAAAGTATTCCAGAAGAAGTCGCAGCAGCAGCATAAGTTCATCCCGTAGCTCGTCTCGCAGCAGCAGGAGCAGCTCTCGCAGCAGACACAGCAAAAGCCGGAGCCGTGACCACAAATCTCGCTCCACATCCCAGAGAACCGTCAGGGCACCCAGTTCCGAGAGCAACTCCCGATCGGCGCCCGCTACAACAGCTACCGCATCTGCTGCTCCTGCCATTAAGTCCATCGATTTACTGGACGCAAAAGTTCAAAAAGCATTGGAGACCATTGACGAAGATGCCTTTAAGCCGGCGAGCTTCTTAAGTTCGAAAGAAGCGTCCGAGAAGGTTATCATAGATCTCAACAAAGAAACAGTGACAGTGGCCAACAAACCGGCCGTGGCAGTTCGAAACGAAGATGTAATATTCCATCCGAACGTGAGTGGGTCACTTGACAAATGTATTTATTTATCAACACATTTTTAATTTTTCAGTTTCTTGGCGATCCCGATGCGAAAGCCGAAAAGTGGCTGCGCAAACTATTTAATTACCGCCAGAAGTACATGCAGGAGTAGTGGATTTTAGACTCTGTATTTAACAAAAATAAACCTATGCCTAGAAAATGTCGGTGCCCGTCTTTCGGGCTCGCTGGTATGCCTCTTCCGAAGTGAGCTGCTCGTTGGGGGAAGGTTCCTTGGCACTACCATCGGCCTGCAGGGTCCCCGCCTTGAAGTCCTCTATAATCTTCTTGGAATAGATGGCATTAAACAAGTCCAGACTGGTGAATTCCGATTGAACTACGTCCGGAGCTTTGTATGAGACGTAGGGTTTGAGCTTGCAGCCGGTGAGGTCGGGTACGATGAGTTCCGGAATCTTTTCGGGGATCTCAATGTAATTGCCGTCGACCTTAATGCCTGTGTCGCGAACTCCACGCTTGTGTATGGGCACCGGGGGGTTGGCCATGGTTCTCTGGGCCTCCTTCACCACACGCGTTCCTCGCTTGTTGTAGACGACGAATTTGCGAAAGTTCCGTTTTCCTTCCAAGACGGCGGTTGTGCTGATGGTCCTCTGCTGGCACTTGGCAGCCACCGGGAGCAGTTTCATACATTTATTCATTGTTAAAGCTACTTCGATTCCGAAAACTTAAGGATGGTTAAATAACAAATGCGGCTGCCGAAAACAGCTGATTATCGAACTAGAGATGTTACAATTTTACGGAGCTTATCGAATTAATGTATTATCGAATGCATAAAAATCTATACTTTCTTGATTTATAATTCTCACTCAATAAATTTTTTAATTAAAACATATTAAATAACACAAAGTAAACATTGCTTGTAAAATATTATTTGGATGTAGCAGAAAATGCACATTTCAGCCCTGGCGCCATTTATCGATTAAACAATCGATTGATTTTAAGTCGATACATCTGTGCCATCCTTATCTTCAATTTACAAAAATTGGATATTTAATAAACAATGTCGGGGCCTGCTGTTGAAGAGGAGGCGTCTGAGGCTTCCAGCGAACACGATTTTATCGAGCTGAAAAAGCAGCAGGACTTGGATTCTTGTGATGAACAGCAACTTCGTCAGTACATAGAAAAACTACACGGCATCATACGCAAATATGACATCAAATTGGCGGCCTATAAACAAAAACTGCGACACTTTGTAAGCGAGCTCAACAGGCGTCCCCAGAACTTGTTTAACCATTATCTGCAATTGCAGCTGAGTCAGGAGACGAAGAATGTACCCAACCAGGCCAGTGATACCGCTGAATCGGACAACCCGGACCACTGTTCTACGGAGAAGTCTAAAGAAGTAAAGGATGATTTGAAGGAAAAGAACGATGAGTGTAAGTCAAGCGCTTTAATATTCAAAATCTCTAATTTACTATTAAGTAGTGACTACTTTGTTTTGCTGGCCACGGCGGCTACCAGTGCTGCACCGCGTCCAGACCCATCCTCCGATAGCATTATGTCCCACGCCTTGTCCGACCTCACCAACCTCACCAGGACTTCCCTCATATAGGCATCGAACTTGGGGTGGTATCTGTAAACGGAGCCATCCATGCCGACCACCACGCTCTTGTTAGAGGTTCTGTTTATTAGTCCACTTACTCCAATAGCCACCAGGGTAGCTGCCCTTTTAGCTACGCACTCGCAGATGTACTTAAGCGTTTGGCAGTCCTCCACGGAGGCCTTTTCGATACCAAAAAGCTTCTTGACGATGCTCCTTGTGCTGGAAAACTCTGGGAAAGAGTCGTCCTCGATCTCGGATATGTAGCGGGTCTCGAAGACCTCCTGATTCTTTTGGAGAACAGTGGCGAACTCAGGCCGCCGGCTACTTTGCCTGAAGATGAGCTTGCGCTCGAGGGCCCGCAGTAAGACGAGGCGCACCAGGTTTCCCAAGTACATGCCGGCAGTCATTTTCTCAAACAGCTGCTGCGACCGATTAATGGATTTCTCGTCCACTTCGCGATCGTATTCCGTGCGCACAAAGTCCAACTGGCCACCTTCTCCAAAGGCTCCCCACTCGGCATTAATTATAACCTGCTTTTTCGTCCTCTTGAAGTCGGGATGGAGGAGGTCCACGTTCTCCACTTCTTCCACGTAGCAGGCGTTGCATCCAGTGCCCACGATCACGCCCACCCGACAGTCGGGATTGCGATGCGCACAGGACATAAGAGTACCTGTGGTATCGTTGAGGATGGCTACCACTGCGATGTCGGCATCTCCTCGTCGCTGGATAGCCTCGTGTAGCATGCGACCCACATCTTCGCCCTCGCATCCGGCACAGTCGAATCCCTTGGTCCAGCGCACCAGTAAGCCCTCTTTCAAGCCCACCTGCACGCAGGGGAACGAGAAAGTGAAGCCCAGGGGTAGGTAAGCCGTCTTCATGTCGTGCTTCTCCACGAATTTCGCAAGGCAGTCGGCAATGTGATCGAAGAGGTCCACACCAGAGCCCACCATCAGATCCTTGGGCACGGCGTAGATCTGCGATTCGACCGAGGCGTCGTGGTGACCTTTTAACGACACCAACAGCACCCGGAAGTTGGTGCCGCCAAGATCGAGGGCTAGGTACTTGCCAATCTCGTCACCCGTCGGCAGGTCCTGGACATAGGTTGGGAAACACTTAACGTTGGCTTGGGGATGAGTGGAACGCTTTAGTCCTCGCGCCACCTCCAGGCAGAAACGGCTGTACACCTCCTGCACCTGGTAATCGCTAAGCACAAAGGCTTGCATAAGTTCTCGCACCTCCGCGTCCAGCATTTTGTTCGGCTAATCTGCTTGACTGTCTTAGTTGTAACCGCTTGCTTCGAACGATGAGTAACGACTAACCAGGCGCCTTGTTGCCAGTCCACGGCGACGACACTAAACAGGCCTGATAAGAGCCGCTGGAGGCGATCCGATGCAGTTCGCCAAACGTAGAAACAACTGTTGCCACTGCAATCCGTCCGCTGCGTAGCAAATTAAAACCGAAAAAAACACCTAAGTAGCTGATTTGCTGATTCTGGGACTACGAACACAACTGCGCTATATGCTAATCGCTTGGATCGTCAATTGCTGGCAATAGCTCCAGATTTGGCACCCTACAGATTAATGAGTATGGCGACATAATCGACACTAGTTGTAGATTGGGATGCTGGGACGCGGCCGAATAACAATGTCAAATTTAACAGATAATTGTAGATTATTTTTAAACTTAATACTAATGAATTCTGTGGAATTTTTAGTGACTCTCAGTTTTTAAAACATTTGTTTTTACTTATGATTGTGAAAAAATAGGTTTGCAGATATTGCACAACATTTTCTATCTTATATTTTTTTGTAAAACTTTATGTTATTGAAAGGCAATTGAAGTCATAAACCATCCACCTGTCCATTTGAGCTCCACCAAGCCACGATAAGGCCTTAAGGAGCGAATCTCGCATACCTGGCCCACCCACAGTTCTATCATTGGGGTCCCAGGTCGCATTATAAAGCGTGCGTCAAACGTCCGAGCCCGCTAGTGCTCGAGATTAGCGCCGGAATGTCACATAGGCTAACGCCACTGCCCCTAGAAGACCCCTGGAATATAGTACGGCAAGCCCACTGCAACGTAAGGCTTGCACAAGTGGGCGGACATGATCCATGATTTATGGTACTCAAGCCGAAAAATGATAAGGTCACCAGGTCCGAAATCCGCGGAAATGAAACTCAGCGAAATACAAGAATGGCAATCGTTATCAAAATAATTCTTTCCAGTAATCCCTATAAGGGGCTTGCAAAATAGTGGGAGATAGAGTTACAATTTGGGAAAGAAACCAAAACGAGCCCTATCACTATCACTATCTGGATTGTCGTGAACTCATTTCCTTACAAAAATCTAATGTGTCTGACCTGGTTTGTGTTTGAAACTAATAATATTATAATCAGTATTCATTGCTGAAAATAATCATTGTTTGTGTAGAATTAAAATCTCAATTATGTGTTAAGAAAAAAGCTTCCAAAATTAATTTTCATTTCCAGTATCGGCAACAGATGCATTCAGCTTTGTGGATGAGATGCGCCAGGCGGCGAAGCATGCCGAGAATCTAAACAACTTCGTCTATGAGCCCACCTCGGGCATGTACTACGATCCCAAGACGGGGTACTACTATAACGCGGTAAATAAGCAATAAACCCGGACGTAATCTTTATGACGCTTCATTCTATTCCGGCAAGAAGGCGGTGCATCGCGGTGCAGCGAATGACTTTCAGGGGTTATCGCCGCCTGCGAACCTGCATCAATGCCACGAATTGTTAGCTTAATTCTCTCTATCTTTCCCTCTCTTTACCACCCAGGAATACGGCCTTTACTATGATGGCAATACGGGATGTTACTACAGCTATGACCATGCCAAGGACTCGTTCGAGTTCCATTCGCAGGCCCAGGTGCAGGTGAGTGGGTGTATGGCCGACCGGATCGATCGCTAGCGATTCCACCTGATGATTAATCACAACGTTCTTCTCCTCTCTGGGGCGCAGCAAGCGAACACCTGTGCCTATAGTAGACTTTTAGCTGATTTTCACAAACTCAGCATAGACCGAATGCGTAGCAATGCATTAGGTAAGCAACGAGGCCCAGAATGTGCGATAAAAACGCGGATTTCTTTTCTTCACTTGGTTGCAGGCTAACGAGGCGGCGGCCATGGCTGAAAACGATGAGGACTTTGAGGTGCAGTTCGACGAGCAAGGCGGCGTCATCACCGACCAGGACACCCTGCAGAAGATCAAGTCCGAGAAGCAGAAGGCCAAGGATCGGGCCGAGAAATCCAAGCGAAAGGCAAAACGGAAAAAGAAGAGCAAAAAGCACGGCAAGAAAAAGAGCAAAAAGGAGAAGAGGCACAAATCCAAATCACGTCATAAGGATGTCGATGACGACAGGACCAGCCAGGGCGAAAAAAAGGTTGATGCTGAAGAAGGGGAGCTTTCGCAGTCCTCTGACTCCAGCTCCGATTCTGAATCGGATAGCACCAGCAGCAATAGCGACACCGAAGACAGCAGTGTGCCTATCTTCAAGTCCGCTGGACGCTTCCAAGGTGGTTTTGGAGATCCGCGTTTTTATCGCGGGTTTTTATTGAAAACCTTGAATTTTAAACAACTTTTGGTCTTCGCTTGCAGACATCGCCAAAAAGTATCCACCCATGCTGCGAATTGTTGTTCAGGAGACCAGTTTGGAGGGCCTTAAAGTGGGTAGTCTGCACTTGATCACCTACAAGGGTGGCACCTTGGGCCGCGAGGGCTCCCATGATGTTATCATTCCGGACGTGAACGTTAGCAAGTGCCATCTAAAGTTCCATTACGAGACGAAGCTGTGCATCTACAAGATCCACGACGTGGGCTCTCGCAACGGCACCATTCTCAACGGATCGAAAATGTCCAGTTCTCCGATGGATTTGGTGCACGGGAGTGTTATAAGCATTGGACAGACAAAGCTATTGTGTCACGTCCACGAGGGCAACAGCACCTGTGGTCAGTGTGAGCCGGGCTTGCTGATTGAAACTAATGCTCCGGCAACGGCAACTCCCACTGCTTCAACTGGAACTGCCTTATCGCACAAGGAACAGTTGAAGAAACTGCAGCGCAAGTATGGATTGGAAAATGAGAGTAAGTACTATATAGATTTAGGAATTTTAATGAAAACTACCATCTGATTAAAAACTTGTAGAATTTGTGGATGCTGGTGGCAATGGTCAGTCCAATTCGAATTATAATGATAGAGCTGCCACACGACGAGTGAATGTTGGCAGCAGCACCGACAAGGAGAAGACTGAAGTGGCTTGTGTCAATACGTAAGATTACAAACCAGGTATTCTTTCTTTCAGTCATTAAATTGTTTGTCTATTTTAGTGAAATTGGCAACTCCAATAAGGGCTTTAAGATGCTAAGCAAAATGGGCTGGCAAAAGGGTAATACCCTGGGCAAGACTAATGCAAGTGCAGGACTCTTGGAACCGGTAAGCTATAGTTTTATAAACCAAAAGGCCTTTAGAAACCTTTATATCTCAACAGATCAACGTGGTAGCCAACGAGGGAACCAGTGGCCTGGGAAATACCGATCCCGTCCATTCCAGACCTATGGACAAACGCAAGTTGGCCAACCTGAAGATCACCCAGGAGCGATATCAGCGCGCCAATGATATTTTCGAGCAGTCCGACGATAGCAATTAAAGTATCGACTCCCTATTCAAATGATTTAAAGACAAACTTTGAAATTAAGTTGGAAACACATTTAATTAACAATTACTCAAACATATTCATAAGTGTGTGTGTGTTTATAATTGTAAGTGTATATATACATTAAGACTCTATGTATATAATATATATATTAATTAAAAATCTTGCTATAAGGTTAAGCTATCAGTCAATTAATTAATTTAGCTTCGCTTATGAACGTCAGAATACAGAGTAGAGATTATGTTAAATAAATATGACGTCGCGTATAGGTGTGTCTAAACTAAATGCGAACGAAATGCGCATACAAACCAATTGTTTAAATTAATTATCGTGTAGCCTATGATAATGTTAAATTCAAAAGCCTCTTAAGATATGTGGTTTCTCTTGCGATAGATGCGCTGGATAAGAGTTTGCTGCAATACGTTATGTTGTATGGTTGATAATACTTTGCCATATGTAAAATGTATCCAATATTGCCAATGTGGCCTAGGGTTGTTGGTTGGCAACAGCCCACGGCCCATCCACCGATTACAGCACAACGAGAATCTTTGGATGTTGGAACTACGGAAGAGCACGACTACATGTTGCGCGCCCCGGACTACATATGCATGCTATATGTTTAAAATATCCTAACCCTCCTAATACCCTCCTAACAGCTGCCTGAGGACTTGACGCCGATGAAGTATCGGGATTCGCAGGAGTGCTGATGCATCTCGCACCACGAGTTGTATGTGTGGTTATTGTGGCCACATATTTTTTGGGTCTGCAAGTTAAATTATATTATTGATTGACGGATTATGCAATTGTGGATATACTCACCGGTCGCTGGTGTTTTCTGGGGCACTTGTAGCGACAGGACACGCACCGCGGCATCCGTGTCTGGAAATCCACCAGGCAGGTATCCTTAGGTCCACACTTGATGTCCGCACAACTAACTCGTCCGGCTGCAATATAAAGTTTACGATGCGAGCGAATTAATGACGGCTGCCTGTGGTTAAGTTTCAGCTTTTATTTTACGTCCGGCAGTTTCGGTTTAACGGCCTCTGCACTCCCAGGAAACTGTTCCCCCCCACATGGGAACTTCGCAGGTGCTGCCGTGATTACGGAACAGTAGCTGGTGCCGGAAAACTTTCTCAGCTTAAGTTCTAAGCAGACACCATTTAAAAATTCATCTTAAAGCCTTACAACTTTCGGATTCTTATGTTGACAGTTATCATAATTGAGCCGAAGGATATGCGAGGTTAAGCCACCCAATGGATCATTGACTTGAGCTCTGGCCTCTCGTCTGAAACTGCACAAACTGCAATTTTGCAAACTGACACATTATTCACACCACAGGCAATGGTGCAGACAGACCGAGACCATTAATACACTAAGGAAAATTGAGTTGCCTAACAAAGAAAATCATGTGGAATTATTTGTTTTCTATAAAACTGTCCTATTTTCCCTTTAAAAATACTACTACCAAATACCTAACTTAATATATAACTAAAATAACAAAACCCATTAGGGTTTTTTTTTCAGTGCAGCTTGCAGCAAAGACGCAGACCCTTCCCCTGCAATTTTGCTTTTGCAAAGTGCGCGGCGCATGCGCAAGACGAGTAGCATCTTCGGGCCGGGCCAATATGCAACCAGTCAAGGTTGGAACCGTTTTGCAGTGGAGCGGTGGAGTGGTGGAATGGTGGAACGATGGATGGAGCACCCAAGCGGTGCGCAGCCGCAAACGCTGGCCAATATATGTTTATCGTCAACATGATCTGCGACTTGGCAACATTGTTGCGAGAGCCCCCGGGCATTGTTGATCGCAATTGCTCATGGAAGGTGTGGAGATGGAGGAGCTGGCGCTGGTACTGGCGGAGGAGGAGGTGGCGAGGATGCCAAGGGAGCCGTGGCTGTCTGGGTGTCTGCATCTCTGCACCAGACGGTGCGTGAAAGTCCGCCGTCTAGCAATTCGTAACAGTTAAAGTTTATTAATTTCAACTGCCAATTTAGCTTTAGGCAGATACGTCCTTTGTGCGAGGCCTTGCCTCCTCCTGCGTCCTCCCGCTTATGCCCATGCCCTCCGCCGTCCCAGACCCCCAACTTGTTGATTGTGATGGATGTGGCAGTGGCCGCCAGAGCGGGAGCTACAGCTCCAGCAGCATCGGTGGTTATGGCTGATAATGCCGTCACAGGGGGAGCCAACTACAATTTGTTATGTCGACGTGGTTTAATCAACGCCGGCGGCTGTTGGCGGAACTTATTGCAACATTGTGTGGCATGGGATGGGTAGCACATGCATATATAGGGATGCGTTGCGGGTCATATACATATATACATATATCCCATTTTCAATGCTGCCCGCGTGTTCGTGCGTTCCCATTCAAGGCAATTCCATACAAAGAAAAATGTTGGTAACAAATGTTTGGGACCTATCTTGGTTTTTGGAATGTTTTTAGGAAAATAAATTGAATGGATTTTGAAATATAGATTCCTTAGAATCTGCCTAATAATGTTTTAAATTTCTAATGCAATTTTTTTCTCTGTGTGGCCAGTTGGGCATTGCGTGTTGTTTAAGGTGATTTTAATACGATCGTAAACTACAGAGCAGCCGAGAGGAAGAAGAGCCAGACGCTTGACCAGACAAAAGTGACGTCGCGACGACGTGGACAGCTGGACGAGGGGGACGACTGGACGGAGAGACAGCCAGACATCCAGACAGCCGGACACCCCAGACACCAGACCGGACGGGGCTGTATTGTACACTCCACTCCTGGCAGTTGCAATCACAGAACCTGCGTCGCCGTTGCGAAAATGGCGTTTTAATGGTTTGTACGTGTAGTCATATTTCTTGGGGCCAACGGCAACTTTTCGTGGCTTGTGCCGGAGCTCCAAACCGAATCTACCTTCCTGCCCCTCCCAACCCCATTTAGCCGGAGATCGAGCCAGACAACAACGAAAAAAAAACATATTTATGTGAAAGCAGACAAACAAACAAATGCCCGAGAACCATAAACTTACTAACCATGAAGATAAAATGGTCAGAAAGCAACCAACACAGGCGCACGTTAGCATTATCTTATCGCCAGACGATCCAGGTAACATAACGAGTAACAGACGCACATTAAGCAGCAGGAAGGAGTCCAGGGGCTTCCAAGGAGGCTCAGGGATCGGGCCTGGTCAGGAGATCAACAAACTGCGCAGACGCACGCACTCTTCATATTTTCTCCACTTTGGTTACAGGGAAGGGGCTAGCCAGTTGCGTGGCTTGGCTAAAAGCAAAAGTGAATAATAGCTAATGATCTTAATTTACTTTAGAATCCGGCTACCGTTAAGAGACATTACTCCAGAGGTCTGATGAATAAGCTATCCATGAATGTACAACGAGGATATTCGCTTCTAGACCGGAAGTTCCTGGTAGGAACTTCCTACCCCATAAGTTAGAGACATTCGAAGGATTTAACTATGTATGTTCGAGTATGTTATATACTTTGGTGTAGCCCATAGTCCTGGACTACCATGCAAATTTGGGCCAACTGGAGGATACATTATTGATAAATAATAACAGTGCCGGGCAGCACAGACTGGCCAATATGGGGAATTTTGTCAACAGCAGCTGCAACAACTTCTGGATGGCCGGCTTTTGTTTTCGCATTAACTGCACGCTGCAATTTGTGGCAAAAGACTGCAATTAACAGGCAATTGCAGTCCACCGGGCCCCCCCTATGGCACACTAAACTAGTTTTCAGCACATGGTCTTTACGGCGTTCTCGAGTTCGTCTCCGGATTTGGTGCGACAGCGGAACGCCCTCCACGCCCTCGAGGGGCCATGTATGTGCAAATTATTGCCACCAAGATGTTGCTACCATGGCCTGGCCTGGCATCGCATCCAACGTGGGCCGATGAGGGGCATTATAATTAATTGGAAATCGGAGCCGATCAATCGGATGGCGACCACAAAATTAATAAGCATGAATGATGCCGACGCGAGTGTTTGCTGTAATTGTGGATGGATGAGCAGCTAGCCAAAGTGGAGCAGCAGCCGCAGCAGCAACAGCCACAGCAACGAGCTAATCAAATTGCTGGCAATCACGGAGCCGTATAAGCAAATGTAGCAATTTCAGTCAAACACCGAGACACCAAGCAACTTGATATGGCCAGGCTGCAGACAGCAAAACGACATGCTGCACTTCAAGAAAAGCTACATGATTTTAAATATAAAATATAAATAGTTCTTGCCCTGAAATATCACTTGTGTTGCAGTGTATCAACAGCCAACAGCAACAACCACTTGTGGCTGTGACGCTATTGAATTCAATTCGACTTAACTTGGCTTGCTGGGCCGGCTGGCTGGCTGGCTGGCAGGCTGGAAACCTCAGTCGAGTCAATCAAATGCAAAATTGCGGTTCTTTGTTGATTGTTGTTAAATTTGCACAGCCGCTACCCAACTTGCAGCAACAACTATTCCAGTGCAATTGCAGGCAACAATTTGCCGACTGCAACAAGCCTTTCCATACCAATTAATTTGATTGATTTTCGCAGACCGAACTGACTGACTGACTGAGTGGCTGTTGCCAAAATAACATACGAACATTCATAAAATCATAAATACATACCTCGACAGGGTCCCGGATATGCCACGGCAATGGAACGTCCAATTTTGCAAATCATCCGATTTATATCACAAACGCTCCTGTATGTCTGCCCATCCACACCGCAAACGGCCTGCTTGGCGTCGTAGTTGTCCTCATCCAGGTCGTCCTCGGGACACTCTATTTGGCAGGCGATGCAATGCGGAGTCATGTTTTGGTCCTCCACACAGGTCAAGCCATTCAGGCACTGCACTCCATTGCAGGTTGCTGCAACAAAATAAAAGGAAATTATATTATTATTTTGAAACGGCCGGTAGCACCTTGCAACATTGTCTCCGGCATATGCTCTTCGCTGCAGACTGATTGTGCCTATAAATATGCTGTTGGCCAATTTCTATGATTAGACCCGCATTCGCCACCGGCCAGCACTCGCACAAACCTATTCGCGGATGTATGCGCTTATATGGCTGGCAATAAACTGTCGAAATTTATCATGGGGACATGCCCGGGCCAGTTGATGCGAAAACGCGCAACGCCTTGGCGCCAACTGTGACACTCGCGAAATATTGCAATCATTTTTATTTTGCCCGCAACGGCGAGTGTTATTGAATGCGATCGAATGGATGCCGTGGATGGAGATCGAGATCGACATTAGCATCGGCATCATAATCCCCATCGGCATAGCCGATTGGGCATTCCATTCGATATCGGCACGCGCCAACATTAGATTGTTGTTGCTGCCTCTGCCATTGCCGGTTAGTTGTGTTGCAGGTTGCAAGTTGCAGTAGCCGTTTCTCAGTTTCTGAATGCTGTGTGCTTGCGGCTAATCCAACAAGTTCTTTGGCTTCTCGGCTCATCGTTCTTGTGCGCCGTTTTTATTGATCATTTGAGCATGTTTGCGAGTGCTTCCTGTATCATTAAATTATTACACAACATTTCTATCCGCCCCTCTGCGCTTCGATCGAGGAGGAGACTTTCTGCCCCATACCCTGGTCTGGTGCTGGTCTCGTTGCTGAGACTCGGTTGTCTGGCCAGTTGATTTCACCACTGGCGACAAGTTGTTGGCCGTAATTGAAATGTGCAATAATTTGTCATCTAATCTAATTGTGGCGCTGCTGCGTTTTGGCACGCGAGCCACCCATTCCAACGTCCACTCCAATTGCCACTGACTGTGCAACTTCTCTGGCATCGTTTATGGTTTTGGAGTTGGAATTCCTAAGATTTCTCCTAAATATAATCTATTTTAAAATCAACCTAATGTTTCAAACCCTTGGACTATTTAGATTTTGTGAATTTTTGTAGACTTACTCTTGCAACTGCCTCGATAGGCGACCTCCAGTTGGGCGTTGTTGGTGCGGCAGGCGCGCTTGCGCAGCTGGCACTCGGTGTTGTAGGTGCGTCCGTCGGAGCCGCAAACCGGATTCGAGTGTAGCTGCTGCTGTTGGTGCTGGAATGAAAGCCCATCCAAATTTAGCTAGCTGCCCCAAGGAGTATGCAATATTCGAATGCTATTGAAAACTCACCATCAACACTGGCTCGTAAATTCCGCCCAGAAAAGCCAAGTCATCGGCATTAGCAAAGTCCGATGACGCAGTGTTTTTGCTTCCGTGTTGCAGATACAAATGCCCAGACAGTGTGGTATTTACCGCAGAGGCAGCTGCTGTTGCTGCTGCTGCAGATGATGTTGCATCGTTGGGGCGATCCTTAAGCTGTTGGCGGTGCTTATGCCGATGACCATTGTTCCGATGTGAACTTGGATGTGAATGCGATGGTGATTGTGAATGTGAATGTGGAGCATTTACAATTCGTCTGGCATGCTGGTGTCTGAATCTGGCATTATCCGGCTGTTGCTGCTGCTGCTGTCTATTGATGTCGTTGGCGGGTTCATTAGCATTTGCCAACTTGCGTCTAGACGGAGACTGAGACGAAGTCTTTAACTGAGCTGTTGCTGTGGCTGACTCTGACTCTGAGGCTGGAACTGGAGCCAAGATTGGGTCTGTCGCCTGCGCAGGCGTCTTGTCTGCTTTGGACGAGTCATTGGCTCCTGTCGTCATTGATCTTGTCGAGTGTTTGCCATGGCTGTTTCTCGGCCTGTTTCCCAGTCCGCGCCTCTCGTAGCCCCTCATTTCCACACGGCCACCGCCGACACCGACGCCTCTGTCTCTAAGTCCGTCTCTGAGTCCGCCTCCGCCTCCGGCTGTGCCACTAAATCGACCGTTTGGGCTTGTGGGCTGATCTCGCAAATTGCTGCTGTCTATGATCAAAAGTCTCCGGTGCTTCGTTTCGCCCAATGCCTTCTTATGATGATTCCCATTCCCGTGCTGCTTCTGAATTCTTTGGTTATCAGCTATGCCACTGCTGCTGCTGGTGCTGCTACTAATGCCACGTTGGCGTTTATCGCCATCTAAACCTAAATTTATGCTGGAAATTTCACTACTTAGACTACGTGATTCGCGGGGCTGTTGCCACTGCTGTTGCTGCTGCTTGCGACGCAAGGCTGCCCCGCATTCCGGGGCACAAACGCACTTGGGCCGCCCCTTGCGCTTCACACACTTTCTATTTGGCCCACACTCGAAGCCCTTGCAGCTCTCTGAAAATGGCTCGGTATTAGGATTATTTATTTGGCCTTTGGCTGCCAAAAAAACTCACCCATGCAGGGTGCACACTCGACTCCCCCGCCAATGGCCGTGGCAAAGAAGTACTCCACGCTGCTCAGCTCGCGATCCGTGTAGGAGAATCCCTGCCTGGTGCCGCAGCACTCCGACCTCGACATGTTGGTGGAAAAGATTTGGCTGCACTTGCCGTTTCCCAGGTGTGTTTGCCAGCAGGTGCCAGCTGGAATTTAGTTTAGTTCATGGATACTTTAGTTTAACAGTTAAAGACTCTGTATAAAATTCAAAACAATCTATAGCAGATGTCCTGCAACGCAGAAGTCAACCCTCTTCATAAAACTCATCTTTCATTCAGGTATTTAAATAACCAAAACAAATATTTTTGTTTACTTTTTAGTTTCGGAAGGAATGCGAAATGTGCCGGCTGCTAATCGAATTCGCGCGACCAGATTGCAAAAAATTCAAGATTCGCGCTTTTTTCACAGATTTCGTATATTCTTATTTCGATCTGTTGACTTGAGATCAAATCGATTTGGCAGGCCTCGACAGATTGGGGATATGCCGGATAAACAAACAAGGGGCACTGCTGTGAGAAATTGCGTCATATTTGAATATAATGTGACACATTTATCATTCAATCACGACGAGGCGAATGAACTGGAATCAAAAATTATATGCAAACTGAATGCAAGGCGCCACTTTCAGATGCACCGAAAGAAATTTAAGGAAATTATAATTAAATGTAATCTTTTAATATCTGTTGAAAGGCAATATAATTTTCAAGAAACAAAAAAGCCATTTCGATTAGATGTTGCAATCTAATGTCTTGAATTTCGAAAAGAATCCATCTTGTGTAATGTATCTGACAGATGCATCTACTATTTAATGCAGTACTCACCCGACACCAGGCGCATATTCAGTAGCAGCAATCCAATTAACAGAGCCATCAATGGCTGTCCAACTAGCGACTGCGACTGATGGCCAGAAGTTGATGTTGCTGCTGGGCGCACTGATGTTGCTACTGTGTTTGCTGCTGTTGCTGCTGCTGCTGCTGCTGCTGCTGCTGGTGGTGCTCCTGCTACTGTTGGCGTGCAGCGCATGCTCTTCATTGGACTAGAACTTGATGAGTGTTCGTGTTTGTATTGCTGCTGGCATGGCTGGTGTTGCTCCTGCCGATGCCGATGTTGCTGCTGGTGTTTTTGTTGGTGTTCACGTGCCATTGACACCTCGTCTGAGCAATCTTGTCCCCCATTGACGTCACGGCCATATTGATCGTCATCCTCAATGAGCCACAACCACCAGCAATTGGCCACCAGAGATTCTTGCAAAAAGTTCCATGCGATTACTATAAATAAACTTAGAATTGTTCTACATTCGCCGTTGATAGCTGACGGCAGTTGTTGTGTTGATGTTGCTGTTGCCGCTTCAGATGTGTCTGATGTTTCTGATGTTGCTACTGCCGCTGACGTCTTTGACATTGTTGCCGCTAATTGGTTTGGTGTACGCGCTTCCGCTTTTGCGGCAGGAAGTGCGCGGATCGCCGGCATGTCTCTGCGCTTGAATTTGTAATTCGATTTTAGAAATGTCAAATTGTTCTGGCTGTTCGTTTGATGATGATGAGGCATGACAAGGCGATGGCTGTGTGGATAAACAAAGAAAGGGATACACCAAACGTTAGAGATGGATAGATTTTAAAAGGGGGATAGGGCAAGCACTGGCTAAAAAGGCTGCAAAGGATGATTTCAATTAGACAACAACGCAGCCCATCCAAAAGGTCTTTTGGATGGGAGCCACTCGAATGGAGTGGCAGTGACGCAGCCAGCCAGCCAGCCAGCCAGCCAGCCAGCCAGCAACATGATGCAACAGCCAGCAGCTAGCAGCAACCGGCAACAAGAACAGCCAGTCAAGCACAAAGAATGTTTTGTGCAAGAACGACGCCAAAGAGGCAACAATTAAGTCTCAAACGTTGAGTTGACATTGAGCAGGCGGTTTTCAAAATGCGACTACTAAAAATAAAGAACCTGTTGCTGTTGCTCTCGGTGTGTTGTGTGTTGTAGGTTTGGCGCATTTTGCACATTATGCAGTCTGGCTTTGGGTCTCTGTCTGCCCTCCCCAAGCCCTACCCTTCCATTCCCACCTCGTTGACTGTCTATCTGTTTATTTGTTTGTTTGCCAGTTTGCCAGTTTGCCCGTTTGTGACTTGCAGTTTGTTTGGCGCGCTAGTTTGGAATTTGTTGTTTTTTTGGCTGGGGCTCTGGCTATGGCCTGTTGTCAGTGTCATCGTCATGACACTAAGGACGTGCTCAAGATACGAGACATATGCAGACGGAACAGAAAAGAGCAGGCCAGAAGAGCACAGAACGACTCGGCCGATCCAGACATGCAACAATTGCCGCATGGAACGTGACTGGAGTGTGACTTGGCTCGAGTATCCTAATTTGGCAACGTCCTTGAGTCGACCAAGAGATGGCGACATTGGGTGGGGCTTGTGGCCTGTGCTTTGGGTCCTGGCTCTGTTACCCTATTCAATTAGCCCACTTCAGTTTGCAGTTGCAGTCATTATCGAGTGCTCAGCTGCTGCGGCGGCCCGGCTGCGGGCATGCAAATACTGGATGGCAATTAATGACCTACTGCGTTCACGGGTTCATGTCCCCTGGCCTGGCCAACAGAAAGGTAAATAAATACAGCGTTAACACGCGTTGCCACATTTTATATGGCGGCCAGTCGCCGTCTCTGCATCCGGCGGTAGTCGGTCCACTCGTCCACCTGTCCAGCCGGCGCGACGGTTGCCCGCCAGACGCTGTCTGCACTCACACAGACCCACAAAAAAATGAAAAGGAGGCACAACACACACAAAAACACACGCACTTGCCTTGGAGCCGGCGGTTGGAGCTGCAACTGCCGCAGTTGCAACTGCAACAAGCTGCATTCCTGCCGAGAAGCTATTTTTAGACCGGCTGCAGTCAATGGGTTTTTATAACCTTTGCAGACGGTATCGCAAATAACTTAGTTACGACAAATGTAACGGACTGATCCAAAGCTCACTATACATAGTGGATCCACTCCTTAAATGCACAAACAGAAATTTAAAATTCATTTTTTAATAAAAAATATTTTAAAAAGGTATTCAGCGATAGAAAACACAATTTTTAAGCTTTGAGAAGGACTGCTTTTTGGAAACTGATTTGTTAAATGTAATGATTGGGGAATACTATCTATATTTTTATAGAAATCCTTAAAAAGTCATATAACATAATATATTAATAATATGGACTTGAGACAAGAGTCCTTTTCATTTTAAACTTTACTAACTCGTAACCAAGTTTAAAGATTTAGTGTATATTTATAAAAGTTTTTTGTATATATTACTCTCAGTGTGGTGAAAGTGTTAATTCCACCTGGCAATATCTTTAGATATAAGGCCACAGATTGCAGTTCCGATCTTGTACGATCCGTTAAGGAGTTCCTTAGCTACCTGGACGGCGGGAGCTTGCCAGCATTTGCTGGAATGGACTTGAAGTTTTTCGGGCTTTGAATGCTTCGAATTTTTTTAGTGCTTACAAAAAAATTGTCTTTTGGGCACAGTCACAATAAACAAAAACAACACAAACAACACCAGCAAATAATATAAAGGAGCAGCAGCCAGAAAAAATGCAAGGAGCGCCGGACCAACAACAACGGCCAACAAAACAACAACAAGAGCAGGGGCAAGGCATAAAATGCATTCTCTTCAAGCTTAGCAACTGCATTGCCAAACTCAATATCCACAAACACAGACACACATACCGTACATATGAATGTATGTATGTGTCCAGAAGCAGACAGTCTGGGTTATATACTCATATACAGGTATATAGATATGGGTATATAGTCGCTATAGCGAATGCCTTCTTGGAGATGCAGTTTGACCGTTGGCCGCCCCTCTTCAAAAGACCTGTTTTTGTGTTTTTGGGCATTTATTCTGGATTTTCGCAAATTGTGTTTTTTTTTCTTCCTGCGCATTTTCGTTTGTATTGAATTGCATCTTATGCTGCGTCTTCTACTGCTGCTGCCGCTGCTGCTGTTGCACTTCAGCAACAAGTGCATAATTTCAACCTCAAGCTGCCGAAAAAACTTGCATCAAATGTGGTGCTAAATTTCACTGCGGTTCCCTCAGGTATTCCGCTTTCCACAGTGCATAACTACCAGGTCCGCCTTTAGTTACATTTTCGTATTAGATTAAGTCTCCCGGGCAGTACAGTGCGTATCATGTTATAAGGCAGGCATGCTCGCAAGCACGTGCTATATGTCCTATCAAATACGATGCAGGAAAACTGATCCAAAAAATCAGATATCCAGACATCCAGCTACCAGTAGTGGGGTAGCGTTTTGGAAAACACATGTATAAAGTTTCCAAACAAATTCTGTTATTCTGCAATTAGAATTGCAAAAACAAAAAACAAAATATTTATATAAAGGAGAGAGGAGGAGAGATTTTTGAATGGGAAAGTGTGCAATTTCATATCATTTTCTCACTATATCTATTCCTCAAAAAAAGTCTCTCCAAATCGCATTACAAGTTATGCAAAGAAAGAGGATCTTGGAATTTGATTGAAATTTTTCCCAGTGCGGATTAGTCTGGGTTCTACGATCGGCTGGCTGAACTGGCGATCCAGTCACCGACCGACTTAAGCCCCCATTCAGGCCGATTGCGCAATATGTTACCGATCGCGAATGTCGGAGACCCGGCTCTGGAAGCTATTTTTAGCGCTGGCCGTTCTGCGGAACCCTGTGGGTCTCCCGCCTTGGTCGCCCAGCTGTATAACTGTGGAGCGGTTCCAATACAAAAAAAAAGGTCAACGTATTTGGTTTCATTTATAACCCAAACAAAAAAAATGTTATACCGAGGGTAGAGGATAAAGCTGTGCCGAGATTGAAGGCGCTTCTAAGGAAACAGTTTGTCAGTTTTTGGTAAACAACAGGAAATTCCTTTCGGCAAACTCATCAGCCAAAGTAAACTGATTGTCTCTCTGTCGCTTTTGGCGCGAGATTAATGACACTTGGGCTGCGGTCACGCCCCCAGGCCAAAACGCCCACTTACGCATTTGCATATGACAGCAGCAGCAGAGCCAGAAGCAGCAGCAGAATCGGCAGAAGCCTTGTTTGCTATGCAAGCAGTAAATTTTCAATAAATATACATAAACCAACAAACAAATCAAATCAAAACCGACGGACAGCCGCAGTAGCTATTTCATCAGTTCGCAGTATGGATGGATGGCAGCATCGCCCCAGCAGACAGCTGGACTGCCCCTTATGTTGTTGTTGCTGGCCGTGGGGGAAGGCTCGCCTGACCAACACACCCACACCACCAGACAAACACTGACCATATCGATGTGATGCTGTGATCCATTGCTGTTGGCTACACAGAGACAAATGGGCTAGAATTGCGAGGCAATACCTTTTCTTTTCTTCTACTTTTAGAAAACTTTCTATTGACAGTCTTTGAGATTTTTAATTAGGATATACATATAGGAAAATAATATTGAAAGAAGTAGGAGCTACTAAGTAGTAACCCCATTAAGGAATAGTAATATAAATGTTAAGAGTAAAGAAATACGAGACAGAGGTAAGTTGACTATAATTTTTGGTAATAATACTGAAATAGTCCCTCCCAGTCTCAGACTCCCACCTTCTGGAATTACAAATTATAATTATATAAATAGTTACTATTTTATCAATTAGTGCCTTAAAAATGAGTTCATTTATTTACACTATTTTTAAACCAATTTATATCACAGTGCCTTTCGATTATCTGTTTATTTTCTCAGCGCTGGAAGCCACGCGTTGCACATACGCAGCGTTGGCCGAAAAAAGCCGGCACTTGAGATGGCTATTTGCTGTTCCTTATTTTCAATTTTTTTGTATTTTTTTTTTGCCGCTTAGAAGCGAGGCATGATGGCTCATTAAGAGCCGCAAAAAATGTCCAAAAGTAAACAGGAAATCTGCAGGACTGTGAAGTGAAGTCGAAAAGCGCGCGCGCGCGTGAAATTATTATTTGCTTATTCGGGACGCCGTGGCTGTTTTTGTTGCTCCCCCTACCGTTCCTGGCCTGGGGGATTCGAATACAATCTGACTTCTGGACGACTCGCAGACACAGCAAACCGCACAAGAAAAAGGCAAAGAGTTCCAAGTCCCGAGTCCCCAGTACCCAGTACCCAGTCCCGTCTCGCCGAGCAAATAAAAATAAATATCGGCTCACATGAAATCCGAGCTGTTATTGAGTCTTTCGATCGCCTTTTGTTGACAACTATGCAAGAATTTTTGTTATTGTCTGAGATGTGCAATTATACGTGGAAATATTTTTGTCTGCCGCTGCGGCTGCTGCTCTAAAAAAATAATAATAATAAAAAGCAAGACAAAACAAAAAACAAATGGCCAGCGTCTGTGAAACAAAATATCCACTCCGCATAGAGGGGGGAGATCTCCTTCTATTTTCTTTCTATTGAGAAAATCGGAACCCTAGGATGGAATTTATTCTGTCTGGCATAAGTGAGCTCACCTTTTTCCAATGCACCTCGGCTAGCTGATGTTGCTAAGCGATTTCAGAGCTTAGAGGCAATAATTTTCAGTTTCGCACTCGGACGTGGATGTTTGCCAATAAATTAGCGTAGAACATGCCAAATGATCGGCAAGTTCACTTGTTTTCACAAATTGCTTGTCAGTTTTTAGTTTTCAGTTTTTAGCACTAATAAAAGCAATATTATAAAAACAGAAACAAAAAAATTAACAGAAAATAACAGGTAATATTTATCAAAACAAGAACACAAATTAAATTTCTGCAGAGTTAGCGATCGTTTTGGATTCGTTTTTTTTTTGCACAATTATTTCGCTGAGCTTTTGGATTTTGGCAACTCTTTCAACAGAGTTTCTTAAAAGGTTTATTTACATTTCTCCAGGCCCTTGGTGCCTTCGGGATTCACGAAAATGGACACAACACACACTCTTGGGATATCGTGGCGTAGGTGGAGCTGGAAACGTCTGCTCCATCTGATGGTCGAATTCGACTTGACTTGGGCTTTGGGGTCTTTTCTGATTGGACTTTTCGCGTGCTATCTTATCGGTTATCCATACCCGGTTCGTGCATGCCTTACCGGTTCGGTCCGAAAACTAACTCTCTCAAAGAGCGAAAACGTCTACATTTTGTAAACCAAAGTTCTCAGCGATTTTACACCCATACAGATGCCTTAGCCAGCTACAGTGGGTCAAATGTCCTTATTTTTGGGTTTAATTCTACACCTTTTTTTATTTTAATAGAATAAAATTCTGTTAAACAGAAATTCTTATCCTAGAACTTTTCATAAATGTTCATAAAGGACCCAGGAACTAGCTCCATTTTGAAGGCCACTCCAAAACCTCTAGACTTTTATTAATTTTTAAACTTAAAAATAGAAAAACCTAAAAAAAACTGTTTAGCATCAAAGGTGTCTAATATTTTTTGTAATAAAAAAAGAACTTTAAGTATCCTACCAAAATTGTTCTTAATTTTTGCATACTATTTTGGGGTAAAGAACCACTGTGCTACGCAGGCTGCTGTGGCGGTTGTCATGGTGTGCGTGAGAGGCATGTAAATAACTCGCTCAACCACTTTTTCGCAACATGTTGCCGGAAATGCATTTCCGGTCGCGTCAGCCAGCAAGATGTTGCCGCAGCATATGTAACATATAAATGTTGCCAGCAACACAAAACAGGGCTCATTAAATGCAGCAAAAATCATGCAGCGACCATATAGAAAACATATCTTTATCTCCAACCTTAACTGTCTATTGTTTGGCCAGAGCAAAGCGATGGCAGCCGGGTAGCCGAGAGAAACGATTTCTTTATGGTGCAAACAGCGTCATAATTTAGATCTAATTGTCAGATATCCGAGCCAACAAACTGCATGTTGCTCAGCCTCAGATTTAGCAAAGTTTCGCGCATTTCGCTGGCGAAATGAAGACATTTTGATGGGCACGAGAGTTGGGAAACTTTGCCCTGGACTGGCTCTGTGGCTCTGGGTCTGGGTCTGCGCCTGGGATTTGGACGTCAATTACGGCGCGGAGCGTTTTATTGGGCAATGGCGTGATGGGCGCGTATTAAGCCGCCGCTTGCTGATAGCTGCAGCCACGCTGCCACAATCCTCCACCTTAACCCACTAATGATGTTGCCTGCATGTGCCTGCCACATTGCTGGGTATTTATTGGAAGTGCATCTAATGAGACATTGCCATTGCTGCCCATAATTGCGCCAAAATGGCATTCTCGCGCTGCCATGAATCATTGAATCACTGATTCTGTAGAATCATTCAAATATAACCAAAATACGAGCATGTATGCATGAGAATCTAAAATTACCATCAATAACGCGAATTTATGAATGAAAATATGAACATATTCCTGGTTTTGTTTTTGAATTTCCGCCCATCAAAATAAATCAAATATGAAAATCACATCAAAGCATGTTCGCTGACATTTGAACTGCCAACCGGATATTCATAGAATTTTGATTGAATTGCTCTATAATTAGGCACTCGTTTCCTCCCTATTCCATTTGCATATCAACCCACACTGCGTATGCGTAATATTATTATGTTGACAGTTCTCACGATAATTAGCATTAGCCGATGGGCGGTGAGAGGTTGGCAGGCTCACACGAAAAGGGGGGCGGGGTGGGGCTTAAGTGACGGCAATTTTCGGTGCCTCAAGGATATTCGATGACAAAAAGAAATTGCTTTGTGTTTAAGCCGGCCCCGTCTAGACTGATTTCCCTGGCAGGAGCTGGCCCGATGCCCGATGGTGAGTGTAGGTTTGTGTGTTTATGCCTCCTGTGTGTAATAGTCCGCTTAGGCTTGCCATGCTGTCGGCACTTTACATCAAAGTAAAGCCATTGCAATTGGCTAGACAGCGCCTTATAATCCTCTCTCCCAGCTAGCTTGTGTGGGGCCCTGCACCGAACTTCTTCATACGCACTGCGGTTTGGTAATTGATAGTGCTGACCAGCTATTCCATGAATAATTAATTCCGACATTCTCAAGCCCAGTCCCGAAAGCTCGTTCATTAAATCCTAAATTGGGCTATAATATTTTCGCATTTAAGGAAATGCCACCGCATCTTCGGTGTCTATGCCGGAACGTGCTGGTATGGGAATTATTTTGTTTTGATTTTAAGTTTCTGTTCGCTGGAAGAACGTTGATTCATTTTAGAGGCTCCCGGAAGTTCCAAAAAACTATTCATTATATTGGAACTGAAATTGAGGCTATATACCAATTTTATACCAATTTTAGATTATTATTTTTTTTTAGTGGTTTTGTCCCATTGAAATAAGCGTATTAGAAGTCTCAAGGTACCATAGAGATTCTACAAAAAAGGTGTAAGTCACTTTAAGAGATATTTATAAAGATTATTTATAATTATAAATAAGAGAGAATATTTCATATTAATAGAAAAACGTACAACACTATAAGCAAATTTGAAAATAAATTTTTGTCTAAAAACGTAAAATTTTTATTAATTACAAAAAAGCTTATGAAGCAATATTAAAATAATTTTTTTTTAATGCACAAAATTAATTATTTTGTAATTAGAAAATAGATGAAGACTAAATTTTTTTCTTTACCTTTTACGATTTACTTACGTTACGTTTTTGCCTTACGAGCTGATGGGCAGCCAAAGTATTGTGTGAGCTAGATGGCGCTTCTTTGATATGCAGTGGCGCCATCTGTGATGTGGTAGAGAAGGTACTACTTCCGAATCTGAAACAACATGAAACAGAGAAACTGAAATAGCAAATAAAATAAAGTTCCAGAAAGAAAGTTCCGCATATAATTAAAAAAACAAACTAATTTTAAAACCGAGATGGGAATTTTTGGCAGCGACATACATTTAATAAAATTCGAGTTCAAAGATGTGGCAGCACAAAAAAACCTTCTGGCAGCTTCAGACAAATTCAAATTCAAACGAATAATATTTACGTTAAACTTGAGAGAGTCTAAAATTTAGACTCTAAACCAAATATTTATGTATGATAATAAATCTTTCTAAAAAAGATTTCTTTCTTTCTATCGCTGTAAGTATTAGGATGGTATTAATAAAAATATAGCCATTGCTTTGTTATGTTACAAGAAGCTGCTGCTGTTGCAGATGATAAACTAAAAACTATATAAATAAGGATGGGAATAAGGAATTTTATTTTAATTTGAGAAACATTAAACCAAAAAAAAAAATATAGCATCTCAGGTTAATGCAATTTCATGTTCATTCTGAGGCTTGTCTCCCCAAACAATGTTTTAAAAAAGTCCATAAATTAAGGAGTAACCCTTTGTTGCGGTTGACTTGCATTCATAAATCCGAACAAACTTTCCATTTTAAAATCTGAAAGGCAGCTGCAACCGCAGCTAATCACGTCTTTGCGACGCCCGAGTGGGGTCTTAGCGCTACATGATTTGAATTTTAATTTCAGTTTCTGTTCTGGCCGGGCGACGACAGCCACTCATTCTTTTTATGTGATGTTGTCGAGAGCATTTAAGAGATAGTTTCATTATTTTATGACGACAACGTGCCAAGCGTCGCATTGGGATATAGTAATCATATAATTACAACAGCTGATCAGATTTAATGTGACATTGGCCGGGTATTCGGAATGCAAGATTATCTTGGACAACCATGATCCGGAAAAATTCGATCGCAAGGTTCAAAGCAAAGACCATTAGCGGATCAATTACATGTCGAACGGCTGGCTACTTCTCCAAAATCTCAGATTACACCCTTGACGGCACGACACAATTATTTTGTATGTATATTTTGTTTCGGAGATCGGAACATGTGGAAGATAGAGTGCGAGTATCTTTGCGCACAACCGGAAGGGCAGAAAAATGAGATACTATTGTTAATCCATTCAGTTCTGTTTTATGGCTCGATCGCAAGTGAAAGTGTTTTATGGCCGATATTTCGCATGAAAGGCGGCATTATGTGGGCGTCGTCTGTCACTCATTTGGCCTTAACCATTTAGGTCACCAGATCAATTACCATGTAGCCTTTTTTGTGTTTTATGAGGCGAACCTGTCGCCGGCGCTTCGTCAGCTCTGAAAGGGTTGGTCATTAGCCAGGAAGGGTTTATGATCACCGTTTCCTTCTGGATTTCAAAAATGTTCGAGAACGGGAAACAAATTATTTTGTCCTTGCACAATCAATGCTTTTTTTTCTTCGTAGAAGTACATTTTAGTTTTAATCGTGAGGTTTCCAGTAAACAAATTCACCCTGGCACATGACGTCATAGGAACGTGAACACCTGCCTTGATTTTCCGACGTGTTTCAGCTTTATTTTACACTTCCTTTTGACATTTTCTGTATGGAGAAGTATCCCCCCTGGGAGTCCAAATAAGGAACCGCTTGAAAATATATTGTCACAGCTGCAACAAAGCTCGGAGTGCAACAAAGCACTCCACCTCGAGCTCACGTCAGCGTATCGGAACTTATCTATATGTCATGTACACTGTTTGTATTTTCATAGCCGTTGTTATTGTTGATTTGTGATTTGTGTGATGCACGACTCTGCCAACTCTCCGGTCCGCTCCAACTAGACAGCGTAATCGCAGTACGCCGGAGTGCTGATAAAAGCGCCGTTCACAATGCAATTCCAGTCCAGAAACTTCCGCCCAGTGTAACAGAAGATAGCTATTGTAGCTCAAAGATCCATTTCAAGGGCAACTCTCGAAGTTGTAACTTTACAGAGCTATTTTAATATTTTTTTAATTGTTCAGCCAGTTAATGGCATATTCCATTTAATATGATCACTGACAAGTTAATAAAGACTTCTTTTATGCTTGGGTAACAGCTCAATTTGCTCCTGGTTCGGTTTCTTTCCCCCCAGTTGTGTGCGCGCTTGTATCTGGATAATGGGATCTAGACCAAAAATAGATGGCCTCGATATCGGGCGAGGGTGTATCTGACGTCGAGCATTGGGTCATGAACTGCAATTATGTGCCGCATTATAGGGCGGAGTGCCCGCCCACGACCCCAGTTTTGGCTGGTTCTGCGTGTGTTGCAGTGTTGCAGCACTTGCCGTTCTTGCCGCACTTGCCGCGCTTGTGTTGCTCCCTGCCGGGAATGTAATTGCTGTCAAATCGCCTGGCGAGGGCCTAATTGTGCATTTCCATAAGACAGTGACGCCAAAAAGGAGGCTGGGCGTAGCCCAAAACACTTACCACTGCGAGGAATATGGGAAGCGGAATTATCTCCCTGTTTTTGTTTTCTTAAACTTTTAATGTTTACTTAGGGCTTTTTTCCGATTGTTTTGAAATGTTTCCCCTCCACCCCCAACCACCGCATAAACACAAATTTAAATTCGATTTTTAGGAGATTTTAACAAGAATTTTACTTATGAAATGGGGATTGTATATGGGAGCATTTGGAAAGTTGTGAACTGAGTTTTATGGCGGAGAAATCTGGTCTTGCCTTTCGCCTTATCGGTCGCGGAGGAACGGGCTGCAGACCACCCCACTTTCGGTTTTTATTAGTATTTATTGTTTGTTACATTGGCTTGATAAACTGCAGGCATGCTCGTAGGAAATCAATTACTGGAGGAGTCCACAAAGAACTAGGGAGCGATCTAAGCGCGCTTATCAGCCTCTAGGGCTACTGGGGGGCAAAGTCAAGTACTCCCCACCACCACCACCACAACCACTGCCAACCGCCAATTGAACTTGTGAACCAGACTTGAACCCCTCGTGCTGGGTCGCCGTCTAGCGGCTCGATTTCGTGTCACCGAATCGTAAAATTCATAAATTGCGGTGCACCACAGCAACCCACCACAGCTACTTGAGGTACATACTATATATTTTGTGTACCTCCTGGCCTGGACTGATAAGCATTTTGATTACTGAATAAATAAAGGCACTGCAGCGAAGTTCAATGACAGAGATACTGGTTTGGGTAATCGTGATCGGCATCCTTTATTTCCGCCATATGTTGTTATAATACCCACTCCAAGCCCCGAATCCCAACCCCAACGTCATTCCCTCGAAAACTTGATCACATCTTGCCGGACCGGCATCAAAACTCATTGTAAATATTAATTATAATGAAATACACGAGATGATGAGCAATACGATTAATGAATATACGCAAAATGCCTTGTCTTCGGAGCTCCTATATTAGTAAATTAAGAATTCGCTGTTGAAACTCCATGGTGACATGGTGTGGTGTGGTGTTTGTGTGGCACACAGTCCCTCCTCGCACTGGGGCGTGCACAGACTTATGTGAGTGGCTGTGTGTATACGGACATGTGAGGAAAAGTCAGCAATTGCGTGGGAGGGGGAGTGTAAATGCAAGTGGTGTTGGGAACAAGGAAAGCCACCACCCAGAGGTTTCGAAATAATCAAGCATTTACACTGAAGAAAATTAAATGGTTTTCTTTTACATGATCTTTTCATATATTCTGTTTTATGTATAAAAATGTAATATTCTTCAAGTAATCAAGTATTATTCTACTAATTAGAAATATGTATTAGAATACTATTAAGATATCACAAATTTAGGAAAGACATTTAAAGACGGTAACCTATCCGAAAGATACAAAACCGCTACCTTTAGAATGCGGAAACCCGCCAGTGACGCATGTGTAGGGTGGACGCGACCTGGCAGCAATGTTGCCGGCTACCAGCTCGCCTGCAGCTCTTGAATTCATTTCATTTCGATTCGAGTCGTTGGAGAGTGAAAACGTCCAAAGTCCGGGGTTGCCGGTTGCAAGCAAGACAAGATCTGGCGGTTCAGAGACTACGGAAATAAACGCGCTATACGGTGTATGCTATGACATATTAATGCAGATAGTATGGTCCAGTAGTCGGACAGTGACAAATGCCAAAAACTAGTTTTCGCGGCTCTGTCGACAAAGATCTCTCGTAACACAAAGCGAAAGCAGTCGCCAAGTTGCCGGCTTAATTAAATTAATATATTATTTCGAGAGAACGCCGGCACAAAAGCGATCTCAGGTGCGCGGAGAGTGCGTCAATTAAATTCAATAAATCATAAATATATACGAGTGAGTGCCAACGTGCGACGAGTATCCTGCTTCGGGTTCTCGGCTCTGTGGAGCAATTGTGATTTATCGCCTGCCTGCCTGCCCCAACGGAGGGGCTCAAGTGATGTTACGAAATTACACATGCGAAAATTTAATTTTTATGGGTGTTCCACTGAAAATTGAAACGAAAATGTGCCGACCGCTTGTGATCCTCTTGCTGGCCCTTGCGTGGCAGATCGAAGCCTTTAACTACATGCCCCGCCCCAGCCAAGTGATAAGCAGCCCCACCGACCTGAAGTTCCATATTCCCCAGAGCCGTAGCTCCTACTTTGGATACACGCTCGTCATCCGCGAGACCAGGTGAGTGAGTGGCAAAGAGTTTTCAGCTGGGAATCGCTGTCAATATTTGCATATCGGTGGTATGGAGTGGAGTGTGAAATGTTATCTCAAGATATCTACTGTTTGTCTTCCATGGGCGGTGACAACCGACCTCTCTCCATTCCGTTAAATTCAGGCAGCCACCTCTGTCAATATTTTGAAACTTCTGGCAAGCGGAAACCGAAACTTTGGGGCTCCAGCAGAAGTTGGCGTAAGCTTGGCGAAATTAGTTAGACCTCTCGGTTCGGTTTATTGGCCATTAACACGCTTTTATTTGACCAACAATTAAAATGTTGTTATTCTGCCCGAATGGTCCACATCAATAGTGAAATACGAATCCGTTCGTTCCACTTGACAGCTGCACTAAATATTCTGCAGCACCACTAATGATTTGTCGACGAAAAAATAAAACATTTTCACAGCCTGGCTTGAAAACCACTCAAAAACAATACCACTTGAGACCAAAATTTCTAAAAATAACAAAAAACTGGCTACTTCAGCTTCAATTGCCGCCGATCTGAGAGATCGCAACTCCGACTTCAGCACAATTGACAAAACCGAGCGAACACTTTTCAGCGTTTTCAGAGTTTCTGTTTCGGTCGACCTACATACGAGTATCTTAAAGTTTGATATGTAGACCCATTGGCGGCGACTCCGGCCTGGCTTGGAGTACCTACCGGACCCCCAAATGACATCACACACCTCAGACGGCGGGCGCCACAAATCACAGTTAATTGAAAAAGTCGAAAGTGACCAATGGAAGCTGAGATACTCTTTTTTAGGCACTGATCTCATCTTGCCTTTTATGCAACTCATATATGAATGGTGTCTCGAAAAGTGTGTCTCCAAAGTAATTAAGCAAATTCGGGTCACAATTTATCTTTTTTATAACATCAAGTACAATCTCGTTAGAATGCAGTACGTGATCATAACTAGCTGGCTCTCTAAGCCGGGTTTTATTTCCATAACTTGGATGGATGGGTAATTTGGTACTTCCTCCACGTATCCCCCAGTTTTTATGGTCAGTACTTTTAAGCCCCAAAATGCCCATGACTGTGGGCTGTGTTCTGGCCATTACGAAGTGCGCCTAATTATGTACGGAAATTGCGCGTAAAATCACGACAAGCTGTAATTTATTTCGCATCAATTGAAGTTTAAACAAAAAATTGTACGATTGTACGAGCAATGTTTTACGATTTCCTGTACTTGTATCTGTAGCTGAGTCTGTATGGTTTGGAATATTGAAAGCATAATCCCTCAAATGGAGTGTTTCGTTCTAGATTTCTTTCACACACTCGCCAGTGCACTCACCATTCCTTTTCCCAGTCCATCTGTCATCCGTCTGGCGAAATGAGTCACAAAATGTTTCCAATCGCACTTGGATTGAAAATCAGGCCCAGCTGCAGTCCGCAAAGGCGCCACCTCCACCCACTTCATCTCCGGAGTCCCGCCATGCCCCACCGACTAACTGACACCACACACGAATATTTTTAGCCTCTTGCCGCTTTGGGTCATTAAACCGAATTCTGGAAAAAATGAAGAAGTGCACAGGGAAATAATTCACCAGAGGGATCAATGTTCGGGGGTCGAGTATCTGGAATTTAAACATGACCTTTTGTACAGGTCACAATAATATTTATTAGAGTATGTTAACACCTGTTTGGCCTGTACAACATTTTCTCTCTGTGCATCCCGAAATGATGCAGTGTGGTAGCTTTTGTTCTTAACAATTTGTTGACCAGAAACCGCTGCTATTGCTTTGTTCTTGTTCTTTGTTTTTGTTTGGCTGACGCGGGAGATTTGTGTGGCCCTGCAACATGGCTTATTGTCAGCTTACATAAACAGTAAACAGTTCTTTGTGCTGCATTTAAACAAAAGCACCGCCCCATCGAACATCTTCAGCTGCATCTTCAGTATTTCATACATATATTTATGTACAGACGTCCATAAACTAAAAAGAAGACTGAACTGGGGAAGATACAGGGCTTTTACATGATTGTGACTCATGTCTGGGAAACTACGCAAACAACAAGCCAAACTTTTGGCCAACTTACCCAGACATTGCTTGGTCGTTAAAAAACAAAGAAAACAAATGTTGACTAACCCGTACTCTTAGTACTCTGTTTTACCTTTAAAATAAACAAAAATATTTTGGAACAGGTAGCCAGAGTGGCAGCGGCAGGGGCTTGTCACACGTCTTGACGGCTTTTAATAATTGGCGTTTTTACACGCAATCAAGCCCAAACTATTCAGCCGCCTTCAAGCCATTTGTATAGAGTTACCAGCGAAATCAGGCCAGGGAATGGATGCACGCTGGTGACTCATCATCCGAACTGACTAAGCCAGCTCCGGAAAACTTGTGTTCATTTGTATATACATGTGTCTATATTACTTTTATAATAAATCAACGATCATGTAGAGGTCACAGCAATGTTTGAAGATCAATGGAGGCAGAGTCATTGTTCACAATCAAGATGACAATTAAAATTTCATTGAATTGTAAATTCCGAATGTAGGAAATATTCTAGCAATCTTTGTTATGAACTGGCAATTATTATTATGTAAAGTATTAATTATTTGCCACCAGATTATTTAATTAAAGCTCCTTATCAGCGGTGTCTGCTGAAAGAAAATAAAAGGCCCATATGCTCTAATCTGAAACTATAAAAGTTTATTGATAAGTTTTATTTCTAAAAAGGCTTTTAAAACAGCCATTTACGAGTAGAGAATCGTGAAGTCATTAAACTGGAACAGATATGAGGCCTTCCATAAGTTCTATTTAGTTTACCTTGGTTTATTCGAAAGCTTTTTATCAGTAGTGCTATGCAGTTTTATTGACCTAATACTTATACTGATTTCTATATGCCATTCCATATCTTTTAGAGGCATTTTATCTGCAAGTGTTACTCCACTTATGCAATTCGTTATGAGTAAGCTGTGTTCTTTCCTCCATACTATCACTCATATAGCACATTGGTTATCACCAACGGGTTCTCTTCATGAATCAGGCCTATAAAGACCGTTCCAATAAACAAACACTGCTTTTTAGATGATACTCTTTTTGTGTGCAGTACACATATGGGCATGACAGCCGAAGCGAAGATGTGGCCAAGACACTCCTACGACTGTGAGACCCCAACGGTAAAGTGAGTAAGCCCGGTCAAAACAAAGCGGCCTATACGCTCTCCCCCCGATTGTTGTTGTCAAGCTCGCTTCTCCGATTTGATAAGTCTCGGGGGAGCCAAGTCGTCGGCAGGTCGCTCCGAACCTGCCCGGTTAGTTTCTCGCAAACTTTTGATCGGAACGGTTGGGTTTCGTGCGATCCGCATTCGATCGGTGGAGTTGTGCGTGGCCAATAAATCGAAAGTGATAATACTGCCAAAGTGAAGATTATTTAGCGGTTGAATTATACAACCTAGCCTTGTTTCAAGCTATAATTGCTGCGAAAATGGTGCGACAAGGGCGCCCTGAAGAGGTGCTGGCGGTGTTGGTGGTCGCCCTGATAGGCCTGGCCGTGGACACCAACGGTTTCAACCTCTCGCCGCATCCCAACAGACAGATCTCCGATCCCCAGTTTGCCACAAATCTGCCCAAAGAGCGTGCGTCATATTTCGGATTCTCGATGAGCCTGCGACCGAATGGGTAAGACGCCCCAAACCGATCCCGCATCTTGGGAGCTTACCCACTCCAAAGATCGGGCGGGGAGTAAACAGGTTACGCTTGTGTGCATGACCGTTGATGATTCACTCCGCCAAACGGCCATCGAATAGTAGCTGTAAAAATTGAATGAACGTTTTCAAAATGCTTCGGCAGCTAAAAAATGAATATAAAAGACAAATATGTGAAAAAGAAAGACACTTAATGCCTTGTACAAACGATGAAGTCATACCCGTAATATCAATTATCTACACACACCGAGGAGGTGGGAGGTGTCTGCTTTAAGCACATAAAAATTATAATATATATAGAGATGTCAAGCTCCTAGTATATGGGGATGGTCGAGGTGCGGAGTTATGCTAATATTTAACCCACTACATAGAGAAGCCATTGTTGGTATAATAAGTCAGTTCAATTTTTTTCAAGTTGGTTTATTTCTAGAACGCTTAGCCCAGCCAATGCCAATTTGTTATCAGCCGTTTGCCAGTTTCGTTATTTTTTTTACGATTTACGATAAGATTGGGTCTGTCACAGTGAAATTCCGCTAAAGCCCCCTTAGAAAGGTGCACATATCACATTCGACATTCAGCAGCTATGTTGCAAAGATTGCAAACACCTCACGTTATTGGTCAGAGCACATCTTATCGGATTTCCAATGCCAGGCCACTTAATTTAGCTGGAAAAGTAGAGTAATGTATGAGCCATAGACCCTAAATTGAACTCAATGTCTGTCTGACTAATGCAAACATTGACAATATATCGCTTGACGGATATAGTTGTTACAAATATATGCATATGCCGGCATAATTTACAATATACTTCTTTAATTTTTCCACCTCAAGTGATTAAAATCAAACATCCGAGTAGTTTTTGTTAGTACGTGGACTAACTATGTTTGTTTTTTATGGACATATTTATGGGAAAATATAAATAAAGCTGGGAAAGTAAATGGTTAGCTACCCTTAAAGCCCCCCAATCATCATTTAACCATTTAAATGCTACGTCTTCATCTTACTTTTCAACAAACCTTAATTAAAATAATTAAATCTTAAATTTATTTTTGAAATTCCAGCATCTTTGTGGGAGCTCCACGTGCCCAATCGACCTTGGAGTCCCAGAAAAACGTCAACGAGACAGGAGCCATCTACAGGTGCTCCCTGATCAATGGCTCCTGCAGTCCATATGTCCTTGATTCCCGTGGCGATGTCAAGGCCCCTCAAAATGAATACACCATAGACTCGGAGAGGAAGGACCACCAATGGCTGGGAATGTCAATGGACGGAGGACCTCACGACACCGACAAGCTGTTGGTTTGCGCTCCGCGGTTCTATGCCCCCACTGCTAATGATTACCATATGCACGGAATCTGCTATTGGGTCCAGAACACCGTTGCCAGCAATCCGGAGCACGTGACGCGCATCTCCCCGCTCCGGCTCAAGCTGGAGCAGGTCACTGAGGATTCGGAAGGTGTGAAACATTTCAATTACATTTACGCCGAAATGGGTCTAAGTGCCCACGTTTCTGATGACAACTCGAAATTCCTCATCGGGTGCCCTGGCATTCATACGTGGAAGGGATCAGTGGTGCTGTACCGGCAAGTGGATCCCATCGACAATCCCAGTGCCAGCAGGCGGGACACGAGCAGCAAGTCCCGTCGCCGGGTGCGAAATGCAGATACAAACGACTATGTACCCGACAACTATGCCCCGGAGATTCCAAGACCGGCGAGCTGGGACCAAAAAGACGACTCCTACTTTGGGTATGCCGTGAGCTCAGGCTACTTTGATGGAAACCAGAGCAACCTGCTCTACGTGGCCACTGCTCCGCAAGCCAACAAGCAGTCCGGAGAGGCCTACATCTTCGATGTGCGCGGAAAGACGATCAAGAAGCACTACACCTTCCGGGGCGAACAGTTCGGCGAATACTTTGGATACTCCGTGGTGGCGGAGGATCTCAATGGGGATGGGAAAACTGATGTTATAATCTCGGCGCCCCAGTATGCCTTGGAGGATTCCCACGACAACGGCGCCATTTACGTGTTTCTGAACAAGGGCTTTGTGAGTAATAATCCTAATCTCACTTCGAGGTGAGGGGTGTGCCTGGGAAATCGATGACTAATCCATATCATTTACAGTTCAATTTCGAGCGGAAGATATTGCGATCGCCAGTGAGCAGTAGCGCACGTTTCGGAACGACTCTCTCCCGACTGGGAGACATCAATCACGATGGATATAATGGTGGGTATTCCGCCTAATAATACTACTTGAATGACACTTAATTTAAAATTTTTCTAATTCTACAGACATTGCTGTGGGAGCGCCCTTCGCCGGAAATGGGTCAGTGTTCATCTACCTGGGCAGTGAACATGGACTACGGGACCAGCACAGCCAGCGTCTGGATGCGATTGCCCAGACGCCCTCCAAGTACGGCTCCCATATGTTCGGCCACGGCCTTTCCCGCGGCTCTGACATCGATGGCAATGGATTCAACGACTTTGCCGTCGGAGCACCTAATGCCGAGGCCTTGTACCTGTACCGGGCCTATCCGGTGGTTAAGGTACATGCCACTGTCAGGTCGGAGGCACGCGAGATTAAGCCGGAGCAGGAAAAAGTCAAGATCACCGCCTGCTATCGCCTGAGCACCACGTCGAAGGATCCCCAGGTGCAGCAGCAGGAACTGGCGCTAAAGATTGCCATGGACACGCAGCTGAAACGGGTCAAGTTCGCCCAGACCCAGACCAATGAGGTGAGCTTCAAGGCCAATGCCGGGCTGACCGATCAGTGCCAGGTCTTTGAGGTGCAGGTGAGGTACAGCGAGAAGGATATATTCACGCCAATCGACATGGAGCTGCACTACGAACTCACCAAGAAGATTCCAGACTCGGATGGTGGGTTATTGGTTTGGTTCTTACTTTAAAGTTTTATTAAATATTTTAATTTTCCAAATAGAATTTTGTACAACCTGTGTGGCAGTCGATCCAGCGGAAGCCAAAGTCTTTACGGAGAAGATCATTTTCAGCACAGGATGCGCCACCGCAGTTTGCGTGGCTGATCTCCAGTTGAAGAGCAAGAATGTTAGGTAAGGATTGGATACCATACTGCCAAGCCAGATTAACTAACTCTCTTTAAATTTCTGTTACAGCCCCACCTACATCCTGGGCAGTGCCGATATCCTTCGTCTAAACTACGAGATCACCAACAATGGAGAGACCGCCTACCTGCCCCAATTCAATGTCACTAGCTCAGCGCGCCTTCCCTTCGCCCAAGTGCCTGGCAACTGCAAGGTAACCGAAGCCCACATGGTCTGCGACCTGAACCGCGGGCGACCTCTGGCCAAGGGCGATGGAGACTCCATCACCATTAGCTTCGATGTCAGTCAACTGGCTGGCTTGTCGCTTATCATCAACGCAGAGGTCTTCAGCACGGGCTACGAGAAGAATCCCATGGACAACAAACAGACCAATGTCATTGGCTTGAAGGAGTTCACAGAGATCGATGCCACGGGGTAGGAAATATCGATTAAGTCTTAAATAATACCTTAACTAACTAATTATATCTTTAGTGGGCAAACCAATGGAAAGATTGATTTGGAACACTACTCCAACTCCGCGGAAATCGTCAACAACTACGAGATCAAGAGCAATGGTCCAAGTATTATAGAGCAGCTGACTCTGTCCTTCTTCATACCAATTGCCTACAAGGTTCCCGGCTCCACAGCCGTGGTGCCCATCATCAATATAACCACCTTGAGACTGCAGGCCACCTACGATTCCCAGCTGCTGGGCATCGATCTCTACGACCACAACGACACCATCCTCCTCATGGACACCGTTGAGATTTCCACCTCCGTCAAGGATGGCTTGGAGAAGACTGTGATTACCCAGAATGGGCAGGGCTACGATATCTCTACCAGCGGACATGTCCACCAGGTGATGCAGGATCTCGATCCGGATATGGTAGCCACCGCATCCATGTCTCGCAAGCGACGTGATCTCAAGAAACTGACCGCCAACCGGGAGCAGTACGCTCGCATCTCCAACACCAAGGCGCACGATCTGCTGAGCGATGAGTTCAAGGACACGCTGCCGGTAAACCGCACCATTGTCTTCAACTGCCGGGATCCGGAGATCTCCATCTGTGTCCGGGCCGAGATGAAGGTGCACTTCCGGCCGGAGAAGTACGTCAACCTCAACATGCGCTACAATGTCGATCTGAACGAAGTGAACACCCTGCTGATGGACCCCTGGGAGTACTTTGTCATCCTGACCGACTTGCAGCTGAGCAAGAAGGGTGATCCCACCTCCAGCTCGTTCAGGATCAACAGGAGGATAGCGCCGAATGTGATATCCAAACATCTGGAGGCTGGCGTGGCCATATGGATTATCATTGTGTCCGTAATCGGGGGTCTGCTGCTGCTGGCTGCCATGACCTATGGCATGTACAAGGTATTTGTTCTTAAAAATTACTTTAATAAATATTTTATTTATCTTTGTTTATTTTTCAGTTGGGTTTCTTCAACCGTGCCAAGAAGGACGAACTGAACCGCTTGGTGCAGCAGAACCCCGATGAACCCGAGGCGGAGAACCTCAACAGCGGCAACTAAGTCCTGGTTATGGACCCGACACCATCCACATCACATTCTAAATGCCAGTTGGAGCCGAGATACCAAATCCTATTGAACTATGTGTGTTCCCATGCATTTAAAAACAAAACAAAAAACTGAAACTAAACGATATCGAAGAGAACCGAGGAGCGAGAAGCGATTACGAGGAAAATATCTACCTTATAGGAGTATGTGCAACTTGTGAACCACCCGAGACATTGAATGTTCTTGTTGGTTCGAATTTCTAGTGGCTTACGCTAAGTGCCTTGTATTTTGTAGTCTACAATTTAATTTATACGAAAGTCCCATGTGTGCTGCACCAGCCATAATGCCATTTGTTGTAAATATTTATTAAACATTTTAAAATAATTCTTAATTGTAATGACGTTGTTTAAATAGATTCCTCCTAGCTGTAATTTAATGTACATGGCGACGCAAAAGACTTTATAATGTGTAAATTGTAAAACCGAAGCATGTTTAGAACCTATTTTTGTACAATACTAGAGTATTTCATTAAGGATCAACTAAAAAAAAAATGAAAAATAAACGAAATTTGCTCATTTCCGCCAACTGATAAGGTTGTTTATTCATAAGTCAGTGTGTAGAGAATTTTAAAATGATATCATTAATAAATGAGTCGACGACAAGCCTTTCATAATCAATTCCACGAAAATGCATTTCACCTGGGTGTTACTAAACCGGGGACTTACTAAGAACACCTGTGCCACTTAAAAAAAGAGAACTTCTTCGGTTTAAATACTTAAAGTGTTATTAAATTTATTTCAATAAAAATAACATACAATCCTTAAAATAAATAAGTACAATATTTAATTTGTTTCTTTATTAAAATGCATTGTTAATCGTAAACCTTGAAAATATGTTAAAAACTAATTATAGTATTAGCACACACTGGCCAAACATGAACAATTTATTAGCGATCTCATCATATTTAACATTTACTCTATATTTACATATTTCTAGGTATATTTTATAACTAGGCCGCCCAAAATGGCAGCTGTACTTGTACACAGAAAACTCGATTTAACTTCTCTTCATATACATATAAACATTGATTTATATAGGCTCATATATATATATGTATATAAGCAAGTAAAATGGACTATCTAAGTAGACGATAATGCCGCACATATATATCTTTTGGAGGAGGAGAGTTGAGTTGATATCGTAGCGAAAATGGGATTCCTGGAATCCGCAGAGTTACCTTAATGTTGCAAGTACTGTGGGCTGCGATAAGTTACTAATTGCGTTGAGGTAAGTGCTTACAATCGGTTTAGTTTTTTTGATAAAGTAGAGTGGCTGCTTCCAGATATGTCTGCGTGACAGTTGCATGCAACAATATGTTCAAGACTGACTACAACTAGGAGAGTTTTCTAAAATGAATATGTGCCTGGCCTTACCCCGTACGCCTCTCTTTGGTGGTTTTTTCGAAACTAGAAACTAAAACGAAATTCCTATATGCTCCTGCCGGCTAACAATAACAACAATGACGCTCTCTAAATAAATACTTGTATAAAAATACAGAGAATTTGTGAACTATGTATTGTCAAAATCATTAACACGCTCCTAACCTGCGACCTGCGACTCGCTCTATTCATTCTCTAATTATATATATAATCTGATAATCTATAATCTGATATAACCTAGTTATCCAGCAGTGTTATCACCCAGCTTTCCGAAGTAATTCCCGCAGGGAAATGTGCTAACACATTGTCTCGTTGAAGGGCGGATCCTTTTCCGACTCGGTGCTGCTCTTGATGTTCGACGACAGCTTGGCGATCTCGTCCTGCACCAGATGCGTGCTGATCTGGGGAATGGCTAGTGCCGGGTTGCTGCTCTTGGCGGAGGTCGAGCCAGCCGACTCCTCGGTGCTGGAGCTGCTCTCCTTGAGCACGTTCATGCCGAGCTTGCTGGCAAAGGGTTTCAGCGTGGAAATCAGTTTGGCCCCAACCTGGGCAGCCTCCGGCGTCTGAGCAGCTGTGGGTGCCGTGTCCGAACTAGCGGCGGATACCTGCGCCGGCTTGCCCTGGTCCACGCTAAACTGTTTCTTCAGCAGCATCGGTCGCGATGGCACCGCCGGCGCCTGCGCCTGCGTCGTCACTGGCCCCGAGCTGAGATCCAGCGAGCTGGAGCTCTCGTCTCGCAGCCGCCGCCCATCGGCCGCGCCCACGGACGCTGTTCTAATGGGCTGGTAACGCGCCGTGGCAGTGCCGCCGCCGGCGGGCCCAACGCTGATGCTAATCCCCGTCGCCGAGTGCGAGTCCCCCGCGTCCAGCGAGGGCTCTGCTGTGAGGGATGGTGTGTCCACATTGTAGCTTCCTGTCAGCGAGGTGTTCGTCTCATTGGAGCTCTGCTTGATGAAGCGATACGGATGCGCCGAGTAATCCGTCTCCGTGCTGGAGTTCTTTTGCAGACTTTCGCTGGACTTCTTGAACAGCCGTCCGGTGCCCTCGTAGGGTGGGTTCAGAAAATCGCTGGTGGCTCGAGTTGGCACCAATGGTGAGGGGTAAGTCTGCTGCTCCATCGAAGAGTTGCGCTGCCAGGGACGTTCGTTCTTCAGCTGGAATCCACTGGCGGCGACGACCATGGCCCCGCAGCTGCCGGCTCCACTAGTGTCGCTGCTGTCGCCTCCACCGCCCTCTCCTCCACCCCCGCCGCTCAGGAGGTCACCCTCCACGGAGGGCTTCGAAGGCGACAGTTCCACGGCTGTTTCACGTCGCAGCGGATACCGATGGCTGTAGTCGATAGAAACGCCAATCTGGAAGGGGAATGGAGATTTATTAGTTGGGAGGACTTGTTTAAAAGGCAACAATGGTTAACCTCAAAGACCTGGGCACTGGCATCGATGGAGCCGCGTGCTTCAATCAGTCCCTCGAGGATCTTGTAGTCGTTCTCCTCGCACTCCTTCAGATGCTTCTTCTCCAGCGCCGCGGCCGCCTCGGCCCGTGACATTTCCGTCTTGGGGCGGTCCAGAGAAGCTGTCGGAGGCAATTAAGAGAAAGGCAAGCATGAAAAGGGTTGCACGAATGACGGGATTCCAGCGGGAAATGAAGGATTTCCCTTCTTTTCTTTTGGAAGGCAGCGGAAGCAAGGCAATGATACGGGTAGTGCAGAGTCACCCGGTTAATTATTGACACTCTGATGCGGATCACGGAGATGCTCGCAAGGCCTCGGGGTCGGGTCTGGTCGGATGAGAAAGCTCCTGTACTCCGGGGCGGCCTTACCTTTGTTGCTCTGCAGGGAGACGGTGGGCGATGCTATCATGTGGCAGACACTCTCCAGCTCGTCTGTGATCGAGGTGTACTCGCTGTGCAGTTTCAGCAAGATATTTCTGGAGGGTTTCGCATGCAATACTGATTTACCTAGAGTTCGTGGAGTTCGTGGTTAGGTTTGTCAGAGAGAAAAGATGTAGACTTGGACTCGGTTAATGGTCAAATGGTTAATGGCTAATTTCTGGTGGCCAAATCGTTTTGCTGGATTGGTTTGTTTGGGAACAGGGACGGGAGCAACTACTGTTAGATGGGAATGGCGTGACGGGATTAGTAGCCTGAATTTAGAGCGCAAATCTAAAGGCCAAGTGGGAATGGGTGGATCATGGACGGCCCACTGGTTACTGGATCTATACATACCCGGGTGTGGGGCAGCCGGGGCGTCCTTGTCGCTGTCCGGCTCCGATTGGGTGAGGCTCATCTGCCGGCGCGACAGCGAGGCCAGCTGGTTGAGGCTGATGTGCGACCTGTTGATGTCCGCCCCCGTCAGGGAGTAAGTCTCCGAATTCCGGCGGCACAGGGAGACAGTGCGCTGTCGCATCGCCCGGTGCCTGGCAGCTGTATGCGATTGAAAGAGTGATTTACTAAACAGATTCGCTACAGCAACGACTAACACAAATATAAATTACGGAATACCGAAGACGGATTACGGATTACTGTTAACGTTCTACGGTAGTAATAGAAACGGAAGGCAACACAACAGAAGAAGCGAGTTGGTTAGGTGGCGGCTAGGAAATTACCCTCAAAGCTGATGTCGGGAGCCGCATCGTCGGAGTTGTCTCCGCCGACCAGTGTCTGGTCGTCGTCGTTGTTGCCCAGTGGTGTCAGGGTGTCCTTGCTCTCCGTGCTGGCACCAGTGTCCTGGCGCACAGTGACATACGGTGTTCGCTTCACAGTCTCACAGGTCGAGGGACGTTGCGAAAGTGGCAGATAGAGGTCTGAGTCCGCCTCCGATATCATTGACGCCTTGCGCACCATCTGCTCGTTGAGTGCCTCCCGGGACTTGACCACCTCGTCCGGTTCCTCGGGCAGGGGCACCACCTCGAAGTGGGTGCCCTCGTCGAAGATATAGGCATCTGGCCGGACTTCGGTCAGCGAGCGATTGAAACGCCTCCGTGTGGTCACCTGCAGGACGAACATTTTTCAATAAATAAAGGTGCACTCGGAAAAGTTGGATACACAAAGATTGGGTTATCTTACAGGATTGTCACAGCTCAAAAAAGGGAATTTGCAGTAAATGTTTTTCAAGCTATACGATTCCTTTAATAGGAAAATAGGTACTTGTTAAACATGGATAGTTAAAGTAGTTGAATTATTTAAATATTTACAGAATATTAAAAAGATTTTAAAGCAATTATATTGGCAAGCTTAAAGGTTGATACTAAGATGACATATAATAGTCGAGGAATATGAGGTATTATCTAATTCTAATTCTTTAATAAGATTTATTTCCTTTCCCAACTAGATGGCCAGGCAAACAAACCAGCTACAAATTAAATAAATTATAATTCAATAAATGCAATTTTTTGGTTCAGTGAGCTTCTATATGAAAATTGTTTTCTCTACTTCGCAAATATGTAACTCAAACGCACCTGCAGCGAATTTAAATTCAGCCCAGCGCCCAGTGTCATAGCTCCACCGCCACCGCCTCCATTGCCGCCAGGACCTCCGCCGCCTCCGGCACCACCAATTCCTCCACCGCCTTCGGTGTCCGACATTGAAATGGTGCGCATGCGGTGCAACTCCCCCGGAATGTTTATCGTCGAGCCGCGCAAATCATCCGTGCCGGCAGTGTGTGTGGACATGAAACGATGTATGACCGCCAGGTGGGATAGTATCTGCTCCGAGGACTCCTCCATCTTTCGCAGACGGAACTCAATGTTCTGTGAAGTTTTCAGGATGAATATTTGTTCATTAGTTTAATGGAATATTATTGATTGACAGACTTGGTATAGATATAGCAATAGAAACCACCCAATTAATATGATATTCAAGATTCTACTGCAATTTAATGTCATTTGGACAACTAAGCTTAAACAATAGTTGGCAAATAATGGACAAGTTCAAAGGTATATGCCACATTACACCATCAGTATCACATGGCATTTCAACAATTACTCTGTTTGTTTCCCAGCTTAGGGAAAACAATGCCAGTGGAACAAATGGTCGTGAAAGGAATCGTGCAATGGCAGGACTGCACACACTGGTCATCCGGACGTGTCCAATTTTCAATTCGAATGGGAAGACGTGCTGTCAGTACCCATGTCAGCTTGGTAAACACGAATCACACACGAAATTTACATAAGAATCCGGACACCAGATTGGGATGTTAAAGTGTATGGGGGTGGACAGTCGCAGTAAAGGACTAAAGTGCCAGATGATGGCTACCCACCTGAACGGTGGCGGTCTGAATGTTCTCCTTTTGATTGATGTCCTCGATTTTCTGGGCCATCGTCTCCACACGCTCTGTGGTGTTCTTCACCCGCTCATCGGTCGACTGGTTGAGAATGATTTCCTGTTCGTGGAAGAAGCCCTCGACGCACTCCTCCTCGAAGTCGTACAGCCGCTCCAGGTCGTCCTTTTCCAGGAAGAGCTTGAGACCATTGTCCCGCTGCACCTCCAATCCTGCGAAATGTCGATCAAGATGACACAAGTGGCATGTGATTATGGGAAGTAAGAGGGTGGTTAGTCAACAATAACAGCATCTCCATGTCATGGGGGAATTGTATATCACAATGGAATCATAATTCACACGAAATTATTGGACATAACCCAATTAGGAGGTGTGGTTATTGTTGTTTTTCAAAGGTGGCACAGAATTGATATCAATACAATAGAGAGAAGGCATAGGTGGCGTATACGTAATGCGTAATGCAGTTAGCAACAGTTACACAGACACACACACAGAGTCGAAGTTCAAGTTGCAAGTTGTTGTTGGGGCAGGCACGCAGGGAGAAAATGAGATATTTGTACATTATTTTTGCTCAGCTGGCCAGAAAGCATTCGGATACGATTGACTCACAGGGAACAAAGCTAAACTTGCTCATCCCGGGCTCACCTTTCGCCTTTCGCACACAGTACTTGAGCAGGGAGTAGAAGTGGCACAGGAAGATGAACGGCGGCGGCAGGACGGGCTTCTGCTGGTACTCCATTACGACGGTGAATCGCTGGAACATCCACACCTGCCAGGAGAAAAGTCAGCCAGGTCAGCGTTTTAAAAATGATTGTGAAAGAGATTCTAATAGATGTCCTTTTGTGTCAATTATCTCCATTTAGATCCCCCGCACTGATCTCACTCACCTGGTGGGACACCGAGTTGACCTCGTTGAAGATATTATTGAACACGGCGATGAGGAGATTTATAAGCAAAATATTAGCAATCAACAGATACATGGACATCGTTATCGGCGTCACCCAATGTCCTGTAATCCAATTAGTGAAGGTGTGTAAAAAATACGATTTTTTTTGCCGCCAGGACTGGCTTAATACTCACCCGTAACGCAGCTCGGCTGGCTGGGATTCTCGCCGCAGGGAGGGTCTATGTCGCCGGCGAACACCTCTCCGTACAACATAAAGTATGGTTGGAAGGTGACCTGGACAACGATAAATTAAAATCACCATTAAACCGGCATCTGATGGACTGGCAATGGGTGGCCAATGGCAATGTCGAATGGGGTGTGGGGTGTTGGATGTTGGGTGTGGGATGTGGAATGTGGGGGGCAGGACATCGCCATCGCCATCGAAACAAGAAATGGCCGTCCGGGCGTAATTCAATTTTCGCCCGTCGTCCAACATTAATGCAATTTTTACATACACATCGAAACAGTGTGTTTGTGTTTGTGTTTTTGGTTATTTTTAGCCACCACTTGTCAGTGGCCGTGTGGGTGTGTAGGTGTGTGGATGCAATATAGTTTCAATTCTAATTTTCCAGGACATTTCTTTTGAAATTGGAACCAGCATGCTATGTATAGACAGAGTACACGATTCTCTTGTGAACTGGGAGTCCCCATCATATTAACATATCACAGCTGGATCTGGAGCCAGATTAATTGGGGGGAGCCTTGATTAAAATCCAAGCATTCCACCTGACTAAACATAATTGCCTTAAAACTAGTCATTCATTAGGAAAACATCAATGATTTCGATTTATTGCCAGTCAGCCTGGGGATAGGTATTTGCATATCGAGAATGCACTAGGACATGGCCATGCGAGGATATTCATAAATAAATTGTGCAGAAAAAAGTAAAATATTCAAAAGCGAAAACAGAGTACACACATTTACCTAAAAGAGGCTAAAATAGTTTGGCTAAATACTCAGTTTTGTACAACATGCAGTGGAAATATAATGCTTGGGGTCAAAGTTCGGCTAAAGCCGAAGTTGGCCTTACCCTTGCAAATGTCCGTAAACTTTGATTAAAACTTTGCAAGAGTTTTCAAATAATAATTTTGGAGCAGAAATAAGCGAAAGAGACAACTGGAGGGCAAGAGAGAGAGAAGGGTATAGAAAGACAGAAAAATCGATAAAAGTTTTGGGGGGAATTATAGTCTTATATGTAGAACTTTAAAAAGGGAAAGGGTGGTAGAGTCCACAACCAAAAAATACAATACTTGACACACTGATCTCCATCAAGACACAACAACAACTATAGACCACACGAATATGCAGCATATATATTATAATTTGTTTTTGTTTTTCGTATATAATATTTGGGAAGACGCAGCTAGAGCATTCTACAGTCGGCTCTCTAAATAAGCAAACCAATTTCAGACACATCTGGCTTTACATTTGTCAAGTTGCCGCTGGCCAAATTCGAGGGCTCATTGTATGTTGCAGTTGTTGCAGCAGCATCGGAATCAGAGTTAGCAGATGTAGCATTGGGTGTTGTGGGTGTTGCAGGTGTTGGCATTGGTGGTGCTGGCATTGCGGTGCTTGTAGTGGTGCTGCCACTGGCGGCTGCATGGCCCCGGTGGTAGCCGGCGGCAAAGGAGCTCGAGCTGGAACTGAAATGCGGTCCAAAGGCAGCTCCTCGGGCATTATGCGACCGGGTATTGTGACCCAAAGCACCTAAAAATCCTGGGGCCACTATCGAGCCGGCAATAACCTGGCATACAGGCGATTATTTGGCGCAAAAACGAAACAATCAAAAAGCGAATCGAATGCATAGTTGATGGCAAAGTGGCAGGTGAAAGTGGCAGAGTGACAGTGAAAGTGAGAGTGAGAGTGAGAATGTTTGTTTGGGGAACAGAAAATGACAGAAAGAAAGAAAGAAGAGTATACAAAATGCGAGACAGTCAATTTTTGTGACTTTTCACTTAGTTCTAAGTATGTATTATTAGTATATGGAATCTCTTTAAAATTGAACTACTTAATGTAAAATGTGGATGGTATCGAGAGCACCAATCGACCAAACTACGTAAAAAATTTTCGCTTGCACCACTACTGAGGAACCAGGCAGGCCAAAAACTTGCTTTGCTTGCTATTTTAAGTAAATGTATGTACTCCGCTTCGTTAATGATATATTTTTTATTTTATTTTTAATTTTATTGTAAAAGCTGCAAAGAAATCACGAAATCCACACTTTTAGATGGTGGCGTGTGCTTTTAGATGAGTCAGACATTCGCACATACACTCAGACCAAAGGGTTAGTTTATTTACAGGATCTTGGCAGGACCATCGACGCCCTGAGAGCTAACTCACCTCTTTGATGAGACCCCAAGTGGGCTGCTTGTCGGGAAAGAGGATGGCCTGTCGACTGACGCCAAAGCTCATCAGGACGACGGCCAAGAGGACCACGAAATATATCATGTTCTTGACCATTTTACCCATCATGGTGACCAGGGGACCTTTCAAGATTATAGATTTCAAAATGTATATTTTTAAGTGACATTTCTCCTTGGCATCCCTTTCCTTAAAAACTCACCCAGATACTTATTGACACCCAGGATATTAAGGATGCGCAGGTACCAGTAGATGCTGTCCACACAGTAAATGACTCGTCCAATATCCATCGTATTGAAACGAAAGCGAAATGTCAATCCGATGAGAAAGAGTATTATGGCAGCGCCGTCGCACGGGTTCCACATATTCCACGCCCACACCGAGAATTTATGCCTGCCGGGTTCGTATTAAGGGAAACCCATCGACGTCGCAGGATGGAGCATTAATTCAAGCGTGATAGGCACATATTGGAGAATGGAAAGAAAAAAGTAATCGAAACGCGCACAACTGTGAAATCTGGCTGCCTTTAGCTTCATTTGCACTCATCGCCAGATGCAATTAAACACCATTCAATGAGATACATAGTCGTTCACTTACGTAATGGCCACCGGTTCTGAGGATATTATTTCCCGCACCTTCTCAAAACCCAGGGTGGTGATGTATGCTATGGAGTACCACTCCTGCCACCTCGGCATCGGTTCCATCTTCACCAGCACCGTGAAGGAGAACATTATCAGAAAGAACATGTAGGCAATCTGGAAAAAAACGGGGCGGTAACATATTGCCAAAAAGGAGGAAAATAAACCGCAAAAATAATTAAAAAAGGTTACAAGGTACACTTAGAAAAGCAAAACTATTCTTTAGAAAAAAACTAAAATTATTTAAAAATCCTTTAAACATTTTCCAAAAGTGTACTAACATCGGAAATTAAACACACTACCCCCTAGCTAACTGGGTAGTAATTTCCGCCACTTACCGAATCGGCCCAGAACTTGGTAATGGGTGCCGTGTAGAACTCGTAGAACTTCTTCTTCAGGCGGAGTGGCTGGTGCTGCTTAACCTCGTTGTACTCGGAGAGATTAAAGAACTCCCTGAACTGGGCAGGATCCGAGTCCGTGAGCGAGACCTACGAGGATAAAGGACGATGGGTTTTAGTTTGCCGCTATGGCTGAGTGTTCTCGGCGGATGCGAAGTAGCTTTCGATAAATTCATATACATATACAGAGGGTATATATATTTTGGCTTAATTAAATCATCAATGTGCAATGAACATTCAAAGGGGGAGGGCCGCGTGAGGATATTGTACATTGGGGAATTGCGTATACGCCTCGTTGAATCGGCGTGTCAAATGTGATTTGGTTTGCTTTTTCTAATTAATTTGCGCTGGTGTTTAAGGATCCATTGCTATTTTGCTATTTATATGCGTGTTTAGTTTTAGCATACGAAACATGCAGAACAAGTTAATTAATTGAAGCTGAGTACAAAACAAAATGGCAATTCGCCACCGGGGGGGTCTTTAATACGGATGGTGCTGACAAAAAAAATTAGCATAAAGAGCTTCTATAGAGCTACTGATTAAAATGGAATTCGGTCTTAATAAAAGGTGATATATTAAATTTGCATATTTTTCTAAGAATACGAAGCTATGAAATGCGCATTCCAAGAGGAATAAAATCAGATAAACTATTATACGAAAAAGCAAGTTACAGAAATGCCATTGAATTCAATAAAAAATAGGATAAATAAATGGTAAATAAAGGTATTCTTGAGGGAGAAAGAAAAACTAAATACGGGTTCAACTAACTTTGGAGGGCTGTTCTTCCGCTCCAGCAGTGAGATTAACCTGCAAAATTGATACGTTACAAGTACTGGGGCATTAGAATTTGCATGTGTGGCGGGATATGTTTCTATTTATTTCTATTTATATATATGTCTGGTGTGTGTACTGGATGTGCTTGATGTTTGATACCGCGCAGGTATTGTTTTCTAGGGGTTTTCACCTACGGGACGAGCTACAATTGCGTAAACAGAAGAAAAAAGAAAATTCTTTCGAAGGGGAGAAAACGGCATTTCGTTCTTATTTCTTTTATGGTTGAGGAAAATTGCAGTCATATCGCATTCTGAGCCGAAGGATTCAATGCCAAAAAAAAGATATATATATATAAATATACGAGTAGGTGTATGAAAGGCGGTATGTGTCGGTATTGTTTGGTGTATCCTTTTTTTTGTTTGAGTTACTCACTTTGCCATTTTCGTGTACTTTTGTATCGCGCACTGAGTAAGTATCCGCCAATAGAGCCTGGAACAATTTACGCACATTTTTCGCATTTATCAGATAGGGAATTCACTCTTTAGTTATACTTTCTAAACTATTTTTGCAGTGATCTTTGCACAGAAATACTTGAGAGTTGAGAGAGAGATGAAGAGGTGTAAGAGTAAGATACGTGGGTGTTCTAGTTTGTGTGTGTTGTGGGAAATGTTTTGTAGTTACAGAATATTGAATATATATTTTCCAATAAATTTTCGACACAAACATAGAGGCATTCCGAAAGGTATTTACAGCATTGTGTGTGTGTGAGTGTATTTGCCAAATGTAAACAAACTACCAAGACCTAATAGATTTTAATTTGATTCTGCGATTAAAGGATTTTCGCCAGAGCCAGGCCTCTGCCAGACCCAGTCCAAGTCCCAGTAACACCCTCAGTCCTATCCACAGGAGGTAATGTATTCATGTGTGTAGTAGATATTCAGTGAGTTTGTGCAGTTGCCGTGTAACTGAAGAACAATATTTGCAAAAGTGCAAAGCTTCTGCCACTGACTGCCGGAGAGCCGTCCCACATAGTAGTGGTAGTGTCGACATTGCGTAGTGGTATATGATGTTTGGTTTTCCCAACCAAGCGGTTGGTGGGATGAATGGGATGTGGTGGTTCCGAGATTATAACTTAATTGAACTTTAAACCAAGCTCGAAGTAATAGACGGCTGGTATGGCTGGTAATGATTTTCATTACACTGCTAATGGAAATTCGCACTCAATTGGATATAAGCGTGGGGTGGATGGAGGGAGGGACTTTAAAATTTAATGGGAGGCATTAGAAGCAAAAGCTACTCAAATCTAACGAGGGTCACTTACATCTGTTGAATTGGCGACACTCTTGAACGAGGGCGAACTGTTTTCGGCTGGCATGAGCTTACACTTGAAAAAAGTATGTTTAAAGTTAGTGGAGGAACGTTTCCCGGACTATGAGACTATGGGATGAGCGCCATTAAATGAATTTTAAATGTAAGCTACACCATCCCCAAAGCTCGGGGCGAAACTATTTAACAAAATGAAGAAAATGGAGCAGCCACGTGGCGACTGTCGAATGGCTTTTCTAAAAATAATACAAATCACCCGGAAGAAAATCAATAAGAACCTTTTGAAGTAAATGATTCAGTTGGAAAGGCTTTAGTTTTTTTTTTTAATTAATGATAAACATATATTATGGTTTATGAATACACATTTTCGCCCATTTCATTAGTATTTTCTTCTGTCAAATTTAAAAAAAAATTTCACACAAAATAACGAGACAGTTAAAGCACAATTAGTTACCAAACATATAATCAAATAGAGAAATTCAGATTGATTTCATTAGCATACAGTACAGTATATCTCGAAGAAAGAGACAGACAGAAAGACAGCGAAAGAGACAGCAAATAGAACATACAGTACGTGTGTGTGTAGATAGTTATATAGACGACTTGAACAGCAACAAGTAGTTGACTTAGATCGGATTGGTGGCTACTACCTTGTCGCGATTATTAGCACCCGCGCCCATCCTATATCTCAAGGAAATGGACCTTTTGGCTTTTAATAGGGCGCTCTATAAACAGATAGATTCGGATTTGGATAGCTTTCGGTTAGGATTATGATGAACAGCAGAGCGGTTAATGTTAAAAGTTAAATGGTTAGATTAGTTGAACAAATTGAAAAATAACTGAAAGCCGACACACAAATATGTAGGACTGGCACAGTACAGACAACGAAACCAAATAAAATCCATTGTTAGTAAGAAATGAACAAAAGAACATTGACTTAAGATGGTCGAGATGGTAAAGATACCTCAGCATCCGGCTGGGAGCGGTCCGAGTCGTCGTTGTCCAGATTCTGGTTCTCCAGATGCTCCTCCTCGGTCTGCGGCATCTGCTGGAGCTCCTCCTTGGACTTGAAGTCCAGCTGCCTGATGTACAGTGGCATGACCAGACCCAGGATGACCTGTCACCGCAAAATAAGTGTTTTCCCAGGTCAGATTGGCTTGTGGCTTGTACTCACCTTGAAATTGGTGTTCTTGCGAGTGCGGAGACCACCCATCCAGAGATCCGCCAGGATAACCTGACTGCAGGGATGTGCCAGGAGGGCCCTGTGGTTGGCAGCCACGGCCAAGGACAGGCAGCTCTGGTTCGACCACGAGTGCAGTTCGCAGGTGAGCAGGCGCTGAGCCTTCTCCGCATCCTGTCGGTAGCTGAAGTCCAGCAATTTGTTGCCTGAAAAATGTAAGAAAGGATTTGCCAGGATTAAAATCTTATCCGGAGAACTGCCAGCCAACAGACTTACCTTTACTCTCAAACTCCTTGGCGTAGGAGCGCAGCTCCTCGTAAATCTCAGTGTCCAGATCGTCCTCGGCAGCCTCGTGAGCCATGGCCTTGTAAAGTTTACAGGCCACCAGTGACTTGGCCAGAGCCTCCTCGCCGTGCGTCCACATCAGCAGGGCCATCTGTTGCCGCTTGGTCAGCACGGCCCAGATCTAAGCAAGCAACAGCGGGGACAACGGGGCGGATGGTTGATTTGGAATGCTTGAAAAATATACGCACTTACCAGTAGCTCGTTGAAGGGAAACTCGAAGAGGGCCATCTCCGAGGTGAAGGGCAGCAGGCCAGTGACCAGGCTGAGGGAATTGGCTCCGGCGTAGCGCTGGTACTGGTAGGTCGAGGACTTGCGACAGGCATTTGCATAGCTGTTCATAACCTTGGCGTAGATGGGCCGGAATTTGCGGCGCGTGTAATAGGATCTGTGGGGTGGTAGAGGGTTGAGTTTCTCTATTTTTTTTCTGCGTTTTTGGGCCTAATGCCATCCGACGATTTGCTTCAGTAATTTTGCATTGTATCAGCTTTCGAGTGGAGCTCAGTATTTTTTCCCTTTTTGATGGACATCCGCTGCTGCTGCAGCAGGACTTGAATAACAATGAAACGCCTCCATTTCAATTCAATTTTTTGTGCCGGGCTTGTCGACCATTGTTTGCGGACAGCTTAAGAGATTTTCATCGCCTAAATGTAAATGTAATTTTGTTTGTTTTTCGTTGAAAGGAAAAACTGTCGCCAACTGTCCTTTTTGAGTGACTGTAGTTTCATTTACTTTTCCAGCCCCCGAGGCACCAGCCGAATTTATTGGCCTGGCAAATTTTTTTTGTTTTCGGGAACCTACACCTGCCGGCAGTTTACGAGCGTACAATTAAATTCAGGACATCAACAAAAGCGTCCATAAATTATTTATGACAAATAAAAGGCCAAATCAATTGACCTGAAGGCAACAAGCCAGCAACAGGCCCAGGCAACTGGCAGCCGGAAAACTCATTCGCATTTTATGTTAATCAAATCACAAAACTTTAACGCTTTTAATTACGCCCAAGTTGGCAACACTTTGGGCAAACTGTTCCAGCTCCTGCTCCTGCTGCTGCTCCTGACATTCCCGACACAACACATTCAAGTGTCTAGAGTCTAGACATTGAAAAATAGAACGCAGGAGGAGTAGTAGACGAGCTACCAAGCCAAAAATCAGGCCAGTAGGTAAGCCAGCCGACCGAGAAAAGGCCAAAGAACGTCGAGTCCGGATCCAAAAACCCTAATTTAATATAAACACATCAATTCTGACGCCGGCCCATTGCTTAGATAGCCTTTTGCCATTTAGATGGGCATTTGTCAGATAACTTTCAGCCGGGCCAGGTCCTTTGATTAAAGCCCAAAAAGTCAAATATCAAAGAAGCTGGTGGGAGGTTCGGCTTGGAGGACTGTTTTTTTGCCCATCATGTTCATTTGAACAAAGTTAGGAGATGATTTGCCAGTTTAGTGAGTTAGTTTGTGAAAGTAAGGGTTAATCCTACGAAAAAATCACCATTTAAGGAACTGCCACTAAACCGGTTTACACAACTTTATATAGTGTAGGGTTTTTCTCGTCCGATTTAATTAAATTGCACCCCGAGTAGCTAAAGTAAAGTGCAAAGATTGAAATGTTTAGTCAAGGCAACAAACACTTTTTGCATGACTTTTAATTAAATTGAGTAATTCCAGCCAGCGGTCAGTGGCTTGACCAACGACGGGTTTTTATTGAAACCACAAACCGTTTTCTCGGGTCGTCGGTATCCCCAGACCCAGATCCAGAGCCCATAGTGGCCCCAACAGCCCCAGCCAGCCGCAACTTATGAGCGATATTAAACAGCATTGTGGTCGCCGGAGCGGCGTTAACTAAATTTAAGCAGCCACCGGGGTTTTTTTCGCCTTGCTGGCAAAATATTAATGCTGCATAATTAAGGAGGTCCTTTGCAGGCATCCGGCTCCTTTCGACTTTTGCCCTCCTTCACGTACATCAGCATGACAAAGCGAAGCAACCCTGCCTGGCAACCAGCAACCATCAACCAACCAGCTCTTGTTAACTTGATGTGCAAACTTATTACATTTTCATGGACAAATTTTCAAAACATCAAATTTAATCCGCCACACTTTAAGGGCTTTGGAGTCAGTTCCTGGAATGGCGGGAAAAGGCTTCACTCTCAGCCCTTTCCCTTTCTCGAAAATAAAGCGTAAAACTTTTGGGTTCCGCAATTTCGAGGTGTCTTTCGCGGCACATTCGTTGCATTTTTCTCATCATTAATTTTGGTCATTTCTCTTTTTTAATTTACTTGAAATTACTTTATCGGAAAAGTAAGTGACTGTTTCCCCTAGCCTTTTTTAGAAAGGACTTTATAATAGAGAAGAAATGGCTGCTTGTCAAAGGCTACCCTTCTGAGACCATTCTTCAAATTTAGAAATACACTTACCGATATGCTCCACCCATTAGTTTATTGATCACCAGTCCAATGTCGTGGAGCGTGTAAATGTAGCCCTTGGGTATGTGCGGTCGGACATCGCGCAGGATGTAACTGAAGGATGGCACAAGGACAATGTTGTTATTTGCATAGTCCGAAAGGAAAACATTTCAGGGCAATGGCAATGTACATATTGTATATACCGCGTATACAAGAGGTACTTTAATGAAAAGTCCGGCGAAAAACTCACCCCAGTGTATTGGCTGGACCGTGTTTTGTATTGTAGAGCTCCTCGAGGCGCGGTATTGTTAAAAATTTCTTCATCGAAACGCCGTTCTCCAAGAGTAATTTGACAAAATCGATTCTATCGTGTTCCAGGGCCTGCATCATGGCCTCGTCCAACGCGCCTGAGGGTGATATATATTTTTTGAAATTTGAATAAATGCAAAAAAGGGGAAGGGCGAGGCGACGGCCACCAACCCACCGTTGGGCCATTCCTGTCCATAGACGAATATCTCGCTGCGCGCTATGTCCACCCGGTTCCATGTCAGGGCCAGGCTCAATTGCTCCGGAGGACTCAAATGCTGCGACTTGAAGAGGGCCGTTAAGATGGTTTGATCCAGCTCCTGTGCCTCGCCCTCGGGCTTTTCCTGTATGCGAAAGACGGTAATCTGGCGGAGAAATTGAAAAATAAAAAATAAATGTATATAAAACCCAAAGTATCTCTTAATGTAGCCCCCCATTGCCCATAATTTGTTTGCCTAGCCCTAGTCCTGGGTCCTGGCCTAAAATTCTAACAAAAAATTAGAAAGAACGAACGAATAAAACGAGCCTCTGGCAAGGACATGCTAGATCCCGCAGTGGCTTCGTGCTCATTCAAAAACCAATTAAAATCTTAATAACATCTGCGGCGGAATTGACGAAATGCCAGCCACTTTTGGCCTACTCACCGAAAAGTCACAGGAAACTGGGCTTTCAAAATCGGCATGAGGCATGCGGCATGCGGCAAGTGGCAAGCGGTGATTTAAAATTCATTACACGTTCAATTGAATTTTGTAGCCTAATTATTTCAACGGGTCTACGAGCATTAATTAAAAATTTAAATCGCGGTGCCAGCGTAAAAGTCTCAAGTGATTGAAAACTTCGTACACAGCCTCACACTCTGCCTCATTTAAATCTTCAATCTTCCCGGGTAACTTAATTGCGCAAAGCTCTGCTGGGCTCCAGGTTATGGGATTTTAATTGATGGCTCATACCTATAAATAATTCACCTGGGGCCGACACCAGCTTTTAAAACTATGTTTGGGGGTAACCGCTTTAAAACAAGTTGATGCCAAAGGCTTCTTCGGGGAATATTTAAAAGGCACCTCCTTTAAAGGCAAGCTCTTATTTTTTGAGAGAATTTTTCATCAATTTCCTGTTCCTAGAATTCTTTGTTTTACATTTTTTAAAAGGGAGAGCAAGCTTCAACATAATATTGAGCTTTATTTGATTATTTCAATGCCCTTTTTAATTAAAATCAAACCCCTTTCCTTGCTCACTATTTTCATTTTCCATTTGAATAATTCAATTACAGTCTCCCGACTAAAACTTACCAGATTTTTGTTGCGGGTACACTGAAGCAGCTCCTGGTACAGCTTCTCGGATTGGTCCTGGCCCACTTCAAAGGTCTTCTGTATGGTTCCCATGAGATAATCCCTCATGGACTCCAGCACCGGCTGCTCCTCCCCATCCGAGGCATATCTGCATAAAAAAATATTGTTAGAGACTGGCGGAGTGAATTGTCACAACTCGAGAGGGCGCCCAATTATTCTGACTAATTAAACAACAAAATTAAATGTGGCACACAAAAAGGTCCACCCGCCCCGGCACAAGGTAAACACAACCCGACGCAGGACGTGGAGGAGGACTCCCCATCCCAGTTCCATTACCATTTCCCTTTTGTTTGTGTGTGCGGTGGTTGCGTTGCGTAAATTTAAATAATTTGCCAAATGTCGCATGCCTCACAACAACAGAACAGCAACAGCCGACCTAGTCGTGCCGGGTCAGAGGGCATGCCAACATATTCTTAATTAAATTTACACAAACTGTGGTTTCTCATTAAGTTGCCCCGCCATATGCTTTAATTTCGGGCATCTTAAAGCGAATATCTCTGAAACTATACTTACTTGTGGACGAAGGCAAGCAGGTCGGCGGCACGACCGGATCCGTCGCACACGACCACCGGAACCGGCGGGGAATCCGTCACGTACTCGAGCACCGCACGTATCGTGTTGGTGCCGCCCTCGATCACCAGACAGACGACTGGCGTACTGGAATGTGTGACTGCAGCGAAAGGAGCACAGAAATTTTGGGATTAGAGTCAGCCAACCCTCAGGGGGCATGCAACACGAGTTAGGCAAATTCACACGAGTGGTGCAGCTGCAACAGGTGGCCAGCCATCAACAGGTACACTCAAGCTTAGAATAGTTTTCCCACCCCTAACTTTACAAAACTTTTGAAGCATTTTTTAAAACTAGTACCTCAACTTTTATACACAAGTAGTAATAGTTTGAAATTAAGATTAAATAATAACTAAGGCTGTTAAAAAACCAACAAGATATAAAAACTTTTAAAGTGGCTAAACCTTGCATTTCCCACAAAAAATCTAAAAATATTTTGTTTTCAGGTTTTATACAGGTTGAAAGAGAATCGATCTACAAATCGATCAAGGTATCCCTTTTGAGAATCGGATAATTTTTGGCCGAGATATATACATCGCAATGGACCATATTGCCATCCGAGGCACTTTTCATATTTTTGAAGGGGACCCATCAGGAAATTTGACAAAAAATTTAAAAAATATTTTGTTTTCAGGTTTTAATGCAGATTGAAAGAGGATCGATCTACAAATCGATCAAGGTATCCCTTTTGAGAATCGGATAATTCTTGTCCGAGATATACCCATCGCAATGGACCATATTGCCATCCGAGGCACTTTTCATATTTTTGAAGGGGACCCATCAGGAAATTTGACAAAAAAATTTAAAAAATATTTTGTTTTCAGGTTTTAATGCAGATTGAAAGAGGATCGATCTACAAATCGATCAAGGTATCCCTTTTGAGAATCGGATAATTCTTGTCCGAGATATACCCATCGCAATGGACCATATTGCCATCCGAGGCACTTTTCATATTTTTGAAGGGGACCCATCAGGAAATTTGACAAAAAATTTAAAAAATATTTTGTTTTCAGGTTTTAATGCAGATTGAAAGAGGATCGATCTACAAATCGATCAAGGTATCCCTTTTGAGAATCGGATAATTCTTGTCCGAGATATACCCATCGCAATGGACCATATTGCCATCCGAGGCACTTTTCATATTTTTGAAGGGGACCCATCAGGAAATTTGACAAAAAATTTAAAAAATATTTTGTTTTCAGGTTTTAATGCAGATTGAAAGAGGATCGATCTACAAATCGATCAAGGTATCCCTTTTGAGAATCGGATAATTTTTGGCCGAGATATACCCATTGCAGGGGACCATATTGCCATCCGTGGCACTTTTCATATTTTTGAAGGGCACCCATCAGGAAATTTGACAAAAAATTTAAAAAATATTTTGTTTTCAGGTTTTAATGCAGATTGAAAGAGGATCGATCTACAAATCGATCAAGGTATCCCTTTTGAGAATCGGATAATTCTTGTCCGAGATATACCCATCGCAATGGACCATATTGCCATCCGAGGCACTTTTCATATTTTTGAAGGGGACCCATCAGGAAATTTGACAAAAAATTTAAAAAATATTTTGTTTTCAGGTTTTAATGCAGATTGAAAGAGGATCGATCTACAAATCGATCAAGGTATCCCTTTTGAGAATCGGATAATTCTTGTCCGAGATATACCCATCGCAATGGACCATATTGCCATCCGAGGCACTTTTCATATTTTTGAAGGGGACCCATCAGGGAAATTTGACAAAAAATTTAAAAAATATTTTGTTTTCAGGTTTTAATGCAGATTGAAAGAGGATCGATCTACAAATCGATCAAGGTATCCCTTTTGAGAATCGGATAATTCTTGTCCGAGATATACCCATCGCAATGGACCATATTGCCATCCGAGGCACTTTTCATATTTTTGAAGGGGACCCATCAGGGAAATTTGACAAAAAATTTAAAAAATATTTTGTTTTCAGGTTTTAATGCAGATTGAAAGAGGATCGATCTACAAATCGATCAAGGTATCCCTTTTGAGAATCGGATAATTCTTGTCCGAGATATACCCATCGCAATGGACCATATTTCCATCCGAGGCACTTTTCATATTTTTGAAGGGGACCCATCAGGGAAATTTGACAAAAAATTTAAAAAATATTTTGTTTTCAGGTTTTAATGCAGATTGAAAGAGAATCGATCTACAAATCGATCAAGGTATCCCTTTTGAGAATCGGATAATTTTTGGCCGAGATATACCCATCGCAATGGACCATATTGCCATCCCAGGCACTTTTCATATTTTTGAAGGGGACCCATCAGGGAAATTTGACAAAAAATTTAAAAAATATTTTGTTTTCAGGTTTTAATGCAGATTGAAAGAGAATCGATCTACAAATCGATCAAGGTATCCCTTTTGAGAATCGGATAATTTTTGGCCGAGATATACCCATCGCAATGGACCATATTGCCATCCGAGGCACTTTTCATATTTTTGAAGGGCACCCATCAGGAAATTTGACAAAAAATCTAAAAAATATTTTGTTTCCAGGTTTTAATGAAGATTCAAAGAGAATCGATCTAGAAATCGATCAAGGTATCCCTTTTGAGAATCGGATAATTTTTGGCCGAGATATACCCATCGCAATGGACCATATTGCCATCCGAGGCACTTTTCATATTTTTGAAGGGCACCCATCAGGAAATTTGACAAAAAATCTAAAAAATATTTTGTTTTCAGGTTTTAATGCAGATTGAAAGAGAATCGATCTACAAGTCGATCAAGGTATCCCTTTTGAGAATCGGATAATTTTTGGCCGAGATATACCCATCGCAATGGACCATATTGCCATCCCAGGCACTTTTCATATTTTTGAAGGGCACCCATCAGGAAATTTGACAAAAAATGTAAAAAATATTTTGTTTTCAGGTTTTAATGCAGATTGAAAGAGAATCGATCTAGAAATCGATCAAGGTATCCCTTTTGAGAATCGGATAATTTTCATATTTTTGAAGGGCACCCATCAGGAAATTTGACAAAAAATTTAAAAAATATTTTGTTTTCAGGTTTTAATGCAGATTGAAAGAGGATCGATCTACAAATCGATCAAGGTATCCCTTTTGAGAATCGGATAATTCTTGTCCGAGATATACCCATCGCAATGGACCATATTGCCATCCGAGGCACTTTTCATATTTTTGAAGGGGACCCATCAGGAAATTTGACAAAAAATTTAAAAAATATTTTGTTTTCAGGTTTTAATGCAGATTGAAAGAGGATCGATCTACAAATCGATCAAGGTATCCCTTTTGAGAATCGGATAATTTTTGGCCGAGATATACCCATTGCAGGGGACCATATTGCCATCCGTGGCACTTTTCATATTTTTGAAGGGCACCCATCAGGGAAATTTGACAAAAAATTTAAAAAATATTTTGTTTTCAGGTTTTAATGCAGATTGAAAGAGGATCGATCTACAAATCGATCAAGGTATCCCTTTTGAGAATCGGATAATTCTTGTCCGAGATATACCCATCGCAATGGACCATATTGCCATCCGAGGCACTTTTCATATTTTTGAAGGGGACCCATCAGGAAATTTGACAAAAAATTTAAAAAATATTTTGTTTTCAGGTTTTAATGCAGATTGAAAGAGGATCGATCTACAAATCGATCAAGGTATCCCCTTTTGAGAATCGGATAATTCTTGTCCGAGATATACCCATCGCAATGGACCATATTTCCATCCGAGGCACTTTTCATATTTTTGAAGGGGACCCATCAGGAAATTTGACAAAAAATTTAAAAAATATTTTGTTTTCAGGTTTTAATGCAGATTGAAAGAGAATCGATCTACAAATCGATCAAGGTATCCCTTTTGAGAATCGGATAATTTTTGGCCGAGATATACCCATCGCAATGGACCATATTGCCATCCCAGGCACTTTTCATATTTTTGAAGGGGACCCATCAGGAAATTTGACAAAAAATTTAAAAAATATTTTGTTTTCAGGTTTTAATGCAGATTGAAAGAGAATCGATCTACAAATCGATCAAGGTATCCCTTTTGAGAATCGGATAATTTTTGGCCGAGATATACCCATCGCAATGGACCATATTGCCATCCGAGGCACTTTTCATATTTTTGAAGGGCACCCATCAGGAAATTTGACAAAAAATCTAAAAAATATTTTGTTTCCAGGTTTTAATGAAGATTCAAAGAGAATCGATCTAGAAATCGATCAAGGTATCCCTTTTGAGAATCGGATAATTTTTGGCCGAGATATACCCATCGCAATGGACCATATTGCCATCCGAGGCACTTTTCATATTTTTGAAGGGCACCCATCAGGAAATTTGACAAAAAATCTAAAAAAATATTTTGTTTTCAGGTTTTAATGCAGATTGAAAGAGAATCGATCTACAAGTCGATCAAGGTATCCCTTTTGAGAATCGGATAATTTTTGGCCGAGATATACCCATCGCAATGGACCATATTGCCATCCCAGGCACTTTTCATATTTTTGAAGGGCACCCATCAGGAAATTTGACAAAAAATGTAAAAAATATTTTGTTTTCAGGTTTTAATGCAGATTGAAAGAGAATCGATCTAGAAATCGATCAAGGTATCCCTTTTGAGAATCGGATAATTTTCATATTTTTGAAGGGCACCCATCAGGAAATTTGACAAAAAATTTAAAAAATATTTTGTTTTCAGGTTTTAATGCAGATTGAAAGAGGATCGATCTACAAATCGATCAAGGTATCCCTTTTGAGAATCGGATAATTCTTGTCCGAGATATACCCATCGCAATGGACCATATTGCCATCCGAGGCACTTTTCATATTTTTGAAGGGGACCCATCAGGAAATTTGACAAAAAATTTAAAAAATATTTTGTTTTCAGGTTTTAATGCAGATTGAAAGAGGATCGATCTACAAATCGATCAAGGTATCCCTTTTGAGAATCGGATAATTTTTGGCCGAGATATACCCATTGCAGGGGACCATATTGCCATCCGTGGCACTTTTCATATTTTTGAAGGGCACCCATCAGGAAATTTGACAAAAAATTTAAAAAATATTTTGTTTTCAGGTTTTAATGCAGATTGAAAGAGGATCGATCTACAAATCGATCAAGGTATCCCTTTTGAGAATCGGATAATTCTTGTCCGAGATATACCCATCGCAATGGACCATATTGCCATCCGAGGCACTTTTCATATTTTTGAAGGGGACCCATCAGGAAATTTGACAAAAAATTTAAAAAATATTTTGTTTTCAGGTTTTAATGCAGATTGAAAGAGGATCGATCTACAAATCGATCAAGGTATCCCTTTTGAGAATCGGATAATTCTTGTCCGAGATATACCCATCGCAATGGACCATATTGCCATCCGAGGCACTTTTCATATTTTTGAAGGGGACCCATCAGGAAATTTGACAAAAAATTTAAAAAATATTTTGTTTTCAGGTTTTAATGCAGATTGAAAGAGGATCGATCTACAAATCGATCAAGGTATCCCTTTTGAGAATCGGATAATTCTTGTCCGAGATATACCCATCGCAATGGACCATATTGCCATCCGAGGCACTTTTCATATTTTTGAAGGGGACCCATCAGGAAATTTGACAAAAAATTTAAAAAATATTTTGTTTTCAGGTTTTAATGCAGATTGAAAGAGGATCGATCTACAAATCGATCAAGGTATCCCTTTTGAGAATCGGATAATTCTTGTCCGAGATATACCCATCGCAATGGACCATATTGCCATCCGAGGCACTTTTCATATTTTTGAAGGGGACCCATCAGGAAATTTGACAAAAAATTTAAAAAATATTTTGTTTTCAGGTTTTAATGCAGATTGAAAGAGAATCGAACTAGAAATCGATTAAGGTATCACTTTTAGGAATTCGATGATTATTGCCCAATATAAAGGCTTTGTAGGGAGCCCTATTATCCTTCCAAGCATTTTCTACCATTTTGTAAAGACCACCCACGAAAACTTTGAGAGCTCTGTCATAAATAAATATATGTTGGTTTTTAAAAGGTTTCCCGTTAAAAAAAATGAATAAATAAAATCAAAGTCAAAAACTATTCATCTGAAATCCCAAATACATTTTAATCCGAGTGTATTAACAAGACCGCTAGGGCGGCCGCCCCACCAACTACTCAGCCAGGATATTCCCATTTCAGAGCTTAGCCTGCGGCGACATTGGCAATGAAAGGAAATGGCTCTCAATGGCCTGGCGACAAGGAGCTTCAATCTGCCGACTGATTGGCCTTTTGTGCTGCCAAGCTGTCCACACATTCGCGGATGAGCACTTCTCCCCCAGGGCTTACATGGGTGTAGTTTCAGATTGGATATGAACTTCTCCAGCTTGCGTCGCAGGATCAACTCAGCGCCGTACTTGGCCATCGTGCCATTGTCCACCAGCAGGAAGTAGGCATGTCGATTGTTGAGCACCGCCAGCTTGGATCTGAAAAGGAAGGCAGGAAAAGAACAGGTGCAGGTAATTGCAACAGGTACAAATGGTGGCAACAGCATGGGAACGGCCACAACAGCTAATACTCATGAATCTTTAAGGCGCAATTTAACTTGTTGGCCCAATTGGTGTCGTGTCGCTTAAATATGCATTAGTTGTGTGGCCAAGTACTCACCTCGGCGAACTAATGCTGTGGCAGGGCACCTCGCGGTTGTGCCCCAGCAGCTCGTGATTGCGCTCGACGATGCCCCAGGGAGCGATGCCGATGCTGACCACTCTTCCTGTCCGCTGTTGGCCCTCCAGGAGCAGAGCGTCGCCCACTTGCTTGGTGACTCCTGTGAGGCAATAACGTCGAAAAAAATATCAAGAAATGAGAACAATGACAGCCATCGCTGAGCGAGTGGGTAAATAAGTTTCGTCCCGTCCTACGGCTTTCACTTTTGCAGCTTTTTTATATCTTAGTTAGGGTGGCGTGTCTAAAAATTTAATAACAACTGAAGCACAAAAACCCAGACGACAAAAAGAGGACCAAGTCCAGTCGAATGAATAAGAAGGACAATGGCAGGTTCTTGGGTAGCGGCTACAAGATACGCTTTCGGCCTCAAGCCACAGTGCAATTTTGATTAGAAAATAGACAAAAGATTGCATCAATATATAGAGCTCTACAATAGATGCACATTTTCTATTTGTTTTTTTTTTTTTAACCAAAAAACTAACCAATATCAAGTCAATATTTACTATCCTTTCAAAAGCCAACTACCTAAGGCAAAAGAGCAACGACTTTGACCAAATCTACCCTTCCATATCCGGCCATAATCCAATTTATTTTTGATAGAAGCCCCCAATGCCCACATCCTGACCACTCCTGGCCAATATACCCGGACTATCCGGCTACTGGGTAGCTCACAATATGTTGACTGGCAAGCAGTTGAAGTGTGTACAATCACTGGCTGCGTGATTTCCGCTTGGGATTTTATTTATTTAATTTTCGACTGGGGTCGCTCATCCGCACTTTCTCCGGCCATTCTCTTTAAGTTTTCCTGCCCACCGACTGTTTGTTTGTTTTTTGTTTGTTTTCCTTGCTCATTTTTCTTTGTGCTTATTTAAGTTGGGTTCCGGCCGTAATCGTTGGCCATAAAACCCGGGCCCTGTTCAATGTCCTTTCATAAAACTTAAATGAAACGCATTGCCTGCTCACCGGTATTGGTGCCGCCGGTGAAAATCCATGCCCCTGTGGTCTTTGCCGCCTTCAACAGTCCTTTGCGTATCTCCTGCGAATTGAAATCGGAAAGAAATCAGTTTCAGTTTCATTTTCAGTTCCAGCTCCCACAGCTAGGCCATTCAATTAGCAAGTGACAGACACAAGACCCTTCCTTCCTTCCATCCAAGGAAAGTTGGCTTTTGGGTTGAAAACTTTTCCACACTCACCTTTTTCAGCTTGGCCTGCAAATCAAAGTTGGCCTTGCCGCCCTGCACGGTGATCAAAAGTTTTGGCAATTCCAGGTTCCATTCCTTTGTAAATAACTGCACCAGGAGTTCTGGCCGCGTGTCGAAGGACAGGCGGACATACTGCGAAAAAAGGACCAACAAGTTAGTAAAGGACATGAACTTCGGGAAAAGCCGAAAGTTGAATACTCTTGCAGTTAATTTAACACAATTATTATAGTTTCTCAGAAATATACAAGGAGGGAAGATAGACTATATCCCAATATCCTGTATAGATATCTAATATATCCTTCAAGGGTATCAAAGTACCATTTACAAACAAAACACAGAGCACGTGCTCGCAGGAAAAAGTTATTAAAAACCGCACTAAAAGGAAATTGCCACTGAATTGCCTATGTAAGGACATACGTACCTGGGCCTTTGTGGGATGGGCGCCCCCCTGGAACTCGATGGTGCCGTACGCGTCCGTCGGCTGGGGGCGGGTGTGCTTCGTGGGCAGCCAAAGGTCGCCGGGTGAGCCGCTGTCGATACCCGGTATCGTCTGATGTGTGATCTGGGCCTGGCCGCAACAGCATCTGCCAAAAAAGGTGAGCGCTATAGTCGTTCGTTCTTGTTCGATGGCTTTTGCACAATTTATTGTAAGTACATTTGTAAGTATAATTCGCCTCGATTCGATAAGAATGGAAATTTGATTTGATTGAATTTCTTTGGTAATTGGATCAGGCCGTAATAGGCTGCTCAATCATGTTCTGTCAAAGATTTTATTGAATTTTATTTACATTCGTATACACCAAGCTTTTGTGTTACTATTTTCTAGGTAATTATTCTGATTTCCCTCCCCAAAAAGTTTGCCCTTAAAAGTCCAAAGCAAGGCTGGAAAGGAATACCTTCGAACCGAACTTGTTGACTGAATGTCAGGATGCGTTGTGGGTGTAAATGATATTTGGTAAACAAGAGAGACAAGTCGGCACTCCCCCACAAAAGAGAAGGAACACACACGCATTTGACTTCACCTGTCACTTTGTTTGCTATGCCCACGTGTAATATAAAGCGTTATTTATGCACGAGTGTGTGTATGAGTCTAGATACCCCTCTTGCTCCTCCCGCACCCCCCTATCCAAAAAAAGCCAAAATATGGCAGCAACAAACGCAGAGGCAATAACCTGTCTGACCTGACCCGTTCCGACAGTCGGTCTGACTTTCTGTCTGTTTGCCAGCTGATGTTCTTGTCAGGTGCTTAAAAGTGTTTGCTAAATAATGCATTTCAATTAGAGCCCCCCAGATACAGATACCCCCCAGGGCTAAGCCTGCGGTAACGCTCGTCTTACCCCAATAAATCAGTTGAAATAGAATTAAATAATCAAATTAATCGGCACGTGTCCGTGGCACATTCCTCGGGTCCTGAGTGATGTGTGGCAGTCATGCCACATAAAAGAGATATTTGTGGCTTTAAATAGAATGAGGATTTGAGAGGGATAATCCTGCAGAGAGATAGCTACTAAACTGGTACTCTTAGCATAATTACAAACTCACAAAGTTGAGCCAATTGTGATTAACGAAAGTTCAACTATAAATCAACTTTTTAACTTGGCCAAGATGATGTTCGTGGTCTTGACAGCTACCGGCTGTCATGGAAACTTCGTGGCGAAGGGGTTCGGGAGAACTCTCAGCCAGTTGGGTCAGCGGGCAAATATTTGGCAATCCAATCGCTGATAACAGCCACCCAGCTATGCAAAGTCAAGATGGGCCATAAACCCATCGCCCATTTCCCGGGCTATCTCCTCTTAAAACTTTCACCAGATCCAGAAGCCAAAACAATTGGAACAGTGCCGGGTACGCGTCGCGAATGTGTACTATGTAGTACTAGTACTAATACTGGTACTGGGTCTGGGTTTGGGTTTACGACGCATTTATCTCCATTGCCGGGTCTTGGGACAGCGCCTGTCATAATAAACAATAAATGCTAACGCCCAAAACGAAACTAAATACACAAACGGCCGGGAACTGGGCCAGAAGCAGCTGCATCACACAAATCGCTTTTGATATGAGAAACTGGGTCAAATGTTTTCGTCTTGGCTTTGGACTTTCTAGTCCCTGCCCTTGTCGCTCCTGGCTGAAACCCCTCTGCACCCATCAAATGCAAAATGTAATGCTAATAAATGAAATTAGTTGCCACTTACTTTGTATCGTCCTTTGGGCATGGTATGAATTTGATGCACTCGCGCTTCTGGAAGTTTGTCTCGATCCAACTGCGCGGCTGGTGCTAGATTTTGTTGAATTTAAGATTCAAGAACGAAAATAAATAAATCCAATTAGTTTTTTGTAAGCACTGGGTATTCAGTTAATGAATGCTCATAGTTACACTTTATACACTCATTATACAGCTAGAGGAGTAAATTGAAAAAAAAAAATGGAAAAACTTGAAAAGAACAAAGGATATATTTCCAGTTACAGAGTCATGGAGGATTTAAGTAACCAAAAAATTAATTATAGTTAGAGTTCAGTTGCTTCAATTCTAAATTACAATTTAATCTCAAATGGGAGAAACTAATTCAATTGGCTACGGATTCCAATAGTCCTTAATTACAGAATAATTCGTGAATAACACAACGACGACACAACACAATCACTATGTAAACATTACTAAATTACAAAATAATATTGAATAATTAAAGAATGTTACTGAATGCAAAATATAATATTTACAATGTTTGGTGGGGCAATGTATAAGGTTTACGAGTGGGTTTCCTAGCAACTCTATTAAATGCCTACTGAGTCTATAAATAATCCTATACTTTTTACATTTTCTGTCTGATTTGCCTGCCAACTAAAAACATTTATGCAACTGATTACGCCGTAAACCTCAGCTCTTATGTGCAGAATCCCTAGTCACGTTTCGCAGAAATCCGCACAATTGATTCCAATTCGGAATCCAAACTTTGGCAAACTGCAACTTGGCAGTTATCGCGGCAAACAAAGCCACAGCCCGAAACTTTGAGGCAACACTTGGGAGTCGATGATGCCACAGGCACTCGAAGGATTAGCCACCACCTTTTGGCAAGAGCTTCACATTGTGATCCACTGCAGCCGCAGCACAAATAGCTCGGGGAACGGGGACTGGGGATGTGTAATGGGAATGACATCCTTCCGCATCCCTACCTCTTTGCCCACTGGCTCACTGGCGGTGTGGGCCTTCAGCAAATCACGCACATTGAGTATGAGGACCTTCGATAGGGTCGAGGACACCGAGGAGCGTTTCCGCATCCGTTGCCGTCGGCGTATGCCACGCGGAGTGCCGGGGGCGCACGATGGGTTGGGGGTGCCCGGGGGCGTGACTCCGGTCCCGGTCCCGGTCCGGGGCAAGTGGGCAGCTGCCTCGGCGGCAATAAAAGCGGATGTGGAGGCACGAACCGAAACGACAGCAGCCGGGGTATTGCTGAACCGCCGCACCGTGGAAAAGTCCTTGGAAATGCGGCGCAGATATTTGTGCGGTGGCAGTGGCGAATCGGCTGATGTTACCACCATGATTAACTATTTTCCGCTAATGTACCCTAATTAATTGAATTTGAGATGCTACGCGAACCGCGAAAGTATTTCGATCTGACGCCGACGCCGCCGCATCCGACGAATCCGCACCCGCATCTGAATACCGCGACAGGCGAATCTCGACTGGCACGCACCTGCCGCTCCACTCACTCACCTGTACTGGTTGGGGTTCTGTGTTCTGTTCTGGAGTCTCTCGGTTAAGCCGAGTTATTTACAATTGGCTTGTTTGCGAGAGGCCATATCCGCATCATCCGCCAGGCAGTGGCAGCGGGCCTGCAGGTGCAGGCGAGTGGCATTTAGCCAGCTTTCAAATTAGATAAACCAAGCGGCAGATAGGTAATCTAGTACAAAGCTTAGACATCGTTTCTCGGAGCTTTCTCCTTCAGAGACCGCATAACTGCAGACCGAAAGTATGAAATGTTTTCCAAAATTGGCTTAAAACTTTGATTAGCCAGGTCAGTAGATGTCTTGAGGGATTTTAATTGGTTTCAAATAATCGAGAGTGTAAATAAATTTGATCAACTAATCTGCCAGTTCATTAAATAGAAATTAGAGGAATAATTCATGGATGTCAGCTACACTGTTAAGTAATTGTTTAAATTCTGGCTTTTTAAACAAATTGATGAGATATATATTTAATATAACCCTTTTATTCTTTACCATAGGGTCTTTTTTTAAATTAAATATTATAATCTAACTGAAACAAATAATATCTTTTTATAAATCCCACTCCACCACTATATATAGTACGTCTTCAAGTCTCTATTGTGCCATTCTGCCAAAGTGTCTTCTGGCCAAAACCCATTAGAGCCAATATTAGATGCAATCTGAAGTCCATCCTAGACACTTGCAATTAGGTGTTTTAATCTGCATTACCATTTAATTAATGGCATTTCTGGCAGTCTACTAAATAAATGATGGCCAGGTTCTCTGGCCACCCGGAATGTGATGGCTTTCATATCGATGCTTTTAATTTACTGAATATTCCCCTTGCCAATTCATTGACAGATTCGAGTGTCTGCTCTGCCATCCACCTTTTTGGCCGATAAGTTCAATTAATTAATTACTTAAAGCCCGACTACCGAGCTTAAAGTTTCTCTGAAATATTTATTTAATTTTTTACATTACGGGTTAGGTGCTCATTAGTAGTACAATTAGAAATGCATAAACTAATAATTAAACAACAGCGATTGTGAGGAAACGACAAACAACGAAACAATTAAATGATATAGAAATTATATTTAAATGTTGATCGCTTACCCTGGGCACGGTTATATTTATCAGACCCCAACAGATTTTTTTCAGTCCCCATGGTATCTTTAAGGGTTTATGTTTGGTTTGATTTGTTTTTTACGTGTTTTTTGTGGGTGTACGTGTGAGATTTACATTTTACAATTGTCGGGTTGTAATAGATGTTATAATCACATTGCAGATTTGTTTATTATTGTTTTGTTGATTGGTTTTCGGTCGGGAGTTGGTGTCGGTTCGGGGTCGTTATATTTGATGTTTCAATATTCGCATATATATTATTTTGTCATTTATGCAAATTCGGTTTTCAACACACACACGCACGTACGCACACAAACACAGATACACGAAGTGGTGCATTGAAAATTCAACAAATCGTATTTACCGTTGTTGGTTTTCGGTGTTTCGGTGTGGTAGTGAGTGGGTCGTGGGTGTGGGTGTGGGTGTCGATTGGGGTGTGGGTGTGTGGGAGAATAGAGTGTGAAAACACAAATTAATTAATTAAAATATAATAGCACAATAAGATAAATGTATAAAAAGGATTGTTCATTGTGTCGCACAAAATGAAAACAAATCCAAAAATTAGACGAAAAAAAATTGAAATATTGGTTCACGTTGTGGTTTTTGAAAAGGTTTATGGCGTGTTTAGTGTTTGATTTTTTATCAGTGGGGCAGTGGGGTGTTTGTGTTGTGCAAAGCAAAGTTGAAAGTAGAAGAAAAATATTATGATTTAAAATTAGTCGAAAGACTTAAACGATTGATTCGCTCTTCTCCGTTAATCGTTAATTTAGTTCAAATTATGGGGACAAACTACGATGACTTACTACCAGACCGCTTTGGTGATTTTGGACTATTTGTGCTCAGATTATCAAAATCAAAACTAATTAAAGTTTATTGGTATTACTTATTAGACTACGAGCTAGATCCTACATCCTGAAAGTAAATTACTCTTCTGATTGACTTTTGTTTCTGCTAATGTTCCTGTCAAGTGGCCAACATTCCATTACCTTGGCTTACAAAGCCACCCAATTACCTTGTCCAAGTCCAAGTGCTTGCAACTGACACAGTTGAGATACATGTCAGCTTCAGAAGAAGGCCACCGCAAACGGAGCTAAATAGTATCCTAATTTAAACGGATCAAGACTGCAAGCCGGAGTAGAAACTTTGGCAACTCATAACTACGACTCCTCAGGACTGGGTGCAAAACCAATTAAACTTTTTGGCCACAAAAAAGTGGCCAGAACATTAAGAATGTTTTGCCAAACGAAACCTTTGGGCATTCGACAGATCCATATACTAGGACATCGTACCATATAATCCCAAACCATAACATCCGTATATGAATGGGATGTTGGGGATGCATGTTCGCATCTCGTCGGAGCCATTTCATGCAGCGTCTATTAAAATAAAAGCTTTTTCCTCCGGCGAGCCCCCAGGAGCCACAAAACTTTTGTGTGGGCATAAAACACAGTTCAGCTGATGCGGAAGGAAATGTGGCATATTTCAAATTAATTAAACGGCCAACAGAACAGAGAACAACGGAGCTATAACCAGGGCTAATAGCCATTGAAGCCCCATTCGATGGGAATACGGCTAAAAAGAAAAAGACCAAAAAAATAAACCAAATAAAACAGCATTGCGGCAACGGCAACTTAATTAATTAACTTTTGTTTCACACTTGGTCGGAATTCATGATTTCAATCAATGGGAAAAATGATGCACCGTAAAAATTTAACATTTTTATAAAATTTAAATCCTTATTAAAGCTAGTTTCTACCATAAAAGAACGAGTTAAGAGAGGACTACCCTTTAAGAAGAATCCCTTAGATCAAGAAACTATTTTGTCAGGTGCATGGCCTTCATTTCATTGAAAGAAAAGCCCTTGCCACTCTTACCCCTTTCTTTCTGTTCGGGCCTTCTGGGCGGAAATGGCTGCTAAACTAATTAGCCGTTATATGCTACCAAGCTCCCACATCAAATCAACTGAAAACAATGCAAAAGGCCCGGAAAGGCCCGGAAATTTGGCATGGAACTAAAAGCCAATAGCAGACACATGCGGTTATCCAATTAAACTCCGCATCCGGAATCGAACATAAAAATTTATGCGCTCGCTGGCAGGATTAAACCACACAGCCCGATGTTCAGCCGCAGGATGCAATTTGCCGGGTCACCTGGCCACCAATGCCCCTCTCATCATCCTCCCCAACATTCCTTCTGTCTTATCGAACTTCGATAAAACTTGTGCAACATAAACAGCACTTAATACCCACATCAAGCTCCGTCATTTCATCGGCTCCTCCTTCTGCATAATGCAATCCAGGGGAATAATGCCATAGACCATGAGATGGGGTTTCTCGGGAGGAGGTTAGCCTCAGTCGCCTCCGTGGCTGGTACTTCAGTGTTTCACCTGCTGTTGACTTGCGGTTTTCCAAAGTGGAAAATTGATGGCGTAGCTGCTGCTGATTCTCCTCAAGCTGTTGCGGCAGTTGCCATGGCTGATGAAGTGCCGCATTCGTTTCTCGCAAAAATGCCAGATGACGTCGCCGTGACGATGGATTGGGGACTAAGTGAAAAGGAGGTGTGTCTGAAACGAGGGAAGGCTGAGCACCGCTTTTGCATGGCTGACTCTCAATGGCATTGCGAAATTGACTTTCTGGGAGTTTTCATGCTACTGGATGCCTTTCCTTCCAGTGGTGCCTGACATTGAAACAATGGGGTGACTCGTTTTTGGGAGACTGTTTGTTGTTTTTATGTATTTTTAGAAAAAGACATCAAGGAAGTCCCATCTTATTGTTCTTGAATGTTTGTTTTTTTTTAAGAATATAACAGAACTTTTAGAGTTTTCCTATAGAGTATATATTTTATACTTCTTTAAAGCAGACTACCTTAAGACATATTTGTAGGAAAATATTTAAAAATTCTTTTAGAAATCTAATAAATAAAGTCAAACACTCTAAAAGAGCTCTATATCTGAAAAACTGCTAAATTGCCATCTCAGGCGTTAGAATTCTCCCCACCGCCCACATTTTCAGAGAGTGGGAGAGTAAGAGTGATAAAGACTGAGTGTTGGCTCTCCGCTTTGCAGTCAGACGACAGCTGCTGATTAACACAAAGCGACTACAAAACGGCAAAGACAAAACAACACCACAACATCACAACAATAACAAATACAAGCCATTAGCTGAGATACATATGTCAAACGGTTCGCCAATAGACCGGTTAGATCCCCAAATACCCAAAAACCTCAAGAAATTGCAGTACTCCTCCTCCTCCGGCTGTACAATCATCAATTAATTACAATTACTCATGACAGAGCGATTCTACTCACAAATACCCAGTTGGTCTCGAAGTACATGGTCACTGCCACTTGCTCCAGTTGCAGCCGATCCGCGGGATGGGGACGCGGTTGGATGAATCCACATGCTATGAAAGCAAGTATCTAATCGCTGTTTGAACTGCGCTTCGTAGCCATACACTCGGAGAAATATAGCACTTTGAAAGTTATACTCATTTTTGTTTTTATGGGCAATTTTAATTTTATTTACAAATCATTGTGTTTAATAGGTTTTGGCTTTATGACTTAAGCTTTTTCTAGGAACTTTAGTGATTAAATGGGTAGTTATTTTTAGAAAGAATTAAGTGTTTCCAAAAAGGAATTTATTTTTTAATCACGGATCTCATTATTTCTCTGAGAACTTTATTGTAAAAATTCAAAGAACATTAAATCACACTATATTTCTTTAGTTTTATTATTAGAATACACTTTTTTTCTTGCGGTGTAGGCGCTTTTGGAGCGAGCGATTCCCGCTTGGCTTGCCCGGAGCTGCGGCGAGCACTGAGACACTGCGGCCTGAGAGCTTTTCCCACTCGGCCAAGGCGAGTGGTGTCAATTAACGGCGCAAATATAGCGGCAAAATAATCGAACTCGACTCAGCGGCAACAACAACCATCCACAAGAGCGTTGTGATAAGCTCCTCCGGCGTGAGAGTGATGGAGCGTGCTCAGTGAGAGCAGCGACACTACGGACTCAGCGATCTCGGGAGGATTGGGTTTCAGTAAATAAAGTGCAAGGAAAACATCCTGGAAAACTTTAATGTACATTTCAGCGAGAAGAGGGCCAAATGCAAGCCATAATTATGTTGATTTTCAAAGTTTTCCAGCCTGCATTGCTGGCCGAAGCCCCCCAGTGGCCATAACTTAAACAATTAAAGTTTCACCCGGCTAGTAAGTCAAACAGCTTGTCCCGAACCCAGTTGGTAGGAGCCCGGCGATAAGCAGCTGTCAGTCAAATGATAGATACTTTCAACTGTGGGACCAGGCTGAAGCAGAACGAGCCCCCAGATAACTCACGATCGCAGATACAAAAGTCAATGTTGCATACTTTCAGGCGCTTGCTAGATAACTCCCTTTAATAAGCCTGTTCAAGATTTCACTTTTATTTGGCCAATTCAATGGATATAACTTAAATATAAGATAAACCTATAAAAGTTGAAAGAACATAAAAATAATAGAAATATTACTTATACTTGGCATTCCTCTTAATTATCTATATCTCAGCTAAGAATTAACAAGAAAATCTACGAATGGAATGAGTTACAAAGTCAACTTTTGCAACAAAATGGCGACAAAAGTGAAAACAAGAACTTGGCCCAATTAAGTATGCAAATATTTAATGCAAGAAAGCAAGCTACTTAAAAATAGGTTTTACGAAATACTCGAAACGCTCAAAAAACGCTGAGCCAACACTAAGTGCTACGGTTATATAGGATAAATTGTATAAACTACGAACAAAAACTCGCAATATGAACGAATTTTGGCAACAAAACTAGACTAGATAGTTTCCAAGGCCATTGAAAGAGGATGATGGTGGTGGGTGGCTGGGTGGCTGGGTGGCTAGGTGGTGGATGGGTGTGGAACTCAAGAGTTAATTATATAGAGCGAGATAGTTCAGATAGTTCCACAACAAAGCAGTTTGGCAGTCAGTCAAATAGCAATTAGCACAGAGAGCACGGAGCAGAGAAACAGATCAGTTCAGATTGGGAAGTATATGTTCTAAACATGGTATATAGTTTAAAATCAAAATCGGAGATAGGCTTTAGAGATAGAGATAGAGAATAGGAGGGAGCTAGTTTTGGGGGCTTCTTGGGTTTCTTTTTTTTTGTTGGCCGATTTTGCTTACCGGTTTCGCTTTGGGCTTCTGCTTGGCCAAACGCTTCTGTTTCAACATCACAGACACGCACACATAAACACGATAGAGACAGAGAGCGAGAGTGAGAAAGAGACGGGGTATAAGGACGAACTGGTGGGCGATGGACGATGGGCGACGGACGATAGGCGTCGGGCGGTGGGCGGTGGATATCCTCCGCTTCGATTCAATTCTCGATGCCTCACGCAGGCTTCTCGGCCTGCAGGGGTAAGAAAAACAATTATGAAATATCAATTATTTATTGTTTCGCTAGTTGCGCTTTGTGTTTGGCGTGCAGGCATGCAGAAGGATATATTTGTGCTCGGCTTAGCTCCCAGGGATTTGTCACGTGTCATGCAATGCGTTGTCGTCTCCAGTCGGTCGGTTGGTCTCTGGACATTACGTATGCGCCCCGTATACCAACACCAGCTCAGGCTGTAGGTATCTATGCATGTCTGTAAAGCCTTCCGCCCCACAAAGAGTCCTTTTATTGTGGATCTCGGGCCAAGACAGCGTAAACATACAAAAAACAAACGGCACAAACAAAATAAATACTCGCACAACCAAATGAATTCCCCTCCATCACCTTGTTTTATTTTCTATTTTTTTGTTGGTACTGCGCCACCCAATTATGGAGCTCTCCAAGGAATGCCAATGAAAGGGTTTTCTGTTAATGCATGCTAATTGTGTTTGCTTAGGAGAGCAGCCAAGGCGAATACAGAGACAGAAACAGAAACGTAACGAAAACAAACACCAGATCCTTGGAAAATTTCGGTACGGCTCCGTACGCACTACTCACCTTAACGGGCTTCTTTACGGGCGCTGGTCTCGAGTACTGATGGTATACCTGGACATGGTTTGAGGTGAATTTACCCAACATGTGTGACAGCAACTAGACGACGCCAACGATGGTTGAAGTGATTCCAATTTTGATTCTGAAAGGAAATTAATTTTGAATGTATTATGAGGCTTCTTATCAGTGGATTCCTTTCAAAAGTCGAGTAAGAATTAAAATTTTAAAGCCTTTAAAGTGTGTGTAAAAAAAACTATCCAAATCCTTTATTTTTTCACAATAAAGCCATCCTGGGTGACCTTTGTTTTGTGACGACAGCAGATGCGTAAGTATGTGACACATGGAAGGACTGGGCTTCCGCTCCTTTTCGTATTCCTATCCGGCTCAGACTCCTATCCGTCCCCCGGATTCGTCTCAAGTGACAGGCCGGGCGCTGAGCTGTTCTTCATTACCGTAATGCGAGATGGCCAGGACGGCGGCTAAGGTCCTGGCCAGGAGGCCAAATGGGAGAAACGGGACCTGGGCCTGAGTGGGCGGTGCGGGCCAGAAAGTGAAATAAAATAAGCGCTGGAAACAGCAAAAGTTATGCCAAGTATTTCAGCTAAGCATGAATCAAGTGCCATAACACGAGCACCCCGGCAGACCAAGAAACAACAAAAAAAAATAGCAGGAACGAAAGGCGAAAAGCAGGAAAAGCAAGAAAGCTGGGAAAAGCGGAAAAAGGCGATGGAGTTGGGATAGGCGGGGCAGGATAATGCCGAAGCAAAAGTCAAAGACGCCGTCCTCCTATGCCGGGTGCTCTTAATTTGCGGAATTCAAGACATTCGCTTTCATTCGAGATTATACTCGAGCATTATAATCCCCGACCGGAGAGGCGGAGTCCATAGGAATATGTGTGTGCACTAAGCACAACAAAAAATGCTAGTAGAAAACAAAATCAATATCTAAATACGATTTCCACCCACATGTGATTAACTTTTGTGCAGTCAGTAAGGCACAAAATTGAGATAACGCGCCATTAAATTTATGCATGAACAAAAGACATTTTGGCCAAGTTCGGAGGACACTCCACGGCAAGGTTGTTCACCGAGTTATCCCCCTAATGATTGCTCAAACTTATAATTGGACTTTAATAAGCAATTGCCTGCCAGGCACTGGCACTGGCACTGGTAATGGCAATGGCAACGTGCCTCGTGTTGTTGTGCCAGCTGGATATTATTCATTCTGACGCTTCAACTTGTTGTTAGATGAAAGGAAGTACGAGTTCAGTTGATTAACGAAGGGGAAGTCCCCAGACGGATATCCCTTTTGACTTTACTTATGAAAATTAAATATGCTCCACCATTGTTGGCCTCCAAAAATATAAAGCCGAGACTCTGTCAGTCTCCGAGAGCTTTGATTAATTTAGCCCACTACAAGGATAATGCGAGAACCCTTTTATGAACGGATGAGCAATCCTGGAACTTCAATCCCTTTAAGTGCAACCGAAGCCCTATCAATCGAGGATTAAAGACCACAAACTACACTTGCGACAAACTTCCAGAAGTGGCAAGTTTCCAGCGGTTTTCATCTGTAATTTGCACTGAACCATGGCAATTGTCGGAGAGCTACTGGGAGCGGGAGGGAGCTCTGCACTCGAGGTCTGCTCTTGAGTGCCACAATCAGTCTGCCAAGTCCGACGAGGGAGCTGAGTGTGAAATTTATACACCAGCCCGCATTTGCGTCACTGTTTAAAGATTTACCCCCACGCCCTGCTGCCCATTCCAGTGCCGATGATTGCGATAGTAAGGAGACAAGGATGAAGGCAGCCAGGGATGGGCTGGTTGCCTCCAGCGAAGCCACCAGCAACCATGTGTCCCGGCATGTGCACAGTGAGTTCCATTCTCCTTTAAACCATCCTACGTGGTTACCTTCATTTGTTTTTTAAAATTCGTGATTTTAATCCTCTTAGCTCTTAGCTTTTTTGTTAAATGTCCTCAAAAAAGAAACACCTAACCGGGTGAAAGTAATTAAAATGTCCTTGTTTGCACAAGAGATTAAACCTTTTTTGGAGGTAGAACCCAACTAATAGATAGGAATTTTTAATAAAGTCTGATTTACGCAATAACTTATTCATTTTTGGGATGCCCTCTAATGGCTGTTCAATTAACCCTTTCATGCCCAAATTAAAATGGGCGTGGCCAAACATTTTTTGAGTAGACATATAAGCTAGAGTTGACCCCAATATCAAGTGACAAAAATTTCAATGTCCTAGGTGTCCTGGTTCAAGAGCTACAGGATGTTGAGTATATGCAAAAATAGGCAAATTACAAACAAACTAAATAATATTTTCATGCGTGGATTTGTTTTAAATACTCCCTTAACTTTCTTTATAAAGTTGCTAAACTTGGCATTAGGATGAAGTAATTATTTTAGTGTTTATTTAACACTTTTCAAAAACCAAACTTTTCAAAATTTTTTTTGCACAATGAATTTGTGTACTACACTCTCGGGAAAATAGCTACAAACTGAACGCGTGTGCAGCTGACTACCGATCAAATATGTATAATATCAATCAACACATGCAGCTATTTTTCTGCGAAAGAATCAAAACAAAAAGCATTAAAATACGGGAGATAGAGGCTCATAAATACAATGTTGCGTATATGCAACATCGGGCATGAAAGGGTTAAACAAGCAACTATTTTATGAAGAATTCATCATATCAATGTTTTGGGTATTATTGAACTATGCCACTCGTAATCCTTGGCATGAAAGTGTTAATTGCTGGGCCATCAGTCACTGGCAATTGTTGGGAGTTTGGGTCGTCCTGGTGGACAGTGTCGTCGAGTGTCAGGAGTGACTCGACAGCCTGAATGAATGGATTCCTAATTGAGATAAGACTGACGCAGGCTGCTGCCTTCGGCGATGAGAAATGAACCCATGTGGCATGTGCCAACCTTCTCAAACAACAACAACAACGGAAAAAATAACACTTTCGCTTAAGTATGCCTTTGTATTCTCCTTTTTTTAGCGCCTGTCCTGGCCAAACAAATTAGTGCCTGGCCAAGACCAGCAGCGAATGTCTGGCAAACCCTGATTATTGGCAATGCAAGCAGCCGCTTGGCCTGGCCTGGCAAGGCCGGCGAAAGGATAATGGCTCAAACTGACCTACAAACACGATTAGGGAGCCAAAGGACTGGTTGGAAAAAATCTTTGTGCCCATTCATATAGTATGTTGCCTGTTGTCTCTGCAATCATTCAAGCGCAGACAAATGCCCTGGTGTTTGTTTATGTCAACATTGTGTCTCTCTGCCACTTTGACCCCCACCCACACCACCATACCACCACACACGCCACATGATTTTCAGCTTGCCCGATTTCTTCCATTCACCACTCACACAGCACTCACCATTCATAGCCGCGTCCTTTGCCAGGACATGCCGTTCGCCAACATAATGGCTCTCGTCAGGCGCAAACTCAAACCGAAATCCGCAGCATCCAAGCGGCTAACTAACCAAAGACGACGATGGACGACGACAGCCCGGATTGAATACTCGTTTAAGCCGTCATCATTGGCCGCAGGGGCATCAATGATTTGCGAGTCCTGCGTCTCGTCGTGGGATCGCCGGAACATTTTGCACCAAAAGATTTATTTCCCTCTGACCGCATTAGCCCGAGCTCTTCCGGTGCCATTCATCTTAATTAAATCTCTATCTATCGCTGACCGCGGCAGTTTATTTGTCTCTTGTATTTTGTTTCATTCCAGGTACATTAATTTCATAGAGAAGATTAAATACCGGTAAGGTTTTAATTTATTTAAGTGTTTACGGGGGGATTGCTTTTCTTTTTTTTTGTAGCAGGACATCTCCGGCACTAATTCCAGCTCTTAATGATTCTTATACGTGTGTTTTTTTATAGAACTGTTGTGTAAGATAGAGACTACACTCCCTGACTCATTGCATACTTTTAAGAGCTTTTTGTAGAGTACCAGATATAAATTTAAACAAATACTTGAATAATAAACACCCTACATTTATTCATCATCTCTAATCATGGCACTTAACCAACTAATGTCTCAACTAATCTAACTAACTAATCTAATGTTTTCCTCTTCATTGGGAACCCTCGGCATATTTCACGATCCTCTCCTTAATCTGTTCGCTGAACATCTGGACCATGCTATCGGCTGTGACGGCTTGGCTGATGCCCAGGGCACAGATGGGTCGGCTGTTCCGGATCTTATCCGCTATCACCGTGGCCCAGTCGATCTCATGGGGATGGGCCTGGCCCGTGGCGAAGCGACCGAACAGCTCCGGCAACCAGATGGCGCCATCCCGGCAATAGGAGCACTGCTTGCAGGTGTGCTCCTCGTAGAACTCAATGGATCGGTGCATCACCGCCAGCGGGTCGCAGTCCTTGCTCATTACAATGATGGAGCCGCAGCCCAGGCCGCTTCCCGCCGCCTCGAGGCAGTCAAAGTCCATCATCACCCCGCCGGCTGCCTCAGGACCGAGGAGGGAAGTGGAAAGGCCTCCGGGGAAAACGGCCAGTAGGTTGTCCCAGCCACCCTGCACTCCGCCCGCATGGCGTTCGATTATTTCCCGCATCGGCATGGACATCTCCTCCTCCACGGTGCACGGGTTGTTCACCTGACCACTAATGCAGAAGAGTTTGGTGCCGGCGTTGTAGCTTCGTCCTAGTCCGGTCCACCAGCAGGCACCTCGCCTCAAGAGGGTGGGCAGCACGGAAAGAGACTCCGCGTTGACAACCAGACACGGATGGTTGAAGTAGCCCTTTTCCGTGAGGAACGGTGGCCGACGTCGCGGTCTTCCAAGTTCGCCCATCAGGCAGTTCAGCATGGCCGTCTCCTCGCCACACAGATACCGATCGCCCCGCTGTACCATGATGTCGAACTTGATGCCCGTGCCACAGGCACTGTCCCCCACCAGGCCGTGGTGATAGGCCTCGGCCAGGGCGTAGTGCAGGTTGCAGGCCTCGTTGTAGAACCGATTCCGGACATAGATAACAGCCCGGCCACAGCCCATGGTCACCCCGGCCAGCAGGATGCCCTCCAGCAGCTTGTGCGGTTCATGGCGCAGGATCTCCCGGTCCTTGCAGGTCCCCGGCTCGCCCTCCGCACAGTTAACGACCAGCATTTTGGGCACCTTATCCGATTTGACCTTCTGGAGGAACTCCCACTTGGTGGCACAGTAGAATCCGGCCCCTCCCCGTCCTCGCAGTGCGGACTTCTTTATCTGGTCCATGATCCAGTCGGGTCCCTGCTCCAGAATGTCGCCCGTCTTATGCCAGTCCCCGCGCAGACAGGCCCCCTTCAGCCTCCAGTCGTGGCGGCCGTACAGGTTCTGGAAGATCCGATCAACGTCCTTCAGAGGGCCGAAAGAGGTCTTGTCATTGGTCAGGCTACCCTTCGGAGGAGGTATTTTGACGCGTCCCGTCTTTTTGGCATCCTTGCCTGGTTTGGCTGGCTTTTTGGCAGCAGCCTGGGGGGCGGCCTGTGGGGCAACCTTCCCAGATGGTTCAGGCTTTTTGGGGGCTTCCTTGGGGGCACTTTGGACCAGTCTCCGAGGTTGACACCAGATAGAGGACAATTGGCGGATCGTGACTTTCAGATGCTTGCGAATCATATTGTCTTTTAGGATAATAACTGTTTGTGTATTTATGTACCTAACCAAGAGTTGAATGTTTCAATATTTTAGTTGTTTACAAGTCTCTTTAGAAACTAAACTGACTTACTGGGTTTTGTGTAAAGAACTCTATGCTTTTTTACGTTTCAAAAACAATTGGATTATTGGAGAATCCCTTTAAGGGAGTCTTAAGTTTAAAGCCCTCTCCCAAAACCGAGACCTACTTACTTGCAGTCCATTTTATTCAAATTTAGGCTAAAATTAGACATTGAAGGCCGGATGTGAACCAGCATTTGTCCCGAAATCCTTTTTTAAACGGGTTTCGTTGGGCAGCCACCCAGACAAAGACAAAATAAATACTTTGGGGCCCAAGAGTTGGCCGACGACAAATTGGAAGACTGAAAGTAGCGCAACAAATGCTGCCATAACGACAATGGAGGCAACACAGCCAGCAATAAATTTTGCCAAAAAATACAGCACAAATTCAAATATATATGTATCTCCAGGAGAGGATGGCACAACCATTCGGAGCCCACGCACATGTGAGAGGCAGTTATCCCACTGCGTCGACATGTGCGAATACGTATACGTAATTTTCTATGAATCGAGTGGCAGTGGCAGAGGGAGCCATGCCGAAGACAACCCAGCCCCTTTCAATTTATGCAACCATCCGACAGCAATTCGCCTTTAATGACAGACAACAAAAGTCAGCCCGTAGCCCGATAAACTGGATTTCGAGAGCACTACATGGGGACGGATACCTGAAGCTACCTGAGTGGGGTTTCAATTAGCGCACTTTGTCAGCCTTTGCCCGAAATTAAATGGTACTCCGCCGCAAGTTTGGCTGACACTTCAGTTCAGCTCGCGGCAACATCCACCTCATTAGCATAAACTAATGGGCGACATGTGGCGCATCTTCCAAGGATGCAATTGTACCGCACAACTTGATCCTGGGAGCCTCGACAAATCACGCTTCTAATTGGAGGGATTGTTGGGGATTGCCGGTAAACAGATGAGTACTTTGGTCAGAGCCAGAGGTTTATGAGTTACATAAGAATGTAGTTACTGTATTCCTTCTTGTATAACATGGGTTTTTAAATATTTCGTATTAAATTCTGGCTCTGGCAGGTCTGTGCATTTTTTCCACTCGTTAACCTTGCAGACTGAAAGGTATACGGTGCAATGGAAACTACTATACTCCTCCTGGGGTTGAGCTGTTTGTTTTATGAGGAGTGTTTGCTCAGCTCTGGTTGATTTCGTTATTATTATTGCTGGGTAATGTTTTATGGCCATTTTGTGGCTGCTTTCACACCCGACCCAGAGACCACAAACCACCGCCCAGCCCAGCCCGAAACAAACAGTACAGCAGTAGCACCAGTGCCAACAGCAGCAGGCGTTGGAATACCAAAGGCAAACATTCGACAAGCACCGGAGATTAGCTCTAATGGAGTATAGGAGCTAGTTCCCCCATCAGTTCCTAACAGACCCAATCGCGCATTGGCAAATGCATATCTATAGCATATATTCATACGCTTTGTCAGTTCAGACTTGATTAAAATCTATAATCACTTAATGCATTTTATTCCCAACTTGCCCGAGTGCTTTAAAACATGAAATTAAATTTCATGTTTCGAGCTCATTGTTTCGGACTCTGTCCATAGTCCTTACATGTTTATTATAGAGTTTTTTAATGGTTGTTACACCGCCGCACACATTCTTTCCGTAAATTTATAGTCGCACATGACTTTGTGCTGCTTTGTCCTTGCCATGTTGGAATGTGATTTATCAACCATTTAATGGTATGTGAACAAAACCCAGGCACTATTAACCTCTATATAATGAACCTCGACCACTTATCGACGATCAGTCCATTATCCAGGTGTATACATATATTCGGAAAAAGGACCACCATTACTATGCTAATTAGAGCCTCAAGGAGCACCTTTAAGGCCTAAGAATGGAGACTCTAACAAGGTTTGCTAAACTGCATTTACCACACATTTGACACTTGGCACATGTGCCAGCCAGTCGATATTGGCGCGCTAAACTAAACAGCAATCAATAGACGCCGCAAGGACACTGCCGACTCCCCTCGTCCTGCCGACTTTAAATAAGCTAATTTACATGCACACATGGAGCCCCCGGTGGCAATTTGTAAGCGTCGACGACAATGCCAGCAAATTTACAGCCGCCGGTGGCACTTGAGCTCGAGCGGTTGCAAGTGCCACAGCTGCACATTAATGGCCAGCCGGGCACTCAGAGAAATCTAGACTTATAATCCAATAAGGGGAAAATCATAACGTCTGAGAGGATAATTCAAATGCAATTTCCTTAACATCGTTTCTGTATGATTTTATATATCTTTTGATTGGAAATGATCACCTATCATATTAAAAGTTAATAGAATTTTGCCACCGTGTAGACAACTTGAAGGCCCTCCAACCTCAAACGATTGTGGAGTGGCTTCAGCGAATCCTTGCTGGCTGTCCTGCAGCTCCTGTTTACTCTCGTTATCTCGCACAGACTCATTATCGAATCTGGAATTGAGCTGTTCGAGAAACTGTTGCTCCTATTGATTTTTGTTCTTTAAAGAAGAGTGCTTGTTAATAATTAAGTGGCACAGTGTGTAACGAAATAATTATGTAAATTAAGGAGGCAGCACATCTCAGGTACAAAGAGAATCCTATACAAGAACAGGACTTGGCCTTTAAAATGAGAATAAAGTTTCATTGTTAAAACTACAAGTGTTATAAATGGTAAGTTTGATTTATTAAGACTAGGGTGTAAAAACTTTATTCATTAATCGCTATTACCACTCTGCATAGATTAAGTTTTGAACAAAAAACACAAAAAAATAGACTCCCAAAGAAGTTGGAAAAGTTTATTTTAAGTTCAATGCTTTGCTATTTTTTATAGCACAGTTTTGCGGGCAGCGCATTAAAGCCAAACACTAAAAGCATAAAAATGCAAATGCAATCTCAGTTATGGAAACAACAGGTACCCAGGTAACCGACTGAAAAGACGCAGGTGAAAACCGTAAAAATCACATTTTAAAACCAGCACCCAACACATATAGAAAATGCTTGGGCACTATAAACAAAACTGAGGGTATTTATAACATGCAAACACGCGGTGGACCATGGTCATTTGCATGCTGACCCCGTACAAGCACACACCCATATAGTATGTAGTATATAGTATATAGAAGGGTAAAGGGTCAGCCAAACACACACACACAGATGTGTGAGTTAATCACGTGCCATGAAAAGTCACGCATTCGGAGAAACTTGCATCGCTTTGCAGCTCACATATTGGTATAAAGGTTCTCACTGGTAGTAGTATGTTCGTCCGTATATATGCTTTTTTGAATATTTGGCAGACAATTTGAAAAGTCATGAAATCAGGGCACCCAAATACATGCAAATATATGTGTAATAATGCCAAAAAAAAGCAACCCGCCAAGCTCAGAAACCGTGAATTGAGGTTGCTTCCAAGTTTTGGGGGTCAGAGGCCAAAACTTTAAGAACAACAAGAACAAATTTCATGCCAACTGGAAGGGCTTCCAAACTTTCAAAATTGCATACCGGAATAAAAAAAAAACATTTTGTTGTGCCCAGCAAGGATCGACTTGGTTAAGTCAAGCTCTTAATTTATCGAGGGCATAAGCCTTGATAATTTTTTACAGAAATAAAATAAACTTAACTTTGGTCGATAAAGTCATGACACTTAATTGTACACAGCACTGCCATTGGTATCCTGAAAGCCTGACCAATAGTTCATTTTCGCCACCCACGCAAAACCGGCCATAAAAATGTCCAATTCCAGCAATGCGTGTTAACCTCACGAAACACAAACGAATTTTATTTGCCAGAAACCCAACAGTTTACGACCGGTTCTTTTGATAGCAATGGTATGAACTTTCCACTGTTTATAACACTCAATTACTGGTCGTGATTTTATTGCAAATCTTAGTGGATTAAATAAAATTGTTTTAGTTTAGATTTAAAGTTAATCCCCAACCCTTTTCTAAGAAAACATAAAAAGATTGACACTTTCCCAGATTTAATCCCGCAAGGTCGGACAATTGTGCTTTCTATTATCCTTTCCCCTATGTTTGAACTGCCACATCCTTTGTTTGGGTCTTCTACCCCGCCACGGGGTCACGTGCATAAATAAATTTAAAAAGCTGTCCCATTCGTTGCACCGGCACGTCAACAGTTTTCCCCGTTTTTCACTCTAGACGTGTGGTGGAAATAAGTTTTCCACTTTCGTATGCACGTAACTTTCGGGTGCAAGTTTCTGGCCGCTGCCAAAGGATTTCGTTGGTCCTGTGACATGGGCTGTCGCCTAATGGGCTAGCAGTCCGCTCTCAAGAACTTTGGACGCGTGGCCGAAGTGGATGTGTCTTCTTGGCAGCCTTTTGGAACTCCGGTTGCCATTAAGAGGCTTAGGCTGGATTCACAAGGTGTGCCATATTTGTCGAATTAATGTGAAAAGCTTGTTTAAACTTTAAACCGATTTTCATATTTGCCGAGTCGGCCGAACGGAACCATCGAAGCCATCGGACACAATGGGAAATGGCACCCAAAGCGACCCAAAGCCCAAATCGCCAATATGCTTTTGAATAAATGTTATGGGAGGTCGGGGCTGGGATTTGCATTTAACAGGATCCGGACTCCGGACTCCGGACTGCGGACTGCCAGGAGCTCCATGTTTACTAATACATCTACCCACAGCCCTCTCGACCGGCCCACAAAAACTCACAAAGCGTTTACGGAACACAATGAATCGTCGTCGTGTGTCCTTTTGGGCAACGAAGCCGAGCTGCTGAAGGTGCAGGAAACAGAGTCAGCAGAGTGGTATATAAAACCTATTACAAAATATGTTTGTGTTTCATTAAAAATTTAAAGACCCTCTCCGAAAAGCACCGAACAAAGTCCAAATTCTCTGTTTATGACATGCGACAAATTTATTTCTGTATTAAATATTCTTCGCTGATAAAGTTATAAAAACGTGCGCATTATGACTTTCGACAGGATGCGAGGATGCGACTACTTTATATAATATACACACGCGATTATACAAAAATATATATGTGCTTTCTACAAACTTTGAAAAACAAAATCAATAAGCGAGTGCGCTGCAGGATAGCATTATTGTTCGGCAGATAATCACATGAAATATGCGAATATTTGCATATTAGCTTTCGTATCTATTCGGATAAGCCCGACAATGTTTATTGTTTTCGCATTCGGTGACCGAAAGCCCCAAATACTGGTCTAATTCGCAATGACTTGGCCGGAAAGAAGGCCAATAAGTGGCCTGCAGAATGCCGGCCCTCGCCACATCGAGTGTCATTAACATCAGATTCATTCGATTGGCCATCAATATTTGGATTTGGCTAACAGATTTTTCGATGCGGTTTTGTATACATATGTAGTGTGGCCCGCATAAAAGCCAAACGAGGTAATCTATATTTTATGGTCGAATGGTCAGCTGTGGGATCTAACCCAAATATGAACTTTTTGCCCGAAAATGTGAGGGACACGTGCTCCAGACCCGATATCCCTTTGTCTCTGCAGTACTGCCAGTGCCCCGAACCGAAAATAAAGTGCATCTGCTTTCCCGCCACTTAGTATCCGTCTGCAGGCGTTTTTTATTAAGCATTCCTCCTGCTATTTAATTCGCAGAATAAAACTTTCGCTCTTGATTTTATTGCACAACTGGATACGTGGGTTTTCGGGGAAGATTAGTGGCTTTTTATCACACTGCCAGAGACCTTATCTATTGCGGAGGCCGGAGATTGCAAAGAAAAATAAAATATATTTTCATTGCCATCAGAAGTCAAGAACCTTTCGGCGTAAAAACGTATTATTTCTACGCCTGCCGGGGAATGTCAATGAAATTGATTTATTCCCCACCCACCTGATCCGATTTTAATCCTTAAACAAATGACTCGTTAAAGATTTTAATTTGTTGAGCGAATTAATCGAGCAAGTGGCTCTATTGATAAACAAACGTGGATTTATTTGTTTACCTTCGGGCTACTCTGGAGCAGGCCTGAGCCCCAAAACAGATAATGCTTTCGCGTGCACGTGATATATATCTCATCATAATATAATATTAATAATAGATTCACTCTCTTTGTGACGCAATCGCCCCGAAACTTCAGATCTCAGTGTATTTATCTTAATCAGGAGGAAACTCATCCCAAGTTGAAGTTGGAACCTTGAAAATTTTGTTTGCCCCGTCGCACCGTGCCGGGCGTAACAGTATCTGTATCTGAAGAAGTATCTTTGCATCTGTATAGTGTATCTGGTGTGTGTGCCATCGCTCTGTCTGGCTGGGAGCTTTGTTTGCTTGTGTTTTATTGCGACTTGTTGACGTTGTTATTGCCGTTCTAGCCGTTGTCGTTGTCGGATTCTCAAGTTTATCAACTTGCATAGCAATGAAGCGATATGAATATGCGAGTGAGTGGCTGTGGGCGTGCGAATGGGCGGGATCCATTTTCCAGCCAAGCCGGGAAGAGCCGGGCCGGATTTCGCAGCCATTTTGCAGTCTTTGTCGTGACAGACAACATGCATTTTCCCCCGGCGCCTCGCGACACAATGTTGCCAACACAGCTTGTCATAATTTTCAATTTTATATCGGTCTGAGGCTATACACCTACATACATGCATATGTGTATCTAAAGTTTATGCCATACACCTACGCACTCGTAAGCCACAAATGTTTGCTCTACGTGTCTTTCGAGCCGTGTTCTCCTGTTGTGGCATTACCGAACTGACATTTCCTCCACTCTTTGGCCTTCGCTTTGGCTTTGGATTTGGCTTTGGCTCTGGAGTCTAATGCATTAAGTCGATTTCTCGCTTCAATGGATTTTGTTGCTGTTGCCGCAAGTTTCGGTTTTTGCCTTGGGCTTGAACCCAAGGACCAAAGTGTGGAGCACGGAGAAAAAACAACAGCAACAGGGTCCTGCATCTGCTCTTTTTTTTAAGCCATTTGTGTCAGTCAGTCAGCCAGTCAGCCAGCCAGTCATGACGTTACGCACATCAAAAATGATTACAGAAAAATCCTTACCAGAAAGTCTAAACATTTATGAAAAAAATGAGTAGACTTGGGAAGTATATATAGTACAGCACTCTTATAGTTTTTTTTCCAAGTGTCTGAGTTTAGTGTGTCGCCTTGGCGGAGCCACTTTTACACGCTCAATCGAATGCCTCCACTTTCGACTGACATTCTTGCCACATTTAGTCTCGAGTCAATCGCACGTTAATAAAACGTCGAGAAACGACCAGGGATTTCCGCATTCTCCCAGCTAGTTGTCCGTGGATGCGTGAAGAGCTGGATGGGCTTGATGGGCTGGCTTAACCCGTAATCAGGATTCAATTAACTTTTTTTCAGCTCTCAGCTTTTAAGAAATTTAATCAAACTTCGGTGACCTTTTCGGGTCCTGCAAAGCCAATTAAGGAGCGAGAATACAATGAAAACAATGAAAACCTGGACCAGAGGGGATCGGCCGAGGGCTTAATTAATGTATCAATCTTTTTGTTGTAGCCACTCGGCGGAATGTCAAGCCCTTCACGAGGCAATTAAGAGGCTATTGAAATGTTGACACTGGCCACAACAGGACACTTTTCGGGGTTAAAGTCGTCCTTTTGCCCGGGAAAAGTTTGCGTGCTTGTTAATATGGAACTTTCACTCTATATCGGGCTCGGGTCGGGTCGGGACAGGCGTGTAAACAAGTCGCACGCACATTATTTCTAATTTATGCACATATTTCAAAATGTGTGGCCTTGAAAAAACAGTTGTCTGCCAAGTTGGGGCGTCCGAAGGCGTCCCACTAAATCACATTCATACAACCGTACGTACACCCAGTATATGGGAATGTCTTGGCAAGTGAGTAATGGTGGGGGCCGTCACTCAGCCGTTAGCCGTCAGTCTTCCTCCTCGGAAAAGTCGGCTCCACTCCGCCTTCACCCCGGCCCGGACCCGGCACACTAGCCTCAGCCTTATTAATGTTAATTACTGCTGTTGCTTTAGGCCAAAGCTCTTTATCCCTGGAAGCCACAACACATTTGCGAGCTTGCCAACAAACTTCAGGCCTAATTTCTGTTAATTTTTTTTGGCCCTGAGCACCCAGACACGGGCGTCCCTCAAAGGGGGCTTTTGGAAGAGCAACAATTTATGCGAAAAGTTTTTTGGTAAATTGCTCATTTCAAGCAGCGTTTGGTATGCAACACTTTCGCGATATTAGAAAATTCCAGCAGGTAAGAGATTTATGTTGGGCATACTATAGTCCTGCCAATTACACACACCAACTCACAGACATAGGCAGCTCTGCCGTGAGTCCTGCGAATTAATTTGCATTTATCTAGCAGTTGACTTACCTGGGCAAACACTCGGATAGCACTCGGAGGAGAAAATGGGGCCACGCGGAAGAGCTGGCCGAGTAATACTTGATTCTCCGTATATGCGATGCTGAATGACGGTGGAAACCACAGATGGTGTTGTTCTTGTTATTTGCCTGTAGCTGGCTGCCTTTATTTTAGACACTATTAATACCTGGATATATGGCGGAATATTGGATCTCGAATGCTTTTATTTGTTTCTCAAGTTCATGCGTTTCGTATTGCTCATTTCGATATTGTTGTTTATAATTGTTGTAATTGCTTTAATGGTTATTATGTCGGTCTCCTGAAAAACTGTGCTCTGGCTGTGGTATGGGATAAACAATCTAAAGGGTCGGGAGCCAGCCAGCCAGCCAACCATTTCAGATGTTTAGCAATTAAGAATTTTTAAAATCATTTAATATTTGTGTGTGTGTTTGTTCTAGCATCGTTTGATTGCAATTTATTTCAGCAACTCGTACATATTTTGGTTTTAGTTTGCAAAATAGCACAAAGGAAAATGGTAATTGAAGTGCCCTTAGAAGAGGATACCACAGCAGCAGAAACTCGACTTTTCCATTGCCATTACCGTTCCTGCTGCTCTCAGGCAATGACCCGGAAGTTTTCAGCATTTTATTTATCTCATTTGAGATATTTTTTTGCCCGCTTTTGGGGCCTCCGCCTCACTGGGTTTATTTTACAATAATAAACATTTAGCATTTTCATTTTGGCTCTTTGCGATCTCTGAGTCTCTGGCTCTTATGCATTTGTTTGCTTTACGATTTTAAAGATTTACGAGATTTGTTTCAATTCGAGCACTAAAGTAAATTGCTTTGACTTGACCTTCTAGAAGTACAGGTTCTATATCTTTTCTATATCTCGTGTTATCTTATGGGACTGAGGGACTGATCAGAGATGAACTTGTAACTCTTAGGAATTATTCCAAAAGCTTGTATAACTTGTACATTTTCATAGAGATCCAAATTGTTGAAAATCCACTAGTAAATACAAACAATGACTAAGAAGGGACCGGTCGAGTTCATAGATGTGCTTTTGTTTCGCAAGCCAGAACAGCTCCGCCACATTCCAGGGAATCGTTCAGATAATAAAAATATTCTAATCCCACCTCCACCCACCCCACTACACTTGCTATAGCATTGAGTTGTCTAAATAATAGAATCGTTTTGCTTTAATAACATCGAAATGCAATGAAAATCCCAACTAAAGCACAAGTTCACGGAGAGTGCCCTGATCGAAGTTGGCAGAGGGGGGGTTGGCGGCGGCGTAGGCGTTGTGGGCGGCACTGGGCCTTAGCTAAAGACTACATACCCGAGCGAGATGGAATTGTGTATTGAGAGCAATCGCGTAGAGAGGAAAATAAAATGTACGTGTTCAATGCAAAACCAAACAAATCACAAAAATAAATCCTACAAAAATAGACCATAAAGTGAAAAAGACACAGAGCAGCAGATCGCATTTATTAATTTATGGAATTTTGTAACTGTTATCAATACACGTCGCTGTCACATGGCGAGTAGTTAGTTTAATTACATGCGAAATACAATATTTTTAATGATTCTGCTGGCTTTGCGTAATTTGCGACGCGTTCAGGCACACGATGTTTCATTTAGTTTAGTTTATTTTATTTATTTATTTTTGGCAAACAAAACGACACACAAGAACGGCACTGGCACACGACACACAGTTAAAAGAACGACGTCGGCATTTTTTTTAATTTATTTAAATCTTTTTTGGAGCCAAGCGGACCGAACACGTTTGTTGTTTTGGTTGTTTTGTTGTTCGCAGTGTAAACCTTTACCAGAACAGCCCTCACGATCAACAGCTGTTCCTGCTGATCGGGCCAGTGCTGCCACACTCCCACCGTTTGGCGGTTCTTTTTAAAGTGTATTTCAATTGCACTAACCAAATTACCAAAAACAATTGGATTTAATCCGCAAACAATTCCGTCACAATAATGTGCCGTAAGTTCTTTTGTTTTAAGCCACTTAAACCTCTCGCAAAGCGGAAACCCACGACCACCAGTTGTTCGCACTGATCGAAGCCAGTGTTGCCACATTCACACCATTCGGCGGTTCTTTTGAAAGTGTTTTTCAATGGCTCTGACCAACTGACCGAAACCGAACACTTTCACCCGCAAAAAACTCGCTGCATTAATAATTTACTCGCGTTTACCTAGCTGGAAAACGACTGGCGACCTTCGAACGGCCCACACTCCCTCTTCTGTCGCTCCACTCCTTTTCCACTTTTCGTTTAATTGCCGCGTAGAGAGTAAAACTTTAAAACACGCACAGCGAAATTGTTTTTATGACACTTCGCTCTGCTGCGGCCCACTAACCGGAAATACTGAGTTTCAGACTGGAGAGAAGCTAACGGTACTGTAGTCCGAACCCGACTGAGGCGAAGGATTTCCGAGAAGTTCCTTATATACCGGACCGCACGCAGCGGAGAAGTTGCAGGACGCAGGCGCAAAGCGGAAACCGTGTCAACTCGCGGCCTCAGGGTCAGGATGTCAGGGAGAGAGAGTGAGAGTGAGCCGGAGAACGGGCACACATGCAACAGCATTGCCGAAACCAAACTCACACTCCGGCTAAGCACCGTATGTTGGTAGCAGCATAACTATCCGTAGCCCATATCCCGCCGCATTTCCAACTAGGTTACTCTAGAAAGGGGAAACTGCAAGGCCGCCCACGACAAAAGATCGAAATGTGGAGGCATAACTCAATATTTTTATAAATTTACAAGTTTCTTTTGAAATTTTAAATCTAAAATATTTTAACTAAGATAATGTACATTACAAATAGAGTTATAAACTTCTAAATCCAAAAATTTAGGACTAACTCAATTCTCTTCTTAGATGGCGCTCTCGTTTCCATTCCCGCACCTTCTCCCGCTGCATATCGCTGCGAGTTCTTCTCTGCTCCCTTATTGGATCCCTTCGTCGTACAGCATTCAAGTCGAAAGCTCCAAAATGGGTAACACGCGCCGGTGCTTGCTCGATTCCCAGGCCAGTTCTTTGCTTGCGCAGAACCGTCTTCACCGGATAGAGGCGACCCTTTTGACTGGGCCCCAGGCCGTGCTCCTGGTCCCAGCCCTGTTTCACCATGAGCTGGAGGCCTTTGTTTTTCGCCGAAATGTTGAATTTGTGCAGTTTGTGTGGAGGAAGTGACTTAAGGTTAAACTGGTGCACAGTGGAGGTTTGGTGAACAGGCCAAGGTGTCTCCTTGAGGTCCAGTTTACAAATATCACAGTAGAAGGGTCTTATGGCCTCAGGCGATTCCTCCTCTTCCTCGGATAGTCCCTCGGGAATGCAAGCGGCTTCCAACAGTTGAACAGTCTGGAAATGGCCCTTCCTCTGTGCCAGTTTGAGAGCAGTGTTTCCAGATTTATCCTGGAGATCGACATCCGCACCCTTTTGAAGCAGAAACGCTACAACGTCCGCAGCTCCTTCGCAGGCGGCCATCATCAGTGCAGTCCAGCCAAACGAATCGCGTGTGTTGACCTCCTCAGGAGACATGGCCATGTTGGCTAGCTCCTCCACATTGTTGTTTGTGGCCAAACGGAAGAGTTGACCTCTGTTGAATGGTTCTTGGCGTTTCCTTGGAACTCTTTTAGGGTCTTTCTTTTTAGTAGGACAGGATAATTGACTTGTGGCCGGGGTGTCCAGTACCTCCTTGTAAAAATTTCGTGCATCCGTTCCACTTATGCCTTCGATTTCCGGTTTCCGTACTTTCGACGACTCCTGAACACATTCCGGCTCACCAGCGCGTACAAACCTCTTCAACTGGAGGGGAAGAGTGGTCAGGGCTAACCAATTTGGATGTAGTTCTCCCGAGGAATTCATTTTGCTTCCAATTTCAATATTTGTAAACAAACTTTTCCCAGATGGTCGCCAGACCAGTGTTGGTTAACTTTAATGAAAAGTGGAACGGCGGAATTGGACCAAAACAATAAAAGAAAATTAATAAAATTGATGGTATATTTATTGACAAAGTAAAAAAAAATGTATTTTATTTTAAAACAGTGCTTTTAATTAAAAAAACGCATAATTGTCAAAACGGATAAAGTTTTATTAATTGCCGATAGTTTATCTGGGAATATATGACTACCCGATAGATTTTAAGGGAATGCCAAAATCACCATCTGGCAATACTGATAGAATATATATTTATATATATATGATTCCTACAGCCGCGAAAATGTGAATTTCGCAATTGATTTAAAATCAACCACCGAACCCAAGCCAGGTCTAAATTGGAACCAAATTCTTGCCAAAAGATAGGCCCCAAGCGTCGGGGTAAAACAAGCTATTCAAATCATCGTTTTGTGAGCGAAACAGAGCCATTTTGGTGTCCTAAAACTGCGCAGTAAAAATCAATAACTGTAAGTGGCACGCATCGTCAATACATAAATGTAAAAAGGAGGTCCGCAAAAGGAGCCAAGATGTCCGACGAGGAGGAGGAGTCCGTGTCCGAGGGCTTCTCGGCCAGCGAGGACGAGTGGAAGCCAACCAAGGATGCACGCGGCGGAGAATCGTCGGATGACGATGACAGCGACTTTGATGAGCTGCAGCTTGCGGGGGCGGCTGTAGCTCCCGGTTCCAGTGGTCGCTCCTCAGCAGGAGCATCCAAAAAGAGGTAAGTATCGATGTGGATACTCACTAAGGCTTTACTAAACTCATCTTCCATCAGGGATCAGAAGCAGCCGAGCGGCATCAAGGGGTCGTCGGTGAAGAAACGCAAGCCCAGTGGGCAATCGTTAAGGTCTAAGCTATACAACAAGTACCGACCGCCTCCAAAGACCTTTGCCACATCGCCGTCTCAGCAGCAAAACTCACCCTCGGCTTCGGGTTCAAAAAACGCCAGAACGCCCAATGAAAGCGGAGCTCGGGATCAGCACCACGATGCGGCTGATTCCAGCAGCGAGTCCAGCGTGGAGGATTACTTGGTTAATCCGGCTGACCTGGATCTGCAGTCAACCTTCTTTGCCGGCCAGCAAGAAAAGTCAAAAGAGAAGTCTCCGGTGCCGCAGTTCGACTGCAACGCCGGCATCACGAATCTCTCGGACTCGGGTTCCGGATCGGAGGACAACAACGACAGCAGTATGGAGGACAAGGCCAGCAACGCGTTTGATTTCCGGGGTCTCCTCGAGAACGCGAACAGCTTGGAGCGCACACGGGATGCACTCGCCAAGCGAAATGTCACGGCCACTCCACCCAAGAGCCAGACCGCCACCATGGACGTAAACGCACTGCTTGCATTGGGCGAGAACCAGAACTATGAGGAGCAGGAAGAGCCTGAAGGGAATAAACGGAGGGGCGCCGGAGCCGGAATGGGGTCGGTAGAGCCGCCACCCATGGATGGACCGTCGCGGCTGAGCAAGACCAAGTCGACACGGATTAAGCGCCACACCAAGACGCGGCCCGTTTCCACAGTGGTCGCGAATGCCGGCGACACGGATGACTCCGATTTTGAGGAAGTGGCAGGTAGGCGGAAATGCAAGTAGTTTGTCGTCGAGGAGGCAGTGTGGAGGAGAGTGGAGGCATGCTTACAAAAGTTGGTTGTGGCGCTGGGATCTCTGGTATCTGATCAAAAACAAAATAAGCTTCCAAATTGCTCTGTATGAGACTGTGTAGTTTTGTTTGTACTAAGTTTATTTGACGGCGTTGAAGTTGAAGAGATATAGAGATTACTTTTCCGTACAGATGCGGTCTAAACAATGTCGCCCGATGGGTATGGATAAGTTTTTAAATCTACCAATTGTTGATAATTTTTAAAAGTATAAAGATGCCTAAAAGAAACACTATTGTACTTAGCAAGGCCATTGTTTAGACCGCATCTGTATCCACGAATGTATGTACATTTGGCAGAGCCGAGACAAAACACTGGCCATGTATCTACGATATACCTATTTACTGTAACATATTGTTAGTCGATTAGACTGAGGAGCTAGCGTACGAAGTGGCTCTTGCTGAAAACGCTTTATCCACACACTTGGCTTACTAACCTATACCTTATACCTGCTAACCAGGCTATGTTGAGTCCGTTGATTGCATGCCCTAGCTTAAGAAACATCGTCGGCATCGAAATTTGTTATCCAGCCAAGCATCAGAGACAGAAAGCAGGACGCAGGAAGATCCACCATAAATGCTTCTTACAGCCAAAGAAAGAATTCCGTTTAATGTCAACAATCCAACTAGAGATTTCTAAATGTTTTTGCACTAGCTTAAGCTCGATCTTAGTGTGTGTTTTAAATGGAAGAAAAGCCCAAATCAAATCAAATCAAAATCAAAGTATAAGCAACATGTTTTTCGAATTCTAGTCGTGGTTTAAATGTCTCCGCACACACACCGCACACCGCATAAAATATCAAACAGAAACCGATTACTTCAGAAAATGCATTTATTTATATTGTTTTGCGAGTTTTCAGTTATCAGATATAGTTTTCCAAAGATGACAACTTTAAACATAAATCAAAGAAAATATAATAATTTGATGAGCTAGTCGAATGGTCTAGGCAACTAATTGTGTACTTACTTTATGGCAAATGCAAGTGTTTCACAGAAGAAATTAACAAGTAGCTAACGATAATTAGAACTGAAGTTTAACGAATTTACTTTAGCGAAATTGTATTCACTTAACGATTAAAAAACCTAAAAACTGCATGCAGAATACGTCTTAATGAAATTAATAAACGATATACTCGAGTAAACAATGCAATAATAAACGAAATGAATCTCATAATTTTAGCGCAATTTAGTGAATGTTGATTGTAATTAATTCAATAATTAATTGAAATTTAAAATGCACTTTAAATGATATAAATAAAATAAATGCAAAATGTTGAAAGAACTCGTGGTCTCTCGTGGTGTTTATGGGTATCAGCCTTCCCTGCCCCCCAACCCTCCTCCATTTCAATTACATTTTTTATTTAATTTATTCTTAATTTTAATTTTTATCAAAATTAAAGCCTCATATCATCTCTCTTCCGGTTCCCTTTGCAGATGCCGAGCTTGAGAGCGACGAGGAGAATGGTGGCACTCCCAACATCTCCGGCGACCTGGAGATCCATGTCGGCCTTCAGACGCGACCCACCAAGGAGCAGAAGACCCAGCACGAGCTGGAGATGGCCCTGAAGCGGCGCCTCAATCGGAACGCCAAGGATCGCCAGCTGCTGCTGCACAAAGTTAGTCTGATGTGCCAGATCGCCAGGAGCCTAAGGTACAACCGCCTTCTGGGCGAATCGGATGAACTGATGCAGGCGGCCCTGAAACTGCTGCCCAGCCGGAACGCCTACCCCACAGAGCGAGGCGTTGAGCTGAAGTATCTGCAGTCCTTCGTCACCTGGTTCAAAACGGCTGTGAAGCTTCTCAGCCCCCACTTGTATTCCGAGCAATCAGTCTCCAGCAAGAAGCAGGTCCTAGAGGCCTTGCTGGAGCAGATCAAGCGCAAGGAAGCCCGCTGCAAGCAGGATATGATCTTCATATTCATTGTCCTTGCGCGGGGAATGGGCATGCACTGCCGTCTGATAGTGAATCTCCAGCCAATGCCTCTGCGTCCATCGGCCAGTGATCTGATTCGCATCAAGCTTAAGCCAGACGAGAAAAACAAAAGCCAGACCGTGGATACCGATGAGGAGGAGGAGGAGGAGGATGAGGACTCAAAGCCCAAAAAGAACAAACCTTCTAAAGCTAAAACGCAAGCTGAGAAACCCAAAGAGGTTGCTAAGAAGGGCAGTGAGAAACCCCTGAAGAAGGATGCCAATAAATCGGGATCTTCTGACAAAAACAGATCCACTTCTTCAAGTAGGAAAGACGCCAACAAATCGGGATCCTCTGCCAGCAAAGGGCCGGAAAAAAAGGAAACTAGCAAGGCCACTTCAAGCTCAAAACAGCCCAAACAGGAAGAGGTGGCCCAAAAGAAGGAGGTTTCCAAACCCAAGACGGTTAAAAAGGAGGACATTTCAAAAACCAGTCTGTCCTCTAAACTGGCCAGCAAGGAGACTTCCAAACTGGAGAAATCCCGGAACTCGGACACCTCCTTCGAGGAGAAACCAAGCACCTCCAAGGCAGCCTCCATCGTTTCCCAAAAGGAAACCAAACCAAACTTGTCTCTTCTGAAAAGGGTCACAACCCAAAAAATTTCCGAAGCAACAGAGGGCAAGAGGTCCAAAGTGGCTCCTGCGGATCCCTTCTCACCTGTGGCGGGACGAACTCGAAGAGCACACACCAAACCCAAAATCGAGACGGATGAAAAAAAGGGAAGCTTGTTCTCCCCAGTGGGATCTCCTGTGGTGCCTGAGATAGTCCTGCCGAAGGCCAGGAGGCAGAATGGTAACAGTAAGGATGTGGAAAATACCCAACCTGCAATGGAGGAAGAGATCGTAACCCGTTCTCGAAGCAAGTCACCCAAGGTGCGCATTTCTCCGGCTTTTCTGGGTGTTTCAGATCCAGCAACAACTTCAGTGCCGACCAAGAATTCCAAAAGTCCGGATTCCAAGGTTCGGATTTCGCCCACTTTCCTGACCAAAGCTGCACCGGCACGACACTTGAGGAGTCGTCAGCCAAAGTCCACCAATCTAACTATTCCCCAGCTAGATGGGGCCGAGGATGTGCCAGTGCCCAAGAAGCGCCCAAAGCTGGAGAACCTTCAGAAGTCGCAGGACTCCGACGAGGTATTTGAGCCTTCAAAGCCCGTGAAAAAGGCGCCAGTGCTGCCCAAGTCAGTACAGAATCTGCGCAAGGATCGGCGAGTGCTTTCCACGGACGACGAAGGCGGCTCGAAGCCCAAACGGAAGCCGGATGCCTCCGACATGTGGGTGGAGGTGTGGTCCGAGGTGGAGGAGCAGTGGATCTGCATTGACCTGTTCAAGGGCAAGCTACACTGTGTCGAAACCATACGAGTAAGTAGGTATTTTCCAGGTCCATTCAATCATCTAATCCTCTAATCCTAACCCCAGAAAAACGCCACGGCTGGACTCGCCTATGTCTTCGCCTTCCAGGACGATCAAAGCCTCAAGGACGTGACTGCCCGGTACTGTTCCAGTTGGAGCACCACTGTGCGCAAAGCTCGCGTGGAGAAGGCTTGGCTGGATGAAACCATTGCCCCGTATCTGGGACGTCGCACAAAGCGGGACATCCGCGAGGATGAGGAACTGCGACGCATTCACGCCGACAAGCCCCTGCCCAAGTCCATAGCCGAGTTCAAAGACCATCCGCTGTATGTTCTTCCGAGGCATCTGCTCAAGTTCCAAGGCCTCTACCCGCCAGATGCTCCCACCCTGGGCTTCATTCGGGGCGAGCCCGTCTACTCGCGAGACTGTGTCCACCTCCTGCATTCCAGAGAAATTTGGCTAAAGAGCGCTCGAGTCGTCAAGCTGGGGGAACAGCCCTACAAAGTGGTCAAGGCGCGTCCAAAGTGGGACAAGCTGACACGGACAGTTATCAAGGACCAGCCCCTTGAGATCTTCGGCTACTGGCAAACGCAGGACTACGAGCCGCCCACGGCGGAGAATGGCATTGTCCCACGCAACGCCTATGGAAATGTCGAACTCTTCAAGGCGTGCATGCTGCCCAAGAAGACAGTTCACCTGAGACGTAAGGATAACTCTCTGGGATACTTTCTTGATTGGCTTTTAACTCTCACTTCTTTTAGTTCCTGGCCTTATGCGGGTCTGCAAGAAGCTCAACATCGACTGTGCCAACGCGGTAGTTGGCTTCGACTTCCACCAGGGCGCCTGCCATCCCATGTACGATGGCTTTGTGGTCTGCGAGGAGTTCCGCGAGGTGGTCACCGCCGCCTGGGAAGAGGATCAGCAGGAGCAGGCGCGCAAGGAGCAGGCCAAGTACGAGGATCGCGTCTACGGCAATTGGAAAAAGCTCATCAAAGGTCTAATTATTCGGGAGCGCCTCAAGAAAAAGTATAATTTCTGAATATTTGTCGTAATTTTTCGTTTGCATCTTTTTCGTAAATTGTGTATTTTTTTGTATTTGAAATTCCAGAAAACTTTTAAAAGTTGGGTTTCCAATAAATTGTATTCATTATTTTGTAATGGTTTCGAATCAGTTTATTTATCGATTATTTAGGTTTTCGTAACTTGCGTTTGGTTTCCACCTTAATTTACAAAATTTCTTTGTTTTTTTGGTTAAAGAGGTTAAAAGGATTTAGAAGAAGTTCGATCGACCGTCCATAGATAATACATTGGTCGACCGTGGTTATAGGGTTTCGTTAATGTAAGGACATAAATGAATCAGTAACCGCGCTGAGAAGCCCCAAATTGAATCTTTACAAGGGCATGGAATGCTTAAGCAGACTAGAGTGAAATAAAGCAATATATCAATTCAGTTTGATCGCTCGGCTCCTGCCAGAAGTGCTCATTAAGTACATAAAATATAAATAAACTCCTAACTAAAAGATTGGAATACAAAAAGACTTTGGTATGTCAACAACTTCCTTATGGTTCTGTGCCCTTGCCAGCCCCCTTAAGCCAGAGTACCCCAGCAAGAAGGATAATACGTTTCTAAATTCATAAATTCTTATCTACGGAAATCTAACCAAGCTCCTTAGGTTGTCAAGTGGGCTTTCCAGAGGGCTTCAGCGGGGCATTCACGTAGGCATCGATGAATTGGCATTGACTCCCGTGGATCCTGTCCCGTTGGATGAACGCTGACGCAGCGGGCTACTCTGCGCCTTGAGGTACTCGATGTACATCCGCCTGGCTTGGTTGAGTACCCGGGTCACGTCATGCTTGCGGACCATCTTGTCAAAGTGCATCGCTATCTCGTTGTAGTCCATGGCCCCCTTGATGATTGTGTTCCTGTGCTGGAGCAGCAGCGTGAGGCAGAGAAACATGAGGAAGGCATTACCACCGCCGAACTCCGAGGGCGGAGGCAGAGCCGCCGCCGTGGCGTTCACTCCGCCAACTCCGTTTTGAGAGGCCAGCCGCTGAGGGGATCTTGTGTAGGCACTCTCATCGTCGGCATTGGTGGCGATCTCCACCAGCGGAGTCACCTCAACCAGGCTGGGCTCCGTGGAAATGGGCAGTATAACCTCCGGCAGGCTACTGCTGCTTCGCATTCCGAGCGGAGTGTGGCCATCCATCAGGAGCTGGCTCTCGTCGATGAAGGGATTGAAGGCATGGGACTCGCTCTGTTGGACGCTATTGCTCTTGGCCGCCAGCCGCTGACGGCGTCTCATGTGCAGCTCGCTGGCGTCGGGACACGGAATGATTTCGTTCTCCTTCAGGTCCTCCACCAGGTCGAGTGCATCCTTGTCCAGCTTCTCGTACTCAAAGTCATCTCGCTTTTCGTTTTCCGTGAAGGGAAGGCCGAACACCTGACGGTCCAAGTTCTCCGCCTCCAGGCGCAGTTCCCGCGTTATGGCCGTCGTCATGGGGTAGTACTCCTGGTCACCGTCCTGATCTTGATCCTGATCCGGCTCTGTGTTCTCCAGGTCCAGCTGCAGATTGTAGCTGCTAAGCTCCTGCTCCTGCGCCTGTTGAATGGCCGTGGCCGCTGTGGAAGCACTCCAACTGGTCTCCGGCACTGACGAAGAATCCGACTCGTCCAGCGAGCTGCCCAGCCCGCCCTTGGTCAGCTGCACGACTGGCTTGCTAGAGGATACCGGAGCAGTCGGCTGCTGGGTGGCAAATCGATCGGATATGCGGTTCTTGTTGATGGTCGCAAAGTTAAGGAATTCATTGAAGTTTTTCACCAGCTTGGGCGGCATTTTGCGATCTCCTCCGTCGTCTTCTGCTTCTCCGTCGAAGGAGAGACCGATCCGACTGGTGGCTGCCAGCTTTTCCTTGAGATCCTTGAAGTGGCCCCCACTGGAGCTACTCACTCGCTTCACGCTCTCGCTCACTTGGCTCGCGTTTGTGGCCAGTTGCTTGGCGATGATGTTGCTCATGGCCAGAATGTTCTTATGCTGAAGCTTGGACTTTATTTCATTCGCGTCTTCGTCCAGATTGGAGGAGGAGGTACTGCACAGAAAGGCTCGTCCTGGAGATGAAGGCGGTGCGTCTTTACACACAGCTTCTGGAGTTTTATGGGCGTCATCTTTGAATGGATTCGTTTCCAGGAAGCTCGGCGATTCCTTCCTATCGAACACATCGTCGTCTTCGGTGTCCTCGCCAGCAGACACGTCCTGAGCCGACTTGGCGTTTGGACCACTTTCCAGGGCCCCCTCGATCAGTGCCAACATTTTTGCTTCGTCCAGGCTCTGGTGCACTTTTGAGGAGGTCCGACGCTGTCGACGCGCGGCGGCCGACGCATGACGCGACATATTGTCATCAAGGCTGTGGTTCAGCCTCTTGGTATTGTCCAGGGCATGGCCAGTGGTGCCCAAGGAGGAGCTGAGCGAACTTAGCGAGGCCGAAGAGCTCTGACGGCGAAGAGCGCATACCTTGGTGTATGGATTCTCGCGGGGCTTGGTCAGCAGGTAAGACGGACTGGTCGGGGTGGCACTGTGTGAGCTTGAGAATGTACTGGCGCTGTTGGGTACGGAGCTATCCGCAATGGGTACAAATTCCTTAAAAAGAACAAGAGGTTTAAAGGAGGATTTAATAAATTAACAAAATTATCTGTTCACCTTCTCAAAGAGTTGCAGTTCCTTTTCCCCAGGACCACTTCCGTAGCGCAGAGAACTCCACTGAACCTCGAGCATGCGAAGGGCATCTTCAAAGGGAAACTCCCGCTTGAGTTCCAGGAGCAGCCAGCGATAGCAAAAGAGCAGATCGTCGGCCTGCTGGGACTTTAGGTACTCCCAGAACTCTGGATCGTAGAAACTCAGGGCCTCCGTCAGGTGGGCGAACTTCTGGGTCATTGCAATGCCGTCCAGCATAAAGTTGCCTCGCATACGGGCCATAATCGCACAAAAACAGATGTAGGCCTGCGCCTCGTCGTTCATGGTGACCAGAAGCGGCGAAGCTATGTCAGACATGCCCTGACAGTAGGAGACGGTTGGGTGATTCAGTGCGTATGTTGTGAGGATGTTGAAGAGTGCTGCAATGTTCTGATTGTCGTCGCTGCCGGCGTAGAACGGATGAAGGCGGTCAGTCCGCAACACGTCCTTCTTCACCATGCTGGTCACATAGGCCAGCTCACCGGCCACACTTCCCCTTTTCACAGCCGCCTTCCAGGTGTCCCTCAAGCGGCAATACTGTTCCGATTTCCGGCGCATAAACTCCATCCGCTGGTGGCCATCCAAAGGCAGCCCGTGATTTCCACTTGGGTAAACGTTCAGAAGGTGCTTCCACACCACGCGTCGCAGACTAGGATCGATGCCACCCAGAAAGATGACCCGGTGCAGCTCTTCCTTTCGTTGAATTTGGCCCAGGGCGTCCAGGAACAGTCTAAACTCTCCATCGCACATGGGCGGTCGAGGAGGCAGGTTTGCCATGTGCTCATCGGACAGGTTGAACGCTTTCTGGACGATGGAGAAGGTTTTCTCCATCTGGTTCATGATGGAGCTGCCGAGCTTTGTCTGCATGTGCTGCACGTATTTCTGGGACACTCCGAGAGACTGAAGTGGCGATATAAGCTCGCGGGGAATAGCAGGAGAAACGGCTCCAGCTGTCGAGGGCGGCGCAGGGACGGCTGATCCAGTTGTGGACCGCCCCGGCGACACATCGGAGTCGCATTCCCTTACCACCGTAAAGGGCTTCACATCAATCTGCAGCATCAGGCAGGGCTCCGACGCGGTCTGAATGGATATGTTGTGAATGCGCAGGAAGGCCGCATCCAGATCCCAGTCGGAGCGCACGGCCAGATAGATTTCGTTGCCAGCCGGATCGAAGGCCTTGTACTTGATGGAGAAGTCCGATTTGACGTCAAAGGCCTTGGCCAGCAGGGAGTAAAGGACCCTGAAAAAAGGACTCGGTTAAATAACCATCGAAGCATAAGCAGGAACACAATTACTCCAGCGTTGTGATTTGGGGGTCCACGGAGAACTTCCTCCACTCCGGCCGTAGCGTGGGCTCGCATTTCTGAATACATAGATTGAAATTGCAAAATGAAATCGTTTTGTTTCTTTGTTGTCTGGCTTTTCGTACCTTCACTTTCACCCGCACCGCCTCCCTCGGACAAATGCCAGTCATGTTTTCAGTTTTCCCGCTCTGTGGCGACTAGCTTTGCTCCATTGCTTCCAGGCTGCTGCAGAGCGTCGCGAAATAGGATATTGCTTGGATATTTTGCAAAATCTTAAAAGAAACTTTACGGGGGGGTTACGGTTATCTGATGGCTGTAAATATTTCTGGTATTTTCTCAACCTTATTATTCTTCTTCTTCGATTAGTAATTTTTACTTTCATTGCCAATCGGTCTTACCGGTTCGTATATATCAGCCCGGTTCACAAAACAAGTCAAAAAACTACATTTTTAGGCTTTTTAAAGCTGTTTTTTCTTTAAATCCATAGAATCTTCCTCATTTATTGGAAAATTTATTGTTTCCGTCTTAAAAAATATTTAAAAATTCCATTTCCCATTAAAATGTATCGATTTGTACTGGACTTTTTAGGAATATCGATATACTGATATATTATCAACAACCCTAATTGATATTTTTCCACCTCTAACTAAGTATATAAGTACAGAGATTAGTGCAAAATTGTTGTTGTTAGATTAGTTTTTGGCCATCGTGAGCCAGCAAATGCACTCAATTGGCACTACATGTTAAAGGATATTGGCTTCTCGCGGATCCGGATCAAATTGTCCAGGCAGCAGGAAGCGGGGCGTACCAGCGGTCGTCGAGAATCTGGGTGTGTATAGGTGTGCCTGTGTGTGTATGTGACGTGTTAGGCAAGCAAGAGAGTAAGGAAATTCCACCGAATAACGATCTTTCTTCCCATCCCATGGCAATGGCATCCAAAGAAGCTGAACGCCTCCCATTCAGCCACCGATAATTCTGCAATTGAGATAACACAGCCTTAATTTACGACACTAAAGTGTTTATCTGTCCAATTGTACTTGTACTATCTGACGTTGTGTGTTTGTGTGTGAGTGTTTGTTCGCGCGGGTGTGTGTGTGAGAGAGCTCTTCGGAGCTGATAAATTTTTCGCTTCGAATTTAACGAACAATGTAAGTGAAATTATTATGCAAAATAATGGTCTTGGCTTCCGCTGCGGCATTCTACATAGCCCTGCATATATGGGTATGCATAAATATACATAGCTACCATATCTTCCATATCCACTGGCCGTGTGTATCACTGACGCGCGACTTCAGTTGGCGGCGTGCTTATATCATAAATTGATATATTAACTGCCGACTGTTGAATCTGAATCTGGCGTTGTTACAAGGAAATTATCAGAGAATTCAGTGACCCTGCCATGTCAGGCCGCACATCCCACCGCAACGCCTCCGCCCCTCCACTCTGCTGACACGTTTGTAAAAACCGCATTTTACTCATCTTTCAGATTGGCTAAGGTTTAATGGATGACACATCACCATGGGAAAGCTACTATCAAAAATTTTCGGCAACAAAGAAATGCGAATTCTTATGCTCGGACTGGACGCAGCTGGCAAAACAAGTGAGTATCCCTGAAAACTAGGCCAGATAAAGTAATTCAAGCTGAAAGTTAACACCACCTGAGGGCCTACCAAAAAAACAATAGAATCCAGATTAATTCATTCATGCCTCCTTATCACTTTATCAAGCCTAGACCGTATGCCCATGCCTAGCAATTATCAAACAAAACTAATGATTCCAATGTTTTCACAGCGATTCTGTACAAACTGAAACTAGGGCAATCAGTTACAACGATACCCACTGTGGGCTTTAACGTGGAAACCGTCACCTACAAGAACGTCAAGTTCAACGTATGGGATGTCGGTGGACAGGATAAGATTCGACCGCTCTGGCGACACTACTATACGGGAACACAGGGTCTTATTTTCGTAGTGGACTGTGCGGACCGGGATCGAGTGGATGAGGCGCGCACGGAGCTGCATAGGATAATTAACGATAGGGAGATGCGTGACGCCATCATTCTGATATTTGCTAATAAACAGGATCTGCCTAATGGTGAGTGTGCTGTAAGGCATATTAACAAATGTATTCAAATATTAATGGAAAAACATTTTGCAGCAATGAAACCCCATGAAGTCCAGGAAAAACTAGGTTTAACTAGAATAAGAGATCGCAATTGGTATGTACAACCGTCATGTGCCACATCCGGCGATGGCCTGGCCGAGGGCCTGATTTGGTTAACGTCGAACCATAAGTTATGAGAGTCGTAATTGAGCATTTTCTTATATTTATGTATATGGCATGTATTATTCGAAGCGAAGCAAAAGCAAAATATTCTATTTTATTTATACAGAGAAAAAAAAGAGAGAAAAACCGATAAATCAAACCGCAAGCGCATAGTAAAGAAGCCCAATTCGTAACCTACGAACGTACATAACTTAACAAAAGTGTTAAAAATGGTATATAGAAGTCAGATTTAGATATATATAACGATTATATATATTCTCTCAATTAACCAACCAATATTCTCACTAGTAATGATACACATACAGAATAAACGAAGCATCAACAATATAAGCAACCAATAAATATGCGTAAAATAAATTATGCGTGAAGCACAGAGATATAAAGCAAAACATCAACGGAGATTAGTGTTAAGTAAGTTTTTCTTGTAAATTATATTGATGAGACATGTAAGCAATAAGTTGAAAGCTTGTTTATTGCAACTGTTACTATATATTTGACTTGAACAAGGGTAACGAGTCTTAAATAAATTGTAAATAAATATTCAAATTAAAGCCCATATACAAGAACAAACAAAATAAATGAAAACACCGAACAAACGATTGAACAAACCTATAGATTGCTATTTAGATTAAAACTGAGTCTTCAAAAATATAAAGAAATAGTAACTGTGCCTTCCTCAATGTCTGTGTCTGGGTCTCTCATTATTTCCCCCATCCCCTACAGCTTCAATCGCCGAATTGGGCATTTGCCAAACCGAACGGAAGAATCCTGGGTCCTGGATTCTGCGAGTCAACCGTTAACCTTCGGATTATCTCTGACCAAGACAGCCGGCCTGACTTCCGTGTCAGATAAATTGGTTCCGTTCTGTGCGCTCAATTCGAAAAGTAAACATGCCACATTCAGAGGAATACCCTCCGCGCCAGGAGGGTAGAACATTTTACCTGAGTATGAATGGTTAAACAGGGCGTGCCATAATCAAGCATTGTTTTTAAGACTCTTATTCAAGCACTGGACCGCAGTCGATTTGGCTTTAAAGGAAAAATGTATGTCTCAATTTCGGTTGCATTTGTATTAAATATTTCATTAAAATTATTTTGGCTCTCAGAATGTCACATATGCTAAAAATGTTTTCCTTTGGAGTAGTTATTTTAGTTTGGTAGCAAATAATTTCCTCCGATACTACGTTCTATGACTTTAAAATCTTTTTTCTTTTCATATTTTACAAAGCATATGTTCATACATATATAATTTGGTAGCTCTTATCAAGACTATTGGTTTGAGACACTGAGGTTAATGTCCGAAATTAAAATAACAAATGAATATGTATTTGAAATTCTACACATCATTCAATTTTAATTTGTATTTTTAAACTTTTAATAAACAAAATAATGGGGAATAAGTACACTAGTCCTTGGTAAGTCCTGGAATATTCCATTTAGTATAAAATATCCTTTCAAAACCCAGTTACCAAAAATTCTATTGGGGATCGAAACTGTTTCAATCACCAATCATAAATAACTTTAAAAAATTAGCATAGAATGTTGTATTTAATCCTTTTTTTTATTTGTCCCATTTTTAACAAAACGAAATTAAGTTTAAAAAGGCCGTTTAGTATCCATGATGGCCTCCATGGCGTCCGTGGTGTCCGTGGTGACCTCCGGGACCTCCATGTCGTCCTGGACCATCATATACTCCTTGACCTCCGTATCCTCCTTGACCTCCATATCCTCCTTGAGCTCCAAATCCTCCTTGACCTCCATATCCTCCTAGGGGTCCAAACTGAGGCATAGCTAAGGCAGCGCACACCAAAGCGAAGAGCACAATCTTAAAAGCATGAATATTAATCTTTGCCTAATTATTGCCACTCCGAGTAAATCACTCACCAGAACCTTCATGATGACTAAAATTTGAAACTGAAACTGCTGTACAAAAATTTCTTCTTATATAGCCGACAAAGTCCGATAACCGAAAAAAATCAATAGCCAATATTTCGACTATACGACACCGATGGTTAGACTAATATTTTGGATTATATTGGTAAATAATGGGATTTGACGCCTACTGACTTTCCAAATACAAGATTATTCATGTTCAAAATTTATCTGAATAGATACGTTTCAGAATAAGACTAGGTTCAGCTAAAGATAATAGTTAATATTTCAAAAAGAATTCTAATACAGTCGCAAATACCCTATTGAAAAACCCAAAATCTAATTTTGATAAGAAAACCAAAACAACATAATTTTTTCGTAGACAGAGGAAGAAGAGCAATTGTTTTTTATTAATTACATACATATGTGTGTCTGTACAATGTATATAATTTGTATAAAATAGTTCCTTAATATTAATAAATATGCATAATCAGTTTTGGTACCTTATGTATTAGTGGCTTTATGCGGGCACGTGTCGACAATGAACCGAATGTTTTTCTATACAAAAAAATAGAAGGAAAAGATGACATTGGCCATTGATACACCCTTGCAGTTAAATGCAGGTTTATTTTTTAAGATATCTTTATATCTGTTTCTTTTTAAGATATTGCATTTAATCGCTTATATCAGATACAGACATTTTTATTATTTTATAACACCAAAGTTTAGTTACATGGCATCTACAGGATACACATACTCGGCCGATAAGAACGAGTTATTTGAAAAGTGGAAATGCAAAGTGCGAACCAATAATACTCTATAATTCCAATCAATACTCTTCCCCGCTTCGTAAATAAAAAATTGAAATAATCTTTTAAATTAATACAAGTACATACATATGTATATACATATACATAAAGTAATGTTCAAGTACAATGTCAGGTTTTGTCTTTTCAGATAATGAGGCATGTAAATAAATTGAAAACTCAAGGTTAATATTTGTTCGCTGGGAGATAGAACAAAAGTTGTGGCTTGTTTTTTTGGGTTGTCTGTACCTCTGACCTTTGTTGAGATTGAAATTTAATTACACATATTAATAATTATGTGAGAGACTCAAGCTAACGGGACTCTAGGATCTAGATTCTAGAACCTTAGAAAAGGAAAATTTCTTTTTTTTCTAGTGTAGTGCCCGAATGATATATAAAAGACTAGCCCATGAATTTTGATTGATTAAATAAAGTGCACTGCACTTGATGAGGTCCGCCACCGCCTCCTCTATGTTTTTTTGTTGTGTTGCAGGAAGGGTGGGAGGTGGGTGGTTCTGGGACTCGTCTGTGTGGGTGTATTTTTGTATGTATTTGAAAATGCGAAATGTCGCCGTTCAAATGTCAAGAGCCAACCCTGTCGCCACTGCTCGCATCGCTCGCACACACTACTTTCTCGCTTTCTCCTACTATGAAAGGTATGCGGTACTTTTGATGCTGGACTATTATAGGATAACGGTGCTGCTGTCCTTGTCCTGTCTCTATCCATCTCGGTTCCGCTCGCACGCTCCTCCCCCGGCGTGGAGGGCGTGGCTACGGTACACAGTGCTGTGACTTGCGTTTGTTCACTTTTGTCGCGAGCATAAACTTCCGCCCGCTGCTGCTCTCTCACTTGCTAATACTCTCTCCCTAAAGCCCCCACCATCATAAAAAAACGGAGGGAGTGGGCGGGAGAGAGGAGAAAGCACAAGGAGAGGCTGCGGCTTGGCAGGAGCCTGACTGTTGTATTCCGACATCTCATTTGTTACAAAGTTAATGTCGGCGCATTAAGCATGCCAAAAGCCCCCACAACAAAATCGCAAAATCGGAGTACGGAACGGAAAGCTCTCCTTTATTCCCAATTCCCCCACTTCCAATGCCAGTGCCCACGTTCCGGCAGAGCACAGCAGCACATTTATTGATTATTGGATTAGTGGACCTGGGGGTCATCTTAAATCACTTTGTTCACAGCATTGAGGTCCATGAATAAATTACTATCAGCCATGGGAAAGTGATTTAATAAAGTTGGATGAACCTCCCTAAAATATGTATGTTTTATAATCAAGTAGAGATATGATAACTAAAAATATATTATTTAAAAACCAAGTCTGAAAAATCGTTTAAAATCGATTGTTTTCTGTATTTACAAAAACAAAAGGACTATAAATAAATAATGGATTAAAAGAAAAAATATAAATGAAGGCTCGAAATAAAAAGTAAAAACATTGTTTGGGATCTATTATCTTTAAGGTATTATTTTAAAATATAACTATGAAAAAATATATAAAACCTTGTATATCTTACTTTTATCTGTATTTTATTAAAACTATTTAAAAATGTTAAAAAATTTCGAAAAAGTTCGTGAAAGTTTACAATTTTTGACTGGTTTTTGGTAAGAAATTGATGTAAAAAAAAGGAACTTTGAATAAATAAATAGTACTTATTTTAAAACAGGTTTTCCATAAAATAAAATAGAAAGTAAACTAATAAAAATCGAAATTTAAAGACTTAAATCTCCACTCAAGAGATTTGTTATTTTTAAAATTTATTATAACTTATATTAACATCCAATAGAACTGCAAAATTTTCTGGAGAATGCCGAATAAAATGGTTCATGCTGCGAACTCAGTTTAAATAGTTTTAGTTCATTATTTTGTCTTTATTTATTTTAGACTCTCTAGGATAGACAGCATAAAAATGATCTTGATGTACATAAAAGCTTCATGCAACGCAGAAATGCAGATACAGATACAAAAACCAGATACTGGCTACGAGCTATAGGTATATGTGTGCCAACAACCACACAGAAGGGACAAAAAAACACAACAATTTTCCGTGCAATTCAATTACAGTTAACTGGGAGATGGCAGCTCCAGTTGCGACAAAGGGGGAGGCATGAATACTGGGGGCATCGTGGCAGGACGGGGACTCCATGGCAAAAGCACCAACATCACAAAGGTATTATAAAACAAAAACAAAATGTCAAAACCCAAGACGATTATACGAGCGCCAGCCGCGCAGCTGCGTCAGAATGTTGTGGGTGTAGTGGCGTGGGCTCCATTGCTTTGTGCTCCTCCTTAACTCCTACTTTGGCAGGATTTCCTCATACCATTCGCATATCCCACTGCCACCGTTCTTGTCATGATGGCGGCCAGGCGCTCTCTGCTCTTTTGAGTTTGCTTGTGTGTGTGCGCAGAGAGCGCAGAGCCGGGTGTTTATTGGAGATTCCGATTGTGGCTTGGCTTACCCCGCACACGCACACACAAACAGGCAAGGATGCCGCAGCATCAAGAAGGAACGAATCAAAGCAAGCCAACAAGCAAATGCGCCACCAGAGTTGCCACTAAAAGTCTTCGTCCTGGGCGCAACAGTGGGCGGCGGGTGGGTGCGGTTATCCCCTGTACGTTGTTGTTTCAGCTGCTGCTTTGCTCGCTCTCTGCTCTCTGCTCTTATTGCTCTCGGTGGGTGGATGTGGATGTGGCTTTGATTGTGGATGTGAGTGTGTATGTGCTCCTTGCTCTTATAGTGCTGTTTGCATGTGTGTGTTCGTTGTGCTTTTTGTCCTCACAGGCAGCAAGAAGGATTCTCTGCCCACTCAGCGACCGCGGATTATATCCACCGATTTTTTTCCTATTCCGGGGTTGGCCGGATGGCTGGTTGGCTGTATTTTGCTCCTGGAGTGGACACACATCACTGTTTAGCTGCTGTCATGCTTTTATGATAAATCTGGAATCGGACATCGAGACGTTAACATCATCATCGCCGCACACTCGCAATCCCGTCGGATCGGATCGGCTAGCTTTGGTTCAAATCAGTGCAAGTCAGGACCTCTTTTGCCGTCGTGAAAGTTGCCAACAATAAAAACTATGGTGCTTAATTAAATCTTGTGGAAAGTGTCATTTAAAAATCAAATTCAATCATTTCTACTGCTGCAAATCAAAAATATCCAAGAAAACAAAATGAATAAGGAAGAAAGTTTACCCGAAACGCGTCCTTCATCACAAGGTAATATAAAGAAAAGTAACAAAAAAGTGTTTTAAATTCAAATCAAGGACAACAATTAACTTTATAACCTAAGTTTGTGAGGAAAAAAAAGGATAAGTATATTACTTAAACTTTGAAGTGTAGAAAAAGCCTCAAAGGATGTACAATTAGGGTCTGCATCACGTATGAAGTGAAATGGCTTGCAAAATGTAATTACCTTATTATTCATAATTTTTTTTTAATGAAAATTATGGTAAATTAACTCAATGATGGTCTTAAAAAAATACTCCGGCCATAAAGTTTTTCTTGAAATTTGATTCGCTGATTCGTTTAGCTTCGTAGAGTTGATTCTGATTATGAAATCAATTATAAACCGACTTATAGACTTTTCTTTACAAATAAAAAATAAATTTTAGTTTCATTTCTTACTTAATTACTTTAACTAGGAATCTTACATTATTTTTACACGTAAATTACTTGTTTCATACGAGAGAAAATATTGCCTACTTCTTGGGGCTCTCCAAGACTGAAAATACATAGATTACATACATATTTATTTTTACTTTCTTTGAAGAATATTATGTTATTAAAATTTGTTGTTGGCTAAAATAGAAAGTTAAATTGTAAAAAATTCCACTTTTAGGTACATTTCCTAATAAAACAATCAACCAAAGTGCCAACCCAAAATCTTTTGCAAAATCTCAAGGATAATAAGCTCAAAGACCTCCCCATTCAAGGATTCGACTACATCCAATTTTAATTAGCTTTTGTAAAGTAACGAGTTATTCGCAATAATCCTAATCCTAAATCGAATCCTAGAACAACACTTGTACAAATTAAGTCGATGCCCAACTTCTCGATGGAGTGGCCCATGCACGAGTGGCCCAACAAATTCAATTTGTGATAATCACCAAATTGAATTAGACTCCGAGTCAGGCCGCCAAAAATTTCAAAAATTCATAACACAACCGGCAGGGCCCTTTTAACACCATTGTGTGCAAAAGTACGCCAAAGTGAATTTCAACGAGCTCGTAAAATTAACAAAAACGGAGCACCCGGAAAATGCAAGCATATGACGCTAATCCGTCGGCATTAGACCGCAGCCGTGGTGTGCCAGTCGGTCCTGGTCCTTGTACTGGTCCCCAGATTTCAAATCTTTCTGACTTTGTTCTGATATCCAGCCTCCAGATACCCCCGATACCCAAAAAGGTCGAGCGCACAGGCAAGTGGCGAGTGTAACAAATGTGTCCTCGTCCTTGGTCCTGTGTGTCGAGGGTTAAGTGCATCAAAAAATCAGTAAGGAAACTACAATCAAATTAGGGTGTGATGGCAAAACAATCGTCCCCCGAGGCAAATTTTGCGCACAGATTGCTCGGCACGCTCGGCCCGAGTCCTGAGAGCCGTTTGGCTTAATGGCACCCTAATTGAATGTGTAAATATATTTGCGGATTACAGGGCGTCAATGTCGCCACGCAGGGATAAGATCGTCCTGCTTCCTGGTACCAACTGACAAATTGAGATTTAATTTAAATGAACTACATAAGTGATTTTTTATTGCATTACCCCATTTGGCAATATTTTTAATTGAAGTACACTCTTTCAAAAAACTTTACAAGTTAAGATGTCCTTTTTATTTTTTGTAGAGTTACATAGCCCCCAGCGACATTGTTATACCCCGCCGCCAGCCCCGATGCACGGGCAGCCGCCTCCACCGACAGCAGCGGGAGTGGGGCCGCCCCCACAGCAGCCACCTCCCCTGCCGGCCGTTCCCACTGGGCCGGCGGGTCGATTGCTTGGGTGGAACCATAGTGCTGCTGCAGCGGCTGCAGCTGCGGCGGCAGCAGCGGCGGCCAACTCCTCGAATCACTCCTCGAGCGGAGAACAAAGTGCTCTGACAAGGGTTAAGGGCCAGAATCTGGGACTTATCTGCGTTGTTTGCGGCGATACTAGTTCTGGAAAGCACTATGGCATCCTGGCGTGCAACGGCTGCTCAGGATTCTTTAAGCGCAGTGTGCGAAGGAAACTCATCTATCGGTAAATATAATCATGTTTTTGAAAAAAAAAAAATAAGGTCACATTTTGATTCTTACTGCAATCAAAAATATTTTGAATAATTTTTCCTTCAAATATACCTTTACTTTCAAAAATACCCAACCATTTTAAAAATATGCAGTAATGCCCCTAAATCCAGCTATTAGCATTTTTATTTTCATTAAATGTTGCAACATTTGTCCAAAGTGGGTTGGACCGGTGGGTGGGATGGGCTGGTGTGCCCGGAGACCCGTCTGGCGGATTACGAGGCTCAGCCAAATTCATTACAATTATTCAAATCTTTGGGATTTGAGCGTCAACTTTTGAATGCGCATATTTGCCCTCGCGTTGACTTTGTGCCCAGGATGATGGGATGGCATCATGTGCGGATCCGAATCCGTAGCCCACCATACTACCCCAATTGCAGCTTTGAATGTAATTGAATTTAAAGTGATTTCGTTAAAAGTTTCAACTTGTCTTTTTATTCCCCCAAAGAAGGACGCGGAGCTGCTGGGAAATGTGTGAGAATATTTAGAAAAAAACCTTCAAATCAAAAGCTGTATTGTTCTTTTTCAATAATCATTAAATCAGAAATATATCCAATAAGCCCATCCGACAGAATCAATGTCGGCAAACATAAAGTTATGATGCAGTAATATAGATTCTGTTCTGCGGCTTTCCGGCAGAGGCGGTAAATCACAAACGTCGAAATCTCTATATCCGTGCGGTCCCATGAGATTGATATGGAGGGCTTAAGCGCAAAACACTTGGCCAAATGTGACCCGGCAAAGATGCCACAGACTGACAAAGCCAAATCGCAACAAAGTCAAAAAAAAGGGGGCGGCTCGGTATGGCTCTAAATAAAATAGAGCAACATCCTCCCCTGGCTGACTAAACGAGGGAAACACGACATTGAAGAAAAAAGGATACCAAGGGTCCTTTTCCAGGTCCTGGCCCTGGTGCCAGTATAGTATATTTTCACCGACGTGACTGGTGTTTCAATGGCCGCCAGAGTCTATCTGGCCTAAGGCTGGCTGGGGTCCATTTTATAGGTTTTGTCGCCTTTCTTTGTCGCCTGCGGTGGTCCCATTAAGCCGTTTTCAATTATAATCAATTGCTTCCAATCACAACTTTCCAATCTAGCTAAAGAAATGGTCCCCTCACAATCGAATTTGTTCAGAAAATAATTTCAGATATTTTTTATAGCTTAATAATATGGAAAATTTGGTAGAGATTCAATACACGTAAAGGAATGGTGTCATCTGGAAACCCCAAATAAAAAGGTTTAGTTAACTATTGTTTTTATACCCTGTCTAAGGGAATTCTAATTTTGGTCTAAAGTGTGCAACGTAAAGGGTATATATTCTTGATCAGAATCACCTGAGTTCATCAATCTGTCTCAGTCTTGAAGCTATAGACTTCAAACTTGGCCACATCCTTATTTTTTTAAAATGTAGTTCTGCTATTCTAATATTTGCTGTACTGTACTATATAATCCGACATATAGTTTCTAGGGTATATAAGCTTAAGTAGCTTGTTAAACAAATTAATCCATCTAAAATTTCTGAATGAAATATTTTTTTTTATAAATGAAACCTAAAAATTGAAACTTTCACAGTTCTATAGTCTATTTTTAAGGACGCCCAGAAATCAAATAGTAACGAAAATTAAATGTTACAGTCTATTTGCGTATGATAATATTCCAAAAGAAGCTTTAATTTAGTAACTATACAATAAAATATTTAAAAATAATGAATTAAAAAATAGCGCCCTCCTCCTCGATTCTCATAGGTTGCACATAGGCAGGCCCGAGAAATGGTTAATCTCAAAACTTGTTTGAGACAATTGAATTAATTATCATTTTTAAGAAAAACCACTTTAAAATGTTCCCAAAATTCTCAAAACCCTTCGCAAAGGGTATTCCAGGAATAGTTGCTTGGTAAGCGCTGATGTGTTCATCATCTATTCCTGGAGCCTAATGGGCTTCCACACAGGCACTATTATTTGATTAGTTTTACGGACACCAAAGGATACAGTCGCATAGATACACACGCACCTAATATTTCAGATTTGTTTTCGAAAACCGGACATTTGCATACAAAATACTTAAATTATATACCAGCGGGCGGGTGGGTGTATCTCAAAGATACATTTGGCTAAGTGCTGCGCTGGCAGAGGCGCCAAAAAATACATAAAATGGCAAGGATACGAGCAGGCGTCTCCCATCCTTTTGGAGCGTTCGCCATCTTTGAGTTTTGGCGCAGGCTTAGTGAGTGAAAAGGATGGAAGGCGATGACTAGGCACTGTCTCTGCTGAAAGTGGTGCGATGGTGGCTTGGTGATTTTGTGGTTCGATGGGTGGGATGTGGCACTTTGCCCTGATTTGATTAAAGTTCCACAAGTGCACAAAGGACGAATGGTCGATGAGACGGAAGGGCCGCAGGTCCTCGTATCTGCCAGATTCTGAAGTGCTTTGTGGCTGGAATTTCCGCTCGCTTGATGCTTTGTCTTCTATCCGGGATTTGACAAATGTTGCAATTTCTGACACTACAAATCTCGTTATTTGCAGCCGGGCTAACGCAATTATGTTTCGGCACTATCTTAATCTATTTTTGATTTCTATTTTCAGCTGCCAGGCGGGAACTGGACGGTGCATTGTGGACAAGGCTCACAGGAATCAATGCCAGGCCTGCAGGCTCAAGAAGTGCCTTCAAATGGGAATGAACAAGGATGGTGGGTACTTATCTCGATTCGCTTCCAACTCGCTCTAATGAACTGAAGCCGGTTTAATTGGTCTTTAACAGGACCTCAAAAGCCCGGGCACACGTGCCATACTTTGTTTTCCGTTTTCCATAAATGTCAGGCGGGCAAAGGTATCTGTCTCTCGGTTACCCCTTTCCCAGGCTATAACCCCTCGAAAGAGCAACATCGCCGAAGGGGGTGGTTCACCTCTCGGAGCGGGAGCTCCTTATTTACATATTGCTCACCCAATTGATTTGTTACCTGCTGGTAGTGTTGTCTTTGACAGATTTTATGCAGCTTAAGCGCTGCCACTTCAATGAGCTCCAATTGTTTATTTTGACAGAAACTTTCGTCATTGTCTTGATGCCGGCCGAGACTTTGAAAATGAAAAGGACCATAAATAAGTAAACACAGAGGTATTATTCAATCAGTTCCAGGCCACAAAGATTTATTGAATCTGAATCATAATTTCTGGGTAAAATGTTAATGCCAGGGAAGGTGCTTAAGGAAAACTGAACAGATCTTTGTAGGATTCTGGGATAGTACTGGGGTTTTTAGTCCTAACATTTAAAGGATAACCTTACCAGACTGAATCTACTGGATCTACTGAATACCAATGAATTTCTCCTGCAGCATACTTCTTATATAGAGATGTGACGCATTTTAAAACCTTATCTAACATTCTAGAGTCAAGAGTCATGATCTTCTTGACCCAAGCTTATAGATTATTTTCGCTGAAACTCATTGAGTAACCTCATCTGGTGATTACCTAATATGCCTTTTCTAAGAATTCTTACTTGCCATTTTTAACCACCTCTATTATTGCTTCTAAATTATATCCTATAAGTGATTTATGTGTCGCGAAAGCTAAGTACTAGTAGTCACTGTTTGTGGATCCGCCATTAGCGGTCAAGTAGCTTTTGTGGCAGTGCCTCATTGTGCGGTGGAAGTTGCATAAACAAATGGCGGAACAATTCGTAGGCGTGAGCGGCACGTGACCACAAAACCAATTTGCCATCAATGGCTGTGTGGGCTGTGTTTTCTTTCCGCAGGATGCTGCCATATACGAATTTGTGTATGCGTATGCTGATGATGAGAAAATTCGTGGCACACGCGGATGTGCCGCCTGATGTGGCGGCGATACCTGCCGAAGCGAGCCTGAAGCAATTTTGTCAGTGTGACATTTCCTCATTACGGACACGTCCCAATCACCTCCACGGCCCATGGGCGTGTCCTGACTAGACTTTGAGTGCTCATGTTAGTTGCATTTGTTTTCCAATTACAGCGGTGCAAAATGAGCGACAGCCCCGCAACACGGCCACTATACGGCCGGAGACGCTGCGGGAGATGGAGCACGGGCGGGCATTGCGCGAGGCCGCTGTGGCCGTCGGAGTTTTTGGGTGAGTGTAGTGCACTGAAAAAAGTATATTCATAGTTTTAATTGGTATTTACTTTATTCTAACAAAGAGCTTTATTTTATTTAGCTATACTGTTTAAAGTGTAGTACCCTCATTATTCTTATTTTATTTATAATTATTTTTTTTTTTACAAACTTATATTTTTTGATCAGTGTTTTATGTGCATGTGGTGTGGCCTAGCTGTCATTTGCATAACTCTCTATCTAACCACCCGAAATCTGCGGGCAACTCCAATTTGCAGACCACCCGTGCTACTGTCGCCACCCTGCTACGGATCCGGACTCCTGCCCCCGCCATGTGAGTTCTTTCGCAGGATAATAGTTTGATAGTTTCATAACCGAATCTTGTGAACAGCTCTGGGCAGTTTGCCGACGGGACGGCTGCTGCACCACAACCACCTCACCTCCTCGATGCAGTTGGCTGCGAATCACATGGGAGCCGGAAGTTTTCCCATGTTCACCGCCGGCGGCGCAGGCGGCGGGGTGCACCACTCGCCAAAGGAAAAGCCCTACGGTCTGGAATTGGGCAGCAGCGGCAACATTTCCCACTCGACCAACTCCAGCAGCAATCACTCCATCGATCCCAGTTCTCCAGCGCCGGAGGCCGGCAACGAGAAGAACAATGCCGGCGGGAGTGTCTCCTCCATTAGCTCCTCCAGTCCCACAATGGAAAATGACAATGATGGTATGTGATACTTAGATTTTCTAAAGGCCAACTTAATTATTTAAATATTTGCAGACGACTCTATAGACGTCACCAATGACGAGGAGCCGCACACGGTCAGCAGATCCGACTCCAGTTTCATCATGCCCCAGTTTATGTCGCCGAATCTTTACACCCACCAGCATGAGACGGTCTACGAGACGAGTGCCAGGCTGCTCTTCATGGCCGTCAAGTGGGCCAAGAACCTGCCCAGCTTCGCCCGACTATCTTTTCGAGATCAGGTAACCAAAACGTGATGCTTCATTATGAAGGGAACCATTTAAGTTTGGTCTAATCTAGGTGATCTTGCTGGAGGAGTCGTGGTCGGAACTGTTCCTGCTCAATGCCATACAGTGGTGCATTCCCCTGGATCCCACAGGCTGTGCCCTTTTTTCGGTGGCGGAGCACTGTAATAATCTGGAGAACAACGCCAATGGCGACACTTGCATAACCAAGGAAGAGGTACGTAAGGATGCCTAGCCAAAGCTATATGTAGTTCCATTTAAAAGATGAAATATCTATCCCAATAGCTGGCAGCGGATGTTCGGTCCCTGCACGAGATTTTCTGCAAATATAAAGCGGTCCTGGTCGATCCGGCAGAATTCGCCTGCCTCAAGGCCATTGTCCTCTTCAGGCCGGAGACCCGTGGGCTAAAGGACCCTGCCCAGATTGAGAATCTTCAGGATCAGGCCCATGTAAGTTTACAAACAAAACAAATAAGATTAAATTTAAATAAAATAGTTAATTATTACCAGGTCATGTTGTCGCAGCACACGAAGACTCAATTTACGGCCCAGATAGCCAGGTTCGGAAGACTCCTGCTCATGCTGCCACTGCTCCGGATGATCAGTTCCCACAAGATCGAAGCCATTTACTTCCAGCGCACCATTGGCAATACGCCCATGGAGAAGGTGCTCTGTGACATGTATAAGAACTAGTTAACTTGTGCTTTAAGTTATTCAAATATTAAATAAATATGTTTTTGTGTCTTGAATGTTAATGATAAGAGAAGAGATTGTTTATTAGATGTTTTGTTAAAGCTAGTATCAGTTGCTCAGGCTGGCAGTTACAAAATCCAATCGTGTTTATCCAATTGTGTTATATTGAACCATCTGCAGAATAATCGCATCAAAGTTTCCATATAAGCAGTTGTTTTCGAATGAAAAAGTTAGTATTATTCCATCGCACTGGCGAGCTTGACTCTTGAGAATGAGTCGCTGGGCCGTCTGCCTAGTTATCCTTGCCGTCATCCTAGAATGCCATTGCTACTTCGACGAATACGATGAATACATGAAGTTCAAACATCAGAGAGGTTTGGAGGCTCTTTTGTGATTATAAGTTAATTTATCCTAAAACGCACTCGACAGATATTTGTAAGATGCCAGTCCGCCATGGAAAATGTCGCGCCAAGGCCTATTCCTGGTATTACGACTTCAAAAATAGGGCTTGCGAGAGATTTTTGTATTCCCTCTGCGGAGGCAACTCGAATCGTTTCATCACCAAAGCGGAATGCGAAGAATTTTGCTTAAAGGTATTGTTAATATATTAAGAAATTGTTACAAATTTAATGCATTTTAAATTCTAGGATTGGTGACCTCCTTCCACATTCTCCTCCGCAAACTATGGAATAGATTTGTTGAAAATTTTATGGCTCCCTGGTTTTCAAAAAGCAGTTTGTCGGGTCAGACAGCAGCCGCCTTTAAATTAAGTTTATTTATTATGCATAAGTATGTACATATCGCCTTAGTTGGTTAAGAGCCAACTTTTTCTTGGCCACTCGACTTTAACAAGGTCGGTCCACCCTCTCGGTTATCGGAAGCCTCTGTATGTACATACATACATACATATGTATGTCACTGAACCATAAACTGGTCTATCGTTAGATCATTCAGTTTCATCTGCATGCATTTAACTATCTAACTTCGGATATCTAGGATCTTGCATATTTTTTATTAAACTCCTGGAAACTTTAATAACAATATTATTCAATTTTTATTATTTGTTTTGGTTATAAAAACTTCATTTGGTTCACCATTTACACATAGTGCTATTGTACAACTAATTCAACATTAGGTTCGTCCTTGGACTGAAAATAAAATAAGCAATAATTTTTGTATTAGCTTACACATATGTATATAATATTAGTTTCAGTAAACCTACCCAATCTATTTGATCTATTTTTAGGTCGTAGTCTTGGTGAGAAACTGGCCAGTATCATCAACCATTTCCACGGACTGGGCATTACAAATGACCAGGAGAATTCCCACACAGAGAAGAATGGCGAGGACGATCTTTGGTGACATGTTTACTGCCTCGAGATGTTTTTTGGACTCACTAAAGATTGTTTTGGCTCTCGGCTTTTAAAGCCTTCTCTCGAACCCCGAAACCTAAGGGGGTTTGCAAACTTTGTATATCCGAAAAATCAACTTCTTTCAAATCTTTCTTTCAAATCAAATATTTTTTTAAATTTTAGTTGAGTTTAAGGTTAAACGTTTAAGTTAAGATAAAGTTCTAAAGGCCTATATGCATTTATTTAATAAAGTTAAAATAAAAACTAATGAAACACATAGAACCCCGCCTAATCTATTAAAATTGAATGAATTGTTTTCTGGGGTTTCGACAAAAATCTGTTGGGGTCTTATCACACAAAGATGCTTTGGTTTCTTATCAAATTTTGATTTGTATGTATTTGCGACTCTGCCGAAAAAATAACACTTTAAGTTTACTTATTATGCTTAAGTACATATATACATATCGCTTTAGTTGGTCGAAAGCCAACTCATTCTCGGACAACTTCAACGGGCCTATCTTTAGAGAACTTTAAATTCGCAATTTCTTCTTCGGTCTTCGCAAGCTCTAATGGGGCCGCACTCTCGGTCTATCGTAAGACATTTATGCATTAAAATATCTAGGTTCAGACCTTTTTATTTGAGAGTGGATTATTGTCATTGAAAAATGGCAATTACCAAACATAGTTTTAATCTTCATTATTTTCTTTTGGGTAACACCCTGAACCGAATTATTAAGAAAAGTGTAAATGTTAAATAAAACGTAAAAAAATGTTTCGTTGTAATAATGTATAATCCATTAATTCACGTATTTCACGGAGGTAAGTAATTCCTCGTAAATTACATGGGTATATTTAATACGTGTGAATCTATATAGCAGAGAGAAGGAATCATCCCTGACCTTACAAACTTTGTGGCACAAAGTATATATGTACATATTTCCGTGATCAACACAAAAGGCCACTTCTGCCGTCTGTCTTAAAAAGTGTCTTATCTTGCGTATGATGTGCATATTGTTTATTGAACTTTTGGAAACTTTATTACAATATTATTTATTACAATTTTTATTATTTCATTTTGGTTTAAAAAATCTTCATTGGTTCAACATTCACACATAGGGCCTAGTGCTATTGTTGTAATATTCGTTGAAGAAATCAAAATTAAAATTCGGTGGCTGAAAGTATAATAAACAATAATTTTTGTATTAGCTTACACGTATGTATGTATTAGTTTCAGTAAACCTACAAAATCATCTCCAATTTCCAAGGACCGGGCATTGGAAATGCCTAGAAGAATTCCCACTCACAGGAGGATGGCAAGGACGATCTTTAGTGTCATCGTTACTGCTTCGAGTGGTTTTTTGGACTTTCTTGGCTCTGGGCTTTTATAGCATCTTAAACCCCAAAATCTGACCTTTCTCTGTCACCTTATTAGATTTGAAAAATCTATATATTCTGAAAAAAATAATTAGCTTAAGAGGGCCCCACCTTTTCTATTAATATATAACCATATGCATTTCTTGGAACTCGACCGAAATGTTTTTATTATCTCTTATCAAATTTTAATATATATTATGTATATTTACGACTTCGTAGAAAAAAAGCACTTAAGAATATATATAATATTTTACATTCAATTTTTTACATTCAATTCAGAAGCTATTTCCATCATTGTATATGTACATATATTTGTATATTGAACCTGAAAGGTGTCTCTAACTTAATATATTATATTTTCTAACAGATAGGGAAACAAATTGATTTAAAGCCACCCATTTAATAAACCGGCTGTCCAGGTGCCCAAACCTGACGTATTTGTATTTTGTATAAAAAACTGTTTTCTATTTTCAGATAAGTAGATATAGAATTCTTCAAGCGTCCTATATAAGACGGTTTTTGTTGTTAATTAAAGTCAGTTACCCAAGATACTTCTTCCAAAATGGGGTCTTTGGTTTACCGCTTAATATTGGTAGTCATAATTTTGGCAATGGCTGCAGCCACTAAAGTAGACTGGGAAACTCATCGTAGAAGAAAAGGTTATGTTTATATATTTATAAGAATATGCAATAATTAAAACGTTATAAAATATCATATTGCAGCTATTTGCTTACAACCCGTTAATTATGGGTCTTGCAGAGTTGCGGTTAGTGCCTGGTATTACAATATCTCAGTGCATAAGTGTCTGAAGTTTGTTTATCGTCTTTGTGGAGGTAACCAGAACCGTTTCTACACAAAGGAGGAGTGCGAGGAAATGTGTGACCTGGTGAGTTCAAATGTTTTTAATTTATTTACGAGGGATTATGTTTCCTTCTTTCCCTTTACAAATTTTAGCCTTGGATTCTTACCCCAGATTTTGAGTATGATGATAGGTATCAAAAACGTTATCACCAATGATATTTTAAATTTCAATAGCCGCGAAAAGTTCAAATTCTTAATACATATGGCAACATTAGCCGGGGTTGGCTTCAATGTAGTAGCACTAACGGCCGTTCGGTGGTGTGTGGAATAAGCGACGCCCTCTGTTGTTAGAATAAGTAAGCCAATACAGCAGCCGAGAAACAATAGATGGCGTAATTATTTAATAAGCACTTGAATTATATATCTTCTCGATCTTATATGGATCAAAGAAACTGTAGTTTATTACTAAAAAAACAGTGTAAAAGTATCTTATAATAAAAATAAAATTTAAATGAAAATGTGACACCAAAAACGCAAAGTGTAAGCTTCAGCAAAAGCTTATAAATCCTATATTAATCCCCTATATTGTCAAACATTCCACAGCTATAAGAAACTATATGGATCGGGATATAGATTTCATTTTTGAAAAAGGATTGTAGGTAAAAGCTCGCGCCTTCGCATTCAAACGGGCTCCAAATCCTTCAACCCTGATGGGAGCCCTTTTGAAAAACCGGTCACACTCTGGAAGCAGGCTCAGTTTTGGCCATGGAGCCGAAGCCGAGTGGCTTGATTGTGAGTGATGCTAAAGGAATGCACCGCCCAAAATAGAGGAGAAAAACGCAGCCGCCTGTCTCGCGGAAAAATGTGCAATTAAATCGCCAGCAATGGCAAAGTTCAAGTGAAACATCTTTAATGATTTAAAAAAAGAGCCGTCAGTCAGCAGATATATCCTCCTGGCGAAGGTGTGTGTTTGTGATGTCTTATTTTGGAGGACGTGTCTGTGTCCGGGTGTGGGTGTGTGCGCGCACAACAAAATATAAATAAAACTTCACGTCAATGTCATTGGGGAGGAGTGTTGATAAAAAGCGCAGCTAAAGGCCTTTAATTGCCGCTGCAGTCAATAAATCATCAAACGAAAATATGAAAGCATCTCAGGAATCCAGTGTATAAAATTAGAAGCAACAACAACATCCTAGGCCAGCCAGGCCTGGCAGGAAAGACACAAAATATCCAAAAGAGCGATATACATACATTTACGTCGTAAAGTGCGTCCGAACGGTAAGGAGAGTTCGCCTTTTGCTCCCCACTTCCTGCACATATGCTTTGGACAACAACAACGCCACGCACTCGTGGGGATGCTGCGGAAGAGAGAGCGTGGGAGCTTGCTAAGCTCTCTTTTATTTCCTGGCTCCCACGGGTGCTCTCTTTCATACACTTGGAAAAACATATTAGGGTCCTTGGGCATAGGGAATTCTAAAAGTTTGGGAAATTATATAATAATAATGGATTGTTCAGGAGTAGCTGGAGAATTCATTTAAATTCTGGTTTATTTTTTAAGATACTTCAGAAAAAAAAAAAACATGTTATTTAAGTTATAAGTTATTAGTTAAGTTTAAGTTATTAAAAATTTCAACTCCTTACATAATAATGATTCCTTCCTCCAAAGAGCTCCTTACGAAAACCCAAAATGCAACAAAGGACATCAACTTCCTTTAATAAAATTCCTTCAGGCGAATGGGGGTTGGTTTTCTCCAAGTGCATACGGCGAGAGAGTTGGTACTTTCACCGCTCTCGACTTACTCACTGCGTTCGACTCGGAACTACACAAGACTCGGAATTTTACTTCATCGCGGACCACCGACCCGAACGGACGTGTGTCGGTTCTCATTCGTAGTTCGAGCGCGCGTGTTTATGAAATTCAAAGTCGAGATCGTTGGATCCTTGTGGCTTAAATGCGGGATTGAGAAAGATACCTTGGCTTACTTTCAGTTTCGTGTGATATTACACCAGCAGAATATTAGTTCGGGGCCTGAGTGAAAATCGAAGTGAAGTGCCGAGAACATAATGAGTGTAAACGGAGACATGACGAAAAACTAAAGGCGATTAGGTTACAGATGCCCCAAACAAAACACACAGTGCGACAGACACACGCACACGTGAAGGGATAACGGCAGGATTCCAGAGGAGAATTGGTGGGAGACGGGTCTGGGGATGGGCATGTAACTGGATCTGGATACATGTTGGCTCCTAAGACAACAGCCCGCTCCTTTGGTCACCAATACTATCAGCCCATCCACAGGCAAAGGCACAAGGAAAAGCAGAAGCTTATAGCAGGAATAGAAACAGAAGCAACAAAAGAAGGACACCTCGTAAGTAGCGATGCTTAACTATAATAAGAAACTCCCTCGGACAGGACGACAAAAACAAGACAGGCACAGACACAGACACAGACACAGACACATTCACTCACACTCACAAAAGGGGACACTGCAGTTGTCGGCCGGCGCTTCCTGCGCCGCTAAGTATGCCACTGCAATTCTATTTTTAAGGTGCACTCGGACGGGACGGCAAAGTGCATTGAGTTTTGAGTAGGAGGTGAAGTGCGAACCAGCAAACCATAACCCACACACACACGCAGTCGTGCACAGTGAGAAATTGGCCTTAATTGGCTTGCAGTAATCATATATGATCTATAGTCCTTGTAGGGTAACTTATCCCAAGTTCTATCCTTGGCTCTGCATCTGTAGTTTTTCCCATAATATCATGTTGCTTAGTGTTTTTCTTTCTGTGTAAACACTATGCTAACCGAACCGGCGACAACACACAAAACGTATTCAAGTGTAACTAAAGACGACCAATTCACAAACAAACAAGCGAGCCAGGAGCTAAATGCAGTGGCCGGGGTGGAGGAGGTTGTGGAGGGCACAGAACGGAACCGACTCGAGCGGAGCGGTGCGACCCCCGAACCATGTGACCGACCGCCAAGGGCGGGGGAGGAGTCGGTGCGGTGGCGGAGGTGCTGGGCTCTTAGGGCCGTTCGCTAATGTTTATTATGAAAAGCGTGCCCTTTTGAACGCCATCGTGTATTTTTATTTTTATTTGTATTTTATGATTGCGCTTAGCCCATGTGTATTTGTGTATTTGTGATGTGCAACTGTGTGTGGAGAGTGCACAGGGAGAAAAGCAGCTGAAGTTCCATTAGTAGAACAAACATCTGTCATAACGCGCATAGATGGGGGATTATGCAGCTTATCTTCTGACAAACATTCTTATTAATGGCTTCGCCTTGATATATTTAGAGGGAATTTATTATTTTTCTTGCAAAATTATGTTTCAAATGATCTTGTATGATTTAAAGTTTTGGAAATTAAATCCCCCATCCCCCTATGTTTTTAAAAAGATGTTTTCTTTTCTCTCTGTGGGTATGTTTTGTGTTTTTTTTTCTTAGGGATGCAGATGCAGATGGAGGAGGTGGTTGTGTGAGTTTGGAAAGCCCTCATGAGAGCACAGCACTCAATTCATTGATAAAAGATGCAGTTACAATTATAATGACGACGACGACGACGCCGATCAACATGCCGCAATTACAGTCATAATTTGGGCCTGTAACCGTTATTCAAATGTAAATTCAAATGTGAACTGTGGATTGCAATTACCAACCCTCCTCCGGCCCTGTTGAAAATGGTGCAATGGTGAGTGGGTAACAAACAATCGCCAATTGGCATATAATGATCCCCTTTGGACGTCGAAACGTCCTAACCAACTGGCGGGCTAGGCAGACTAGCTGACTGACTGCCGTACTGACTGACAGCCGAAATTGAATATGGTAATGGAATGGGTCTCAGACAACCAGCAGCGACATTCGGAACAGTTCTCAGGCCTTGACAAATGCACGTAATGATTGGACTCACACTTTGCTTTTCTGCTTTTTTTTTTTTTTTTTAACAATTTACGCGCCGCCCGGCTTCTTACCCCTTCGCCAGTTTCTCACACTCGAGGCTAGTCATAATTTTAGGGGTTGTGCAACACACACTCACTCTTAGATACTTCGATACTGGCTGACGGCTTCAGTTACAGCTGTTCCCCTGGCTGGCTGGGCAAACAAGGGTTTGGTTTCTGGTATTTCGATTTTCGGGACATGGGAACGCTGCCCGACGCACATCTTTGACTCCTGCGGTGATTAATTGTCATTCGGGGCTCGAGGTTCAAACTCAAACAACATATGTATGTACATCTATCTATCGGTGGGTCATGGGTATAGGTTCCTATCTTTTAGGTTCCTGGGGTTCATGGGACGCGACTTAACCCTGGATTAGATGTCGATCATCGATGAAGGTGAAAGAATAGGCTCTTTTCTATTTCTTTCGGCATCTCTGGCCTTTGTTGCGAAGGTAGGTAGCTGATAAATGGTTATTCTGGGCGCAGCGTCGTAAATTGGTGGATTGAGCCTACCCGATCTGAGATGGAAGTTGGTGGGAATCAAGAGGGAATTAGTCTAGGTAGTAAGAATGTAGCTTCCTTTCTATAACTCTACACTCTATAGAGAACCATCTCCATTCCTATCCCAAAAGTCTTTCTCATTTTAGGGTATAATTTTCTTATCGCTGCATCTTCCGGCGGGGGCAACTGTTTTTCTGGTCGACTATCATCGGCTGGCATCATATGGCCGGTTTTGGCAACATAAATTAGGCCACGGACATGGGCATCATTTGTTGGGAGGCGGACGGACGGACACATTAGAACTTTTGCTAATACGATCCGAACGATAAGGGCCGTCATCAGTTGTTCAGTTTGTGCCACTTATTCGGCTGATGGAATCATAAATAATTTGTTTATTGCATGCAGACCACTGTATGCTGGCCTTCTCGGCACCCCACTCCTCTCGGATTTTGTATCTGGTATATCTTGTAGCTACATGCCTGGTATCTGCATCTGTGACAGGCCCATAACTCATGCTGGAAACTTTCTGTTTCTACTTCTAATTCCTCGACAATTACACTTAATTAATTTAAAGATGTTTCCCGTAGAGTTGCTCTGTTCGCTCGATTCGATCGACCAACGCTCGTCGCATTCAATTTTGAGCAGTTATGATGGCACTGGGGGAGGTTTTCGCTTGGCCGTCCTCCGTTATAAATAGATTAATTAAAATCATCTTTAATTGTTTGATTACAAGACAGGCAACCGAGCGTGCTTGCCCGAAAACTGAAAAAAAAAACGATGAAATTCGAGGAGGGATCTCACAATAGCTGCCTCTATATCAGAGGAGTGTGTGGGCAAAATGCGCAACATGTGAAATACAGATGCGGTAGCGATTGCCACAGTAACCGGCACACACAGACCCTTGGGCATTAAAGATTTTCATTTTCATTTCATTTGTGCTACAGATGTTCCAGAGATTGTACAACATAACTACAAGGAGTAGCACAGCACAGCACAGCAGAGCACAGCATAGCCCAGCAAGTCACACGCAATTGAGGCAGCGGCATCTGCCACATCCACCAGATACACTCACATCCACATACACGTCCATTTCATCCAAGAACCCACTTCAGGGCAGTCGCAGCGTTTCGAGTGGCATTTGATTTTAGTGCTCGAGAGTGTGTGCGTGAGTGCTTCAGAAGTATAAAAATTATTGCTGCCAAGCAACTGAGTCAGTCAGTCATCAATTATTTTATAGAATGCTCACTTGTTTTGTGTGTTCCGCCCTGTCTCCCCAGCTACCAAGCTACTCCCTGCCTCCTCTAACCCCCGGATACGGATGCCAGCCGAATCTCTCGGTCGGCTCTGTTCTGTCTTCGCCCCAGAAGTTCACTTGGAAGTTTTCGTTTGGCACAGGAAGGGCTTCTCCGCTCCTCCGCGTCTCCGATGCTCGGATTCCCCCCTCTTGACGGCAATAGTTGTGAAATTAAATTGAATACGACGCCGATTATCCCACGCAGTCTTTCATTCGCATATCCATTCATTCATACAATCTGCTGCCTAGGAAGCAAGTGCCGAGCGACAAGACTTCATCCTCTTTCTCATCAGCCGCCTCCATGTTCCGTTCCAGGTTCCTCCACCTCTGCCGAATCCGAATCCAAGAGCTTGGGAAATCATCAAAGTTCAGCGGGACTCGGATGGCGTCTCCTCCTTACAATATAAGATGATTACATGCACACGCAATTCTGCGTATCAGCCCATAAATCTTAAGACTGCACTTGGAGAAAAGTTCCCAGCTTAGGGCCTTAGAAGTCCTTAGAAAGTTCTGGGGTACTGCTAGTTTATCTCAGTGCCTGTTCGTGTGTGTCACACACAGTTTGTCAGTCATTCAGTCAACCAGAGTGGTGTGGGATCGGGTTGGAGGAGAATTCCCTGCCGGATGCTTGCGTGCCAAAATCAAAGCATGATTTTTTTTTGCCGACGACAAGTTCGCATTCAATAAATAAAACCCATTCGATTATAAAACGCACCCGCAGACAATGAAATGCCACTGATAAGAGCCATCGCGCACACACAATCCATTTGGCCTACTTCAGTTCATTAAAAATCTATTAAAAAGTAATGTACATTGTACATCCACCGCCCCATCCAATCGCCGTCTGATCACTGACATTTTTGGCCCGATAAGGCAGGCTCCTTCCCTCCCAATCGACCCAATCTGGGGCATTTTATGTGCCCGACTTTGATTAATCTCCCCGTCGTATATTTAAATGCCGGCAATTCAGCATTATTCTCCGAAAGAAGCTGCAGTAATAAATAAACTCTGGTGGATAGTGGAGTTCGATTTTCGCCGATGGCCATATCGATTTACTTTAGCCGAAATGTAATTTGGCTTAGCAACCTCATCAAACAAAAGTCTCGAGTCTAGACCAATGGAAAACAAAACCAGCTCCCATATCCCATCTATAATTGAATGCACACACAAAACAATAGTGTGGTTGGGTTGGAAGTGTGTGTGTGCTTGTATTTGCCTTAAAGACTATTATAATCTGGTCAGTTACATGAGCCACCGCACACAGTGCGGCATAGTGTAGTATAGGCCATATATTCCATTACCACTCGCCACTTGGCATTACCCATTCAGACGAAGGAGAATATTGACAGACACTCGAGTGTCCACAAGCACCCTGTAAATCCCATTGAATCACGCATAAAGGCATAAAGGCGCTTAAACCAAAAGAAACGAGCCTCGCTTCCAATCCACATTATCATAATAGTGGCGATGATGACGACGTTGATGATGACGTCGATTAGGACGCCCATCAAATGTATTATTTCCCTTTAACTTCTGATTACCCGAGATTTTATTACGATCCACCGAGGCGACTACGGCGGTCACGGTAACTTCTGGTCTTTGAATTCGGATGAGTGCACAGGAAGAAACCTCCATAAGATAACAATATCCATGGCATATTGTGGATATATACATATATTTAAAATAAATAAACAATTTCTTTTGATTTCTTGCCGTGCAATGAGCTGGCGCACAGTCCCTCCGAATCATAATCACTTTTCACATATCAGCGTTTCCGCCAAATTTACATATCGTCTTTTACTTGATGCGCCTTTATAATGGCCAACGTCGGGAGCTATAAAATCCATTTGAACGACGTAGGGGCTGGGGTAGGGGCTTTAAAGTTTTAACTTATGCATGATTAATACATAATTACGAAGACAAACACATAAACTCCAGCTCAAAGGCAAAGTCGGGGGAGGGCCGGACTTATCGCCAAGTTTTGTTCGTGCCGGTATGCATCCGTCCCGGCCCGGCCCGACCCGAACCATCGACCACTTAATAACTCCGGGAGACAAAAGGCGCTTTTCCCACAGCCAACAATAAGAACCAAAACGCAAGTACCAACAACCCGTAGAATAGACCACGTCCTGGCTGGCCTACCTTGTTGAAGAAGTGCAGCAGTGCGGAGGAGCATACTTATACCTGTTATTAATATTTCGATTAGGTACCAACGATTCGTAGAAGCCGACGCATGACTTGCATGGCTAATGGGAAATTTTGTAACTTGTGACCACGTTGGCCTACACTTTGAATTTTGTGTTGTGTAGTTGGGCAAGAGTATTGGTGCGAGTATCTTGATTGATGGAGACAACTCATCGATTGTGGCCAGAGGATAGCGACAGGAAGTGTCCCTAAGTGCGGCCCATACGTTTTCATTTGGGTATTGATCCTTGGAGGTGATTGGCGAACGGAAGAACTAAACTATGCTGTGCACCATACCAGATGTTGTGTCTTTTGGTTCTTAAAAACAAATACCCTAAACCACTTGAAAGAATCGTAAAAAGTGTCTCAGATTTCAGAAAACTGTGGCGTCATAAAACCAATAATGAGATCATCTCAGAGTGTTACGATTCCAACGAATCGTAAAGGTGTGCCATGGCACCTGCATTTATTTCCTTGTAGAGCATTTCCATGTCACCTGTATGGCGAGAGAAACCAAAGACCATTAATGCTGAACGTGTGTATGCTTGAGATATGAACACTTTAGTCAATCGGGGGACACTTTTCAAGGCTTGACAGACCGCTTTGTGGGTTCTCTGGCGGGTTTATTGCCAAGTGCCCCAAGAAATTGCCTTCCCTTGGCTTTCCTTTGGAATAGTGCATGGTTCCTAACTGGCATTTCTTATCTCGCCTTTCAGATCGTATTCACCACGTCGACAAAGGGAATGTGCAGCTAATGCTAATGCCTCCAGCTAGCTCACCACAACGCCGGCAGCAACAACTATTGCAGGTGCAGGTGCAATCGCAGGTGCAACAGCAACAGCTACAGCAGACGTTGCAGCAATTGCACAAGAAGCCCAGGACCTCAGCACTCACACCTTCCCCCTGGCAATACAAAGAAACTGACAGCCCAACATGGCAGTGAGTAATAGATCCGGAAGTGTGATTACCGCTCTGGCCATTATATGGATGACACTGAGTGTATCCGGCGAGCTGCCCCAGCTCGACTACGGCAGCATGTCCGCCTCCCTGGAGGAGGATGCGATTGACCCGCTGACGGCGATGGCTCCCTTCGCCAACTCCCTGGTGACCGAGGACACCGCCCCCCAAAAGACTAATGTGGAGCTGCTGAGCAACAGCAGCGAGGACGAAAATTCGAGGGCGCCACTTGGCTCCTCATCTTCGGCGGCGGCCGGAGCCAGTGGCACGCTCCTGGAGGAGTTCTCCGGAGGCAAGCTGAACGGCGGAGAAGCGAGCAACACGCTGCCCATATTCCTCAGTGAGCCGGAGAGCGTGTTCGTGGTCAAGAACCGGCCGGCCATCCTCAAGTGCAAGGCCTCGCACTCCCTGCAGGTGATCTTCAAATGCAGCGGGAGCTCCCAACCACCGCCGTCCACGCACGACAAGCACGTGGATCCGCACACAGGGGTTCACATGGAGGAGGTCACTGCCACCATACACCGGGACCTGGTGGACGAGTACTTCGGCGACGGGCCCTTCAAGTGCGAGTGCCACGCCTGGTCGTCCAGGGGCCTGGTCAAGAGTCAGGCCGCCACCGTGCACACAGCCTGTAAGTATTGCGGGAGTGAGGACATTGCACCTTTTAACGAAGGGGTGGCTTCCTGTCACCAGCAACTGACCCTCGTACTAACCCTGCTCTATCTACATCTGAATCTATCCCGTATCTGCATTAATATCGGTATCTGCATCTGTCCTTTAACCACCACAGATATTCGCAAGTCCTTCAACCAGTCACCCACCTCACTCCGCCTGGAGCTGGGCAGTCGGGCGGAACTGCATTGCGAGCCCCCGGGCGGCTTCCCCGAACCGAAGCTCACCTGGCACAAGAACAACGCCGTCATCACCTCGGACGCCGAGCCGGGCATCAGCGTGTCCGGCGGGACGCTCACCTTCCGCCAGGTGGCCCTGCAGCACATGGCCAACTACAGCTGCAGTGCGGAGAACATAGCCGGCAGACGCATCTCCGACTCCGCCGTGCTCATCGTTTATGGTGAGTATGGTCATTGGACCATATCATTTAAGGGATTTAACTGTTTATTCCCGAAAAAAACATTAAAGCTTAAAGGATATTCGGTGGGGAACCGTGTCGTAGAATGGTTTCAATTATTAATCGACTCTTGGATTGGATACTTTTAAATGCATTTCCGTACATCGCATCGATTTTAAACTGTTTCATATTTGATTTCATTTTTGATACCGCAGTTAACGGTGGCTGGAGCAGCTGGAGCCCGTGGCGCGAATGCAAGTGTGCGGGCAAACTGAGCCAGGGCCGTAAGCGCTCCCGCACCTGCAACAATCCGATGCCATTGAATGGGGGCGCCCAGTGTTCGGGTCCTCAGATTCAGAAGTCCGCCGACTGCGCCGCCTGCCCAGGTATGTACACGTCGATTCTGCGGTCATCCGCAAAATTGCGGCTGCTACGAAATTGCGGCCAACACGCCCACAATGGAAACTGGAATGGGGTGGGGATGGGTTGGGTTGGGTTGGAGGCTATGTGGGCTACGAGTTCCGGTGCCCCGCAGCATGGAGCTTGGGTTGAGTGAACACTTTAAGGCTGTTGTAAAGCAGCAACAAAATTGTCAATTTAAATGGCATTTGCGGCCGGGTTTTCAGCTTACAGCTGGGGCGCCACCTGCACTTGCCCCCCTCCGACCATTGACGCCGTCGATATATCTCCTGGAGCGCTGCGAACAACGCGTATTCTTCACACCAGGAAAGACGAGTTCCGAGAAGAGGATACCGTGCGGGAATACGCACGTGGGGAAGGGGAAAGGACAGTCCCAAATACAAAGCACTGCACAACGCAAAAGTTCAGGGGGCGTTTCGACAAAAAACTCAAATAAAAAGGAAGGATCCGAGATAAGCTCTTTGGGGTCACTCCGAAACAAGAATACTCTATAGAGGTTTCGCGTAATTACCATATTCTAAAGGGCATTGGGAGGTAAAAAGGTTTTAGGATTAGGGATTAGGTAGACGGAGTCGTTCAAGGGTGCCAGAGTAATCCCTTCCAGATGAAATCCAAATTAAATGCAAATCTAAGAAGCTTACGATAATCTTTTGACTTTTGAATATCTTCGAATGCTTAGCAGATATTCGTTTTCCATTTAAGGTTCATTGCCTGAGTTTTGTTAATTATTCTCTGGTAATTAATGGCTTCAGGATGTTGTTGTTTTGGAGTTTATTGTATATATAGTCAAACATCTCCATAAAGTCACCATACCCCGACAGTACAATGGCATAATACATTTTTGAGTGAGCGCCGAGTATTTCATTTTAAACACGCATTCGGGTGCCTTGGCCCGACGACAGATATCTCCACATGCATACTATATAGATGGATAGATTGGGCCGCCGATGTGGGGACGGCCTGCCTCTGGCATACCACACCGGCTAAATGGTGACAAAGGGACTGGAGATACGGAGGATGGGATCGGGGCGAATGGGATTCGGAATGGAATGAGCTGCTGCTGCTGCTGCTTCTGCTGCTGCTGCTACTTGGTGGTAGCTTTAGCTGGGGCGCTCTTTTTGACAGACGCACGGGCGGCATGTGTTTGAGACTCTTCACTTTTATTCATGTAAATTTATTGTATTGCATTGTATTGTAGTGCTCACACAGATACTCCCGCACACGCACACTGCCATGGCCATAGGATACTTGGCCAGGCGCACAGCGGGCACAGCAATGAGCAATTGTTGACAGACAAGCGGGGCAAATGGGAACGGGATTGGCAGCGGGAATCCGGGAGTGGGAGGTGGGTCATGGGAGATGGGACATGGGACATGGGACATGGGAGGTGGAGGCATACTCCGGTTGCCAAGAGGGGCGGTTGGATGGATGCCATTGTGGGCTGCCGTATTTCTTTTCTATGAAAAGTGTGTCATAAAATTAATTTTAAATTTCGCTTGGGTTTCGTTTTTTTCTTTTGGCCGTTCCGTATCGTGCGCCTCTCCAATCTTCTGACTTTTCATCCCCATGGAACCGTGTCAACCTTATGGTCCTGCCGCTACTGCTGCTGCCACGCCCACTGCTATGCCGTTCAACGCCTGTGATTATCCTGTCGCCTGCCAACAACAGAGGACACTCAAATCGTGAGCCCTGATGGATTTGACATTTCGTCGAGTAAGCGCAGTAAGTTGAACCGAAAGCCCGACAATGTGCATTTCCCTCAAAGGCTTCATATCTGGGATAGGGATGGGGATCAGGATGAGGATGGGGGTGGTATATTGTCCTGGCTGGGGGATTCAATACGACATTGTTGGCGAGCAGTTAAACTTGAATGCTTAACGAGCCGACGACAGTTAAACTTTTTAGTTGGGGTCTCCTCGGCCCGAACTCCACTGGGCCTTTACAATCCAATAAACAATCGTGTTAAACCGAACCAGAGCCATCAGCCCAGCATCAGGATCCATCCAAGCGTGGCGTCATTCGTTTCGGCTCGTCCCCCCCGAAACTGCACACTTTAACTGGCTTTAACTGAAGTGACTTACTTTTCCGGAAATTTGGTTAGGAGAGGTGACGTCACTGCGCCAGATAGCAACTTAAAAATCACTTACCACGACTTACGCTCTCTGATTCATTCGTGCAACAGTCTGTCTGGTCGAAGGGTCGTAAAGGATACGTATTATGGATTGGGGATGGGCATCCGGACCGAGATGGAGTGGGATGCCAGAGGCCGAGGGGGAAACTAAATGCCACGGCAAAGTGATGATGGCTGGCGACAAGTTCGGAATTTTGTGCGCCCTTTTCTGGGGGTGGTTTTATGTTTCCAAAAACAGGAAGTGCCAAATGCCGATGTATTTTATACCAGTATGTTTGTGTCTGTGTCTGCACACTGAGGGAAAAACGTCATCTGGTTGTGTGGAAGTCCTCTAATTTATGCTGCATCCCTAATGGAGCCTTAACTCATACCACATGGAGTACTTTTTTTAAGAAGGACTTATGAGGGCTGAAGTGTCTGGGGATTTAAATGGAATATTTAAGGATGTAAAGGTATTACAGCGCTGACAGCTTAATAATGCGAAGAGTATGCTTGTATGATGCATTTCTCTCAGTGCACATCTGTCGAACATATATTTCAGCTGCTATAGGCACGCATCGCACCACTAGAATGGTGGCCTTTTTGTTTAGCTTTCGGACTTTCCGTTCCGTCCCTTCCTCCAGGAAAAAACAAAATAGCAGCAGGGAAATTGAAATAGCAAAGAAAATGCGAAAATAGAAAAGCATTAAAATGACAATCACTTTTCCTCACCCACCCACCCAAGCATACAAACCCCAAAAAGTCAACAGAGGCGTCGTCAATCGACAGTTCGCGAGGAGGATGGGGTGTGGGGTCGACGACAGTAAACTCCGGCAAGGAGGGGACCCCTCTAATTTTATGGTGGGAATCAACTTTCGATTTCTCCCTATGGACCATCTATTAGCCCTTAATTGCAGGCCCCAGCCGGAGGACCTAGGGGGACAGGAGCACTGGATGCCACGTCCATGGCTTCTCTTGATATATGAGCCGGGGAGTGCCGCTGTCGGGAATGTGTGCTAAATCATGTTAATATGACTTTTGATTTCTAAACCGCCGTACGTCTTTCTGTTCTTTTCTGATTTCAGTGGCTCGCTGGTCGGCCTGGAGTGAGTGGAGCATCTGTTCCGCGGAATGCATTCAAGTGCGTCGCCGGAAGTGTCTGACTCAGAGTCAGACTCCTGCTGGTGATGTCGAGGAAGCCGGGGATCTGCTCCTGGGCTCCGGCGTGGGCATGGCCGCCCTCATCGCCGGGGGGCCTGGCGCCGCGGGCGGAGGAAGCCATACCGATTCCGCTGGCCCGAGCTCTGAGAGTATCCCAGGATATGGCAAATCATTGTGTGCCGGAAAAGACACACAGACGGCCGAATGCCGTGGCGAGCAGTGCCAGATTGGCAAGGATGGTGAGTGTGCTTGTGACAAGGATGAATGCCAGCCCAGTCCAGACCCAAACTGGCAGCGACAGTGGCAACAAAGTAGACAGTTAGACAACAATAAGAGCCAGGCCAGAATCAGTAGCAAAGCCAGACCTCCAACCCGAACCCGAACCCGGATCCGAATCCCAAAGCAGATCCGCAGATCCTAAGAAGCCCGGCCGCACAAAAGCTGAGCACTCAACGCTGATTGTCACAATGGGAAATTAACCAAGTGCATTTTGTTTGTGCACGGCCACGGGCTTATTTATATATATAGAAAGAAGTATTGAAAGGATACAAAGGACACCCATCTCTAAACTTTCATCACCCAACTCCCCCATTTGTAACCCCATGTCCCATGTACCATTTCCCATTCCAATTCCCATTCCAATGCCTCCCGTGCCAATTCAACTTTTGCAAACCAATCGAAGGGTCGCAAATCAATCGCAGCAGCACTTGGAATTGAGATTTAAGTGGGGGTCCCAAAAGTCTGCTGTGGGTTTATGTGCTTTGCCAGATAATTAGGCGTGCGGCCAAGACAGCAGCAACCCCAGCCCCAACCCCAGTCCTCCTCTAACAACAGATATCAGATGAATTTCCACCCCAATCCGAAGCTTTTCCCGTGTCATTGTTGCTGTTTGCGATTCGATTTTCAACAGGAGGGTGAAGTGATTCCAAGTGCGAGTGCGATTGACCCAACTCAAACATAGTTTCGTGCGGTCCATGGGGATCAATTAGATGGCTGTCACAGTGTGTAATTGAAAGGATCAGATCAGGGCCAAAGGAGTAGAAGGACTGCCTGGTGTGCCTGGGTGGGCCATGTCCTACAAAGGGCTAGAATGGCTGGGATTTCTGGCAGGTTTCGGGCCATTTATTTGATGGCCCTGTTGAAAAGTTTATACGAAGAGTGACACGCTGAAGCTTATTTTCGATTTCATTACCAAAGCCATGACTAAACCCGAACCCGAACCAAATCAAAACCTAACCAATTCATTGGAATCCCTGGGGCCACCGATACCTGCGGCTTCATCAAGCCCCATTGTCAGTAGCTCGTACTCAACCATCTGATATTAAAAACGTATTTGTCAGGCCAAGGAGACGACTACCATGTCCCCTTTTGATGTCTTCTGCAGGCTGACAAATAAGATGGGCAGAAGAAAAAAAAAAAAAACCACAAACTGAAAGCCAGCATGCAAAAATGCACAAAAGCGAGGGGAAAAGCCCTGAGCACCACACAAGTATCCCAGTTGGGGATGCTCCTAGGGATTTCACTTTACTTCTAGGGCGGTTTCCGATGCTGCCGCTGATTTACAGCGAATATAATTGCTCATTTCATACATTGTATAATGCGTCCGTCCACCCACCCATCCACAGTCAGATTTTTGCCCAGAATCTACTCCTTAAATCCTCTGAACACTGGTACAGCACCAGTGTAATAATCATAATATATACAGAGTAATTCCTTGCGCTGCAGCGATTTTCCTTTTTCCCAACCAACCGACCAACGAACGAACCAGTCACATCCAGCGCCAGCAACAATGACGACAACAATCACAGCAACGGAAACAGGCAGCGCAACAATGGGAGTCGAATGGTTGCGAGTGGATTTCATGGTGGCAGGAACGGTTAGCATGAGTGTGGAGCTAGGACGGGGGACGCAGAGCGTCATGTCGGAGCTGACTGCTGGCAACGGGGGGCCGGCGACGGTGCCGGCGAATAATAATGCGAAATAGACGGGCACTGGACTGGGGATGAGCATACAAACATAAAACATTAAATACAGACATACAGCGGAGCGCCAGATACGGATACGCATGGCTGCTCGGGATTGATGACAATGGGTGAGAGAGGATGCCACCGACGACCCTGTTTGGTTATGGAAAAGTTCGGTTCAGTGTTCAGTTCAGTTCGGTTCGGTTTTGGTTGAGTCAACGTCCATGAATGTGTGGATTCCGCCTGGCTGGCAAGCTGGCAGGCGGGCTGGAGCAGCAAGCATCCTGAAAATCCATGAAAAGCATGAGGGTGGCGGATTTACGCAGAAAATACTTGCTTTCTTCCTCTTTTTTTTAATACCCAAACATACAAAGATTGGCAATTGGAAGGGGTTTATTTCGGGACGAGGCGGGGATGTGGCAAACATCTTGGTTCGGCAAGAATTGCAAGCAAGCTGGCTTTATTGCCGTTTAGTCCTCTAGGAGGTGAATGAAATCCTAAGGGCTACTCCCGAGGATGAGCCCCCAAACATACCCATTAGTTAATGCCTAATTGGGGGGAAATCCGAAAACAAAAAGTTGCAAGAATGGAAACCCATTAAGTAATTGTTTTTATGAAACGTCCTGACAAGAGAAATAATTCCCCTCCCTATAGTTGTCTACTAGTTGGTAGTTGTATCCTAGGAGTCCTTAGCCACTTATCGTTTCGTAGGATTACAGGGTACATTCAGTCAATTCAGCAGTTTTATTTAAATCCGCATCGTTTTGCCATTGCAGATTTCGATTGGACCCTCTATCTGGGCCTGGCCTTCATAACCGCGGTGTGCTTTGCCTTTGGGGCCGCCCTCATCTGCTGCGCCCGCCGTGGCATCCGCACCAATCCCCACTACAACATGGCCCGATCAGGTGAGTTACTCCCACACGGCCAGCCTCCTCGACTGGCTGTGCTTTTGCCACCAGCAGTTGACCGTATCGTAACATCGTGTGTATTTTGACTCCACTTGCAGTAATGGACACGGATTACATGCCCGGCGTCGTGGAAAAGAAGGAGATGCGGATGCACATCGAGGCTAGCAACATGGGATACGATTACGTCAATCCCGGACATCGTTTTTTGCCTGGCGAGCACATCGTCGGCATGGGCATGGGCATTGGATGCGGCGGAGTGATGGAGCACCACTACGACGTACCCAATTTGTCCGCCAAGTAAGTGTGCAAATAACCCAAGAAGTTTATTAGTTTGGCCCCGAGATATTTTAATATCTTCTGGATTTTCTTTTTATGCGCTTGCACAGGGTTTACTTTTATTCGAAAGGGTGTAATTTTCTGGTGGATCTCCTTTGAAAATGTCAGGGAACGTTTCGAATTTAAAGATCTTAAGCAAAGATTCTGGAAAATACCTTAAATTTGTAGGAGCCACTTTGAAAAATGCATGAAATGGTCATATCCTTTACTGCCAAAGCCATACCTTCCCCAATACTCATCCGACTCTTGAGCGGAATACCTTAATCGATTTGTGGATCAATTCTCCACAAATCGTCATCAAAATCTACAATTTATTTTTTTTTAGATTTTTTGTCCAATTTTCTGAAGGACCCCCTTCGAAAATGGTGAAAATGCATGGAACGGCCATAGTCCCCACTACGAAGGCTATGTCTTCGCCAATACTCATCCGATTCTAAAACGGAATACCTTAATCGATTTGTGGATCAATTCTCCACAAATCCTCATCAAAATCTACAAATAAATTTTTTTTGTTCATTTTTTGCCCAATTTTCTGAAGGACCCCCTTCGAAAATTGTGAAAATGCATGGAACGGCCATAGTCCCCACTGCGAAGGCTATATCTTCGCCAATACTCATCCGATTCTTAAACGGAATACCTTAATCGATTTGTAGATCAATTCTCCACAAATCCTTATCAAAATCTACAATTAAATTTTTTTGTAGATTTTTTGTCCAATTTTCTGAAGGACCCCCTTTGAAAATTGTGAAAATGCATGAAATGGCCATAGTCCCCACTACGAATGCTATATCTTCGCCAATACTCATCCGATTCTAAAACGGAATACCTTAATCGATTTGTGGATCAATTCTCCACAAATCCTCATCAAAATCTACAAATAAATTTTTTTTGTTCATTTTTTGCCCAATTTTCTGAAGGACCCCCTTCGAAAATTGTGAAAATGCATGAAATGGCCATAGTCCCCACTACGAATGCTATATCTTCGCCAATACTCATCCGATTCTTAAACGGAATACCTTAATCGATTTGTAGATCAATTCTCCACAAATCCTTATCAAAATCTACAATTAAATTTTTTTGTAGATTTTTTGTCCAATTTTCTGAAGGACCCCCTTTGAAAATTGTAAAAATGCATGAAATGGCCATAGTCCCCACTACGAAGGCTATGTCTTCGCCAATACTCATCCGATTCTAAAACGGAATACCTTAATCGATTTGTGGATCAATTCTCCACAAATCCTCATCAAAATCTACAATTAAATTTTTTTTGTTCATTTTTTGTCCAATTTTCTGAAGGACCCTCTTCGAAAATGGTGAAAATGCATAAAATGGCCATATTCCCCACTACGAAGGCTATATCTTCGCCAATACTCATCCGATTCTCAAGCGGAATACCTTAATCGATTTGTAGATCAATTCTCCACAAATCGTCATCAAAATCTACAATTAAATTTTTTTTTAGATTTTTTGTCCAATTTTCTGAAGGACCCTCTTCGAAAATTGTGAAAATGCATGGAACGGCCATAGTCCCCACTGCGAAGGCTATATCTTCGCCAATACACATCCGATTCTTAAACAGAATACCTTAATCGATTTGTAGATCAATTCTCCACAAATCCTCATCAAAATATACAATTAAATTTTTTTGTACATTTTTTGTCCAATTTTCTGAAGGACCCCCTTTGAAAATTGTGCATGCATGAAATGGCCATATTCCCCACTACGAAGGCTATATCTCCGCCAATACTCATCCGATTCTAAAACGGAATACCTTAATCGATTTGTGGATCAATTCTCCACAAATCCTCATCAAAATCTACAATTAAATTTTTTTTTACATTTTTTGTCCAATTTTCTGAAGGACCCCCTTTGAAAATTGTGAAAATGCATGAAATGGCCATATTCCCCACTACGAAGGCTATATCTTCGCCAATACTCATCCGATTCTAAAACGGAATACCTTAATCGATTTGTGGATCAATTCTCCACAAATCCTCATCAAAATCTACAATTAAATTTTTTTTTAAATTTTTTGTCCAATTTTCTGAAGGACCCCCTTCAAAAATTGTGAAAATGCATGGAACGGCCATAGTCCCCACTGCGAAGGCTATATCTTCGCCAATACTCATCCGATTCTTAAACGGAATACCTTAATCGATTTGTAGATCAATTCTCCACAAATCCTCATCAAAATCTACAATAAAATTTTTTTTTAAATTTTTTGTCCAATTTTCTGAAGGACCCCCTTCAAAAATTGTGAAAATGCATGGAACGGCCATAGTCCACACTGCGAAGGCTATATCTTCGCCAATACTCATCCGATTCTTAAACGGAATACCTTAATCGATTTGTAGATCAATTCTCCACAAATCCTCATCAAAATCTACAATTAAATTTTTTTTTAAATTTTTTGTCCAATTTTCTGAAGGACCCCCTTTGAAAATGGTGAAAATGCTTGGAATGGCCATATGCCCCACTGCAAAGGCTATATCTTCGCCAATACTCATCCAATTCTTAAACGGAATACCTTAATCGATTTGTGGATCAATTCTCCACAAATCCTCATCAAAATCTACAATAAAATTTTTTTTTAAATTTTTTGTCCAATTTTCTGAAGGACCCCCTTCAAAAATTGTGAAAATGCATGGAACGGCCATAGTCCACACTGCGAAGGCTATATCTTCGCCAATACTCATCCGATTCTTAAACGGAATACCTTAATCGATTTGTAGATCAATTCTCCACAAATCCTCATCAAAATCTACAATTAAATTTTTTTTTAAATTTTTTGTCCAATTTTCTGAAGGACCCCCTTTGAAAATGGTGAAAATGCTTGGAATGGCCATATGCCCCACTGCAAAGGCTATATCTTCGCCAATACTCATCCAATTCTTAAACGGAATACCTTAATCGATTTGTAGATCAATTCTCCACAAATCCTCATCAAAATCTACAATTAAATTTTTTTTTAAATTTTTTGTCCAATTTTCTGAAGGACCCCCTTTGAAAATGGTGAAAATGCATGAAATGGCCATATTCCCCACTACGAAGGCTATATCTTCGCCAATACTCATCCGATTCTTAAACGGAATACCTTAATCGATTTGTAGATAAATTATTTATTCATTTATTGCATTTAAGAACAAGACTTTGTTATATTCTTCCAAGGCCCCTTCAAAATCTTTCAAATATGGCTTTTAAAGGAAAATTTCTATCTGTTTTAGGGAGATTCGCGGATTTAATTATGATTTTTAATTTCAATTTTTAATATATGTGTGTGCTTTATGAGTGTTTTAACTTCATTGCGGTCGTAACGCGTCACATTTTATGATCAGCACTTAGCAATAATGTGGCTATAAACATTTTTAATATTCTTGCCACAAAAGTTGGCACTTACTGAAAATTATGTTCTCTATAAAGCACAAAATCTTCGTAAATTAAAAAGAAATACATGTTAATTAATTATTTTATTTTTTAGCTATACCAACCCCATAGACCACTTAAACGTTGATTACTTGTCTGAAAACGGGGACTCGTCCACCGCTGATACCTGTAAGTTACCTTTGAGTAGGGTTTCTTGAACTGAAATAAAGATTATGTATCCCAACCAGCCAACTCCACGTTCGATATGAATGGAAAGCTGTCCATTCTGAATGCCTCGAAGAGCAGTTGCTACGAGCTCCTGGGAAGTCCCGGAGGACAACTGCGCCTCTACGGTGGAGAGCTGCTGCTCTTTGTGCCGGAGCACGCCATCGGCAAGCACCTGAAGAAGCATGTGTCCCTGCTGCTCCTGAGCGACGAGTGCAGTCGGGTGTCATGCGCCACGGAGAGTTCCATCCTGTGCAGCAGCGTGGTACACAGTGCCCCGCGCAACTATAGCTTTGTGAAACCGGTGATCCTAAAGATACCCCACTGCCTGGTGTCGCCGGAGCAGTGGCATGTCCACATCTACCACGCCGACAGCGAGCACGACGAGCTGAGTGTGAACTGGAGAAGGGCCGTGTCCGTGGGCGAGGAGACCATCAACACCCCGATGTTCGTTCAACTGGAGGCGACGCATGTCTACATCATGACGGAGCAGCTGGGACACTTTGCCGTGGTGGCAGAGCCGAGGATCCAGCAGCCATCGATCAAGATGAAGCTGCTCGCATTCAGTCAGCACACCCCGCCCAGCAGCGCCAACTGCAGTTTGCGCATCTACGTGGTCAAGGACTTCCCCAACAGCCGGGACATCTGCGCCAATGTGGAGGCCAAGCTGGGCGGAACTTTCCTGGGCGAAAGCCAAGTCTTTCCCTTCTCGCTGAACAGCCGGAATCTCAATATCCGGGTGCGAAGCGTCGATGTGGAGGCGGCCGCTCCCTACGAGCATGCGATTCCCTACCAGCACATCCTCAGCAACAACTCCATCCTGCACTGTGAGTTCAGTCTGCGGCGCCAGGATCAGCACGCCTTGTGCGTGGACTTTGGCCAGGGCAGCGAGGACGACGGTGATTACTATACCTTCAACATTCCGGCCCACTCGATGAGCGGCTCGGCCGAGGAGCTGGCCTCCACGACGAACACCACCATCTCGATCGACCGCCAGGGCAACTACGTGAACGAGAGCTGTGTGATGGACTTTGTGCAGCTGCCACATGCCACGAAGCGTCTGATCTGTGCGGCTCTCGACCCTCCACGGGCGGATGAGCGGGACTGGCGGTTGCTGGCCAGAAAGCTGAACACTGATCGGTACATCGCCTACTTTGCCACGAAGGCCTCCCCCACGGAGCAGATCCTGAACCTGTGGGAGTGCCGGACGAATAGTAATCCCGGTAATAGTTCCAATTCGGTTTCCCACACCATAATGAATCTGCTGCTGACCCTCAAGGAGATGGGCCGTCAGGATGTAATGGACATCATAGTGGACACCATCGGTCCGCTGTGGATCTAAGAGTGCTTAGGATAGGACTTGATCCTCTTTCCGTTTCTCCTCCGAAGAAACTAGGGCTTCAAATTCTAAGAAATTTGGGTTTTTTAATAGATTTTCTGTATATTTTTTATACCAAATGTGATTCCTTTTAAATTTTAGGGAGAATAGAGAAGGATCCTGGATGAAGGTTATATCCCCAGAAGCGTTGATTTTCTCTGTTTATTTATTAAAGTTAGGTCCCCGTATTACCCCGAACTCTATTCAGTTTCCGAGCTAAATTAAAAGAACAAACTTATCACCTAAGAACTGGAACCACCTGCAAGTTTGTTATCGCCAAGTTATTGAGGAAATCAGCGCCTGTGGCCCACCAATGGTCACCAATGTTGTTGAAAACAAAAATGTTCATAAGTTGCCTTTTATTTACAAAATGTACGATCGACGCAAACGAAAAGTAAAGAAACGAAACGAATATAAGAGATATTGGAATCGAAAAGGAAACATTGAATCAAAGTGTAGCTGTAGTAATAGTCCCTAAGTTACTGTAGTAATGTGTTCTAAGGTAACTTGCTCAACGAACTCTGTTCCCTATGGGTGCCATGCATTTTATACACTAAACAGAAGGAATGTAGCAATTAATTATACTTGTGGCTTAGCAAACTTATAGTTTTAAACACTAAACTTTAGTATTACGATCGGAGAACTGTTTATGTGCGACAAAGCAGCTGTAAATTACGCGTACATCCAAAAATATAAATATGTAGCTATCTCTAGTGATTAAGTTATGGCCAATGCGTTCCGCAACTACCTTTCGAAATAACCACACAAGGACAACCTCCCAGGTGGGTTGAGGTAGTTCCCTACTGTTTGCCAAATCGTTGAGTGTCTCAACCGATTGTAGTTACGAGTAGCCACTAAAGAAACACAACATTTAGTAATCGAAAACAAAGCCATAGCCGACATATACCCATACGTATGTAGTCCCTCATATTCAACAGGTACGCAAACCTCCAAAAATATATATTCATATATATATTTGTATATTATAGTACGATCTAGTGATAGCATAACACAGAACAACAAAACGAGTAGCTTGTTAGACATACTCAAGTGATAACCTTTGTATTTGTCTTTAGTTTTAAGTCTGATCCTGTCGTTTAATCGTTAATCAAGTAAGCATTTACAGAACAATGACGTATACTTAGTGGCTCAAAAGGAAAGTTAAATAAAAATTAATACAAAACACTGAAACAAAAACTTCAACTTGATTCTTAACAGTAATTAAAAAATAATACTTCATTCTGGCTTGTCTGGAGCTGTAGCATCCTCCTCTTCATCATCTTGGTCATCCATTACCATGGCTATGTTTATGAGGTGACGCATGGTGGGTCGTCCATGGGGGCAGTTCTATATTCAAGTATATGAAAGTTCCATTTTCCTTTGAAATCTTGGTTTTTGTAACTCACCCATGGCTGTTCTATTTCCCCCATTTGTGTGATGAGCCGCCGCATTGTTGTGGTTCTATTTAAAGCCGTGCCAATCATCACGGATTTGCGGCAGGCCCGCGAGGCAAACATGGCACGTACTCTTGAGGGTCTACATATGGTGCCCTCGGGTGCATCCTGCAACATAAAGATTAGCTCGTCAATGTCCTCCTTTCCGAACTCCCAGCGCTTGCTGTGCGGTTTGCCCAACAATTTAATCTTTTTGGTGGCAGGAGCTGCAAGTACAATAGGACTTTAGTTGTGAAGCCAAAACACAAACAATAATCTCACCGTCATGGTTGATCTCGAACTTAAAGCCATTCTTCTCGAACACTGCCAGGTGGTCAATAAGAACCATCTCATTCACGGCCGTCAGGTCAAGGGATTGGGGCACTGTCAGCCGCTGGTATTCCAGCTGAGTGGTTCGCTGCAGGGTCTCGAAGTTGTACTTCTCGTCGGTGGCATGCTGGTCCACGATGAAGAGATCATCCTCGAGCTTGACGATGATGAAGCCCAAGTTAAACTGGCCTATAATGTCCATGCGGACAAAGTCCTCCTTGCCAATCTCCCGCTGGAGTTCAGCCTCTGCATTGTTGTTCTGGTTTGGATTAATTTCACTTTTGAACCGCAGCCTCTGAAGCTTCGCTCGGGATCTACGCTCTCGTTGCTCCTGCTCGTGAGCCTTCATTTTGGAGGCTATCTCCTCCAACGAAGTTCGTATTTCTCCTGTAGCATATTTGGACATGGACTGATTCGGGTCCTCCTCCTCCTTGTCAAACTCAATTCGTGTAGGCAACTCAATAGCATCTTCGCAATCATCTTCCTCGGTGGCGTCGGTTGACTGCGACAGTAATGGAGCTTCTACTTCTAGGTTTAATATGGAATCTGACTTGGTTTCGGATTTTTCACTGGACTTTATCTCTGTCCTTTCCTTGGGCTTGAATTCGGCTATGCTACGTCGGTTTTTTAAAGGCGTCAAGACTTTGCAAACAACATTGGCTGCCTTGACTGGTTGGGTCAACAAATCGTAAGCTACAAAAAACGAAGAACCATTAAGAAAGACTCTTTTTGGATTTTCTTCCTCCTACCTTCAGATTCTTTTTCCAGTTCTTTAAGATTTAAGAAACTATCATTAAGTGTGCTCTGCTCTTTGTGGTCTTTAGACGTGTCCTGATCCCCCCCAACACTTTCCTCTTCACATTCCGACTTGTACGTCAGACTCTGCTCTTTGGGAGGTTCCTGAGTGAGAAAATCCTGTATCTTCTGCATTTTCTTATTTCGGCTGGCCAGTTCCTCTGCTTCGGTGCATCGGCGCTTGATGGAGGCTTTGGGAGCGGTGCCTTGGGTGTCCCCGGTCCTGCGCCACTGAGTAAGCACATCCATGAACCGCTGGGTCGAGGTAATGGGTACCAAGTTGTCGTCCTCTTCCTCCTGGATTGTGTTGCTCGATTCATTAGCTTCCTCCACTTTTTCCTCCTTTTTCACAGTTTTTGGTTCAAACATACTGACAATTGTTGTGTTCTGCATCTGAAAGGTAGATGGGGTTTGACCAAATGTGTCCAGCAGGGACTTTTTAAGAGCAAGCAGCAAAATGCGCTCGTTGTTGATCAGCAGTTGGCGCTTATCCGGCGTCAGATTCACATCCACATCGGAGCGAGCGGTAACGATGTTCAAATAGATGAACGGCTGCTGCTGGACATTATAGCGATGATAGATTTCGTTCATGACTTTGGCTATCTGGAGATCACAAAACCATTATAACAGCGAGTACTTACTTAAAAGTTCTAGGCTATACTAACGTTCTTGGGATCGCAGGGTCGGGAATTGACGAAAAAGTACTGACGATCTCTGCTAGAGCGCCCTGCGCCATGACGACAGCTTGAAATGTAACCTTCCAATTGAAAATCTGCCTGGTTCAGACGCTCCACATCCTCGGCACTGAATTGGGTCAAGGTAGTATCGGCCGCATCGGCAGAAGCCTCCAAATCAGCCCGCAATCCTGCCTCGCTAAGATCGCCCTTTTCGAAAGGTGATTTTAGTGGCACCAAATCCGCCACTTGACGGGCTCCAAAAACAGCTGAAATGTTGGCTAGTACATCCTGGGCACCGTGGGTCTGAAGCACTACAGTCTTGGCGCCCTTCAGTGTCTGGTTGCTGCATAGGATCCGTACACCCTTTGTGACCAGACAATAGGCCTGCAGGATCTGGCACATCTTTGTGAACTCCTTCTTGATGTTTCGAGTGAAGTCCCGCCGTCGGACGGGCAAGGTTACAAACAGGTTGGAAAGGGTAACAGTGGTTCCGATTCCCCGAGCACAGGGCGTTCGCTTCTTAATTTTTCCCTCATGGTCCAGCTCTACTTTCAGGCCTAAGATGAAAAGGATTGAAAGCTGAGAGAAGACATACTCTATCTTCACGACTTACCCACTTCAGTGCTTTTGTGGCGTGTTTGGATGACCATATCGGATAAAGCGCACAGGGAACTCAGGGCCTCTCCCCTAAATCCGAATGTTTCCACACCCAGGAGATCCACAAATTCCCGTATCTTGGATGTGTGATACTTGGCAGCTTTGAGGTAATGTATTATTTAGACTTTTCACGATTTACAGCAGATTTTAGACTCACTCATGCCCTCCAAATTGGATTCTTCCACGCCACATCCATTGTCGCTGACTTCCACGCCTTGGAGGCCCTGATCTTTCAGTTTAATCTCTACCAGCGTGGCTCCCGCATCAATTGAGTTCTCCACTAGCTCTTTGACAGCCACCGCTAAGCTGAGCACCACCTAGAAACACAGTTTAAGCCGTAATTAAGCGATGTAAACAAATCTAAAATGGAGTACTAACCTGGCCAGAACAGATTTTGTGTACTGTGTCCTTGGCAATGGCCTTTATTTGGCCAGAGGCAGCTGTGGTGGGAGCTGGAAGTTCCGGCTCCTCCTCTTGTACCATTTCTTTAGGTTTATCCATGAGTTTTATGATATTTATTGGATCATCTTATTGTTTACATAGTTTCTAAATATTTGAACAGTGTGCCCATCGCGTTTTTTGAATTGGCGCCAAATTGGCTGTGTAACTTTCACGCAACTCTTTTTACATTATGTAAAAAAAATGTAAAATAACGTTAAGCTAGGTGGCGCTGTTTAAGGGGGAGAAGCCTTTTAAATTATTTCCGAAAGGTTTCTTTAAAAATTAGTTCTACTGTTTATTTTTAATAATAAAACTAAAAAAAAGGGGAAATTTAAGTCAAGAAGACAGCAGTGTAAATTCCAGCAAAAATATTTATTTATTCAACGTATTACAACATGAAAAATGCGCCTAAATCTATAATAAGAGTATAATAAACGAATAGTCCAATCATGATATTTAATAATTTTTGATAATAATAAGCGAATGTGATGAATCCAATCCTGGTGTGTCAAAGGGGTTTGTTCTATAAGCAATGTCAGAAATCGGAAAAGCTTAGCCTAGGATTACTCCAAAAATTGGGCTAGCAAATTAAACAAGTCCTTAAAGATATAGCTGGATGTAGCCACAGGGTCAATGATCGACGGGTTCCCGCGTCCTGGTTACCTCTCCGGTTTGGTTGGCATTCCGACTCAATTGGTCTTCGCGTTGGCCAGGTTCTCCAGCTTTTCGATGATCTTGTTCATGTCCAAGTCCTTGGCCACCTTGAGGTACATGGTCTTGCGCACCTCGTGGAATGACGCCCAGCTTGGCAGTTCCTTGGCGAGGATCTTCAAGTGCGTCTCGATCTCCTGCGGCGTTAGGTTGGCTCGGAAGCTGTTTTGGATCTTCTTGATGACTATCTCTAGGGTGAGCACACCCTTGCGCTCGGTTACGAACACATTACGCAGGTGTCGCGCCAGCTCCGGCAGTCTAGAATACTTGGTGGCCTCCTGATCCTGCGACGGACGCCTGGTCATTGCATCTAAAGCCTTGGCGGCTTGTTTGGCCCGGATCTTCTCAATCAGCGACTTTGGCAGACCCTTTAGTAGATTGGAAGTTGCATCCGGTGCGGTGCATTCTTTCACTGTGGGCGTTGCCGTTGCGGTTTGATCCTTGCTAGGTCCAGGGACATCTTCTTTAGCTTTAGGTTCTGGAACACCCGGAGTACCTGCAGTTCCTTTATCCATATTTGTAGTTATTGCTTCAGATTTTTGGCCGGCTTCTGCTGCCTTTTTATCCGCCTCTAACTTGGCCTCGTAGCGATCCATGGCCCTCTCCATGGGAGTGGCGCAGTTGAAGAGGTTCCTGGCAGTGGAGAGAATGTCCTTGGCCGAGGAGTACTTCTCCACATTTGGTGGCTGTGGTAGCGGCGCCAACTCCACCTCCGGGCAGCTTTCTAGATCAAATTGTGGATGCCAACGTGTCAGCGCTTTCTCGATGATGATTGGCGGATCCTGGGAACGCAGGAACTGGTCATGCGCCCGCTTCACCCGGTCGAGCAACAGGCTCTGGAAACGCTGCATACGGGCTGTCATGACATGCGGATTCATGGACGTCGACTGGGCCGACGCGAGCACATCGTCCTCGTTGATCTTGGATTTCGAACGCTGGTCATGGACCGCAGCGGCTTGCTCCTCGGGCAGCTGCTCCACATTGGGGGCGATGAGTAGCTGGAAATAGTCAGCCTTGGACACCGAACCGAAGTTGCGCATCTTCATCTGGCTGAAGACAAAGGCCTCTGGATAAATGTGCTTGATCTGGGCCAAGTGGGTTTCCGTGAAGTTCTTCCGCAGCATGCGCTGCACAGCTGGCTTCAGCTTCTTGAACGTGATGCACTCCTTGCGGTTGTGGAACATGGCCACCACAGAGTCGAGTCCCTTGAAAACCTCCAGCAAGTGGCGATACTTGTAGGGGAGTGGAAGCTGTCCGGCACGCGAGGTCTCCACCAAACTGGCATAGCGTTTGTAGGCTGGCACCTCCACCAACTTGACCGGGGATCCTTTCTTAGCCGGACTGAAGAGCAGACGCTTGGACACGTCCGTGTGACGGGGCGACATGAGCTCATGTTTGTCCGGAGTGGGTGGCGGCAATTTTGTGGGTGTTTTGAATGTTTTAAGTGGGCTGGAAGTAGAGGAGAAACATGTTAATCAAGTATGCTATGCCACTATCTAGTATCTAGTAGTATCTAGTATTCCATTTTATTAGTAAAGTCTACACTAGTTTTTATGTAAAGCAGTGAAATTTAAAGAAAATATTCTTCCTAAAATTTTGTACCCGTACTAGAAGGTATTTAATTCGTAATGAATATAAAACCATGCAGCTGTTTCTTTTTTTAAAAGGGTAAGTAAGCAAAAAGCATGTTCCATACAAAGCTTGAAATATTAACGAAAAGGGGGTAACAAACTTAATATTTTTCGATGGTAACAAGTATTCCTATTCGAAAAAGGTTCCTATACGATCCTTGCAACACCCAAAAATAGCCTGAAAAACCGTTACGAAAAAAAGGTTTCTACCTGGGTTGCACGGATACACACACAACGAGTATATCTGTATAGCTATGTGCATTCCCATGCAGCAGTTAAGATCCTTTTCGGGACAGAGAGGGATGGAAAGCCAGCCACCCCGAATGCGGGCGAGGAAATAAGCATTTTGAAGGGAAGGTCGGGCAAGATTGTAACGTCTCCGAAGGGTAAACATTGCTGTGCACACACACACACAGTCGCTTTGGAATGGGGAGGGTCAGTCAAGTAGATGGGCATGTTGTACAGACGTCACGAATCAGCAGCAAATACACCGAATTGCTATACTCAAAGCCAAACAGCCAGCGGTGACTCTTTGCTGGGAAATATGCAACTTCAGCAGAAGAGCTGGCTTGACAGAGTCGGAGTCGGAGACGGAGACCCGGAGAGCGACCTCGATTGAGGCAGAACTGCAGCGGAATAGCAACTGCTGGCCTTTCGTTAATGATGTTACCCGGTTTTTTATACCGCAGCCCAGCCAAGCCAAGCCAAGCCATACTATGTGGTTTGTTTATGACGATTCTAGGCCATACGACCAGTCGAAATTGTTGTGGCAGGCACATACATATCTTTATATGGTTACAAGACCGTTACAGATTTTTTAAACGATTTTTAGGAAGAGAGGAAATGTAGAATGTTTAGGAATGAAAGATTCTTACCTTGTTAGCACCTCCAGTTCGATGGTGTCGAATTCCTTAAGCTGTACAGCCATTGCCGATTTCGAGGGCGATGGTCCTGCTTCCTTTAGCCGTCGATTGCGCTCCTCCTGCTCCTTGCGCTTCTGCTCCAGCGCTGCCTTTCGGGCCAGGACGGCCTTCAGCTCCTGCATCTTAGCGCTCCTTGAGATTTTGGTCTTCACCTCGTCAAAGGTGAGCTGGCGCCGCAGGTCCTTGTCCGCCTTGATGGGCGAGGCATCCTTAAGGATCTGTTTGGTGGGGGTGCGCAGGCCGCGCGCTATGTTGTCAGCATTTTGTAGACTGGTAGCTGTGAAACTAATCTTCGGGGTCATTTCGCTGCCCTGTTGGAGCTCATCCTCGTCCAGCTTGCTAGACTGGGTCTGTTTGCGAGGGGAGAGGGTTCCTTTCTTGATGAACTGGACCAGCTTGGGCTGTTTTATGTTTGCCTCCATTTTGCCGGAAGGCGCTGTCTTCTTTTTGCTTTCCTGTGGGGTGACTATCAGACGGACATTGCGCCCGGATCGGGTTCGCATGCCGCTGCCCACCGCCTTCAGGGTGTCTATGTCCACATCCTGGTCTGTGGGAGCCCCCGCGGGGGCGGGAGCCTGTGTGGGAGCGGGGGCATCGACCGGTTCCGCCAGGCGCTGCAGAAGGAAAAACAATTGGCGTTACAAAATGGCTGCATATAGAAAAAACGCACTCAAAGATACAAATGTATCTGGTCACGTTTCGGGACCAATTCTTACCCTATTTTTGATGGTCGTGGCATCATCCAATGCGGCACGCTTGCGATTGGTAAAAAATGCAGCTACCGAGGGCTGGGCCATTGCTTATATGCACAATTTTTTCCTATTTGTGATTGCAGTTTGGTTGTTTTTTCTCTTTTGGCACGTCGACGGCTATTTACTTTGATGAGAGCTCACAGCACTTATTAGCGGGTTGGGGTTTTTTGTTAATTCTTTTATCAGTTACCACGTCGTGCCACCGCACTGCTCAAATTACAACTGGCCACGATTTTTGGTTGGCTTCTATTTCCCTCCAAAAACTAAAATTGCGCCAAAACTCTAATAGTGCTATACAATTCCGAAACCGAGAACTTAGCAACACTGTTGTGTCAGCTGCTAGGATTCTTTGGACAGTCTAATAACACTTTTATAACAGCTGTTCGTTGACACATTTTCTAACACAGCTCTGACGCAGGGTTGATTTTTACGAAGAGTTTTTTCCACCTTGCGGATTTTGCTGGGCGCGTGTTTTTGCACGTTTCAGCCTGGATTAGCGGAACGCTACTCGCTCTAAATCGTGATGCGATCTGACTAGTCCACGGCCAGTTGGAAAAAACAATGTAAGTAGCGGTCAAACTTTTTTCTGGGGCATTGCCAGTCCGATTTGCGGAGTGAAAAAATGCCAAACTGCGGCAATAGGAGAGAGCGAGTCGGCGCTACCTACTCGGGAGCGAGCGAGATGGCTGGCGTTTGTTAGAGATAGCACTTTTTTTGGCCTATCCAACAATCGTTCTATTTTCGATAACAGTGCAAAATTGTTTGATTTTTTTCCCGTAGGTGAAATTTCCGTGAAAAAAAGACGCGATTGATAAGCAACACTGGAGAGAGGAACCTTTGGCCATATTTCGTACAACACGCTACAAACTTTCGTAAAGGAATCAAGTTCTGGAGCAAGCGTAGCCCCCAGGCAAGTAGACCAATATCGGTATTGTTGTTTTTGTGTTCAGTCCCCATGTTGTTGCTGTTGTTTTTGTGGTACCCAGCTTGCGCACACAAAAACAAAAACAACAAATAAAGCATGGAGACAAGCGTGAAACCTCGTACATTGCCTTATTGAGATTTTGTGCCAGCTCTTCCCCCACTCTCAATTCATTCTCCTCTTCCCACTTTTTTCTCTTTCTCCACCTCTTCTAACGCGCTCCCCCACAACAGCTGTTACACCTGGTGGGGAAACAGACAGAAACCCGACTAGAATAGAATCGAAGCCACAGTCGCAGTCGCCGTCACCGCCGCCGTCGCAGCAGAAGTAGCAGAAACAGCCGCAGCAGCATGAACTCGAAAGCTGACGTCAACCGCCGCGTTCTGACCATTCAGGCGAAGAAGAAGCGCCATAAGAACAACAAGAAGCGGGGCAAGCAGAACGGCAATGCATCGCAGGAACAGCAGCAACCCCAGCACCCGAATCCCAATCCAAATTCTGGGCCGTCAGCACCGGATAATGCTAATAATAGCCATGTAGAAGTGCTGCATGCGGGCAATGCCGGGAATAAACCCAATGTTAGCGGTAAAGCTAGCACGTCCTTCAGCAAGGCCACGGGAAATGTTTCGACTTCTAGCGGTGGTTCTGCCAGCAATTCGGACCAATATCAGCCACCCGCGCCGCCGCCAAAAGCCAATCAAAAGCAGCAGAAGCAGAATCAACAGCAGCAGCAACAACAGCAGCCGCCGAGAAGCTCCTCCAACGACTCTTACGAATCCGAGCTAGCCAGCGAGAACGAGGAGCAGGAGCTGAAGGAGGACTATTGCAAGGGTGGCTACCACCCCGTAAACATCGGTGACCTGTTTCAGGGTAAGGCACCTGTTTGCACCCCATTCCACCAAATACGTGTTTATTTCCTCTTTGTGTCCGACAAAAAACAAACAACCTAACAACTAACCTCCAACTCATTTGCTCTTGTTGGCCATATTGGCGTTTCAAGCACGGCCTCCGCCCCGAAAATCCGAAAAAAAACACCAACAACAACAGGTTGCCAGAGGCGCACAGATAAATCGAACCCTCTGGATGCGTGCCAGAGTCGGTTGTTTGTGTGTGTGTGTTTTTGTGCTCACTCTGGGGGATTTTGGCCCACCCCCAGGGCGCAAGGGTTGCTCGTTTTTTGGGGAGACCGACGACGTCTGTGTTGTGGTGACGACAACAATGGTAACAGCAAAAAGGGGCTGTGTCACCTCCGACGATGTCGCAACCCACCTCCGCCCTAGCTTGCATTTCCTTTGGCCCCCTTTCCGACGTCTTTCCGTTTCGGTGGTGCCAGCTGCCATCTGCCAGCTTTCCGCTTTCCAAGTGCACACCATTTGTAGGCTTAGAAGCTCGGGCGAAAGAAAATCCAAATGGCAATCGCTTAGTAGCGATAACAGGGCGGGCTGATAGCGTTAGAACGAAGCTTAACAAATCCCTAGATAGTGTACAATGAAATAGCCTAATAGAGGCTCTGTAATGAGTTTAGTTCAAAGTTGAACAAAATAGAAGGGTGGAGCCATTTAAAGTTTTAATTCCTTAACGAATCCCTTGTGTTTAACACTGAATCATGCACCCCTGCACAATGAACACTCCATTGCATTCAGTCCGCTATTTTAATTGAATTCAAGCCGAGAGCAACCAGAGCTGTGCGTTGGGTCAGTCTGGTTGTGACAGTGATGCGATTAAAATGGATTTATTGCCAGCGGAGGCAAACATTTGTGATTTCATCTACCTAAGTGGTTCGGACTTTTACCTTTAGCAACGCCCACTCTCTGAAGTGTTGAGACTACAGCTATTTTTGATTCCAGGTCGCTATCATGTCATCCGAAAGCTGGGCTGGGGCCACTTCTCGACCGTTTGGCTATGCTGGGACCTACAGCAGGAGCGCTATGTGGCCATCAAGATCGTCAAGTCTGCTCCGCACTTTGCCGAAACGGCCAAGGACGAGATTAAAATACTCAGGACGGTGCGCGAAACTGATCCGTCGAATCCCAGGCGCCAGAAAACCGTCCAGATGCTGGACGATTTCAAGATAACCGGTGTTAATGGCACTCACATATGCATGGTGTTCGAGGTGCTTGGCGACAACTTGTTGAAGCTTATCCGGAAGTCGAATTATCGCGGTATTCCGTTGAACAACGTGAAGACCATCACTCGTCAGGTGCTCGAGGGTCTGGACTACTTGCACACATGCTGCAAGATCATCCACACCGACATCAAGCCCGAGAATGTGCTGCTTTGCGTCGACGAGCCCCATGTCCGCTCCCTGGCCACCGAAGCCACCCAGCTGTACTGCATGAACTCCAAGATGTACCCCTCGCTGGTCAGCCGGGCGCCAAAGGAATACCGTGAGCCACCCATCACCGGCAAGATGAGCAAAAACCGCAAGAAGAAACTTAAGAAGAAGGCCAAGAGGCGCATGGAGTTGTTCAAGAAGCAGCGTGACTATCTAGAGCAGACAGGAGGTCAGGCCGAGGGGATGGAAGGTGAGGAGCGGACCGACTTTGGCGTTAACCACAATTCAGTGCAGAATGGCGATGCCGGCGACTCCGATGCCGATGATGATGATGTTGAAGTCAAGAAGGAACAGGATCCGTTTGAGGAAAATGATACTGATGATACTAAAATGATGATACTGGCTGCTGGCCAGCCTGTGGTGGCCAAGGAGCAACAAGAGCGAAAGACTGGCGGGCAGGAGCAACAGCCACCGTCGGATGGCACAGAAAAGGCCAAAAAGAAGAGAAAAAGGAACAAGAACAAGAGTAAGTAACTTCCTGTAGATCCTCTGAAGAACGTGTTGATTAATTTTTTGTTTCCAGACAAGGGAAATCAACAGCAAGGTCAGCAGACTTCGCAGCTGGAGAATTCGGTGAGCAGCGGCGACATTAGCAATGCGCTCAAGAGCCACCAGACCAACGGCAGCAGCAGCATCAGCAACTCCAACAGTAACTCCATTAGCAATTCGAGCGGCACTTTGAAGGGACAATCAAATGGCAAGAAAATGCCGCAGCAATCCAAGAAGGAGAAGCCGAAGCAGCAGCAGCAGCAGCAGCCATTGAATAACAACACAAGTTCGAAGCCCAACTCGAACAGCATTTCGAAAATCTCAAGCGAGTCTGTGGACAACTCTTCGTGGTGCAACGGGCCGTATTCAGAGCCAATGTTACCACCACCTCCGCCGCCACCGCAAGTTAAGCATCGCCCCAAACGTGATCCGGCGCTGGAGGAGTGTTCGGTGGATGTGAAAATCGCCGATCTGGGTAATGCCTGCTGGGTGGACAAGCACTTCACTGAGGACATCCAGACGCGGCAGTACCGCTCCCTGGAGGTGATCCTAGGCTCCGGCTACGACACTTCAGCGGACATCTGGAGCACTGCATGCATGGTCTTCGAGCTCGCAACCGGCGACTATTTGTTCGAGCCGCATTCTGGCGACACCTACTCCCGCGACGAGGATCACCTGGCGCACATCATTGAGCTACTGGGTCCCATTCCACGGCGCATCGTTTTCCGAGGCACCTACGCGCAGCAATCGTTTAACCGCGAGGGTGAGCTGCGGAACATAACGGGCCTGAAGCCCTGGGGCCTGATGGACGTGCTGCTGGAGAAGTACGAGTGGTCGCACAGCGATGCCGAGTCGTTTGCATCGTTCCTCAAGCCCATGCTGGAGTTTGATCCGGCCAAGCGGGCCACCGCCGCGGAGTGTTTGCAGCACCCGTGGCTTAGATAAGATACGATGCAGCCTGGTTGTTGGCTGCGCGCCACCCAGCCAGCAGTGGGAGCAGAGGACGTGGCGGGCCGAAAAGGATTGGGAACAAGAGCAGGAAGAGGAACAGTATCGGAAGCAGCATGTGTGGAGCCTTCGGAATCGGTGGCCACTCTGGCGTCCATTTCATCAATTGCATCAACATCGGCGGCAGCCATGGCGGCGTTGAAGGCGCGTCCGTATCTGGTGCCGCCATTCGCGGCCACGGCATCGGCTCCACCAACTCCGCAACCGCATGTAACCAGTACTACGTCCATGGCGTGCACTGCGCCAGCAACACCTACAAGACGTCGTCTCGCCACCGATACGGAGATGGCGGTGGCTGATTTCGATATTGCCGAGTTGGAGGAGATGGTCGAAGCTCCGCCCCACACCAAGACCAAGTCGCAACGATTCTTCTGGCGAAAGGCTCTGCGTCGCGTCTTCCGGCGCCGCAAGTGACATCAGATGCGGCGCCGCCGGCAGGATTTACCCCGATGGCACCGTCCCGTTACCGCCCACCGCCGCTGCCGGCGTCGCAGCCTGGCCGAGCGGGTGCGACGGGTGTGTGCCTGTTGCGCCTACGGCCAGGTTCTGTTGCGTGCCGCTCGCGTGGCCCTGCTCAGCTGCATCCGCTGGCGAACGCGTGGCAACATCCGCAACAACAACTTTTACTTCAGAAATCACTAGAATCGCAGCCATCAGCCAGCAAACAGGAAACAGCAATCAGCTTACTGTCTAATATCTCCCTACTCCAGACACTAGAGCTACGTTTAATGTTAACACATCCATACGATTTAGTTTTATATACGCGCCAGCACTTAATTTATTTCTTGTGTTTTACATCGACAATTAGACTATTTTCGTTGCTACATATGAAATTATAAAACGTATTACCGCCTAACCGAACACTTCCCCCCGAATCCTGTAAATAGGGTCACTAGTGCTCGACCCCATTCAGCTAAAATCGAAGCATACAAGTTATAGAGCGAACACTTAAGTAAAAGCTAAATCGAAAGCGAGCGATTTGAAGGAATACAAGCCTATTTGCATATAGGGTTATATCTGTTACTGTACATTTAGCCAAGAGGCGAATCGGCAAATATATACATTTATAGCGTACATAGTTAAATGAACTGGAGCCCAAGCGAGCGGATGGTTTTTTTATTAGCATATGTGAAATGTACATGGATCCAGAACATGAATTTGAGCTGAACATTACAATAATGAGAACGTAGTTAATTAGTTAACCCTCGGCTTAGTGATCGACTTGAAAAACAAAAAACAAAACAAAAAAATTAAAATGAAATTAGTAATCGTAAAGCCGTAACCTCAAATAGGAAAGCAAACGCACTACCAGAAACAGCCACAAGTGAAACCAATCCTTAATAACTAATCGGTCTTAGTAAACAAATAATAATTAATTGTAGCCGCCACAACAAAGTATTGTTCAATATTAAATACTAGCGCAAGTGCAAAATAATTACAGCAATATCGGGTAGAAAATTATTCAATACACACAGAGACACTAGACGCAACTTCAATTTGGCACACTTATCAAAATACTAGAGCCACACAAAAATTTATGGAATTTCTCACGCCCATACTACTCTTAACACAAATACCTAAAGGCCACTTTAGTTAAGGCTAGATCATAATGCGATTTTTCGGCAGAATATTCGATTCGATTCGACAAAGTTGTAGGGAAGCTAAGAAAAGAATGAAGGGATTATCAGAAAAGCCAGGCAGGATGGTTCAATGTCCTTTGGCAGGGGATGGGTGTTTGACTACTATATACAGTACAGTGCATACATACACATATATGGATAAGTGGCCTTATTAATTCGGTTCTCCGCACCACACCAAGCACCATAACCACATGTACACCCCAAACCACACTTCAAACACACTCAAACACACTCAAACACACAGAAGCTAATTACTCCCCAGCCATTCGCAATACGAAAGCTAATTGAAAAACACCTCAAACTATATAATATGAAGATTTAGGTATGAATATTATTGTAACTTGGGCGCAGACATTATTGTAAAGGGAAGCATCGCCGATATCAGTGGTAGATTAAACTAAACAGTGTCCAGGCTTAGAATGGCGGAGAGAATAGGGAGAAACGGTTCTATAAGTAGTAGCCCACAATCGATCTACAAATGTTGTCACCAATTTAATCATAAACGCGAATTCAGATAGTTCTTCGGCAGGCCGATGTCTCGATAATACTTACGCATATACTCTTTGAAAATCGCCTATACTTCCAATCAGAAGATATCACAAGTGAAAAAGCAGGAGTTTGAAGCAAGAAAATGGATCTGTCCCAAGCGATATAGAACCAGAATCAGGAACCCAGCTGCCGAATTGCAATTCCAATATGTTCTCACGCTTTCAAAGAGTATAATTATGAATTATACGATACGATACATAATTTATTGATGTAGTTATAAACAAAATAAACAACAAATTACACAAATTGGAAAACAATCGATAGTGTTTCTTTCAGCATCCATCTAGTCAGCCAGCCAGCAGAATCTATCTTTTCGCCATAAATTTTAGCCAGCTTTGGAGGGCCAGCAAAGGATTGAGATACACATGGCAGTATGCTGGCAATTTATGGCCACATAAAAATCACAAAGCAGCAAAGTTCTAACGGATGGCTGAAAATGCGGAAACTTTCGTGTTGGCCAGGACTGCTGCGACCTTCGGCTAGCTCACATTAATTCCATGTTATATCCTCCGTACTGGAATTCATCACGTCTGTTTGTCAATGGCTCGAAATTGAATTTCATCTGCCAGCCGAGTTGGCCACGTGCACCCAAATGTCTAACCAGAAGCAATGGCCACTCGTTAAATGCTATGCACATATTTGTATCTTTGTATCTGGATGAAAATGCCCAACGCTCAGGTGCACACGGCCGCATACGGGGGCCTGAGACTATTCCACCTGACGTCGGATTGCGAGGAGAAAAGGCCACCGCCCAAAGCGGCGATTGTCAGACTGCTCTCAGTGGCATCCGTTGCTTGGCAAAAGTTGGCTCCTCCTCCGCTGTTTGCCTTCTCCAACTCTAGGCCAAGAATCTAGGGGCTCCCGGGAATCGATCTAAGACAAATTCGAAGAGCTCACTTTGCACACACATATGGTATATGGTATATGGCTCCTGGTATTTGGTTTATTGTTTGCCAAAGTTTCACCAAAGTGAAAAGTGCTTTCCGACTAAGCGGGGGATCAGAGTAGGGTGGCGTAGAAAAATGATGCAATTCATCCGGGGAGGTAAGTAAAGAATGAAAGTCGAGATTGGGTGTTAGTTTACTTAGTGTTTTTCTTTGGTTTAATATCAGCGATATCTTGACTTGAATGATTTCTGATGATTCGACATTCATAGTCTATATATTAACCATCTATATAGTCCATAGGGCCGAGTTCAATAATGAAATTAAATGACCCATTTCAAGAGCTAATTAGCCTTTTAATAATATTAATCCATTATAGCCCATTCCCCCACAATGGAGTCTAAATTCTTGAGAGTTCATTTCGAATGAATTAAACATTTTCCTGTTACTTGTGAACTTGCAAATACTTTTAAAGCTCTTACAGTTGAGTTGAACTGCTTGGAAGGGGCATTCAATTTCATTTGCTTGAGAGTTTGGCCACAAGGCCCGATTTCAATGCGTATGCTAACGAGACGAGGACCCGCAGACTGGTAGCCCGGCTCCTGCTCCTGCCCAACCGACCTTGTCCGCCCACCCACATTTCGAATCTGGATTTGCTTATAAATGTCCAACAAATGACAAACTTGACAAACAGGGGACAGACGGAGCAAAGTTTTATATTTTTTTTGCATGGCTCGAACCCAAACTCAAAACCGTTAAGGAAACTGGCAAAGAAAAACTCTCGAGACAACTCGGTCAGAAGTTTTTTGGAGCGTTAGAATAAACCCAAACAATTGTGTGTCCTAGTCCTTGATGATCGATATTTGTCACACCCATACAAACACAAGCACACACAAGGATACAAGGGACAAAGGGAACTTTTAAAAGGTCCTTTTTGTAGATGCGGCGAAGCGCAAACGATTATTCAATTTGCACTCGGTGTATCAGAGCCTGCGAACTCCAAGTGAAACGTTTAGCGTCACCGACCGACCCCTATACCCCTATACACCCTAATCTGCGCCTCTCCGCCTCACCCAATGGCACCCCCCTTGCCCAAATTGTTGTGCACTTTCAAATGTCCTTGTTGAAAATGCCAGCGAGTGGCACACTGATGACATTAAGTAGCTGTCGGGTTGGTCAGGATTAGATAGCAAAAGTGCCTGATGTTAGTTTAAAGTAGATAAACAAAAGCGGATTCTCCCGGTCTGCCCCCGCACCTCTTATCACCCCTCACTTTTGCTCTTTCGTCCTGTCAAGCTTTCCATTGTTGTGGGGCTTTGTGTTGGCGAATATGCTTACACTGCGAAAAAATGTTGAAAGAATGGGTGAGGGTAATATAATTGTAGATATTATCCATTTCCAAATGAATACCATCTTAAGCTTGGAAGTCCTTAATGATATATAATCTAAATCAAACTAGAAATTATCATTTTGTTAAGTGTATTAGCCGGGCAATATGCTTATGCCGGAGTGTTTGTGAACCGTGATTCCTTCTTTTCAAAGAGATTAACCTTACCTTTCAGTTAGCACTGATTATTGAAATACCAACTTATCAGAATGAGAATTCTTTGATTTTTAAGCAACTTAATTTTAATACAAATAATATAAAGACAGTCTCTATATTATTTCTCTAACAAAGTGTTCAACCTCAAAGCTCAGAATACTTTCGGGATGCACTTTCACTTGCAACCACATTACTCCAAAAGTGTAGCTTTATTTGCATATATGTTACCTTACCTGTTTATCACCTGTGTTCTCTTTTTAAAATTGAGCAACCACTTGTGGGCTAAAATTTGTATTTTCCTTTCAGTTTCGGACTCCGAATTTCCGAAACTAAAGAGCACACTCTTTGGCCCACTGTACGGCTTTCTCTTAAGTGGGGAAAGCACTTTTAATTTCATTCCAAAGGAGTTGTTTGTTATTGGGTTTAGCGTTTAAATGCTCCAAGGAGATGCCCCAACAACTTGGCCCCACCGAAAGGGAAAACTTTTCGTTTACCGACTGCGGGAACTTTAATTTCAGGGCCCGTGGTATCTCCACAACTTTGCGCCTGCAGTGGAGTGCCTGGCTCCAAAGCGGGAACAAAGTTTTCATGTTCAACACAGTCTCTGTAAATATTAAATTTTTGGGGGAAAGTGGACTTAATTAAAATCTATGTGCTCTGGCCAGGATGGCTATAAACTGTTTTTGCGGGGCAAACAGCAAAACCTCAATGGAGGACGGTCGTCGAGTGGGTCAAAGGACACTCGGCAAGGCAAACAACAGTCCCAAAGAAATTCCCGCTTGAAATGGCAGAAATGAGAATGATGCCCAGATATCCGAGCTATGTGGCACAAAATGATGGTACTCGAATGTGAAATATTTCCAATACAAACACTGCCTGCACACAGAAACGGATAAACAGACATAATCGTATTTATTATATGTCCCTGGCAATCCCCTAAGGAAAAAGTCCTGTCCTGCCATCATAAATTTATGAAATGCATTTACAAAGCGTCTAATAATTGTACAATGGCAGCGGGGAGGTGCTTGACTGGCCAGGAGGGAGATAATAAAATCGAATGTCAATTGAATTTGCCGAAATCAAAAGGGAAATAAACGATGGCCACTTGATTAAATTTATATTTCTCATGTCCGGATTCCTTTTACAGCTGTCCTACACACATCCAATCGTCCTGTTATGAGATGTGTTGGAAAGCCTTCTCCCCACTAGCTGTGACCTTTGTTCTACTGCCATTTATTTTGCCATCGAAGCTCAATATTTACTTTGGCTCTTCCCCGCAAAAAAAGGCGGCAAAGCCAAGAACGTGAACACGGCCTAAACAAACACAGCGTTAACAGTTTAAAGTTCCCATCGGTGCCATCAAAAACCTTACTGTTTAAGGTTAAAAATAACTGCCATTTCCCAGGAATCACAAACAAGGATTATGATTAACATTTCTTTATTTTTAGTAAGCTCATTTCAAAGTTGAACCCCAAGCTCTTAAAATTAACTGGTTTGCTGCTGCCCATTGCTTCTGTGTTTAGTAATTGTTAGCAGTTTGTGGCAACCAGAAAAATTGCCTTTTAATTGCATAATGTTTCTCTTTATTTTTTTCTAACTAAAATATTTGCACTTGAAATTGCCAAGCACCCCGTACACACACGTCCTTTTAGTTTCCGTGAGAGTGAGTGGGATTGTGTGTGTTGGCTTACTCCCCCTGTGTGTGTTTGTCTCCCCGTCAAAGGCCACCACCACCCACAAATCCCCAGCCTGCGACCTTGAAACTGTTATATCTGCTCATACAGACACATATAACGATTCAATTCTATGCGTCTGGATAGTGCAGAGGAAAAAAATGTTATTTATAATTCTTTAAAGTCCGGTATCCATTTTAGTTAATATTCATATTAGTACAATTCATATTAAATTCTTGGAACATTTAATTAATTTTTTTTCGCAAAAAAAGGATACTTTTCCTGGTGTATTTAAGTCTGTGTGGGCGCCGTTTGGCGTGACGTGGGTGGGGCGTGCGTGTGTGCTTGTGGTCTGACAGTTGAACTGTCTGCCGGCTCCAGTTCGACTGTTTGCATTTGACATTTTCAATTTGCATGACAGTTGCCCGAGCAGGGGAGTACGGACTTTGGCAGCTGCCCAGCCTCAACCGTTCAATTTGTCACGTAGAAATCCCGGCGGTGTGGCCGGGGGTGCTACGGATTTTGGTTAACACTTCACGTACGCCGCTTATATTTACCCAAGATCTGTTATACACAGGGCAACAAGACGCCTGACTAATTACCTTACGCCCCATCCCTGGCTAGATGTAGATTTTAGCCTGATGAAATAAAATGTCTTTGTAAATTATCTTGAAGAGTCAACCCGTGTAGCACGCGAACTAAATTTCCAGACTTTGTGCGGTGAGAGCTGGGAAGGACCAAACTTTCGGCTGGCTAATTGATGAGCCAGGACCTTTAGGAAATTCTTTTCGATTCAGTTTTTTTTTGTATAGGGGGTCTGAAAATTAATTTAATCAGGGCCACGGGCTTGATGCCTGAACTGTTGAAGGAGCTTCAAGAGGAATGTTCAAGAGGTCATCGAGGAATGTAAAGAGTCTATTTACTACATTACTTTAATTATGTGGTTGTTGAAATAACTAAATATTTGCCTAAAAGGCTCCTGCTTTTAATTAAAAGCTATTTAAGTAAACAAATCTACAATATGCATATAGATTCTAAAATGATGTATGAAAATGAAAATTTTATTAGTTCAAGGCCAGAAACGTCAATAAATTATAACATTACGAATAAAAGAGTATTTAAAGTTAGTGATTCTAAATTTCAGGCTCTTTAAAATGAATCTTTTGGGCTTATAATTTTGTTGCCAATAGTTTAAGCTTTTAATGGAAGAAGCGTGTTTACTTTTGGCTTTTGTTCGCTGTTCGAAATCATTACGTTTTTCTTTTTTGGTTTTATGATATTTATAAGCTGCCCATCACGGCCACCATCTCCATTCCGCCATAATTTCCTTCATTTTTCCTGGTTTTATAGCCGAAAGTATGCCGCATTTGTCGGTTACTTTTTTGCGCAACCGGAAATTGCCGGAACTTGGCGCTGCCACCTGACAATTATAGCCATAACGGTAACTGAATGTGTGTGGGTGTGTGTGCGTGTATGAGTGGTGCCGGGCAATTATTTACCGCCGCCATTTTCGGCACATGTCCCTGACTTTTATAAGGGTTGCTAATGGCGTTGGCGGATATAAATCAATTTCGGGCCAAATCAAAAAAAATAAATACATCTTTAGCTTTTTTTGACATTATATTCCTATATTCCATTATATAATCATACAAGTAGCATTACCTTTCGAGAACTTTCGAACCGGAAATGCGAACCACTATACCTTTGTGTATTTGGGTTATTATTTTCCTAACCATGGACTCAGTGGGGCTTAAAATTTTGAGTGGACTGCCAGCTCGACACGAATGTGTCAGAGTTTGACAAATTTGTGTGAATTTGTCCTTTGATTCCTTGGGCTTTGGCTTTTGCTTTTTTGCCATATTTCTTTGTTGTTGGCTTTCAGTTTTCTGAGGTCCGTGCCCGGTGCGCATACATTTTTTTATTGACATTTATTTGTTTGCCTTTGTGTGGGTCGCTGCAGTTGGCCGTATGTCAATGCACCATTAAGAATTCCCTTTTGGCCCTCCAGCAATCGATTTCCATTGTGGAACCAAAGGATCTGCACAAGAAAGTAACCCTTACGCCTCATATCATAAAACGTTATAAATATTTCATATCTCTTCTTATTAAAAAGGGTTCTTTTCAGGGTTGCCTTTAAATCCTTCTAAGAGGAGTGCCTTTAAAAGCTTATATTGATTTCCGGAATTTATGTTTTATGCTCAGTGTAGTTTCAATTGTGGAGCTGACTCCTTTCTTTTCTGCATTCTTTACCCTATGTGTGTGTGTTGATTTACATATTTTGCTTTCTCTGTGGGCTTAAATGGATTTATGGAATTCTGGGTTCCTGGGTGGTTGGATGGCTGGCTGGCTTTCCGCCTTTTGCATTGAGGACCTCTTATAGCAGGGGTGTGGTTTATAGTGCTCGATACGATTGCAATCCATTCTTTTCTTTCTTCTCCATTTCCGCTATCCCCCCATCCACTCCCACCTGCCACTTGTTGCATGCCACATATAAATATTCGCTAGTTTCTTTTCTAGTATTTACTGTGCAAATGGCAAACAATTTCCGTTCGCTGTAGCCTGTCTGGTGCCACAACTAATTGAGATGGCAACGCGTTGGCGGAAATGTCACTCTAGTTTTTTTGGGTCCCCCCCGAGACCGGCAACGAAAGAAAGCAAATTGTTTGCCCAATGCCGCAGCAGAAGAAGCCATCAAAAATGTAAATATATAATGGCCAAAGACCAGGACTTGAGCAAGACATCGGTTCTGGCGCTTCTTTCCAGGAATAGACAAGACCAGACAACGTGGTCGAGAGCGAGGCGTGGGCAAGGTTAGCCAGCCGGGTTTGTGGCGAAAAAGGTTCGTGGCGGTTGTTGTTTAAGTGGAGCGCCAATGAATTAAATATAACCCAGCCAAGTCATTCTAAAGTGTATGCGCTACAAGCTTTTCGCTTGATTGCCATTCCCCCGGCTTTTTTCCTTGCCCTTCTTCCTTTCACCGCTACCCCCAATCCTGGCTGTGTGTCCTTGCCGAATGAAACTTCGATTTACATTTCAACTGCAGCCACGGACGAGGAGTGCCTGACGTAACCTGCTTACGTAGTAAATACCAACAAAAACAGTCCAAATTCGATAAATAGAACCATCTAAATGGCTTTGAGTTAAGGGAGAGGATATCGTAATCAAGAATACCTAAGTTTATAACTATAATGTTTGACCCCTTATCTTAGAACAGACATCCCTTGTATGGAGTTTATCCTGTACCTAGCTGAGGGACTTTTTTTTGGGTGTTGACGTTAATAATTCACATCAACATGAAATGGCAAAGTCCTGTTTGACTTGCATATTCCTACTTGGTTTTACATCCTTTGCATGAACTGACCTGAGCTTTGATCAAATGCCGTTCGTAGGTGTTTCACAAAACCATGAACTCTGAAAAAGGAGTTCAGTTGACAGTTCAATTCATTGCTTTTGACATATTTATTTTGGACTACCATAATTTTTGCCTCTCAATTTTAGGGTTAATATTTGCAAAATTCCTTACAAAATATTTCCATTCAAGCTTTGTGGCTCTTCTGTTATTGATTTCTACTTCCCACTGCGGGATATTCGCCCTCCTGGCTCGGAATACTGGATACCAACTGATAGATATAATCCCGATTACATCACAAATGCCATTTAATACATGGACGAGCAGGTGGACAGCCAGGCTATTTGTTAATTGTCCAAATGTTTACACACGAGCAGCAAGTATCCGACTAAAGTTTTGTTATTTCAATATGCATAGTGTTTGGTGGGCGGGCAGACATCCATATATTCCCGCCCGATCCGGCCCCATGTCCTACTGTCGGTGTCCGAATGTCGGAAAACCCAAAAAACCCATCCGCCTGGGCGGTCCTCTATTCAATTCCATTGCTCCGTATGTCCTGCATATTAAAAGAGTCGCGTAAATAAATAAGCATATTCAATTTTGTATGGAACGTGAACGGTATCGAAATGTTTAACAAAACACGGAATACGTGACCGTGCAGAGATGGCCACTGGAACTGAAGCTGAAATAGGAAAAATACACCAACAAAACTAGGTTTTGTTACATTTTTTTTTCTCAATTTATTAAATGGTTAAATATAGAAATTTATTGGAGAGAGATTAGTCATAGAATGTTGATAGAAAAGCAAAAACTGCCAGGCATTTTCTTGATAACCACCTCAACCCTTTCATTTTTATTCTTCTAAATAATTCATATTATTTCCAAGAATTTTGTTTTTTGTGTAAAAGCCACATCTAAAGCTTTTGGCAAGTTTCTAATGCGGTTTGACACTTTCCCAGAAGCCATTTCGGCCTCAAGTGTTTGATTTAGAAGAAGCTGCTGCACTGCAGCTCGGTCATTATGATTTACTTGGCCATCTTCTCGTCTGAATTATTTACTTAATTGGCCCCCAAAGACGGACGAGTACATATCAAATGTCAGAGTTCAACCGCATGGCACAACAACAGCGTGGCGTCTCTGTCAAAACCACACAAATAGATGTGGTTCGATGGGTTTCACAGATTTTCGAACGGGAGTCTGGAACGGGATGGCATTGAAATGTAAAATGCGACATTGCATGACAGGAATTTCCATTTCGCATTTGAATTGTGCAGTTTCATATTTGTAATCCGCACATTGTTGATTGTCTGACAGTTTCCCAGATGATATCGGAGATGCAGCTATCAAATCGACCAGAATGATAATTTGATTCCATGATTATGATGGAGTGGATGGGGCATTTGCATGATTTTAATTAGGCTGCCAATTTTCTGGGGGCTTCGCTTTCATCTGACCACATGACCCTCGGACCTGGCCCCTCATCAGGGCTAAAGCGGATTCATTGTTTCCGAAGGCTACCCAAATTTGTTTCCCTTTTCCAGATTTTTGGCGATAAGTTTTGCTTACCTTTTGCCGCTTTGTGTTGGACTGTAAGGGTTTGAGGTCGCTGGTTGGGTATTTTTAAACTTTTTGTTGTAAGCTTTCCCTTCTGCCAGCACAAACGAATTCAATTTAAAGTTGAGTCCTGCTGAAGATTAACCCTGAACCTGCTTTTATTTCTGTTGCAGCAACTGCTGCACATGCTGCTCGACAGTCAGCACTTGGTAGCACCATTCCTAATTCTATTTTCAGTTCATTAAGCGGGATTTTCAGCACGTTATTTACGCCATCGCCCCGGTTCACTGCGTAGTTTCAAGGAATAACTTCCTCGAATGGGTCTCGGATAAAGGCCGTAAGTGGCGCAGGACGTGCACGACTGACACACCCGCCCCATGGCCCGCAGAGGCCAAGAGATTCATCTCATTTAACTTTGCCAAGTGGCATTTGTCGAGGCATGGCGCCTTGTTGTTCCATGTGTTGCAATTAGTTTGTCTGCCTGCAGCATGATCCTTGACTCGGCATCCTCGCATCCTATCCCAAGTTTTCAAGTCTTGAGTTTATTAAGCTCCGACTCAGAAGGTGTTCGATTGCAAACTTTTGTCCCAGATCATCCTGTAAGGTCTTTCTAATATACTAACCACACACAATGGGATAAGTTGCTCAACAGCCAGAAAGTATGAGCTTGATGACAATATTCTTATTGATTTAGCTTTAGAGGAGAAAACTTAATTTAAATGATTTCAATCTGTGTCTCTTAAGAAGGTAAACAAAAACGAAAAACAAACTTAAATGCCAAGACCAAATTAGAGAATAGATGCGAGCTTGTTGTCCCGTGAGGATTATCTTCTGGTCAGAATGGCTTGGATAATTATATTATAATTATAATAGGAACTCAAAATAGGCCACTGGCTACTACACAAATGCCAGCTTTGTGGTCGGAATCCAACATTTGGCTTACAAATTTTTGCCTTTTAACGAAACTGCCAAAGCAAAACACAATATGTAAATTAGTCAGTCGAAAAGCAACAGCTCAGCCCACGTAATAATTGCCTTTGTGTCGGGTTGGCAGCTTAATGAAATTTTAACAAAGGTAAATGTAACTGGGAGCTTATCTTTTGGTTAATCGAAAACTTCAGTGCCGCAGGCAGTGAGCAAACTACACGGAGACACGCAGGGTGGTTCCCGATAGGTGGGTGGATGGTTGCTGGATTCACAAAAAGTGGGGAGTGCCAGGGACACAGACACAGGCCCCAAACACATTTGTCAAATAACAAACACAGAGAAACACACTGACACACACTGGAACACTGACACACCTGGCATACGTTCCGTGTTCAATTGTTTGTGCTGACAGGTAAATGGAGGAGGCTCAACCAAATGGATGCTACCTCCTCCTGTGCCTCCTGTGCCGGCGTGTGCCTTGTTGATTTTCCAGCTCTTTCCTCCAGTCCTCTCCGAATAATATTAGCATGGAAATTGTTAAATTGAAATTGTCATTCACATTTCCGATGCTTGAGTTGGTTTTTTGCGATTTCGGGTCTGCGATTTCGGACCAATCGGAGGTGGGCTAAGCGCCTGGCACGTCATCTGCCCTGATTTAGCCCTGACAGGCGGGTTTAACTTGATTTGGCTTACGGGCTGTATGAAATCCTAATTATAGCCACCAGAAATGGCCATAATTAGTGGCTGAGGTTGGCTCTGATTGGTAACTAAAATCGATACGATTGACCAAACTGAAACTACACTGAAGGAAATGGAATGCGAGGGTCTACCAAGGTCTATTAGCATCTAAAATTCATATCCATCCTGTCAATCCTGTCAATATAAACGCGCATTTGTAAGACTCATTAACGCAATTACTTACCCAGTCCCTATGGAAATAAAATTGATTCAAACGCAAACTCATATTTCTTTTGGTGTGCTGAGGGGGAAAACCAAAAATAAACACAAATTACACGGAGTTTGATTGAAGGCTGGTGGCCGGTGAGAGATAGAAAGTCAAACAACTGGGATTGCCCAACAAAATGAGCATTTAATTGAGCGTCTTAATAATTCTGATATCGCATCAGCGGTGGTGCGATGCGGTGGCAACGCTAATTGGATTCCTAATTAAACATTCCTCCGGATATCGGGCGTTGTCAGGGAAACTATATAGTATTATATACTGGTTGGTAGGTAGGTATACTTTAAAATTGTGGCCTGCAATTTGAGCAATTACCGTTAACTTGGCTCAAGTGCTTAATGGCTAATGGGTGCTACTACTCGAGGGTATTGGTACGCGCCACTGGCGATGCATCACAATGTCGACGGAGGCAGTGACGTTGCCCCATGACCCGTAATTAAAACTCAATTATGTGGCTACAAAGTTGACAAAGTGGCCACATCAAAGTAGATAAATTTCATTTACTGTCCTGAAAGTGCAATCATCGCACTTGTGAAAACTTTGCTGGCCAGACTTTTCGTTCACACTTGATGGGTCAAAGTCGAGATTGCATCTCTGCGGCAATTGCCATTACCTGAAGTTCCCAATCACAAGTTATCTCAATAATTGAGCACATCAAGGAGTTACATACCTTGATGGTGGCGCACCACCAAGGACCTTCTATGCGTGTGAGAGGATTTTGGCGGCGAATGCGAGTGGCATTCGCAATGAGGCATCCTGAGGACGTGTCCTTTCAGCAACAAGTAAGCAATTCCTGCGTATCGTGTCTATAAAAAATAGCAAAAAGAGAGTAATGGCTGCTAACCGAAAGGTTAAATACCTTGAAGTAAGGAAGCCCTTTATTTATTGTACTTTTCCTTATAAATATTTATTTTACTTCACAAGAAAATATATTTCTGGTAAATCTCATGACTAATAAAAACTTTAAATCCTTCTGTTATAGAGTACAAAAATTCCACATTATCAAAGCGAATTCTTTACTTGCTTTATTTATTTTCTCGATGTTGTTGGTGGCAGCTCTCGGACGACTTTATTTACTTGACGAATGTGTCCGTGCAGGACGAAGGTCCAACGCTTCTGGGTTCATTAATATTTATAACTCGGACCCTCTAGGAGGAGCTTAGCCAAAGCCGTAATAATTCCCCCAACCACGCAATCTAAAACAAACCCACACCAAGCACCCTCTTGCCTGGCGGAGGTGAGTGGTTGCAGAGAAAGCCACTTGGCCCGCTCAACAATTTCAATTTCAATCTAATCTAAATTACATGATATGCGCACAATTTGAACGCTAATGAGCAAGGAATTTGTGGTTAGACGGAAAATACTCTGTCGCTGGCTATGGCTCTGGTTCAATGCTACGTATGCGCAACATATTGCGTGTGAATTTTAATTAAAAAGTTTTCTCACTTTCCAACCAAGATAATCGCTCTGTTCTGCCTGTCCTACTCCAGCTCCCTGCTCCTGTTAAGAATCGGATGTCCTTTCTTGCCGGTTGCTACCATGGCGGCTCCCCCGGTCCCCTTCGATTGCATCGATTTTCTGCTCACTTTGAACGTAATTTGAAAGGAGCTTAAGCTTGTTTCTTTTATTTTTTCCACCTTTAGGCGAAACCCGACTCCTGGCCCACCAAGTTAGAGTCCTTTGGGTTAAAGAGTTTCATTACAGTTCGGGTAATTCAACTTTTTATAATTACTGTAATGTGATCAAGGGGCCTGCCTTTTGTTTTTATAAACTTGTATGTTTTTTAACCTCAAGGCATAATTAATAATTTAAGCAAAGAATATAATGTGTTTATCTTTTTATTTATTGTATCTTTTTAACAGGGTATTTGGTATAAGGTACCCCTCGTGACCTGCTAAGGTGGTTTTAATTTACACTTAATTACGAACAATGCAGGACAAAAGTGCAACAGATTGCTTAGTGGGTGTTCCATTAATTGTTCTTTGTTGCGGCATCCACTCCCCGTTACCGTTACCAAGTTTGTGGCACGATTACTTAATGCATAGGGTGCTTGTGGGTGGTAGTGGCTGTTCATATGACGGAGAACAAGGAAATTAACTTATGACCTGGTCAGCTGGGAGCGGGTTGGGGCACAACATAGGTGGCACGTCATTCAACTGTTCAAACAAATTGCTTCGAGTCTGAAAGTTCCATTAATCGATTATGAGGCTATCGCATAATACATTAGTAATGCAATTAATTAGCTCGATTTGGAGTTTGATGCGAGTGTATGAAGAATCATCATCAGATGATTAACTTTTGGAGAAGATTGTTTTGCTTTTTTTTGCCCAACCACTTGCTTGATTCTTCAGCTGCTCGGGCTTCAGTTGCTCTTTTCTTTTTGGCTGTTGGTTATTGGCCCAGAGAGCGCTAGAATTTCTCTTTAGTAAATTTGACGCAGGCGCAGCAAGAGTATTCCGAAAATACGGCAGCCAACTTGTGGACGTTGCGTATACGCAATGTTGTGCCGCGTCGCACCAGCTACAGCAGCAGTGGCAGCGTTCAGTCGCTAGCTGGACGTGATGTTGGCCGGAAGTGCAGCTCGGCAAACAGACCTAACCATCGAATTGTGAGCGAAGAAGAGCAATCTGACTCTAAGCCAATCCTGAAGGTTCGGCTTCACCAAAAAGTCCGTAACAAAAAGTGGAAGTATTCGTGTTCGACGAGTAGTTGCCAGTAAATCACTTTCTCTTCGAGTTTTGAGTTTGTGTTCGTGTTTGTGTTTGTGTGTGCCAGTGCGGCAGTGTGTTAGTGGACCAGTGTGTGCGTGGTCCACTTACCTGCAAGGGTGTGCGTGCGTGGTGTGGTGTGGTGTATGTTTTGATGCAAATCAAAGCGCAGCTCACCTGAGAAGTATGCTTTAAAATTTTTATTATCGCCAACGCGTTGGCCATTCGTTTCGTTACGTTTCGTTCCGTTCCGTTTGTGCAGGACTCGCACAACTCTTGCAACACTTGAAACTCAGTAAAGTTTTTTATTTGGTCGCTCGGCGCACATTTACATAAGTGAACTTTGGCATGCGCGATGTTCGAGCAACGACGCTGACGACGACGACGTTTGCACTGAATAATTAATGCAATCAAGCAATTTGAACCCGTTTCACCGAGTACCTTGCGCGTGTGTTTTAGAACGGTTTCAACGTGACCATAATGCGAGTCCCCTAAGCCGGATACCCTTTTAAGCCCTCATCCGCCCACGGTCCCCGAGGAGAGATAATTACTACTGACCACTCATCAGTACAGACCAAGCCAGGAACAAGAAACAAGGAACAGCTATATATTTTTCGAGAGCCCTATTCTACACTCATATATATACTAAAATATACTATCTACAGAAACTACAGAGCTGAGCATACTCTATATATATTGCTAGTGCTAGTGCTAACTGACCACGCATATTCCAATCATAAATTATCGTGATAAAAATTCTTAGGCGCTGAAAGCCAATTTCAATTTTCACCAAAAAACGCTAGAAGAAGCACTCGAAACAAGAGCGATATATACATATATATATTGAGGGAAAACGAGAGAGTCCAAAAACTGTCTGCAGACCAACAAATTACTAATAATAATTTTCAGATTTAAACGACAACAAAGCGAGACAAACAAACATCTGCTGGCTACGCAAGAAACATATAGGCAAATAAATGCGGGTATATAGCCACTACGCGAAGCGCTATGTGAGCAGACAGCTTGGCAAATATATTTCGATTAAAATATAAACCAAATTGAACTGGACAGAGCTTTGACACGAAAACCAAATCGCTTGCCAAGTGTCTCCACCAACAAAAATCGCATATTCGACGGCAAACAATAGGCCATAAGACTCGCAATCAGCGAAAAAGCGATTTCCGTGGAAAAAGGAAGAGCAGCCAACAGGTTGTCGACACATTTCCCAAATTGGTACGTAAAACCCAAAGGCAAGTGCCCTGGAAGTGCATAAAATAAATCCAATTCGGTTTGCCAAAACATTTTTCATAGAATTTCCGTAGAAGAGTTTATTAAACGACCACAAAACTATTTTGCAGAAATGGTTTCATAAAAGCCCGCAAGAATGGCAAGAATGCTTTTAATATTTATAGGGCAATGTTGAATTTTTGCTTTAGCTTTAAGTTTTAAAAGAAAAATAAATTCGATTCAGTGCGACTACATTATTTATGTTTTAAGAGTAGTTCGTTTAAATGAATGCTTTGGCTTATGGAGAAAAATGATTTATAGAGGCTTTGAGAAATAGTAGCAGGTGCAGTTTTTGAAGCAGTACACAATTATGAAGTAAAAAGCCAACGAAGATTATGTTCTGTTGTTTCCTTTTTTTAATCAACAACTTACAATTTTCAGTTACCTAACGAATGGTGCACTTTTATGTGATGTGCCACCACCAGTAGAAAACCCATCCATTTGGACCATAATCCAACTCTTCACGCGATCCCATTCATCAAATCCGATTCTTGTCCTGCAGTAGCATGTAAATGCTCCTGTAGTTTCCACTCGTAACATATGCGGGCGATGTGAAGGGCCCGCCGCGAAGGAGGCGACTACATACAAGAGGAGTAGACTGTAAAAATACTGACCATGTCGCAAAGTGCCATAAACAATTTTACAACATTTTTTCTGTCATAAGATTAAATGTGCATAAACGGGTGGGCCACGAGGCGAGCCAAGGGAAGAGTGCTATCCTCGAAGCACAAAGGAACCGAAAAAAAGCAAGGAAAATCGAGGGAAAAGTGAAAGCTGGGCAATAGAGCGATGCGATGGGTGAAAGCGAAACAAAAGCAATAACTATAAAACAAACACGACAATTCGCTTCAACTCTGGGGCAACAAAAAAATGGTGGCACACATACACATACCGAACAAACCGACTTTATGGGAGCGCAACAAATAAAAACAAAAAAAAACTCAAGAACAGAGACTCACTGATATGTATCAGAGCACTGGGAGAAATACTTCGAAAATACTTAATTTTTAAGTAGAAATTGGGGCTGGCATTAGAACTTGACTTGCGGTTTTAAAATTCTAAGAAAAAGGTCTAAGAAGAGCAGATCTTAAACACCTTTGTGTTTTTTCTCAGGTGTACACATACTCATATGCATTCATTCCGAGCTTCGTTTTTTTATGGCCGCCAGCTGTGGGTGGTCCACGAAGGTGGGTGGGCATTGTTGGGCGATGCGAGGTATTGTTAAGGGTCGACCCGCCCATAAAGGTATGCAGCAGGCAACACAGCAGTAAGCAACATCAGACTACAGCATCCAATTACAAAAGTGAATATTTCGAGACTTCTGGGCTTGACTCCCAGAACCGAGCTTCCTCTTGCTGTTTCGCTTCTTTGCTCACTGGGTCTCTTTTCATGTTGACCTTAACATTTATTTCATCTTCCTTCACGCTGGCTTTTTGTTGCTGCTGTCTTTAAGTGACTTTCAAGTTGGTGCCGTCTCTGACCCGATTCGTGTTTCTTCTTCAACACAACACTGTGTGTGTTGTGTAGAAGCCAGCGTAGCCAACTGAAAATGAAAACATTTCGCAGTGCCCAGAGACTGTTGGGGTCTTGAGGGAATAATGAGAGACACGCGACCGTGCCCACTTAAGCACGTTTCACATGAATTGCCGCCCCAGCCGGCGATGATGATGATGTTGATGGCATGCTAATAACAACCACCTTGCAGAATGGCCACTAAAGGCCGCAAAAAAACAACTGGCAACTGAAAGCCCGCCAACATGTCTCATTCCTGTCATTTTAACATTATTCACACAAAATCCCCAGGAGTGTGCCAGATGTAAACTTCCCCGATGGCTATCGATGCCATTCTGTTGTTTGACTTCGGGGCTTCCCTCGAAAATTTCGTATGCCAACAAGTGTCCGCTTCAATGTTTGCCCAGCTGGGTGAAATTTAATTAGATTTACGCCGGCTTTAACCATCACGGCAAACACGGCGTATACGTAACATACACTCCCACATTGCGTATACGCACTGTCGCCGCCTACCAAAACAATCACCTGGCCTCCTTCCTTCGCTGCGGGGTAAAAATGACCAACACAGAGCACATTGTGCCTTGCCCTGGCCTTGCTTTTGTGCCATGATTTTTGGGCACTTTGTATGCCCTCTGACACATGCCAGGTGGTTTAAGTTGGTTTCGCTGCCTTTTGAGAGGCCGAGGGAAAAATGTGAGAAAAAAAGAGCAGGCAGCACGTCCTGCCAGGCCTGCGACGTGTGGCAATCACAAAGCAGCTCAATAAAGGCCAAATCGAATTTCTAGCCCGAGCCTGTGAGGCATGAGAGCTGCTCTGACTAGCAAAAGGTGGAATTTTTGAGTGATATGCTCACTTTCCGGGCCAGATCTCGTTTTATTGTCTAGCCAAGTCCCCCGCTGGCACCGACGGCTTTTTGATTAACTGTCAGGATGGCTAAGGAAAAGTTATGGGTTCTGTTCATGCCGCGAAAGCAAAACAATGTCAATAGATACGTTAACTTCGTAACCAGATATGTTTTCCGCGAGGTTGGCCAAGCAAACAAATGTCTCAAAAACGAAAACTATAGGTTTTCGGTAAAGATTTTTTGATATCCTGTAGGATGGCTTGTTTTGTTTTATTTCTTTCTGATGATTAATTTAGAATTTCTTCTTTTATTGTATAGGAAGGTTTTTTTTTAAACTTCCAACTTAAAATGAAATTTACTCCTTAATTTAAAACTCATTCAAAATGAATTTATGAAAGTAAGAAATTTCATAATTTGATTGCAATGGTAATAATTTCATTTAATTTGAATACATTTATCTTTGAATGGCATCTCAGGATGCCTGGCAGCTTTTTGAATGAATAATAAAGTGAAAGTAACTTTGCCACAAAATTTCAAATCAGCATTCGCGCGCATTGCCGCTCCTCAAGTGGGCTTGTTGTTTTAGGAAGTATTTGTGTATTCTGAGAGACAAATATTGCCAGAACAAATATGCCCTTGTGAGACAAAAGCATTTGTTGCTCCTGCCACAACGGAGGCCTGGGGGCAAGCTGGAAAAGGGCCGTTAAAGAAATTGCAAAGTTAATAAAAGAGTAGCCGAGGAGGCTTTGTGGCTGGCATTTAGCTTTAAACGCGTCATTAACTGCTTAAATAGCAACATGTGCGGCAGTGTGAGCAGCGCTAAGTATGTTCATTATCACCTGTCCGTCCGGAGTGCGAGAGACCTCCGGCATAGACAAAGCGAATGTGATACCCCTGAGCGACGTGAATACCCATTCCATCCGCCATCTCCCATTTGCACCTTCTCCTGCTCCAGCTGCTCCTGCTCCTACTCCGCCAGGATGCTGACATGGCACAACGTATTTCTAAGTGCTTCATCTTGTCTGAATAACATTTGGGGCAGGACCTGGGCAGGAACAGAAGCATTTACCTCATTTCCATTCCCCCAAGTCCCAACCCTCAACACTCCCAGCTCCCAAAACCCCCAACTTCCAACTTCCATTTCCCTTCGAAATGAGCTGGCGCATTTATGGCAGCCATTTTTGGGACGAGCAACTGGCATTTAGTGCCTCGCCCGGCTCTCGTCCTCCCAGTATCCCAGTATCTTTGTATCTTTGTGTCTTTCCTAGTCCCTCACTCATACGTATTTAATGAACTTTGTATTCCAGTTTCCAGGCATAGCCTTGGCTTCAGGTTACCAATTGGTGGGCGGAATGGCGGGTAGCTCCTCTGAGCTTATTTATGATTGTTCCCCGCCAGAGCAAAATGCATATTTACGAGGATGCCTATTCTGGGCAGGTTTAACTTTTGCATTTCAGAACATTTGCTGCTAGGTACCAGCATTTCATTGGGCCGACGGAGTAGCACCTGAATTATGAACTTGATGCCAATAATAAACCCGAAAACCCATCCAACATGTTAGCTTTCTAATTTACTTCTATGGGTATGTGTGTGCTTTTGATGGCTTTACACTCATATATCATGTGTACTTGAATAGCCTTAAAGTAGTTTCCTTAGTTTTTAAATTACAAACAATTTTAGGATAAAGCACTGGCCCCCTGGAAACCTTAACCTATTAAGCCAAAATCCATTAAGCTGTCAAGACACAATTAGAACGTATACCAATTATGTTTCCCTAATCTTTTTATCCAGCACACGTATAAACAAAATCCTCAACGGGCCAGGGGTGAGCGAGACGTCGACTGTGTGAGAAATTTATTGAAATTTAGTAGGTAAAAATAATTTTATTGGGTCCAAATTGTTCACAACATCCAATTAACGTAGGTTTATTGACTGATAAAAACTTTTGTCCGTCAGCTGTCGCCTTCTTAGAAATTCTTTGATATTTTTTTTGCTTTGGATTTTGCAAACAATGAACTGGCGCTGATTTCATAATGACTTTGCATAATAATATTTCTGCGCCTCACACATAATTAGAATTTATTTTTTAATGATTTGTCAGCTGTCAGCGAAGCGTCAAGGCCGTATCGATTTGGCTCAAAGAACTTGTCGAGTGTTTCACCTTCGAGGTAGTATCCGTTTCCTAGGAACGGTGCGAAAACATTTTCCGCCACTCTGCAGGTTGACAACATTTCATGTTTTCAATTGAATTGCCTCCATCTGGGGGCTCTTATCGGCTCAAAATTCAACTTTTCATAGCTCTGCGATTTTTTTGCCCAAAATGTTTTCTTACTACATTTTCATATTTTTTTGGTTTGAGGGGCAGGATGAGGCAGGTTTATAGGCGGGGGCTTTGCTTGGGCGGTTACTCTTGTTACGGTCGTTAGCCCCGCAGGCGGCGGAGGCGGAGGCGTGGCACTTTGGCTTAGCCCCCTCAACAGCGATTTGCAGCAAACATTTCAAAATGTCAGGCACAGCTACGAAATGAATGCCAAGCGAAATGGCAGAGGAAAAGTTAACATTTTTCCCTTATTTTTTGTAGCCCAACTAAGCTTGCTTTTCTTAGCCTAGTTCTTGGTGGAAAGTCAACGTTTCTGTTCGACATTACCAGGGTAACCCAACCATTACCCCTTCAAACGTCCCACAGAAATGATTGATTGACTAATGCCTCAATTTGCCTGTCTCCCTACTGTTTACATTTGGAATCTATTCAGTTGTTTACGCGCCAGTTCCTCCAAACATTTATTTTTTAATGCGCCTTTCCCCAAAAGCTAACCATGAAAATGGATTAAATTTATTTGGAATTCCGTTTGATTTATTTGATTTATTGCTGCCGAAGAGAACATAAAGGGAACATCTAAACCGATTTCGAAAGCGCCAGAAATCAATTCAAGTCGTTTTGATAAACAAGACTTTTTATGTTTAATTTCCACCTTTTGGTGGGTTGGTATGTCTATTTTCGGTCTGGATTTGCTTACTAGATGGACCGGAAATTACGTCAATCAATGCAGTTGTCCCCTCTTAGCATACCCCCCTTAAGTCAAGAGTTTTCAAAGCCTAATGAGCCATGAATATAACCTCTTTTCAAGTCTGAGAAGTTGGTGCACAAACACACTCGTACTTCTAATAAAATGCAAGTGGAAAATTACTCAAAATGTCAGACGAGCTATTTAAAGGGTAACAGCACAACCAACAAGCAACAACAAACACTAAACACCCCTTTTTGGCCGCAAAAGCTGCTGTAAGAAAACTAACAAAGTGCTTTAATCGAGCCAAGGGGCAATTGCTGTGGGGCACCAGCTGCACTCTTGCAACACCTCCTTTTTCTAGTCGTGTGCCCTCGCTCCTGCCAAGCTCTTTTCTTGGAGGAGGCACTTGGAAAAACTTTGGGTTTATTTATTAAAATTGTTTAATCATATTATTTAAAATTTATTAATAACAAAAAAAGAGGTATAGATTCTATTCCTCAGGCATTAAATATCTTTAGCTAAAGACTCTTTTATAAAATTAATTCTTTTAAATTCTAATATTAAATACCAATCTTTATTACACTTTTTAGCAAACTATTCCTAGAAAATAGTGTTTTTTTTTAATATTTGTGACATTTTTGAAAAAGAAAAAGTCTAGCTAATTTATTTAGTTTTTTCCCTGTGAGAAGCAGAAGGGCGGCACTTGTCGGCGAAAGCTGGGTGTGGCACCACCCTTGATGAAGATGTCTCTGAATGGTGGCCGTTATTGTTGTTACAAAAATTTGCAATGCAGAAAAACAGCAAGGCGCAGAGAACCTAGTTTTAGGTAAAAAGGAAGCACCACCCCGCCCCAAAGAAAACACACATAAATATTCAGCAAGAAATGTGATATTTACATTTAGTTTTCACGACGCGTAGTCTCGGGCGATAATCCGTCTCCGTGGGATGCCCCGTGGGTCTGGAATCCCCAGGCCACTATCGGTTAGCTGCCCTCGGCTGACATTTGGCCGTCATTCATTCGGCTGCTGACGCTTATCGCAGAAACTCAAATAAAAAGTCCCCAATCTGCGGCTCGTTTGTCTGGGACTTGGCTATAAAAGCTCGACAAGCTCACTGCTCAGAGCATCAATCAATCGAAAGACACTGAGCAAAGATGCAACTCAATCTTGGAGCGATTTTTCTGGCCTTCCTTGGAGTAATGGTCGCTGCTTCATCTGCCAGAGTCCACGGCCAGCCGGGACGCCATCAGGGACCCATTTTCAACCCAGGGCCGTCGCCCTTCAATCCCAATGCTCCGGGCCAGCCTTATCGCGGATGAATAAAAAAAGGATAATGGAAAAGTTCTGTCAGATGTCGTTAACACATTGAGCGATTTAATGCAATTAAAGCCAAACTGTACATCAAACGCTCGACACTTTGTAATTTAATTAAATCGAACGCCAAAGGGGGAGGCGCAAAGGTGGAAAATCAGAACAGGTCTCTTAATTATTTCCAAGAAATACTATGTTCCGGCTTACAGATTCGAGATGGAGATGCTCAAGTGCTAGTGCCAGGCTTTGTGGCAGCTTATTAGTGTCTAATAGGTGCTTAAATTTATGTAAATTAACTCAAATGGCTTTGGGTTAGTAAGCCTATTTTACATAGTATTTTTTTGTAGCAATTCGAGGGGAAATTGGAAACCAGAAGCACTTTGTTGCACCCAGAAAATTGTCACATTTCATTATGCTTTACATTTGCCATTTAAAGCTCTTCAGATGGCTCATAAATAATAATTGATACTTTGATTGAGCCAAATTTGAGCCAGCGGCAGTGAATACGTGAATTCTGAAAACATTTGTATGCAATTTAATTTGCATTTCGCACATTTCGCATCTGCTTGACGGCTCTGGCTCTGGGGGCGTATGAGTAATCACAGTTTGCCATCGATTGCCATCTACGAGTATATACGAGTATATATAAGTGTCTGTATGTATATATAGAATCATACATACTATATAGAGATGCGAATAAAAATTGAGTACGCGCAAACATTTCAATGAGCTTCGCTTCACACAACAACGACAATTTTCTTTTTTTTTCTGCTGTTCACCTTCTTCCCTCATCTCACCCTCTGCTTTTCTATTTTCAGATGCGATCCAAGAAAAGCGCAAAGAAAAACACTTGCAAAAATTAGCAGCAGCGGCAGCGGCAGCAGGAGCGGCACCAGCAGCCGCCGCAGCTGCGGAGGCAGAGGCCGTGCATCTATAAATAGTGTTCGAACACTTTCTGCGCGTGACAGCTGTGACAGCGGTGGCAACAATGACGTCATTGGCTGGATAAGCGCCCAGCCACTCGGGCTGCTACGTCACGGATGCGGTATAAACTGGTCTGGCTGATCCAAAGCAATAAAAAACATATAGCGCATACGCCGCGTTGACCCAAGGCAATCAAGAGCACTAGAGTGTGGCTATAGCTCTGTGTGTGTTTTGGGCGAGAACTGGGCAAACAAGAGCGAAATGGAAGCGGAATGATAATGTCAACAGTAGCAACATGCTAAGAGCCAGCATCAGTATCAGGAACAGCAACAGAAACAGCAACAGCAACATCACTATCAGCAACAACAGTGGCAACATTGGTCGGGCAGCCATGAGAATTGCGAGAAAGCACAGCAAGAAGAAAGAGAGGCGGAACCCAAACAAAAATTGTCAAAATATTTCAATGCTTACAGCTGCTCGAGTCTCAGTCTAAATTCGTCGTCGATCGGCAGCAACGAGTGTCGTTAGTTCCTGTTGTTGTTATTATTATTATTATTATGATTATCGTTATTTGTTGTGTGCGTGCAACATGAGAAAAAACATAAATAAATAAATAATAAAAGTGCGAGCAGCAACTGCAACTAAAAACTCAAAAGCGACTCTAACGAAACGAAACAAAGCCCTTGAAACCCCCAAAAGCCAATCTCAGAAAGTCTCTGAAAATCCCCCCGAAAACAAACAATTGTGCGTGCGAACCAACACCGAAAGCATTGTGGTAACAAATAAATATTTGTACTTAATTAATATAAAGTGAAAAACAGAAATGTCAGCCCAGCGACTTCAAAAGAACTCACAGGCTCTATAATATCCCCTAAGCGGTGAGTACTTTTTTGTCAATTTCACACGAATGGCTAGCTTTCATGTGGTGCAAAATATTAAATTAGTTGTGGTTTTTTATTCACTTGATTATATTAATTTTAGTAATCTGGTGTAATGGAAATTATTCAGTGCAGTGCACACCATTGGACGGGATTTCTCTGCCTTTTCACCTTCTGTTTAATTAGCCTAATGTACCTATCGACCCTGGCTGACTAACTGACTGGCTGTCTGGTCCTAAAAAAGGTACAAATTGGTTTGGCAGACTAAATTTCCATTCGTGTGGGGATCCATCTGAATGCCCTACCCTCCGGCAGCCGGTTTGCTGCTCTGTTAACTCTGTATGAGGACCACGTTGCGGATACGCAATTTGTGTGCTTCTGAGGCTGCTGCTGCTGCCTCCCGGACCGCTTTCCTCATAAATTGAGTTTACTCTCTTCAACAGCTTTGTTTGCCAAGCTCGCCATACTTCTCCATCAAGATACAAGCAGCTCCATCTTCTTAATTTCCTTTTGCATAAGTATCTCAAGTCTATGCTACCTGTATCATTGTATCTTTGTATCTTTGCATCTGCTTTTGATGCTTTTTCTCATTTCAATGTGTATGGGCATTACCGGGAATTATGGCTCAAAGAAATTGGCCCAAACACACACACAACTGGCATTGTTTGCCATATTACAATGGTCTTTTCACGGTTTGATTGATTGAGTTATTAGCCAGGGAACAGCCCTGAAGAATTATTTACTTAGAGACTATTTTAAATAATATATTTTTGTTTTGATCTAAATTAAACATTGCCTTGATTGCCTTGTATTTATTTCAGGGTTTCTTTTGTTTTTCAAAAGAATTTCTATTATATTATATTCAGTGTCACAGTAAACCTTTATAAAATAAATTTTAAAAATAAAAATAAATAACTCTTTAAGAAGTTTATCAAAGAAAGTACTTAAATAGATATCCCTTTGATTTTATGTTTCATTAAGGTCCAGGGTTCAAAAGTTACCTTGATCTTTGCCTGTTTTGTGTTCTTCTCTTGAATGTTTCAAAGAATTTGTTTAATTTGTATTCTCATAGCCAGCACCAAATAACTCGGCATGCAGACACACTATAATACACCCGTTTATACATATGTTTTTTTCTTTCAAATTTAAATATACATATGTGGTGGATCGTCGTCGTCTTCTGGGCTCACTGCCATGTAATTATGTATGTCTATGTCCGAGTGCATCGCATTGCATTGCGATACATTGCATTGCATCGCATGGCATGGCATCGCTTGGGCGCCTTCACATTGCTCCTCTGGTTCATCCGCCTTGACAATGCACTTGAGTCAAGTTTGCTTCCTCTTGTAGTGATGCTGCTTCTTGGCCGGCTTTTCCTGGGCATCTTTTCGGCATCTTGGCCAATTCCGCTTGCCAAAATCTGGGGGCATCCAACCGAGGGCGGAGGACAGAGTGCAGAGGGCGTTTTTGTCTGCTTGTTTATTTATAACATTGTGTTTGCTGGCTGTTTCCTTGTTTTGTGCCATTGCTCTACAGCTCTGCAGCTCCCAGCTCCCGAATGATAATGTTTTTTGTAGTTAATTAATTTTAATATAGTTACCGCTTCAACTTTTATGACACAGCTGCACAGTTGCAGTAATAACACTGATGAGAATTGAGTCACGGAGAGAAATGTTGTGGCCTCAAACATTACTTCATATTTAATATGAACTTCTGTCATATCAGAGATAACTTTTTACTGAAAGTGTAGTTTTTACTCTGCAGTTTTGTGTATGTTTTTTTTTTTGCCTTTTTGTCTCTAAAGTCAGTTGCTTGCATTTTCGCAAAATTGCTTTCAGTTTGTTTTCCTTTGTTGGTGCTGCAAGGGGCAAAGGCTTTTAAAATGCCAGTCGCATGCAGAGGAAAATTCCCCTGCTTCCTTTGGCTGCCTTATAACTTTAAGCCCAATTCACGCTGGAGGATGAAAAACTTTCACTTTGGCGCCAGGCTGCGAGGCTGCGAGGACACCAGTCCACTTTTCCTGCCATCCCTTTGGCTTTCGTCTGGTTTGATTGATCAATGTTGACAGATTTAACGAGCTGGTAAAGTGCAGCAAAACAATTCAATTATCCGTGGAGTGTGTGTGGCTGTGGGAGTGGGTGGGTCGGATGAAAGGGAAATATTTGCGTGGGCTAGTGTCATCGTTCCATCTTTTAGCAAATCCCCCAACAGTATTCTGAACACTTCTCTTCTGAAACCTTTGCATACCACGCTTCAACCTTCAACCCCGCACATTAAACAGGATGGGGGAGAATTATTCATGCGCCCGCCCCTATCTGGCAGCTAATAAATAATTCAAATTGAATTAAATTGCGTGATTTCTTTTCGGTTTGCCTTGCCACAAGCCTCCTCCCTGCTCGCACGTATTTATGAAATGCAATTTCTGTCTTGGCTTTGCTTTTCCTCATACCTGCTGAAATAAATCCTCACTGGCAGCCCCTCGTGCTCTTCATCTCGCATTCCTCTTACAAGTTTTATATTTTCTTATTATTTTTTTTTGGGTTTTTCCTCATTTTCACATACGCACACGCAAGGTCTCTGCCTCTTGCCTCAAACGAATTTAATCTCGGCCGATTTCCTCTTGCCACTTTTCCGTTCGTGTAATGCGTTTTTAATGCCGGCCAAGGCACTGTATTTTGACCGCATTTGCGTTTGGATCGAGTGATTTTTATTGGGTCAGTATCAATTGTATATCAATTATGCAAATTGTAAATACATAATGCTATTCTACAGTGCAGGTTTCAGTGAATTCCAATTAAAAGAGCATTTGTGGCAGCTAAGGCTCTTTGCATGTTTAAAATTGTATGTTTGAGACATTTGTTAATGGAACTTATTCAGTTCTATAATAGGAATTAGAAGAATTCTAAAGAAATTCAAACTTCCTTTAATTTAAAAGGCCATCCATTGTCCGACAAGACAACCCAATAATGACCAACTATAATCGCTCATCCAGTTAATACTGATCCGATAATTAAAGCGCCGTGCAACCATCGGTTATCATGAATATTTAATGCAAATTTAATTGATATGGGCCCATCGATTGGCCAATAAAATGGCATAATAATAAGCCTTGCATGTGGTGAGCTCGTAATTTGCTCGCCCAACACACACACACACACAAGACGCACACCCCACAACACAGAAGGCTTCAACACGCACCAGCTTAGTGGGTGGTGTGCTTGGGTGGCCGGCTGGCTTCGGTGGTGGTGTTTGGGTGTCAGTGGTGGTTGGGGAACTTTGCGAAACTTTGAGCCCAGGCTGTCATTGGGAATTTCTGTTAATTTGTGTTACAGCTTTTCGACATTAAATATTTGTATACATTAGCATAGAACTACTTCACATTTTGCACCTTAAATAAAAAAAGAATTGGTTTTAAAAAAAAGCTTAAGAATGTTAAGTCCTGTTTATGAAATATAGTCTATTCTCGTGGGACTTTTTTCGAGTGCATTTGTACAGTTAAGCACCTGACTCCATTGAGAACTTGTGGCACGGCCTTGGCCATGCTAACCTGGCCTGCAAAACTTTTTGTTGGCCAACACGAACAAAGGAAGCCCGAAGTTTGACCCAAATCCTGACCCTGAACCGGGAGGAGCAACTTCTGCTCTCTGAATGAAACGAAACAATTTAATGAGCGCAAAGTACTCGCATGAATGACTGACCGACACAAAGAAATGTTTTTAATGAGGCGGCCGCCCCAACACCCAAGCCTGAGCCTGAGTTTTGTGGCCAAACTTTTGTTTCTGTGTTTCCAAAAATGTGTTTTGCAGCACCTCCGTAATTACGTTTAATTAATCTATTTCTTGTTCTATTCTCATTTTTCATTTGCAGCACCAGATTTGCAAAAGCATCGGCAACATGCAGCGCACCAAATGACAACACGTCCCAGAGAAATAAATTCAACTTGAACTCAGTTTGTGATATATCCGAGTAGCAGGAAGTACGTTAACTTAGCCCTAGTTAGACACAATCCTAGACATTATAAACTATTACGAATATTGTTTTGTTAGTGCACTTTAGTTAGACAAGAACCCACAAAAGACAGACAGCTGACAGCACTGCTAACTGAAATAAAATAAAATAAAAGAACAATAGGAGGACATTAACCGAAAAGACATTAGCCGAAACCCTAGAAGCCAGACTTAGTAGTGTTTGAAAGGCCAACCAGTATCAGGAAGAGATCTACTTAGCCTAGTGCCACCATGCCACATGGGGTCTGTGAGGAATGTACGTAATATATCCCGCCGATGAGCTCATCTTGATGACATATGGTTTCTTTGCACCCCGAGTGAAACCGCGTCCCACACTCGACTGTCTACGTGAGCCCCAGGTGCCCATCGAGATTCCGGAGAGATCCCTGCCAAAGAACAAAAGCATCAAAAGCACCAATCCAGCTACAATACCAAATAGCAATCCAAGTTCCGCCGCCGCCGCCGTCGTCCATTTCGAGGCTACTCCGCCCATTGCCATCCAGGATATTTTAGGATCTCCTATTTCAGCATCGCCTTCGCCTCCTTTGCTGTATCCCGGACTACCATCGCCAACGTCCCCGGCTTCTTATCCAGGATCCCCGCCAATCCACACCACTTTCTTTAACTTCGAGTCGCCGACCCCCGTGGTTCAGAACGAGTCCCAGAGCCTGCCGCCCACGCCCACGCGCCGTACCTCCCGCGCCTCACTGACCAACTGCAATAGTCATAACTCCAGCCAGCGAAGCAGCTTGCGGAGGAACCACCACATGTATAATGATGGAAACAACGCCTCTGGATCAGGACGAGCACCATTCCAGCGCAGCAGCGCAGCGTTCGAGGAGCAGGAGCAGGGCGCCGCTGCAATAGGATATGGAGACCACCGATCCCGGAGTCCCAGCATCTTCCTGGAGCCACCCACCCCGGATCCCACCCATGCCCACTTTGGACCAGGATGGGGCCGGCCCATGTCGCCCATGGATCTGCCCCCGGAGAAATCCTTTGGCAGTTCCTCCGGGAGTAAGTCCCCCACTGGCAAGTCTCGCCTCCGTCCCAAGCTGCATCTGCCCCTGGGGCGATTGGGTCGTTCCACCTCTTCGGAAACGAAGGAGAGCAATCGCCTGCGCGAGGACGTTCACGTGCACGTGGAGAATCCGGTTTTCAGCAGCGAGAACCTGCGCCAAAACAACTTTGATGCATTCTTCGAGGCACGCGAGCCGGTCATCAAGGTTCAGCCCCGCACACCAGGCAGTGCCCCCACGGAGAGGGGTTATTCGCCGCCCCTGGAGAACTATGCGGGTGTCTACGATTCGCCCAGGACGCGGAGTCCGACGGGAAAGGGCGGCAGTGGCGGGGGCAGTGGAAGTCTGTTTGCCAGGTCGCCGCGGGAGGAGCGGGAAAGGATGGCTGCCGCTAGATCACGCAGCGCGGATCATTGTGATGGCGCCGGCGGCGGCGGAGGAGCGGTGGCCAGTGGATCGAACTCAGCGGGCGGCGGTGGCGGAGGCAGTACCTCGGGAGCACACTCCAAAGGTGACAGGTGCCTTCCAAGTCTACTCTTGCACCTGCTAATCGAATTGTTTACAGTTGTTTGCGCCGCGCGCGTCTCGTAGAGCAACCTTTGAGTTGATCGCCATAACATGCAACAGCCGAGCATGTTTGGGTTTCTACTTTCAATAATATTCGATTCTTAAGTCATTAAAAAATATTTAACATTTATAATTAATTAGTAGTTAAAATTTATGAAGGAGAAACTCAGAACATGCCCGAATATTGAAAGCAAAAGCGTTACATCTGCTGCAAGTTACAAAATCGCCGTTTGAGTTTTGTTCAAGTTGGAAAATGAGTTACAGTCCTGCATTTAAAACAAAACATGTCCTTGAAAGAGATATAACTTATATTCAATTTTTAAAAAATAGTTTTTTACCGGAAACTATAAATTCCATAACAATTACTTGCAATCAGCTTGGAAAAGAAAACACAAGTTTGTAGATTTTTGAAGTTACATTGTTAATACTTTATTTTCTTAAAGCCACACATGGCAATCAAATCTGGATTATATCTGGAAATCTTAGTAGAGTTAGAAAGCAAAAAAGCGTGCAGAAAGCAATGAAAATTCTCCTATGCGCTTTTCAAGGATATGCAACCTCTGGCTCTGCCAGAGTTCGCTTCCCCATTCTTGTTCTGTCCTTGCTTGGTTAACTTTTTAGTACTAAAAAAAAAAATAAAAAAATAAAACACACAAAATGCAGTGAAAGGCAAGTCTTAAAGTGCCTCAGATGCTTGACTTTGTGCCCGCCCATTGCCATTTCCATCTGCATATCCATCGTACAGGAAAACAGCAAACTTATCGCTCGAGTCGGGCCGAAAGGTGCTCCTCGCATGCATAATTGGATTACCCGTACCCGGGGATGCAGGGAACCTGCCACTGAACCTCGAACTGCACCTGCATTGCGTGCCTTTGGCGCGTTCTCCAAATGCAAGCACGCACATAATTTTGTTCCTTGAGCTGCTGGAGCTGGTAGGAGGAGGAAACAGCTGGCGGAGCAAAGGACATCCTTTGCCTGTGAGACTGGAACTGTCGCCCCGAAATGAATGTCAGCTTGGCAGCGCGTGAAGTGTAATCAACAACAGCGATAACGACATCCTTGCAGTTGGCACGTGAGCCAGCACCACCAGAACCATCCGAGCCATCCATGCCATGCCCACCCAACCATTCCAAAGCAGTGAGGCCACCACCAGCAGCAGGACCTCCCACTCGAATTCATTTAAAAGTTCACAGCGCGGCAAATTTGATGACCAGCGGCAAAGTAAATCAAGAGCTACGTGATCGCCGCAGCGACTAACTTCTGGCAATCTCGGACACGCCTTGTTTACCCCATTTCAAATTGGTCAGGACATGGACGAGGACTTGGTTAAAAGGATACGACAGCTTGGCGTTTCATGACGCTGCTCGCTGGCAGGCTGGCCAGGTCCTTTAATAATTTCTATAGCATACTTATTTGGGAAATGCAATGCACCTACTACTGCATATTTCATTGAGCTCCGCCAGCAGTAATTGAGCCTCGTGTGAGCGGGTTCCGGGTTAAATCAACTGCGACAGTTAGACAGATGGACGGACACTCGGACACCCGGACAGACACTCGGTTAAGATGGACGATAATGGTTGATTGGGTGGAATATGGGCGAAACAATCACAAAACCCACGCAAAAACGGGCTCTCGAGTCTTTTTAACTGCGAATGTGTTCAAACAAAATCTCGACTGCCGACTCTCGACGCGCGGCAATGAAATTACGCTTCATTTATTGATTGAATTTTAAATGAACCGACTTCCATCTGCCTTTCTTTGCCTTGCCTTGGCTTGCCAGGCCTGGCCTGACTTTGACTTTGGCCAATGAAACACCAACAAACCGAAGGAAGATAACAGACTACAGTTGCGATACAAATAATGACACTCGTATTAATTTTTTCAAGATCTAATATAGACATTAAAAACTTATTTCAATAATTTAACAAGGTGCTTTACATCTGACTTATTGAAAAATATTTCCCAACTCTAATAAATCATTACAATTTCGACCTTAACTGTATAGCTCCCCGTGTTGACTCTGGTAATGGGGGATTGGACTTAGGGCACTGTCTTAGACACAAACTCTCGAATTTTCCGCCTTGGCCCAAAATGAAAATAGAACGCAAAGAAAATAAAAGGCGAGGGACAGCGGGAAAGTCGAAGTGCTGCCTTCGCTCATTATTTATGCATAAATACAAAAGGCAGCGATCTGTTTGATTGGCCAAGAGGGTAGGAATTTCTTCGGTTTTTTTGTGTTTTGGCCCAAGTCTCCTACTCTGACTGACTCGTGTATTTATCACGGCGTGTCCAAAATAATTCCTGACAGATACTTTATCTACATCTACAGAAATCAAATCACATTTCGTTTGAAAATCTCATTTGTTTGCATTCAATTCGTTTCGTTTGGATTTGTTTTGTTTTGGCTTGAAATTTACATTGCCTTCTGTTTGCCTTCTCTCTTTAATTGTTTGGTTTTCTGAGTTGATTAATTTTTGGTTTGAGCATAAAAAATGGATTACATTTTTCAAGCAGACAAATAATAATATGCTTCTTCCCCTTCTCCGTGTACCGTCATGGCCAGATTCTTCGGTAAAATCTTCAAGTGGTCGAAGAAGTCGTAGGAGGAGAATCTTCGGGTGGAGGGGACCACGGCGTGGTTCCCTTGGCCCCCCGGGCAGCATGGCGTCCTACAACGGCGTGCTCAAGGATTACAGTCACAGCAGCCTGAACGAGGCTTTCAAGTCCCAGAACAATGTCAACTTTAAGTTAATTAAAACAGGTGAGCAAAGCCAATCTATTTGGTGCCATGTTGTTGCGTATACATGACTATAGTATATATAGTAGTGTGTAGTGTGTGTAAGTCATATCCAATTCGTTTCGGCGGCGAAATCCCAAAACATGCCACCCTTGCCACCTGACACGCACGCCAGGTGGCACTGGAATGAAGCGTGTGGCACGGAGAGAAAATTGGATCAAAATAAAATAGGGCTTTAATCAAGAGCATTAACGATTAATGAATTGAACCTATATTACAAGGGTTGAGTCTTTAAAAGTGTAAAGATTTTTTTTGTTTAAGGAAAATTCTTAAATGCATAACTTTTCTTTCTCTGTACTCGGGAAACAGCAGGACAAATTTCGGATTTGGCTTACACACCTGCAAAGGGAAAACAAGCAAGCAATTTATGTGTGGAAACATTTTATTTGATAAGTTTGTCTCACTTTTATGGCATATTGATTTCCATTGGCAATTGTCTTTGTCATGCCACCAGATCAGAGGCACAAATCTGTCGTGTGTGGAGCTAAAGCCCCGTAAATATTCCATCTTATTCCTGAGTATGTTTATCCGAAAACAAGAACACACAGAGCCGGAGCCCAGCTGGCTGCAACTTTTCGACATAACTTTGACTTTGAATTACGGTGCTGTCACAGCAAGTTGCCCCACGGGACATAGTTCACAGTTCAGGCAGGGTGCATGGGTGTATTAAAAGTTTTTAATAACATTTTTGCTCCGAACTGCATACGAAATAAGACAAGCAGGTGAAGCAACTATTGATCAAGTTAAAGTTGAAAAACTTTTGAATATCTTTGGCAACCTGTTGAAGGGTTGCCTGTTAGCGGTCCATGAAACGCTTACGACCCACTCTGGCAGGTTAACAAGGTGAAAGCCAGACTTTAAGTACGTATTCATATTCATATATTCCGGAATAATCGTAAATATGATGGATTATCCTGTGGGTAGACGCACTTTGTTAAAGAGGCTGCCCCATCACTTTAATGGTCCACATAAACTTTGAGTGCGTCGTGTTTGCTTCGAACACAAAGTAAGGGGCATGTGTGGAATATCTTACTTAAAACTGTGGCAGTAAAAATGCCCCATACCAGGTTTAGCCTTGAGTCCTGGAGTAGCTTTTTAACCGGAAATACGTACATCCGTTTCCGTTTTTATTCCGTGTCTAATGCATTCGTGTTGCCCGCATAAAGCGTGACTTTCCTGTTCTCACATTGCATCGTTTGATAGGTTTTTATTTTAGTTTCGGCATTAAATATTCACTTAATTCAATTGCAGTATCCGATTTCTCCGAAACACTCTCCCGTCTGTATGAGGAACACGCAACTGCCCTACAAGTTTTAGTGTCCAATTATCGCAAAAAGAATGCCGAATTACGCAAAGAAAGGTAAGCTAACTGAAGGGCTTTTATTTTGGTAACTAAAAATGAAACGGGTTAATGGTGGCGTGCAGACCCGCCTGCCACTTGGCCATCTTTCAGGCATGGGAAACATTCCTGCAGGAGGTCGAAACCGATTCACAGGCCTGCAACGATGTGGCCAGCGTCCTTTCCCGCCAGGTAAGTGAATTGCAAATGTCATTTGGCTTTCGTCGCCGAAATACTTCGAAGGCTAAATGGGTTAATGGCCATATCGTGTCCGTTGAAATATTCAGTTAACCCGAATGAAAATAGAGCCTCGCTTACGGGTATACAGTATTGTCCTTAATCAATTTTAATTAAATTACTTTGGGAATGCCTTCTGCTTTACTTTGACACAGAAATGCCAGATTTCTAACAATATTCATGTATTTTAATTTAATCCGTACCAGTTACCACATCGATCGACTGAACTAACCATATGCAAACGCGTTCGTATGTCTGAAAATAAGCCAACGGAAAAAATTCCCAATTTGCATTACAAAAAGCAGACTTTAATTATGGTTAATTAGTCGGGGGCGTGGCCTCTGGGGGGCCTTGGGAAATGACATGTGTTTTTCGAGTGCCGAATAATGTTATTTCTCTCCTGTGTTTGTGCTGCCTTTGTTTCGTTTTGTTGTATTTTTGTTTTCCCGTTTTTTGTTGTGTTTGGCCAACAAATTTAATTTTCATTTTTCACGATGATTTGGCTGTTTTTTCTGTGGTTGGGGGAGGGCTCCTTCTAAAGGAACCTGAGTATTATTTATGTATGCATAATTTATTTACCCAACCCACAGGTGTCGCGACCAATGCTGGATAAATCCTTTCATCGCAAAGTTCAAAGCCGTAAAATATTTACACACAGGGAGTCTTTTGAGACTATTATCGCAAAGACTGAAGAGAAGCTGTCAAAGGTAAGCTATCTAATTATGTGAAAGTCCTAAGCAAGCGTCCCAAAATATTCCCCAACTTAAAACCGCTTTAATATTTCCCCTTTAAGTTCGGTTCGAGGCACGTTACGCATACGCAACGTGGTCCCGTTTAGATACAAAGTCGTCTGCCAAAGCATTCCGTATTCCGGATTCGAATTCCGTACGTTGGGTCCCATTTTACCCTTTTTCCCGTTATTACCCATAAATTGTTTGAGGGGCCTGGACAACCAAAACCCAACTTTTATTTGTCCTTTCAGTGCCGACTGGACTACAAGCAGTGCCACATGGCGCATCGACAGAATCCCAGCCAGCACTCGCTCACCGAATACATCGACGCGCACAACGCCTATGTGCAGCAGCTGCATGCCACCAATGGCATGCTGGAGGCCTACCACAGCGACACCCTGCCCCAGCAGATGCAGGAGCTGGAGGAGATCCACAACGACCTCTGCGGCATTGTGTCCGATTCGCTGTTGCAGGGCGCCGATGTAATTGCCACCAAGGTGAGTGGTAGATGGTCACTATGGAGTGATTTATCACTGCAGCAGGTGGTTGTTGTAGTATATACACCGAGGAAAACAATTAGGGGGAATATGTAAAGGTTTAAGTAACTTTTTAAGCTAAAAATTATATGTAAGGCATCCTATTTCCTTTTTTTGTTTTTCCAATTTCCAAAAAAAAATTAAAGTTAAGCCAATTTTCTTTTTGTGTATAAACGATGTGGGTTCTGGCGTAATTTAGCCAGGCACCTGGAATTCGAGTTAATTTTTTGCAAGAGCTTTTGTTTCCTGGGAAATAATTTGTACACGATTATAATAATTGCCCGGAGTAGCAATTTGCGCTGGTAATTTGCCTAATGCTCGGGACTAAACTGGGAGGTCCTGTGTAAGTTATGAGCCTGTGTTTGGGGTCAAAGGGGTCATTAAATGGGTCTTGGAAATGTCTCCGGCATGCGTATTTAGGTGACAAGATATGTGAAGAAAAAGTATTCAAATGGCCATTCTTTTAGGCCAATGACCAAGCTAAACGGTACAATAGCCTGACCAACCAGTGCAGCGCTGTGTCGCCACAACAGGACCTGCTCAACTTTGTCCGCCTGCTGGCTCAGCCCTCGCAGGCCCAGAAGGTACCCCGGCGACCCTTTGCCCCGCCCCAGGGCGAGCCCGGTGACGAGGCCGGTGACCACAATGTGAGTAGCCAACCAAAAGGACTTGTTTCAGACATTTAGCTGATGTGGGTGATATGGGTGGCCATTGCAGGAGATGACGCCCGTCCTGCGGAACGAGCTGGTCTTCGACCGACACTCCACCTTGTCGCAACGTTCTGCTCTGGATTCACTTAAGCGAGAGGCCATTGAATTGGAATTGCAAATACGCCAACTGCAGGTGAGTACAGAAACCTGGAATATAGTTTTCCAACTTTATTCTAAACTATGTTTTAAAACACAGAACTTTATGGTCTTTCTAATAAAAGTTCAGGAAAATATTTCCCCAATTCATAGAGAACTGCGACATATATTATTTTATTCTTCAAAGTCGGAATCAAGTTCTTCGGGCTTTTCCGTTTCAGTTTCCACTAACTGATCGTGGTATTTCAATATCAAATAAACAACAAGGAAGATGCAGTAGCACTCAAACACTGAAACGAGTTTAATGTTATTTTGGGAAAAAATCTTAAAAAGGCTATAAGACTTACTTAATGATATACCTCCTAGGAATACGTGCTCCGTTTTATTCTTGCGCATCATGTTATTCAGAGTGCACATAGCGAATGAAAAAAGGGTAATATAAATCCAAAGATATAGGCAAACAAAGTATTTCTAAAAGTGGCAGAGACATTAGGATATTTTGAAGATTTAAAATGCATTCTTACCCCTATGGTTCCAATATATAGAAGAAAAGAATTGAAGATCGTAATCAGGTTTAGTCCGATGGTGAAATGACAATTAGATCGTAAACGCGACTCCTTGCGTTCTCCAGGAACCCACAGAAAATATGGCGAGTTGGGTGCGTAGTTCCCCTCTCGAGCGATTAAAATTATTTGCAGAAGTGCCATCAAGGCTTCGAAAAGAGCTATGAGCTTGCAACTTTTTTCAATTTTTAGAAAAACAAAGCGGCTGTTTATTCGCCGGCGTTTGATGACTTCTACATTTTTCTTAACTCCATCAACGATACAGATATATAGCAAGTTGAGCCTATCTTTAAGTTCTGGCATTTCTGATTTTTTAAGATGATTCTTGTTCAGTTCACAGAAAATCATATGATAATAAACATAAATTTAAAAGACTACTCCGTTTCCCTTTTTGAAGAAAGTGCTTAAGTATATTGTAAAGAACAAAGATATATAATCCTTAATATATCCACAGGACTCCATTGATGCTTTAAATCGCACCCAAACGCGCGGTATCGAGGGTCAACTGTACAATAAGGTCAACGAGCTGCAGGAGGATTTGTCAATGAAGAAGTTCGACTTGCGGGCCAAACAAATCCATTTGGCGGCCATACGAGCTCAGGTGAGTACTATAGCACCTTTTCGAAAAAGGTGAAAAGCTTTCTCTGGAAAAATGAGGGAAAATGTACTGGCCAAAAGCTTTGAGTTTAGGCCAGAACCCAAGAGTTTTCCTTGGGAGCTTACCAAGCTTTCTATGGACCTGTTGCTAGTAGCTTTCAGGTCGGATTTTTATGGCCGAGATAGAGGGGGCGGCGGGGGCGAGTAAAAAGGGCCACTGCCTCTTCGCCGTTTGCACGCTTGAAAGTACAGATGAACTGGCGCTCGGATGTAGGTCAAACAGCTGAGCGCTGACATTCGAGTCCTGCGCATGTGACCATTGTGCTTGGCGCTCTCCGCTTCGCAGGAAGCCGCAGGTTTGTCCTTGCCATCGCTTAGTCCTGCGGTAGATTAACGTGAGCGTGGTCAGTGCGGCGATAATGATTTGATATTGTCCCGCAATAATAACGGGAATCCGTTTCGAAATCTCTTCCTGCCCCCCAGGACCTTTGTCCTTTTGCTGCTTCATTTTTTTGCGGTGCAAATACAACGGTATTGTTTACGTTTACTGTTTACCGTTTAACGTTTCTGGGGCGCAGTGCGTAGCGAAAGCCCTTTGGCGAGAATAACTGTAACCTCAACCTCGGAGGCTAGTGTGTGTGTGTGTGTGCGTGAATCAGCTGTTGCCGAATGCCAACGAAAGTGCGAGAGTGGGAGGAAATTGAGAGAGAGAAATTGCATGAGCGGCGTTGCCAGACTTGCCGGAGCCGAGGAGTTCCGTCACCTTCTCCGCCTGTTTATAAAAGCAACGTGCAACGGTCGCTCCAAGTCAGTCACGTGCTTGCATTCCGACTACGTATACGTAGCACGGCTCACCTGCCTGCCGTTCAAGCTCAGTCCTCACCAGCTGGGTGATCCGTTCAACGACAAACAACCCGTAGCCATAGTGCCGTAGTCGCATAGTAGTCGCAGCCGTAACCGTAACCGTAGTCGTAGCCGTTAACCGTAGCCGTAAACGTGTTGTCGTTGTCGTCGCCATCGTCGTTGCCGTCGCCATCGCCATCGTTTGGTCGTCGCGTCTGAGGTGTGATTGGCTGCCAATCCAAAATCGAAGAAACCCCCTAACTAAAACTAAAAAACTAACATTCAAATAATATTTATCCCCAAAACAGACACCATTCATATATGTCTACTATCCTTTTAATGTATAATAATAAATTTTAGAGCGCAGTTCAGGGCAGGCTAACAATAAATCTAGGATAAATTCGTGAGGCGAATTCTGTTTTCTGATAGCCACAAGCAGACAGTATTTTGAATTGAGTGTTCAGCGTAAGTAACTGATCAAATCAAATCAAATCAAATCAAATCAAATAGAAACTGAAAACTTAATAGTCGTCAGTCCATGTAAAATAAAACTTAGCTTTATTAACCAATCACGCATACGCACCGTGCGCCCAACGAATTCGCTCTCTCAACTATACAATAACTTTAAATCGAATCACTGCCAGAGTTTCTTTGAATTCTATTGCTTGCTTTTCTAATAAAAAACAAAACAAAAACTTAAAACTCTAGACAAGTAGTCGGAATTCGAGGCAAAAAATAAAAGATCACCAATCAGAGCTTGTGTAAATTGTTTAGATGAAAAGTAAATCGAAACACTGAACTAAATACTTAGCTGTATTGTAAATAGCAATTACTACTCATTACTATTCTAGATGTAGTTACAAATTATCTTTATTAGACATTGCAACAACAAACAACTATGTAAAAAATCTATATAGAGCTAGAGGCTCGACTGGCTTTGCATTTTGTCATTTCGTGTCCTGTCACCTGAACACGTACTTGTTACCTCCACACCATATCCTACACACCGTATCTGTATCCGTATCCGTAATCGCATCCGCCTCCGATGTCGCGAGGAGTGGAAAACCGTTTGTGAACGGCACCCCGAAATTGCCAAACACTTAACAAAATAAGAGACTAGCAACAACAAAAAATATATAAAATACGGCACGGACATCACTGCGAAATTGTATAGAAAAAATCCAAATAGAAATAACCAAAATTTGCGACAAATATCAGTATCAGTAACAAAACGCACAACACCCACAACATCTCCATATCCACCCACAACACAGCTCCCCCAAAAAACACACACTCGTATAAGCGTAATATATATATATATAAATACCCGTACATATATAAATATATCTGCCCACCATGCGCGTTATCGTTCTGAAAAAGAATCGCACTAACAAGCGCGGCACGCCCACTTCCGCGGCGGCGGCCAGCTCCTCGCGAGAGCCGCCCAAAAAATCGCCGTACGCCAAAGTAAGAATAAATTCGATATTTTTCAATATTTGGTTTCAATTTTCGGCGATGAAATACTCGTTATGCGCGCTAGACCAATATTAATCGCGATAACGAGCATTTCGGCCTTTTGTTTCCTGTTCCTGTTCAATTTGCCAGTGCAATCAATTTTTGAGAGATACCCGGAGCGACCCCATCCATATATGCAAACATATGGATTTAATATATAGAATGAGTTTTATTCGCGATGCGACGGTTTAAACGCAAATGCAATTACTTAGCCATAATAATAGCATGTTTAAGTAGCAATCTGTGCATATTTAGCTCAAAAATTGGTTGTAGTGGCCAGGCATGTTATCTATTTTTGACAAACGATCAACATATTTAATAGCTTTATCCATCTAATTAGTCTAAATAATACAAATTTTATTACTCGTTTTTAATCCAAGATTAAATAATCATTTTATTGCTATTGCTTGTTTACAAATATTCTAAAATATACGATTTTAAAACATATTCAGGAAATACTGAATATTGAAGCCTCTGAACCATGGGAGTATAGAACTTCCGCTTCAAAGTCATTTCTTTTATTCCATATATTTCTTGTTAACGAATAAACAACCAGACCGCAGTACATTTGAATTCCTAAAAAAATATGTATTTAACTATTACTTAATTACTGATTTTTGGGGGCCGACTCACCAGCTGAAAGGGATTGGGTTAGAATAACAAGGAAATAAATCTCACCGAAAAGGTGGTAGAAAAAGTTGAAGCTTCCCGTAAAGGCGGTGATGAACATCCAACCTACGAGGCAGGATATATGATCCTATAAAAGTATATAACATTTTTATTAAGCTCCCTAAGGTCTAGGGTTTCAAGACAACTCACCCATTGTGCTCCTGCCAAGAGCACTATGGACTTGAACAAGGTAACACAGCAGAGGACCCTTAGCCAATAAGAATCCATTTTATGAACTTGCAGTTTTGTGGTTAATGGAGCACCAAACATATCTACCTCGGGTTCCCTTGTGGCCAAGAGCCCATCACCAGAACTGAGTGATTCAGGGGAAGTGGTCATTACCACCGTTTCGAAAACGGTAATCCTGTAGATTTGCAACAAAGCGATGAGAACGTCAAACAAAGCGATCAGCTTGCAGCCCGTTTTCAAGTCGAAAAAATAACAGCAGCTATTGAGTTCTTTTATAGAGTCCTTGCTGCCTACCAGTTTACTAATGTACGACATTTTAGAAGGATTTCGAACAAATTTGGAGAGATTCTAAGAGATATTAGCTATTAGAGACATATATATATACTGATGAACGTTTAGCCGGCAGCCTACTTAATGAACTTTTCTTTTGGGGAGCGTTGATTGAGTTTTGGGTTTACTTCCGATTGGCCATTCGGAATTAAGTGCACAAGAAAATCCAATTTGATTTATTCGCTTCGCATGCCCGCAATGGACCACGCCGATAGCCCTCTTATGGAGAAAATGGAGGAAAATCTAAAACAATTCAATTTTCCAAGTGTGGCAGCCAGAAACAAAATATAAAAAAATAAAAAAAAATGGCATCCTCTTCCTTCCGCTTTCCGTTTTCGTCGTACTTGGTTCCGCACTTGTTCAACTTTCTGCCCGATTCGATGGCACAATCAGTTGCCCATAAGCGAAATTCCTTTACTGATTTCCTTTTAAAAGCATTTTTCGAATTGTCTTGACTGGGACGAAGGAGCCACTTGAACCTGCCTTCGCCTCGACAGGATTCGACAGGACACACCCTTCGTCCTGCGTCGCGTTCCTCCATTTTTATTCCTCCTCCATTCATCGTTGGCCCTCGGCTCTTTTCGCTTATTTCTGTTTTTATTCGACTTCCTTTACGGCCGTGTTCCGAGAGGCCTAGGGCAACATCGTGTTTTCCCCAATTTTATTTATTATTGTTTGGCGTGTTGCTGTTGCTTTTACTTTACCTTTCCTCCTGCTTCTGGTCCTGGTCCTGGTCCTGGGCTTGGTGTGCAACATTGACAAGTCTCTTGCAGGATCAGTTGCAATCCAATATGCTGGAATTATTTCATTTCAATGGAGAATCGAAACTCATTCAATTAATTAATCAGACAGAAATGAAATGAAATTATTTTAACCGATTTAAAATTCACAAAGGGCCTCGGGCATCGGGCCACAGACCGAAAGGCCACCTGCAAATGCGATTAATTTTGCCAGCTGGAAATGGAAATGGCCAAAACGGCTTTAAGGAGATCTTCACCCCCGGATTTATGCCCAGGGGGTGAAGGTCAAAAGCTGTGCTCCTAAAGGGTTAATTTTAAATTTATGGCCCCGTCCCTTCTTACTTATTCGTTCGAAATCCTTGCCCAGGGAACCGGGAATAGGCCACAGCGTAGGCCAAGCGTCCTTCGGGAGGGGGCCAACAAATTTGCACGTTAACCGCAACCAAAGCAACACAATAGCCCAGGCTCGCTCTCTCTAGGAATTTATGTGTGTGAGTGTGTGTGTGCCAGGACATGTGCGTGTGTGGGTGGATTGTTTGGTAGGTGCGTGGGTGTCACTGTGATATTTCTTTTGGGCCCTGACACGTTATCTGGCCAACAGCTCGTGCCGGTTGCTACTTTATTTTATTGCTTTAATAAATATGAAATGCGCTTCGCTTTCCGTGTTTGTTTTTTCCTTGTGGCTTTCTTTTTTATGCCAGGCGACCTTGCCATTCGGCATAGTTTTCCATTCCATTTTCCGCGTCACTCGCTGCCCCCCAAGTCCTGCCCCCAATTAGTTGTCCTGTCCAAATTGGGTTCCTCTTTATGGCAATCCTCTTAATCTGAGCCACACCACTTGATGGCATTGATGCCCTGGCGCTGAATAGGAATATTTATAGGCGTGCATGTTGGCGCTGGGATGGGTTGGGATGTTGGGAAATTATGAAAGCATAATTCGCAAGGGCATAAATTTTAATTAATCATAAAAACACTGGCATAAAAATGCCAACAGGTCCTGGTGGCTGGCAGCGGTTTCTTTTTCTCGCCTAGCCCATCCTGGAATTCATATTCATGTTTAATAATAAATCACAAGATGCCGCTCTCGGTTCTTGTTCTCTGGAGTTGTGGGATGCCCGTCCTCGGGGGCAAATGCGGTTGCATCCTTGGAATCCACACACCCACACACACACACACAGAGCGAAGAAAATGGGGGAAAAAGGGAAAGTCAAATGCCAAAGGAAGCCAAAGCAAAATGGCGCCGGCATAAAAGGATTTGCGGCTAAAGGCAAATTTAATTAAAGACATCAGCGCTGCCACACAATGGTGGCGCTGAATCAGAATCACAAGCGAAATACTTCCTTCAGCCTTTTTAATTGCCCGCTACCTGTTCCCGATGCTGGTTATGTGCCAGTTCCTGTACCAGTTCCTGCTCCTGCTTTGGGTTTCAGTTTACAGTTCCGCCATTGTGGCCAAAATGGGAACAATGGAAATTCATTTGCGAAACTCGCTATCAATTAATCGGCCACCCACCACTCCTCATCATCAGCATCAGTAGTATTACAGCGTATCTAAAGGATGTATGCTCCAACTAATTTAGTGAATGAACACGCCGTAAAAATATTTTGCAGTTTAGCATTTCGCACTAGGGGGTTTGTTTTTTTTTTTTGGGCTGATAAATATTTGAGTAGAATCTGCGGCGCTACACCTACACACAGATACAAGGGCCATGGAAACTGGATGTATCTTTAGGGTCGTTTTGGATGCAACCGAAAGACAGTTGGACTGGCAGTCGGCGCTCTGGAGATTTCAAAATTCGTTGACGCAAAAACACTTTTCAGTTCCCTGCCAGTATGTGTGTGCTTGGATTTGGATTCATTAAAATTTAATTTGAAAATCAGCCAAAATGCTTCAGTAATCTCTGCCAGTCGTTTTGTTTTGCCAGCCACGAGAACTTCCTATTGTATCCTTGCTTCGGAATCCTTCAAGAGGGAATTCTTCTCTCTCGGTTCCTCGCCCTCTTGGCTGTCAGCAAGGAACAAAGTTGATGGGAATTTGTGAAATTGGTAGAAAAAGTGCAAGGACAAGCAAAATCGTAACTTGATATGCTTGTGTCTTGAATATTTTATTGCCGGAGAGATAAATCTGTTCCAGCACTGAATGTATGGATGCTGTATCCTTGCAAAGGACCAACAGCAATCGCACATTTTCCAAATAAGAAGAAGCAAGTAAAACTTGTAAATTAAATATTCCTAATGGCATGTAGTCATAATAAAGGACTATTTGTTAAAGTTTTCGTTTTGGGGTTGTTGGCTCTACAATAGAAGATTGTAAATCCCATTTTAGGTTCCTACAATATGACAGTTTTATTACGATTTGAAAATTGTTTGATATTTCCCGCTTCCGTGGCAAATCAAATAACATTTTTTATTTCTCCCCAGCCGGTTGCATGGTTATTTACGATTGCGTCAAAGTATGCCATGCTTTTCAGAGCCAATAAAGTCTAGTTTTTATGGAGGACCGTGGTCTTGGTCTGGACGGGGATTTCGGCCAAAGCCGGACAAACCTAATGGTTTTAAAATGCGCTCACCCACTAATGCGAACCCTTCAGATCCTTTTTGGTTTTCTTCTTTTTTGGCCAAAGTGACGGCTGTTTATCTGACATTCATAGTTTATGCTTCATGTTCTGCTCACCTTTCTCAACAAGATAAACGCAGTAGCATCAGCATCAACCGCAGTAACAGCAGCAGTGGAATTTCCCAGGAAAAACCCTAGGATAAAAGAAAATGAGGAAAAACGTAGTTAGGGGAGAAGGTCCTCCTCGGGAGAGTGGAGAATGGGAATGGCAATGATAAAACTAGTAAGGCATACAACATTGTTTGACTTTGTGGATTTGGTGAGGCATGGAGCAATTCCACTCTGTTTGCTCTTAGTCCCCCTCCCACCCTCTTTCTTTCCCTTTCCCTTTCGGCCTGGCTAACCAACCACGCCCACTCGGCCCACTCTCCAGCCACCGCCTCAAAGCATTTTTGGCAGTTAACCCGTAAAGATGATAAATGCGAATGTCTTTGCCGTTTGAGTTTGAGTTGTTGCAGTGCCTACTCAAGGAATTTATGGCAACCCGAATTCGCCAACCGAACTTCTCTACCAAGTCACAGAGAGAAATGCTTGTAGGAGGTCTATCTAATATTTTAATCATGTTAATATATATTTGGAGTATAAAAATATAAGGTTTGATTGAAGTTCTAACATCCAGATAAGTTTTATTTTTTGCCAGATTCCTTTAACTTTTTTTTCGACTATCCATTAAGTGATTACTTGTCTCTAGGCTGTGAATTCACTTTTTTCCTAGTCTCCTACAATTTTTTAATAAAAAAAAAACCAAAATTCCAAGAAGGTTGAAAAGATCAAGACCAAAAACAATCGGGTCAAAAGAGTGGGCCAAAAAACAGCTTGAGTTTTCTTCACCCCGAGATTGACAATCAGACTGAGCAGCTGGCCGGGTGCCCGGGATGGGATCTCGGCTCCAAACGGAAAGTCACATTAATCAACACTTAAACGTTTAATTGCCGTACATTAATCTTGAGGTTAAGCCGCCTCCGTTAGCCCCGAACTGTCAATTGTGCCCGCGTGGGCGTCCGTTTTTTTCTCTTGGAGGGGTTGTGGAGGCGTGGCTGTGGCTGCGGCCATGTTCTTGTGGCCTTTTTCGCCTCGGCACTGGCTCGGCATTAATTGTGTCATTTAGCAATTAACTTTCCGGGCCCGCCGCTCATCCATGGTGACAAATTCGAGGCTCGCCGCTTGTAAATATTGATGAGACGTTGTGGCTGCGGAAATCTGGCGGTGACCGGGCCAGAGCCGAGGGGAGCGTTTGAGCCAAACGTTGATGGACCGTTGCCAAAATTATGTTCGAGCTTATGCCGCTGGCTTGCAGCTGTCGCACTTTTGATTGAAATATGAGCGCGAAATTGCCAGGCAGGCCAGGCTCGTCGACCACCAACCGCCAGCAACCTCCGCCGAGTACCGAACCCAAAACCGAATCAAAACGAGCCGTCGAGTTAATTAATTTCCACGTTGACATTTCACTCTGCTGTATATTTAATGAGCGGTCTTCTGCGGCCACTGCGGTTTCGGTCTATTCATCTGAATCATAATATTCTCCATACAACAGAGAACTCTGAAAACTGGCTGAAAAAACGCGGAGAAAAAGTTGATCCTTGGAGGATCCTTGGAGAAAAGTGTATGTCTAAATAAATTCCATAATTTCATTTGGTCGCTGCATATTCAATAAGAAAAACTTTTGGCCCGGCAAGAAAAAAAGAAAATAATAACATTTACAAGGCGCATAATCTATATCCTTCTCTTATTCTCCTATGTCCTTATTGGCCTTGCATCGTTCCATCCTATAGTAGAAGTAGTAGTAGTAGTAGTTGTGTGTGTGTTTCTGGGCATGAATTTGCTTCAGCCAGTTGCATTTCGCCTTCAAAAGGAAAAGTTTTGCACTATTTGCTTGGCACTTGTCTTTTATTTTGGCTTACACTTAGTTCTTGGCAGCGAGAGTCCTTTGGCCTCAGAGTTCGCTTTCCACTCGTCGCTTTTTATTTTCCGCTTTTTCAATTTTTATTTATGCAAATAAGTTTCGCCTGGCATTGTTGCCAGCCTGCTTGTTATCGCATAAGGATGTTGTTACAAGTTTACTCTTCTCATTCCCAACCCACGTCCTGTTCTTGTGTATATATTTTTACTGTGTATTTTGTTTTTTTGGCAACATGTAGATGTCGTTGTCTATGGCTGGCCGCCCACGACAAGTGTTACACGAGTGTCAGTAAAATAGTTGAATAATGGCAAAGGCATCCCGAAAAACACCAGAAATGATACAGCCCGAGTGTCTGGTCTTCTCCGGCTCGTATGGCTTCTCTGGCCCGTTGTCCAAAGTTTAATTATCACTGTGTTTTCCCTCTTTTGGGAGTCTCCATGTGAGTTTTAGTTTTCGCCTGTTTTGCTGTTTGAATTTGGAAACTTTCGCCCCACCCCCAATAGCCTCCACATCCACCTCCTGCTGTACGTCTGGCATTTTTGAGGTCTGAACTGCGAACTTTGTGCATTTGAACTTTTTCTTTTTGCCTTTTGCATTTGTCGGGTTTTTCCAGCAGCAGCAGCAGCAGCAGGAGCTAAAGCAGTAGCAGTAGCAGGAGGGCAGTTCATTTCTGTGGTCAATAGCCATTGCATACTTTGAGGCAAATTCGAGGAAATCACGCATACGCCATGTGTTTGGCAATTAACTCGAGCGCCTGAGCATTTTGTAATGCCCATGTGAGCGTCAGGCCAAAATGGTATGCCAGAAAAAATTTACATATTCATGTGCCCATTCGCACAACTGACTTTGTGTGTGCTTGCCACTCCCACTCGCACTCACACTGCCACGCACACCCACTCATGTTCACATATTTTATCGCAGTTGCAATTTTTTTTGCCAGATTTTTTTTTTTTTTGGTTTGGCCACAGACTCATGCATTTTTATTACTGCTGTCGTTAGTGCTTTGCATATATTATTAGGATTCGGGAGAGCTGGCGGTTGCAGCTGTAAAATGTGTCCCATTCGGTGGAAACTTGCCCAAACGCTGCCTGCCACACTCATTTGCAGCGTTTGAAATATGCCAAGGAACTGCCACAAATTTGTGCGCCGAGAAATCAATGAAATAGCAGCGGAATGCCTGGATGTATGGGTTGGGGCCCATTACCCGACCTGACTCACTCCACTCTCTGCCGAAAGTCGCACATAAAACTTGCACTTTATTACGATGGCAGTAGCAGTGCTCAGGTCTCGTTCCACGTAGAAAAGCAGGATGTGATTTTAAAGCAACAGCTTTGAATTGGCTGAAGTAGTAGCCATATTTATGTGCCATTTTCTCAGTGTCCTTGGGAGTCCTTTCGGTAAATGGTAAGCGCTGCCACGTGATGTGCATAGACAAGCAGATTTGCATTGATCATGGCCCGAAATGAAGAACGCGAAAGCCAATTCACTGACACCATCAATTTGCGATAAATCAATGGGGCCCACGGAGGTTGCAACAACTGGTGGGTGGCTGTGGCACGTGGGTGGGTGGCGCTGTGGTGCATTTGCAAGAATGCATGTCATTTAATCTCTGCTTTTGCCTGCCAGTTGCTGACGTCGTGACAAGTTGATTGCGAATCTCAATTCGATTCGGTTGAATTCCCACTCAGTGGAACGCTTCGCTCCACTCACCAAAACTTGCCACTCCCACGTTTCACGGCTTCAATTAAAGCCTCGTTTGGGACTGGAAACTTTACAGTTGCCAAGTTTCTGCGCCCTGGTGTTAGTCTCATTTGAAAATCCATTCCCAGCTCCTTCATCGCACATGAAAATATGCTGGGAAATACAATAAATAGCGGGAGGTTGTTTGGAGGGGAAGGTGTTTGGAGGTTTGGATAAGTGCGAGTACGAGTAAGTGCAACTGGTACAAGGCCGAAAGTTTTTGCAGCACATTGAGCCACAAAGCGTAGAACGTGGCATTTTCTTTTATACATTTGGTTGCAGGTTGTACCTACAGCCCACCCTCACTCTCCCATACATACCATACATATACTCTCGGGTATATAAGTATAACTAGTATAGCACTTTCAATGGGGCGTTCGGAAATGTTCTTGTGTGGGCGTGTCGCATTTAAGCCGCAAAAATCGCCTTGGGGTCTACCATCTTATGTGGCTTTAATAGAAAACGAGCGGAAAATCGCTTATTATGCCAAAAGGAAATAGTGGCGCTTCCTCTCCGCAGCTCTGCTGTATCCTTTAGTTTTTCTCCGTTTTTCTCTACAAAATCTGCCACCGACAGCAGTCGTAATTTGACTTTATATATAAGTATTTCTGTGTAGAATTAGGCCACTGCTAAGGGGATTTTCCAATTGCTCAGGGAGCTGCCAGTTGCTCGATCTTCTGTGAGCACTCTTAATTGGATTCGAATGCAAACAGATCAGACACTGACTATCCGGACGGACGGATTCCGGACGTCCAAAAGAGTTTACGTGACGTGGCATGCTTATCGATTCAATTTCCAGCTCATTGTAATACTCATTTGCCTGTAAAGGCAAACAGTACACAATTGTTAAGCGGAAATGGAGGGGATAGGGGCCCGGCAGCTGCAGCTGGCTGGTGTTAGCAAAAATATTTTCAAAGAAAACATTGTTCCTGCTCTCACTACCCCAACCCAGTTCCCACCCGTTTAAGGGGAAAGCTCAATTTATAAACGATTCGTGCGGCAAATGCATTGGCATGGAATTTTAATTGGATGATTTTTGGCTGAGGCTAAGGCCCGGGCCACGTGTTGGCCAAAAAGGAAAACTATGCCATAAACACAATGTACACGAGCATGGGATTTTAAGCAGCTTTGCCGCTTGCGTTCATTTGCGAGTAGCCGACAAATATTTCAATGTTGTTCCAGACGCTGTGCTGCCAAAGATAATCCCCTAGCTCAACACATATTGTCGAATGTGGAGTGGAGTCGCCATGGGGCAAGGAGTCGAAAGGATCCAAGGCGTGGGCGTTTCGGGTCCAGGCACGAACAACTTCCATTTCCACATTGGCAGGCCATAAACGAGAGTGTTTGGGAGCGGGCCATGGGCCGAGGCACTGTGGTTGCTCCTGCCAAAAGGTGATTGGATATAGCTTATCCTTTATCCTTGTTGGGGAAACTTTTAATAATAAAACTAGGCTCAAAGTGTGGCTTAGTTTGCGGGCAGCCACTTGCCAAGGAATTTTTCCTTTTAATAAAACATAAAGAGTTGATCATGGGGGAAATAATTAGTTTATTGATTCCTACAAGGATAATACTACCAGAGAAAAAATCTTAATAAATTCTATCTAATCAAATAATTCCAAATAATCCTTTTTAATCTCAAGTAGAAGAAAGACTAGCCACTGTGCCATGTGTCAGCGCGTTCGTGCTCGGGTTAAAATATCATGTGCGTGTGTGGGAGTGTGTGTCAGTGTCCTTCCACATATATGTATGTATAATGATGTGGTCTTCCAGTCTGTCCTCCCAAGCGTGAAATGTATGACAAAAGGAGCAAAACAAAGCGTGGCACTGGGAGAGCGGAGGAGTGCTAAGCTAAAAATACAAGCACATCCAGAGCCAAACGCTGGCGAACAATGGCAACAAAATCCAGCAAAATCAACACCCAAGCCAAGACTTTGGTAGCAGCTGCTGAAGGAATCCAATAACAAATTATATGCACTAGACAATTGGTCCTTTTATTGCTGAAAGCGACGACAACGGCGGCGACGACTTTTATGCGAAAAGTGCAAAATGATTTACGATTATGTTGATAAAATGGCTTAAATAGTATTTTCATTTCTTGATGCTCGAGTGCACTTTGTGGCATCATTCCAGCTCTGCCTCATCCAGCTCTTTATATGCATATGTGTGGGTGGACACACACACATGGTATACCCCTCAGTTTCAATTGTCTGTTGCGGCAAAAGTGCCGTATGATTTGTTTGCGCTTAAGCAACGACGACAGCCAACAGAAACAACAAAAAAAAAAATCGAGGAAGGCAGCCAGAGACTTTTCCTGCAGCATAGCATACTTTTCAGCGCTAGCTGATGTGTGGGTGGGCGAGTGCTTATGCATATACGTGCATGTGTATCTGTGTGTGTGCTTTGGATAGCTTGAAATATTCATGGCCCTGACGCTCCTTGTCCTGTCCCCTGCTATTTATTTTGTTTTTTACTTGGCCAAGCTTCACTTTAAGTTCGCCTTCCCAAAGTCTTGACTTTAAAAAGTTTCCCCTTTACCCTTTGCATATGAAATCCTTTTGGAAGCAAGGGCAAGGCATGGAATCACTGGCCATATTCAGCCAACATTGGTTTCGTTTATGCCAGCTTGGGATTGAATAATGAATGCCATGACGAAGTAAACCTTGATTCTCCTTGTTGTTGGCGTTGGCTTCCATCTGCAACTTTTCAATGCACACTGAGAAATCGAACGTAGGATGTTTTCCTTTTAAGGGCTTATGATAAAAACAGGAACTTAATGCTGGCAAGGCAGGAGATTTTAATGCAAAATGCTTTGCTTTCAAAACAGTTTTGTGAAAGATTTTAAAAATATTTATGTTTCAAATTTGTTTTTATGTATAAGCTTATTGATAAAGCCTCTCTGGAAAGTCAGCAGTCGGCAGCCAGGATGTGAAGGATTCAATATGATTCAATATATATGATTTTATGAAACCGCAAACATGCCGCCGAAGAGTTCATTTCCTTCGGCATTTGTGCGTGGTTCAACCTCCACGCGTTAAAATTACCTGACAGGTGGTGGTAGTGCGCGTCTACTAGACCACCACCCTTCTCTAAATACAGCTCCTTCGAAACTCATAAACTAAAATCCAATTACATTACACACATACTAAACCAAACTCGAACGCGCAATTGACTCTGTGTGGGTGGCTCAAGGCAAATTGCCCGTGAAATTATGGCAAATACTTCAAGTTTGAAGGCCAAACAGGGCCGGCGCCTGGCAAGTACATAAATCACATCTGCCCAGGGCTTTGAAATCAAATTGTTGGCTTATTTGATTATATTTATTGTTATTACACTAGTTACTTGTCAGATTAATATGATCCTAGGCCTTAATAATCTCTCTAAGCCCGAAACACTCGAATGTTTCTGGAAGCGGATTAATTGGAGAAAAGTCTATTGGAAAGTACCATCAATCGATGATGTTTGAAATCTGAATTAATGACGAGATTATGAGGTGCACTGGCACTTGATGTTGGACTTTAGCCTCAACTACTGACCTGACAACCGACCGACTGGCCAAGCTAACTGATTGAATGGCTGAATGACTAAATGACCGGCCGATGGACTGGCTCTAATTGGATTTTCGATTTTCTACTTGTTTCACGCACGCAATCCCCTCCAAAAACCGTGATGTCGCTGGCCGTTGTCGCTGATGGCGATTAACTTAATTAATGTCACACACTAATGACAACTCAATGCGATTATGCTGACATCTGCAATGGCCGGAGAGCGTCACACACACTCACACACAACAACTGACTAAATTAAATTGAGAAATTAACAATGAACTGGAGGGCTGGATGGCTGGCTGGCAAAAAGGAGGCGAGGTGGAGCGAATAAATTGGAATTTCAATCGGCAATCCAGCTCAAGTGGCAAACGCGATTAATAAATAAATTGCTAATGAGTGGGCGGCCTGAGAGTATGTTTTTGGAGGGGAGTGACTTTTAGAGCCCCTAATTAGTTCCGTTGTGAAACGGAAGAAGAACAAGTGGCTGAAGTGTCAGGAGTGGCCTGAGGCAATCCAATCGTTGGCCCAACTAATTGAGAATGGGCCTGAGAATGGCTCGGGCCAAATGAGTTCCGATCAGGACTTGTGTCAGGCGTTCACTTGATCCACATTCCATATTCCACCAACTGCTGCCCTGAAATAAGCAGCAGATGCAGTTGCTCTGGTTGCTCAAAAAAAAAAGCAAACACACCCTGTCGACCCTTCTTCAGTGGTCCAATTGAGAATGCAAATCGGTTCCCTGAATGCACTTGAAGAAATATAGTGGCTTTTGGATAAAAGTAAAGGGGAAAGAGCTTTGAATCTTGATATATCTTAGTTTTGTTTGTAAATAAAATAAAATTTCCTTTAAAAACCTACCTAGTTTTCAGAACAGTGTCCCTGTTTAATTTTGCAAGTGCCAGGACTAGGACATGCCGCCTGCTGTTGCTCAATCATCGGCTGGGCTGAGCTGAGCTGAGTTTAGTTGGGCGGACGAGGTCTGGAGCCTCGTCATTGCCAGCCACCCAGCCAGCTACACTAACAGCCTATAATCGCAACTTAACATGCTAACATCGCAGGAGCAGCGGCGGTGGGAGCTGGCGGTCTACGTAGTGGCTGAAGCATCAGTGCAAACATCCTTCACATGCCGGATATCGCACAATCTCTCGAAAAAAAACACAGAAAAAAAAAAAAAATAGTGAAACCAGCTTGACAGGCTGCCATCCTGCTTTTGCCTCCTTTGGCGTCTTGTCGTCCTGCCGTCCTTTTGGTCCTGAGCAACCTCAACCTCGTCGCTTCCGAGTGGGCTATGTTGCACTAAATGACTCACCCACACACACACACATGTGTGACAGGGGATGTGTCGAGTGCGTTGCACTGAATTTTACAGCTTTTGTTTCGTCCTCTCTCTGTCTCACGCTTTCCCTCTCTCGGTGTCCTTTGGATGAGCCTGTGTTTTATATGCGTTTATCTCTCTAGCAGCCGCCTTTTCATGTTGCTCCTGCATCAGCTTGTTGTTGCAACTAGTACTGGGCCTTCCACGTCGTCGTCTTTGCTTATTGCCAAGAAGAGAGGTCCTTGTGCCTGAGCAACGTTTACAAACATCCAGTTGAGTGGCTCTGAGTGTCATTGTTCTTGAACATTTGAACATGTGTTGTCAATGCGAAACCTGCTCAGCTGAATGCGCCTCCCAAAAAGAGGTCCTGCTGCCTGGTGGCCTACCTGCCTACCTCTTTCAATCATCTCATAACGCTCGAGCGAATGCAAGGCCTTGATTTGATTATGAAAACGTTTTCAGTTTCAGTTTCATTTTCAGTTCAATTTTAATTTGGTATTTCGCGTGGAATGGTAATTTCCAAGAACAGCGGAAACCGTAACCGCCAACAGGAAAAAAATAAGGTCCTTGTCACCTTTCTGCTTCGCTGCTCACTTTGCCAATATCTGTGGCCAAATCCAATATCTTTGCTACTCGACAGCTAAGAGTACACTACAAAAAAAAATAATAGTAAATCGCAAGCTGACAAATCATTAAAGCATCCAAAGAAGGCTTTATCATTAATCTTTTGAAGTGTTTCCTTGTATTTTTCTACAAATCTTGTACAGAATAAATAGAATCCTTTTATTTCGCCAAGTGCAGTAACTGCCGCAGCTGCAGTCGAAGAAGTGCAACTACAACCATTAGCATTTGACAGAAGAATGGAATAGAAGTCAACAGAAGTGGGGGCCAAGTGAGCCTCTCCAAGTGCGAAAAGGCGAAATGGGAAAAAATATTTGCCCTGCCAGAAATTGACAACTGTTTGCTTAGTTGAGAGTGTTTGCTGCCCTCCAGTTCCAGCTTCTCCACCCAGTCCCTCCCAGTAGTAGTTTGTCGCCCAAAGAGTCGATGCAGCTGGAAAGCTGGCTGTGAAAGCGGAAATTTGACACTCTCGTTCCCACTTTCACTTTCGTCATTCGCCGTTTGGCGTTCGCCTTTCGCCTTTGGGGCTACCATCCAATACCCAACACCCACAAGCCCACAATCCTCAAACCCGAAAGCCCGGGGCCATAAACAGGAGAATAGGGAATAGTGCACGGGGGGTACAAGGATACTGTGGCAGGATAGTGGCAGTGAGGAAGATGAACACATTCCATTTGCTAGAATGTTGCGCGTTATATCAGCTTACGTTTTAATGGCACTGCTGGCGGTGCTCGGCAGTCAATGATATAGTTTCCTTAGCCATTCGCCGGAGCAGAAATGTGCAATTACATAACAGCAGAGACAAAGACCAGTAGCTGCACAAAAAAAATGGCAATGCCAAGGGAGAGGGCTTAATGGCGAGTATCCATGACCGAACTATTTGATTACCAATTGCTGTTGAAAGGACGTGGAGATGGCGGAGTGGCGAGGCTATCCGATGATAGCTTTAATTGCCGCATCCATTTCAAAGGAGTGCTAATGCTGCAAATAGCATTTGGCAAGAAGGAGGTCCTTGCTGCTCCGGGCACTTTAAATCCGCCGACTTAGTTGCCGAAATTTAATCAATCAGCCAAAATCAAATTGCTTTCTGAGCCATGCAATCGATTAGGGAACTCGTGGAAGAAAGTTTCCATTCTGGCGGTGTTTATAAATCGGACTAAGCCCAGATAGTTTGTTCCTTGTTCCATGGCGTGTCCATAAATTTGTAATATGTATTCCCAACTTTGGAAAAAATAAACTTGCCACTGGCAGGCGGATGGAGGCATGAGGCAAGGGGCAGGAGTCGAATCGATAAAAAGAAATGACTAGCAGAAAGTGTAAATAGAACTATTTGACCCTGGACAACATCATAAATATGTCAGACGTCGACCAAAAACAATTTGTCAGCAAGAAGGACGAAACGGACAAGCGGGGCTTGCGTTAACATATAATAATATTATGTCCTGCCACCCTACCACCCTCCCATCCTAGCCACCTTAACTGGCTGAACTTTAATCAATAAATTGTACTATTATTAAACTGCTGGCTTCCTTCCACATCCGCATACTTACATTTCAAGCTCATACAAAAACCCAGACCCGTTGGCCTGCAGTTTGCTGGTGCACGTTGGACGGGCCGCAAATATTTGTGTGCTGCTTGTGGCAGACTCGTAACGATGCCCCAAAATATGAGTCCGACAAGGACTTATTTGCCGGGCCCACAGGCGGAGATACCCGTGCTCTTACATGCGGGTGTGGCAGCCATATCTCCGCTCCTTGCGAGCGTTTGTCCTCTATGTGTCTGTGTCTGTGTGTCTGTGTGTATGGGTTGTTAGTGTGGGTGTGTGTATCCGTATCCTGTGGGTGCTCTCCTTTGGCATCGTTACGCTAACAAGCTGCAGCTGCAGCCGCACACTAAAAACAATTTTGAAAAACTTTGTCATTTTAAAGTGTATCCTTTAATTAATGGAATTAAATTGCTAACAAGTACCGGAGACTTCCCAGTAGATTTTAAGAAATTCAAACTCCTTGAAAGAAGTTGGGAACTTTTTCTGTGAGTGTATTACCCTTTTTCCTTCACACTCTCCGTCAGATGATGGCAAAAGCCAAGCACAATGTATGAAGGATGCCAGCGAGTCCTTTCGAGCAATTTGTCGGGACCGGAGCTAGTGTGCCGGTGGTGCCCTGGCCGCTTGCTTAATTTTACATCAAATTTATAACTGACTTATTGGCACTTGGCACTGGGATTATGCCTTCCAGGCCAGCACTCTCCAAGCCAAAGCCCCAGACAAAAGTTACGTATACGTACTGTTATTACGTATACGCAGCGTGTGTGTGGCTGTTGTGTGAGGAAATAGGTAAAGTTTTTGCTCCGCCTGCGGCCTCCCAAATTGGGTGACCGGGGAGATCAGGTAGACGCTTCAGAAATTCAAATAGTGCGGTCTGGCCGAGAGACCAAGGCGAGGCGAGGTAAGGCCCCAAGGCAGAAAATACTTCATTTATGCAATTTGCAATATTGGCAACTCAGCAGCACCTCCTCGTCCTGTCTGCATTTCCCGCTTCACCGCTGGCAGCTGTCGTCGGTTTCGCCAGCGTTCTTTTTCTTTTTTTTATATTTTTTTATCAAAAGCAATTTTGCACTTTCTTTGGCTTGGCCTTTTAATAAATTCCGCCAAGCTTTGCATTTTCAGCAGTTTTTCCTCGGCAAAACATTTCTCCAGCCCCGACTGGCTGCTGTATCGTTTCGTTTTTCTCATTTTTGGCTGCTGGTCGAGCTGGTTGAGCTGGTTGGTTCTGCTGCTCTTTGTGCTGATTTTAACACTTTTGGAAATTTCCGAGTAGGCCACGAAATTGGCAGAAGGGCACCACGCCAAGGCAACGAACTGAATTCGGGTTGAGCAGGTTTGGCGGCAGGTTCTTTCACTTTTTGCTTGAGCTCGAGCTGGAGGCCGTGCTCTTCGCTCTCTGGCACTCCCGTCGTCTTAAATTTTTTGCTGGAATTTTAATGAAAATTTAAATAATTGAAAACCATGTTGCAAGTGCCACGGGAGGCGAAACGGGGCGAATCAGAGTAAGAGTCCGCTGATAGTGTTGCATATTAATGAGTCCCGATGCCGACAACGTCGTCAGCATCCCACCCACCTACCGGCCCGGCCTGCCTACCATCATCAGCTTCCGCTCGAGTGAACGCTGAACGCTTTAAGATATTTTGGTTAAAGCGATTTGGCAGGTAACCAAGAGGTGTCTGGGCTGCAGCTTGCACAGCGTTTGACAATGACAAATGAATACTTTTATGGCCGCGACCCCGCCGGGCAGAGGCAAGGCAGAGGCAAAGTAGAGGCCAAGTATGGGGGCAGAGGCATTAAAACTTTCATGTTGGACGAACTGACACCCCAGACACACATAAAGAAATTAAATTCCAAGAGCGTCCTATAAGTATTATTAAGGAGAGGATTTTGAAGTCATGAATATTATGGAAAGTCCTTTAAATTTAAATAAAGTTAAAAATTTTGTAATATCCTTGCCAGCTCGTAAAGCTAAAATACTAGCCAATATATATTTTTTTCTGTGCAAACATTTAAGGACACAAACAAACACACACAGACAAGCCGACAGACAGACAGAATCAGGAGGACGCTGTTATATCCAAGGTGCGACACCTCATGAATAAGAGTGTATGAGTGCGAGTGTGTCCGAGGACGAGGAGAAGAGTGATGGTGTGAGAATAAGTGTGCGGGTACCTGGAAGAAGTCCTGCTAAGGCTTTGGCTTACGCCATGACAGGAAGTGGTCTCAGCTACTTACTATAGTACGCAGTCCTGTCCAACACTTGCCTCTATTTATACAGACAGCAAGGATACGCTGCGCCCTCCTGGCGCCGTGCTGCGCCGACCGGCCGTGTCCTGTTTACCAAACGAATTAAATTGTTCGCCTCGAGTGTATTTTGTGTTTTGACGCACAAACATGCGGCAACAACTGTGATTGCCATACTGCCACATCGCACTTGTACGTCCGTTGAATGTTGTTTGCTGTTTGCTCCGCCACGGCCTCGAGGCTACGAATTTGTTAATTGTGCCACTCAATCACGGCGCCGAGCTGGCTGCCATCAATTTTTGCTCCTTGCCAGCCCACTAATTATGCACGTGCCAGGATACAGTGGAACTCTTCAGCATGTTTGGCCAAAACTACAACACACTAAGGATCAAATGGCTTAAAATTAAAAGCTCTCCAGCAAGCCTCATAAGTCTTCATGATATTGGTTTCTTGTTTTAATTAATTGTGTTGTTTTTGAGAGAGCTTGACTGACATTTCAAGTAATTAAATTAGCTAATAAAATTAATGAAGACGTAGATTAATGATCCCATTCCATGGTAACTGACTCTCACTCCTAATCTTCATCTAGGCTCGTGCCTATTAAGTTACCCTGTCGATTGACATTCACATGAGCGACTATAGCTTTGTACGCCCACCTGGGGCAATATGATTAACGACTGCATTCGCACACACTCCCCGAACACCGCGCACACACACACACTCTCCTGTAGAGACAAATGTGACGAGCATTTGACATCAATTATCGCGCTTGGCCTTAGCTGCTTGGCAAAACCCAAGTCTCGCCCCAACAAATCAGCCCACCCACTAGTCCGCCTAGCCTTTCAGCCTGCCTGTTCCAGTACGTGAGCCGGTCCCATCGATTTTCATCCATGAAGTTGGCTTAAGCCTGTCATTGAGTAACGCGAGTCGTGTGCAGGCAGGCAGGAAACAGAAACAGGAACCTGAACACGAAACACGAGCCAAGGCCAAGTTAATTGATTTTTTATTAGCAGCCAGCCCAGGCTAAACGAATTTTCTGTATTCCATCCCACACACACACTCCATGGAAAACATTTATATATGTTTATATTCCCAGCGGCGTGGAACTCACCTGGAGGCCACTACAGTTCAACTTCTCTAAATCGAAATAAATTGAGGTTTTTCAAAAGCTGAATAGGATTTATGTCCAGGAGATTAGTGTAATAAATTGGTCTTGCAGAAGTCAAATCTATGTGTTAAACAAGTAACTCGAGTTTACTTCAAAAATCAATGGAAACTATCCGAAAATTGAGAAACAATCAGTGACTGAAACTTTTAAACAAAAATTAAAAGGGATAAGCTCTCAAAAGTTAACTTTTGAGTTTCGAGGCCTTTCCTTACACACTTTTGTGTAAAGAGTCCTTTAAACTATTTCATTTGTCAAATTGTGGTTTCGATGTACGAACAGTTCGGATGTTGGCCCAGAGGCGGAAGATTGGTTGGAAAAAAAAAACCACAAGAAGATACAAAAAATTGCCAATTTTCAATTTGAGTTGCGGAAATATTTTGATTTCCTTTCTGGGGGCGCAGGACCAACAACAACAGAAAAAAGGTAAAAAATAAAAACCTGGCACATATGCTGGCCAGAAAGCGAAAAAGTTGGTAACGGGTAAGGGGGCGTGCCATGGTGTGGCGTGTGCACTCACGTGTCCCGCTTGTCGCAAATATTTTCCGCTCCATTTCCCGCCGAAGACTGAGAAGAAAGGGGGGAAGTGCCAGGAGAAAGCCAGGGGGACAAGGGACGGCACAGAGAAAGAGAAGGAGCGAAAAAAAGAAAGAGTAAGCCGCAGCGGGCGGCACTTTGTCAGTGCAATAAAAGTTTGCGTGTGAATTGTGCTGCCCAGAAGACAAGTAGAGTGGAGAGTGCTTCAAGCTTCTGCTACTCCTCCTACTGCTGCTGCAGGATTAATCAGCTGGGAAAGGAGTCAGCGGGAGAGGAGGAGTAAGCGGAATGGACTCTGCGGGGCCTTTTGGGGATGCCATGCACTTTAAATTATGCATATAATTCGCCCGCCTGGCCCACCAAGTAATTAAGTAGATAGCAGCCAATGTGAGCCAACACTGCGTATACGTGATATGTATATAATATACTCATATGCATACACAGGAAGAAATTCAGGGATATGAAATGTATTATTTAAAGTGAAGGAATTTCTAGGAGATTTTTGAAGAATTTAAAAATATGAAGCATTGTAGTTATAGTAGTTATTACTGAAAATGAGTAATATTTTTTTTTAGTGCCATAATCCACATGTGACTGAGTGTGGGAGTGAGTGTGCCTGGTAGTGAGTGCCTCAAATGAGTATTTACGAGTGTGGGAATGTCTGTGAGCCATTTGCGGGGAGAGTGCGTGGTCGGGCTTGGCAGCGTTTTAATTAGAAATTCATGCGCCTAGTTGAGCAGCCTCTGTAAACTTTTGTAAGCCCCGCTTGACTGGCTCACTTGACTTGGCCAACGCCCACGCTTACACCCAGTAGCCCCTCTATTAACTACAACTCTCGTTACTTTTTTTCATTGCCTACTTTTATGGGCTTTGTAACGAACGAGGTCCTCACTTGTCCTCACTTTTGCATATTGATTGATAAGCCAGCGCGAAATAGACCCAAAAATAAACTGCCGGCCATTGAGGCCATTGATAAATTGCTTTTAGGCTGACACGTCCTGGCCATTTATCAAACCAATAAAAACAGATTCGGTAGATTGGCAAGGTCGGATCGGTGATTCATTTGCCACATTCCATTCTGCATGCAAATTGAATTAAAGCAATCTTAATTACATCGAAGTGAATTAAGCTGTGCTCACAAAACCGAAAACTTTTCTTAACCACAAACCGAATGAGGCAGATGTAGAGTCTCACATACAGTAGCAGAAGGAGAGTGCAGATGCGAATAGAATGAGATGCAGTAACCATGTCCATGACAAGCACGTAACTGGGAATGCTACTTGGCTGCGGGAGTAAACCGAGTATGTCATTTTATTGAATCAAAAACCACTCAGCTATTGAAAATCAATTTGCTTTGCGGCAACTGCGGAAGTTGGGCTAACAAGAAATTCAACTGAAAGTGTCCACAGCCACGCCCCCCTTCCACACCCACCCACACACACACGGGACAACATTTTCCGCCTTAACACTTGCAATAATAATAAAAGTACGTAAAAAAAGACGAAACTCAGTACTCCCACTTGCAACATCCAGTCGGAAACCAGAACATTTCGAGGTGTGATCAGCAGTCCTTGCACATAACGCCTTTTAAACCAATTCAAAATCGAGTTAAGGGGACAAGGATGAAGCTGTAGGGGGTGGGTGTGTGGGGGGGAGTGTACCCTACCTTGAATTTCCCCCAAACTACCATTCACCTGTTTGTATGCAAAATGATGCGGCAACGCCACTGAAAATTGATGGCAGTCACGTAGTAAGAGGAGCATCCGCCAGAACCAGGGGCCAGAGAAAATCCACAGAGCAGGCATGTAGGATGGAGAACAGAATGGGGAGGTTGGAGGTCGGAGGACCCATCCATATATCCCACGTTTTCCGTTTTGTTTCCAGCAATAAAAATAAAAAGTAAAGAGCGGGCCAGCAAATGCAAATTACATTCGGAGGTGGAAAAGATGTGAAGATGCAAGTGTCATTACAGGAAGAATCAGAAGGCATTTCACGCAGCTTAACCAGCACACACTCTCGGGCACCCTTGAGCATTTTTTTCCGTTGGCTTAATGAAAGGCTTTGGCCTCTGCCTTTTTCTGTTTTTTTTTTCACTGGGAGCAGCTTAGGGTCATAAAGGAGCATCAATGAGGGGGAATCCGGCAGAGGGAAGAGCACAAGCACTTTTGCCGAAAATGAAAATAAATAAAGGCGGAGAAACAGGAGCTGGGGACCTGGTTAAGGACTCCAATACGGGACCTTAAAATACCACCAAGTCGTGGGCCGATTAAGTTTATCGGCTGGCAGGAATATATATTTGGTGATGCCACTACGCCACAAAAAGCAAACAACATTCTGCAATTTTAATTGTGGGCAATAAATTTCAGATGGCTGCGAGTCAGACAGGACTACGGACTATGAGTGGAGCGGCAGGACTTTACATATTTATTAAGTGCTCGGAAAATATGGCAGGCTGGCACGAATTGCGGTTAACCCGGGCCACAGGCTGACCCACCTGGACAGGTTTGACTTGCTCCTGTCATCCGTCCGCACTCACCATTCAATCTTTGCTTCCCCAATCTCAGAGTGACATTTGTTATTGTTGTCGGTTCTGGTGATGCTTCAGCTGCTTCTGTTATTGTTGTTGCTGCTACTGTTGATGGTTGTTGCAGCAGTTGTTGATTGTCAAATGCAAACTGTGTCGCCTCAGAATTTCTGCAGCTCTTGATACCCAATATGAAACGAGAGCCGAGGTATATTTGAATGAGGTTTAAGGGTCCGAAAATAAATATTTTTAAAAGCTCATGGGGAAAGGTGTACAAGCCTATACATAAATTAAAACACCTAACATAAATATTATAGAGTATGCTCAAGTCCTATCCATTTAGTCCTTAAGCTCTTCAGCCTCCTGTCTATGTTCATGTGGCAGTTGCAATTGCAGTTGACACAAGCAATTTGGCTGCACAGTTAATGAAAATTGAAAAGTGTTCGCTCGCATTACGCATACGCCGTGGGGTACCGTTCAGAATTGGATCGATGATGCGTTGTCAGTGTGATGCGGTTGCATAATCGCTGTTCCACATTTCGCGCTGCACTGATCGCATACTCAGTGGCACAGTGACACAGCAGCTGCACAAGCGAACCCATTAGAAGTTGCAACAGCTCCACCACCCGCCCACCTTCCTTTTCCCCCTCTTTCTAAAATCTCATCGCCTTTGCAATTTCTCGTCCTGTTCGTCCTGCACGTCCTGCTCGTCCTGTTTTTGTGTTGAGTCATTTTTGCGCTCAAAAGCACTCACTAAAACAAATAAACACTTTGCGCATTGTTTCGTTTTGACAAATGCGTGTAATTTACGGAAATGTTTGTTTGTCCATCCCTCTCGCTCTCACACTTTGCTTTCTACCCTTACTAGTGCCTTCTCACTCTTACTCTGCGCCCCTGTTTATAGCATTTTTGCCAGCGAACGCAGCTCAGCTCCATGTTTGCTTAATTGTCTTAGGCTTGTTTGCAGAGCTCTTGGACTCCTTAGCCAGACTGACTACGGCGGCGGCAATTAGTTGGAGCTGCTAAAAAGCCATGTAGTAAGTGGTACACTGGGAGAAAATAAAGGATAGAAGAAGGAGGTAGAAACCCCTATAAATCCTTGATTTAAAGACACTTGAAATGGCTTGAATATTCCCAGAAAAACAAGTTGTTGTGATACATAGGATAGATTATAATAAGATGGGTTATGGTACTAATACTAGATACTAAGCCCCCTTCAAAGTCCTTATTAGAAGCATCCAATACATCTCTGTATTATCTCTAATTTTTCCTCGTGCAGTCTGCTAACCACTATACCGCCATTCCCTTCCTGGCACACTCTTACACTTACTCTAGATTACAAAGGACTGCAACGGGCTAGAAAAATATAGGTTAAAACTGAATGTTCTACCCCATATAACGTATAGTATATTCTTTTTTCTTCCCTATTTTACCCTGACCACCACATTACCCTCCTCCGGGTGCTTTGGATCATCAAAGTGGCAATAAAATATGCTTTCATATTGCCAGTGCTCGAATGGCTCATCGTGGGCCAATTGAAATGCTTATTACAAGGTGGTATTGGGGCAGAGAGATAGAAAGAGAGATGGGGGCGTGGCAGCAGCATCTGGTATCGGGGCTATGGTTAAGCAGATCAAGCGTGGAATCACAAAGACTGGGCTCCCTTTGTCTGTCCCGGCCCTCTTTGTTGTGGCCTTAATGAGGAAATTTCCATTGGCCTGGCCGGCTCGAGTTGGCAATTTACGATACCTTTGTGGTTTCAATCTAGCAATGGGCAACATAATTAAAAATTGTGACAGCCATAAATTTTGTTTGGGTCTCCTCCGAGACGAGAGATAGCAGATAATTAAAGTGCCCAAAAAAAGGACACTCTACCCCCCCTAGAAAAAACGAATAAGTATAAAAGGAACACAACTGGTTTCTAAACTGTTCCTCTTAATGCTCCTCCAGCTCCTCCGGCTCTCTCCCGTTTGGTTAGAAAAGTAGCTTAAAAAGCCAAGTGAAATCAATTAGGTCGCAATTTATGTCAGAAAAGTGGAAGCCATAGTTGAGAGTCGGAGGGGCGGTAGAGGAGTAGGAGAACGGTGGCACTTTAAGCCTTTCTAGGTCCTGGCAACATTTGATTTCAGTATAGTTGCAGCAGCTGCTCCTGATTGCACTGCACTGGTCCAAGAGGGGAAGCAGTGGAAGGCCCACATTACAGAGCAGCTGTCCGCCCAAATCCCCAAACGACCACGCCCCCTCATCCCCACAACGCCCCTGTCCATTTAGGAACTGGCTGCTGCTGCTGCTGCTAAGGCTGCTGCGGGCTTTGACGTCGCCTTTTGGATGGGACTTGGCCTGTTCTAAAGTGTCAAAACGTGTACTTGTCGCTGGCAGGATGTGCCGTTCAGCTCCTGCTTCTACTGATGCAGCTCCTTTAATTTGAATTTTATGCACTGCATGCATAAATTTATGGCCCGGGACCCGCCTTCAAATGGCGACGACAATGACAAAGGCAACATGACAGGCACATGTCCATTATGGCCAGACTTGGGACGGCCGTCGCCGCCACCACTCTGTTCAGGCCATGATTTTTGAATTGCCGGCTGGGATGGCTAACGTCATTCAAATGTGCTGGTACCCCAAGCTTTTCTGCGCCTCTTATCTTTCTGGCTTCTTGTCTCAAAAGTCTTGTCTTGTCTTCGGACATAATTCCGAGTCCTTTTTAAAATTCAGCGCTCGGTGGAATGGGAAGCATATTTTAATTTCCGGCTCGTAGAATGGAATTTGCGTTAAAATTAATTACTCATTTAATATGGCCTTGTTGAGAAATTAATTTTTAATTGCAATCGCAGCAAGCGAATTAATTTTTATATCATCGTATGCTCTGCAATCACTAAAATGGCATTCCACGGAATTTCATCCTTTGTTGTCAGTCCGGCTGTGGCTCTTGCCTTCGCTATTGGATGCTTTTGCTGATACATTGATTTTGATATCGCGCTGCGCCATCCATATGGCGCCGTATGCATGGCAGCCTTAATATCCTGCCTGTCAGAGCGAGAGACACGCCCCCGCCCATCCTCAGCCTCCTCTGGCACACCTAGGTATGTGTACATATGGATTGGTGCCTGCGCCTGGCTGTGTGTGGCCTCGCCCCAACTTTTGTCAGGCTGTCAAAGTGCTAAAAATAACATGTCGAAAATGGGGGAGCCAAGCGAAATAAAAAACTGAAATTACAAAAAACACAATAAAAAAAAGAGAGAAGGATGAGGAGGGGGAGGAGGAGGATACCAACGGAAATCCGAAATCGAACGCGTTCTGCTGCATTATAAATACCGCAATTGCATTGAGTGCAATGATTTCCAACTTGTTTTGGCTTTTCTGCTTCGTTCTGGTCTGACATCATGAAATCACGCTTCACTTCTGTCTGCCACAACTCGGTGCGAAGTACGAAAATCCTATCGAGATGATGGATATGGTGGGCTTGCAACGGGGTGATGGGGACTTTGGCAGTCAGAAATTGAATTGGAACTATCAAAATAGGGCTTTCTAGACTATAGACTTCATGGCCTTCAAAGCTCTAGAACTAAACTTTGATGGGTTTTATTCAAAAACAATTAGTTGGAATATATTTCTGACGATTCATTGATCAAACAATCAACTCACATCCAAAATAAGGTTTGTGTAGTTTTCTTTTCAAAGTTTGCTCCATGGGGAGTATGTGGAATAAACATTTTATGTTTAAAAACCAAGGTCTACCAATCACATATGTATAATTGATGGCTTTATAAATCAAAAGCCTCCACCACAAAAAAAGGCTTGTCGTAAAAAGTTAATATATATGGTATTCTGTGAGTGATAATAGTAACTCATTTACACCGTGATTGACATTGTTTGGAGTGGGAGTGCATCCAAAAAAAGACAAAAAAATTAAATGCATTGCAGAGCCCATCTAATTACGAGTATCCAACGCACATGACAGCCGACAACCGAACTAGGACAAATATCACAGGATAACAACGCACTATGGCAAGGACAACTAGGCTTACTAAACTGTGACCCAATGTCACACGTGGTTTTAATTATTGTTACAGAATGTGTGTATGACTCTGTAAGTGAGTGAGTGTGTGTGTGATTTTGGGCATAATTACATTTTGTGGCATTCGGCAAAGTGTTGATTATTAATTAAAATGGCTTTCTTCAACGCCTGGCAGCCGCAGCCGGGCAGCCTGGCAGCCAGGCAGGCGACACAAATGCGTTATCATAGTATCAGTTAAATATTTAAGCATTCCTTTGCCTAAATACTGTCCATGTAATCATGGCTCCATTAAGGCATAACGATGCACTCCAAAAAATAATAAGAAGCGTTTAGCTTTCTAGTACTATAGTTTTTTAGTGGTTATATACATTTTCTCTCTGTGTACATGTGTGGCGGGCTAGAAGTAAAATCAAAATGCTTGGCAAATTGCTGTAGACAAAGTTTCTGAAACGCAACTCCGTAGCGAGTGTTAATGGCCTGTAATTAAAGTGCAACGTGAGACGTTTAAATGGAAATTGCATTCGGACTAATGCGCTTTCTCCGCTTTCTCCCTCTATCTATTATCTATTTGCAGAAGGATCTGTTCGTGAGCAAAGTTGAGCCGACATCGCCGCGCAACGAACGCAAATTCTCCGCTGCCACAGCGCCATCGATGAAAACAAAGTGGCTGAAAGCATTTAAAAGCCTAAAGCCTGCTGGTTCTGGTTCAGCACAACAAGCAGATAGGTGAGTCGTATAGCTGGCCCAGCACCATCCTCCTACTTTAGAACCACCTCTAGCACCGGCTCCACCTCCACATCCAGCATTCCACTCCACCAATCCACCATTCCCATTCACTCCACCCACCAGTCCAGTCCCAACTTTTACACAACATTATCGGGCGAGGGGCGGGACGATAGATACTGCATAGGGCAGGGCCCATTAAGTCGAATACAAACCACAGCAGCCGCTGCCACACTAAGAGGGGGCCACCACCCGTAAAAAGATACAAAATGAAATAGTGCGGCAAGGGGCACGGCTATGCCCGCACATTAATATGACTAAAAGCTTGTGGAAAACGCGAAAAATTATTCAGGCATTCAAGGAGGGCTGCTGGATGCGCGGCAGCCGCAACAAAAACTACTTACAAAAAGAATTCCTAATATTTGCACAATCCCCGATTATGCAACGTTGCAATATCAATTCCGGGCACCAGTTACCAGTTACCAGGCACTCCACCCTAACAAGCCCTCAACTTATAGATTAAGTTAGTCCGTAAGTGCTATTTGCCATGAAATAACGTTCTCTAAATATATATATTTTCTCTATAAAATTTACTTACTTACGTATTCACCTCCTACAACCACCTCCATTCGAAACATAATGACCAAAAATGTATAAAACGCATTCAAAATGCTTTGCCAAATACCAAATGTCTCGTTATCCGAAAATCGCGCGAAATCTATTTGTCAGCCAACCACCCCGACAAAATCAAATGTACCACGCTGTATCAACCGTATTGACTTTGAGGTAACCGAAATTCAACAAAAAACCACACAGCCATTTTACTTTAGTTGCTAATATTAAGCCCACACACTCGTGTACATAATTATGCCAATATATATCATATATAAAGTATTATATCCATGTACCTTTGCAGCAGGCTGCTGTAATGTTGCACGCAAATATGTAGAATTAGCAGAGATATAACCCAACAACTAAACCCAACCCGCTTGATATTGGTCCCCGGCTAATTGGTTTCACATGACACTCCATTATTATTTGCTTGTCTTTTTTGGTAGAATCGATTTTAAATTTCAATTCCACACACATTTAATTTCGCTTCGAACGCCGTAAATAGCACCTGTGCTCTGCCATGGCAGTTCTCGGCCATCAATCACGTCCCGTTCTGGGGGCAGCAATTAAGAGGCACACGCTGCAACTTGCAACAAAATCCACAGCTAGTTAAACTGGCACAAAGACAATATACCATATAGTGTATGTACGTGGTACGAGCATGTCCTGGATCAGATCCAAGTCCAGTCCGACAAAAGTTTTCCCTGTCTGTTCGATAACTATGGATGTCCTAGCTGGTTGTGTTCCATGTGTTCCGGACAAGTTCCCTGATTCTGCTGCCCAGAGTGGGACAGTAAATTCCACTCGGCGCTAGTTGCACTGAAGCATTGAAAAATATGCGAAAAATTGCAAAACTATAAATTTTGTGGAACCCTTTCAAGTCACCAGCCACCCAAGCCCACCCATTGTGCCACAGTAAGCTGCAACGCCAGTGGCAACTGCAACAATACTTAATTCCGGGGCCAGCACACCCAATGATGATAAATCGGGGAATCGAAAGGAATATTATCGGCTTAGTGGTAGGTGCTTAAGTGGGCTTTATCTCTTCAAACTTCATGGCAAAATATTTCGTACCTCCGAATTCCGCATACAATGCGTACACTTTCCAAACGTGACAAGAAAATCGCTGCCAAAAGTTCTGGGCTGTTATATTGCAAAAGTTTTGGTCCGAAATTACAGATGCCCGAAAAACTAAACCGCAACCGGCCCCCCGGGCAACAAAAACCAAAACAAAAATAAGAAGAAAATAACACGAAACGAGCCCCGTAACTCATTTCGCTTTAGTACTGGCCTTTTTATAGAATACTTTGCTGTTTTTATATTTATTTTAATATTTTTGCATTCATTTGCCGAGTTGGAGGAAAGTTTTAAGTTGCATTCATACCAGAAACCGAAAACCAAAAACCAAAAGCCAAATAATAAATATGTTATGAGAATTATTATAATTAAACCATTACTCATGCCGCAACAATATGTATAATTGCTAAAGTGCATTTCTCTTTGGTTTTAGCATTTTGCAAAATAGATGCATCCCATAAACCCCCCATCTCTCCCAATCTAACACCCAATGCCACAAACATTAAAACATTGCCTAATGGATATTGATAATTAAACTTGACTAGCTAAACCCCCTAAGTCTGCATTGAAACTATAATCTCCCCAAGTATAAACCAGACCAATCTACTGTACATATCAGTCGTACACGCCCGATTGTAAATTGCCCACTTAATTAAAACACCTTGGGCATTATTTGTTAGTGCTAATTGTAAGTCAGAACGATAGTTTTATCAATATTTAGTTTAAGACTTCCATGGCTATACTCTCTCGTATTCAATGTCATCATGTCAGTGTTCATTTGTAGCTGTCAATCAAAATGTTGCACTTTCACTCTCTCCACCCCCAGGCCGGGAAAATGTATATTTTTGGATTTTTCTGCTCTGTGTTTGTATATTTTACGCATTTTGCAACAAACAACTTTATAAATATGGCGCCAACTGGATGGTTGGTGTGCTTAACTGAATTTATTTGCCAGGCAGCAGCCACCAGCCACCATCCACCAGCCAGGCACCAGTCAGTGTCGGTTTGTTCATCTGTGTGCATAAGCCACTTACAAACAATCAACGTCGAGCCAGGACCTCCTCCCAGTCCAGTGCGGTTCCAGGCCACTTCCTAGGCCTCTGAGCCAGCTTCTGCCTCAACAATTGCCCTATTGTTCGTCCCATGCTTTTTAATACACAGATAAAAAATTCCACAAAATTCTGCATAAAATCTTTTATAGTTTAAGGCACTTTCCACTAGGAAGACTCCTATATTTTCTTCGGTGTATAGTACCATCCACCCACTTAGCTGGCAAAGAAAACAAAGTGCCAAATGGGCCAAGTGGGCGGCAGGATACGTAAAGGAAGCCGTTGCAAATTGGTTGTATCTTTGTATAAATATGAAATGAAATTGCTGAAATGAATTCGATGTGTACACAATATAAATAACACAATAATTTGCATAAGCGCCGTGGATTGAGATCCCATGGTCGAAGGGTTGTAAAATACTCTCGTGCTCTCGTGCATGCATCCAACACTCTATTTGTTGGCGGCAGTGATAAATCGACCAATTTCCAGCAAATCCAATTAGGTTGAGTACCGCACAAAATGTGTTTATTTTAAATACAATTCTTTTTAATGTGTTTCTTGTCCAAACACACACTCACAGGCAGCCAGACACCCAGCAACTAAAACAAGCAAATATGTGAGTAAAAAAAGGAGCACACGCACCGAGGGTTTGATTAATGTGCATTGTCCAATGTCCTCGATGTCCTGGCCCATTGTCCACACTCCGCCATTGTTCGGTCGCCATTGTTTGTGTTGTCACTGTGCATATAAGAACATATAGTATAACTATAAATATACAAATACATAGCATAAAATAGCATAAAAGCAGACTTCAAATCCATTAGCTGGGCGTGCAATTTATGAGCATATGTTTAGCCAATTTGTTGTTAGTGTCCCTCGGCTAGGGGAGGAGGGGAAAAGTGCAACATTATCGACTCCATTCAAGTGCTCCTAGCAAGTTCTAATCCCCAAACGATTTGTTTCCCTCACAGGCGCAATGGAGCCTCCAGCACAGCCTCCGAGCCGCTGCGTCCCAACCTGGATGGCAGCCACCACCTGCAGGAGTACACCTACAAAAAGATAACGGCATGCGACGTCTGCTCCCAGATCCTGAGAGGTGGGTATTCGCCAAAGTTCCCAAAGCCGAGGCTCAAAGTGCTTCTCCCCGACCATATTCAACTTTATGAGCCATTTTCGTAGCTTTTTAAATAATGAGAGTCGCCCATTTTACTTTGTGGTATAGAGTTAAGCCCCTGTGTAACTCCCTTCTCGACTTGCAGGCCACACCCGTCAGGGACTGCGGTGCCGCATCTGCAAACTGAATGCCCATGGAGACTGCGCTCCGAACCTGCCGCGTTGCCAGCCGAAACAGAAGCTGCTCCGGCGCCAGAAGAGCACCTCGGAGCTGGAGAACCGCGTCGATATTGAGGAAGAAAGTAAGTACACCACACGCACTAGCATTCGAGCCATGGCCCCTAGCATACAGCATACAAAATACAAAAACACAGCACTCTGAATACTAAACACTAAAGTACAGAAAGTACATAGTCCCCGAAACACCAGGCTATACTACTAACATGGCTAACAAGAGTGGCAAACGACTTGCATGGGAAATGCAATGTGCTATGTGCTGGCCAAAAAGCAGGCGAGCGGAAAAATGAAACCTGAAGCTTGACTTGAAATTCCTCAATAAAAATTTGCTCGAATGGTCGAATGTGAGCCCAAAAACTGTGTTTTGCATTCAAGGAGGGACACCACCTTGATTCTCCAATAAGATTGCATTTCAATCCGTATGCATGTTCCCCATCGAATTTTCTTCGTACCGTTCTGATCCGATCCGTTCCAGTCCACCTGCTCTTACCTGGCAAATACGTTTGTTGTTCTTATGTTTTTGTTTTCTATTTTTTATTTTTTTTTGTGTTTTTTGGCCAAACCGCATCAGCAACATTTTGTTTGCTGCTTGGCAAACATTTATTGATTCGTGTTGGCCAGAAAAATAGAAAGGCGAGGTGGACGGTTTGGAATTCCTGGTGGGGAAGCCAGAGGAGCGGTGATTGCCTGGTATCAGTTGATTTCACAATGGATTTATGGCACTCCCGGGGTATACAGATTGTGGTGGCACTTGTGATTTGTGTCGCAATTCTCCAAACCTCAGCGAACAAGAACTTTTGCAATATTCTCCGGCTCTAATACATACGTATACGTATATGTAGGTATATACCAACATATCATACTCCCACGTACACATAAATTCAAAATTCTAATCTATAGAAATCCCTTAGATGGCGATGAAGATGATGATGTTGATATCCTTTTCCTGCTCATTGAACAGTAAACAATTACAGTTGTCATGAGGAGAATAGAATCTGTTGCATACCTTGAGGGTGCGACAGCCATTTACAATGTACCGTAGTTTATGAAAACCGCACACAAATTCCAAACTGTAGACTCTCGACATTTATTTGATTAAATCACTGAATTGAAATGAAATCCTCTTCCCTTCCATATTCCTCCGTTTGCAATTAAACCGAAAAACAAAAACACACAATTACCAAACAAATATCCCGAAAATAAAACCAAATACAGCCTCGCCGCAGGAGTCGCTTGCAGCAGATCAGCCAGATCAGCCAGATGATCCAAATCTGAGTCCCAGTCACATAACGATAACGAATCTGAATCCGAATTCCAGCGCAAATCAGTTGAATGTGCCAAATGCGAAGTTTCGTCAAAAGACGCCCTTCATGCATCGCATTGCGCAACTAGGTATTCCCAATGAAATAGTATTACTCTGTTATACATATGTCTAGTATGCGCCATGACCGTGCCATGTACACCCAAAACATCTAAGTATATCTATATAGTATATATACTCGTATATATAAATGTATGTATACTCTGTATGTATGCGCGAGATACTCGATTGAAATGCGCTTGAACCTTAAACTTATGATTTTGTGTTCCGTATTTTGTGTTATTTGACTGTTGCGCTTTGATTCACTTAATTAGCGAGACTTAATCAGCGAATGCCAACCAACCAGCTCGAAAAAAAGACACATACTTCTACACTATACTACACACTCAATAATTGCAGCCACAAAAGTTTACAAGACACCAAATTTCTGGCAAATCGAAGCAAAAATAAAAGAGCTGGGGGAAAACCACTAAACGAAATCAAGAGTTCAAGTAGTGGAGCATGTTATAGCCGCAAAACATCAGTACTCAGTATCAGTATCAGTATCAAAAGCATTCAGTAATTCAGTAATGAAAAAGTTCACTAGATCCTTTGCCAAATCACGCCTCATTCCGCATAAGTGTTGTGTTGGCTAACTTGTTTGGATTATTTAACTAGTAGGGTTTAATCCCGGGTATAAACCACCACATCTTAGGGCTGCCATGTGGCTTAGAGTAACAGTAAACAGTAATATATGAAACCCCCTTCTCACACGATCTATCAAACGTTGAAATCATGACAAGTATCCCAAGTACCAGCCTCAGAGCTCATTTCCAATTATCGAATCCATTTGCAATAATTTACTAATGCACTTCAACAATGCATCATCAACAACATTCAACTTCATCCGAATCCGAAACCGACTATTGAAAACGATCAATCGAATCGATTAAATTCGAAAAAAAATCTCTTAAAAACTGGCCCTTCATCAACCAACCAACCACCAACCACCAACCGTACCGTACTTGTCAACTTGTCAACCAACTGCCCCTTCAACCAAAAATTATTGAAAATCTACGGCACCAAAAAAATCAAAAATTCAATTTGAAAACCAAAAAGAAATAACCGAAATCGATCAAATTTATCGCGTGCTGAAACAAGCCGGCGAACTCAAATCCGGGCACTCGAATCTTGCAGCAGGCGACAAATCCGTCCAGGGCAAGGAAGGCATCCCGATACCGGATCGCGAAATGGGCCGGGCCCCGCCCACGGATATACCGATTGTCAGCGTATCGGAGCTGGCCCTGCAGGAGCAGCAGCAGCAGCAGCAACAACAGTCCCAGCAGCAGCAACAGCAACAGCAGCAGCAGATGCAGATGCAACAGCAGCAACATCCGCAACGGAGTCTGGCATCGGTGGCGCAGGCGGCGGCCGTGAGGGCCGGACGGGGTGTCCGCCCAGCGCCCGTGGCCATGCCCATACTGGGCGTGCAGCTGCAACAACAGGAGCTGCAACAGCAACGCGGCGGGCTGCCGGTGCCCACCCAAGATATATCTAGTAGCTCAGGTCCGACAAGTCGCCCAACTAGTTTGTCTTCACTATATTTTTTTTTTGCATTTCTTTGTTGCATTTCTCTATCTCTATCTGCATTTGTTTATACTCATTTCTCATGTTTTGTCAGAGATTATTTGTAGTTTCGGTTTTCGGTTCTCTATCTCTATATAACTCTCTACTGTATGTTTTGCTCCCAGCCACCTGATCTCCCCCTGACTCCATCCCGTCTCAGTGCCTCAGCGCTTAAACCATCAACAGTAACAGTACCAGTCGAAAATCTCACACATCACTTTGGATTTATATAATACCTTATATTTAGTAGTAGCTTCATTAGTCTCTCCAGGATCTCTCTCTCATATACAGTATTCTTTGGAGCACCAACCAAGTAGTTCATCCCTATCCACATAGCTCTGCATTAGACACACACAATTGCATTCCCCTTGCTCCACAAAGCGACAAAAATGACAAACAAACATATGCATTTAGTTTTGGCAAAACAATCTTTCAATTTCACTCACATTGCGCTATCCAAATAATTGCTCATACGCCCCATTGCGTCCATTACTGCTTCGCTTTGGAGTTGTGCTACTTCTGCAGCGCTTGCGATTTAGATTTGCGATTTTTTGGCCAGTTTACGCACAAGAACACAAACACCAAACCAAACCAAAGCAAACAAATAAATAAACAAATCTTATGTCTTTTTCACACAAACAACCACTCCAGACACCCCAAATACTCCAGACACTATAGACTCTCAAATATAAATAAATATTAATATAATATATCAATATGCATTTTGTGTATAACTAGTACACTATCTAAATAGATTATCCTAGAGTTGAATTTGACTGGAGCCGTTGCCGAGTATCCTTTGTAGCTTAGCCCGAAATCAATTATAGCATACATAATTATAGCATAATTATAGCATACATAAGCCAACATATGTATTTAGTAGAACGTAATTAATTTGTGTATGCCAAACACTTTGTTTTATAGTACTCCTACTCGTATGCATATCATCCTGATTTTCTCAAATAATGAATCGAGCCGAGCCCAGACTGACTAACTGCTTGAATGAATGACTGAGCGAATGACTGGATATGGATGTGGAGTGTGGGTGGGTCTTCCTGTTAACAAATTGTGTGTTAGTGAGTGGCATTGCGGCGCGAATGTGCTTCAATTAAGATACATTCCTCGTTTCGGCCCCAAGAGCAATCACATGGAATGACGTTGCCGTTTTGTCGCCTACTTAGGGCCCACATTTCAGGGCAGGATTCTCTCCTCGCCCCGCCCCGCCTCATCCCCCTTGCGGTAACAAAGTGCCCCAAATCTTGGCAAGTGCGCACATAATTAGCGCCGCAGCAACATTTCCTCCCCATTCCCATCCTTCTGGCAACTGCCGGCAGAAACTGACAGTTGCAAGTTGCAACTGCAACGGCAACAACGCCAACAATGGCAACTGTTTGCTGTAACTGCAACTGCAACTGCCACTGCCACATTCCCCTGCGGTCGGCAGCTGCATTATTCCAATTAGGAAAGTGTAAATGCAGCAAGGCACTGATTGATTGGAGATTGCCTTCAGGAGTGCCTGATCCCCGGCAGATATTTTATGACTGCAGCTGTAGTTTCAATTTGACCCCGATTAGTTGTAAGTTATACAACAGGCGGCAAGGATAATGGCAGAAGAGTCAACACAACTATAAACTAGTTAGATTTTAAATAAATTAAAAAATAGTTCTAAGAACTTCTTATGCCACTATTTGAGCTGCCACTGTCTTGCTTTCGATTCGAACACACCACTCACATCCTAGATAAATACCATTACTTGCTACGCCTTAAATGAAAATACATATATATCTATATATTCTTTCGTGTCCATATCTTTTTTGCAAATTTTCGTTTCGCTTGCCAAAAAATAAACTAAAACTAACCAAAAAAAAAATTTAAACCAAAAAATAACCCAACCAAACCACATCAAACAACCAAACAAAATTGTGAAACAAAAAAAAGAACCACGCTACGGCCAGTTCTTTGCTCCCGTATCGAACATGTCCAGCTCGGCGTACATCAGCAATGGCATCGGGATAAACTACTATACGGCCAACACCCTGCAGCAGCAGCAGCAGCAGATGAGCTATCTGCAACATGCATCTGCAACAGGCGGAGCAGCGTGCTCCTCCTCATCGGCAACCGGATCGCCGGCCCACCAGCAACCACAGCAGCAGCAGCCACCAGTTCTCTCCGGCAGCAGCAACAATGGAAGCGCCAGCGGCTGCAGCAGCATCGGTTATCCGCCGAATGATCCGGGTCTGCGGCGACGGCTGTTTGCCGGCATCCGGCCATTGTCCGTCTTTGGACGATTGCGGCAGCAGCGATCGTCGCAGCACCGATCCATTTCGCTGCCAGAAAGTAATTACGCAAACACAACAAACACACACCAAGATCGAGATATAGAAGATATATAGCAGATCTAGCAGATGCCACAGACCTACACCGGGAATCTGGGAGTGGGGAACAAGTAGCATTAACAAGCCACCTCACCTCTGTCGTTCCATCACCCAGCCAGCACTCCCTGAAAGCACCCTGATCTATTTATAAGAAGCCTCATAGAAACACCTACATACGCCCCATTGTAACACTCACCTGTTGTCCCGTTTTGATGTTTAGTCTCTCTCTGTGTGTGTGGGTGTGTGTCTTACCTGTTCTATGTGTATATTTTTACCTTTAAACGTAAACGTCTATATTATACAGAAACGTATTTTTAAGTGGATGTATGTGAAAGTGGCTTTATTGAGTAGACTTAAGACGCGTTTCAATTATTTTAATTTAAGCTGTGGACTCGGAGACCGAGACCGATTAAACAATGGTCGGATTAAATGCCAATTAGTCTTAACCCAGTTTACACTCCCTGGCAAATGGCTCATTTCCGTCAACAGCAACTGCATTTATATACACGGCCGAGTTCCGGGCTGCTGTTGTGATGCTTTTCGCATTTCTGCAGCTGAAAAGCAAACTGAAAGCAGCTTCATCATGCTTCAGACGATGCCAGAACTTACTCCTTTCTCCTTTCTCTCCGAATATCCAGCCCGAGCCAGTTGGCCCAGGACCCGGAACCCGGGACGACTGCCGTGTAAATTACAAGCCATTGTCAACTTTTGTGCAAAAATTCAGTCGCCGCACAAAACTTCCAAGTGGGGTTTGGGATTGAGGGGTTCTCCTTTTTTTGTATGCAGCTGCATACAAATGTTACAGACTTTGAGCCCCTTACCCTCACCCTAAAAAAACAACGAAAATAAAATGTAAAAATAAAACTTTTTTCGCCAACGCGCGAGTTCATTTGTGCTTAATGTTTGCTGCATTTTTAATGCCACTCGCGCCCAGAGACAAGTTTAAAGTTAAAGTCGAGACGCGCCGCGCCGCGCCACGCCGCCAACTTTTTGTCTTAGGAAAGTGTAGCATCTCGTTTGGATTGAGGAGGACGATGTGGGAATGGGAAAGGAGCACTGGAAGTGCTGGGGACCTCGGTCGGTCCCAGGCCGAACATAATTATGCTAAAAATTGTTATGACACACAATCTTTTTGCGCAGCTCCTTATTTTTCTCGACGCTTTTTTCCTTTTTATATATTTTTTTTCGGGTCTGCCTTTCGTTTGCTCTGCATGTTGGTGTACATTTTCTCAACTTCCTTGCGGCAAAAGTTCCAGGACCCACAGCCAGAGCCAGAGCCCGAGCCCGAGCCAAAGCCAGCGCCAGTGCCAGGCTCTGCACTTATTTTGCTAGGATTATGTTTCTGCTCTATTACTTGTGCCGGGACTCGGTGGGCTCCTCCGTTTCCTCTAAAGTTTCTCCGGTTTGTTTTGGCTTGCTTTCTGCATGAACACTGTCTTAATGTTTAATATTTTCTTTTGGGCTTCATGTCTTCATTTAACTTAATTAGTTTTGATTCAAATTCTCTGGATCCTGTTCCTGTTTCTTTTTCGCCAAAGTCAAAGCCAAAGCTGAAAAATCAATGGAAATGCCACTAACAACTAACACAACAAAGTACATACCGAGGATATAAATATATATATTTTGAATACATGTTTATTTGATACAGCATCAGCAATTCCGAAATCAGAAACAAGCCGGCCCTTTGGCGAGCCCTTGATGCTGAGCCCGCGGGCGAATCTCAAGGGCCCGGAGACAAGTCCGGACGACTCCAAGGGCAATAGACGGGTCCGTTTGAACTGATGGACGTTCAGGGAGATGGCAAAGCAAATAAGCAGCACTTGACTTGAATCAGATCTAATTCAATTTATTGTTTTGTGTTTCATCCGTTAAGTTATTTATTTGATTATTGATTATTATAATTATATATTGCCCTAGACCCTTATCCTTAAGCACCCTTAGTCCCTATGAACCGTAGCCCAATTGAATGTTTTGAATGCAGCACAGTAATTATTATAAAATACTCAATAATAGTTAAATCTACCTGTTAATTATATATATTTACACACCTATCGTATATGTTAGTTTTTATTTCGATTCTTAGCCAAACTTTGCGTGAGCCAGAGAGCAATATTATAATATTTTAAATATTTGTATATTACGATTAAAGTATTAAGTCATATCTGATTACTCGACACGACTAGATCACCCCAGAAAACGAATGACAATAACACGAATAATAAAAGCAAAAACGATATTTTTTCAATGTTTATGAATGGTACTATTTCATTTCAAAACAACACTCATCTGGCACAGGGCGATGGAAACGATTTTGAAAATTACTTTTTCATTTCAAAATCCACACAAAAACCACTCACACAACAGGCTAAGAAGGACTCTTGAGTTGGCTTTTTGCTTTTTGTGTGGCAACTGAAACGGGATAAAACACTGGTCACACTTACACATTTTCTGTCTCTGTCTGAACGTGAACATGTTGCAACTTGCAAGAAAGTATTTATGTCAGAGACTGGCAAAGTAAAAGGCATGACGACTCCTTTGCCCGCCTCTCAGCTTAATCAAAAATTTCTGCCAAGGTCCTGGGTGAAAGGTCACCAATGGACTCTATGCTTACATTTCGATTTTCTTTTCGTTTCTTCTCTTTTCCTTTGGGTTTTGGTTAGATTATTTGTAGACGCTTTAGATTTAGCCATATGCTTAACAATCGAAATTAAAATCAAATAATTTTTATTCCACATCTTACTCGGCCATTTTTTGCGAACGAACCAAAAAAAAACCAAAACTCTCATGTTGTGTATTGTCCAATCGAATAATTCAATTACAACAACATCCGACACAACAACAATAAAAAAATCAATCAAATATATAAAAAAATATATAACAAAAACAACAAACAACAGCACCGCACTCACCGCGTCGCCAAAAGTTGAATTTACGCATGAAATCCCTGAGCCTGGACTCCCCCGAATCCTCGGAGCTTCACGGCCAGTTTAGGCGTCGAGCCCAACTTCCGGGCACGGGGGCCTCGACATCGGCCGGCTCCGGTTACTATCATGGCGGCTCTGGAGGCCACCTGGAGCACAGCACTCCGCCGTCGAACAACAGCAGGCTGCACTGTAAGTAGCAAACCAGTAAGTTCCGTTTCCCGGTCCTCCGGTCCCGGTCCCGGTCCCAAGCCCGAAACTGACTACGTCTCCGGTTCCGGAACACCGTCGAACGATGCACCCAACAACCACCTCCGATCACCACCCACCAGGCCACCACCCAATTTTTGGCCACCTCTAACGATTCTCTCTAACGAATTTTTAGAATTTTCCCCCTAAATCTCTCTAATTTCCAAACTCTAGTATGTATACACTTACACTCTTGAACACCCAATGACTTTCTACTTGCTTCCTGCTTATAATATTAAAGTACTTTTTTTAGTAATTACTGTAAATACGTTGAAACTAAAAGTAAAAAAAAGAGTTACAATCGATTAATGTAATACTTGGTTAAGTAGTTCGATTAGTAGTTAATAGAAGCTTAACGATTTCAATTGAAATAAATGCTAATAGTAGACTAACATCATCTGCCGACACCATACATTCTCAAAATTTCGACGGGGATATACCTCTTTACCTACTAATCCCCCCTTTTTAACGTATATGTGTATAATTTACCTGTACAATGTCTATATATTGACTCTTCCTTTTTTTCATGGAATCTGACTCTTCTTTTTTGTATTTTTTATTCGTTCATCCACTTGCATTCGATTAACCAAAACCAAAACCAATTGAGCCTGTCCTGGAGCAGGGATTAACACATCCAAAACCATTACAGCACCATCGAGCCCCTCGCATCCGGGCCGCAAACTGCTCTACGCCACCCGGGGAATGCGTGGCGGCAGCGTCGACCTACCGGACGAAATGGAGAAGTCCCAGTCCTCGGCCAGCACTTCGCCGTGCCTTTCACCCGTAAGACATCCCCAGGTAGTCCCCCACTCCCACCAAGCTTCCTTTCATTTCGAGTCTTCATTTTGCCAGCTCCATTTTAGACTGATTTCAGGATAAGACCTAACCTATAGACTAACCAAATACCCTCCCTTTCATTTCACTAAGAAAACACATCGCCTGCTGCCCACGAATCTGTACGTTATCATCTACAACTTCAAGGCTAGGCACGCCGACGAACTGGACCTCAAGGCTGGCTACAAGGTGAGCTAATCAGGCAAATGGACTATACTGCCACTCTGCCGAATATGAAGAAATAAACGAGTGTTCGAGTGGGTGTATGAATAATAAACACTGCGCTTTGTTTAATCCGCTAAGCGGAGCGCTTAGCTCTCACAATGGTTGCCCAGGAAATTGCTATAACTAAATCAGAAACAAATACCCATACGCGTATGTACGCTACTGCTGCTGCGTTCTTTATTCAATATTAAAAGGAACACAATGCCAAACAAAACTTTGTGTATTTATCATACAACAGAGTTTATAAATATGTGAAAGAGGAGGATTTATTTTTATTTTTTTACTAAGCAAACAAAGTAGAACAAACGGCGTATAAGAAGAAATAATAATAGTAGTTACCGACTTTTGTGTGTACATTCTCTGATTGCAAGTGCCCGCCCACGCCGCCGCCGGCAAAGTGTTCAATATTTACAGATTAGCTTTTGTTTGGGCTCTGTCCTTGTTCGCGAACTGACTGGATTGCAGGATTGCCGGATTGCAGGATACGAGAGCATAGGAAAGTCAAACTTTTGTTTTATGAAAGGTTTCAGGGGGAATTTACGACACGGATCGATAAGTGTTTTTTCCCCGTCGATATTTTCAAGAGAACTGAGTCGATAGTCAGTGGATTTTGCAGGGTTAAGAGCTTTTATTTTTAGGTTTTATGTTTCCCTGAAACAACACCCCTTGAAACATCGCCACTTAATATTTTTGGAACAGGTAACTGTCATCGACAATTCAGATCCGGACTGGTGGAAGGGCAAGGTCTTTGGCCGCGTCGGCTACTTTCCCTCCAAGTACTGTGTGCGTCTGAACGCCAACGAGAAGCCCCTGCAGGTAACCCACAATCTACAGGTCTCCGACAGTGAACGTGGCGAGAACCTCACCCTTCTGAGAGATCAGATTGTCATCCAGGTGAGTTGCAGCAGCCATGAAGACACACAATTTCCTTTACGTGATTTTATTTGAAAAATACCAGACCGGCGATGAGGTGAACGGCATGGTGATGATCCGCGCCGCCGAGCACGGATCGGGCTACTGCCCGATCAAGTATTTGCAGGAGGTGTGACAGCCAGAAGAGGACGAGCCGCCCTCCGACGAGCGGGACAGACCCTACAAGTCGTCCATGCAGTCGTCGCAGTCACGGGCGACGGACAAAACCAAGCGTAGGATTAGAATCGTAGTCACCGACAACCAAAGTCAAGCAACTAGTAGCGCTGCACCCGCCCCATCTGCACCACCAGCCTCCACATCCACCCAGCACCACCACCAAATACCCAGGGAATCGGACCTCGAAACGAAGCGCCTGAACATCGACTATGGCGACGAAGGCAGCGCCGATTGGGACAAGGATCGGGAGGTGCTAATCCTATCGGGACGACGGAACAAGAACGACAAGAACTGGGAGAACTGGGAGCGCATCCGCGAACAGAAGCTGGAGAAGATGAAGGGCATTTGCTTCGAAAGCTACCGCCAGTCCAAGCGGGACAAACTAATGCAGGCCAAGCCTCGACCCAAGCAGCTGGACCCCACCTGGTACACCGACAACATCTACTCCAATCGGTCTGACGACATGGACGAGGACTATGTGCCCGACGTCCTCAAGTATGGACCCTTTCGTCCGCTCCGCGACATCCACGAGCTGGACGAGAAGATCAGCGGCGGCGGTGCGGGTGAAGAGCGCCGCGGCGAGGGTGAGGGATCGCCCGGATACGGACTGCATCGCTCCAAGAGCTGCAAGGAGTTTCAATATCCCAAATCCCAGAGTTGGTGCTTCGAGGGCAATGTCTTCGAGGCGGGCGGCGGTGTGGCCAGTGCGAGTGGCTCTGGGCCGGGTACGGGGACGGGCGGCATGGCCGCTCAACCCACCACGTCCATACTCAAGAACCGAGCCGGCGTGCCCAAGTCTTATTCCTTTAGTGCCACCACCAAGACCATGCCTTTCGATATTATCGATTACGAGCTGCCGCCTTCCACGAATAGCCGGCGCGAGAAAAGGGAAGCCTACAGGCGCAACATGAGCCTCTTGTGCAGCAGTAGCTTTGACGAGAGGACCCTGGCGCATCGCTGCTGTGCCCGGGATCAGTGCACCAGTGCCCGCTGCCTCTTGGACGACATCTATCCGGGATCCAGGCCGAGGACGAGGACGGGAAGCAACCGCAATCTAAGTGCTGCGGATTGGCTGTTCGAGGAGCGTGCCGCCGGACGCCAGAGGGCACCTGCACAACCCACTGTTATCTGCTGCTGCTCGGCCGCAGAGGACTGCTGCTGCCACCGCCAGCCGAGGCAGCTACCTCAGCCAGCTCCACGGTCCAGAAACTCCAGAGCTGCTCCGCCGGGCCATTGTCCTGGACACCATCCTGCCGCCGAGGAGGAGGAGCACATGCACTGCCGCTACGACACCGACCTAGAGCACTTCATTCGAGCGGAACGAGAGCGACTGATGCTGCAGGACAAGTTCCTGGACGAGGACGAGCGGTACCTCTCCGCCGCTGCTGCTCCCCGGAGTCCGGGCAGAAGGTATCCATCAGCCAACTACCAGCGACCCTCTCGCAGCAAGTCCTTGTTGGAGATGCCACCTCCCGCTGCCACCTGCAACAGCCTGTTCGACGAAGACACCTGCTCGGACACTACGGAAATCGACCTAGAGGACTTCAACATCGACCTGGAGAAGTACTGGGAGCAGCTGGACAAGCCGCCCAGTCCCATCAACATGGACATGCGACGGAACATGCACAGCAGCCTCAAGGTGAAGAACGTGAACGTAAGGTGCTACAACAATGGCCAGCCCATTGACATCCATGACCGCGAGCACGAGCGTCTAATGATCAAGAAATCGCTGCTCGAAGGCATGCCCTCGCCGCCACAGCTGGACTCCAGCGAATCCTCGACAACTGCCGGGGGATATCCTTTTTTTGATAATGCCGCTGGCGCTGCCGCCTCTGCCTTCCACCATCCGCGTCCCAGCTACGGCTATGGCCACAAGGTCTACCCCACAATGGACACACTGCCCTCGTACCAGTACAACAACTTCTATCCGGAGCACAACCACCCGACGGTGGGCAGTGTCCTGACACAGCAGCCCACTGCCGGAATTCACCACGCTTCCGCCGGTGGCCATTCGGCCCTGAGTCTTATTAACAACATCTTCTCCATTTACAAGCCCAACAAGTACTCGCCGGAGAACTGCCAGATGAACTACGAGAGCAAGCCGGAGCCATGCAAGAAGATGAACATGCCGAGCACGAGGCGCCCCCTGGGCTCAGCCACCCCGCATCCGCTTCCGGTCCAGCATCCGCACGAGTACATGCACTCGTCGATGAAGCGGCCGCTGCTGGTGAGTGCGGATCAGCCGCACTTCAAGATCATTCCGGAGAAGACGGGCCTGAAGATATCGCCGCTGCTGAGCTACGAGGACTACGGAGGCGGATGCGGCAGTGGGACTGCCGGAATGGGGGAGAAGGCCCCACACCACAGACTGAGTAGCACGGCGAGGCCTCTGATGCTTCCGCACTGATGGTGCTGGACCTTTCCGTGGTATGGCAATGGCAATGGCAACTATTGTTAAAAGGTATGTTTTGTGGAGAGGCAACTTATCCAAGAGACTTGCGAAACGCACAAACTGGGTCCCGCCAAAAAACCCAAGACAACCATCCGACATTCCAGCTGGCGGGGGATTCCGGCTCATCCGTTGTGGCAGTGGTGGTGTCTATCCAGCCCAACCACCCTCCAGTACCCCACTCCACTCCACCCACTCGTCTCCGACGTCGGCGTCGTCGTCGTCGTCCATCCGCACAATTTGCTTTTTGGTTTTCAGCAGGGCAAGTGCATGTAACATCATCGTTGTCGCCAACAAAAAAAAAACGAAACGAGGAAACCCAAAAAAAACTGACACTCCAGCAACAGGAAAACCACTTAAACAACAACAACTACAGCCATACCATCGGAAAACAGCACAACAAGAACAACATCAGCATGTGTTGCAAGTTGCAACTGCAACTGAAACTGCAACATGACCAAAACAACTTAGTCGAGGAAATGTCGAGGCTTGAAGATGAAAGTTAGGATTAGTAAAGAATTGATCAGAGGTTCGATTAGAGTAGACACAGTTCCCACTCCCTAAGAACAACACACAAACACATATGTATACAATCAATGTGCTTTTAATTCGCTTCAAATCGCTACAAATGCCGCAGCATTGCAGTTCAATGAACAATATCCAACTAATGTATGAAAAATGAAAAACCAAACAACAGAAACACTAATTTTCGAGCAACTTTTAAGCAATCAACAGCGTATTCAATAGAACAAATAAAAACTAAAACCAAGAGAAAGAAACTAGAGTTAAGTCGAAAGTGTGCATATGTATTAAGTCGTTCATATCGCGTTTCATAATCCAGTATGAACATCTCTATGTATACCTTACTCTGTAGCAAGCTAAATCGATTTTATTAGTACTGAGAACGGTCTAAAGGATAAATGGATCTAAGGGATCGTGTCGCGTTTAACTAAATGAGGAATACCGTTTTTATTGTCACCAAATTTTTTCTATTTTTTATACCAAACAACTTTGAAGTCAACTAAACGGAAGGAGAGTTAATGATGAAATTGCAAGGATCGTTAAAGATAGAAGCTTTCCCCATTATTTGCGGCTACTAGAAGGCATATATGCAGGATATGTTGAGAACTCGGTAGAAGCGCTTTTTGTAAACTAACTAGATTTGTATAGCAATGTGAAACATTGAATATGATAAATATGAATTGTACTTTTATGATGTATGCGTATCCACTGGCCTTATTTATTGAAAAAGTACCCAAAAAACAATGAGCTGAACCCTCACTTGTACACACATCCATACACACCCACAAAAACACCAATACAATGACACACAAAGTCCCATAAAAATGAAAAAATTTAAGAATTAAAATTAAATTTTCATAAAAGATTTAAGTATAAGGCTTTGCGTCACTTTTGTTAATTGTTTTTTGGCGTCCAATTTTACATGATAACTAAATGTAGGGCTCTAGACAAAAAAAATCGACTAAAAATCGACGAAAATCGAAACTATTGAGTATAGAAAAAACTATCAAGTATTTTGTAGTGCGTAAGCTAACTAAAGATGAAACATTTAAACCAATACCAAATACTCGTATATGAGAACTTTTTAGTGCAAGACTCCTTGTGCGTGAAGATTTTGAATTTGAATTTATTTTTAATGACTTTTGAATACAAGAGAAAACAATGAACAAGACATTTTATCAGAGATCGTTTTTTATCTATTTAACATTTTCTTGAACCACATACAACAACAACAAGAACAACAACAAAAGAAAACAACTATTTTCTAAGTGTACCCTATGGCCTATTAGTTAGTAATTAAGAGAGAGTGTTTTTCCAAGCCCCGCTTAGACCACAGGACAGGAGTACGATGAGGCAGCAAGGAAGGGGGAATTCTGCACAAATCCCAAATCTAGAAAAATATCCACATACTGCACCCAATTAATTGTACGATGTATCTATCGAATAATGAGTATTTACGATCACATCTAGAGACTAAGGAGAACCGAATTGTATTGTAAAATGAATGGAATCGACAAACACGAAAACGCCCAAATCTTATGAGTATGTAAGCAACCAAAAAAATGCCGAAAACTTAAATTCAAACAGGATAACCGATGGCTACTAGCTGCGGGCATCAAAACTGCTGAAATTGGCAATTAAGTATATAGTAATATATATATGCATATGTATGTATGTACAATGTAGTAGAATTTTTGCGACTAAAAACATAAACCGAAAGGTAAAAACTGCAATCGTAGAGCCCAGCAGCAGGTGTGGAAGTCTTTGCGAAACTGCTTCTTGGTTTTTTTTAGTGTATACTTTCGTTTTACATATTGTACGATTAAGGAATTCAAAGCATTACGAATGCAGTGGGCCATAAGCTATGTGTAAGTCTAAGCCAGAGTTATTGCACCCAGACTTGGATGGCGATACCTGGCGCACCTGGTTGCAACTATGTAGAGGGCAGCCTGGGCAGCAAACATACCAACATACATACTACATTTACATGTAAACAGTAACTAGTGAAAAGCAAAACAAAAACAGAGAACAGTATAATATCAGTGCAACGTAATATATCAACAAATACCAGAGCTGCAATCAGCAAGAAACAGAACTCATTAGCACTCCTGCAATTGAATGTGAAAGAAAAAAAATTCCAAACACACATCCTTCCAGTTCCATTACCAATTTCCCGCTTCTACGCAGCGACCCTGTTATTTTACCTGAATTGCAAATAAAAAAGATGTTCAATTCGATGTGAAAAAATAATAAAATGAAAACTAGTTTTGTATTTTTTACGGTGTGGGTGGGATTATTTTTCTTCATCTCCAGCCGCCCAAAAGTATGCAACGAGGTGAACTACAGATTCTATGTTTATGGGAAGGTTCATAAAATAATCCATTTATTATTTACTGACCATTGTTTTTCCCGTATTGATGAAATTACTTAATTAATAAATAATACAATTTGCTGTTTTAAGGGAGTATTCTATTTAATTTACATTTTAAAAGTGTTTTTTCCCATTTTTATTCCAAAATTGCATAATTTTTCCGCATCATTAGAAAAACAATTGGGAATGAGTACTTAAACATTTGCTTTTTTTATTCAGTTTTTCAGCATTAAATTTATATCACATTAAATTTAAAATTAACAGAAATACAAAGGTTAGTCGATTCGTCAGTTAATGCTGCTGCAGCTGCAGTTTTTACAATCATTATTACATTTTTCATTTAATCATACAGGTATTCTCTCGATTCCCTCGGAACAGGACGGTTGCACAGGATCGTTAGGTTAGCGTAGTCAAACATTTAACACATACATATAGAGAGTCACATCTTAGGCCTATCACTAAATTGGTTTTAAGCTAATTGCATCAGAGTCAGTCATAGAGATGTTTTTTTTTTGTTTTTCTTATTTTTTTGGTCTTAAAGATATGTTTTTTTCAGGTGCGACACCTTCTTGTCAGGCTTACAGGCTAGTTCGTTGGCTGTTCCTGCGGGTGTGGGCTTTGTTGCGGGTGCAGGTGTGGCTGCTCCACAGGACCAGCTCCTTGTGGCAGGGCAGTGGCTCCGGCCAGGGCTGCGGCTGCTGCTGTGGCTGCGGCGGCTGCTGCAGCAGCTGTTGTCGTGCTGGCCGCCGCGGCATCCAAGTTCAACGTGTTGCTGCTGGCCGCCTTCTGGTTGGGGAAGAGCACCGAGTAGGCCGGCGGCGGGTCCAGCTCCTCGTAGTTGGGCGGCGAGGTGGCGCCCAGCTGGTCCAGGCCTCCGCCTCCGGCTCCATTGGCAGCTGCCAGCGCCGCCTCCCGCTCGTTGTTCACCGCATGCTGCGACGCGGAGGCTGCAAGGGAACGGATGGTTTCAATGTGAGAGCTCAAGCGACAACAGACAACTAGAGGGGATAGCGGTATTGAGGGATTACAAGGTTTACAGGATATAGAATAGTGAAATTTTAGCATCAGCGAACGGAAAGTTAGACACGGTCATAGCACAGGAGTCATAGTTTCGGTTGTTTGTGATATGTGCGACAAGAGAACGATTTCAATGACTGTGCCTTACTTGGACTAGACTAGCGAGCAATGCAACATACCCCAGAGGCCGCAGATGAGCAGGGCTCCGCCGCACAGGAGCATTCCCAGCATCAGGTAGCCCCAGGGCCCATACTTGGACAGGTCCGAGTGCACGCCGGAACGCGTCGAATTGCGACGTGTGAAGCCGCTTCCGGCTCCGGTTCCGCCCACATCAACAGTCTCATTATCTGGCTTTTGGGAAGACTCCCCGTCCGCCGCCGTCGAAAAGCTGGGGCCAATGGAATTGGGCGACCCGTCGCCGCCGGGCTTCTTCATATCTTTGGTGTGCACTTTGCGCAGCGTCGTCGTCGATGTAACCGCCGTGGAGTTATCAACAGCTCCATTACTGCCATTACGCGCCGGCTGCTCCTCCGGGCCCGTGGGCGCATCGTTGGCGAACAGATTGCGAAATACTTCCAGAGCGAACTGCTCGAACAGGTCCGACTCCAGTCCGGCTGGCAGGTTGCCAACTCCAGGGCGATGCTGTTTCGAGCACAGCTCGTAGTCCTCATCGCTGTCGTACTCGTTGCTGTACGGACAGTGCCTGATGCCGTCGCAGGCCAGCTCCTTGGAGATGCACAGGAGGGGCTCATCCCTGCAGTAAGTTAGAGTTAGTCTTGGGTTATGACTTATAAGGAAGGTAAAGCTCACCCGATCCTTAGGCACTGGTGCTTGCTGCCATCCTTGCACTGCTCGCCCTTGCCCAGCACAGTGACCATCAGCTTGGAGCGCAGCGAGTGAAGGCCGTGCTCCCAGACGATCCTGACGCGGCCGTGAAAGAGACGCACTGGATCCTCCATCTCCGAGGCGGTGTCCTCCAGCTGGCAGGGATCCACCTTCCACTGGGCCGTGTGCGGGTCCAAAGAGCTAAACTGTTGGGCATAAATATACAATTTTAATTATAGAATCGCAAATAGAATCTTATAATTAGGGGGTGTTGGCTAAAAGCGTGTCTAAGTGCGTAAACCCAACGTGCGAGCAAACAGTTTACACGATCGAACTGCCAAAACGCTAAAAGATCGCCTTCTCGGCCACGCCCACGCGATTAATATACGGACGTGACATGAATGGCTGAGTTCAAAACAACGATCTGTGCCCGGCAATCAGCGATCAAAACTGCGAATCCACGACAGAGGCAAACACACATAATGCAAAATTAAATATTTACGCTGGAAAAATACAAAACAAAAACCTGTGAAAGCCACGCCAGAAACGAGAACTACGAGCTGCCTGTGTATATATAAAAAATATATCCATTAATATCTGGCCAGATTCTCTGGTGTTTTTTTTGGTTGCGTCACGTGCGGAGTGAACAATCCGCTTGATAAGCTATGGATTCTACAAAGCTATAGATACTGGGGGGTTCAGGTCGCTTTGTGCTCAAGTTCAATAACTCGGGCCAACTAGGTGGTCCCCGTTGTAAGCTCGCGTTCTTGGTAAACAACAATTAGTAGAGGTGTGTCGCCAGGTGGAACAACAACATCAGGTAAACCAGTTCTTTATAAAATAAAAACAATCATTATCGTGCAGTGCATCGCAGTATTTACCAGATTTTCTAGTCTTCTCATTAGGAGGAAGAAAATTCTGTAATTATGCGATGCGACGCATCAATTTGCACTTCTCACCGTCGACAGAACAAAGAAGAGCTCTGTACTTGACATGCAAACGTGGTTGCCTATCCCCCGAGTTACCCCAGTTCCCCAATCTCATACCCCCATCACCATACTTGTTCGCGAATCCTATGGTTTTCAGAAGCATAGTTTGCTTTTATGGCGACGCTAGCTGTCAGCCAGTCAGCCAGCCAGTCAGCCAGCCAGTGAGTGAGTCCGGCGGTCTGTCAGTCCAAGTCGACAAATTTATGGCTACGCCTCGCATTGCCAACCGAAAGTGTTGCTGCAATTGGTGTAGCTCCTAGCTGATAGTATTACGGCTGCTAGTCTTCTACATTTGTTGCGTTTCGCTTCCCTGGCCAAATGAGACAAACGTGTTTCAAATATGAAAAGAGGCCCAGCCACATGGCTCTAACTGGCGCGCTTATGCAAATGGGATGGGATAGGTAGTAAACACTTCGGGCCATAATAGTGATACTTCTCAAGACTTCTTAGTCAAAAAAACTGAAAGTTTACAATTTTATTTAACACTACACACTTCAAACACTACGATTTCCCCCCATCTGTATTTACACTCCAATTTTGAATAGGAAACTGTGGGATTTCCAGAGTTGGTCTTTGACGGAAAGTGAAATATTTCCACCCGACTGAATGTCAATGTCCATGAACAGTAGCAGTAGCACATGGGTAGAGTTTAATGGAAAGTTTCTTGTTTAATCGAGAACACCTTGACAATGTCAATGATCAGCTGACGAATTACGCTTTGGCAAACATTTTTCGCCCGTCGAGCGTGAGACAGTCGGCGGGTAATTGGAGACAATTTCAGATGTCAAACTGTCTCATAGGAAAGCCACAAAAAAGTAACAATGTCAAGCGCTAAATTATAGTTGCATAACCCAACGGCACAGATAGATAGCCTATAAGCCTGTAATGCTGCAGCCTACAAACTTAATCTATTCGACAATGAAATCGAAAACGAAAATTCTCAATTTCACGGCATAAATTAAAGGAATGATACACTTCACGAATGATATAATAACACGACAAATTTGATGAACGATGAAGTCATAATTCAGGTGTAGGAGCATTCTTAATTGTGGAAATATACTGGCCATGTATTAATGAGTTCAGACTTTTGAACTTTTCGGTTGAGATTCTCACACTTGAATGCCGCGCATGCGCAGATACCAGCTAGCCAGCCCAGTGGCATATTCAAGCAGGTGATCGAGATAAAAGATACTCGCAGATATATATAATGGTGGGTCTATAATTCGACCGGAAGGTGCAGAAAATGGCAACCTAGCACTAATCACCTATCGACAATTACACTGAAAAAGAGGAAACATTAAACCGGCAGGGAGATGGTTTCAATAATTAAATTTTCTGAGATTTTTCCAAATAAAAACACTTTTTAATTTCAATATTTTATATATATGGACTTTAGTTTTCCGTTTAGTACTTACAATATTCAAAGGGCAGGTCCGTCCCAGCACCCTGGATCCCTGGGATGTTGAGTTCAGGCGCTCCAAAGGTGCAGTGGCCTCTGTCACTCCACCCGACTTGGCTGTCCGACGGAGTTTCGAGGAGTTCGTATTGGAGGCGGCCATTATGTTGGTGGGCGGACTGGTGGTGGCAGCTTCCGACGGCTGGTTAAGCCGCAACTTGGGCAGGATCAGACGCACTATGAATCCGTAGTTCGGAGGAGCGCTTAGGATGCGGGAGCAGGAGGCGTGCTCCATGCCATAGGAGCTCGGCTTCAGCTCGATGATGAGACTAGATTCTTTTCCATCGCTCTCGATGAACTGCTCGTGCTGGGCACTGCACAGTGGCTTGAAAGTCGGATGTGACAGCAGACCCCCTGAAAGAGACAGATCAGAGTTCGGTTAGTGGAGCAGACACGACGCCTTGAATACGAATTTACAGCGATCTGTTAATTTCTTCGCCGAAAAGAGGGGTATCTGACGGATGGCCATTTGTATGCGGAATCCATCATAGCCATAACTCAACCAAGCTAGCTCCCTCCCAGTCGAATGCAGATGAAATCCGCAGAAGTTGTCAATCAATAAATAACTCGAGGCAAATAAAAAACTTCACTCTGTGACAACTCTAAAAATAGAGAATTTTGTGTGAATTGGAATGAAAATGGATGGATGGATGGACGGATGGATGGTTTGGTTGGCGCCGAAAGGTGTTTATCGCGTTCCCAATATTTGTTTCCAATTCATGCAGTTGTTTGTTTTTATTTGGTCGCTCTAAATTTCATCGCTGATGAAACCGAAATTCAATTAATGTGAATGGATTCTCTAGTGCGATAATTGAATGACTACAGAAACAGAAACCGAGGCAAGTGGCAAAAGTAGAGGGCCTCAAGCTCGGGCCTCTTTGTTCAATTATTTTGCACTCGCTCTCGAACTTTGCGCCTCAAAGGTTAAAGAATCACACAACCACTATTAAGTACTTCAATTAATAAAATACAAATACAAGTGCAGGCACATTATAGCTGTCTGCTGCCGAGTTCGTGTAGGAAAACTACTTTTGCATTGTATGCCGCAAAACTTATCCCCACAACCATATTTCCATCCATATTCTGGGTCAGTGACTGCACCACATACATATATGTAGGAACGCATACAATTATTATATTATTACTGTGGGCTGTTGCAACAGTCCCTGTATTTGTTATTATTCAGCCACCCCCGCTCTTGTTGTTCGGCGAGCTGGGTAATGGCAATTGCCACACAGCATTTGCGAACTATTAAAAATTTTATTCGCCTCCCCATGTAAAAACAATTTGCATTTACTCCCCATGCCCGCCAAGTGTGTGCGTTCGTATGGGGTGCAATTTACCAGCTAATTCTCATTTCGAACTTGACATTAATAGCCAAGTGGATCGGCCAGGTCTGGCCCACACGTGCTAGCTGGCTGGCTGGCTGCTGGAGTTTCAATCATCGCTTTTGGCCAAAACGACAGTAAAGACTCAATTACAATCGGGTTAATGACACTCTTTCGACAGTTTAAAATGGCAATTATAACATATTTATTCAAGCCGATTGAGTTGTTCAATGGGGAGCTATATTTTTTATTCATTTACCCTTAATGAGAGTTATTACTGAAAATCGTTATATTTAATTTAAGTAAGAACTTAGTCACAAACAGAAGCATTTCATTTTCCACTTTGTAATTCGTTTATTGGGATCAGTGGGTCGAGTTTTTCTGAATATTTTCGAACAAATTGCAGGCATTCACTTATGCGATCAATGGGTTCAGTTACAACCAGCTACAAAATCTTTAATTAGTTGCAATTGTTGGAGAATGAAAAGCCATTAGCACTGTCGCACAATGGCTGCCACACAGTTAAGTAATGATTAAGGCTTATTTGACGGCCAACAGAGAGCCGTAAAGCGTCATTGCTAATTGGGTTAAAAGCACAAACACACACACGCACACACTCTTGGCCATTCGCAGTTAAATGCACACATAAATCCAACATTTGAATTAATGCTGGCCGACTTGGGATCGGTCGGGCTAGCCGGGAAAACATTAGGGCCAAAGGGGAGTTCCCTCATAGAAATGGGTTTACGATCCGGGGTTAACCAGCCAAGCGGGCAAGAAAGAAAGGGCCCTACACCAGTTACACCCAATTTTTTCCACTAAACATGCCGTTAATAATTTGTCTTTGTTTTCAGAGCAGAACCGTGTATTTTAGGTTTTAAAATTTCTGTTTCGGGAAAGCAGAACGCTTTCCAGGGGAAAGTTAAGTAGCTAGAATTGAGAGTCAGTCTAAGCCCGAATGATATCCAACATGTTCGTTTAAGCAAGGTCAGGTCGGAGACTCACGAGTCTCATCTAAACACAAATAGCAAACAGACCAGCGAACAAAGCTAGACAAACAGGGCAAACAATTTACAGAAAACTGTTGTATGTCTACTTATCTGCCAATATCTCGCGATGTGTATCTTTCGTGGCTTAGTGTGTATCTGTGTGTAGGTCAAGCCACTTCCATTTGAAAAGGGCACATTAAAATGCGTAGTCAATGCCGATCCACAAGTTGTTATACGAACAGCCCTATCTACAAAGCCAGTCCCCCCAGTCGCCAGTACCCAGCAGTCGAGTGGGCCAGTTTCGAGTTGTTATTTAGACTTAGATTCAGATTTAGACAAAAACGGAACTTGGCCAAGAGCGAACTGCAACTGCTCGTGCAGAGATTGTCAAGCAGTTTGAGGGCTTTTTTTTTTGAGTGGCAACTGGGCATAATAAATTCTGTGGCTGCCACGCGATGCGGACGCGTGTTGCATGTTGGATGGATGGATGCTGGATGTTGGATGCTGCGGATTCTGCTCACTCGTCATAATTACGCCCGGCTGCCTGCCACGAGGGAGGAGGAGGGGACTTGCTACAAAGCCCTGGAGCGGAGGGAACAGTAAAAGCGCACGATGGAGAGACACTCGAAAAAAAGTTGTTGTTAAAAATTACACAACACTCGCACATACACAGTGGAAACACACATAGCCGAGTGAACGCCACTCGAGGCACAAACAGAAACAAACAAAAACACAGTCTGAAAGTGCAGTTTGTAATACTCTTATCCATTTCAGGTATTATTCATCCAATATACCACTAAAAAGTTGTATATTTAAATGAAAGCATACGTCTACCTTGGCTGGAGGGCTCTTAAAAGAATATACGTAGTATTTTTTAAGTTTTTTGTAGAGCATCCCCTTTGGTGTCTACTGGAAACAGTTCCATAAAATAATCTGGAGATGCAGTTTGTTATTCTGTTCTTAACTTGGGAAAAACTATAAAACCCTTAACTGAACTTGAAAGTTGCTCTTGCAATGCCAGAAATCAATAATTCATAAGCTTGGCAAAAGGAAACTTAAGGAATAATGATGCATTTATAAATATAAGCTCCTTAAAAGCATTTTTTCCTTAAGATCATAAATGGTACGTAGTATTGTTTTGAAAAAGAGATTTTCAGAGCATTACATCTCCTGCTTTGGGCACAAATCATTCTATTTGCTTTATTTTTTCATTTGTGTAGCTGCTGCTGAAATTGGGTCAACTATCAAAGTCAGAATGGCAAGGGTTAAGTGCTTGTCCCTCTCCCTGTCGCCATCTCTCTTTTCTAGTGTCTCTGTCACCGTCTCTTTCACTGGCCTCGCACCTTTCCCGCTCTACCCAGCACCAGCACCAGCCCCAGCCACCCACTTTTCCCAGCCATGTACGTGCGGACAGCGAGCCACATTTCCCGTTGGCCAATTTTCCTAATAGGTCAAGCGAATGTGTCATCATGTTGTTGCAAGTTCCCTGTGTTGTTGCTGCGGCTTCTTTGTGTTGTTGTTGTTGCTGCCGCCTCTCTGTGGTTGTAGTTGTCGTTGTCATTTGTCTGTTTGCCCAGCTAAAGAACGACAAAATAAATAAATTGTACTATAAACAAGAATTCAGGCAAGGAACTCGCCGTTTGTTGCTACAGCTGCTGCGGTTCTTGATTCTGCTGATGTTGCTACTATTCCTGCTGCTGGTAGTGCTGCTGTTGCGTGCAACACATAGCCAGACCTAACGGCAACTGTTGCTGCTTAACTGGCCAAGCAGTCAGAGTGGCGTGGAAGCCAGTTGAACATGACTTCTAATGGCCGCATACATAAATCAAAGCCCCATTTCACCGCTTGCCAGAAGAGTACAATTGCAGAAATAATTGCACAAAAAAATCCTCACCCGCGAGAAAAGATTTAAAGGGATTTTCAGGAATTTAAGTTTCTAAAACAATTCTAGTTTCCAATTCCATCTCTTTTATAGAACACTTTGCATTTTAATTAAGCGATTTCCCGTCTCCATCTCACTTGATCTTTTTGCGAAAAAGTTCAGCGACAGACGAGAGTTTCGCCAAAACCGGTGGGCGTGTGTTGGGGGAATTGGGGAATTTTTGGATGCGGCGGGTGGGGGTATTGCTGCCAATTGAACCCAGATGACTTGGAGTTGCAGAGCAAGGAGCTTTCTGACTCACAGCTGCAGATAAAAGGTGGAGCTCGGGGGAGCCGCAGAACCTCTACAGGCCACAGATGGCCGCTGCTGATGGCAACATATGTTAATTCTATTTGATATTCCACAACAGAAACGGCAAAACAGAGCTTCAAACCAGTTTGCACATACACATGCGATATGTATGTAAATGTATACGTACAGTGGGCTATGGCTAAGCGTACACATGGATGTTTATGGGCGGATAAATAACACTACAGCGACTCCGCCATCCCGACACCCCTCCAGGCTTGTTTCTTCTTTGCAAAAAAAAGAGATACGCGCCACGTGATTGTATTTCGAGCGTAAACAATATCCCCGATTCGAGATTCGTTTATAGATTTGGATTCAAATTTAAGCTGAGCGCGTGGATGTTCTGGTTTGGGTTTCAAGTTCTAGATTTAAAATTTTAAACAAATTTCGTGTAAATGGGTACTTGAACTCTTCTTGTTTGGGCTTCTCAAATGTCACTGGAGCACTGGCCCTCAACGGGTGTACTTTGATCTCGGCTTTAACCCGCTGGGTTGCAACAGATTCCGTCGCAGACTCAGACTCAGACTCAGACTCAGATCGTGTAGCTTGCCATTCTGGCTCTTTGTTTGGGCCATAACTGTATTTCAATGGCGGCAATGAGGTCGTCTGGCGGTTGGGTTGCGTTTTCAGAGTCGTTTCTGTTTTCTGACAGAGCTCCCCCCGTCATTGTGTTTTCAGTTTTTCTGTTTTAGGTATCACAAAAATAGATATTTTTTCTTTCTTTTATTTGCATTACATTGTTTTTGTTTTTGTTTTTTATTTTTAATTTCTTGCCGCAAAACTTCCGCGTGACGTGTTTACGGTTTCTCGCTTTTCTCAATTTTTATTGCAATTGCTGCCCCCCAACCATAGCTTTCATCCATTAAGTGAGTCACCAGACTTAACGCTTATCAGCAGAGGCAGCACCAGGCCTAGAGGGCCATGCCAGGGGAATTGGTAATCGAATCTGGCTTTTCGGCAGAAATTAAAGCCAAATCATTGTCGGAGGGGGCCATGTGCACATGGTCGGACGTTGGACGGGGCGGAGGGTCAAATGCGGTTAAGATCGAGTGTTGGGTCCCAGACAACCGGTTTCCGAAACAAATAATCGGTGATAATATTTAAAGCACACACAACAAATGACAGTGGTTCAGAATAGAAGTATGTATATTCTACATATATGGACAAAAATGGAATGGATGACTAAAAAAGAAGCTACTCGTACAAGAGTTAAGATTAGAAAATCACACGGCAGCTACAGTGAAAAATACAAATGATGAACTGTTTAAAGATCATATAAAATCACATAGTTTCTCTTGCTATTTTATCCCAAAATGTATCTTTTCTGTTAATAACTTATCTTTCTTTATTGTTTACTCATTTGAGATGAAAGTTTCGTTTTAAAGACTTGATCTTATTACCAGATACTCTATAGTCTAGACTGATTCACCCAAGAAGTCCATCCGAACAATGAAATGAAAGTTTCGTGTTTCTGTGGGGGGATGTACGTCTTGAGGACCAGTCTGATACTCGAAACTGATTCCCCGAATCTGTAAATCTCAAAATATCGCAATTATGGCGAAATGAACACTTCAGGCGCCGCAATTACCAAGGCGCCTTCACACAATCCTCCCACCCTTTCACCATTTCACCATTGGGGGAGCTTGGGGTTCACACCGTTTGCACACAATGTGCTAGGGGACTGATTAAAATAGGAGCATTTTCCCAGGCCTATTGGAAACTAACCAAAGGAAACCGCTGCACTCTGGACGATGGCGGCGCTGGCCACCAGGAGCGTGATCCACGCCCACGCGCTGTAAATCTGCAGAATATGATGGCTGCCAGCGCCGGCGCCGGCACCGCAGTTGCGTCGCTGCGGCTGCTTGTGTTTTTGTTGGTTTTGTTGACTTCTGGCGCAGCTGACGCAGGACGCCATTTTAATCTGGTTTTTCGGGGAGGTGGGTTTTATGATAGTTATTTGATGTTTTATTTTTAAAACGGCTTTTAGAGCCGTTGATCGTGGTATCTGATATTGAATTTCACTCAACGCGACTCTCACACAAAAACAGTTAAAAACGTACGATTCACACACGGTTAGTTGCGCAATATTTCGCAATAAAATCGAAGTCGGCTTCGTCGCCTTCTAAAAACTAGTTCGCAAAAGATCCGTTATATCGCGATTAAACACATGTACCATATAGCGTATCCGCTCGCGCGCCCTTTTTTCAAAGCCGAAAACCCGAGCCAGGCGGCGACAGACTTCTGCTGCTTCTGCTCGAAACTCGCCAACAGCGAAATTGCGAACTTGCGAACCTGCTGCCTGCTGCTACGACCGATCGGAATATAGTGAGCGCAGCTTCGACTTGGGGGGCTACGTTAACGCCTCTGCAGAGGCGCTACCCGGATCGGAGAGTCTCGTTATATAGATGGCGATCACGGAACCGTGAGCCAGCAAGAGAGCTGAGCCCGACTGGGGGCTCTCTTAAAGCTTAAAAGCCATGGTCTACACAGAAACAAATATGGTAGGTTGACTGGTAAGAATGGATGGATAAGTGGGGGATCAGAATGTAGTTTTAAATAAATTTCTAAAGAAAATAAAACTTTTATAAAATATTTTAATATTTAAATAATAAAGTTTTATTATTTCTCAGAGTGTTAACTATGTATATAATGGCCTCCCGGAATAGTCATTTCATCAAAATAGGGCCTGATTTTGTCTCTAGTGATTAATGATGATTAGTAATCTTATATTCAATTTCATTGAAATCGGAATTAAGCTTTATAAGCTTATAAGCAGAAGTCTAATAACATGAACGTTGTTTTTTTAGGTATTGTATGAAGTTCTATAAAAATCTTAGATTATTCATAGAAAATCATAGTTGGATTGGTGTATAATTATGGTAGCTTTGGCACATCTGAAGGATGCAACTTTTGGTTTCTGTGTAAGAGCCGTAAAACAACTGTAATGCTGCAAATCAACTAACAAAGCGGGCCGACTGGCTAAAAGACACGAGCCAAGGAAGCAGCTGAAAGAGAAATCGTGAATAGTCAAGGAAAAAGGAGAAGGTGTGGGTGGCAGAAGAGGTTCTCCTTCATCAACCAACAACAACAACCAAAAGCCCCAAAAAAACAACAACAGCAACTTAGCAGCAGCAGCAGCAGCAATCAGTGCAACAATTCTGTGCAGCTCCTCTGACTCATGGAGCTTACGCCGTCAAACGGATTTTTGCATACGGCTGGTTTTTTGTTGTTGTTGTTGTTGTTATTGCTGCCCGTGTGCCATATATATTTTTTTTTGTGGTCTCTTTTTTTTTTGATTTTAGAGGGGAAAGGAGTGATGGGGATTTTGGGGGTCTGTAACCCAATTTTCAAACGAGTCAAGTCGGTATGCAGAGCAGAACAAAAGTGTGCAAAAAAAAATCAAAAGGCAAAATACAAAAAACAGAAAACAAAATACAAGACGTTTGGGGATATATGGGAGACAGAATACGAAAATTACAGAAAAAGACGCTCGTTCGTCTGAGGGAAAAAATCGAAAGCAGTTCAAACAACATGTGTCAAAAGGGGATGAGCACGAAAAATACATCTCAACCGAACGAGATGAATGCATGCCACATGCTGCTCCTCCACACCACGAGTGTGAGTATGAGTGTGGGGCAAATTGGAGTTTACCTTAAGCCCGACGAGATGACAGGATGCGCTGCCAAGGCCAACTGATTCACATTCGAGCTCGGAAAGTGGGTTAAGACCCAGTTGATCCCATAAATTTAAAAATCAAACAAGGAAGATGCATGAATGTAAGCTTAAGGCTTTCTTTTTTAGTTGGCTAATTGATTAAAAATTTAATGAACAATATCCTTAGAAATAATCCTTCGAAATATATCTGGGAATAAAATCTTCAAAGAACTAAAGCTTCTCAAAACAGAACTAAAGGTTCAGTTTGTTTATCCAAAGAAGGAGTTCTTTACAACCCAAAAGCCCACAAATTTTTGTAAAATATGGCTTGTGCCCCCAAAGCTTAAGTTATGTATTGGCTTGCATTTCATCAAAAATTTTCCAACTTTCCCGCCAGTTTGAAAGATTTTTCAACTGGCCAACGCGCCCTGGCCACAAAATATTGAAAAACTCTCGCACATTGCATAAGCCAAACAAACATTCAAAACGGATTGCCACCGGGCCCGCTTTTTGCCGCTTTTCCCCCATTTGGCCACCTCCTATCTCTGACTACTCACTCTTGGCAACAGAGCGCAGCACCAATTCAGCCGGTATTGTAGGTATGTACGGTTAGTGGATGGCCAACATGAAAAACCAGGCTTCGCTTTTTGTTTTTTTTTTTTTCTTTTCGGTTTACGAGTATGTGCTGCTGCACTTTTTGTGCTGTTATCGCTGCATTTGGCTGTTTGCCAGTCTACGCGACTCGCAAGTCGCTAGTTGCCAGCGTTTCCAGTTGTAATTGTTGCTGCCGGGGCAATGGATGTTGTTGTTGTTGTTGCTGCCACTGTGCGTAGTGGTTGCAGCTAAAAATAAACTGCATGTAATTATAGTCGCTGCCTGCGACTTGTTGCACCTACCGAGAGTGGTTCCAGCCATGCCCAAAAACGACGAAAAAGCTAAAAACCCATCTACCCAACTCGCCAGGCAACTGAGCACAGAGCTCAGTTTAAGAGAAACCAAGACACGCAGCTAAAGCACGAACTGCCAACTCTTTGGGCCAACTCTCTCGCGCTCTTAGCCAGCTTCTAGTCACGTCGACCGATAACTATAATGACTATATAGCTGGGTCACGTATGCGTGTGATTTGTGGGCGCTGCAAAATCTTGTCCTGCTATCGAGTGGCTCACGCAGACACGTTTAACTTCTTGTTGTTTACAGATTGGCGATTGGTGGTGGAGGCGGAGTCGGAGTCGGAGTCGGAGGCTGGGGTGGCCACCGGCTAACCTTGGCCTAAATATAGGGGCCGATCTGAGCCGATCGAGGCTGATCTGAAGTTGTAAACAAATTAAATCTGCGCATGTGCCAAGAAGTGATCTGTCGAACCAGAAATAAGTTCAAGAATGTCAACATTCTAGAACGTTCTTGAAATGGAAATTACTAAAAATTAGCTATAAAAATGAATAGAATAACATTAAATATTGTGTACTTCCCCTAAATACCACTTTACATATTCCTTACACCACTCTTACATTGTAATACTTACATGCACAGTGGCGCCGCCTGTAAAACTGTCAGTTATTGGTACTATTTAGTTTTTTACATCATACATCGTGTCTACATGGCAGACTTAATTTGAAGTTATAGTTGGGTCAATGTCTAGCAATAAATACGTACTAGTATAATTTAAAACAAAAATTTTACTTTTCAGTCACTTTTTGATAAATATTTTAGGTATTTTTCATCAGATTCCGAAAAGGAATAGCAATTATGAATCAGGGTTCCAATCTCCTTAAATCTTTGTCAAAATATCGTCGAACCAGAAAAGACAAATTTTTACTCTTTTTTTGGACCAAATAGGGGGTGACTTTGAAAATTCTCAAAAACTTCGTCAGATTTTAGTAAGCCAGGTTTTGATTGAAATTGATAGTTCTCAAAGATCTAACATCTAAGAAGTATAACGTTCATCGATCGGATAATTATTAACCGAGCAATGACTAATTCCCTGACATTTATAGGCGAAAAAAACCCATCTTGATCATGTTAGGTATGTGGTGGCAAAAAGGCCAAATTTTTAGTAACTTTTTATTAAATATTTAAGACATTTTTCATCCGACTTGAAAAAGGAAAACCAGTTATAGATCAGGCTTCCAATCCTTTTCAATCTGCATCAAAATATTGAGAAAATGAAGAAAAAAAATAATTTACCCATTTTTGGCCAAAATCATGTTTGGCCAAATTTTTCGAAAATTGGGTAAGATTTTAGATAGCCAGGTTTTGATTGAAATTGATAGTTCTGGAAGATCCAAGATAGGGAAGGTATAACATTCGTCGATCGGATAAATATTAACAGAGTTATGGCTAGTTCCCTGAAATTTAAAGAGGAGAAATTCTTCCTTAACCCTTGACTAATAGAATAGTTTGAGAATAATAGTTGAGAATAAATACACGTTTTTAAAAAGATGTTCTACGATTTTTTAAACCTGTCAAGTAAGAAGGTTTCAGGTTCTTACAAAATCCATTTTTGATAATTATATGTTTATGTAATCATATCAGACTGTCTCTGACTCCTGCCATGATAAAATTCCAAAGACTTTTGTTGAATTTTCATTTTTATTTTAATATTTTTACGTAAATTAACTTAAATAACTATAATTGTAACATCAGCATAGAATATTTACAAAATGGAAATACTACGAGAGGATTGGATGCAATGCCGTGATCAACGTGAACGTGTTCTTTTGTTTTTGTGGAAATTGTGCAACCTGAGGATAGAATAAAGTTGGAGAAAAAAAACTAGAAGGACTTTATGTAAATAATAAGGATAATAAGGACTTTCAGGGGCGCACAATGATCAATGTCTAGTTGAGAAGCTAAATGGCATTTTGATGTGGACTTCGGCGGCTCGACTCGTACTCGATCTCTATCTGCGGCGCAGATGCATCATGGACTCCAGCGAACTGGGGTCCAAGGTGGCAGCATGCTCCAGATCCTCGGTGCTGGCATTCTCCTCGGCCACGTTCACAAACGTGCTGGAGAGTTCGCCGTTCAGACGATTGATGCTTCCCGTTCCAATGTCGTACATGAAGATCTCCTGCTCGGCGGATGAATCGCTGGATCTGGAAGATGGAAAATCGGTTAGTTCGAAGGGGTTACTTAGTGATCCTCCGAGAAGGCAATACTCACTTGGCCACCAGCAGCACAACGGACTGCAACTCCAGATCCGTGCGCGCCTCCTTCTCCAGCCAGCGCTTGAAGTTCTCCTTGGTGGGCTTCTTCACCAGCGTTTTGATGAGCTCACCGCCGAGGAACTTTACTTCCCTGCTAACGTCCGACGCACTCCTCGCTTCGCTGCTGCCGGATGCTGGAGCTTGTGCCTCCACCGGAGCCAGGACCACTACGCTTACAATCCGCTTGCCCAGAAGCTCGTCGCTTTCGGGGATCGGGAATTGGGCACCATTGATCTTCAGGGGAAGGTAACGGTTGTACTGCTGGCGCTCGGCCAGATCCACGGGAGTTACCACAGTGGCATCTGTACGCAGGTACTTGTCACTGACGGTCTGCTCCTGGGCAGCATCGAAGCGCACCACCTTGACGTCGAGGTTCTGCTTCTGGGGCAGCGAGTTAGTCTGCTTCACTCTGTCCAGCTGCTTCTCGCTGAGAGCCACCTTATCGCCATTGGGCTTGACCACGGTCAGGACCTTGTTGGTCTCGGCAATCTGGGCACCACCTCCGGCTCCGTAAAAGTGTTGCAAGTGCTCGGCTGGCAGATTCTCCAAAGCAATGTCTCCCTGCTTGTCGTAGTCCAGGATGGAAATGTCGGCATTGTTGAGGATTCCGGAGGAGAACAGTTGCTGGCGCAGATCATCGGGAACTTCGTCAGGCAGTTGGAGCAGGGTTTGGGAGGCCTTTCCATTGGGAGCTGAGGTAGGAGTGGTGGTGGGGGCAGCAACCGGAATGGGAGCGGCTTTGGGAGCTGGTGGCAACTTGGGCTGATCCTTCTGATGGCGCTGCTCGAGCTCCTTGAAGACATCCGAATGGAAAGTAGACACACTGAATGGCGAGTTGTCCGTGGAAGTGGCACTAATCTGGGAAACAGATGGCTGCCTAGGCTGTTGGGCGAAGTTGGTACTGGCTTGAGCCTGAAGAGCGGCGGCGGCTGGCTGGGCATTCACGTGGACAACATGCTCGTTGGGGGCCTGATTGTACTGGCTGTAGGTCACATAGTTGGCCGATGGGGGCACCGGGGTCACCACCATCACCTTCTGACCGTGGGTGGACTCGGCATAGACGGGAGGCTGGGGCGAAGCCTCGCTGGGGAAGCTCGAGAAGTGAGTCTGTTGCTGCTGGTTTCCTGATGGAGAGCTGGCGGTAATGTAGTGTCCCGACACCGTGGGACCCAAGTTGGGGGCGGGCACATCGTGGATCACTTCATTGCGAGTGCTGCTGTAGGCGAATTGCTGGTTCTGTTGCTGCTGCTGGTATTGCTGCTGAGGCAGTGGGGAATTCTGGACAGGATTGTGAACCGTCTCGGTTATGTGTTGCTCGAACTTGGGAATAGACTTCAAAAGCTCGGTTTCCTTGGAGGGCTTGATGTCGAAATAGCTGAGGCTGCTTTGGTGGTGTTGCTGCTGCTGCAACTGCTGTTGGTGTTGCGGTTGCTGCTTCTGTTGCGAGTAGTATTCTGGTGGAGGAGTGGGCGAACGCACCACAAACTGGGGCTGCTGCACGAACTGGGGCTGTCGCACGAACTGATAAGATTGCTGCTGCTGTGGCAGCTTCTGTTGCTGCTGTGGCTGATACAGTTGCTTCTGTTGCTGGTAGTTGACGTTATCCAGTTTTACGGGCAGCGGCAGAGGCTTGACCTGGGCAGCCGGGGCAGGTGTGGGCCTGAACTTAACGGGCTGATATGGCGCAGGAGTTATACTCTTTGGCGGAATAGTTGGGAAGAATGGCACCTGGACTTGCTTGTTGGGTGGCTTCTGGTATTGCTGCTGCTGAGGTGCCTGTAGCTGCTGCTGCTGTTGCTGGTGTGGCTGCTGCTGATGTGACTGCTGGTGTGGTTGTGGCTGATGCGACTGCTGATGTTGCTGATGCTGCTGGTACTGCTGATTGTGGTTGATGTAGTACTGAGACTGTTGCACCAACTTGTTGAAAATCGTCTGCGATGAAGTAGACGGCAACTGTTGCTGGGTGATGCTAGGACGCTGCTGCTGCGGTTGTTGCAGTTGCTGCACTTGTTGCTGCCCTGCAGGCTTGGGGTAACTGGGCGGAGGACCAACCAGAGCCTGCGGTGGCCTGAAGTAGTTGTTGCTATGCTGGACCGGCAGTTGCTGCTGATGTTGCTGGTGTTGATAGTTGATGCCCGACTGCTGGTAGTTTCCGAACAAGAGATTCGCAGAAGGATCGGATCCCCGAGCAAAGTTGCTCTCCCTTCCGTAGTCCGCACGGGTGTTGCTCACCGATGGTGGAAGAGCCACCACTTGACGCTGGATACTCTCGGCATCGTGCTCCTCCAGAATGTGTCCAGTTTGGTGTTTGTTCTCCGCTCCAAAGGACACGTGAATGCCCGAGTTGCTGTGGAACTTCTCAGAGTCCGGGTGGATAATGGTCCTCAGCGTGGTGGACTTGACGGGGGGCAGTGGAGTAGCCGGGTACTGGATCACCTCCTCCTCCTCTTCCTCCTCCTCCTCGTTGTCATCGTTATTCAGCGAGGCGATGGGCGACTCCAGGTGCAACTTGTTGTTCTGATCCTTTTTGTAGTTGACGTAGAAAACATGGACCTTCTCCTTCTTCTTCTTTTTCTTGGTGACAATGGGCTGGGCCGGCTCCTCGGCCAGGGTTTCATTTGCATCCTTGATGATGATTTCAATGATGGGCTCGGGGGCTTCCAAGTACTGAGGATACGGGGCATAGGATGGGCCGAAGTTATTGGAGTATTGACCTGAAAGACAAGTTTGTTAAGATTTGTTTTCAAAATTTATGTACTTGTAGTTACCAATGGCATTTTGGCCATTGTAGAAGCCGGTTTGGGGATAGTAGCCAGCTGTGTTGTCCACATAGCCAGTCCTCCGACTGGCCACTTCGGGATACAAATAGCCGGCATTTCCGAAATCGTACAAAGTCCTCTTGCCACGATTATCGCCCGGCTTCAAGGCCTTCGACTGTCGCGTAGCTTTGGTTGTCGAAGCTGGCACTTTGGTCGGCTTCTCGGCCTCAACTTTGGACTTTTCCTCGGTCTTTGGTTTCGCCGTGGTGGTGGTGCTGGTCGTGGAGGATGAAGCTGCCACCACTCCTATGGCCAGCAGCGTCAGCGCCAACTGCAAATTGAAAAGAAAGTTGTGTGTTAGTGCAACTGACAAAAGGCAAACAAAAACCAAAAATAATTTAATTAAAAATTCGTGGAACTCGGATTAAATTTGATTAGGTCATACGGGTAAGATGATAAAGATCTGCCTTGAAAGCGAAATTAATTTTTTGTGGGGTAGCTATTAAAACTCTAAAGAAAAATCTGAAAGATGCCGTAAATCTTGGAGATAAAAGTTACACCGTGATTCCTGTAAACAAATATTTTAATTGATATTTATTTTTTGTTTAGCGGCGACAAGGTCGAGACCCCGACAAGAGACCGCAGCCAAAAACATACTTTTACCCGGTCGAAATAGAAGATGGCCGAGCAAATTGGTGAATGCCAAAAAAGGCGAATTAAAAACGCAATAAACGCAAACAGCACCAACAAATTAGCCCAACAAATGGTGGACGTGTTTTTGTCTATTTCGGTTTTGCATTGGGTCAATGTCAAGTTGCGGCTGAGATGGCTAACGAGACGGAGCCGGAGATTGGGATGAAAATTTGGAGAGGCTGGAGATTGAGATGTCGACCGCAGAATTGACGCACCGCCAGCTTGATGGGTTAAAGGCAAGGCTCGACCTCAAGTCAAGCATTTCGTTTCCGACTCGATTTACGATATGGTTAATCAGGAAATTGCTATGGCATTGAATCATCACCAGTTGCTTGGCGGAAAAAGCAGTAGACAGCACAGCCTTTATATTTTGTTGCTTTTGTTTAGCCGTGAAAGTTGCCATGAAGTGCGGCGACGAATTTCAATTGACCGGCCCCGAATAGCACCGAAGTCTCACCAGTGAGCCAGTTTCTGGGCCACGCCCACGCAAAAATGCCAAAAGCCACAGAAATGGAAAACTCAATTCTGTTTCACAGCGCGACTCTTCAATTTTTCTTTTCAAACTTTCCAAAACTGCACCTGGACTGCAAATGTCAGATGAATGGGCGGAGTGTGTGGGCGCGCTTGACATTTGATTTGTATCTATATAATAAAAAGTACGCGTACGAATATAACACATTTTGATGGCTTTAGCCGAAAGTGAAGTGAAAATAATACACACTCGACCGACAATGAGAGTTAACCCACTATAAGACACAGAAAGAAAATAGCAATTTGTTTATTTTTTGCGGGGCCTTTGAAAAATGTTTCAAGAAATGATTAAAAGTACTTTTAATAGTTAAAGAATAAGAATATTAAAACGTATTTTAATATAAGGAATATATTTATTTAAATAAACATCCAGTTGCATATATTTCAGTGTATAGATCATTGTCTGTCTGTCGATCGGCATCGGTGGCGTATCTCACGGTAGTGTTAGCTGATTATGGCATCTACAAGGCATTGTTTTTGGGCCTCATCCATGTACCAGCATATCCCGCCCAGTGTCATGTCAAAACGGAAGCTGGTGAGACCGTGTTTTGACAGCTCTTGAGACAGCCCTACTGTCTGAGTTCCTTTTGTGTTCGCATTGTTTTCACATTTTATACTCGTTTTTTTCAACACGCATTTTGACAGCTTAATGACACTATTTTTAATTGCAATTATGATGTGCAGACTGCAGTCGGTTGGTCGGCGTAGTGATGTCACTACGATACACTCACTTTTTTCGGCTTAATTTCGTTTTTGGGGGGAGGAGGTTATGCCATAACCTTTGTAAGCCACATAATATTTACTATATGCTAATCAAAACCCACACAAACAATGCGATTATTCAATAGTGACTTCCCAAAGAAACTGTCACATTACCATACCGGTGACCAGTTAGATGAACTGACCTACACCTTTGGCTATGCCCAGTGCGACTCCAGACTCGAGACTCAAGACTCGAGTGTGTTTGTCCAGTAGTCGATCCCCCAAAGAAAGCTCACACACTCCGCTGACCACATACAATGAGTAAATGTCAAAGATTTGCCAAAACAAAGCCAAACACACTCCATAAAGGAAACAAAAACTGAAAAATGAAAAACAAAATGTATATATGGTAACCGAAAAAAAAACCAAAAGAAATAATCAAATCAACAGCACCATCGACAGCGCGAACAGCCAAAAGCAGTTCATGAAAAGAAAGATGCTAACAATGGGAGAAAGTTACTGAGTTGCTGAGTAAAAAACCATCAAAAATCATCTCATCTCGAGCTGAAGCCAGAGCCCCAAAAATACTCGACAGCTGAACTCGCACATTAACATAACGAAAATGTTTACAAGCCAATAAATCTGATGTCAGCCGGCAAGAGTTTTCCTCCATTTGGTCAAAACAGAGAATTATGCAACAGAAATATTCATTAATAAACTGAAGAAGGCAGCCAGACAACCTGACAGAAATCTTTTGGCAAGCTTTTAGTGGGCAGGTGTAAATCAAGTCCAGTCTGGGCGCTGTGCTGACCACTCTCCTGATGCTAACTGCTGCTGTTGTGTAATGTCCTAAATTTTGTAAATGTTTTTGTTGGGGGATGGTCATAGAAGTCATTGCGATAAACCAGCACCATCTCCACCATTGGCAGCGGCAGCGGCACCGGCTTGAAGCTAACAAGCTGACCGCAGGACTAACAACTTGTGGCATGTGGCTAAGTGAGCCAAGAGTGGCAGCTACAACTGCCTGTTTACAAGCGGCACGTTTTTGCGGTTGGTTTTTCGCTTTTTGGTGTCTAACGATTTGCCAAGTGAAATCTGCTGGATGAATGCAACTAGTCGGGTAAGTGCAACTGACAAATTGTCCGGAGCGGTTCTCATGTAAATTGTGTTTATTTTTTCGACTGCAACTGGCACAAGCACATCATAACTAGGCCCAGACAACCCGGCCCAGACAAAAAAAAAACCCGGCTAACTGCAATCATGCAATCATATGCACTTGATGATGAACAGTTATGATATGTGCCAGATGATCTGCCATTGTTTGGCCTGCCTCTGTTATGGGAATAGATTGCAGATACTCCTCTGACACGGCACTATCTGCTGCTAATTCTGGCCACCAACATGAAAGTCATCTCTGTGAGAAGTTTAGTTAAGAATCGCAACTTGTCTGCAGGCCAATTAGCCGAGTGGATGGTAACAGTCAGTCATCGCATAACATTATGCAAAGGTTGCAGACAACTTTAATGTCCACAGAAATGATATGCCAGCATTGAGAACACTGGGACAGCCCACACATAAAATAACGTATATAACCGTAAGTGACATCATTTCCTTAAAGAAAAAAGCTGAAAGAAATAAACCGAAGCGGATGTAAATAATGCGTCACTTTCGCGTTTCGTTTTCGCGCAAAATTGCCAACAATCGGGTAAATCCTTATAATTAAATCCCAGGCCCTGGTTGCATAAGCCATGGAGATCGAGACAGCTGTCCAAATGGAATAACTGTAGCGCAACCAGCCAGATACCCAGTCAGACAGCCGGCAGGAATGAAGAAAGGAAGTGCCGAGCTTAAATTGAGGTGTAGAAAATGTGCGACTTGCGAAAACAAACGAAAGACTCAAGCGACAAACTTGGCGTGCGAGCACAGCGTCTCGATTCGCTCAGCCGAACTAAATGGTGTAAAAAAAAAGAGCCATGTACGAAAATAAAACATTTATCGTTTTCATTCCGCCGTCATTGTGTTTTTTAGAAGTGGCATACACCGCCGCCAACGAAAACGGAAGTAAGCGACACACCGCCACCACCCGAGAAAATGTGGACCAGGCCATAAACACTTTCGGCGGGGGGGTGCCTCACTTCATTTCAGTTCAGATAACGCCAAAACGATGACGGCTAAGAGAAACAAAAGGTGAAAAATATGATGAATTATTAAATGAGATGAAAAATGAAAGTGTTTTTATGCTGCTTCTGCGACTGTGGCGGGTTAAAAGTACACAACAAAAAAATAACAGAGTGCCATTGTATTTAAACTGAAAATTAATTTATCTACACATGGGTTGTGAACCTAACATTTATTTTATAAACTATTTTCTATACAAATATGTTATTTTTATGCAAAGTTTTTGTTTAGAAGAAACTAAAATAATAAAAGATTTCCATAACAACATAAGATAAACTGGTTTAATTAAGGAAATCTATCATATAATGGTGCTATAAATTTATAAGTTTACGAACAAGATAACAAATCTTATGGGAAAATAAAATAAATGATAACTTTGCCCCAAAACATAGCTATTACTTTTTTCCGTGTGTATATAGAGCCCCAACGTGACATGGATTGGCCCCGAGAAAGCTTGGCGGATGAAGAAGGTCCACCTGCCAACAAGTGGCAACTTTTGGAGTTCCGTGCGTGCTCAGCGGGTGTGGGAAGTATCTCTGGGCTGAATCTGAACAGCGGCGGGTTGGACCTGTGCGTGAGCCCCGCCAGCCAAGCTGATCTGCATAATGGGCACTACTGGCAAACGATGGGAGATGAGGCTGTGCACACTTTGGAATCCGTTGCATGCCGAACAAATGTAAAAGTTGTCCGACCACTCCAAGGGATCTCGACTACAAATGGGGGCTCTCGAATTGATTGCAGGCTTTTCCTCATTCGAATAAGAGCGCCAGCAATTGTGACAACCGCGGGTCTCAATTGTAATTTGACCAACTTCTTTCAGCCAGCATTTCACTTTGGCAGCATAATTTATGCAAATACATATCTAGTTGCTTTTTGCAATCTTTACAATCTTTACAATCTTTGCAATGTGTCAATAGCAAATTACTCAGTAATGAGTGAATTGAAATGCAATCGAACAAACATTGCGTATGTGACAAATGCAACAAAAAAAGCAACACTAACGAGTTATGCAAACGACGACAAATCAAGCAAATTAGCTGGTAAGACACGAATGACCAGGCACTGCCCATGTTTGCCACCGAGTGGCAACAAAACAATTGGATAGCGCAAATATTGCCACCGAAAGGAGGCGAAAACGTCAGCAGAAACAAAAGACTTAGGCAACGAACTCGTGCCACCAAACGAAAGTTAAATCCTAATTTAGCATCCACCAAAGATGGATGGGCTGCAAAAACCAATCAAATGATACAATCCCAAATTAACTAACCAATTTCTGTTGAGGGCGGTCAGTGGCAGGTCGTCTTGCCTGTTTTTATGGCTCACTTTTAATTACTTAACCTAAGCGATGAGCAAGGTCGTTGCATAAAATAAATAAAAATCAAATAAACAATCGGTAACCCCTGGATGAAAAGACATGCATAAATTAAACAGATCTGGTCGAGACTCTAGCTGCTGATAGCCACAAAATATTTACACAAATAGCCCAGCCGGAACCACGATGAACTCTGGCCGCATTCACGACCGTTACGCAATGCTCTCTTTTGCCTTCTCATCGCCGGTGAAATGTTTTTTTTGTATTTTTTTTGGCGATAATTAAAAGCGCCTAACATGTTAACGCCACAAATTAGTAGACTAGCTAAACGACATCCGAACAATTTCAAATCATCATTAATAATCAGGGGGACGCGGAGGATGGAAATGCGTGTAGTCAGTGCATTCAGAGAGAAGCCGGCCAGTTGGGCAACATTTAATTAAATAAATATCCTCCGCGGATAACTGCTGATCACTGCGGATACTTGGTGTAATTGTGAGTCGAACACAGAAATTGTCTGCGGTCGAAAACCGCATTCCAAAATATGAATTTCGTGTGTCGCCGCAGTAGCAACCTCATCGTGGATCTGGCGGATGGTACATTCACATTTGGCCAACCGAAAAACTGGCTGCTAACAACTCGTCTTCAATTGCAAAAGTTTTCCTTTTTTTCCTCGTATTTATATATTTTGTTGTTTTTGGGGTTTTTGGTGGCTGGACAGCAGCAGTCAGCGCATCTCTCGATTTCGATCCCGGCAAGGAAATAATTGAACTGGAAGTGAAAGGTGCATTCCTTCTCGATAAAATACAACATCGCAGGGCTGCACACCGAAATTCATAATAAATCCAAATTCGAACCCAAAGTCCCAAAGAAGACGAAATAAATCCAATCAACTTTCTACACTCCAAGCACCCAAATGGCCAGTTTGCATGCGTGCAGCATATTAAAATATGCTCAACCTCGGCCTATTTGGGGAAATACTACTACGACGAGCCAAAAGCAGGTGTCGTGAATAGCCGCTGGTCAAAAGCCCCGGCCACAGAAAGTCAAAATAGCTAGCCAAATGGCAACCTAGCTATTCTTCTTGCCCCAAAACAAATATGCTACATGACTATCAGCATTTTCTTTCTTTCATTTTCATGTGCTCGAAAATTAGCCGTGAAATGATTTCCTTAACAATTGAAATAATGACTTTCTGGGCCAAACTTTTTACTCTTTGGCATTTATTTACTTGCCCAATTGCAATAGAAGTTCAATAAACGAAGTCACTTGTGTATGGCTTTTGTAAAGGTTACACACACATCGCATTATTTCATGATCCAAATAGCAATCGCTAATGATCATCAAGGGGATTTTTCGGCTGCAAAAGTTTAGAGTCATCTCTGGTTAGGTTTTGCAAAAGCCAAAATCTGATGGCCATTTGGCGCCGAGATGGTTTTGAAAGGCGACGAAGACGACTACGAATACGAGTATGGGTATGAGTATAAAAAAAGATACAGATACAAAGGCAGAGATTGAAAGGAGGACAGTTCCAGATGTGCTTGGGGTCTCATGTTGATTTTGTTGATGATGCAGATGAAGATGTTAAATGAGCTCTCTGCCAACCAGCTAGCCCCTCCAGCAATTCTACAGCAGGTGGCTGATTGCATGTGATTTGATATTGCAAAAGGGATGTGATTGTGTAAATAATGGGTTGTAAATGGGGAAAAATTGGATTTTTCTGATGAAAACTAATTGATTTTCTGGTGATTTCAATGTCTGAAGTTGAATTATTATTAAGGTAATAAGATTTGCTTGATTTTATTCAATTTTATATAAAAGATATAGTTCCTTAAACCAATCAAAAAATACCTTATACTTAAAAAAAATGGTGGGGCCTGAAATTTGCTCAATAACCCTGGTATTTGTTTATCCAAAGAAAAGTGCAAATCCATGGTAATGCTAACAAGGTTTGGGAAAACAATAAGACAATTTGCAGACGGAGCACACACATGTGCCATGCGCATCTCATGGATACGGATCAGATCCATGAGATATGCCGACATTTCTTCGCGTAACAAGTGCCAAGTTGAAGTGTCAGAGTCGCAGGCAACCAGGCAGGCCGGAAGGCAATTTACACTTGGCTTACTTCGCTCCAGAGCAGACTCTAGGGCTTCGTTTTCTGGCCCGCCATGTAATGACACAATTTGTCAATGTCAATGATGGGGAAGAGGTCGCCAGCTGGAGTGCACAGGCCGCAGGTCAAGCAAAGCATCAACACCTCGCTTTTTAAGATTAACGAACCCATATGGTTACATAAGTTTCCACTTTATTTTAGGGTTTTCCCCCTTAATTAACCATCCACTTACCAGCAATGGCAGAGTTCTCATCGCGACAGGATGCTTATTGTAATCCGGAGTTCCTTGAATTCGGCTGCTAAAAAATTAAAATTTTATGAAATCAGCACACGCGAAAAATATGAAAATATAAAATCAAATTCAATGATGCACTGCACCCACTTATTTTCTGGCAATTATCCTTGAACGCGGATCAGGATAATGGTATAATCACGGAGTGGCGCGCGCGGAGCAGTCGATGGAATAGCAACCAAGCCGAGTCGCTGCCGAATTGTAACTGAAACTTGAAACCGTCTGCAGGCGTCAAGTTGGCCAAAACGAAGACGTCGGCCTGAGAAGAAAAGAGAGAAAAGCCGCCGAGAGAGTCGCGGCCCGAAGACGACCCTCGTTTAGCTCATGAGCTTTGCGGTTCGACTTGATGATTCCAATACCAGATTCAAGTATTCTCAATCATAAAGCATCGAAAGTGAATCTGGGATATGCCGTCGATTTTACTTTCAATGGCAAATGCTTCAGTTTCAGCTACAGTTTCAGCTTCAGGTCCAGCTTCGGCTTCATGTCCGTAGAAATACGAGAAAAGAGAGTAAAAAGTGGTAACCGCATTTCTGCCGCCAACTGGAGCTATTGAACATTAACAATTGTCTCGGCAATGTGTGTTAAAATCGCCGGCAAGCTGGCCGACAAACAAAAAGGCCAAAAGTGGCCACATTAAGAGAGCCAAGCCAAAAATATAATGCTCGTGCTGGAAGAAATACAAAAATAAAACAACTTGAAAAAATTGGAAAACAAAAACACAATCGACGACCTAATGAACAGCTTGTGCAGATTTCGGTGGCTCTTAGCTCTTGGCTCTGGTTTTATGGCTCCTTGGATTACAAGCGATTTGACAAGCCAGACAAAAGAGTGAAAGGAAATGCAAACCGTTTTGCAGTTCGGGATTATAATAATACAACCGTTCTTATGCGATTAAACTTGGAGTGTTATTTTAGGTCAGTTGGCCACAAAACTAAGCCAGAATATTTAACGGAAAATTATGCAAAAAACAAGAGATTCAGTCTTTGGCAGAACTGTAGATCTTGAAAGATTTTAACATAAAAACTAATGATGTTTCCGTCAAAAATAATATATACAAATTTATAAATTATTCTCATAAATATATCTTACACCCTTGAAAAGGTTATCAAATTTTTCTACCCACTTTAAACATATTATTAATGATCTAAAGTTTATGAACAAAAATCGATAAAAAAAAACGTGTCTTTAAAATCTTGAAAACTTTTGGACAAAAAGTATGTATCTCTAATTAGTTTTTCCCGGAAAAAATATACATTTTAACAATAAACAAATAAATGTAGTTATTAATAACAACAAAATGTAATTCCCCTCATCGTATTCCCAATGTTTACAAACAAAAGTGTAACCAATCAAAAAAAGAAAACATACTCGGTTGTCTTTGATGTCTGAATATTAGACAAATATAAATAAACAAAAACATATTTTTTTTAATATATTTTTAACAATTTTCGGTCTGGCTGTACAACTAGTTGACTTGATAAACATTTACCGGCCATAAATTGCGAATTCGCCACACACAGTTGCACGCACAAAAGCCATTATGGCCAAATCAAGTATACGCAGTGTGGCGCGGGACAAGTGACAACAAGATATTTTTGCCGTTGCTGTTGCTGTTGCTCTTACTGTTGCCGCTGCAGTTGCAGTTGCATTTGCAGCAAATGGAGATGAGTTGTGCTCCACAGCTGGTCATGGCCAGACAATTTGCAGTAACCGAAAATCAATGACCGACCGGTTTTGCATAGGCTTTCGGTGTTGGATGGTTGTCGATGGTAACGTAACAACTTTCGCTGAAACGTCATTCACAAAAGCAACAACAACAATAATAATAAAAACAACAACAGCATCAGTAAGCCAAATGGCAAAAGCCAGACCAGAGATAAAGCCACGATATCATCACAAGACAATGATGAAGCAGAAGAAATTCAGCTTCAGTGTCGCCTTAGCCTTCGACTTTGGCTTTGGTCTTTAGACTTAGCCTTCTCCCAAGAAAGCCATTCCCTGGTATTTAGACCAGTTTGTATCGTGTTTTGCATTTTTTCGTCCAACTTTTGGTTTTGGAAGTGAAAAATTCGGAAGTGCAGGCGGCACGCCAGGAAAGCAAATCATTTAAATAATTGAAATCCACTTGCACTGCAATTAAGAGCATAAAATTAAATGTTTGCGTTTCTACACTTTCGATGCGGGACCCCAGCTCCAAAGTCACACAAAATCGAATGCAATGAGCTTGACTTGGCTCAAATTGCCGGAAAATTTCATTTGAATTGTTCGACTGTCCGGCTGTCTATATGTCTGTCTTCCAATCGGTTTCGGACTCACTCTCATCTGCAAACATGCTTCACATTGGAATGGACTGCAGGTCCGGAGCGGAAGTTGTTAAAAGCCTTTCGAGAAATGCAAATGGGGCAATCTCACGCACAAGGCCAGCGGTTGGGCCGACTTTGCCCTCGGGACTGGACATTCTCAGGGTCCGATTCCCGCATAAATAACTGTTGGTTAAAGACCCAAAAGTGCAACCGTTAATTGCCTCACAAATGGGCTAACAATTCCCATAAATGCAACATGGAAATGGCATGTCTGACAACAGTGTTCCAAATGTGACAAAAACTGCATGTCCTCTGCAATTGGTCAACAGTTTTAGGATGGCTTCACAAGGGCTTATAATTATAATTATTTTTTGCTGCCTGGTTCAGTTGGACGCCACACTTTTGAATATGACCAACTCCAGGGAGCTTGAAAGGAAGGAAAGATTAATTCGTTTGCTGTATCGCCTTCGGCTGGAGGAGGATTTTAATACCTTGCTCGTCTACGGAAAGGATTGCTTGTTTCATTCTCTGCTAGGATCCTTAAGGATACCCTCGGTGATTGTGGCCTCAAGTGGCTCTAACTTTGATTGGAATTTTAGTAGCTCCACACTCATACTTACTTGTGAAGTAGCTGGCGAAGTGGAGGAAAGTCAACAAACTATTCAAAAGCTACAAAGAAGCCGGCATCTTGTTTTAATCGCCCAAGAGGCACATCCGGAACCAGTTTGCAAAGACTATAACCTCAAGGAACTGTTTAATGTAGCCATGGTTAAGCCAAACTTTTATCAAACGGATGTCATATACTCATGTCGCTATTTTCAAACCCCAAACTATGAGAAAGTCAACTTCTTCGAAAACAAACCCATATACATCGAAAACTTTCGAAACATGAAAGGATCTAGTATAAGAACCGTGGGCGACTTAATGCCACCCAGAACTATAAGATACGTCGATACAAACACCAACCAGTTGAAGATGAAGGGCTACCTCTCACATTTGTTGAACACCTACAGCGAGAAAGTAAATGCCAGCCTGGAGTTCTTAGATCTATCCAAGATGGGCCTGAAGAAGGCCAACATACAGGATATTTCGAGGATGGCAGGTGAGGGTGTGCTGGACATTGCCACTGCTGTGGGCAGCTCCTTGCAGCACTCAACGATGGACACCATCTCCTATCCTTACTTGCTGACCAGCTATTGTCTGATGGTGCCCAAACCAGCCAATGTACCCTTCAATCTGGTCTACTCAATGATAGTGGATCCGGTGGTGCTCAGCATAATTTTTGCTCTGTTTTGGATTTTCTCCGTTCTTCTAATCTATACCCAGAATCTATCCTGGCGGGGATTGAGTGTATCCAATCTCCTCTTCAATGACAAAAGCTTGCGAGGTCTTCTCGGCCAATCGTTTCCACTTCGGACCAATCCCAACAAACACCTTAAGTTGGTGATATTCCTCCTGTGCTTTGCCAGCGTTATGATAACCACAATGTACGAGTCCTACTTGCAATCCTTTTTTGCCAGTCCACCTTCTGAGCCTTTTATTCGCGACTTTCCAGACATAGCCAACTTCTCGCACATCATGTCCATCAGTAGAATCGAGGCCAACATCCTAACAGGCGCCAACAATGCTCATTTTCGTGAAATAAAAAAGGATCAGCTATTGATATACGATAATTGGACCGAATACCTTAGCTTGCGAGATTCCTTGAAAACTAATTTCATATTCCCCGTGACTCTGGATCGCTGGGAATGCTTCGAGGAGCAGCAGAAGCTGTTCGCCAAGCCCACCTACTACCTGGCTGATAACCTCTGTTTCACCCAGTTCATGTTTTTTAGTGTGCCGCTGAGAAAGTATCTGCCACATCGCCATCTCTTCGAGGATCACATCTTGCGGCAACATGAGTTCGGCCTGGTCAAGTTCTGGAAGGCTAGGAGCTATTTTGAGATGGTCGAAGTGGGCCTGGCCTCTCTCAAGGACCTAAGCCAGAAGCAGAAGCCACAGAGTCTGTTGTTGGAGGACATTTCACGGATTCTCAAAGTTTATGCGTGCGCCATATTGCTAAGTATCTGTTTCTTTATACTGGAAGTTTTGGAATACGGAGGAGTGTTTAAACGTTTCTGTAAACACGGCAGAAAATAATTTGTAAAAATGGCTCAAGAATAAAATATTTTTAAAACCTCTTAACCCTTCCCCCTACTAATACTTCCCCAAACCCTTTTCTGCCCTTATCTCGCCTCCCCAACTCTTTCAAATGGAACATAAAGATTGCATGACCAAACATAATAAAATATTCCAATTCCACAGAACAAAACGTGACAATCTATGGAATTTTAGAACAGTTTCATTATGTCCGTGGCTTGGTTGGTTATTGTTCTCTTGGGTTTTTCCAGTTCGAGTGGTAGTTTCTTGGAAATTCTCGATGAAAAACCCAACGTCCACAACCTAGAGAAATCATTATTATCTCTGCTCGTAAGATTGCATAGAGAGGAACCCTATGACATATTGCTCATCTATGGCAAGGACTGTATTTTTCCATCTCTTTTTGGAAGCTTTATAGCCCCCGTGGTGGTGGAATCTTCAGAAAGGCCTATAGTTGAATGGAATTTCAGCAGACTGGCACTGATACTTCTCTGCCACTCTGCGATGGACATGGAAAACAAAATACCACAACTTGATTTTCGAGATAAGCTACAGACTAACCGAAGGCTGATTTTGATCGGGGAAGATACAAATCCTGAAGAAATATGCGAGTTAAACGCCGAAAAGGAACAACATAACGTGGCTATGGTGAGACCAGACCTTTTTCAAACAAACATCGTATATTGCTGTCGCGAATTTCACGACCCCTATGTTCAAGAAATCCATCTGTTGGGCAGTGAACCTGTTTATATTGAGATTTTTAGAGATATGCAAGGTGACGAAATGATAATCATGGGAACGGAAGTTCCTCCAGCTTCTATGCCTTATGTGGACCCCAAAAGTGGAGAAAAGAAAATGAAGGGCTACTGTGCCAATGTAGTTACCAACTTTGCACAGAGAGTAAATGCTAGTTTGGAAATTCTATCATTAGGCCATAAATTCCAATTCAGAGACATTTCAATACGGTTTGCGGAGGGATACCTGGACTTTGCCATCATGGAGACATCTCCTAAAACTGGCAGCGATTTTAATATCGCTAGTTATCCCTTTTTGGTAAACAAATACTGCATGATGATGCCGTTACCAGAAAAGATACCCCACAATATTATTTACGTGATTATATTGGATCGCCTAGTGGTTGGAATTCTATTTATTACGTTCGTCCTTATATCGATTCTGATCATTTACAGTCGGACAAAATCGTGGCAAGATCTTAGTCTGGCCAACATCCTGGTGAATGACGCAGGCCTGCGGGGGCTCTTGGGTCAATCTTTTCCATTTCCCGCCAATTCCAACAGACACATGAAACTAATTTTCTTTATCCTGTGCTTTGCCAGCATCATGATCACCACGATGTATACCGCCTACCTTAATGCCATGTTTACCCATCCGCCATATAGTCCACTGATTCAGACCTTTGAAGACCTAAAAAAGTCTAATCAAAAGATAGCAATTACTACGGATGATATCAGGTTCCTAACCGCTAGAGAAAATGTACAATTTCTCAAAATAAGCAAGGATAACTTACAAATCCTTGGGAGTTTGGAGGAGTTCATACATATCCGAGACTCATTTAACACCAGTTATGGCTACTTGGTATCGGAGAATCGATGGAGTATTTACGAGGAACAACAAAAGACATTCAAAGAGCCCTTATTCTACTTTGCCTCGGATCTCTGTTTCTACAGAATGATATTTACATCCATTCCAATGCGACGCGACCTGCCCTATCGCCATATCTTTGAAAACCACGTTCTGAGTCAGCACGAATTTGGATTGGTTGGTTATTGGCTGAGGAGAAGCTATTCTGAAATGTTAAAATTGGACTTAGTTAGCCACAAGGATCTGAGCCCATCCAGAGATGTGAATGCCAGTATAGTGCTCAACGATATTTCCGGAATTTTGACTCTATATGTTAGCGCCATGGTTGTCAGTACTTTGTGCTTTTTCCTGGAGATCTGTATCAAACGGAAGTCGTGTTTTCGTTTATGGAAGTGGAGGAAATCACGAACATCAACGCGACATTAAAATATTTATCAACGACCTTCACAGCAATGTTAACACGAAAGTGTCATGCCTCGAAAAAATAACATATTCCTTCAAAAAGGTTGCACTCCATGGCGTTTTCCATTAGTTTCAGGATGACTCTGACAATACTGGTCATTCTTCTCATTTTTTGTGAGCAAACGAATAGCTACTCCATAGACTTATCCCATCAAGATGAACAGGATGCGGAAGGAAACCTTATACCCCTGCTTTTAAGATTGAAAAATGAAGAATTCTTCGATAATGTGCTTATCTATGGCGAGGATTGTATTTTTCACACTCTTTCCAAGTATATGGAATTCACTGCTGTTTTGGTATCTTCAGGTAGCACCAATTACGATTGGAACTTTAGTAGCCTAACACTGATTCTTATTTGCGGATCTGATGACGACAAGGAGCACAACTATCGCACTCTCATGAAGCTTCAAAGGAGCAGACGTTTGGTCATCAATAACAATAACTCCCAAATGGAGGATATATGCAACAACTATTCAATAAAGGAGCAGTACAATATAGCAATATTGAGGGCGGACTTTGATCCACCTAAAACCATATATTCTTGTCGGTACTTTCCCAATTCCACTGTCGAGGAAATAAGCCTATCAGCAGGTAAGCCGATTTATATAGAACAACTTCGAAATATGCACAGAAAAAGCATCAGAGCCATGACAGATGGCTTGGCACCAAGATCATTGATTTATTACGACGAGAAGAGTAAGAAACTAAGAGTATTGGGATATGTTGCCATGCAGATTATCAATTTTGCAAAAAGGGTAAATGCCACTTTGAAAATGGCTACCTTGGGCAATCATACCGATATATTGATCATCAAGAAGTTGGTAGTCGAAGGACAACTGGATTTCGGCATAGTTCCAGAGACATCTCTATTCATCAAACATTTTGATGGAACAAGTTACCCCTGGGCCTTATCTTCGTATTGCTTAATGATGCCGGTTCCAGAAAAGATACCCTACAATATGGTTTATGTGATGATAGTGGACCGCATGGTTATTGGAATCATAGTTGTTTTATTTGGCCTTCTCACCATGTTGCTCATCTTTAGCAGGAGTTTTTATAGGCAGGATCTCAGCCTTGCCAACGTCCTGCTCAATGACAAGAGTTTCCGCGGTCTCTTGGGCCAAACTTTTCCATTTCCTGACAATGCTGGCAATAAAATGAGGCTAGTTTTCGTGATTCTGTGCTTTGCGGGTATAATGTTCACCACAATGTATAACGCCTACCTGAACTCTTACTTTACAAGTCCTCCATATGGACCTCATGTTACGTCCTTTGGGGAATTGGAGAAATTCAAACAAAAGGTGGCATTCAGCGCCGTAGAGATGAATCTGCTCGCCACTTTGAACAGTTCCCGCTACAAAAAAATACACGACACTGACAAAATAATACTCCCAGATTGGAAGCAGTTTTTGAGTTTGCGCGATAGCTTCAACACCAGCTATGGCTATCCAGTCACCGAAGATCGCTGGGGCTTGTACGAGGAGCAGCAAAAGCTCTTCAAAGTGCCCAGTTTCTACTACGCCAAGGACCTTTGCTTCACCCATATGCTGTTCCTGTCCATTCCCTTGAGACCTCTTATGCCCTATCGCCATCTCTTTGAAGAGCACATCCTTAGCCAGCGGGAGTTTGGTCTGGTGTCCTACTGGAGAAGTCGCAGCTTTCTCGATATGGTAACTTTGAATCTAGCCCCCTTGAAGGACCTGAGCCAGCCCAAGCCCTTTTCACCAAGCCTCCTGATGGATGACATCTCATGGGTTATGAAGGCATACTTGGGAGGCATGCTGCTTAGCTTTTTGATATTTTTACTAGAGCTTGGAGGCAGAAAATGTAGTTGGACTCGCTTGCGTGTATTGGAAAAATAAAATACTCCTTGTCGATAAAATCACTTGCATTTTTAATGTACTCTCTAATGGCCCCAACAACTCTCCAAGGGATGTTAACATAAAAAGTGCATGCCAGACCCAATACAGTTCATGAAATAAAAACTGAAGGACTGGGTTCATTTTTCAACAGTTTCAAAGTAGTCATGGTGTGGTTTATTGTACTTCTTCTGTGTCTTGGAAGGTCAAGAGCGCATTTCCCGGAAATACCCGATAGAACACAAGTGGAAGGCGAACTGCTGAACTTTCTTTTAAGACTCAAGCATGAAGAAACCTACAACACAGTACTTGTCTATGGAAAGGATTGTATATTCCATTCCCTGGCAAGGAGACTCGAGGTTGCCACCGTTTTGGTATCTTCGGGAGGCACAGAATTCGACTGGGACTTCAGCTCCCTGGCCCTAGTGCTCAGTTGTGGGCTGGAAGCCGAGAAGGAGGAAAACTATCGCACTCTGATGAAGCTGCAAAGAAACAAACGGCTGATTTACACCGAGGAGGACATCCAACCAGAGTCTGTGTGCAAAAGCTACGCCCTCAAGGATCAGTACAATGTAGCCATAATTAATGTAAAACCTAATCGCTCAATTGTCTGTAACTCTTGTCGCTGGTTTAAAGATCCCAACTACGAAGAGATAGATCTCTACAGCCACAAACTAGTTTTTATAAATCAGTTTCGAAACATGCATGGGGCTCCAATCCGAACTCTGCCTGATAGATTGGCACCCCGTTCTATGACCTATCTCGATCCAACAACGAACGAGACCAAAGCAATTGGCTACGTGGCCAATTTGGTGAACAATTTTTTACAGAAAGTTAATGCCACCATGGTGATGGACTTGGATGATTTGAAAGACGCCGTATTTTATGGCAACATATCGAAGTGGACACAGGAGGACCTACTGGACGTTGGTATGTCGCTTGATACCACCTGGCGGAAGATCAACCTTGACACATACACTTACCCGTATGTGGGATGCACTTACTGCTTCATGGTTCCGCTACCACAGAGGGTGCCCTACAGTGATATCTATACGGAGATAATGGATTCCCTTGTCCTAGGAGTGATACTGCTGCTTTTCTGCATCTTCTCGCTTCTGCTGATCTACAGTCAAGGGAAGTCCTGGCGGGGATTGAGCCTTGCCAACCTTCTGCTAAACGATAAGTGCCTCCGAGGATTCCTGGGTCAACCGTTTCCCTTTTCACTGAACTCCAACCGGCAACTAAAGCTAATTTTCTCTTTATTATGTTTTGCCAGCCTTATGACCACCACCATGTACCAGGCATATCTGCAGTCCTTTATGACGACGCCTCCGCCAGAGCCCATGCTGGCGTCATTTTGGGACGTGGACCACTCCCGTTATAAAATCGCCCTGAGCAAGGTGGAGCTGGATATGGTCAAGATGACAGAGGGCCACACCATGAAAATACTACACCAGGATCGTCTGCAGGTCTTTGAGGAATTCAATCAGTTTATAAAACTGCGAGAGTCCTTCAATGCCGACTACATTTTCCCGGTCACGGATATCCGCTGGGAAACCTACCGCGAGCAGCAGAAGCTCTTTGAACGGCCCGTATTTTACTACTCGGATGCCTTCTGCTTGACAAGGTTCTCCTTCTTGGTCTTACCCATACGACGGTATCTGCCCTATCGCGACCTCTTGGAGGACCACATTCTGGCCCAAAAAGAGTTCGGCCTGCTGAGACACTGGATTGAAAGAAGCTTCTACGATATGGTTAAGCTGGGTCTGACACCCCTACAGGACCTAAGTATCCCAGAAGAGGACGACGACCCCATCGACCTGAACGATCTCAAGTGGATATTCGCCCTATATTTTGGAGGTCTGGCTCTTGGCTGCATTGGCTTTGTCATGGAGCACACGTGGAGGCGTTACAGGACGTCCACTGGATCATAAAAGCTTTTATAATTATTCAACATTGAATAATATATGTATTTGTGAAATATTTCCATATTTTTTGCCCGAATATGCTGAATTAAATTAAAAATTTTCGCTAGCATAGCTAAATTCATTCTGCTCAACCTTCGTCAAAAGCCATAAAACAAACAAAGAAATGTTGAATTGGGATTAGCCACCTCCGCACAATAAATGATAGCGGATATGAAGAAGCTGGGGTTATTGTATGAATAGCAGGGTCTATTCAAATCAAAAAACGGAATGGATTCGAATCATCACATCGGAGCTCCGCGGAGGTTGCCAACATTGAGACAATGCTCAATTTTGGATTTTGATCGATACGCGATATTGATTTTGATGCGGTTTTAAAAGACAATCGGATGTATCTATACATGTCCATCTGCGATCAGTGGGAGATTGTGAAAACCCAATGTGCATTCCAGGCGATACGATGAGTCGACGACCCAGTGAACTGGCCAAATATTTGATGACATCTCACATGATTGGCTCTTACATAAATATGCCCATAAACAGACCACAATGCGGGTGTTTCAGTCGCATTCAGAGTCAGAGCCAGAGTCGGGGATTATGCAAAAGTCGGACCTGCTACCGCCATAAAGCGGCCATAATTTGCGCGATGTCTCTGAGCATATTTAATTCGAATCATAATTTGATTCGTCAATTTGGCGCCACATTTGACGCGTGCTGATTGGACCTAGGGCACTACTCTAGGGATTGGGAACTGCGGATGGTGGATTGGGCAACCTGGGCCCCAAAGCAACTTAGTGGGTGAGACAATGGCTTGGCATTGTCATTGCCATTGATGTGGTATCGTGAAATCTTTCACTTTCGATTCGAAATAGTTGTTAACAAAGTTCCCCCTTTAAAACGCGGTCAGACTCTATCTATCATAAATCATGCTGGAAAATACGTATGATAATGTGGCACATCATTACGCTTGCCAAGTGGATCAATTTGTCATGGGAAGTCATCGCGGGACTTGCTCCAGCTTTGATCGGATTGGGAACCAATCGCGGCTGATCGATCTGACCTGTACTCATCCCCAGGGACTGACGAAACTGCCAACGCAATCATCCCAATTGCACAACCTTTTGACATTTGGCAAAACAGGGCAAACATTTCCAAGCGAATCGAAAGTAGCCAAACACAATAAACCCATAATCCATAATCCGTAATCCGTAAAATCTACGGCAGACATTTTTCAATTGCAGTCCCAAATTCTGTTATTATCCGACGCTGACTGCCCATTTCCATTGATGAATGATGATCGTTAAAGTCGACCATTTCTTGGCTGCTTGTGTGATCCTCAGGGCCATTTGGATTTAATAGATTTTTGTGGCTCGAGTCATTACGGCGGCCACCTTAACCACAATAATCGACTCCACGTATGGAACAATGTCTGGCGGTGGTTAAACTGTTTTTCGGTTGTTGTCTTTAACCCTTTTTTATTTTTTTGATTGTACAAGTATTAATGAGACCTCGTTGGGAATCTTCAGCCCCATACTCATAATTGAATAGAGTAATTTTTTAAAATTATTTATCGAGTACTTCTGCTATTTACACAAACCTATTTGTGGACCCTTGACGGTTGGGGCCTGATGGCTGCTGGCTGGTGGATGCTGTCTAGTGGTTCAATCCGGTTGCGGCTCATATATCGCGTAAGAGCCAACTAATTCGACCTGAGGCCATTAACAATTTCACAAATGTGCTGAAAATGCATATTAAGTTTTTCGGGGGCCATAATAATAAAAGAGTATTTCAAATTTAAGAGGTGTTAATTTTTTCAACCGAAGAAACTAATCAGTTTCAATGCCGGATTTTGCTGCACATTTTACAAACTAGTATTTTAAGGTCGCACACACACGAAATGAAATTCCAAAATCTGGTCTAGCCATCCGACCACCATCTCCACCATCTCCCGTCACCACTCTTAGGTTTTGGTAACCAATTTTATTTTTTGTTTTTGTGGCGGCTAAACTAAAACAAAGGCTGAAACCGAGCAGGTCCATCCTCTCCAAGACTACAAAGTAATTTATTTCCTTCCTAGTTTTTGTCGCTCAAAGCCATTAAGGGAGTTTTGGCGAAGATTGGCAAAACAGTTGCCACCTTTCAGCGGTTCAGTGGTGCAGCCGCTAACCGGTTGCTTCCCACTGAAACTCCAATTACCATGGCTGAAAAGCACTTTGAACTTTAATTTCACTATTTTCTTGCTCCGCCCGCTGATTTGGCCTGTGGCGTTTCCCGCAGCGACACCAATGCGTATACGTAACGTATTAATTATGCGGCCCAAAGAGCTCGCCACCGTCGCCTCCGACTCCGGCAATAAAAACTCAGATTCCAATGCTAATTGCCAAAATTAATCACAGCCTCCGAAAAATGGGCACAGACTTGTTGGCATCGTTCCAAAGAATTACCAAATGAAAGTTGCGATGAGAACGCACTGAATCCACCATGTCAATTAGAATTAAAATGAGATTTAGCTAAACAAACCATACTGCGACTCCTACTAGCAACAAGTGGTTGCATGTCGTTGCTGGGAGAGCAACAGGTTTTTAATAGGAAACCCATTTGTCTCATTTTAACAACAAACGAACATGCCATTTGTGCATTAAGTGCCACCAAAGGTGTCAAGTGCGCGGCAGGGCAGTCGGTCGGTCAGCCCGGTCAGTCCCTTTCGTTTTCAGCTTAGGGCTCACAACGGTACTCGCGACAGGAAGCTCTATTTGATTTAAATTTCCGCTTTTTTAAGTAATTTAAGAGCAATTGCTCTGCCATCTGGGCCACAAAGTGCGTTGGGACAGAGCTATTGACTTTTTACTGGTAAATTGCATTCATAATAGAGCGATAAACTAAAAGGTTAGGAGCTTAAAAGCGCTTACTTAATAGATAAGAAATCAATCAAAATGAAAGACCCAACCGCCATAATTGGTTTTAAGTTGTTGAAAGGTTAATTATATATTAGCAAAAGCTTGCTGTAGAAAGAAAGATTTTATATATGTTTTTGTTAATATTTTATTTTTTTATAAACCCTTTGAAGCTTCTTATAGAAACCTTTCGAAATAAGACGAAATTTTATAAAATAAATAAAATTAACCTTTGCTTATGGAAAGCATGGAAAACTGGGAACAGCTACTCAAACATTCAAAAATAACTTCTACAAATGGTTTTGGCCCCGATTTTAAGCTTAAAAAGCTCCATGATTTTAAATTTAGGCGGGCAACTAGTGCCTATGTTAGTCAACTCTGGTAAGCCGCTGAATGGGACCGTTTACCAGTTCAAAAGAATATACCAGAAAGATGGAGGACCATCTACCAAAATATAATTAAAATTAAATTCATAATAGTTTAATAAAAATAAAATTATGAAACATATCTATTTATTTATAATTTTTTTTTTGCATTCACATTAATTTAAAATTCAAAAATAACTTAACAACACTGGTCGCCATAGCCAACACTGGAAAGCAACAAGCGAAGAATTCGTTTTTGATACCGTTGTTGTTGTTTAATTGGCGTTATGGGCGGCGAGTCGCGCTTAGAACTAATACCTCCACTTAGTCTAGTTTAAGCCACTCCACACGACGGTGCGCGGCTCATAGCCTTAGGCCAGAATAAACTGGAATCCGTGGGCAACTGAAACCGAAACCGAAGAAACATATGCACGAGAGGTTTACGTATATATGCAGACACTTGTATGTATGTGCTCGCCGTGACAAATGAAGCAGTAGTAGCAGTAGGAGTGGGCACGCGATCCATAGCCACGTCTGCTACCTCGGTCCAAGGCACCCACCTGTGCCGGACCCATTCCCAGTTTCAGTTTCAGTCCGAATCCCACCTCCACTCCAGACACCATGCTGCCTCGGTTTAGATCCTTCTATGGAAAGCTTATTATCTTCATCCTGGTAGCTCTGTGCTTCATCTTGTACAGCAAGGTGCAGCAGAGCAGCCCCAACGAGGAGGCACCACTCCTCCGACCGGCTGCCCTGCGTGGCCATGGACGCGACAGGTTTGAGAGCTACAGCGACAGTGAGAACGAGATTGCCCGGCCTGCCACCCAGTCGCCCTACGAGCAGATCATCCAGCTGGACCTGCAGAAGCAGCGTGTTGGCCTGGGAGAGCAGGGAGTGGCTGTGCACCTGACCGGCGCGGCCAAAGAGCGCGGCGAGGCTATCTACAAGAAGATCGCCCTCAACGAGGAGCTCAGCGAGCAGCTATTGTACAACAGGAGCGTGGGTGACCACCGGAATCCGCTGTGCGCGGCTGAACACTTCGACGTGGACACTCTGCCCACCGCCAGTGTGGTGATCATCTTCTTCAACGAACCCTACTCCGTTCTACTTCGCACTGTGCACAGCACCCTAACCACCTGTAATGAGAAGGCTCTGAAGGAAATCATCCTGGTCGACGATGGCAGTGATAATCCCGAGCTTGGCGGAAAACTGGATTATTATATACGGACGAGGATACCCGCCGGCAAGGTGACCATTCTGAGGCTGAAGAACCGGTAAGTGGAGCACCGAAAGCCCTAACCCAAAACCCCAAGCCCACGGGGCTAGGAAAAGTTCAAATATTCCGCTAATCGAATCGTTGGAACGGCATGAACTCATTTGAATAACTTGTTTGCCATGTCAGAAGCATCTTCATTTTGGCCAGAACCGACAAACGTTCACAGACAGCACAAAAGGCTAAAAACTAAAAAATGAAGAGAAAACCAGTTCGTCAAGTTACGATTATGTGTGTTTTTCGGGCTTGGGCCTGACTTTTTGTAACTCACCGACCGACGGTTTCTGCGTGCATTTACACTCGGCAGCATGGGTGCCTTGCAGACTATAATGGCTTTACATTATTGACACATTTTTAGGCACCACAGGTGAAGGTTTAATGGGGGGTTATAGAAACCAGCAAAGCTAGAAAACCCACACCAATCATAACCCAATAATAGGAAGCTGTTTTGTCTCCAAGTTATGATCCATAAATAGAGAATTAGCATATTTTAGCAAACGGAAGCGTTGAGATAATATTGAACCTATATGAATATTACTAAGTATTTTATAACTTTGCTTTAAAAATATAAATCTACTCGACTTGATTTTTATTATTTTACAAACCCTGTAAAATAGTGTAATTCGTGCTTGGCACATCATCGAAGTTTTTCGGTTGACCCAATAAATTCTTCTTTGTTTTGGGTTTTTACATTAAAAAATTCCCTTGGCATTGCTAAAGAAAGTTTTTGCCTTTCTCATTCCAGCTTGGGCCTGATCCGGGCCCGACTGGCCGGTGCACGAATCGCCACGGGAGATGTACTCATCTTTTTGGATGCTCACTGCGAGGGCAACATCGGCTGGTGTGAGCCGCTTCTGCAGCGCATCAAGGAGTCGCGGACCAGTGTTCTGGTGCCCATCATTGATGTGATCGATGCCAATGACTTCCAATACAGCACCAACGGCTACAAGTCCTTCCAGGTGGGTGGATTCCAGTGGAACGGTCACTTCGACTGGATCAATCTGCCGGAGAGGGAGAAGCAGCGCCAGCGTCGGGAGTGCAAGCAGCAACGGGAGATCTGTCCGGCCTACAGTCCCACCATGGCCGGTGGATTGTTCGCAATGGATCGGCGATACTTCTGGGAGGTGGGCAGCTACGATGAGCAGATGGACGGCTGGGGCGGCGAGAACCTGGAGATGTCCTTCCGCATCTGGCAGTGTGGCGGCACCATTGAGACGATTCCCTGCTCCCGCGTTGGACACATCTTCCGTGACTTCCATCCTTACAAGTAAGTTCATAAGTCGATCCACATAGCTTCCAAATTATCACAAAACCTCTGGGTGACCTTGGACATTTAAGTTTGATCTCTGATATTAGGCTCCATTATCAAAACTAATTTATATTCTTTTGTAGATTCCCCAATGATCGAGACACTCACGGCATTAACACAGCCCGCATGGCTTTGGTGTGGATGGACGAGTATATAAATATCTTCTTCCTGAACCGACCGGATCTGAAGTTCCACGCCGACATCGGTGACGTTACCCACCGTGTGATGCTCCGCAAGAAGCTGCGCTGCAAGAACTTCGAGTGGTACCTGAAGAACATCTATCCGGAGAAGTTCGTGCCCAACCATGACGTGAATGCCTGGGGAAAGGTGCAGGCCGTGAGCAGTAACCTCTGCCTCGACGACCTGCTGCAGAACAACGAGAAGCCCTACAATGTGGGCCTCTATCCTTGTGGCAAAACGCTGCAAAAGTCACAGCTCTTCTCCTTCACCAAATCGCAAGTGTTGCGCAACGAACTGAGCTGTGCCACTGTCCAGCACAGCGAGTCCCCACCGTATAGAGTGGTCATGGTGCCGTGCCTGGAGAACGACGAGTTCAATGAGCAGTGGAAGTACGAGCGCCAGCACCTTGTTCACAGCAACACAGGCATGTGCCTGGACCACAGGGGCCTCAAAACCCTGGACGATGCTCAGGTGGCGCCCTGCGATCCCCACAGCGATTCGCAGAGGTGGATCATCCAGCACTAAGGACAGAAGTCACTGGGGGGAATGAGGGATGGGGACCAAACCGAGAACAACTGACTAACGCGACGACTGAACGCAACAGACTCGAATGATAATTCGAATTAGAGCATCAACTTGTAAATAACTCAAAATTGAAGGATAGAATTATATATTTTCTACACACCCAATGTGTATATTAAGGAAGGACAGAGTAGGAGGAGTGGTAGCTAGTGCAAATCAAATCAAAACAAGAAAATCAAACGCAAACAAGTCTTTTGGGAAAAGCTAATAACAATTAACTGTGTGTTGTGTATTCTGTGTGTGTAATTAGATATATATTGAGAGAGATTTGTGAAACAAAACAGAGCGTCGGTACATCCTATGTAAATGCTTCACCGATGACCATAGTCGCCATGTGATCAGGAAACGATGAGGATGCAACAAAAGCATTCCACCGCACGGGAGTCCACTGGAGTCTCCTGCTATTAAACAAAAACCCACTATGTAAACTATAAACTAAAAATGTTGTAAGCATTTATCTACTAACATAAAATTTTGCCATTTGTTTTCATAAATAAAATACAAAAAAAGAGCTCTTTCGACTGGAAGATGCACATCATCAGACATCGTGGCTTCATTTCTCACGAACCCTCTAGGCCAGAGGTGCTGTTGGGCATAATTAAATGTAACTAACCAGTTGGGTGACATCCGAGGGCCCAGTTCAAGGCTTCTGTGGCCAAACATTCGCTGACCAGCTGTGACAGCTGTGGGGTGGAATAAAAGCCAACTCCATTGAAAAATATTCATTGCATGTTTGTATATTTGTATGTTATTTATAGATATAAGTACATATTTTATATTCTCTTTTTTGTTTTTGTTTTTTGCTGAAATTGTTTAAATTTGCTGATAATGCGCATGTGTTTTTTGTTGACTTTCGTCTCTGAAGTTTTTGCATTTAAAATATCTAAATTGGAGTAAAACAATTGTAAATTACTAAAATTATCTTTGTGGCTTCCGCTGCTGACACCTATTTTTTGTTTTATTTGCTTTTTTTGCTGATTTACTCTGTTATTACTACAAGTGAAGAGTCAACTGAACTCGGATCATCATCGTACTTACAAAAAGAACTAAACAAATGCATCAACAATGGTTTAGCCTCGTGTCACTGTTTCTGAATGTATTGTGTAGTATGATAAAAGCAGATCTAGCATGTCGATTAGTTTATTAATTTCTGCTGAACTCTGGTTAGTTTATTTTCATTTATGTCGCGGGTGCTGTCGGGTTCTGACAATAACATTTATTCGTTGACCGTGCTAAAAGCTCTAAGAGTGCGCAAACTTACGAATATTTCTGTAAACAGTTTCGGTTTCGAAGGCTCTATCGCTCCTATATATCCCATATACCTTTAATATGTGTGTGCCTAACATTCCGTAATGCTAAATGCTATATGCAAACTAGATTATCGGGGACTGATTGCGTGGGAGAACTGCACTAGAGCACTGCACAAAAATATGATTAGTTCTGCTTTTTGTTTAATTTTATTTTTAATAACGTCAAGGTACGATTTAATTTGTCGGCGATTCCAATCGATCCTACAGCTACGTATTTAATTCTGTATTGGTATCGGTATCTGTATCTGTCTACAGCTATATACTCTCGATCTATTTTACAATTAAAGCCCAATGTGTGCTGCTAAACTTTCGATTTTCTGTCTGGGTTTCTATTACTCAATCAAGCTCTAGTTGAATGCCATTTGCTGCGCTTGTTAAATGCTTTAATTTGCGAGTGATTTAGCCGATGTTGTGCCCCACTATGTACATCAAATCAGAATTAAGTATAGTTTATGATTAACGGAATTAAATTGCGGCGTCTACATACAAACACACACACACACATTACACACCATAATTGTAGAGTGCCCTCCGGGGAGATGTCCTTAGAATCCCCCTCCACAGGGCACTCGAAATTTCTAAACTAAGAGTTCTAGTACTTTAGGATTATCATTTTGGTAAATATGAAGATAATTTTTATATTTCATGAATATCCATGCAATTGTAAGTATATATCGTAGTTGTATCTTGACCTTGAATTCTTCAATTTGGACGTATTTTCAAGTATATTCTGGTAGTTGCTTTTCGCTTTTACGCAAGTAGAAAAACAGTTCGAAAATATATACCTAATATTATATAAGTGTGTATATTTATGCTTGTATACACTGGATGAATGGCTGTAGATCGTCCAGTTGGGCTTTAACTTTTGTCTTCTGTTGGAATTTACTTGCTTTCGTTAAGTAATAGTTCGTTATTCTTTCTTTTTTTGGGTATTCTAAGTGTAAATCGCTTCCATTATTGTTGTCATATTTTTAATTTGGTTTTGTTTTTAAATTGCAATTTATCTCAGACTCAGTTTTTGGAGTGTCTTGGATGTTGGTTGGTTGGATGGATGGATGGATACGTTTACGTTTTTACGTACAAACGTGCATCAGCCGGTGCCGGTAATCGGTTTCTTGTTTAAATTTCATACACCAGCATACTTCCAGCTGTATCTGTATCTGGAGGTTTCGGGGCCTCACTCGAACGAATATTACAATATCTTAACATAAAATCGAATATTCATGCAATTATTGCTTTCATGGACTAACGCCACAGCTGCGGACTGTGGGTTCAGCTTTTGTTTCTTAATAACGCTTCACAAACATCGTCGCACAACCTTCAACATTGATTAAATACAACTTAAGCATCCTAACACTTATATTGCACATTCCGGACGGGATATAAGAACTTAAAACGTATAAATCGCAAATTGGGAAAATAAAGAGGTAATCATACGATAAAATCAATTTATTTATATATTAAGGCATATATAAATGGAAAATTATAAATACATCACATCAAAATAATACAATTTACACATCAGCTGCGCCAGTGCGAAGCTTCTTAATCGGGGGACTAAGATCAAAGGTGGGATCACCTTAGGGACGAGGGCTTCCTCTGCCTGGTCGCAGCCGGTATAGAATATGCTGCTTTCTCATTAATTGCTAATATTTTAATTGATATTATTTTTTATATAAATGCGCTAAGAAAAAGCGTGAGCTCGGCAAAGGGTATAATGTAAACAAAATTATTGCATGGTCTTAATTATAAATATATACAAATGATTTATATATTGGATATAGTCGATAACAATTAAAAATATAAGCTCATCGTTAACCAAGTCACTTTGATATCAAAAACAATTGAACTAAACTAAAGGGCAAAGAACCATTACAAAAATATATATAATCGGTAATCGGTAATCATAAGCAAAACGACAATTAACTACACGAACACAAAACAATGGAATCAAGAGTTGTTCATTTTCACACATACATTAGACGAAATATTTACGATTTTACCAAGTGCTCGTCATTATCGGCATTAATTCTTAAAAGATTAGCATTGCAACTACGCGATCGCGAACGCGACATCGAACGCAAAACGCTCTGCCTGGCTTAGCTTAGTTTTCGTTTAGTTTAGCTAGTAATTAGTATTTAGTTCTGCTGTAGACACCGCCTTAAACTACTTAGAGAAGCGTGGGGGTTAAGTGTACGGCATTTCATTTGCGGCATTGGTGTGAGAGTAGTTAAGTAAGCTAGAATATGGTTGGATTGTGGATTATGCTCCGCATTGTTCGTTGATTGACCGGCTACGTCCTTAAACGTCCTTTAACCGGACAGCCTTAGCCTTAGAAGGCCGTCGAGCGTCGATTGGCATTGCACTTCTTGCCGTGACTGTTCGCATCTGCAGCGCCGTTAGTTGCACGCAACCGGTGACACGTTGCCGTGGCCGTGGTTGCTGTCGTTGCTGGAGCTGCTGGCCGGCTGCTGGTGACACTGGATTGCCTGCAATTAGTCCAGCGCTGCAACTGATGCGAACACTTCGGATACAATCATTTTCGCGCCGCCACATTCAGTGATTCGCCGCGGCTCTTCGATCGAGTCATCGAGCTGCTCATCTCTGCAATTCCAAATAAAAATTTAATTAAAATAACTATAATTTTAGATAAATTCCAGCGTGTTTACCTTTGCTAATGCTGTTGCTCTTCTCGGCGGCCTTGTACGCCCGCATCGCCTTTCCGCGCTTGTCCAGCATCAGCTTGTCGGAGCGCACGAACATGCCGTGCTTCGGCTTGCATTGGAAATACTGAATACCCTTCACGCTGCCGTCGTTCTTGCCGGTCGGGGTGTCCAATTCCACGCCAATCCAGGCACCCGGCTGGAACTCTGTGACGCCAACGAAGCGTATGACACCGCTCGTGTTGTAGGGGCGTATTAACACCGACTCCCCAACCACTATCCACTCGGGCACGGTGATTTCCACATCTTTGCTTTCATCTTCAAAAGAACGGATAGGATTAGAGGAGTTTTAAGTTACCTTTGTTAACCTTACCATCGATTTCTGTGCTGCTTGTCATTATGCTGGAGTCCATGTAGGCGGCCAGGCCTTCCATCTTGGCCACCGAAGCGCGGTGGTGGACACGCGGCGCCTGACTTGTGCTGTTGCTGGTGTTGTTGTTGTTCAGATTGTTCGGTGGCTGCGTGTTGGACTTCTTGCGGCGCACAACTTTGCCAGCGGGCAGCTCCTCGGTAACGATTCCCTCGCCTTCCAGGACCTCCTCCTCCGCCGACTTGTTGCCGTTCTGATTGTCTGTGGCAAGCTCTGGTTGTGTTTCGGTTTGTGGCTCAGCAGCCTGCGGTTCCAATTCGGCGACGACCACAGGCTCCTCCGGTTTTACCAATTCAACATTGTTGTTGTTGTTGTTCTTTGGCAACTGCTCGGGTTCTTCCTCGTCGGATTGTGCGTTTTCCTTTGGCAGCTCCAATGGGTGCGTAAACGTTTCCTGCAGCTTCTTGGCCTGAGGCTCTGAAGGATCTTGGTTCTTGGCCTTGGGCATGTCCTTAAGGAAGGGGTTGACACGTGTCTGGCGGTTGGGCGGCGAATTCGAGTTGATTCGATCGAAATCTAAAGAGCACACTACATGTTAGTTACAGTTAAGGACTTGGACTTGGTAATAACCCACCTGGCGTCTCATCAATGCTCATGGAGCGCATTGAAGCTATGTCCTCGTTGCTCAGATTGTTGCAAGAGACCGCCTGGGAGCCGTAGCCACTGCTGGTGGAAGAGCTCATGCTCAGCGTGGCCAAGCCAGTCAGATGCTTCATATTTGAATTGGCGCTGGACGTGTAGCTCAAGTAGCTCTGGTTCGAGTGGTTGCTCACATCCATGAACGAGTCCATGGTCTTGGAGGCCGTTAGCCGAGACCGTCCTCCAGCAAAGCTCCTGTTCTGTTGCCGCTCCTGCTCGTAGTCGGCGGCGTATTCCGAGTCGCTGTAGCTGTCCTCTGGCTCCTCATCCAGAGACCTGTGGCCACCGAGGGGCTCCTCGTGCAGCGTGGTCATACGCATACCCAGTAACTTGGTGGTGGCCGGCGAAGCTGTGGAAACATTCAAGAGCAGGGATTAGTTTCTGGAAGTTCGCTCCTCACGGATAGCCACGCTTAAGTCTAGACAAACCACATACGTTTCGTTGGCGCATTTCTCAATGTGTTCAAGTTCAAATTGAGATTCAAAAATGTTGGACGCGCTGCATTCCACAATGTCGGGGGCGGGGAAAGACAATGATTATGTGTTATGGTTAGTTACAATGCAATATACAGTCATGGATGAGTGATCAAACTAGCCAGGGGTAGGACTAGCTCCTATCCCTGGCAACGCACTAGGAAAGTAGCAGTATAAACACCAAAGGTCTAAGGTCTAGGTAAGTTCCAAAAAATCACTACATTTACGCTCGTGCTGTGTGCGTTGCTGCTGTGTGAGTTGTGCGCCGGATTGCGTGGTTTCGGAATGGCATGAAATGGTGACCAGGTGATTCATGTACAACCTGCGTCCATCAGTGATGTATTGTTTGATGATCGAGAGTCTCGGGTATGATGGGAAGACAGATTACCAGCAAACAGAACCAACACAAAACTACATTAAAAACACTTCTAAATGGCGGGAGGGGCGCCCAATCCTCTGGAGGATTGTGATTCGAGTTTGGATTCAGTGGATTCAGATGGGCAATGACTGAACAGTGATCGTGTGTGATGGACGGTGTGTGAGATAGACAGACAAACTTAAACTCTACTAACAATCAATGAATAGCAATCAAGAATGCACTTTCGGATTTGAATTTATTTAGGCATAAGTTGGGGTTGAGGCCTTTACCTGACAGCAGAGCTATTGTGCCTGTTGGCGGTGGTATTACGATTACGATTTACGTAAAAAGTGAAAACGAAAGCGAAGAAAAGAGTTGGACACGTGAGAAACCATAGGATAAGTTGGTAAGGTAAGTTGTAAGTACTTTGGAGAAGCGGCACTTGTGGGCTTCGGTGTGGATCTGTATGGCTTGTTCATGGTTTCGGGGATGCATGTCAATTTATATGATAAGCAAATGGAATGGGGGAACTGTCGAGTGCATCGGGACGGAGAATTGCTCGAGTCTTCTGATCGAGTTGATGTGGTTGCTCTTGCTATTGCTAATTGCTTGGTTGCTGCAGGTGTTGCATCAAAGCAAAGCAAACATTAAAACTTAATTTAAATCTTAAAATTTAAATCGGTTGAAAAGTTGAAACTAAGCAAGGCGAGAGATAGAAAGATTTTCCTTTTGTTTTGGTTTTTTTTTTTCATAAAAACATTGCCGGCTCTTTGAAGCGAAATTAAGCATAACAGAATTTTAAAACAGACTTATGTTTGTGCCCAGGAAGCACAAGAACACTCGGAAAAGGATTTATCTTGTTGCCATTAGGTTCGATTCGATTAAAGCTAGATATACTCAAGTACAGCTACGTATGTAGTTATATAGTTTGAAACATTACTGATTATATACTGATATATGTGGTTTACAAGTAGGAATACCAAACAAAGATAAATCCCTTGCTCTAGAGCAACTAGGTCGCATTGGCTTCGCATAAGCATATGCAGAGTTACTTAGTTTAAATAGTATATATGTATATAGTGGATTCAAAAACTCGATTATATGGATTATAGATTCAACATTTTTGCTCAAAAGTTAATGGTGAGTATATAAAAAAAGACTGTCGGGTATAAAGAAGAACTGCTTCTTTTTCCGATGAGCACGTACCAATGCCAAAGGCTTTTCCAGGCGAATCGTCGCTGCTGCCCTTGCCCCCGAAGCTGTGGCGATTGCGGATGACTCCGCTGCTGGCTCCTCCGGCGCCGTGACCAGCTGGAAGCAATTAAACTTTCAGACTACAAACTATAATGCTTGAATGAGTAGCTTACCTGGCGAAAACTTGTTGCCCAGGGCACTGTTGTTGAGATCGGCAAAGGACTCGGATCGTCCCACATTCAGCAGCGACTCCATCGATGCATCGAAGCGCATAATCTGCGTAAGTTTATTCATGAGTTTCTTGCACCATAAATTGCATTTGCAACAAATGTTATTCAACAGGATGAAATAAAAATGTTCGAGTTAAAAATAAAAAACGAAAAATAAATGAAAATCGTAACAAAAACGAAACAACGAGATGGGAACTGAAGGGCGCACATAAATATTTTGTTAGAACAGGTACTATTATAGTTGTAGAGTCCAAGAAGAGACAGTAACTAAATTAAAGACAAACTACTAAAGCTTAATATACAGTGCTTGGCACAGGAAACAAGGGTAAAGGGTAAAGGACAAAGGATACAGGATGGGGCTTTGGATTACAGGATATAGGAAACAGATAACTGAATACTGGATACTAGTTACTTACACTCCCGGTATTGGTGGTGTCTTTTACCGCCTATGTGCGCAGTGAGAAGCATTTTGGTTCAACACACACATACACAGCATTAACATTAAGACAAGGATAATACCAATACACACACACACACATAGAGAGTTAGATATTGCAAGGAGTGCGCGCCCAATTTTGGAGTTACAAGTTTGGAGTTAATTTTGTTTCGATTTTACGGTGGTTTTTGTTTAATTGGGGGGTTAGTTTGGTGAAAGCGCATAGAAAAGTGTGAAAAGAGAAAGAATTGCGATTTAGTCAGATCTTCTTGGTTAATTTTGCTCGAGTGTGTTAGGTGAGTAAGTGAAAGCACAAATATCAGCAGTGGCAGCGGCAGCAGCGGCGGCGGCGGCGGCAACAGCCTCGATGTGCAAAAGCAACGCAGCAGCGGCAGCGGCAGCGGCCCAATGGGATGAGTTGGACTGGGGGTCGGATGGTGACCAATCCTTACCTGCGAGAAGTTCGGCACGCTGACGGTCTTGCGCATAGACAGCGGCTGTCCGTGGGCCGTCTCCAGCTCCTTGACAGCCACGTTCTGACGAAGTCGGTCCAGGGTCAGTATGCTCTCCACGGCCGAAACACCACGCGTGTATTTCTCTGTAATGCCACACACGTTAATGGATAAGATACATCGTTAGAATCAAGGATTCCAATTACCTATGTAGGTCTCGCCATCACTGGCCGAACAGTCGTCGCCACTGGCCGCTAGCTGGGCCAGTGACTCGCGATCCTCCAGCTCCTCGGAGGCCTTCGGAATGTTGGATACCACCTCATAGGTAACGCCACTCTGCCAGATGGCGTTCTCGCCCCGCACCAGCCGGAACTTCTTCAATCGATCGGTCAGGGTCTGGCCCTTCTTGATGTTGATGCTCAGCCGCTTGCGCAGAACCAGATCCATGGGAGCAGGATGCGACAGGCGCACCGTGGTCCGCAGGATGAGATAGACGCGTTCATTGGCCTCGGTGACGCGGTTCAGGGCCTGGCTGTCGTGCATCGACGAGTCCCAGCTGGCCACGCAGCACACGTCCTTGTCCAAGTGCTGCAGAATCTGCAGGGTGTAGAACTTGTGGCCGTGCTCCTTCGAAAGGATCGAGTTTATGCCGGCAATGGACAGCTCATCGTTGGTGTTTTGCGCGGAAAGATCATCGCCGTTGAGGTTGAGGAAGAGTACCGGGACATGTGGCTCCATGCCGGACGGGGGCTCCCAGGAGGCAGGTGCTCCGGGAATGCCCGATCCGGGGGCTGGAACCAGCACTGCGTTGCGCTCCTCCGTCAGCGACACCCACTGGTGGACCAAGCTCAGCTCGCGCTCGCGTTCCTGCTCGTTCTTCTCCTCCTTCTTGATCAGCATCTGGATCTGCTGGTCCAGGTACTGTCGCCTCCGACCCAACGCCTCGCTCCACTTCTCGCGCAGCACTGTGAGGTCCTCCTCCTGGTAGGAGTCCAGGGGCCGTTGCAGCCTGGACCGCACCGTGACACTGCCGATGGCCACGTTCACGATCGATTGGCAGATGATGGGCAGGGTGCCTGAGTTCTGGACAGGCTTCACTCTCACATTCACCCGTCGCTGTTGGCCCTGGCGCAGCTGGTATATGCCACCGGTGAGGACTTCGTTGCGGTTTGTCACCTCCACAGGCGAGTACTCGCCGTTGTCGTTCAGCTCGTGGATCTCCACCCAGAGTTCGATCTTGCGTGAGAGCTCCGCCCAGCGATCGACCAGAGATCGGGCCTTGGCCTGCTGTTGCTCCACCTCCCAGCCCTTGGTCTTGGAGAACCCGGCGCTGCGGTGGCCCCACACTTCGATGGACAGCGCCCCCTCGATGCAGTGCTCCAGGAACTCCTCGTTTATGGACACGGTAAAGTCCTTGGTGTGCTCGAACTTGAACACCATGTTCTGGTCGTGGGCTGTGGACTCTGCATTGATCACCGGCACCACCATCTCCTGATGGCCCCAGAAGGTGTACTGGCAGAAGACAAAGTTGGAGAGCGAGAGCGGCAGACCGCTGGCGCACTTGATGGTCACGCGACAGGTGATCTGGTTGGCCGTGGGGTCCACGGGGTCATCGTACTCGTCCCTGGAGTCTCCCGACGACTCTGACACCGACTCGCACATGCGATCCTGCGGCATTTGGCCGGCAATCCTTTCGATTTCCACCTGCAGCCGGCCGGCCACCTCTCCCTGCTGGCTGATGATCGGCGTGTGGTAGTCGAGCTTGACGTCGTGGAAGAGCACCTCCAAGAATATGTTGGCCACTCCAATCAGGTTGTGATTCTCCTGCGACTCGTAGAAGGGGTCTTGCGGCTTGTTCTCCTCGTCCTACGGGAATGAGACATGTTTATAAATCGCAATAGTAGCCCAACCATACTATCTACAATATAGTTTAGTCGTGGTGGTGGTGTCGATGTATTGGGTGGTTGGGTGGCTTGTGGGGATTAATTACCTTGTCGTCGTACTCATCGTCTGAGAATGGCTCTACAAGGGGCTGTAGTCAGGGGTTAATTGGATGCGTGTGTGAATCGATACAATTGTAAATGGTTAGTAAACAGCACAATGGCAACAGGTGGATGAAAGGATCAGTCCGTTCAGCTACATACCAGTCCGTTCATAACACGGTCCTTGTGCTCCTGGTACATCTCGCGCATGTCGATCAGCTTGTTCTCCAGCTTCTCCATCGTCCAGATCTGGCTGCCGGAGTTTGTGCGCTTCACCAGAATCGCCGGTTCGCTAACGAAGGCACCGCGCCGCCGATTGGGGCTCAGGTTGGCCGGTGGTATCTGCAGAGTGACCGAGAACTTGGTCTTTTTCTCCATTTCCTCGGCCAGGAAGTTGGCCTCCTGCACCAGTGAGTTGGCCCGCATAATGTCCGTCTTCAGCTGGCCCAGACTGCGCCGGAACATCTCATCGCGCTCCTGAAAGTACACACAATGTTACACCCAGCTTCTAATTGAAGTCACCTTGCATTCCCACTGACCTGTGCCCATTTTTCCACTCGCATCTGCGAGGTGGGAGTATTTGGTGTGATCTTGCCCATCCGCAGCGGGTCGTAGGGGGCGTACGGAGCGTACGGTGTGCTGGGAGAGAGTATATTGCGCAGCTGCTGGAACTGGCGCTCGTACTCCTGGCGCTGCTTCTCCAGCGCCACCTGCTTATCTTCCTCGTGCTGGCGCTCCAAGCGAGCAATGGCCGTCTGGATGGGGTCGTTGCTCAGCTCGTTCTGCATAATCTCATCTCGGGCGAAGTTGTAATCGATCAGCTGCGCAGGAGTCTGGGGCTCTGAGGCGCACATGCTGGTGTTGTTGCTCTTTGGCGAATTGACGCGGAAGAAGTGGTGGTTGCCCCACAGAATACGATCACCGTTCTGCAACGGTGTCTTCTCCACAGCAGCCGAGCCATTGACAAAGCAACGAGCACCCTGGACAGGCTCCATGTACAGTCCACTGTCCTCGATTGTGATGACACAGTGCTCGGGCTGGATGCCCAGGCCGGAGAGTTGAATATCCGGCTGCTGGCCGCTGATGCTTCGTCCGCCAATAAGCGTCCGATCCTGGAAAGATGAAAGGTGTTATTACATATGGAAAAGGACTTTATGTCTAACCCACCTTCAGATAGTAGACCAGCAGCTCGTTGAGGGACGGATCTGCGTTCAAATTGACCAGGTAGTACTTGTTCTTCTCCACCTTGATGCCACTGGCCTGCACGCTGATGCCCATCTTTTCCAGAGCCTGCTGGCGCTCGTTCTGGATGCGCTCGGTCTTGACCAGCTTCTCCTCCCACGTCTGCGAAATCTGCTTCATCAGGTTCTCGCTCTCGGCCAGCTTGTCCTGGACATCGCCCACTGGCGAGCCGGTGGCATGCTTCAGCATACTGCGCAGCGTCTCCACCTCGTGCCGCAGCTCGCGAATAATCCGGGCATTTGGATCTTCGTTGACCACGGCATGGTTAACAATGCGCTTGGCTCGATCCGCATAGCGAAGCGTGGAGAGGGTCTCCTCGTAGTTGTCGGCGGAGGGGGAAATGGTGGCCACCATCACGGTCCTCGAGTTGCCGCCGAGGTTGTCCTTCAGCAGCCAGGTGAGAACGGAGTCGCGGTAGGGCACGAACTTGTCGTTGCCGCCTTTCCGGCCGTTCGTTTGATCGGCCAGCTTCGAAATGACCAGGCCCAGCGTGGTCAGCGATCTAGTAACGATTGCCATTAGTTGTGAACCTTAATGAGGTTGATTTTCGCTGGAAATGCAGGTCACTAAGAGGGAGCCTGCATGGCCAGCCAGAAACCAACTCAAACCAAGACTGTGAACTAATTCCCAACTTACTTGTTGATGTTGGAGCCTTCCTTCAGGCGATCGCCAACGGCGCCCGTTTTCACGGCCCTCTCCGAGCCGGCCAAGTCCACCAGGGACATTCGGGACACCTTCTCGCCACTGACACCGGTCGCCTGATCCGTCAGTATCTGGGTGAGAACCACCGAGAAAACGGCGTGCGAGCGGGAGGACTCGGCGTTCATGTTGGTGGCCGCCACTGTGCGCGACTTGTTGCCCTCGGTCATGAGGTTGTCTATGTCCTGGTACGATGTCACTGCCAGCTGCGACAAGCCGTCCACGTACGGACCAAGGACATTGTGTTCGCGCACCTTAAGCGACTGCTTGTTGGGCTTCGGGTCGAGTAGATCGTGAACTTTCTCGTTGTAGATCTCCATGTAGGAGACCTCCACCTTGTACATCAGCTCGGGAGTGGACTTGTTGGCGATGGCGGAGAAGAGCTTGTCGCAGAGCCGTGGAATGATGCCCTTGCTCTCCTGAGAGCCCATCATCGTGTACGACTTGCCAGAGCCTGCAAGAGAAAGGTAAGCACTGAGTCATTCTCGACAAGTGGGTTTAGATGGCAAGAGTCGTACCTGTCTGGCCGTAGGCAAATATGCAGGCATTGTAGCCCTGGAACGCATTATCCAGAATATCACGTCCCACGCAGTCGAACACCGTTTCCTGGGAGGCGAAGTTGTCGTCCTCGGCGTTCAGCGAGTAGAAACAGTGATCGAATGCAAATGTCTTTGGTTGTTTTCTGTTTTTTTAAAAAATGGCATAATTATTAAAGAACTATGATACTTGGTAGGTAGTCTTGAGTCTCACCTTTCGATCTTCTCCAATGTGGGTGGATTCTGCAGAATGGTCTGCTGTTTCTCCATTTCCACGATACATTTTGTACCCAATTCGATTTCTGCAAGGGAACGAAAAAAATGCTCATCAGTTGAGAGAGTGGTTTTGGTTCCGGAATATACATATAAATCTGTGACGAGTTGGGAATTGAGATAATTTCGCCTTTATTCCGCGCTTGGGGTGATAACGAGTTCAAAGTGGCAAAAACAATTTAAATTTATACATCGGCTATACCCACAGAGGGAGAGGAGAGCACATAGAGTAGCTCCGGCGAGAGCTTGGGGTTTTCGTACCTATGTGCGAAATCGAGGGGGGCGGCGATAAATGCTCATATAGGGTATAAATGGCCAATGCCACTATAATCTATATAGAGGACCTTTGCAAATGAATGGTAAACAAACGAAAAAAGAAGTCTGTATAATAAAAATTACAACAACTGAAGACTGAGTGATTAGATTGCTCTACTGAATGGGTGGCGAGTGCCCTTGGCATTCTTGAGACCAGATTTGTCAGCTTTAGCTTGATAAAAAGGTTGGCTTTCCCCGGGAAGTCACTTCTCACACTGATAAGTCTCTAATTTCTTTCCTGTTTCTAAGCAAACAAATAAAGCATCTGATAGATACTGAAATTATTGAGGGATATTATAAAGACTGATATCTGGCACGTACATGAAAGAAAAGCTAATAAATCGTGGAAATATTTCAGTTGCGACCAAGTCCTCCTCCCGTGTGTCCTTCGCATTTCCTTTTCAGTGGAAAATGGCAAAGAGCAGCCAGGCACATGGCAAGGCAAAAACCCAATAAATACAAAAATGTATTCTCTCCATGTGGAAGGGAAGGAAATGGCAGCCAAACCCCGACTGGCAGACACATTTGTTGCCCACACACACCCATATCCCTTCACATCCTGGTGTGTGCTGGCTGTCTGGCCTTTGGAACTTCCGTTCCGCTTTACATTACAAAACGACAAACACAAACACACACACCGAGACCGACACCGAGATCGAGAACGTGACATGACATGGAAATGAAAGCCGCAAAGGACCAATCCGGCCTGAGGTCCTTTCGTCATCAGCATGTCTTGGCCATAGGCCGGCACTGGCTCTGGCTCGGGACTCGGGCGTGTCATAAATTATTTGACGATGGTGATGGTGATGTAGTCTCATTTGTAGTTCTGGTTAGTTGATTTGATGGCGACTTGTGGCCCCTGTCGAGGCCCATATAACCTCAAATGGATTTCTCTCTCGCCGCTCGACCGTTTGCTATTGTCCAACATTGGAATTAACATACAAACACACACACCACACACACTGGCAGACGGTGAAAACAGGTTAAGCTTTTTGGTAAGAAACTCTCTGCTCCGGTCAGAGCTGTGACTTCATTTTGCCAGCCTGGTGTCTTTGCGTTTGAAACTGGCCTTTACGATGATGGCGATGTCTGTTTCTGTTTTCATTTTTACGCTCCGGTGGACGTTCAACATGAAGAGGTCACTAGTTACGGACATGGCCCAGATACGTTGCCCACGATTGACTAATGTTATATATTGCTGGCAGAGCAGTCAAGCCTTTCCTAGGTAACCCCATATAGTATCCTCTTATCATCAAACTTTATCAGCCAGATAACGACCCTAGACAGCTTATCACCGACGCTGAGGTGAGGTGACTATTCCGGGCGGAAAAAATGGCCAACAAGCCAATAACATGAATACCAATGCTGGGAAGTCGGGAAAGGAAATCCGAAAGACAGGCAAACGTCTAAAAATAAAGGCTTATTTGTAAACACTCATGACGAATGTGGCTTAGTCAGAGAGTTATAGTTTTTAGTTTAGTTAGTAATTAAAACGTCCAGAGAGTAATTATTAGGTAGGGGGAACTATATTGTAGTACTTTCTAAGGGAAAACGAGTTACTTAACCCCCTAACCCAATTAATTTCTGTTATTTGAACGGAAAAGTCAACAAAAAATCAGAAAATAAATAACAAATCTCTGCAAAATATAAACAAATGGGTAGCTATCGTGGAACATTTGGAATTCAATCAATAAAACGAGAATCCAAGCGGACCTTGCCCCACGCACCAGGCACACATATGTACATATATGTTGCCCCCCACGGCAGAGCCCTCCTCCTTTCCTGTCATCCTTCATTTCCGCTCTCCACACGCCGGGTGAGTCACGGATAAGCCAAATGAATGATCAGTGTTGACATTGGAAACGCTGACGGCGTCGTTGTTGTTGTTTTTTTGCACTTGCAACACTTCATGGCTGCAGTGGGAAACGCGAAATTAGCTGGAAACGAAAATCGTTTGTCAGACGACCCGGGGACAAGCCATCCAAGTCCGCTATCCGCCCGTAGGTAGTCGTCCCTGGCAGTAGGTACTCGTGAAAAAATCCGCTGACACTGCAGTTGAAAAAAAGAGACCGAATTTCAAAGGAAGCCAAGACCCTAAAAAAAAGACACTCTCAGCCTGTACCGTTGGCAGTATTGATTTCTGGAACAACCTGCAGTACTGTCGCATTGTATCCCCCCAGGGTGTGACAAGAGGGGCTACTACTCCTGCTGGGATGTTATCAGAAACGGGGGATCTACAGCTATTGAGATGAATAGTTAAGATCGAGACCCCTTCACTCTATTTTGTAATGAATTGTGACATAATTTTCGCAACAAGGGCTGAAGCTCGGTACTCACCACGACGATTGAAGGGTCGCACCCTCACCGCGACTTTGATCTTATCACTTGACATGGCGGAGGCTTCTGGATGATTTTCGATTGATGATGCGGGCTGGGGAGTGATTCATGCACCACTCGCACTGGGTTGGGGTGGTGGGCAGCGCCTGCTCCTCCTGCTCCTACTCCTTGTTGGCTCCTCGTTACTAAAATTATTATTATTATTATGTTTGGCTGTTTTGTTGTCCTCGCGGGAATCGTGTGTGCACGCAATCTGGAAAGCAGGTGGAAGTTGTAGGCTGACTCACAAACACACACACACACATGTATTCCATCTATATATTATATGAAGCGCCAAAAAAAAAAAATAGAGAACTTTGTGGGCTCTTCAATTAGCGCCACGCACACAGGCGCACTTATGTCCGTTAGGAAGAGAGTAAGAGGGGGTGGTTGGGTGGATTTCCATTTCATTCTCCACTTTTGTCATTCACTTTGTTTTGCTTTTGCTTTGGCTCTGACTCTGGCTTTGTTGTTACTGCACACACATAGAGGACACCAAATAACACACGTTTTATTGTCATGTGCTGGCATTTTGTTATTTGCGCGACGCACACTCAAATATTTGACTCAGAAATTAGCTAATTAAGAACATGATTCGAGTGTCCTGTCCGATTTTCATATTCAATCAAATTAAATACACACTGGCGACGGGAAAGGGGATATTCTTTTTCGCATTTTTCGCACTCACGCATACACACACTCACATTCACAGGCATGCACCTTGCACAGGTACCTCTCTTCACCCCCCTTTAAAGAAGAAAAAAAAGTATATACACACATATATACTTTTTCGAGGCCCTGAATAAATTGGCTAAAAGCAAAGGCTCCGCCGCCCGCGCGAAAAAGCCTCGCTCGCAGTCCGTGCGACTTCTTTGAAGAATCGATTTTTATGGCTCTCCTTTTTCAAGGGAGCAGCACTTTTCTGGGCGCCACGCCATAGCTGGGCTGTCTTTTCTGTATTAATAATATTAGGCACCTTTTACTCCGACGTAACTGCACTTGGTTTCACTTCAATTTTGATTTTCTATATTGCGTTTTCATTTTTCGCGTCGTTTTTCCATCTGACCAGCAAAAATTTGTACAATGAAGATGGACTAGAGGTCGCAGGAAAACGATAAGTGTCATCGATTTTTCGCCATCCCAGGGTTGCCAGGGTCTATCGAAAACAGTTTAGGTTCGGCTCTGGCCACACCGACCAACCATAAATAAACAAGCATTAAATATGTCTCTGATAAAAAACCTGATAAAGGAGCCCGAGAACAAGCCAAGGAAAAAGAAGAAGGATGCGGGATCTGGCGACAGCGACTCCGATGAGAAGGACAAAGCCCCACGTTCCTTCGTCAAAACCGCCACGGACCTGCAACGCCTGAAACTGGAAAAGCTGATGAAGAATCCGGTAAGACAAATGGCACTTCTTTCAAAATAACAATTTAAATTGATTTTTGTTTGTAGGACAAGCCCGTGGTGATCCCAGAGCAACGGAGGGAGCGGGACTACATGTCCTCTGTGCCCACCTTTGTTAGGAACGTGATGGGAAGCAGTGCCGGAGCCGGATCAGGGGAGTTCCATGTCTATCGCCACCTGCGCCGCAAGGAGTACGCCCGCCAAAAGAACATACAGAATCAGAGTGCTCGAGAAGCTGCAGACGACGCCTACCAACAAAAGCTGGAGGACAACCGCAAGGCGGCCGAGGAAAAGACTGCAAAGAAAAGGGCCAAGCGGCAGAAGAAAAAGCTGCGAGCCAAAAAGCCGCGAGAAGCAAAGAAACCCGAAGCCAAGGAGGTCTCGGAGTCTAGTGGAAGTGCTTCTGAAGATGAGGAAGGCAAAGAGAGCGAGGAAAAATTAGAAGCCACAAACGAGAAGGACAGTGAGCCATCAAAGTCGGACGGTCAGGAGACAAACCCTCCAGAGAGTGAAGGAGTAGTTGCTAAAGAACCACTTGATGAGGACAAGACCCCAGAAACTGAACCTGAAGAACCTGCTAATGAGAGCTAAGGAGAATGTCTGCCATCCCACGCTTTCCAAAAATACACCGACTAGTTATTAATAAAACAAAATTGCAGTTTTATTTATAGGAGTTTTCGTTATATGTATAACAGGCGAACTCTACACATCGCCGTGTATTATAGAATTTTTCATCTGAGGCCATTGATTTAAAGCAGCTTGTTTGAAGAAGAAAAGCAGGTTTGCGGTTTGTGTATTTCGATTTTTCGACTCTAGTGCATTGTTATATCTTATAATAGTGTGGTGCATCGTTATAGCATTCCGAGTACAGTAAATGCTTTCCAAAAAATTTGACATCAAAGGCAATAAGTCAAGTTTTAGGTCACACCCTTGACAGAAAGAGTCATATCCCATATTGGTTTTCACGAAGAAGCAAACATTTATTGATTTCAGTGTTTTGTTTTCATGGAATCCAAAAATTTGTTCTTCAAATGATTGGTGTTCGATCGATTTTCGGCTGTTTTGCATACATTTATACGAACATTTCGATTTTCCACAATTTGTATAATAATTTTATATATATATATATGTATATCTTTTGCCTTTGCACTTATAAAAACTATTAAAATTAAATTTGCAGCATTTTTCTACTATGTAAACCGTAAAAGTAAATCATATTTTGAACTTAAGCCAACTTAATTTGTAAGCATTTTGATAGATGTTTGTTTTGCTTTTGTTGAAGATCCTTTCGCGAAAAAGAACACAAAACAGGACTTTGGATAGTGTTGTGTGGATAGTTAATAAAAGAACTCGACATTGAAGTTACCTCAGTTATGGTAAGAAGAGCAAACTGAATACAATTCAAGTAGTTCTCAACAACAAATTTATCTTTGTGATTACAAGGTTTTCTTTTCTTTTCTCTTCTAATTTCTTGAAATACTTTCTTTCTCTTCGTTTAAAATTTAAATTGCCTTCAGAGAATTTTTCTATTATGCTTAGTTTTTCAAACACTTAAACACGTCAACTTCATTTAATTTTTCTCGATTGTGTATAAGTGCGGGTGCTCGGGTACAAGTTATGGATGGTTGGATGGAAAAAAGAATTAATCGTGCCACACTGGAACAGCTTTCTGTCGGATAAATTTTGTTTATAAAATTGTAAATACTTTTCGCTTTAAACGATTCCTACGACAAACTAGGGAGCCTGTTACTTTTCTGCTAAAAGAGGAGACCCGCGGCGACACGGCGTTACTTTAGGTAGGCATATATTTAGGCATTAATGTATATGTACTTTGTATATAATAGGTAGGTTGGTAGGTAGTTAGTTATTTAGAAAGTCGTACAATTAAATAAATAATTCGTTTTCGCCAGTTTCATTCACTTTTTAAAATACATTTATGTTCATTTTGCATGCGGACGCTGACACAGAAAGCGCCTGGAAAATAAACTGCCGCTATGGTGGCTGAGACTGCTCGCATACGTGGGCGTGGTGTGTGTTGGTTGGTTGGTGTGTGATTTAATATATTAGCTTTCTTTATGTTTAAATTGAGAAGTAAGCAGAACCCTTGCCAACAGTTCCTTTTCTTTAACGACATTCCCAGACCTTAACTGTTTGATCTACGCTACCGCTAATGACGTACGGATGCGCTTTGTGAAAATCTGCAAAGAAATGGAACATTAATATGTATGTTCGAGTTTAGGATGCCTGTGGGAGGTAGAGGTACCCACCTATGGAGGTGCAGAAATGCTGATGCGCATAGAGCGTCTTCATGCATCGTTTGTTGCGCAAATCCCAGACCCGAATGGTCTTATCGTCGCTAGCCGAGACTAGGTACTTTCCAGCCGGATGGAATGCCAGGCCACGCACCCAGTTGTCATGGCCATTCAGCGTGAACAGGCATAGCCCGACGCTCACGTCCCAAATGCGAATGGTCTTGTCGCGAGAGCCAGAGGCGAGGAAGGGACCCTGGTGGTGACCCTTCTTGTTGTCCGCTCCGGCTGCCTCGTTTATCGCCGAGGCAGCAGCTTCTGGCGCCCATGCAATGCACTCCACAGTGTGCTCATGATCGCGTAATTCAACCTGGAGCGATATTTTATTTTTAAAACCATGAAACTCTATTGCCATTTAAGCACTCAAACCTTGCAGTCTCTCGAATTCGTCAGCCAAACACGGATTGTGTGATCATTTGAGCATGTGGCAAAGATGCTGCCTTCAATGTGCACTCGCACCATTCGCACCCACTCCCTGTGTCCGGTGTAGGTTTTCACGCAGTACCTAGCAAGTGGAATTTCGATTTGAAAAGTGCCTTCCTGGTGGTGTTTTATTTTGAACTCACCCTGTGGCAACCTCCCACATTTTGACGGTGCGGTCTCGCGAAGCGGACAGAACGTAATCGCCGGCGGGCACGAAGGCCACCGAGGATACATTGTGATCATGACCATGCATGGTTTTGACGCACTCATAGGTCTGCTGGAAATCCCACAACTTAATAGACAAGTCGGCGCTGCAGGAAGCTAAAAGAAACAAATAGATATTAGCCCGATTCTATATAGTAATTAAGGAAAGCCTTGTCTTACCCAAGAGCTTTCCCTGGGCATCAAATGCCACATCCTGCACTGAGTCTGTGTGTCCCTTAAGACTGCGCTCGTACTCGCCAGTTTCAAAGTCCCAAATCTTAATGGTGGCATCCTCAGATGCAGAAACCACAAGTCCAAAAATGGGATGAAAAATTACCTGAAAAAGGGAATATTAGGTTTTCTTTCGGTTTCCAAAAGAGAAAGTCTAGTGACTTACCCTCGTTATGCTGGCCCGATGACCAGCCATGGAGTATTTCTCTGGTGGCCGCGGTATCCACTCGCCGGGCGTGCGTTTGTTCTTTGTGGGTGCACCCTCGATGACCTCCTTTTCAGCTTCGGTTAGCTTAGCCTCTAGTTCCATCACTTTCTTCTGCAGCCGGATGACGGACGTCCACTTCTTTTCGAGCAGACCGCCAAACTTCTTTTCCGCCTCTGCGCTGAGATCGGCTTCCTTGCGGAATGCCTCCAGAGCGTCTGCGTACCCATTTGAGCCCAGATAGTCGGCAATCGCTTGGTTACTAAACGAAAAACAAGGTTAAGTTGTGAGAAAGTCATCCTGGTTTATAGATAAACATGAACTTACAGCTCCTCGCGCTGCCGCTGCGACAACACCATTTTCATACTGTTTTCTGATTTGGCTTTTATTGCTGCTCTCGTTCGATTTGGTTTACCGCCTTCAATTCGTGCAGTTCTGCAATGGAGGAGAGAGGAGGTTTAATAAGGTAGTACCAGTACTTTCCCCTTAACTCTAGCTGCAATTAGAATTCAAATATTTTCATCCGCTGTGGTGTTTCATTGAGGTTCTAGTCTATGATGAATTGCCAGCCACGCTGGAGAGACAGGAAATTGGTTTCGCAAAAGTTAAATGCCAAAAATGCCAGCGAGTTTCGTTTGAGTTCTCATGGAGGGCAAGTCACCCACATTTTTTGGGTTACTCTTTGGGTCTTTGGGTTTCTTATGCTCATCTTTCGGCTAGTCATTATGGTTTTATTTTGCTGCGATGCCAAAACGGAGCATCATCATTATTATGATGAGCAGTTTTGGTTTGTGGCACAGATTTTTGTGCTGCGGCTTGTACCTCCAATAATTGGACAGAAGTAGTAATCGAAAAGCTACTGCTTCGAGCTAGAAGCTTGGAAGCCCGGCAATTAAATTCAAGGCAGTTCAAGGGTCGAAAATCTAGGCACCAGACAACCACCATACATGTATAGTTATAGCACTTGTTTGTGTTGCTACTGCAAGACCATTTCAATCAGATCAAGGTGGGCGAATCACAGGTACACTGTAGCACGCCATAAAGCGGCAATCACGAACCACGAGCGCATATCTCGCGTCTCTCACTTGATAACGCTAGCTGGGCGGCCTGGACAACCTGGACAACTTGGCCAACTGGCCCGCGTTGCCAACTAACGCAAGGCAAAGCCAATTAGCCGGACTTAACGGTAGTTCAAGAAACTTCTTATAGGTAAATAAGGCTGCGAAAGACGAGACCAGCAGAGGCACACACATTCGCCAGCGACACGCTTAACCCGTTGACTAGGAAATGACGTTTTCAAATTATTTTTGGCCAAATGATATTTAACGATTTTTGTTGTTTGAAACTAGCAAGCCAAAAACTGACCAAACGGGTTTGAGTCACTACGGTGATGGTGGAAAAAATAGCATGTGCCATTTCTGTTAGCCTTATTTAAGCTCATCTTGTAAGGGCTTAGATTTAAAATAAAATATTTATAAAATATAACTATAATCTTTGTTAAATTCTTAACATATATTGTGCTTCATAGATTCCTATTACATAAAACATCATAACTATGCTATTTTCTTGACCGCAACTATAGCCATGACATGACTCATTCCTCAGAGCGAGACTTGCCCCTTATCAGCTGGCGGAGCACTCTGAGGCCCATCATTGGCGGACTTTTGAATATTGTAGGTGGCTGTGTCCCACCGCTAACTGCGCATCTAAATATAAAACATGGAAACAAAATCAATAAATGTTTCAGCGTCACGCGTATTTATGGAACCAGAGGTGGGCGGTCCGGGTGGAGGTTAAAGGTCGAGCCTTCGGCATGGTACTTGGTACTTTTCTAGGGCTCCTCCGGACAGAGTCAACAGCTTTTGTGTTGTGGCAACCAGCATTCCAGCACACCGACATGCGCACTGCCACCGTTATTCCAAATGTATGTGGCAGTAACGGTGCCACCCAGCACCAGAAAAAAAACAATAAGAAGGGGGCGTTTGGGTCGCACGCTTCGCTAAAAAAATATATTACAAAATCGGTGGAAAAGGCAGCACTAGATTCTCATTGTGCCCCAGCTTGCTCAAGCCATTTGGAATTTGAATTTAAAATGCTCTTAATCGGGCCACGCGGGGGCGTGGGAGCAGCGAGACCAGGGCTGCAGCACACCCAATAAGGACGCCTCTCTCTCTCTCTATCTCCCCCTGTTGTTTTGGCAACAGACCTTGCACTTGCCTCGTTGTTGTTGTTTGTGTTGGCTCTCGCTTGTTCAGCCGATTTGCGTGTTTCATTGATTAACCCACACACATGCAACGGGCGAATGCAGCACAAATTTCAAGAGCAGAGAGGAAATAAAAGCTTTCAACTGCAACTTTAACCCTCGATGCGATCGGTGGCGGAGAAAGGAGGCTTGAGAAACTGGCACACCTTCTTAAATGAGTTATGAGTGTATTCATTTAAACGAAATCAAAAGTACCATGTGTGGAGAATGTTGGTAGTTTCTTATCCAAAAGGGCCAAACGTGGTACCTGGTGGGCCAGGTATTTAGATAAGCCGCTGCAGAGATAAGGGGGCGGGCAGGTACCAAAACGACAAACACTTGGCGGTGCCAGAGGAGACAGAAGACAGCTCTTTCCACACATTCCGGGAAATGGCAAACAACGGGTCTCGTTGGATACCTAAAAGAACGCCCTGGCCATGGCCAAAGTGGAAAAATGAAACAAGATTTCTTGGGCATTGGCAGAACTGGTTTGGGCCATTTCTTTCCATTTGGCTGAAAGGTGTTAGGCGGTTGAAAGAGTCGGTCGAACGGTCGGGCAGAACTATTGGGGAGTTGGCAGGAACCGGGGAGTTGGTTAAAAATCGATCAATCGCCTGCCTGGGGTGCTTTCGAGGGGGCGGACACATTCTTCAACACATGCGCAAAAATTGTGCGCACACACACAAACACAGAGATACACTGAAGCACAGCGATGTGTCATCGCTTTCTGGTGGTTGTAAAAAATGTAATGTTTTGTTTCTTCGTTATTTCATTTCGTTTTGCACTGCTCAGTCCAATACAATTGTGCATAATTTGCATAACTCTTTCTCTTTCGCTTGTTTCCCGTTTTCTTTTCAATAACAAACACAAAGCAAACACACAATAACAACAACGCCAACAACAATAAACTGTTACGACGGCCATCTTGAATAGAGAGAGGGGGAGGTAGGGGTACGAAGAGTGAAAAAAAGAGTTCAAAAGGCACTATGCAAAATTGGAAAGGACAAACCAACAATTGCACGCACTGGGTTTCGAAGTAACTATTGTTTAGGTGCTCGTTTTATTCGCCTCCACTCGGGGTACATAACGCGCGTACCAATACTCAGGCATTATCGTACATATGACACTTTTTCCATGGCATTTTTCACACAGGTCGCAGTTGCGAAAATCGTTGTTTTGCGGTCTTCCTCGCGGCGATTCAATTTGTTTTCTCTATGCGCTATGCATACTTACTTCCACTTTTTTGCTTATTGCTTCATACAATTTTAATTAAATTTTAATTTTTCTCAAGAATTATACGAAGGAATTACAATTACGCAGAATGACGGAGATAGGAGATAGAGATGGGTGTTTTGTTGCGACTTTATGTGTTGGTAAACGCAGTAATTTGACAAAAACCAGAGTTGCTATTTATACCATATGTTGTTAAATTTTATAAAAGAATTTTTTGTAATGATTTATAGAAAAATTATTTTGAATATATGTTTGGAAAGCTTATTTGGTAATTTGAAAAATGTTAATAAGTTTCTCGGGGCGAAATGAATAATTACGATTCCACGGTCTGGCAACCTTTATTCGGTAATTTTTAGTGTTGTAAAAACAGTAAAGTTGAATAACGTGAATGGCGCCGACTTTTGAAAGAATTTAATATCTACCGTTGTTAAATCCAAGATTACTTATAAAGGCAAACTAGTTTTTTCAAATTCTATACAGTTTTAAACTTCCCTTGATCGCTTACCAACTTTGTTGCTTGCGAATTTGTAATAAACTTGCGAATGTTATCTTACTCATACACATTATGGGAGTAGGGTTTTCTTATCTGCGCTCACTCAGTCCAAGAGGCGTTTATTTATTCCCGTTCACGCTCAGTTTTCAACAAACGCTCAGCGGAAACGGTTAAAATTAGTTCGTCCGATATTGGCGATCGTTGAAGTGTCTAATATTTGCTGTCGCGCGCACCTTAAAAACAAAAAAAAAACGACAGAATCAGTAACGATCTTGCAACTGTGAGTGTTGTTTTGTGATATCACCAAGTTTGGTGCCAATTTCATTGTGCAAATTGCCAAAATATGTAAATCATTTTCCAAATTAAGGCTCTCTCGCCTCATCAATATCAAAGTGATCAAATTAATCAGCCAATTTCTCGTATTACTGCCATGCCATAATAACCGATAACAAGGAATCCATTGAGCTGACGATCGAAATTTTAAGACCTTGCGAAACAGGAGCTTATCCTGCCTATTGCGAGCAATTTTCAAAGGCTTCATTGCGCTTTTGTACTGAAATTGATGAAAATTTATGACTCCCGTCGGAGCTTAACGAACATATGCACGTTATCTGGACTTGGGTTCTGATTATATGCGCTTGATAAAGGCCGCTTGTCGTGTGTAACCGTTAAATTGTTATTATTGGCTTATTTGGTGTGTTTGGAGCGACGCGATTTGTTTAACCAATTCGTCCAACAGGGCCCTAATAACCTGGAGCCAACTGTCTTTGCTATTCCCTATACACTAGACCAGATAACGAACGCCATCAATAATTATTAAAAAGTGTAATTTTATTTGCCTTTAAGAGCTGTCTTTGGCTGCTTCCGTTGTTGGGGGCGACAACAAAAATTAGTAATTAGAGCTGCCGTTTTCGCGGTATTCGTTCGATTAGAGCATCAGCCCCAGTGACGCACCCCCGTGTCGTCTATATTTATCTATTTTATTTGCAATCAATTGGTTTTTCGAACGCGTGACAGGATTGCAAACAAAGCCTTGATTAGTGATTCGTTTTTGAACTTTAATATATATTTCGTTGCACTGTGCTCTTTTCGATTCGCTTTTAATTTTTTAGCAACCAATATTGTGTCCAACAAGTGAGATTAGTATCAATTGCTATATCTGCTGGCCACTTCGGCTGCGGATGAAGTGGTCAGATAAGATTTTCAAAATTAACACACACAAGGCGCCTGACATTGGTCATATTGGGTTTGCGAAGGCGCTTCCCATTCCCAGTAATGAGTTGTCCATGAGTTGGGTTGAGTTTATCGAGTACTCACTTGGGGTAAGACCCACATTTTGATACCAACTAGTGGCCCTATCTCGCCTCGTTCTTTGTTTACATTTTTCAATTATTGGAGGAATTTTTGCAATTACCATACATAAGTTCTTCGGGGACTAGTGATTAAACAAATTAATAATACTGGCGATAAGGGACTGTATTTACATTTGTTGCGCTGGTCAGCAACTCGCCAGAAAAAGTGTGCTGTTCAAAAATTCAAATTTTAATCACCTTTCGATTCCAACCGTACAGTGAACTCTTATTTGTTATTTGTTATTGTAGGCACTAATTATAAGAATACGAATACGACTTGCAATTGGGTGAGGTTAATGCTTTTGGGAAAAATCCCAGAACCAACCGGTTTCATATTAAATTATTTTTATTTTTAATAATTTACAACAGCATCGGAAGCAATGTGGCCCTAAGATGAGTATCAAGCATCACTGGAAGCCATCGTTCAGGATATACGGGTTGATTCTCATATTTTGGGTTGCCTGGGCCGAAGGACAAAGCTCCAGTAAATATCTTATATTAAAGTTTTAAAATATTAATATATTAATTATTTAAATCAATTAGAAACGGAGGTAAATGTGGCATCTACGGCTTATACACTTCGCTTTACTTTAACCGATGATACGGAATACTCCATCAGTGGGGTCACCTGCCGCAATTCCAGTGGAAAGGAAACGATAGCCAATCAGGATAATGTATGGTAAGAGAAGTTACAACGGAGTAGGGGATTTCCTTCCTTAAAACTTCCTTATATGGGTTATAGCGAAAGCCTCGATCCCTGTACCTTCTACACCTGTGTGGTGTCCTTTCGATCCAATGAAGCCGAAAAGCCACCTCCTTCCGAGCAGATTATTTACGCCTATACTGAGTACAAACGTGAGTGGACTCGTGAAAAGGGTTTCTAATGTATTAATTTAATTGTATTTTTTAGAGCCTAGAACCACTGTTAAATCACTAGAGCCCACGTCGAATACCATCAAGATATCCTGGCAGACCACCGATCGAGCTTGTGTGGAAAACTTTGAAATCAACGCCAGGGCTTCGGCCACGGGCTTCGGCTACAACGTCGTCCAGCTGAACGAGAAGAGTACCTACACCTTCGACAAAGATATCAAGGCCTGCCTCACCCACGAAATCACCCTCTTGACCCGAAACAATGCCAGTCAAGTGGTGGACACAGACGTTAATACGGTGGACACACTATATGCAGAGCCAGGAGATCTCTCAATGAACGTCACTAACCTGGCCAACGGCATTACGGTGATAACTTGGAACGATCCCATTGAGGAGTACTGCATCAGCAACTATGAGTTCAAGTGGCGGCGTGACGACTGCCCGAAGGACACAAATCCGGAGGAGACCACTACGATGGAGCCCACCACTCTGACCACCCCTGTCATGGACTATGACCTGAGTACCACCACGGAAACGACCGCTTCGCCTCTAGAACCAGACGACGGCAAAGGTGAGTGATTAAATTATAACAGAGGATTGGAACACCCCAATTTCCCAAACTATCCCAACAGTGGAATGTAACTGGAGCGAATCCTCCTCCGACGGCAAGCTTCGAGAGTACTTGCTGATGGACCTGCAAGGATGTGAGCCTTATACCTTCGAGATTTTCATAAATGAGAATTTGACGTCTAAGGCTTCACAACAGTTCACATCGGCTGAAAAAGGTATGTACATATTACCTCTATTGGTGGAGAACCTATTCGGTTGGATATTGAGAGATATTTGATGCATGATATTTGATTTAAAGAGAATGAATCACCTATTCGTTTAAGGTATTCCTCTTGAGAATCAGAACGATATTGGCAAAGATATAGCCTTTGCAGGGGCCCAAACTGTCCTTCCCAGGAAACTTTAAAATTTTGGAGGGGACCCCTCAGAAAATTTGACGAAAAATATAAAAAATATTCCGTTCCAAGATTTTGATGCAGATTCAAAGAGAATTGATCTACGATTCGTTTAAGGTATTCCTCTTGAGAATCAGAACGATATTGGCTCAGAACGATGAAAGATATAGCCTTTGCAGGGGCCAAAACTGTCCTTCCCAGGAAACTTTAAAATTTTGGAGGGGACCCCTCAGAAAATTTGACGAAAAATATAAAAAATCTTCCGTTCCAAGATTTTGATGCAGATTCAAAGAGAATGAATCACCTATTCGTTTAAGGTATTCCTCTTGAGAATCAGAACGATATTGGCAAAGATATAGCCTTTGCAGGGGCCCAAACTGTCCTTCCCAGGAAAATTTTAAAATTTTGGAGGGGACCCCTCAGAAAATTTGACGAAAAATATAAAAAATATTCCGTTCCAAGATTTTGATGCAGATTCAAAGAGAATTGATCTACGATTCGTTTAAGGTATTCCTCTTGAGAATCAGAACGATATTGGCAAAGATATAGCCTTTGCAGGGGCCCAAACTGTCCTTCCCAGGAAACTTTAAAATTTTGGAGAGGACCCCTCAGAAAATTTGACGAAAAATGTATAAAAATCGTTTCGTTTGAAGAGTTTGATGCAGATTTAAAGAGAAGGTATCATTCTTATGAATCTGGCCGAGATATAGCCTTCGGATGAGGCCCTCATTGTCTCTTCCATGCAATTTTTAAAGAGGGGAAAACATTTATCTAACTATCGTATCCATTTCAGTTCCCAGTGTGGTTTTCGAACCCACACTTAGTGCAGATCCCAATAAAATGGGAGAGTTGAGCTGGACGTGGTCGGAGCCGCAGGATCATCCAAAATGTGTGGCCAACTATAGTGTAAGCCTGACTGGACCCAGTCAGCGGTCGGTAAAGGTATCCAAAGACTTGGTGACCGAGGAAAAGACTGCTGTATTCGAAAATCTAGACCCGTGTGGAATCTACACTGTGGGAATAGTTCCGATTATGTTGAATGGAAGCAGTGGGGCCTCTTATAAAGGAGAGGGCACCGTTCAAGAAGCTCGTAAGCAATTATTAGTCTATAAAATTCCATGTTTACTAATGAAGATCAAAAATTACATTCAGGGCCAACCCAGATCTTAGAACCTGTGGTAACACCAGATTCGTATTCGCTGGAACTGAGTTGGGATACACCCGCCTATGCGGATCTGTGCATCGATGGCTATCGCCTGTCTGGCTGGACGGAGGACGAGCCCATTGTGGAGAGCCTCAGTGTCACCACCAAGAATACAAATGTGTCCTACTCGAATCTGGTAGCCTGTGAGATGTACACAATCCAGATCATTCCGTACACCAGGGGAAGTCAGGATGGAGACCCGAGACAGGTTGACGCTGAGATGCGAGCAGCGATTGTTTCGAATTCAAAAGTGAGTATAATACTATTCAGACTTGATTGAGAGTGTTTATTTTCTATTCTTGTCTTCAAATAAAGATCAAATTTGAACCGTTGAGTACTAGCTCGCACAGTCTGGAGCTAAGCGCTTTTAATAATGATTACAACAACTCCTGTCCGACGATCTATGCCTTTTTTAAATGCAATACAACTGATAATGTTCCTAACAAACAAGGTGATCGTTACGTCGAAGGACACACTCAAAGAGGTGGGTATCCATTCCCAAAAGAGTAACCCATACGTATAACCAATTAACCCTGCAGGTTTCCAGGCGGTTATTAGCCCACTCTCCCCGTCCACCACTTACGTTTGTTATGTGGCACTTTACAACGTAGCCGGGCCCTCGGAAGCGCTTAGCAGGACCAGCATCCTAACAGCAAACTATTGTAAGTAATACAGAAGAATCTTAGATTTTATTATTCACTTTCTTTTGGTTTATAGTTCCTGAGAGACCGGAGAACTTACACAACGAACACAGGACGACTAACAGTCTCCAGTTCAGCTGGGATCCACCCACCTATCTAAACGGAGCTCTTAAGTTTTACCAGGTTTTCCTAATGCTCCACGAAGCCAACTACTTTATGCCGGAAGATTGCACCATCGATGAGTGGTCCAAGTCGGAGACCAATGCCCTAACCACTTCCAACTATTCAGCTTTATCGCCAGGAATGAAGTACATGATCCAGGTGGCTGCTCAGAATGATTTCGGAATGGGTGACTACACAGCCCCTGTAATTGGCATTACCCTGCCCACAGGTATATATTGAAATATTTTAAATAAAATACACATTCTAAGAGGGTACTTCCTAGTCTCGGACAACGTCACACAGTTGGCGGTAGCACCAATGGGTCCCTATCCGGATCCCAACCTGCAGTATTTCGCCAACGTGACAATCACATGGACAGTGCCCTGCAGGTCGAATGGCGAGATCGAGTACTTCCTTCTCGTCTTCAGTGGAACCCGAAAGAATCACGAGAATATCGCGTTCAATCGCACGGTTCAGTTGGATACGGAAAACAAAAAGGGTCGGATGTCCTACACGGAGACGGACATGCAGCCGGAGTACGACTATAAGGTGCTGGTGGCCGTCAAGAACCTCAATGTGGATCAACTGAGTTACGGAGTGCCCGGCCAGTGGCAGTCGCCTGCGGGATGTTAGTACAAAGTGCATTTTTCATTTGGAAGACCTCCTTCTTATTGGCTTCTTTTTTAATCCTTAGTACCCTCACGCCTGGGGGATGAGCTGGTGGGTCAGATGCGGGTCAAAACCGACGAAACGAATCATCCAACTAAATCGGCGGTGGTCCGTCTTCCAGCTAGCATCATGAACTCCGAATCAGGTGACATCCAATACGTTGCCCTGTTGGTCTCGCAGAAGAACTGCGCCGGAACGTCACAGCCGGAGTTGGGATTCGAGGTGTCCAAGGAGTGGCCCAACTCGCTGACCTACGAAGAGGCAGGTGGCGATGGCAGCGGCGGTTGCGTTGGCCAGTACCAGACAACACCCTTTTACTGGAAACCTGTGGCCACTGTCCGGTATCGACGGAGCACTGAGAACACCACGGACTCTGACTCCGAAATTGTATTTACCATCGGCGAAGACAAGTGTCCCAATAATGATCGATTCTGCAACGGGCCTTTGCTGGCGGACACGGAGTATTACCTGGTAGTGCGATTGTTCACCTCGTCCGGATACAGTGATGCTGCTCTCCTGGAGTTCAAAACTGAGGCGGCCATCAAGGTAACCTTGATACTGGTCAGCGTTTGTTCCTGCCTGCTCCTGGCGTTTGTGATCGGATTGGTGGTGTTGTGGGTGCGGAAACGTATTGCTTGGTGAGTCCTTTAAATACACAAAATATCAAATAATTAATGAATACTTTTCCCGCAGGCATCGTGACTCTGGCCAAGGAATCGAGGATCCTTTTGGCAACATCATTGCCAAGAACTTTGCCATATTCTATGCCGAAGTGGCCAAGCCAGAGAAACTGGCTCGGGAGTTCAAAGAGATCACCGTGGCGGCCGTGGTACTGAGTTATGCAGCTTCGGAGTTGGGTTGCCACAAAAATCGCTACGCAGACATATATCCTTGTAAGCAAAATATGAATAAGTATTTTGACAAAATCCTTGAAATTGTCCATTACCTAGATGACAAGAACCGCGTTATCCTGGACATAGATGCTGAAGGCTCGGACTACATCAATGCCTCCTTTGTGGATGTAAGTGATTTATCCATCAAGGAATTCTAACTTTCAACTAAACCTTATTTTTCAGGGTCATACTCGGAAAAAGGAATATATAGCCACGCAGGGACCCAAACCGGAGAGCGTAATGGACTTTTGGCGCATGGTGCTCCAGTATAATGTGCGGATTATTGTGCAGGTCACCCAATTCCGCGAAGGCAACATCGTAAGTGCATCAGATTACCTATTGATCCCTTCCTAAGGTGAGGACTACCTTCACAGATCAAGTGCCACGAGTACTTCCCCTACACCATGCGAGGATTAACTGTCACGGTGAAGAACAAGGAAAGCTTCGACCTTTACGACCGCACTGAGCTAACAGTGGTCCATGACAAGTACGGCTTCAAGGAGAAGGTGGTCCACTTTTACTTCAAGAAGTGGCCAGATCATGGGGTTCCCGAGGATCCAATGCACCTGATCACCTTTGTGAAGAAGGTGAAGTCGGAGCGACGCCCCACTTTCTCGCCCATTGTGGTCCATTGCAGTGCCGGGGTGGGTAGGACTGGGACCTTTATTGGTCTGGACATAATCATGCAGCGTCTGAAGAGCGAGTCCAAGATCAACATCTTCGAGACGGTGAAGAAGCTGAGGTTTCAACGCATGAAGATGGTGCAGACCCTCCAGCAGTACACCTTCCTCTATGCCTGCACCTACGAACTGGTGAAGCACAAGATTCCTCGGGCGGCTCTTAAACTTGAAGGTCGTCCCAAGCCGCTTAACGGGACTGTGCCGGCACTTTCCGCACCCAAGAAGGTGAGCTTTCCAGACGTGGAAGCCAGTGCCAGTAGCGACTCCGAAGTGCCAGTGGTGACTGCCCCTTACCCGGACCAGGAAGTAGATGTGCCTGTTCTGCAGCTGCCCGCTCGGTATTCTGGTCAGCGGAACGGTGGTCCTCAAGCCGAAACAATCAGCATTACGAGCACCAATATGTAAATGACAGAACCTGTATGTTAATTGTATTTGTATTATACAAGCATAATTTATGTGCAATAATAGCCAAAGAAATGTGACTAAATCGTAGTAAATGGATCTTCAAAGTGGAGCTTTACAACTAAATAATTGTTTTTACCCTTGTATTTATAAACAAATGCCTATTATCGCCAAATAAAAGTATTATTTTTTGGGTTTTGGTAAATATAAAATATAAATAATTTTTAAACAATGAAATTTACCCATTTTATAAAAATTCTAAGTATTTCAAAAGTTTGCGCAAGAAAGTCAATGTTATGAACAGAGTCTGTTAAATAACAGTAGAATTTCAGTATTGGAAAGCGTGATAAAATATCGATGTTTCTCACATATATTTATTATATGGCCATTGGTCACACTAGAGAGCAACGACAATACAGAATATAGTGTTTATATTTATATTTCACAAAGTTTGAAGTTTTTTGCAAAATGTCGGAGCGCAAAGTTTTAAATGTAAGTTTTTTTCAACTCCACAAACATGGCCCTCTTTTGACCTTGTTCTTTGCAGAAATACTATCCCCCGGACTTCGATCCGTCGAAGATTCCGCGCATGAAACTGGCCAAAAACAGGCAATACACTGTCCGACTGATGGCTCCGTTTAATATGCGATGCAAAACCTGCGGCGAGTATATTTACAAGGGGAAAAAGTTCAATGCCCGCAAGGAGGACGTTGAGAACGAGACATATCTTGGCATCAGGATCTACCGGTTCTATATTAAGTGCACCCGCTGTCTCCAGGAGATCTCCTTCAAAACAGATCCCCAGAACACGGACTACGAGATTGAGGCGGGTGCCACGCGCAACTTCATGGCTTTGAAGTTGGCCGAGGAGCAGGCGAGACGCGAAGAGCAGGAGGCTCGCGAAGAGGAGGCCAACAACCCAATGAAGCTGCTAGAAAACCGTACGCAGCAGTCGCGGAACGAGATCGAGATGATCGAAAGTCTCGAGGAGTTGCGCGATCTGAACCGCCGGCAGCAGACCGTGGATTACTCTACCATGCTGGAGCAGTACAATACGGTGGAAACGGAGAGGGAACGGTTGGAAAGGGAGGAGCGCGAGGACGAGGAATTCATAAAGTAAGTCGAAGGGCATCTTGTCCATACCTTGCCATTTGTAACTTTCTTATCCTTCGCTACAGATCCGTCAAGTTCAAGACCAAATCCAATGGAGCCTCACGAATAGTGGCCGAGGAAATAATTGAAGAAATCAAGGAGGAACCGGAGGAGACGTTACCAGCCCCACCATCAGCCAAGCAGGCCAAGACAAGCACTCTCAGCCTGGCCGCATCGTCTTCCAGCAAAGCACTAACCTCAAAGCCTCAATTGGTAAAGCGAAAGACGCCCTTAGTATTGGTCAAACCCAAGACAGTTGGTGTAACGCCTTCAAATGGAACCAAACCTGCAGTTAGTAAGCCAGTCGAGCCAAAGCCACCAGCTTCCGCAACTTCTACGACAGCGGAGCCGAAAGCTTCTGCTCCTGCCACTTCCGCGCCAGCTGGGCTTTCGCTTTTGGCTGCCTACAGTGACAGTTCCGAGGATTCCAACTAACCCAGCATTTACTTAAGGCATTTTATAATTAAATGTACACCTGAAATAGCCACAATAAAGACTATTGTTATTTTGAAACCCATTTGATGTATGTTGGAATAATGCATTAATTTTATTAAATATTTCGACTTTGTTTCACATTATTTTGTCAAGGCCAATGGTAAGGCAAAGTAATTTTAAATTTCAAATTCAACCAAAAAGAAAAGAAAAAATATGCATTAAGTATTCACTTTCAATCGGCGACGTCATAGCCGGCACTGGCCACAATACACCGAGTGTGCATTAACTTACAGATCTATATACGAACTACTATTAATGGCTAGGTGCTATTTACAGGAGGTATTACGATTAAAACTCGGCAATCAAAATAATAAATAATATCACAAGCAAAACAAAATTATAAATATACGATTCAGATTATCAGATAGTTGGGGTTTTACAAAAATCGATTCTAATGATTAATTTCATAAATTACGAAGACACTGGTATGTTTCTCTAGCTCTTCTATTTCCTTCCCAAAGGCATCGGCATCGGCACCGGCATCGATAAGGCGGCCTACGAATTACAATTATGAGTTAAACAGTCTTTGTTCGTTTTGGGGGCGGGTTGCGGGTTTTTGGTATGTGATCCTGCTGCATTTGGTTTAGCCTTCTGCTCAAATGTCCACTGCGTTGGACTGCTGCTGGACGCTGTTGTAGTTGCTGCGTGGCAGCACTTTGGATGGAACAGCAGATCCCGTCGCACCGCCACCGCCACTGCCACCCCCGCCACCGTCGTAGTTGTGATTGTTGTTCTGCAGGAAATGCTGCTGCTCTGCTGCTTGATGATTCAGCTCGTAAAGCTCCATGTCGTCGTACTCGGAGATGCCCAGAGCCCGGGTGGGAGCGTAATGCAGCTCGTTTTCCTCATCATCCTCGTCGTCGGTGTGGGGCTTGTGCCGGCGCATCCCCACCACCAGATCCTCGAGACTGCGCTTGACCGCAGCATCGGATCCAGTGCCCGAGTCCTTGCTAGACAGGCGATCCTGCTGGGTCTCCAGGTCTGATTGCTGCAGATACCGAAGCGTCAGTCCCTGCTCCAGGCAGCGCTGCTCATAGGAAGGAGTCGTCGTCACAATCGTCGTTCCCAAATCGGCCAGGCTGCGGGGTCGTGCCTGCCCTTGATGTGGCGAGGAAATGCCGTCCAAGACCAACTGCGACTGGTGCGGTCTCATTTGGGTGCGGTTGAGAGTGGTCAGCTGCGTCTGATCCTTGTCCAGCGTGGAGTGCAAGCTGGCCTGCGTACGAGCCGCAACACGCTCGGCGGCAAGGTTCATTCTCAGCTTTCGCTTCTGGTAGCGCAGTGTACACCAAATGATGCAGCAGTCCACCAGGACACAGGTCACCGTCAACGCAATAATGCCCATAAGTAAGACGTCCCAGGTAAGGTTCTCCTTGACCACCACCAGCTCTGACTGCAGGGTAAAGGTGCGCGAGTTGTCGGTAATCTCGCAGCGGTAGTGACCCGCATCGTTGGACTGCGCGTTCAGGATCACGAGCAGCTCCTTGCTGTTGGTAAAGTAGTAGCGATCCCCGTCCGAGATGTGTATGGGCTTGTTCTCCTTGAACCATTCCCGATGCGGCTGCTCCAGCTCGATCTCTGCATTGGCTGTTTCGGTCAAGCACTCCAACACACAGGTCCGGCCGACGACCACTTCCTGGTGCACCAGCGGAATACTCGGTTGGGGTTTATCTGAAAAGCAATAGAAGACCATTACCAACAGTTCACTTAAAGTGGTTATTGGGGAACTCACCGTTTACGACCAGCGTGGCATTAACTTTTATCTCCCCGGCGGCGCTCACCGCGGTGCACGTGTAGATTCCGGAATCACTCGGCTTGGCGTTGGTTATCAGGAAGGCGTTCTCCTCGCGTATCACCTGCAACCGGCGCTCAGTGGCCGCCGGAAATTCGCTGCCACCGAACTTTTGCAGAGCCATCTCCGGAGTAGGATCGCCGCTGGCCGAGCACACCAGCCTGGCCGTTTCGCCAGCGTCCAGGGTGAGGTTGGAGGGCACTTGCAGGAAAGTGGGATGAACTGTGACCACAAAAGGAGATTGGTTAGTGAGGGCTAGTGGGTTTTGGAACCATTGCACCTACTTCCTATGGATATCTTGAACTTCTGGGCGTAGGTAGTTCCAAAAGCATTCGATACCACACACTGATAGCGTCCAGCGCTTTCGTAACTGACGTTTGTCAGTCTCAGATAGCCGTAGATGGAGGTCTGATTAGTGCCCTGGTCATGGTGGATCTTCGTCTCCGTGCTAGAGCCATCATGGAGAGCGGTTGGTCGCTCCATAACATGCTGGTTGTCGTGGCGCCACTTGATCTTCAGCTCATCCGCTGCGGCCAGAGAAGCGGCTGCCGGAGAGCTGGCAATGCACTCCAGAGTGATGTTGGCTCCATTCACCGCCAGCATATTCTCTGGCGGCTCCTGCTCCAGTTTTGGCTTGGGGGAGTCCACTACAAGAGCAGTAATATTAGTTTTTGTTTGAACACCTTTCCTTGATTATTCAACTTACCGCATACCAACTCCGAATCGGTTAGAGTTCTAATCTGGCGATCCAGCAGGTGCTCCGGATAGCCACAGACCACGTGCTGCATGTGCTGGGGAAACTTGCTCTGCAGCCAGTTGCGGAACCAGATCAGCTCGCAGTCGCATATGAAGTTCAGGGACTTGAAGACGAACTTGTTCAGCCGTATCATGTGCTCAAAGGTGTTGGGCTGGATGCTGGCCAGGGCGTTGGAGCCCAGGTTCAGGGTCTCCAGGTTGTTCAGGCCACTCATTGCCTTGCTGCTGATCTGCTTGAGGTTGTTGCCGTGCAAGTCGAGTCTACGCAGCTTGCGAAGATCCTTGAACGGGGCCGCGGCACTCTGGTCCTCGATGATCCAAGACAAGCGGTTGCGCCGCAGATTCAGCTCCTCCAGGTTCTTCACACAGTTGAAGGTGTTGTCCTGCAGGTACTGCAATCGGTTGTGGGCCAGGTTCAGGGTCTTCAGACGCTGCAGGCAGTCCAGGTGCTGAGGCTTGAACTCGGTGATGGCGTTGTGGGAGAGGTCTAGCAGTTCCAGCAGCTGGGTGAACTCCCAAGCATCCACCTCGATGTGCGAAATGGCGTTCATGGAGAGATTTAGGTGGCGCAGCTTCGTCAGGTTGTAGAGCTCCTTGCGGGAGAGCGAGGTTATTTGGTTCTGGGCCAGGTCAATGGATTCAATGTTCCGCATCACATAGAACACGCCGTCCTGCAGCGCCCGAATCCGGTTGGCCTTTAGTTGCAAGTTCTTCACGGCCACCAGGCCCTTGAACGTGGACCAGTTTATCTCCAGATGGTTGAAGTTCAGAGATCTGACATGACATAGGTTATAGTAAGTATGATAATGAAGTTAAAGCCCTGCTACTTACAGCTTCTTCAAGCGGGTCAGGTTCTGGAAGGTTCCCACGGGAAGGTTACCGATTTGGTTGTTATTCAGCTCCAGGTCCGTCAGATTATTCAAAGGCACAAAGGCAGCCACATCTATGTTGGTTATCTCGTTCAAATTGAGTATTCTGTGGAGAGGATTAGAAGTCAGTGGAATCGAGGACCCAAAAGAGTCTTCTGACACACTTACAAGTGACCCAGGCTGTTGGGCATGGGGAAGGAGTTAGCCTCAATACTGTGTAGCTGGTTTCTGGACAAGTCCAGGGTTCTCAGCGATGGCAGGGCCAAGAGGGCTTCCCTGGAGATGCTGGTAATGTGATTGTTGGCCAAAATCAAGTGCTTGAGGCCACCTAGGCCCGTGAACTTGGGTATAACCTCCAGCAAGTTTCGCTTCAGGGTTCTGAAATGGACATATTTTTAATTAATAATCCTAGCTTTGTATCTAATCCTGAATTATACTTACACTTTAATTAAATTTGAAAGATTTTTAATTTCCAGAACAGTCGTGTCGTTCAGCTTGTTGTTCGCCAGTTGCCTGGAAGGATAGATACTGATTAGTGGGAGGCCTTCCAAGGTCTACAATTATGCATAATTATCGATGCAGGGCTGCTGATAACAAACGAACAGAGTTTGCATAATTTTCCATGCATTAAATTGATTAAAGGCCCAACGATAAAATCGCAACCCTCCGAAAAAGAATGACTGCAAATTGAGGGCAAATGTCGAACCCGAATGGGGTTGGGACACACTGCAATTTATATTGGCAGCTTAGTCGCGGGGGGTGGCTAGGAAGCCCACTTGCCATTTCATCCCCTCGCCAAATATTGGTCGAATGGAGGACTTTGGGGTTGGAGACATGAATAGGGGATTGTATTCCAAATTGAGAGAAATGGAGGTCATAGAGAACTTAGTCCACATCTTGGGATAATACTTACAAAGTATGCACATAGCTGGGCAGCACTGGAACCCTCTCCAGGTGCAGCTTGTCGCACTCGAAGATCCCGGCCACACACTTGCAGTCCTTGGGGCAGTCTTTGCTGTACTTGTTGTTGGCCGCGGCGGCTGCTTCCCTAAGAGCCTTCTCCGCCTGTTCGTACTGCCCCCCATCGTCCGAGACGAATCCGTTGGTCTCCAGTGACCCGGATTGGACGGAGGATAGGTGGGATGCCCCGGCTGATAGTCCAGACCGATGCGGGATGTGCAAGGCGGCCATGTCCTCGTCATCTACATCGGCATCGGACTCGTCTTCGCGCAGGTTCAGGAATTGCTGGAGATTCGCATTCCCCCGGTTGCCTCGAGTGCCCGATCCGGATCCCCCAGAGCCCCCGTTCCTGGTCAGCATGGCGAACAACTGCTGCTGCGGCAACTGGTGATTGTACGAGGCACCGCCAGACTTGAGAAACGCCGTCAGGGGCGATCCTCCTTCGCCGTCCCGTGCTCCGCCAGAATTCACCGACGACGACGATGACGACGACGGCGACTGGGCGGCGCTTTGACAAATTGTGGCCGCTGTTATCAGCAGCATGTACGTAATTAGCAGCAGTTTATTGATTTTATTGAAATCATTGGTTGTAGTATAATTGCAATTATCATTATTGCGACTCGATGCTGCTTGTTCTTCATTGTTGTTGTTGTTATTGTTGCCTTTCCGGCGACGTCGCCACTTGGCGCATGACATTAAAAATTTACCATTCGCCATACTTGTACTACTACTATTTCTACTGCCTTTCCGGCTGCATATTCGATGATTGTCCAACCGGAGGCTGCCTCGACTACTATCACTCTCCCTCGATTCTGGCCAGAGATTTATGGCCGAAACGTGCATTTCGTGCTATTTGCTAAATTCGTTAAAGTCGCAGCGATTAAAGCTCCGTTATGCCAGCCAATGTCACTCGGCGTCCGTGACTGCTGTTCCTGGACAGTTCCTTCCGCTGGCCGCGCCGACTCCAAGCAGTTGCATGATGATTTCTGCAAAAAAAAAAAAAATAGAGGATGATTAGATTGGAGTTTAAGGGGTGGAAGAGGGTTGGAAACATGTTTTTTATTTTTATTTTACATAATGTATTATCTCATGAATATTTTTGTTTAAATTTCGCTTTTTAAGTGGTTTTATTCAGTAAGTTTAAAGTACTTATGTAATATAAGTCTAATCTTTTGAGGCGCTTTCCCTCATAAAACATGATTTCAAAGTCGGTGCCCATCATAGCTCGTAGACTTCTATAGCGATTGTTTTGAAATTTTTAATCCAATTTCTGAATATAATTTCACAGGAGAGTTTTATTAATAATACTATTATTATTATTATTAGTTCATAAATTACTAGAGAGTTTTATTCCAAATATAGCTGTATACATACATATATTAACTAGAATAAAACTTTATTTTTTTGCAATGAAAAGACATTCAGCCATTGTATCATTTCATAAAACATATTCTTCTCTATATAAATTCTGCAAAATTATTTTTTAGAAGTCATCCTATAATATGAAGTTAATACAGAGAAGTTACTATAGAGAGTATACATAATACTATAATAATACCCCAAAAATAATCCATAAAACTCTACAGTCTAGCCCAAGTCCCAGTCTAGTCATAATTTTCCTTGCCAAAGGAAATGAAAATAATATAGTCCGCAAATGTACATATATTTCATGGCTTTATAAATAAATAATAATTGTGCAGAAATTGCCAGTGTCTCTGGGCGAGCACAGAATTTATACTCATTAAATTAAAATACGACCGGATGTTTTGTGCGAAAAAAACGCGCAGAGCCAACGATTTTATAATGCAAACAAAACAAAATAATATAAAACTCAACTGAACTGAACAGATCGCTGCAAAAACAGCAAAACATCATCATCATCACGACGACGGCGACGACGACTGCGACGTTGGTTGAGGCCCCAAAGGCATTCAGAATTCAGAAAACAGAACAGAAATCACAATTCAGACGTAATGTCTTCATCTCTCCACTCCAGAATTGTGCAGCGTGTGCAGCTTTTATTTTGAATAAACACGAGGGGGCTCATTGGGGGGATGTGCCGGCACTGGGGCCGAGTCCAAAGCTCGCTAAATTCGGTGACAGTCCGGGTCCGGGACTCCGGAGAGATAAAGACTCACTGCCGGATGAATTCAGATGCGGATGCTGGCTCGGCTATCACCTTTCCATGGCCCGGATACGAAAAAGGGCAGCGCTCAGCAACAAATTAAAGAAAATGCCTTGCAATTACCACAACAGTTGGCCACAAATAGTCTATACACCGGGAGAAAAGTGTAGGGGTATTAACCTTTTAAAATTAATCAATTTTTACACTCTCTTGGCGTATAAATTATATTATTTTTCTTGGTGGATGTACATATATAGATATGTACGTCGGCTAGCCAGGCTACTAAAAATGGTCCGGACACACAAACACATCAGACCGAGCTATAGGAGGGTAGGACGGCGGGCGGATAATAGGGGGTAGACGCGTAAAAATGCCCAGACAACCAAATTTAGTAACACGCTAAAGAAAAAAAGAGCAACCGCTTACTTTAGTTTCAATATTTTTCTTCAAAGAGTTTTCCGGGCATTTCCCACCGCTCCATGTCTGCATCTCGCTTCTCGCATCTCGCCCTGGCTATATATAGGCAGCCAGGCCATGCCATGCCAGCCAGCTAGCTACTTTTATGTGCTTGAAGTTGGCCAGGAAAGACTTCAAGTGCCCGGAGTGGAGCGAGTCTGGAGTGAGGAGGTTTTTTGATTAGTTTCCAGTCGATAATAAGTCTTGGCACCAATTTCTCAAAGTATCTCTATCTGAAGATTGTCACACGTTCTCCCCCAACTTGCTCTACATTTTGTCAGTTTTACGGTTTTACAGTTAAGCTCTGCAATTATCTAATCAAGGGTTTGCGATCGCACCGAGCGGTATCTACAGAGGAAAGTGTGTATAGTTGATATGTGAGGAGATCGGTGGGGGTTGTCGGTCAATATTTGATCGGGCAAGTGCCTATTCCGAAGAAAGGTTTGCCATTCAAGTGAGAAATAGTACCTTACTAGTATACCTAAATTAAAGCAGGAAGTGGCTCCTTGTACAATATACATATATTTGGAATGAAAGAGGTGCGATTTAGGTCTCCCCTCAATTAAGTATTTTTTTTTTTTGATAAATTAATCCCCACACAAGCTGGCCAAAAATATTTGCGAAAGCCAACCTGTGTGCCCCATCGATCATGATCGAAACAATGGTACCGATTTCGCACCTATCGATCAGCACAAAATCCTAAGCATAATGCGGGCCATTAAATCACTATATCTCTAGAGGCTATCTAGCCGATCTCTGGCTCAATTTTCACACACCAATCAGCGGAGAGCGCTAATTTCCACTGCCCACGATTGTGCCACCATTTTGAATTGATTTGCATGCCTAATCGTTTTGGCTAATTCGCATAATATCGATAAGTCCAAAAATAAAAACTTAAACTTTTTACACAAAGAGGTTCAGGTCGGGAGGGAAAAACCCACGCCATCGAGAAGATCTCTCGGCTGTGCTGGCTTTCACTCTGAACTCATTTCGGGACAGCTTACAGACAACACCAAAATTTACGACCAAATGCAGATTTCATTGAGGTTTAAGTTTGTGGTTGTCAACTCCCTCACAATTTATTAGATAACGCATGGCCACGGGTATTGTCTTCTTAAAAAAAAACCCCAAAAAACGACAAAATGTCGACGTTGATGATATGATAATACACCCATTGATGTATACAATGGTCCGATTCCAAGCCACACATATGTAGCATATGTTTATGCTACGTATCTGTATCTCTATCGGTACATATTCATGATCAACGTGTGTACGAATGTGTATCTTCCAATGATCATTAGCCAGTGTCGGTCGGGGCAAGAACGACATCATTTTTCAGCCGAAGGGAGATGCCAACAAAGACCATCGATAATCAGTTTTTGTTGTTTATATAATTATCGTATCTATGCATTCGAGTATACATTTTCCTCTTCTTGTATTTTTTTTGAGCAGCTTAGACTGCATTTTTATTTGACTTAATTTTTAGTGGCCTGCCTCCGATTTGAACATTTAAATTGGTAATTTTTTGTATTGATTTGTTGGCTTTTTGTCTGTTTTTTTGCTTTTCAGATGGCTTGTGTTGTTGTCGCCCACAGCTTTTTTTCGATGATTTTTGTTGTATTTTTTTTTAACTCAGTCTCTGTCTCATCTCATTTTTTGTCTCTTTTACAAAAATAAAATACGTTTTCCCCCAAAATGTTTTTGCGTCTAGCAGTTTTTTCTGTTTAAGCATTTTATTACCTTTGCCAATCGAACAAAAATATACCCCATATACCATATGCAATATTTTTGCGAATAAGCTGAGTGTTGCATTTGCTCAAGTCTTTTTTTCTCTTCTTTGTCGTTGTCGTTGGCGTATAATAAAATAAAAAATTAAATAAAAAAATTGAGAAAATAACAAGAAAGAAAAGCTCAAGTTGAGATACTCTTCCAGTTAATGTTTAAGTTATATGATAATGTCGGATGAGATATACTCTGGGATGGGATTATCAAAATATTTTCTTACAATAGAAATTTTGAAAAAAGTCTTAAGCGTTTATCTTCAAAAATACCATAGGTACAGCATTTATGATATGGATATAAGATATATTCGGATATATATATATTCGGAAAATTAAAACACAAAAATAAAGAATAAAAATAATTTAAAAAAAAATTTAAACAAAATATGTAAGGCAATAAGAATAACATTACATTGGAACAAGATAACATAATAATATTACAATACATTACAATAACATTACAACAAGAAAAGCAAACAATAACAACAAAACAAAAAAAAAAACAAAAATATTTATTAAAAAAAAAAAAAAATATGACTTTTCGGGCCTGCTTAGGTGCAAGCTATGAGAATCGAGGAGGAGGGCACTATTTTTCAATAAATTATTTTTTAATATTTTATTAAATATTTACCAAACTAAAGCATCTTTTGGAGTATTATCATATACAAAAAAATTTTAAAATCTTTCTCTTCATTACTATTGGATTTCCAGACAAATCGAATCAATCGTTCTCATATTTTTCGGACTTTTTTTTTTTTTTTTTTTTTGTTGAAATTTATATTTTTATATGTAGTCTTATCTGAAAACTGTATAACTTGATCTCAATTTTGTAGCTTTTAAACTGAGCAAGTCAAAATAACAGAAAAAGTTAGACATACTGAAATTATTTATGATTTTTTCCTCATCTTTCTAATCAAGAATATATGTATTTACTTTATAAATTCAAAGATTTTTCCTTCAAGGCATTACAAAAACCTTGAAAAAATGAACATACCCTGCATACCCTTCTGAATAAAAAGCCAAAACCCCAAAGCTCCTCTGGCAGTGGGCGGTCAAAAAAGTGCCGTGTTTCCAAGATGTGGGTGGTGGTGGCGTGGAGTGTGGGGTGGCTAAGGTGAGGTGGGTTCGCCAAGCAGCTGCAACCAAAGCCAAACCGATGCTGCCAAAACCCATTGCACAGTGGGTGGTTTTTGTTTTGTTTTTATAAATGAGTCATTCTTTAGGTTTAAAGTTAAACTCTTAATTAAGATTTCAGAAATCTACAAATATTTATTTAAATTTTTAAATTTTTTATCTTAGTTTAAACTTTAAAGTTTAATTTATAGAACTAGTTTGGCTTTTTCTCCCATTGTTTTGTTTTCTTTTCTGCCCAGAAGCTGCGCTTTGTGGCTTTGTTGTTGTTGTTATTTGTATCTTGACAATTGAGTTCTTCTGCTGCCGGGCTCTCTGCTGCTGCTCTGCCGCTGTGGTGATGTGTGCAGTGCCAGCAAAAGTCCACGCGAATTTGCGTGGGCAGAGAACGGAAACCGCGTGCAGTCGACATCTGCGCCGACGTTTCTGTCGGTTGTCGTAATGTGTTACGTCAAAGTGTGCGTATGTATGTGTTAGCCACAAACACAATAACAATAACAACAACAACAGTATCGCATAAAAGGTAAAAACGTCGCGCTGTCTGAGGCAACTAATTAGGTAACGTGCCAGCAGATACAGCAACAACAACAACAACAACAGCAATAGCAACAAGAACCCACGATAAGAGGCAGCGCAGCTGACTGCGCAGCCACCGCAACGCAAATAGCAACATAAATTTCACACACGCACAGTCATACACACACACACATGCGAGCGAATAAAATCCAATAAGAAACAAAATTGCCAGGCTGTCTGGCAGCCCCAAGTCCGTTCTTGTTGTTGTTGCTGTTAATTTAGCTGCCTCTCTTCAAAGTTGTTGTTTTTGTTTTTTTTTTCTTCTCATTTTGCAAAAATAAATTTAATTTTGTAGCCATTAATTTTCCACTCTAGATACGATAGACGTACTATACGTAGCCAGCCAGCCACTCACAGCCACCAACAGACCGACCGACGAACCGAGTCAGCCTCTCAGCCAGGGCCTGCTAATTAAATAACTAAAAAATGAAATAGAGTTTATAATTGTGCTCGTTGTTCATATGGCGGATAACGGCTTTTCTGCTTCAACTTTGGCAACTCTGGTTTAAGGAGGGCGTGGGGTTTAAGGACTCTGCTGGGGTTAAGGACTTTATTTTCTCAAAATGGTCATAAAAATTTGTTTCCGAAATGATTTTGTGGTATAGGATAGTAGAAGGATAGTATACTAGTTTAGGATAGATGGATATGGGTAGTATAAAATAGGATAGATACTATCTATAACTATTTCTTATCTATCTATTGTATATCTATCTATTAGATAGTTAGATCTACATATCTATTAGACAATATAGGATAGTATATGGTAGATACAGTAACATAGTAAAGAATACTATGATATAGGTAGTTTAATAGAGGATTGTATAGAGAGTATCTTAAAGAATATAATAGGTGGAATCTTTAAGAATAATATATGATGGTATAGAAAGTATCTTAAAGGATAGTATAGGTTGTATCTTTAAGAATAAGATATGATACTATAGAAAGTGTCCTAATGAATAGAATAGGTGGCATCTTTAAGAATAATATAGAATTGGATAGTATCGAAAAGTATACAATAGGATAGTATGGTATAAGATATTTTATATAATATGGTATGGGATAGACAGGTAGAGATAGAATATTTTAGGATAGGATATGTAGCATATTATATTTAGAATAGGATACGATTTACAGTAAAAGATAGAATATGAACTTATAAGTAAGGATATAGATATATATATTATAGTATAGATAGTTTAGTTAAGATAGTTTATGTTTAGTTAGTTATAGTTTAAGATTAGTGAAGATAGTTTAGGATAAGATAGGATAGTATCGTATATAGTACTAGATACTATAGAGAAGGATAGTATAGATTGCCTAGTATAGGAAGAGAAAGAAAATTGTTCTAGGAATAATAAAGTATATGATAGACAGATATAGATGGAATATTTTAGGATAGGATATATAGTATAGGATAGTATAGAATAGGATAGTATAGAATAGGATAGTATAGTAAACCATAGTAAAGTACTAGATAGTATATGTTGTCTCTACTTCTTTGCCTACATATGGATTATTTTCTTTTAAAGCATTTTCCACCAACCCAATTTCCACTGTACTTCCTTGCCTGGCCTCTGCCTCCGCCCGCTGCCTGTATTTACTCTCTTTACTTTTTCAAGTTCAATTTGGCGCAATTAGTAAACAATTATTGTTATTATTATTATTTTCTTTTATCCAATACAGGCGAGCCGAGCCGAGCAGGTTTATACAAAGATACATATGCATGTACTTGCCACTTCCCAATGTACTGGTAGTGGTATTTGTATAATAAATTAACGTCTTTTTTTATCGCTTCAATGATAAACCGTTTTGCTTGATTGGTCTAAGGCACATAAATAAAGAATAAATAAAGCGCAACAAATGTTGTTATTATTGCCATTGTTGTTGTTGTTGTTATTGTTGCTTTGATAAGAAGCACAGCTTGTGATATCATATGCCAAATATTGTATCCTAACCATATCTACTTTGTTTGGGGTGTGGTGGGCAGTCAGGTGAATGAATTCTTTAAAATTCTTGGAAAAATTAGAAAACAAAGCAATCTATTTCCAAAAAAAAGAATGTTTTAAAAAAATTACAAACAAAGTAGCCACATGAATGAAAGTAACTTGCCACACACAAGGTATACCTCACAACAACTCATCTCTCCGAACTGACAAGAGCTCAAAACATAATCACCAATATAATATAATATACAATATACAAAACTAAATATTTCATTTAAATATTAGTAAATTTGAATATGGAAAATTTTTTCAGAAGAATCACAAATGGAGACTTTTTGCCACAAAGAGTAAGTATCCAAGGGATTATCAAGAGGCTCTCATTGTAGAAACAATATGTAAACAGGTTAGTTCTTTCACCTACTTCATGCCCGCAAGGTTCCTGGGCTATGGGGTACGAGTTCAACCAGGTCCAGTTCTTCGCCGGAGCGAGAGGATCAGGGCCATGATGGAAAAGAAGCGACAGGAAGAGGAGCTTAAGAAGACCGGAGAGACTATGGAGCAGAAGCCCAAACCTAAGAAGCTATCAAGACGCTCCCCGAAGACCCAGAAGTGCGACTGCTGTGCCGTCGACTTGGTCCTGACCTGTCCCCATTGCAACGCGACTGAGGACCAACACCCTCCACGTCGGAACTCTGGAGCGGGGTATAAAAGGAAACGTAATGACGCGGAGCGTGAAAGCAAACGCCGGAACTTGGGAGTTTCCTCCCCAAAGCCTCCCCGACCGCTGGCCCAGCCCAACAAGAAAGCCAAGAAGGCGACTCCTGCAAAACGTTCTCATTAGATTCAAGTTTCAAGATTTCGAATGGACCTATCCAAATTATCAAGTGACCTTTTAGTTATTAGTTTCAGAATTTAGAAATTTCAAAGTTGACAAAAAACACAAATAATCCACAAAAAGTAATATAATTAAACAAATGGGCACCAAAAAAAATAAAAAATATTGTACTTTTATTCAAAGAACTGGTCTGAACAATGGCTGTGACTCGGCCCTAATCTTATCCTGCCATCGACCGATTTCCCAGAAAAGCCTTTACGTCCATGGGTGATATCACGAGTGACAGACTTGCACAATTTTAACCGCCGCAGTCAGGCTTCCGAATTGTGAGGTTCGGTTATCAGGCGGATGATAAACAAACCGACCCACCACCCCTGATACCATACCTCTATTATTGTTTGACAAACTTGGCAGAGTCGGAGAGTACATGGCACGTATGCCAGATAGTGTCGCTGATCCGATCTCTCACCTTGAACCGAAAACCAAAACGGCAACTTGTAATCCCCGCCAGGTTCGACTTAAGCTCGTATACTCCGATTCGGTATCAGATGAAAGACAAAAAGCCGCTCAAGGAGCTCAAAATTAATCTGCAGCGGCCATAATTTCCGATTATTTGTGCTCTCGAGAAAATCCCAAGCATGTCAAATTGTATTCCATTCCGGCGAGAGATCTTAACCGATCCTGAAGACTGCAAATGAGATTGACGTTGAGGGGCAGAATAATAAGACTCTAAGGCAGGGACTGGTCTACTCTGTTTCATAATACAATTTAATATCAAATAATACTCGAACCTTATAAAAAATACCTCTATATGTGTATAAAGTGTGGAATAAAAACTGAAAAATAATAAAGAACGCAGGGCTTTGGAGCTGTCAGCCATCCAGGTCCCAGAAATACAAAAGACCAGCCTCGGATCGGGCCAACCTCGCCTCCGATCCGGGCCAAGTGAGAAAACCAAGCGCGACACAAACACCAAAAACCGGCTGTGGGAAGAAACTCCCTCCACTCCACTCCACCCCACCCCCTCTCTCTCTCTTTCTTCTTAGCCTTGTTCCTGTCTCTTTCCATCGCCATCGCCATTGGGAATTGAATTGGATTTCCAGTCAACGTTGAAATTTCTGTTTTGGCTGCCTTTTCAGCCAAAGGTGTGAAGAAAAAATAAAAAAAACACAAAAGCGGACCAGGCCAGAGGCCCAGGTCGGGGCACACAGCACGAAATTCTTAAAAAAAAAAAAGTAACTAAAGGAAACTGCAGGAAACTAAAGCCAAAACCAAAAAAGAAATCAACTTGAGATCTGCAGGGAGCCCAACACACAAAACTGGATTGGGCCTCAGCCACAGGCGAGCAGAGCAGAGCAGAACGGAGCAACTGCACAAGAGATTTCTGGGATTTCAGTTGCATTGTTGCTGGATATGATCGGTTGAATATATACACACACAGATATATATACATCCCATACCCTACATATGTATGTGCCTGTTAGAAGGGAGAGAGCATCTGTTTGGGATTTCAATTCTTTAAAGCGGATTTGGTGGCTCTTTTCAAGATTTTGCCACTTGGTGAGTCCCTGGGAGTGGGTTTGAAGGTGAAAAGTACCTGGGTGAGGTAATAATAGGATACTCCAGACAAAGACTCTGGGGAAGGCCCTGTTATGGCTTTAATTGTGAGGGTTTTTGGGCAAGTATTCCCATTCTAGGTGACTTGTTATTATTTTTAGATGAATGGAGGAGAACCTATATGTTTCTTTCTTTTATAAAAACAATATATTATGCAGGTGTTTAAATCTTTAAAATCATTATAGATTCTTGTTCCCATTTGCATTTACTCGAAAAACCTTTTTCCCTCAAAAACAATCCTCAACTTTGACATATTTTGTACATGTTTTGGGTTTCTTTGTGAGAACTCCGACGAGAAACCCTCGAGAAATCCCTAATCCAGAGCTACAGCTGCACACACACACACACACAAACACACACATAGATATATAGCTCTAGCATAGATCGGGGCAATGACAAAGATACTATACCGCCACAGCGTAGATACAAAAAACGTACAAACATAATTCCCTGGCAGCGAGAACTATTCAACTTCGAACCGAATCTGATTTCTGAAACTGATTGTGGTGTGTATGCGTTGTTGTGCGGGGTGGGGGGCAAGGGGTACGGACGTCAGTTAAACGAAGCCGACAAGAAGGTAAGCCCACGAGGAATCCTCCGCAGCTCCACACTCCCCACACCAAAAGACACTGAGCTACACTGAGAGAAAGGGTTTATCACTAAGAGTACTAACCTTAATCATAGTATAATTTTGGGTAGTTAGTCCAAGGTAGATAATCTATAACTATTATTAGGTTTTATTAAATATTAGAACCCCCTTAGATTTATTTTTTTCAAGTGCCTGTTGCCCCACACTCCTGCCACACACTTCAGGCCGCTCGCTCGGCGGCTTAAATTGGTTTTTATTGTTGTTGCACATGATGTCCATTGTTGGTGGTGTTGCTGGCCCTAGCTGGTTGCCTCGTTTTGGCCATATTTCTTGTCCATGTGCCCGTTCTTTGAAGTCGCATTTAATTCTTCAAGTTTCTTATTCTGTTTCTCATTTTTTTCTCCATTTTTTTTGTATTTTGTTCATGTCTTCCCCCCCTTAAAGGAGCGCGACGTTGGCTTGTCTGGCCAAGGTGTGAAGAAAAGAATTTTTCTGTGCAATAATCTTGATGCCTTTTTAAGATTTGTTGCTGCCGTTGGAGGCTCTTTCGAGGCTCTCCTTTTGTGGGGACGACGTCCCAAGCCCGGCTTTGTTCTCCCATCCCCCTCGCGATTCGTTTCAGTTGAAAAATGGTTTGGGGTTTAAGGAAATTTACGCCATAAAATGCTGAAATAATTGGATACACTCCATCTCCACATGCCCCGATCCACCATCCACCAGTCATGCCATACCTTACCTGGGAGTGCATTTCAAATTGCTAATGATGAGGCTTCTCTTCATTCTCTTCTGGGGAAGATGCTTTCGTGAGACAAGCGACATGCCATGGTCAAGTCCGGCTGTTGGAGCTGGAGTTCCCCAGGGCCCAGGCCACCAGCTCATCCAATTCGTGGCCAACGGAGCATTAAATGCATTTATTTATGAGACCACCTGATACAATCTATGGCTGAAATTGCCGCTCATATGCATATGATGCGGAGGTGATACTGAACTTGGCCAGAATTCACACCTCACCTGGGGCTGGTATCTATAATTTGGATCAGAAATAGATTTAGGAACACAGAGGGCTTCGAGTCGAAAGCCAGAGCCACACTGATACGAAACATAAACCCAGAAACATGGTGGACATTGAATCCGAGGATGTGTCCCAACTGGCCGGCAGCGACGGTGAGTCCTTCACCTTCGGCCAGTCGGACAATGCGCCGCGCTTCAAGCAGGAGGGCGAGAAGGCCATCTGCATCATGCCCCCCCGCCCGGGCACCGCCACAATGAACTACCAGGAGCTGTACATACCGCGCCACCAACTGACCGACGTCTTCTATCCCATCCAGGAGGCCCAGCGCTGGCTGACGCTGGTGGACAAGGCGGGCAAGTCGCACCGGTTCCCCCTGCCCACGATCCTGCCCAAGGTGATCCAGACGCGCTTTGTGCCCAAGCGGCACTTGCCCAAGGACGTGGAGGTGGACCGGCGGCGGCGACAGTACCAGAAGATCAACCTGATAGTGGAGCTGGCCAAGGCCGGGCTCACCGATGACGTCCTGCAGCCCACTGAGGAGCAGTACAACGTCATGTCCGAGTTCGCGTTCCCCCACAAGTTCCCGCTGAGCTACTTCGACGACAGCAACTTCGACATCAACTCCCCCGCGGCCTGGTTCGAGCTGGGGGTGGTGGGCAGCGACCACTATCCTCTGCCGGCCCGGGCGTACCTGCCCCTGAACCAGAGTCTCCTCAACTGCCAGTGGGTGATGGCGGCGGTGACGGCGCACAACGAGGAGACGGACATGTGGACGCTGCTGTCGCTGGAGGACGGATGCACGTACACGGTGCCGAAGCTGCAGTTCATGTTCATGGCCGAGGACCCGCACAAGTACATCCAGCGGCTCCAGGCCGCCGTCCACGAGCGGCACAAGGGCGAGCAGCTGATGCTGATGGAGCTGATCGTCGACTGTGTCCTGCACGAGGACATCGAGTCGACGGTCTTCTACAGCTTCAAGCCCATCGAGGCGATCCTGCAGGCGGCCAAGGTGTCCCAGCAGTGCAAGCGGCGGCTGCGATCCGAGGTGAACCTCGTCTTCGAGCGCCTGATGGCCCTCTACGAGCTGGAGCAGTACATCCTCAAGATGCCCAAGGAGTTCCCGCAGTTCAAGAACATCAATCTGAAGGAGTTCCTGCCCCGGTCCTTTGCCGTGGACGTGTCGGCCAAGGAGCGGGACGAGCTACAGGCCCTGGGCATCACCATGAAGACGAAGCGGTATGACTACCTCAAGGCGAGCCTCTTCTACTGCGGCGGGGGCATCGAGGCGATGGCCGGAGTGGCCGGCCAGTGCCAGTACATCGAGACGCTCTCGATATTCATTTGCAGCTTCAGCAAGCCGCTGGCCCTCGTCGACTTCCTGCAGGCCCAGGAGGCGCACAGCGACAACGTGGCCACCTACCTGAAGGTCTACTGGCCCCAGCAGCTCACCTCGGTCATCACCGTGGTGCTGCGGGCGCTGGGCAAGGGCTGGCTGGACATCGCTCTGAACACCTGGACCGTCTACCTCATGTGCAAGATCTCGCAGTTCATCCTGCAGGTGAAGTTCCGCATGCAGGAGTCCATGGAGGTCCTGCTGGAGACGTCGCTGCGCAACTTCTCGCACTTTGTCTGCGATCCCTGCCTCCAGTTCCTCGACCTGAAGCCCACCTACAAGTGGACCAGCAACTACATCGACACCGAGTTCCCCTTCCCCAAGCCGGTCTTCGCCATGACCCTGGGCATAAACGAGGACCGCAAGGTGTTCTACTCGACGGACCCCGACGAGTTCCAGCCCGCCCTCATGGAGATATTCAAGAGGTGCCTGGAGAAGTCGGCCGGGGTGCGGATGATCGATGCTGCCGTGATGTCCTTTCTCAAGTTCGCCCCCAACCTGTACATCCTGACGGTGGAGCTGATCGAGGACAAGTACCTGGTGGAGAACGAGCTGATAAGGATCTGCTACCACCAGGCCTCGCTGCCCCTCCGGGCCTACGCCCGGATGTACGAGCGGTTCATTGACTTCTACCTCCTGAACATTAACTCGTACATGGCGGCGTATGCCGCGGCCCGCAAGCCCTCCTCGGAGGTTAAGCGCGACATCCTGGAGCACAAGCGGCTCAAGGAGGAGGTGCGCACCATCCTGCCGGCCTTCATCACCATCGGGCCGTATTACATCAACGTCGACATCCTAAAGCAGTTCATGATCAAGAAGCGCATCGACATCGTCCGGAGGATATTCGAGTACTACGTGGACCGCATGTTCGAGACGAACGAGGCCCTGCTGGAGCGCTGCCTGGAGGTGTACCGGCGGATCAACGAGCGGCCCATCAGCATCGAGCACCTGTTCGACATCCGCGACTTCGGGGCCACCGTGCCGGACGTGGTGGACCAGCTGCGGGCCGACATCCAGATCATGTGGCTGGAGTACGACCTGCTGGACAGCTTCTTTTACAACCTGAGCGACTTCCAGTTCGCCATGAAGTGGAACGTGTACGCCTGGCCGCACCAGATCCTCATCCGCCTGTCCACGCTCAAGGACGAGCAGAAGATCGACATCGAGGAGTTCCTGCGCCTGCATGCCAGCGAGTGCCAGGCGTTCGAGGAGCGACTGGAGTCCCTCAACGACGAGGTGCAGGCCTACTCGCTGGCCTTTAATCCCAACCGCGCCCAGGAGACGTCGGTGGACATAAAGAAGACCTGGGCCCTGATCAAGGAGCTGGAGAAGGTGGCTAAGACGCTGCAGTACCGCCAGGAGCTGTTCGAGCTGGAGCCCCTGTCCGTGGAGTTCCTCGAGAGCATCATCGACAGCTTCACGCCGTACAAGAACCTGTGGTATGCCTGCGCCAACTTCCTGAAGCTGGAGGAGGCCACCCTGGGCAATCCCATAGCCCAGCTGGACCTTGACGACGTCTGGCTCAGCATGATGAAGCTGACGGAGGAGCTGAACGAGTCCAAGGAGATATTCGCCGAGAAGCAGGAGATCAGTGACGTGGCCAGTGCCTTTATCGGGAAGATTGAGGAGTTCGTTCCGGTCTATAACAGCATTAAGGATCTGCGGAACGAGAATTGGATGTACATCCACTGGACGGAGCTCAGCCAAGTGACCGGCCAGGAGATCAAGTACACCATTGCCATGAACTACCAGTACCTCATCCGCAAGAACATCCTCGACTTTCTGCCCGAGGTCCACGCCATCTCCGAGAAGGCCAACAACGAGGCCGAGGAGATCCGGCAGGCCATGGAGGAGGAGGAGAAGCGGAAGCAGGCCGAGCTGGACGCCCTCTTCATGCGGAAGCAGCTGCGCAAGTGCCGCAGGGATATCTTATAGGACATGTCATGTTTCATTTTTTCTCATTTAATAATTTAAGAATCTATGAGGTTTCTAAAGAGGTTTCTAAATCTAAAGAAAGGGTAGTTTTGCAGTTGGATTCCATCATAACTCAAGAAGTACTCTTCCAATTGTTCTGAAATTCGGGATACAGTTCTGGAAGACTTCACTTGACTATAATATGTCTTTATTCAAAAGACTTATCCCTATAACTACCTATTTTTATTGATAAAGGTGACTTAAGAGACTTTGATTCCATAATAACTCAAGAAATACTCTACCAATTGCTCTGAAATTTGAAATCCACTTTGGAAAGACTTCACTTGACTATTATACGGTTTTTTTTAAGAAATAATCATATTACCCCCTTAAATATAGCTTTTATACTTAAGTTTTAGGACTTATGTTAATGAAAGTATCTAGAAGCCTTAAAGAATAAACTAAGAAAATATTACCGAACCCAATAGAGCCATAAAGAGAAGAAAACCATTATAGTATCTTGATATGAGGCTTGGCGGGGCCATCCAAGCCACATCTTCCAACTACAAATTGCATCAACGCCTGGCAGAGGCAGAGTCCGACGTGGCAGTACCCGCCCAGTCCGAAGGCCCCTGCCATGGCATAGAAAGCCCACTCAGATGCATCGACCAACAACACGAACAATAAGTTGCACTAATCACTAAATCCCCCCTCAATGTTAAAATGTATAAATGCAAAAATGGAAACGGCACGAACATCGACGGCCCAGATGGAGGAGCTCACGAATGTGGGGCCCAGAAGCACAGAGCCTCATAACTAAATTGCATTAAGTGTAATTATAACTAATTAGAAAACGGAAAAAGCAGAAACAGCCACAACTGGGCGAGGAATAACTGGCACAGAGTAGCATCTGAAACGATATTTTGTTGAAATTGATGTTGGAAAGCTATTAGAACCAAATGCCATTGGGGAAATGGCAGTAGGCTGAGTCAGCTTGGGAATAGATTGCGGATTTGTGGATAAAATACTCGATAGATTTTCGAAAGAGACTGGCACTGGCCCTCACACTCTAGTGCGAGTGGAAGATAATGCCCATACAAGTATATATTCAAAGTACTATTCATATTCTCAAGTTGATTGATGGAATTATGTCCGAGTTCTTGTTATGAGCTCTGCTTTGGAGGCAATTTACCTTAAAACTTGAACATGTATCTGAGAGATACTCAAGATTAGCATGCGGGGAGACTGGGCACTGGGTTCATTGTGCCACTCGAGCGGGGGCTATGAGGGAAATAAATAATTTAATATAGCGCGCCATTTATCAGCCAACAGGCCCGGGCCGTATATCATTCATGGCCTCTCCGCTGGGTGCCTTAGGAGTGGAGTCTAACTTTTAGAAGCTCCACTGTAGTTGTGGAAATAGAATCACTTTGCAAAAGTCAATTTTTAACTTAATTAGGCAGCGGAATGCGGCATTTACTCACCTATTCAGAATGGCCTAGGTTGGGCGGAGGCGGTGGCGGTGGCGGGGGATGTGGGCGTGTAAACAAGAGTGCAACCGAGACAGCAACAGACGGCAGAGCCTTAATGTCTGCGGCGGCAACTATTACGTACGCCGTGAATAGCGCCCAGTGTATACACAGATGTATGTGCGAAGAAAGTGTACAAATGTCTAGATGTCTGTTTCTTTTTCGAATCTGTTATGTTCTGTTCTGTTTGTCTATTGCCTGCAATGATTTTTCCCGTTGTTTATTCGTCACTTTAACACGTTTCGTCGATGCTGTCTGTTCGAGAGGAACAGAAACAGAGAGTCTGAGGTGGGGGCAGGCAGGCAGCAACGTCACTGAACACTGCACACCAACACAGCACGCACACAGCCAGAACCTATTTTTATTTTCCCCACTGTGTTGGTATATTTTTTTCCTCAATTGCGGTGGCGGCAAGCTCTCACGCACGCAACCAACCACACACACCAGCACACACGCTGCCCATTGACAACAACACGGCGCACGTAACGAGAACGGAATCGAGATTTGACGGTATTTGTTGCTATTTGTTTGGAGCTGCACCTCTGCAGAGGCTCAGTTTCGATCAAAACACTGTGATTTGTTCACTTATCAGGCCAAAAAACAAACGACAGCTTGCGTTTCAATCGCAACCACAAGCATATGTATGTTTCTTTTTTTTTGTTATTGCCGAGATTTTATGCTCTTGGCGTGCACGCTTGTAGCGTTCTCCCACACACGCACTCGTTTTCACAACTGATTAGGCCTGCGTTTGATAAAAACCAATTGGATCGTGCCGATTATCTTCACACACTCTGATCGCTTATTAAAGTTATTCACTTCGTTCTTGTTTTTATTAATTGATTTCCAGCGACGACGCGCGCGGACGACCTTCGGCTCTGAAAATTAATCGCGGTGTGACCAGAGTGCTGCATTGGTAGCAGCTATAAATTAGTTTCTTGTTTTTCGAATCACCCTGTTTTCCTGAGTCATGGGCACCCACTGTTTTTCTAAAATGTTTAATTTCAAAAACATATTTAAAATTTAAATACTATTTTCTTAATAAAAAATCGTATCTATCCTATATCGAAACTTAAATTTTTACTACTTTCCGTATAGCCGCTTTTTTCAAATAAAATGCTATAGATATGCATCACAAACTTTATTTAAAAACTATTATGCACATTGCTTTTGAAAAGAACTTAAAAGCTTATAATATTAAAAGACAAAATGAAAATTCAGCCCAGTTTTCGTACAATTTTTCAGCTTTCCGACAAAATTGACAAGCTGGCAGCCCTCAAAACAGGGTTGAAAGGCGCGCGCCGGACCAGCTGTTGTGTCCAACCGGGAAATGTTATTATTAAGTAAGCTCCTCCGCATATCTCAGAGAGGACAGGTTAAAACCCAGTGGTCCAAGGACCCGGCAGCTGCCCACCGCCCTCTCCCTCTGGCGACACCCGTTTCCCGCGCCATTTGGGGCTATGTGGCTATCGCTTTCAACCAAGTGGATGCGCAGAGGCTGGAAAAGGTGGGTCCCAATCGCCTGTGTGCAGAGTGGATTATAAAGAATGGAGGCGGTGTCCGCTTTGTGGATCACCCCACCAGGCTATGGAAGGACTATAACTCCTTGCCACCAGAAAGCAATCCCTTCTCCATCAAGGTAGTGGACGCAAGCAGCGCCTCGATCATGAAAATCGGACTGGAGCACTTCAAGGGCTGCAATGACATTGATACTGTCATTTTTCACAACTGCAAGCATCTGGAGAACGACGGATTGGAGGGCCTTCTGCACATCAGTTCATCGCTAAAGAGGCTCCAGGTGTCTGGGTGCTACAACATAACCGACTCTGGTCTGGAAGTAATTGGAGAGTTGAGTAATCTGCAACAGCTCATTATTTTCGATATGCTCTATGTCAAAAACATGAAAGCAGTGGCCGCCAAAATACAAAAGCAGCTCCCTAGCTGTAATATCAAGGCCACCAGGCTTAGCGTTTCGTTGAAGCCCAAGGATAAGTCCTAAAGTGAAGATTTGTTGTAAAGTTTCGGTGCCAACAAATTTTTGTGGATAGAATATGGACCACTGCTTGGTAGCCAACGGCAGGGATTTATGTCTCATACTTTCGATTCTTCTAATGATCAAATAAATTAATGCAAAACTGTTTCATTTACTCTACTTTCAATGTCTAATTTTAACTTCCAGTCCTAGTGATTGAATATTTTAAAAGTGTGGCCATACTTATCAGAAAACGAAAACTTCAGCTGATTGGTCCATAGCTATAAAAAGCTAAGAACTAGCCAGACAGCCATCACTGATTGTTATTTTCACGAGCCATTAGGAAAGTATAGGTAAGTAGTTTTATTTAATGAAAAACTTTATAAAATTAATGTAATATGTGTTTTTAGCGCAGTTCCAGACATCCTAAATGAAGTAGAAACCCAAGCGACTAGACAACCGGGCCCGAGATGACTTACACTGGTGGTCCATTGGGTGCAGATAAAATGAACAAATTTAGGTATTTTGCGGGATGGCTGACCCAGTCCCGCTCCATATCGCATTCAAATCCCAAGGAGCAGATTCTTAACTTCCTAACCTATGGCCTGCTAGTAATTGTGGCCCTCTGCGCGGGTTTTCTGCTGTGGGACCTCTCCAACAGCCCCCACGATGGATTCTTCCATGGGAAAAGGGAATCCCACACTCTAGTACTAGACCTTGGAAATATTCAGGAGGTGCCCATCAACCCAGAGGCCGAGCAGCGAGCGCGGAATGTAAACTGCACTTTTTGGGACTGCCTGAACATATATAAATGCGAGCACGACCGCCTCAAGGTCTACATATATCCGCTGCAGGATTTTGTGGACGAACGCAGCGACAAGGTGGCTACCACTCTCTCCAGCGAATACTTCCAGATCCTCGAGGCAGTGCTGAAGAGCCGCTACTACACCTCGAATCCCAACGAAGCGTGCCTTTTTCTTCCCAGCGTGGATTTGCTCAATCAGAACATTTTCGACAAGCACTTGGCCGGTGCTGCATTGGCATCCTTGGACTTTTGGGATCGCGGAGCTAACCATATCATCTTCAACATGTTACCCGGTGCAGCCCCGTCGTACAACACAGTTTTGGACGTGAACACGGACAATGCGATTATTTTTGGCGGCGGTTTCGACTCCTGGTCATATCGTCCAGGCTTCGACGTGTCCATTCCCGTATGGAGTCCGCGCCTGGTGCCGCAACATGCTCATGCAACCGCACAGAGGAAATTCCTTCTAATGGTGGCGCAGCTCAACATACTGCCCCGCTTTCTAAGAACCCTACGAGAACTGGCTTTGGCCCACAATGACCAGTTGTTGCTCCTTGGAATCTGTGAGAACCTGGATCTGACTTCTAGATGCCCAGTATCCCAGCACCACAAGTCGCTCGAATATCCAAGACTGCTGTCTCGCGGAAAATTCTGTTTGATCACCAAAAGCCTTCGATTGGGTCAGCCGGATTTGGTGGAGATTCTGTCGCAGCATTGCATTCCGGTAATTGCTGTAGACAACTATATAATGCCCTTCGAGGACGTTATCGATTGGTCCGTCGCCTCTGTGCGTATTCGGGAGTCTGAGCTGCATTCCGTGATGCAAAAGCTCCAAGATATTTCAAATACAAAGATTGTGGAAATGCAGAAGCAGGTCCAGTGGCTGTACTCCAAATACTTCAAGGACTTGAAAACTGTGACCCTGACTGCTTTAGAAATCCTAGAGAGTCGCATCTTTCCTTTGCGGGCTCGCAGCAGTCGCAAGTGGAACGTCATTGACACAAATCCCCGCTCCACCTTTAATCCACTTTTCTTGCCCACCTTGGCTCCCAAATCCCAGGGATTCACGGCAGTTATTCTCACATACGACAGGGTGGAGAGCCTGTTCTTGCTAATCCAGAAGTTGTCCGTGGTTCCGTCGCTGCAAAGTATCTTGGTCGTTTGGAACAATCAGAAAAAGTCTCCTCCTCACTGTAAGTTCTTTCGAAAGGCACTGGATTTATATTTCTAATTGTATGTTTTCCGTAGTATCTACGTTTCCCTCCATCTCCAAGCCTCTGAAGATCCGTCAAACCAAGGAGAACAAGCTCTCCAACCGGTTTTATCCCTATCCGGAGATAGAAACGGAAGCCATCCTAACCATAGATGATGACATCATAATGCTCACCACGGACGAGCTGGATTTCGGGTACTATTATCATATTCACAACGATTTCTTTATAATTAATCACTTATTTTATTTAGTTACGAGGTTTGGCGCGAGTTCCCCGACCATATTGTAGGCTTCCCGAGCCGCATTCACGTCTGGGACAACAATACCATGCGCTGGCACTACGAATCCGAGTGGACAAACCAAATATCCATGGTGCTGACGGGCGCTGCCTTCCATCACAAGTTCTGGAGTCACATGTACACCCATGCAATGCCGGGCGACATCAAGGACTGGGTTGATGAGCATATGAACTGCGAGGACATTGCCATGAACTTCCTGGTGGCCAACATCACGAACAATCCTCCCATCAAGGTTACCCCAAGGAAGAAATTCAAGTGCCCTGAGTGCACCAATACAGAGATGCTGTCCGCCGACTTGAATCACATGCGGGAGCGTTCGGCCTGCATCGATCGTTTCTCCAAAATCTACGGTCGCATGCCATTACGCACAGTAGAGTTCAGAGCGGACCCCGTACTTTTCCGGGACAATTTCCCCGACAAGTTGAAGCGCTACAACGATATTGGCAGCTTGTAGGCCGGCACATTCCATTGGAATTAGGAGATACACCAAAGACTTGGACTTGGACTTTGTGGAAGTCGAATATTCACTCGGATATCTGGTTGCAATATAAAGAACATATCTCTTGGCTATGATTAGCCATTTATGCTAGATCTCAGTCTGCATCTATATATCTATAACCAGAGAGTAGATTCTGTCTATAAGGACGCTTTGTCGTCTTCAGATGCTCTTTGTAGTCTGAATTAAGTTGTTGGATTGAATTGGCGTTTATGGGTTGACTGTTAAATTAATTTATTTCTAAGTTCACTCTCTCTTAGACCGTAGTTACTAAATAGAATTCGGGAACGCTGCATGTAATTGAATTTACGCAAACATTAAAAGTTTATATTACCAAAAAATGATTTATTTTTCGACCTGCTTTGAGCTTGTTCTGAAATCTCTTGCATTGATTTATTTTTTAAGATTTTGAGGTGTGCTTTAAGGTTTTCGATGGATTAAATGCTAAGCTAATATCATTGCGACGCTTGCTCCGATCTTAGGGTCTCAGGCCGTATCGATGGAGGCCAAGTACTCCTTGTAGCGTTGCTCCTGCTGCTGCTGAAGTTTCTGCAGTTTCTTGATCTGTCCTTTGCTCACCTCCTTTCCTTCCTTGTCGAGTGTGGGCAGGCCCTTAAAAGAAAATTAAAGAATTATATTATGCTTTGTTTATAACTAAGCAGGACTTACATTTTCATCGAATGCTGAATACTTCTCCGTCTCCCCCAGGAACATTTCTTTTGGATTCACACGCCGCTGAGCTTCTTTGGCTGCCGCTGCTTGGGCGGCTGCCTGCTTCTTGCGCTCCTTCTCAGCCGCTTTCTCAGCCTCAGCGGCCTGCTTGGCTTCCCGTTCTCGCAGGAGCGAGTCCTTGTCAACCAACTTCACAGCGTACTGCCCGCCATCTTTATCCTCCAATCGCACTCCCAAATTGGGCAACACATTGTCGCGGAGATCATCGCAGAGCTTCAGAATGCCAAAGGCTTTTAGTGCCTTGGCCTGCTCTCGGACTAGATTACGGAATTCAGCCATGGACTGAACATAAGGTAGCACCGTCGTTTCTAGATCCGCGCCGACACCCTGTGATCCTGAGCCTCCGCTCATGGGGAACCCGATGCCACCACGGGGACCGGCAATGGCACCAAAAACGTGCAGCAAGTCTGTGATGTATGTGGCCACATTTCGAAGTAATAAGCTGTTGAGTCGACTCTTATTGTCCCGAATGTAGACATTTGATGCGGAGACCAGCTCCCGGACGATGTCTAGCGCGCTGCGAGTGTCAATGTTGTCTGCAAAGAGAGTTATGGATAAAATAAATATTTTTAGTTGAAGACTTTAATGGCTCACCGCAAAGAGCAGCGTAGATCTGTTCCTGGGCCGTGGAAAACTTCTTCTGTAAAGCTGCCTCTACTTCACTCCAGGAATCAAACTGCCGGCGAGGCTCCTCAGAGAGCACATGACGGGTCAGATCCTTCACGTTCAAGAAGAACTCCTGCAAGTAAGACAACTAATTTGTAAAGGAAAACACAATGAAATTTATGGATCATTACGTTGAGGAACTTTTCAAATTGCGTAGCCATTTCCATGGTGTTTTCCGAGTAATCTAGAGTGTCTTTCCAAGAATGCAGAAGGAATGCGAGCCTTAACTGGGTGGCGGAATGCTTCTTTAGGGCTTCCTGGATGGTCACAAAGTTTTTCAGCGACTTGGACATCTTGCAGCCGGCAATAGTGAGGTGACCCGTGTGAAGGAAGTACTTGACCCACTCAGACTCATTGAACGCCGCCTCTGATTGCGCCAGCTCGTTATCATGGTGGGGGAACTTCAGGTCTACTCCTCCAGTATGGATGTCAAAAGTAGGCCCAAAGATATCCGAGGCCATGGCAGAGCATTCTATATGCCAGCCGGGACGACCCTTGCCCCAAGGACTGTCCCACCAGGGCTCACCAGCTTTACTGGCTTTCCAAAGCGCAAAATCGTTAGCAGACCGTTTCTCCGAGAGACGGTCCTCGGCTACTGACAGGTCTCCCTCGCCCTCCTGGAGCGACTTGGTGTCACCATAGGCCTCTGGCACGAGCTTGGCATAATGATGCTTTTCTTTTTTGTCGAATCCATTTACATCGAAGTAGACCGAGTTGTTCGCCGCATAGGCCAGACCGTTGTCGATGATCTTCTGAATGAAGGCTATAATTTGAGGTACGTACTCCGAAACACGAGTTAAAACATCTGGTGGCAAGATCTGGAAATATGGAAGTGTGAATCACGTCAATTTTGGTACTGCAATGACTCACGTTCAGTGACTTCATGTCGTTGTGGAACTGATCTTCCCAGTACCGAGGTAGAGCCTCAAACACCGCATTGTCGTTGATACCGGCGCCTTTCTGGGCATCCAGCCAGTCGGCAATGGGGTCCTTTGCCTCATTTAAGTAATGTAGCCGCTTCTCCGCAATCTCCTTCTCGTCGCCCTTGCTTACAGCTTTGGTAAGGGCTTCCACAGCATCGTTCATGCGCAACAACGTCTTGTCCAGCATTATCTTTTTGTCCGGATCTGTGTTCTTGGCGCAGGTGGCCTCGAACCTCTGCAGCACCTCCTTCTGCTGGCCAAGCAGTTGCTCCAATGCCAGTTTCCCCGCCTCGCTGGCATACTGCTCGAAGAGATGGTTCTGCCGGGCACGCTTGATGATTTTGTCGTCGATGTCTGTAATGTTCATCACATAGTGGATGTTGTATCCAAAGTAATTCGCTAGAATTCTCCGCAGAATGTCGAACGAAATGTAAGATCTGTGACAGGGGATTGGTTCCGGATGAGATAAGATATGAAGCACACCATGCTGATGTGGCGCTCGGCTCACCTTGCATGCCCCATGTGGGAGGCGTCGTAGACGGTGGGCCCGCAGCTATACCACGTTACATTATTCCCCTCCAGCGGCACGAACTCCTCCTTCTGTCGGGTCAGGCTGTTGAACAGTTTCAGTTTTGGACGTTCCGCCGCCTTGGGTGCCTGCCACGCCGGTTGTACTCGTTTCGACATCTTGGGGAATCTTTTTTTTGCGTACGTATAAACAATCACAACTGGCGTGCACTTGCAATGCGGCAAAGTTTCATCAGCTCGGAGAGCATGAGCAACAGCTGAATCGGAAGTGGTGGCAACTCTGGCCGGAACTGCCAAGCTACACAATTTTAAACGATTCGTAGTTACTAGCTTCTTTAATTAAAATTAAATAAAAACAACCAATTTTATTTAATCATTTAAACTTTTCAGAAAATAATTTTACTTTTTATTCCTTAAGAATATGAAAAATACATCTTTTCATTTAATGGTCAAACGAACAAAACAATGCAAGCTTTTTTATTCACTGGTTAGAACTAATTTACAAATTTCGATGACTAGCTAGTTTTGTGACATTTAATTTCCTGGTCCGATTGTTTGAGTACATCCTGTACGCATCCTAGCTAATAACTATTTTATTCCCTGGAAACGGGTTTGCAGGCAATCATATAAACGGGAAAGAGGCCCTTGGGAAAGCTTTGCTGCTTAACCTTCCGCACAATACGGAATCCGGCTTCCTTAAGGAAACGTTCATAGTGATCTAGGGGCCGCGTTACGGAGGAATCCTGCTTATCCTCCACCGTCTTCCTGGAGCTGCTCACATTCTCCTTCATGCAGAAATAGGCGCCCGGCGCCAATCCATTCCGCATGCGTCGGAAGAAGGATACCAGATCCCGGTCAGTGAGGTGACCCAGTACCCATTGGCTCCAGATAAGATCGTACTCCTTCTTAGGCGCAAATCTCTGCAAACCCACATTGAAAATCTCATCCAACTCTCCAGATCCCCCTGCTCCCGGGGTGCTGCAGTATTCCCTGGCTTTTTCGGCAAATGCGTGATCCTGCTCTACGATATCAACGCGACTAAATCGCGGGAGCAGCAAGTTTTTTGTAACTCTTCCGATTCCTGCGCCACAATCCAAGGCCAGCTTGTTTCCCGGGACTCTGATCTCCCGCAGAAAGGTATTTGATCCTTGTATATCGATAGCGCTGATGTACCCCAGGCCTCCTAGCATTCCATTTACCGTCGCAGGAACTTCCGACCAGTATTTTTGAGCCTTGTCATAAAACTCGGGCTCCGGCTCCAAGCTTTTCGTGATACCGGCACTGGTGGACGCCGTATTTTCCACTAACCCGGTGTTTTCAGCTTCCACTTGTGGTTTATTGCTGCCGGCCACCTCCATGGCTTGTAGCTGGTCCGATAGTTCCCTTTTTCGGCGTTGTTTGTCAAGATTTAGTGAATTGAAACAGCCGCATGCTTTGATGCTGTTTGTATACCGTGTACTACAAAAGCTAAAGGTATATTGGTGTCAAGGGTTAATGAGACAAATTTATGAAAACTTCACCGATGCAATAAATATTTGTATATATGTATATAAAACACCTAGTTTTTTATGCTAGCGCTGGTGCAATCAATTAATTAATTATTTATCCCATACTTTAGTTCTTTTTTTAAAAAATATCCAATTATTTCTTTTTATCAGTGCTGCCATTTATTTCCTTTCCAGTAGTGTGGCAGCTCTGTCACGAACAGCTGATTGGGAAAAACAAATATTTTCCTTGTTTGTTTTTAAAGTTTTGTGTTTAATTTTCCTTTAATCTTAACGATGACACTTGACTTGGATGCTAGTAAGAAGGACGAAAAGTTGCTGATCACAACCATCCAGCAAGAGTATAAAATCTTGGCTGAGTAGTGAGTTTTGAACTAAACTTATTCAGAGAACTTATTCATATTCAACTTAATTTTCTTAAAACTTAAAAAACTATTTTTTTTTAGCAAAATGATCGAGTCGGAGAAGTTAGGTGGAATATACGTTATACCCAGCTATGAAAACTCTTTGCGTTAGTACAGCAACATATGTATTTTAAGTTCCTAAATCTATATTATTCTTTCATATTAGAATGGTACGGTGTGTTCTTTGGACGCCAGGGGTTTTATGCGGAGAGCGTTTTCCGTTTCTCAATGTTGCTGCCCGACCGTTTTCCAGATGAAAAAAGTCTTCCAGTAAGCTTGCAACAACATAATAAATGATTCAGCTCAACTCCCCTTTTCTTAGTCTATAATATTTCAGCAAGATGTGACGCATCCTCACGTCTGCCCTTTCACCCACACATTGGACATCAGTCATGCATTTCCTGAGTGGCGTTGCGGCGAGGACCATCTCTGGCAGTTGCTGAAGTACATGCAAGCCATCTTTTCTGATCCGGTGGACAGTATTCGGGGCATTGAAACCGACAAGCTTAAAAATGCAGAGGCTGCGGAGCTACTCATGAACAACAGGCAAGAGTATGCAGCTAGAGTTCAGGAAAACATTAAGGAGAGCAAAGCTCACATCTATGACACTCCACCTACGGAGGATCCACACTACATAGTATTCGAAAAGTTCCAACTAGATGTCCATGGACCAGTCTTGGAACGCATTAAAGCTGGTAGGAATAAGGCAGAGGCATCCCAACAAGCGAATGGAGGACATGCCACCGGTCTTTCTTGGGTTAAAGAGGGCGAATTCAAGCCTTTAAGCATTGAATAAAAAAAATTGTTTATAATTGTAAGATATAAGCTATAGAAACTGCAATGTCTCAATTTTAATATATATTATATACACTCCTCGTTCATTGGAAACCGTTGAGTATCCTTGACCCAGTCGTTTTCCAGCTTCAGTCTTTCCCCGTTCCACTGGAAATGTGAGGGAGATGGATCGCCTGGCGGAAATTCAAAGTGCTGGCTTAGTTCTATTGCCAACTTCGAGCGAACCAGCCCTATGCCACCTACTTGGGGCTTTGCTGGGTGATAAACCCTTCCATTCTTGGGATCCATGTATAGTTTTTGAGGTTCGTAAGCCAGCGTAAGCACTTGTCCCGAGTGGGCATAGCTAAGAACTTCGCTGTTATCCTTGGTTAGCTGTTCCGTAAAAACGACAGGCGTATCATCACATCTTATAAAGTTTCTCTCCCGTCCGCACAGGGAAATGTAGGGAAAGTCTTTTTTGTATCTATCCGTGTGGTTCAGACGTAATCGAGAGAAAAAGAACCTGAGAAAGTCTTTTTCCTTGAAGCAGCTAGTGAAGTTCTTCATTTTGGCATCGTCCAGAAAGAGCTGTGAAAGAGTATTCAATTATTATAGTTATAGTTTTATTTTGTATAGCAAACTCACCATTCCCTCATGATCAATGTAGTAAAAGTATTCTCGTATCTTTGGTTCAGGAGACTGACCTTGAATATATTGCAAATTACGGGCGGCTTGTCGATTGAATTCAATAATTTTCGGCTTTATTATCTGCCTAGATCCTAGTAAAAACATTTTAATTTCAAAGGGCTGCGATTGTAAATATGCAACAGAAAACAGCTGATTTTTGTTTACTACAGCTGATATTGTGTTTGAGTATGTAACTGTAAATTTATATTTGTTTGATTAAAATGTACAATTTTCCTTTCCTAATATATTATATTGCTATCTCATTTTCCTTTCTTTTTCTTGGATCCTCCGCCATTAGCCTTTTGCATGCGTCCCACCTGCATGTCTTTCAGCTTAGCATCAAGACGTTTCTTTGCATTCTTGACATCCTCCTCCTGGCGTATCGTTTTCACCGGCTTTGGGTGGAGAAAGTTTTTGCGCTCTTCCTTCTTTATATCCTCCCCACAGCCGTGCACCTCCGGCAATCCGTGCTTGAAGCAGAACCTCTTCTTACAATGGTGACAGTCCTGACCCATAAGGCTCGTCTTGGTCTTGCAACGCGGATAGTCACAAAGGTTGTCCACTTCTTTGACCGCCGTCAGCACATCGTCCAGCTTGAGATCCACCACTTGGCTTGGAATCCGTTCCAGAAGCTCCAGTGTGTTGTTTGTTCCATAATCCACCCGTTTTCCTGGCTTGGCGGGAGGAAAGAGAGGAGCTTCGGCTGACTTCTTGGAGGTAGAGGGTTTATCAGGGTCTTCTATGGAAAAAACATATATTATATATTGGGACATAGGTTTATAGTGGTTCTATGACACACCTGCCATTGAAGAATTTTGTCTTGAAGGATTGCTTCTGTTTTGCAAGCTTTTTGGATTTTTGTTTTGGTTCATCGATATGTTAGAGATGACAAAGGCATAGCCACTTTAAAAATGTCACAGAATCATAAAAGCTTTCGGTATTATTTAATATTGGCTTAAATATAACACATATATGATTGCTTTAATGGTAATAAGATATTATTTATATTTGATGATTTATAAATGTTTAAAAATGTGCATCTCTTATGTGTGACCGCGTAAAAAACCGGCTGGTATATTCAAACTGCTAGAGTTCGGTCACACAGCACAAAACTTTTGTCGTTCAAAGAATCAAGTGAGTAAAAGTTCAACTGCGCCGCAATATTCCCGGCATTTAAATATATATGTAAAACATTCGTTCTGACGAAATCTAGAGTATATTTCATGAAAACAATAAACAAAGGTACAGATATGTATACCTTTTGATATACATATCTTGTTTTCTTTTGGCGATATTGCGCCTTGGCAACTTTTAAAAGTTGAATGCACTCTGCTCTAGATGGCGACCGCTTTACAGTTAACTGCAACTCATTGTGATTATTAATAACTTAAATTTTATGTTCGATTTTCTTGCAGTTTGTCCATTTGAATAGAAAAGATGTTCGTCGTACGTCGCAGCACCCGCCTCTACCCGGCTGGAGTCCAGTAAGTGAGAAAAAAGCTAACCTGTTAATTGGCTTAAAAATAATTAAAAAAAAAAAGTAACCGGGGTGGCCATGGCTTCTTCTCACTTCACGAAGTGTTATGTATGCTATGCGCCGACAGTTTTCCTCAATATGCGATAAGATAAACAATTTTTGATTCAATCCAAATCGCTTTCGCCAGCGGGCGGCTTTCGCCTTGCTTGTGTGTGCGTGAAAGAGAGAATTCTATGCTTACTTCATTGTTGCGTAACCGGCTCTGAGAAGTGTCTGGGTAGTTCCATGGCTTTGGGCACCCATAACTTTATGACAGGATGTACTTAATGGTTATCCTTTGTTCTCACCTATATAATTCTTTCAGAGAGTTCTTTAAATTTAAAAATCTTTTGCTCCCCCTTTAGACTGGCCAAGATGAGCGGCAGCCAGGTTGGCGATCTGGGCAGTGGCGCCGGCAAGGGAGGCGGCGGTGGCGGTTCTATCCGCGAGGCCGGTGGCGCCTTCGGTAAGCTGGAAGCTGCCCGCGAGGAGGAGTACTTCTACAAGAAGGTAAGACCCAGCAAATACAAGCTTTTTTTTTAATAATTGAGTATAATTGATCTGTTGCCACATTAATAGCACGGTCTGCCGCTAAGCAGCTCTTGTACACCACATTTCTGAATGCGAAAGTTGATTTCCTTGAAATTCAAGCCAGCACCAAAAGCTTTCTGCAGGCGGTTGGACAGCGCCCATAGTTCTTCCTTTCCCTCATGATTTCTCACAATTTTGATTCCGCTGGTGAACTGCAGTCGCTCCTCGTCCTCGACCAGCATCACCAGATTCTGATGAGCGTAGGGTGTCCCGATATTCCAAGCCAGAAGGCTGGCCGGCTTGACCAGGCCGCAGATCAGATATCCAGACTCACTCATGGCCGCACCCACACACTGGCTACCCCTCTTGCCCAAAAGCTGGAACTGATCCAGGGCGGCGCTCACATCGTTCAGCCGCCAGTTGCTGCCATTGTTCACCACATCCAGGGGGATGGCCATCTGCCACTCGCTCGACAGTGAGTGGAAGTACAACATGCGTCGCCCTCCCAGCCCATGGGGAGTTACAGTGGTGGACACGGTTCCGTCCCATAGCTGGAAGCTCTCTCCCGCAATGGTAAACGTTCCAAAGTCCGGGTGTGGATAGGTGAACTTGTTCTCAATGCGCCACGACTGCTGGGCGGCCACGTCATACACAACGATTCCATCTCCTATGGAGTCCGCCATGTATACGTAGCCCACGTCGCAGTTTTGGGGATGCAGCTCCACGGTTGGGGTCACAAAGCGGCTGACCCCTTCCTTGTACAATCGCTTGGGCATCCGATACTGGTGCACAATCCTTCCATTTTCCAAGTCGATGGCGTACAGCTGCGGCGGGCAGTGCTGGATGAAGTCTATCTCGCCGCTGTCCAGTATCCACATACGCCCGCATTCGTCTATCTGTGTCCTGTAGACCGAGGTCAGTCCGTTGCAATCGGCCCCATGGGTTTTGTGCCACTCGTAGCTGGGATAGGCCTGGAGCAGGGTTCCATTCGGACGCATCTCGTTGGTCACATAGGCCAGGGAGTAAGGCACGCCCTTGGCGAACCGGGGAATGGTCACGAAAATGGACGGTGTCGGATCCCCATCTGGAAAGTAACAGTTTCAAGAAGTGCCTTCGATGAAATGTCAAGCTCTCACGTTTGTAATACACGTCCACATCTATTGGAATCACATTGCTAGGATCGTAGAGGCCCTCCCGCAAGGCTCGTTCTCTTTCGTGCGGCGAAGGAAACTCCAGCTCTAGGTTAAATGCCCCAAAGACACTCTCCAAGGCTCGGGAGGATGCTGTCAGGCACAAGAAACAGGCACCAAGTAGTATGTAACGCTGCATTTCGTAATCCTTTCACTTTCGGGTGATCTGCTCCACTTAAAGACCAGGCGGATACTGCGCATGCGCGGCGGGCAGCTGGCCCATGTCTTTCTAATCCAGCCAGCCAGTCGACAGGCTAAGCAGGTCAGCTTTTGTAACTGGTTTAATTGCACACTCGTGTGCGCTCTGTGCGCTGAAATTCTCGTTGTTTGCTGGTGGGACACCGCGGAACGCCTCGGAAAACAAGTTGCTGATGGTTGGTGTTGACTAATTATGCACGGCACCCATTTGGTCCAATCGAACCGGTGGAGTTCATCGCCCCACTAAGTGTTATCAATTATCCATTCAATATGTTTTGATTTTTCAAACCCGTAACTAACTGCGTGTGTTGGCGAAAGCCGAAAACTCAAACGGTTAAGGTCAGTGGCAATGGCATCAGAAGATGGTGTAATCTGGCACCCCAAAGTTCCGGAGCGCCTCCTAATTTTCCACTAAGGCTGGGGCCTCAAGACTTGCCCAATCATGAGCCGATAACCGGTGACCCTGAACTCTGCCATCATTTTTTGTGCCTCCAGAGATTTGAAAATAAAGTAAATACAGTAGAGATTTGATAGAATCCATCGACTAGGCAGTGAGATATGGGAATAAGGTACTCAGAGTGCTAATCCCTAAATTAGATTAAGATTTTAATCCAAAAGATAAGCCGTGCAATTAATCTCCATAGCTTACTATATCTCCTCGGAATAAACTAAACAAATATGTTAATATTTACATAGTTTAGCTTAATTAGTATATTTAAGCTTATGTGACATCTAGGAAAAGACTAAACGATTGGATAGGTCATCGTCGTTGGCAAAGAAAACCCCTCCCTGGACATCATCCAGCTTGCGCCTCAAAATCCGGAAGTTCACCTCGTTGGACTTCAAAGTGCCAGTTGCAATTTTCTTTAAAATTAGGAGAGACATTAATATTATTGTCAGACTAGTAAGCTCCAAACGCTCACCTGGTAGCGATTCGAAAGCATCCACAGTTCCTCCTGGCCATTTGAATTCCTGACCACCTTCATGCCGCTGACGAACTGCAGCTCATCCGACTTGGCTGGCAAGGTGCCAAAATACCTAGAATTATACTGGGTGTTCACATTCCAAACAAAGAGCTTGATGGGATTGAAGGTGACACAGTAGACATTGTTCCGGCCATCGATGGCCGAGGCGGCGCACTCGCTCTTTCGCCTGCCCAGCAAGGTGAACTGTTCCGGCACTGCCTCCGGCCCGTCGGCCCAGTTCGCCTGCCGGTTGAGTGCACTGAGGGGCACGGCGTACTCACTGACACTGGCCAGCGGGTGGAAATACAGGTTCCGCTTGTCGTTGTTCAAAGCAAACATTCCGTCCATCAGATTGAAGCTCTCCCCGGCGATGGTGTGCTGACCGTAATCCGGGTCGGGGTACATGAACCGATTCTCCGCGCGCCAGGAGGTCTGTGCCTGGTGATCGTAGACCACCAAGCCGTGGTAGCTAACATCGGCCACGTAGATCATGGTGCGACTGCAGCTGCCCCTGGGCGGTGGATCCTGTACCAGGACATTGGGCGTGATGAAGAGGGATCCCCTGGGGATGTAGGTCTCGTTCGGGAAGCGGTAGCGATGCAGCAGCCGATCGGTGTTCAAGTCGAACTGCAGCAGTTGGGGTGGGCAGTGCTGGGTGGTGCCAATGATACCAGAATCGATGACCCACATTTGGTTGCACTCCGTGATCTAGAGGAGGACTAAGGATTAAAGAAGGGTTTCCTGGGAGATTCCCTAAACTTACGGCCACCCGAAAAGCGGAGGTGATCTGGTCGCAATTCTCTCCGTTGCCATTGTGCCAGGAATAGCTGGGATAGGGCTCCAGCAGTGGTCCATTCCTGCCCTGCGTCTCGGAAACGGTAGCCAGGGTATATGGTATTCCGTTGGCGAATCTAGGGATGGTGGTAAACACCCTAATCCTGCCATTGGCCAGGTACTGAGCCTGGACATCGATGGGAGTGCCGTTCTCGGGCACCAGGTTACCAGCAGCCTGGGCGTTCTCACGATCCTGGGCCGTGGGGAAGCCGTACTCCAGCTGGCGCCACTGCGTCAGCACTTCCACAGTACGCACAGGCCGCGATCCGCCAGGGCCGTAGCCCTGTACCAAAGCCACCACAAGGGTGATTACAAAAATCCGTAGCAGTGGCTGCTCCATTCCGTAGCAAAGTCGAAGGGGAAGTGTTCCGGTCGCTCTAGTGGCGCTCGCTTATCAACCTAGTCTCAGGTTTTCGGGCCCTGATAAGTGAAGAGAGCCGCTCGAGGGGATTGAAGAGAGCAGATCGGGGATCAGGCTTGTCTATTTGATGTGTGGGCCAGTTAAGCCTTTTCTGAGTATTCTGATATTGATGTTTGGCCAGATGCGGCCTGAAATGCGCAATAATTTTATACGATGACCCCGATCTTCCGACACTTTCTTCGTCGTTTCCCCGTCAGAGCCAACTATCGACTGGAAACTGAAAACTTGAAACAGGCTTGGCAGCAGGGCAGGCAGAACGAAGATGCTGATGGTGATTCAGGTTCATTGGCAGGTGGTTTTCCCCCCAGTCTTACAGGCCAATGTTTTGCACCTTATGCTGTGCTACCACTTTCTTGGCCACAACTGCGAGTTCGTGCTAAAAATTTTAACCAAATATTTGACAAAGGGGCGCTTGTTTGCTCTCCGGAGCAGCGTATAAGCCTCTTATAGGTATGTATGGATACCAGCTAATAATGACAGTCGGTTATTATTGATGAGCCGCCGAAAGGGGTGGGCTTAGCTAACCCGTAATTAGTTTTTTACGACTTCCAGCTATCTTGGAGATACTCACAAGCTAATTGGCACTTCGAATTTTGTTTATCTTTTCGTTGCAGCAACGGGAACAGCTGGAGCGTCTGAAGAACGACCAGATCCATCAGGCCGAGTTCCATCACCAGCAGATCAAGGAGCACGAGGAGGCCATCCAGCGCCACAAGGAGTTCCTCGAGAACCTGCACAAGTGAGCTCTGTCCACATGGATATGGAGGGATATGGAGGTGTTAACTCGAGACATTTACTTAAATGCATTTCACGCTCAATTGTGTTTACCGTCTTGCCCCAAGTGCGCACTATAATTTCTTCACTGGCTCACCTAGAACTACAACAAAAAAAAAAAGATAATTGTTCATTGTATGCAACACAACCCCATGAATAAACTACCAATATTTTAAAGGCTTTAATTTCAAAGAATGTTTATAAATACAGGACGGATGGGGTTTAACTCGGAAGCTGTTCTATGTAATTCTTTCAGAACTGTAACCCCCCTGGAAAATTGAATAAAAGTATTTGAAAATCTTGCCAGTTTTGCTTCTCAAACCGGCTATAGAGTCGTTATGCTCATCTTCCTTCATTAATATTCATCATATTCTAAATTCTTCCAAACTAGGCGTTGTTTATTTTAATGGCAAGTCATTCATTAATTTGCAAACTCGTCCCGCTTTCATTCAGATCTTCGCGTGTAAACATTTCATTATAATAAAGCCGTTAATTAGTAGTGGAAAGCTTTAATATTGACTTCTTTAAAACAACATCATAAATTCCGACTTGAATCGCAATATTTTGTAACGGATTTTACATTTTACCTGCCCAAGTGGCGCCATCTGGTGTATCTCAATCTTGTAGATACATTTTAGGGGGTCACACTGACCCCACCAGTGTTGCCATCAGATAATGTAGCTTAACAGCTGTTATACACTGTACAGACTGTAAACCACCACTGCAGACACGTATTTACACTTTGGATGTGTTTTTTAATTAAAAATTAAACGGTGCTCGAACTAGGACTCCGAGGCAGTTAAAAAGTAGCGCAACAGTGGCCTCATCATGTTTGCCAACCTGAAGAATAAGCTGATCGAGGAGGTGAAGGCGTCACCCTCGAAATTTCAGCAATTTGCGAATGCTGCCCAGGTACTTTCTCGTTAGGAGGGGCTGCGGGGGCAGCTGAAAAGTGCAAATTAAGAAAAACATAACGCACACAATCAAAACAGACTGCGTGCATGTGTGCGGGGCTGGGAAAGTGATTTTTATTGCCCATTTTGACCCATTTCAGGGAACCCAATAAAACCAGCTGCTGCACTTACTCATTTGTTTGCTTTCGTTTTAGGCCGCCGTGAGCTCATCGAGCACGACACCCAACTCGGACTCCAACACCAGCAACAGCGAAAACTTTTTCAGCATCACGGAAGAGGGTAGGAGTTCAGGTTTCTTATCGCCCCAGTATGAATAATAACTCTTTCCCCGTAGACACGCCTCAGAACTCCCCGTATCGCATTCAGAAACTGCCGGCCACCAGTGCATCATCGCTACGGGGACGCTCCTCAACCCAGTCCCTGAATGGCCTCGGGGGCGGAGCCACGCCCAGGACGAGAAAGCTCTCCAACTCGTCGATGGCCAGCGATGTGTCCTTTCGCCTGCCCTCTTACGATGCCCCAGCCGTAACTAGGTCTAAAGGATACGACCTTAGCCAGAACTAATATTGGTTTCTTGTAGGTCTACCACCTCCAATCCGACCTCGACGAAACGAGTAGTGAGTTTGATGACTCCGCCTCGACAGCTCGCCTGGATGTCGTCACCAAGGATCAGCTGTACGATGCCTACAAAAAGTCCCTGGACAGGTACCACAAGTACCGATGCCGCTACACGGACCTGGCCAAGAAGTACAAGGAACTGGAGCGCGACAGCTCCAAGGCGAGGGTATCTATTCGTATATCTTATCTTGGCCTTATCGCTATGGGCTTATGTTGTCGATGTTACTGATAAGATCACTTTTTAGTCGGTGCTGGTGGAGACGCAAGACAAGGCTCTAAGACGGATCAGCGAGCTGCGAGAGCAGTGCACGCTGGAGCAGCAGGCCAAGGCTCACCTGGAGGAGGCCCTGCGCATCGAGATGGATGACATGAGCTGCAAGATGCAGGCCTATCAGACGAAACTGAAGCTGTTGGGTGAGAATCCCGACAACATTACTGCCGCCCTGGAGAGGGGTGGCCAGGAAAAAGACTCTGAGAAGCTCATCGATATCGAAGAGAAGGCAGCATCATCGGCCAATGGCGCCTCTGGCGACGAAATCGCCCTTCTTCAGCAGAAACTTCAAGAGAACGAAGCGAAACTTAAGGAGGTTACCGAGAAATACGAGGCTCTGCGAAAGCAGGAGGAGGAGAATGTCCTGCTGCTGGCCCAAACCAAGCAGGCCATCCACACGGAACTGGAGCACAAGGACATCGAAGTTCGCAACCTGCAGGAGAAGCTGAAACAGCTTGAAAGTCAGCGGGAATCGCACACTAGCGATGCCAAAGAACAACTGAAGAAGCTCCAGTCAGCCAAGCAGGAGGTGGATGCCAAGCTGATAGCCACGGAGCATCTGTTGAGTACGCTGAAAGGAAACTACACAGCCAAGGAGCAACAAGTGGCTGCACTCGAAAAACAACTGGAGGCCCTCAAAGCAGAAAGCGAACAAAAACTGAAGGACATCCAAAAACAAAACGAAGATCGGGACAATGAAGCCTTGGACTCCAACGAGCAGCTGGCGAAGGCACAATCTGCCCAGTTGGAAGCCGAATCGAAACTTACGACAAAGGATCAGGAGTTGGAAACCCTCAAGACGGATTACAAAGCTAAGGAGGATCAGCTGGTGGAATTTGAAAATCAACTTGTGGCCCTCAAGAAGGAGAACGAAACGAACCTCGACAAGCTACGCCAATACAAAGAGGAACAAGAGGCCCAATCCAACGAAGCAAGAGACCAGCAAACTAAGTTACAGACTTCCAAGGAGGAAGTGGAGGCCAAACTTGTAGCAGCAGAAGGACAACTAAGCTCCCTTCGGTCAGAAGTTAAAGCCAAAGAGGATCAGTTGGCGAAACTACAGGAAAACCTCGAAGCTCTCAAAGCTGAAAACGAGAAGAAGCTGGAGATATTGAGCCAAGAGAACCAGGATCGTAACTCGCAGTCAGAGGGAATACTGGAAGAGCAAGGTAAACTGCGAGCAGCTAAAGAGGAAGCTGAGGCCAAGCTCCTTGAAGTGGAGATGAGCCTAAGTGCCTTGCAAGGATTACTCTCGGCCAAGGAGGAGCAAGTTGAAGCCTTGGAGCAGCAGTTGAAGGCCCAGACAACCGACAGCGAACAGAGCCTGCAGGACTTGCGTCTCCACAACGAACAGTTGACGGAGATGGTTCAGCGCCAACAACAAAACGACTGGGAGGGGCAGCTGGCAAAGGTCAAAGAGGAACTAACTGCCAAGACCCTGGAGCTGGAGAAGAACCTGGAGATGGAGCGAGAGTCCCTGGCTGCCTTGACTTCGGAAAAGGCGACCCTGGAGGAGCAACATAGACTAAGGCTGGAGCAACTGCAGCGCGAGATCCAAATCCTGAACGACCAGCATGCCAACTCGGAGAGCGAAACAGTGGCGGCGCTCAAAACTCAAGTGGAAACCATCAGTCAGGAGCTATCCAGCAGCCAGGCCGGTCTCCTGGCCAAGGAAAAGGAGCTGAAAGCCAGTGGCAACAAGCTGAACAAACTGAAGAAGCAACATGAACAACACCAGTCGAAATCCGGCGAACAAACTGCCCGCTTGGAACAGCTCCAAAACGAGCTCACTAACCGCCAAAATCAGCTTCAGAAGGCGGAGAGCGAGAAGGAGGAGCTGCAGAATAGGGTCGCTGGAATTCTAGAGGAGATCGCCACCATTCAGGCGCACCTTCAACAAGTGCAGGATTCACACAGAGAACTGGAGCGCGAGCTGGAATCCCGGATAGCGTCCCACCAGCAGGAGCAGTTGGCCAGCAATGGACAAGCTGCCAAGCTAGAGGGGATCCAGAGCGAGAACACTAAGCTGGCCGAGCGCAACTGCCTGCTGGAGGAACAGGCGAACCATTTGGAATCACAACTGCAGTCGAAGCAGGAGGAGATTGGCAAGATTCAGCTGAAGCTGCAACAGGTGTTGGATGAGCATTCGAAGCTTCAGAACGTCCAGGAATTGATGGATCACGATCACCGCACCTTGCAGGATAAATGCGATGCTTACGAGAAGGAGAAACTGCTGACCAAGGACACCATGGACTGCATTCAAGTGGCCTGCGAGGAGTTGCAGCAGGTTAAGACCGTTCTTGAGGGCAACCTGGAGGAGCAGCAGCAGCAACTGTTGAAGCTGCGGGAGCGCCAACAGGAACAGGAACAGCAGCTGAAGGACCAAGCGGAGCGCTGCGCTGAGCTTGAGAGCCAGAACTTGCAAAACGAAGCTGAGCTTAAAGCCACGATCAAGAATCTTCGCGAGCAACTGGACGCCTCCCAGCAGGCGGATCAGGGAGTCCAGGAGAAGATTGAGGCTGCCAGTGCATCGCACGCCACCCAGGTAGCCACTTTGGAGGCCCGCTGGAGTGCCGCCAACTCCGACGTGGAGCGTCTGCACGAAGCCAACGATGCCTTGCAATTGGAGATGGATCAGTTGAAGAGCAGACATCGAGAGGATGTCGAAGAACTCAAGGAGTCGGTAGCCCAGAAAAACCGTCGGGTGGTAGAGCTGCAGGAAATCCTGGCCGAAAGCGAACGGCAACTGCAGGAGAGGGCGGAGAACTCACAGAAGCTGGCCAAATACGAGGAGGTCCAGGTGGAGAATGAGTACCTCAACAAGCACACCAAACAGCTGGAAAAGGAGCTGGCGGAGGGCGAAGAAGTGAAGGAGAAGCTCAAGTCCCTCCAGTGTGAACTGTATGTTCTGCAGGAGAAGGCCGAGCAGCACGCCGTCCAGATGTCCGAGAAGGAGATCCAAAGTGAGGCAGCCAAGGCAGAGGCCGCTGAACTCAAGAAGGCCATCGAGGAGCAGGCCGTCGAGCTGACGCGCCAAAAGGAACACGCCAGCTTCGTGACCGAGCAGAGCGACGCCGTTCAAAAGGACCTCCTGCAAGCTCAACACCAACTCCAGGAAAAGCAAAGTGAACTGACCAGGTCCCAGGAAGAGCACACTACTCTGCAGGACAAAATCGAAAGTCTCAACAAGGAGATAGCCACTCTTAGGGAACAGGCCACGGCGTCTTCCGACTCCGACGGCCTGCGCGGCCTCAACGAGCGACTGCAGCGGGAGCTGGAGGATCTCACACACAAGAGCAATGGGGCCGAGTCGAGCATGCAGCAGGAGATTGAGGAGCTGCAGGCCAATAACCAGCAGATGGCCGAACGCATCAACGAACTGGAAGCTTTGAGGGCCGGTATCCAGGCCCAGCAGCTTCTGGCCAGCATGGCGCCCAAAAACGTGCAGGAGGCCGCCGCTGCCGGTGAGAAGGCTGAGCTGGAGGCCAAGCTCAAGGAGATAGCCAACGAGGTGCAGGACGTGACCAATCGGAACCTGTTCCTGGAGCAAAAGTGCGAGAACTACCTGATACTGGAGCAGTCCAACGAGAGACTCAAGCTGCAAAACGCGAAGCTATCGCGGCAACTGGATGAAACACTGGTATGTTTAAGGGATCATCCTCCAAAGCTTAATTGGCTAAAGGTATTCTTTTCAGGTATCCATGCAGCACAGCGAAAGTGTTCCCGCCAACACAGAGTTTGAATACTTGCGGAACATCATGTTCCAGGTGAGTTGGTCCAGCTCCAGGCCACTTTTCCACTGAAATTCTTAAACATCTATCCTTCTCCTGGCAGTATCTGACCGGCAACACCAACAACGAAACGCTGGTCAAGGTGATATCAGCAGTCCTGAAATTCTCGCCCCAGCAGGCCCAAGTTGCCCTGGAAAAGGAGCACCAGCGCAGATCATTAGTATGAGACACATATGTCCCACAATCTTGAAAGGATACTTAACTCTACTTTCCATTCCAGTTAAACAAACTAATCTAGCACGAACTGAACGCTCTCTACGAGGACAACTGGGTCTGGGACTCCTGTCCGAACACGCTTCGTGGCCACCTTTGAATACCGAAACGCTAGGCCCGGGATTTCATCAAGTACCTTATACCTCACATCCGGCAGATGGGCATTTCGAGATGTTGTTGTCCCCAAGATAGATAAATGTTATTGTACAGACCACTAATTAATTGTAGCTACTTGTCCAAATTCATGCTAGGCACACTTTTGTAAATGTTTAATACGCTTCCCTATGTTTCCGGCAAGTCCCAACTATCGTCCACTATATCCCGATCTACCCTAAGTGCAATCGACTTGTGTATTTTAGTAATAAGTTCAAAGTTGTAAAGATCCGCATCGCATTTGGCATTTAGTTTAATTCAGAGTTTAATTACACAATCATATATATAAATAGACGCAATTTATATAATCCATATAACGGTAAGCCTAATCTCGTTGGAATTTTTTGTACGACTGATAGTGATAACGGTATTTCTTCCTCCTCTGCGCGAAGCTTCGGAGCATGGCGCGGGTCAGCGGCTCCAAGGCATACTCGGGCCGGTAGTCCTGCAGAACCTCCATGACATGCCCGAATCCGAATCTCTGGAGCCGCAAAATACCCTGGACGACGGATTGCTGAACGGCCGGTCGCGGCACAGCCACCAGGAGGCGCTTGAAGAACCCCACGCAGGCGGAAATGTTGGTTTCTACCGGTAGCGCTTTGAGGGCCATCGATATGCACTGCACCAGGGTCTGCAGCCGGTCGTCGAAGTCTTGGGTCTGGGTGGCGAGATCACAGTAGCTGGCGGCCAGCGGCAACAGATGCCCCCCGAAAACAGTGTCCATCACCTTCAGATGCGGACTTCGTCGACAGAACAGGGCGAAAGCGTAGCCCAGCTGCTCCAGACGGCCCGCCTTTATCTTCTCGACCAGGTTTTCCAGCACCTGATTTCCGGTTGGCTCGAACGTCTTAAAGTGGTACTCGAAGCGCAGCTTGGACAAGAGCATTCGCTCTGGGCTATCGGGATCGGTCATGTCATACTTCCTGGTCATCAAAAGGTGCTTGATAACGGTGATCAGGGGATCCGAGTGGTCGTACTCCCGCTGTTCTCGGTGCGGAATAACAGTTGGGCATTGTGACAACAGCGCCAAGACCAAGCCTGGCATATCCTTATCATAGTGATAGAGAATTTTGGCCAGGAGTAGCCGCGTTGGATTCTCGGCTTCGTGCATCAATCCGACCAACATTAGGTACAGCTTTATATATCCCATGGCCATGGCGAACTGGGGCCGATCCTTGCCATTCCTGAACAAGCGTAGCTCGACCCCCAACATGAACCTCTCCGTTAACTTGAAGTATTGTAGGGCAACCATAAGACGGGAGACGGGAATAGGTTCCAAGCCGACCTTACAAATCACCGTGATCATGGCCTCCACTGTTTCATCGTCATTGTTGTTCACCTTTCTGATATTCGCTTCAAAATCCCTCAAGGAGGAATCTATGAACACTCTCTCCTCGAGATATCCCTCTATTGCTTTATTTAATTTCTCCTGGGATTCCTTCGGCAATTTGCGCTGCCCACAACCTTCCCGAATGGATATTACGTGATGGACGAGCAGTGGAGGACCGTTGGTTGGTTGGCACACGTCCTGCTCCAGAGGAATATCGATGGGAGGACTGTGTTCATCAATTCGCTCGGGTGGGGGAGAGGCGGGAGAAGCATCGAGACTCACACAGCTTCGTCTTGGACAGGGTTTATTCTCCTTTGGCATAGGCAACTCCTTGGGTTTGGACACTCCATTAGAGGGTTGATCTTCTTCCAGAGTTTCTTCGAGGCCCACATCAGGTGCCTTGCTGTTCGATTCCAAGGGTCTGCCTTCCAAGTCAGAGGGCAGAGACTTTTTCAAGCGGTCCCTTATTTGATCCACCAGAGATGTCCTTCCATCCTCGTTCAGTTTCTGGTCCTGTTCCGCTTGCAATTGCTTGGCTCTGAAACGGGTCATCCGAACTTCTAAAAGATTGGAAGCCGCCTTTACGGGCTTCTTCGGAGACACTGATAGAGGCGACGGGGTCTTCTCCATGTCAGATCTACTGTCGGAGCTTTCATCAATAATCAGACGAGGATCGTCCGAATCATCGCTAGAGCCATAGAAGTTTTTCCTCCGGCTCCTCAGAAATGGAAGAAGCGACGGCTCCCCTTCAGGAACTTTGGGATTGTCAGCTTCGATCTTTTGTTGATTTATGTCCACATTGGTAGTGTTGCTAATGCTGCTTGGTAGCTCGGATGTGAGGTACTTATCCAGTTGAATATCATCCAAATCCATCCCTGCCTTTCCTCCATTCCTCTTGTCTTCCAGAGTCTCGGGGCAGTCTGATTTAGAATCACCAAGGCACGGAGATACATCCGATTCCGATATAGAGTCAGCTAGCCAGGGAGACACATACATATGTTTAGGAAAATCTAAGGAAGAGTCACTCTGGCATGAAGCTATATCCAGACTCTCAGGGGACTCTGAGGGAGAATCAATGCATATAGATGCAGTCACACCCTCATCTGATTGTTTTGGAACGTCTGTAGACGTCTGTCTTGGCGGCTCCTCACTTGAAATGGATGTATTATCAGAATATAGATTGGGTTTCCGGAACGTAAGGAGGCGTAAAACAGCATCACTTTCAGATTCTTCTTCACAAGTTTTAGGGTCTGGATGCGACCCAGGATTAGTGTTCCTCCTAACTAATCCATCCGAATCGGAATCACTGCCGAATAAAGTTTTAAGGGTTTCCAAATGTTTCCTTGCCTTGGCATCTCTGCAGTATTGTTCTAGTATTGAGCTTTCAACATCCTGTCCAGAAGATTCCACTTCTGCTGCAGGTGGTCTACATGCCTCTTTACAGTTTTCAGAAGCTTTAGGATCTTCGGGTTTCTCTTCAGGTTCAATGGGCAAAGGTTGAAGGTCTTCGTTCTGTATAGCAGGTAATTCATTTGTGGCACTATTTACTTCCAGCGGGACCTGGTCAGTACCTTCCCCAAGATTATTCGAACAGGTTGGTTGTTCAGGCTCCTGACTCTTCTGAGTTGTCAACTGAAGCAAGTACATTTCCTCCTCATCTAACTCCATATTGAGATTATCACAGTTGGACATGTTAAAATTGTTTAAATTGCTTAAAAACTGGATAGCCGTTTCCGGCTCTTGTTCATTCTTATCCTGATCCTGTACAGGATTATTGTTTTCATTATTTTGGTTTCCTAATATGTCCTCCTCACGGCATTGTCGTTTGGAAGAGGACTTTACGGTCGAAGACGCTTTGCGCTTCTTCTCTTTTGACTTTCGTTCTCTCGGTTGTTGGGGTGGTAGACGAATGGGTGTTACGTTTCCTCCGTCACTGATGTTTGGCGATTTAATGATGGGATCCGTGCCAACGTCCCTGCATTCTGTGCCGGCAGCGAAATCTAGAAGGAGGTTAGTCTGAATTATTCCGCTGACGGTTAAGTTTTTGGGGCGTTTACCTTTTGTGTTGGTGGTTGGTTGATTGGTGCATACCGCCTCCGGGTAGCTTCCCGCGCACTCGTAGAGTTCGTGGACCCAGCTAACAAAGTCCGCATTGCTGACACTCTGCTGAATTGAGCGCCTCTGCAGTAGGCCCAACACCATTTGGCCAAACACCTGCCACAGCTCGTCGAAGGCTTGAGGTGACATGTTGGCCAGGCAGCTTTGGTTTTGGGGCAAGAAGTGCAACAGCTCTTTAGCGAGTTCCTTGTTGCCTAAAGAATGCCTGGCCTCTTCTTTAATGCCATCCATCATGCCGCGCGAGGGAGGCCTTGAAGCAGAGACCTTTATTTGCGTCGGCACCAACGGCATATAGTCGATTTCCCGCTGAATGTTGCACAGGGTAGTGCATGTGGCCACGCTAACCGCCTTGCAAATTTCCGGTACTTCACTGACAGGGCTCAGCGGGGACACTTTGTCGATCCGCCAGGACAGCATTTCATCCAATATCTCCCGCACCTTGGGTGTGAGGACAGGCTCAGGACAACTGGTGCCCACATCATGCTTCTCAATGAAGCACGCTGTGGTGGTGCCCCTCGTAGTAGTTGTTCTCTTGTACTGCGATCCCTGACTCCTGGTCTCCACAACTCTGCCCACCTGCACGCCCACAGAACAAACCGGCTTTTCCGGAACAGGTTCCTGGTCGGTTTGGGTAGATTGGTTAACACCATTTTGGAGGCTTTTCCGCTTAGGTCGCGAGTTCGGGCTTTTTGGCGGGGCGATTGGGATTTCCGCCGACTTGCAATACTCCTTCAGCTTCTTCATAATATTGCTGTCCTTGCGCGTGAGTCCGCTATCGTCGCCCAGTCGATGGTGGAACTGCATAAGGATGCCCAGAACATCCTTTGCTTCCACCGGCAGTCCCTTTTTCTGCAACTCATCTTGCAAGTTTTCACAGGTCGCTACTTGAACGTCGAGCTGCTTTTCTATTTCTGAGCATTGGGCGGCCAATTTTTTGGAGCTCTCCTCTAGCTCGAGTCGCAGCTGCTTCTCCTTCTGGTAGAGTTCGGTGACCTCCTTAGCGGTTTTCTGCAGGTCCGTAAGTTGCTGGTTCTGGGCCTGCAGCTGCTTCAGCTGTCGGATGAGGTCGTCGCTTTGCCCGATCCGCTCAGCTAGTTGGCTTCGTTTCGCTTTGACATTTCCGTTGATTCTTGGCGTAGAAATGTGCTTGTAAGATGATATCACCTCGTTTTGGGGCGGAGCCGGTTCGTTCAACAGTTGATCTATATTAATTTCGGAAAAGTCAGAGAAATCCATGGCCACTTTTCCGAGTCTTGTTGTTGGTGGATTTCACGTGGTCTCGATGTCCGCCACCTTTGTGGCTTTTAAATGAAGGTAAAGTGGATTATTGAACGCATTTTGTTTGTAATCTGCAAGTCTTTATAGCTGACTTAAATAATTGACTGGCTATTGCGATTTTAATATAAAAATCAAAGAACTAAAATAATCCGCGTTTTCCTCAGCCGGTCACCAAAACATTTCCCTTAGAGATGGAACAAGGGCGATAGAAGGCTTCATCGATAAATACCATTACATGAAAAATACCAAATATTCTTGGTCATCGTTATCGCCCATGTTGCCATTTTGCCAAAATATCATGGAAATAGATTAAAAAAATGAATAGTTTTCAACTCTTTTTATTCGCCGATCTCACGTTAATCCAAACACAAACAGCTCTGAAATGTTGATGCAACTATTAAAACTATATTAATGGCCATTTAGTGGTGCTCGGCGTGCTCCTTAGCCTGCGACTCAGCCCATGCCTTCTTGTTTTCGGGAGAGTTAGCTGAAAGATACGAAAAATTCAACATTTACCATTTAACGAAACAAGGTTAAGCAGGTGAAACCAACCCAATTTGCTGATCTTGTAGAACACAGGCACGCAGGCGACAGCCGCAATGAAGTAGTAGCGCCAGATCCATTGGTTCTTGATGTAGTGCTTGATGGGGAACTGGGCAATCTTGGCCGAGAAGGTGTATGGATAACGCATGGGGCGACCCAAGGGTTTCTCAGCAGCAACTTTGTCGGCCATTGTAGTTGATGATTTGGTTGCTGCAGCGGGAGTTGCAATTTAATAGTGCTTTTTCCAATTTATGCAAAAAATTATGTAATTTTCAGCAGTGGCAGCCGAACATACGTACCTCACAAATAAAACGACAGCAATCGGAATGCCAACTTGTTTTGTAGAGGTGAAGAAGTTCGATAGCGATATTATTGGCACATCACTAAATGTTCATTAGTGACAGTATTTTTGGACTGTTTCTAGTGTTGAAAATAGTGCTGGCCAAGTGTTTATCGGAGTCGGATTTTTGGCCACACAGCAAAAAATAACAGCTGGATATTTACTCATTGCCTTCGTGAGCAAACTTTTAACGCCAATTAAACAAAAGTTTATATCAAGGTAAGTTGATCGGCTTTCCCAAAGGTTAAAAAATTGTTTTCGAACTTAATATGAACAACTAATAACTCACAAGGTTTTGTCAGGAAGCTAATAGTGGCTGCTTCAGCAGCTCTCACATGCATCTTGCCACAATCTTTTCCCCTAACATTGCATTGTGTCTATCTCTTTTCAAGCATTCAAAATGGTTTTAACGGGAGAACAGGTGCCACAGGTAGCTAGCCCCACTCACTTCAACCGAAACCTATTTACATAGAAGCTCAAATTTAGACTTTGATTTTGCATGTTTCTGATTTGATTATAAATTGGATATTTATGAAACCTTTTACTTGAAAGCTTTTGAACCCTTTGGTTCTATAACTAATAATATTATTCGCATTCCCAGACAGGCGGTAAGCCGGCCAATAATAAGCACAAGAAGCAAAGGCAACGCAATCGACCGCGGAACAAACGAAATCGTCTGGAAGATAACAGCCTAACAACCCCGGAGACCTCGACTACCGATTCTGCGACTGCAATGCCAGGAGGAAACAGTGTTAAGGTGGATGCGGCGGCACCGGAGAAGACTCGCGATCAAGTAATGGCCGAAAGGGAGGCAAAGAAGTTGGCGAAACAGGCCAAGAAGCAGAAGAATCCAAACCCAGCAGCTTCCCCAGCTACCACAATCATCACCGAAGTGGAGCAGACAACCATTACCACCAAGCTGACGACCACCACAACAACCACAGCGAAGGAAAAGCTGGAACTGCCATCGGTCGTAACAGCAATCAAGGAAAACAATAATATTACTCAACAGAAAAACACATCGCAAGCTACCGTAGAAAATGGCAATGATACGGATGCTGGTGAGAAATCCAGAGAACAAATTAAGGCGGATCGAGAAGCCAAGAAGGCGGCCAAGCAGGCTGCAAAGGCGGGGAGAGCTGCAGGAGTCAAAGTAGAGGCCGCAACACAGCAATTGGCCAACTTGAAAGCGTCGGAAAAAACCCCTGCACCACCTGCGGCAGCTACACCCTCAGCACCAGAAGCGAATGAGGACAAGGTAGTGTCTATATTCCTTTCATATTTTGAATATATTTTAACCAATTTATTTTCAGAAAAAGCCAGCCCTTACTAAGGCCGAGCGTCGAGCTATCCAGGAGGCCCAACGTGCAGCCAAGGCCCAAGGGCTGGCGAAAAAGACCCAACCTGCTGGCAAAGCTCCTCCCGCTGGCAAAGCTCCTCCCGCTGGCAAGGCTGCTCCAGCTGGCAAGGCTCCTCCACCTGCAACTATCGTCCCCAGCAAAGATACGAAAAGGGAAAGTGCCTCTCCCTCCAAAACAACTACCAGCAGTTCGCCAAGCAAATCCTCACAAGTTACTTCCCCCTCGGAGTGTCGGGTCAAGCTCTTCAACCATTTGGTGTGCGCCAAAGGGGATAGTCTGTTCATCAACGATCCCCTCGTGCATCCAGCCATTGCGAGACTGGGAGTCCAATATGCCAAGCGTACGGTGGTCGGCTCTAATGCACGTTGCATTGCTTTTCTGCATGCGTTGCGGCAAGTGGTTCAGGACTTTGAGACTCCGGCGAAAAAGGAGTTTGGTCGCAGTCTAGACGCGGCTGTAAAGCACCATGTGGACCATCTGCACAAGTGCCGGCCGCTGGCGGTTTCAGTATCGAATGCCTATAAACAGTTTAAGAACCAACTCACCCAACTGCCGACGGACACACCCGAAACGGAGGTAAGTCGCAAAAGGTTACAGATTATGACCAATCTTCATATCTATATTTTTCCTTTTTAGCTGAAAGAGTTACTTGGCCACTTCATCGATACTTACATCGAAAACCAGATTGGTAAAGCTGCCCAGGCGATAAGTGGCTTCCTGCAAGAAAAGATTACAGATGGCGATGTGATTCTCACTTTCGCCTGCTCCTCTCTGATCCAGTTCATCTGCGAGGAGGCGAAGCGACGGCAGGTAGCCTTCCGGGTGATTGTTGTGGACTCCCGCCCCGGATGCGAGGGCCAGGAAATGCTGCGCCGCCTTCATGCCACTGGAATCCCGTGCACTTATGTGCTCATCAATGCCGTGGGCTATGTGATGACAGAGGCCACCAAAGTACTTTTAGGAGCCCACGCTCTGTTGGCCAATGGGTACGTGATGGCGCGCACAGGCACGGCACAGGTGGCCCTGGTAGCCAACGCCCACAACGTACCCGTGCTGGTCTGCTGCGAAACGCACAAGTTCAGTGAGCGCTTCCAGACGGACGCCATCGTCTACAACGAACTGAGTGATCCCAATCAGTTGGTGCGTGGCGACAAGTGCCAGCTGAACAATTGGGCGGCCAGGGGAAAACTGTTGCCCCTCAATCTGAACTATGACATTACGCCGCCGGAGCTGGTCAGCGCTGTGGTTACCGAAGTGGCCATCCTGCCCTGCACCAGTGTTCCGGTGATTTTGCGCATCAAGCCCGATATTGGCTACTGAAAATCGTAATTATAATCTTGGATCACTCGGTAAAAACTCGCAGTTGTTGAATAAATAATTTTTATTACACTTTTGATCAAATCGATAAACAAGTTGGCGTAGTACTTTGAGGGTGAACTGCTATAGCTAATGGAATACAGGTGAAGCCAGGAGGAGGGCTAAGCCCGGTCTGTACATACTTGATCCAGAAATCGATCGGAAATTATAATTATACGACATAACAGTGCTTGTGTAATATTTTACATTCAATTGTACTTTTTGCTCGTTTGTGGGATTGCGGAAAATTAGTCTCTCTATTCTGGTAAACAACAAAATACGGATTTGTGCCCGACTTACAGACTAGGATGATGGTTAGACTAAGGAAGCCAATCGCTAGTGGATAGTTTTGGTTCAACTCAGGGGTTTTCATTTGCAACAACTTGAATGAGCTTCTGTAAGCAACTACGGCTACAAATGCAACAATAAATACATACAATATAATTGAATAGAATTTCCATGCGATGGCTAATCCCCATCTCGCATCTCTCCCACAACATTCAACTAGGCTAGCCATAGACCCTAATTATGTGATATTTACGGACTCTGCTTCTGCATTTGCCGGAAGCACCCGCGGCACACGGGCACCGCTTTGCCGCTATCGTGTCCAGGAAGAGCCACATTCTTGTCTATGCATCGCTCGCAGAAGATGTCCCCGCAGCGCCAGCAATGTGTCTGTAAGAGGGGTATTTTTTGAATAAAACTCTCTTCTCAATTGGACAGCACCCACCTTTTTGCTGAACTGATCAAAGGGCGTGGAGCAGGAGCAGGTGGTCACATTGCGCATGGGCTTCCAGTCCACAGCCACGGAATTGAGTTCGTCGGGCAAAGCTTGAGCGGGACTAGATTGTTCGGCGTTTAGGGATAAATTGGCAAAGGACATGTTGCTGGCCTTCAGCGGATGATCATCATCGGCGGCGGACAGCTCGCTCAGCTTCTTGTCATAGTTATACCTGAAATGGGAGCTCATCTTTAAAGTCAAATCCAATCCTTGCAAGCAATCCGACTTACTTGTTGTCATTGATCTCGGTGCTGGAGGTTTCTTTGCTAACTTTCGAAGTGGTGCTAGTGGCATCCTGCAGTTTTTTGGCCGACTTGGAGATGTAGTTCTTGAAGCTTGCAATACGCTTGGTTAAATGCTGCACATGATCCTCCAGCGAATTGCAGTGCTCCTTGCTGTCGAGTAGCAGGTCACCCAATGGCTCTCGTGGATGAATACCGCTCTCGAAACGACTGTACATGCCCCGCCAAAATCTGTAAAAGAAGCATAGCATGAGATGCGAATCGAACGCTTAGAAGCGACTCTTACTTGATGCACTGGGGCGCTAGATTGGCCTTAATAGACTCATCTACGTTGGGCTTGTACAGCGGGTTGATGTACTCGTTCAAGTGGTTGGCCATAAAGCCCCAGAGTGAAAAGGTGCGCTCTGCCAGCTTCAAGTCCAGCCGGTCCTTCTCACAGTTGCCCACAAAGGTGCCGAATTGACAGGAGTGTACATGGTCATGTAGGATTAGCAAAAAACGCTCGTTGAATTCGAAGGACTCGCTGCGCTGGGACATTAGCTGCCAGGTGCAATCGAGGAACTGCGTGAAGATCGGCGATACTTCGCGGGCATCCGTCTGGATGTGGCCGCACCGTTCGCTGAACTTGTGACCGAAGGCCAGCCAGTCCTTTTCGATTAGCGCCTGGAAGCCCTTGATCGTCCTGTAGTAGGGATTCAGCATCAGTTGAGCCAGCGAGCAGACTTGGGCGGTGCGGTCCCAGCCGTCGGAGCAGTGGACCACCACAGAGACTCCTTTATCCACTGCGTTGGCGATGAAACTGCAAAAGCGGATGTTATGAATTATAAATAGCGCCCCAAGATACACTTGAGAGTGCTCCTAGTCCGGCTACCAACTATTTGCTCACCTTGACGTGTCCAATATGGAGCGAATGTGCTTCAGCCACCCAGAGGACTCGAGGGCATTCAAGAACGCGCTCATTGTCGGAGATTTCTGTTCGCAGGCCTCCAGAACTTTTTGCAGGCTAGTCCGCTGTACGTGGATGTTCTCGATGCCGAGGAAGTGGAACTTGATGTTTTCGTAGAAGGCCTCGTTCTCGTATCCCTTGCCTGCGGCTCTGTTGGCCATCGCATTTATCTGCAAACAGGGTAAATGGATTATTTGCATACGCCAATCGCTTGGGAATTCCTCCGGCCTCAAACTTACCCGTGGTCGGGTGTCCACCACGTACATGTAGTCTGTGTTGGGATTGGTTTTTCGAATAGCCTCCAGCATTTGCTCATCCTCCAGGCAGCGGGCACTAAAGCCAGACAGCGGCTGGCTGCACCGGCAAATCGAGGCCTTAAATTGTAGGACGTTAAGTAAGGTCTTTTTTAACCAAAAATGACTCCTACCTTGTTGTTGTGCAGATAGGTGAGCGCCGGTAGACGACCCTTGGAGCGGAAGCGGGAGCTACTGATGAGCATCAGCTTGGTGGCCTCCTTGGGCACGTAAATCTGACGGGGATAGGTGTCGCATAGCTCGTAGTTTTCGTTCATCGAGCAGAGGGTCCAGTTCTCGTTCGGCACCAGCATATGCTTGAATTCTGCCTCCAGCTTGAAGAAGTCCCACCCGGCGTTCTTGGGAAAGTCATCTTTGGCCGGCTGATAGTTGAAGCAGTACAATTTGTTGATGGACACTGTTCGGGGGAATCAGAGTTTATGGCTTGTTTGCAATCCTTGGAGAACTCTTACCTGGTTGAAAGAGTTTCAGCAGCGATGTGTACACATCGTGACACTCGGAGTCCTTGGGAATGACAAAGGTTACCGACAGGAAGGTCTTGCAGCGAATGAGCAGCGGTGATCCTGTGGTGCTGAGTGGCAGCTTCTCAATGCTGGCCACGTGCATGTGCAGGATCTAAGAGGACATGAAAATACACGATATTATATTGCTCGTGACCTGGAAGTTTTCAAAGTCTTGCAACTTTTTATTAGCATCCTTCGTCAGCTTATGACCATGACTTCCACCAGGGATACGATTATGCAACACTCGCCAGAAAAAATATAAAGACACACAACTCAATGGAACTTCAGCAACTCCCCCTTGCGATGGCAGGATGGGTGGCTGACTACGTGCCCGGTCCAAACTGCTCTCGGCACTAAATAATTGATGCGCCTCTGTGGCGGGCAGTAAAAAATTGAGAGCCGGAAAGCAGGGCAGGACGGAGCAGCTGGATTATGGGAAACTTAGCAACCAATTTTCAATGGCACAGAAAATCAATATAATCCCCAGCACTCCCGGCTGGCACTCCCCAGAAGCGAGACCACTTGCCTGTCAAGTGTTTCAACTTTTAATTAACCACTTTGCAGTGGTCCAGGATAAACCAGGATAGTTGAGACTCCTCTTCGGGGGCCACTTGTGGCACTCACCACACTTTCGCCCACTTTTGCATAATTAATACAATTTTGGCAATTAAAATGCGACGCATGGCGGGGCTCCGTACCTTGCAAACAAATAAAAAGATTACGTATACGCCGCGGGTGACGCTGTGCCACGTCCATGGCAATTCACAGCAGGAATAATTAAGAGCATTTAGTGGCACTTGCATGGGACGGGGATTTGAGCGGTTACGGCCACATATCAAAGGATACGAGCTCTGGGGGGATTTACTTTATAAGCTAACGCGCTAAGCCCGTGTTTTCCGAGCAACCAGGACATACATTTTCCCAAGGCCCATTCAATAGAGACCGCCTCTGAAACTAGCAATTTGCAGCAACAGCTTTTCTGCTGTTGGGGAATTTAAAGAGTTTCCCTCACATTGCGGGGGTGGTGGGTGTGTGCAATTATTCTACATAAAAGCTAAGCAGGGAATTTAATTTGTTCGTGTACGTGTTGGTGTATTTGTGCAATGTGGCGTATACGCAACACGCTTATGCAAAACCTCCTTTTGTGTTTGCCAAGATTGCAGATGCGAATTAAATTCCTGTGTAAACAGCACAGAAAACTTTAAGCGCCCACAACTATCTGCAGGCGTTCGCGGTCTTGCTACTTGTTGGGGGAAACTATTCTTGGCCAAAAACGCGGAAGTGCAGCAGAGGGGCTGGCTGGCTCTAAACTTTTTGACAGCCAGCCGAGGTCGGGCCTCAGCCGAAGCAAAAAGAAATCCATTTGAGCACGTTCGCCGAGGTGACTCACTAAACACTGCTTCTGGGCCAGCCACGCAAATAAAAATATCGCTACACCAACTGAAATGAAAGCCTTCTTAGCCCGAAAAGAAAAGCGTTTTTAGAGCTAAGCAGGATTGATGATGTCATCGGGGGTACTTACCCAGGTCTCCTTGTTGCTGTCGGGCTCCACGAATATCAAATGGGTCGCCGTCAGATAGAGGGTGCCCACTGTGGGATTTTTGGTATTGTAGCGATCTATCATCCGTACATTCTCCACCTGGAAAAACAACCAATAAAGTGGTTAGAGTTTTGATTTAAATTCCCTCTGACGTAAGTTTTGATAGCCTTCCTCAGTGAAACCCACATGTATTCGATGAAAAAGTAAACTCTATTGACACAAGAGGGGCAAGAAACTTTTTCAATTAACAGAATCCCCTGTTACCGCAAAAAAAAAAGAAGAAAAACGCATCAGCTAGCACTCGTCTGGTTTCCGAGTATATGAAAACTTTAAAGCATTGAATAAATAGAGGGCTCAGAGTGCCCTTTGCGGTTAGTTGGTATGCAGCCATTAAACATAACCATCCTGCCAGCCAGCACATTCATTCCTTTGATGGTCCTTTAGGCCCAGGCTCTTCCACTCCCACTCCCATCCCAGACTCCCTAGTCGGGCCAGTTTTTATTGCCCAGGAGGCATACATATTGTGTGTCCCGAGAGCTGTTCATCATCGGACTAATTTCCTTTCATGTCATTTAGATTGAGGCCTTTGTTTGAGGCCGGTCCATTGTCGGGATAGATAAGGTTAGTTAATTGTCTGATTTAGCCAGTGGGAGTTCATCACTCCGGGCCAGCGGGCAGGCAATTCAATTTAAGATGTAAATTATTGCAGAATCTTGAGTGAAAGAATCATGAACCATGAAAAGTTCATCATCAAAGGAAAGAGCTCTCTTGCATATTTAAAATTGCGATTAATTTGCATAGATAATAGGTAAGAAATGGAACAGGTTAGAACACCGTAAAGAGTCTAATTAAATCTTAAACTAATCTGTCTTTAAAACTACACAAAACCCATGTAGCTGTCCAGGGAATCCTTGCAATTGTCAGCCTGTTGTCTACGTTGGCGAATACTTGATGACCGACATTGCCATCGGCCAGAACCCGGTCAGAAGCAGCAGCATCTGTGACTTTGATAGAAAACCCATCCACTTAATTGCCAGAGCTCCGCACTCGGGTGTCCTGCTGACAATGCAACAATTTGTCCGTTCTTGTGGGGGCAGAGCGGAAGAGTAATTCGCCCATTACTCCAGCCAGAATTGTGACGCAAATGGTGCCCGGATGCAGCCAGGATAGATTGAACTTGGACTGGTGCATGTGACCCAAATTGAAATACGTTTTCGGGGGGGGCTCTGCGGCCATGGTGGAGGCGGAGCTGGGTCTCCGAACATATTACCCAAGCGCTCGATGGTGATTTGCATATTTTCCGGCCATTCAGTAGCCGGTGGCAATGCGTAAAACGGAAAATTAGTCGGATTTTGTGGGGATGGGCAGAGAACCCGAGAGTCAGTTACCTTCTTGAGCACACTGTTGCCGTTGTAGAAGACGGGCGCCTCGTTGAACTCCTCCTCGATCCAGGACACCACCTTCTCGGAGACAAAGGGCGGCACAGGCACACCCCACAGCCTCTTGTTGCCATCCGGCGGCTCCTCCGTCTCCGGCGATATGTTGTCGAAGCTAAGCCGGAGGGCAGAGGTGGGGGACAGCTGGCGCTCGATCTCGTTGAACTTGTTCATGAATCTGGTAAAGTCCATGGTGCAAGTGCCGAGTGGCTCACTTGTTATTGAATGGTTTATTGATTTTGAATTAACAGCCAACGGGGAGGAGCTGTCGAAGTAAGCGAACCGTCGATTTTTTTGGCTTGGCAAATCAAACACAATCACGTGAATGTGGGAGGTGGATAACTTTCACTTTTCGCCAGCCACACGAACTCGATTTTCACAAATATACACTGAGATGGTATGTGCTTTTCCAGCCTGACTTTCGCTGGTGCGAGTGCACAAGTGGGAGTGTATTTGTATTACTGCCAAGTGGAATCTACTGAGACGAGGCCCTCGCCACGACCGTTGCGAGTAGACTCAGCTGCTCCAGCGAAAGGCGCGCGCTTATAAGCGTGCTACGGTTTGTGTTGGGGAAATTTTCCAAAGGGAAATTCTCTCATTGAGAAAAGGAATACCCTACCAGGAAAGGATGTCTTGAAAAGTACAAGATTTGAAGACTTGAAGAGTCTTATAAATAAAAAAAGTTACAAATTCTAATAACAAGTACCTTTAATTGCTTATTTATTAAAAAAACCTATCATGTTATCACTAGATTTCCCGCCTTACTTACTATCCCAACATCCTCCGACTTCAACCAAGTTCAACAGGCCTTGTCGAAGGCCAGGTTTAAAACCATCCCTTTTAGATGCTGGGAGTATGTTTCGGTGAATAAGGGGAACACCTTTTTCATGGTTAAAATTTGGCCCCTCAAACTGCGCCTGTGTGGGTGGGTGTCTGATTAACATTGGGCGTGTGGGCGCGTTTTCGATTGAAAACAGAGAGAGGTCAGGACAAATTTTACTTTCTTAGTCTATGCGCATGTTTTACAAACATATTAATAGATATAAATTGGCTTTTTGAATCCAAAAAGGATGGATGGTCCCAACGGATGAGTGTGGTCAGGGGGAGGCCGGTCCTTTTGCCACGGAACAGGTGGACCATCGATTTTGAATAAATGAAGCAGCAGGAAAAGGATGACTCACAACTCTTTCGCTGCCTTAAGGTGCCCCGTGTAATGACCACGACTGTACGTAACCACATCGCACAATTGGGCTTTGATTAAGTTAATAACTAACCTTGGCCAGCTTGATATCGTCCATTGTTTACGTTTTGATTGTGGTTTTCCTGTTGCCTTCGTTAAAAGCGCGCCGTCCGGATAATATTTCCGTTTTATGTTCAACCGGCCTAGAAGCTCAGGCAGCAATTAGTATTTTGGATAAAATTCACAGAAGTTATCTATTTAATTAGCATTTTAAATAAACAATAATAATTTTGATCAGCGAATGTCCACGGAAATTAGAGAAGTGACTACACCGATTACCGCCTTCGATAACACTCTCCTTTCGAGTGTTATCAGTGTGGCCAAACTATTCACCCATCCGGCAACCTTCAAGAAAATTTGAATTTTGTGCGCAAAAATGCATTAATGTATTTTAAACTCTTACAAACAACAAAGAATGCGCGTTTGCTATCAAAAACTGACTAACATTGACGGTATGGAATGGTTCAACCATTCAAGTGCACTTCAGGCGTGGGCAGAGAAGTTTAAATGCGGTGAGTTCGTTTACGTTGTGCTCATTTACGCAGGCCTACGTATTTGGTCCAGACACCCTTGTTGTCGAAATAGGGCTTATTCCGGGAGCAGATGATTGCTTCCCTGAATACATCCGAGTAGGAGGATGGCATGGAAGCGAGCTTGTAGAGGTTAAACAGGAATTCGTAGATCTGCAATTGTAAATAAATATAATAGAGTTTTTTGTGTTCCACACACCTCCGTACCTTGGCCTCCTGGTCCTTCCAGAAAATGTGGTCACATAAGTACTGCAAGCTCTCTGGAAACAGTGAAAGTCGTTGTTTTTCATTTGTGGCCACCACGTCCACACTTCCCAGGAGAACTGCACAGCCGGAGAGCACGTCTACGGCTAACATAAAGATATCCAGTAGATATAAAGCCCGGTTAACTTTCTCCTTGTTGGAAGCCTCAGCCAAGAGCATTTGGATTTCCAAAAACATCTCAGAAATCCAGTTACTGGCATGTTCATCGCTTCCAAATGCGTACAGGGTGGCAGCCAGATGGCGGTAGAAAAAGGGACGCTCCTCCTCCCGTTTCTCATAGGCATCGATGATGGGCGTGAGCCACTTCAGGGGATTGGGGAGTTTCTCGTTGTACAATACCAAGTAGCAGCGAATAATTGTGGCCTTTTTCAGTTTTCCCACAGGAGTCTCCCACCAATTCGCCGGTGTTGTAAGTCCGTCAATGGCATTTGGATGCAACGTGGACACCACTTCCGTATAGCGTTCAAACAACCTCGAATCCAAGTCCATCGAGTCCATGTAACGCTCAACAATCAGGGTGAAAACGTCAAGCACCTCCGGAATGTCACATTGTCCAGTGAAAATGTACTTGACACTTTCAAGGAACTTCTCAAAGAGGCAGCCTAAAAAAGACATTTACAATTTAAATTCTTCCTTACTTTCAACCTACCCTCAGCGAAGTCATTCAGCTGCGACTCCTTGAAGCAGTAGACGGCCACCTTTTCGGCGAAATTCTTTAGAATTTGCAGACTAACACTGTTGGCAATCTCCGGAAGCAGCGAGAACAGCAACAGGAGATCTTCTTCGAAGCAATTGGGCTCAAAGTCCACAAGGAAGTTCTCCAAGAGACGCTTTGCAGTTCCGGAGTTCAGGGCCTGATTCTTTGCTATCATTATGCAGTACTTTCGGGCATCAAAGGACAGGTGGAAAAAGCTGGTCAGGCAGCTCCAGTCGAGCGGTGGAATGGGCTTGGAAAACTTCTTCGAAAGCGATCTTAAGGCAAACGTTACGGCATAAGGTTCGGGCACGTAGTCCCCAAATCGTGCCTGACTCACAATGTAGTTTGTAACGGCCCGTAGCGGGCTGGTGGCAAATAAACCCACTAGCTTTCGAGGCTCCGGTTTACCTTCGGGTAGCCGATAGACTCCACTTCGAAAACCTTCAATTTCACCGGAAACGTAGTGAGATATCAGGTCGGCAGCCGCGTCTCCGCATTCGGGACGAATCTTCTGCAGCAATTGTACCCAAACTTCACCGGGTACTGATTCCTGCTGTAAATCCAAAACTTCTCGTCCTCCAGGGCCAGCCACTCCTCCACCTACGATCTCAAAACGAAATTGGGCGGGAATATGCCGAAGATTAAGGGTGGTTCCCGGTTCATAGTTTTTGAGAGCTACGAGCGCTTGTCGTACTTGGACGGCATCTGTTCCCGGTCGGCTAACGGCTTGCCAAAGCTGCTCCAAGGCATCGTCAGCCAGTTTCTCGTACTCTAACGTGGGCGTTTGCAGTAGTGGAACCAGGCCAAAGAATTTGTACAACGATTTGAGAGTCTGGGGACGTTGTTCACTCCGAAACTTGCTGCCGATTGCTTGCCAGGTCGAGGCTATATTAACGGTGTGACTGTCACAAAGAGCATAGATGGCATCCAAGGCCAGCGAAGTGGCTAAATCGCCGGCCTCATCGGAGCAATTATTAAGGGTGTTACTGAGGTGAGGCAGAAGTTCCGAGCCGTGCAAAGTAGGTCTACAAAATATAAATAATTTAAACTTCAGGGATACATTTTTCAAAAACATTAAGTTACTTTTCTTGGCAGATTTCTCGCATGGCGTGAGTGCGGGCTATCTGCAGTTCCCAGCGTTTGTCGCCATCTGGAAGTGGTTGGGCAATTTGCTTCAGCAAAAAGGGATAAGTACGGGTCTCCACGCGCCACAAACGCAGGTACAGATCCACACAAAAGGTGCCATTGTCGGTGGAAAGATTTCTGATGGTGTTAAGGATCATAGGGACATTATCCTAGGATATAGATTATTTATTAGCTTATAGAAGTAATATACTATAGGAGTCATATACTTTGGACACGGCAAAGCTGGCCAATCCCCTCAGGAGTTCCAGCTGCAGTTCCGGACTGTTTTCATGGGCCAACTTAAAGATGTACGTCATCAGAAAGTCGTAAGCAATATTTTCGTTAACCTTGATGATTTGCAGAATAACCTCATAGATTTTAAACCAGCAGTCCACAGCAGGTTCTCGTGATAGAAAAAGAGCCCTCAGAAAAAGATGCAGTCGCTGACAAAAGGCTGTGTTAGACTTAACATTTAAGGCGTCCACAAAGGCGAAGACGTCCTGATTTTCGGAGGCGTCAAAGGATTCTACAAGAGCGGCCAGGTCGAAGGCGATTGCTATATCAGGATGATAGTTTCGCATGTGGGCAGGTTTTAGTTGTCCTGTGGAAATCCGCTCTGCCTCCTCGTCTGATCTTTTCGGATCGAGAACCCTTTGGACTATCTGGTCGGCCAAGGCCAAGCCCTCTGCGGGTATGAATGCAGTCTGAGACATCCACTGAATTATCCCGTCCAGACACATGTTCAGAATGTATTCATGGCCACAGCGTTCCTGCACCACCACAAACACAATGATGCGCAGCAGGTCCGCCAGATAAAAAGGCGAAAGGACATGCACGACTTCAGCCAGGAGTATTAGAAGGACGTGGTAGTGATTCTTAGTGTGTTCTCGGGTGGCATGGAGTGCTCTTAGCAAGCACTGGAGGCTGGGACGAGGATCGATGCCATAGTTGGCCAGCTGCTTGATGAGGCAGGCCTGGTAGATTGCAAGATCGATGGACTGGGCGTGATCCTCCTGCTGCAGAAAGTGATCGATGGCTTCGATCAACAGGATACTGGTGCATAAGCAAGTGGTGGCGTTATTGAATTTGCTCCAAGCCAGCAGCTCCTGCATGAGAGCACGTGCCTCTGGTCGTTTTCCACTTAAGTTCAACAGGCACGTCCAGATGGGCTTAACGTCATGCAGTGTTTGGGGATTGCAGAGCACATAGAGGAACACGGGCCTCAGAAACTCGATGCTATAGTCTCGGATACTGTAAAGTTATATATAATTTGGCGATAAAGGAATAGAAACTTTAAGAACACTTACCCCTTGTCGTGGTGCTGGCAGATCCCAATTACCTTGTTGGCCACATCATGCATGTTAACACTTGAGTGCTGCATCAAGGATATTAAAGGATGCTGCTGAGTCTTGAGGCCATAGGGGCACTGGTAGGTCTCTGAGTCCTTCAACAAGGAAGTTTTGCGCTTTAGGTTGAGCAACTGGAGACCTAGAATACTCTCAGTGATGATGGCAAAGTGCATGGGTCTACAAGAAGAAAGTGTTAGTCCTGTGTTCTTTTTTAAAACCAAATTCTTAATGAGTATTCTAAACTTTTATCGAAAACAAGTTTGTAAATAAAGGCACTTGATGGTCTACTTATCGTCGTCAGACATTTAAAATGCAAGTTTATAAGTCCCTAATGATTCTAACAGGCGTTTAGCAGCCACTTCCGGAACAGCAAATCAACAGTCAAGGATGGAGCTGGCCACAGGACGGAGAATTTCGGAGGGTGGAGTAAATCGCTTTGCGTTTGACGGGGTAATTACAATTCACGCGCTGGCCACCGGATGACGGGGTCTGGCCTCTAATTGCGGTTGCTCCCCTGCAGGCCAATTAATATGCAATCCTTTTTCCCTGCACTTGCAGGCGCTCGCTTATCAAGGTTAATTCCGGCATTACATGACTCCTTGCTTGTCCTTCGCCGCTCCACAAACATTTCTATTGTGGCTTTCAAGTTCAATGCCAGACTTTAGCAGTCGCTGCTTTGCATACATCAAATATTTGGTAGCCAAGGCCGCGCTTATGGCAAAGCAATACGTGGGTGGGACGGCAGTGGACTCTTCCTGTGCGTGGCGGGAAACGGCAAATTGTTTTTATGGCGCTGATCCAGAAGATTGAGGACTGTGGATTGCGGCCAACCGGAAATCGAGCCAATGCCAAACACAACATGAAATCCGCGTCATAATTCATTTTCGCATTTATCACATGACGTGCCAAGTGCTGGGCAATTAATTTGGAGCACAGGTGGGGCACGCGTCCAGCGGAAATGCGAAGGATTGCGTGCTGACACTCGGACAACAATGTTGGGAGCACTTGAATCCGAGCATTGGCAAGCGTTAAATGGCAGCTTAATTAAGTGGCGGAGTGGGCCCACCACCGAGTAATTTATGCAACTCTGTTTGAGTTATTCTGCAATTTTGCAATTGGAGTCGCTGCGCTCCACTTAGGCCGCTCCTCCGGCTGCTACTCCTTCACCTGCTATTGCTGCTGCATTTCGGAAGTTCAGAGGCGCACCCCTGCGGAATTGTGCTATGTGGGTCGCTTCGCCGTGGGTGTGTGTTTGGATTATAGGCTAGCTAGACAGCCCGACAGGCGAGTATCCTAAATGCATATTCTCACCCCGAATTCCCCAGCATTGACAGCAGCGAGTTTTGGACTCCATTGGCCTCCAGGGCTCCCTCGTCGACCAGGCGTACCAACGTTTGACAGCTCATCAGGCTGAGTTGCATGTGCTCGTGCTTGCATTGCGTCCGGAGGAACTCGATTTCCTTGATCTGGTGCTCCGGTACCTGCTTTTCCCGGCTCTCCACGATTTTGGTGTAGATCTTCTCCAGACAGGAGGCCAGTTTAACCACCGAACTGTTTGGTTTAATGTTGCTGAAGTCGTCCATTTTCGCAGGTACTGAAATGGCAAACACAAAAGTTTCCTTGTAGTCGGGTTCAAGTTTAAGATTTATGGTTTGTTTGGGTTTCCAGGTTTCCGAGAAACCTCCGTGTCGCGTGTCCTTTCTGCTGCTCGGCTGCCACTCGAATGAAGTCCGACTTTTGAACGTTGCCGCGTTTTTCTTGCCACAAAGCCCGAGGCCTGCGCTTTTCCACCACCCATGCCACCTACTCACATTGTTCTGGTTTACTTCTTTGGACTGCTGCGTGTTAGCTCATTGAAAATTTAGGCATGCACTTTTCAGCGTTGGGGGTTCTACCGCGGGTTTAATTCCCGGGGATTGCGATTTTAGTAGGAAGATTAAAAATGTAAATAAAACAATAAACACCGGCTTCCAAATTTGTTTTGACCATCAGCTGTGAAACACCTGGGTGATATTAGAGTGACCAGCCGCGAGCTTTTATCATAAAAGGTGGCAGCACTGTTGTTCACAACGGTTTCTTAAAAGGAACTTACCTTCAAATGGAACGTTCAAGAATGCTTTTGAATTTATATAAAAATTGTTTATGAGAATAAAATGAGAGATTTCTAAACTTGTTACTCTTAAGATTAGAAACATATGAAATTGAAACATGCTTTAGTGCAGAATGCACAAACCTCTAGGGATTTGTGAGCCACAAGCTTATTTATTATAAATATATATTATAAATAAAAGTTAAATTATTTTCCAGGCCTGAATACGATTCAATTTAAATTAATTTACTTTCCATGCGACGTTCAGCAGAATCTCTGAATCAGCACTTATAAAGAGTTAACATTCGTATAATGGAGTGTCCGTGGCGGAAGGCCCCCTAGAATTTACGTCGGACACCAACTTCACCCGTTGATTTATTTACAGCATGCTCAGTTAAGCCACTACAACCTCATCAGGACCCTCGGCGGTTCCTGCTGCTCCGGGTGCTCCAAGGATCCATCTTGGCATTCGGCTTGTTCTCCTGGCTGCGGGCTCCATTCCCCGACTGCTTTTTCAGTTAATTGACTTTATGCATTTTTGCAACTCGCCTCGTCGTAAAATGAAATTAATTATGCTGCTGTTGCAGCTATAAAAATGTAGCCAAGCAGAAAGGAGCTTCATAAATGGAAGGCTGCGCTAAAAGCGGAAAAGGTGCGGCCCGAAAGGAAAACTCTGCCAAAGTGTAAAAATAAGCACCGACGAGTTTAAATTGCAATCATTCATGGAGGCGAATCCTCAGAATGACTACCAAAAGCCAAAAAGACAAAGGTTAAGCCGAAGACAGGTCAACATAATTTCCGCTTCCTGACCCAGAGTCCTTGTTTTTGGTTTTCCCTTTTTCTCCCCATTCAACTTTTTGGTTGGCGATTTATGATTTTATTACGAAAGGCGTGGGAAAGAAGAAATACTTTTCACTCCGCGATTTTGCACATTTTCTTGAGGAAAAACGACCCCTCTGCGAGGATAGCCTTGTTTCTGTTTTTTTTGTCCAAGATTCCCCGAACAAGTTCCTGCAATTCGATCGCAATGTTAAATTATTTCTTTCAGATTCGAGTGTATATTTGGGGCTTAAAAGAGATTTTGCGGTTTCTGTTTTGTGGTTTATAGCAAGGGACTTTCATAATTCTCTTCGCCTCCACAAATCTCAGGGCATCTGTTGCTCCATGTCGGCGTATTGGAACTTCTCACCATATTATTCCAAATTGGAATATCCATTAAATACCTTTTCATGTACTTACCACAAACCAGTTGAAAGCAATGAAAATAAATACAGGAGCAAGGACCTGTTGACAGGAAGCTGGATATTTGCGGTTAACTTGAGCTTACAGGAGTTTACGATTTTCACTTTGGTTTGCAAAATTTATTGAGCTGTATACCTGAATGAACCTTTCTCCATTTTGCCACAGAAAATAAAGAGTTCCCCGAAGTGTGCTTTTGTTTGTGGTTGTGCTTTATACGTGTTAAAATAAAATATTTAAAAGTCCCTTTTCCTTATTGTCCTTAAATTGAATAGAAATGAAAAAATAAAGTTTTGATACACTATAGAATGTAGTTCTTGGTAGACAACTTTGTTTAAAAAATACTTTCAATTTATTCAACATTAAAGCCTTACATGAATGGTAATTAAACTGACTGTTGTAATTGAATGCCAATTAAATTCATGTTTTTTCGTTGCAATTTTAATGTTTCGGCCTCAGTTTAAGTTGCACAGTCACAGTTGGCCCACAAAACTCACAGTGTTGACACTTGAAAATGGCATTCGTGTGTCGGGTAACATGGACCGGGGCAGCATGGAGTGGCATGCCGTCTTTCGTGGCATGTAGCCCGGAGCACGTGGCAAACCGAATTTGCATATGCTCAGGCACGACAGGTGTTCAGCCTGGTTCGGATCAACGCACCAGCCGCCAGGATGGGCGCTCACCACCTCTTACCATGGCGCTATGGCGCATGGCCACAATCACATTGCTTCAATTAAATGGAGTCGACTCATTAATAATGCAGACAGCGCATATTTGGATGCTGCATATAAACATTGTGTGTACAAATGCGGGCAGCCATTTCCCCGACCCCAAAGTGTACGACAACTTTAATAAAGCGCGACGTAGGCGAATGGAAAGTTTTAAAACAACACCCCTACTTTCATCACATACAAGATTTTGTCGAATTTATGAATATTTATGCTCCAGCTGTTGGCACTCGATCTGCAAAAGCTCCAGCAATGAATATTTATAAGTGCCACAGTTAGTTACCTGGCTCTGAAGTCGGCGATTCAAGTTGAATATAAACCATACGCACTGTAGTCCCGGAAACGATTCTTGTTCCTTCAAGGAATAAATAGTATTGTCAGACTTCTTTAATGTTAGAAAGCTTATATTTCTAGCTGCTTGAATAAAATGAGCACATATGTTAGCGAAAAAGAGGACTTTTACTAAAATGAGTATGTTTTTAAGGGGAAATACATATTATGTGGAACTTAAAGCTTGTCAGATCAATTTAGAGTGCGGTCTCTTCAACAAATTGCTGAAATTTTATGTTGCCTACCTTTGGACGCTCCAAAGAGGGCAACTTAATAAGCAAGAGTGTGCGGTTTCTGTTCTATGGGTTCCTATGTGAGGTCCTGAAGTGCCTACATGTGTGCAGACCGCCTGGCAGGCGAGCACATTTGTTGAATGATTTAACCTACCACCTATTCATGCGTTCTTGCTTCATGTGGCCCACGTAAATTGTAGACAAAAAAGTAAAATAAATAGAACCAAACCGAACCGAAGCGAAAACCTTTTCAATTTTCCACTAACGTTATTCTTTGTGCCAGACTCTAAATTAGGAAAATGTTTAAATGTATGCGAGGCGGTCAGTGGGCATAAGTTTGAGCTTGAAGCTTGGGTGCTGGGTTTGTGGGTGTTTGGTGGGTATCCACGGGTGTGTGTGTGTGTAAGGGCAAACATAATTTGTGCGGCACGTGCGTTAAATTTAATGAGGCAACCGCGACCCACAAATCGAGCTCGAGTTGCGTTTGCCTTTGACCCCCAACAGGCTACAGGACACTTCACTGTTCTACATGAAAAAAAAAACAAAAGGAACTGTTTATTTTGGACCACATTACACACACGCATTAATAGGTAAAATGTTTCCTCGGCATTTTTTCAAGAAATTTAAGTTATGCTCGGCTTAGTAATGTAAAAAATATGTTTAAGGAAGTGCGCTTCAGAAAGATTTGTGTCTCAGGAAGAGCCCAAAAATTATGGCGTAAAAAATTACCTTTTTATGAGAATTTATTCATAGTAATTATGCATAAATTTATAGCCTAAAAAATTGTAAACAAATTAGTTACGGAAAATTCTTTCGGGCTTTAAAATCTATAACGAGGGGATACATTTTTAAAAACCTTTCCTTTTCAGCCATTTTGTTGAATTTTATTAGGCAAATTTTTCCTCATGTTTATGAACTTGGCTAAACACAAAAACCCTGAAAAGGCCTGTTGCTGGAAAATACTCGTATCAGTTGGCGTTGAGGTAAAAACGAGCCATAAAGTTCCGGCCAGGCACTAATTAAGAAATTTAAATAGCGACCACTAACCGCCGTCGGATGTGAGTGTCCCCCTCCACTAAACAAACTGACCCTTGACTGGCCCGGAGGCGGAGCAGAGCAGCCAACAAGCCATGGCTTTCCGGTAGGAGAAAAGGGGCTAAAAAGCATAAAAGCCCTCCGAGTATTTAAGCACATTTACACAATGCATGTTGCCTGTATCGTGCATTCATTTAGGTGTGACTACAGACCCCATGCCGTACAGGCTCCCCACTTGCACACTCCATCTAAATTTGGGGCACCCAAGTGCCTGCGGTTGCAGAGTGTGAAATATTTTGTTCGCTCACACTTAGCGGTGGCCCCGATTGTGCTGGTGTCTGTGTGCCATATCTTGTCTGAGGTCTGGATCTCACCCATATAGAGGCAAGGAAACACACTAGCACATGCATTTAAGCTCCTCCTAAACAAACAAGCACCGATGCCTTGGTATTTTGCCATGCTTCCAACTTGAATTTCCACCGAATTTTCACAGATCCTGTACCGACAATATGCTGCTCGTCCTCAAAAGCGGATGCCATTTCAATTCATTTCCCTGCATTGTTGTTGGCCCCGACCCTTGTGGCAATTGATTTAATAGCCTGAGATCCTTTTTAATCAACAACAAACATGGGAACAAGCAACGGCTACCAGGAACCCTTGTAGTTGAACGTTGTCCTGGGGGGGAAAATCATCAAAGTAAACATTTCAGTTTAAACAGTTCAGTTTACTTGACTGGCCGAATAGTAGTATGTGGGAAAGTGACTGAAAAATGTCGGAGCTTCGTTCAACGATAAGCCACACAATAACACTTTTAATTATCCTTTCCCCAACGGCCTGGAATTAAGACCATTTATCAAACTTATTTATGAAAAACCTATTTTATTTTCACATAATCAATTTTGTTTGGGCTTAAAAAGTCCAATATTTTTTCACCTGGTGTTTTGTTTTTTTATAAAAATTAGCTTAAAAATACTGAAGCTAGATTATTTCTTATAAACTTTTCCAAGCTTATTGCAGGCTAGCCCAAGGAAGCCGCGGCCTGGGGTTGCTGGGGGGCTCCGCCTGTTAGGGCGCCAATTGATTGCTGCAAGGAGCGAAGGATGCCGATGGGGATCTGCCAGGAGAGAAGCGAAAACACAATTAAATGGTTAACGTCGTGCTCCTGTTAAGGATTATGCTTTTAATTTAAAACTCACATCGAGGGCCAGACCGACAGGCCCCTGTGCCTGAGGAGCGATGAAAGGATGGTTCACGGGCTCCTGCCGCTGGGCAGCCTTGTATTTGTGGGTCTGCACCGCCTTGGCCTCGCTCTTCACTGGCGCCTGCGAATGGTAATGAGATATTTTAGGTTCCGGATAAATAATAACAATGAAAATAACTTTTCAAGCCAAATAAAGCAGAGCATCACATGCACGAAAAACTTCGAGGGGAATCGCTCGACCGGGGGAAGTAATATTTAAATTGTATTAAAATATAATTCACGGAAATAATAATGGAGCAGCTGACCCAAGCCCCGCCCACATTGTCCGCAAATGTTTTCAAAAACAAAATTACAGCCCAAAATTTCATTCCTTCTCAAAGCAAAAGTTTGTTTTCAGCTCCACCAAAAAAACCAACAATTTGTTTCTGTTTTACCGTTAGAGTGCCGTGTATCTGTGTATCTGTAAGGATACAAATCTTTGTAGGTGTGTGTGTGTGTGGGCGTGCTTTTGTAATATCTGTGTGTGCGGCTGTGCTCATGTATGTGTGTGTTAGCCGCAACGCACCGCATTCGATGTTGTTGGTACGTTTACCTCAACCGGCGACTGTTCTTGCCGCGCCTCTGCATCCCCTTCCGCCACTACCACTTCCTCTGTTTCCGGAATGAGTTGTTGTTGCTGTGGCTGCTGCTGATGCATCACGTATACGGCACGTTGGCGTTGGCGTGGGCGTTTAACGCGTAGGCGTGGCCGCTTGACAATTATCAGGCTCGGGGGCTCGTGTTTACCCGCCGCATCGGAATCTGCGGCCGTTTTAACATGATTTTCAATGATTTCGCTGCGGTCCGGCTAAAACATCAACGGTGGGGGCGATTGGTTGGGTGGGTGGTTGGTCGGTGGGTGGGTGTGGCCAATGGATTGATTGCTCGTTGTGGGTTGGCCAACAGCAATACGGCGTTGATCAATATTCGACCACACTCACTCATCGAACTTTCTAGTTAAATACCAGCCGAGAAGGATTTATTGCGCAAATTCCCACGAATTGCGCAATTGAAAAACCACCGATTGGTAAGCCAATATCCTTAAATTGTTTTAAATTTTCGCCGACAAACTTTTCAGGTGTTTTTCTGAACCAAACTTTAAGTTTATCTATCTTTTTTAACAATTATTTAGGAACTTTTTAAACTTGAAAGATACTAAAAACTTTGACCCGAAAATGTTCAACAACTTATTTGCTGCCTGTGAACAAGTTTTCGATTGCATTCGGTTTCTTTATTATTTGTTTTAAATTTTTTAAACACATAGTTAGCTAACTAGATCAAAGAAATCTATGGCTTTTCCTTTTTTCAAATCTTTTTGATTTAATAAGTTTTATAAAATTTATCAAGAATTTATAAATTGCAATAAAAGTTATGAGAAGTTATAATTGTGGATTACATTTCTACTGAAATATCTTACACCCCGTAGTGCTATTATTAAATACTTACATCTTGACTGATCAGCGAGTACTTCTTGGGAGGCTTAACTTTCTGAATGTAAGAGCGAACGGTGGGCAGTCCAGGCCCCTGGGCCGGGGCAGACGTGGGCGAAGCAGGTGCCGGCTGAACGGTGTGCTGGGAGGAGGAAATCAGCGTCTTGCCGGGACTGTGGGCCTCGGCTCCGATATAGCCATGCTCGCCTACACTGCCGCCCAACAGAGCACTGGCTCCCACCGAGGGATTAGCTTGGGCAGCAGCATAGCCCACTCCAGCAGTGCGTCCTGTTAAAAAGGATTTTCACCCATCAGTTTGTATTGAATGTATTAGGCGGGGATAACCGTCATCAATTACCATCCAGATTGCCGCCAAGGCCGGCGGCTGCCCGCGAGCCCCATGGTGTTCCAGCGGAGGCGCTTAGCCCGCCGTGGGCCGAGTTTCCGGTTAGGAGTCCTCCGAGTCCGGCATCCGCATGGTAGCCGGCAAAATTAACGCCCACCTTGCCGTCGCGGAGGGTAATCAGCTGTTGGCGAAAGGCGTGATGGAAATGTGAGATTTTTGGGAAAAACTTGAGAAAACGGTGCGTATACGTAATGCTAGTGAAAGTTTTACTCTTTCGGTTCTTTGGCCAAAAACTTTAGCACTTAGATGTTGGGTCCGTTTTTCAGTTTTAGTTGAAAACTTGCGGCTCAACTTTGGGCAGGCCAAACAAAGGAGGGCAGAAAGGATAGAACAACAGGAGAAAGCGCCTTTGCTGGGCGCGGTTAAGTTACTTCATAAATATTTCTTGGGCCCCGAGGCCATTGTTAATCAATTTATAACAAAATTTCTCAACGTCTTGGGCTAGAAGTCAAGGTGGTACATGGTATGTCTGATAAATATTTACGCAGGTCGTTTTTAGCTGTTGGCGTTTGAAGAGAAATAAATTCATAATGCTGTGCGATAGATAAGCAGACAGACACATTACTTGGCTTACCCTCAACTACAACTACTTCGATTCGGGGATAACAAAATACTACAGAGAGTGAAGTAGGTATTTAGATGGCCCAAAGAGTTAGATAACAAAACTGGGTAATGAGAGCAGTGAGAACCGTTCTCTAAAAGTTATCAATAATTGTGACAGTTAAAAGTCAGCTCACAACCAAGCCAAATGGTTAAATGATGGTGGCTAATGTATGCTCTTCTATTTAGTAACTTTTTTTAACAGAATCAATTGAAAATTGTAGGGGCATTGAGGTAAAAATAATACCAAGAGCGCTACATTACTTACTCCCTTTGTGAAGCCCTTCACCATTTGAAAGGTATAGTTAATATTTTTTATTTTCTAGAGCTATCTGTTGTTAGGGTATTAAAAATTAGAGTGACAAGATAAATGGCCCTGGGAAAAAGAGAACAAATAATGAGAACCAACCACACCTGCAGTTGATAACAGTTTTTCCAGCAAGCCAGACATTGTGATAATATTTTACTTGGCTTCCTGACGGCAGCTCATTTGAGTTCTACACCCAGGCCAGTGGAGAGGAAGACGGAGGTAGGTGGTGGGAAAGCCAGAATTCATTGAAAAGTGAAAGCGTTTGCCAAGAATAAGTCCGGAGGAATCCGGAGACCGAGACATATAAACATACATATGTACGCTGCCATGTTGACAAGAGCGAGGGTGTGGGAATTGAAAGTCCACAACCTCCGGTTGCCTCAAATGTTGTCATTGCTGCTTCTGGTGATGCTATCTGGCCAGGCGTTGCTCAGCAACGGCGCCACGGTCACCTGGGGACATGTCAACAAATATGCCAGCCTGCTGCACACCGATGATGTTTACCTACCGCCAGGGACCCCGGGCCGAGATCTCATCTACGGCTCGCAGGTGAGATTTATATCAAGCACTTTCGCCGCAAATATACATGACTGCAAATTGCTTAATCTCCTTGGGAATCTCCGGCAGAATGCCAGTGATAACTACCGGATTACGGGTATACACGTCGAGGATCTAACCGAAGGACCGGATGATGTGGCAAAAGCCTCCATCACTGGAGGCGGCATTGGCCACAAGTTCGTAGTCGTGCATTGCCAGGCTAGCCAGGAGAACATCACAGCTCCGGGCATAGCTCATCTACAAGTGTCTATTTATGGTCTGGACCTTTAGAATGTCCTTAATATGGACTTGGACTTAAAACTGTGGCATTATATTGTATATACTATTTACTTATTGGTAAATATGTTAAGATAATGTAAAAAAAACATGAAATCTGAGGAGCTAGTAGCAATGGAGTAAAAATAGGCCTATTTTGTAAGGTATTTATATTATGAATAATTTATTTGTTAGAAAATTTGAATTTCTTGCCTTCTTAACTACTATACATATAAGACACCTTTACACCTTTACCACACTAATTATAGCTTAGACTTTGTTACAAAAACTGAAATATTCCTAAGCCGATAATTTAATATTAGTTCAAAACAAAAACATAAAAAGTGTTTAGTAAGAAAATCTCACTAACGTTATTTAGAGGTTGAGGCCTGAGGCTATCGGCTATTTAATGAAATGCAAATTTCCAAAGTGACTTTTAAACTGAAATGTAATACATTTGTATTTATATACTTTTAGCTCAACTACTTCCTTTCTCATCAATGAAAGCTATTTTAATTAAATGGTCATGGGAAAAATAACTATTTTAATATTTCCAGCTAACAAAAAGTAACAACTTAATATAAAAGTTGGAAAATTCCTGTATAATGAAATAATTTGACTCAAAAAGCATGAATATTAAATATAATTAAGGTATGTTTGTTAGACCAACAATGGCAGAACTTTTGTTTAACTAAAAAAACAATATCTGAAGTGTTTATACCTGTCAGATAACCTCGCAAATGTGCGCCTAGTTCATATATTATATACTAGCCCTATTTATAGAACATCCATTTCTATGATAATAATCACGATGTGGATACTGTTGCCTCAGAGCCGAGCTGGTGGCGTAAATAACCGCACGGCCACAATTGTGCCTGTCTAATTTAAGGTAATGGCCACCGGAAGATTAAAGATTGGCGACCAAAGTTGGTAAAATTCATAAGCCTGGGCCACGAGTCTCAGTGATAAGAAAGTCGCAAAAAGGATTTCTAGGTTGGTCACCGCAAAAGAGAATCAACGGCTGGCAATTTGCATGAATTCCATGGAATCTGGAGGCAAACCCATCTCAGGACTTTTTATGTTCGTTCTTAATTTCAATTCCCACGACCCAAACAAAAAATTATTTGGGTTCTTTCCATTTAGGATTTGGCAAAGCAGAGCAAATGCAAATTTCATGCATGCGTTGATTAAAATCTAATTTCTGTTAGCCCCCAGGCCGCAGAACAGAAATAAACTTTCCAAAGTGAAAGAAATCTCCCGAAGAATGAAAACAATGGAAAAAGGTGCCAAAGGGTGAATGAGTGTTTTGGCCAAAAAGCACTCCAGCTGCGATGTGTGAAAATTTCATTGGTCAGGCAAGGATAACCATAAAGTTATTTAGTTCTTAACAGTAGGGGTGTGTAAGATTCAAGAACAATGGACTTGTTTTTACTGATGCTGCAGAGAAATGGATAAATGTAATCGTATATCTCCATGAATTTCAAATACAATTTTTAATTACTCTCGACAAGCTTTAAAAAAATAATATTCCAAGTACAATATCCAAACCCCAAAAGTGTACTTTAATGCATCATGTCGTATGAGTAACGGGTGGTGAAAAATGCAATTAAATTGATATTAGTTGGCCAAGGCGTGCAAAGTTCAAGGTGGCCACTAAAGCGGTAACTAGCCAGCCACTAACAGTAGCCGTAGTTATTAAAATGATGTATAATCGTTGGTCGCGGCTCGTGAAGCCAAGATTAATGATAAGCAAGCCAGCCAGCTAGCCAGCGGACTAGGCGTGAGGTACACTACGGCAGGTAATTGCTATCCAGGCAGGTAACTAAAAGGTTACCTTTTCGTAATTAGAGTCGCGGCGTGTTGAGAAATCGCGCACTAAAAATTCTTCATTGCCGGACATTGCGCAACGGTTTGTTAGCCAACTTTGGGCTGAACTTTGGTCAAAACTAAATTAGTTCTTTTTGCATATGTATTCTTTAAAAAAAGTGCTTGTTTATAAACACAAAGTAAAAGTATTGGAAAATTTATAAACTCTTGATAAACGCAACTCATTGCTTGATCTATTAATCAAGTTAATGAATTCGAAACAATTTACTTCTCAGAATCTTTTCTGATTTGTAAGAACCTGACTCAGTAGGGAGCTTACATATTGGAGGCTTTGAACTTGTGTCTCACAAGCTGCAATAAATATTCTTCACCAGAAAGGGCAAATAAATAGCAACACAACCGCGTTGTAATTAAAATATTTTTGAACCGCACTTGGCCAACTGAATGGCTTGGCTAAGATAGCCCTTTCCACAAAATGGGCTCCCCCTGGACTTGGCTTCATGGCAGGTGTCAGTCTGCAGTGACTGTTTTAATTAATTTCGAGAACTGGAATCTGCAAGGATTGGGGGGACACCGAAGGCAACTTACCTGGGCTGGCACCAAGCTGACCATCTGTAGCAGACAGAGTACTCCGAGTAAGATAAACATATTGCGCACCTAAATACACAGGGAAAAAATAGTTATAATGTCAACGTTGCAAAGGATGTATTTAATTAAGCTTAGAAGAAAAATTGTATAATTAAGCCTATCAATCTTTAGAAACATTAAATAATAATTTGTATTATAATCAAACGATTTTTCTCTGTGCCAAAAACAATCCCAAAATCGAATTCAATTCCAGGTTCGTTTTATATGCGAGACGCGTCCCCCAGAATTCTTCCTCGCACTTTTCTGGGGAGCGGCCGAGCATAATTGTGCTTGGGCCTTCTGCTTACGGCTTTCACATGCGAATTCAACTTTTCTGATTAATTAACGAATCTAGCGAAGCTGTCGCTGTTGTCTGTACCTGTCGGTAGATGCCTGGCGATTTTATTATTATGTCGGTTAAGTGTAAGCGGCCGGTGGTTCGTTGTTGTCGCGACGCGTTTTCGCCTCAAACTGAACTCCAGTGGTCGAGTCGAGTCGATTGTCTGAGCCGGGCTTAAACTTGAATTCTGCCGAAGGGGAACGGAATCCACCGTCTACTGTCTGGCTTCTGCCTTGTGTCTACTGACTGCGAAAACTGGAAATGTGTCGCAATTAAATATGCAGCCGTCTATTTATATAGGCTACATATTCTGATCAGCGGCCTGTCGTCTTCCTCTTTCTCTTGATTTATTATAATTTATTATCTCTCAATCGAAAGCATATGAAGCCAGAAATCTGGTTGCTGCAATGATGATGATGCAAGAATCTCAGACAAAAGCTATACATATATATGGTGGTGGCGACGACCTATTAGCACCTCCATGGCATCTGTTCTAACAACTGAGTGAGAATTTGGGAGTATTCCAACCGTGTTCTTTTCTAGTGGTCAGGGGTCTGCTATGCTATTGATACTTTGAGCTTTCTATGGTTATATCACAAATTCATCTACTACAAAGTCATCTACTAACTTGAGTTCAAAGCCGTATGCAATCGATTAACCTTCCCAGATAATCCACTATAGATTAACTTCAGCTTTTTCCTGCATTATTACAAAACTAACCAAGACTCGCCGTAAAAAAAAACATTACTCATACGCCCCATTAAAATCCAACCGATACGGCAAAATTGCTGCCAACCGGTTTGGAAAATTATAGCGAATATGCAACTTACTTTATTTTGGGGGTTTTCCCCCAACTGCCCCTCTTTACCAACCAACAGAGTTTTTTTTTTTGGCATTTAAGCAATTGGCCGCTTGTGGTTGCCTTCGGCTGCAGTTGGCCACAAAAAAATTTCGAGCTTGGACTCGTTCACGCTCCAATGATGCTGCCGTCCAATGGCGATTGCCAATTGCAGTTGGACAAATTAATAAGCATTGAGTGTGATTTACCAAATTCGATTTAACCTTTTCGGAAAAAAAAGTTTCCATCTGGGACGCTTTTGGGATTTATTCGCAGTCCCAGCCCACGACTTTGGGTGCCATTTCACGGCTGGGTGAAACGTACCGCATTGGACTCTCTTCTTTTGTTCCGACCATTTGTTCATTAGGTATTCAAATGACAAACAAGCCACCAGCCGCGTTAATGTGCCGCTTCTGCTTCGGCTTCTGCTGTCTTCCTTTCCTTCTGGCTCCGATTTCTGGCCAAATCCGCAAAGCACGTGCTGGATAATTTAGAATGCGAATGGCCGAAATCAAATGCCACCCAACTAGGGTTCCAACAAAAAATATAATTAAATTCAATCCAATGACGATTCGATACGGATGGACGGGGCTAGTAGCCTCTAGTCCTTTGAAGCACGCATGATTACTTTGGGTGGTTTTTTTTTTTTCAAAAAAACAAAAGTGGGTGAAAAAAGGTGCTGGATGGATGGTTGAACATTGTTCCCTTTCATCACTGTTTTTCGACATTAATTATATGCAAATGTTTTAGGTGCCCTAGAGTTAAAATTCGTACTCCGTTTAAATTAATTAATTTCCACTAGTTGGGTATTTGTTTTACAAATCATCGGCATGGCATATTCAATTCCGGGAAATGCCAACGTCCAGCTGATAACCAAATTATTCGATTTTTGTTGAGAGATTAATTGGTAGGGAAGCGTTTTTGGTCAATGTGCTGATATGGAAACGACAGATGCGTTTATTGACTCGCCGATAGCCGTCAATATTTGTTCAATGTCCAGCAATGAAAACATAGTATTTTATTGTATTCCATTACATGGAAAATGTTTGCATTTATGAATTAATTTATACATTTTTTGCTGCACATTCGGTGGTGTGTGTTTCTGTGCGCTCCTAAGTATGCAACAGTTTTGGATTGAATTGTAAATGTCCGTCTATTTGGAATTGAAATTTCATTGCGGCCTTTGGGGCTCTATGGTCGAATGTAAAACGCTTGTAAAAATAATATTTACAATTTTAAAATGAATATACTTGAAGTAAATATTTAAACTACTTGTTATATTCGGAAATTCGTATAAAAAAACATATAAAAACAAAACTGTTTTAATTTATATTTCATCTTCGTAGTTTTTGTTTTATTTTATTTCGTTTAGACATAAATATTCTTAAGCTAGGCTTACAAAAGGCTCACATATATCACAAAGGTCAAACAAACAAGGTAAATGCACACCCAAAACACATTCAAAATACACTGAAACATAATTACAACACTCATTCAAAAAGTACTGACTAAATTGGACCCCAAAAGTTACGCCATCTCCTCGCGCATTGGCCTACGCTGGATGTCGGGGTGGGGGTCCGGATTGGGGGGAGGCGGGTAAGCGGCTCTGCCCGTGGGCAGGGCGGTGCCGGCTGCCACGGACTTCTGCGACACTTCCGGGCCTGGGGCATGGCGATAGCTGCCGGTCAGTCGACCCACTAAATTGTTGACAGCGCGCAGCGTCGAAATCGGAATCTGCGGAATATTCGAATGAACAATTGTCAATGACTGAATCGGGGCCACGGTGGCATGGTGCCATGGGGCGGTGGTGCGAACTCACCTCGAAAATGCTGTCGATCAACGGGCGCAAGCTGAACACCGGGTATGTGCTCTCTGCCGTGTGAGCGGGCTGGGTATCGCCCAGGGCCAGGATGGCCCCGTTGCTACCGGGGACCGCACTGGCCGCTGCAGCTGCTCCGGTTCCCACTCCCGCTGCCGCCCCTGCCGCCAGGCTGCTCAGCAATAGTGCCGCATTTTGTTGCAAGCTGTTTACAGGAGAAGCGGCCGCAGCAGGGGAGGATGAATGCTGTTGCGGGTAGTGGCCGTAGTCCTGGCCGGGGTAAAGGAGCATGTTTTGAACGGGCATAGGTTGCAACAGTGTCTGAAAAGAGGTCACAAACATTAATCATACGTTGAATATGGAAACAGTAGTTAGAGTAACTACCACAAATTTAATTCATTTGAAATATCAAAGGCCCTCTTACGCAAACTGTTTTCCGCGTCAGTGAGTAAGTAAACCTTTTAACGCTCAACGAGTATGATTTCATACTTACATCGTTTAGGAGAACCAGCTCGTGACGCTGGCCGCGCGCGTATCCCGAGACACGTGTAAACTCGGTGACCAGGTGCGACATCACCACCAGCAGGACGAACCAGACGAATCGGTCCATGGCCGTGATGATTATCTGAATGAAAATAGAAGAAGTGGAAAACACAGAATTAAATGCAAATCATGTATATGATAGACCACACACACACGAGGGCCATACATCATTGTTGAAAGTCATGCTACCGCATACTGGTGATCTTGGCAATCCGCTCTTGAACGGCACTTGTTTGGTGCTGCACTATGACTGAAAGTCAAGTTGCAGCTATGCAACCAGTTGAGCATTTAGCCGACAGTTTGTTCTGGGCAGCCATGGCTAAACGTAGGCCAAACACTTGAGAATCGAGTTTGGCTGCCCAAGTTGAAACAGAATCTGCTTGCCTGTTGCTGCGGCTCTGGCTCTGGCTGCGAGTGCTGCTGCTGCTGCTGGCTGGTGGTGATTCTAAAATGTGGATTAGACCAAGGCCAGTTTGCCTCGCCGCGTGCCGTTTGCCGTTTTGCGAAGCGTAACCAGTTTTATGCTGCCACCGCGTGGATGCATGCAGTTTTTCCACTTGGCAGTGAGTGAATTTTCCCGCCCCACTCCGACTCAATTGCAAAAGCATTTCAAAAGCGGCCCGGTCCGTCCAAGGCAAAAGGTTCAAATCCAACGAACTTTGAGCCCGCATTTAGTTACGAAAATGTATACAAGTATACGTATGTATCAGACGTCCATCAATGGCTGGCTGTCTGTGTTTGTTGTGTGTCTGGGGTTCGTAAAGCAGCAAATCAAAACATAAAAAAGGCAAGTGCAGAGCAGGTCAACGCCAGCCGGTACCTCGGCTACTTTGCCAGCAGTATTTCGGTCTAAAGCGACTGGAAGGAGGAGTGAGGCGATACTGTCCAGCCAGCCATGACAGTTGAACGGGCGGCACTGACTTTGGTCCACAGGGGCCGGCAGTTAACCCTGCAATTGCTGCCCATCTAATTGTTACTCGAAAAGCATTTAAACGAACATTTGTTATTCGCCCAGAGATTCTGCGGCAGCCCTGACACGAATCGCCGGCAAGGTGCACCGCAGATACAACATGTTGCCGCTTAATTAAGCAAATAATTAAACGAATCTCCACCCTGACCCTTGCTGGACACAAAAAAACAATAAGATTCTGTTTGGTTTGTACTTGAAAACAGTAAATGGCCAAAAAGGCTTGCCAAATATGAAAAAGATGTTAACTAGAAACTTTTGTGTAAAAAATTAGGCTATTGTTATTTATATCTGTATTTAATAAAGAAAAGCAATGAATTTATTGTTCAGAAGGGAAACTCCATTTATATTCCATGTGGTTTCCTGTTAAATCGTCGTCATCATAATAATGCGCATATCAATAGGATGCCCAGACAGGGAATTTATTTATTTAACAAATATTTCAAGAATTATTTAAATAAAATATGGAATATAAATTATTATATAGAAAGTATTCTTGTAATGTGTTTGTACATGAGTTCCACAGAAAAGTAAACACAAAAATGCCGGCTTCTAAAGGGAAAATGTCAGAAATTGTTTCTAATAATTGAGCAGCCGTCTTGGGAAAAGTTGTGAATGTGTAATTAAAAACACATAAAAACTATTTTCAACAAATATAAATTACAGGGCACAAGCTAAAGGTTCAACTGGAAAAAGAGTCCTTTTCTTTAATTTATGGGAAGTATACTCTGTGAGTCCTCGGAGACACTGGCTCTGGTAAGTGAATTGTGTGTAAAATGTGAGATTCCATTTGCATGAGAAAAACTTGCCACAAATACCACAGAATAAAATGGGACACAAATCGAGAGAATAACAAGAAGTTGCCCTGAAAGGCCAGGTCTGTGCATGGGTCTGTTCCATTCTGGCCATTTTGTGTCTGGCAAGTGTTTCGGGGGCTCTGTTTGCGAGACATTTGCATTTCGCAATGCAAATTCAATTTGTTTGCAGTTGGACAAGTTGAATTACGGTCAGTCGGATTGCAGAGTGTCTGTGGACAAGACATGGGCCCATAACATTTGTGGTCGAGCGTCCAAGCCGTTTCCGTCTGTTGAAATACTAGGCGTATGCGTGATATCTCGATGAGCAGTATCTCGCATACGCCTCGTTGGCCTGTAATTGTTGCCATCGATACCGCCTCACACACATCGAATGTGCACACATATCTCTGGTTGGGAGTGTGTGTCTGCGCGCACTTCTGTTCACCAACATTTTTGTAAAACTCTGTTGACTCGAGCGCGCAAAAATCTTTTTGTTATTCTTACTCGAAATTTTGAGCAAATATTAAAAGTGCAAACAGAAGACTAAACGCGAAGCAAACAAACAGAAGAGCTCAGTTCGCTACCATTTTGTGGCCGCCCACACTGTGGGCATGGTTTGTGCCAGGACACACACACACATTAGTATGAATATAATGTTCGCGTGAGTAGACAACACACAGAAAAGATTGAATTTACGAAAATAAGAGGCATGTACATACACCGTACATCAACTTGAAGCGTCCGCCCACGATCTTCTTGTTTGTCCGTAGCCAATAAAAGTTAATTACTTTGCCAACAATTTGGGCTAACTAGTGGGTACGGGCAGGGAGCACAGAATTGGCGTCTTCTCTGGCGCTTAATTATAGTTTCGGTTGCATATTAGTGGGCGACGGTGAAACACAATCTCATTTAACTTTGGTAATCAGGTAACCGCACAGCCAAACGACCCACCTCTTTAAGGTGTAATTGCTTTAATAAACTCTATTTAAAGCAATAATCGAAGTTTAAATTTCGCTTATGCTTTTCATTCAATTTTCCTTTTCATTCCGAAGACTTTTTTCCACTTTATGAGCAATTTTTGTCCGTCGGTTTTTTGTTATTTGATTATTTATTTGATTTCCTCAAATTTCACTCATAATTAGCCACATTATTATTATTATTTCTTTATAATTTGCATTTGGCTTTACTTCTACTTCTGTTTTTCTCGTCTTCGTTTTCCCTGGCACTGGCCCTAGCCCTGGCCTTGGCGGGAGCCTGCGGCGGACAAGTCAAAATTTTGATATTGTTTGTTTGCTTTTTACTGTTGCTTTCTTTTGAGCTTTTTGGGCCCCAAAGCTGTTTGCCCCCGTCGCGATGGCGAAAATGAATACTAATTTATTCTAATCATTTCAAATCCAATATTGCGTTAGGCTTCTGGGACGATGCGGCTATAGGCTAAAGGCTTTCTGTCTCGAGAGCAAAAGTGTTGAGAACGAGTTTTCCCAAGAATATTTCGCGCCGTTTGTTTGCTCGCTAATTGTTTTCATTGATTATTAATTTGGATATTTTTCTGGAGACTGGGACTGGGATTGGGATACTGGTCCTCTGAACTCTGACTTTGGTTGGCTTAAATGATGCTTTTGTTTCGTAATTACACGGCAGAAGGCATGGCTACCGGATACTGGCTAACGGCTTCCAGCTCCCGCTCAGATATTTGTTTTTCCGACTTTTTGCACCGGTTCGGTTCTTGTTCCAACTTATTGAAGAGGTCTCGGTCTCTGTCTCGGTCTCGAGGGTTCCAGTCCGAGCAACAGTTTCGTTCGTTTGGTCTGGCATTTAATGAGGCAGCGCTAATTAGCAGCCAGTTTCTACCAGTTTGCGACGAGTGGCACTCATCAAAATCAGATTCAGATTCAGAGTCAGACTCAGAATCAGCAGTAGAATCGTAATCAGAATTAAAAGTGCCCGCGGCAGATTCCATAATTTATTTCATGCCCGGCACAGACCGACCATTGAATTCCTTTTGCGTGTCTGTCTGATTTTGGCAAAGCAGGAACTCACCTCGTTTGTGATGTATACGCTGCGTTGTGTAGTGGTCGTGGTTGTTGCTGTTCTGGCCGTCATTTTGGCAGTGATTTGAAAGCCGTTTGTGGGGCAGAACTATCCTATCCAACTATTCTTCCAGCCGATGTGTTCTTTTCGAGTGCACCTGCGCGACTGGCGGCTGCGCAGCGCATGCGCCTCTTATAAAGCCTGTATTCCACGGTTACAGTTACATCGAGAGCCCCGTCGATCATGCAGGTCATCTGCTCTCATCTTACAACTACATCAAGATTCGCATGTAAGCTAAAGAGAGAGAAAGTACATGCATATGGGTGGCTGAGCTTGTGTATGGAAAAGCATTTCTTGTAAAGAGAGCGGGAGAGAGTATTGCAGCTTTCGCGGCACAATTATTGGTGTATTTGTGAGTGTGAGATATAGTATCTGTAAGTTGATGTATCTTTTTATGTACATATTGGCCAGTGCACTGACTGTTTGCCGGAGAGAGTCTTGCAATGTAAAAGTTTGCAAAAAAAGAGAGAGAATTTCTTCTTCCGTTTCCCCAGCTTTCTCAGCATCTGGTAAACTGGTTTCAGGAAAAGTGGACAGTCTACTTTCAGTGTAATTGTCGGCCTGACACACTTATTCACCGAGCTCTTCTCGCCCACGGCGATCGCAGTGCTCTCGCTCGCGCCCAATGCCAAGCCATAGGTGGCTGCAGTTCACTGAACTTGGCCAGAAGCCGGGTGGCTCAATGGCTCAGCACCCGCTAGAGTGGCTCACCTCATCTGTCTGACCGAGTTTCGGATGTCAGGTTTCATTGTTCCGTGCACTCAGGCATTAAAATTATATTGCTTTAATCTTATGATAAGTGGGATAGCCAATAAAGTGCAATAAAGTGGGGATAGACCGGAACTGAGGTCCCATAACCAGAATCAGAATAAGCTCATAACCTGATCTCAAGCTACGAGATATATTTAATCCTTCGTTTCAGCATGCTTGAATGATCTCCAAAAGTTTTCTAGTTACAAATCGAAAGTGTTTCATGGCCTAAATCTTAGTTTCTCACATACTGATCTACCGCAATACAAACGACTTTAATCTTAACGGATCTCTGACTTAATGATATTTATAAGTACTACGTATAAGTATTATATGCTTGAGGGAAACTTTAACCTATGGCATGCTTTTATCTTAGTCAACCGTATAATTGCTTACCTAGTCTACTTATGAATTTATTACTGATCTGCCGCAAAGCGAGAGTCACGTGTACATTCGTCTCGCTTGTCATCTTGTTAAAGCCCTTTTCGTTTTTTAACCTTCCCCATCCCAACGCTTTTTTCCTGTTTATAGAGACTTTTTGCAGTCCCAACCTTCCCAGTTAAGGTGAAATGGAATTAAGCCTATACACAGAAACAAATAAATAAGTTCAACAGCTTAATTCAAAATTTAACTTTCAACTCGACTAAAATCTATTAAATGTAAAGAGTTCTTAATTAAAAATTTTTATAAATAAACTAAAGTTTTTATAAGTTTTTTTCTTCAGTGAAAAGCTCAACAGATAATGGATGCATTGAACCTGGCATGAATCACGTTGAACCGGCTCCGCCCTTTTGGCTATAATCCCACCCCTCCCCCTGGCCACACCATCGAAGCCCTGGCTAAATATAAATATAAACAGCAAGGTGGGGCTGCGAAAGGGCGCATCTGCAATGTAAAGTTTTCGCCTACGTCGGATAAGCAGATGAGAAGCTGTTTGCATTCGCCGGCGTTTTTTTTCCCATTCGCCATTCAATATTTGTTTGGCAATTTTACAAATTGCAAACAAACACACAAAGCCGGGCTAAAATGCAAGCCAAAACAGCTATTGACCCTCAACTTGAACTAGAGAACCAAATAACCGGGCGGGTCGTAAAGCGTTAAATTGAATTGTATGTTCGACCGACCGACCAACCGACAGACTAGCTATGGCCAGTAGAGCTACATCTACCGCAGACCTCCTCCCCTGTCATCTATTTTATTTGGTCTTTGTGCTGTAGTTGTTGTTTGCTGACAATGCATAAAATTTGAATAGTCAAACAACGAGCTAGGGAAACAACAAACAATCATAAAAAATCACCCAGTTGCCTTTTCAACGAATTTTTGCACCTATTTTTAAAATGACAGTCTACAAAATATGGCTTAAAATTAATCTTTTGACTTTTTAGGGGTTCTAAGAATTTGTATTTCTAGTTTCTTTTCAGGGGGAAAAAATTAATTAAAAAATAATATTTATTTTGGAATAATGGTAATTATTTTGTTTCTGATAACCCCCTTTACCTAAGCCCCTATGTAACATTGTCTAGGGACATGGGGAAGGAGTACAAGCCAAAGCCAATCAGCGTAGAAAGAGTAAGCGAAAGGTATAAAGTTCTATTCAGAAAAAAGGAGTGGGAGTGAAAGGCCCTTGACTTTGCCTGGGGTAACCGACACCCACATACCCATAAAAAAAAACAATCTCCCACTTTGTAAGCTTGATTGCCAGATTTTTCTTTAATTTCATTACTTTTTTTTGTTTGAATCGTTTCTTTCGATTTTTGGCGTCGAGTTTTGAGTCTCACTTGGTACGTGACCTTTTGGCGGAAAGAATATCAACTGATATTTTTTTTAGTGTTTCTGCGTATGCCTCTTTGTGGCTTCTTATTATTATTACACCCCCAACTCCGGGGTCCAACACGTGCAGATAAATGTTGGTACAAAATCCAAAAATAAAAAAATAACTATTATTTTTTTTTGTTTTTTTTTTTTCAGTATTGATTATTCGCTTAGCGGCTTTAGCGTTTGTTGTTTGGCTTGAATTGTTGTTTTTATGGCCTCACACATATTATTTTGTTATGTTAACTTTTCTTCTTAGTGGCTTTGATTTAATTACACCGCCAAGTTTGTTATTGTTTCAAGTGGTTGTCGTTAGCTGGGCAGTAATTGAGATTATACGCCAAGTGCTCTGGGAGAAATATAAACAAAGTTCAATGGCAGAGTTAAACTACAATTAAAATGGGCTGATGAAGGGTAAGGGCGGCAGCTGTGAGGCGGGGCAATCATGCTAACGTTAATCATATAGCTAATTAATGGCAGCAGGTCTTACACAAGAAAAAAAAACGATTCGGTTTTAGAGCAAGTTTAACACTTTTTTTCTATAATTCTAAACTGGATTGTGCGGAAAGGGTATTGAAAAATAAAACCATTATTTAAGCTTTACAAATTCAGTAATATTTAAATTTAAAAAAAGCATGCTATATTTTTCTCTGCCATAAAGTCATTTATTGCCAAGCCTTGCTTAATACCAATAAAATCAATTTAATTAATTTGTTCTTTTGCAATTGGCATCGTGTTGGAAGCATATTGTGGTCAATATATGTATTTGTTTAATTAATTTACTCAAGCCATTGTATATGATTAAATATAAGAAATATGTAAAAAAGCCTGTCTGTGTAAAAATTTAATTAAATTTCAAACAAAATTGCAGAGGTCTATTAAAGAGTTAATAGAGTGACCGAAGAGAATGCATTTTTTTTCGTTGGTAAGTGCTAATGCCTTGATTAATTTAAATGCGGTCCGTTAATCTGATTAAGCGTGCACATGTTCATATGAATATGCAAATTACTAACGAGTCCCATATTGTTTTATAAAACATCCTTTGTTGATCATTAAACTCTTAATGCGCCGTAATATACGCTAGCGTTAATTTATGAATATTGAAAATAATTTAATTTGCCGTGTAATTCTGTGATAATGTGTGAAAAATTTAAAAGATATTGCTCCAAATTTTGCCAAGTACATTTTAAGCTTCTAACCTTTTTTTTTGTTTAAGCAAAACTAAAATACATTAGCCTAATTGCTTACTTTGTGCTTTAAGACTAATTAAAAATGGAACTTTATCTACTTTAAAGCTTAAAGCGAAGGTTTAGAAGGGGGTTTACATGGTTTCGAAGTCTACGTGACACGGATCACGGCCAGCCCCCAAGAACCTATCATAAAGAGACTTAAAGCCCGGCTAAAATTCTATATAAATGCAGCTGGGCATGCGCAGTGACGCAGATTCCGAGGCGAATGACGTAGCTCTATATAAATAATATTATATCGTTCAGTTGGCCAAAAATACCGACAAACTTCCGCTGAATTTTAAGGATCGTCGTGACAATCTGAGCTTTAAATACTTTGTAACCGAAACGATCGATGAGAATCCGAATAAATTAGACATTTGAAGCGTTTACTTTCGTTTCGCCGGAGCATCTTACGTAATTTGGCACGCACATAATTAATTAGAATTTCAAACATTTCGAAATCTTTTTCAGCGGACCGACTAACAGCCAAACAAAAGCAAAAGTTTTAACTGCCAAACATATGCAAATGAGTCAAAGCCAAGCCACTGACTGAGTCATTTCCCAGTATGTGAATTAAGAATTAGCTACTTTTGCGAATATTTTTAAGATAAGCAGCAAAGATACTACAGAGAATACATAGAAAAACAAACAAAAGTTCTCAGATCGTGCGATCTGCTAGATGCTGGATGCTAGAATCCCAGAACCAGTGAAGAAAATCTCGCACATGTCTGATTAATCAGAAAATAAAATAAACCTGAATCAGGCATCCGAGAACTATGTGTGTGAATCGCAAAAGCTCGTCATCCTCTTCAGTGATCGCAATCAACGAAATAAATATATTCTGTGTCTTGTATCATTAGAACTATATATCAAACAGTTGGGGCAGTCATTAACCAAAAATCGTAAGCTTCGTTTTGCCCAAGGTCGAAGTGGCGGATACTCTATGAATATTTAAATATTGTATTTTTAACTTGGCTAAAATTAGCCAAATATTTTTTGTGGCTAGGAGAAGTAAATAAATCAAGAAACGAAATATTTTAGCCAACTAGTTATTGTTTAGCTTTCCGTTTTGGCTTTTCATTGTTTTAAGAGGAAATAATCCGCGATATTCACACGCATTTTTTCAAACTTCAATGAGAAAATTTCAAACAATCTTACTGAATTCATATTAAGCAGTTGAAAGAGAGCAGTTAGACCAGTCTACTAATGTAGTGCTCTATTACCTTATCCAATTGGCTGCGTCTCTCGATCATTTTGTTGCAGTGTACAATACAATACTTCAAATGGGGGGACTTCAAGTCACTTTCCACTTCAAAATTTCAGAAACTCGAACACACACCGACAGACTTAAATAATTATTTGCTTGACTAATTTCCGCCTAATCGCGAAACTTCTTTTTTTTTGGCGAATTCTGTTGCGGAATCGAAATGAAGTTTAGCTACTTTTCGACAGAACACCAACGCCGCTCGGAGGCAAAAAAGGCAACCGTCTCGCGTTGTATGAAATTCGCAACTGAACTGAGCCAAGCACTTAAGAGTCTCTTACCCGACACTCGAGGCCCGCGAGCTGCTTTAAGCCTGGCTCTGACGCTCTGGCCAAGTCAAGCCATCTCAAGCCGGCAACGAAGCGTCTCACGTTTTGTTTTCTTTTCGCTTGCGTTGTTTTTTATTTTTATCTGTTTTCAGTTTTTTTCTCTTACGTTTTTGTTGCTGTTTACCATTTATTTATTTATTTTTTTTTTTTGTAAGAAGCGCGGGTTGCCAGGCGAGTTTCTCAGCTTTGTTGGCGCCTAACGTGTTTGCTATAGGTCGGCCGAAGGGTGGAGGGGGTGGATTAAGGGTGGTGGACGGGGTGCCAAAGGCAGGTGCCCCAGGGGGTGGCCCGAGGCAGGTGGCCGCTGAGTAGTTAAGTAGCCGAGCACGTAGCTCAGCTGTTTTTCGTACGCGTTGCGCGTGCGCAGTCCGAGTTCGAGTCTCTTTTTAATCATTTTGCTCGGTGTACTGGAACTTTCAATTCTGTCCAAGAATAAAATGTTTTGTACTGGCTAATAAAAAGTTAAGGCTTCGGCATTCAATGGGGTCTGAAAAACTTTTACCTCAATGGCATTTTTAAATCAGAGAAACTATATCTTGAGCAGGATCCGATTTTTAAACACACTGTTGAATGATATTGAATGATTTTAGATCTATTCTGCAATAAATTTGTATTTAAATCTACAGTTTTTCTGGAGAGTCAAATAAAGTTAGATTACCAAAAGATAACGCGAAAAACTTAAGGATTTGTACCTTAAGGCAGGATATTCATGCTTCGACGCAGCCCAATTTCTACATTCTTTGTAGTCAACAATAAAATATGCTGAATTCTGAATGCTCTTCATAAATATGGTTATAGTTACCCACAAAAAAAAACCCATCGAAAATAGTTTCAATTGAAAAAGAGAGGTAAACAAAAGATTAACTTTTTTGTTAACTGATTATAAAAGTTTAAAGGGTACTAAAAATTGTTAAAAACCGCCGCTGTTGTCATTTTTTTTACAGCGTTTTAAACTTTTTGTTTACTGATAAAAAACAGAAACTTTTCTGTGAATAAATTACAGAATACTTAATTAGCTAAGAGCTGCAGTGGGTCAGCTAGCTTTGAGGGTATTCAACTCCCAAGCTGAGCTCTGCGGTGCACTCTGCAACTTTTGTTTCAATCTATTTCTGTTTACTTTGGTCGAGTGGTGCGAAAAGACAACATCACACAGTGGGGCCCGTCAGAGTGGCTAACTGATTAGCTGGCTTTTGCCGTTTTCAGTTTGCCGTTGGGATATTTGAACCTGCTGCCACCGGTGTGCAAATAATTGTGATTATGTACTCGTATATTATAAGAGGTACGCGTATACTGGCTAGATACATAGACTGGGTGGGTTGGTCTCTTGACTTGTTTGTGTTTGCCAGCCATTTGTGAACTTTCTTTTCCGCATATGCGGCAATCAATTCGCCATGCACGTCAAACACTGCCAATGCAGTTTTCGGTTACGGCTTAGACAAACTTTCACTGAATTTACTTAAAACGAGATGAGTCAGTTGCGTCAAACTGCATAACTGCATCACAGCACCAGTGCATCACTCATTCGCCGCGTGGTCTCTCCCAATACGCCGATAGTTGGGTGCGAATATTTGTAGTTACCTTGTTTGCAAATAGTCTACTCCTGATTTGTTTGCTGGCCGTTCGCAAATGGCAGGTTGCGCAGGTTAGCTTTATCGATATTTGGTGTATAATATTGACCTGTTTGTTAGTCTGGAAACTGCGTTCAACTGGCTGCCACACTCGACGCCTATTGTTATTTATGCCAAAAATGGACAAAATCGGCAAATTGGCGGCGAAATTTATTGATATTTATTGAACCATTCTTTGGTGGCGAGTTTTAATTGCTTGTCCATTGAAATGGCATCGAGGAGAACTCGATGAGAATCAGAGCATGACGAATGGTCAGAGATGGCCAACGAAAATATAACCAAAATCCAATCACTAATGATACTGGACTAAATCCCCCATCCAGCTCCAAAATCAAATTTGAGTTTAATTCGCACCCAGACTTCCTGAATTCGGGATTCGTATAGGGGACAATAATTGGTCCTGGATTTGTACGTGATTCTATTGCGGAAGTAGGCACCGACTATGAGTTCCGGAAATGTTTGAATAACCGAAGGATTTCCAGGAACTGAATTGCCAACGCAGATGGATTCTTCGAAGGCCGGGGAAAATTTGGCTCACACGTGAATCCATTTGGCATCTCAATTATGGTCGACTGTGTGTGTGGGGGTCCTTTGGTTATTTTCTCATCTATTTTGGTTTGTTTCTCACATCAGTTTCCCCATCACTTTTCTAACCACATTCAGGAGGGTTATCTCAATTGAATGCACTCCACTCTCAAGGGTCAAGTTCATTTTCCACAAATGTGATTCCAATAAATAAAAAAACTATTATACTATTTTCTTATTATTTAACATCTTGTAAAAATAAGTTGCACGTTTATTTATTATACATTTTAACAGCTCTCTTTTCTATGAGCTTATAATTTAAACTCTGTAACTAGTGTATAGATTTTATTTATTAACAATGTGTCAAAAACATGAACAAACTATTTTATAGAATGCAAATAAAAGTCTAATAATAAAAAAAAATATTTTCCTAAGATTACAAGATAATCAGAAAATACACCAATCCAGAAATAGAACTTTTATAAAAATTGAAGCTTCATGCCATTTTCACACTTTGCCTGCTTTTAGCTCTGTTTCTGGGTTGGAAAGTTCGCGAATCTCTCAGATACGAAACCCAGAGCACACTCCAATTTACCGTCCAAGTTTATTTTTACAGCACGCATTTTATGGTGACAAGCCACGGCATTGACCTTAAACACATGAAGAGTCAAAATCTTGGGTTGGGTTACGTGAAGTTGGGCTGGTTTGGGCTTATGTTTTGGTTAATGGGTTTTGGTTTAAATGCTTTCTTGGCTCCCATATATACATAATATATGTGAGGCTGAGCGGCATTGGCCGAGCATACACAATGGCTTTGCCCCAAGCAAACAAATGTACTTATTCAAACTGTCACAAGTGCCTGGAATCCTATAGCATCGATTGTTTAATGTCCATAATTCAATTACTTTTGGAATGGCACTCCCTATTCTGTTTCATTTACGGCATTTTCCCAATCAATGTGAATCATCTTTTGATTGATTGCATCAAATGAAGTGCAAACAAAAACTGTCTGAGGTTGCTTAGTGATGCTAATGGGAGAAAAATGATTTAGGCACAATAGCTACAAAGACACTAAGAATTTTATAAGTTATTTGTATTTCATTTATCTCTATATAACATTTAAAAATTCTTTGTTTCAAAATTAAAGTACAATATAATTGCCCTGTATGGCTCTATCTTTATATCTGCGCAATTATTTCATGTGCCTTGACTGTGGTGGCATTTGATGATCGCAAAATTAGTTTTAAATTGCCTCTTGTCAGCCGACGTTCGTGTAATTTAATGCCATTTTAACAAATGTTTATCTATTCGGACTGCACGTAGCTCTAATCAAGACCAAATCATTAAACCAAAACATGTCAAGGCCGCCATGATTACTAGAGTCTGTATATCTTAAATTGTGACTCATTCAAGATAAATATTTTTTGATTTCTAAGAAATAAATACCTTGTATGGTTTGAAAAGAAAGTTCACTGCACACAAGATGGCCAGTTGCATTTAAAAGTAACAAAAAAGTAAGCAAAAAATAAATCCAAATCCTATTATGTCTAACGAACCGTAAAAATGTTTCTGTGCCTTGGAGCTTTTTCTTTGCAAAATGAATCTCTTTCAAAAAATAGATTTATGCAAAAATTTTCCTTTACGTAAACTCTGACCCTTTTATAGAAAATTTCTTAAGCATTTTTAGTTGCAAACATTGACCTAAAGAAGTATATCTTTTCTTACATATTTTATTCCGTAAAATATCCTGCCATGCTGCCTGATTCTACTGACTGAGTTATTTTTATCTGTTAAATGTGTTTAAACATTAAATCTCATTTAAATGTACTTTTAATAATCCAGTCTCTGTTTTCACAAAGTGGCACGTGTATTTCAGAAAAAGATTTCCGAGTAAACAATTGGATCAGACTCTCGGGGCATGTACTTGTATTGTAGAACACATATCATCAGCATAATTATGGCCATCCTTTAGCCAATCCAACCAACCAACTCGTCGGCACGGGCTCATCAGCTTCAGTATTGTCATTGCCATTTTGCAGCATTTAATATTTCAATTGTAGCGCCGTCTCGATGCCAAAATCCGCCAATTTGGGCCTGCACGTGTGCCGGCCACGCCCACTTGGTCGCTTGTAATAAGAGATTTGAGTGCACTGAAAGAAATTGGAGTATGATACAAATATATCTGAGATAGATACGACACTCCAGTAAACAATTTATGAAGCCTTTAGTAGTCAACTAAAAAAACTTGTTTTAAATTAAATTTTTGTTAAAATATTTATAATTTTCGCTTATAAGCGTCTGCTTTTCGCTTCCTTGGTTACCCACGGACTTTCCGCTTTTTTCCGCATCTCCATTCACATTTCCCACACATGTGGAAAGTGGGGTGCCGGGAAAACGCCTCTTGGCCACGTTTATTATTGCTGTTTGGGTCGCATCATTTGCATTTAAACGACAGTGTGTTAACTGCGATTAAGCTCAACTACAGGACCATCCGCAAGCAGCTCGTTCACACAAACAGGCTGCCAAAGGATGTCCTTTAAATTGCATTTTCTGGTTCATTTTAACGTTTCAGAGTCTCTGGAAGTGGCTTATTGTAAATTTAGGCGATAGGAAGTTTTCTGCAGGTTTTTCTGCCTGGGGATTGTCTGCGAAAAAGTATTAAAACTCAAACCAATTCGGAATCAATGCCTTTGAGTGCATTTTCGAAGGATTAAATGCATAAAAAGAGAGTCTCTTAAAATCCGTTTTGAGAGGATTTTATCGATCCATTAATAGCTTTACTGATTTCTTAAATCATTTTCTGAACTTAAGTGATTTTTTATCGCAATTAAGTCTATAAGTAACAAGGTAATTTTTAAGCTCGAATTAATAGTGTGTTAAAAGTGAATTTAGAGTGTTACACAAGCCAAACTTCCTAGCCAAACTTCCAGATTTCTTACCTTTTGAAAAACATCCTAAAAGCATGCTTTAAAATATAAAATATTAAATTGTCAGTCTAGTATTTTTTTAATTTTAAGTTTTTATGATTAAATTGCCATTTCTTTTACAAAATAATTTCAAAAAGAAGATTAACAAGCTTAAGCTCTTTGAAGATTTTCCAGCAAGCCGCCCCATGCTACTACTCTGTCTCTATTTGCCGCTCTTGGCCAAGTCGACAGTAGCTGTCACTTGTTGTCGCTGTCAATTAAACGTAATCCCTTTGGCCGAGTTAAAACCCGCTCGTCTTTGTGTATTTGTGAGCGTCTGTCAGAGCGTCACAAGTCAAACTAATTTTCGACCTTTTGCCAGTCTGTCATCATGTCTCATGCAAAATGGAGTTGGCCGGGTCCGGGTCTGAGTCTAGGTCCGGGTCCGGGGTGCCAGTCTGGGCACAAATAACGCTCATTAGCCGTAATGAGTTATAGTTGGTCTACACAATCCACATTGGACGCCAAACAGTCTTTAGCGGCAATTATGCCGGGGCGAAGTGCTTTGCTTTTTATGGGCCCTGGTACTCATAAAGTTTTGAGCTATAAATACTTTGGCCAAAAGGCCTTTAGGCCCAGGCTTTAAATAACAAGAAAGTTGGGGTGGGAAAGATGGCCCGGAGGTGGGGGATGGATTCTGGTATGCTGGGTTAGAAGACCGCAAATTGTTTGACATTTGGCTCTGTTGGCACTGCCCCCTTCCCGAATATCCTTTTACTACCAAAATCCAAGTAAAATTCTATAACTCTTGCTGGCACACCATCTGTCTCGTTCGCTCTTTCTCCGACCGGAAGTTTCCATCTCTCTCGGTCTTGGCCGTTTCTGTTGTGTTATTGTCACTTGCCAGCGTCAGTCTTGTGTTATTCTATCCAAGTTTTCCGTCACACAAGAAGGACAAACTTTTTGTTGTTAATTCGTGCAAGTTTCTGGCAAGTATTTACGTGCTTCGAAGGGTTGCCAGAAAGAGATGGCTGGTAGGGGAAAGAAAGAGCAAGGACTAGAGGCCGGCTGCTGTGAAAGTTTTGTATGTTAATGGCATAGTTTAGGCAAAATGTTGTTACTGACGAATACTCCACCGCCACCAACGTCGTTCTATCCCAAATTTTTGGCCCATCCTTAAATTTGTAAATCTTTGGGTAACTACATGCGTGGCTGTAAATACATATAAACTTGTACATGGCTAACATTTTGAGGCTAAAATTAACTTTTACTCACCACACAAGTCCCATTCATCGCTCACTTAATGTGCCATTGGCCACGTTAAGTGACTTTCTTATGCCGGTTGTAAAATTTGTGTTTTTACACAAAGACCGGCCATATGGGAATAAAGTCTTGCCAGGGATTTGTACGTAAATATAAGTATGTTATTCTTGAAACTATAGTGTTACTTTTAAATTAATTTATAAACTAATTTTGTTTATAATTTTAATTTTAATTTTTAACGTTCTAATATTTTTATTTATTCCTTGTAGCTATAAGCATCCACATATCGCAGCCACAATATGGCAAGACTACCAAAACCTTGTAATTTACTAAACGAACACCGCGTTGCAGCTGCCCCTAGGTTTTGTGACTTTACAAGCATGTGGCTGGCTGTTACCCAAGTTAAGCCATTGACAAAAGTTTTGCCAACAAAGTTTGAGATAATTTTTCTTTTGATTTACTTTAGAGAACTGGAAACTTCTTGCCCATCGCCGTAGTGGAGTGTAATATGTGAAAACTATTAATTTCAAGCCAAAGCTGCAGGCTGTTTGGATATAGTTTCTCTTGGTTTTCCTACCTTTGTATTTATCCCTGAAATTATTGCTAATTAAATGGAAAGTTGGCCAAATCGGTGAGTTACTAAGGAGTTGTGGGAAAGCGGAAAATTGATTTACGTGTGCACCTGTTGGTTTCGATTGGAGGGTTCGAACAGTTCGAGTGTTCACGTACGGTAACCACTTGATGCTCAACGACGGAGCCATCCTCATCAAGATCTTAGTGTATAGGAAGCCCCCAACTCATCCTTTGGCCACTTGTGGCTGTCACAGCAACGGTAGCTGGCTTATAAGGAGCAGCACAGCCACTTGCCACTTGCCACTGTTGCAACCGTATTAACGTACTGCTGAACAACAAATTACATTCGGTTGTGGCAAGTGGCCAATGGGCCACTCCAGCTGAGTGCTATGCACTGTCAGAAAAAGGTATTATAAGCTTATATATTCTTCAGAGAATATAAAATAGGAGCAATCTGAATTTTCTTACAGTGCCCAAGTTTTGCAAACTAACTTAAATCATCCACCCCAAGTGCAATGGACTTTCCACAGTTAGAGTTTCCCCGCAGACTTGCAGACTCAACTCGAATGGGGGAGAAATGATAAGCAGGGAAAAATGATAATGATGATAATGGCCATGACGAGGTCCTGACGAAATGAGCCAAGTGACCAAATACAATTTCCGGCTGACAGGAACCAGCTGAGTCTGCTAAATGCACAAAGGTCCTGGGCGGGGAAACTTTAAGTCGATTTTTTTTTTATTAAAAATTAAGCATGTCCTGACCAGGAGTTTGGATTTTGGGAAATGGGACCAAGAAGTCTACTCGGAATCGGAATTGGACGCGGACTTTAGTGTACGTGCTTGGCTTGGGGAATTAGGCGGCAAACAGAAGTAAATGCGTCCTGTAATAAATTCAAATCAAGTTTGAATGCATAAGGATGGTACATGGTCATCAAATCGATTGGAATACAAAGTCCCAGGCTGCTCTTTAGTTTTTGCCAGCTATAAATTTTAGCTATTTGGGACCCTTTTTGGCCTCCTCGGTCCGTTCTGTCCATTCTGTCCAGTCTGTCCATTTTACAATGTTCACTTCCCTTTCAGATCCAACACGGACTTTGTGCCGACTTAAGCGCATTACAAACTCGGGAATAGGGACGGGCACTGGGACTGGGATTGGGACCGGATTCTGCACTCCGGCTCTAGTTTCGACTCGGGTCCCCCATTTCGGATACGAATGGAAAGCAAAAGTCTTTTAATGTCTTACCGCTTGTGCAAATAAATATGCGAGCAATGGTATTTGAGCAATGGCTCAAGGCCTGTTATCCTGGCTGAGCAACTGATTTGGTCTTATGCAAATTTCGTAGAGTGATTCAATTAGTCGCCATTCAATCCAGTCATTGTGCACACGTGGCGTATACTTAATAAGGTAAGCGACACAGAGAAGAACACTAAGGCATCAAATATCAATTATTGTAGCATTCAACTCCTCCCGGCTATTTATCACTCTTTGCTTTTGGCCACTGCACTCGCTTCCGTTTGGGGAAATAAAACGGAAAGAGCGAGTCCGCCATTTTGTATGTGAAAACGACAAATGGCTTCCTGGCTCCTGTGGGCAATGTCATTGATTAACTCCATTCCAATGTGAATAGTGGTTGCCAATTGAAATTGAATACTTCGAATTCTGCTTAAGATTTTATTTTGTTAGATTTTGAAGCAAACTAGATACTTAAAATTTACTTTCTCATACGTATAATAATGGTGAACAGGGAGTAGGCACCCTTAAGGGTGGAAAAAAATGTATCCAAATGTATTCGCATCATTCCACCGGCCACTGCAGTGCTTTTTTTCAAGGCCTGCTCCACGAAAAGCATCATTTTTCGCTTGAAGCTCTTGTTTTGAGGATGCCAGTTGCAACTGAATGCCGCGTAATGTAGTTTCCCGAACCAATATTCATTGTCAGTGCCAAAATAGCAGGTTGGAAATATCTGCAGGGGCATGGCCATCGAGTAAAAAATTAGGTACATTCGGGCCATTGGTTCGGTGACGAAAAACACCAAAGCTGCAATCCCGATGCAGACATTCAGGGCAGTGACTGTAAATTGGATTAACATGGGCAGGGAAACAAAAGCCTCAACGCGACGAAAAAGTCTGAAAAATAATAAAAAATATTTCAAAATACTTAGTTAAAAATGTTAACTTTACATACTCCAACAAGTTCTTGTGATCGGTTATGCAGGCCTCCAGTTCTTTTTCGGCATCCTTTTCAGAATCCTCCCCAACTTCCTCAAATCTGTTGTACAACATTTTTACGTGCGAGGATATAAGGCAGAGGGCCACTGCTGGAAAGCAATCGCTTACATAGTTCTGAAGTAGCTGAAAGGTTATTCCACCTATTTGATACAAATTCGCCATATAATAGTATCGAGTGGAGTTGAGCCAGTCGAAGGGAAACCAGGCCGGATACATCAGGCCACGCTCTTCCTTGAATATAAACATGAGTTCGGCAAACAGGGCACAGGGCATGTAGATGCCAATGAAAATGTAAAGGACATTTCGCAGCTGCACTTTCACCTGGCTGTAAATATTCAGTTGCTTTTGGCCGACAACTCGGCTATCCAGGAGCCTTAAAAGCCTCTCCATTTCCATCACCTGCCGGATATTATATCCGTAGATCAAACATTTTACCGAACAGGCAGTGCAAGTGGCAAAGGTCGTCAGGTTGAGAATGTCATCGGTTAGAGAGCCATTCCGGAATAAGTTCATTCCCAGATGAAAAGGATAGCACAGAGTAATAAACAGGTTCATCACAAGACTGTACAGCAAGTAGAGGTTTCTCCACGAATTGAGGCGATGATGTGCCAAACCCAGAATCCTCCAGGCTGTCCAGTGACTTCGGAAGAACACAAGACTATCAACTAGAACTTCGGACATAATTTAACGGTTTCCTTTTTTAAAACACTCTGTAGGGTCCTTAAATACTCAAATGGGTTCTGCCTAATTATACAATTAAGGTTGCGTGGTTAAACCAATTAGGAATTCGAAATTAGGCAGGATGGCCACCTGCTGTTGATTAAATTTAATTCCATTGGCCATTAAATATGGGCGGGAATAGAATAGATATACTATAGATGTATTATAATAATCGCCTTAAGAAGTGCAATACCGAGAAGGAAAATGATTGTCGAAAAAATATTCAAAACATAAATGTCCTTTATACCAAAAAGAACAGTTTTTGTAATAAAACGAGGTACAAATATATCTCATATACCATTTTGAAAATCTACTATTTGTGGTCAACACTCAACAAAATGGCGAAAGGGCTTGGAAAATTACATGACATAATTCAACAGTCTCTTTGGAAGTGCCCTCAGTGTAATTAATAAAACTGAAACAAAAATCTGTATGCCCGTTTAGGTAATATTTTCCTATTCTGCTTTTGTCAGCGGTTTTTGTACGTATGAGTGTGTGTCAAAATTTGTGCTAAAAAGTATGCTACAGAATTTATGGCGCATTCGCTGTCAATTTTATACGCGTAGTACAACACAAGCGCTCTCCTCACACACAAATTTATGGGGCATTAAATAGAGAGCTTCGTAAAAATTTCAACGGCTGCGAACCATGCTTGATATTTTTGCATGGTGCATGCAATTAGCATGTCCAGAGGCATGGCGGACAAAAAACATGTTGCCATATTGTTGACAGCACCATAAATTGTTGCATTGCCGTTGAAATGGCAGCGAGCCAAAACCAGAAAATGGCGACTATAAATTGGGGTTGTAGAAGCACCCTTAGCATGAAGGAATCTAACTGCAATGCAATGCATTGTTCCGGCTACATCTAAGGTCTTAATTGTGACATTTTCCCATAGCAATGCCAGAGTTTCGCTTTCAAATATTCGTTATATGCGATATCTTTCGCCTGGCTGGACTGTGCATGCCGTAACCCAATTACGGTTCATGCCACAAGTTGCAGGTCCACCACTGGGTGGACATTCCACTATTCGCACTCCTACTTATTGGGCCAGAAACATAATTATCTTACTTTGGAGTTGTAATGAAACCACTTAGTGGAGCTACATATGTACATACATACATATGTGGTTATATTGCGGTCATCAAAAACAGATTGTAATTACCTTTAAAGTCCATCATCGAGAACTACAAGATTACTAGACTACTACGTTTTAGATTGTCATCAGGTTTTCATACGATACCAAATATTTAATGATATTTAACAGGTTTAGTATATTTTAAAGGCAAGTGATTGGAACAAATATTAATATGATGATATAATTTGCAGAAAAACGAATAAGAAATAGGAATAAATATAGCACCAAATTCTTCTTCAATTATCCGTAAAGGAACATTTATTTTTTACATTATTTTTTTAAGCAGAAACTTTACATTATATCTGTTTCCGAGGTCGCTTTAATTTAACAGGAATCATTGCCTGAGCGTATATGTTGATGGTGCCTGCATATTCAGTGGGTTTGTTAATAAAATTTTCTAATACAGTCACTGTAAATTTGTAAATGCCTAAAGGTAACGCTATTATCATGAATTTCTCATCGATATAAATATCCCGGGCAAACAAGTGACCCTGCAATTTGCTATGAATATTCTCTTGTTCTCTTAAAATATAAATTTTGTTTACCTTATAGGGGCATGAGTGATTAAAATTCGAATAGGCTCTGACCAAATTCCAAACTATTTTTCCATAAGGCGAGTAGTTTCGTCGAAGAATAAAATCGCACATATTAATGGTGACATCAATCAGAAATGGTTGAAATTGATTGGTGGAATCTCTCCTGAAGACCTGAAACCGTGTCTTTAATCCAATAATTTGTTGTAATTGCTTCGGATTTGTTAACATTGTCTTACTGAAATGTTATTCATGGGTCTCACAAAATCCATATCCATATTAGCAACGGTTTTGTTCCAATTAATGGCCTTTAATCTACAAGTGGCATTTGTGGAGTATTTTGGTGTTGTCGTGCATTCAATATTTGTGGTTTTGTATATGATCAGCGGATCACAGATCTTGTAATGCAATAAAATTTGTACAAATTTGTATTTAAAATATATATTTTTTTGCTGTACCATATTTCCGATCAGAACAGAGGCAAACAGAACTTGAAATTTTAAGCACATTATTGCTACTGATTCAAATTATTGTAATGTAGCCATTTCATATAATTTCGATTAAAAGCATTTAGATTTTTTAGGAGTTTTATAAGCAATTATTGTCGATGATCTGGAACAATTGTGATATTTGGGAACTTCTAGGGAACAAAGGGTTAAATTGAATACATTTGTAAAAAATGAAAAATATACATAAAGCAATTTTTATAGTTTCGTGATCTGGTAAACATCAAAATAATAAATTTTAAAAATAATAAAAGTAATCATAAAGTGATTAAATGATGGAAAACAATGTTAACTATGTAAACAATAAAATAAAGGTACACCAATAATGTAAGTTTACCGTTACATTACCGTTTTGAATGACTATTGTAAATTGTATTTCGTAGCAAGTAAAACCAAACAGAAACATAAGCTTTAACTGAAGAAATTTGTATTAAAGAAAACTCTTTTAACTTTTTAAGGTTAAATGTTGATCTTTGCTATGATTTTGGTATCTTTTTGATATAAACGGAAACATCGCCTCAACATATATATTTACATACGTATCAAAGAAACGCGCGAGGCGTAATCCGAAAGTTTTCATGGAAATTTACGGAAAATTTGTAAATTCCCAATGGAAGTACTACGGGCCATTTTTCATCAAAGTAGACATCACGACTAAAAAGATGACCCTTAAATTGAATTGGTAAAAAAAAAACATAAAACTAAAGAAATTTTTACCGAAATGGGACACGAATGATTAACATGTGTTTTTTTTTTATTACATTCCAGTAAATTTTTCCATAAGTAAAGTAACTTCTTTTTTGAATAATGTCGCACAAATTGATGGTCACATCCACTAGGAATGGTTGCATTTTGTTGGTAAAGTCTCTTTAGAATATCTAAAATCGCACCTTTAAAGGAAGAAATACTTTAAACTGAGCTTTCATCGAACAAACAAAGGACCTTACTGTAAGGTTTTTGACCGGCTTTATCAAGTCAACATCCATGATCGAAATCGCCTTGTTCCAGTTAATTGCCTTCACAATGCACGATGCATTTTCTGTGTATTTTGGCGATGTGCCGCATTCTATATTTTTGGTTTTGTAGATTGTCACGGGGTCACAGCTCTAACGAAAATTAATTTTTATCAATATTGAGTATTTATTGGACGAAACATTATGAATACCATATTAAAAAACAGCTGGATGGCAATAATAACTTCATATAGTAGGCGCATAATTACAACTAACTCTAAAAAAGCAATTTTAATAGTTTCCTGGTATATGGCACTACTAGAAATAATATATGTAATCATAAAGTGATTAACCAACTGATTGAAAACAATGTTGACTTTGTAAACAATTATAATGTATAGAATGTAGAGCTATGATTTAAGATTTCCGAGAGATTTTTTGTTATTTGAAGGTAATATTTACATTGTAATATTGTATTATAATGATGACATTTCTGAGCCCATTTCTAAAAATAAGGATATATGTATGTAATTATTAAAAAATTGTTTTTTTAAGATTATTTAAAATTTTATTTCGCAACAAGAAAATCAAACAGGAAACATATGCTTAAACTGAAGAAATTTCTAGAAAAGGAAACACTTTTAAACTATTTAAGGTAAATTGTGATCTTTGGTGCGATTTTGGATTCTTTTTGATATAAACGGAAACATTGCCTCAATAAATATATTTATATATCCAAAAAACTCGCGGGGCTTATTCTGAAAGTTTTCAAAGAAATTGAAAGTAACTTTATAAGTTCCTAATGGAAGTACCATGGGAATTAATTTTTCATCTAAATACATCTCCCGACTAAACATGTGTCCCTGTAATTAATATATTAATTAAAAGAGCTATTAAATAAAACATTTTTTTTTTACCGAAAAGGGACAAGAGTGATTAATATTTGTATATCTTTTTAGTACGTTCCAGTACATCCTTCCATAAGGAACGTAACTTCTTCTCTGAATAATGTCGCATAAGTTGATGGTCACATCCACCAAGAATGGTTGCATTTTGTTAGTATAGTCTCTCTTAAATATCTGAATTCGTACCTTTGCGGGAAAAATATATTCAATTAAGGTATCATCGAATAAACAAAGGGCCTTACTGTTACGTTTTTGACCGGCCTTATAATGTCAACATCCATAATCGAAATCGCTTTGTTCCAGTTAATTGCCTTCACAATGCACGATGCATTTTCTGTGTATTTAGGCGAAGTTCCGCATTCTATATTTTTGGTTTTGTAAATTGTCACGGGTTCACAGCTCTAATGAAAATAAATTTTTGTCAATATTTGTCAGTTCCATTTTTGGAAAATGAAAAATTATTCGTACCATATTCAATATCAGCTGGATGGCTATAATAACTTGATATAGTAGACTCATGATTTCAACTAACTCTATAAATCAACTTTCATAGTTGGTAGTTGATAGTACGGGATGTATTACAAATACTAAATGTAATCATAAAGTGATTAACAAACTGATTGAAATCCATGTTACTTTGTAATCAATTGTAATCACAACAACAAATTATTACTATAAACTAAGATAAAGCCCGCAAAATTATGTAATTTTTTCGTTATTTATATATCATATTTATATATATATTATTTATTATTTTATATTTATCATAATTTCCAACCATTTTGTATTGTTTTAGGGTTTTTTCGACTCAGGGCGAGTCTTATTTCGCTTCGATACATATGGTGTCATTGCTTCGGCGTAAAATATAATTGAGCCAGCGTATTCTTTGGGCTTTTTCCTAAAGTTTTCAAATATGAGAATTGAAAATTTATAAAGTCCCAAGGACAATACATTTGGCAATAATTTCTCATCAATATAAACTCCGCGACCAAATAGGTGACCCTACATTATAATTGTGTTGGAGCCATTTAATAAGTATTATAGCATCTTTCTTACCGAAAACGGACAGGAGTGATTGAAGTTGGAAAAAGTTTTTGTGAATCGCAAAATAAGTTTTCCGTATGCAAGAAAATTCCTTCGTTCAATGATATCGCACATATTAATGGTGACATCAACCAGCCATGGCTGCATTTTATTGGAGTAATCCCTTTTAAAGACTTGAAATCGTACCTTAAATCGAATATTATTAGAAATTATTTAAATTAGTTACATATGTGTCTTACTGATATGTTTTTTAGCTGCCTAACAAGGTATACATCCATATTGGCCACTGCTTTGTTCCAGTTAATGGCCTTCACCACACACGAGGCATTTGCAGAGTACTTTGGTGCAGTCCCGCATTCCACATTCGTAGTTTTGTAAATCGTCAATGGTTCGCAGGTCTTCATTTAAATTTTTCATTATTTTTGGGTTTGATTTTAGCATTATTTACTTATTTGATTTACCATTTTCCATATTATTTGGATAGCAAGTAGAGCCAGGCATAGTAAAAACATGATTATTACTGATCAAAGAATGTTTAACAACAAAAGATACAAAATCTAAACATTAGCCCTAAAAGTTCAATGTAATTAAAATTGTATTAAACATTTGGTTAAAGACTCACACTAAAACAATTGAACATTTCGACTAATTTAGATAGTTCAAGCTAAATAAACTTGGACTTAATGCATATTTGATTTATTATTTATAATATATAATTTTACTATTTTTTGACGTAAAACCTTTTCCCCCAAATTATTATTCGATTTCCCATAATGTCAGATACTTGTTTTAAATCCAAGTCTTGTTTCGTTTCGATATATGTGGTGTCTTCGCTTCGAAATAAAGAGTTATTGAACCTACATATTCACGCGGCTTGTCCACAAAATTTTCATATATAAGAACAGAAAACTTATAGAGCCCGAAGGACAAAACATTTGGCAAGAACTTCTCATCAATATAAACGCCGCGACCAAAGAGGTGTCCCTATAAGTAAATAAAAGTAATAAATTGATGTATAACCCAATAAATATATGGCTAACTGACAATTTTACTCACCGAATATGGACATGAATGGTTGAAGTTTGAAAATTGTTTTGTAAAAAAAAAAATAAGTCTGCCATATACAAGAAAATTTCTTCGTTCAATGATGTCGCACATATTAATGGTGACATCAACCAGCCATGGTTGCATTTTATTTGTGTAGTCTCTTTTGAAGACCTGAAATCGAACCTTACATGGAATATTATTTAGCCTTTAATTGGATGAGTTATTAATGGTCTTACTGATATATTTTTTAGCTCCCCTATAAGATAAACATCCATATTGGCCACTGCTTTGTTCCAGTTAATGGCCTTGACCACACATGAGGCATTTGCAGAGTACTTTGGTGCAGTTCCGCATTCTACGTTTGTTGTTTTATAAATCGTCAGTGGATCGCAGCTCTTTATTTATATTTTTAGTATTTTAAATATTGATTAAAAGTATTCTTTAACTTACTGTTTTCCATACTATTTGGATAGCAAGAAGACCCATGCATATTAAAAACATGATTATTACTGATCAAAATGTTTTTGGCAACTAATCTTATAGCTAAGTTTAATGGCTTTAAAAGTGGGTTTAATATTTGGTTACACACTTACACTAAAGTATATAAGTATTTAGATTAATAAGGATTGTTGAAGCTAAAAAAACAAATAATGGACATTTCATTATATCTATAATTTTGTTTTTTGTCACAAGTCCATTACTTTTCATTGCCATTAAACTTCCATCAATTATTAATTTAAATTTTTGATATATAGAAATATATACTATGATTTACCTGGTATAAATAATGTTCAAACTAAATTAAATATATCGCAACTAACTATATTGATTGCAGAATTCCTTCAGTAAATATTAATAGAGTGCCTTTTTCAGAAAATGTTTTTAGCGGTTGCTTGAATTTTAAACTTTTTGATGCTCCCTCCCACGGCATGAATTACGAATTTAGTTTGCCCCAGCGACGACCCAAAATGTGCATCCTGCATTAAACAGGAGCCATCCAATGAAGTGGGAATTTTCGAGGGGACTGCCCCGTCGTCTACTCTGCACTCCAGCTGCTGTCAGCAAATGAGAACGACAACAATGTAATTATCATAATTAAAAGGCTGTTCCAGCCCCCGAAAACCAAAAATTCAGGTGCCCACTAAAGCAAAAAAAGATCTCAAAAAAACTTTGAATGGGGGTTTGGTCGTAGTGAAGTTTAAAGACTAATGACACCTGGTACTTTTCCCTTTCTAACTTGCACTCCTTTATGAATTTAAAATGAGTAAGTAATACAATTATTCGAATGAAAATTTCCATAAAAATACCGTGGCATTGTTAATGCTCAAACTTTCAATGCAGACTTTTTTCTTATCTCTTCTACCTATAAGTAGGAATACAGTCTTTATAGTACAGTTCTACATATATACCCTACACCCTAACAGGGTATCAAAATAACAACGGCCGGTCAGAGTGGCCATGAATTTACTATTAAGAGCCCCTGCTCGGACGAAGCAAAACAACGAACAAGATTCACGGTGGAGGTTGTCAGCCGGGGTAATTTGGGGACCTGAGGTCTCTATGGGGTCTTCGGGGCTTTGCAGGAAGGCAGCTGCATAATTGGGCCAGTTCGCTAATTGTAAAACGGTGCGCATTAATTGCGTCTGCAGCGTTTAGCATTTTGTGGTTTGCTGGTCACAGCGTTTGCCCATCATTATAGTCACCCGACCGCCCCCACAAAGTACCGCCATTCCCATTGAGATCTTCATTTTCCCCCTATCCACTTCTACCATAGCCCCATGGCTCCCAACCCTTAATTATAAATTTCTTATGCAATTACCACGCCTCAACGTGTTGCTTTTGTTGCGGAGGCAGCTGCATTTCTTATCAGCGATTCTTATCAGTGCCTTCCAAAGTTCTTATTCACCACGCCGGAATGCCGGAAATTTGTTACGAAAGGACGGAGAGAATCTCATATCCAGCGCATGTCCCTTTTGCGAAGAGCGTCGTGGAAAAAACATAGAAAATTTGCAACTTAACATAAAGTGTTATATTGAAATACCTTTTTTAACTGAAAAAATTTGTATTTTAAATAAAAGTGACAACGATTTTTTTAGAATTTTTTATCGAAATATATTAGAACTCTCTATTGTCTCTCTCTATATCTCTACTGTATCGTAACCAAAATACAGGGAAGGGCCATTCAAAACTGTGAAAACTATATCTTCGCCAATAAGCATCCAATTATAATGCGGAATGTCTTAGACAATTTGAAGGTCGATTCTCCGCAAATCTTCATCAAAATCTACAATACAATTTTTATTTGAATTTGTTGTTACATGTTTTTTTGAAAATTATGAAAAATGCATGAATTTGAATGCATTTTAACCACTGCGAAGGGTATATCTTGGCTAATAATCATTCGATTTTTAAATGGAATATCTCAAAATATTTTTTGATTGATTCTCCAAAAATCAACATCCAAATCCACAATGACATTTTCTATTTGATTTTTTGTGAAATTTTCTGGAGGACCCATTTAAAAAATGAAGAAAAATTCATGGAGTTGTTACTGCAAAAGCTATATCTTCACTAAAAATCCCTCGAGTCCAAAAACCAAATACATTCAACAGATCGTAGATGTACAATGTATGATGTACAAAAAATGTACAATGAATAAAAAATGTATTTTTTTTTAAACCGCAAATATTGTGATTAACGCGGAATATTTCAAATCAATATCTCAAAACTGGCATTCAACAGTTTATTTTGAACTTTAGAAGAGTTTCTTATCACGACAGCCCCGCGGATTCCAATCCAATCAAAAACATCGCAGGAAATCCGAGAGGAAGAAAGCTGGGAGAGAGTGGAAACTAACCTGCCTCAATGCTGTCGGTGTGGCAACTGCTTTCACTTTCTCCCGAGTGCTCCACAGACCCATATGTATGTTATCTGCTCGGATACCATTCGGATACACGACTCATTTCGGGGCATGGTGAGTTTTTCGTCCAGACGAAGGCGCCTTCAATGCTCGAGCTCGGATATCGGGCAGCGGCTGGCAGTTCGTTTTGAAACGCGGCGTGGCGTGGTTGTCTGCCCATCGATATAATCCCAAAAAATTCTATTCTAAAATATAATAAACACCATACGATACGATCCATTCGAACCAAGATCGCGTGTTGAGTGCAGTGCTTGTAAAAGGTTAAAAAAAATTAACATGGGAGTAACAATAAAAAATGTTAATAGTTTATAAAAAAGAAAATTAGACTAATATAATATTTATATTAAATTTTAGTCAAGCCGAACTTGGAATATATCCTAAAGGTAAGGCGGAGTATGTTATTAAATAAGCTTACATACATATTACTATTATTATTTTTGAATCCTGTCACACGCATCAAAACATCTTTATAAAAACAAAAAAAAAATATTTATTTTGTAATAATTAAAAAGTCTTGTTTTTCTTTAATAATCCTTGACATTATAAAATGTAGAAGAAATGGCCTTCCGGCGTTCGGGGCGTATACGTAATACTATTGTTCGGACAAACAGCTTAAGTCAATCCCATTTGGTGCGATTCAATTGTACGGTAAGGGCTTAAATGCTGAATCAGCGAAAGCCGAAAAATAAAAACTATAAAATAAAATAAGCCCGCAGGAAAATAAACGAACAACGAAGAAAAAATAATAAAACCATTTGCACTCAGTGCACTGGAACTGTTTAAAGGGCTTTGGTACGGACAGCATATGCATTCGAAACAGGACTTCAAAAGGACTGCCTGACAAAGGATACACACTGCTACGGAAGAGCCAAAAATAAAAATATATAACAAATTCCATTATATTCGACGATGCAAAGACCCAACCTCTAGGAGTTCATAACCATATTGCAGGCGAAGGGTCCAAGTATTCTGGCTCGGTAGAATCAACTCAATTAATTAGGAAAACGGCCAGAAAGTCGAACTCAAATCCGTATGGTAGTGTCCGAAAACAAGGGGGACCTGCGAAATAACTCATACGCCGTGTGAGCTCTGTCTGACTCTCAGGCTGTGCCAGTCCAAGTGTGAAATTGTATTTCGACAGCGACTTTGACCCACAACCGAGGCCAAACTCTGTCTGCGAATGTGGTTCGCAACATTCTTCTGGGTAAATTAATTAAACTCCTTTGTTAGGTTTCGAAAAATTCCGGTCACCAATTAATTCGGCGCCATTTCAGTAAATGAAGAAATTATGCTTCTTTGATGTCAGCACATTTTTCGCTTTCTTTGGCCTCCATTGCCGCCGCTCCTTTCAGATTCGAGCTCCATTCGACTTATTATTCGCTTCATTTTGGTTAATTGCTGCCCCTGCCAGAACTTACTATACTCTAGCTTCCAAAAAGCACAGAGCTTCTGTTTTAGGCCATTGTTTTAATTTGCAACATTTACCTGCACGCTCTTGGCCCTCGGCTCTTATCCTCCAGTTCTTAGCTGGTGTTTACTTTCACTTTCCCCTTGCCGTCTGTCCACATTTAACTTTGCATACAAATGGGCCAACTGGCTGCTTCTGCTTTATGAATGCAAATTTACGCAGTCTCATGCTGATGCCTGCAGATTACCATTGACCCATGCTGCGAAGTGATGGAGATTCCTGGCAGTTTCAGTTTTAGTTGCGCATTTGCATACGGTTGAAGAAAATTTCCTGAGAGTTAGAGAAGGGGCTAGGATTTTCACAGGACTACAATTATTTTGAGTTTCCTTAACGACTTTATTAGGGAAAGTTTTCTTGGTCAAGAGATTTTTTGGTGTGTTGTTGATTTAGTTGGTTAAACTATTTTATAAACTGTGGCTTACTTTTTTCTTTCGTTTTTGTACACAACGCGTCCCTTACTTGGTCCTTTTTGACTTCAGCTATAAAAATTTAGCTTAATGTTTGTGTTTTTTAAAGTTTTTTTTTATGACTTAACAGCTATTTCAAGTGCGGATTACCAGAAACTGATTTTATATAAAGAAAAAAGGGGAACAAAATAAATAAAACGCCCGAAATCAGAAAATAAAATACGGAATCAAATTTCGTAGAATCATCCGCCACGTGTCCGGGCTCAAATTTCATGGAAACTTGTTCGCGGTGAGCTATTTCCATCCCAACTTCCACTTGAGAAGCCATTGGGGTTCTCCATCTCTTTTTAATCCTTATGGTCAGCCATCCAGTGTTTACATAATTTGTTTTATTTTTTTTAACTACTTAATCTACTTTCAGTAAAATAATTACGTATGCTTTGTTTGTATTGATACAGAAGGATATACAAACAAAACACACGTTACTGCGCGTGTCCTTGTGTGTCCTTGTCGGCCCGTGTGTTTTATTTAATTATGATTTTGACTAATCTTTTAATACAGTTGACCATTTCTACTCACACATGCCAAGTAAATGCAATTAAAAATTAAATTACCATAACAGCAAACTGAAAGCCTAAATGAATGGCATATATTTGATTAAATTTTAGCCCCTCCATAAGCTAGGTGGGAGTTTTGTCCTCTTTTTTCTGCCAAATACCCGTGTGTACTCGGGACCTACAAGCTCGGATGTTGATGTGAAGCACATAATTCGCTTCGAGTTGCTTTAAATCGGCTTAAAGTACGGAAAATAAGTAATTATGCCAAGGAGCATTCTACCTCACAAAGGCTTACTCGTTTTGGCCAAAAAAAGTTTTCGGATGGACCAATATTTGTGTTGGAGCTTGTTGGCCATTCAACATGCAACCAATTAATTAAGCACAACTGTGTTCACAGCTCATTTCAGCAAGCCGAAGGGCAATCAATCTAATTGGACGGACTCAATTAAACTGGGCGGGAGTTGATCTTTTTAGGCTGCCCTATGCCTGTGCCTGCCTAGTTGCCTAGCTGACACGCCCAATTGTTAAATAATTTAGTTGTTTTATTGCCAGGAACAACGATTCGTTGAATTCACATTAAGTTAGTTATGATTGTGGCGTGTTAAACATTAATTAAGTTGACCCGATTGCGGTGTGGCCGAACAAATCAATTATTTAAGCGATTTTAAATGCCCACCTCGCCCTGATTGACGGGCCGTTAAATGTTGGTTTTTAGGCACACCCCATGCCACATCCCATGTCGCCCCACCCATCCTCATTAGGCGCTGGTTGATTTTGATTTAAACGCCAATTAGTAGGACTCCGTTTGGATAGGCAGCAACCTAAAAGGTTATTTACTCTCCAGCTTTGATTGAGTATCCGTTTTCCTTTGACCCGCAATATTGGTTGCGATCAATGTACAATAGGATACTCGATGGCCACGAGACCCGAATGCAATTCCTTTGAGGGTAAGGCGGCATGTCCACTGAAAGCAGAGGAACGACAGAATAATTGCCATCGAATGCCAAAGTTGAGTTACAATCTTGTCGACTGACTGGCTTTTCCAGCCAGTTCATTCCATTCGTTTTTTTCTCCCAATTGTCCCTGCAGATGATTAGTGTGCCATTCTTCCTGCGCATTTCTCATGCCATTTTTCTTGGTGGCGTTTTTTCTTCGTTGTGCTTTCTTATTTTTGCCATTTGCTGGAGGCAGCAGGTGCTTTGAGCCGAGGTTTTCTTTGGCCTGTCCGTGATTGAAACACTTGCAAATGGCAACACAACAAAAAACATTTCAAGTTTGAATTTTTTGAATAACTTAAACTGCTATAAATTGAAAGGACTTCTCCTTGAATGAAAGGCTTTAAAATAGAAAAGTGTTTTTTAAGTAATACTTTTGGAAGGCTATCTCCTTCCTCTTTTTTTCATGTGGATCAGTTTTATGGCCAGACTCGCGAGACTGTAACTTGTTTGGCCAAGTGTCGTTACCAAGTTTCTGGTCTCCGCTGGATCTAGTTTTGCCACGTCACAGTTACTGGTTTTGGTTTGGCGGCGGGAAGGATTGCCTTTTGCCCGGTTGTCCTGTAAAAGTGAGTTATGGCGACAGTTGTCAGTGGAACTTTTAAGCTGCCTATGGAGAGTAAGAGCAAAGAGTTGGAAGGACTGCCCCAACAGGACCAGCAGCATATCATTTGTCAGGCCTTAAGAGCCGCCATTTTCGCTGCTTCGACTTGCCACCACTTGCAACTTTCTTCAGCTCAAGCTCGTGGCAAGTTCCGATCCAATTGAAGCTCAAACTTCAGTAACAGTCAAGTGTCAAGGTTGTTGCTTGATGGCTTTGAATGCAGACTTTTTCCACCAAGGACACGCGCGCGCGAAAATTGTCCCCTTAAATTGACATTTGTGTGTGACCCAGACGACTCACCCGACTCCCATCTCCACCCCCTTGAGCCCATTGTCCTGGCACAAAGGACAATGCCACGGAGGCTGCTTCCAGAGCAAAGACAAGCATTTCACCGTCACTTGAATGACAAGTCGTGCGTGTGGGCGTGGTCGGTTTCAAAACGCCATCACCCAAAAGCCCACCCACCACACCAATGTGGTAAAATCCCCTTCAGCCTTTACCCTTTGGCACTTTTTTCGCTGTTATTTCAACAGACGTTTCCTTTTTTCACAGGTTGGGAAATTCTGAATTTTTCATAAATTTATTTAATATATTTTTTTCCTGAAATAAAAAATTCTTCAATTATTACAAAAATAAGTAATATCTATGTTCAGTTAACCTGGGATAGAATTTCTTATTGAAAACCGGTCATGATTTTTAAAATGCAAAACAATTTATACTTTAATGGTTTTTTGTATATGTTATGAAAAAAAAAAACTTCTTTACAACTTTGTTAACATGTCAATGATATTTTTTTAAATGTAATATAGTATGAACCTTAATGTTTCAATTTGATAGTTTTTACTTTATAAATCAATGATATTTATTTTCTTTAATTATTCCCAAACTTCGAGGAAAAGATATTCTTTAGTCGAATACCAAAGCCCAAAGAAAACTGAAATATAACCCATTACCCTCCTTGTGTGGCTAGCCGGTGTGTGCGTTTGGGTGTGCTTGTGTGTGTTTAAGTACTGCCATGCCCACATTTGTATTTCTTATGCACGCTCAACGCAACGCCAGTTGAGATGGCATTGTAAGGATACGAGTATCCTTTCGCCGTGCTGCTTGTATTATTTAATGTGGCCATTGTCGTCGGTTCGGCAGTGTCCTGGCCTGTTGTTGGTGTTGGTGCTGTTGCGTTGATTGCTGCCGCTTCACTTGTTCGCCTATTTTATTAATTTACGAGCTGCGATAAAAGCGAAACCAAATGAAAATGACCCTTGGTCCTGGGTAGCAGGAGTGTTCTTTGATCTAGATGTAAGTGAGTGCATAAGCCGAAAGTTATGTAACAGATGGAGATGAAGATACACGGTCCATAAACACAACCATTGAAGGGGCAGGCACTCACCTGGTTTGTGTTTTCTTTTTCCTCCTCCAGTGGCACGTGTGCGTCAGTGCTCGTCCATCGCCGCACCACACCAGTCCTTTCGTCCTTTTTACACTCTTAACCAGACAGGCGCAGAGAGACATTTCATGTTCAAGGTCCTTGCAAATTGATTGACATGAGCAGGAAATTAAAATAGGTTCGCAACGGCAAGCAGAGTTCGTACACAGCGGTACTAAGGCTTTAAGTTGGCGGAATAATAGCTGAAAATTTGGGGGACCAAATCAACTAGATACTGGTTAAACATCTAGCCAGCAATCCCGGCATGGAGCATGGAAAGCCATTAACCAAATTGGATTTGATTATTTATACATGAGAGAACAGAGCGCGAGGCATCTAGCAGCGTGATCGGCCACAAAAAGAACGATGTCATAAATCACATTACCCAACACAACAGAGCTGGTAAAAAATAAGGAAAAAGCCAGAATTTCACAAAAAATTTTGAGAGAGAACGGGGAGAAAATCCCTTGGTTCAGTTCGGTTTCAGTTTCAATTTTATTTTCTGTGGCTGGGGAACAGGAAGTGTTATTGATGAGCATTTAACATTTGTTATTTCCGCCGTTTGGCGTTGGCTTTAAACTTTTCGGAGGACGATGGCGTCATCTTGGTATCTTTACGATACTCCACTAGCTCCACCCGTCGATAATTTAGTTAATAGTTTTAGTAAGACTTTGCTTTTGCCAACGCCAGCTATTTGCCATGGTCATTCAATAGGGGATTTTTCCCCATCCGGGGGATGGATTTGCGAATCTTGGCTTTGACGAGTCCTTCTTGATGATTTGCCTTTTGGTTCTCCTTTTTGGACTGGTCTGTTTGGTCAATAAAAGGGCAACGTCATGTTTTATATTGGCTCTCATGTTGGCGAGGCCCATAAATTAGGCCAAATTCCATTTGACTGAGCTTTGGCTCGAGGCCTTGACTTTGCCTTTCGATTTTACGCCTGCTGCTGTTTCTTTTCACTTATTTTATATTTATTTTATATTTATACTTTATGCTCTCCTTATTATACCCTTGCAGAGGGTTTTATGTTTTGTGTCTAAAGTGTTGTCCTTCAATAAAAGGATAATTTTAAAAGGAAAACATGTTTGTTTAAAAATTATAAATCTGAAAAGTTAAACACTCATATTTCTATTGCATAGTCTTACGGGCGCCTTAAAGTCGAATAGTAATGAAGAGTACAATTTTACCGTTTTTTCGCGTATAATAACATTTTAGTAAATGCTTTAGTTTGGTAACTATGCAATAAAATGTTATTAATAATAATAAAATTAATAAAAATAAATAAATAAAAAAAGTGCCCTCCTCCTCGATTCTCAAAAGTTGCACTTAAGCAGGCCCCAAAATCGGAAAAAAAAAATTAATTATTATTTCTAAATTTTTTTTGTAGTTATTTTTTTTGTTGGTTTTTTGTTGTTGTAATTTTTTTTGTAATCTCTTGTTATTGTAGTCTTTTGTTGAAGATAGAAGCTTGGGACTTTTTTCAACATTTTTTTTTTACGAAATTATTTTGATAATGAAACTTCAACGGCCAACTGTAAATCTAATAAATTAAGCTGCCACTTAACAGCAAGGGTATATTCGCTTCGGTTCCATCCGAAGTAAGCTGTTTTCTTATTCATTTTGGTTTGGCTTGGGCTTCGTCTAAAGTTCCTTGGTCAATTTATGGCCAAACACTTTGTCCATTAGGGGACTGTTTAAAGGCAAAACTTTTATTTCGGCCCAGTCCATTAACAATGAAAATAAGTTAAAGCCGCGTTCCACATGGCGTATGCGTTATTTGGCATTTGTCCTCTTTATTGGCCAGACAAGGTCTGGCATTTGGATTTATTGGCAAGGTCATTGCCGATTGTTTGCCATATCAGAGAATATTTGAAGAAACTTTGGTCGTTTATCAAATGAAAGTGAGGCTTAAAGTTTAACTTTTCATAACCCATTTGCATTTAATAATTTGCAAGACCCAATTAATTTGGCTTTGGTATGTTTTTGGCTAGCCCTCCCATTAAATATTCATTTCAAAGAAATCAAAACTCATAATTAGCATAATTCCCGTCTTAGCCAGGAACCAAAGGCTCGGGGGCCTAGGTTTTTCTGGCTTATTAAATTTATAAATGTCATGCATGGCAATAATATTATAAGCCTCCTGGGCGCTTTACACACATCCGCCAATATGTTGGCAATTTCATTTCGGCCTGGCAGTGTGAGTGGAAAGTTTTGTTTGCATAAAGCACATAATTCCGGTTATAAATTTTCCATGAAATAAACAGTTTTTTAGTCGATGGTATGGTATGGGATAGGGGAGCCTGTTTGAAAGGTGTTTTCGTTTTAAGCTGTAAGCTTGGATTAGGACTATAGCTCCATTTTATTACGGCAACGTTTGTCTGCCTGATTGCTGAATCCTGTGTACGGGTATAGCCTATATCCTATATTCAGAGTCCTGGGGCATGTGCCGCACACTCGTCTGAGTCTGTTCGTTCGAGTCTGTTGCCGTGCAATTTATGCGCTCACGTATAAATAGAATTGATTTTGCTTAAGCATCGCATATATTTTACCTGCTGTCGGTGATTTAATGTCTGGCGACATAATCTGCCATTTGGCACTCGCTTTCCTGCCATCACGTACTCGTACATTGTAAGCCCTTACCCCCTCAGGCATCCCACATATCCACGCATATCCTTATCGCTGTGTCTTTAAGCTGCGTGCAAATCCGAATCCATTTTCAGGGGATTCCATTATGCGAGCTGGAGCTTGAGTAAACAAAGAAAAATACACATAATACATAAAGAACGCTGTGCAATCTCCAAATTCTCGGTTTCTGGCAAAACAATTATGTTGGAATAATAAGTGAAATATTCCCTTGCAGTCTGGTTTTATTAGCTTATCGCAGTTACACTCTGAAGACTCTGAAATTTGAAATATAAGGGTTTTACCTTTAAAAACATGTCTTATTCAACCTTCACCTTTAGTTGAATTTTCTGATAAACATGTGTAGGCGCTTGTATTAAATAACCATGGCCCAAATAATTTAGGGCTGGAAAAACAACACCGCCAGACAGACAAAACAAACAAATAAATAAATAAATACATCCGAACTCGGATCTTGGAGGGACTCGTATCTACGGTTTAGTCCACAAATAGCAACTAATGAAGGTGGAAAGGAAAACAAGTTAAAAATTAGAGAATTGGTTTATGTCGAAGGATGTATACCCTAAGAGAAACATTTTATACTTAAAGGTATAATCTATAGGTGTGTCTATGGGATAGATAAAGAAATAGATAAGGGACCAGATCCAGATCAGGAACAAATGTTTAGTTTATAAAGAATATTACCATGTTTCTTGGAAACCTTAAAAAAAGAAAACACCTTCCAGCCCTGAGTATAAGAATGTGAAAAAAATAGGAAAGTCAAGAAGCTCTGAAAAGCGACTGTTGCCTGCCTAGCGAGTGGCATGTCTGGCTTTAGCAATTTTTATTTTCATAAATTCTCAAAGCATGTTTGCCAGCTCATAAAAACGCAGCTCCCAGAAATACACACACCAGCACAGACACAGGACATACACTCTAAACACCTCTGCTTTTCCGCCATTCCGCTTCTCCCAGCCCCGGCCAGGACAAGTCAAGCCAAGCCCAAGTGGCTCATAATCTGAGCAATTTGCTTGCGTTTTATGTGATTTTTGTAGCTAGTATTAGTGGCTGTAAAGAACACACCCCAGATGAGCTCGAGTGGTGTGCAGCAGCAGTGTGTGTTTAAGAGAGCGTGTGTTGTGTGCTTTCTGCATCATTTGTATGCAAATTGGAAGCATCTTGTTTGATCCATGCATACCAAAGCGACTGCATATACGGACACACTCGTGCATACGGAAAACATTTGCAAATGAAATTGAAAAATATAATCAAACACCTTTGTTGGCCAACAGCTGGCCTAATATTTATCAACTTTTGACCAAAATCAATTACACTTCTTTTGTATTAAATTATTTGAAGTCTGCCACCTAGCAGACACTCTTTCCTTGATCCTTGACACCTCAACCGCCTCCTCCTCCTGTTGATTGGCAACCAGCCGGGGCGAGAGGTAGTCAGCCTGCCAGCTAAAAAAATTATCTAATTTAAAAGTCAAATGTCATTTTTTGGTATGCCCTCGTTCGTGCTTTTTTGTTTGTTGCTTTGTTTGTTTTCGTTTTTCTTATTTTTTTACGCCATTGCCGACACATAATGTGAATTACCTCACAAAGGTGACGCCGCTGATGAGTTGACGATGCTGAGGACATTTCGGTCCTGTAGGATGGTGAACAGCCAAAGGTGACGGCCCAACATTTCCATTTCAAGCCTCGCAATACTCTTTCAAAAAAGGAGTCTTTTCAACCTTTTCAACATTTTCCACCTAAACCTAGACCTAATCTTTTCAATTGGATTATTTTTGTATTTTTTTGTAAAAAAAACGATTGTTGGTTTTTAAAAGATCTTTAATTTATATTATGAAGTGAATGCAAAATAGGATTTAAGAGTACTTCCAAATTCGAATTCAGAAACCACCTCGACTCACCTCAGTTAGTTGAATCTTGGTTTTTTTTGACGTTTTCCGTTTCGGCTTCCGTTCCTTTTTGCTATTTTGGCAAAAGACATTTCTTTCTTTTCACTGGCAACGACAAAAAAATTACCCGAATTTCATTTAACGCTCCAACTTTGTCACTGGCAAGGACACCTCCAACAAGGACACATTGTATCCTGTACATGCAAGGCAAATGCGTTGAGTCTGTTAATGTGTTTACATAAATTTTCCGAAAAAAAAATCAAGCATGAGAAGGAAATGTGTTTTTTGTTTGTCGGGTTATGAAAAATCAGTGAATTTTTACATTTTGGATTTAGTTTCTGTCTCAGACACTCTTTTCTTTTTCTATTGGCCATGTTATTTTATTTCAGTTGGCCGTGGGCATTAATCAGGCTAAGAACAGTTGGAAATCCTGTCACAGATGCACTCGCCCTTCGCTGCAAATTGGATTTTAAGTTTTTGAAAGGACCTCGGCCACGTGTGTGCCGTTTGCTGGAAAGGTTCAAGGGTCAGGTTACCTGCATCAGGAGCCACTCATCCGTGGAAAAAGAGAGAAATTTGAGCTGTCAGCAGGTTCACATCTGCTGGGACCCGGAACTGTTAGCACTGAGCTGGAACTGTGGCATGGGTGGGTTGGCTTGGGTGTCAAGGGTTAAGTGCATGGGAGTGTCACTCTTGCCGCTGTCCCGTTGCTTTTTTACCCCCTGCTGCCATCTCGTTTGTCGTAATGCATTAGCCCGACTGTGGGTGGGTTGTGTTTAGGCCAAAGTCCGGAACCGGAATCAAACTTTCACCTCTCCGGAGACACTATTTCCAGCTGTCCGACCGTAAAGCTCCACTCGGTGAGAACTCAGATTTAGTTGTCCGCCCCGTTGACTTGCCATGGCATTTATGAATAATGGATAGTGCAACTCTCTGGCAGCCAATTGTTTATTTATTGTCTGATTGGATTGACTTCACAGTCCCCTGGTAGAAAAAAGTAAAGCCGCGACATCTGAGCATACAAAATTCATCGCCGTTTGTTCAGCAATTTTTTGTCGAGAAAGGTGCTTATGTGCCAGCCAGGCTTATTCTTTAAAGTGACTGTGTTTCTAGGACAAATACAGCATGGCCTCAAAGGACTTTTGGCTTGGAATTGATAGTCACACTGCCGTGCGACTGGAGTGTCAATTATTCTTGCTGTGTTGGACATTAGGCACCTTCCCAACTCCTTACGATTTTGGGCCTTTTGTCCATTTCGGCATTCCGTTGTTGCCACTGCTTTTGCTGGTTGTCTGCTGATTTTTGGTCTCGCCCCAGAGCAATTTTTATGGCTCATAAAATTCGAAATTAGAACTGGTACTCAGCCAGTGCCACAGACACTCACATTCCAAAGGACTATACATAATTTTTTTTGTGTGGAGCGTAAAATGTTTATGCTTTGAGCTGGGAAATCTGTACCCGTCGAGTGGATTTTCTTTTCAGAATTAGTATTACATTTAAATGGCATATAATTTGTTAGCACCATAATATTTATGCGAGCTGCGGCCGTACACTTTTATTTATGTTCACTTGGGTGCTCATCCAGCTTCCCAGGACTAAGCTTGCCAGCATCCCAGCATCCAGCCCCAGCCCCGCGGAATCCCCTAGCTGACAATCAAAGCGCACTTCTCAGGAATTGCGTTTAATTTGCGTCCTAGAGGCATCACCACCTTCCTGCCCATTCCACCACCCATTCCCATCCCTCTTTGCATTCCACTTTCACTTACTTTCTCCGGGCTGACACAATGCAGCGGTGCCACGCGGCGTATGCGCAATATTTAGCTTTCTCCTCGCCAGCGACTCTTGGGAAAACAATTATTTATTTGTGTTGTTTTTCCGCTGCGTAGATGCGGAAATTTTTAATTGCCGCTTTAACGCGAAATTTCTGAGAGTATGACTTTTTGTTGGCCTGGCCTGCTATTGTGGTCCTGTGCGAGTCCTGGTCTTGGTCGCGGCGGATGAAAGGTCTGACTAGCTTTCTGCTCTTTGGAGCGAAAGCGGAATTATTATTAAAGGAAAGTTGCGACCTTGGTTTGTGAAAAAAATTCTTACACACAAAAATCGCATAATTCAAAGAAAACATTTTGCTTACATTCCGAAAAAATAAAAGGACTTGGCCAAGAGCACAGAAGGAATTCATTGGGGAGCGAAAAACAAACAAGGAAAATAGTGGGGAAAATTGGAAAAGGAAACGGAGGGTAGAGTTATTGGAAATTCCCAATTAACTTTAGCCAAATAATGCACAGAAAAAAAAGTTTAAAATATTTTTGGAAAAAAAAAATAAATTACAGTATAGAAATACTACAACAAATTTTTGAAAAAAATATACAAGTATAGTTTTCCTTGAAAGTTTATTAAAGAATCGGCATCTTCTTTTCTTTTCGTTTAATTCTCTGAGTCCTTGCACCATCCTCCATCATCCGAGTTCACTTTCCATCACTCACTCATCACCATATTAAAAGCGAACCGAAAGCTAATCATCGGACTTTCTTCTCTTCCGTTGCAGCTGATTTCTGGCGCGGAAAATTGAAGCAGCCCAGGGTCGTCGGATAGAGGGGTGGGCCAGGGGGCTAAATGGAAATGGCCACCAAAGCCGGCGGAACGGAATCAACGCCCCTGTCCAGCAATCGTTCGTCCAGCAGCCAGTGGCCGGCACGGTGCACGGTCAACGGTGCGGATGCGTGATGTTGCCGCCGCGGCGCCCTTTGATTTCTGAAAATACCGAAAAAGGTAGCAGAGCGTCAAATCGATAACCACAGCACACAAAGTGCTGATCAGCCAATCAAGGCGAGCAACTAAGCGATATAGCCGATATAGGGGTAGAGCCGACTCTCAAAGCAACCTCGTGGCGCCCAAGGATGTGGATGCGGATGAGGATGCCGCAGGCCCGCCAACTGCCGCTGCTGATGAGTGTGATGTGTGTCGTCCTGAGTGTGTGTCTGGCGGAAATCGAGGTGGAGGCTGGCGCCCCAGCTGGCGCTCTTGGCGCTACGGGCTCCCCACGGAATCGCATCAAGGCGGAAGCGGAAACCCTGATGACGGGCGACAGTTTCAACATTCGCCACGGGCGTTCTCGTTCCCATTTGCTCTATGGATCGGCAACAGCAAACAGCAGCAGTGGGAGCAGTAGCAGTACCATAACCCGCCTCCTGCCGGTGCCGACGCCCACCCAGCAGCCGGGCGGAGTGGGAGGTGGAACCTCCAATGCTCCTGTCACGCACAAAATCCGTAAATTGCACAAGAAGAAAATTAACGAGAGCATACGCAAGAGTGTGGACAAAAGCCTGGGCCTGCTGCATCCGCCCAAGAACCATCGCAGCCTGGCGGAGGCCGAGCACCTGCAGGGGCGTCCTGCCAGTGAGGATGCCGAGGTGGCTGCTCTCAGCGAAGTTATGCAGCTGGCCGATGAACTGGAATCCTTTGCCACGCCCCCCACAAATCGGCAATTTGTGCGTGATGAAGCCAATTATCAAGCGGAGGAGGAGGAGCCGGAGGATGAGGAGGCAGATGCCCGCCAAGAGGTCAATATAGGGGAGGACGATGACGATGACGATGATGACGATGACGAGGACAATGTCGATGAAGTAGAGCTTTTATCAACTACAGCCAGGCCGAAAGTGGTTCGACTTCAACCCGTAAATGGGACGTGGAACAAGCTTGGTTCCAATCCCCAAAAAGCCTTCGCGTCCACCTCGTCCTCCTCCGATTCGGATTATGAGACCAATGCTCTGGACCTAGACGACGAGGTAGATGGTAAGCTCTTTGGCCAACTTCAATTGGCAAACGAGACGACCACCGAGTGGCTGGACGAGGAGATTCCCAAGGGGGACAACCAACCAGAGGCGGAGGCTAGATCCCAGGCAGCTAGCATGGAGATCAAGCAAATTAGCTTCGACAGCGGTGCAGATGCCGGCGATGACCTAGGCGAATCCGTTTTGGACACCTCCGAGGTTACCATGGATGATGGCTATCCCCCCGATGTACAAATCGACGACAAGACCAAGCAGCTGGTCATCGGCGACGTGGAGGACAACGAGAACATGGAGTCCAGTCAGATTACCGCCGACGTGATCAATGCCCGGGATAGTAAGATCGATCTAGTGTCCAAATTCCTGCAGTACATCGAGCAACAGCATCTCATGGGCTCCAACTGTGTGGCCGGGACTTCATTGAATCTGGGAGAGGGCGTGGTTGACCGGTATGCCCAAGACCGGTTCCGAGTGGAGGCCGAGGTGGCTGTCAATCGTGCCAATATGCTGACCAGGTGAGTAAAAGTCACGAAAACTTTTCCGCCACCATCCCATATCATAGCATCCACATGGAAAACTTTTCCAATCGAAAGTATTTGCCAGGCGGTGGACCAATTCGAATGAAAATGGAAATGGATTTCCAAAACAGACCCGACTCAGTCATTGTACAATAACAATTTGTAGTTATTTTTATAATATTTTAAAAAGTTCATAAGTAACCCAACTCATGAAGATACAATCAGACCTTCCCTTGTTAACTTTATTATTTTTAATCAAAAAAGCATTAATAGGTTCTACAGTTCCGCATAACTAGACTCCACTTCTGGAACCACTGGCTCACTGTCCCTGTCCTTGTGCAATAGGTCCTCTTCGGAAGGTGAAAAGTCATTGGGAATGTGAAAGGTCTGACGGATCTCCTCGGCGGTGTGTCCTTTTATCATATTGGCCACCGTCATACAGGCCACACTCAGCAGCTCCCTGATGTCCAAATAATTGGCTGCCAAAATCAACTCGAATAGTGTACCCTGATCCATGGTCAGAAACTCTGAGTCCCAGGCACTGATCACATCCGAGGTCCTCACCAAAGCTGAGGCTTCATCTTTGCCAGCATTTTCCTCAGACTTCTGCGCCTCCTCAGCCTGGTGGTGATTGGCCCAAATGAGGACCTTGCTGAGGATCGTAGAGTTGACATTGGGCAGGGGAATCAGTGGGTTCTCTTCAGATTCCAAGCCGCAATCCTCTAAGAGATTCCTGATAGTGGTAGAGCACATGGCCGTTTCCGAGTCGATGTTGAAGACTTCGCCATCGGAGGATTGCAACTGGATATTTGGCATTTTTGGCCCTCCGGGAGAGTGTCTGGAAATATTTCAATAAAAAAATTTGTTTTTAAAAATTTTGACAAAAAAAAACAGAAGTTTCAAAGGCTTTGTATTGAAAGAAAGCTTTTAAAATATTAAGATGAAAAACCCATAATTTATTTCTCATAATTTACTTTTCGAAGTGCTATTGACATCACCAGGCACTAGTCCTGTGGATTTCAGCGCTTTCCATTCACGTCTCAGTAGTTATTCGCCAATTTGTGCTCATCCAGATTGCCAAGTGGCCTTTGTCAACAAGAAGCATAATGTGCTTTTCTTGTTGCGGTCTTGTCTGCCATAGTTGGCGGAACTACCTTCTGCCTGTTCAATCCACTCCCCGATTTTCCCGGCCGATTCGTCTGCCTGGCTGCGTGCAGTTTGTTGATAAAAGTTCAATTACTAGATGAACAGAGGCGTGCCGGGCAAAAAAGTTTGCGGCATTTTTGTTATTGCCAAAAAAGACCAAAATCAGAGCCAAGACATTAATTTACCTGCACGATGAAGGCAATTCATTTGCTTTTTCTCACAATTTCCAGCTGTCCAAACTGGCCAAGTTTGTCCGAGCTTAACTTTTGTTTTGTTTTCGTGTTCCGTCATCGATTGAGTATCTTTTGTGGAACCGACCAATTGACAGTCCCACAGAGATACATGTTCCTCAGCTTTAATCCCAATCCTTGTGGCAAGACTCAAACGAATCCTGTGCAGAACTTTTTCTCACATTTTTTCATGGCTTAGCTCTCAGATGTTTTTTTTTTGGGTTTTTGCTTTTCCAGCAGCTGCCCAGGACAATAAACAAAGTAAAGTTTCTTCAGATGTGGCATATGTGGGTTCACTGCCGACAGTCCAGTGTCCAGTAGACCAGTGTCCTATGTCCTTGCCTGCATACACGCATTCTATATGTCAATGTCGATGGGAATGTTCCTGGCAGACATTAGACCTGGAATTTATGTTCTTCAGTTTTTTCTTTAATGGCCAGAGCCGGTGTCTTTGTGGAAAAAGAGACAAGAAACTTGGCGTTTTTTCATAGTAGCTGGGATGGGTGTGGTTAGCTCCGTGCAACAGGCCACTAGATAATATTCGAAGGATGTGATTTTGCCCTGGAGTCCTGCCTGGAGTTGTGGGAGGGCCAGGAGATAAAATTCCAATATGGCCACATAATTTTCAAAAAACGATAACAACTTTCGCTCTGCTGATTGAAGACATTGAAGACTTGTGTTGACGAGAAAATCCATTTGTTAAAAGCCACAGGAAAAAGTGGAAAAGTGGAGAAATGGAAGGAAAATAAAGAACTGAATCTAATGAACAAATGCTGCTTGTCAATGAGAACACACAAATAAACAATTAACCCGGCTGAACAGTTTGACAAATTAAGTGACAGAGGGAAAAGCTGGAAATGAAAATGGGAAAATATTGCCACCTATATATATATAGAAAGTCTGAAAAAAAAGAAGGACAATCTAGAACATTGTTACTTGGCCTGGGGAGCAATAAAATGTCAAAGTCTCACTGCCGTGGCTGTTAACGACAAATGTCAATAAATTAAATTGCGCCCTGCCACCCCGGGATCTGGATCAGAATCGGGATCAACATTATTGCATTTAGTGTCATATGCCCGACATTTGTTTTCATTATTTGCTCAATAAGGAATGTGGCCTCTGGGAGTTGCTAACTGTTTGTGAAAAGCCCGGTCTGATTTATTCAGTGGCCGCCCACTTTTGGCTGCCATAAATTCAATGGCCGAATCCCTCCATGTTCCTGGTTCCTGACTCATTTCCAAAAATTTTCTAAAGAGCCAAGATGCGACCTATAGGCCTCTAATCAGAGGGAATGTTTTAATCAGTTTTGCTTGTGTTAACATAATCAAGGGTGGCCGGAAAAGTTTCACTCGAGCGCAGAAAGGAAATTACTTTGGCCGGCGATGGAGGACCCTTAACAGATACAACGCACAGATACACAGTTATACAGCTACACAGATACATAGATACTAATTGAAGTTATTGTTTTTTGATACATTGTTATCGCCCTTTTATCCTGCTCACTTTTTGTGTTTGGGCATTTCCTACGGTTCGGTTTACTTTGTTGCTCAAACAAAACAAGAATAACATTTAAGGAAAACAATAGCACCAACAACTAGAAGCAAGGAGGAGGGGGCTCTGTGAAGGACTGGCAGGAAAAACAATATCAATTCAACTTGAAATTACGAGCTTCAATTGTTTTCTTGCCTTTTCTTGGCCACTTTTAGTTAGTTTCCGTTCACGCCGCCAAAGTGTAGACAGCAAACACGACCAAAAACAAAAAAAAAAGGAGAAAGGACGAAAAAGAAGAGTTTCACGACTATATGATACCTGGTACTCATGCTCATGTACTTTATGCTATATCTTATACCTCTATCGTAAATAGTCTCTGAGATCTACGCGTTTATACAGACACTCTGACGTGGCTATATGGACTACAATACAATATACCCTTTTACTCTTCAAGAACCGGGTATAAAGTGCGGGAAAACTGGTAGGAAAAGCAACTTCAGTACACAGGCACAGTCACAGTCACCTACAAAAGTGCGCCAACAAGGTGGATGGAATCGGAAAACTTTTAAGTACTTAAATGTGTTGTCGTTGTCGTTGTTGAAGGTAAAGTGTGGTGTGTGGCAAGGTGTGATTTGTATGCATGGTGTGAGGGGATGCTCTTTCCCTTTGGCTCTTCCTGAAATTGAGTTTCCGGTTTCTGGTTCTCGTTTCTAAACTCTATCTCTATTGGCTTCTTTTGACTTTTTCCAGCTTCGAGTGCACATCGCTCCACTATTTGCCAGGCAATGATTTTGTTTTTCTGTTCCAGTTCGGCGATAAACTTGGCAAATAATTTATTGCCTTTGCGTTAGTTTGTTTCAATTTTCCTTGCTGCTTGGTAGCTGGTAGCTGCCAGTTGGCAGTTCGTAGTGGCATTTGCTCTCAGCTCTCGGTTCAAACAACAAAATCGAAATTGAAATCTGCATAAGCGATGCAGTTTCCAATTGCCAACGGCAATAAAACGCGACATCGGCAAGGACATCCGCACCCCCGGGCACGGAAGATCCTGCGTCATTGTCAACATCCTTCAAAAAGTTCTCCAAACGGAAGCAAACAAATATCTCTATGCAAGTCAATGTTCAGGCAAAAGTTTTACATTTCAAGAGAAAAATATTACGGCTTTATAACCGGCCGATTATAAAAATACTTCGAATTTTCAAGAAGAGTATGCTATGCTATCTTCTGTGCAGGAGGTATGGCATTTTTTCAGCTTGATTGCTTTTCTTCTACTCGATTTCTTTCAGTGTGCCTGGCTTTGGGACTTTGTGCCGCTTGATTTACTCGACTCTGCTTTGCCCAGCGGGCGGTGCTAATAACCCTGCCTTTTCCCTTTTACCATTTTCTGACTTTTCCCACATTTGCACGCCCCCCCCAGCCTGCAGTTCTACTATTTTTATTGTTTGCCGCCGTAGAATGCAGCTAGCAGTTGCCTAGCCCCGAAATGGAAATTGTTTTCATTTTGCGCAAAACAATCCTAATGTGGATTCTCCACCAAACCACCCCGCTTCTACACGGCTGCCTTTGCCATTGAAAAGAAAAACCCACAACTGCAGCTGACACGGACATGCATGCCTTTGTAGGCCAACGGCGGTATCCTGGCCCCACACTGGGCGAAAATAAAAAAAAATGAATGTTAAGGGGAGCTAAGAGAATCCACCAGAAACCAGCACCACTAGTGCACCACTTGGTCGCGGCCTTTTTTCCAGCTGGTTTATTTCATTTCTCCCATCTGGTCGTGACTCCTTGCACCGACGAAAGCTGAATCCTGGCTGAATGGTTGTCTGCTGCCTGCCGGCGTTCTACCATGTAAATGGTCCTGGCGGTTCTCATCTTTTGGCCCTTTTAACTACAGTTGACACTCCCTAACGCTAACTAACCATTTGGCCCAACCGACTAACCAATATGTCAACAGGAATTGAAACTTATTCCTATAACAACTTAAGTTTTATTTTATTTTTAAAAGTTTTCCCAAAAAGTTTAATTAAATTTGTATCTTTATCCCTCGACACCTCGCGGTTTAATTAAAATGCAACTAAGTAAATATTCGTTTTAGGGGAACTCAACAGTGTGTGAATTCTTCGAGGGCTCCCCTCCGTAGACTGTTTCTGAAGAAAACTACACGACTGCATCCCTTTGGCACGCTTTGTGCAACACATGTTGCCATAACTTAACAGCTTAACAAACTTGTCGAGTATCCTTGCCGGCCGAAAAAACGAAGGGGGAGAGAGCCTGCTACCGAATCAGTGGCTCTCGAGTGGTTTTGGCCCACTTGGCGTATGCGTAACATTTAAGCAAAAGCCGCAGTCGCAGCCACAGCCACAGCCGCCGTCTTTGCCTCTTTATGCTTTTTTGATGGCAACTCGCAGTCTATTCTTTTCACAATAAAAACATTTGGATCAGGATCCAAAGTTTGACTTTGCCAAGGAGACTGCCGGAGTGGAAGGCGCGAAACTCTGTGGCCCTGGACTCATTATGCTAGATGTACGGCGGCAGGAAATCAAAAAGAGAAACTTTTTCGGGGACGGGCACCGAAAATGTTTGCCAACTTTTCGCTTTCACTCGCCAGCCCACCAGCTCAGCAGCCCACCAGCGAGCAGCAGCAGTGCCTGCAATAATAATCATCGGGGTGGCAAAGTACGTTGAAAAGAAGTTACCAGAAGTTGAAAGCAATTAATGGACTAAATCAAAAAGCATTTTTTTCACAATAAAAAGAACAGCGCTACCAGGGGCGACGTAATAATGGGAGCTGGAGTCCTCCTGCCTTACGGGGTAGCCTGGAAGGCTTTGTGGCCAGCGTAAACATGTCAACAACAAGTGCCTTGTGGCTCAATTAGCCGCAAGCTAACAGAGCCCGGGAAACCAGGGAACCAAAACAGGACCAAAGTGGGCCAACTTTTAATTAATTGAACTCTTTATCCTGCCTCATAATTGAACAACACACACTGCCATGTAACATGATCACATGCCATGTAACATGACGATAAAATAATTTTCCTTTCAAGCGAAATGTTTGATGTTTTTTTTCTCTTTTCATAGCCTTGTCTTGATAATTTTCCATCCAATATGCTACAAAAACATATATTTTTGGCCACATATTTTGAATATAATGCATGGGTAATTTTTTAATTTATGTAGGCCCTAGAATGTTTTGCCCTTTTTAGTTTAAGGACATCCCATCCACAAAATCCCCCGAAAAATGATGGACCTTTAAAGATATTTTCTGCCCCCAAACTCAAATCGGGCATAGGGAAATATAATTCGCAGAAGTCAATTAGCAGAGAATTATATCAAAATATGTATCTTATCAGTTGTGCCTTTGGCTCACCGTTTGATCATTTAATTATGGCCTAATTAAAATTGGCAAAAAGCCTTGACCGTTATGGCCCATTAAAAGCGCACCCGGTAAACAAAAATAAAGGATCCCCGAATGGCAGGATAACGACCTCCCCTGCTCCCCGGCGTGGGCAGCCCAAAAAAGGTTCTCAACAAACCAGCCAGCCAATCATCATCGTCATCCGGGCCATTCATTCAAGACAGGTCTGCTACTGCCAAGGCGCAAGGACCTGGGTAGAGTGTCCTGGCAAGGGGCAGAGCGTGCGCTTTGAATAATTAAACCGGAGCATCTCGCTTTCAATTAAGATGTCGACACGCAGCCACTGTCGAAGAGCAGCATCCGCTGCTTGAGGCGTTTGGCCAAAGGACACGCCAACGTTGGCAGCCCAGGAGTGCTCTCCAGGATTTGGGCCACGCTTTCCCACCTACATAAGTCTTAAATTTCCATAAATTTCCCAGGTGGCGAAATCCTAAATTACGTTTCATTTTCCTGTTTTGTCCTAAATTAATACATAATTAATTTATTTGCTTTTAATTTCAATGAAAATATTGTTTTATGAGAACTATTTGACTACTCTGGCCATCTTAAGTAATTTATTAAATATTGAAGAAGAATAATACAATAATCGTTTACAAATCTTTGGCAATAAAATCCACTATCATTCCAATATAGCCATTAAATGGTATCCTTGATTTTGCATTTTAGAAATCAATATAGGCTGGGGAGTCCCTAGAAGGGACCTTGTATGCAAATATAAGCTAACAAGCAACCGGGGAGGCCGACCGGTGAACACGACGACCTTCCCAAGTCAAATAACAGAAAAAAAAATATAGAAAAAAAATCGGCTTAAGTGCCGCCGGAAGGCAGTCACCCACCACCCACTTTCAAGCCGCTTCAAGTTTCTAATACGCGTTTTATTATTTGGCCGACAGGCTGGCTGACTTGGCTTGGCTGGCATCATGTGCTAAACAAATAAGCGAAACAACCAACTTAAGTCCCATGGAGATTTTTCACAACGCCTAGGTGGGTGTGATAGGGGCTGGTCTAAGGCTGGCTTTCAGTCATTTGACAAAGCACTTTGGATTAAAATTGCTAATGTTGCCTGCCAGTCTGATGTTACTGCTGCTGCTGCCACAAGTAGACTGGGAAAACTTTAGCCTGGTCAATGATGGAGCAACATATTTTTAATTAAACGTCAGAAAGACTCACAGCCCAGAACTTTTAGATGATGCAGTTTGGTAATTACACCGATACCCTGAACGCTCAGGTGGGGGATTTAAGAAAAAAGGTTGCTGCCGAGCAACCGCATCTGAGGTTGCCGAACGAGGTCTGCTAAATAAGTTTCAAATCCCGACAGTATGACTTTAGGCCAACTATTCAGTTAACCCTCGACCTAGTCCCCTGCTCCGTTCACCCAAAAAACATACATAGACAAAGGCCAGAAAGGAGAGAGCACTTTCGAGTACTTAGTGAGTTACTTACTCCAGGATCTCTCGTCCTGTCTGGGCACTGGCACCTGAAGCTTGTTTTGCGCTTGTTTTCACCTCTTTCCCAGCACTCAAGTGCTGAAAAGTGTTTTTAACACACTTTGGTCGACTGCCGGGAAGGGGTGTCGGGACGCGCTGAGGCTATCGCCAAAGCTGGGGAAGCTGGAAAAGCATCCAACTCGGAAACTGTAAGCGCTCCGAACTATATAAGCACACGTACATTTCAAGCTGTCTACCGAAAATGCTAATTGGGGTACAAGGTAAAGCATAAATACCAAAACATTTTTAATTTTTTAGGATTTAAGAAAACTTTGATATAAGCCAGTAAGTGTTATTTTTTTGCAAGATTCGTAGAGATGGATACTTGCACTTATCACTGAAACGATAACAAGTATGGGCCATAAATAATGAGAGAGCCTGGTGGAAAAAAACGCTGTCAACTCCATGCTGAGCTCCTCGGCCAAGTCAGCATTATCGCCGGAGAACAATGTCGCCAACACCATCATCGTCATCATCATCATTAGGCGACTTTTGAGCCCTGACACGGCCTTGGACACTCGCATGGATTTGGCTGGGAGGCGGTGGCACTGTGGGAGGTGCACTGCGGAGGTGGATTTTGGCCATGTTTGAGGGGCAGTGGCAGTGGGAGGATGCTGACAAAATGCCGTTGACATTTACAAATGAGGCCCGCAAGCGAATTAATGAGCCACGCCCAATTAGCAAGCGCGTCACATGAGAAAGTCACAAGATCCTGTTTTTGGCCCCAATCCAAGAAAAAGGAGCAAAAAATTCGCTTCAGATGCTCCTGCCTAATGTATTGGAAAATGAAATTGAAGTCAATGCTGTAAAGGTTCGACATACCCTGCCCCCTTCTCTCTTAAAGCCAACAATTTAATTAATATAACGCAGACAGTTACAAGGAGGTAATTTGGCTCTTTCCCTCTTTGGCTAAAATCTTCAATGTAATTTACTCATTTACCCATTTTCATGACGACGACGACGACAACGACTACGAAGAGGACGAAGGATATGCCGGCGCTCCTACAGCGCTCGGGCAACAGACAATAGAAAGCCAGGAGCACACTTGAGCACAGTTTGAATGCTTGGCTTGAATGCGCCGCGCCTATAAGTATGCACTTGTAGCAGTCCAGGTCACCTCCCCACCACCCACTCCTCCACAGCATCCTTTTCCTTCTCATCCTTGCCCTCCTGTTATAAAAATAAAAATGACAGCCAAACAATTTCTAGGTGGTCTCTGGTCCAGTGAGCCACTTTTGGGGCCAAAAGCCTATTGTGCCATATATGTCCTGGCCCAGAAAAGGGGTTTTATTTATTTTTGGGTTAAGCAGATATAAATGACCTGTATAAATGGGAAACACTTCAATTATAACTAATTCTAATGCATATAATACCATAAAAAGGAAATCTTTAACTCTTTAAACATAAGATGCTGGCAATGAAGACATTTTAAAATGCAATTTTTTCATAGAACAGGAAAAGCCCAATCTTTCCACAGCACATTTTTATTGCTTACATAACTCATAGATTTTTGTGATAGAGTATATAAGAGTTATACTTGGGAGCACAATTTTTGCCATGCATTTTCAATGCAATTTCCTGCCTGCCAGGGTCATAAATTTCATTTTTTCCGCTGCCTTTCTGCAACTAATATCCGATGCAGTCCAATGGCTTCTTGTTGTTTTTATATTTTATTTCATTGTTTTTATTGTTGTCTTTGTTGCAGGATCTTTAAGACCACCGGCCGGTCAGTCCAGGAGGATGTAAACCTGCTGCACGCCTCCGTTTTGTCCATGGTCGAGTTCGACGATGATATATTCGCTGCCGGAAATTGCTTCGACTGGAACGAACATCCCGCCCAGCCAGGACTTTTCTGTCCTTTCGCCTACCGTCTGCCACCGCCAAATCTGGGAGCCGTCTTCGCCAAGGATCTGGCCATGGAGTATCATTATCTGGGCAATACCTCCGAGTGGTTCTTTTTGGCTCGAAAGAATGCCGAAAAGGTGATAGCCCGCAACGAGCAGTATCTCAAGTGTAAGTATCTATTTTGGGACCCCGAAAATGTCCTTGATTTATTCCCCTTATTTATGGCACCCCGATAGCCGAGACAGAGGCCTCTCTCTTATTGCCTTTTATGTTCAAATGTATGTACTGTATACAGGGTAAGGGGCTTGGATATTTATATTTGCCAAGAGGCTTTAATCTGCGACTTCATTAGTCACTGGCCAGACGACAGATGAATAGCGATTCTGCGAGGGAAGGATGTTGCCTAATTGCGTTGCCATTGCGTATTCGGCATTCGGAGTCGCATATTTTAGGCTCTTTTATCGTGACAGAGCAACAATTAAGCAATAATAAATAAACGCAAAAGGACGCCTTGGCCTTTAACGTGAAAACTCCACTTTAAATGTTAATAACCTGGTGGACTCCCAAATGCCATTCCGTAATTAGCTGCGCTCCGCCTGTTTGCTCCACTGAGCATCCAATTCTGAGCCTCTGAGCCATTGCCATTGCCATGGCCATGAGCCGTGTGTTTAGGCCATGTTTGACAGTGATGCGTGTAAGCCAATTTTATGCCAGAGTCGCCACAAGGACTACTCCTCCTTATCAAGCTCGTCATTGTCCAGGATTTGCCATTCAGTTGTCAAGTCAGGCCATGCAGTGGGCTCCCAGCTTCTCGTGTTTGTGGCCTCAAGGACCTTGAGTTCCCTGCACAAGGCTTTAAAGCTTAAACTTTAAACACAATTAATTTTAATGATGCAAACCTAAACTTTGTCCGACAGCTTGCATAACTTCGCACACATTTAAACCGATGGCGAGAAACAAATGCACTTGACACGACCATGCCGCAACATTTCAAAATAATTTGCAAATTAAAGGTTAGGGTTACGCCACGTTGCACGTTGCTCCTCCATCTCTCCCTGTAGTCCTGGGCTGGGGATCGCGTGTGCCACATTGGCATGCAAATTATTTGTTTGCTTGCCTACAACTAATACTAAATGCCGTGGTTATGCAGTACATGGGCTTTTTGGTATTCCCCAGGCAGGTACACTTGGATAAAAATATGATTCAGCAAGCTATAGCCTTTAAGTGCTACAGCTCTTGTTTCGACTGATTAATTTTCATATTTTTTCGACGTGTGATAGCTTACCCTGGTATCCGTAACCGGATCTAGCCGCCGGCTCTGGTCCTGCAAATTGCATTTGGGAAAATGCATAAGATGCCGTTGAAAAATGTGTGCCTACATACGTATTACGTATACGCCACGTTCGATTGTTCTGTGTGACTTTGGCTGCGACACTGGGCCAGAGGACACGGGACACACACAGGACACGCAGGACAAAGGGGGGGTGGGGAAAACAAATGGAATCGAAAACAAACAAGTTGGTGCATGGGGGTGTGGCAGCAACAGCGGCAGGCGAACGTTTAGGCCAAACACTGAGGGACCCAGGCCCCATGCATACTAATAGCGTTTTTGGCCGGCCCGGCCAAGAGCTGATTGCAGGCTCCGAGCCAACTATTTGCCATAAAAGTCCGTTTCTCATTCGTTTGTTTGACGATGCCGTCGCTTTGGACTGGCCCGGGCCGCCGGATGGACAAATTGAAAAGACAGTAGCCCTGGCCACACGGAATAATAAAAAATTTGAAGAAAAAAATGTTAAAATGGAGGGAACTCTTGCCAAATTATATTTGTAGTTCAAACAATAAACGGAAAGTGGTTCCATGACATGGAGTCATTTATCTAGACCAACATTCCGCCAAATACATAGTACGGAAACTCCGTAGAGCTCCCTAGCAAACTATGATTTACGGCGTGTTGAGACTACGGCCGGATGGCCTGACTTTCGATTTATGTGCATTTGCATATTTGCACTTCTCGCCTGGCGTTTTGGCCTTTAAAGTTTCCCGTTTCCCGTTTGCTATTTGCCGTGGTGGTATAAACTTTCAACCGACAACTTTCTTGACGCATGCCGCCAAGGGCATCACCACTGGTATCGGTATGGGGCATGGGGGAGCCGTAAATTGCATAAATGACAGCCAGCTGCGGATTTATTAAATTTCACGCATTTTCAAGGACATTGTGAGGGGATTAAAATACAAGCAACAACCACACGCATCCAATATTGAAGGCAATTCATGTGCAATTAATTTTCCTACTTGTTTGCGGTGGCAATGCAAATGTTGTGTCTTTTTATTTACCTGAAAAAGTCAATTCGCACGGTGATTACCTTTTTTTGCCCATCGCATAATTAATTATATTTTTTTCTGGTCTACACCACGAAGTGGCGAATGCGATGCGATTTCAATGAATTTAATAGCCTTTTCGATGTCGATTTTCATTGAAATTGCTTTTTATGTTCGAAAAATGATTAATAATGTCGGTTTAAGAGCGCACTTGATATCATAATTTAGGCTAATTGCTCACTGATCTGGCTCCACGTTTATGGAGTTCCATAAAACAGTTTTTTTCTTTGGATAAATGGGCAATCTACGGAACCATCCATAACGCTTGCAGTTATTTGCAGAAAAAGCATTGAAACGAAATTAAATTCATGGCCCTGGGAAAACTTGACGGAAAAGAATAGAAACTTCAGGACTATTGTCGTTTCCAGACTCTGCACACACTCGTACGTATAAGCAAACATATATCATTGTCCATCTAACTTGGCTCCAACCACTTTACATGTTTATGTACTCATGCCTCGAACATTCGCATGACGCGTGTGGCAAGTAAACCGCAAAAATATGTCATAATATTTGCTTTTACCCCGTGCTGGGGCTGTACGTTTCTATAATATTATAGTCTTCCTCCAGCCGCCCATTCCTTGTGGGTCACAAGTCACGTGTTTAACATAAAATTTAAATAAAAATCGCATACAATATGTAAACGGTTACATGTACTTCCTGTGCCCTGCGTCCCATTCCCTTCCAGACAGCCAGATCCTTTTGACTTTGTTATTTGTGGTTCTTGTTGTTACACTCACTCATCTGGCCGTTGTAATTTCCGTCTGTTAACACAATTTGCAAATTTTTGCCACTGGGACTGGGCCATTCTCATTTCAGCCAACTAAATCAGCCAAAATCTTACGAGATAAGCTGAAAAGTATAGAAATTTTATGCAAATCGGGGACATAAAGAATCGACTTTTTGTGGCCATTTCTAGTGCAGGATAATACTTATTTTCGAGGGCTACCAGTAGTATATGATTCTTGGTAGAATCACTGAAACTGGTCGGCCAAATTCATTTGCCGGACGATTGTGATGATGCTGAAAGCAAACTTGGCCACCTAATATGTACAATAAAATATATTAAATTATGGTTAAGTAAGCAGGAACTGGCAACCCAAAACTCACGCTTATATTGCTGTTCATTGAAATGGGAAATATGCCGCCGGCTATGAAAATAATCGGTTGCTGGACATGATGCATAAAGTGGACCAATGTGGCTCTGTAGCGCGGCTCTGCGTCCACCCAGTTGGACTGGAATATGGTGTTGGCCAGATCATCTGCATCGTCGATGAGCAGGTTACAGGTGTAGCAGAAGGGAAAGGTCTGGAGCAGGATGGTGATGACGAACAGGAAGGAGGCCACGCCCTTCCAGAAGTTCGAAAAGAAGAAAACGTTGATCAGGGTCAGGCCCAAAACGGAGCCAATCAGCGCGAACTGGACGAAGATGGTGCGGGAAATTATAGGTCGTATCATGTCGCAGCACCTGGAGGATAATAAGATATAGATAGGGATTTTTAATAAGTCAGCCCACCTCAAAATCATCTTGTGATCGATAACACAGTTGACCAAATCCTGATAGTTATCCGCCTCGCTACGCTCTGGATCCGTCCGGAGGTTCCTCACATGATCCTTGAGGACATCCATGTGGGCCCGAAAAATAATAGTGAACATGAGGGGATAGGTGTCCGATAGCTGATCCTGAAGCACCGCAAAGGACATGGTAATGTACTCGAAGATGGCCTGAATCCACAGGCTGACGAACCCATCGCGCCAGTCGACGAACGGATTGTAAACCGACCAGGGAGGACGACCACTCAGGGCGTAGGACAGAAAGGTGGATCCTGCATAGCCACAGTAGATGAAACTATAGATCAGGAATGCATAGTTGCACCGCGCCACCATATTGTGGATCTTCTGGCGATCGCTGTCGTTCTGCAGCCTCTTATCCAGAACGTCCAGGATCATTTCCGTTTTTCTCAGCCGCCAGAGGAATATGTACGTTATCGTAGACTTGACTGACGCGCCGTACACATTGATGCACACCTGGAGCGAGGTGAGAAACTCGCCGGGAGTGAAGTTCTTGAACTCCTTTACGTAGCTGATGATGAAGCCCACCGGTAGGTAGAACACTCCGAAAGCGAACGGTACACATGTCCAAAACAGATACACATACCGGAGAATGCCCTTCTTCGGCGGAATCCATCCGATCAGCCACATGGCCCTATACAGATAGATATTCGCCTGCCGCGATTGCACCTTCTCCGTGAGCGGAGCCGCATTGATAAGCTCGAACACGACCATGTCTGCCAGTCCCCCTATTTCTGGCCTACACCTGCTTTTTATACTCTCACCTGGGCTGACATTTTCAATCACCAGGTGCTCGATTCACTTGCCAACCAGCCACGCCCATGGCTTTGTGGTCTGTAATTAGCCTCAGCCATTGGTCATGTGGAAAGTGCGAACTGGGATTTATTATTAAAGCCTAATGTGAGCAGCTCTGTCAACTGCCAATTAGCCAAGTTAATAGTTAATTACTAGGCCCCAATAATGACTCAATCATGTTGCATTAAATAAGCAATGAAAAAAAAAAGCTTACATTTTCTAAGTAAGTGCAGTATTTAAGGACTTTAAGCTTCTGTCCAATAAAAGCCTTAAAGTACAAATGTTAGTTTAAATAATCCCTATAGCTCCTGCTCACCACTGGCCCTGTTATTGAGAAACTTCTCGCCGAGATTCATCTGCTTGACCACTGTTATGATGCTGAAGGCGAACTTTGCCACCGTGATGTTGCTCTGAACCGAAATGGGGAAAATAGCACCAGCCTTGAATTCGATGGGCTGCTGGGCGCGATGCAAAAAATAAATCAGGGCCGATTTATAGCGCCTGTTGGCAGTAGACCAGTTCGAGTGGAACAGGGCGTTGGTGAGATTGGAGCAGTCCTCGATGATGTATTCGCAGAGCATGCAGCAGGGAAAGGTTTCGGTGCAAATGGCCAGGATGAAGGAGACATTGGCCAGGATCATCCAGAAGGTGTTGGGAAAGAACAGGATGTTGAAGGCGGCCAGGCCCAGGACAATGCCAACCAGCATGAATTGGGCAAAGATGGTGGTCGAGAGCAGGGGACGTATTACCTCAGAGCATCTGAAAGAGTTGGTCTATAAGTAGGAATCTAAAAATGCCATACCATGCGCTAAACCTACTGCACAATGGTACGATGATCCTGAATGCAGGCCACCAGCTGTTTGTAGTTTTCCTCCTCGCTGAGTTCAGGGTCGTTTCGCAGATTCTTGATTCTATCCCTGAGAATGGCAAGGTGTCCGCGAAACAAAGAAATGAATACAATGGCATATGTATCGGATAATAGTTCCTGCATCACTCCAATGCAGACCACAAAGTATTCCATAAAGGACGCCACCCAAAGTTGCCAGACGCCCTGGCGCCAGTCTATCAAAGGATTGTACAACTGCCAGGGCGCTTTCCCGGCAAAAACCGACGTGAACAGGTTGAGGGTACTGAAGCCTAGGTACATGGCCAGAAAGAAGACCATTATGCGATTCACCCAGGCCACCATATCATGCAGTAACTGGCGCTGAGCCGGGGTAGCACATCTCTCGTCCAATGGAGCAATCAGTTCGTTCATTTTCCGCATCCGCCACATCTGGCTGAAGGTCATGGTGGCCTTTATCACATTCCCAATGCAGTTGAAATCCACCTGCAGGGAGGTGAGGAACTCGTTAGGCGTGAACTTATCAAAGTGCACCACATAGGTGAGGGACAGGCCCAGCGGCAGGTAGATCAGTCCCAACAGCATTGTGGTTCCCGTCCACAACGAGTAGATCCCTCGCTGCCAGGCCGGGTGCTTGGGCGGCAGCCAGCCCATCACGAAGGCCGTCCGATAAAAGTAGACACAGGCATCCAGAGATGTGACCTTTTGGCTTAAAGGAGCTGATTCCAGACGTTCGAAGAGCGGCATTCTGCTTGGACTTTGCAGGTTTCTTGGCCATTTTAAGTGCCTTTATATGAACACATATACAGCGTTGATTCGATTTTAATGTGTCGTCATTTTTGGTTTATTCATCAGTGGGAGATACGCACAGTTATTGGGTAAGCCAAGGCCATGGGTTTGCATTTATAAAGTCATTAGTCGCAGAAAGGGCTTAGACAATGCAAAGGACACTTGGGAAAATAAGTTTTAAAGACATTTCTATAGGAAGTTATTCATTTTATTCCTATGAACTATAAATTTTATTCTACAACCTATTAAAGCCTCTCTTTAATTCGTCACTGAAGCCTTACGTCTAACTGCATTTGAAAATTCTTCTTTGAAAGCCTTCCCCATAATCCTTTTTTCTGTGCATCCTTTGAAGCACGCCAACCGCAGTTCGCGGGCGCCTCCGTGAAAGCTTATCGATTTTTGGGTCCTCTAATTACAGTTTGCATAATGGATATCCCCCATTGAAGCGCCCATGTAACGCCGTACACTCCCCTTCTCTTGCAGCTTTCCATCTCTATTCTAATCGGACGGAGGAGCGGATCGAGGACGACACCCTGGCGGTGAAGTACGAGGATGGCAGGTGGTCGAAGCCGTATTACGACTGCGGTGGCGGCAACATCTGGATGCTGACCTACACGGTTCCCTTCTTCGGTTACGAAAACGGAACCTATCACTTCAAGTGAGTACCGGCCACAAAATGTGTGGAATTTATATACCATATACACGCTAGATCTGGCATGTACTTGACGGATGCCGCCAGATGAACATTCTATAAATAATTTGAGCCAAGGAAAATTCAAACCCGAGCTGCAAAGTGGCATTCCTAGTGCCAGCGGTGCACATTTTCTTTTTTTTGCATACTGTCAGCAGCAGTGTTATGAAAAAATACACAGAAATCAATAAACAGCAGTGATGTGTAAAGAAATTTATATTTCAAATATAGTAGCTTCTTAAAAAAATGTTAAATAGTTTGCCAGGAACCAGAGACTATGCCTTCCATAGTCAGTCACTTTCATGATAAAGTTTAATAGATTAATCAAAGTGATCAAAGTTAATGTTACTTAAGTACCCCAAAACTTTTATTTTCCATTTCTAATTTATAAATTTAATTAAATTTTGTACTGTGCATGGAAAAGTGCAAGACTTGGAAAGGCAAAGGACTCGAAGGATTCGTATACATTGGCTTTTGTCTCGAGGGCGAACCGAAACAGGAAAAGTAATTGAATAGCTGAATGGCTGCTCTTGGCCAGCTTTTTTGGGTTCCTGTTGTTCCTGTTGTGGCACGTTCTATGTGCCACCAAGCTAGTTGAAATTTTTTGGAGCTTTCTTTTTTTTTCTGCCCTTACTTTGGTCCAACTTTTAACTTCAAATTCTGCTCACGCACCGAAGCAAAAAAATACAAAAAATGGTAGTGCGTTAAAAGGGCACATTCTTATGAAACTTTTTAACGTTCTGTCTTTTCAACTCAATTTTTTTCACTTCCAAACTACACATCTCCATCATAGCTATCTTTTGATTATTTTCTTTTGCTTTTATTTTAAATAATTTTCATTTTTCTTTTCCAAATAGTTTTTCAGTTGTTTTTCGGACGAACTTTTTCAATTGAATGTTGCTGCCAAGTTTCATGGTAGTTTTATGAAGCGTGGTTAGATCAATAAGTTGAGAGATGATTTTCGGCCACAATATTTAATTAGGGTGCTGTGATTTTTATTCTTTTGAAGAGGAAATGGTTAGTATCTGCCCTCTTAAATATTTAAAATGATTTGTGGCTTTTAAAAGCACATAGTCCTCTTTGCCACCATCAGCCTAATGACAGAAAATAAATGAAAACCACTTTGCTATTTATGACAAAATGGCCACAACAGAACAAGCCATATACACTAGGATGTACACACAGTTGTGTATGTCTATATTGTCAGTCATCGTTGTTGTCTGCATTTCCACTCTACTTCATCCATAATTCGCAATTATCACTTGGCTGGCAGTAGACAACAGCCAAACAGACAGGACAGACAACATGGCCAGAAGCAGGAGCAGGGCCAAAACCAGCACCAGCAGCAACAGCAGATTGCAATAGCAAAAACACATTTTGGCCAACAAACTATTTTCACTTAGTGGCTGAGTTAGTGTCGGAGAGAAAGTGGTAGTGTGAAAGCAAGGGAGTGGCCGGGAGGATTACGTGGCTTTTGTTTTTCGCAAAAACCTAAATTGCTTTCGATGCTGTTGCCGAGATGCTCCAGCGTGATGTTTATCTGTTTGTTATCTTAAAAATCATCAGAAAAGTAAATACCAGTTGTGGCCATGATTCAGAGCCGGAGATTATACCAGATTTATCAAGCGTTGAAAGTCAGTAAGCCAGATTTCAAGTTAAAGTACATAGTTATAGTTATGATTTTGTTGGGCTTATCTTATCGATTAAGAAAGAATACATCATCGGGTTCAAATAGACGCTTTGCAAACCCTGTAACCATCTTATAATCTTGAATTCCGGCCTTCGGCTTTGGGCAATAGCAAGGATACACAATTCGCATCTCTGGCGACTCGACCGTGGCACCTGGTCGGGGAGAAGTAGTAAAACGCATCCTCAAATTCCCTTTGGAAAACAAGTCCGAATAGAAAAAATTAACCCTAATTAGTGTTGGCTGAAGGACTCACATCGACGTTGATAGTACTGACGTTGCCACCAGGACAAAGGTCTTAGGGGCCATTCCCGACGTATTGTATCCCCCATGATGTGTGAGCAAGGAAGCACCAGGAGTAGCCAGTGCAGCCACATCAGGCCACTAGATCTCTCTATCAGTACTGAATATTTGTTCGGGAAAATGAAGAGAACAAAGGCTTGTCTAATGGCTTCCGTAATTATTACAAGCAGTTCACTTCAACCTAAGTAAGCGTTTAAAATTTAATTACACTCCCGTCGGATGCCCTTTCCCCAGGTTTGGGGTCGTTTCGGGTTCGGGCTTGCAGGTGGGCTGCCATATTACTGTAGACAACAGACAGCCGCCAGTGTTTTCAAAATTTAATTAAAGCAATCAATTATAAAGTTGGGGCCACGCCCAACACTCACACATGCCTACTTAACGTTCGATGACTTTCCACGCTCAATAAATTTCACACGCAGTCGGTGGCAAAATGGGGGTTGAGATCCTGGGGGGTTCTGGGAGTGGGTATTAGGGATGGCTCTTGGGCATGGAATCCTCCATGGCAAAGGCAACTGTCTGCCGTTGGCCGGAAGCTCGGCAACTGCCTGCAATTAGTTGCAACATAAATTTTGGCCTGGCCAAGTGGACGGGACTGGCACAGTGGTAGCTGGCATTCGTGGAATACGTTTCTTGTTTCTTTTCTGAAAGTTTGTCTCTTTTAAAGGATAATATATAATTCAGAAATTAAACATTTTATTTTCACATTAAAAGTTATAAAATAAAAGGTGAAAGTTTTGCATTTGCATTTTAAAGTTGCTTAGTACAATTAATGCGAAAATGTTAAAAGTTCGTTAGTTCATTTGGGTTTTGGTCGGGGCGGCAGCTGGCCAGTTAAACTGGCCGGAACGTTTCGAATAGAATGCAGTCCTTGGCAGCAGGACCACGTCAAACAAAGCTCATTTGTTTCAGTGGCTTAGGGAGCGAGAGACGGGGAAAAATGAGTAAAGTTTGCGGCTCTCCCAGGACCTGGGTGGCGGTGGGGTCTGACCGGATCCTAGCAGCTCCTGCAGTTGGCCAGTGTCCGTTCGTGTCCGTCCGGTTCCGGCTCATGTTAATAATGTGCTGCTATCAGTTTCCCATTAGTTGCTAAAATTAATTTGTTTACGCTGCAGGAAAAAAAATAAAACGAAGAGGAAACAGAAATTAAGTGAGAGTACTAAACGAGTCGCGGAGGCAAGTGGCGGAACGGAAACTTGCTAATTAATTTAATTTGCTATGCGGTGTGTGTAGCTGCCTCATTTTTCTTAATTGCATGAAATATGCAGGCGAACTGGCGGAAATGGTAAGCCAAGCCAGCTCGGGCCAGGCCAAAACCAAGCCAAGCCAGGACGAACAATAAGCATCCACATTAAGTTAAAGTTAATTTTATTATAAATTATTTGGCCAAAACGGAATGGGCCCTGCGGCGGTCGGTGGCGGCAGAAAGGCACAAATCACATTAGGCGCCCGCTGCGAAAGGACGACGAAGGACCAAACCGAGACGAGCACAAAGGGCACCTCCTGCTGGGGCAATAATTTTATTTGATTTCATTTAAGTTTCGCTTAACGCTCACAACTCTGCGGGTCCTCGGTAAAGTTTCAATATTAAACAGACCGGCATTGACGGGGGCGGACTGTAATCCCAGAATTGTATTTACTTGACTTATGCAGCAGCGCAGCTTGGCTTACTCATCCTTACCCATCGTCCTTACTCCTTCCCCCCTCGGAACCTCAACAATTCTCTCTGGGCCAAAGCGTAATGATGCAAACGGAAACGGAAATCTCAAACATCGGGCAATAAGCCAGCCTTTGTGGATCGAATGCAACATCTGAATATGTGCCTGATTATGAGTTTGCATGTGCAACATATAGAATTTCTCATTTCTCGACCCAGGATCCAGAGTCCGGGCTAAGTCCCAGTTGTAACATTCCCGGAACAGTTGCTAGAATTTATTGTAAAATCGAGAGCACAATGTCAGAAACAATAAAACTTATAAAACATGGCACTGATGTTCTGACTGTAGTTCTTTTTATAATTAATGATTGAATTGCCAATTATGATACCCAGAAACAACAAAACTATAATATATTATTTCATATTACATTTCCATTTACATATTTGTAAAAAATATCTCTAGTCTTACCTCTTACATTTCGCTCTATTGTTTTCAATGAAATCACCTACAAATATCGGTAGAACCCTATAGGCCCGCTTTCATTAAAGACTAGCCAATTTAAAGTATTTCCCATTAAGGTGACCTGCTTTTAAGCCCAACGAAAATTTGGCCCAAAATGTTTGACAAGCATTTGGGCCGTGTCATCGGGGCCGTATTTGAAATTAGTTTGGAAATGAAGGCCGGACGGTTGGTTGGCTGCAAATATGGCAGATGAAGTGCTTGGATGATGGGGGCAGTGGCAATAGCAGTGGCGCACTCCATGCCACATTTTGCAAGGCGACGAGGTGCAAACTACAAAACTGATTATGTGCATTAGCTGGCGCGACCGAAAATTGTGGCACGCATGGCGTATACGTAATGTGCCGCAGAAACAGCAGATGAGTTGTTTACAAACTGGTCTACAAAATAGTGTGTGCGTGATGAGGTTTCCTGTGGTGTAGGGTGTATGGTGTAGAGTTTATGGTGGGTGGAGGGGTTCTGGGGTGTGATGCCATTACGTTACCAGCCACAACTTTGCCAATGACTCTGTTGTTGCAGCAACTGCTTCGGTGGAAGCTATATTTTTGGTTACACAGCACTAAACTTGGCTAACTTTATGAACTCGCAAATGTGAAAGGAGCTCCGTCGCAGATTTTAAATAGCTGGCACGTGCATGTACGACGGGGTATTAGGAGCCTCGTTCTCCAGAAGGAATCCCCACTATAAACCCACTACGGGGTAAAGCTCTTCGGGTGCATTTCACTTATTCACGTAATGCGTGTTCGGGGCACGTGCTCGGAATCCCAAGCTGCAATCCGAAGGACCTTCTAATCCACCAGCCATATGTGCGATTCAGCTTTAAAATGCACTCCAAATTTAACAAGATTTTCGCAGTGATCAACAGGCCGGGCAAACACATTATCTAATAAGTATGTTGGTCGGAAAAACAACTCCCCAGATTATGGCTCATTTGTAGGCATTAGATGGCGAAAGGTTCCAAGTGGCGTTAGTCATATAAATCAAGTATACGCCAGATAGGCAAACATTGTCACATCAGCAGGCTTTCCTGCTCCTCCATATGCTGCATACCTCAAAGAGCCAAAGGCGCAAACTAATAAATCAATATGAGATACCCACGTACGGAAAACTCATTCGGTCGGCCGGTCGGTCGGCTCAATCAGCTTATTTTCTAATATCCGTTTACAAATTATCTTTGCCAAACTGTCAACAACAACAAAGCCAGACCAACGACAGACAAAGGGCGGAGGCCTCCCAGAACGAAGGACAAATGAAACCACAGCAAATAAAATGGCAAAGGCAAATAAGAAATAACATTCGACATGTACGGATATATGTATATGCATATATGCTATATATGTTTATATATAAAGTCCTGGTAAAAGGCAAACAAAAAAGGATAGAAAAAGGGCACAACATAAAGGCGTTGGGATCAACTGCCAGGGAATTAACATAATCATTACGATAATGTAATATGGCCATTGTACAGTTGCAGGTCTCGGATCCCGAGTCCCGGCGCTGTGCATTTCCCAGAAGTCCCTTTTTTCGGCCTCGCAATCAATAAGTTGTCAGAAACAATCAAATAAATACAAACTGATATGTCAATATTAACTGACAGCCACACATGCACCATTCGCAGTCTGAATATCCCCAGAAACCCGACTCCGACCCGAATCCGAGGCCCAAAGAGTCCACCAACCCATAACCCCAATATCCGAGACAGAGACCCAATCCATTGGCCACCGAATACGGCCGGGACACACACATTACGGCCGACGGTGGGTGGCCATCAAGGCAGTGGCTGCCATTCAGGATATTGAAAGTGAAAACGAAAACTTCTTGTTGGAACTTTATTCTTTTGAAGCAGCCGAATGGAAATGATCCGGAAAAAAAATACTCCAAGAAAAGTCATATCCAAAGGCTATAATATTTGGTTACTCCTCCAATTTCCTTTTCCAAAGTACAGGACTCTTAGACATCTCAAGTTGAAAGACAATCTCTTATTAAATTTTTGAATTTTAAAACACCGTTTTGCACAATTTTTGGCTCAAAAAAAATTGACTAAAATAATTAAGAGAGAGGACTGAAAAAAACCAGAAACACCAAAGAAAATTCCAAAGGGATGTCGAAAGAAAAACTTTCTTTTGACGTCCAGAGGGAGAAAAGGACGAAGACGAGTTGGGCACATACATGGACGGCGTGAAAATGTGGACAAGGCTATGGGCTGAGATTATGCGTAAAATTCTACATGTGTTCCGACTGGTGTGCCGTGTGTGTGTGAATGTGAATTGCTGCCCCCCAAAATAATCCCATCCGGAGTCCGGACTCCCTCCAACAATCTGCTTAGGTATGCGTGTAATTGGGTGGCTGGCCATTGCCGGCGACGACCTTTTACGGAGGCATACCAGAATGGCAAATATATAGCCTACGGCTATATAGGATTTCAACTAGCCGGCGGCGGAGACGAAGGGGTCGACAGCTTAGTGCACCCTTTTCATGGCTTTATGTCTTTGTAAAACGACAAGGCCAACCCGTTCCCTATACCAATTCCATTCCCAAACCCGTTCCCATCCTCCCAGGTCAACGACAGCAAGAAAATTATTTTCTACAACCGCCCTTGCCGGTTCTCTGATTATCCGATTATCCGGTTTTCAATGTCAGGAAACCGGAACCAAACACGCATGTTAGTTTATCCCCTTCTGTTGGCGAAATCTTCTCCACATCTTGGACTACCACCGACTCGGACATATGCACAATCAAAGTGGAATTTATTGTTTGTTGGCAAAGAAATAGAATAAGAGGTGGACTGGGTCCATAAATATACTCCGCTGACGGTATACAAGGACACGGACACTGCCACGCCTATAGCTACGGCTACGGCTTTTATTGAATCGAGTTTATAAATGGCGCCATTTGGTTTAAGTGCCGCCCAGTTGATTGTTAAACTGACAAATTAATAACATAAATTTTTAACGCCTCCTGCTGACTTTGTCGCTTTTTGTTTCTTTTTCTGTTGCTGTTGTGTCCTTTATCCGTGGAACAGAGGAACATCTGGCATCGATATCGACTTGCGGCGCGTGGACATCGACCAGTGTCCGCAAAAGCATACGCCGGGCACCAAGCGACCGCTGAACATCTTCGCCGGCACTGACAAGTGCAAGCAAAGGACCACAATGGTGAGAATTATGGGGCTTACACTGGGATAATATTGCTTATCGTTATTGTTTAGTTACTATTTTAATATATATTATGCGGAAACGTGTAAAAACGAGATATTCCTTTGTAAACATTCTTCCTATAGTTTCTGTCACAAAGGATAACCTTTCTTGAATCGTTTGACACTTTTCTCTTGGTGTATACCATTGAATTTTCCGCAGTCAGCACTTAATTTTCATACCTCCTTCATCCAACTCCCTCTTCATCTTCCAGTGCGAACCCATAATGGGCTTGGGCTTTCGGCGCGGATCCTACAAATGTCTGTGCCGCAAGGGATTCTACTTCCCCGATGTGGTGTCGCTGCACAAGTTCTTCAACGGCAGCCTACTGGAGGAGGAGTACGAAAAGCTGATGCTGGTAAGTCATTCCCCGTCAGGACCCCGGCTCTGACTCGGATTCGGAGTCGAATGCTGAGTCAAGTGGCTGCCGTAAGAGCCTTACACTCATTAAATATGTATTAGGGCAAGAACTCGACGTACAACAGCAACAGCGAGTACGAGTGCCTGCCGTGCGCCGAAGGATGTGACTCCTGCGAGGACGCCTCGCCCTGCATCGCCGCCCTGAATTGGCCAATGCGGACCAGTATCCTGGCCCTGGCCTGCATCGTGATTGGCCTCCTGCCGCCTGCGGCCTGGTTCACCTTCCGCTACCAGCAGGTTAAGGTGAGAGCCATTTATTATCAAGTTACTGAATTGCCTTTCTGCATGAAATATCACTAAGATCCTTGAACGGGCACAAGTCTGGCCTACGAGAAAATAATCTTTTTTAAGTTATTTTTTAAAAAAATGACATAATGAGTAAAAGTTAATTAAAGTTAATAAAAAAGTAAGTATAAGTAAATAAGAGCCTTTACAAAAAGAGCCAATAGAAACCACTAACTTTCCGAGTAAAGCCCCCTAACCTGCTTTATTGTATCCATTCCGAGTCACTGTTGTGGAATTTTAAACTCTGATAAATCATTTCAAAATCCGGTCAAAAATTGTTAGACAATTGTGGCTAATGGCATTATCCCCGTAACAGGCGGAACCTGTCCATCGGAGTCCTTGGTGTTTGTTTTTCGCGGGCTTGACAGTGGGCTCTGGCAAATTCCTCTGATCCTGAGCCGGAGTCGGTGCCGCGGCCAGGGCCAACCTAAGCTGCTGTCATCATTGAGTCGCTAAGCGGCTTACCATTGTTAGAATCGAGTTAATATTGTACGTGTAGCGGTCTCGGCCACTCATTCAGAAATCCGATGACAGCCGACCCCGAACCAGCGGGGCAGGAGATAGCGGATATTGTCGCGTATAAACGGAAGTGCAAACATTCGCCACTACCCACCGCTTCCGGTTGCCCAGAGAATGGCAGGGGGAGGAAGCAGGCCCAGGGCCGGAGTCGACTCACTCCAATTTGGTAGTGTCACTCGGTCGCTCATTAGATGTCCGAACAAGTCCGGCAGCCGGCGTCCAATTGTCTCTGACTCTCGGATTTAAACCATTCGCAACTTTGTCCTTCACTGCTGATATATTATGCACTGTGAAAAAACAAGGATATTTTCTCTATTATCTCTATAAATATTTTAGAAATTAAAGAGAATAACATGAAGATTATTTGATTGGAATCCTTCTAAGATCTATTAATTGTATGACTTCAAATATGTTTATTTTGACAGACCTCTTCTATATTTACCTTTAATTATTTGTTAATAAACTATTTTTTTAATTAATATTTGATGAATTTTATTTTGTAGATCCCTAGTTTTATAAGCATTTTGGTATATGTGTATCTGAGAGTCAGTTATAATATTCCCTTGTTGCTCCGACATTGTGTCTGCACCACCATCTGTTCCGACTCCGCTTCCAGATTTCCCCGGACTGCCATACCCACTTACCCTGTCCCGTTCCACTTGCTCGCGTCCCAAGGCAACTGGCCAACTAAACTGTTTTCATTCCTAATGCGATTCTGTCGCATTTGTGTCTCGGTTCATGTCCCCGCTGACTCCCATACTATGTGTGTGTATGTTTGCGAATAAGTGAGAGTGTGTGTGTATCTGTGAATGTGTGCCCAAACTAATTAAATGGCGCTAAACACGGCGTCTGACATCCTGCCAAGTGGGGGCCCAACTTCCAGTTGAAGAACTGAAGAGTCCTGCAAGCGCCTTCCAAGCCTTGTCCTTGTGCATAAGAAGAAATTGTGCGGATTAAATGATTTCAATTTAAATTTGCAAAGTTTTTGCAGAACTTTCGAGCTGTGAGAAACTAATGGGAAATGTTTTATTTGTTTTTTCTCCTTTTTCAGGTTGTAAGGGCCGCCAGTCCGGCTTTATTGCGGGTCATTGCATTGGGAGCCTTTTTCATTTACTGCACGGTGAGTAATCGACAAAATCAGTATCACTTAATGTTCAATAAACGGGTTTTCGGGAAAAGTTAATTGACTGCATGCACAATTCTTTGAACAATTTTAATTCCAATTGAGTGGCATAATCAATTTAATTTTCTCGACTCGGTTGCCGATTGCCGATTTAATTAAGGGCAATCGAAAATATAGATGCTAGATGCATTTGCTTTATTCACCAGCCAAATTTATGCATTTGGCCAATGGCAAAAAGGACTGTGGCTCAATGTTATTACAGCCCAATGATGCGATGCTGCTTCCTGCCGGAGGAATTCAAACTCAAAATCAAAATTTGAAGCCATAAATTGCCTCACAATTTGCATTCAATGAAAAATGAGATGGAATACCGTTTTTGGTTCGGTTGTCAGTCCCGAACACTCAATCCTGAATCCTGTTGAGTCCTGAATACTGAGCGAACACGACTGTTTGATTCCGATTTCCATCAATTTCTACACACAATTTAATTTGATTGATTTATGGCCAGCCCGGGACGAAAACTAATGGGATGCTGGCCAAATAAACAACTTTAAACGAGAGAGAGTGGAGAATGGGAGGACATACATATATTTATATTATGGCAGATTTATTTAGTCGACTTGAGTATCACTTGACGAAGATACAATGGAAGGTCTAAAGGTCTGAGGAGGGTCTGTGTTGTCAGCAGACCATGATTTTTTTAATATTCATGAGAGAGAGAGAATCAAAAATAGAAGAAGCAAATCTCCGAAACCATTCTATTGTCCTTGAATGCCTGAAATATTAATAGTGGCTTATTGTCGCCTATTTTTTTGTGCGGCAATGTTTCATTGAACTCGCTTTTGGGAATTGATGACTTATTTGCTCTAGGGATTACAAAATATAATCCGTGGCAATTGCCTGGGGATTGTTTTATGAGGTCATAGACTGCAATATATCCTTCAAAATGTATCCTTTTTCCAGAACATTGTGATGTATCCCAATCCGAACCTCTACACTTGCACTGCTCGCATTTGGCTACGGGAAATTGGCTTTTCTCTCACCTACGGAGCCCTGATGCTGAAAACCTGGCGGTAAGTTAAGATTACAGACTCTGATTGATTGCCAGGATACAGAGAATATCCTGTGATATCATCCAATTGACACCCAATGCCACTTTACAGGATATCGGTGATATTCCGAGTTCGCTCTGCCAAGGCTGTGAAAATCACAGATGCCGCTCTGCTGAAGAGGCTTGGCATCATTTGTGGGGCCATCGGCACTTGCCTGTTGGTCAGGACACTCGTCTCGCCGCCGGACGTTGTCGTTGGCAGGACAGCCGACGACCTGAAGGCGTTCCTCTGCAAGACCGACTGGTGGGACTACACATTTACATCAAGTAAGTTCAAACACCTAAAACAATATGCAAAAGGCCACTTAAAAGGCAACTCCCTCGTTGGCAACAGAACTGAAAATGTGAAAATCCTTGGCTACGTATACGCACTGTTGGCTGACCAAATAAGAAATGGGGAAAAAATAGACAGAACAGATGGATATTCGGAAATATTCCAGCAAAAAGTGTTTCTTTGAGAAAAAAACAGTGGGAGACAGTGGGCAGTGGGATGGGTGTATAGCCTTTTTTTTTAGCAAACTGAATATTATAAACATGTAAATGAAAAAACTCTTAACAATATGCCATATTATTAAAATAAAAGTTTTTTTTTTCAAGGTTAAAATATCTATCTGAGCTTCGATTCTATCCCCACCGTATTTTCCGGCAAGTTCGTGACATATGCTACGTTTTGTACAATATTGAAGTGGGAACCTGCAAGTCTCATATTCCACTTAATTAAAAAAGTTCACTAGCGACTCGAGTGGCTTCTATCTTCATTTGCTCCTGTTCGTCCTTTTCCTAGGAGCATCTCATACGCGCAAAACAATTATCGTAAATTGTCGTTCCACTGCGTCCATCACGCATCACGCACTTTGCAGCAGCAGATGCTAAATAACTTCATTTGACTTTGCTGCAGCACTCATGATGGAAATATTTCATATAATTTCACACAAAAGTCTGCATGTCTTCAAACATTTTTTCCATATACATGGTATTTAACTCTCGAATTGCAGCATCAAAAAAGCGTATCCTGGCAGCCATGCAAGTAAATTTTCTTTTACAAATAAAGCCTTTTTTGTGGCTAATCATAATGTAATTACTTTTGTTGAGGAGCGGGGGCGTAGCTCCACCTCGGGTTTTCCTAATTAAACTTCAAAGTAAAGTCGAGCAGCCAACGAAGTGCACAAAGGAACTAATACCGGGATTCCCCCGCCATCTCTTGTTGCAGTGGAGGTCCTTTTCCTCGCCTGGGGTGTTCGTTTGTGCATCATGGTGCGGAAAGCACCGTCGGAGTTCAACGAAAGCCGCTTCATATCCATGGCTATCTATAATGAGTTCCTGCTCACGTGCTTCCTCAATGTGTCCATGTAAGTATTTAAATAAGGCTTATTTAAATAAATATTTAATCAATTAAATTTTACACTTTTTCCTATACAAAATCATTCTAAATAAACCTCATCTAATTCTGCTTTAACTTAGGCTATTTCTGCAATCGCCTGCCAACCCGGACCTTCTGTACATTATTTTCTTTTGTCACACCCAACTAACCGTGACCCTGCTGCTGGCCCTCATTTTCGGCAGCAAGGTGAGTAACTGCCTCCACAAAAACACTTCAAGTCTGCGTCCTGGTCCTGACTAAGGGATCTTCCTTTTCTCCCCCAATGCCCAGGTTTACATTGTACTGCGTAGCGGCAAGTCACATCAGGAGAACATCGGCCTGGGCACCAAGGCATCGGGGGCCAAATTCAATTTTCGCCCCCAGGTGCGAACCTTTGCGAATCCCAGTTCGGTGACCACTTCGACGGTCCCCGTGGCGGGCACCACGTCAGCAGGTGAGTGAAATAACGTGCAGTGTCCTGGCGGCGATAAAGGACAATTGCTCCATTTGTACTAATGGTCCGGGGATATCGACATCTTATGACAAACGAGACAGTGTCCACTTGACAAATGATCTCTGAGGACGATGCTGGGCAGAAGGACCTACGATGTTCTATCTTTATAAAGACAAGTTGACTTTTATTTATGGCTTATTATTTGGCAAATTAAAAAATAAGCGAGACAGGCGGCGTCACTAACATGCTTATCGCTGCTGTCTAGACATGAGCCATGGCTTCAAAACGGAAGGACTAGGGACTCAAGACGCAGGACGAAGGATGGAGCGTATCTAGTTGACAGGCCAAGATGCTGATTTATGTTCTGATTTTGCTCTGGCTGGTGCTACTGCTTCAAAACAATCTCTGCTGTGGTTAACCCCCTGATTCATGTGTGTTTCTCGTATACACGTACGACTCATGTCCTCGGAAGGAAGCAGCTACAAAGCGCAAACTTCCGCCAAGTTGCCGCCGACGCCATATTTGTTTATCGCTTCGCTGGCTTTGATGTATAAACAACTATGTGTACTCCCCGGGGGCTTTTTGAAGGTACATCCTACCCCACACCATCCGCCCACCTATCCGGCGCTGGGGTCAGGTGGCATCCCCATGGAAAATGGTACAATATTTGCCTTGTGGGAACTTTAAAGCTGTTAAGATTCTATAATTCAACTACAGGGAATTATTCAAACTCGTGACAGCCATGGCCACAGCCATCCAATCAAATTTGATTAGTAATTCCATCTGTAGCTAGTTCTAGGACTCTAGGTATTACAATTTCGGTTCAGAGATAATTGCACAAATTTTCAATGAGGTGTTGGTGTGCAATTTGCTTTCTGACCTGATATTCAGGCAACCACATGAAGTGGATTATTATCTTTCCCCGAACAATTCCTAGATGGACCAGAAAATAAAAAATGTAACACCAGAAGATTCATTTTGCAAGGATGTAATTTTCGGCATTAATGTTCGTGCTCGACCCGTTTGGTAGCTTCTCCCGGCCATTATCCTTGGGCCTATTGTTATCGCGATGTTTTCTATTCGCTGCCATGGACGAGGAGGCGGAGGGAAAAACCTTTTTTAATTTTCTGCGCCCCTAGAACTTTTATTGCAAGTGAGAGCGCCGACGACGCTTTATGTTTTAATGCTTTATGGCCGAGCTCTTTTGGCCTCGATAGGCTTTCGTCAGTGGCGTTGGGAGCCTGGTTTTTATTTAATTTTTTATTACTCGTATTTCTATTTTTACACAAAAACGTAACGCATTTTTGTGGCTGCGTAAATTGTGCGTTAAATTTACATTTTTTTTGTATGTGCGTTCTGCTGTTGGCTGCCCTTGTCTCGAATATCTTTTTTCTAGGCGAGTTTTTAAGCGGCTCTCAATTTGCATATTTAAATTGAACAATCACAAAGTAGCAAACACTCAAATGCCCACCAACACACTTACACACTTACACACTTACAGATTTGTATCTGTGTGGCGAATTTTAAATATTTTTGCGAGCGGAAAAAGGAATATTGTGTTGCATACTAAGAGGGGCACACATAATAAATTCAATTTTGGCTACTGTCGACTGCTCCACTCGCTTAATTTCCCAGCCATAAATCTAAATTCAACAACGGACAACCTACAAAAAAAAGAAGGAAAAAAAACGAAAAACATCAGCAAGCTTTTAATACACTTACCGGAAATACCAGCAGATCCCCAAGCAGAAACCACAAAGCATTTCCAGAGAATTTCGATTCTTAAAAGAAAGTGCTTAGCTTATCCCGTTCAGTGTGCGAATTGGCTTGTAAATTTATTTGTTTTTCTCCTTATTATTTGAAAGTTGATAACAAGGAGCTGTTTTGAGTGGACTTGGCTTAAATCATACCGACAGCTTTCAACTGAATTGAACGGCCATTTATCATTCTAGCCGGAGAACAGCAGCGGAAGTATCCAGTCAAAGCCACATTAGGGTCCTACCTCCATATCCCCATTTCCCGTCCCATTTCCACAGACCTTACAAACATTACGCATTTAAATTTGAGGTCGCTTCTGGTTGGTTTTTTTTTTGTTTTGGTGGGAGGTGTTTTTTGAGAGGGAGAGTGTGAAACTTTTGACACGGACGGGTAACTTTTTTAGTGCAAAAGTTGGCAGCGGAAAAACAGCAGCACTGTTTCTTTTTTTTTTTTATTCAGGCAATGGAAGTGGTTCTTGGTTTCTGCAGAACAACTTTAACAAACAGATCCTATCACTCACGCGGGAAAGAAAATACCTGCGAACGAAAGTCTATCTTCATTTATTTCGTTTGATTTTAATTATTCAAGAAACAATTTAGCGCTGACAAAGTTTTTAATAAAATTTGTTTCTCACTTAAAAAACTCTCCAATTCAATTTTGTTTTCATTTATTATTCTCTCAGAAAACAAGCTATCCGACCAGGAGGCCCTGGAGGAGATCCGGCAACTGAGCATGCAACTGCAACGCATCCAGGAGATGGCTCCGCCCAAAGGCGTGGCCGTGATGACCATTTCCAGTTTGCTGGATGGACTAAAGACGCCCGGCGGCATGATGGTGGTTGCCGCGGCGGCAAGTGCCACCACACACGGACACTCGGCCGCCAACCGCCAGAGTGCCCTGCCCCTTTTGGCTTTAAACGCCGAGATGCAGAAATATAGCCAACAGAACAACAATGCCAATGGAAGAAGCGCAGTAGTTGGAGGCGGTCGGACAAGCATACCGACTATGGTCCTAGAGACTCCGCCCAGCTCCACGCCTCCGTCGACCGCCTTCGAGGAGCGGGCCGTGAACACCGAGCTCAGCGGGGATGATTTCCGGGAACAGCTCCTGCGGCGGACGGCCGACGGGCACATCATCTGCAGCCGGTGCCTGGATGCGTCCAAGGAGCACTACTACTGCTGTCCGCCGCGCAGCGCCTGCGACCATTTGGGGTCCCCGCAGCAGGAGGGCAGCCTCAGCTTCGCCAACATCAAGCTGGACTGCATGTGCTCACAGTCGGAGGACCTCGACCAGCCAGATCAGGTGCAGCAGGTGCAGCGCCGGCCCACCGTCCGGTCGGCGGCCACGAACACTCCACCCACCAGCTGCAAGCGGTCGGCCCGGAATCTCCTCGAGACAGAGCTGAGCATCTCGTATCAAATTTGTGATAATTGTAGAAGTAAGTACAAGCTAACCGGTCGCCGGCGGAGTGGCAGCTACTCCCAGGCACAGTCCCAGCCCCTGTCCCAGGAGCAGCCAGCTCCGGGTCAAGGCCAGTCGCGCAGCAGCGAGATCCTGGACCACGTGGAGGTCCAGGTGGAGTCCCGGACCAAGGCAGCTCACTCCACCGACGACATCGTTCTCTACTCTGCCAGTGCTGAAAAGTCCGAAGATCCGCAAGGAAAGGAAACCGAGAGCCAGGGTGGTGCCCCATCCCTGGGCAATGTGTCCAATGCCTCCAACAATTCCACTAGCGGAGGCAGTGGGGGAACCACGCGACCCAAGAGGCCGGATAAGCTAGTCCTGGATCTGAACGACCGATCCAAGTACACAAAAGAGGTTTCCGTTTAGAAGTTTAAAGGATAACATGAATTTTTGCCAGGATTGCTGAGGTTGTTTAGGGGAAAGTGTCGTTCTAGATTTTGTCAGGACTATACACAGGATATAGAGTTTAATTCATATAATTTTTAGAAAGTCTTGACATTTTTTTTCAGAAAACACTTTAATTAAACAACCTTAACAATGCCCGGATGCAATCAGAAAAGTTTTAAAAATTTGCTTAGGAGGCGTTAAATTATCAAAGACTTTATATAATTATATTTGTACATTTATTTAGATAATTGATTGGTTTAGCTAAAATTGTAGCCATAAGCACTAGAGCACTAAAACACGCGATTTCAACGAACCTGTGCCGATGTGATTTGCATTGCTAAGCAAAATGATTTGCAACTATAATGAGCCCCAGAATGTTGTTAATATATTGAATTTGGCAAGCAAACACCACACATCACAACATAAATACAAACACACAAATTTTGTTGAAAGTCATGTGTTTTAGATGGAATTTAATTACATTTACATTTCGTGTATGTACATAATTAAATCTAAATTGCTTACTAATTGAAAATCGCAGCGCATCATTTGCAATGAAAATGTTTTTGAGTATACTCATAATGATAGTGGTAAAATGCATTTGCTGTTAAATATATATTATATATATATACTTGTTAAGTCATATTTAAGTGCCGATCTATTGAAAATGGAATCCCAACCACAAAACACACATACACGCACAGACATCCTGACACAATCTGTTTATAATGCCCACTTTGTAAAATAGTTAATAAAAGTTGATGTGAACTGTAAAATACACATATCTCCTTATAAACTCACACAATACCTTCCAACTAAATATATATATGAAAGAGTATATAGTGAATAAATCAAATTTAGCTCTAATTATACTTATAATTAAATACTAATTAGCTGTCGTACATTTGGCGGCAATATTACAAATACTTCAACATCGATTCAATGCTAACAATTGCCCACCCCGTCGCTAAACTAAAAACAACTAATAGGAACAATCCAAGGGAATTATATTTGCAGATTCTGTGCTGTCGCTTGGAAAATGACCAGATAATTGCATGTATTATGTACTGTAGTTAAGCGTTGATGTTATTGAGTTGGAAATAGTCATACATACATTAAATGTGTGGCAAGAGCGTTTGTTTTAAAAGCAATCCAATAAATGGCGAAAACTACTGAATGTAAAACACAGATGCAATCTGGTTTTTTATTTGCTTTGCGGAGTGGATTAGATTTTAGATCAGAGTGCTGAGAAAAAAGTTCATTAAGTATACGCAGCGTGGTACATGCACTTCCGGTGAGTATCCATGTATCTATTTGTATGTATTTGTTTGTTATGTTGGGAGATGGTATGTGTTTTGCCGACTTATTCCCCAAGTAGATGAAAAGTGTTGGCGCCTTTTTGCGCTTTATGAGCACGTTATGGTTTTTATCTTTATGGACATGCCTGCTGTCTTGTGACCCTTTTTGCCATTTATGTCTACCATTCTAGGAATGCCTTTTCAACTCAAACACACACACGCACTGTTTTTTAGGAGACGTTAATTTAAATGTTTTACGGTCCTCTTGCCATTGCCGCTTCATCGGATGTTGTTTTGTTTGGCCTTCTCTGGCTCTGTTTTCGTATCTCTTTATTTTTGTTTTGTTTTGTTTTGTTTTTCATATTCTGTTTGTGTATCAAATTAAACTTAAACAGCCAGACAGACAGACAACTTTAGTGTTATCAGCCGCTCAAAGGACATCCAGGATATGCGTATGTGCGTGCATTGAATTTTAAGCACATGGCCGGGAAAAGTGAAAATTCATTTGGTGGCGCACGTTTTCCGAGTTTTCTTTAAATTGAATTTCAATCATTACACCCCAACAGATATTCCCTGAATAAATATAAAATATTTATAAACCTTTACATACCTACATATTTATTTAATACTGCCTGGGAGTAATTTACAAACGAATTTCTTCTTGGTTTGAGCTCGAACACGTGACAACATTAATTAAACTTTCAACATATGCGTCAGCCACATGCCACATGATTCAGAGGGCGTGGAGTGGAATGGAGGCTGATGGAAATCAAGCCAGGATGCCACCGAAAAACCTGCCGACATAAGCACAATTTCCGCCCGTGACACTGTCGCCGGGAAACGACTTTTACTTTTATGAACTTTCAAAGTGTCGGCATTTATTGGTGCATTTTAAAATCGGAAAAGTCCCCGCCCGACTTGTTTCAGATTTTCACTCGTTTTTTCCTTTTTATTCAATTGTTCAGCCAAAACATGGGAATGGGAGAATTTATTGGTTCAATTATTAAAAGCGATTTAAGAAAATACCCTGGAAATATGTCGAAAAAAATAACCCTTAATGGAAGGAATTTAACATGCTTTCTTTTCTTGAATATGTGTTGAAATGTGAAACTTTGAAACTAGGCTATTTTCAAACTACTTATAATCCACTTAAAGAATAGGATAATTTTCTTAGCTAGTCTACCTATCACCCAAAAGTTAAAAGAACTTTAAAAACACTTCGATGCTTGATTTCTATTCCTATAAAATTCCATTAAATTGAATGTCCTAAGGCTTCTCGTACGGGAGAATTAAAATCATTTAATTAAACGCCTGTTGCAGAAGCCCAGACACCGAAAAGTCGAAGGTAAAAACGCCTTCCTAACTGGGTCATAAATTTCAAAGCAAAATGAGTGACGGGAGCCGGGCTCAGTATTCTGGGAAAAACGGTGCCGTGAGGGGAATGAGGTCGTTTTCCAAACAAAGAAAATGGCACTTACCAGAAAACACAAATAGGTTTTTTTTCCATTTTGGCCCAAAAAGACGGCTGGCAATTGCAAAATCTTTAAACGTGGCTGCTCCCAATGCTTTGGTCTTTGATGGCCAAGTGTCCCTGGTCTACGATTTCTTTTCTTTCCATCTCTTAATTACGGCAATAAATGCCAATGGCAATTTCTTTGGCATTAAATAAGAACATGTTAACGACATGCCAAGCCTTACAAAAAAAGAAAAAATGGCAACGAATAAAAAAGAACAGAAACACACATGCCTCAAAAACAAAACCAAACAAAGTGGCTGATGCTGAAGCTAGAACTGGTACTGATGCCAGAGTCATCCCCGATAGAGTAACATCCTGCTGGCAAGGACAACGAGTGTTGGCTCACGTGCGTTTGGGCGTGGAGCCAATTAAAATTAAAGGAACCTCCTGGGGATGAGCATGTGAGTGGTGGGTGTGAATGAGTGTTTTTGTTAGCTGGAAACCAATAAAATAAAATTGCCCAACACCTTATTAACAGCAGCTGCTTCAGTGCCAAAAAAGAGGAAAAAAACATTAAAGAAACAAAATAGGGCTTAATGTTTGTACTTGTTTTCCTTCAACAGTTACAACATGTTGGCCAAAAAACAAACACTTTGTCAAGGGCATTTGAGAAAAAACTTTCTAGTGACACATCGTAATTGAAATTCCTGACAGCTTAATTATATTTCCAAAAATTTTTTACCTCTGCGAAATAGTGTCCTCAATTTGTTGATGTATTTAGTTTCAGTTTATTGACACTGAATTTTAAATCTCAATTTGTGGCAAAGGTGACTTAAGGCCCATCGAAAAGCCTATTTGTAGACATTGAATACTGGACTTAATTGCTTTTCATTGTCCGTCCACTCTTCAGTTAGTCAATGCTCAAATATAAAATTTCATTTTCTGAGAAGTGCTCTGGTATATATGTGTGTTTTGCATATGTAGCTTAAATGTTTTGGCAAAATATTTTGAAGCTAAAAAGATTGTGAACTTGTGAAAACATTTTGCATTTCAGATGGAAAACACGGTCAAAACTGTTGAAGTAAAGAACACTACTCCGACTACTGTCAGCCACCTATTCAATGCAAATAGACTTCCTACGGACATTGAATTTTATGCCCCAGCTAGATATCAAGTGGGGAAACTTTCTATGGTTGCAATATGCTCTCCGACACTTGAGGCACGCACTGACAGACACCCACACAACGCACTGGCTATGCCACACCAGACCATTCCGCAATTGCATTGCAGAGCACACGTGAATTGCATTAGAAACTTGCCAGAACATAAACTAAATCTGCCTCCAGAGCAAAGATCCCAGTCGCACGGCTGACAGGACTGGAAACCGAAGGCGAAAAAGGACATTTGCATTAGGGGCGGTCTCGTGCGAAATATAAAAACTTAAACTTATGTTTAAAATTTAATAACATTTAAGCTTTGCACTTTGCACTGGAACAAATAAATCGAAACAGATTGAGCATGCTAGGTAATCAGATTTATTTTGAGTCCTGCAGATAAACATGCAGATGTTTGAAATATACTCCGAGTGAAGCACCCACCTCTAGGAAAAATACAGATATTCCTTGGGTCCTTGGAGCCCGTCCCGAATGGCGCAGAACATTCGGCTTTAGTTCCTGGCTCTTACTTACGTTTACGTTTTGGACGTGGCTGACGTGTCAGTTACAAGAAGCAATTGTGCAAATGTGTCGGTTACCATTTTTGGGATGAGATGTGCGATAAGCGCCAAATGCTCGAATTGCGCACTAAGTCCTGGCTGCAGGATGCGGTTGGCATAGCAAAGGACTCAGCATGTGAGTCGTATATATATGCATGCAAGATTGAGATTGAGATAAAATGTAGAAACTTTGCTGACATCCAAAACAAAAGGAGAGAAATGCCAAAGAGACAAATGCTGTGCGAATAGTGTGTGTCCTGGCCATGGCAATCAGAACGAACTGAGCCTGGGGGCCTCAGGCAATCAGACGAATTGAGAGAATCCTGCTTATTGACTTATCCTGTTCGTTTCGGATTCCATCAAGGACCTGCTTCGTGCTCCTGCTCGAGCATCAATTAAATTTATAATCATTGCAGGTATTAAATGAAGAGCGAGTGTTCGAGTGCTCCGAGCTCAAAGGTTGTTTCAGCCAATTTAAAATTAATGACAGAGTCAAAGCGGGGCAATGGAGTGGCAATTACTGGCTTGTTTACCTTTGAGGACGCCGCTCATCCTGAGACCTTTTGGTGCAAGTAGTTTTCTTTTACTACACTTCTACATTACGGCCATCATGAGTATGAAGCCAAAAGTATGCAACTTACGTCATTAAATTAAGTCACTTCCACTACGTATACTTAATTTTTTGTCATGCGGTGCTCTGTGGTGCTTTTATGGCCACCAAGCTAATAGACGTAAAAAAAAGAAGGAAAACAAAGCCAAATAGCCCAGCTTGATATTACAATTTTAGCCACAAAACACACAAAAGACGAATCTCCAACAAAGAGGCCTACTCAAGCACAGAATCCTGGGCGAGTGTATGTGTGTGTTACTATCCAACATCCGCACTACAATTCGTAGCCACTTCCGGTTCCGTAGAGCCACAGCTTTTCAAGCCCACCGAGCATGTGAGCATTTTTGCTGCCGTGTTTTATGTTTTATGTTTGATGTTGCGCCGCATTTAACAATAAAAACGTGAAACGTTTGCAATGAAAAGCGCAAAAGCGGTAATAAAGCAACCAAACAAGCCAACACACAAGCATGCTTGAAAGTATGCAGTGAGAAAAATGAGGTATACAATAAACACTTTAAGTCTTACCTATTATCATGGGAACCCCTATGGAAGAAGTCACTAAAAATCTCAGTGCACACGTGCGTGCTTTGGCTGCTTTTACCTAATTGCTGCACTCAAGAACAATACAGGTGTTAGGCCAAGCGCAAGCGAGCCAGATACCAATCGTCAACAGAGCTAAGAGACGGGTTGTGGGATGGGGCAGGATTGCAGTTTTGTTGGTAATGTTTAAGCCAATGACCATTAGCGCTTAGACTGCTCGAATTAACTTGAATGTGCAAACGGTTGGCAGACAGGAGAAAAGACCATGATCGAGACAATGAAACACATTTAAGGCATTAATTGCCCCAAAGACATGAGCAAAGCAGCAATTCCAAATTAATTGTGAAGCATGGGTTTATGCGGGGGATTTTGACTAAAAAAATATTTATGAACTTTAGGCTACAAACTTCTTGAGACATTAAGGCTCAAAACGTTTTTCAGAGTTCTACAATTCTCTGATCAACATATTCCTAAACCTTGCAGGCATAAACCCCAATCGATGTCCTTAACATATCCTCGATGCTCTCTAGCCCAACGAGCCCTGAAATTAATTGAGAGTGCCATCATAAACATGCCAAACGAGAAAATTTTAATTAATTCCCTCAATTGCACGAGCCCAGGCCACAAACGACATTCGTTCATTTGGATATAAGTAGTAGTACGAAAATGAAAACGAATACGAGGATACGATTACGAATTCATTAAGGGGCCATGTGTCTTAGGTGATTTGTGACAGGCTGCCATTTTGGTCTTCAGCGCACTTAATCAACGGAGGATTACTCTGCCGGGCTGTGAAGCCTGTCCAGATGAATTTTGGTCTGGAAAATTAGCAGAAGACTACCGCGACGAAGCCATGGAAATGTTGAAAACGGGAAAGTATCAGGCCATAAGTTATGCTTAACTATTCGTCTGGATCTCGTTCTCGTAATTTTCTTGAAACTAATTGGTTTGAAAACTGCAAAGATGCCACTTGACACAGTACTTTGCGCTATAACTCCTTTCCTAATGCCCCCGATGTTCCGGATTTTTCCGCTTTGCCCGCAACACTCCGCAACAGTTGCAGTTGCAATTGCCAGCGCGGCTAAATTAAATGGCTGACAAAGTGAGCAGAATCAGCAACCCGCATCCCGCATCCTGTATCCTCCATTCCAAGACAGAGTTTTCTGTTTTTTTTTTTGTCACCAATTGCACAGAAACCGTTGAGAAAAGAAGCGCAAGGACATCGGGGACGTGAAAGTAAAAAGTGGAATGGAAAGTGCCAAATGGCAACTGCGAAAAGTTGAAAGCGGGCGGTGAAAGTTTGTCATAAATCAGAATATTTTAAAAGTGTTTGCCATGACAGAGCCAGAGTAACAGAAAAAGTGAACTGTGGCAGTCATAAGCCAAGATTATGGCTGGCAACTTGTTACCATGTCGAACAGAAACAGTGACAATATGGCACAAAAAAACTGGATATATATCTGCTACACCCTTCAGCTGACAAAGTAGAAACATTCAAATAAAATTAACCGTAATACGAAAATTGACAAAGTTTACTCTATTCATAACCGTCACGCGCTGGCGAAATGGATTTTCATTGACAAATATTTGAACTTTTTATCTTAAAAAAGTATGAGGAAATCAAGGTAATTTCAAATAGATTATATACACAACTTAGGCGCCTAGATGATCCTAGTTAGCTGAACGGATTTCATGGAGATTTTTGCCCCCGATTTCCTCCGCAAATACCAATTTAAATTCAAATGCAGCCTCAAAACTTATCACACCGGATGGTCAGTGATTTGCATTTTCTATGTCTAAGATGTAATCGGACTTGTCCGGAATCCGGATAGTTTTCAGAGCCACAGAGCAGAGCAGGCGGTGATGCAAATATTCTCAACTCTCAAATAAAAGCAAACAAATTGACAGCCAGACGACAAACGAGCTGCAAAACTTTGATTGACGTTTCAATTAAATTATAGCCAAAGTCATTGCTATTTCATTTTCTGCGGCTGACGGGTATGTTTCGAGTGCAGAAAATTTTGTTAGCCGAGTACCAGGAGATTTACGAGCCAGTTCTGGTGGAGAATCCCTTTACCATGGTGGACAGTCGGGGCGTGGGACTGCGTCAATACCAGATTGGTCTTACCTGCAATCGGCTGATCTTCGGCTGCGACTTTTTCCGCGGAGATAAACTGGACTTTCTGTGCCATGGTGTGGATCCGGAGATCGAGTCCTTCGACTTGGTTAGCATGTTGCCACTGCAGTTTCTGCGCTTCCATTTCTACCGCAAGGACAAGCGATTCCTAATGATGCTAAACGTGATCCAACCGGTGGACAAATGCTTCATCCCCACGGACAATCCAATGATCTTCGAGTTCGGTGGCGGTGGCTACAAGAAGCACTTCTGGTACACCTGGCGTGAACGGGTTTCCGCCATCCGGTTTTCGCAGACGCGTTACGGCCATATTACAGGCGCCTCTCCCTTCTCCAGTACGGACATCCAGTTGGAGGATGAGCCCACTGTGGTCCAAGTCCATCAACCGCCCAAGGCTCCTTCAGTGTTCAGTAAATGCCACGCTGGTGTCTGAGAAGTTGGGGAAAGTCTAAGTAGCTTTTGGGTTGAAACTTTTAATAATTCGTCCACAACTTTCATTTCGGCCAAGCGACTGTTTATTTATTTATATTAAAAGGAAATCACTCTTTCCACCTTGCAAAGGGATAATTTTAGACAGAACACTTGAATCCTTTTAAGATAGTTCTAAAAAAAGTTTAGAAGTTGGTACCCTGTAGATATTTTTTATTTTGAACATTTTATTTTAATTATTATAAAAATATCCAGACTATTAATACCTAAGATTTTTTAAAATTTTCTCCGTGAGAAAACAAACACTTGCCATCTCAGAGTATTAACATTCTAGGTTTCCACAGTTGTGACTCTGCTCTGATTTTTGTTATTGTTTAAGTCTATTTTTGTTGGTTAATGCAATCAGCCCAAAAGGGCCGAAATCCAGCCTCAGAAAGTGACCTAGCCCCTGGTTTTGGCGGCTTGTCCGCTTTGCTGTTTATTTGGGGAATGGCGGTGGGCCCAAAATGGGGGAAGAGAGTGAAAGAATTGGGAGCCGGAGGCAAAGGAATGTGGTATTGATGTGCCCAGGGTTTTGGGCTATTTTTCCAACTCTCCACTTTCCGGTGCCTCTGGGCCCCTCACCGTGGGCTTCGGTTGCCATTTCCACGGACAAGTTAACCAACAAAGTTTTCAATTTGCCGACAAACTTAAGCCGCAACCACAGAATTTGCGGGGGATCGGAAGTGGGCCTGGTCATGTCTGTCTCTGGCTGAGCGTGCAGCTGACACCAAAAATCAATTGCAATGAAATGCTTGGCAAATAAAAACAACAACCGGCCAGTCGACGAATAAAATAGAGAAGCAAACCAACAACGCCGAAAAAAAGAAAGGACCAAACAACAAGTCGTCATTGGCCGTATTTGGTTTAGGGCATTTAATGGTCAAAGTTTTTCAACTTGTCTGTAATTTATTTGATTTGCTTTTGGCTTGTGGGGTTGTGGGCTGTGGAGAGTCGCGTTGTCCCGCTTGGCTTTTGATAAATTACAATTTATTTAATGAAATGTACGAAGCGCCGAGAGGCGCATTAATCATACGCCATGTGGTACGCCGAAACAAATACACACACTGCCACATAGCTGCCATGGAATTACGAAAATTTAAAATTTGTTACCGCTTTAAACCCCTTTTAATTTCCTAAAAATTCATTTCCCCGAGCGTATTCGGCGGTTTTTCCACACAAAATCCGTTTTCATGGCAACGCGGCATTGCGAAAAGTTAATTAAAGGCCATGAGGCCTACGGTGGCAAGTCAATAAAAACCATTTGTAGCACCCCATACAGGCTCATAAACATTAAGCATTGTCGGGGGAGCTTCATTTTGAACTTTGTTATTTTTTATTAATTTCGAATACACCTGCTTGGGCTGGCAATTAAGCGAGGACCTGTTCAATTTCATTTAATTAGCCATTAAGGCGCTTAAAAGGGGACAACCTTTACGCTCCCTGGTCCGTGACGGCCAAACTGGCAATGTGGTAGATATTCAAAATGGAAACACATAGCTCCAAGAATTTTTCGTCAGGCTTTAAGTCTGCCTTTGCCTGCATTCTGGACATTTTTGCTTTGTTATTTATTTTAATTTTTCGTTTTTTGTTTTACATTTTATTTTGATGAGTTCAAAGCTTCTAAGCAGCCACATCAAAGCACCTAGCGCGTAATTGCTTCTCAAAAATTTGAATTTTTTGAAAAAAAAACCTGCAATTGGCCGAAAGAAAAATTTCAATTTAAGTGCCTACGCCTACGAAATTCATTGACAGCATCGATAAGTAGATGGTACATATTTTGCACGGGCCCTCACTGCGTATACGCAATTTTGATGAGGGTTCTCTGTTTATTTGGATATATATGTATGTACGTGAAGGATGGGCTATATTTCATTAGCACAGCCTTCAGACACACAAGCAAATACACCCACACATGTGGATATCTGGCATTTTATCCGAACTTTAAGCGCTGCGTTTACGGCGGATTTAAAGTGAGAGCTCCGGTGCTCCGGGTGCAGCTTAAGCTGACAGTGATGAATGAGTTTCATATTTATTGAATACCGGCGGATGCCTCTTCAGTGTCGCCGCCGGTCTGTCTCCGTGAGTCGGCATATATGCAAATTACAAAAGCTTAATAGCCAAAGCTGAATATCTACGCATAAATCGAATTTATACACTCAGGGAGTCTTTAGCAAACAGTCGGGATTTCCAGGGAATTTTTATTTAATTTCATATGAATATTTTTAATAGGAATTTTGCCTTTATCCCATATTCATTTATATTATTAAGCCGAAATTGTTTTCAGATTACATATTGACTTTAATATTTCAATTAACTTAATAACCATGCTCGATTACCTCAGATCGAATGACGCCTGAAATAACGTTTATAAAATAGTTGCAGAGGCATACAAGTTCAAGAGTTAGCTAACCCATTTAGAAGTTTTCTTGGCCATTCGGTTGGAAAAATTGAAACTACCTGGAGCCCAAGAATTTTTTCTACACGGTCCACGTGTCTTGGGCTAATTGAATTTGATTTTTGCTTGCCGGTGGCTTGAAGTTTCAAACGAATCGGAACGTGCCGGGCATGTCGAGAGGTCGGCAACAACAGCGACCGCAAAGATGTTGGCCCAAGGACTTAACCCCGGGGCTGGCGTTCGAGGCTGATTTTTTGCGCTTTGTTTGTTTGCTTCGCAGCTTGGCTTTTATGTGGTTGCACTCCCAGAACGGTTGAAAATAAACAGGGGCGCCCCGAAAGTGCGGCAGGAACTTATTAAGCAAACAGTTTGCGGCACTGGACGGCGTCAGAGGGGAAGAGCCCTATGAAAAATCGCAGTTTCCTAGATGCTCGTATTTGCTTTTGTGAAAAAGCGACTGCCGCGAAGTGAGTAAAAGCTGTTAATGTTTATGATAGAGATGACAGTGGATCCTTTCGTTTTATCCCCACTCACACAGCCAAGCACACACAGGGGCACAAGCAGGTATAGTGTTGCCAGGACACAGACACATTCCTCAAATTTATTGCATACTTTGCAGGGCGTGCATTAGCGTGGCAACTCGTCACGTCACGAATCTCCCTCTAAAAACGGGGGAAAACGAAAAAAAGAATATACATATACAAGTATAAAGATATAGAGAGAGTGGGGGAAAAAAGAATCGTTGAGAAAGCCAAGAGAATCTATGCGAGAACGTGACTTGGCGCCAGCATTGTGGCAGGAGATCCTGATGAGGGTGCTCCTGATGATGGCCACACATCAAGCCAAATGGCTGAGTCATTAAAATTTAACCAAATAGCCGACTTTGTTGAAAGAGTTCTCCACAGCAATCATCGCACAATATATATGTATGTATGCTAGATGCGAACTATGATTGATGTGAAAATAAGCTAGAAATCCCGAAAATTAATTAGTTTCAATTATAAGCTTCAATTCAGCTTCCAGCGGTGGTTCAAATCAAAATGTCGGCACTGAGGGGATTTATATTAATTAAAATCAAATTCTTGTCAACAAATCCCACTTTTTCCCATCGTATAGAACACTCTATAAAACTAAAGACTCATTAGTCTAGGACTTCTAGGACATATTGACCAATTGCTAGAAACTATTAGGCGAAGGATAAAGTCCAGAGAGAGAGAGGAATTTTCCGGCTCATTGAACGTTTCTAAGTGCCTGGTCCAAACTGGTATGAAAATTGCCCAACTTGAAAATGCAATCGGATGCAAATCTCTGAACGAAATGGAAGCCACACCTGGCCAATGAACACACATTCCCCCGCCCATCTGCAGCGGGCCAAATAAACAAATACAGGTCAAATGGGTGGAAGTTAGGAGCCTATTAAAATGCAAAACTTCAGACGTTGGTCTGTTTGGGCGCAAATCTTTGGTCGCTTTCCGGTCTACTGGCCCATTAAGTCGATCTCGGAGGCAACTCGGACGCCCGGGGAAATCTGGGCATCTAGGACTGAACTGGTCACCAGGCTGCACGGTAGGTCCAAGATAAACTACCAACGACTGGAGAGCCCCCTTGTCCTCTCCGGCACATGTTGGTATTTTCGATTCCCAGAATTGCATCCTCTTGGATGCCATACTACGCACACATTTTTCTTCACAATGTGTTTGCAGTTGATGTTGCCACTAAATGCCGACCAATCTGGATTCCGGGGCAGGCTTAGCAAGCACAAGGAGAAATAATTAAAGAGTCTGGCTAACTAACAGATTTCAATGCAATAAAGTACCAAAGAAACTTATAACTTCTAAATTTAGATTTAAAGCCATTCTTTTCCGAAGATCTTCTTTAAAAGATTAATTCCTAAAGTCAAGTAGTTTTTTTCCAATGTATATGGATTGTGTGTGTGATTGGTTGACCTCCGGATGCGAAATCGTAAATGTTAATGGCTGCACGGATTTAATGTCCTAGGTTTTGGCTTGACTTTCGTTTATCCAAAAGGTTTGGGACTCAATCGACATACACCAGGCAGGCAGGAACAAGGCAAATGTTCGTTAATGCTCGCCTGGGATTTGGGACTTGGAGACCGGAGACCTGGGCCTGGGATTTAAATTCAAAGCAAGACGATGGGGTTGAGAGCTTTTGTTCGCCCCTCGTCCAGATGCAGCTGGCGGGTTGCCCCAAAGCCACTCGCCCATTTGCCTAGTCTGGGATCAACCCCAAAGGGGAAGATAATCAAACTTGAATTAGGATTTATGCCCCAACGATTGCAGTTTATTTGTCTTTCTTGTCGGAGATTTGGCCGAGATTTACAAGACACACATTCGTGCAGTACACACTCTCGAACATATTCGTCATAATTCATGCCGCTGGCCGACAGCGGTTGACACGATTGTTGCCATCACGTACACCAGGGCTAGATAAATCTCTCTGGGCCCAGCCCCTGGACCCTTTCAGCACTCAACGCCATTGTCGCCACCTTGGTCCCTGCATCCTTCTTTTCTGGGAGCACGTCCACGCTTTTAACCTCAAAAATGCGCTACTAAAACATTTTTTAACACTCGCTGGCTGCCCAACACCTCGAAATACAATCCCTTTCCCGGTGCTCTTTTATTTTTGGATAAGGCCAGACCAGACGGTCAACTTGGCCCAGTCCACAGAACATGACCGCAAGGGCGGAGCCAGGCCACAACATCTAATCGCGACGATGGCCAAGGACCAAGATCTGGGCGGCAAACTTGACCAGAAGCGTGGACAATCCTTTTCAGAGGATTGCCTGCCATACGTGTGTCCTGTACGTGAGTCGGATGACAAAGTGGTTTCCATAGTAAATGGATATACAGGGTATCCCAGCATCTTTGGCTGGGTTGGCTCAAATTTAAAGAGTTACTAAAAGGATTATACATACCAAATTTATGCTTAGACTTGTATCTCTAAAATATAAATTAAAATACTTCCTACTTAGAATGTTTATATATTTTGTAAAACAAGTTTTTTTAAAGTTATATTACTGCTTTTTTAATGATAAAAACTAACATAAAAAATCAAATAAGACTGATTAAAAATACATAAATTTTTACCTTAACGACCTACAAACCAGATCTAATCCATTCTTGGTCACCCTGTAACCGCTTTAGGGTCGTCAAAATGTGCGGTTTGGTGACGAAAGGCCCGGTCCCGGCCCGACCCTGCCCATCTTAACCCCCTCGCCCTGGCCAAACCCCAAACACACTTGCCTTCAAATTAATGACCAACAATGGAAAATGACCGTGGGTCCGCAGACGAAACGCGACGCGTGCCAAAGTCACGTAGCAACATATAAACGGGGCAAGAGTCCGAATAGGACATCGCGCCGCATCGGTCGAACGCCACGAGGCATGCTGCAAATTTTTAACGTTTTGCATGTAAAGTGCAAAAAAATGCCAAACACTTTAAGCGGGCATTGTGGCTTTAAGAGGTCACTTTTAGGGTGGAGGTTGGGGCAGGGTGGCTTGTGTGCGGGCTGGACAGGGGGAATCTGCAGGAGCGAGCACCCAAAACGACACACAAAGCTCCAGTTTATCTCGAGAACATTTATTTGCTTGCCCTGTTGCCCATGGTTTCTTTTTTTTTTTACTTTTTTGTGTCCTGGCCTGTAGGTTAAAATATTTGCGCTGGTTAGGAAAAGCAACGCCCGCATGGCTACTTTCCAGATGGCCGAGGGGCAGGGAGGTTGAGGAGAACGCTTTTCCCAACGCCAGGGAAAATAGTTGAGAGCCGAGGCACTGAGATAAGAGTCAACAGAAAAAATAATAATATTCCTGCTGGCAGGAGTTGCCAAACTTGAACTCATCTTACCAACTGTTCCGGGCCAAAAACTATTTCAATGCCCCAATGAATGGGACTTTTTGTTTGTTGGCTTAGTGGTGCTGGTGTTAGTGGTCCTTGCATTGAAAGAAAAAAGAAAAGCTGATCATTTCGGCCAAAAATTTCCAATTTCATTATAATTACTTATACATGTTCTTGTGCGAGAGGAAGTGTTCAAATCAGACTTTACAGTTTCCTCACCATTGTCTCTGCCCTTTTAGCCGGCATTCTTCTTATAGCTCTTTTTGCGAAAATTGTTCTGGCGTGATGCCAATTATTTGCCGTTTTTCTTGTTAAACATTTATGGAATTTAACTCGGCTATTAAGTTTGCTGCAAATTTAAGCTGAATAATAATTCATGTCTGGTGAAAATTACTGAAGGCACTTCACCTGCAGGTATTATAGGGATTAATCGTTTTAACAGGCTTTACAAAAAACTTTACTGAATATTTTTCAAAAGTGATTTTGAACCACAAAAGTTATCAGCTGCACTTTAGACTTAAATCCCCGAACTATATTTTAGTGAATTATAAAGTACGTACATATGTATATTCAATAATTTTTCATGAAAATAATTTCTTCAATTGAACCAACTCATTAATATGAAAGTATTTGGCTTAAATTGTTGGTAGCACTTCCAGCAAACTTCCAGATGTTTTTCCGTATCCTGCCAGGGTTTTTTCCATCCACACACCATGTGGAGGCCATTAATTTATATATTATTGCCAGCCGCACTATTCACTTAAAGCATTCTCGTTAAAAGTGCGAAGCCGATTGAATGGCCACTTGGAAATCTTCTCCTGAAATTTATAATTTATCAGCGACTGGAGATGGCACTTGTGTTGGCCAATCGGTGGCTACAGATAAGCTGATTTTCGGTTGGATTCGGTTTATGTTTCAACTGGACAACTGTACAAATCCATCGCCGGAGAACCCAACGCCAAAGGAGCCAGAGAGTGTCCGGGTAATGAGATTTGCCAGCCGATACTACGACGAAAAATTTATTTATGGCCAGTGGCCCGTGCAGTTTCACTTACCGATTTCGCCGAAGGGAACTTATTGGAGCACTGATAGCTCCGACCATAAATCTGAACTGTTATGGGAGCATTGAGGGGGAAAAGTTTTATCAACGAAACACATTATTTCAGCACATTTCAGCACGGATCGAATTCCCAATACTTACATCTACCCAAAGTGAGTAATAGAAATCGAATAGTAGTTATGACCAGATTGTGGCAACAGATCAGCCTTTGGATATCCTTAAAATATTTCGCATTCTCCGTGCAGAAAGCAACTCTGAATGATTTTCCCATTTGTTTCCATTGAAGTCCTTGGTGAGCTGGGAACTTGCACTTGTTGGTAGAAATCAATCAACTTTTAAATTGCATTTATTTCAAGAGAATCCCTTCGTTACTGTAATGAAATTTTAAAGCAAATCTGGCCAGCAATTGCCAGAGATACACGATTCAATTGCACTTTTCCCTTGGCAACGAGACATTTGTAGACAACTTGTGGAGCCTGCATTTATTTAATCCTACAAAATCTATTTTATATTTTAGGTAGAAAAGGTCTTAAAGCTCAATTAAAATTATAATTGGGTTTTCAAATTATGTTAATCGTATAAAGTCAATTACAGGTCAACAAGGATTTTTAATTCGGTAAACCACAGGCCTCATTTTCGTTAATTAGTTTTGCCTTTTTTTGTAGCTTAGCTTCTGGTGAAATTTTTTCGGTTAGCAATTGGCTTAAGGGCTCTTTATATTATTCAATGTAAGCTTTATTATATTCAAATAAATATTTATTGAGAGGTTATTACTTCATTTATAATGTTTAATTAACAAATTGTTCAAATATTTTAGATGTAGAAGAACACTTCATGGCTTTTTCTTAGTAAAAAAAAATTGTTTAATTTTCAAACTCTTATGACTTTTTGATGAATTTGTGTAAATATTAGACATATGTATGCTGTATGGTATGTGAATAAAAATGTATGGTAATTATTAATTACCTATTTCATTTCTGAATGTAAATTATTTGCTTTTCCTGGACGTTTTTTTTATTTCTATTTGGCTTTTCTGGCGGTTTAATCTACTACATCGTGCAACAAACCAGCTGACAGCGTAATGAATTCAGTGACACGTAGAGCCCGCATTTATCCCCGTAAAAATCACAATGTGTATATATATTGTATATATATAGCTTTTGCAAAAGCTGAAATGGCTGGCTCACGTAAATATGCAACGATTTGTTTCGACCCTCAGGACGAACGAAAAAAAAAAACGTCAGACAGGCAGACGTTGGGGCTCACAAGTAGATGGCCAAACATTTCACCATTTTGACCATCACAGAGAGTAATTGGAGTGCCAGAGAGTTTCGACTTGAAAAATACCCAAAAATAAGAACAAATTATTTAGTCCTTTCATTGAAATAAACAGATATGAAAATTACAGCAATCCACCAGTAAAATTTTTAAAATAGTTACGACTTTCTACGTTTGTTTTTTTTTTTAAATTTAAATGACCCGCTTGGAATAGGCACACCCTGCAGGATCAGGATATTAATTCCAAAAGAGAACCACAAGAAGCAGCTACCGTCGGCCTAAGTGTGTTAAAGGCAAAACAACTTGTCGGCATCATTCGCTTTCGTCCTGTCAGCATGTCCTTGTTCGGATGCCGAGTAATTCATTAACATTTAACTTGATTGACACACGAGCCGGGGGACTCGTCGGCCGAGGAATTGGTTTTTTTTCACTCCTCCTGTTATCCTACAGAAGAGGCACGTATTTTGGGGAGGCGGTGGCACGCACACGATTTGTTTATACAGTTATAATGCATAATGGCATCGGATTTGGCCTGCTAAGGATAAGCACGCCTGCCCAACAGCACACACAAACACCCACAGAGCAGTGGGGTTGTTACTTTGTTAATTTAATAAGAGGAAAGGCGACAACAGGTGCGGTACACCGTCCTACTGCCTGCGAGTCCTACGAATCCTGCTACGAAATGAAGTCACGTCGCAGGCATAAATCAATTGCTATGAGCAGGCATTTGTGCCGTTCAAATTGCACGATTGCATAGGTAAGGTACACAGAAATTGAGAGAGCGAGTCCTTGTTAAAGGTGGCAGAGGCAGTCCTTATGGCAGGAGCTTCCTAGCGACAGCTGCCAGCTCGTAAATTGAGCGCAAGCAATGAAAGTGTAACGAGTCTTAATTCGTTTGCCAAGTGCCGCCAAGCGGCCAGAAATTTTGTGATAACCATTCAATAAGCCACTTCCCACCCAACAGGACCAAAAATATGCTCCTAAGATAAATGGTAAATCAAATACCCAGCTGGGACTTGCCAAAAATGGGTATTTAGGGTCAAAGTGGGAGGTACTATACATAGTATGGTTTAAAAATGGACCGAACTGACAAATGAAAAATAAATTACCGTTTAAGAAACACATTTGTTTCAATTAGTTTTTCAATTTAATAAGATTCTAAAGAAATCTATTACACACACTTTGACATAAGTGTCCCAGGACTTCAATTAAAAGTCAAAGCTTTATTCCAAGAATCAAAGTTTCCCTGTTAATGTTGACCTTTAAATAACCAACAGTGAGAATTCAGGGAATAAAGAGAAAGTCGATTAAATATCTCCAACACGAATTCTTCCTTCCGTTTCGCTCTGACACTTCCGCTGCAGTTACAAATTGCTGACAATTATAAACGAAGCGAGCTGAAAAGGACCAACGAAAAACTTTTGACGTCCTGCCGGGCACAGTGGGCAGTATATCCTTCTGTTGTCCACTCCCCCACACAGCCTATTTTGAAGTTCCCAGCCCAGGTGTCAAACACGAAAGAATGAGTGCCCCATGTGGAGCTCTTTGGATTCACTTGTTGCTATATTTGGTTTACATATAAAAGCGAGAGGCTTCAGTTTCGATTGGCCCAGGTCACCAGGTGAAAATGGTCTGCATGCCCTTGAGTAGTTCCGGAATATCCCAGCCCTTACGGCGTAGAGTGCGCAAAGGTTTAATCACATCTTTTTTGTTCTACAAAATTAAATAATATAAATTTTTAGAAACCATGTTCCAAAATTATAGACAGAAATCTACTCACAATATTGGCCTTCAGAGTGGCCTGGAACTCCTTCGAGGTGACGGCTTTTGTGAAATTTCCAAAGTTTGTGCCGTTGGCCTGGGAAGCCGCAATATAGTTGTGAACCTCGATTTGGGGCATCAAGTCGAGCACATCGTTGACAAAGGTATGACCCCTGATCGACTTGCAATCACAATCGTTATCCGGAAACTGTACAGGAAGGATGATGCAGTAGAAGATTGCCGCCACGCTCTCAATATCCACAGTATACACACTGGCGTTCTCGAACTCCCGCAGGATCGTCTGATAGGCATCGGTGTCGGACAGCTGCTGAGTGACCTGCTCGAACCCAGTAGTGTTATAGTAGCGCATAGCCTTTCGGAATTTCCCATCGCAGTTGTAATGCACTTGGATCAGCTTTTGGAGTTTTTCTTGATCCATCAAGCTCCGTAAATGCTGGAAATCAGGGCACAGTTTATCCGATACCCTAACAGTGCCGTCGTCATCTTTATCAGGAGGACAATCCACTTCGTCATCCTCCTTGAGGTCTTCCTCGAGGTCTGCCAACGTTTGGGAAGCGAAAATGACCAGGGTCAGAGCAAAAATGGTCAGGATCTTCATGTCGATATATTAACTGACCGAAATTCGTTTTGAATATAGCTCGGACTGAAGACTTCCAACTCGCTTATATAGCCATCGCTAGTTCTGGCAGCAGGCATCACTTATTATCAATCCAATTAGGGTAATTTGTTGTGAGCATTTTTGCAAACTTATCAGAAGAGTCACGAGGCAAACATCTTTCTCAGTGTTGTCTTACATATGTATATACATATATTTAACCCACTTGGGCATTTTTTCTATAAACTGCGCCTTTTCTTAGAATAAACTTATACTTTTGCCTATTTTATTTCCAGTTCTATTCTAATTAACATACATTCATTCTGGGCCGGAATTTTACGTATTATCTAATAAACTTACGATGTGCGCTCCATAAATGGTTAATCATAATCCAACAAGGATACTTCGCTCGATGATATCCATGTGACTTATGCACCTGATGCGCCCCACATCGGTTGCCATAAATGCCATATGCAAAACGAACAGGACGCCTGGTGAGAGAGGAAGGATAATCCTCTCAGTCATTAGTTAGTTCTGACAAACAACACAAAACAATGGGGAAAGAATGGGGGAAACGGGAGGTGGTCAAGGGGAATGGTTTCTGTGTCCAACAAGTTCGTCAATGCAGGACCAACATTTATCCACAGGACCATCAACAAAGTCGAGAGTGCAAATCACTTTTAGTTAGAGATGAAGAAGGGGAAGGGATATGAGGCAGGGACAGGAAGATTCCCCTGGCATATGTCTCCATGGCCAAAACGGGTATCACTGTTTGGTCAGAGGTCCTGGGCTTCAGCTTGATTCATGGCCTTTTGTTTGGCCAGAATTTCATGGCAGATTCCGTTTGGCTTCAGTTTCAGTTTCACTCAGAGTTTCAGGGTTTGTGTGAAAACTTTTGAGCACTTTAGTTGAGTTCAATTGTCTGAATGGAATTTTTGCAAATTCAGGATGAAATCCTTTTTTTCTTGTTTATATGTATTGCCATGACACACAGAGTGGAATTCGGCTGACCCCCCCACTCAGGTTAAATTATATTTTTTAGTTCCCCTGTTTCACTTTGCAAAATAACATAAAGAATACTTTTGTAATAATATTAATAAGCATACGCCCCGGTGCACGTCATTTGGATATACATTTCCACAATCTATCCACAAATGTCATGGGGTTCGGGGAATCTTTTCATACCCATCTCTGTTCGACTCCGTCAGGCAAACAAATGTTGCAAATATTTGCCAACCAATGAAGCGGAAATAGTTTTATTCATTTTTTCCCCTTTACTTCATGTTTACAGCTTTTTTGCTTTATCAGGCAAGCCGAGCAACGCATATAACTAAATTGCAAATTTAGGAACATGAGAAAAATACCAGTGAGTCAGATAACGACATGCGGACAATTTAAAACACAGAAATGATTCAATTTTCCTGTTGTTGAACTTTGCCAAACTTGCGTTTGGAGGGCGATTTATTTTGGGCAAATTTCGTACAAAATTCGTGTTAGCAGTTACAGACTCCAATGAAGCAAATAACCTGCACGATGGACGAAAACTTTCCCTAAGAGGTCTCGTTCAAAAGCCGTTTTAAGAGCCCCGATCTTTTGTGGCCAAAATGAGAGTTGAAAGACACCTGAGTCTTCATGCCGAGATATATTAGCCTAATTGCTTTGACCATGACGATATTTAATTTTGGTTACATTTCCGTTCCATTTAATTAGGTTTGACATCCAACTAACTGTCATTGGCAAAGCAAACCGCAACATTTAAGGGCATGTCTACATCAGTTGAGGGTTTCTTTTAATCCTGATGCACAGGGAGACCTACAGCCAGACTTTGCGAAACAACCACAAAGGATGTGTACTATATATGTGTGTATATGGCAAATGATTTCTGTGTGACAATACCGCAGAATTTGCGCTCGCATCTAGCTAACCATTTTCATTTCCCTCGATAATTTACTCAATTAGAGTCGAAGTTGAAGGCTTTGCGGCATTTACGAGAATCGCTTTATTATTGCACTTAAGAGCCCTTCGAATGCCCTACGATATCAGTCAACTGCTCTCACACATGCAGATAGCCAAGCTAGTTAGCTGATAAAACTAAACTGAACACAAGGAGGGAGGATGCTGGATGGATAAAAGGCTACGGAGCGAAAGTTGAACAGCTAACTTACTTCGATAAACAGGCTTAATTAGCGACCAAAGCTGAAAGCCAACAGACTGCCAACAGGAGCTGGCACTAGGCGCATTAGGCCCTGCAGGATTCAGGACTCGGAAATCACCGACCAAGAGGCCTCACTCGCCTCACACTCACACATAAAATCAGCCCCAGTTGGCCGCTGGACTAAAAACACAATCAAGTTTATTACAGTGGGTATTGAATGGAATAAAATCATCTACTTATGGCTTATGGAAAGCAAACACATTCGGAAGCTCTTTAAAATAATCCGCATTAGTTATCAAGTGGCTTACTCACAAAAGAGATACGATTCTTTACAGTTTTTAACTTAATATGACATGCACACATGGCGTATGAGTAATGCAATCTAGTTATAAATAATAATTTTAATTTACTCATGTCTATCATTGTCACATTATACATATAATGATTTTCATTTGTGGCATATTTATAAAATTAATTACACTTATAAGAATCTTATCCAAATAACTGACTTGTCAATGAGTAGTTTGCCCCACAGTGGGTCATGCGGTTTGCTAAAGAGCTTCGTCGACTGTCAGACTTAATTATGTGCAAGCAACAATGATATTTATATTATCAGCCAGTCAATGTCAAACGTCAGCACCGCCCACTGACCAACTGCCCAACAGGCCGGCCATCTCCACATCCCCTCCATTACCTCGTGCCCCGGGGTGCACAGGATTAACATTAAGTCCGAAGACAAAGAAGCCGGCCAAGGTATGAGAATATTGCTTGTACCCTGGGCAACTGGGACAAGGTGGGGCTTTTAATAGCTCCTCCATGTTTACCGATACGCCCCCGAACAGGCCATAACCCGAAATTATATTCATGCGCACATGGCCCCCCAGAGTCACGATTGTACTCGATTTTCGGGCCAGTAAGAAAATATGTGAACGAAAGTCCTTACAAAGGGGGGGAAGAGTTGATATGCTTGACCACCCCAGTTGGAAAATAAATGCAGATTCATTCCTGCCCAGTCAGCAGACAAATGATGTGTGCCGGAAAATCAGCCAAGTCGAAATTTTCCAGGCATCAGAGAGGACGAATCAGAGGTCCTTGGCCCTCGGGATTTTAAAGTTTTTAGCCCGACCAGCAGACCATTTTAATTCCCGACGATTTCGATTTTGACCTCGAACCTGTTGCAGGGCAAGCCAGTTAATTTTTATTTTCGCTTCTGATTTTTGTTTTCATTTTCTCGTCGAGCACTCTCGAATCGCATCGAATTGGGGGAGAAGAACAAAAGAATTGTCCATCCATTGTGGTGCAGGTAAACAATTAAAAATGCCAAAAGGCTATGTCAGAGGGGGAGACGATGAGGGCTCGGCTCGTGGAAAGCGGGAAAAGGATCCAGGACATTAAAAGGGGCGAATAGAAGGTGACAGCATAAACACAATGCAAAAGTGTCGGCAGCACAAAAATGGCGCACACTCATATGGCAGTGACATCTCACAATTTTTATGACAGCTTCCCAAAGTGATGGTAAAAATAAGAGGATATACGGAGAAAATAGAGGAGAATAGGCGACCAATTATGTTCGAATATATTTAATACATCCTTTTTTAATATTTCTCTCTCTGTTTCTGTTTCGTCTGAGAGAAAGCAGTCTGTTTCGTACGGATGCAATCAATGTTTTAATATTCATTACACAGCTGCCCAATAGCATAATCCGGCTGGGAAAATGTGAAAAATAAAACTAATCTCTCTTTTATTGAATATGAAAAATAAAATTAAATACCGTAGTTCCAAATCCATAATTCACTCAATGGTCAAGAATATGTTTTTATGGGAACAAGAAGTACCGGGTATCATATAGTCCTGATATTAAAATCCCCAATAAAATACTAGTATTATTATTTCTATTTCCAGGGAAAATGGGAAAAAATATGTATAGAAAAGACAAAGCCATACTGGTGTTTGTCCAGACAAATTGTGTCCTTATGCCTGCCACTCACACACATAGACTCTAACACGCACTTTATGCCTCGGGTTGAGTGGGTGTACCTTTTATGGCAGTGTGTGGCTTATCTGTTTAATGGCTGCCATATTTGTTCAGCCGCCGTTCCTATTTCTCTACCTGAAAGTGCAAATTGGCAACATGAGTTGGCAATACAGCATCGCCATCTGGCGGTGGGCATGGGGAAGAAGTAATTTGCTTGCAAATTATGATAAATCGTCTTACGAGGAAACAGACTCCACGGATTTCTCAGAAAACCGGCATTGCCATAGATTACTTACTGAAACTTTAGGACTACCGCAGTAACTTCAACTTCCATTTCGGTCAATGCGGATATCCCCACAATTTACGGCTAAACAATTCCATTTACATTGGCAGTATTGCAGCATTTATTAAATTAAATGCAAATCAAATAGTTTTCCATTTTATGCTCCGACTAGCTTCCCCATAAATAACTCTGGGGAAATTTTTTTTCAGTTTTTCATTTTTATTTTGTTGGAATAAATTTAAAGACCCCAGACATTGGCCGGGCAGCTCAATTAAAATAAGACTAAATTGCATTTGATTTGCCTTGTCTTCTCTGTAGCTCTAGGTTGCTCTTGGCCCCTATTTCCCTCGGCTGGGATTGCCTTTTTGGGCAAATAGGAGCGCCAGCCACAGCACTGTAAGATATTATTGTTCTTAGTCTTTGGATTTAAAAAAAAGGAAAATATAGAGAATATAAGTGGGTTAAGTGCTAAGAAATTATGAAACTGATTAGCTCATTTATTTGCTATTAAAAAAGACTCTTATTTTTTTCAGTGTTGAAGAAAAGCGACAGGACTAACAGCAGCAGCTGTCTATGCATTCGGGATTTGAGCTTGGGACAGACACGACGACACTCAAACTCAAACTCAAACGACTTGCCCGCAGCGCCATCATCTTCAGCCTCAGTAGCAGCATCCTTTTTGTGTCCTTCGTTTTCGTCCCAATCCTCGTCAGTCCCGCCGGCCCTCCTGCCTCCTGTGTCTGTATTTGATTTTGCGTTAGTGTGCGCGTCTATGCATCCGCCGCTGTGGTATTTTCCATGTCGCTGCATTGCTTTCAGCATCTGCCGGGCTGGTCGACTTGAAGCCAGCCTGGCAGCCAAGCAGCCGGCTGCCTCGTACCCCGGGTACTTGGCATTTAAGGAATCTCTAGCAGGAGCATAAATTCGCCTTGTCTGTTTGCCTTTAACTCTGCCACTGTTACATCGTCAAATGGCTGATAATTAGTGTATTAATTTGTTAAACTGACAAATGGGAACAATCTTCTACGGGTATGCAGCAGAAATTTAAACGATATTTAATTAAATAAAAATACAACACGTGTGTGACAAATAAAATTGTTATCCCCTAGGCTAGTCTCTTTGATTTCGAATGCTGGAAATTCAATTTGATGTTATCTTGATCAAAAAAATCAATTTGTTTGCTGTTCTGCGACAATTGCGGCGGAATATTCGTACAATTGTACATGCCGGATGCGATGGTGCATGTGAGTTTGGGAGCTTAAATGTCGATGGCTGGGGCATGATGTATTTGCTGGTCAGGTTAGTGGAAGTTCAACTGAATCTCTAACAATGCCAACTAGTGCTGCTCCCAGTACACCCATACACACACACACGGTGCGCCATAAAGTATGCATCAGAAGCGTGAACACTGGGCAGCCCCAGGACGAGGCGCTTGATAAATATTCAAAATTATTTGCATGACCAGCGTGGCTGGATTTCGTTGGCAGTGCCACGGCAGGATGCAGGATACAGGAACAAAAGGGAAAATTGTACAAGTACCTTGCACACCAAAACACTCACAACACACACACACACAGAGACGATTCATCGTTTGCATACTTGATTTGTGTGGATGTGCCAGCAATTTATGTGGCATTGAGAACTTTAGTAGATTTGACATTCCAACGCTTACCGACACACACTTCCAATACCACACCCACATCCGCATCCCCACACACTCTCTGGCAGACTTGCAAATATATGTATGGATTTGTATTTGCAGAGGGGTCGTAAATATGCCAGAACGACGTGTAATTCGATTTATATGCATGGTCCATATAAAAATATGGAACTGCCATGGCCCCGACTGACATCAGCAATTGACGCCTAACTAACTGAATTTATATGTACGCTATGTTTTGCCATGTTATATATGCACGGGACGAATTAAAAACAAACATAAATCTGCATATATAAATTGAGATCAAATTGTCAACGGTTACTAAGTCAAGGGCTTAAACCTATGTGCTTTGGCTTCATGAGAGAGCTACGATAATAGAAATAAAGCCTGAAAACAATATATTTTTTTACAGGGCAGGACAATTGCAGGACAATCTTTCAAAGAGCTTTGCGCATTTTAATAATACATAGTAAAGTTAAAAGCTGGACGAAAGTTAGAGTTAAACCCTTTAACAAACATGGACATAGACTCAAAATTTAACACGTCCAAAATCTATTGAAGTGTAATTTTGAAATTGAACACCACAATTAGCAAAATCAATGAAAATTACAATATGCTAATGGATAATTTTCGATGTCAACCTAAAAGAGAAGCTTATGACAGGCGTCTGAAATAAGCAATTGATATGGACATCAAGCCTACGACCGAACATCCTGCAGGCTGTCACTTTTGTGGCAAGCCCTACATATATTTGCATATACTATATACGTTTGTGGCATATTTGCTCCTTCTAAGGCTGTCCTACCTTGATTACATTGATGCATTTCTACATCATTAAGCCGTCTAAACACCATTAGCCGAGAGCCAAGATGTTGAGGTAGTTCTGTGTCGGTTTCTGTGTGGGTATAAGTCAAGGATATCTGCCAGGCATCTACACCCACACACTTCTATACCGCTGTCAGGCATGGCAACACCCTCGGCGTATGCGTGTGTGAGCATCACTTCCGGTTGAGTGCCCCGGCAAAGAGACAAACGAGTGGTTCATTTGCCACGGCCTAATGGTAAATCAATGGGCCGACTGAACCACAACTGATCCCGATCTCCCCCAGGAAGTCCAGTTCTCTCAGTTCTATATATCGGAAGACCAACCAAACTGAATCATCCAGCCATCTGTCCGCTAAACGCGTTGATGACACTTGAATGAGTTTTCTTGGTGTCCTTTAGCGACTTGTTTTTTGGGTGTTGTTTTGGAGGCGCCTTACGCTAAATTGCACATATTATTTATACATAAGGATTCAACTGACCATAAGTTATGTATATTAGCTAATCGTTAAAGTTGCTTTCGGGGCTTTATGAACTTGCCAGGCAGTCAGTCAGCCCTGTTCCTGGCTCCACTGACGAGCGGCCATTTAGCTATTCAATTTAACCTCCTGATGGCCAATCAATTTCCAACACGAGTTTCAGGGGGCATGGTAAATTTTATTATTGGATTCTGTGCCAGCATTTGGCCAAGGGGATTTTATTGATTTTATATCAATTAGACTGTCTGTCTATTGCTTTTGATGTTCACTTCCTAAGATTTATTTTTGTGTAGCTTCCCACACATCGACCAAAACAGAATAATGAAATTTCATTTTGAAATGATAAATAGCTCGTGGTCAATCCTACATATATTTATATCCATTATCCTTGCTGACATTATCCCAAACTCATTAGCCATTTTACCGCCAAAAAAGCTTTCTTAATCTAAAGCACACGTTCATCTTAGTGCCCCCAAGTACCACAACGGGGTTAATAACAATACCAGGTCACGCTCCGACGGGGGGCCCCAACTGAAAGCCAAGCTAATGCCAAGGCATTTGGAGCTGGAAAAGCCAATACAATTGTAACCCTTGGCTTTGTTATGAGGGCATTAAATTCCAATTACATGTTAAGTTGCTGCGTTAATGGCCAAGTTAATGCACTTGCAGCGCTGTTAGCCCGATGATTCGACACTGGGGGCGTGCCATCCCCGAAATGACAAAGCACTCTGAATACATTATTACGTTTAGATTTATATATATATATGCATGCAGTATAAAATGCTTTGTACATGAATTGGTGTTTTTGTGAATGAGTGTAGGTTGGTTTGTGTTGTTCCCTGTGTTGTTTGATTATGTTGTGAGTGGGCTGTGTGGGTTAATCCTACGACTGGTAGGTCGAAAAATGAGCTTAAAGCGACTGAAATACAAAGTCATAATTTGCACGCGGCAATTGCTGTATACACTTAGGATTCTAGAATTATGATTACGATGTAGCGGTTACTCCGGGCGCCTTGTCAGTGGATCGAGCAAAATCCGCTCACTAGCCTAGTCAGTGTATTAATACATAGCTTCAAGCCAAGCTTGCTGTTTGCTTTTGTGGCGACTGCTTTTGGTCTTTGCGTAAAGATTGCTTAAACGATTCTTGGGATATTCGAACTAAAGTCTGGTTCTGTTGACATCACATTGTTATTTTCCTTCTTTCGTTTCACAGCAGCTGGGCTGCTTGAGATGATTTTTAGGACCTCAGGGATCTTCTGCTAATAGCAGCACCAGCTGGGCCTCTCCACCTCGCCGAGGGCAATGTGCTCGATGCTCCAGGCTGCTGTTTCCAAACGACCCACTCCAGTTGTCTTCACATCCTCACCATCCACGGCTAGGCCGATATCCACGTAGGGCAGCCGAAATGAAGCGTTTGCAGGATTCCTTGATAATGCGGCCACCGTATGACTAAAGGCAGTATTAGTGTTGGTGTAGGCCAACGAATCGCTTGACTCGAAGGAGCGCAACGAATGGCTCTTGCCCTCGTCCGCCAGCCGCACCAATCCCAGAGCCGTCGAAAGAAACACCTGCTCCAGTCCCTGGTCCGTTTCCGTGGAAGTTTCGAAGTAGGTGGCCCCGATAGAGGTGGCAAACACGAAAGCCTCATCGCGGGAAACCGCACGCTGGGCCTGCATGTCCATCTTGTTGCCAACCAGCGTCAATATCATCGGATCCTGGACATTGCGATGCAGCTCCTGTATCCACGATTTGATTTCCGTAAAAGTTTTATATTGCGTAAGGTCAAACACTAAAATGGCAGCATTGGCATTTCGATAATACATGGGCGCCACTGCCCGATATCTCTCCTGGCCAGCCGTATCCCAGATCTGCAAAGAAAGAGTACCGTGTGGTTAGAGTTCGTCCGCCACTTGAACTTTAATTGAGTCATTCAACGCTTATTCTACAATTGTGCTTTTTATGGCCGCGCTTTCCCACAGCAATAACAATCATATTGGATGTGGGCAACGCTTCTCAGGTCAGGTCTTGGTTGGGGGATATGGACACTCATCTTTATGCGCTTTCCCATTCAAGGGCTTCATAAAAATTTTTGGGGCAACGACATGTTCATTGGCGAAACTAAATCGAATCGCACAAGAACCGCACAGCGAGACAAAGAGCTGCGAATTCACGAATGCGAAACAAACAAGCTAAATCCGCATACAATATCCCATTATGTATTCAAATCCATTGTGCTCAGACGGTTGCTTCTGTTGGTCTACTGAAAATGACACTTTCGGGATGAATGAAGGTCATTTTAGGGAGAAACATTTGTAATGTTTAAAATATCTATTTAAGTCATAAATTCTGAATAAATAATATTGTTTGTTTGGTTTTTTTTATTTCTCATCGAAATACTTGTTGGAATGTCAAGATGTTTTTGAACTTTTCTGATAGATAATGTATAAAGTTTTGTAAGAAATATACTCCTATCTCACCTTTATTTAAAACTACATAGGGTACAACTAGTTCGGGTCGTACAAGACCAGAGTCTTGTTATTTAAGTGGCCACTGTTATATGGTTGCAAATAAAATCGAAATCACCCTAGAGAAAATATGCTAGACAGGGCGCAGTGGGTGTTAACCCTATCACAAGGGAGAAGCTACTGTTACCGCCCATGCTTAGCTTATCAATAAACTATAAAAAAAGAGTACGCGCTCAAAAAAGTAAACAAATAACACACAAAGTGCAGTGGACGCAAAAATTGCAAAATAAAAAACAAATAAAGTGACCAAAACATTGGGGCGGAGTGGACAAATAGAGGACCACTCTTTCAGTGGCAGCAGCAGAATAAACCCAGATTAGCGTTTGGCCCCAGCACCCTTCCGGCAGCCAGGCTGCCAAATGGGATTAGTGGGTATGCTGCGCATGGCCTGGGGCAAAGGCAAATTTCTTTGGCTTTGCTTTCGCCCCACGGCTACCACTTTTTTACGAGGCAATTTCATTTGGCAAGGCTCTGAAAGAGTTGTGTGCACTGACTGATACATATGCTGCTAGGATACGCACTTGCAATTTAATTTTGACCTCATCCAGGAAGATGTTGCATGTGAAGAAGGACACGGCTATCGTTGGAACTTCGCTCTCGCTCCGGTGTAAGGTGTTCTTTATGTAGCGGATGACCAAACGTGTCTTGCCCACGCCTGCAAAGAAAACAAATGGTCGGCTGATTACAAATTGTTTTTGTTTGAATAGGTTACCTCCATAATACCCCTTAACTTATCGGCTTTCATTCAATGAACGCGCCACAAGGCACGCATTATTTGCCTACTACTGATTACTCATATCAAAATAAACAAAATTGAAGACGCACTTTCCTGAAAGGTAATCACTGAAAGGGAAGAACCGTAACTGCCCAGAAACTCTTTGTTTAAAATAATATTTTTTTGCGGTAGAATTCCCCGAGTTGGCTGTTGACAATCGGATAATGCATATGGTGCATTTTTCTTATGAATCATCTGCTACTCAAGGGAAGAACGTACAGGCTCTTGATATCAAAGCATGTCATTGTGTGGCGATCAAGGCAGAATAATTTTACTTACTTTATATGAAATAGCATATATACCTATATGTATATTTGTTTAGACACCTAGGTAAACTTTAGCTGGCCTTAAGGCCAATTTAAATGTTTACATTACAAATGCAACAGCCGATTAGAAGTTGACAAATGCTTGGGAATAAATATATACATACGCATGTACTTTTAAAACAAAGCATAGATTCTTTTTGTTAAGGTTTCCTTTAGCCAGTCCATACTGTGTTTCCAACAACAGATAAGAGACCTCCAAACCAGACATTCCGACTATGAGACACGCCTCCTTTTGTAGCCTTTCAGAGGCATCTCAGTGCAGCCACCGGTCTCCGGATTTCGTTTGCATGGATTAAAAGGCTTTGGCTTATCAGCTGACCCCAAGAATTGTGCTTATCAATTGAAAAATACCAAAAGCCATTGGCATTTTACGGATCGCTTGTGAATGAAACCTAAAGGGGCATTAAATTTAAATAGATAGCCTGTGGAACTCACCTCGAGAGCCAAGAACCACCACTTTTCCTTCAATTCCTCGCATATTTTTAAGCAGCAGTTAGATTATAGCATCGCATTCGCCTGGAAGACGTTCTTCATGGACTGTGTGGTTTTTGCTTATTTGTTGTTTTTAATAAGGCCACTGGCGCAATTTTTAAGGTCAAAAGCCAGGCAATAAGAATTTGTTTTAGCGTGTACGGTTTAATTCCTGGTGCACAAAAGAGATTTTCGCAATCGGTGGGGTTTTTGGAGCCGGCCGAACTGATTAAACGCGCTCTGCCACTTGAAAAAGATAAAAGATTTAATGAATTATAGGGCTTGTTGTTATTGTGTGTTGTTATACATAAATCAGCTGTTTACCAGGGCCGCCGATGTTTGTTCAACAAACTAGTGGCGCTAGTTTCTGGCAACGATATTTAGATCATGCCTCAATTTAGTACAAGAGAAATATCGTTTTACAATCTAAATAATATTTGTTGAAAGACAGTCTTTTAAAATGTAATAATTCTACTCTTATTTATCGCATTATTTACTTATTATTAATAAAACTTATTTGAATTAATTTTTTTTAACCAATTGTGTTTATGTCTACAGGACTAGATGATAATCGATATTTAACTATCGGCCATCTCTAATTACAATTTCACGACGCGTTAGCCCCACCGCCAAAAACAGGGCAGATGTTCACGCTACAGAAAAGGCGATATTATCATCGGTGTTATTCAAGTATTTAAATAAACTTTAAAAGATTTAAAAAAAAACTGATGATGAACTTATACTGGATAGGGTCGCACGCATAACTTCAAACCGCATAGAGGTCCGCGGCGTGCGACTTTGACCCGTTAAATGCAAAAAAAACATCGGTATCTACGCGCGTTTTTCGCTTGGGCGCCTTACATAGTTTTCCCCTCACCTGGGAAAAGTGCCACATTTCCAAAAGGTAAATGCACTTTCATTAAGATTGATGCGCTGCAGATAAGAAAATCGACAGTGCCTGGCCCTATTACACTTTCGTTTTCTTTTACTAAGCACAGTTTATGAATTAAAAGTCTCTACAAAATTGGAGCAGCCTGTACAAAATGCCGCATGCATAATACAGGTATCTATGGAAATACTACAACAAAAATTCTATTTTTATTTAGAGAATGGCCACCACAAACTTTATAAAAAATAAAATAAACAACAGCTATGAATCGGAGCCATCCTCAGGAAGCGGGGTAAATTAAATGTGAATTTTTTGCCAATAGAACTAAACATTTAATTTGGTTTATCAGTCTTCACTCAGTGAACACAACGAGGGTCACATATCTGACGAGGAGCACATGAATCTGCCCTATCTTATTAATCCCAAACCACTGAGCCAACACCCTGAAAACAATCGTCCAACCAATGAAAGTAGCACTTCGTCATCCCAGAAACTAAGTAGCCAGGAATCCGAGTTCCGTGGATTTGACGAAACTCCTTATGGTCAAGTGAACAAGCGCCTCTACGGATCACAGCTTCAAAACCTGATGTTGCCCGAGGTGAAGGTGCCTGAAGCTCCTCTCCCCTCTCAGGGTATGGTGGTTTTTCCCAGGTTTTACGACTCTCTTATCGAGGAGAACAGCTGCAATGCAGTGGACATGGCCGTATCCGTAGCACCCACTGCCACTACAAGCACGGGTAGCCTCTCCTTCGATGGCAAAATCAAAAGTCTGACGGAAAAACCGGATGACCAGGAAAAACCAGGGCCATCCCGACTATCCTCGGTGTTGGAAACCTCATTGAACACATCGCAGCAGAAGTATAACAACGAACGGTCGCCAGATCTATTCGCCGACAGTGATGATGAGGAAAACGACGATCAGACAGAGAAGGAAGCCGCCACTAGGCTCGACGATCTGCCTGAAGTATTGGAGGAGTCACAGTGCACCAGCGATGTTCGCGGACGCATCTCTCTAAATGCCCCCACGGAGTCAAGCTTTGTGGATGAGCAAACTATGGACACCTCTCAATATACTGCCAACGATCCGCGCTCATTTTTCTTGGAAAATTGCCGGCGGGAACGGGAAATCTACAGAAGGATACGACGCTGCTTGCAAGGCGTGCGCCCACCCCGTCGCGGTCACTACACCCGACATAGACGTTATCAAAATGGTACTAAACTTGAAGTCGAACATTCTCAATTTTCTTTCTAAAGACGAACCTACCTCAACGCCCACTATTGAGGACAGTGGGATCAGTGTAACCAACTCTTTATTCCGTCCTAGCCACAGTCTTGCGGAAGCCAAGAACATGGGCTGGCGAGAAGTTCTAGGCGTGAGACACCATGGACTGAGGTAAGTTTCCATTAAAATATATTCCTAATATATTCTATGTGTAATTGCAACATCTTTCTCAGCTACAATCTTAACAAGGCTTCGGAACAAAATGAGTATCTCAGCATGTCGGTGGTGGATCGGTATGTGGGCGTAGAAACAGCCACGTCCTATGTAAGATCCCCATCGAGTGCCAAGAAGCGAAACATGCGAATGAAGTGAGCATATACTTGATAACATAATTTGGCAATCTTAAGTAACCCCTACTTTCTTACAGAATGCTAACGCAATCGCCTGGTAACCGCCTGAGTCACTTGGCTAAGCGGCGTGCCATATTTTCTTCGGCAAATCTAGCCACTAACTCACAGAAATTAAACAGCTCAATTGGACCACAAATATTGCTTGATAAGAAGTGAGTAATCAGCATAATATCTAAAGTAGCATGAACTTTATTTCATAAACAATTTCTTTCTCAGGAAAGCTCGGAACAAACGAAAGGCTACCCCGAAACGGAAGACTCCGGGTAGCAAAAAGAAAGGTAAGCTAGAAGATAAGATAACAAAGTGCATTTTAAACCCAATGTTTAATCTTCAGCTCGCAAGACTCCCTCTTCATCTGCCCGCAAGCGTCTCTATCGCACCGATCTCCCCAAGCCAGGGCCGTCGAGGGAAACCTCCAAACGCGCCCTGTTCCAAAGTCCCGCCAAGACGCTTCAACAGCAGCAACAGATTATGCCTCCAAAGCCGCTATTCAAGCCCGAGATGGCAAATCGCGTGGAGCGATCAAAGCGGGCTCTGTTTTCACCTGACAAACAGGGTGCCAGCCAACAGCTCGAGTCACTTTTGAAGCGGAAACGGAATGCCTGCGATGACGAGGACACCGCCGAGTTAACTAGCCAGAGCAGCAAACTGTTCCGGACTGACAGCAGCGGGGCCAGTGGACTGACGCCGCGTGCTCTTAAGATCAAGAGTCAGAGCTTCTGCATCGGGGCTGGTTCCTCCGCGGCAGTTGGTCAGGTTAAGGTGGCGCAGCATACAACTATTGCAATCGGGCAATCGCGGCTCAGTATTGGCCTGAGTGGCAGCAGCAGTAGCCTTTTGATGAGTTCTTCCTCAAGCGGGACCCCTATGGCTAACAAACTGCTTCGGGCGCACTCAGAGATGAGCGCAACACCGAATAGCAGCATGACAGACAACCAACGGAAGGTAAACATTTAATCTAAGAATATCATTTCAATTCAATTAGTTAATATTGAGTTTTGAAAAGAAATCAACCCTCATCACTTACTCCGTCAATTCGACATCCATAAAATGACATTTTATTGTCTTGCAGAAACTTCTTTGGGCCGTTTCGCAGGCACTCCAGGAACGAAAAATCACTGCCAAGCATGAGAGTTTCCGTCAATATGCATCGGACCTTACGCGCATTGTGAAACGCATTTTCCAGGAATTTTACCTGGGACACACAACCAGTAACAGTGAAACATTGCTACGGTGCGTATTGGGGTTGGAAATATCCTCCTAATTCGCTTTATTGGACATTTTTTTTTTCTACAGGCTTGCCAAGAAGTTTGCCTTTAGCGTTATTGCGGGAAAGAATGCTGATGATATTTACCTGCAGGCGAGAAGTCAGGAAAGTGAAGCGAAGAAACTTTCGAGTACTAGACTCTCCGGATATATTGGTCCCGAAGAGTTTGCTCAGCGCAAGATTATACTGTCGCAGGCGTCAGCTGGAAGTTTGGCAACTGCAGGCTCTACCCGCTCCTTGCATAATATGTTCGGCAGCGAAAACTCGATTGATTCATTTGGTCTAAGCCAGATAAGTCAACAAACGAATGCGTGCTCAGATACGCAATCGAGTTTGATGGACCGCATTTCCGAGGATCTCTTCTGCAAGGAGCGGCAGCCCATCCGACCGAATTCCACGCTGCAGAACAGTTCGTCAAAGAGCAACCTAGGGGGCTTGGCCCTGCGCGAGAACGTAGACTGCGAACTAAGACGATCAGCACAAAAGAACTTTACCGGAAAGGACCAAAAGAACATAAGCCCCTACTACGGTGGTGGAAGCAGCAACGGGTCGGCTCGAAAGTACCAAGTGCCGGTAGATAGTGGCAACAGTTCTGGACAAAAGGCTAAGCGACAGATTTCGTTTGACAACTAGGAGAATCGATCAAATCTCATTGATGAGCGGAAATTCTTCACATGCTTTTCGGCAATGTAGACAGTTTTGGTTTCAATATTTTTTTGGTTGTTTTAGTTTAATTTATTGAACTGCCTGGTCTCTTAAGAAAACAAACCCACACACTTAACCGGCAGACAAACATAATTGTAAAATACATTCTGTATAGATCTTATAGATCGCTCTGCCCTAGCCCAAGATTTTTTTTACATAAATATTTAGTTACTTTTGAACTAAAACATCTTTTACAATAATGGCATATAGGATCTATATGGGATTTATTTTATACGACTCGTTCGATGAATGCAATATTTTCCAATGAAGTTTAGATATAGAATTAACATTTTGTGCTTAAAAATTACAAATTTTAACTTAACTAAATTGCGTGTGTACTCAACTACAACAGAAATTAAGCTGAAATCGAGTTCTTTAAGAGTGTAAACTGAAATTAGTATAATAAATGTGTCCCCAATTTTAATAGTAACCGCTTCGATGAATGTACCGCCTAACCAACTGGAAGGATACGATGTGAAAGATGACGGCTACCACCATCAGGCTGAAACAGTCCAGCCAATAGGTGTAGTCGGCAGTGCGAAAGGAGCCCTGCTGCAGGACCTCCAGACCGCTTTTGATGCAGGGATGATCCTCATTAACGGGGCAGTCTGAAAAATATAGGGATTATAATACACTTTTTGGGATTAGGAATCTATTTCCCACCAATATTGTCGATGTCGATCCAGAATTTGTACATCAAAGCCTCGTTGGAGTAGAAAAACAGGGAGAAATACTTCAATCCAGGCACCGAGTCCACGTTCATGTAGGTGCCTCCGAATATCAAAAAGATCAAGTCAAATGGAGCTGCACATTCCGAGGCCATCTTGTCAGTTTCGAAGAGACTGGAGAGGAAGACACCGTAGCCAACTGCTGCCACAGCAGACAAACTCATCAGAAATCCCATGCTCAGGTATAGTAGAAATCCGCGTGTATAATAAATGGAAGCGTAGATCACCGACAGGAAGACGTATCCTTTGAAAAAAGCCACCGGCACAAACGAGAGCACCAGGGCCACATAGTAGGCGGAAAGGCTATAGGTCCCTTCGCCAACTTCTCTCCTTATGATAGGCAACGCGGCTGGGAAGATGTAGGTTACTCCGTAGCTGAATGTGAAGATCATCTCGTTGCTGAGCATGAATATGGAGCCACCCACATCCTGGACAGTGCGCTGTGTCAGCCCTCCAATGCCGGAATACATTAGAGAGAGAGTAACAGCGGTTATCTAGATGAGGTATTCCTGGTTATCCTTGTTTGGAGAGACGCTATGGCTACTCACCATGAAAAACCCAAAGGCAATAAGAGCACTTTTTATATTTCGCACATCTTCGGTCATAAAGCGTATCATTAGGAGGTAAACCTGCTTATACCAACGTATCTTCTTGCTAAAAAGAATGGGTTTTAAGAAAGGACTTAAGTGTGATCCTTTTTGGAGATTACTCACAAGTTCTGCACATGTTTTAAATAATCCCCACTATAGTTTCGGGCCAGAAGCCAGCTCCCTGAATATAGTCCATCTGTTTCATGCTCGTATTTGGTTCTGACCAGTGCCGCAGGATCTTCCTTTCCTTCTTTTTCCGCCAAGGTCTTCAGATAAAAGTCGGCGGGATTACAGTTTAAAGGAAGTTCAAAGCCCAAGCTGAAAAACAGGACACTAGTTATGGCTAACTTTATTGAGGGGACCACTTACTCTGTAAAAAATTTAGCTGCCTGCTCAGTGCGTCCTTGGTAGACGATCCTTCCACCGTCCATCAGTATAATGTGGGTGAACAACTCAAAGATGTCCGAGGTGGGCTGGTGGATAGAGCAAATAGCTGCCTTCTTGTGCGTTCCATTGGGACTGTTGTTGAGAATGTCCAGCGTTGGAAGCTCCCGCATTGATTGCAAAAGGCTCTCGTGCGATTGGCCCACAATCTCCATTTCGATGGAGTTGCTACCACTGCTCTCGCCACTTGGCGTCTCAAAGGAATCTTCGCCGTAGACCTGGTTCAGGGAGTGCTTGGCAATGCGCCTCCTGGTGCACAAGTGCCTCAGAGTTTTGATCACCGAGTAAGCACTGAAACTGTCAAGACCCGTTGTGGGCTCATCACAAAACAAAAAGATGGGATCAGTTATCAGCTCCTCTGCCAGGCTGAGTCGTTTCCTCTCCCCGCCCGAGAGCTGCTGTATGCGGGTGTGGGCAGAGTCCCTTAATCCCACGGCCAAGAGGAGGTCCGCCACTCTCTGCCGCTTCTCCGCCTTGGTCGTACGTCGATGCATCTTGAAGTGGGACTGTCAATACAAGGACATAATAGTTAGGGCGAGCTGAGGAAGAATACAAATCTAGGACCCACCATAAAGTATAGATGCTCATAGGCCGTGAATGTCTTCACGTTGATCTCGAACTGAGGCAGAAAGCTGGAGATGCGCGTCATCTGATTCCGTTCCATGGCCATGCCGTTCAAAACCACATCCCCGGTCAGGTTACCGCGCAGCCGTTGCGAAATCGCCGCCAACAACGTGGTCTTGCCGGCACCGGATCCGCCCAAGATGGCGATGAGGTCGCCGGTCTTCATGTGCCCGCTGGCTGGAAATCCAATCGAATGGAAGTGAAACCGCAAATCAGTCTCATTCCCACAACCATACATCCTGCGGATCTAAAAATCTTACCATCGTGCAGGATCTGCAATTCCCGTTTCTTTCGGCACTCATTCCAGAAGCTATAGTTGCTCTGCTCCTGAGCCGGCACGTAGTAGTTGAGCTGTTTCCACTCGAGGCACAAAGACGGACCCTGACCCTGTGGACTGTTGGCTCCCTTAGGTTCCTGCATTGCATCGGTTCACTGACCCCCACCGAATGTTTCGGGTTATTCCTTCTATTTGATTTCTCGCCGTGTACTACCGGCGACCTGGCTTATCGTCACAAGTGGGATGACTTATCTTATCTGACGGTCCGCCGCCTACAATGTATTTGCATATCTGTTGGGGATCTGGAGCGCGGGGAAACCTTAAATCTGTCGGCTGGGTCTGCGGGAAAATCGGAATCGCGGCCAGAAACCCTCGACTGTTCGCGACTGTCGTCTGTTCGCGTTGAAGACTGAGCGGCAACTGGGCAATGTCGATGACGGCGACATGGTTTTCTACCCCCAGCGAATCACCCACACCTCCCACACCATATTCCACTCCCCCGCCCGAGTAACATTAAACTTTTGACCGCATTTGGGTTGCCAGCTAATTGTCGCTTATCAATTCACATAGTCGAACGGCGGCAGTTCAGCGGTGTCTGCCAAAGAGAGACGCTGTTGCTCCTCCTCCAGCTGCTGGTGGTGTTCCATCCCGTGGTTATGGATGCGGTTCGCCACCGATTTGCGGTTGCCTTTTTGGTAACATTGCCTTACTTTGGCAAACATCCAGCGGAGGAATGTAAACAAGTCCAGCAGAAGATTGTAAATGATCACGTGGCCCATCTCCACCAGACCCATCACGCTCACGCCCACAAAAAGAGCCAGGACCCCGCCAAAGGATACTTTAAATAAAATGAGAAGAGGTTTCAGTTATTCTAAATTAAAAATTTTTAATACTTACCCACCAAGTCCTCAAAACTGTAGACTACGTCCCGACGCAGTCTCACCTTGGGTGGAATCAAATCCCAGCGAAAGCTTGAGGTGGCTGTCTCGCTGCTGACCACCTCCTCGTTGTTCTTGACGCCCCAGGAGCTCTTCTTCACCGTCTGCATGGTGTACTCGATCTCGGTGCAGGTTGAGGGACACTTGCAGATGTGCAGCGCCCAGATGGGCCACTTGAAGTCCAGCAGGCACTCGAATCCAGCCGGATTGCAGCTAGGTCCTTCCACATAAGGATAGAAAAAAGGTACACAGTTGCACATTTCCAAAGCCATCACAGCTCGGCATCTAGCGAGGCACAAGGATTTGCTGTAGATCTGCGAAGTGTATTAAAGATGATACTGTTAACTAGAAATATTTAACAGAATGTCAATAAATTAAATACCCTCCCTCCATCCTCAGTGCCAAATTTTAGACCGCAATTATATCTTTTTCAAAATGATATTTGCAAAGATCAAATAAAGAATGTTATCTTAGACAAATATATGTAGAGAGAAAACGTGTTTTATGCAATAAAGAACTGAGGAGATATGAGTTTGTTGATCCGTAACTCAGGTCTTATCTGGAGCTGCACTTTTGACTCAAAAAATTTGTTTATTCGCCCACCCGAAACGCAGGCCATCGCTCTATATCAGCATCTTGGGGTAATCTATTTACTAAATATGTATATTTATATAAAAATATATATGTAATTCGTTATACCTTCAGGTTGGATGTCTCCTCGTTGTTGAAAACACACTTGCGCTGCGCCACGCTCAGTTGGCGTAAATTTTTCGATGCCCTGGAGATTAGTTAAAATATAAATCAATTCCCTTATAGTCTGGGAGCCGTCTGGATGAGGTGGATAGTGGTCTACTTACACCGTTTCCAGCACCTTGAACGAGGCAGTTATCTCGTCGGACTTGTGCAACGCCACAATGTTCGCCTCTGAGGCTGAGACTTCAAATGGCGAATGGACATCCAGCTGCAAAGTTGATCGTAAAGATGTTAGTTCCAATTCAATGGAAACCATTGTGCATCACTTACCACACCCGTGCTCTCATACAGATCCATGCGGATGTAGCACTGCTGCTTGCCATACTGGCAGGACAAAGGCTGAGGCATCAACTCATAGGCAACTGGTCTGAAAAGGATATGAAGTAATGGGATAATGTGATCTAAATCAAAGAAAAATGTGTTAAAAGGATATACTCACTGGCCACTGAGCACCGTGGACATGGGAGAATTGATGGCATAGCAGGATCCCCGCTCCGTCATTACCATCTGGACGTGGACTTCGAAATTGGCGTCGAAGCTACTGATGACCTGTTCAAAGGGTCGGTCCACTCTCGTGATCATCTCGTACAGATCAATCGAATCGAAGCGCTCATCCTCGGCAAACTTGACTAGCTCCGCATAGTTCCCTGCTGTCGCGTTTACCACCGCATAGAGGAAGTCCATGAAGTAAAAGTAATCCTCATCGATGATGGACACGTTCCACACTTCCTGGATATACTCATTGGCCTTGAAGGAGTCGATGTGGTCGTAGTAACACAGGGTAACAGCTGGAAGCGATCCGTTCCAACCACGATAGTCCCGATCCACAGAGATCACCGTCGGGGAGGTGAAGTAGCGACCCAGTTGGACGTTGCTAATTATCAGGGCGGTTATGACACTGGCCAGCACGACTCCCAGCCACAAAGCTCGCTCCAGGGGGTGAAGTTGACGGTGGACGATCAAGGAGATGGCCAAAATCCCAGCTTCTGCACCAGCCATGGCCAACACTTCCCTCATACGTTTTAAACAGGCTTTCAAAATAACCATAAGTCTTCGCAGAAAAGGTGTTGACCTGCGAACAACTTTGGCTAAGATCAGCCTCAACCACAGGGACAGTCTTCTATTAGCCATTTTGACCAAATGAGTGAAAAATCCAAGGAGAAGGCCCTTTTATTCAAATGAAAATCGAACTAAAAGCAAAAACCTTTTTGGTTTTCTTTGGCGGGAATAACAAAAGACCACCCATGACTCCATCAGGATAACACAAGCGTATATGCATTTATTCAGTGTGTTTTGTATATAAATTCAAACATACACCCAGTTGGATCTGTTCAAGGCCACTCCCATTAGCGATTTATTTCCAAGGCCGATTTGAATCAGGAATATAACAATGGCCATCAGGACTCCGATAAACTGTCAGAGGACAATGGGCATAGACTAATTGTCCGAAAAAGGGTTAATTGTTAGACGACCACGGACTTACCCCACCCACTTCAAGAGTGTCCAGCGGAATGATTCCACATGCCTCCGGGGGTTGGCTCAGACTAGTTTGTAATTGAAACAGAAAACGATTAATAATGCGCTCCAAATGGGAACTGCACACCTCCAGTTCATTTATCAGTTGGAAAATATGACACTTCTATGGATATATGGATTTGAGTCAAAATAAACACAAAAATAAAGGTACTACCTGTTCTAAAATCCATGTGTTGACCGCCAAGATCAGCCAAATACGACCACCATGCATACATAACCAGAGCAGTCGATAAATTAGCAACAAGGACTCCTCCCAAAGAGGCGACTCGAAGAAATTGAAAACCAGATAGAGTTCCACGCAGAAGCTAGTCAGGGAATTGGCAAAGTTCAACAGCAGGAATATTCCATACTTGTCCATCAGCTTTTTGTGCAGTTGGTCTATGGTATTGCACATGGTGCGCAACTCCTCCAGAAGTAGACCTGAACAACCGCCCGCATCCACAAGAACTCCAAAAGCGGCTTCGTAGTCGGCGTCCAATTTGGTGGCACTTGTCGAAGGCCTTTGGCGTAGCTTTAGTTCCTCCAGGCGCCGCCTTAAGTTCTCCAGCAAAAGTCCAAGTATATGGACTGGTTGGACATATTGGAGTACGCCCAAGCTCATCATCAGAGCTGGCAGATTGTAGATGCTGTTACTAAAAGCAGTTGCACACCAGTCGAACTTAAAGGTTCCAATGTCCACCAGGACGCAAAGAACATGGAAGGCTATCACCACCCATACAAGCTGAAGGCTCCTCTGACAATGTCTGCGATAGATAAGTTTAGCAACCTTCGAATCCAGTCCACCAACAAACCGATGAATCTGTAGCTCTGTGTCCTGGGCACAAGGGCGGTTTCTTAAAGCATAATAAGCCAGAAATCCAGTCACTGCCATGTTTCCAGGGAATTCCATTAAATAAAGAATCCTTTCGATAGTCGGCATTGCGGCCTTGAAGCTCAGGCATTTATAGATGCTAGCAATCCAGACGTAGCAGACCAGAGACAGGCACCAGAGGCAGTGGATCCACCGGATGGGACCGCTTTTTCCCAAGGCAGCCACTCCAAGAAACCTACTCACGGTCAGGAGGGAATTCGAAGTGCTCATATCGAGGTGTCAATGGCTAATGATGGCAAAGAGTAGAAGGGCTTTAATGAAAGCCTTTCTACTCAAATGATTAATGAAGCTTATGAAGGAGCTAAATGAAGGACTAAAAAGCTGCAGAATTTCTATTTCTCCTTCAGTCATGATGTGGAAGCCAAAGAAAATCTCATCCAGAAATTACAAGCTGAAGGCTTGGTTACGTAAAGGGTAGGTTTTCCTTTTAAAAAAAAATATTTATAATGAACTATCCAAAATGTACAGACCACCTAGTCACATGCAGCAATATATGGGAAAATACAATCAACTTCAAAGGACTTTGAATGGCCTGCTCCTGATTTCTGTTATTTCTTGTACAGCTCCAATATCCATTCTGCGAGGCTGTCGGAGCAGAGTGCACGACCTTCTCCATTTGGTTTGGATGGCATCATGGTATGGGTTCTTCGCCCTTGTCTCGTACTGGGAATTCACACGCGTTACGCTCCAAAAGGTTTCCCTCGATCGGTATTTGAACGCCGTGGAATCCGGAATCTACATAATCCATATTGCTTCTATCCTCTTACTAACACTTCAATGGAGAAACCGAATTTCTTACGTCCTAGAGGACATAGTTAAATCGGATATGGAACGAGGTTATAGCATTGATAGCAGACGAAGCAAGAGATTCATTCGATTCCAACTTCTGCTGGTCTGGACGTTCACCTGCCTGGCAATATCCGTTGATTTTTGGAGCAAAAAATATGATATTCATAGAGCGATCCTTAGCATCACTAGCTTTGTTATGCCCAATATTATCAGTAGCCTTTCCTTCGTCCAGTACTATGTGCTGCTTCGGGAAATTGCTTGGCGGCAGGAAAGGGTGACGGAGCACTTGGAGCGGGAGCTTTACTTGTTGGCTATACCACGGAAAGGAGAAATTCAGAAATTTCGATTACAACACGCCGAGTTGACGCACTTCACCAGACTTGTCAACCGAAACTATCAGTACTCCATTGTGCTGCTCTTTGTGGGCTGTTTCCTGAACTTTAATTTGGTTTTGTTTCTGGTGTACCAAGGAGTGGAGAACACAGCCCTCTCCAACTGGCCCAATGGGATATATATGATTCTTTGGTTAGCCATGCACATGGGAAAAGTTTTAAGCATCCTGTATTTTAACCAGAAGGTTCTGGGAGAGGTGAGCTTTAAATGGCGTTTCTTATAAAATTATTTGTAAACATTTTTTTCTAGCATACCAGGTGCTTGATTTTATTGAACGGAACTCCGAATCCGCATATTGATCTCCAGGACACCTTTAACCACTTTGTCCTTCAGTTGAATACCGATGTGCGCCAGCATGTTGCCGCAGGTGTCATTTTTCTGGATCTAAAATTTTTAACCACTGTGAGCTTGAAACCTATTTATTTGTATACCCAGGCGGTAAATACATACATACAGATGTATACGTTATTCTCCACATTTTCTAGAGAAAGTAAATTTTGGAAGAAGGGATCCCTTAAAATGGTCGGTTCTCCATAAATAACCATAAAACATTTCTAGAGGACCCCTTCCAAAATTCACAAAAACGCATGAGGGCGCAATATGCCCCCCGAGAAACGGCTACCATATCTTTGTCAAGAATCATCCGATTTTTAAGAGGAATACCTTCAATGATTTGTGGATTGATTCTCCATAAATCTGCATTAAAATCTGGGAAGAAAATATTTTTTAGTTTTTTTGTCAAATTTTCTGGGCCATCCCCTTCAAAATGTGGAAAATGCATGGGGAGCCCCATATTACCCACTGCGTTGGCCATATCTCAGCCAATATTCATCTGATTCTTAAACGGAATACCTTAAACGATTTGTGGATTGATTCTCCATAAATCTACATCAAAATCTGAGAACAAAATATTTTTTAGTTTTTTTGTCAAATTTTCTGGGCCATCCCCTTCAAAATGTGGAAAATGCATGGGGAGCCCCATGTGACCCACTGCGTAGGCCATATCTCAGCCAATATTCAGCTGATTCTTGAAAGGAATACCTTAAACGATTTGTGGATTGATTCTCCATAAATCTACATTAAAATCTGAGAACAAAATATTTTTTAGATTTTTTGTCAAATTTTCTGGGCCATCCCCTTCAAAATGTGGAAAATGCATGGGCAGCCCCATGTGACCCACTGCGTTGGCCATATCTTAGCCAATATTTACCTGATTCTTGAAAGGAATACCTTAAACGATTTGTGGATTGATTCTCCATAAATCTGCATTAAAATCTGAGAACAAAATATTTTTTAGATTTTTTGTCCAATTTTCTGGGCCATCCCCTTCAAAATGTGGAAAATGCATGGGGAGCCCCATATTACCCACTGCGTTGGCCATATCTTAGCCAATATTTATCTGATTCTTGAACGGAATATTTTAAACGATTTGTGGATTAATTCTCCATAAATCTGCATTAAAATCTGAGAACAAAATATTTTGTAGATTTTTTGTCAAATTTTCTTGGCTATCCCCTTCAAAATGTGGAAAATGCATGGGGAGCCCCATGTGACCCACTGCGTATGCCATATCTTAGCCAATATTCATCTGATTCTTGAACGGAATATTTTAAACGATTTGTGGATTAATTCTCCATAAATGTGCATTAAAATCTGAGAACAAAATATTTTTTAGTTTTTTTGTCAAATTTTCTGGGCTATCCCCTTCAATATGTGGAAAATGCATGGGGAGCCCCATGTGACCCACTGCGTATGCCATATCTTAGCCAATATTCATCTGTTTCTTGAACGGAATACTATAACGATTTGTGGATTGATTCTCCATAAATCTGCATTAAAATCTGAGAACAAAATATTTTTCATATTTTTTGTCAAATTTTCTGGGCCATCCCCTTCAAAATGTGGAAAATGCATGGGGAGCCCCATATTACCCACTGCGTTGGCCATATCTTAGCCAATATTTACCTGATTCTTGAAAGGAATACCTTAAACGATTTGTGGATTGATTCTCCATAAATGTGCATTAAAATCTGAGAACAAAATATTTTTTAGTTTTTTTGTCAAATTTTCTGGGCTATCCCCTTCAATATGTGGAAAATGCATGGGGAGCCCCATGTGACCCACTGCGTATGCCATATCTTAGCCAATATTCATCTGATTCTTAAACGGAATACCTTAAACGATTTGTGGATTGATTCTCCACAAATCTGCATTAAAATCTGAGAACAAAATATTTTTTAGATTTTTTGTCAAATTTTCTGGGCCATCCCCTTCCAAATGTGGAAAATGCATGGGGAGCCCCATATTAGGCACTGCGTAGGCCATATCTTAGCCAATATTCATCTGATTCTTAAACGGAATATTTTAAACGATTTGTGGATTAATTCTCCATAAATCTGCATTAAAATCTGAGAACAAAATATTTTTTAGTTTTTTGTCAAATTTTCTGGGCTATACCCTTCAATATGTGGAAAATGCATGGGGAGCCCCATGTGACCCACTGCGTATGCCATATCTTACCCAATATTCATCTGATTCTTAAACGGAATACCTTAAACGATTTGTGGATTGATTCTCCATAAATCTGCATTAAAATCTGAGAACAAAATATTTTTTAGATTTTTTGTCAAATTTTCTGGGCCATCCCCTTCAAAATGTGGAAAATGCATGGGGAGCCCCATATTTCCCACTGCGTTGGCCATATCTTAGCCAATATTTATCTGATTCTTGAACGGAATATTTTAAACGATTTGTGGATTAATTCTCCATAAATCTGCATTAAAATCTGAGAACAAAATATTGTTCTCAGAAGGCTCCTCTGACAATGTCTGCGATAGATAAGTTTAGCAACCTTCGAATCCAGTCCACCAACAAACCGATGAATCTGTAGCTCTGTGTCCTGGGCACAAGGGCGGTTTCTTAAAGCATAATAAGCCAGAAATCCAGTCACTGCCATGTTTCCAGGGAATTCCATTAAATAAAGAATCCTTTCGATAGTCGGCATTGCGGCCTTGAAGCTCAGGCATTTATAGATGCTAGCAATCCAGACGTAGCAGACCAGAGACAGGCACCAGAGGCAGTGGATCCACCGGATGGGACCGCTTTTTCCCAAGGCAGCCACTCCAAGAAACCTACTCACGGTCAGGAGGGAATTCGAAGTGCTCATATCGAGGTGTCAATGGCTAATGATGGCAAAGAGTAGAAGGGCTTTAATGAAAGCCTTTCTACTCAAATGATTAATGAAGCTTATGAAGGAGCTAAATGAAGGACTAAAAAGCTGCAGAATTTCTATTTCTCCTTCAGTCATGATGTGGAAGCCAAAGAAAATCTCATCCAGAAATTACAAGCTGAAGGCTTGGTTACGTAAAGGGTAGGTTTTCCTTTTAAAAAAAATATTTATAATGAACTATCCAAAATGTACAGACCACCTAGTCACATGCAGCAATATATGGGAAAATACAATCAACTTCAAAGGACTTTGAATGGCCTGCTCCTGATTTCTGTTATTTCTTGTACAGCTCCAATATCCATTCTGCGAGGCTGTCGGAGCAGAGTGCACGACCTTCTCCATTTGGTTTGGATGGCATCATGGTATGGGTTCTTCGCCCTTGTCTCGTACTGGGAATTCACACGCGTTACGCTCCAAAAGGTTTCCCTCGATCGGTATTTGAACGCCGTGGAATCCGGAATCTACATAATCCATATTGCTTCTATCCTCTTACTAACACTTCAATGGAGAAACCGAATTTCTTACGTCCTAGAGGACATAGTTAAATCGGATATGGAACGAGGTTATAGCATTGATAGCAGACGAAGCAAGAGATTCATTCGATTCCAACTTCTGCTGGTCTGGACGTTCACCTGCCTGGCAATATCCGTTGATTTTTGGAGCAAAAAATATGATATTCATAGAGCGATCCTTAGCATCACTAGCTTTGTTATGCCCAATATTATCAGTAGCCTTTCCTTCGTCCAGTACTATGTGCTGCTTCGGGAAATTGCTTGGCGGCAGGAAAGGGTGACGGAGCACTTGGAGCGGGAGCTTTACTTGTTGGCTATACCACGGAAAGGAGAAATTCAGAAATTTCGATTACAACACGCCGAGTTGACGCACTTCACCAGACTTGTCAACCGAAACTATCAGTACTCCATTGTGCTGCTCTTTGTGGGCTGTTTCCTGAACTTTAATTTGGTTTTGTTTCTGGTGTACCAAGGAGTGGAGAACACAGCCCTCTCCAACTGGCCCAATGGGATATATATGATTCTTTGGTTAGCCATGCACATGGGAAAAGTTTTAAGCATCCTGTATTTTAACCAGAAGGTTCTGGGAGAGGTGAGCTTTAAATGGCGTTTCTTATAAAATTATTTGTAAACATTTTTTCTAGCATACCAGGTGCTTGATTTTATTGAACGGAACTCCGAATCCGCATATTGATCTCCAGGACACCTTTAACCACTTTGTCCTTCAGTTGAATACCGATGTGCGCCAGCATGTTGCCGCAGGTGTCATTTTTCTGGATCTAAAATTTTTAACCACTGTGAGCTTGAAACCTATTTATTTGTATACCCAGGCGGTAAATACATACATACAGATGTATACGTTATTCTCCACATTTTCTAGAGAAAGTAAATTTTGGAAGAAGGGATCCCTTAAAATGGTCGGTTCTCCATAAATAACCATAAAACATTTCTAGAGGACCCCTTCCAAAATTCACAAAAACGCATGAGGGCGCAATATGCCCCCCGAGAAACGGCTACCATATCTTTGTCAAGAATCATCCGATTTTTAAGAGGAATACCTTCAATGATTTGTGGATTGATTCTCCATAAATCTGCATTAAAATCTGGGAAGAAAATATTTTTTAGTTTTTTTGTCAAATTTTCTGGGCCATCCCCTTCAAAATGTGGAAAATGCATGGGGAGCCCCATATTACCCACTGCGTTGGCCATATCTCAGCCAATATTCATCTGATTCTTAAACGGAATACCTTAAACGATTTGTGGATTGATTCTCCATAAATCTACATCAAAATCTGAGAACAAAATATTTTTTAGTTTTTTTGTCAAATTTTCTGGGCCATCCCCTTCAAAATGTGGAAAATGCATGGGGAGCCCCATGTGACCCACTGCGTAGGCCATATCTCAGCCAATATTTATCTGATTCTTGAACGGAATATTTTAAACGATTTGTGGATTAATTCTCCATAAATCTGCATTAAAATCTGAGAACAAAATATTTTGTAGATTTTTTGTCAAATTTTCTTGGCTATCCCCTTCAAAATGTGGAAAATGCATGGGGAGCCCCATGTGACCCACTGCGTATGCCATATCTTAGCCAATATTCATCTGATTCTTGAACGGAATATTTTAAACGATTTGTGGATTAATTCTCCATAAATGTGCATTAAAATCTGAGAACAAAATATTTTTTAGTTTTTTTGTCAAATTTTCTGGGCTATCCCCTTCAATATGTGGAAAATGCATGGGGAGCCCCATGTGACCCACTGCGTATGCCATATCTTAGCCAATATTCATCTGTTTCTTGAACGGAATACTATAACGATTTGTGGATTGATTCTCCATAAATCTGCATTAAAATCTGAGAACAAAATATTTTTCATATTTTTTGTCAAATTTTCTGGGCCATCCCCTTCAAAATGTGGAAAATGCATGGGGAGCCCCATATTACCCACTGCGTTGGCCATATCTTAGCCAATATTTACCTGATTCTTGAAAGGAATACCTTAAACGATTTGTGGATTGATTCTCCATAAATGTGCATTAAAATCTGAGAACAAAATATTTTTTAGTTTTTTTGTCAAATTTTCTGGGCTATCCCCTTCAATATGTGGAAAATGCATGGGGAGCCCCATGTGACCCACTGCGTATGCCATATCTTAGCCAATATTCATCTGATTCTTAAACGGAATACCTTAAACGATTTGTGGATTGATTCTCCACAAATCTGCATTAAAATCTGAGAACAAAATATTTTTTAGATTTTTTGTCAAATTTTCTGGGCCATCCCCTTCCAAATGTGGAAAATGCATGGGGAGCCCCATATTAGGCACTGCGTAGGCCATATCTTAGCCAATATTCATCTGATTCTTAAACGGAATATTTTAAACGATTTGTGGATTAATTCTCCATAAATCTGCATTAAAATCTGAGAACAAAATATTTTTTAGTTTTTTGTCAAATTTTCTGGGCTATACCCTTCAATATGTGGAAAATGCATGGGGAGCCCCATGTGACCCACTGCGTATGCCATATCTTACCCAATATTCATCTGATTCTTAAACGGAATACCTTAAACGATTTGTGGATTGATTCTCCATAAATCTGCATTAAAATCTGAGAACAAAATATTTTTTAGATTTTTTGTCAAATTTTCTGGGCCATCCCCTTCAAAATGTGGAAAATGCATGGGGAGCCCCATATTTCCCACTGCGTTGGCCATATCTTAGCCAATATTTATCTGATTCTTGAACGGAATATTTTAAACGATTTGTGGATTAATTCTCCATAAATCTGCATTAAAATCTGAGAACAAAATATTTTTTAGATTTTTTGTCAAATTTTCTGGGCCATCCCCTTCAAAATGTGGAAAATGCATGGGGAGCCCCATATTACCCACTGCGTTGGCCATATCTTAGCCAATATTTATCTGATTCTTGAACGGAATATTTTAAACGATTTGTGGATTAATTCTCCATAAATCTGCATTAAAATCTGAAAACAAAATATTTTTTAGTTTTTTTGTCAAATTTTCTGGGCTATCCCCTTCAAAATGTGGAAAATGCATGGGGAGCCCCATGTGACCCACTGCGTATGCCATATCTTAGCCAATATTCATCTGATTCTTAAACGGAATACCTTAAACGATTTGTGGATTGATTCTCCATAAATCTGCATTAAAATATGAGAACAAAATATTTTTTAGATTTTTTGTCAAATTTTCTGGGCTATCCCCTTCAAAATGTGGAAAATGCATGGGGAGCCCCATATTAGGCACTGCGTAGGCCATATCTTAGCCAATATTCATCTGATTATTGAACGGAATATTTTAAACGATTTGTGGATTAATTCTCCATAAATCTGAATTAAAATCTGAGAACAAAATATTTTTTAGATTTTTTGTCAAATTTTCTGGGCCATCCCCTTCAAAATGTGGAAAATGCATGGGGAGCCCCATATTACCCACTGCGTTGGCCATATCTAAGCCAATATTTATCTGATTCTTGAACGGAATATTTTAAACGATTTGTGGATTAATTCTCCATAAATCTGCATTAAAATCTGAGAACAAAATATTTTTTAGATTTTTTGTCAAATTTTCTGGGCTATCCCCTTCAAAATGTGGAAAATGCATGGGGAGCCCCATATTAGGCACTGCGTAGGCCATATCTTAGCCAATATTCATCTGATTATTGAACGGAATATTTTAAACGATTTGTGGATTAATTCTCCATAAATCTGAATTAAAATCTGAGAACAAAATATTTTTTAGATTTTTTGTCAAATTTTCTGGGCCATCCCCTTCAAAATGTGGAAAATGCATGGGGAGCCCCATATTACCCACTGCGTTGGCCATATCTAAGCCAATATTTATCTGATTCTTGAACGGAATATTTTAAACGATTTGTGGATTAATTCTCCATAAATCTGCATTAAAATCTGAGAACAAAATATTTTTTAGATTTTTTGTCAAATTTTCTGGGCTATCCCCTTCAAAATGTGGAAAATGCATGGGGAGCCCCATATTAGGCACTGCGTAGGCCATATCTTAGCCAATATTCATCTGATTATTGAACGGAATATTTTAAACGATTTGTGGATTAATTCTCCATAAATCTGAATTAAAATCTGAGAACAAAATATTTTTTAGATTTTTTGTCAAATTTTCTGGGCCATCCCCTTCAAAATGTGGAAAATGCATGGGGAGCCCCATATTACCCACTGCGTTGGCCATATCTAAGCCAATATTTATCTGATTCTTGAACGGAATATTTTAAACGATTTGTGGATTAATTCTCCATAAATCTGCATTAAAATCTGAGAACAAAATATTTTTTAGATTTTTTGTCAAATTTTCTGGGCCATCCCCTTCAAAATGTGGAAAATGCATGGGGAGCCTCATGTGACCCACTGCGTAGGCCATATCTTAGCCAATATTCATCTGATTCTTGAAAGGAATACCTTAAACGATTTGTGGATTGATTCTCCATAAATCTGCATTAAAATCTGAGAACAAAATATTTTTTAGATTTTTTGTCAAATTTTCTGGGCTTTCCCCTTCAAAATGTGGAAAATGCATGGGAAGCCCCATATTACCCACTGCGTGGGCCATATCTTAGCCAATATTCATCTGTTTCTTGAACGGAATACCTTAAACGATTTGTGGATTGATTCTCCATAAATCTGCATTAAAATCCGAGAACAAAATATTTTTTAAATTTTTTGTCAAATATTCTGGGCCATCCCCTTCAAAATGTGGAAAATGCATGGGGAGCCCCATGTGACCCACTGCGTTGGCCATATCTTAGCCAATATTCATCTGATTCTTAAACGGAATACCTTAAACGATTTGTGGATTGATTCTCCATAAATCTGCATTAAAATCTGAGAACAAAATATTTTTTTTAGCTTTTCACAAAAAATTCCATTGATGTCCCTATCTCAGCCAATAAGCTTCTGATTTTTAAGCGGAATACCTTAAATGATTCAGAGATTGATTTTCCATAAATCATAAATTATTTAATATTTTATTTTCTTTGCTTTTACTGATTAGTAACATTTTTCCACAGCTCTTGGTGGCCTCTGCCGACTTCTTTATCTTCCTGTTGCAATATGATGTTACGTATGAAGCTTTGGCTAAGTCGGTCCAGGGAAATATTACTAGGACATAATTATATGAAATTAAGTTGTAAAATTGACCAAGTTAATAAAGATCTTTTCAAATAATACGAATTTTTTTTAAATCTCAAATTGGCGGTAAAGTGTGACCGTTATTAGTAGATATAGGCGTTGCCAGACTGCGTATGGTGGGGCTGGCTCACTGTCTTACCAACACTGGTAGCTTGTTGTATGTGATTTTTGCAAGCTACATAATTTTTTGATTATCCCCACCATGTGCGACGTTGCAACTGTCCAAAAGATTGCCCATTGCCTGGGGGTCAATCCCGGAAAGGTGCAACTGAACGAGGAACAGGTATACCTTTCATATTCCCCTCAAAAAATCTTGGTTCTCATGGCCGCATCAATTTATTTTCTGTTGTGAAGGTCGTAACCCGGACCAGTGGCCAAAAAAAAACCGTTGCTGGATTCGCCACTATTTTGGAGAGCCTGGCCAAGGAATCTAAGTCGGAGACGGCCCAAAACAGCAAGGTGTCGCGTGAGGTGGAGGCACAAGTCTATCAGTGGATCGAGTTCTCAGTGCTCTACGTGGCGCCCGGATCCAAGGACAAACACGTGTCAAAACAACTGCTCTCCGACTTTAACAAACTCTTTGCCAGCAAATCCTACCTGGTGGGCCACTTCATTACTCTGGCTGACCTAGCAGTATATTACGCCATCTATGATCTTGTGGTAAGGGATGCGAAATCCATCTCCAATGGATTTTCCAATAAAGTATTTAACTTTTTCTAGAAATCCCTTTCTCCTGTGGACAAAGAGGCCTATCTGAACCTATCCCGCTGGTTTGATCACCTCCAAAACCGTCCCGACATCCACCAGGGCGAGACCTTGCTCAACTTCACCACCATCTACCTGCACGGCTGGGCCACGGGCACCCACATCTAATTCCATTTCGTGCGACATAGCATTTATCCACTGTCACAACTGAGAAACTTAAGTTATTTATTTCTATTGCATTTCACAATGTAGTTTTTTTGTGATTATCATTTAATGCCAATGAGAAGTTCAGCGTTGGAATATGAAAAATCGTTGTTGTAGCCCACAAGAAACGAAAGTTGTTCTCACGTTTTGGGGGCAAAATGGATCTCAGCCGTAGCTCCGAATCACGTCCCCTTGCGATGGGCGACGTGGGGCGTGTAGCAGCGACTCTTGCTGCGCCAACATCAGTTTGCGTGCACCTCACGGGGCGAGTTGAGTGAGTTGCCCATGTCCGTAGGCTCTGTGCACTTCCACAGACCGTAAGTTTTGCCAACCGTAGTCTGCCAAAGGCGGAGGGTACCGTCCTCGGAACCGCTGGCGTACAGCTCGCCATCCGGGCTGAATTTCACACTGTGCACGGGCCCAAAGTGGCCCTTGAAGGATTCTGAAAACGAAAGCCATTTAGCTTACATTACTCGATGTTTTTTATTCATTTTTCTTACCGATTTCATTGCCTGTGATAAAGTCAAACTTGTACATCTTAAAGTCCTCGCCGCCGCAGACAAAGACATGCTTGTCCGGATGCAAACTGGCGGACGAAACGTTCGTCGGCACTTTCACCTCCTTTAGCTTCTTCATAGAGTCTATCTCCCAGAAGCTCACTGACGATCCATGTGCGATCGTCAAGATGTGGTTATCACGCGAAATCTCCAGGCTGTTTGGATTGTTGGGGAACTGCAGACGCTGAACCTCAATGCCCGTCATGCGGTCCCACAAGCGCACCGTCTTGTCCTCGGCCGCCGAGATGATGCACTTGTCGCCGCGGCAAAAGAGCGCTCGTTTAATGGAGCCCGTGTGTCCAGCGTACTCCTCCGGCTGTGCATTCGGTTGCTCCAAGTTGAAGACCCTTACCAGCCTCTCATTGCTCCCGGTCACCACATTCTCGGAGTCTGCATCGAAGGCCACGCTCTTGACGATGTGCTTATGTTGAAAGCTGTGGATCTCGGCCCCTGTCACCGCATTCCATACCTTTCCTGTAAAGTCCGCCGCTCCGGAGGCAGCAAGAGTAGCGTTCCGGTTGAGGGTGGCGTTCCAAACGGCACCCTTGTGGCCCTCAAAGGTGCCCACCCAATCGCCGGTATCGCCATGGCGCAGCATTGGACTGCCATCTGAAATAATTAAATGAATATCAATGCACATTATACATGTATGCTTAATAATCTACGCGAATTTAAATAACAATGTTAATGGCGATTCCCACTTTAATTTGACTCTAAGGAGAACACTTGGTTAGTTGCAGACACGTTCGCCGGGATGCTCGTGTGCATAAATTAGCGAATGAATCGGAGGGGCGAGGAGCGAATCGGAAGCCACCTTGACTCAATGCCTTCCCCAAGGCCAACGACCCGACTGACGCTCGCGAACGCAATATCATGTAAGCGGGCTGCCCAAGTTCACGTCACTTCCACTGCATCGGGCCGTGGGCAGATCGGAAATCGGAGGGTACTGCATTTTCACGACAGGTTGCTTGTTAGTTCGATCAATGCTACATGTTTTCACTTTTTGTTTTGTCGAAATGTAAGCTGTTATCAGTTTTTGATTATGTATTTAATTATTTATTGGCCTGGGAAATGTTTACTCGTAATTAATATAGTGGGAATGCATTTGAAAAGCATACCGTATTAAAAATAATAATTTATTGAGGTCTTTTTACCCGTTTTATTGACCTTGTTTTTAATAAATGTCAGTTATTAGAATGCTAATTGGTTCTTGAATCTATAATTCTATCAAATAGCTTCATTCCTGTCCTGTAAAGGGTATTCCACAGTTCCACATCATCCAGACAGACCCGAGCAGTTGCATACTTACTGCATATAAATATAGAAGTTTCAAGGTGCTTCCTGAACGCACAAACGAGCTGTTTCGAAAAAGTTGCTAAACAAGGGGAAGCCAGTACATTGAAAAGGCGATAACGAATTTAACTTGAACTTGCAATGGGAATATGTCAACTTGCGGCTCTTTCCGCATAAATACAACTCATTTTACGAAAGGCAGTAAGTGCTAAGCACAAACAAAATCGTATGGCATATGGCATATGGCGAATAGCAATAGCATCGACTAGCCTGTGACACCTCAAGGCAAAGAACGTGAAATTTGTAGCATGCGAGTGGCGGGAAAAGGGTTCGCAGCAAACAGGTTTCGCTCGCAATGAATGACTTTGCATTTGGGTCAAGGCAACGAGCAGGCTAGACACCGAGCCGAACCGTGTTTATCGGAACTTAATACATACAATGTTTTGCTGATGCAGCATCTTATCTTTTGAAAGGTTATTTGTTATATTAGCTACTAAGTGTCCTTTGGTACTAAATTTTGATTAATTAATAAACATTTTTGATGATTGTTTGGGAAAAATAAGACATCCCTAACATTCAAAACTAGTTTAATTTCACCTCGAATTCAAAGTAAACAAACAACTGGGCAATAAAGATACTACTGCCGTTTTCTTGAGAAAACACCTATTCATGCTCGAAAACAATTTACTGTCTCGATTGTTCGACAAACACTTCAAATTAAGTGAACATAATAAATCATATTTTGGCGAGATTTTTGATTGGCCGAGCCCACTGTGCTTCGGCGGACATTGGCTATTAATAGACCGCGAGGACGCCGTGTCGCATGCGATTTTCCTCCACTTTTCTCACCTTTGCACGCCGAGATGAGAAAGTAGCCGCTGTCACAGATGTCGCTGAAATCCAGATGCACCACGGGACGCGTGTGTCCGGAACAAGTAAGCGGAATCTGTCGCAAGTTATTGGCAGCCATTGTAGCAAGTTTTATTCTATAAGTGTCCTCTCCTTGAGGGGGTCTCCTTCTAATACTTTTCCGTTTCGATTTATTGGTATTGTCTAGTGAGAATTTGGCAAAATTTAGGGAAACAGAATGCCTTTCGGTGTTTGCCTTATTAGTTTCAATTAAATTGTTCGCCTATTTTAATGACTTTTCACTTTGCTTTCGATTTGCGATTTTTCCGTCCTTGCTGATATTCGACTGTCGGTTCTTTTGCTTTTAAGATCGTGGGGTTGCGCTCTTCCAGCGCTGTTGGTTCTACTTCAAGTTTTACTTCAGGTTCTGGATAAGGTGTATTTACAATTTAATGCGCCGTTTTTGTATCAACAATATGGAAAAATAATTACGCGACACGTTGTTGTTGTCGAATGTGAGAAGGCAAACAGAAGAAGCAGAGCTGCGAACCGACCAAGTATTTTCCAGCCCTGACCAGGGGTGGGACACCAGACCAGGGCTGATGATTTCGATTTTTTTAGGAATGTTTGTTTTTTTTAAATTATAACAATAATTAAACCAATTATACAGACATTATTGAAATTATTTACCACAAAAAACTGTTTTTATTATAGTTTTGTTTTTGCTATGTTAAATTTTCGATAAGCATTTCGATATTTCGTGTCTTATAATTCCTCCCATCCCTATTTACTTGTCAAAATAGCAAATTTTCATTCGGACCAGAATCGAAGGGAAATATGTCTGCTGTTCTCAACCACGCAATTCGTCGCCAATTTGGCGCTACCGCCGCCAGGAACATGTCCGGCACTGCCGCCGTGGCTGGTGAGCACTCCGGTAAGTGTCCTCCGAGAGCCCATTCCCGGATTTTGTAAGGTTAAGGTTATGTAATTTGTTGGGCAAGATCGATGGATTGCTGGAGAGGTCCTCTTATAACCATGTTCCTTTTTCTTATTGCAGGTGGCTACAAGGTGTGGAAGCGCCTGTCCTTCTTCGTGGCCGTGCCCGCCGTGGGACTGTGCATGCTGAATGCCTACCTTAAGCACCAGGAGGAGCACGACAAGCCCCGCCAGGAATTCGTCAAGTACGACTACCTTCGCCGCCGCGAGAAGCGTTTCCCTTGGGGCGAGGGCAACAAGAGCTTGTTCCACAACCCCCATGTCAACCCTCTGCCCGATGGCTATGAGCACTAAATAGCCACCAATTCCGTTAATGGGGATGCACTTGTTGGGTACTTCGCATTTCGGAGCGGGGTCGTCCAGTATGTAATCGTTAATGTAAACTGAACTTTAGGCGGAAATACACACATAAATAACCAAAACACGAGATGATGTTGGCGCTTCAATAAAGAACTAAATCCACGAGTGAATGACACCAAGGAGCTGTGGTGTGGGAAGGCTAAAAGGTATATTTAACTGAAAGGATGTGTCTTAAATTGTGAGAATGTGAGTCAGTGTCAATTCTAGACATTCAGTGTCAATTCTAGACTTTATTTCTTTTAAAAGCTTGATTACAGTACCACACGGTGCCAAATCCCAACAAAAATGCCCAGATCAGCTCCCTCCAAAGTATTACTTTGAGAAGTTCATTAAAAACAAAAGGAGCCAACGATTTGGGTTACATAAAAATATATTTCATATGTAGGCTAAGAACGAATACAAGGAATGAATGTGCATGTATCATTAATTTTTGTGCCACTTTCCCTGTTTAACCACCAAACGTCCCTGTTTGGGAGAAACCTTCACCTCTTTCTTTGGAGCAGGCTTGTCTACCTTAGCAACGTCCTGACTACGAGTCTTTCGCTTTTCGCCTTCCGAAACTTCAATGGATTTGCCCTTAGCTGGGCTAGCTTTACGCCGCTTTGCGGGAGTTGGGGTAAAGGACGCATCGGAATCGTCAAGATCTTCGTCCAAAAACTCTTCCAAGAATTCTTCCTTTATTTCAAATTGTTCCTGAACTTCTTCCTTTTGTGCTTCCTCCAGTTCCTCCACAACATCGGCATCAGCATCGCCTTCCACTTCGCCTTCCCCTTCATCTTCATTATAATATGGAACCATGTCCACGACATGGTCGTCCTCAATGTGTTTCTGGGCCTGTGCCTGGCTGAGGAAGATATGGTCACAGAACTCGCAAGCGAATCGCTCGCTATCCCTGTGCAGCTGCATATGTGATTCGACTCCGTCGGCGTCGCCGATCTCCTCGCGGCAGAGGGGACACTTCAGCGTCATCATAGCATGATGCGTAGAGTGCTCAAGCAAGCTGTCATAGCTGTTATGCATCTCCCTGCATTCGCTGCACATAAAGGACGAGTCGGCAGTGGCCTGCTTGTGGGTTCGCAAGTGTCGGGACAGGTGGTGGGACAACACATACGATTTGGGACAATACTTGCAGGGATAAACCCTCTTGCCAGCGTGAGCCACCAAATGACGCGCTAATTTGCAGGCCGTTGGGAAGGACCTGGGGCAATGCTGGCAGGGGAAGGGAAGGTTCGATTGGTGGATTACCTGAAACACAGAAAATTGATTAAATAGGTTCCAAGGCATACTCGAAATAAGGGACCCACCTCGTGACGCTCCAATCCCTGCTTAAAAGCAAACGACTTGCCGCAAACACCGCATGGGAATGGGCGCTTTTTGGTATGCCTCTGGGCGTGCTTCTCCATCTCCTGGCGCGAAATAAAGGGACGTTCGCAGTAGACGCAAATGAATTTTGGAATGTCCGTGTGGGTGCGCTCGTGCCGGTGGAGCAATGCCTTCCGGGTGAAGCCCTTATCGCAAACGGTGCACTTGAACGGACGCTCCCCGGTGTGGATGAAGGTGTGCTTGGCCATATCGTACTTTGAGTAAAAGCTCTTGTCGCAGTCGGGACACTGGAAGCTACGCTTTCGCGTATGGTTCAGCCGATGGATGTCGAGCAACTGCTGCAGCGGGAAGGAACGCTCACAATCCGGACAAGGGAAAACATTGGTTGGAACTTGCTCGGCGTTCTTCTTCAGATCCTCATGCACCGTTAGAGCGTTGGGGTCCAGGATCTCAGTAACAATGGCCACATTTCCGCTCTCATCCGTTTTTATCTGGGGTGTGGCTATACGAGGCTCGATCGGAGCAGCGGGTCCCTTGTTCAATATTCTAATCGAAGACTTGTTCAAAACCTTGGGTTTCTTCGGCGATTGCTGGGGTAAGTCATCCTTTTGTGGCAAAGAAATTTCATCCAGTTCATTGGCCATGTCCTCCAACATATTTTGCACATCATCCATGGAGAGCTCCTGGTTATTCTCCACCTTCAACTGATAGGGCTGCGAACGTGTTGTACTACTTGCGATCGTTGCCGAAGAAGTTGGGCTTAAGTTGACCAGAGACGTCTCCAAAATCTCGACATTTTCGATGATAACTTGGTTGGATTTGGCCATGGTGTTGAGTAGCTTCTTCGGTTTCGAAACGGGGGAAACAGGTGGTGGGGGATCTTTTGTACGGACCGTTATTGTCGGAGATGCGCCGGATTGGCCGGCAACCATTGGAGCTCGCGGTTTCTCGAGGGGCGCAGGCCAAGTTCCGGTCAGAGGAAACTGGCGGAGCAGGGTTTCCGCCCGCTTGCACATCTGCTTAAAGCGGTAGCAGTGCTCGAACAGGAGACGGCATTCCAGGCAAATGTAGGCAGGCATTCCATCGTATTCCCCCACCTAAGAAAGGCAATTTTAAATCAATAATCATTTTAAAAATTAAATTTAAAAATAGGAAGGTTTAAGAATTCAATAAGAAGGTTCAAAAATATGATAAGCCTGGTTCGCAACCGAAAAGGTGACCAGATAGGTTGGCGGGTTGCCGAGCTGTTATTATACTCCACCTGGTCACACCACATATTGTTGTTTTGAGTGGCGGCGAACACGCTTAACCTCCGGTAATTGATTGATTGAACACGGCAGATCCATAAAAGGACATTCGGGCACTTGTTACCGCTGGCACGATTTTCAGAGCAACTATATTTTCAAAAACAGCTGTGCTGTGTGCTGTGAAAGTTTGCTAAAGTTTTTCGCTAAAAGTTAAAGAACAATAGAGAAAAGGGCGCAACAGCTCGAGGTAGAGAAGCAGAGGCTGAAAAGAAGGCGCTCAGTCAGTCCCACAGGCAGACGAAGAACAAAAGCAGAAAGGCAGAAAGCAAAGCGGCGCACAAGGAGAAATAAACAATCAAAACAAGAAGTGCGGAGGAGGAGGAGGCGGTTCAGGCACAAGGAGAGTCGACCCTCGGATAAAAAAAAAGAGGGCAGTCAGTATGACGGACGAATGCATAACCCGAAACTTCAGTGTTCTCAGCTCGAATGGAGCGGGAAATCGAAGCAGCATTATAGCTGATAATACCGATGCCAAGGGCTGCCCGGGGAGCGGTGTTGGTGTCGGCGGTGGTGCAACTGCAGCGGGGTAAGTCCATGTGCAGCGTCTGTCTCAACTCTCTCACTCTCATTGCTCTCTCAATTATGTTCTGCATTCACTGCACTTGTGTTGGTATTCCCTTATCAGTCTACTTGTTTTAGTTCTTCAATGCCGCATATGAAGGAGTTGACTCGAAAAAGTAAACTCCTGTTTTGGGGTGCATATGAAAATATGTACCTGTTTCGAGAAAGTTTCCCATGAATCACAGTTTATTACAATTGATTCAGAATCCAATAATTCCTATCAATAAAATAATGATTAATTAATTTATATAACTGTACTGACAATTGTTCAAATATTATGACCGGAAAAGGATTTTCATAAAGATCCTAACTTAACACGTCATAGAGCTAATTTTGACCAAAACTTATCTTATCTTCCAATTCACTCGACCATTAAACATTCATATAATCACCACCCCCAGCGCTCCGCCCGTTCCGGCCAACAAGCTGGTGGCTCGAATGCCCGTGGATCGTTACGCCTCCGAGTATAATATGAATCACAAGAATCGCGGTATCGCCCTCATCTTCAACCACGAATTCTTCGATATACCCTCGCTCAAGAGTCGGGCCGGCACCAATGTGGATTCAGCCGAACTGGAGTCGGCCCTCCAAGGCCTGGGGTTCAAGGTGTCGGTGCACAAGGACTGCAAGTTTCGCGACATCCTGAAGCATGTGGAGAAGGCGGCATCACAGGATCACACGGACAACGATTGCCTGGCAGTGGCGATTCTCTCGCACGGAGAACATGGCTATTTGTACGCCAAGGACACTCAGTACAAGCTGGACAATATCTGGCACTACTTTACGGCCAACTATTGCCCCACGCTGGCCGGCAAACCAAAGCTGTTCTTCATCCAAGCCTGCCAGGGCGATCGTTTGGACGGAGGAATGACTCTCGAGAAGACCACAACCGAAACGGATGGCGATTCCTCGATGAGCTACAAGATACCCATACACTCGGACTTTCTGTTCTCCTACTCCACCATTCCCGGTAAGTACTGCGCACAAATTAGGCAATCAGATGACTAATTATCACAATTTCAAGGCTACTACTCGTGGCGCAACATCAACAACGGCTCCTGGTTTATGCAGTCCCTGATCCGGGAGCTCAACACGAATGGCAAGAAGTACGATATCCTCACCCTGCTCACTTTCGTCAATCAGCGTGTGGCGATCGACTTTGAGTCGAACGTGCCCGGCACCCCCATTATGGATCGGCAGAAGCAGATACCGTGCCTCACCTCCATGCTGACGCGCATACTGCGCTTCAGCGACAAACCGAATGGCAACAAGGCTGGCTAAACGATCTCTCTTCTAGGCTAAGTTTAAAGCAAAGAAACAACTGAAATTCCCAACAATCACTCACTTTGGATTCCAATTCACTTCAAGTCTAGTATAGGATGGACACGTGTGATTATCCCCAAGGATAAGCAGCACCTTCACATAATTATTCCCACTCCCCGACTCATTTCCCCCACCCTCGGCCTTATGGTTGACGAAATTCGTTTCCCACTTAACTTTATGATTTTCCTAAACGTAAGAACACTTGCCAATCAGCAAACCCACAAATTTTTGAATAAGATTATACAATGGAGATATATACAATTATATATATTTTATACGCATATGAATAAAATGAATTGAATATTATTTTGAATTGTTGAATGATTGTGAGGAACTCTATTACCGCCTATCTTGATTTCAAAATATCCCAATTCTGGCGCCAAAAGCAGCTGTCATCTGTCATTTCTAAACAGTGGAGCGGACTGGGCCCACACACACATATGCACACACGTAAGTACATACATACGTACATATCTTTCTTGGTACAGTTGTCACAACAATGGATGGAAATGGGTTTTTCACAGCTTAAGGCCGGGCAAGCCGCTAAAGGAAGTGACTAAACTTTGGGGCATGTCCTTGACCAGCGTTGGATGGGTTTACGGCAGGCGGGAAAGGGAGCATGCGAAATAATAGCCGGGAAAACTTAGCCAAGACGCCAACGCAGTCAGTTCAGAAACCACCGAGTTAGATTTCCTAGCCTGGTTCTGAGATTTAAGTTAGTGCAACCAGGAACCTTCCGCTTACCTCGATCGCCGTTATGGCCATTATCTGCAGCGGCAAATTAGCCGTGGTTTTAATCCGTGCATGTTGACCGAAAATTGAGGCCAACTTCTGCTCCGTAAGGCAGAAGCGGCAGATTTTCTTTTCGCTCAGCTCCAATTCTCGCGCAATTGTGCTGTTAGCCATCGCAGGTATAGTCTTCCAGATAATATCGTACTATAACGTGTAATCACAAACACAAAACCCACAAGAAGAAAGTTAAATTAACAAAGCGTCTTTATTTTGGAAGTGAGGTTTGATAACAAACTATCAATATATCGATATTTCTTATATTCTACTCGTGAGTGTAAAATCTACTTAGCCGTTGCCATTTTTACACTCATTTTACCTTGAATGTAAAAACCCTGCTCCTCGTGACATCCACCAAAAGGACTCCTAGTTATCATTAGTCAACGCATTAGAGGGCATTGGAGAAAAAACTATTTATTTATTTATGATCTAAGTCCTACTCGTCCGAGTCCCGCAGCCTCGCCTGAGTTTGCTCCCCAATATCGTAGATGGCATTCTGTTGCAGCAATTCGTGGGCTTCATACTTCAGAGACTCCTCGTAGGCGTATTGGATGCTGGTGTCGTAGATCATTAGCTTGCACTTGGCCAAGGCCAGGACACAGTTTCTCAGCCGAGCAATCACCTCGCGATCGTTTCGCGCCACATGTTCGTTTAAGTTCTGCGCAAATCCTCCCTCGCCGCCATCCTGCTCCTGGCCCTTGGTGGGCGCAATCCAGATGTAGCCATTGTTTCCAAGGATCACAGAGGCACCGCAGGGCAAGTTGTGGAAGTGCATCTTACGCCGCTTGACGAGGGCGGGAAAGACCTTGACCAGCACGCCCTGTGAGAGTTTTCCGTACTTTAAACTCCGCGTATAGAGCGACAGAGTGCCCTCCTCAAAGATGTTCTACAAAAAGGGGAAAACCATTAAGGAGATTACATGGATGTTGCACTTTACTTACTTGAACTTCGGCGGAAATAAGATCCCCTTCGTCCAGATACCGCCGCATCATCTGTTCATCCTCTGCCGATCTCCTCCTGAGCTCTCCACCCGGAAGATTTACGGACGACAGCAGCAGAATCGAATCCAACCTTGAATTGGTGTCCACGCGCCAGCGCTTCTGTTGGACTTCAATGACCCGGGCCACTACCACATCTCCGATCTCACCCACATAGCGGCTCTTTAGTGGTCGCACGGAGATCAGTTTGTTAACCTTCTCGATCACGCCGGCCACCGAGGCCTTGATGTTTTCGTCCTCCACAAACGTTCCATGGCCACGCATAAAACCAGCCTCCGGCATTAGCACTTCGCCGGGCGTATAGACCCGAGGAAGGTTTTCCGGGTGGGCCGCTAGATCTCTCCAGTCCACCCGATCTAGGGCAAGTTCTATAGTGACATTTGCGGTCATCTTGGTGGGATCGATGGAATAAACAAAAAAGTGAATTTAGCGGCGTGCAACAGCTGGGGGAACCACGCGGCTCTAGTTCGCCGCTCGGCGAATTCAAATGAATCAGTTCAAGTTCTTCGCCGCAAGTACAGTGAAAACTCCAAAACAAATGAATTCCCTAGGAGAATAATAACATTTCTTCAAAGTAATAAGAATAAATATTTAATAATTGCTATTTAACTTTCTGCATATTTTTAAACTTTAAATATATAAAATATTTTTCGCCGCATTTTTTTCCTGCTTTATGGAGAGTCTACTGTGTCAGCTGTTCGATGTTGTGACCAATAGTTGTTGTACTGTCCGTGAAAATTACGCATAAATAAATGAAAAATTGAAATTGCAAGGGAAAATGGACCAACCGGATGACCATTTTCGCTACATACACAGCTCCTCCCTCCACGAACGTGTCCAAATCAAAGTGTATGTGGAAAACAGTTGGAATCCCCTGGAAAATGTGTAAATAAATTTTCCTTTCTCTTGCAGTGGGACGCTTGAGGGGAAGAAACGACAACCAGACTATGAAAAACTTCTGGAGGATCCAATTCTGAGGTTCTCGGGACTCTACTCCGAGGAGCATCCTTCGTTTCAGGTGCGCCTGCAGGTGTTCAATCAGGGAAGGCCCTACTGCTTACCCGTTACCAGCTCGTACAAGGCCTTTGGGAAACGATGGAGCTGGAACGAGTGGGTGACGCTGCCCCTCCAGGCTCTAGTTCGCCGCTCGGCGAATTCAAATGAATCAGTTCAAGTTCTTCGCCGCAAGTACAGTGAAAACTCCAAAACAAATGAATTCCCTAGGAGAATAATAACATTTCTTCAAAGTAATAAGAATAAATATTTAATAATTGCTATTTAACTTTCTGCATATTTTTAAACTTTAAATATATAAAATATTTTTCGCCGCATTTTTTTCCTGCTTTATGGAGAGTCTACTGTGTCAGCTGTTCGATGTTGTGACCAATAGTTGTTGTACTGTCCGTGAAAATTACGCATAAATAAATGAAAAATTGAAATTGCAAGGGAAAATGGACCAACCGGATGACCATTTTCGCTACATACACAGCTCCTCCCTCCACGAACGTGTCCAAATCAAAGTGTATGTGGAAAACAGTTGGAATCCCCTGGAAAATGTGTAAATAAATTTTCCTTTCTCTTGCAGTGGGACGCTTGAGGGGAAGAAACGACAACCAGACTATGAAAAACTTCTGGAGGATCCAATTCTGAGGTTCTCGGGACTCTACTCCGAGGAGCATCCTTCGTTTCAGGTGCGCCTGCAGGTGTTCAATCAGGGAAGGCCCTACTGCTTACCCGTTACCAGCTCGTACAAGGCCTTTGGGAAACGATGGAGCTGGAACGAGTGGGTGACGCTGCCCCTCCAGTTCTCCGATCTGCCCCGGAGTGCAATGCTAGTGCTTTCCATCCTGGATTGTTCAGGAGCTGGTCAGACCACGGTTATAGGCGGAACCTCCATCTCAGTGTTCGGGAAGGATGGCATGTTCCGACAGGGGATGTACGATTTGAGAGTCTGGCTGGGGGTGGAGGGCGATGGTGGTTTTCCCAGTAAGACACCCGGGAAGGGTAAGGAGTCCTCCAAGTCCCAAATGCAACGACTCGGAAAGTTGGCCAAAAAGCACCGGAATGGCCAGGTCCAGAAGGTCGACTGGCTGGATCGTCTGACCTTCCGCGAAATCGAGGTGATCAACGAGCGGGAGAAGCGCATGTCCGACTACATGTTCCTTATGATCGAGTTTCCCGCTATAGTTGTGGACGATACCTATAATGTGAGTCACTACAGGCTATAAAGCCTTCCAGATTCTGATCCTTCTCTCCTTTTCAGTATGCGGTGGTCTACTTTGAACCGGAGGGAGATGTCAAGTACAAATTACCCGCCAAACCCAAGCTAGTCTCCGTACCCGACTCGGAGATTCAGATGGAGAATTTAGTGGAAAGGAAGCACCATCGTCTGGCGCGTTCGGAGCGTTCGGGCATCTCCGATAGGGACGCCAAGCCCACGGCAAGGTAAGGGTATTGGTCGGTAATGCTGTTTCTCCTCTTCAAATACTTATTCTGTTCCAGCATTCGAGATCAACTGCACACCATTGTGTACAGATACCCATCCACATATGTGCTGAGCAGCGAGGAGCAGGACTTGGTCTGGAAGTTTCGTTTCTATTTATCGTCCCACAAGAAGGCGCTTACCAAGTTCCTGAAGTGCATCAACTGGAAGCTGGAGGATGAAGTGACTCAAGCCCTATGGATGCTGGCCAATTGGGCGCCAATGGACGTCGAGGATGCTCTGGAACTGTTGAGTCCCACGTTTACTCATCCACAAGTGCGAAAGTACGCAGTCAGTCGGTTGGCTCAGGCTCCGGACGAGGACCTACTTCTATATCTGCTGCAGTTGGTCCAAGCTCTAAAGTACGAGGATCCTCGTCACATCAATCATCTTCACGGCTGTATATTCCCCGACCGCGATGTGGTGCGGTCTATGCCCGATGATACCAGCTCGCAGCTTGACCAGAGCAGTCTCTCGGATCTCAGTGCCACCAGCAGCGGGATGCACGCATCTGTGATTCCAGCCAACCAACGAGCTGCAAGTTTTCTGGCTGCCATCAAGGCTGACAAGTCACTAAGTCCCGGATCAGCGGGCGGCAGTGGCGGCCAGGGATCTGTGGTTGCAGCTGGTCCCTCAGTTCCTGGCACTCCTGGTGGCAGTTCCCTGCCCTGCGACTCTAATTCTAATGCCCTGATGCTGGCCGACGGCATAAGTTTTGGCAGTGTTCCCGCCAATCTCTGCACATTCCTAATTCAGCGCGCCTGCACAAACGCCACGCTGGCGAACTACTTCTATTGGTACTTGTCCATCGAGGTGGAGGAAACGGAATCAGTGAGAAAGCAGGACGAACGTGCCCACCACATGTACGAAATGGTTCTAAACATGTTCCAAAAGGTTCTCGAGAATGGTATGTTTTAAACGTATTCTCTAGATACATTGATCTTATTTTGGATTTTTCAGGAAACTTTGAACTTAGAGGTATCTTCTACCATCTTAAGAAGCAGCGCCGGTTTATCGACGAGCTAGTCAAGCTGGTGAAGTTGGTGGCCAAGGAGCCGGGCAATCGCAACAAGAAAACTGAAAAGTTCCAAAAGCTACTTGCCGAGCAGGACAGCTTTAAGGTGAACTTTACCAACTTCGAGCCGATTCCCTTCCCGCTAGATCCTGAGATTTATATCACCAAGATTGTCCCCATGCGGACTACTCTCTTCAAGAGTGCTCTTATGCCAGCCAAGCTGACCTTTGTCACGAACATTGCCCAGCACGAGTACGTGGCTATTTTCAAGCACGGCGACGATCTGCGCCAGGACCAGCTCATCCTGCAAATGATAACCCTGATGGATAAGTTGCTGCGTCGAGAAAACCTCGACTTGAAGCTAACTCCCTATAAGGTGCTGGCCACCAGTCCCAAGCATGGCTTCCTGCAGTACATCGACTCCTGCACGGTGGCGGAAGTCCTTGCCCGCGAGGGAAACATCCACAACTTCTTCCGAAAACACCACCCCTGTGATAACGGGCCCTATGGTATTTCATCGGAGGTCATGGACACGTACATCAAGAGCTGTGCTGGCTATTGTGTCATCACCTACTTACTCGGTAAGCCAGTGACTGAAGTATGATTCGTTGTGCTGAACTCGTATCCCTTTCAGGCGTTGGTGATCGTCATCTGGACAATCTATTGCTGACCACCAACGGCAAGCTGTTCCACATTGATTTCGGCTACATTTTGGGCCGCGATCCCAAGCCAATGCCTCCGCCCATGAAGCTGAGCAAGGAAATGGTTGAAGCCATGGGCGGAATCAGCTCGGAGCACCACCACGAGTTCCGGAAACAATGCTACACGGCGTATTTGCATTTGCGCCGGCACGCCAATGTGATGTTGAACTTGTTCTCGCTGATGGTGGATGCCACAGTTCCAGATATTGCCCTCGAGCCCGACAAGGCGGTGAAGAAGGTAGAGGAGAACCTCCAACTGGGACTGACGGACGAAGAGGCGGTTCAGCATTTGCAAAGTCTACTGGATGTGTCGATTACGGCCGTAATGCCAGCCCTGGTGGAGCAAATACATCGCTTTACCCAATACTGGAGGAAGTAGACAGCCGCTACCACAAGTAGTGGGCACTAATTTTAGAGTATGTTTCGTCCATTGAATGTTTTAGTGAATTGTAACCCCAAGAACTGGACGCAACATACTGTTCTTCAACTTTTACACTAATTGTATGATATGTTAGTCGTAGGAATCCTGTATGTATCAGTCTGTCTTTTGAAAATTAATTATTATATTCCCCTAACTGTATTGTGTCGCACTCGATTCAACAAGATGTCTCAATTCCGTTCCAAGAAGCCCGTCTGGCTCTTTTTGAAGTTGATGGAGTTCTTCCTGAGCGTGGGATGCTGCTACATGCACTACTACTGCCTAAAAACCCAGAACCTTTCGCACTTGTTCCTGCTGTGCGGCACCTACGGTGGCTCGTCGATAATCTGCTTCCTGTTCGTGGTCGGAGTGTTCTACGCCGAGAAGCCGGCGATGAGACATGAGGCTGCCTTCTCAGCCTTTCTGGGCACCATGTTTCTGTTGACCTCTTTCGCCCAAATGCACATAGCCACAAAGGGTCAGTTTGAGTCGAAGCACTGGACAGGATTTTATGAATGCTGCCGGGACAACTCTTTGATTGCCTTCTATGCCGCCGCCATATTCTTCGTACACTGTTCGTTTGCTCTGGATCTGATGTACAGTCACCGGCGCTTGCATATTCATCCGTTGAGGAGCCAACGGCCGCTCCGACTATACTTTCTTAGTCCGGGCGTCGAGGCATATCTAAGCCGGTTTAAGTGGTTCAGACGGATCTCTTCCCAGCTACTGGACAGTTCACAGGGTTCGTTCACAACCTTCCACCGAAGCTCAGATGAAGAATCTGATTCAGATGAGGAACTAAGAGAACGTACTCCAAGCGTACGCCGTGGGACGGACAGATTATATGAACGGGAGCCGTCTATAACTGCTTAATAATTTAAAAAAATTAGCTATATATTTGTGCTTATATATGTAATTTTAAATTCAATTTTATAAATGTTTATTACACATAATAACGTCATTCCCCCCAAAATGATAGTGTCATCTCTAAAACGATAACTTTGAAATATGTAGAATGTAAAATAATCGTGCCCGCGCAGCTGTTTCGATTACGGTTCTTTGAATTTTGTTTTTGTTCCGCATTTCCATTTACAAAGTTTGGGAGTTAACTCGATTCTGTATAATTTGTTAGGCTTATTGGAAAACTCTGGAAAACTGAAAACTAATGGCAAGCGGGGCGGTAAGTAGAAAATGTGATGGCGGCCGTCCAAGTGCCCATTGTTCGGATGCAGTGCTGGATATTTCTGTCTGCAAACTTTTCTGATTTTCATAGTTCGATGCGTGGTACAAACTTCTGCGGCAGGCCCTTGTGCCACTCTGCTTCTGGCTCTTCGGTTGCCTGTGGTTTTAGTTAGTGGCAGGTATTCGAGCCAAAAACTTTTGCTAAAAGTTAGCCGGGCCACTAAAGTTGCCAGCCGACGCACCGCAAATACAAATACACACACATAAAGCTGGGCGCACACACACAGAATACACACATATACACAGAAGGTCCCTGGCGTCCAACTAAGTTAGTCGTGCCAAAACCTCATTCTACAGTAGAGCTTCGTTCAGTCCTAGGGAGATAAACCCAAAGGGGGGAGAAAAGATGCAAGTATTTAAAAGGTCTGTTTAATCTTTAGACATGCATACATATAAAGCATCAAGTTTTTCTTTTATTCATTTTACCGATTTTTCACTTTATTATTTTTTAGATATTTAAAATTCATCCTAGGCCACTTGGGATTATGAAAGTTATAGAAGGAGCGTCATAAAGCGCTCTTATCAGCGCCACTCTCTCTCTTCCCGAAGAGAACCGAGTGAGTGGGAGAGCCCGTGCGAGTGAGTCACTCACCGGTGCACTCAACTTGGCCTGTTGTTATTGTGGCTGCAAGCCAACGACCAAGCCCACCCCACTGCCCACCCCTCCACCTACTTGACCCAGCCCCTTCATTCTCCCGCCACATATCCTGCGGGCTAAAAGCAGCACGTGTTCATTTTCGTGTGCAAACCCAGTTGGAATGCCAAGTTGAAGTTATGTGTGCGCCTTTTTTTTCTCCTTTTATTTTATTTTTTTGTTTTTGCAGACTGTGTTGTCAGTCAGTGTGCGCGAGTATCTTGTGTGGGTGTGTGGAAAAGCGTGTGCATCTGTAAGATACAGTTTTCTAGATCACAGCATGTTTGGTTTAGTTGGCAGCTAAATTTCACTACGTGCAGTTTGCGGTGGGTGTCAAAGTTACGGAATGTTAACTATGTTTTACAATAACAAGTTTGCCGGCTGGCTAGATGGCTAGCTGGCTAGATGGTGCTGATAAAGATAACTCGTCTAGTTACCGAGTTGATTGAGTGAATAAGATGAATGCTTAGTGAATGATGAGTAAATTATGAGTCAAATGGCGAAGAGATACAGCGAATTGCTGCCAAGATTGTTGCTTAATTGTGAAATAATGACCAGAGAAGGTCAATCCATGAATCACAAAATTAGATAAGCGTGGAGAGCCCAGGAAAACTATAATCAAAGTTATTCAAAAAGAAATTGGCTCAAGAAATAGTATATTTTTCTTCAAAGAATATATTTTTTTTAAACATTATCTTAAAAGCTATAGTTTCTTAATTCATTTCATAGTTGAAAAATTTTTGAATCAAACTCTGAATGATTCAGATGTCCACTCCAAGCTTTGACACACAACCCCAACAGTTATGAACTAGCACGTTCCATTAATTAGTAATCGCACACATTCTCTTTCAGTTTCGGTGACTTCTTGGAACCCTATGCTAGTTTTTGCTTATAATTTCACAATCAACCCCATGGGCGCCCACTGTAATTGAAGTCTTAACTTTGACTTCCTATGTGCAATCGGGTTTTAGCTGGAACTTTTTGGTTTTTAGAGTCGTTCTGTCTCGGCCCGTTGGCGAACTTAACTCCCAAAATGAAGGTTCCCAGAGTCGGTCGCAAAGCACCCCCCCTGTCCGCCTCTTCCAGGCCCCCAAAAACACTATGTACGTGACGCTTATGCAGCTCCATAGATCGTCCGGCGGTAATCAGTTTACGCTGACGTCGTTTGCTTACCACTTTCCCGCCATACCCACTCCCACCCATCCACCCCCCTAGCCCATGACCCTGCAGGTACAGATGTGGTCAGTAAATTAGAATAAATGTATTATCTTTTGGGGAACTACTCTGTTATACAAAATATCTTCTCAGCTTTTCACCTCAGGATCTGATGACTATGTCCTATAACTGATATAAACAGAACGATCGTAAATCTCATAACATTGAGGTTTTTTAAGATAAATGTTGGAGCTTCCTACCTATTCGAATTTATGTATTATAAGGATAACATTTATAAGGACCTCAGAGATATAACTAAGACCCGAGGTTCTATAACTTTCAGAGAAACATATTTATTTTTTAAAATTTATTTTATATATCATGCAAGATATTTTACAAAAACCACCATAGATCAAAGTTATATTTACTTTCTTGTTTTGTTTGATTTTTTTCTAAATTGTAATTTATTTAATTATATTACTATTTTGACCTCAAGTGTACTATGTTTGTGCATTCATATTTAAATCCAAGTGCAAGTCGTGTAGCTACATGCGAAACTCTATGTAAACCAAAATGGTTTAATTTTTGTATTTTTATTTTTTTTTTGTTGCCCCTCATTTCTATTTTGCTGCTGTTCGTTTTTCATGAACCGATACTAACACGAGTGCTACTATTTCAGTTGGTTACTAAACATTTAGAGCCCAGCCCGGACCCGGACCCTGTCCCGGGCCCGGGCCCGCCCGCTCCGAGAAAAGCGAGAAAAGCGGGCTGACTAAGCGAACGAGCTGCACAACGGCAGCGGATGAAATGTCGCGCCATATTAACCATATTGCTCAGCCACAGAAAAGGGGGCTTTGCTTCCCCAAGCTGGGAGCTTATAGATTTGCTGCTGCCCATGCCCCACGATGTGAGGTTTTGCCTAACTGCCTCCTAGCCTCCTAGTCCCCTCTGAGACCTCCTTTGGTCTTCGCGTCTGGCCCCTAGGGCCCGCATTCGATGCTTGGTAGTAAGCTGCAGTTGCTCCATTTGTTTGCTTGTATTGAGTAGCTGGAGAGCCGTCAAGTACAGTGAAGCTTAGGCTGGAAATTTAACAAATAATATGAAATAAATTTATAATATATATTTTTTTCATTTTTATACAAAAAATATATAATATTTACATTAATATTTTATTATAGAAATTTTTAAATCAAATCTCTACTGTAGATTTGTGTGTGTTTGCATGTGGCGCTGTCCACAACGTGATAAAAACTTTAAACATTGAATTGTGATACTTCGTCACTTGGTTGTAAATTGAAATAAGACCACCTTCCTCTCGCCGCCCCCCGCCCCCATTTCTTGGCCCGCTCCCCTCCGCCAGTAAAGCGAAACGCAAAAACAAAAATTCTCTTGCAATTGTCAGCAAAATTTTCTTCAAATGCGAGACTGGCAAGGGTGGAGGAGGATGTCTTTCCGAGACATTTGTTTAGTTAAGTTTCGGTTTTGTAAGTTTTATGATTTAAATGCAAGCACCCAGACATAGATACAAACAATCATAGATACATGCTTTGCAATGCATATGTATCCAAGACGGTCAGTGATTGTAGTTGTGAATTCATTATTTATATGAAGCTTCGTCCGATTCCGTTTCCATATATTCCCCGATTTCCCGATTCCGTTTTTGCAATTTCAGTGCAGTTTCTGACGCCTTCGGTTTGGTTCTCTCTGAATTTCATAGTTTTTTGCGGTTATTCTAAAGTTTTATAGTTTTTTTTTTGTTGAAATAGTGACGTTTGGATGGTGTTTCCTGTGATTCGGTTGTTTGTTGTGGTTGTGGCTGTGTGTGCTCTTTGATTTTGATTTGTATATGCGCCAAAAATTGTGCAAAATTAAATAAATAATAAACGTGCCAGAAATTTAAATTAACTTTTTTTATAACAAAAAAATAAAGGCTTCATAAATAAAATTCAACAAAAGAAACTCAAATACGTTTCGGATCGAGGGAAGAGTGCAAAATTGCACGATTAATTCAGTTTTTATGGTGAGTTATACAAATTGAGAATATATTATTATTTGATGATAAATTCTTGGTCTTATCGTCAATTGAATTAGAAGTATATTTTATGAATAGTTTATCGCTTTTTGTGTTTTCCTAAGAACCTAATCAAGTTCTAGAATACTAGTTTCTTTGAACATTTCACTTTCCTCTGGGAAAAGAAATTCCTAATATATTTAATAATGAAACAAGTCATTAAATGACATCATCTAAAATCATTGCAAAAATAGAGTTTTATGGTAAGTGACATTACCGTTAGCCAAGTGCTAAGTTTATGGCTCTTGAGTCACACATAGTTCTATGAGTTCCAAGAGCTTCGTGTACCCCCACACTTGAGAGCACTGTTGGCCCACAATGCTTACCTTTGGCTCCATTATCTGATAAAGAAAGAGCCTCGCACAGGGGGCAGGTGAGGGCGGTACGGTGAGAGTCTTTAATGCGGTTATCCCCGGTTTGTTGACCTCTGCCGCGCTGATAAAGATTTTCTCCGTTCTGTGTGCCGTCCTCTTTGGTTTTGCAAAAAAAAAAAACCAAGAACTTAACTTGCACGAAGATCATGTCAATATAACCGGCAAGCCAAGGAATGAACGCTTTATGGCTAAGAAGTGGCTACTATGTGGTCTGACTATATGGTAATTAGGGGGCTAATAGGAAAAAACCTGCACGTAGCCCAAATAAAAATGGTAACCGAATCGAAAACGAGTCAGCAAATTAAATAGAATATTTTTAAAGGGTTTTAGAATCTTAGATTTATAAAATCAAGTATTTTTTTAATATTTTCTTCCATGAAAGAATAAGTACTTCAATTTTCTCTTAGAATATTTTTGGTTATTCTTAAAATTTTAAAAAATAATCATTCTCTAGATACTCCTATATGGTAATTGGATATCTAATAAGTAAAAACTGGCACGTAGACCAAATAAAATTGGTAACAGAACCAGAATACGAGTTCCACCATTGGTGACACTCACTTAAAGTCTTTCTGGCCACATTTTTAGACTCCAAGGCCCAAGGCCAGTGGCTCGGATCTATCAGGTTAATTACCTGCCATTGTTAATCCTAGTACTCCCCCACGCCCCACGCTTTATTGCCCCTAATTCTCCTAGTTTTTTTTTCTAAATTTTTTTTCGATGCCCATAATGAATTCAATTATTGTCACTCGAGTGCGTTAAGTATGCGACGAAGGTATGTGCCGGTCCGGCTATCTGTATCTGTGAGATACATTCGTATTTTCATACGTGCCCGACCACAGTCGCAAAAATCTAACGATGAACAAGACAAATAAAAAACCTAATGCTTCGGCGTCACTTGAAATTAAAATGTTTGTGCAAAAATAACAACAATATTACAAAAATAAATGAAAATAAAGGCCTGGAAACTAGTTTTCTGGGAGGTAGCTGTGCCAGCTTTGGGTTAATATAATAAACGAGGGAAGGTTCTTAACTTTGCAAAGGTATTTTTTAAATTTAAATAATATATAATCTCCAAAAGCCATTCATAATTATTAGAAATAGTTTTGTCAAAAATTTTTGTGTCAACCCTCGTTATTATTTTAACTTTTCAGCTAAATTTATTTAAAAGTATTTAATGCTTTAATTCGACTCCACCCTCGCCTACGTGATTATATTGCCATTCGATACCAAGGAACAAAAAGCCAAAAAAAAAAGAATAATAATACATATAGCCGGCGATTTTCTCCGTTCAAAGCTCTCTGTTGGGAAGCCATGATAAAAATTCGTATATCGCCTCCAATTCGGTGTCTAATTTATTAATATCGCTTAATGTCTGGCTGGCAGCTCTTTGCGTTTTTTGTCGTTATTTGTTATTTGTTCTTTGGGGATGTGCCCCGCCCTAATCTTTACACAAAGCGAGAATTCTTTATTTTTTTTAACAATTGCTTAGGCCGGCTCTTTCACACACTTAGCATGCCCTCTCTGTCGCGGGTTCTCGGTGTGTGTGAGTATTTGTGGCTTTTATAAACATGTTTTCGCATTAATAATACATTTTTATTCGCTAATTTAAATGTTGTTTACATTTAACACAAAAACCAGTTAGTCTTTGGGCCATATCAGCAATTATATACCGATATGCTGTATATAGTGAGGGGCACTCATACAGAAGCAACATCTGGGTGGAGCCTAAAACTTTGATAATTTACTTAGTCTGTGGCTGTCTCGAGTGTGAGTGCTTGTGTGAGTCTCGGCTTCATTCTTATTCGTTATTTATGCATTTGTTAAACTTAGACTTGGAAATCATTCGATGGCGATTTAAGAGCAGCTCTGGCTCTTAGAACACCGCCCCCTGGGTGAAATCCCTGTTGCCGCCAGTTGCGAAAAGTTATCCCAACAATTGTTCAACTTTCCACAGAAGAAAGGGGTGCCTGAGTGGGTGAGGGTGTGGGCGTGGGCCACATTGTGGGCGATTAAGCCGCCCACAATCAACGCCTCGAACCACAGCTCCCCCCAGCCACCTCAACAGAGTCCTTGTCAGCGCATTAAGTAAATGTTGTCGCACCCCCTGTGACCGCCTGCTCATATTTTGAATCCTTTTTTCACTTCCTTCCCCATCCCCCTCGCAAAAATATTAATTGTTGTGGATAACTCGGCAAGGATACGGAATGTTGTAATCGGAAAAGCGAATTTTCAGTTCTTTCTGTGACTAAACCTCGCTAGACAGATAGGGTTTCGTAAAATGGTGAAACCGAAAACGATGTCCCACTTCCAGAATGGAAATAATTTGGGGCACCATTGAGGGAAAAGGGTGACTGAGTGGAGTGATTAAAACGCGACAATTTGTTGGCTCTCAAGTGCTCAAGTGAGCAATAAGCCATCGGGCATCGAAGGGGAAAAGATAGATACATATAGCACTCGGGCACATAACCTAACACCAATCAATCCGAATCGGAGCCAGCTGCCCTTTCGTCAAATTCGAATAAACAAAAGCCATTAGCCAATGTGTGTATCCGCAAGATTCGACGACGACACTTGAGCTGGTGTAATCAAATCATAAACCCCAAAAAGTACACAAAAATATAGATAGATACGAGAATTTTCACTCTGCGTCATATCCATTAGATGTCCCTTTCCAGACGGGCGGGACTTTCGTAATTGGTTCAAGTATCTTATGCCGGTTGCAACCACAAAAAAGTATCTCAATCTGTTGCTGTATCTGTAACTGTATCTGTATCTGTTCGAATGGGAAAACTGTACTCTGTCGTTGACAATGAATGGATTGTCAAAATCCAAAAAACCAGCTGGAGGTTGCAAACGAAACGGAAACAAACTCCTTTTCATCTTTCGTCTTAGATTGAGATTCAGATTCAGATTCATTTACGTGTTCATCTCCGGCAGCCTGGCTGGCTCGCTCCTTGAGTTCTGGGATTTATCTCAAACTATCTTGAAGCATTTTGCATCCCTTTGGCGCAACGCATCCCCTTACTTTGCTTCCTGTTTTCCCGTTGTCTCCATTTCATCTAAGCAAGTTCATCTCTGCCGGTCTGTGGAGATTTTGTTTATTGTCTATACCCTAACTAAAAATATGAATCCTTTTGTTTATACACAGTGCTTGCAAAAAAAGGATAATATTTTAAGAAGAAAGGTCATATAGAAGTTGTTTTATTCTAAGGATGTGTCAAAAATGCTTTATATTTCTAAGACTTGAAAGGGATTTGACAGTGCTAGCCTGGGAACATGTATTTCGTAAAAAGTTGTTAAAATTTTCCACATTAAAGGGTGTTAGCAGTCATTGTTACTGGTTCTGGTAAAAAGTATCCGTCTATCTGACTCGGTTTCTCCCTCCATTTCCATTGTAATGGGTCCGAATTCAAAAAGTCGACAACGCGCATATTTTAAGAAATCATTTCTTGATTACGACGTTTGAAAACAATTTGTCTTTCACTCTTTCGGCTCAGTTCTCGGCTTTTTGGTTATTTGGGTACTGGCCCTATGTACACACCGAGTTATAGATAGAGATACATGTATGTATCTGCGAGTATATAGCAGATATGGCAGCAGTGTGTGCGAGCATTGTATTGTATTGTGTACTTAGCTCAAAGTTGTCTGACTTGTTGGGACTTTTTTTATGCATTATTCTTGCGCCCATTTTGATTTCATTATTGTTGTTTCTACGTCTGGTTCGGTTTCTCTTGCTTTTTCATTGGCTTTCGTTAAAAAATAGACATAGAACGTTGAATAAATTGATGTGGTTGCTTTTTCGTTGAATGTTACTTTGCATTTGATTAAAATGATCTTATAATGGGAATTTATGTTTGCTTTTAAATGAAATCTAATTTATTATTGGGGGGTTGAGACGAAATTTGGAAAAGTTCATAAGAGTATATTTTGTTTCTTTAATTAAGAAAAAAAAAATAACATATTTAAATGGGAATATTTTTTAAGGCTTCCCTTTCTGTCAATGAATTTTAATGACTTGCCAGGGTTGAAAGGGAACGACAGTCATCACAACAAATGGCAACATCACCTGTTGAGGACACGCTCTCTCGTACACACACATTCACGCATGCCGGCAGGCGATTTCACACCAACACGCGCCACATAAAAAGGACAACAGCACAACGTATTCGCGTGCTGAGCGGAAGAGAGCGAGGGCAGCCAGCCGAGTGATAAAAGTGCAAAAAGAAAGCAGCAACATATGCTAAGAGAGCCGACTTCTGCATATTGGTACTCGTCCCCATTCCCACCCCACGCAACAAGGCGAAGGTGAGCAACAGACTGTCCTCTCTCTGCCTTGTTGTGTGGGTTTTGTTTTGGCCTTGTGTTCGTACGTGCGTGTGTGAAAGTTTCGCAACAGGGCGGCATAGGTCAGGTTCAATATTCGGGCAAAGGATCGGGATCATGGATCCCAATGGGACTAGAGTGGCATGTGTCCTTCTTGGGCCACTCGATTCCAAGAGGTGTCGCAGCCTGTCACAACAAACTCCCTGCCCGTCCCTGCTCTCTCCGCTTTCTTTCCTGCTGCGTCTGCCGATGCTGATAAGGAGCTGGAAAGGAGGAGGCAGGAAGGAGCGGCGGCGACCGCAGCAGTAAAATGTCAACAGTTGGCCTGGCCAGGGGAACACATGGTGAGATGGGAAACAAGGAAAGGAAGCAAGCGGAAAGAACATAAACATGCCAAGGAGGAGAAGTGTGGGGCAATAATGTTCAATGTAGGGCAACCAATAAAAAATAAACCCTTTAGTTTTAGAGGATATGATTGTCTATAAAAAATGAAATTAAATAAGCATGTCTTTTACTTTTATTTTTATAAAATATTCTACCCCAAGCTTAACAAAATATTCCGAATTATAATCCCTGAAAATGCAAACAAAATTCAAAATTAATAATACGAATAGACAATTCATAGACATTTCATGCTTTTCAGTTCAGTAAACCCGAATAAATGCTATCTGCACCCTTGGGAGATGAACGGGGATTATGGCACAGCGATCAAATAGCATTTCCGATCCCGAGATCAACTGTACTACTCGTCGCATAAACCCATTATAATAAAACACACGCAAAAACCCCGACCGAAACTAAATTCAAACCCAGACCCAGTTCAAGTTGAAGCTGAAGCTGAAGAACACCCTATGTAGTTCTAAAAACGTGAGGAGATTTCAATGGTGGAACTACCTACCTGAGCAATATGATTCCTACCTTGAGGCCGTGTTTTTGGATTTTATTTGTAGTAGTAGTTTTTGCGTTGTTGTTATTGTTCTACTTAATGTTCCTGGTAAAAATTTTTGCGTCTTGTGCAAACACACACACACACAGACGGTGAACGACTGGGGAGAGATAACAATGGGAACACGTTATCCTTTTTTTCTTGTTAATGGTTTATGGTTTCCTTGTTTTGGTAATAGGAACAGGAATAGTATTGCGACTTGGCGTGGAAGTATAGGAATCATAGGGTGCATGGATGAATATAATAATAAGAGCGTCTAATGCCGGGAGAATCGTCAGTTGGCCACTCATCCACGTCTTAGGATAAACATACAGAGAAAAAAATATCATAGCTAATTTGGGAAAATTTTATTTTAAACTAGATCTTCCAAATATAGCCTTGATCTTCTGAATCTCAAAGGTGTAATACCCTTCACTATCTTATCTTGTTTTAAAAAGTAAGATCTCCATATTCTCCAGTGTATCCTTAAACACAGCCCCTTTAAACAAATGAAATACTCCTTGTCCTTACTGAAAAGCCAAAATATGCGTCTTTGTTTCCGTGTTCCATCTGCCTTATATGCGTAGTTTTAGGAACTAGTTTTGGTCCTTCCTTCGTTTTGCCAAAAACTACGCAGCTGTGTCGGTCTTGTCCTTTTGTCTGCAGATTATGAATGCGAGTCCGAGTGCGTAAGGCCCGGAGTGTGTCTCAGATTTTATTTTAAAGCCAGGGAGATTGAATTTCCATTTGAACAGGTGTCCCATTCCTTTGATTTTTGCTAATAATGATGCACAAAAAATCGAATCTGCAACCCCTGAGGGCGGAAATCCTAAGCCAGGGGATGCAACTAAAATTAAACGACTTCACATCTCTCTGACAGTGACAAGTTTTGAAGCCCTTGGCCAGAAGTGGGTGGTGGACCGTGGTATGGAAAGTATTTTACGCATCTGGGTATCTGAGCGGCAACTGTACCGCCGCCACCCGCCATTTGAAATTCAAATTTTGAAACGGCGTTGAAAGCGTATTTCAATATCCCCCTTTTGTTGAGCGATTGCCAAATCACATCTCACCGAACTCGGCTCTAAAGTTAGGCAAATGTATTTACATATTTAGTCAAGAAGCTGGATGGGAAAAAAAGTGACACAACTCGGGAGGAGATACTTTTTAGTTGCAGGGTTGAGTGCACAAAATCAGATACAGATACAAAGCCAACGAGTTGAGATATTTACCCTGAGATATGAAATAGAATGGGTTGCCCGACGATGGGCCGGCATGGCTGTGACGATGGGGGAAGGTCTAACCAAGGCAATAATCTAATGTATTCAAATCTATATCTGCACACTTCCACAGTGTCTATTTGTGTATTTATGGCTTTTTATGTAACTGTATTAATGGTCTACAAATTCTTGATTGCCATGAAGCCATTTGAATTTGGATTCAGCCCTTCGCAGTAACAATTTCGATTTTTTATTAACGAACTTTGGTCGCCTGCATCCCAGCGTCCCACCAGGCCGACGTCCTCTTTTATTCGGAAATCACAGCCATTGTCTTATGGGTTACAAATTTTCCACCAATTTCCAGAACGCTTTGGGGTTGTTGCTCTATTTTTGGGTGTAGGGCTGAAAGCTAAAATGATGCATTAAACTGCCGAAAGATGTGCGAATTAGTTGCGACCGGTTGGTAACTGTGGAATGGGAGGTACTTCCTCTAAACTTCAAGGGATCGGGGGGTGAATTATCAATAAATGGAGTTGTTGAACTGGAATGATTGTTGAATGTGCTCTGGATTAGGAGGTACTTGTGCAAAGTTCAAAAGAAATCCAAACTGATCACGAATTTTGAATTTTTAATAAACAGAGCTTTTGAACTGGAACAAGTGAAATAAATTTGAAAACGAATATAGTATCGTTCACCCCCTGTTTTCAATAGAATTGTATTCATAATGTTCATAGTTAATGGGATTCTTTCTTATCATGGGCTGAGATCCCCGGTTTCAAAAGAGTCCTTTTAGCCGTGCCTAGAATTTCGTCAACTAAATGACAGGCATTCGTCCCTGAGACATGACTCTCCCACCTTGTCATTGTCCACAATGTCTGAGCGGCAACAATAATTAATTTTCTCAAATCCCGATATCAGGTTTATCTATGGAAAACGTTTTAAAACTTCCCTTGACCAAAAAAAAAAAAAAAAAGAAATGAGCAAACGAAGGGAGGAGGAGAACAAACCCAAACAAAAAACCAATGCGAACAATGAGAGATATTTTTAAATGGAAAATTTCGTATTTAATCCTCACTACGCTCTCGGTATGTCCCATACATACCTTTCTCACACATCTATCTGTATCTGTATCTGTATTTGTCGGCTGGCTCTTAACTAACCCAACCTTAGAATGCCTCGGATGTTGTTGTAATTCATCACCTACAAATCAATCATTTTGACGAAGCGACTCACTAAAAAAGAACGTTCTAAAAGAAACGAAATAAAAGGAATCCTCACTAAGAACACACCGTATAAAATGCAACAAAAATGTTAAGAACGAGAAGGAGCACGGCTGAGGGACAATAGATCAATGCTTCAATATCAAAAGAGTCGGCTTGACCTTTTAACGCATCGGAGGTTCGGCGGGGAAGGTGAGGCCCCGTGAGGGATACGGGAGATGCGAGATGGAAGCCTGTCTCTCAACTCGACTAATTGTCCCAATGGATCACCGCGATGGGTTTCTACACAGGGAGAAAAATAATTAATTTCTCAGATTATATATCTCTAAGTATTATCAGAATTTCTTGCAGTGCCTGGGTCTTTCTCGGATGCATGAAAAATGTTTTCATTTCATAGATTTATGTAGATAGTTCTTCCAAGGTGTGGTTGGTTGCTCTGTAGGTGCGTGTGTGCGTATTATTTTATGCATAGATGTGATGTGCCATAGTGTGTATCTGTGTCTCGGCACTTAATTTCTTGTTTTTGTATCTCCATGCTAGAGATAGTTTTTTGTGTGAGATTACGCTCTGCCTGCCTGCCGCCTGATCTTTGACGATCCTTTCAGAATTGGGATTCTCATCTTGTCTTGGCTTAGTTTACAATGCTCTTTTGATTAGACTCCCTCACCTTTCCCCTCCACCTTTTGCCTTTCCACTGCGTACGTGATTGGTATTATTCATCACTTGTCCTTCGCTGGTATCCTATCTTTTGGATATTTCTCTACTCATTCCCCGACTTATCGGCCAAGATTTGTTTAGGCACAACCTATGCCGAGTGTTTAATTTATATTTTAAGTATGTATCAGGTAGAAATTGAATCTTTTCCAAATTTATTTAGTTTGCCACAGGAAGTCGTAAAACATTTGTACCAACAATGACTATGGATTTTCCATTTTGTCCTTAAACAAAATTTTCTAATTGATTTTTATGGATTTGAGTCTAGAAATTTTCAGGACTTCAGCGCCAAGAGAAAGTTTCCTCAATCAAAAGGGGTGAATAGAGGGTGTGGCAGTGCAGAGGGGTCAATAGCCAAAAACTGAAAAGTTTTACGTTTTAGCCCCAACAATGAATGCAGTCGATAAGTAGTAGTGGCATAAGTACGATTTCATTTCTAGACACAAACACAATCATACAAATACTTATTATAAGGGAAATGAGAGTCGAAAGATGGAAAGGATTTAAACCAAAGACCGAACTTTTTAATACTCTTTAAAAGTCTAATAAAAATATTAAATATTATGATTTCTTAAAGTTCTTAAAATATTCTTTATTTCTTAACCAAAATAATATATTTCTTAATTATTTTCCCTTAGTGAATATATCCTTCGCCACCTCCTTCACAAGTCAGGGTATATTCAAAAGCTTCTTCTTGGCCCTCCCTCCTCACCCTTCAGAAAGGACTCAACCAACTCAAAGCACAGCTGTTGGAGAAGAAGCAGAAGTTGGATAAGAGAAGCGAACGGAAAAGAAAAGAAAAGAAAAGAAAAGGACAACAGGCGGCTGGCGGCAGGATGGGCCGGGGGGACTTTGGTCTCAAAATAGTCATTGTAATAAGAAAATTTTGATTTCATTTTTAGTATTTGTATAAAATTTAATAACGCCGCACAAGATGGCTGACTTGCAAGGGGCAGCAGGAGTGGCAGCAGCAACAATGGTCGGCCAGGACGAAGAAAGGGACACTAAGAGAGTGGGCCAGCGTCAGGACCACAAGGACAGGAGTTGGGGGAGGCGGGGTGCGAACGAGGAATGCTGGGCTAGGGCTGTGGGGTAACTAAAACGCTTAAAACACACAATCTCGTTTCGGGTTCGGTTGGGATTTCGGGGTTACGCTTAAACTCTAAGTACATTTTAACTTAACTGCCTTTTTTGGCATTGTTGTTGTTGTTGTTTTTTGTTAGTTCGTCCTGCTGCCCTTGCCTCCTGCTCCTGCCCTTTTTCCTTGTTTTTCTCCTTTTCCATAACGAATTGTAAGGCGAGAAGGCAAAAAACCCAGATGATGATGGCGATGCCAATGATGATTATTACGAATGATGGGGGGGTTCATCAAGGGGTGGTGGTGACTTGGGTAGCTACTATAGGTGGTGGTTCCCGAACTTCCCGAACTTGACTTGGGTGAATGTGTGTGTATAAGTGGTGTGTGTGTGTGTGTGTGTGTGCAAGTTCGTTCGCTTGAGTACAATTATAAATTTTTGGAATTGTTGTAATTTAGTTTGTTTGTTTGCCAGTTGGATATACTAGATGCGCCCTCTCTTTCGCCCCCACAATCCATCCATCTCTTTCCAGGGGCTAGTACGAGCTTACATTTGGGTTGAGGGCTTGGGTTTTTCCTTTGTTATATACTAGCTTTGATTATAAGCTGGAAAGCTGGCATTCTGGTACCTCTCAATTAGTCAAGGATTTAGAGTAGTTACATTTTTGGAAAATTCATAATCCCTGCAAATATATATGTATGTGCTTATTTGATGTAATTCCTTTTGATTTTTTTTCAATTAACTAATTGCATTATAATTAAAAAATATAAATACAAGATTTATCTTTGAACTTTATGGGAATTTTTTTTTCTTTACCCCCGAATTCGTAATATGTTCTTCAGATAACCCCGCATAATCCCGTACCCTTTGACGCTTTATACAAAAAAAGTCCCGGGCTGGGAATACCCGGACGTAAATACCCTCTGACACCCTATTCATAACGGGTATAAAAACTTTTCTTCTAACTGCGATTTCCACTGCTATTGCGACTGCTGCTGCTGCCGCCGCTGCCTTTGCCTTTGCTGATTATCACGATAAAGCATAATGATTACATTTTTAGTAGCAGCAGCTTGTGCTGAGCGTGCAAGCAGGAGGCGAAATTATCCTCGCCGCCAGTGGGAGCGAGAGGCAGGCATTCGTCCTGCCTTGTAATTGTTGTTTCCCAAACGCCGAGTTTTTGAACTTGTTAGGATTGGAATCGAAATTGGGCCTGGGTATGGGTATCGGTCTGGGTCTGGGTCTGGGTTTGGATTTGGGCTACGGGCTTAGGTTATTCGTTTCGAGTCTGAGATTCGGGAGGGTTGCTATTTGAGAGTGTTTCAGCAGGGAGTTTTAGCGGCATTGGCTTGCACTTGATTAATTGCGATTTATGCGCTGCTATTGCGGCTTATGTATACTATATGCGATATGGAAGTTTTGTGTGTAATTACGGACGGGTTGCCTATGATTATTCTGATGGTGATGGCTGCCAACTGTAATAATGGTCGTTGGCATGAGGGTTCGCGGGTTCTTTTCTATGTACAAGCCATGAAATATGAGTTATAAACGAACTGATTATGTAAGCAATTGAATGAAAAAGTAGGAGGATCCTTCGAACGCTCAAAATTATGCTATGCAGCTGCAGATGTCTTCCTCGTCGATTTATGAGACAAGGAATAAAAAACGAATATAAGGCATATTTCGCTGGCAGAGCGAATAATTTTGCGTCTTGTTGTTCCTTTTGTTTTGGGGGCGAGACTGTTGCTGTTGTTGTAGCCGCATTTTTGCCTTTTTGTTTTGCTTGGCTCATTTGGCAGCCCCACCAACACCCTCTTATCCCGGGGGCGAGAGAGAGAGGTACCACAGAGAGCGCCAAGAGAGAGAGAGTGGAATTGGCAATCAGCCAAAGCCATGGCTGGAACACGTTAATATTACAATGCCGCTATTCTCATTACTTTTGGCCCACATTCAAAGCCACTCTCCTGCCTACACCCACACACAGACGCAAAGAGAGCGCCCGCCAGACACCCGAAGTTCTCTTTCGGTGTTCTCTTTTCACGAACACCAGCACGAACCCGAAGTACTCTCTGCACTTCGGCCCTGCTCGCTTGTATCTGTGTGTGTGTGCGTTTGTAATTGATTTTATTAGTTTTGGTTTTTGTTGTGTGTTTGCTGCTGCTGGCGTCGACGCCGGCAGCGCTGATGATTTTAAAAAAATTTTGAATTGCCCGCCCTTAAAACTAAACTAAACGTGCACCAGTGCGAACGTGCGAGCGCGCAGCGGAAGAAATATTATTCCAGCGTCTCGGAAGACTAAGCCAGGACTTAAAGTCAGAACGGTTGGCAGAACGCGTGTGCTTGGCAAACATTAAACAGTGCTTTATCAATCATTTTATTGCAAAAACAAACAGGAAAAGCAATCTCCAAAAGTGAATATGTGAAAGAAACTCACTTCGAGGCTTAAACATTCGCTTTTCAAAAACAAATAAGAAGAAACTTTTTATATTCCTGCTTGTTGGGATTACCACGAAGAGATACGAGAAAGTTTCTCGAAGGAAGGATTATTTGATAAAGAACAACCGCATAAAAAACAGACAATCAAAATGGTAAATACCGATTCCCTTTAGAGTTAGGAACTTGAAAATATTCATCAATATTTTGTGCCTTAAAAATGCACTGCACAAATGTGTAACTCCCCACCGATAACACCGAAAAATCCATTAAATTTGTATTTGCAAGTACAAGGCGGTTATAGTATTTCGTATACCCTATGAATCAGCTTAGCGGCTAATTTCTATTTTATTAGCTGACACTCCTTAGTCTTAGTCATTAGCCAACTGGCGAATAGTCTTTCGGTATCTTTACGCTCCTGCGTGTGTGGGTTAGATTGCATATTATAAAAAGGTAGAATGTAGAATGCGAGAGATACCAATGGAGATATTCCGATTTAGAATCGCTCGTACTCGTACTTATTCGTTGGATTTGGCTGGCACGCACTCAACGCTGCGACGTACATATAAATTCATCTTAATCTCTTTGGCTGCATATTAATTTCTGCTCAATATTATTGGCATCGGTAATTTCTATAATTTCCGGCGCTGTTCATTCGCCTAAGTTTAGCGCGACTGCACCCATAAAAGGCGACTCTGATTTGTAGATTTGCGATTTTTATTTGCTCTGCCACACTGTATTGAGCCATAAAGCAATCTACGAAATACAATTAAGCCAGCAATTTAAGAACATTGACGTAGCACCCTTCCGCATTTTATCGCCAAACGGATATCCTCCTCCTAAGTTCAGATGTCTCTGAGGGAAAAGAAAAACTCTCTAAGTTCTTAGAACATGTTCTGATAATATTTGGAGGAATTTAGTAGGACCGGGTAACCAACCGCAGAACTAAGTTTTATCATGTCAAGGCGAATTTCAATTTCATTCATTATTTTCAGTTTGTGGTACATGTCTGCTAGTTTATCTGCAATGTAGAGTATGTACGTTTCATTAACTCATTTTAAATTCATTGAGTCACTTGAAAGAAAGTACAAATTAGATAAAATGTGATGACTAACATGGAAAAGCTAAGCTCTAAGCATTTGAATCATTGTGGCATCTTCTAGAAAAGAAAATATCCGACCCTTATTGTCGACAATTTTTGCAAACACATTTCTCAAATTAATCGCAATAAATGCAAAATTGAAGAAAAAATTGAAGAAAATTGTGGTTTGTGGTGCTCGTTTTGAGAAATATCGAAAATGCTGCGCCATATGTGAGATACATTTGTATCTGTGTGCGGCAGTGTGAGTGCAGTTGTGTGTGTAGTTGTTGGCGGGATACAAATAAACTTTTGGCACATTAAGAACGCCACAAAATGCGAAGAGTCAGCCAAATATGAAATTATGATTACGATTATGATTATGATGTTGTTATAATTAGAGAACAACGAAAGCGAAAAACGATTCATAATTATTCAAAAATTGACTTTAGGCAGTCTTCTTCACAGCAGCAGCGGTCTTCTCTCTGAATTCCCGCCAGCTGCCGTCGCCAGATCGTACAGATCGTTCAGATCCATATGGGTTTTAGTTATGGTCTTAGTTGGGGGCTGCTATTTTTAAGTGCACGCACACACACAATTGCAATTACACTTTAAGCACTCGAGTGCTTAATCAGAGACGAAGCGCGAGCGTCGAAACTTTTACACAAATCATATTTCCCCCCCTAATATTGTATATCCTCCGCACTTGTCCGCATCACCTCTGGCCGCCCTGCCCAGTCGAATTTTCTTGGGTTTTCCATCGAAAAGTCGGGTAGGAGGAGGCGCTGAGGAGGAGGATTGGTGGAATGGGAACGATATGTTTCCACTCAAAATGTTCAAGCAAGAGATGAAACAACCACATTTGTTTTATTAATTGCCACTCTTACGAACACATGCTCACGACTCGTGGCCGATAATCGTGGAATACGTTATTATTGCCATATATACAATATATGTGCATATATATAAGGCATAATCATAATTGGCCCAAAAGTGGCTGTAATGAGCATTGCAGATTGAAATTACTTACCTTCACATTTGGAGCATGTTCTCGCTACAGAAAATCTCCTCATTAATTCGATTCCAAATATAAGGCTTCTTCTATGGGATGATGCATGTAATAAGTTGGATCTTTCAGCTGCTACGAATACTTGCAATTCTGCTCAGTTTTGATTCAAAAAATGGGAATATTCATACATGTATATCCAGAAATGGTTTATGAGATACTCAAGTTAATGGTAATTTGTAGGAGAGAATAATTAAATTGTCGTTTATGGAACATGGGGGATATATCTTATAGATAGAATCTTAAAAATTCGTAGCTCTTTGAATGAATTTAAGTTAATCGTTAAAACCATTCCCAAGTCCCATTCAACTGCCAAAGCCCTCCACATTCCTTTTCCAATTGCCTGTCTATTGAAATGGCAATTATTTGAATTTATTTTTAATGCTCACCATGGCCACCCCACTCCCCACACATGAGCCTGGGAGTGAGTTCACAAAAAAGAGGCGTGGGGGCTGGGGGGTTGGCTGGAGAAATGGCTTCTATAGCTCATTTTCACCATCTGGAATGGGATTTGATCTGATTCCATGTGTCTGTAGATGCGGTTGACTACTTAATTTCCAAGTGCCATAAAAATTTCGATTTAGAATCCAAATTGAAAGGTTGCCTCCTTCATCTCCTATCCCTTATTTATTGTTTCAATGCTTATAAATATTTAAAAGGCTTCAAATGAAATAAACAATTACAGTATTGGAGGACAGCTATGGCGATACCCTTTAAAGGCCGATTGCTGAAAGAGGCCTCTGGCAAAAGTATTCCCCATATATCGAGTTGTAATGCACGCATCAAATGTCGAATGCAAATTCGTTCCATCACTCATAGCTCATAGTTTTTCCACCAGCGGAAAATTAATGCAAGTGTAAGAAAAGTGCCTGGGCCGCAAACAATGCTTGTCCATCTGTCCGTCAGTCATTTATACATTCCCTCACTCCCTCAGTCAGTCAGTCAATCAGGCGACAGGCACAGCCGGTTCAGGTTGAGTCACCTTATGATATATTTTATGCTGATGCCGGTGGTATACGGTTTATGGTTAATGCTATCCTGGCAGGCCTAAAGATGGCCCACTGTATATGAGAGTTATTCGAAAAATATGTATCTAGTATCTCAAATAATCCCTTGATAGTGTATCTCATTAAATCCATTTTTAGTTCCCTTTCAAATATCTACATTTGTAACTCCAACAATAAAGTACTTAAGCCATGTGAACAAATATTGTTGAAGCTTGAGACTCGGCCATTCTGTGGCATCGCTCTTCATGGGATTTCACGCTGCTGCGGGCCACACGCGACTGCCTCACGTGGCCATCTCCACAAAACACTCACGCAGACACAATGAGGCAGCGAGGCAGCTCCCCCTCCTGCTTAACAGTCTTGTGGGGTTCCGGGACCTAATCCCCCGGCCCGAGTCGAGACAATAAACTGGCAATCAATCAATGCACGTGTTTCATATTTTTGATATTTTGCCGCTGACGAGAATTTTTGGACAAATCAGTCAACACACAGGGCTTGGTTTGGCTTACAACACTGTGTTGCAAGCTGGCAAGTTGAATGGAAAACAACGTGAATTCCTGAGAATTCCAAAGAATATCGAGATCCAAAGTCCGAGGCTTCACCCGAAAGTCACTCAATTAGAGACGATTTAAATTTATAGATACAGTTATACAGTTATACAGTTAGGCAATGCAGTCCAAGACGCACATACGATATATACTATATGTGTACATACACGCTCGAGGAGAATGTCTTAATTAATTTTAATTATTTTCAATGAGCGACTATGAAATACAAAACATTTCCCCCAACTAAGAACGGCACTGGGTCGCTCGATAAGAGAAGCAATTAAGTAACGAATTAATAGCAATCGACTTATAAATATGATGGTACCCTCAGGCCGCAGTCTTGTTTGTTAGTCCTCTATAAACCATATAAATGGTATTTAACCCGATCAGAAGAGGGTAAGACGCCCTCTTTTCGCGGTGTCCTCTTTTGGGGTAAGAACTTTTCACGCCACCAATTCCGGTGGCTTTGCATTTTCCGATCCGTGAGGTTTTCCATGTGCTTAGATGCGGGCTGTTATACTTCAGCAGACCCGCTCGCTCAACTACTGTTTTTCCTCTTGTGGGCCATTAATTTATTTGTCTGCAACATGCAAACCAATTGACAATCAAACACAATTAGTCACAATAATCGTGAAATGGAAACGCATTTGATGCCCTACGGCATCCCCGAAAAGAATGATCCAGTCGTCTTGGGATCTTATACGTTGATAAGTTATCAGTTGAAATCAGTACAGTCCAACAATGGTGGATAGTATCTTAGCATTTGACCTTCATTATAAAACATAATCCATGTTATTAGCCGCAACCCCATATGCCGGAAACCCTAACTTGGCCCACATTCGACACTGGCCTTGTGCTACCCTCGGAAAGATGCGTTTAAAATTCGCCGAATTAATCGGCATTTCTTTCGCCTTATACCTAGATTAGCTAGATGTTGATATATGGTTTTCGGGTAAAGACAGAGGGGGATCCAGTTAGTGGTGAAAAATGGCAAAAAAAAAAAAAAGAGCAAATTCAGGGCTGGCAAAATACCAGATAAAAAGGGGTTGCGAGCGGCGCGTCATCATCATCATAATGATCTTCATTGTCGTGGCAGCATTTTGCATGGCGTGCACTTAATAAAATAGGATTAAAATTTTATAGTAAGCCTTCCCTGCCCTTCCCTGCCCTTTTCCTCCCTCTCCTTCGATGATTGTGTGAGTGTGTTTGAGTTCTCCTTTTGGTTCCTTTTGTACATACAACTTCAATCCAACAACTGCGCATTGCTGGCGTTTCTTTATTTGCGCTGCTCGCCATCGTATGTACATACATATGTATGTGTATGTACGTCCGTATGTACAACCAGTTATTGGAATAATGACAGCTGTGTGATATGAACTCAAGAACTCAAAAAAAAAAAAAAAAAAATACTTCAGCCCGAAGGCCATTTGTCCTTTGGAGCTAATTCAGAAGACCTAGGGGGTTTCCGTAATATTCGAGTTGAAATTTATACACAAAACGCAAAGTGGTAGATCCTGTGGTATCTCGAAAGGAAATTTAATAATTTCCAAAAACACTTAGGGGAAAGAATTAAGCAGAGACCTATTGCGTAATAATAATATTTCAACGATCCCCTTGGCGTATCTTGAGGATACATTACGACTTAATACTGTGATTCCAGCTGTACACACACACGTTAATGATTGGCCTTGCAATTGCAGTGGCCAGGCTTCTGTGTATCTGTGAGATACTTTTTATTCGTATGGCCCATCTTATGGCATAACGTATGCTTGAATGCGTACCATTTAAGCATAAATCGCGCTGTCACCCCGATCTGCCTTTTGTTATCATCATCAGAGACTCGGGCTGGATTGGGCCTAACCCCCCTGCTCTACCCGAGCCGAACCGAACCACCTCACATCCATCTCGCTCTAGATACATTCCCTCCTCTCCTTGTCGGAGAGGCCCTGTCTTCTGCTTATTCTTCTTATTGTTGGTTTGATTGTTTCTGTTGTCGTTAAAATATTTTTTTGGGTGTGTTCTGTATTTTAATAGCTCGATGCGAAGAGAAGCCCAAATCGCTTGCGCATTGCTCCGCCACTTCCTTTCGTCTCGCACTCACAGATACACAAACACACACTTACACACACTGGCAGTACACACCCTTCCTACACCCCCCTCGATATTTTCTTAGCTTGTTTAATTTCTTTCGAATTTGTCAAGACACACACACAAAAAAAAAATTAAAGAGGCGAGAAAAGGCGACCAAAATAAAAGTAACATGATTTCAGTTTTTACTTAAAATCGGTAGATACTTGAACACACACACAGATACACACCAACACCAGTGCATTAGACTCGTTTCGACTGCTAATCCCTGGCACGTCTAGAGGATAGAGGAAGCGGGAGAGCGACTCACTTTGAATTATTAAAACGTAATCTTGATTCTACAATTTCTGTTTTAGGGCTCATTCAAAAATTTCAAATTTTTATTTTTTTTTGTTGATGAAGACTGGCTGGATGGATGGATTGGCTGGATGGGATGGGATGGGATGGCTTGAATGCATTGGTGAGGGGGAGGATGTTATATATTTTAATACCAGTCACCGATGCGATCGCACGATCGTCACAGCCCGGGCAGGTATGCGCGTTAAAATCGGGGATTTGATCACGAACCGACCACCACTCCCCCACCTTGAATTCTCGCTTGCTCTCTGACTTTAGTCTTGATTTTAGGATTAAAAATGTCGTCAGCATTTTTTATGCTGAATTCCGAATACATGTATTCTTCTCCCCGTCATCCATTTGGCATTGATTAAAAAAAAATATTCAGAAAGGAATAAAACAAAAATGAACAGACTATATACCTACACACCCCGAAGTTTGTTGTTTGTTGGCTTGCCGGCTTCCTCCTTCTTGCCACTAATTTCTGGAGGTTTTGACAGTTGATTTGGGTATTCGATTAGGCCATAACTATTCATCATTTCAATAGGTTTGCATTTTCCTTTGATTTGGAATTTCTTTCCTTAAAAGGAAATATGTATGTGCCAATTAGAGCTCTGGCCAAGAGCAGTCATTAGCGATTTCATCTTAAAGATGCCTGCTTATCCTTTTTTTAAGCTAATAACTGGCTAAACTTTAATTGCCCGACCAATTAATGGGGGTATATGTTTAGAGCATAGTCACCCATTGAAGGCGACTAAAGAAAAAGGCAAAAATTAATTTATTAAACATTTTAGAGCGCATGAATTTTTGCGAGAAAATGGCAAACGGCAGCAGCCAGCCACGGCAACAGCAACAGCGACAGCGACAGTGAACTACAACAAAAGCAATCAGTTGGCAAATAAATGGCTATATGGGTTATATGGGTTATAAGTATGATTCATGCGTCACACTTGCGCATAATAATTGAGAGATGTGGAGCGAGAGAACCCGAGGGGGAGGTGGGTAGGTAGCACAGATGCAGATACTGGACCTACATCTATGACCCCCCTCCTAATTCTTTTGGGCTTCCAACTCCAGTTTCTTTTTTGTATCAATGGATTCGGCTGTTGTTGCCGGGCAGACTAGATTCTAGTATTTAGATACCCAACTGCGTCCAGGTGTGCACTACAAACAAATTGTGGTTTCTATTTTTTTCTTCCATACAGATATTTTTTTTTTAGTTCGCGGGCGCCTTTGGCTATTTTGTCACTTGAAAGAAATGCCAAGAATTCGATTCGAACTCTGGTTTGGACAGCTTAATTAAGGTTATCTATCAAAAGTACTTAGTTTAGTCAAACTGCAGACCGATTGATAGTGCCTGGGACATAGACGTAAGCCCCCTAAACGATGCAATTAGCAATTAAATTTCAGTTGACTTAATGCTAGGCAAAGACTTTTCGACTTATTTATCAATTACAGATACAAATACCAAGGTGTGCGCCATCGATGATAAACAAAAGAGCTTTAAATTATGTGTAGTCTTAACATTTTGTTGTTGACTTGGCTGGGCAAACACACGCACACACCGCACATACCGCAGCCCGCTGCTCGTTCCCATGACTTTAATTACAATTTAATATTTATTTAGTTCGATAAGGAGTCGTAGGTGATTATTTTTGGATACTCATGACTGCACCCAGTCTTTGTACGTATAGATAGCTTCTCATATGTATATAGGTTTGTGCGAGTGGGTATTTGTTTTCGTGGGACTATCAATTGGGCCTTAGTTGGGCGGGTAATCAAATGCTTAAGTAAATTTACTCAACAAATCACTGTAACCGGACACCCTCGTTGTGGCCAAATGTATATCTAATTAATAGTTAAGCCCCAAATGGGAACGACTTTCCAGTACGCTCGTTGCCTGTCCTAAGTAGGTTTTTCTACAATTATAAGTCCATATGGGTTTCACAATCCAGTGAAAATTCAAATCGAGTTCGCGGAACTATTTCCGGTGTGTGGAGGTTTGATTTGAAGATGGTTTAACTCACGCACCCATCCCTAGCCGAAGGCACACCCGCTCTTTTCCAACAATTTACGTAAATTAGATACGATACACGGATACGGGGAGTAATAGTGTTAGGAGGTGGAATGAGGGGAAAATAAAAAGTTATAAACTATACAAAGAAGGCGTTAACAACAATGCCAAATGGGAGCGTTTCTCTTGGCTTGGTTTGGTTTCGTTTTTTTGTCTTTTATCAGCATTTTGGTTAAATTACCTTACCAAGAATTAGTTAACACATTTTCCAGAGCGGCCTCCGGCTCGGGGTCTCTGTTTGGCATAATTAAACAATTTTGTCTTTATGCGCAATTAATTTAATTTCTTCCTTTGGCTTTAGCCGCCCCCTGATAAGTGAATAAACGAGCCCAAGTCAAACATTTAAATTGCGATTGCAATGCAATGTCGGCAAAAGATACAGATATTACAGATACAGATACAGATACAGATATATGTAGAATGCCAGGCAGGCAGTCGGACAGACAACAAATGTGTGTAAAAAGATTCATGCGATATTTATGAGATATTAATTGTGCCAGTTTTTCGGGGCGAGGCAGCTGCATGCAGTTTCCGATTTGATTTCCTTTTTCCCAGGAGCTGCTGGACCTCTTGTCCATTTTAAGCCAATATGCGTACGTGCAAAGTCATAAAGAATAAACAATGTGCCTCCTAAGGAATGGGGCGACAAAGTGAGCAATGAGTTCAGAAGGCGAACCACACAGCAGGCGCAGACACAGATACAGATGCAGATACAGATACAACTGGACTATCTGTGAGATACAGCAGACAGTTGACAAGAGAGCTGTGCAAGTAATGTGCGTGGCTACTTTTTCATTCGCCTGGAATGAATAACATTCGTGTTCATGGATTGGATTAATGCCTTGGCATAACTCAAATGCCAAATGCAAAATGTATCTTGAAAAGCGAAAATTAGCATTTGTCAATTGAATAAGAGACGGCCAGGGCTGAAGGGGGTCACCGGACAATTTCGGACAAAGATTGTTGCGGAATCTGTCATAATGTCAGGCCTAGAAACATTTCTTTAATTTGAATTCATTGTGAGATTTATTATCTTTTAGAACTTTAATCTGTTCAGCTTCCACTTCAAGTAGAACAGAGGCCCCTTTCTCGGCTTTCTCCTTTGCCGAATTCTTTGCATATTCTCCTCAATTGAATCACCATATAGCCTCCAGTTAGATATCTATAATGAGCGTGTTCATTTCGTTTGAGATCCGAGCCGGAGACTATATAGCAAGTACTGATTAATGCTCGTGTTGCTGCCGAGTTCTGAGCACATTAAGATGAGATACAAAGATACATTATCGCCGATTCGAGCTTTGTGGTAGTTGTAGGCGGTCGTCAGTCAGTCAGTCAGTCACTCAGCCGGGCTGGAGCATTGGCGCAATTAAAACGCTTAAGGGGCCAAGTCAGAGTCAGTGAGCTGTTGCCGTAGGTTTTGCTACTTAAAGATACTTGCTACACAAGCACGCATCCAGATGGAGACTCGATCGTGTGTGTGTCTCTAGATATAAATAAGCGATACGTGTAATTCGGGTCACTAACCGTTAACAATAAATTTCATTTGTTTAAAAAATAAAAGAAGAAAAAACTCCAGCCGGAGGGCTGATGGAGCGGCAGGCTGTAAAATAATATCGCCATAAAAATTGACATCTGATCATTTGTAATTATTATGGGGCATTGCGACATGACAAGGCGTCGGCTACTTGTTGCTCGATTTTGGGCGTGGCCATCGGCGTTACTTGGCCTGGCTATTGGTCGGCCAAAGTCTCACTCGATATATAAAAACAGTGAGGAAAAAAAAGATCAGGCAAAGATCAGAGCAGAGCCAGCAAGCAGATCTGATCACAAATCATTCTAAATGGTTCGTGTCTCATTCGCATTCGAAGATCTCCGACTCATTCGCCCTCTAATGGTAATCGCAGTGCCATAATTTACATTGCGAGGCGACTTCTCGACTCTCCCCCACTCTCTGATCTGATCCTCGGTTCGTTCAACTCGTTCAATCAATCTTAGATTCGGTTCATGGAACAATTAATGCCAAAAAACGAGGAATGTACATGTATGTGTATGTAGAAAAGAGCCAAGAAACCTTAACTTACTGATGGCTGGTGGAAGGGGAAGAAGGTCTTTCTTTCGGTTGTTTTTTTTGGGCAAGTTGTGTTGTCTACTTGAAGTTGAGTTTCAGTTTTCAGTTTTCGTTTTAAGACCAACTTAAATGGAACCAGAAATTATTTTGAACGCCTTCAAGTGCCATACAACAAAAATACATTTAAAAGCGGGGAGAGGTATAGGGTTGGGGGCAAATCCAAAGTAAAAAAATACCCAAAGTTGATTCGAAGTTGGGGCGCAATCATGACTTGATGCGATTATAAAGAAGTTTTTTTTTTGTTGTTCGGGAGAGTCGAGACTGAAAGCATTAATGCCCAACACAAATAGAAATTAGATACAGACCCATACCCACACTTACACACGTTTATTCGATATGGCCACAAGCACATATGGATACTTAAACAATTTCAATATTCAAATGAATTTTTGGAAAATGACTAAACCAAAAATGCCGCAACTGAACCCAACTGAACTGTTTAGAATTGTTTTCTTTTCTCTCGACGGTTTTGGGGCTTCAAGTCTCTGCCAGCTAGAGAGTTATAAATAATAATAATAACAATCAAATCAGACACATGGAGCCTGAGTCTTAACCCACATCAAGTGGCTTCAAATCTTGAAAGCATGCTCTTGCCCCTTCCCCTTTTGCCAGATACTTTTGAATGTCTTGCTTAGAAATTAAAACAGAAATATTTTCATTGGCTGTTGAGCTGCAATTGTGTTTTGGCCACGTTTGCTAAAATTTGTCTTAAAGTTGGCTTTAAACTTTTAACTTCCAGGGGGACTTTAGATGAATTCTAATTCTTAAAATCGGTAAAACTCCATAGGGTTTGCTTCCCGGAAGATTACACAATTTGCATGGACTTGCTCCAGTCATTCAGAACACGCTTTTATGATCGCTCCATTCCGCCTTTATTTACTCATTTAACAAGTCGAGTGACAAACCAATTTTCATTCTACGAAAGGCATAAAGACAATAGCAATTGGTTGGTCGGGGAGGTTGGTCGGAGACCCCCATATAAGGCAGTTAGCAGCAGCAGCAGATCGCAAAGTTTGGATGGATGGAGCAGAGTAATGAACTTGTCAGCCATGTTTTCATGGGTGTGCTCAAGAAAGTTGACTTAAAATACAAGTACGGCTCTATATACCATATGTATGTACAAATCAGAAAAGGCGGAGTGCTCCAATTGTGTTTCTTTTTGGCCCGATTGGGGGCGAAGGTGTACGGGGAATCAAAGATAAAGGTAATCCATTTGACTTGACGATATCTACGACTGTCGCACACCGTCACAGCCGTATTTTGTTTTTATTTTTTAGAGTTCGGGGGCTCTGTGATTTGAAAACTATGCACAGCTGCGCAATTTTGTATGCGAGAGGTTTGGCCAGGGCCTGAGTTTTTGGTTATTCGGTGATACGGTGATTCGGGTTTTCTGTTTCGGGGCTGACTAATGAAACCGAAACAATAATAATTTAGTAAGTCTCGAGCCTCGAGTCTAGACCTACGCATGCGCAAAGGTGGGAGGAGGTGGGGCCGGCCACTTCGATGGCAATTGTCACAGCACAAAACGCAATTTGTCGTCGTCGTGGTCGTGGTCGGAGTCCAGACGAGGAGTGGAAGTCACTGAACCCGCTCGAGCCAAGCTTTTTTCTATTACTTTTTCTTCTCTCTCTAGCATTCAAGTCTATCTTTATGCACAGAGAGAAAAAGTTGGAGAAAATGAGGAAATAAATAAAAAATAGTAGGGCTAAGGTAAAGGCTTGTAGACTGTTGGGGAAAGTCAGGGTTCTACTGTCTTAAGTATATAAATATTATTTAGTTCTTTATAGATTATAAAATTACCCAAAAAACATTACCCTTTTAATTTTTAATTTTTTACTATTACTATAAAAATGATACGACCATGATTTCTCCCTGTGCATTCTTTCTTTCCTAAACTCTGTATTTTTTGGGTGTAGGCCAGGTCTGTTGGAAACAAAGGCAAGCTTGACAAAGAAAAATCTTACCATTTTTGTTGTTGTTGTTGTTGTAACTAGTTACAATTGTAAGTAGCACACCAAAAATAACACCAACAGATATTTTTTTGCTGACAACTGCGCAGGCGCGCGTGTGCGTCATGAAATTAGTTTATTTGTTTGCATAAATGTGCCAAATGGTCTACTATACAGTATGTGGCTGTGTGCAACAAATTTCTAATAAATTTGTTGTTTCGGCACCCGTGTCATGCACACCTGGAGCATAATATTCGCCCTCAGCCAAGCCAAGCCAACGAAATCGAGTCGATCCAAGCCATGAACCGAGCCATGAGTCAATTTCCGTCAGCTGCGCCAGCTGAGTAGCATTTGCCAGTTGGACGAGAGGAGAAAAAAATGCAGCCACAAAATATATTCATAATTTTAATTTACAATTAATCAAAAATCTATAGTAGATTCCCCAAAGGCTTCCTACTTGATGCTACCATTCAGAAGAACTTCTTGACATTCTCCATTCCCTTGGAATTTCTACTTTTCCTATTTTTTCGATAACGCGCAGACCTGAAATTCACTCTTAAAAATATTGACTTTCCATCCAACGTGATTTAAACAAAACAAATTTTTATAAGCAACCCCACTTGAGTATTACGAGAAGTACAAAAAATTGTTCAGCATCTCGAATTAAGGCTAAGAGCGGCCAGGAGGAAGGGGGCCACTTAGGCCCGAAACTACTCCGACCAAATGTTAGAACAATAAACAGCGCACAACAAATTCTTTTCTTTTGATTTTCTGTACGATTATTTTATTTTTTCCCCCCTGATTTCCTGATTTAAGCAATCCAACGCACATTCAAATCAATATGAATGCCATGCCCCTAACTGCCTGCGCCGGCCTGGCAGGCCACTCGAAAGACCCGAAATAACGCAGGATGGGGAGCTCTTTTCGGCCACTTGAACGTTCGATGACATTTAGTTTTTAGTTTTCTCCGCATAATTATTATAATACATAAATTTATGCTACACGGCAGCCCATTCAACAGCAGCACCAGTAATAACAAAAAAAAATTTGTAAAATCATTTCAAGTGCTTGAAAGTTTAACGATTCTTTGGGTTTCGGATTCTGATTTAGATTTATAGAGACGGGGCAGTGTACTCGACTACTTACTACCTACAATAATAATGAGAATAATGTGTGCTCCACTTATTCCCCGTATTCCCCACATTAACTGTACCCTACCCTTTACCACCAAACATTACCATTTTTACTTTGAACTATAACGCTGCCAGTTGGCCACTTGATGACAAAAATAGTTGAGCTGACTAAGGCATGCCGCAGAATACTCGCACATTGTAAGTTGTTTGTTAATTTGTAGTAATTACCCAAACCCAGAGACGCCTGCTCGGGCATTGGATTCCGTTTCGGAATACGTACTTATATCGGGCATGATGGCTTCTGGTCTATAAGTCCATATATTTCTGGTTGTGGGCAAGCATCTAACAATGCCTTGCTTTATTTTAAGGCACAAGGTTGACTTTTGTTGCTCCATTGGCTTGGTAGCTCCATACCATGGCTTCATAGCTCCGTGGGTAGGTTCACAATTGTTAAACTTCGAGTAAAGCATGTAGATTCAGTAATTATTTTTCGTTTTTATATTAACTGCCCACAAAAGTAGAAATAGATAGATAACAAAACCGAGTCATACACTCACACCAATGCCCAAAATCTAAACCAGTTTGCTTATTTAATTTCAATGCTTAGTCTTGAAGTCGCATTGATTGGAGTGATTATTTTTATGAATGTGAGTTTGTCAGTGTCAAAAAAAATGTGCCAAAGAAACAATATAAGATGTGCGTCATTTGGCTTGGTTTCATTTGCCTTTCATGGGAGATCCTTTTTTCCCACTTCCCTTCAGAGACAAGCTTTGAAGAAAACTTCATCTTCGACTAACTTGGTCGTGGAGCCCCACCCTTTTCAAATAACCCGTACTCGACTCGAATTTAAATGATTCTCCGCCATCCCCAATTCTGTTTGTGGAGTCTCAGAAGAGAAGTCGAGTCATGACTAAAATTTAAACATTACCTCAATAATTAATTGTTTGTTAATAAATATGAATGTGTCTACATTTTCGCATCAAAATAAATAGGAAGAGTGTGAATAAAAAATAATAATAAGCGCACGCGCCACATCCATCGCCACATTCGCCAATGACTAAGTTTCCTTTGACTGCCATAGACATTTTTTAACGAATGCGATAAATACGAATGTAAATACATGTGTGTATTTATCTTTATGTACATATGTAGTATATATACACATATATAAATTGTAAATCAGATACGGTATAAATATTGAACACATGGCGCAGTTTCTACACCCAAGACTTGTGGGTGTTTTTGGTAGTCGTCGGGTGGAGAGGAGGAGCCTCCATCGAGCGAGTGAACAAAATTGAAATTGAAATAAAATAAAGCACAATAAAACGTACTTAAGATTGACGATTGTGTAGATTGGGGGAAACGAGCGATCAATGAAAGAGTTTATATTATTTTTGGGGGGAGAATCGAAAGTACAGTTGAGTATCCCATTTGGGGAGATAATGTTTTAAGTTAAACTTTTATTCTTGGGTATATCCCTCAAACAGATTCGATAAAAAAAAACCCGATTGTAGAGCATGTTTCTTTGGTATCGGACTTGATTTAATATAATTGGCTGTCAATATGGCTCTTGATTGTCTCACTCAAACACAAATACCTATACTCAGACACTTTCTGAAACAAAATGTCGGCAGCTGGCTGGTTTTTTTTTTTTTTAGCTTATAAATTAAAACGCGTTTCATGGCACTCATTTTGTGTTCGATTGTTCGAACTCATATTCATTTCTTATGGAGGGCCTGGAAGCATTTGCTTTGCTCACACCCCTTTCGGCCAGCTCATCTGTCCGCCTGTCTGCTAATTGAAAATCAATTAATGTGACTGCATCCCATAGCTATATCAGCATCCGACATCAAAATCAACATCCATAGCAGTGGCATTCATGTCAAAGTCAGATATCATCCAGGAATAATTCCAATGAAAACAAAAGGAGTAAGGAGCTCGAAATCCTTTTGTTTTTTATTGACTTTGTATTTAATTGATCTGCCTGAAGTATATGGGAAGACAACAGCAAAGTTAGCTTTGTGATTGTGTTCGATTTTGTATGAATTCATCATCAGGTTCATTGAATTTTCGAGTACGTCTCCGAAAAGCACTTTCGTATGGTTGGGAATGTGGCACAAGATTTGCATGCTCAAGTGCCTGACATCCGATGTGGGGCTTATAAGTCAGATTTACCTGTAATTTTTGGACTAATCACTAAGCTTTCGCATTGAGATTCTCAAAATTATCAATTTATTTCAATTATTGCTTCATTTACAGGTCAACAAACAGTATACGGCCAACGATCTGGAGGCTTTTATGAAGATCGCCGCCAACTGGCAAAATTCCAATCACAACTTGCTGGAGGGCGTCGACTTGAAGACAGGTATGTTTAGCAAATCGATCTCTCTTTTTTCCCCCCAATGTGTGCCATTCTAAACTCGATATATCCGCCTTTGCAGAAATGACACAGTACATGAACAGTCCGTCGATGAACATGTACAAGAAACGAGAACGCACCCAGAACTGGAATCATCAGGAGAAGAAGTATCTGCTCGACCTGTGCCGCAAGGATATGCGAATCATAGAGAACAAGCGTCTGGATGCCGGACTGACTGCCGTGAAGAACAAGGCCTGGAAGATCATTCATCAAAAGTTTTCCAACCAGTTCGGAACAGATCGCACTTGCAATCGCCTCAAGGAGCAGTGGCGGCGTATGAAAGGTGGGTTTTCAAAAGGCTTCTAGCAACACAATAATCTAATAAAAATATTTATATCTTTTAGCCTGCACTCGCAATGAGATCCTGGACTATAACAACCGCTTGGCCAGGTTCGGAGCCGAGGTAGCCGATCGCAAGAAGCCGTCGCCTTTTACCTTCGAGGTCTGGGATTTCATGCAGGAGGCCAAGAAGGCCTGCAAATCAGAGGCCCTGGATGGCATTGACTACTCCAAGATACCCTTGGCTCTGGAGGAGGGCTTTGAGTATCGCGACGACTACAAATACAATGCCGATGAGCACGACATGGATGAGTAAGTTGGAAATTGAAGACTATAAAGATATCTAAGACTAACTAAACTGCTTTTTTCGAGCAGCAGTCGCACACCACCCCAAGAACTGTGCGATGTGGACATCAAGGAGGAGGAGACCAATGAGACCTTCAACGAGACCTTCAACAACCACCACCTGAACCAGAGCGACATCCATGGAGGCAGTGGCGAGCGGTTGAGTGTGTCGCCGAATCACAGCCGGAACGGCATCCTCGAGGCCGAGAGTCCCGCCACAGTTTCCACCGCCGTGTCTGCCCTGGACGCCAGTGGCAGCGGAGGCTATATGGCCGGCGGAGCTGACATGTCCTGCTTTGGTGGCAACTTCAGTGTGAACAACATATCCGCCACGCTGGAGGCCCTCAATGCCCTGCGTACCGGCCAGTTTCCGACTGCAGCAGCTGCGGCCGCTGCCGCCATCCAGCAGCACCATCAGGCTGCTGCACTGCAGCATCAGCACGGCAACAACAACAATAACAACGAGGAGGACGATGATGTCATGAAGCCACTGGCCAAAAGGCAGCGCACCAGCAGTGGCAGTGTCTTGGGTAGCGAGGATCAGCCACAATCCCTGGCAGCAGCAACGTTGCCCAATTCATCAGATTGCCAGGCTTTGGAGCGATCCAGCGCCGCCAGTAGCAGCAGCAATGGCGCCGCCGTGGTAGCCAACAACAGTAACAATAGCAGCAGCAGCCAGAACAACTTTGAACTGCGAATGTTCATGGAAATGCAGAGCAAGGAGCACATGATGCGCATGAAGATCCTGGAGGTGCAGTTGCAGGCGGCCAAGCACAGTCGCGACTTGGTGGAGATCAACAAGACGCTGGCGCTGCAAAAGCTGCAGGAGCTGGCCAGCAAGCGGCTGCCCAGTTAGGAGGCAGTGCAGCACCCATACAGCCACTATCATGTTTCATGTTACATTAGTTTATAGAACAAAAAAAAAAAATACAAGAACAAATCCATCTCCTACGCCATATTCGCAGGCAGATCGGCTATAGTTTAGCCCATAGTTTTAGTAATAAGTTGAAAGCAGGATTCACCGAAAGAATACCAACAAACACACTCACACCAGACACAGAGACACCGAGACACCGTGACACCGAGTTGTATGCTACACAACATTCCTGGCATTTTGATGATCAGTATTTAAAATGAAAAGCTAGAAGCGAATCCACCCGACTCACATTTATTCACAGAGAGGAGCAGGGGGCGCTCGGAAGTATGCCATAATCTAAAGCCCATTCAGCCTACCTCACACAGATACAGACACATACAGAAACACACACTTGCACACTCTCTTCTGGCCTAACCAGCACTTGACCAAGTCAAGTCAAGTTTAAATAGTTTCTAGTTTTTAGTTTGTACGGCAATCACTCTCCAAGTTGCTCAACTACCACAAATGTATTGTACTTATGTTTTTGACTCTGCTCAACCACTAACTTGATTCAAGCATACCTCAGGGTATGGTAAAAAAAATAAGAAGAAAGAAAGCACAAATGAATATTTTTAATAGTCCTTAAGTTAATTTGATCGATATATACACCACTTTATATATATATATATATTATTATTATATATGCAGCATTACAATCGGCAGCTGTCTCTGATTTTTATTTGTACTTGTACTTGTATTTATTTTTATCTTTGTATAGACTATGTTGATATGATATATGAACCCTCTGCAAAATATATATGTTTGTTTCAATGCCATATTAAATGAAAGTTCATTTTAACGTTTTATTTTCCATTTGCGCTGCAAAACAAATTGTTACCATGTACCATTATGAAATATGTACACTTTACGTATAAGAAACCACCCGTTGGGTTTGTCGCAGAAGCTTCTTTGTAAAGCGTGTAAATGAAAGATACAAATTATTTTAAATAAAAAATATATGAAAAACAAATATTAAGAGAATCTGCCACACTTAACTTTATTCTCTAAAAATGGAGTCATAGGATTCTCGCCTTGCCCATTCTGGTTTATATGCTTATTTGATCTTCTTTCTTTGGTCTTCGGATTTTTCCAAGGATGAAATCTTCTCATCCACCTGGTTGATCTTCGAGGTCACCAATTTCTTTTGGTCGAGAATCTTCTGGCGAAGAACCTTCAGCTGTTCTCTTTGCTAAAAAAGAAATTAAACCTAATCAGCAATCTTCAGATTTGATTTTCAAAGGACGTACCAGTTTCAGGAAGTGAACATTTTCGTCAGCCTTGCCCCGTTCATATAGATGTTTCGATATGTTTCTTGAAGGAGGCATTGGGCTGAATGGAGACTTAATTTTATTGAACTGGGCACTCAAATATATTTTCGGACGGCATAATCGGATTATATTATGACCAACGACTGAAATCATATTACTCGTTCTGTTAGGGCGGTGTTATAAAAATTTAAGCTACGAATTTTACCAAATTCCAAAAAAAAAATTTAATAATTTTGTTTACGAAAAACTGTTTGTTTGTTCGAGCCACGAGGCTAACTGAAATTTTTCGAAATCAAATATTCCAGCCTGAATCATGACAACTTTCACTTGCCCTCCTTATCTTTTTTGAGGCTTCTTTTGAATTGTTCCAGCAGTACTTTCAGATCTTGGATTTCCTGTAAAAGCTGATCTCTCAACTTCTTTGATTTATTGCTGCTTTTTTTCTCCAATTTTTTTATCTCCTCATTCAAATGTTCAATATCCTGGGAGATTTCGCTAATACGATTAGCCTTAATTTTTGAGAGCTGCTCTCTAGCCTATTTTAAAAATACTAATTTATGCTTTCCTTTGAGCAGGGACTTACTTACCAGCTTGAGGACGTAATTGAGCTCATCGCCGCGGCCTTTTTCTGAGAATTTATCGCTATGGGTTTCAAATATTTTATATGAAATTACTCTTAACTCATTTGAATTATACTTACATTAGCTTGTTTCCCAACGAAATATTTCTATCTCTTCGAAGGAAAAGCGGTCTTAAAGTGTAAGAACCTTTACTGTTTGAAGGACTGCGCAGAGAAAAATTCTTCGGGAGTCGACTGACAGAGAAAATAGTACTAAAATAACTCCATGTGGCTGACAAGTGAGTAGACTTTGACTGAGAAAGCAAACTGGCCATTGACAACATTTCCAAAATAAAGAAAATAAAGAAGAATAAATTTTTTTTCTAAACAAAAAGAGAACAATTTTTTCAAAAAAAAAAGACAGGTTAAGAGAAACCTCTCCTTCCAAGGCTTAGAGTATACAGATTGACAGGAAATTAAAATAATATTTGATTTATTTTATTCCATTTTTTTCAAACATTTTTATAAACTCTTGTTCCAAACGGCTTACAATAAATTTTAATTTTCAAAGCAGACACAGCTAATTTGTTATTGTTTTCTTTTGTTTTCTAATATTGATAAGCAGTGAAAAACACCGACTTCCTATTAGTTTTTTTTGTTCAACTAAACTAAGCGTACATGGTTCTAGGCTGATTCGGTAGCCTTGGAATCGTGGAATCGTAGTAGAAAGGACGAGGCGCTGGGCGCGGTGGTGGCGGATTGTAGATCGTGGGTCCTGGTCCACTGTGACGGGATGGTGAGGCCAAACTGGAGGCGAAAAGGCAACCGAAAATGGCCATTAGCAGGCAGGCGATTCCGTAGAACTTCATCTTTGCAATGGGTGACGTTGTCTGACAGTTCATCTCCGGCGGAATAGGGCTTTATATAGCCGAACACCTGCCGCGCAGTCTGGCTGGGAAGCACTTGAGGGGAATTTTTTCTAGTCACTGAAATCACCGACTTTGGGTGATTTCTTATCGCTGGCTGGGGCAGCATTCACTCGACTGCTCCCCGACGTCTGTTGCTCCTCCTCGGCTGCTTCGCCTTTTTTCTGCTTCTTCTCGAGGTCAGAGTTCACCTTTAAATCGAACTCCATGCCCCTGATGCAACGCGTCAAATCGGTCAGCATACATTCAACACGCTTTTGTTTGGCGTGAAGTTCCCTTGACCTGTTGTCCATTATTCCACGTTCCTGCAAATAAAATGATTATATATATTTCGTTTTTTATAAATCATATAGAACCTTACCCATCGCAATTCCTCTAGCTTCAGTTCTTGTCGAATTTTACTATATTCGGGAAATAAAACTAAATAACGCCTAATGGTTTTCTTTTAATTTATGTCCATAAATGCATTTAATTCGTTCAATACTTACCGAATTATAGGTCCTCTAAAGTGATCCAAAATACTGCGAATTATCTGGCTCATATTTGCGATAAAAATTGGTTAAATTTGATTTCTAACGAAAATTTTAATTTTTTAAGAATTTGATCGGGTTTTCAGAGTATGTTGTATTTTTGTAAACGTGCTAAAAACAGGGCTTCCAAAATGATATTGCATAATTTTGAATTTTGCTGAAAGGAAACACAAATATTCCTTAACTCCAGCCGCAGTTTGACATTTTCTTCGATTTTTGGGAATTTTTACTAAGCCACTAAGTATGCTATGAAAATGTTGCGCTTATCACGTATACGTACCGTGGGCATACTGTTGACGCATGTAAATAAAGTCAAATGTATGTAAAACAAATGTAAAATTGTTTTATTGTGATTATATTTTTATTCATTTTATTTTATTAATTTCTCATTCTCAATTCTCGGAGAGCCTTTTTGAGATCCTTGAGAATCACCTGTAGTTCCGCTGCAGCGGCCCGGGCCTCGGCGGACTTTGCTTTTTCCAGCGACTTGATTTTCATTTGAAGAGCCTCGATTTGTGCGGTCAATTCCAAAATTTTTGCCTCCTTTCCCTTGTTAACTTGAAGGATTTTCTTGATGGATTAACATAATTTATAAATGATATAAATAGTGCTTAGTTAGGTTTTAAAATTTAAATGTTTACGTACAACATGATAGGCATCCACACCGGCTGTTTCTCCGGCAATTTTAGAAAGATCTCCACCTTTGTCAATTTTGTCAAAGTTACCCTTTTTCCTGAAACATTTACATTATATTTTTTATTGAAAAAAGTTTAAAATCAAGTCCAACCTAAAAATAGAGTTGGAGAGAACTTTTTGGCTACATATCAATTTTAAACTCCTCCGAAACATTACGATTACCAAAAGTTTTAATTTAAAGAATTTTGACCTACAAAATTGATAGACTTTAAATTGCCTACTTTGATTTTCTGTTCAAGGCCTTGAAATAGGTTTTATTATTTTGTGTGAATCTCAGCAAGCCTAAGTATTTAAGTCAATAATCCATTTTATAAAAAAACGTTTGGTAAATGTACACAGTTCATAATTTAGTAGAAGGTGATCGAATACACAGTACAGAGACACAAAATTGCATTTGATATAACTTTTATAATTTGAAATTTTTAATAAATTGTTGGTGAAACACATCCACATCCAGCTTAGAAGTTTAGAATATAAGATAAACATGACTTGGGACCGGGCAGCCTTTATACGCGTTTTGAGTGAGTTTAGTTCCACGACCTTATTGATGCTTCTGGGTTGCATGGGTGATGCGGTGAGCAAGGCAAATGGCGGATCCTTTTGGAACAGGTAATTATATTCCACAAAATGATGTACTATGTTTTAATAATTAAAATTTTACTATTAGTGTAAATTATGGACTGGCTACGATGGTGATCATGCACGTTTTTGGCTTCGTGTCTGGAGCTCATGCCAATCCTTGTGTCACGATCTCGTGCTACTTCATGGGCTACATCGCCACCGAGACGATGTTCGTGTATGTGATAAGCCAAACGGCTGGAGGATTCTTCGGCTATTTCATGCTGCTCTCTATGCTGCCTAAAGAGATCTTGGATAATAATAAGCCGGCAGTTTGTTTAGTCGAACCGTTGAGCAGCCTCTCCTCCTTACAAATTATAGCCATTGAGGGAGTCCTGACCGCAACTCTACTCCTAGGCTGGTGCGCCGTGTGGGATTTGCGAAATGGTCGCTTCATGGATTCGGTCAGTCTACGTATGGGTGTTCTGGTTGCTGCCTGCGGTTTCGCCGGGGTAAGTTAAGGCTTTACTTATTGTATTTTTTTAAATACATTTACATGTTCATTTAAGGGACATTTAACCGGTGCATTTATGAATCCAACCAAGACTCTAATACCGGCGATTTTTGAAGGCCATCCCGATAAAATATTTATGCAAATATTTGGCCAGCTGCTGGCCGCCATGACGGTTCCCTTCCTCTGGCTCCATGGGCTTTCGCCACGCTACAAACTCTTGGAAGTCCCCAATCCCCGCTATCGCATCAATTATAAGGCTATGTAATACCCCAGAAAGTGTGGCAATAAACGTGAGCATCTCATTCGTAGCTACTGTGTTTGGTTTATTTGATCAAGTGTATGTCCACCATTAAATAATATAACCGATAAGCAGCATTCCGCCGCAGTGGCATTAAAATAATCTCGCTCCCAGATAAGTCCATGGCAGTTACAGTAGGTTATTGATGTAGACGCCAGTAGTAGATTGTACTTTTATGTTTTTATTTTATGCAACTTAAATACTAAACCGCATGCAACTTAAACGATAAACTTGTCTTAAGGTTTTAAGGTGGAGGGAGTGGTGGGCTTCTTAATTCTATGCGAGGTCTGCCTCAGAGTTTCGTTTTGTGGATAATGTGGCTTCCTCGTTCTCGAGATCGTCAGCCTCCCGAGACCGGAAGACGTACTTGTAGATTAGGGAGGATACTAATGCCCCAGCCATGGGACCCACCCAGTAGATCCAGTGATTCTCCCAGGCTCCATTCCAAACGGCAGGAGCAAAGGACCTGGCAGGGTTCATGCTGGCTCCAGTTAGTTGGCCCTGAGAGGAAAATAATTACAATTTTAAAGGGATAACTTAGAGAAAAGTTTCAAAAACACTTACCGCCGTTAGTGAAAGACAGGAGATAGCCAGTCCAAATCGCACAGCCACCGAGTCCGTATTTTTGGCATTCCTGGGATCCCAGACGCCACAGCAAATGGCAATTAGGACGCAGGTGATCAGGAACTCAACGGTCACACCCTGCCAGCTGGTCAGTGTGCTATTGAGGGCCGTAATACAAACACCATTCGGCGTGTCGGAACTATAGATAGCACTGTCCGGCAGAACCGCTTTCAGTAAACCATAACCGATGAAAGCCCCCACCATTTGGGCCACAAAGTAGGCCAAAGCCATGGGCAGCGAGATCATGTTGTAGATATACTGGGCCAAGGTAACAGCCGGATTCAGGTGAGCTCCGCAAACACAGCCAAAGCACTGGATACATATGAGGACTACGAATCCGAAGTTGAGGGATCCTTGGAAGTTGGAGTTGATGATCACGGCATTCTGGATACAGCCCATGCAGCCCAGGAACATTAGCATGGCCGTGGCAATCATTTCGGCGAAAACTATGGAGATATTGTCCAACTGGCGTCGCTGAAGGAGCCAGCAGGATGAGCGACTGAAAAAATCATAGTATTTTAATTAATACATTGAAGTAATTGTTAAGAGTTGCGCCATAAAATATATAGCTTTGAACTTAGTAATTTTTATTTCATTGCTATAAAATTTATATTATAAAATAGATAGTATTTTTCCTTTCAGTCACCTCGTAGTTGTGGCCATTTGTTCCGATCGTGAGAGATTTCAATGACGAATAAACTAAACGGGAACGTGGTTCAAATGGGACTGGAGTGCACTCCAAGTACGAATTGCTAACTCTATTGCCTGGCCTCTTAATCGCCGGCAATCTCATACTGGAATTATCAGAGCTTCTAATCACCTCAAGTCGGTTATCAGAGCACCCCGTCCTATATAGAAGTATACCTAGTATTTACTTAAGTTTTTTTTTGCCGAACCTCATTTCGGGTTTACGGTTCCATTCACTTGAGTCAAGTGCGTGGGGCCATTTTTTTGATACAAGTAGCGTACATATATTTTATGGTCGTTAGTCTAGTCCAAGTCGGAGACAACCTGAGGGTTGACGCCTGACTGATAAGTCAGTTTCCATAAACCATTCGATTGATATGATTTAAGCCTTATTCGAGTGGCTTGCTTTTAAGAAAGTGTTTTACGTCAGAAAGATTTATTCAAAAGCGCCCTCAACAAATTATTTCCACTGTGTGAGTTATCAGCATTTGAGGAATTTCAAGATTTTTTAATCAAAATCTTGATCAATAGTTATTGTTTATTTATTGCGAGTCAAAAACAAAAAAGAACGAATGCGAGCCCCCAAAAAGTTCATCCCAAATGTAGGCTACAATGTTAGTAGTTTTCTATATTTAAGAGTTCAGATTCTTTTATTAAAACTAAAAGAATGATAACAATAACAACTTATTAAGAAAATCATTAACTTATTGCACTACAACCTCTCCAATCATTCGTATTTTGGCATTCGAATTTTCCAACTCTATTACTTCCTCTCCCTGAAAGGCGTACTTATAGACCAGGGAGGTGACTGCTCCTGCCAGCAAAGGACCCACCCAATATATCCAATGATTAGACCAAGAATTGTTCCAAACCGCTGGACCCAAAGACCGAGTGGGATTCATACTGGCGCCCGTGAAAAGACCCTAAAGAGTAAGAGATTATTTCAATATTGAAGACGCATTACGGAAACGTTAGTTAACTAACCGCTGTTAGGATCAAACAGGATACGGCCAGACCGAATCTCATGGGAACCGAGTCCTGAAACTTGCTGTTTCGAGGATCCCAAACAGAACAGGCAACCATCACCAGACAACAGGTGATGAGGAACTCGATGAACACGCCCTGAACTTCGTTGATTCCAGTGGCCAGGACGGTGACACAAACTCCGGCCGGATTGTCCACACCTTTGATGGCATTCTGGGGCAAGACAGCTACCAGTAGGCCATAACCAATGAGAGCTCCCAGGGCCTGGGCCACGAAATAGGCCAAGGCCTTTGCCCAGCCAATGAATCCGCAAATCCAGGCAGCCAAGGTGACGGCCGGATTGAGATGGGCACCGGACACCATGCCAAAGCACTGTATGGCTATGAGGATGGCCAGGCCGAAGGTCAGGCCGCTCTGGAAATGCGTATTGCTCAGAAGTGGGGTTTGGACACAGCCCATGCAGGCGATGAAGACGAACATCGCCGTGGCCATTAGTTCGCCAAAGAACGAGGCAATGGCTATCCTCCTCTTCTGGCTCAATTGCCACCTTTCGGAGGGATCGGAATCAAACTGGGACTCCTTGGACTTTTGTTGCGCCATAATGACCGAACTGTGCTGTTCCGGGAACAAGGAACTACTGCCACCGAATTATCTGGCAGCTGGGCAAGTGACCCACCCACCCATGCGAAAACCACAAAAACAGACACCAAATTGCTGGCAATCAATCAATATCAATTATAAAACCTTAATGCTAATTATCGTCTGCAGATTTTATGAGCAGCCCCCGTCCACCCATTTAGGATAGATCAATTCATCAATAGGCATTTTTCGGGGGGCTTTGCTCAGCCGTAATTATCGGTCTGATAAGTAGCGCCACTGCCGATTTGTGTTCAATCTTATCACCTTAGATTTTTATCGTCGCCGAGCCTTGGACAACACAGTTTCTTAGCCAGTTCTGGCCTGATTCGTGTGCCAATAAGCCAGGAATTTCGTATGCGTTTTTCCACGAATTCTATATTTTCATACCCAAAACCCCGAGTCCATAGGTCTACTCCAAATACCATAATATAATATAATTCGATACAATATGTATACCATCTATAGTCGGTTGTGTCAGGGGGGTATTAGAAGGGGTCTCCCAATCATAGCCACCAGACTGATAACAGTTTTTAGTGGGTGTGGTCCGAATACCATAATTCTAAAGTAAATCGAAATTAATATAATGATATATCTATGTATTAAAGAATGATATTGTACAATTTTTTGTTAGGGAGGGCTTAGGTCTACAACGCCAAAATATTTCCAACAACTTTGACGACGTAATATGGTTGTCTTGTGGATTGTGGATGTGACAGAACTGTTTTAAATTTAAAACAAACTAGTATAGGTTATCGTAACATAAAACACATTTAAATATTTTATAAATCTCGATGTACTTTATTTGAAAGCAATTAAGGCAGAACTTAATCATATTCAGTAGCGTAAAATGAATGCATTTAGTATAAAATTCGGCATCTTAGCTTAAATGTAAATTAGTTAAGGCTTTTTGTGTTTTTCCTACAGCAATGTCTTTGGTGGTTATTAGTGGATCTCCCGCAGCTTCTCATCGGCGGACGTCTCCGCCTGGACGACCTCACGACGCAGAACGATCTTGTAGGCGTAGGCGGTGATGGCGGCGGAGGTCATGGGGGCAATCCAATAGATCCAGTTGTGTTCGAAGTGAGTGTTCCAGAGGGCGGGGGCAAAGGACCTAGCTGGGTTCATGCTGGCGCCAGTGAAGGGACCCTAAAAACAAATATATAGTAGTAGTGTCAGAGGATACTATGTATCTATGAACTTACAGCAGCACAAGCCAAACCGGCAACTGCCAGGCCAAAACGAATGGGCACAGAGTCGTGGAACTTGGCATTGCGAGGATCCCAGACACCGCAGCACACCAGAATCAGAATGGAGGTGATCACAAACTCAATTTCAAAGGCCTGGGTAACAGTAACATCCACGTGGGGCTTGGTCACACATAGGCCATTTCCAACATCAATTACATTAGACGGTAAAAGCAGCTTGAGGAGTCCGTAGCCAATGAATGCACCCAGCAACTGGGCCACAAAGTAGACCAGGGCCATCTTCACGGTGATCATGTCGTATATTAAGGCAGCTACAGTCACGGCAGGATTGATATGGGCACCAGAAACACATCCAATGCATTGGATGGCAATCAAGACGGCGAAACCGAAATTCAGGATAATCTGCAGATGGCTGTTGGCAAACAGAGGCGAGCTGACGCAACCGATACAGCCGAGGAAGACAAGGATTCCGGTGCCGATGAGTTCGCCCAGAAAGGCACAGATTTTGTCCAGCGTCGATCCCTTCATTTTGAGTACCTTACAGCAACTGAAAGAGGGCGCAAGGGAAGTTAGATTTTTGGGCAAAAGTATTCAAATGTACGACAAACCACCACCCCTTTCTCTCTCTTTCAAGCTCTCCCAGTCTCAATCGCACACTCAAAGGTTAAACAACTCATCAATCATATCTTGTATCTTTAAGAGTCTACCCTTAAGATTCTTTGGGCTTTTTAATTTGTATTTCAGCTACTACTCGGCTTTTGGCATAAAATTATAATTTGTTTGTTTTCTTTTCTATACCTCGTGTGGTGCACTTCTCCTTCAGGAACAGATGAGTCTACGGCCAGAAAACTTCCAGCTATGGTTTCCATCCCTTGTGTTGGATTCACCCCTTGAAATTCTTGTTCCATATCATCGATTTTTTGAACTTCCTGATTATGAAGCTTTTCTATCATTGTATAGAGACTCGAGACGCTATACAATTAATTAGACATTGACAACCAGATTGTGAATCTTTGTGCTTTTCTTATATTGTGTAGAGACTCTATACAATTGATGAGCTACCGACCCCACGATGCACACTTCTTGATTAACAGAAATACACTGAAGTAGTTCGATTATTGTGCGTGCTACTGGCATGGGTCTACTAAGTATATACCAATATCATGCCTAGATGAAAGGTACTTCCATGACTTCTATTTCAATCATTATTACTGTATATAATCAGGAAATAAAAATAAATCCAAGAAAGGCCATAAACAATTGAAGCACTCTTTGTCGTGTTCTTATCAGGAAGGAGGCCACCCACTTGAGAATTTATTTTTTTAGATTCCCAAAAATTGTTAATCCAATTGTTAAGATAGATTAGGCACCGATTTTCAACAACTCTTCTAAACTTTTTTTTTGTCATATAGTTCTTTTCGTTTATTAAATATTTACCTTTTTCTAAATTTTTCACTCATTTTTAACACTTTTTTTTAGGGATTTAAAATCCTAAATATCTGTCTTATGTTATTAATATTTTGTATATTTTTATTCAGAACCTTTCTCGTTTACCGACCGCTAGGAAATGTATGAAAAATAAACTGAGCGACTAGCAGGACTGTCAATGTCAATCTGAAGCGTTGGAGTAGCCATAGACCAATATTTATATCTATATCTATATAATATTGCGTAAATCAAAAGCCCATTTTTAGCCCCCGAGAGAGTAACACACAGACACACATAAAAAACAGAAATTTGCAAATCCTACTGGGGGGCGAGCATAAAAAAGTCAAGTGTCCAGAATTTATAAGCATCTTAGTGCTCGTTCGCGTCTCTCTTGGACATTTTGTCTCTTTATTGGCCATAATCTCTGGAGCGATGCTCTCTCCCACTCTCAACACCTCAATAAGATATAGTATGAGATATAGATAATAAACCGCACAAAGTAAAAATAACAGATCATCTGAAATGACTTGATAAAAGATTTAAATCTGGGATGGGCATAGGTTTCTTTGTTTTTTATTGTTTTTTACGATGATATATTGTAATTAGAATTGTGATTATTGTGGATCATTGCCATGATGTGCGAATGCGTGACATGAAACCTGGCAATTGAAACTCTTTGAAGCAGATTGATAACAAACCGACCGCCTATCAATTACCACGGCCGAGCCCCATTCAATTGCAAGCTGAATTGTTGCAATTTCAATCACGGCTCCCAGTTGCATTGCGTGCTATTTGTGCTACGCAATGTGGCAAACAACAAATCACGGCAATTCTCGGTCCAACTGTCGATCAAATTGCACGCAATTTGTATTATTAAATGTCTCAATTATTAATTGGAGCGGCAGCTCAATGGCAATAATAAAAAAATATTTCAAAATAAACACAACTATTGTGTAAGCTTAGAAGAGCCATAGATAACCCAAGCGATCTTTGGTGTAATTTGCAAACTATTCATCGCTTTCTTTGTGGTGTTTGAGGTCGAGGTCCACTACAAAATGTTTTGGCCTTTGGCCAAGAAGATAATGTTTGACCAAGTCATTGACAGTTGGCCAGGACGGAGAGAGCGACACGTTTTGGCATCAAAAAAATCGTCAAAGAGACCAAAAGTCAAAACAATAAACACGCGATGGATCCGAAAATGTTAAAAATAAATCACACCGATTTGATCCGCTTCTCTGAATCTGAATGTCAATAATTTAATTACCACCTGCTCGCCCCAAAGCACGGAATAAAAGATGATATTTTTAAAATATGGCATGATATTTTCCAAATGCCCAGAAGGATCACGTATCACCCATGGGTGAGGTGCATGGGCCACGATTTTCGAATATTCAATACCACCCAATGCCCGGCGGCCCTAATTGATGATGATAGCTCTTTATTGTGATTATTTATTTACATTTTTTGTCTAAGTGGCAGAACGTGTCGGGGAGTGTTAATGGGCATATAAGCCGTAGTATCTCAGCGCCGGAAGTTGGCACTGTTAATTAGCAGAGTGATAAGTGATATCTCCGTAGGGTCCTCAGTGGAGCTTTTCTACGAGTAGCTTTAGCTTTTGGTTAGAGTTACCTGCAGGACTGTGAGCTTTTATTAAAGCTTTGATCGCTCCAGTTTCACATTCAGCTTTTTGATAAAAGCTTTCGATTCGAAAGAGCTTGCTTATCACTTGCTTGGCTATTAAAGGTTAATTATGACTAAGAAGCCGAGTTATCAGCCATAAAAGTTTAGCCAGAAGTTCATCGTAAAGTAGAAAAAAAGCCTGTTGACTTGAAGAACCCCGTTAATCAATCGCTGTCGATAAGTCTGATACGTGAACCTGGCCTGCTTAAGAAGTGATTTTTTTATTTGCCGACTAGCCCTAAAATTTTGTTGCCCCAAAAAACCATAAACCAAAGCCCACTGTGTGTCAGCCAAGCTGATAAGAACAACTCGAACAATACTCAATGATGGGAAATTGGGATTGGAGGTGTCTGTACTGGCTTAATTTGCCTATAATTGGGCCAACTCAAATCGGATTTACTCGTCAGACTTTTGACATTGCCCCGCATTTATGGCAATTCCAAAAGTCCGATAATGATTGAAGTGAGTCTACAAATATCATAGTTTTATTGGATTTTGTTTTTCCCTTTATATCGCATACCGATAGCCGACTGTTGCCATCTGGATTGGTAATTACACTCTGGCCGGAAGTTTTAGATCCCACTTTTTGATCTTGTTTCATGCCAGCCTCCATCTATATTATGTATTCTATATAGTAAATATTTTAAATTTCTTATCTTTGGGGCTTATCAGGCAAGTACACGACGAACCATTGCGCAACTGGGTTGAAGGCATTGTACCCCGCCAACTTTCAGAAAAATAAATAAGCAATGTGCATGGTCTTTCTGCCAAGTAATTTATAGGTGTGTATGGTATATGGCCAGTGATTAGGGCTCGTCCCCCAAAAAATACAAGATTCAAATGTAGAGGTTCTAGAAGCCAGTCGCGTGGATCACGATATAATAAAGTGTGGCGCCCAGACAGGTTTTTGTCAGAATATTTATGGAATTTTTGGCTCACACGATTATCTCACTAACAAGACAGCACTTTAAAATGAAGTACTCAGACAAAGTACTCCAAGTATTCATGTTTTTGTAAAAAATGTCTGGGATTAAATTAGATTAAATAATAGAAATATTTCCTGCTACTGCCTAATAGTTTTTTATTCTCTAATTTTTATGATAAGTTCTTGATCTAAAAGAACACAGTACAGTCAGGTGCCTAGACACCTGAAGGTTCGTCATATTTGGGACTTATCAGTGGACACGAGGTTGGCCCACTTGAAACCTGATTGTTCATATTAATTGTGTGGAAAGGTTTGTAATTATTTGCCCATTCCAGATCAGACACTTTGTTAATAATTAGATGAGCCGACTTCAGCCAGGAGGGTGCTCTTTAGTGTTATCAGTAAACTGGAAATTATTCCATTCAACATTGACCTAGGCTAAGTATTCCTCCCGTTAATTTATGGTTCGATGTGTTTTCTAATCAAAATGTGCCGTTCGAGTGCCCATTTCATTGGCTATTTTTAACAGTTTCTATTGTTCAAGTGTGTATATGCAGCTCATCTGATAATCCAAAGTGTGCAGCGGCGATAAGGAGTGAGTGACACCAAAGCCAGCCCATGAATTATGCAACAGGAGAGTGCGCAAAGAATTCCGAAACTAAACTTTGCTCAATGACAGCCTGAGACTTGATTTGATAACCTTTGCACAGCGCAGATCAAAATAGAGCCCGGCCTTATCAAGAGTGCCAAGAGTAACTAACTTAATCACATTATTTCCTTGTGGCAGCCACATTTTTGTTACGGTTTGCCAAGCACAAATATAACAAGATTGTTGGCTTTCGTGTGGGATTGAATGACATCAACCAACTGTGAAAAGTCCCAGGGTTATTTGTTGCTTGTGGTGTTGGATCCCAAACTGGATTAGTTAAACACAATTAGCATACTATTTTGGCCCAGCCTCTAACTGAACTAGAGCCTGCTGAAATTGTTCCGTGTAGATCATATGATGACGTTATAATTAGTAACAAAATCCGTTTAATAAAGTTGCTAAATACATAGCTGGGGCACGCGATTTGTCAGTCGATTGATTTATCAATTTTGCTTAGCACAAATTATTGGGTAACTCGTGGCACATCATAATCAAATACATGTGTCACATTATATAAAATCTGGATTTCGTTAGTTTCCATTCGCAGAATGTGCTGATCTCAAGCCCCAAAGAGGAAAAAAAACTAAAAAACCAAAACGTTTATCGGAATATTTAACCTTCAAGATACCAAAAACAAAAAGTATCGTATGGTTTTTAAGGCTTTTGTGGTTTTGTTTTCTTGTTGTGGGAGTACTCAGATAAAAATTCAAACACGAATTGCTTTGGCATGTGTACATAGCCATTTTCGAGTGCTCCGAACTTAACCCATGGGCTTCCAAAGTATCACAAAATGATCAATTTAAGTTTTACGTTGGCGCTATGCAAAATCGTCTGATCCGCTAGAACTTACGTGGAATGTTGTCGTTTGTTTACTTATCAGGCCTTTCTATATATTTTATTGAATCGAGTGACCCCGCCAATCGACTTGCCATACTTATTTTTCAATGATAATTCTGATAAGACTGCCCGCACGAGCCTCGGTCTAATTAGTATAAAAAAAAAGACAAAAACAATACAAAAAGAAGGCTGTTTTTGTGGCTATTTAAGAAAGCTGAAAGCTAAAGTAGAACATTTAGACAAATGTATGCGCACATACAATGGAAATGTTTCCAAAAAAAAAAAAAAACAAAAACGAAAAAAGACTGGCACACTTTTTAAAAATAAACATCTCGAGGCAGAGCAAGTATTGCAGCAGAAGTGTTAAATGAATGTCAAACGGAGAAATTGAAGATCAGAAATATTATTATGGTAAATAAACAGCCATCGTGGCTAAGGCTAAAGCTAAATTACAATTTTTTATCCAACTAATTACGCCGTTGTGCAATCGTGGGATCGGAATTGCTTACCACGTGCCGCACCACCCTGCCCCAGAGGCTATAATCAGGTGCATCGAGGCACTCAAATGCTAAATAATGCACATAATTATAAGTCAATAATGCGGCAGTCGATAAAAAAAACAACAGCGATATTAATTAATGGGCAAGCAATGTGCTTAGGTGTTTTCGATTGTTTCGAGCTTGTTTGATCAGCGATCACTATTCAAAGGCTGCCCAGTGGCGCTCAGGTAATGGAAACCCAGTAACTATATATTTTTTATGGGGGATATAGACACCCAAGACCGGGACTGGGACCGGGACTGCGACTGGGACTGAGACCCCTACAGAATTCTAGATAAGTCTCCCACTGAAATGGAAAGTTGGGCAAGATAAATGCCTCGAAAGCCCAGACCCAGACAATGTTTAACATTTGAATAAAATTAACATTTACATGCACACGCACAGACACTCACAATTGTTTGTTTTTATTTAAATATCGTTTGTATAAATTTGTAATAAATTTGGTCAACAAATTTTCGCCAAGCAATTTAAAACGCGATATGCAAAAAATATTTGTGATCAGTCAACCCATTTATATGGAGAAAATTTCAGTATCCAAGTGTCTTTACTTTTTTTCTTTTTAATGAATTTTTAAGACAAGTTTGCTAATTAATTAAAAACCACATACACAAAACACACACTACTGCAGAAATGGGCACTCAAAAATCACGTATACGCACTGGCGGAGTGGCAAGACCAGAGTCGAGACTAACCTGCGTCGTGGTCGATCGTTTGTTGGCTATTGAGTGAAAAAAGCGCCTGGAGCTAAAATACGCGCCGCGATCGACTTCCAATTCGACTGAACGCCGGCAGCGCAGCGGACACCATGGCGTATTATTGTTATTGCTACTATCAAGCAGCGCTGCTTCTTGTTGGCAGCCGCAGCGCTGCCAGCAAAAGCGGCAAGCAGTTCAGTCGGCTCTGGAAGTTTGGTGCTTATCTTGGCACTAGGCAGCGCAGTTGACCGCGCAGTTGGCAGCGCTGTCGAAGCTGGCGCTGTGTGCTTGTTTACGCCAGTGATGCGAGCTTTCTGATAGCGATAGCCACAATTTTTGCGCGCAAATATTAGCTTAGCTTTAAATCATGGGGCCACTAATAAGTTGGGATAAGATGGCTAAAAATGGATAACACAGATCTAGTTACTATGTAGGAGCTTTAGTTGACTATTAGTTTAAGTTTTCTGATCTTAAAATAAAGGAAAACTCACAAAAGAAATCCCAAAAAATATCGTTAAAAACAACATTAATAAAATACAAAATATAAAACGTGTATATGAAAATATCAAAATATTAAAATCTTGTAAAATAATTTTTGAATAATTTGAAAAATATCTAAACGATCTAATGTCAGTTCCCTGTGTTTATATATATAATAAACTACAAAAAAAAGTATCATTTTGTTCTCTTCGACTAAATATTTAATCATCAAAAAATAATTGCATGTTTTTGTCAGAAAAATTAGAGCAAAATTATCTCTTAACTAAAATAAAATAACCGGAAATGCTTCAACGTATTCATTAATTTTAAACAAAAGTTTTAAAATAAAAACTGTGTTAGTCATCGGAATTTTATAATTAAATACAAGATCTTGATAGTTAAGCAACAAGAAGATATGAAACAAAATAAAATACATTTATCCACCTAAGGTCATCGTTTGTTTATTTTTAAAAATGATTAATAATATTTCTTAAACCAATCTTAAATTGTATTTATTATGAGCACCTCTAATTGTTTATACTGTGCATCGTGTATGAAAAATAAAAAATAAGCACCGCACGTGTGTGAATTAAAGTTTATATTTAGAAAGTCAAAAGTCACGCACTGTGTTGTAAACGGTTACAGAACCTTTAATCCCCAACTTTTGTTGATTTCGCACATTAGTACGTTATTTTAAATATGAGATTCCCCAGTCATTCTGTTCAATTACCAAATCAATTAGTGGCCTGTCATTAAAGTTGAATCACCATGTGACAAAATCCATGTCAAATAAACCATAATCAATTTGATTATAAGTAATCTGAGAACAAAAACACTTGAATTGCTTTCAAGTGGCGCGTCCTTTTTGACAGCTAGACAGAGAGAGCAACTATGAATAGAAAGAGAAAGCTGATGCCCCCACGCCGGCTATTGTTTATTTTTTTTCGCTCAACACTTACCTTCAAGGTTGCTGTGATTTCAAAACTTACCCAATGAGCCATCCAAGAACCGTTTTATTGAACACACTTTAGATAACATTTATCACTCGGTATAGTGGAACGTCAATATCGTAAAGCTTTGCCGCGATTTGGATTTCCATGACGCCTTGGGCGGTGGATTTCCTTGTGCCCCTGACATTCATATCACTTGACACCGAATGCTTAGCGTTATGACGCGCACCGTAAGCGCACGGTCATATGCACTCATCGCACAGATAGACTGGCGATTTGCATACACCGACTGCCGACTGCTCCGATCATCCGTCGGCGGATCTCATTTGAAGTTTGATAATAAATTATCTACACCAATGATGCCAGCGATCGAGGTAGAAGCAATTTGGCAAGCTAGATTAATAAATAAATTCAATGAAACGGCATCAAAATGAAAGAAGTGCCATGAAGCAAGGCGACGGATGTCTAGATTTTTATCGATTTGCTAACGGCAATCGTAAAACTCCCGCGCATGTGACACAGTGTTCGATCCACTTTCGGCTAGTATATTATGTCCGATTCACGGTTTCTGGTCCCAGGCCAGACTCCCATGATTTATGGACACATCATTTTTGTCTAGCGTTTCTCGTTAACCGTTTCGAGTCTTTGACTGAAAAACTCTAAAACTGGTTAAACTTGCTGCGAAAAATGCAAAGCAAATAAACAAATCCACGACACTTGCGGCTGGGTTCTGAATTTGTTTTTTTTTTATTCACTCATTTGGTTAAAAATACACTTTTTCAGTTTTCAGTTTCTCTGTTTATATATTTTTCTCTCGTTTTTTTCGGCCGCAACAACAAAACACTTGTGCACACACGTGACGTATACGCAACGTGGCACCGAAAGTGTGTCAAATCAAATATAGTTTTTATACGCAATAAATTTTGTAATAATTAGCAAATTATTTCGCACCTTTTGGACTTTTGTTTAACACTAGTAGACATTGTTGTGACTGCTCCTCCTCGGCCACCTCCCGTTGCAACTGCCTCGCTTCCCGGCTTTTGTTGATCAGTGTTGGTTTGCATTGTCATTTCTTTGCACTTTTACTTTAACGACCCGAACTACACTTTTGTTGTCTCTTAAATTGTATTTCCCGTTTGCAATGGTAATTTTCCTGAATCGGATTCCGGGCACAACTTCACACAGTACACGCACACAGTATGTATCTGACGGATCGAAGCAAAGCGGAGCGAGTACGAGTATCTGTATCTGCATGCGTTTTGCGATTGACTGAGAGTAAACTCTGTCGCCGTTTAACAAACCGCGAAGCGCCCATCAAAATCAAATATCGCAAAAGGCAGGCTATAAAAGCGAGGCAGCAAAAACCATAAGTGCCATTATACACGATACCCAATCACGTCGAGGGTATATTCGATGCGCGTCAATCTAGATAATGCCGCTAGTGTGTAGTGTGTGCCGTGTGCCTTAGTTTCCTCCATTTATTCGTTTGTAAATATATATATTTGTTGTGCTATTGTGTTGCCAATTCCCTTATGATAGAAAACCTTTATCGTACCGACATCCAGGGTACTTTAGCCATCCATCACATAGTGTCTGCATGGTATCCGGTTAGTCGAGTTCTAAAATTTTCCACTCCCTTGTGCCGGTTTTTTATTTCAGTTTTTGTTTTGATTCTACAGATTTACGCTGAACTATTGCGACAGGAGGTCATGATGAATGGCTGTGATCTCTTTTGTATATTTTTTGGTCAACAATTCTAATTGATCACCTCAATTGCGCCGAATTCCTATAGTAACCCATTGTTTTTGGCAGTGCATAGTAGTTAGTTTTTTTTATCTATATGGATTTATACTAAGCACTGTATATCCAAATATCAACGACCCATTGACGCAACGATCGGTCCTCTATTTGATCGCGATCGATTGCTTGTAGGTGTTTTAGGGCCTCGCTCTAGGGGTTCTATTTATCCACTCTAAATTAGAGGCCGAAGAGCGTTATCAGTTATTGGATACCAATTTATTGGGGGAGTATTTCCTACGCGATAAGACCAATTGACAAAAAATAATGGACTATGAACAGACTACCGAAAAAATGCATATATGGTGTTTACTGAATTTATGGGATTTCATAAACAATACTTCTCATCAGCCAACAGCAGAGAAAATGGGCGCTACCTTGGTTACCGTTATAAAAACATAATGTTCAGTCAAAAAATAATAAAGAGTGTGGCATACTTTTCAGCGAAAGTCTTTCGGAAATGTATGCATTCAGGCGTTTTCTTTTATTGGGCCCTACTAGAAGGTTTTTTGTCAAATTTCCTGGGGGATCCCCTTCAAAATTCAGAAATCGCATAAAAATGTAGATCGATTCCCCATCAATTTTCATCAAAATCTAGGAATACATTTTTTTTTAGATTTTTTGTCGAATTTCCTGGGGGATCCCCTTCAAAATGCGGAAACCGCATAAAATGACATTGTGGGCCACAGTGAAGGCTATATCATGGCCAATATTTATCAGATTCTCAAGCGGTGTATCCTAAAAGATTTGTAGATCGATTCTCTATCAATTTTCATTAAAATCTAGGAATAATTTTTTTTTGAGATTTTTTGTCAAATTTCCTGGGGGACTCCCTTCAAAATTCGGAAACCGCATAAAACGACATTGTGGGCCACAGTGAAGGCCATATCTTGGCCAATATTTATCAGATTCTTAAGCGGTGTATCTTAAAAGATTTGTAGATCGATTCTCTATCAATTTTCATCAAAATCTAGGAAGAAATTTTTTTTTGAGATTTTTTGCCAAATTTCCTGGGGCTTCCCCTTCAAAAATTCGGAAACCGCATAAAATGACATTGTGGGCCACAGTGAAGGTCATATCTTGGCCAATATTAATCAGATTCTCAAGCGGTGTATCTTAAAAGATTTGTAGATCGATTCTCTATCAGTTTTCATCAAAATCTAGGAAGAAATTATTTTTTAGATTTTTTGTCAAATTTCCTGGGGGATCCCCTTCAAAATTCCGAAATTGCATAAAATGACATTGTGGGCCACAGTGAAGGCCATATCTTGGCCAATATTTATCAGATTCTCAAGCGGTGGATCTTAAAAGATTTGTAGATCGATTCTCTATCAATTTTCATCAAAATCTAGGAATAATTTTTTTTTTAGCTTTTTTTGTCAAATTTCCTGGGGGATTCCCTTCAAAATTCCGAAATTGCATAAAATAACATTGTGGGCCACAGTGTAGGCCATATCTTGGCCAATATTTATCAGATTCTTAAGCGGTGTATCTTAAAAGAATTGTAGATCGATTCTCTATCAGTTTTCATCAAAATCTAGGAAGAAATTATTTTTTCGATATTTTGTCAAATTTCCTGGGGCATCCCCTTCAAAAATTCTGAAACCGCATAAAACGACATTGTGGGCCACAGTGAAGGCCATATCTTGGCCAATATTTATCAGATTCTCAAGCGGTGTATCTTAAAAGATTTGTAGATCGATTCTCTATCAGTTTTCATCAAAATCTAGGAAGAAATTATTTTTTAGATTTTTTGTCAAATTTCCTGGGGTTTCCCCTTCAAAAATTCGGAAACCGCATAAAATGACATTGTGGGCCACAGTGAAGGCCATATCTTGGCCAATATTTATCAGATTCTTAAGCGGTGTATCTTAAAAGATTTGTAGATCGATTCTCTATCAATTTTCATCAAAATCTAGGAATAATTTTTTTTTAGCTTTTTTTGTCAAATTTCCTGGGGGATTCCCTTCAAAATTCCGAAATTGCATAAAATAACATTGTGGGCCACAGTGTAGGCCATATCTTGGCCAATATTTATCAGATTCTTAAGCGGTGTATCTTAAAAGATTTGGAGATCGATTCTCTATCAATTTTCATCAAAATCTAGGAATACATTTTTTTTTTAGATTTTTTGTCAAATTTCCTGGGGGATTCCCTTCAAAATTCCGAAATTGCATAAAATGACATTGTGGGCCACAGTGAAGGCCATATCTTGGCCAATATTTATCAGATTCTTAAGCGGTGTATCTTAAAAGAATTGTAGATCGATTCTCTATCAGTTTTCATCAAAATCTAGGAAGAAATTATTTTTTCGATATTTTGTCAAATTTCCTGGGGCATCCCCTTCAAAAATTCTGAAACCGCATAAAACGACATTGTGGGCCACAGTGAAGGCCATATCTTGGCCAATATTTATCAGATTCTCAAGCGGTGTATCTTAAAAGATTTGTAGATCGATTCTCTATCAGTTTTCATCAAAATCTAGGAAGAAATTATTTTTTAGATTATTTGTCAAATTTCCTGGGGTTTCCCCTTCAAAAATTCGGAAACCGCATAAAATGACATTGTGGGCCACAGTGAAGGCCATATCTTGGCCAATATTTATCAGATTCTTAAGCGGTGTATCTTAAAAGAATTGTAGATCGATTCTCTATCAGTTTTCATCAAAATCTAGGAAGAAATTATTTTTCGATATTTTGTCAAATTTCCTGGGGCATCCCCTTCAAAAATTCTGAAACCGCATAAAACGACATTGTGGGCCACAGTGAAGGCCATATCTTGGCCAATATTTATCAGATTCTCAAGCGGTGTATCTTAAAAGATTTGTAGATCGATTCTCTATCAGTTTTCATCAAAATCTAGGAAGAAATTATTTTTTAGATTTTTTGTCAAATTTCCTGGGTTTCCCCTTCAAAAATTCGGAAACCGCATAAAATGACATTGTGGGCCACAGTAAAGGCCATATCTTGGCCAATATTTATCAGATTCTTAAGCGGTGTATCTTTAAATATTTGTAGATCGATTCTCTATCAGTTTTCATCAAAATCTAGGAAGAAATTATTTTTAGATTTTTTGTCAAATTTCCTGGGGCATCCCCTTCAAAATTCGGAAACCGCATAAAACGACATTGTGGGCCACAGTGAAGGCCATATCTTGGCCAATATTTATCAGATTCTCAAGCGGTGTATCTTAAAAGATTTGTAGATCGATTCTCTATCAGTTTTTATCAAATTCTAGGAAGAAATTATTTTTTAGATTTTTTGTCAAATATCCTGGGGCATCCCCTTCAAAAATTCGGAAACCGCATAAAATGACATTGTGGGCCACAGTGAAGGCCATATCTTGGCCAATATTTATCAGATTCTTAAGCGGTGTATCTTAAAAGAATTGTAGATCGATTCTCTATCAGTTTTCATCAAAATCTAGGAAGAAATTATTTTTTCGATATTTTGTCAAATTTCCTGGGGCATCCCCTTCAAAAATTCTGAAACCGCATAAAACGACATTGTGGGCCACAGTGAAGGCCATATCTTGGCCAATATTTATCAGATTCTCAAGCGGTGTATCTTAAAAGATTTGTAGATCGATTCTCTATCAGTTTTCATCAAAATCTAGGAAGAAATTATTTTTTAGATTTTTTGTCAAATTTCCTGGGTTTCCCCTTCAAAAATTCGGAAACCGCATAAAATGACATTGTGGGCCACAGTAAAGGCCATATCTTGGCCAATATTTATCAGATTCTTAAGCGGTGTATCTTTAAATATTTGTAGATCGATTCTCTATCAGTTTTCATCAAAATCTAGGAAGAAATTATATTTTAGATTTTTTGTCAAATTTCCTGGGGCATCCCCTTCAAAATTCGGAAACCGCATAAAACGATATTGTGGGCCACAGGGAAGGCCATATCTTGGCCAATATTTATCAGATTCTCAAGCGGTGTATCTTAAAAGATTTGTAGATCGATTCTCTACCAATTTTCATCAAAATCTAGGAAGAATTTTTTTTTTAGATTTTTTGTCAAATTTCCTGGGGGATCCCCTTCAAAATTCGGAAACCGCATAAAACGACATTGTGGGCCACAGTGAAGGCCATATCTTGGCCAATATTTATCAGATTCTGAAGCGGTGTATCTTAAAAGATTTGTAGATCGATTCTCTACCAATTTTCATCAAAATCTAGGAAGAATTTTTTTTTTAGATTTTTTGTCAAATTTCCTGGGGGATCCCCTTCAAAATTTGGAAACCGCATAAAACGACATTGTGGGCCACAGTGAAGGCCATATCTTGGCCAAAATTTATCAGATTCTTAAGCGGTGCATCTTAAAAAATTTAAGATCGGTTCTCTATCAATTTTCATCAAAATTTAAGAAGATATTATATTTTGGATTTTTTTGTAAAATTGTCGGGATGACATTGTGAGTGTTATTTGAAAGTTGTAAGAAATTGTTGGTAAGAAATTGTAATATTATTATCTTATTTATTATGATTATAATATTATATTATCTTATGAAATATAAAACAGACCGCTGGTTTTAGTTACTTAATGTACTACCTCGCGCCACCTACCGTTGGTTGGCAGTACCATAAAATTCTACACGTATCTTACTCATGTTCTACATGTAAATATAAAAATAATTCACCACAGGCTTGTATCTTACCAGAAAGTTATACAAAAAATATAAAAAAAGGAATCAAATCTTAAAAAAAGTTTAACAAACTGAACTATTTATATTAAACAAACAAGTTTTTTTAAACAAGTATTAAAAAAAATTATACCATCTCTGGACTATGTAACTAAACTTAAGCCTTACTTATTGCTTGGAAAGCTTGATTTTTCAAACATGAATTTCGAGACTTGGAAATTTTTTTTTAGAAAATTTTTAGTCAAAAGAAATAATTGAGGTATCAATTTTTTAAGGTTTAAATTTAAAATCAAAGGAAATATATAAAAAGGCTATAACGTTTGGTGCTTTTCCTGTGCGAAAACAATAGCTCAAGAACTATTTGTTTTTTGAATAAAAAATAATAAATAAAAAATTATCATGTTTTGTTACATAAAATATTTAGATATTCCTTGAAAGTATGTTATAATACGAAGAAACTGTCCAGTCTAATTTAAAAGGAGAACCATACCACTTCCGGTTAACAAATGTTAGACCGGGTTAACATAAGAGTGACGGATATTTATATTCGAAAACCCCCTTTGAATGTCCAAGAAATTAAATATTAGTAAGACCCAAACCTACTCTATCAATATCAAATATCATGCCATGGTCTGGAGATCAAAAACAACCGACTGGCCACGATTAACAGGAATTAACATGTATCGCTAAAGTCTGTCAAATATTGACACTTGGCCGAACCGAGTGACGACTATCGGATGTATCCGGTCCAGTGAGGAATCTTGAGGAGAAGCAGGGAGGTATTGAGGGGCAGTTGGCTAGAGGCCCTGTCTGGTTAATGTGAGTAAGTATAATCGATTTCACACTACTTTTTAATCACTACAAAACATTTATTGTTTGCCCGCAGCGAGAAAAGTCAAACAAAAAGAGGCAACGAGTCGGATGAGGAGTCAGAGTCAGAGTCGGAGTGGGTCGAACGCTGAACAAATTGACTTGGCCACATAATTAGGCACTTGGCCATGTCCAATACTATCCAGGGTATGTGTATCTACAGCCGATCCCATGCAGTCGAAAGTATCTCACGCAGTTGTTGGACAAAAGGTTTTTATTGTGCGTACCCGTTGACAGCTTCAATCGACGGTTCGGGGGTCTCCGTCTCCAGCTTTAAGTTTGACTTTAGCTTTGGACCGCTCCGATTGCCGGTCGGGTCGTTTGTTATATTTGTTATTTATTTTGCGGTTATAATACTTATGCATTTGGGGTGCCGGACGGGAAAATATTGGCAGCCATTCAGCGGGACAAAACATCACGCCGTTTTTACAGTTTCGTCGGGACCGACGGAACGAAATGATAAATTAGCTTTGTACGTAAATTCAAAATGGAAAATCTGTATGTGAAAATATCCCCTGTATCCGAGTCGAGTAATTGTGTAAATATCTTGTCTCTGCATGACAATAACTTGCCCTCACCCATCGCCTCTTCCCGGTGCCCCATCTTTCTTTGACGGACAATGAATGCCACATTATTATTTTGTAGTTTGTCAACTCGGCTCTGGCTCTGACTCGACTGAGAAACTGAACCCAACCCCAGAAAATTTAAAAAAATAAAAAAAAAATGTTAAAATGAGATGAGAGCAATGTGATAATTCAATGTCGCTCGGCCAGCGCACGGATGCAGATACAATATCTTTTTATACACATGATCTTTGTACGGCGATGACCGCGGTGGTGGTGGCTTATTATTGTATATACAAGCCAAAGGAATTGTAATTACCTGGTTGTCGCCTGGTTTATACATGCATTTGTATCTTCATTTGTGTATCTGTATCTCGGGGAGACATCAGCATAACAAAGCACCAATTGCCATAAGCTCCACCCCTCCGTCTAATAGGCATTGAAAAAAGCGCCTAAATAGCAACAATGATTAATTGCTTTTGTGATTAGATGGAAATTTAATAGATTTTGTTTTTATTGTAGTCCGGACGTAATTGAAATTCTATCAAGGTGCGAGTGCGAGTGACTTTCGGGTATCTGTATCTTTGTATCTGTAGGTGTATCTGTCTGTGCAGCATCATTATTACCCTTGGCACAACTCGCTTCAGTTCAGTTATTTGTCAGTTTTTATTTGCTCTGCTACCGCGCCCAGCCAAACAACCCGGGACCGAAAAGGGCCGCATCATTGTTACCAATTTCGAATTCAAATTGAAATTCACACGCGTCACGCTGCCCGTGCTGGAAAGTGCAAGAAACGCTTGATTTTGGCTCCTTTTTCAATTTGTTAGCACGAGCTCTGGGTGCCCATACTCCCAGTACCACTGGAATTCCTCTTATATTAAATGTAATGCCACCGCAAAAATCCCCCAAAGCCGGGCGAGACCACAGAGAAACGGAAATAGATACCTAGTTGTAGAAAGCTGAAGAGCTGAAGTCCTTCGTTACCAATCTGTTGAAATCCCACACAAAGTCGCAAAGAAAATACACACATTTGAAAGGGGAAATTCAAGTGGAAATTACTCAATTACAACTGCGAGTTCCAGTCCGAGGAGGGCTGACTTTCCGGTTATCCTGCTGATGTGATGATAGTCCGTCCGTACGAGGTGAAACCCTACAAATCGAAGACGATATACGATGTGTGCGCGATAATTACACTAATGTTGAGGGGGAGTCAGTCCGATATACATACATACTACAATGGGACGACAATTATGTAACCCGATAAGCGGCGGACAAATGTGGAAAACTCAGACAGAACTTGTGAAATTAATAACTCACCTTCAAGACTTCAGTCGTTTGGTTGTTCTGGACTCCCCCTACAGATCTACCCCTCAATGACCGAAACATATTTATTACAAATAAAGAGACAAACACAAAAGGCAAACAAATAAACACCAGACATGCCAAAAGCGAAGACGGTACAACAAAGCGTTTAGGTTTGGAGCATTTAATAGGCTTAACTAAGAGGGGAGTGAGGGTTCCGAGTGGCTAAGACCAAATTTGGCACAATGGGGGTATGGGGGGTCTTCAAAAGTGTTGACTTATTCTTGTGGCAGAAAACTCAATTTAGTTGCAATTATATTGGATCTCCTTCGATTGCTTTGATCAGGTTTTGAGCACGTAATTTATATTTAAGCCGGCTTGGCTGTGCTCTATTGGGTTTCGGATTAATTAACACATATAGGGTATTGGTTTGGAATTTAATAAGAAATATTTATTTGACTTGTAGGTAAAATCAGTGATTCATGTGTAGTAATTCAAAAGATACGCTATTTTAAAACTTTTACTACGTATTTAAGATTTTATTTATATATCTTTTAAATCTCTATAATATAGAATCTATATATTTAATCTAATATATATAATCTAATTCAAAGCAACCTTATATATATCTTTTTTAAAAGCTTCTGATTGGCTCATCGGCAGGAAAAAGTGGTTAGATTATATACTTCAGACCTCGAGAGGTTGCTTTTTAGATGGCTGAGTCAGCGCGAGATGCAAATGTATATATTAATTCCACCCCCGCCTTAGGGAAAATTCCACCCACTAGCCCCCACCCACCCACAAATGTATCTCAAACTTGGGATTGCTTCGTTTCGATTCCAAGCATTTCCAATTTCAATTCCGATTCCAATTCCAATCCCAATTCAAATTGTGTGCGCACGCTCTCGCTTGCTGTATCTGTATCTGTAGCCGCCGTATCTGTATCTGTGGCCATATCGGTATCTGTGTGTGCGCGATACGTGTACTGGTGTGTGTGCATGCGCCGCTATCTCTTTCCAGCTCTCGCATCCGCAGAACTATGGCGCTTGCTGGCCCTCTCGCTCCTCGATTATTTTATCTGTTCCGTAGGCAACCAATCGGATGGTCGTTTCATTGCCAGGTGAGCTATCTGAAAATAACAACAGTTTATACCACACCTCAATCACACACAGCGAGGGGTGCTTGGTGAATTCTATGGGAAGTTTCACTGCTCGTTTTATGGCCGCAACACCTGCAGTGGCCACAAGCGCCGACCAGACTACATAAATTCGTTTTACGCTCTTTTAATTGAGTTAGCTAATTAAACGTTCGCCCGACCGCTTTTGGCCAAGTCCTCCCCTTGGCAGACGCTCTGTGGGAACTGCCACAGCTTCGGGGAGCATAAAAGGTTGCTCCTTAATTGTTGGTTGCATTTAATTGTGATTGGACACCACGGAAGAAACTCCGGCCGTATATCACAAAATTACCAAAACCGGGCAGGTTTTTGTTAAGTTTTAGGTTTTTAAAAATATTTCTTAAATGGTGGTGGATTGGACGGAGATTTAATAGATAAGATACTTATAGATAAAATAGTTATCTTTTATAATACTTAACATTTCCATCCAAAACTCTATAGGTGACATCTGCGACCCCATAAAGTATATAAGTTCTTGGTTAATATCACCTGCCTGTTTCTACGCAAAATAGTCTCTCAGTTTTAAGGCTATCGAGTTCAAACTTTGCACACATCCTTTTTTCCTTTTCCTTTTGTTGTTAATTAATTTAATTCTTCTAAAACTTCTAAATAAAAATGTTTGTTTTTAAATTATAAATCTCAAAATGTAAATACTTACATTTCCGTTGTCTACTTTTAAGGGCGTCTCGAAGCCAAATAGTATGAAAGAGTACAATTTTACCGTTATTTTGCGTATGATAACATTCCAGAAGATGGTTTAATTTGGTCACTATTAAGTAAAATTTTTAAAAATAAATAATTAAAAAATAGCGCCCTCCTCCTCGATTCTCATAGGTTGCACTTAAGCAGGCCCAAAAAATCGGGAAAATAATTTTTTTCTTAAAATTTTTTTTTGCTTACTTTTTTTGTATGTTTTTTTTTTTGTTGTAGTTTTTGGTTGTTGTATCTTTTTGTTGTAATTTGTTGATATATATTTTTTTGAATTATTTATTATTTTTTTTTTAATTATATCCGAATATCTATTTATAAGACATATGACAATTATATTTTATAGCTGTCATATATGTAACTGAATCGTAGTAACTAATAATCGTATGTAATATGTAACTAATAATCGTAGATACAATAACGTTCATGTTTTTTCTAAATAAACAATTTCTTGAAATTTATATTTTTATCAATGATATTATTATCAATGATACTCCTATGTATGTACACATATCCAATATCCAATATAACATAACTTTAAAATTTAACTTTAACTTCAAACGCAAGAGGCAACGTAAAATAAAAATGGCTAACATTTTGTATTCAGAAAATTACCAATTACTGAATGAAAATAATGAAAACTAATACCTTTAAAAAACGATACATTGTGTATTATGTTACCCCGAGGTATAAGTGCTTTTTTAAATAGATTATTTGGTGAGGCTACAAAAAACAACTAATTATGAGAAGCATCTTTCCAAAAATGCATACCTGCAAATCATACCTTACCTGTGCAACTTTTTTACATTTTCCCAGGCCCCAGTAATTGCTGTGCACACACCCCCACCTATAGATCCAGTTCCAGCCGCCCCCACCGCACCCCTAGCCCCTTTCGGAGCCCGATAATTTCACGCAGTGCTAATTAATTGCCCAACAATCGAAGCGTTTTGGAATGCAGGCCTAAAGAGCGTGGGAACTAGCCGAAAAAATGAATGAAATCACGGCTCGGCGGGGTCAGAGGAAGTTGTCGCCTCAGTTTGGACAAGCCGTAAGAGTTTTCACACCTGTTTGCCGGGCCAATTGATTTTAACTCTTTTTCCTATTTCCTATTTTTTTTATTGAATAGATCGAAAACTGTGAGGTGGGAAGCCAGGAAAGGCAGCGGAGTCAGCCAAATTCAATTAGTAATAAACAAGACTGTGATATATGTAAGAACATCTACCCGTGGGCCACAATCGATCGATTCAACGAAAGGTGGTGGTATCTCAGCCGGCTTCCCAGATTTCAGATTTCAGATTCCAGATCCACACATGTGTGTGACTATAAAATTTATTAAAGCCCAGGGGCTGGGGCAGGGGTAACAAATAGTTGCGTGGGCATAGTTGACTTGCCCCGGCTCGGAGTTGGAGTTTGCAGTTGCAGTTGCACTTCCAGTTGCCATTCAGTCGGTGCATAATAAAGCAATTCAGAGAAATCATTTGGGAGGCCATTTGAAGTGCGCCTATTAAATGCGGCAAGAAATCACAGCCAAGGCGCAACAAGCTGTAAACTTGTTGCAGATAAAAAAAAAAACTTTAAGATATTTGCAAAAGGGTATGGTACTATATGGGTCAGAAGTATAGTATTTATTGTGTTAAAATATTATGAAATAAACATGTAAGCCATATGTTTAAGGTCTTGTAATAAAAGATCAATGTAATAAACTAACATTTGAGAAATTTTTAAAAATAAAAAAGATTAAGGATTAAAGTTTTCTACTTACAAAAAATTAATTTATATTAAAACTACTAATTTATCCATATCTGTATATAAATTTCAAAAAGCAAGCCCTGATGGCAAAGGGCGAGGCACCAACGCAGCGTAAAGAGATCAAAATGAAAACATTTCGAGAGTTGGAGGACTGAAAGAATCAGGGAGCATAGGCCGGGGACCAGGGACCAGGGACCCTGAAGCTTCCAGCTCCTTTCTTCCCGATTCCCAATTCCTTTGCCCCCCGCGCCCTCATCCCTGAAATGTTTCACTGTGTCTGTGTAAATCATTGGGGGGCGTATAACGCAGCTCTTTGCTCTTCATTTGTTGTGTTTTATGCGTACATGTTCGCAGAAAACTCGTAAAATTATTAAAAATCGTTTAAGTATTTCGGCATCTTTCATCGCTGGCACAGCGGAAGCAAACTGCCGAATCCCCGCCAACTCCCCACTCGCCCTCGCCGGAATGGGAGCTCTGGAGCAAGAGTCGCAACTACAACAATGTTTTCCACAATCATTTCACTGCTCCACCCAAAAATGTCCCCTTCTTGCCGCTCAAGACTGCGATCTCAAGTTTTTCCCGCTGCTGCCGCCTCGGAGTCTGTTGGAGAAGAAAGAAACAGTGCGGGTGTCAAGTGATCGATGTGATGTAGAACATATATATAGTTGCCCCAATAATCGGAGGGGAAAGGGCGAACCAACGACCTGCCCTCCAGCTTGTTAAATACATGTTATTAATGTTGTTATAAATCGATTTTCCTCCTGACCCACTCTCTGGAGTGCTCCAGTTCTGGGTCTTCCCACAGATTCGACGACTTTCCTCATCTTCTAATCTAATGATCCTATAAATGTGTGTTAATTAATGATATTAGGCTTTCAAAGAAAGCGATGGAGTGTCGAACGATTTACAGTTTTGGTTTGGAATTTATGAGAATTAGGAACTCTATAACTTGTACATATTTCTTCTATAGTTTAAACAATAAAATATTTCACCTATAAACCCTTAATAATTTCCCAAGAAATTATACAAGTATTTTATTGCAGGACCGGCCAAGCTTGACAAAAAATACGTGAGGAATTCGAGATGCTGGGCCATATCCATACTGGGACTATCAAAAGGCGATTTCTAGTCGCAAATTACCATGAATGTGAACTCTGTACCCGGTTGCTCGGTCGGTCGGTCGGTCGGTCGGTCGGTTGCTTGATGGGCGAGCTGTTTTGCGGTTTTTTCGCCAACATTTCAGCATTTCAGACCCTAACACAAGCACACACTCCTCACACATCACAGATGTGCGGTGTGTGGTGTATGCATAAACACGCTCGTACGTTTTAATATTTAGTGTTAATATGTTGACGGATTTCTGGTCATAAAAGTGGTGTGTGGAACGGTCCACCTCGTCGTCATCCTTCTCCTCATTCCCTCTCACTCTACCCGCATAGCTCGTACTCTTTCCCACTCTTTCTTCTGTCTTCTTGCAACACTCCCTTCCTCTCTTACTCCTCGTCGCATTACAGCCACTTGGCTATAATTTTCTTTAATGATGAAAGTTGGGCTTGAGTCGAACTCAAAACTTGGACCCCAACTTGAAGTTACAGAGTGAAAAAATATCATAATAATTAAAAAAGGGGCTATTAAATTTTATTGAAATTTTTGTGACAAATTTTTTGTAGGCTTTCAATAAGTCTTATGAAATTAGTACTACTATAATTAAAGTTGTTTTAAGTTTTAAGAAGCTTCCATTTCATTACTCTAAAACCTATTCAATTTTTTTTTAATTTAATAAATTTGTAAGTCTTTACTCAAGTATATTTGTAATATGCATTATGATATATATTCTTCAACATTTCCTTCTTGTGTAGAACCAAAGATGTCCGAAGCCCGAGCCTTGGGAGTTCATTAACATAACAAACATTGTGATGTTTTGGGGCCTGACTTGGGCCGAGCTTGAGTTAAAGCTGAGACTGAGACTGCGACTGAGACTGGGGCTAAGGCTAAAGCCAAAGTTGGGGAGGTGGAGCCTACGCATTATAACAATAGTACGAAACCTATTAACGACAACAATTTTAACTGCAGCTCCGACGAATGGCGACGTTACATACAATTGTACATACAATCCCACATCCACATCCCCATACATATACTATATGGTGTTGGGGTATTGTGGGTCTGGGAGTCCGATTCGCTGCGCATCGCTGCATTTCATATTTCGCAAACGGCACGCACATGAAATGACATAAATTATGTGGCAATCAATTATCGAACTGATGATCGCGAGCAAAAGCGTTTACGGCAGCCAGCTTGAGCGGCCCCCTTTCAAGGGGGCACTGGCAGCAGAGGAGTAGAGGTGTTTGGATCCCTGGACCTATTTGCAATCGATCAGCATCAGAGCCAAGAGCGATGGGCTGCTGTCCAGCCCACCGATCAGCTTTAAAACTCTCACCCAACAACCTGCCTCCAGTCCGCCATATGTACATACATACATACATGCATTAAAGCACAAAAAAGCCACTACGTTATTGTTTCCTTTTGTTTTTTTGCTTACAATGTAACCTGAGCATGTGCTTGTGCATTTTTAAGCATAAAACATAAAAAGCGAACGAACCAACGAAAAAGCTGAAAATACATCATGCATATTCATAGCACAGTATGATTTTCCATTTGACAAAAAGTGCAGCAAGAGCACTCGCCCATGGTAAGTACAGTGGGCTAAGGACTTTAAAAATATAATAGATTTTATAAGGTTATATAGCATAACATATATTAGTCTATTATATGTATAAATATGTAGTATGATAGACATCCAGAAAAATTTATTTCATTTAGAATGGAAAAAATCTGTGTTTTTTTTTTACATTTTACGAAGGTTTTACAAAAATCTTTCTGTAACCTTTTGCACTGAATACCGAATATATGTATGTACTGTTAGTAATATATCCATTAATATATTTTCTTCTTGTGTAAAGTATATGGCCAAAATATTTTCACCTTTTTGAAACTTAATTTTATGTGAAAATTAAAATGTTTTTTTGAGAAGCCAGAACCTATTAGCAACAAAGAACTCTTTTAAATTCTGCAGTATCTTAACTAATCACAAAGGTATTTAGCTTGAAAACTTTCCCAAATCATAAACAAAGACAAAAAGTCGACATGATTGACATTTAAGTTCTTGTGTCGATATTTCCAGTTTTTTTTCAAAATTTTAGTTACTTTAATTAACTAACAAGAAGAGTCTCACGGTCCCACGGTGCACATAATTTAGTGGATAAGTTTTTCAGCTTTTTTTTTAGCCTTTTGCCGGGCATCCAATCATCCGGTCTCTTTCACTCCCTGCAACCATCTCACTTGCTCCTTGGTGGTTGAATGGATTGTATCAAGAGGTTCGATGGATGGATATGGATGTGGATATGGATGTAAAAAGTTATTCGCAGTTCGTTGCTGTCTATTATTTATTGCCGTTGAAACGACGACGTTTATTATAATTCGTATTTTGAAGTCTTTTGATTTTTAGTCTTTGTTTTTTGCTTTTTTTTATACTTTTCTGTTTCGGTTTTTTGTAGACTTTTTGTTGTTGGGGCCGAAGTTGGGCTAAGGCGGCCATTTTTGACTGCAACATTTTAATATGCGGTTGTAAATTTAATACGCCCCGTTGTCCATAAACACATAAACACATATCAATAAGTGTAAAGGGGCAGACGACTCAGACTGAAAGCCAACCTCAACGTTTTTCCCACTTAGCATTGTAGTTGTTGCAATTAATTGCTTTGTACATTAATTAAGAGACTGACTTACCGGCTGGTTGGCTGAGCTGCGCTTAGCCATGGCAGTTGGCCGTTGGCAGTTGGCGACACAAAAGGTCAAAGGCCACTAATAAGCGTTAGACAAGTTAATTTGAATGTATTCTTTATTTATTTTTCCGACTAGATTTGTATTTTAAGTAGAACGCAAATAGATGCAACAAACCAAATAAAATGGCAATCCCACCGCGAATCGGTTGTTGAAAATGGATTAGGGGGCATTAGTGCTAATCGCTGGTCATTGCGCAAGTCTAGCAACACTTAAAAGTGGATAAAAATAAGTTGAACAAACAACCTGAAACAAGAACATCTCTAGAAATTAATCATAAGAGCTTTTATTCAACAGCTCTGTTGAATTAATTTATCAAAATGTCAAATTAAAAGGTACCTCTCCTAGTGGCATTGGGAATTATTTTGATAAAATCGCTGAAAATCCGTTTGTTGTTCTATTTGGAAAATTTAAACATTATGTGATATGTAGCGATTTATAAAAGTCACCGAAATTAAATGTGCTGCAGGGAATGGACAGCAGCAGATGCTGGATTGTTTGATGTTATGCTATATGGGGATTTGATTTCAGTGGCCGAGAGAGAGAGAGAGCTGCCTTGATTCCAGCTAAGAAGATGCTACCAAAGCGTGGGTGTGATTAGTACAACTTCCTGTTTCGTTAAAACAGATAAATAGATTTTGGAATGGATTAACCGACAGATAGATATTTGCAAAATATCCCAAGCCTTTGGTGTGTGGGCGCCGCAAAGTGTCACCCAGCCATCAGATGAATTAATCAACGTGTGTCGCTGGCGCTGTCGTCAATCTTATGTGAGTGTTATTTTCTATTTTTTTTCTTCTCGATTCGAATGGATCTACCGCCTGGCTAATTTATTTATTTCGGTTTAGTTTCTATTCTATTCAGATTTTGTGTTGTTTTTGGCCTGTTTGTTTTCCTGGCGAACGGACGTCAACAGCTGGACTTGTTCGCCGCTCTCCTCCGCTCGCATTCGATTCAATTTAAAATTTAATTTCCACCCCCATTCCCACACCCATACCCTATCGAAATAGTTTAGTTTCCTCACATGACACCCTCGAGTGTGTGCGTGTGCGTCATTCGAATCGATGGCACAACGTGTCGTATGCGCGATGTTTGCTTATGAATCCAAATACGTGGCCACTGCACAGAAGCCCCGCAAGTGAACGGGGCAGGGCATTATTATTGTCATTATATTTATATTGTCATTTGTTTCTTGCCATGGCTCGATAAAAGCACTAACACAATAAATATATGCTGAAACAAAAGCAGGCTACAATTCAATGTCATTATTGATGTCATGTGAGCCATAATCGCCAATGTGTGCGCTCAGATAATTGCCTTAAGAATTGTAATGGTTTGTGGCCTAGAAGCACATCATCAGCACCAGAAATCCTTTTCCAGAAAAGCTACTTTAATGACTTTACTCCTTCAGATTTCTCATGAATCAAAAAAGAGCCAAGTCCTCTTTTTGCAAACAAAACAAATCCCCACCGAAAAAAATAAACCAAAACGAAATCAATGCCCATAATCCAATTTGGTTTATTGTGTGGTGGTCGAAATTAACCGCGAACCATGTGTTTCTTTCAGGGATACATACATGTGTATATTTTTTAATTTATTGCATTTCAGCCGGGATCCGCTTCAATCAAATCTTTTATGTCAGAGATTAACGATTAAGGTCATTAGCAGTTAAGATCGAGATCAGTCAAACAGTTGATGTGTCGTCCGGGCGGACAGAAATCTGAATGCATATACTATATAGAACCATATGTGTATATATGTATATGTATGTATGCATCAGACAAAAGGCAATACAGTTCATTCTTTTATCGCTTTTGGCATTTTTAATGCCATGTCTGAGGTTGTGGCCGAGAGCCTGAGGTAAATCTCGATGCTGGATGCTGCTGGATGTGGATCTGGAATGCCTTCACTTGGGGTTTAGGTTTATTGTTTCCCCACTCGGGGCAGGACGAATATTAAAAGGGCAAAGTTATAAAACATTAGCGCATATTAATCATTTTTCTTTGGGTGCTCTTGTGCACAGAAATCCATTTATTCAGAGATCTTGATGAGTTGCAGTCACTCCGAGAGCGAAATTCAATTAAAGTTTTTGATGTAACCATTCCCGTTCGCCCCCCGAAACCTCAGATCCCCATTCCACATTCTCGGAATATTAAATCGAGGTTGGGGTGGCGGTTTTTTGTATCTGGCCTGGCGGTGGTTCGGTGGTTTGCGTTAGGCAGCGAGAACTGTCAAAATATTGACAGCGGCATCCGTTATGCTTTTTGCCCAAATTGATATTCTATTTTTGAATGCGTTGCTGCTGCTCCAGCTCCCAGACTTCGTTGGGACTTCATTAAAAATCGGATGCCCCCAAAAATAGGGAAAGAATCTAAATAAATATGAGGAGTATGAATGTGGCCGAGTTAATGATTCCGGTGAGCCACAGCCATAATGGAGACACTCTTCCCCCTTGACAAGCTCTTGACAGTTACCCTGGCTGCAGTTTATGAATGAATTTTTTTTATTTTTTCCATTTTTTTTGTGAGTGAGTCTCGTTTTTCGCCGATTACTTCTAACTGTCTATTTGTGGATTTCCACTTCCACAAGCTCCGAGGTTTGGCCACTAAACAAATTATTAATGGAGCTTAGTTTAGTCCGGAGGCCCCGAGCCAAAAAATGTGAGGCTACGCTCCCCGGATCCCATCGGATCCAATGCGATCCATCGGCCATATTGCCCGAGTATCATCAATTATCGCCGTCGCTCGCCGGTTCATTCATATTGAATGTTCGATGTTGATCTGGTCAATCAATTTGGCTTTAAGTCTATCACTGTCTCACTCTCTGTATTGCTGTCTCAGGCTTGGAATCTATCTCTAGCCCTGAGTTTTTGTATCTTCGCCCTAGGGCTAGAGGAACCGGCAACCGGCAGGTAAAGATTGTTGGCCCAACCGCTGAAAATCGCTTTCTCACACATCGATCGACTTGTGGATTGACAAATTGCATTCCCTGGATTAATGATCGCTTAAATGGCATTTAATTAATTGATCGTCTTGCCCCTCTCATGCCCCGTGTGTTGAAACTGTAAATTGCCGGTTAATTATATATAATTATATTCGCATTTTTTATCTACCCGTTTGTTGGGTGATCTACATTCACAGTGGGAATTAATTTATGCAATCAATTAATTAGTCATTAATGTACTATGAGTTTAAACAAAATTTTATGATTTAAGATTTCGTGGAAACTGATTTCAAATAGTTACTAAGTAAATATTAATATATTGTACTCTAAGCCATTGATCCGACCGCGACACTTAGTCAGCAGCGTATCGAGTTCCGAAAATATCATTTCTGCGTTTTCTCTGAACTTCACACACAAAATACCTAACCGGGAGGGGGAAACAAAAAAGAAACCAGATAAAAAACTAGAGGAACGGAGAAAACATTTATGTCAAATGTGTAATTCCCAAATCACTTAATACTCATCAACTAATGAGGCCTAAAAGCTTCGAGCGCCGACGGATGTGTTGGACAATAACAACTTCAACTAATATCCATATCTACACGGATATACCTCGGGTCGGGACTGTGCTTGTGTGTGCTTCGACTCTATCTCATTTATTTATTTTGAAATTGTTGCCAGTACATATTTCATTTTTGTGTCCCCCCTGCACCTCTCCCCCCGTAAGAGAGTCTCATTTTTTCGGCTAAAACACAAAATGCAGGAAATGGACGTGTTGACAAATAAACGATGTTCCCTGTCCAATATTTGCCAATATGTGTATCTATGCCTGTATCCATGAATTAAACACAAATTTCACTTACGCTTGAAGTCGTTTTCAAAGCTACGTTGTTTGAAAATCAAATAGATCCATACCTCACTCACAATACCTTTAAAAAAATAAATGAAAGTTAATAATGACAAATTCGTGCGAAATATGTTATTTCCACAATTGTCTTGAACAAGGTTTAAGATATTCCCCGGGTGTGCCTTTGCTTTAATTACTTTAAATTGAACAAAAGTCTATACTCCCCCTGGGATATACTCGAATCTTTGTTGTAGTTCAACTTCCCTTAAATCGCACCACCTCGCCCCCCTCACCCATCGATTTTGCCCCACGAATTTGACGTCGTCTCATTAGTCACATTTAAAATTGTATTTAATTACTTTCTCACTTCATCATCAGTCAAGTTTGTGGGTCGGACGACGCCTCGTCATTGGCGTTTCTTTTTTGGGCGGCTGCCAGGGGGTGGTGGGGCGGTGCTCCAGCTTTTAGAGAGGGGGTTGCTGCACTCGGTAGGGTAGGATAGCTTCCCCTACGTATGTATACTCAGATACAGATACATGCCACAGCGTTTGCTGCTTGTTTGTTTCCCAGACAACTCGGCGAAAATTGATATTCCGCCTGCAGAGGAAATAAAAATATATTTAAAAATATATAAACTTTTAAATAAATTAAATTTGGTTATTATTTATGTATTTAAAAAGTAATGGAAATCAATAGAAAATTGTTCATTGTTAAGTAATATAGTATATTAAATGCTTATTTATGCTTATTTAATTTAAAATTCATATTTAGAAAAGAAAAAGTTGTTTTAAATTTTTTTTCGTTGAATTAACAATTTAAAACCTTATTTAAAAATATATTCCCTGTGTCTTTGATCTACTTCCAATGCTGCTTCTTTACCTCTGCCTCTGTTGACGTCGCTGCCTTTCATCAATTTCAAATTAGTGAAAATCGAGAAACGGAAATTATTTACTATCTGACTGGGTGGGTGGATGTCTGCTTGATGGTTAGCAGCAGCAATCTATCCATCCATCTATCTACCGCCTTGGCCATTACAAGTGCAATTTATCTCGCAAATCATTAATCAACCTACCGTTTTGCGCTACATCTTCTCACACCACCCCCTTCACGGCAGTGTGCTCGGCAATTGTTTTCCGCCAGCTTTTTGGGGGTATTTATCAGCGAAATTTTGGCAAACCACGAATGTGAATGACTTGGCCCCTCCCATTAGATTGGGGAAATAAACAAACATACGGAACACGACATGCGACGGTTCGACAAATGAAAAGGGCGGCGCTGTTCAATTGAGACGCGTATAAAAAATGAAGGAAAGATACACCTATAGCTAATACACTTTCCAATATTTTACACTAAACTGCAAAATAATTTTTATCTAGAAAAAAATACTCTAATTGAAAAGCTTTAAATTTTTATAATGAATTCGTATTTAATATCTTAAATACTACAGAATTGATATTTCATTTCAATATTTAAATTATTTTAGTATCTAATAATAGAAAAATCTATAAAATTGTATCTTGTGACCATTATTATTCTAACTCTAGTCACCCACAGTGCTTACTAGTGTATCTACTCTCTGCGTATCTGACGGATACACGAACACACCTTTTGCCGCTCTCGCACACGTGTGTGTGTATCGAAACGGGCGAATGAGACGCCGGCGTATAACCGATACTCACACAAACATATACACGAATCGGGCATTGCATAGATTGCGATTACAAATTTAATTTAATTGACTACCTCCCCGCCACCTGGGAAGCGGTGGAACGGCAATCCGATTGGCTGAATGTGCTCACCGAACAAGTTTTGGAACAACTGGTAACGAAACGTCTGTCCATTCCATCGTTACGTTGGCGGAACACCACCCATACCATTGCTAACGTTCCAAAGAAGACAGAGAGAGTAGTCAACAATGTACCAGGTGGTTAGTTGGGGTGGACTTTATTTGGCAAATAAGGAAGTCAAAACAAACCACTAAGACTTTAATTTAAACTTTATGGTTTTTTTTTTTTTTTTTTAATTTTTTAAGAAACTAAAGATTGTTAAAATACAGATACACAGATAGAATAAAAATTTGGACAGTAAAAACTGTAGAAAAATAGAAAAAATATTTCTGTTTTATAAAAAAAAATTATAAGACACTATAGAAAAAACAACATAAAAATATAATAAAATAATAATATATAATCTACTAAAATATTCTATGAATACATGGACATACATATGTATTTCATGAACATATGTGTAACATATTTCCATGAAATATTCTTATGAAAACTTGGATTCGAAACATGGAGAAACTCTTTTTCCTAAAATATAGGAGATAAGAGATTTTAGCTTGAAAGGAAATTTATAATTTAAGGAGTTCTTGCCATTGCTACTCCATTGCTATTCCACTCTATAAAAACTTCACAGATACAATCATGATGTTCATGTCCGCCCTGAGAGAATTATTTGTATTCCGATTCCATTTCGTTTCCATTCCATTTGGCTGAAACACCCCGACGACAGTGGGCCCAAAAAAAGTATCACGAGCGACGACAGTGGGCCCGAAATTTCCATTTCCAATTAGAGTTCCGTGTGCGTCGGTCGTGCGATCGGATAGTGCGCGCTATAAACGGATTATAATGTCCATATAATATGATTACTGCGATTAGTAATTGAACATAAGATAAGTGTGAAGCTCCGAGAAGGTGTCATACCACACCGTCGTGTCTGTGCTTGTATGTGCGTGCAGGATAACAGAGAAAGTAACACTCGATTAATGCTTATTTCATCGAAAACCGAAAATATAAAACCAGATATTTGCAATTAAACAAACAGAAAATATACATATCTTAAAAACAAAGTGAACGGTACTTGCGAGAACTGTTGCGCGGGTGCCGAGATAATCATCACACAACACACGGCCAAGAACAAGATCAAAGTGTAAGGAGAACGAATATATATAACGGTTGTCCGATGCTGGCCATAAAAGCAATGCCGAAAAGAAGCTAAAACACAACAAAAGTGTGCTGTGCTAACTGAGTAACTAAAGAGGAAATCGGAATTATAATTATCCAGTGATCATCGATCTCTGATTAATCAAAGTAGATACATACTTACATACATTAATATTTTGGGGATCTTTCGAGAAAAGCAAATAATGCAACTGCGAGTGCACAACCCTACTATGGATTGTAGCGGCCGTTCAAACAGCAACATTGAACGTGATTCCGATTTGGGAGACGATTTGGTAAGATATTACCAATATATTCTTTAAATCTTGTCAGATAAATGAAAGTATTGCTTATGATTGCTTACAAAAATAATATCCATCGAATATTATAGGATTTTAGAGTCCTTGAGAACCCTTTCTATGAAAATATTTTTTTTATAAGAATTTATAATACTTCTAATACTAAAGTGTAATATTTCTAATACTAAAGTTTCTAAGAGAGTTGCCGAGTCCTTTATGTCCCTTGAGTCCAAAAATATATACATATGTATGAGAAATGTATTATAACCATTAATATTCTTGAAAAACTTTTCAAAGCATACATTTCAACAAATGATATTTTTCATGCTTCCAAATTAATGAAGTGTTCCACCTTTCATCTACCCTTTATATTTTGAATTTGATTTGTTTTCCGCTTGTCTATGTGGTAATATGAGAAACTAATGCATCAATTTCCATTTGCCACGCGAAAATATTATTTCATCTTCGAGCGGGATTGAAAAAAGTGACATCTGACGGACTGTGAAGGGGGTATTATATGGGGTAAGATCGAGAAACAGGTGTGACGGATCTGCGATTTGCCGACGGCACGTGGAAGCGTTCTGTGCTGCCATCTTTCTTTATTTCACAACCATCTCTTGTTTGGGTAGCGACTTCAGCTTGAGCTTTGTAGTTGTTGGTTTTTTGTGGCCGAAACCAATTCAGGCAATTCGACTCACATTGTTTGCAGATGATTCAAAGCGTAATTATAATGTTAGAAAAATATTATGTTGATTCAATCTGGGTGGAAGAAAGAGAATGAGCGATGGGGAGCTAACTGATATGTTTTTTTTTGTGTCAGTTTGGGCCTTTCTGTTTGCCAGAGAGCCGTTAAAAAGGTGACATGCTAAATGGTCGCATACAAGGCAGAGTTATTATACACGGACACACTCGCCGAAAGATACTCACACGTTGATCGAGCTAAGTGCATAACATACTCATAAATACAAATAGATTCATCTGTTTTTGAGAGATGGAGCTGAGTGGTGGGATCTCGGATCTGGGGATCTCGTTCACAATTTCCATCGATTGAAAGATCTCTTTCAATTCAAGCTCTTTGATGGCGTTCATATGTAAATAAATTGTTCAAATATTTGCATTATTTGTTAGTACCTTAAATGAATATTAAATGGGTTTTATTGCCTTTCAGGCCTTTCGGACATTCGCTTTCCAGGTATGCAGGTATGAAGCTTCTCAGCTTCAATAAAACTCTTGTTAGTTTTTTTTTCGACTCTCTGCCCCTTTGTTTTTCTTTCATTTTTATTATTGTTAATAGACATTGCCGGTTTGATCAACAATGAGCCAGACTTTATACACTCAATCCCGGCCTGGCTATTTACATAATTTTTAATAGCCTCGCTTTTGGCCAGCCATCGGATGATGGGCCATCCATCGGCACCGGCATCGGCATCGGCAGCATCTCCTCCAAGACGGGCTGTGCAAACACTGTCCCGGTCACCGGCTCAATCTCGTATCCATTCGTCATCTCTCATACATTAAGGTTGTGTTTTGACTCTCAGCCTCCAATATACTCAGATGTGTGTATGTTCCCTTCTTTGGTGTTAATTGAAGGGTTTCGGAAGGAATGGGGGAAGGGGACATTTCACAATTAAATCTCCGCATGTGGGTGTTATTTAATTAACCCCAGAGCTCGGTCCATACCATCTTATCGAACCAATATGCTGGTGTCATTCGCACATCCGATCCCGAACGATTCCGTATTTCTATTCAAATCAAATCCTGCCGCCACTCGCTCGCATTTTCGACTCAAAAGTCACGATTAAACAATAATGTGGGCTGTCAAAAAGTCATAAATTCTCGAATGAAACCAAGTCCGAGACCAAGTCGTGCCCGAAATGCCCGGCCCAACGATCCATGTCCGATGCCCATTGCCCATCGCAGCGTCCGCGTCATCCCAGCATCGCTCTTTAATTACTTGGGTTAAACGCAGAATTTAAAATTATATGCCGAATTGCTTGTCGGTAATTTTTGAATCGTTTTTAAATTAAATCAAGCCCGCGAACATGACTTGAGACAATTGGGTATCAGTGGCCGGCTTATGATTCTGACCACTGCACGTGCTCCGGGCGGAGTTCCCACATTAAATCATGGGTCTTGGGGTGGGATAACTCCCAGGTTCCCCCCCGAAAAACACGAATCTCAGCGGTTGTTAATGGGGATTGTCTGGTGGTGCTGTTGCTGGTGCTGGGGGTGCTCTCGGCTCTGATTCACACATTTTATTTATGATTATTTTTATGTAGGAGTCTTATTAAGAGACTGTACATTAGTTGTTTTTAATTTAAAGAATTTTAAACCAGAAATGTCCTCCAAAATATTCCACAATAATTTGTAAAAGTATTACCGAAAATCATTTACCTGCTTGGGTAATGGGTTAACTGTTTCACACTTGGTCGATTGGAAAACAAGCCAGATTGGGCCACTTACTCACACCCTTTCCCTTCGCCCTCCGGCTATCCTACCCCCTCCACTGCTACCCTGGCCCAAACAAAATCATTTGGGTCGGACGAGCAACGGCACCTGTTATAATTTGTTTGGCTTCTTGTACGCTGACAGGCAACGATTTTTATTAAATTCTTTCTGGGGGCTCTTCGCTTTCTTCTTCTTGCATAACCATATAGAACGTAGACGACTCTCCCTGGGCAGGGGAAATATTTGATTAAGTATCTAGTGGAGGCCTTTGGGGGATGACATGTCCCTGACTCTTTCCCCTCCTCCGTATACTCGCCCCGTGCTTGGTGGCGGTGGCGCTTTCAACCGCAATGACAAACGAAATTTGTTTTGCTTTTAGTTTCTTCTTGGGACTCGAACTTGAAACTGCCAAGACGTGGGGAGGTGGCATTTTGGGGGGGTATATGTGATGTCACGTTGGCATTTATTTATTTTTATTTCCATTTTTTTTTTTAAATTTAATTTACAATAATTGCAGTTTACTGCCAACAGCATTAGCGATACGAAACTGCATGGCGACAAATGTCAACTGCAAGAGCTACAAAAAAATAAAAACAAAAGCGTAATAACACCCAGAAAGAGCTCGTAAAAAATATGATTATTATTGGTAGTATTACAGTTTTGCGCTTTTCATATTGTTTTTAATGAATTTATGAATTATTTTGCCAACCATAGCTAATAAAACTGTTAATTGGATTTTTCCAGTACAGCTGCCGAGTGCCGATTGCCGATAAACCTGCTGGCAAGGCAAAAAATTAAGTGAATTGCGAATCGCAATACGTAATACGAGGGCACGAACTGTATATAAGGTGTGGATTGTGGTGCTGTGGATAAAAAAAAGTGTATTTATCAGCATGCTAATAAAAAGGCACAGGCCTTCTGTTTGCATCTCTTTTCATTTTATTTTTAAATATATATAAGAAAAAAATGGGCGTGCCAAAATGAAATAATCATCAATGGAATAATTTTGTATCCTTATTTAATCATTTAATTATTTTCTTTGTATTTACTTTGCACCTTAAACACCCCCTAAATTATCCCCAAAGAAGCCAAACAAACAAATGAAATATAAATACCCATATTAGTTACAACTTATTTTGGAAAATAATCAATAAATATTTGTAATACAAGTTAACCAGAAAGGATTATTATTAACAGTTTTTAAACAATCCACAATTTGGCTAAATATGGTTCCCTGATTAACAATTGTGGAAAGTGTGGGCTTAGAAAGCTTTCTTTATGTGGCGACACCCAGTCGTAAAATAAAGATATATTTCGGGCAGGTCACAAAAAGTGAGGTCCACGTCCATGTTCACGTCTGGGTTTGCGTCCAGACGGCCAGCAGTCAGTCAGTTGGAAGACAGGCGGACTTGCGGGCTGGCCAAAGCAATAAAATAATGCAGTTTTTAATTATTGCCGCCTGCAATCGAAGCTAGACGCAGTGAATCCACCCCGTAGACCCAGACACGGAGGCCCAAGCTCCAGACTTTCAATCCAAACCCGAATCGGGACGGGGACTGCGACTGGGACTGGGTAGAAGACTTCGGGCCTGCCAGACGTAGAACTTTTTAGCCGGTAACCCAGCCCAACTATTGCAGTTTAACCGTTGCGTTTTGCTGCTTCAGCTTTAGTTACTTTTTTTTTGTTTAACCGGTTTCGTTTTTTGTATTTTTTATTGTTTACGCGAAATTTTTCGTCTACCCGGTACTTGGTTTACATGGAAGAACGTGCACCGTGAAAAATTATATATAGGATCTATAAATTACGGTTTATATTGTACATAAGATGAAATATTTGAAAGGATTCTATAATCTCTTACAACCTTTTGTATTTATTAGATTCTTAATGATATTTCAATCATTTAAGGTTTTAATTAAGAATGTTAAAGTTTCTAAACTAAAAATCTCGTATTTTTTGTCCATATTTGGTTTTAGACGTGGTTAGGATAATTGAAAAACAATAAAAATAATAGTTATAGCAAGAATATAATATGTGATATTTTATAAATTTTGTATTTAATAATATTTTCTTAAAAAATACCTCTTGAAACTAAAATTATATCTAAAGAATACCAAAAATAGTTCTCTGTGTACCAAAGGTTTTCACGCGGGAAGGGATAAATGGGTGGTAGGAGGAGGAGGTAGCCCAAAGGGGTTGGGGGCCTCGTCTCTGTCAAGGGGAGGGAGGCACAGCGAATACGGCTCGCCAGCGCCATTATGATTTGTCCGTGTGTGTGTGTGTGCTTGGATGTTTGCGTGTTTGTGTGTGTTTGCCCGTTTCATTTCGCTGTTGCCTCTTTTTTTTGTTGTTTCCATTTTTATATTTTATTCGCTTTATTTTTTCCGCTTCGACGCTTGGCGAGCGAATGAAATCGCGTTTGTACGCGGCTCACTCACTCACCCACACGCATAAACCAACACGCACACACACACACCCGTTTAACACATGCGGCGCGTCTGGGTGTGCGTGCGTGTGTGGCGGCATATGTATCTTTCGGATACGTTTTGCATTTTAATTTTATTTCCATGCTCTCGTTGCCCCGAAGACCACGTTGCACATGTTTTTTGTCTCTTTTTTTTTGTCCATCTCTTAAGATTTTTTTCAGCCGTTGGCATAAAATTCTAGATACTCCTGTGTTGGCTGTATCTGCTGCAGTTGCATCGCGTTGAAATACATAATTCGCCACGGGGTGGATGCGTAAATGGGCAATTTTTATTTATATATTTATTCAGATATAAGTTCAAAGCACACACATGTGCCCCGAGGCACAGCCTCTGCCTCTGCCTGTGCCTCTGCCAGGAAATACATACTACAACGTGGCATGCCGTATAAACCAGACCAAAGAACATGGTAAAAATGTATGTACCTTTAGGGGCTAATTGGTACATAACAAATATTTTTTTAATTGGCTGTTAACGAGTTATTCCAACAACAAATGACTATAAGTTCCTTAGGATGTCATATTAGAAGTTTAATCATAGATATTATATTTAATCTCCCTCAGAACCTAGAGGAGTCCCGGGGGGCAACAAGCAGATACCTCCAGAGCGGATCAATCATCTAAAATTATGATTTTGACAGATGTCTTGGGTTGAGCCTATTTTTATAGCCGAGGTGTCTGTCAACACGTGTATAGGCCTGAACTGAGGCCTCCAAAAATCCATTTATTACAAACTAAATGATAGAATAGTTCTCCGAACCGCCTAGCTTACTGGCGAACAATATGCATAAAATCTGTAGGAGACAGACCTAATAAACTTAAGACGCCAGTACGCCTCGGACTGATCCTCAAATGAACCCACTTGAGTCATAAGGACATTAGGAGAGTTCCGTCTAAAAAAAAAATTGAAAAACAAAACAAAAAACAATGAAATGAAGTTGTAAAACCGGCCATAGATACGGATACAGACACAGGCATATAGATACAGATACAGATGCGGATACACATGCTCGCAGGCTCGTAATCTTAATCCTTCACACAATAAACGCCCCTTGGTCGGGCTGCTGTATCTACTGCGGCGGTACAAGGATTCACATTCAGTGATCCTGTTTGCTGGCAGCGCCCTTCACAGCTTCCTCCTCGGGATTGTCGCATTATGGGTATCCGAACGGTCGCAGCGGTATGTCCTTTTGTTTTAAATTAGCACGGCATGTTGCACATACGGCCACCGTCCGCGCGTCCATTTTTCCAAGTCTCTTCAATATATTTCCGAGATTTCCTACAAATTTGTCAACTGAAAATAATATTCAATTGTCGAACAACGAATGGAAATTAAGCAAATTACCTTTGTGGTTGCAACTTGAAAATGATAATAAATTTAGATAAATTATTTCCAGCTACTTCTATCGAAAATGTAATGTCAACTAATTAGCGATAAAATGCGGATGGCGGCGGGGGAACGGAAAACTGTTGTCTGCGGCAAATAAATTAAATATTTTACTCATACTGTTGCAATTGTGGCACTCAGATAGTTGTCGTCCCCCGGCTGCGGTGCATTGAAAGCTATTAAAGTAAATTGCACAGGTGCCCGGTGCCCGGTGCCCGGTGCCCGCTATCACCTCCGCCTCCGTCCTAGACCCGTATCTATACAGCCAGCCTATAGGCTGTACCCATATCCATATCCCATTGTATTGTTTGAGTTTTGGAGTAGTATCTCTGTGGAGACATGTGTATGGTTTTCCATTTTTCCTCATTGTCTTGTCTGTGTGGGTCTAATTGCGATTTAATGTCTTGGCTGAAACGGCAAAGTATTAGCCAGCGATAACAGTAGCGTTTTATCAACGCAAAAATTAATGGAACCAGCAAGTCCCCCAACCATAGTACCAAGTTGTACACCTCCATTAGTGTGCTCATTGTTTTTTCCCCGCCATCCATTTTGGATGTGACTTAATGTCGTCGAACTAGAACACCTTATCGCTTCATGGTGATTTATGCGACGCCTAGTACGCCTATATATTCCCCAGAAGCTCTCTCGATATTCCAATGAAATTCCATATCTTAAATGGGAAACAACGCGGTGCTTCTGATGAATTTCTTCCTTTATGTGTCAAGCTCTGATAGGATCTATGAATATATTATTTCGCTCTTTAGCCCAGTTAGTTAATATGAACTCTTTAAGCCACTATTTCCATCTGCCTTTTCATATTCCCGAGAACTGCAAAACCAGCAACTGCAACATTAAAGCGGCACAAATTCGTTGTGCATTAATTAGACATTTTATAGGTGCAAGTTGGCATGGCCTGCTTGGCATGCTGTTGGCCATTGCCAGACCGCAATTGTTGTATTGTTGGGCAGTGTGTTTGGGCCTGGTCAACACCAGACCGCAACTAAAACGCAGCCCAGTAAAGCCGCGAAACTGCAACGGAGCAGGCTGGATGCATATGTTCCTCATACATATGTATATACCCACATATATTATTCCACAGTATATTCCTATATGTATGATATATACTGGTAAATGGCCGCACATGTGCATCTCCATGGGTTTACATATTTCGCATGGCTTCGATAAGTTACATTAATTTGATGTACACACACTCGCAACATGCGCAGAGTGGACTAACCAGAGGTGGCCTCTTCCCAAGCGAGGTGTGGTCAGTGAGTTTTGCTCAAGACCTGATTACTAGGCTTAGTTCTCACACCTCATCCGAGCCACTTATGAATCATACCTGGAAAAGCGTCAATATAATTATTTCACACCGCAACTGCAAGTATCTGAGTATCTTTGTATCTGGCTTGCCACAATTTTGCTTTTCGCCAACTTCAAAGAATTCCGAGAACTCTCTTTCCCTATGGTTTCTTTTTGTCTATGCCTTGGTTTTGGTTGCATTTATGATTACGTCCAAACGACACCACCAACACCGGGCCAACGCCGAAGCCTCCAAAGAGCCAGGCGATAAATGTTGAACACACTACTCTATAGGAGTGTGTGAGTGTGTTTGTTGTATCCACATGCAGCATACAAAGTCCACACACACAATATGAGAGCGACTTGACTTGCCCCGGCTGGCTGGCTTACTTTGTTTTGTGCAAGATGGTACTCCCCGGAACCCCGCCAGTCAGCCCCACCAATGGCTATGTTTAAATTGAAAATTCCCGATTTGCACACAGTCACAGATGCGCTTAATTTGCACCTCTCCAAATGCATAAAAACCAAGAAGCCGTGATGGAGTTGCAGTTGCAGCACCAAAGCTCAGCTTGCCAAGGAGCTGTGGCTAAAGACTCTGCTGATGTTGTGTGGCAGTCGCAGTTGGTGACTTCAACACTCTCGGCCATGCGTGGCGGACTTCTTGGCAAAGAGTCACGGCTGCCCTGGGACTCTGGTTCTGACTCTGACTCTGACCATTTCCCCTTGGCCAGGAGCGGATTCTGGCCAGAGTCAGTCCCATGAGGTAGATCCACAAACCGGCCCTGGGATGGGGAACTAAGAAAAGAGTGCGAACAGCTCTCTGGGCTGATTGCCGTTTTGTGGGTCTGCCATTGTTAATTTATTAAGTGGTTACCTTTGTTGTCACCCCGCCCGGAGGAAGTTGCTTTCAGCTGCTTTCGAGTTCAATTGAAATTGTTCCTAGTACCTTGTGCGGCGTGCCTTGGTTAATGTGGCTCTTGGCACATGCCATAAACCAGCTCTGACTCGGGCTCTGACTCTGGCTCTGGGTCTGACTCAGAATCCCAGCTGGAGCAATGACCACTAACTAAGTACTGCCCACGCTTGATCGGAAGGTATCGATTCCCTGTTGATAAAGTTGTGCCAATTAAGCTCGCCCAGCGTGTAGCTTGTTGACATAAGCGCCGCCATTAATATTCGATCATCTCTTTCTGGAAAGAGTGAGACTATTATGCTTTAAGAGCTATCTCTATTAGAGATTAATATCTTAACAAAATGTTATTTACTTTACAGTCACACGGTGATCGAACCGACGACGAGATGCGTGACTGCGACTCCGTGGACGGAGAACATCACCAGCTGAGCGCCAAGGCGGCGATCGCAGCTCGCCTCAGTCACACAGTTTCCGGCGGAGGTGGAAATTTCGCCAGTCCCGAGCCCCAGACGGACTTGCCCCTCAGGTAAGTAACTGTTTCTGCCCCATCCACAGGCCCCATCCATGGTTATATTGTTATATGGTAATTGGATACATCTCCTCGAACAGCCATCACCATCAACTGCCGCCGAATCATCCGCTAAACGCTCTGGGCAGCTTCATGGGCATCGGTAGCCTACACAGCATTCCAAACCTGCAGCACAGCGATGTGCTCGAGAAGCTCAAGATGCAAGTCCGCGACATGAAAGTGGGACTGATGGTGAGTCCTATTTCATTACAAATTGGATATCATTTTTATGCTCCTAAGCTCTGAAGCTAACAATGAGTACTAACAATGAGTTGCCCCGCAGGAACAGGACTATGCCGCCCATGCTGCGGCATTTGGGGCCAATATGCTGCCTACAACGATTAGCTCGGGATTCCCGCTACCCCACAACTCGGTGGCAGCAGCCGCGGCAGCAGCTTCCTTTGGCCACGTTACCTCGGCGCCCAGCAGCGGTGGCGGCTACAACAACAACGGCAGCGGTGTCGGCACCAACACAACCCCCAGCTCGAACAACAACTCGGCGACAAATGGCGGGAATTCCGGTGCTGGTGGAGCAGGAGCGGGAGGAGCCGGCGGAGGAGGAGGAGGTGGAGGGGGAGGCGGAGTGGGTGGCCATCCGTTCTCATTCGCATCCCCCTCGGCAGCGCCCAGCGGCAAAGAAGGTTGGTATCATCGCGCACCCACCGGCGACTTACTCCTCCATTTTAGTGTTTAACTGTTGCACTCAGCCCGCCACTTTGCAGCCAATTCCGCATCCAACTCGTCGACGTCCAGCGAGGCATCCAATTCATCCCAGCAGAATAATGGATGGAGCTTTGAAGAGCAGTACAAACAAGTCAGACAGGTTAGTGGTGCCCAATTGAATTCGAACAGCAAGCCACACAGTGTGCAAACAAGATGCGCAGGCCAACTATCAATTAACGACTAATAGCCATATTCCATCGGCTAAGCATCCAGGAGCATCCCACCTGGCTGCCAGGCGAACACAAGGAGCTGCCTCCTTGCTGATCCTTCTTGCAAACCAGTTACTGTCCAGTCCAGTCCAGTTGGGTTCTGATCTCGTTTCTCGCTTAAGACTCCGGAGGCTGAAGGCTGGAGGCTAAGGCGTCGGTCCAGTCGATAGTTCCGGTTTGCAATTGAGCAATTAATGAAGCCCCGTTTCCAGGGCGTTAATTTGGTGAGAAAATAGCTCGGATGGGATCGAATCTCGGCATGTGAGGTCCAGATGCTGGGCAATTAGGCCGGTCAAGAGAGAGAGTGTGTTTTGGGAGCGAAGTGCACGGCCCAGTATTTTTGGGTCATTAAATGTGGTTGCCAAAAATGTGCGTCTCTGTGTTTGAATGTCCATCCGTGTGAACCTCAACAGCTTTTCGGCTCAGTTTGACTCGAAGTCGTCGTCGGTTTCGCTTGGGCCATAAAAACCAAATTTCGATTAACTTTAAATGTAGTCCCTTTCGGCCATTCGCGGCGAGACGCGAGAGCTATCCATCAAACGGAGCCCGCATTCTCTATGCACTATAAAAACTTTGACCCTCGCAATGCAATGCAAAAGATACTTATGTATCTTAGTCAGTCGCTTGGTTACTAAATGTGTGTGTGTGTGTGTGTGTGTGTGTGTATCTGTAACTGCGCTTCACGCTTAACACCTTCGCTTACACCGTGTGCGGCTTGAATGATGATGATGATGTGTTTGCAGAAACCGGCTGGAGTTTGGCTCTTCCCGCTTACCGCCTCCAACTACAGTGGAGCGGAGTGGAGTGGAGGGTCGAATAAAACCCACTCCAGCCGGGAAGACAATCCAAAATGGCTGTTGCTCTTCGTTGAATTTCATTAATTGTCGAAACGAAACGAAAACGAAATGAGGCGGCGCGTTAATTATGTTAATTGAAGCGATAGCTGGCGACTATGAGAGCCATTTTGAAAGACACACAGATACATTCATTCAGAGGCTGCCTTTCATTCGCCCAGATTCGAATTGCGCTCCGATTTAAGTTTTGGCCATCAGTCAGCCGGCCAGCCAGATAGTCAGCCTAGCTAGTCGGGCATCTATCTATCCATCTATCTATCTTTCTATCCATCCACCCATCCACCATCCATCTATCCATCCATCCATCCGCAGACGAAGACCACGAGTAAAACAAAAATATTATTTTTGGTACATTTCACAGTTCATTTCTTGTATTATATACATAGTTTCTATATGGGACGGCTCTGCTCTGCTTTGCTCTCATTAATCAATGTCAATTATCTGTACATACTGAATAATTATGTTTAATTATAGACTCCCAAAGCATTTCCAATAATATTCTTTATTTTATTTCTTTGTACTTAATTCTAATGCCAACAAAAAAAATAGTATCTATAGATACGTGAAAGAATTCATATTCGGGGATTGGGCAAGTTCCTTTCAATTTAAAGTTTTATTTTTTTTTGGCACGTGTTTTTGCTAATTATCTTGGTTTAAGACGTTCTAATTTTATTCTTTTTTTTAAGAGGAAAAGGTTTAAATTAAATTATAGATAGTAAAGTCTATAGACGCTGCAAGAAAAAAATCTGTTCAACACATTTTGTCTGAAGAGTGTGAAATTCTTCAATAAATATGCAAGCAACCTGCTGATACTTTTACATCTGCTTATATGTATCTGTATCTGGCAGGATAACACTTGGCCATGCAACGGGATCTCTCTCTCCCGGCCCATATAATTTTTAATGTCCATTGGCAATCTGTTTGTGTCCACATGCCTCGTATCCGTATCTGATAGTTATAAATTACAGACAGCACAGAAGCAGAGCCAGGGATCTGGCGAAAATGCAGTTGAAAAATTCCCAGAATCAAGGATTCAAATTTCAAGCATTACAGTGCCAAGGCGCAGCGGATTTGTTTTAGGTACTAAGTCTAGGCGACAAATAAGTGAGATTATTTTTATAACCCGAACCCAAAAGATCGCTCTGAATTGTATCTGTGAGGGGCATACGTTCGTGTGTGTGTGTGTAACATGTGTTATTCAGGCAGCGGGAACTTGGATAGTTAGAAATAAAAACGATTATGATTGGTCTACAAACTTCTGGTCTTCGGTTAGGGTGGGAATAGAATTCCTGGTTTTCCGTTTTATGGCTTTATGGCCCAAGGATTTGGTAACGAGGAGATCTTGGTAGCAGCGCTTAACGGTTCTCTGCGGTGCTGCGGCGCTGCTGTGATGCAAGTTAGGGATCTAAAGATATAACTATAATAAAATGGAATAATAAATGCAGCGCAGGCAGGTTTCCTACTTGCAACCCTTGTGCCTGTTGGCAGGACTTCATTTTATGAAAATTTTTATTAAAATCCGAAAACCCCAGACAGGCAGGCAGGCACTTGAATGCGCATGTGTGTTCCTGCCTGCTTCGAGTGCGTGTGTGTGTGTGTGTGTGTGAGTTTGTGTGATAGTGTTAGTTCTGCTGCAGCCGACGTCGACAGCATCATCTCGATCGAGACTCCTGCCATATTTTAGTTGATAAACGACCTTTGATGGCGTTGCATCGTCGCGATAATCAATGCCAGCCGCCTGCTTCGAAATAAAATCGTAATCGCTGAATTCCCCTCTCGAGATATTGGAATTTTCGGTTCTTGGCTAGAACTTCTAGCAATCAAGTGAACGTTTTGTTTAGACAATAAAAAAAAATAAACTCAACAAGTGCTAAACGCTATCAAAATGCTCATCTCGGAAGATCAAATACAAGAGGTACATATATACCATTTCAAAAAAAACGTATAAAGTGAACTTTTGTGAAAAGAAAATCATTAAGAAATACCAATCCAGTTGAATTTCAATTAATTTATTTTGTGTTTGGCTTTAACCCCGGGCGATATAAAGGAATATACATATGTATCTTCAGTTATATACAGAAATAAAAAAGGATCTTAGGGCAGTGTGTGTGTGCTTATAAGCAATGCTCCTCTATAGGTCTTGTGGGCGTCGAGCATCATAAAAAATATACCCAGCCAGCTTGGCAAGAGCCTGGCCCAGAGCCGACTCTGGCCCCCAACTCTCTTCTGACTTGGTTTTAAATCATTTATGCGGAGAGGTGCGAGGGGCAGGGGAGACGGAGCAGGAGGAGGCAGTTCATCATTCGCATTGACTTAGAATGTGCACCACGGATAGGGGACTCCATCTCAAGCTCCTTTTCCGACTCAGACTTGGGCCCAGACTGCAAGTCTTGTTTTTTTTTCGTTTCTTACTTCAGTAGGCGGAAAGTATGATGAATTCCGAATTTGATGAGTTCACTCCGATGTTGTCATTAATTCTGAACATACATACTCTCTCGCAGCCAAGTCGGAGTTGAGGTTGCGACTAGGAAAGTTGGTTCCTGGTGGCAAAGGTCAAATCATGAGCCGCAGGAAAATCACAGCCAGAGATGGCAATGATGAATATTAAGGCACAAATGGCAATACCAATTCTAGCCCTTTATCTTTTAGTTGTAGAATTATAGAGTGAACTAAACTGCCATGTAGCTTTGTATCTTTTTGTGTGTATCTCTTGGGTTCTATCTTTATCACCTAATTATCCATTGTTCGATTCATTCAATGAGTGTTTCACACTTTTTCGTGGAGGGTTGGAGGTCATAGAGAGATGTATCTGAGTTCCAACCCCCAGCAAACAATGACTGAAAGGGAGAGATACGTGTTTCGGGGGTTAAAATGAGACGGGGAGTGACCACGCGCCCCTGTCAACATAATCATCTATTGTTGGCCCAACAAAGGTCCAGAAAAGTGAGCCAAAAAGGAACTCCATTTTGTGCCAAACCATTGGCCAAAAGAGTCAAGTAGTTGGTTCTATTGTTGGATTGTTTTATTGTTGTGTCAGAGCCTAATATGCTTATAATGGTTCCCTATTCCCATTACAGCTCTACGAGATCAATGACGACCCCAAACGCAAGGAGTTCCTCGACGATTTATTCTCGTTTATGCAAAAGCGCGGTAAGTTTGTATATTGCATTGAAGTTTTTTATTATTTTCGAGGGAATTTGGTCTGGTGTATGGTGTATGGTGAACCTTTGCATCACATTTGCATATCCCTGGCCCAGATGTCGTCGGTGTTGATGGTTTGCTGACTCAGCCAGCCAAGTGTTTTTGGGCTCACTCAAATTATGTTAATTGAATAAATTTCTCGGCACTTTGACGTTTGATTTTGAAGAGTGCAGCCAGAGGAGATGGCCCGGCGAGGGGAGCCATTAAAATATGCACAAATTCTACAGAAAAGAAACCGAGAGAAGTAGTGAAATCATTTTTGGTGGCTGACTTTTTGTCATTTTGTCACTTCAAATTACTGTCAAACGAACACACACCATCAGACAGAGATATATAAAGACCCAAGATCCAAGGGGATATGCCATATACCAATATGCAGTAGCAGTACTTGCATTGCGTCCTATTTATAAATACGAGTATGGTTTCCTGTACTTTTGTCATTAATTATGAGCATTACGAGGCCAATCGGTGGCATGCAACCAATACTGCTCGCACTGCATCTAAATGCAACATGACGTGACTGTACTAAACCGAATAAATTACATTTTTCTTAAACCCACTAGGCGGGTTCCCCCCTTTTTGAATTATTCCGCCTCAGGAATCGCCTGACTGGCAACTCGAAAGGGCATTCAATTTATTTGTATTTGCACAAATCGTGTTCCAAGTAGTATTCCAAACTGGCCATGAACAAGCCCCAATAGCCATATCCTAAAGGTAGAAGTATGAGTATTTTCTATTCTAAAAAAGAACTCCTCAAGACTCCTAAAATATCTCGCACTAATATGCGAATAAACTGCAGAATGCCAAAGAAAAATAGTGTGTGATGTCTGGGACCCACTCCTTTTCATGTATTATTTATTTATTTAATGTAATTTCGTACGAGTTTCATACAAAGTATATTAAAAATCTATGCTTTGCATGCACACTCTTACACACGCCATCTATGTGTGTAGTTCATCTTTGGGGCTTGACAACTTAATGGATTTTAATCTGTCACATGCGTTCAAGTTTTGACATATGCATGCTCACCCGACGCGGTCACTGCAAAGGAGAGGGTGCCGGGAGGTGGTATGCTGTTAGGGAAGGAAAGGGGATGGGGTGGGGCGGTTTTGGGGGCCACTGGGACTCGACTGCTGTCTAAAGTGTCGTCTGCCATGAGAAGGAAGCGCCGAAACCGAAAAAATGCGACTCTCGTGGGTCGAAAAGTATTCCGTGTCCATATGTCTATAGGCGGAATGATATTATTTTGTACAATTGTAGCATCCATCCGACCAACCAACCAACTAACTAACGGAAATTATGCTCAAGCTCATCAGAAAATATCAGAAAATAAAATAAATGTGGATCGCTTGCCGTGAGATCTTGTTTGTGCAACGAAGAGCGGCGCAATTCTTAATTAAAAGACGTCAATCACTTATCAACCCGGGCGCTATTTTTGTAGAAATCTGGGGATACTGGGGATTCTGGTGATTCTGGTGATCTGGTGGTGTGCTAGTCTACCACATCTGAGATCTCAGATCTCTGAGACCTAGTATGTGCGTTGTGTGGCGTCGACTCCCCCTTGGTGGCGTTATGATTTCCGACTCGATCAAGTTTCTTTTAATTTCCATTAAAAATGCCTGACATCTAGGAAAACAAATGCAACCAAATAAATAAATAAATAAATAGATGTGTGTGCGCCCCCAAAAGAGTTCAGAGCCTGAAAGCCAAAATAAAACAAAATCTGAAGACAAAAAAAAAATGAAGAAAATTGTAAAAAGCTGCCAAGAAAAATAATAATAATAAGTCAGTCAGTCGGCAGGCGGCATGTGCGTGTCAGGAGTAATAGTAGCGCCCTCGGATCTGAGCAATCGGTCCTGATCGTTTCAAATCGAATCCCGGGCCCCTCAGGGCATCTGGGTATCGGGGTTTAATGATCCTTGGCCTGGCTCGATCGAATCGAGCGAGTGACGGGCGACCAGAGTTGATCATTAAATTGCCATTGATTATGGATGTTCCTTTGAATGTTTTTGTTTTGTTTGTTGCTAGCTTGGCTCGTGCAGCGATCGATTTGCTCTCTTAGTACGATACATTATTAAAGCGCCTGGCAATTATTTCGAATTATTCCTTTTTGATACGAGCATCAGCTCGCCACTCAATTTGTTTATATGCATAAAAAACAAACGTATTTTCATTCAATCAACACGTCCATCAAAGAGTTTGATTGATTCCTTTCGGGCTCATAAAACCCCACAAAAAAAAAGGGAAAGAAACCGAAAATCGATCGAACCGAATGTGGCAGCAACAGGCGGCCCAGGCCAAACACTGATGAATACTGCAGTCGATATTGGGTTTTGGATCGTAAAAAAGGAAAGGAGGCCGGCCAGCATTATACAAATTCGAATTACTCACGTACAGAGCCAGCAATTATGCAGCTTGATTTGTTTTTTATATGTTTCTTGTGCTTTGTGCCCAAGAAAAGAAGGAATATCAAATTTTAACTTTTTTAGGATTATAAAGAGAACCAAATAATGGACAATAGTATGGATATAGTATTTAGGATAGCTTAGGCAGTAACATGAACAATAATATGTACATCTTAAATAGCAAATAGACGTAAATGCCAATGCACATGATGATGATTAGCGGCCATAAACAGATCAACATATGTAAAAACATGTGTATAGGTGGATGTATTTGGAATCGGGCAACAATTAGGATTTATTTCAGTTTTTATCGGCCTCGGTCTGCTCTTTTAGCTGCTCCAGGGGCTACAAGTGTTAATTGCTTCGCGATCGATGAGTGGGAGTGGAAGACGACTGGCTATGGCAGGGGGATAGTGCAATCTATGCACTCAATTTCTCTCTTTTTTTCGGGATAGATAAATCTGTTTTATGGATCTTTAAATCGTGTTTTGCTTGTTGGGGCATTTTAACGAGCTAAATGGAAAAACATCGGCGCAAGTGCAAGAGCAAGAGCAGGTTTCATTGCGCAAATAACAAAACAACTACAAAAACGATTTTAATCTGGTGTATCTGTTGCAGGAACGCCGATCAATCGGCTGCCCATAATGGCCAAATCGGTGCTGGATCTCTATGAGCTGTACAATCTGGTAATAGCCCGGGGCGGGCTGGTGGATGTCATCAACAAGAAGCTGTGGCAGGAGATCATCAAGGGCCTGCATCTGCCGTCGAGCATCACCAGTGCGGCCTTTACCCTGCGCACCCAGTAAGTGGATACCCCTGAACCCTGAAAACTGAAAACTGAAACCCATCCCGAAACCCTTCCCGTTTAATGCCTGAGCTATGTCCAGAGCAAACACAAACACACAATCCGAGGCAAACAGAAACGGACAATCAAACATTGCTGCGAGATCAAGCAACAATTGATCAGCGATCTTTGTTTGCCTGTCGCTTTCGTGTTTACACGATAATTCAACTTAAACAGGACATCAATGTGAAGTCTTCCTTGCCCCCTCTATGCACTTGCCTTCTCCGACTCTATGCTTAATAATTTTATGCATCTTGCAGATACATGAAGTATCTGTACCCGTACGAGTGCGAGAAGAAGAACCTTAGCACCCCAGCGGAGCTGCAGGCGGCCATCGATGGCAACCGGCGGGAAGGACGCCGCTCCAGCTACGGCCAGTACGAAGCCATGCACAATCAGATGCCATTGGTAAGTGGTCTTAATATTTGGGCCTATTTAGGAGTCCCTATAAAAATTCCTCTCCCTTTTCAGACACCTATTTCGCGACCCTCTCTGCCTGGAGGCATGCAACAAATGTCACCGCTGGCCCTCGTCACTCATGCCGCGGTGGCCAACAACCAACAGGCCCAGGCTGCCGCCGCCGCTGCTGCCGCCCACCATCGGCTGATGGGTGCCCCGGCTTTTGGCCAGATGCCCAACCTGGTCAAGCAGGAGATCGAGAGCCGCATGATGGAGTATCTGCAGCTGATTCAGGCCAAGAAGGAGCAGGGCCTGCCACCCGTCCTGGGCGCCGGCCATCCGCATCAGCAGCACCAACAGCAGCAGCACCAGCAACAGCAGGTACAGCAGCAACAACAGCAACAGGCCCAGCAACAGTCGCATCACCTGCAGCAGCAGCAACACCAGCAGCAGCGCCAGCGCTCCCAGAGTCCGGATCTGAGCAAGCACGACGCTCTCAGCGCTCAGGTGGCCTTGTGGCGCATGTACCACAACAACAACAGTCCGCCGGGATCAGCCCACACCTCCCCTCAGCAACGGTAAGATCTTGAAATATTTATGGATTATCCCCCAACAAAAATCTCATAAAAAATCACTGTTGCATAAGGTTTATTTAATTTTGGGACTAAAAGTAGCAACAGCTCAATCAAGTTTTATTTTCAACAAAATTAAAAAAAAAATATTAACATATACAGCTCAATCAGGTTTTATTTTCATTAAAATGGTAGTTGCAATTAACAAACATAAATTTTTAAAACAATAAATTAATCACATACTTTCAATTTTCAAGGATTACTGCCAGTTTTATGTGTTTTAAAAGCCAAGGTTTAATAAAAAATTTTGAATATTTTATGTATTTTTATATGAACTTAAAAGAATATAATTTTAAATGAATAATGAATTAAACAAAAACTAAATATTTTCACTATACATTAGCGCCATCTATTTGAGACATCTAAATTCATTTTCTTTAGACAAACACCCCACTGTACTTGTTTAGCAAAGATTCTTACCTTTCAATTGTTTCACCACTTACAGCGAAGCTTTGAACCTCTCCGATTCCCCACCAAATCTCACTAACATCAAACGGGAACGGGAGCGTGAACCCACTCCAGAGCCCGTGGAGCAGGATGATGGTCCCCACCAGCCCCCGCCGGCCAAGCGCGTGGGCAGTGGCCTCCTGCCGCCCGGGTTTCCCGCCAATTTCTATCTGAATCCACACAACATGGCCGCCGTGGCAGCGGCTGCGGGATTCCATCATCAGGCCAGCCACCAGGAGCAGGATGCTGGCTCTGAGGGCGAGCCGGAAGATGATTACGGACACAATGAGCACAACACAACGGGCAACTCCTCGTCCATGCACGACGACAGCGAACAGCAGCCAATGAATGGACACCATCACAGCCACCACCATCATCATCAGAACCACCAGCTGGACAAGTCGGATGATTCGGCCATCGAGAACTCGCCCAGCACATCCAACACCACTGCTTCGGTGGGAAACCGTCACAGTTCGCCCGTTTCCACCAAAAAGAAGGGCAATGGAAAGAACCAGGGCAGCGGTTCGGGAGAGGAGAAGAACTCGTCTGGGGGGAAACTGAATCCTTTGGAGACTCTGAGCCTGCTTTCGGGCATGCAGTTCCAAGTGGCCAGAAATGGTAAGTACAAAGGAAGGAGGATTTATCCAATATCTATAATTAATAATTGATTCTTCTAGGAACTGGAGAGAATGGCGAACAACAACTGATTGTTAACCTGGAGCTCAATGGAATCAAGTACTCGGGAGTCCTGGTGGCCAATGTGCCCAATCTCGGCCAAATCGAGACAAGGACCAGTTCCCCATGCCGCCCAGAGACTTCAGCCAACCAGGAGCAGTGTGAGCTGCCGGAGGAGGAGGATGAGGAGGAGCACGAGGGCCAGGAGGCAAAGTCCTCAACTGAAGAGGATGCCCATCAATCGCCGGCTAAGCAGGCGGCGGAGCATGAACAGGATGGCCAGGACCAGGACATGGAGGGCAGCAGCAGCAGTGCAACGGCGGCCATTGTCAACGGGGGTGCCAGTGTGGGGATGCCCCTGCTGAAGGATGCTGTGGTCAGCTAGAAAGGATAACGAGTGCTACGAAGGAAATGGAATACCAAAGTCATATTTTTCAGAAAAATACAAAAGCAGTTAAACTCACACAAGCACACAGATGCCGAGCCTGAATGTACATACACACACACACACACACCCACACACTTACCGAGGAGGAGGCCATTTTTTGTACGGGCCAGGACATGGAAAGCGCATTAGAAAAATCAACTAACTGCACCCCCTGCTCTGCCTGCAAGACTTAACTTTAAGCCGCCGCCATCAGATATAACGATCATACAGATATATATATATGATATGCATATATATGTTAGCTGAGATATGTGTAGGATACATGTGTGTGCTCTATTTCCACATTTGCGTAAAAGACAAGCTAGCGAGCGTGTATTTATTGATAGCCATTACATTCATAAGTGCATCACTTTGAACATCACCTAACCCCAAACCACGAAACCGATAAAGGTCTACATATATATATGATATATGATATATAATATAGGTTAGGCTTTCGAGAGAAGAATCAGTTTTGTTTTTAGCGAGAAATCTGTTTAATCCTCCTACTCCTCCTAAATGGAGACTTCAATCATTATAATTTTTTGTGTTAGGCTGCAAAGCTTCCTGTACATATCAATCGATACTTAGTCTGTAGTCGGATATATACATAAATACCGTATCCAAAACCTAATTATAAGAACACATATACACACATCACGGCACATCCATTATGACCACATTGAATACGCATCATAGAAATATTTTAGGCATTAAAGCAACCACAAGTAATAAGTATAAATGTATTTGTCGTAAAATTAAATTGCGCTTTTGGCCCTCTGAACCCCAGCCCACATATATAAGAACACTTCTCTTCTGAACTTCTGAAAACTACTCCGAAGCCAAGCGAAAGTAGCAAAAGCAGCAACAAATTGATGAGCATATTCTAAGCATAAACGTTCAATTTATTGAATAATAAATCTATTTAATTTTAGTTCGAATCGATCACGGTCATAAAACACGGCCTTGTGGCTAATTAACGGGCTAGTGGGTGGTCCTTCTGGGTTCTGGGTTGGATGGCTGGCTGGCATATTCCATGCCATGGGTCGGGGAAAAATATATAAGTGCTGGGGCAAAAACACAACATAAAAAGCACTTAAACTCCACTTGCTTTGTTTTCTCCTCCTGTGTTGTAAAAAAACATATTTTGTTTTTGTGGCGAGGGCCCTCAATTTTGACAAGCCGAGAAAGTCATAAACACACAGAAGGGGCCGTAGATTATCATCTTCATTTCATCATTGGCAGGAAAAGCAAAAGCTGAACCAGAGGCAGCCCACAAAATGCACACCAAACAAAGTGATGAAAAGCAAATGTTGTTGGAAACAATGGATGCGTGAAATTGTTAGCACCCAACAGGGGCCAACGCAGCGCAGCCAGCATCCACCTCCACCTCCACCGCCAACCAGCCCTAACTCACCTTTATCCCAGTGGCCTCACCTGCCCAGGTGGGGTCGAGTGCTAACTACATTAATGCATAATGCGGCGGCTGGATGATTTCCTGGAGGCGAGCTGCGAGCTGCGAGCTGGACCCATCAGCCTAATGACTTGCGTACATTGGACGCAGCCTGGCCAAGGACCTTGATAAGTGGCAAGTGCGTTTAGGACCCTGGCCATAAACCGCTAAAGCTGAAAGGCGGCAGGAATGTTTACCAACTAAAGAGGCTTTTGAGTAAATAGGCTATGGGTAGTATTACACAAAAATATTCAACTTTAAAGCTTCCTTTTTCCGTCCAATTTGTTTAAATTTAAAGCCTCATCACATATTTATTTGAGTAAAGAGACAACAATAACTGGCAAGATGACTGTTGTGATTCCATTACTTGCAGAAAACAAAGTAATTGCCCTTAATGGCTTGGCTGCATTAATCTGATTTCCACGAACCAAGCGGGCATCAATTTGATTTGGAATTTCAATCATTTCCTGAAGCCCGTCGTGGGCTGCATTCGGTATTTCAATTCCAATTGGACAACACATCTGTTGCATAGCTTGGGGCAAGCAGTGGTAAGTGCTCCGCTTCGGGTTTTCGGTTGGAATTTAATTAAAATAAATACGAATCAAAAGTATGACAAAAGATAAATCCTCAAATAATCCTGGGACGTCATAAATAACGCAAAAAATGAAATCAAATATAAATTATGCAAAAAGGGAAACGGTCACGTGTTGAATGTCCTTAAATTGCCCCAACTAATCAGGCCCAGGTCCAGGTCCAGCCTTCAGCCTCATAAATCGTTTGTATTCTCTAAGCCCGAGGCATTTTTTATTTTGCTGACACAACAAAAAAAAAACAGGAAAGAATGAAAAACATTACAGAAATTAGCCCGAAAAAGAATTGTTAGAAGGCGCAGGAAGACGCCAGGGAAATATACGTACGTATATTTGCTGTTCAAGCTCAAATTAAAGGCCAATAATACAGTAATAAAGTCGGCAGCCAATCGACCTATCTCGACCCACCTAAGCCGAGCCAAATCGAATCACCCATACAGGGACGGAAGACGCACACAAGCCAAAGGACATACACACACACACACACAGAGGGGCACGGGCCGTGGCACGCACCTTGACAGGCCGCGCTTAAAAGTATTTATAAATTTTATATAATGTGCTCCCAGCGAGCGAGATACATCGTCATCCCCTGCGAGAGCGATGACACACAATTATGGTTAAAATAATAGACATTTTTTATGAAATTAGTTTTGGTTTTAAAAGGTATAGAGAAGGCTTTATTCCAAAAAAATTTGTATTCACTTTTGCATTGTTTTTTTGTCTTGAGTGTTTTCAAAAAACCTGGCAAATGTCCTTTTCAAATTTCTTATCTAAAAAAAGTCTATATTATCCATCATTCAACTTTTATTGGAATTTTTCAATAAAAAGCTTATAAGATTATTGATGTATTACGTCTGATATGAAACTACTAAGGTTTTAATTGTTGGAATTACAATTTTTTAAATTAAAAAGGATAAAATTACATAATTAAAATATACATAATTTAATGTATAACCCTATTACAACCATTTAGCCTTTTCCACAATAAACTTCCCAACCAAAATTCAATTTATTTCCCATTTTTTAGAACTAAAATGTTGCCCGACGGCGTATGTAAGTATCGTACATAAAGTAAGTCGATGGTTTGCCCTTTTTGGCGCCGAGCGGGAAGTAACCTCTATTATTTACCAATACAAACTAAGCTTTAAAAAGAAATGTAAAATTACCCGAAGACGGGGGCCCGAGACATGTGTACCCCGCGCCCACACTTCATGTGTTTAATACAACAATTGTGTGGCTTTTTAGTACACAAATTATGCGCTTGTGTGGGTGTGTGTGTGTTTGTTGGAATGTGAGTATGTGTGGGTGTGTGTTTGCGGCTCACACGCAACAGTTGTCCTCAGCAGGATGTTGCCGAGCATAAAAGCTTGCCACGCAGCAGCGACGCCTGCGCCCTGTGCGAAAATGTTGCCTACTTTTTGGGGGCCGGCGGAAGGTGGCTAGTGCTTGGCCTCCCCAGTCGATTGCATATTCATCCCCCAGAACCGGGAACCACCGGAGGCCACCCTTATCGCCGGAGCTTTTTCGCGTCCAATCGCTTTTTTGTATCTCAACATTTGTTGGGCATGCAACAAGCGTGTTTGTTAGCTGCTGGACTCGGTCTGTATCTGTATCTGTACTCGTACCCGTATCCGTATCCGTATCCGTGTATCTGTGTATCTGTGCGCAACATATTTGCTCAGCCTCAGCTGCGACTTGGTATGCTCAACATAACCGCTCGGCTGTGGCACGAGGATGCCAGTCAGCACTCGACTTATGTACAATTTTGCACACTTGAGAGTTTTAGTTCGGTTTTGGCAGAATTGATAGATACACGCAGCTCGCAGCACCGTTCGCGCTTCGCTGCCGCAGTTCTAATAGATACCCAGATACACACAAGCACACAATCGGTTGGTTGTTCGGTTGTTCGCCCGCTGTTTTAGCCGTTTTAGGTGCTTTCGTTTCGTCTCGCCTCCTGGCCAAGTTACCGACCAGCCAACTGACTGACTGACTGACTGACTGAGTGGCCGCTTTGGCTTTGGCTTTGGTGTCTATCTATCGCCATCGGCCATCGGCTGAAAGCAGCAGCAGTATCAGGAGCAGCAGCCGCAGCCGCACCACCAAGCACGCTTCCAGTGGGAAAACAAATTCGGCAGTGAATCCATCGCGTTGATTTTATTATATATTTTTTTTCTCGCCCAGCTATCGGTCCGGTTCGGCAATTGTGATTTACGGCACGGCTGAATAATTAACCATCCAACTGGAGTAGCAATATTTGCCCGGGGATTCGCCAGGATTCAGGTAACCTATTTTCCCCCAACCCTCCATCCATCCGGCCAACTAAAATGCAAATCCAAAAAGCCAAAACCAAAATACAAGAAAAAAAGGAACAAAAAAAATATACATACTCGTACATGGAATACCCCGGCGGGCAGGCTCCGTGATTTGTTACCCGTATTCGGATTTGGTTTCGCATTCGGTTTGTGTTTGTGATTCTGGCTCTGGTTCTGGTTCTGGCCTGGCTGGGACTCTGACTGTGGCCCTGGGTTTCTGGCTAATTGATAGTGGAAGTACTGAAATACTGAAAGCACTTGGCCATGCCAAACATGAAACGAAGGCAAACGCAATTACAATTACCAAAAGAACAAAAATAAAGGAAGCAAAAATCCCATTGCTCATATAAGCTCATCAAGAAGTGCTCATGTGTGTACGTGAACGTGTCCCTGTGTCCATGTGTGATTCCTCTGTGCTTGGGCCTGTGTGTGTGCCCGTGTTTGTGTTTGTTTTGTGTATTTGTGAGGGTACTGGAGGCCAAATGAAGCTGGATTGCGTGCAGACTCCATCTGGAGTGTAAGCAATTGCCTGGGGCTCGGCAAAAGCCGTTAATGGAACGGCCAAAGGACCGATCCTTTGCCAGGCAATTTGCCAGGCCAACCACAAACAAAGAATTGTTACCAGAACAAAGTTTATCACCTTTAATATTGACTATGGGTAGCACCCACCATGCAAGCCCACCCAAATCTGTGTGCGTTTAAAGCTACCTATCCCCAGGTGACTCATGGCTTGGAATTTTTTGTCACTGCGCTTATCTGCTGATGCTATAAATGATTCATTGTTAGTGCTCTTTAGGCCAGACAAAATTTCTAAATCTGTAATGTTTTGTGACCTAAATAAATACCAAGTCAGAGACTTGACCTTTTTCAACTTTATAATCTTATCTTCGGCTCCAGAAGCTTGCAAGAATTTAAACAAAATTCTTAAGTAACTTGTAGTTTCCTACATTTATTTCGCAACTCGGGAAAATAAGTTTTTCAACGAGATGTTATCCTTAACAGGTGCCTAAAGTTTCCTTCAATCCTCTGATATTCCTTTAGTGATAAATTTAAAAAATGGTTTCTATTCTATTTAATATACATATATATATTTTTTGTAGAACTTTTATTCGCTAATTTTGAGTTTTTAATGTAGCCCCCTTGGAGGTAATATCACTCATACGCATAATATTACGCATACGCACTGTATCGCATATATCAACATCTTTCTTCCTACGATTTTTTTATAAATTATAAATTATTATAATGTATATTAAAGTAGGCCAAATAGGGTATCCTAAAAGGGTTTCCAAGGAAGGAGGCAGTATGTCCCTAACAATATTTGAAGAGTTATGGACATAGAAACTTTTACCTTTCTGGAAAATTGGGGTCTTTGGTAAATAATGTCACGTTGTTACGTTACATAAATAAGTAAAAATATCTTGAAAGCAATTTTTCTTAGTTATACTTTTGGCCAATTTCTTAAAAACTTTCGGCAAAGTATTTTTGGAACCATGAACTTTAAACCAAAAATTAAATATTCTTACATTTATTGACCAACCTTTCTACAGATTTTAGAGGTTTTAATTCTTAAGAGAAAGAAAATCTAACAAGTAGTCTTTCTGTGACATTACCAATATCTCCATTAAAAGATATAAGTCCAAAATATATCTCCAAAAGTCACGCGCTCAGCTCCACTGAAAATAGTTGCTCAGCTTTAAAGCTGAGCGTTAAACGCTCTCCACTCTCTTAGTAGATGTTTTGATTTTTTTCCCTTTGCTTTCTTTTCTTTTGGGGGGCTTTCCGACTCTTTGCGCTCTTACGCTCTCGGAGTATCTCATGGATCGCTGGGGCTCTCCCGTTCTCCGGTTCTCCGAAATCTGCGTGCTTCCGATTCTGTTTGGGCTTCAGCTTGTGCCGCTTGCTTCTGATTCTGATCGGGCTGGCAAGTTCAGATACAGATACTTCTCGTTCGGTGCTGTCGCTCCGTGTCGTTGCCATTCGCACGAACTTGTATCTCAGAGACTGTTTTAGTTTTTCCTTCTACTCGCGTTCTTCTAGCTATTTAGGCAGACAGCCAGCTACAGCTAGCTAGCTAGTTTGTTTCTTTTGTGTTCCATAAAGTATCGTGTCGTATCGTAACCCTCTCTGCGAACGGAACAGAGCGGTGCTGAGCGGAGCGAATTCAGTTTGAGTTGACGTTTTGCTTTGACAGGCAGCCGTCGTCGTTGCCGCTCGTGGATCGCGGATAGCGGATTGCGGATCGCCGCTGCCCAGGCCACCCTACCCCCGTCTCTGGTCGTGAATCTCGAGAATCTTTTCGTCGAGCGCTTTCGTTCTTCGCCGGCTCTGCCCCACAAAAAAAAATAAAACAAAATAGAAGGAGAACCACCCAACTTGCACCACCCGCTGACCGACCAGTGGCGCAACCGAAAATTTAGTTATCTTCGCGGCCGCAATAATCGGCAATCATATTCACTCGATTTGTGATCAATATATGTATGTGTGTATATCTGCCCATGAATGGCTGGTGCGTGAGTGTGTGTGTATTGTTCAGATTGAGTGTTGGCAGCACAGCGGCCGTAAATGTGAGCCAATTGTATCTCACAGATACGTTTGCGGTGTTATCGCAGCTACTGTCTCTGCCGCTGTTGCCGCTGCTGCTGCTGCTATTTCGGCTGTTGCTGCTGCTGTTGCTGTGACTGATATTATTATTATTATTACTTTTAATGCATTGAATTTAAGTTTCTGCTGTTTACAATTTTGTGTACTCACTGCCCGCCTATGTACATGCGAGTATTTTGCAATATCTTGTGCGTCAACAACAACAAAGGCAACAAAAACAGCAACAGCAACAGAAACTGAAACTGAAACAGCAACAACATCCGTGCTATGAACGTGACCTCCCGCGCATTAAAATAAATTCTAATTTGTGGAAGAAAGAGCAACGAAAAATGTTTTGTTATTGTTATTGTGACGACGATGTATCGCAAAGAAGTGCTTGAGTATCTCGACAAGCGGACACACACATACCATCACACACCTGCATATCTATGTGCCAGTGTTCGCGTGTATATGAAGAGATATTTATTGTTAGTGCGTGTGTATATCCCATCCCCCATTGTGCTCATATATGTGTATTTGTTTAATTTATATCTAGAGTCTGATATAAATATTAAAATATAAAGAAAATATATATATTAATATATATACAGTGTGGTGTGCAGATACATACTTACATAAATAGCAAAAAGAAATCATTGGGAAAGCAACAACTAGCAGCCAAACGACAACATTATTTTCGGTACGTCAACAGATAATGTATTGTATATGTACTTAAGTTGGACATATTTCGGCTACGATTTTGTTTTCGTTTGTTCGCTTAATTTGCGAGCATTCTTTTGGATACACATTTACATAGACTATGGCATTCAGATACAAATCTGTGCTTCTGGCCGGTGCCTGGGAGCAGCCATCCATCTATCCTTACACCCCAAACCACTGACTTCCCCAGTCGTGTGTATATCGCACGCAATTATATTATACAAGCCACCTTGGAAGTGTCAACGTCTCTGCCTCTGTATCTCCCACTCTGTAGCTGCTGGCTTTTAAGCAAGTGCCCTCCAAAAGATCATAAAATTAAATGAAATAAAAAAATAAAATTGAAAATTTTCATGCAACTGGCGTCGCAAAAAACATTTTGCAGTTTTTTTTTTTTTTTAATTTTTAGCTTCACCCACCACCTGACAATCTCCCCCGGATCCGGAGCCGGGAACGGAGACGGTGCCTCTAACTCACCTGACTTCTTATAGGCGCGACAGGGGCACATAAAAATCGCTTAAAATGTTGTCGGTGGCAGGCTGAAAGGGGGCTGGCGCGGGCACAGGTGGGCCAATGAGCGATGCCTTGATGCCTCGATGCCCATACTTGCCATAAACAATGTGAAAAATATCATTCCGTACTTATAAACAAGCAACAATAAGTTTGCAAATTGCGTTCGCATTTCGTTTTTCGTTTTCGTTTTCGTGTTTCGAATTTTGCATTTTGCATTTTAGCTGCCTGACTGCCAGGCTGACTGCCAAAATGTTTCCCGTGGAATGCCTTCTTTTTTTGTTAGTGTACATTGGTGTATCTATATATTTCGGCCATATCCCTCATGGACTGACCCATTTTGTCGTCGATTATCTAATGGCTGTTTACTATATAACTATACTATATGAATTGCGTTTGGTGGCTTTCTTTTCGTTTTCACTATCTATGCGATAGGCTGTCCCCCAATCAGTTGGCTGGCTGGCTGCCTGGCTGCCTCACTACCCACCCTGCTGACTTAATTAATTCTCGATTTTAACTGTTTATTAAAATGGATTGTTAGTGTGGCAGTTTTTGTTGTTGGAGCAACTGTAGGTGCCTGGTATTGTTAACAGCAAATAAATCCGAGCCGCTCGCGTGCATACTGATTGGGATTTTCAAAGAGGAGTCAGGAGGGGAATCTGAAAAATAAAAATACATTTGAAATGTTTATTATAACTACGGTTATGCAACCTGCACACCGATGGGCATGCTAAGCAGTACCTCCTCCTCAGTGCCAGCCCCCCATTCGATTGCACCTGGACGTGTTTACACTCCGACCGTCTGCAGTTCATCTAACTTTATGCTCGGTTCGCTCGGTGTGCCATTTGATTGTATTGTCAACTGCTTGGGGCAATCAGCCAGCTCCTCCTACTCACTCGCTCCCCCATGGCCTCCCATCTGGCATTCCAGGTTGCGACACTATTTCCCTACTCTCCCATTATTCCCGAGATTCGTTTCCATTGTCATGGCTCGCTCGAAAGATCGGCATTTGAAATGCAAATGTCCGAGTGGCAAGCAAGCTCTTTGAAACGGCCGGAAAAGCCCCCATAGATATTGTAAGCAATGTACACCATCGGATATACATTGGTGTGTATATGTAGTGGCGTGTTCTTTCATCTTTATTATTAATTAGTCGAGGTTCAACCTTCCCTCTGTAAGCGATTAGTCGCCGTTCCATACTGAAGCCTCAAGCCCCATCACGAGGATACTAATCGCCTGACACTTGTGACGCACAATCTGAACATGAAATTCTTGGTGAGATCTCTTATGAAGGTTGCCCATTGTCTTAGGGTCTTCTATGATTTATACTGTATGGTACATATCTATTGAAAAGTAATGGGCCATTAAAATTTTTCTTCTGTGGGAATAGGAAATCCCAAAGCTCTAACATCTCGCTCGTTTGGCTTACAATAATATTTTTTCTAGACATTAACTGGCAGTTCTAGTTATAGAGACTGATATGGAAACATTTAGCCTTGGGCTTATATAAAACTTTCATATTAAAATATTCAAGATTCCCTTTTTTTTCTAAAACTAAGACACTTGTAAACTACTCCACCCATTTCTGATAATCCATTGGATACGTTTTCACCGAATCGCCTGTAGATGTTGTACATAGGCGATCGAATTCCGATCGGCTGTCTATATATGCATCTAAAGTAAACAGAAAGCCGAATCCAACCGATTGCCAGCTGCAAAATATCAGCGTGCAAAAACTATTAGATACAAAATTGTTCGAATGCGCTCCACCGGGGGGTTCCATGTTCATCATTTTTGGTCTCGGCAAGGTTTCTTATATGGCCCGGCTTCGGCTGCCAAATACAAACATGCCTTCCCGCCGTACATATTGGCAAGAAATTCTATTAGGCGGCTCACACAGACACACACACACTCACTTAGGCTACATCAGGCATCCTGATGATGCTATTATACAAATACCCACAAGCACCTGCATACTAATAGCTATGGGCCAAGCATCCAAGCTACCAAAGCATCCGTGACTGGCTGCATCTAATGAGTTGACGTTGACGCTGGGGACCGCTAATAGAATTTGGCACTTCTTGGTGCATGCCGCACGGCTCTGCGGCACTATGGCACTCTGGCTCTCTGGCTCTTGAGCTTTTGCGTTGCATACCAAATGGCGTTGGGATGAATCCTGGGTGGCTTTGGCTCCGGATCCAAGCTCACCTCCAGCTAGCCACCTAGCAACGGGGCCTGGCAACGGGGCGGCTAAGTAATTTCAACATCCCTGCTCGGCGATAAACAAATTATGTTACGTCTACAGCGTTCGTTCGTTATTTATTTGAAAACTTAAATGAGGCTGAGTGAACAGCGAAAGCCATTACTTGTACATTTTAATATGGTCGGTTCTAAAAATAATTTGTTTAAATCAACAAACACACCATAGACTGATGTGAACGCAAAGCTGATTCCCGTCATCTCTATTGTATCTCTATTTTGTTCTTATATTTTATTTTGCTTTCCTGGGGATGTGGATGTGTTGGTTGAAGTTGATTTTGAGCCGGCACAGAGAGAAAAATCATCAAGTTACTATACCACTCATATTACTTAACAATTTTCCGATTATACCTAAAGGTCAGTTATTAAAAACAAATATAGATTTTATTGTTATACGACGAAAGCAATCGCTTATCATATCAGGGTGAATTGGACTTATTTATATCAAACTGAAATTAAAAATACGTTTCCAATTTTAAAGTCTGATAATGATGGACAAACTATAACTATCGTGATATGAAATCGTCAATTGATTACCAACGTTTTGGGGCATAAATACCAATACCCAGTGGTAGTTTTCTTCTGTGTGTATTTCTGCCATCAGTCTTCCTGTTTGTGTCTTCTTTGGTGACGGCTTTTGTTTTTGGTGGCAACAATGCAAACGGATTCGGGCACTGGAACCAGGACTAGGACTGGTGCTAGTCCTAGTCGAGCACCACAACAAGTGTCCTTATGGACGTGGATGTGTTTATGTATGAATGCAGATGAAAGACAGTTCGTTCCCTTTAGCAAGTCAATCAACGTCGCTGGAGATAAGGACTGTGTATTTTCCCTATTGTTTTCCCATTCCATCATAGCCCATCCACTCCTCAGACAGAAGACATTTCACTCGCAGACTTGATCTCCCAAAAAGAGTGGGATTCGAACTGCCACTTGAAATGGGTGCGACTTTCGGTGACTAATCTGAAGTGTACTGCTCCACCTTCCCCCAACTGGCATATCAGTCAGTGGCTTCCTTCGAGACTGTTAGTCGAAGTCGAGTTCGCTTTCGATGAAATCGTTTTATCTAAATATTTAAAATTGGTTAGCAAGACACGAGCGACAGAGGGTTCTTTCTTTCTATTTGCCCGCCTCGAGATAAAGTGTCGAGGAATGACAGCCGGAGTCGGAGCCGGAATGAGAACAGCCAGGGCCAGAGCCAGGGCGTCATAGATACAGATACCGAAAGCTCTATTATATATATGACACTCGCAAATCCCCACAAGTCAATTGTTTGATACGTGCCACCGGAGGCTCAGACTATCGAGTTTCGCAAAAGTTTTTTTTGGGGACCCGAACTTAATATGGCAGACAGCGGCAGGAGTCGTCGTCGCATCGTTGTTGGCGAAAGAAATACGCAAACATAACTCTGACTGGGCATTATTCATATGCTGCAAGTTGGTCACGTTCGACCAGGGGCGGGGGAGTCCCCTCCTCGTCTTTCCACACCCTTATTTACCTTCCTTTTTTATGTTTTTTATTTATTTTCGGTTTCTGCTCTTTCGCCTTGGCTCCAATAATCATTGCCAATATTTGGGCTTTTATGAATTTATAACAATTGCCAAGAGTTTTTGACAATTGTGCGGGTGCCCTGACCATTTTCGATGAGAGTTTCAATGATACCAATGAAATGCCCAAAAAATCCTCAATTATGGGGCATCAATGTCAAGTAGACTAATTTAATTAATTATGCCTGGAATTGTTATTCAAATGTGAATAGGTTGCAGCTCAAAGTCTATGATTCTTAAGATACAATACAGTTGTATTCCTTTGGGTACTTAGGAACAAGCCTAAATTAGCCTAAATTTTTTCCCAATTTTATTGCATTTTTGTGGGATTTTAATTAACTTTTTTTCTGATACTCTCATTGCAGTTATCCTTGTTTGTGGAATATCAAACCATCACTCAGCCGACCGCAGCCCGAAAATGTTTCAATTATGTTATCGCCGACAACCGCAGCATCGTCCAGAAGAGCAGCAATCGAATCAGAGCAGCAGCAACCAAAAGGCGGCAGGAGCACTGCCAGGACCACAAGGAGCCGAGGAATAAGCTGCACCTTTCCAAGACCCGGAATCCGTAGACCAAAGCCGAAAAAAGGAAGGAAGCAAGCTCCAACCGAAAAGGAAACAGAAACAGCATCAGAAACCGAAAGCAAATCCCAAACCGAAACTAGAACTAAAACCAAAATCACCAGGCGACCGAGAGCAATTTAGTTTAGTAACCGCAACGTCCAGAGTGGACGCGGAATTAGTCAGTAGAGTGCAAGGAGTGCCAGGATCAGAAGCAGGACTTCGCCATGGGTTGCTCGCCAAGCACACTGCCCGCCCCCTCCGCCGCAGCCGGTGGCCAGCCCACCTCCGGCCAGGGATCCCTGCCCCCCTTGGATGCCTCTGAGAAGGATGGCAGCCGACTCTTCTGCATCAAGTTGCGTCGCAGTCGCCTGCGTCGCTGCAGCTGCGGGGGCGTAACCCTGCAGACTCCCAACGATGGTAACGGCAGCACCGCGGGCAGCGGGGCGGGCGACAATCTGTGCGGCCAGGTGCTACTCAATCCACTGCAGACCAAGAACGAGGCCGACTACGAAAAGGTAACTAAACACCACAGCTTACCGATGGGATGGAGGCCATCCAGCTCTTTGGTCTTGGGGGCAGGTCGCCTTTTTGAACTCGCCGCTTATATGGCTCCTTGTGTTTGCTTTTGCAGCTCAGTACCGGGAAGAAGGACTCGATTGTCACGGTGGCAGCTTTGGGCAACTTTACGCACAGCGTGGTGCGACGTGCCACAGGCAGTAAGTACAGTAGTCACATTAAGACACTATCATTCTTAAAAAGGATATGGGTTGTATTTAAGATTAAAGTAACCTGGAAGATTTGAAGATCAAGCTCCTTAGAACCGGTCTTCTTCTTTTCTTCTGAACCTCCATTTAGGGGTATATCACTTCATTTATGGAACTATTCCCCCTCCTTATACCCATTTACATTGGCCAGAACCTTGGGCAATAAAAGCCATAGATAAGACCGCCGATTGAGTAACTATGCTTCTTCTAATCTGAAGTGAGGCTACTCCAACGTTAAGAACTTCCGCTATGCTGGGGCTGATAGTACTCCAAACGGGGCACTTAACAATGGGAACCTGAGACCGGGCGTTGCACATTAACTCTTCTTCTGATTGAAAGAAAATTTACAATTCTCAAAATTGGAACTCAATCAAGTCAAGTGGTCATAACGTTGGCTAGAGAAAAAGATTGATTAGGGTGGTAAAAGTTTTTGTTTCCGAGAGGGGTAATCAATCTTCCCAATCAATCGAGAAGTTGGGAAGACACTCGCCTGTTGTGAGACAATGGGAATGTTAATTATATTTCTTATTTATTTGCCCAACAATTAGGGAGTATCAGGTGTGCGTCAGACTTGCGGATGCAGCTCCAGGTTTTCAGGTTTCCAGGTTCGGGTAACCCGATCCCGTCTCAGAAAAGTCAGCTGGCGCTTGTCTGAGCTTGAAGCGCAGCTGTTTTGTGGCGACGTCTAATTACCAGACTCTCTCCGGCTGGCCGGCTCTCCGGTCTGGCTCTCGGTTCTGTTATCTCACCTTTCCTACCGCCAGTTTCGCGTTTCTCAGGTGAGACTGACTGAGCATCTGTTGTAACCTGATCGCGCTCAGTCCAGCGGATCAGTGAGAGAGTGTGGGAGCTCCGGAGAGTGGGTGTGGAAGTGGCAGGCCCCAAGAGCCGCCAGAGCCACCAGAGCCCCCAGAAGAGAGAGATATAGAGAGAGATATAGGCTTTGGCGATAAACGAACTTTGCGGCAACAGCTGCTCGCCATTTATGGAGTCACTTCATTTTCATTTGCTGTAGATTCTTTCGTCGCGTCGGTCGCGTCAGTCGCAGAAGCAGTAGCAGTAGCAGTTGCTGTCGCCGCCGCAGTTACCGCCGACAACAAAAACAACAACAACAACAACAACAACAAAAAGTGAATCTACTGCATGTGCCATATATTGTGGAATTGAATGCAATCATTGAAATAGTGTCACGCACTTATGCAAATCCCAAAAAGAAAATAGTCTGTGTATGTGTGTGTCGTCTAATCGCAGATCTTTGCTGACAAATCTACAAACAAAAAAGAAAAAACACTAAACTGGTCACTGAAAATCAACACAAATTTGGCCAAAAGTCGTGCCAGTAGTGCATATAGATAGCTTACAGCTTATAAGCTATATAACATATAACTCAGGGCCAACCAGTCGTCGAACCAAAGCGATTGCAATTAAAAAACGCATAGAACCGAACCGATACGTTTCGATTCGATTCGATTCGATGTACATGTACATGTACAAGTCGCAACTGAAAATATTCGTGGCTGCATTCGATCGAGGTGGAAAAAAACAGCTTAGCGTGCTCTAAAATACAACAAAAATGTACACCCATACAAGCGCAGAGTATCAAAAAAAGTGTTAAAAATCAAAACAAACTTCACAACTAAGTGTGCCAACAGCCGCAGCAGCAGAAACAGCAAGTGTAACGAGTAGCAGTCACCGGTCTACGGCTAGATATTGTATCTGTATCTGTGTAGCTGATGATCAATATAAAATACATGAATCCACCAGATACGCAGATACGTTATGTGCCAATGTTTTCCTCTTTTTCTGAATTTGTTTGTTCTATTTAAGTGCAGTTTTAATAATCCTACTTGAAAGTTATTGGACCCCCGGGTATCACAATTCTCACTTCGAAATTCGCAAAAAAATAAATTAAAACATCCAATTAATATGCAAAAATTCACATGACAATATCTGGTTTTGTGCCAGTCACCACAGCAGCCATATAAACACAGAAAGGGAGAGATGTGCAAACGGATCGAGAGAGGGAAATGGATCTCGCATCTTTTTATTTTTCATATTTAATTCAAGTCGACCGATCGATCGATCGATCGATCCGTTTGCACTCTCTCACCCAACCCCTGTAAACAATGAAACAAACGCCCACGGAATGGCGCCAAAACATCAATCAAAGCCAAAGAAAACAAACTGAATCGAGCGATCACTACCCGACGCTACTCGATCCATTATATATAGCTAATCCCACGCGTCACAGTCGCGTTTGTTGCAGTTTATCAGTTTGCACGGAAATTGGGGAAATTGAGTGATGACTTTTCGGTACTACATATGTTTGTTTGTTTGTTTGTTGGTGGCACTGGCAACTGGTCGTATACTTAACGTATTCAATGCTTTTGCCTACACTCGCATTAGTTTGCGATTTTCAAAGTTTTACACAAATTACTTTCGGGTTTAGCCACGTGAAGCTCTTCACAAATACGCGTATGGCGCGCCGAGTCCGGCGGAGATTAGATTACCGCTGGATACGTTGCCCGCCGGTCGGTTCCCATGTTTCCTATCAATATGGTTCTTTATTTTTTTTTTCTTTTAATTTTATAAAGTTTTAGTGGCTATAGAGTAAGGTGGCCAGAGGCCGGTGGCAAGTTTCTAGTATAGGGCTATCAGCTAGCGAGTATCGCTGAGTAAAGAAGATCGCATTTTGTTAGATATAGTAGGCCAATTTTATTTCGATTTCGGGTAGACCTCCACCGCTACCACCACCCACCATCCACCACCCATAGATTGTAGATTGTGCACGCGCACTCCCTTGGATCCCCCGTATCTCTATCTGTGGTGTACCTGAGTATCTGTGCATCTGCGCCAGTGCCGTGTATCTGAACCTGCCTCTGCTTCAGCCACCTCCGCCCACCGCCAACGCACACACAGCCTAAACATCTGAATACTATGAGCAAACTTGGCTGATATTATCTTATCACAAATTAATTGGTCGCCATGACAACGGCCAAAGGCGCAAAAGGCCCCAAAACCATTGGCCAACTGATCGGCCAGCCAGGCAGTTGGAATCCCCTTCCCGTTTCCACTCACCCTGTTCCCTGGCTTCTTAATCCTCTCTTTGTATTAAAATTAAATTTACTTTCGGCGATTCCGTGGGATTTAATTCCATTGCACCTGCTTGCTAACAGCCGGCTAAGCGCCTTAGATACGCCCCAACGTACTCGCAGATACAAATGTATCTGTATCTCCATGCGACCGGGCCAGAGCCCAGCAGACCGTTAGTTTGGGCCGGAGCGTACACAACGTCGCTGCCGCTGCCGCTGCCACTGGCACTGCCACCGCTAGAGCCAGAGCCACCAGAGCCGCAGCCAGTTTCAAAATCCGTGCGAGAATTATCATCTGGCAAACAGTTCTTCATACCGGATTAGAACGGACGTTTTTGTTCAGCCCGGCTCGCGATTTCGCAATTTATTTTTCGGATTTGGAATTCGGATTGGTTTTCGGACCGCCGAGCGCAAGTGAATAAGTGAATCCCTGCTGGCTCTATTCAATTTCAATTCTTCCAAAGCCCCCTCCCTTCACACCTCAAAACTAAAAGTTTAAAAAAAAACGTTGGGCAATCGATCAAGCTGTCCCAACTTCAAGTGAAAATTCGCACGCTAATGAGCCCGTGATTTTTCTGCTCGGGATTTGATACTATGAACCGCAGTGCGAGACCCAGTTGTAAGTACACTCTAGCCAAGTTTCCAGGCCCTGAACTTTCAAAATAGTTGACAAAGTCAAAAATATGGTGCTTCGGGGCGGGTGGGGCAGGTCCCCAAAAAAAAAGAAACGGCTCCCTGAGCCTGTTGCTGCGACGTCAGCGGCTGCTGGCCGCTTTTTATCTAAACAATTTATCGATTTTCGTTTAGATTACAACGCGTGTACCCCTACTCCCATCTCCGCCCTGCCCATGCTCCCCCCCTCTCCAGTTCCTTTAGTCGAAAACACAAAAAAAAAAAAAGAAAATATATATTTATATAATATGTATATAACACAAACGATAAGATACACTCGACCCATTTGAATAAGCGCAAATATTCTGTCCCCACTGGCGGGCTTATGTATGAAAACTGGTACATGGATGGCGTATGTTAGTGGGTACTTTCCCTGGCTAGTTTTTTGTTTATGCCTCACTTAGTTATTTATATTAAGTGTGCGCTCGGATGTGGGCCACTTTATCATTACGCACTAATTGTGCGAAATCAATGCCGCAGACAGATAAACAAAGCAGACAGAACAGAGGAGGAAAAGAAAAAACAAACTATTGCACATAAATGACAATTAACATAATGCCACGAAAATAATCAAAATTTGTGTGACTTCATTTGCAAATTAGCCAAGAAAGAACACAAAAGTGAAAACAAAAACAAAGGCCCACAAAACACAAACAATGATAATTTCCAGCCAGCCGAACTTGGCTGGATCGGCGACCACAACAGCTACGACAACGAGCACAGCCACTAATGCCGCTGCCCACACAAGCGAAGAAAGTGTTCCCAGCAATTGCAATTGCTCCATGGTGGGGGGCAGTGGGCTAGTGGGTGTGCCCCTGACCAGACAAGCCCCAGTCATGGATGCCAAAACTACAGGAGGAGGAGGAGCAGAAGCTACAACGCCAACGGCAGGCAGAGATTCATTAACGCGTCCGGCCTCCGAATCCGAGCTAAATGTGGGTAAGGCTCCTCAACTCTCGGGGTTCAGTTCATCAGCTCTTCAGGGGTTAAAGTTGAGTTTGATGATGCGGTTAACATGCGTGTCCACAGGGGAGCTGGAATAAATATAAACAAACATCCACCCACATATCTATAGAGCGCTAGTGTGTGCTAGTGTTTGTGTTTGTGGGCGGACTTAGTTTGCTTTGTGGCCAAATTATGCACTGCCAAGTGGGTTTTGGCAATTAAAAATCATGCCCAAAGTTTTGTTCATTTTCCTTCCATCTCTCATGTTGGCCATGTCGGTTAGATTTCCACCTGCTTACCCATGTAGAGCAATTTAAAAGTTAAATCCAGCAATTAAACATGCTAAATTGGAATTAATAATTTCTGAAAAGTCAGCGAATTAGAAATAATTGGGCTTGCCAACCATCAACATGGAAAGTAATTGAGATGTGCAGAGCAAGTGCGTTTAACAGGATTGCATCTCAATGCAAAAAGTGTATTTGGCAAATACGAATTCATCAATTTAGTCCGCCCATCTGCACAAAATCAAAGCACTAACATTTGCTCATGTCTGATAACTTTAATTTGTTGGCAAGCAAGCCGCACAAAAGCTTTCGGCAAATTCCATTAGAAACAAGTAAAGACGGCTTAAGTGGTGTTTCTAGACTACAAGATACCCGGTACTCTTATGCCATTTTGTTGCATCCTTTTGGGTGCTAAGGAGCCACTAAACGAGTCAGTAGGTGGGCAATAAATAGAGTCTAAAACTCCTCTGAAAATCACCAGATTTAGTTTTGTGAGCATTTGCTGATCAAGAAATATACTCTCTTAAAAACACAGTATACCCTTGCACTCTACCGGGTATTAAAAGTTTGGTGTTTGGCCAATCATTTCCAGAGAGGGGGGTCTTCAAAATTCTTGTTCGGGCCTAAGCATACATAACTTGCAAGAAGCCACAGAATTTTAATTTTGTCTTCAACTTTTCCAAAGCATCTCAACTTTGCGATGGCCCGAGAAGGTAAGCCAAGCCCCAATATGGATTTTGTTCCCATGAGCTTGGTAATATGTTTTTGAATTTGACTTTAAGAATCGAGTACAGAATATCTAAGAACTAAATTTATTTATTAGCAATTTAATGTGGGACTGATGTCCTTGTGATGTCCTAAAACCCGAAAATATTTAGTGGGCTGGATGATGGTCAGCTTTGGCTGGCTGGAGAGCTGGCTCGTCCTGCGTTTCTCATTAAGTGAAATACAATTTGTGGGGCTTAGTTCCTTTGGGGCTTGCTGCTCACTCGAATGGAGTGGCTTTGTTGACAGATAGAAACCCCAAGGACCAAGGACCAGGGACCCTTACCCTTTCGCTGGGGCACACACGTGTGCGTGTGTTGGGGCGTGCGAGGGTTTCCCCGCTTCGCCCGTTTATAAAGTGTTTCTGAAATGCCAACGTTTATAATTAAATAAAACGTGCAACAAGAGGAATTAATGTGCGTGCGTGTGTTCCGTGTCAGAGTGTATTGGTATGTGTGTGGCAGAGTGACTGAGCGAGCGTGTGTTAGTGTTGGTCACCCATTCATTTTGATTGTGGGCGTGCGGGCATTTAGCTGTCGGCAGCCCAAAAGTATGCAATGCTCTTAGAGACCCAAACGCCCAGCAATGTAGCATACTTCTTTGGGCCGATGGGAGAATTTTCCTCGTCACCGAAGAGTGTTTTCCCGGCAAACATTTTCACCATTTTCTTTCCATCCTTTCTCTGCCAGGCACAGGCACATCGGGCACTAGTTCATCCGGCGGCGGGAATAGCCGTCCAGGACACCGCAAGTCATCGCTCGCCTTCGCCCTCACCCCAGAAGATGAGCCAATGGACGTGTACCAGGTGAGTCTGCATCCCTTACACATAAAAAACACCATAACATAGAGGGGGGTAATGGAGTATATGGGGTACTGAAGTCAACCACATGTGTGTTACGTATTTTTTTCATATGCTATCTTATCAGAGAGCCGTTTATACGGCAGCGGGTCGGGTGGTTGGGCGGTGATCGCTGCGTTTTTTCGCTTTACATTCCGCTTTAAATAGCCTCTCACCCATACCCTCGCACCGGCCTAGAGGCTATAGTGTGGGGCTCTTGCCTATAAACAATACGCTACTATAGAAATCAAATCAATTAACATTGAAGGTGGGAAATCAAAAGGCAAAGAAAGAGATTATACCCCCGTATACCGCGTTGAGTGCTGAGTGTTGGGGTTGTCGTTGTCGATCGCTTTCGATGCGATTCAGTTAGTTTCGTTTCAGTACCATGTCGCGTTGCTTCGAACCACAAAACCTGTGAATTATTAAGTGGCGCACAGAACGGATCCGAACGGAGAG